>OW387790.2:6880000-9599000 GCA_936446665.2 Synanthedon andrenaeformis
GCCACTCTGGATCTTGTTCTGACCGGTCGTGTAGAAGTTGTATGCGTCCGACGCCTGTTATGTCAATCAAATTCAATTATTAATGATGATGAAAAAATATAATTCAGAAATAAATAAATAAAAAATTAAACAACACACGGTAACTATAGTAGTTTGGCCACTGCCCACTTTTCAGGCTCAGTACATGTCAATAGTGTTTTTCATAAAAAAAAGGCACTCAAAAATATTAGAACGAATACCCTATTGGCATAGGCTATTATGGCACAGGATCTTTGAATTGAAATCTAAAAGCCTTAAGTAAATTAGAAAAAATATTCTTATCTGAAATAGTATTGTTGATGCTTTTTTCTGGCATATCTAGCCGGATATGTCAATACTTACTCGAGGATTAATATGCTTGACCACAGGGAATATATTCATGATGTCGGATCCGGAGAATGTAGCTTTGTTTTTATTATCAAAGTCATACTCTCGCAGTGCTATTTGTAAACCCACTTTTAGACAAAACGACCTAGAAAACAGAAAAAAAAAGACTCAGAAAGAACGAAATGAAGAATCAGTGTAATTTTAACTCGGTTCGTAAACGATTAGTATGAATAGTTGAATAGACGTAATACCTGAGCAATGAAATTTTTTGTAAACCATGCTTCTCTATCACAGATTCCATACTTTCGGCATTGAGCTCGTAGCCCCAGTAAGACTGAAAAGAAATTTACAAGATTAGATTTATATATAGAGATCTGGATTTTTTAATTTTCTTATACATGCAAATATGAATTCCGAAGAATCGTTTCATAAATATGTTTCTAAAAACCTTTATATATTTATACTGTCATTAATATTTTAATATGTCCCTGATTGTTTTTCAAAAACATGCATACATTTCAATAGGTATATCGTTGTTGTTGCACGCGGCTTCGTCCGAGTAACTTTATAAAATATAGCCGCCTATGTTACTCGCTGATATAGGGGATTATTTTTAATATCGGTCCAGTAGTTTCAGAGTTTATTTATTCATTACAATGAAAAATAAAAATATTTTCTCTTTACAACATCAGTATAAATAGGTAATGATATGTAATATACAAAATTCTCGTTTCGCGGTGTTTGTTGCCAAACTCCTCCGAAACGGCTGGACCGATTTTGATGAAATTTTGTGTGCTTATCGGGTAGGTCTGAGAATCGGCCAACATCTAATTTCCATACGCCTGTGATATTTTTTTTGAATTTTTTGGCAAAACAACGTTTGCCGGGTCAGCTAGTATATTATAATTTACACTATTGAATATTAATATATTGAAGTCTATATTTGATACTCATTCGATTAAAATAAAAAAAAACTTCCTTTTATAAGTGTATAAGTGTATGAGTGTCTATTGTTGATCGTTAACAAAATTTTGGAACATTTGTAAAAACATTAATAATGAGAAAAAAATTATATATTTCATTATTCCTTCAGTGCATACATATTATTGTAATGGTTTATTAGATACATATTTTTCCACGCAACTCACCTTGAGCTCCTGCTTGATCTGCGCGAAGAGCGACTTGGGTGTGAGGTTCTGCCAGTCGGGCTGCGCCCTGTCCGGGGCGGCATGGGGCTTGCGCGTGCGGCGCCCTCTGCCGGAGGCGCGCGGGCCGCGGGCGGGGGCCGGCGCTGCGCACGCACTGATGGCCGGCGCCGGGCATGCACCCACGATGCAGTTCAGGAAATGTGCGGCCGCTGCGCCCACGCACATCGCCTCGCAACCCTAGCGCACGAACCACAAATACAACTTAATAAGACTAATATTACCCTAACGAAAAAATTCATAATTATGCATTTTATTTTAATTATGCGCTTATTTTAATTTAACATCTTTATATCTAACATACAAAAATTTGGTATGTGTTAAAAACTAGTTAGTACTTTGAACCGGATTTACCTGCAGGTAATGCGTGTATATGTGTTTGGCGGCGCGCAGGAGGAGTTCGGAAATGGCAATGGCGTGCAGGTAGGCCAAGTGTGGGTGCGCAGCGAGCGCTAGAGCCACCCGACCCAAGTAGCGCACGTTAATGCCTCGCGCGTGCAATGCTTCAGTCAAACCCGCGCCGTCCATGGGCGCCGACGAGTGCTCGAGGCATTCCCGGACCTACGGTAACAAACACGTTTTCAGTTAAAGATAAGCTACAACTGAAAGAATTTCTAAACTCAAAGGCCACATTCACAACACAGGTACAGCCAACTGTGAGCAGACTTCAATTTTCATTCACAATAATATTTTTTTATGTTAAACTCGACAGAGAGGCTGCTAACCATAATATGTTTATGTTCGAGAAATAGCAGCTGCCTAAAAATAGAATGTTTCGAGGGCATAGAACCAGATTGCTATCACAATCAGTTTGACACGTGAAACACAATCCATTTGCAAGCTAAGTGAGTACTCACGAAGGCGGGTATCTGAGTGGTGAGCAAAAAGGCGGCGGCCTCCTTGACGAGGTGCCGCTGCTTGGCGAGATGTCCTGGCGGCGCGGCGTGCTTGATGCCGGCCGAGTACACGTCCGGGTTGAATCGTACGTCGAACTCCGTCTCCTTGAGGGATGCCACCGCGCGAGCCGCAGCTGCCACCACTGCACGCGACCGCGAACCGCCTGTCGACATTCACACGTTTCCAATTAACAAACAATGGAAAGAAATCCTATTCCAATAGTGGAAGTTAGTGGAAGTTCAGTTAAGTGACTGGCCGCGCCGCACCTGTCGAGGCCTGTGCCGGTACAGACCGCAACAGGCACCAAAGTATCGCTTCGCGCTTTTAAAGTTGCCAACTCCATTTTCTTTTTTTCCAAAATTACGATTACCTATGAAAAATTTAGTCTGTTCAAAATTAACAGTCAAAATTCAAAATTTTACTTACAATCAGTCTCCTGTTTGTCTCCGCCACATATCGAATCTGTGATGCTTTCAACAATTTTCTTAGCGACATCTGTATCAATGTCCTTTATATCACTATCATTCACCACCAACTCTTCAACATTCTTTTCAGCCTTTGATTCATCTTCAGTTTCTTTCTTGGCACTCTCTTTCTCTTTCTTTTCATTATTTGTGTCTCGCTTCTTCTCCTTTGATTCCTTTGTTTCCACCTCTGCTGTGTCTTTTTCCTCCTTCTTGGCTTCAATGGATTTCTTTTCAGACGTCTCACCTTTCTGCGCACTCAATTGTTGCAAGTGAAACGCTGCGTAACGAATGAACATGAAGTAGCGAGCCCTTAAAACGAAATGACCAAACTTAATTTAAGTGTCTCCATTGGTACAGAAATTGTTTACATTGAGAAACATTTTGTATACTCACTCTACAAAACTATCAACTAATTCTTGTCTAAGGCAACACAGTTTATGCTTATGAATAATTGGGAAGCCCATTGCTTTGATATCTTCTCTCAAGTCGTCATCCTCCACTGAAAAGAAATTTGTTATACATGAAATAATATAATAGAACTAGGATTTCAAGTGAGTTCGTTTAAGGGGGTACGATTTTCATACTAATAAAATTGACCAAATATGAACAAACGGAGCAAAATTTTACACTGAAATGACATCCTACGGCATTTAATTTAATTACTACTTCCGCCAAATTATATTTCCCCAAAGAAAACAATAGATAAATAGCTTAAATGAGACCGTAATTTTTGTTCATTTTTGTCAATGTGTGAGTGAACGCCGATAGTGTCGTACGCTTTTAGCTACGATCACGTGTACAGCAAACAAGTACGTTGCCAGGTATTGCACTATTTCACTGTCTACATTCATTACAATATTCATCGACTATTCTTTCGACGACTGGACACCTGTGTTGCTAACTGCAAACATTTTAGCAAGAAATAAGGGGAAATACATCACAACAAAAATCCGTTTCTCGTTATCTTTCGTATATTGTAAATAATCTTTTTATGACTTTCCAATCATATTAGTCATTTTAAAATATCACAGACACAAAATTAATACTTTTCAAATTGTTTTGTCTGTGGTTTGATATTGTTATCAATTTATTTAGGTATATAATTATTAAACGATAATTGTTGTAATGACTCCGGATTATATGACGTAATATTACAATTTTATTTTCCAAATAGAAATACCTAAAATAAATATTTTAGCAAAATATGTTTAGGGAAGAAGTCTTTATAGATACGGCAACACTGAACTGAACCCATTTGTCTGTAGTGTCAACGTCACTTTATTTATTTATAATTGATAATATTGCTCACGAAAGTTATTGGTTATTAGTTATTATTTGGTTAATAGTTATTAAATAAGTTATTTATTTGGTAATTTATTAATCTGAGTTTTTATTAGTTTTGCATTTATTAGTGTTTATATATATCTAAACTATGGAACTGTTCTGCAATCAAGTATTGAAAAATCATTAGGCAATGTTTGGAAGGGCAAAGGGCCATCTTACGGCGGAATACCAATGGGTATACCATGATACCACCAAGAATCGGGAACAGGAGGAGGCTATAATAGAAAAAATAGATTGTGATCGTATATGGCATATCGTTGGCTCACTATTACAAGGTTCTATATTACAATTTTTGCACTTTCTGAGTTATGAATGTCACAAAGTTCTATGTATTTTTCTTTCTATCCTTTAAAAACATGGAACTTTAGTGCTAATTAATCTACGAGAAAAATGCATTTGAACAGTTCTATGTTGAACAACTATTGTTGCATTTGTACAAACTAACAAGCCAAGATAGTGATGCGACTCTAGTAGCAATTTATTTATATTGGTAACATACCTTTATTGAATAAGTACATTTATTATTTATTTATTTATTTAAACAAGTAGGAAAGAAAGTTTGTAAGGTAAATTAAGTTTACATGTAAGGACAAACTTTCTAATCACATTTAATAGTTTTTTTTTAAATAATAAGACTTATACCTCACTTGGTATACCTTATTTATAGTAAAATTAAATTTAAAAGATTGACTTTATTTGAAGTCCGCTGCATGAATTGATGAAAAGTGTCAAAATATGCAACATCAAGTAATAATAAAAACATACTAATTAATTACTTATTTCAAAATCAGTATTTTTATTACTTATTTATTAATATTGTCAGGCAAAAGTATTGTTTACAAATCAAAATATTTTACATGTTGTAAACAGACACAAACTTTTCGGTAGTAGTAAGGTTGTGTCCTCGGTCACAAAATAAGAGTATTTTAGCAGATATTTTAGAGACAAATAACAGTTCTTTAAGTTTAGATAATTTAATCTGTAAGATAAATCAATTGATATAAAATTTGAGTGGAAGCCCTCCCGACAACCGGTGACGGTCACCACATAGAACTGACATGGCTCATAGGCAGTCGTACAATGACCCCATGTAAACCTTCCCAATCTCGGTGGTTAGCTCTCGCATATTATATACGCCCCTAACATTCTCTCTTGTTTCAGAAGAAGACCAACAAGTCCCGACGTACCGAGATGATATCATCACAGCACCAATAGTTCAGCACAATTAGACGTTTATCCTGTCATAATGAATAGATTTGAATGTTTTTTTTTTTGGTTTTCTAAGGGCCTAAAATAAAAAGTACCTATTAAAAATTGTGGCTTTTTTATTATTATTTTTTGAGGCGAGTAATTGTCTTATTCTATATATCTATACCTGAATACTATTATAATAAAGAGAGAAGATTTGTATTTTTGTATGTTTATAATGAATAAACTCAAACTACAACAACAACAAGTCTTTTATACTCGGCCTACTAGTCTTTTATAAATATAATAGCACGCGACTTCATCGTGTAACTTTATAAATAATATATAGCCTATGTTACTCACTGATAATGTAGCTTTCTATAGGTGAAAGAATTTTAAAAAATCGGCCCAGTAATTTGAGTTTATTCATTACAAACATACAAAAATACAAATCTTCTCTCTTTATAATATTAGTATAGACAAGCTGGTACCGGCGATTTCGTCCGCATTCAAATTTAAAAATAAATAAGCGATATAACGCCTGTCATCTCTATTGCTATAACTCTTCTGCCAGGTGGTAATTTTTTTAATTTCATATGGTCCCTCGGCAACAGTACCTTTCCCTGACAACGTATGCAAAAATTCATGATGATCGGTTCAGTAGGCGTAAAAAGTTAACAAACAGACAGAGTTACTTTCACATTTATAGAATAGAATAAGATTTTATTGGTAGCAATGGACATTTAAAACATATATAAGTAACATATAGAAAGACCAAACACCAACATATAGAAAGCCACAAAGCGGCTCCAACTAAGCATAATGCAGATAAAAACCTGCGCTGGTCTTCCGTTAGAGCCTATGGTTAGGTTACGCACTTTCTAAACAATACATAAAAGCTCCAAAAATAGATAATTTCCAAAATAAAACCTATAAATGTACAAACAAAAACACCTATATTTATACAAAGAAAAAGAAAATATAATCTACTACAAGAAGTAAAAATATATTCAGAAGGCACTGGTGTTCCGCAGTTGCTTCTCGCTTTTATGGTGTTCGTATGGATGTTTTGTAATTATAAAGTAAAAAAATAATAAAAAAAAAGAAATAAGAAAGGACTAGAGATTGGATCCGGTGTTTCTTTATTGTGAGCGCAGTCAACTCGTTAGGTCTAACACGCGTCTTAGCTAGCCGACGAAATTGGCAAACACTTTAGTACTTAATAAGTTCTTAAATGTGTGCGTGAGTAACTACTGCGAGGATAGCGATATTGTCCTGACCAACTTAAAGTAATTTAAAACTAATATATATTTGAAATATACTAAAATGCATTACTAATATTACACTTTTCCCGCCTAACCTATTTCAATTAAATTATATGCTCATTTTCATTAAAAAAAAAATTAAAAACATCAATTTAAGAAATCAGCGCCATCTATCCACGCTGCAGTTTGTTCGGAGCGCAAGGTACCACCTTAAGTAGTATATCGTCGTTGTGAAACAAAAATTTGCTATGTGCAAAAAGTATATTTACATTTCAGATATTGCCAAATACGTCAATTTATTTGTCATTTAAACATGAAAATTAATTATATTAATTAATTAATTAATTTTAATTATATTAATAATCAGTCCTTTACCACTTAAACAATATTCATCACATATCCTTGGCTAAGGCAACAAGAGGTGTTCTAAAACGTGCTCGTATCTGTATTCAGCAAGAGGGAGGCCATATTGAACATTTATTGCGTTGTTAGTTTTATTAAAGTAGGTATTAAATATAAGATAACTTAAAAATTGTATGAGAAAACATTTCATTAAATTTGACTAACTTCTGCTGCTCAGATTTTTTTCTTTCAATACAGTAAAATAATCCTTATATGAAAGTGAGTCGATCCGCATTAAAAAAAATTTTTTTCAAAATGACTCACTTTTATGGACCACTCACGCTTGACCAAAAAAATTACTATGCCAAAATTGTTTTCACAAAAAAAGACCAAATGGTTGCTAAGACAGTTTTCCTGTATCGTCTACGGTTTAGGATTTCCCCATAGTGTCCCAGTTAAAAAAAACACACTGTATTTTATTAAGAGGTCGTAGTTCCACAAATAGTGTGCATAATCACTGCATTTTTTATATATTAGGGGTTAAAGTATGAAATTGCCGATTTGTACTGAAAAATAAAAATTCGTTTTTTTTTTAATTTAACATATTTATTTAATCAAAATAATTACCATTATTATCTATACATTGCTGCCATCTAATAGGAAGCTCATTTATGCCTTTGCGATAGAACTCTGGTGATCTAGATTCGACAAACTGTGTGAAAGCATTTTGCACTGCCTCCTGAGAAGAAAACTTTTTATCACGCAGAAAATTGTCCAAATCACGAAAAAAATGGTAGTCCGTTGGAGCAAGGTCTGGCGAATACGGAGGGTGACGAATGGTTTCTAATTGCAGTTCCTGTAGAGTCTGCAGATCAGTCAAATCATGAGGCACCCATTTTTCATATTTTTTTATTTTATTGATTTGACGCAAATGAGTCAATATTGTTGGTAAGGTAACGTTAAACCATGCCGCTAATTCCTGGGTAGTTTGGCTCGGATCGGCTTCCACCATCTCTTTCAAATCATTGTTATTCACCTGTGTGGGCGGTCTTCCACGTGGTTCGTTCTTCAAATCGAAGTTTCCATCACGAAAGCGTTTAAACCAAAATCGCACAGTGCGTTCATTAGCAGTCCCCTCTCCAAACGCAACATTAATATTGCGAGCTGTTTCTGCCGCGTTAGTTCCGCGTCGGAACTCGTATTCAAAAATCACACGAATTTTCGAAGTATCCATCTTTATTGTCTAAGCTGAATAAAAAAAACAACTGAAAGTTGATAATCGAATGTTGCACATTTTTTAAAAGAAGAACTACATAGGTACCGTATGAAAAAAGTTTCACTCAAAAATCTCAAACCATGAAGGTTCTATGTCAATTCGAAGTACCTATTACAATAAAACGGCAATTTCATACTTTAACCCCTATTATATATATTTAGGTCAAAATATTGGAATCTCAAAAAAGTGCACATAGCAGATTTAGTTTGACAACGACGTGCAATGTAGGAAAATGTAAAGTTGATAAAAGTTTAGATAAAGACTAACATTGTAGGAAGTTGACGTCCGGCGGAAAAGTGCGCAGCAAATCGAGTATGTAATGGCGACCATCGTTGCCTATGATCCCTTTGCACTCGACGCTCGAACACAACTCGACCGTCTCACCGTTGGCGCTGATGACCGAGTGCTGCATTATTTTCAACTGCTGCCCGGCCTTGCTCAACTGCAAGTACAATTAAAAAGAACGCATAAAACGCTAGATTTCCACAGTGATGAACCGGCGGGTTTACTGGGCCGGTAATAATAAACCAAAAAGGAGTAAAAATACATATACTAATAGTCTGCTCGATGCCGCGGACTGCATAGTGTGACGTGACAATCACGCCAGTTCAGTCACTAGTTCAGTGCATTTTCCCTATACAAAAGTGCCAAACCCGCCTAAAGAAGACTTCATTTCAAAAACCTATTTTCCGGCAATACCGCTGGCCCGGCATAGTGGGAACCTAAGAGCTCATTCAGATTAATCCGGGCCGGTAATACTGCTAAAAAGTCCAATGGCTGTACAATTTATATGAAGCAGTTTACACTATGCCGGATCCGATAACGGCAGAATGCCTAGTATGGAGGAGTAGCTCGCACCTGTACGTGTCCACCGGTCACGCATCGCGTTGAAATTAACGCATGGCGTGAAGTATGTTTTATATTGAAACCAAACTTCGATGATGATCTATTGAGGTGACTCACCAGGTCCATGTAGTCCTTGTGCGAGAGCACGGTGGTGCCGAAGTCGATGCTGCCGTAGACGACGCTCTGCTCCTGCTCCTTCTCGAGGATGCCAGGGATGATGGACTGAGCGGTAACGCGGAAGCCGCGGTAGTCCACCACGACGGTGCCCAGCGTGTGCAGGCCGGGCGTGTCCACGGCGGAGTAGACGCGCACGCCCTGCAGGTCGTTGCGCGGCGCCACGAACGCCGCCGCGTCGCCGCCCAGCGCCTTGTAGTGGTCGCGCACGTCGAAGCCCAGCGAGAAGAAGATGTTGTTCCAAATGAACATCTGCATCTTCGCCTCCTCGCCAGGGTTTATGGCCATTACGTTGCCATCCACCACGGCCATCGCGCCGCGCGTCGCCGCCGCCACGAAGTCGCTGTGCACCTGCAACACCGAAAACAAATACTGTATCAATAATTAATTTCATTAAACCTCTGACGCGCCCCGCCCGTCTGTGTATCTGAGTATGGAATTTTAACTCCCAAGCGGATATGTTTAGGCATTTGAAACGTTGTAAGTTGCTTTGATAGTGTTTGGGCTCAATAGAAAGTCGGGGGTTTGTTTATATATTTTTTATTATACCTTGTTTTTAAAACTTGCTGTCTCTGCCTGTGCCTGTCTTTAAAACTTGTTTTCCAAAAAATACAAAATCAAAATATTTATTTATCAATTAGGTTTCTCACGAAACTCTTATGATCGTTATTATAAATTTAAATTTACTAGGGTTTCGGAAAAAAAGCCAAGATGACGATCCTGAGAAGAAACCCCGAAAGAAACTCAGGATACTATTCTTTTTGTCATCTTTAAAATATAAAAATTACAATTAAGTACACTTAATACAAACATAAAGTTCATATACAATACTAAGCAAAACATAGTATGAGCTCCGGATCCAAGCTCTAAATCCAGGCTTCATTGTCACTTAAATAATCAGTGACCTTATAGTAGCCTTTCGAGAGGAGTTTGGCTTTAATGACACCTTTAAATTTATTTATAGATAAGGCTCTTATCATCTCAGGTAGTTTATTATAAAACCGTATACATTGACCCATAAAAGAATTACTTATCTTGTGGAGTAGCGTCTTATGTAAATCTAAATTATTTTTGAACCTAGTATTTATATTGTGTACATCACATTTTTTATTAAACTGACTAATATTTTTATGAGCGTAAATTAAATTTTCATAAATATACTGACATGTAACAGTTAAAATCTTTATTTCTTTGAACTTTTCTCTGAGAGAACACTGCGGATCTAGTTGATAGATGGCTCTAATGGCCCTTTTTTGTAAAATAAAAATAGTATTTATGTCCGCAGCGCTACCCCAAAGAAGAATCCCATAACACATTATACTGTGGAAGTAACTAAAATAGACAATCCTAGCTGTATCGACATCTGTTAGACGTCGAATCTGTTTAACTGCATAAGCTGCAGAGCTAAGCCTTTTACTTAATTTCTCAATATGAGGACCCCATTGTAATTTCGAATCTACGGTAATACCTAAAAATACTGTTGATTCCACAGGCTCCAATTTTTCACTACCCAAAATCACATTCGTTCCAATATTTTTAACGTTCGGGGTACTGAATTTAACAAGTTTAAAAGTTTAAATTTTTGTGGCATTTAAAAGGAGATTATTAACACTAAACCAATGCACTACGTTAGAAAGTGCATAATTTATCTCATTAAAGCACCCAAGTTGCCTTTTAATCTTAAATATTAATGAAGTGTCATCAGCAAACAAGACAATACTGTGCTTATTCACAGAATGAGGCAAATCATTAATATAAACTAGGAACATAAACGGACCGAGAATCGAGCCTTGAGGGACGCCCATTTTAACTAAAGAACCCAGAGATTTCCTACCATTAACATCGACCTTCTGAATTCTATGGCTCAGATAAGAAGTCAGAAGATCGAGAGCCTTATTCTTAATTCCATAGTGGCACAATTTCCTTATTAAAGTGTCATGCTGGACACAGTCAAAGGGTTTGGACAAATCGCAAAAAATACCAAGAGCATCCTGCGAGTTCTCCCATGCCTCAAATACATTTTTCAATAGTTCAACACCTGCGTCCGTAGTTGAACGCCCCTTTGTGAAACCAAACTGCTTATTAAAAAGTAAATTATGGTCATTGAAATGTTTAAGTAATTGACTCAAAATAAACTCGTAGTTAAACTCGTAGTTCACAAACGGATGGACCGATTGTGGTACAGTTTTTTTTTTCCAACATGCGTAATCGAAATTCAGAAGTTTGAAGACAAGCAGTCCATTTCCATGTTGATAATGGAATTCCACCAACTTCCACAGGTTAGATTGATGTGAAATTTGGTCTATGTTACTTCGATGGTAAATTCCATGACTACTCCCTTGAAGTTTTTAAATGTACTTTAAAGAATGATAGTGGTCATTTTGTTCTCGATATAGACAAACAGCTATACAGCTTCGTTGTCATACACTAATAATATGTTATGTAACTAATAATATACCTTGAAAATGGCTCTTTCGCGTAAAAGCCGCTCAGGCATAGTGGCCCTTGGTAGTTCGCGCGTCGTCTGCAGCTCTTCGTTCCAGTCACGCGTTTGACCTGGGATGTGTTCTTCGTAACCCAATTTTGACGAGAACGCTTTAAAAAAAAAGTTAAGAAGTTTTAACAACTATTGGATCATTTCTCACTACATACTATTTGGCAAACACTATAGTCTAACATAGTCTAATAGGACACCATTTGCTCTCACACGAAACCTATCGATACTAAAATTAAAAAAGATAATGAGACTCAAAACTTTTAAGAAAAAACTCTATGGTTTTTTTCTCAAGTGGATAAAATTTGTAATTTTAATTTAATGTTCTCTCTTAATTCTTTAATGTTGTGGATGTCTTATAGGTCTATAGGCTATAGGTAGGCCCATATACCAGCTGTCATAATTAATTCAGTATATGTTGTGTAATTTAGGTATATGTGCTGTGAGCGTTTTTGACAGATGAAATGGGTAGGTTTTAAGCAAAGGCAACTCACTATCCTCCGCTCGTATGGCATCGACTGTGTGTTCGAGGACTGGCGACGCCCACTGGTACACCTGGTAGGGTGTAGCCACCCTCTCGAAGGGGTGTTTCTGCATCCGTTTCTTTTGCACCAACGCAAAGTTCCGTTTGAACGCGGGGGACACTATGCTCAGCAGTTCGATGAGCGAGTGACAAAGCAGAGACGGATTTGAGGGACGAGGGTTGAATTCGTCGTCTGTGGATCTGGAAAAATACATATTATATTATAATATAGTATTATTCTAAGAAAACACACTAATGAAATAAAATGTATTCTGGGCGTTATACATGAGACAGTAACAAGACATCCAAAAAAACTACATAAACTTTCACCATATAAAATATTAGTAGATATTGTACTAACATTCAAATTGTTATTGTGTTAATCAAATATTATAAAGAAATAAAAAATAAACTATATTAATAAAGTTGGCATGGGGTAAGCAGAGACTATTCTGGCCAACTTATTTACGAGATAATGGCCGTGGTGTCTAGACTAGAGTGTATTATAAAATAACCTACACCAATAAAAGAAAATAATCATAACACTAACTCATTGAGGTAGAAGCCACGCGGGCAGGCCGTGATGTGGAAGTGGCGATCTTCAAGCGTGACCACGTGCAAGTAGAGCAAGTCGCCGCACATCTTGCGAGGCCCCGGCGGCGGATTCCAACCGGACGTTGTTAAAACCTAACAGAAATATCCATTACAAAAACAAATGTTAAATTCTGTAGGCTCAATAATTAATTTTAGTACTGGCACAGCACATATATTGGTGTCTGTGATCTGTGATTACATATATGTGGTCTGGCGGTAAATTATAATGGTCACCTTAAGACATTGTGGGGCCTTGTTTTCCTTAGTGAGTCCGGGGTGTAAGGGAAGCAGAGGCCTCTCGGTGCTGCCAGGCATTATGTAGTCAGGGGGGGTACAGTCAACACTCTCTGGACGAGATTTCTTTTTTTCTGAAACAAGGGAGAATGAATACACTTTTGTATAAAAAAAAAAATTAACTACAAATGTCTTAGGCCCGGTTCCTATATCCCAACAACTAATCGTTTTGCCTACCAACGGTACTTATAGCCACGAGTTGTAAGGTTGACGCGTTCCTATATTCATCTACTCGTAAATGAAACTACCGACGCTTTTTACTAGCGGATGGGAGGACAACAGATAACGATCCGTACGTCCGTTGTAGGGCAATGAGTGATCGGTGCGTTCCTATATTATATTCGGAACTTCAGTGAGCTGTCAAATCAACCACTCGTAGTAAGAATTTTTAACGCCCGATTTTGGTCGATAATTTCAGTACTTATTCTAAAATTCATAAATAATAAAATTTTGTTAGCAACAGAAATACGAGAATTATTCTTGCTCTTAATTTATGATAATATGACTTTGTATTCATTGCGTATAATCAATTTTTAAGTTAAAATGCTTACCCGAATTACATCCATATTAAAGTAGTTTCAAACTAAATAACTACTACTGTCTAGCGAGAATTTAAAACACAAGCAAAAGTAATAAAAAAAAGAGTGAGTGTGGTAAAATAAAAATATAACCAATTGCCGCCAATATGACAGCCTCAATCACAAACAAAAGACAAGTTGTCAATTTCCATCAGTGACGTTTCGTTTCACAACAAATAATTAAAATATAATGATGTTTTTCATATTTCAAAATTTGTTAACTAATTGTAAAGTGGTGGGCTTAAGCAACTTTATTCTAAATTAAAACAATATATTTAAATTACATAACATAACAGGTAAATTATCTAAAGTTTTCGCATCGCATTTTGAATGAAACGAAACGTACGCTGTGTTGTAGGGAGGGCTCGGTAGACAATTTACGAACGGACGGTCGTCGATATTAAGCGTCGTAAAAAACTTGTGGAACGCTTTGTTAAGATCCGTTGTCGGTAAATGAAAACGACTAGTAACTTGTAACCAGTGACGGATGGTAAATTATAGGAACCCGCTGTTAGTAGCTTTAATATCCTTTAGTCCGTATTGAATTTGTCTGGTCACAATACCTCCTCTTTTAAAAGGTGCACCAGTAGTAGCCACGAAGTAGCCCACTATTTCAAAACTAATCAAAATGCCGAATTAAATTCGGCAGGGTGAACTTTGGAAACGAAATTTTCAAAATTCGCTATGGTCTGGATTTGGATAGTAGTGGCAGGGCTGACTGCGTTTCGCAGTCATTTGGACAGCACCTCTGTGGCCGCAGTAACCACCCTCTTAAACAAGACCATCGTGAAATAACAGCATGTGTGCTGTTGTGTTTCGGTGAGTGAGTAAGGGATGCCAGAGGCCATTTTCCCTATCCCATATCTAATGAAACTGCGGTCGGCAGTGACGCAGCACCTGTGGCGTTGCCTGTGTTGCCACCTACCATCAACTGGACCCTGTCCATCAACATTAAGATTAACATTAAATTGTAATATATGTGAATAATAGTGATATTATGTGAACAACAGTAATATGTTTTTGCTTTTAATAACCTCTGGCACGGAGCTAAAGTCTGTCGCACTGTCACAGTAGTATATGGTCAGTAGTTATAGTTACCTAGTATATCGCCCTGCGTGATGATGTTAAGGAAGGCGAGTGAGCTGCACTCCTGGCCGGCGTACGCGTCGGTGTAGTCTATGGACTTGAGCAAGTCGCGAACGTGGCGCACGTGAATACGAGCCTCTCGCATCGTGTACGGCTCCTCTACAACCTTTAAGTAGTAAAGGCACAGGACATAAGTTGATTCGTTCACAGTAATATAACAATAATGCTGTGTTATTATAGTAATAGAAATCTGTAAAAAAGTTTTTTTTTTAATGTAGTTTACATTTTAGATCATTAGATGAAACTGCTTTAAGCTGGGGCAGGTCGTTTGTATTTTACAAAGTAAATAACTTTTAGTGGTGTACATTTATTTCTACAATATTCAAATTTTACCTTAATAATTGATCCTTCCTTTAACCCTTCGATGTTTTTTAACTCGGCAAAATTATCGAGTGTTGTGCCATCAAGTTGTAATGAGAAACAAGTTCTATGACACGTGTCTTCGCGGTCCATAAGTACTTGATGTATTTCTTGTACAAGCTCCATACTGGATACCTGAAACACAATTTCATTTTATTATTATTTTAATATTCCAGGCGAACTACATTTTACTAATAAAGTACTAGGGCGTTTTTATTTTTAATTTTACTTGTTTTAAACAAAGAGTACAGAATAATTTATGAAAAAAGATTAAATTTTCTAACAAAAGGTTTGTAATGCAATTATCCAAAGATAAAAATGAAGGAATCAAGATAGGGCCTTGAGTGTTCTCCACAGATAACCCCCAATAGATTCCCCATTATTGAAGATTTGTACTGATTCAAGCTCACCGAATTTGACGGACCGCACGCGTTGGGGGGGATGTGACAGAAGAGCTGTGATTGGCTACATAAAAACTGTAGTGATGGGGCGAGAGAGACTAATTAATTTATCGAGTAACATTTCTTATCGATAATTTCTAAAATGAATAGAATAGGTATTTTAAGTTTAATAAAGTAAAAAATAATCCTTTTTACAAGCTTTTTATTAACTTGCAATGTATGTATGTATGTATATTTGTCCGAGTGGAATCTTGCAACTGAATTTTAAATCTAACCGATTGAGCTGAAATTTGGTATTCACGCTTATTTTCGATGACAATGCAAGCTTAGCTATATGACGTCATTCTAATTCCAATATGGCGGATCATCCAAGATTGCGGCCATGCATTTTTTGATAAATACAGGTATGGATGTCATTTTCGAGGTTTCTTGTGATGCCGATTATGAAAATGACATTCATTTTCAAATCCAAGATGGCGGCCATGCATTCTTTGATAAATACTGATATGGATGTCATTTTCGAGGTTTCTTGTGATGCCGATTAATGAAAATGATTCATTTTCAAATCCAAGATGGCGGCCATGCATTTTTTGATAAATACAGATATGGATGTCATTTTTAAGGTTTCTTGGGGTGCCGATTATGAAAATGACATTCATTTTCAAATCCAAGATGGCGGCCATGCACTTTTTGATAAATACAGGATTATTGCACTTTTGGATAAATGCACTTCAATATACTGTGGTACGGGTGTCAAATGAAAGGGCTAGCTGAGGAGAACACTAAACTTTTTTAGTCCTCAATCATTACTTAAAAATTAAAATAAATTAATAGTAATTTATTTTCTTCATTTTAGGGCACTTAAATAAAAGCTTGTTTTTAAAAGGATTTTTTTACCATTAATTTATAAGGCCTTCACTCACAGCACCCGATAAAAAGAAAAGTTGGCCGCCATCTTGGATTTATGACATTTTTGTCAAAGCGCTGTTGTCTTCTAATCAAAATACCTACCAAAACTGAGTTTCATCGAAATCGGCCCAAAAACTAAGAAGTTGGCCGCCATCTTGGATTTATGACATTTTTGTCAAAGCACTGTTGTCTTCTAATCAAAATACCTACCAAAACCGAGTTTCATCGAAATCGGCCCAAAAACGAAGAAGTTGGCCGCCATCTTGAATTTATGACATTTTTGTCAAAGCGTTGTTGTCTTCTAGTCAAAATACCTACCAAAACCGAGTTTCATCGAAATCGGCCGAAAAACGAAGAAGTTGGCCGCCATCTTGGATTTATGACATTTTTGTCAAAGCGCTGTTGTCTTCTAGTCAAAATACCTACCAAAACCGAGTTTCATCGAAATCGGCCCAAAAATGAAGAAGTTGGCCGCCATCTTGGATTTATGACATTTTTGTCAAAGCGCTGTTGTCTTCTAGTCAAAATACCTACCAAAACCGAGTTTCATCGAAATCGGCCTAAAAATGAAGAAGTTGGCCGCCATCTTGGATTTATGACATTTTTGACATTGCGCTGAAGCCTTTAGTTAAATTCTTGCAAAAAGTTTTGTTTTCGGTAAATTCATTAAATTTTACTTAAAATATCGATATCGACGAATTAGAGCATTTCAAATCATAACAACACTATGCATGTAATACGCGCTATTTTTAACCAGATTACGTTGACCTCCGGCATATAGCACAAGTAGACATTGTAACTTAGTTTTGGATACAAAACAAATTTTAAATTGATAATAATGGTGACGTGCTCACAGCTCACAGACCTGGTCGGCACTAAAGTGGCGATATGATAGCGCGGTTTATGTATATGCAAAAAGCATATACGTGTTGCGCGCGTAAATTGCCTTCATTCGGAATCTATTTGGGGGTGATCTGTGGTGTTCTCACAGATGGATTAGAAATACATAGTTAGGTATTGTAATTCTAGAACTCTAAACCATTAAGTGGCCAATTAAAACAACCAATTACAAAAACTAGCTCACTCTAAAAATGTCCCATAAATTTTTATTTATTTACAGGAACATAATTCATATAGTTAACTATGAAGACACACACTAGGCATGCAGGCCTGTATCGTGTGCTTCATAAATGTAATATATTTTTTGATATTTAAAATAAATATCAAAAAACAAAAATATTAATTATAATAATTAAAAATACAAATAATAACAAATTATAAATGACTAAATACACTAAATTACCTAATAATAAGTAGTTACATATAAAAGTAAGACATAATAAATTTAAAAATTGGGGCTATCGAAATATGTGGTAGGTATTACGTTTTTAAATTGATTTAAATAGTTTTTCAACATAGTCGTATTTAAGACTGGACAACCATTTTTTAATCTTAACCTTAACTTCACGTATGGTATATTGCTTAAAGTCACAATGTTTAGTAATTTTGTTGTAAATGCTTAATTGTACATACGGATTAAAACGTCTCGCAAATTCTGTTCGTACTAGTGGCAGAGGAATTTTAAATACTCGCTTTTTTAAAAGGTCTGTGTATTGACGAGAATTGATAACTTGTTTATGAGCAAATAAAGTAATTTTCAGTAAAAAAGTACTTTGCTTTCTTTATATAATTCTGTAGTAGGATATCTAAAGTTTTTCTTCAGCATTGTTTTAAGGACCGATCTCTGAGCTCTTTCGATTTCTATCATGATTGTTTTAGAGGATCCTCCCCAACAGGAATTACAGTACATTAAGATCGATTGGCAGAGGGCAAAATATACGTTTGTTAGAATACTAGGTGAAGCTATGTTACGGAGTTTGCGCATTATGTGAACTATAGTACGGACTTTCTTAGACAAATATGATATATGTTGTTTAAAAGTTAAACACTCATCAATTTGTATGCCGAAATATTTGGTGAATTGAACTTTGTCTATACTATCGCAGTTGCACGAATCTGCGTTAGACGTACATTGAGCATGTAATTTTATTTTGTGAAATGAAGGTGGACTTGATGCTTGTGTTTTATGAAAACAAATATAGTTGGTCTTTTTTATATTTAAAGTTAATAAGTTCCAATTTAGCTATTCAGTAATTTGTGTTAGGCCTCTCTCTGCGAGTGAAAATACACAGTCCCATGATTGATCATTAAAAAGTAAAACTGTATCGTCTGCATAACATATTACATCAGTGTTTGTCAGATTGATTGTATGTATGTCATTTATATATAATATGAACAATGTAGGACCTAAAATACTACCTTGGGGAACACCAAAGGTTGTTTTTTGTATATTACTAATGAAATGACCTATTTTTACACATTGTTTTCTGTTTTGTAGGTAGCTTGAAAACCAATTTAAAGCTGATCCCCTGATGCCGAATTTTTCTAGCTTTGTTAATAAAACCTGGGTAGACACAGTGTCAAAGGCTTTTGCTAAATCCAGAAATATTCCTATGCAGTTTCGGTTTTTATCTAAATTGGATGCAATAAGTGAAGTTAAAAGAGAGATAGCATCTTCAGTAGACTTTTTTGATCTGAAACCAAACTGACGGGGAGAGAGCAAGTTTTTATCTTCAAGGTAGCATATAAGTCTTTTATTAACTAGCTTTTCAAGCAGTTTAGAGAAAACTCTAAGTAAAGAAATTGGACGGTAATTGTTTGGTGTTTTTTTGCATCCACTCTTATGAATGGGATGGACTACTGCTATTTTCCACATTTCTGGAAAGACATTTCGATATTATTTCGAATCTTAGTTTCTGAGTCCGAAAAATAAACAAAATAAAACTTTAAAGAAATCCTATTTACATGATTCCATTTTGGGTGTAAATAATCAAATATAAATTTAGGTTAATGAAGTCCATTGCAATGAAAATAATACCGTCTAGTAGCAGTAGTTCGGTTGTTTGTCCGGTTGACAGAATTAGTGCAACTTTTGGGAAACAATAGTTCGGTTGACACAATAAATAAATAAATAAATAAATAAATAAATAAATACATACTGCTACTAGACGAATATTACAAGTATACTTAGTATACAATAGAAATCTATAGGACATATAAAATAAAATCGCTGTCAGTCTCCATCTGTTTCTCCGCTAACTTCTTCTAAACTACTCAACTGATTTGATACGATTTTCAATGTAATAGAAAGAGCGATAAGGAGGAAGGTTTGTGCATATAATTTGTAGAAAAAAATTGCATCTGTGCAAAGCCGGTGGCGAGTCGCTAGTATAATATATAGAAAAAAGAAAATGTCTTCCCTTTTTATCTACTATATGTGGTTTAAAACATTTATTAAAGCAGTATGCGTTATTGTAAAACATTAATATTCTTTTAAAAACATAGTTTATACAAAATTATCTCCATTGGCCTTAATACACACAGTAATTTAAAGGTTATCAATTGAAACACGAACTTCCTCTATTGGAAAAAGCGCGCCACTATCATACTCATGGAATGTTCTAGATTTAGAGAATCAATATCATGACGCTTATGGCATAACATCCTTAAACAAAAATTGTATATTTACCTGTATATCAAGAGGTTCGGAGCCAGGACTAACAATTTTAACAGTGAAACCCATATCTTGAATGAACACAACTTCGGGATCTCTTTTCTTCTCGTCATCATCTTCACTAGGAGTTGACTCCCCGTCTTTATCGCCATTAACAATCTTACTGTCGCCGTTGGCGTTCTCTGTTACACTATCGACACATTTAATTTTAGTTTCCTCCTTTTTCTCTTCGACATTTTCGTTTTTACATAAATCCTTTTTCTTTTCTAAATCACTTCCCTTTTCAGTAGCTTTTGTTTTCTTATTCTCCTTCTTTTTGGCATTTGAGGCTTTATTAGGACATACTTTAGGCAATAAGACTTCATCAGATTTAGTTGATTTAATATCATCTGAATCACTGTTATTTCCATTAGAAACTACTTTAGTATTATCACTACTACTAATATCACAATCTGAAGATTTTTTACTTTCACCATTAACTACTGTTTCGTTAGTATTTACTGTGCCATTAATAACTGGTTCTTTGGTACCTAACTTATCTGTTTTGTTATCATTTGATATTATTTCGTCTCCATTAATTTTTGTAGATGAAATTTCGGTTGTGCCTTGTGATGACTTCTTAGCACTAATCAAAGTCTTGTGTGTTTCTAAAATATAAAATGTAAATAATATTTCATTAAAAAAATTAGTGAATATATCAGCTAATTTACCAAATTTGAATTTTTGAAGCTTAACGGTTAAAAAAATACAAAGTCAAAAACTTTGTACTAGCTGAAATCCTAAATTATATGTAAAAAAAATATCTATAATTTGCCCACTTCAACTTTTAAAAACTAAAAAATAACATTACAATTTATTTACCGCCGTTGCTTCTAGTCGATTATCTGAACTTAATCATCATTAAGTTGTAATTGTCGGGGATAGATTGTTTTGTTGACATGTTTTATTAACAAACAACATATAAATCAATGCATGTTATTTTTTCAGTTAGTAACAACTTAACAGAGTTTCCAGAGTTTCTATGAGAACCACGGTAATTGTGTCTCTTTATCAATAACTAGCCGACGCTAGCGACTACGTCCGTGTGAACCTAATTTTATAAATAACTAATACTATAAAGTAAACCAAAAAAAATACTAATAGACTAGGCGAGCGCTCACACTACGCCATTTTGAAGTGAAAACCATTGAACTCGCGACACTGTTACCGTAACCGACAGCTCTGTATATAAGTATGTACTTTCCTGACGATTCAAAAAATAGACATGTAATTGTTCCAAGTTTTCACTTCTGTCGGCACTCCCGGAGTGCCACTGTTTTTTTATTTACTCTGCATTTTGTAACTTCTAAACGAAATGTCCGATACTAATAATTTAAAGAGTATATAATATAAATAAACATTCTGCGTTGGGCATCGAAATACATATTAGTTCCGCCAAAGTGTGGCCAATCGTTTGCATTGCCACGCCAACCGGTCTCACCCGCCGCAAAAGATGTTTCACATAAAAAACCAAATCATTCCTCTTCATAATATTATAGTGTAGATAATAATGTACCTGCATTAGGCGGAAAAGGCGCTGGAGAGTTATTGGTCTGTGGCGACGGGGGCTTGCGTGCAGCGGCCGCATATGAAACACGAGGCGGCGTAGTTGCGGTACCACCACCCTCGTCGTCTGCGCGTCCATTCGGCGTACTCGTGTGACCGTTACTACACGTTAACTTCACATTTGAACCTTTCTTCATTTTCGACTGTGCCTTATCTTGTTTCTCTATTGTACTCTTTTCAGCTGAAACAATGAACAAAAATATTGCATTATATACAACTGTAAACAACTTTTCAATCTATTGATCGTCATGACACTATTGTTTCGAGTACTATACGGGCATCAATAGAGGTTTGAAGCTTACATACATTAAAAAAATATATAATTGCTGCATAGACACAAGATTTTTTTATTGCTCAATGCAACGAGAGCTTGGATGGTGGAACTCAAACGCTCGTGTCTCGCCGTGTGACGGGCGAGCACGTGGTCTGCGTTGGCGCAAAGCCAACTATCTCCAGCGGCGAGTCAATAATAGACGGCAACGGGATGCCGCCAACAATAGACGCCATAGACGTTGACGCTCGATTCTTCATCTGCAACGCAACCTATCACTATACGCTCGGTTCTGTTCGCGTATTACACGCAAATCGCAGTTGCATTTAACTAACATTTTAAATCCTCTCTAATTGATTGGCAGCATTTATATTACAGGGTTCGCTGATATATATAATTTGATATTTATGCAGACATAATCTTTTTTATCTTTACATAATATAAGTTGAAGTAGCTTTTCGCGTCTGTCTGTATTGCCCCTAACTCCTCTTAAACAACGCAAAGGATTTTTATGCGGTTTTCACCATCCGTTAGATATTTTTTACGAAATTTTAATATACGATACATAATAAAAGTTAATGAAGTTTTTTTGTGGGCCGGGAACGGGACGCTAGAGCATGTATATCAACTGATATTTTACCGTCTTCTAAAGTAGAAATTTAAAAGGCTAACATTCAATGACAATACCTACCTACTTAGCAAAAAAACTACATTACAATGTTTTACTAACTACTTACACTAACAAAAAACACAATAAAATATTTTGTAATTTGATTTTTATTCGTAAGTTTAATGAAAATAAGACAAATTTAAGGAAAATTATTAGAAATGTATTTTTCAGATATACCTACTATAAAAATACTCCATTTTCGCATTCATTTTTTTGTAATATGAATAACATCAATCAAGCTCATACATATATCATTGACAGTTGAAACTACTTACAGAATGAAAATTGCTACTTTTTCTTATAATTGATATATTCTACATACTTATATCACATGTACATAAATATCAAATATAGAACATTTATTATGATAATTTGACTTTTACGAATCCTGTCATATTAACACTTGATACGAAAGCGGAGATTCTCTAATAAAAAAAAAGTATGAGAACCTAAACTTCTATGTCAACTTTTCAACATTATCTTCGTCGCTACTCAAACAAGATAACGTAGGTAAGGCGCCATCAAAATTCTTGATAACCAGCCGTTGACATGACACGATTTATTTTCTCAATATTACAACTACGTGCCTCGTATGTCCAATAAATACACCTACCTCAGTTACAGCCAGTTTGAATCGTACAATTTGCTTGAGGGACAAACGACAACGCAACTAAAATGAATTGCACAATACCGATCGCTTGTTGAGTTATTACTAACTGCAGAGGGCGCATTATGATGCAGTTGTATCATTTTCCGTGTTTAGATCACTCCGAGCTGTATCTTGCATATAAAAATCACCATGACGTAAAACATTATACACAATGCAAATTGTAATCCACATTTGCAACTCTTTTGGTGACAAAACTGACATTAGGATACCTACATTTATAAGGTAGCTAAATTATTAATAACTGCAATGAAATATAGAGAAAAGTATTAAAATACATAAAATATATAATATTATGTTTTTCTAACACATCATTAATCCATACATTAATAAAATCGTAAACGAGCAGTGTCTTTAAATATAGGTATTTAAAAAAAAACAATTTGTAAACATTGTAACTATGTTACCAAGGTCAAATGAATAGTTTTTAGAATTTTTGACTGTGTGTGCACGCTAATCTCAGAAATAGCTTAACTGTTAAGCCTGAACAGATTTAGATGACATTTGGCACTCAGATACTTTATTACCTGGATTAAGATATAGGATACTTTTTTTTATCCTGGAAAAAATTTAGGTTCCTATGTGATTTTCAAAAATATAATTTAAAAACAAAAATCTATATCTCTGTAATGTGTTCAACGCCATTTACTGCTGTGAACCGACAAAGCGTTTGGAGCAAATTGACGGATACCTTAGATTAAATCTTAAAACACTACTTATATTTCACAATGACGCAATGCAATAATTCAAAATATTCAAAAGGAATATTTCTTTATAAAGTTTAAGAAAGTGCAAATGTAGCCCCTAAAGCGAGCTAAGGCTTAAAAATTCAAAGACGCAGAGGACGATTTCAAATGTAGATTAGATATAATACATACAGACGGTTCGTCGTCGATCCAAATCGATGAATTATGCAAGTTGTGAGAGCGTCAACTTCGACGCCAAAGAATAGGAATGTTTAACCAGGCTTAACCTTTACCTTGTGTATTATTGTTTGATAACTTCTCTTGACTTTAACTGTATATATATTGTTCTTTCACAATGCGTATTTCAACATTTTGACTACAGCACCTTTTTAAACGTCTTGAAAACATTAAATAATTTCATGTAATTTCTACAAAAGTGAAAATAAATAGAAGCTTCCGATAATTTTGACAATTGTGCAAATAAATAGACAGTAAACGTGAATGAATTCAAAAAGGTTTAAATTTAATGTTCAAAGGATTCCTCCTACGCAGTTTTACTAGGAAAATATCAGCACAAAGTCAATAATCATAAAGTAGTACATCGTATTAACACAAATAGTTTGTACCTTGTAATGTTATTGAAGAAAAACGGTACCTATATTTATTTATGTGTTCATGCAAATACAAAGCAACCGTTGCCACAGTATACAATTCATAACTCACATCACAGTCATTATTAGAGTTTTATTTTAAATTGCAATCGCATTTAGAACGTACTTACGTCTCGAATGGAAAATGTCTTAAAATATTGTCAAAGGAAACATTGTCTTATTGCTTATTGGATATTTAAAATTGGGGTTTTTAAACGATTTCAACCATTTTTTTCTCATAATCATGTCAATGGGGGTAAAAAAGATGAATTAAAATAATTTCTTTTAATAAATTCGAAAATCATTTTTTAAACATTTGCGTAATCTACTTAAATGGAAGAATTTTCAAGGGTATTTGTCACAATTATGTTCTGAAACTAGCAACTACATATATTATATATATAACATTTCAAGTACGATTTTCTATCCAATCATAAATATATACTTTTAATAAATACATTATTTTTCACTTTTTTAATAGTTAAGGTATTATTATTATATTCGCAGACATATTAATTGCAAATAAATATAATATAATAATATAATATAATAATATCTTCACAAAGCACCATCTAATTCCACACTAAGGCAACTTAATGCTTGTATTATGGATACCAGACAGTTGATATAATACATAGATTACTTTTTTTTGTAAATAAATACATATTATAAATACAAACATCCATGACTCAGGTACAAAGGTAAATGTTAACACATAAACATTTGCCCCTAGCGGGATTCGAACCCGCGACCGTTTGGTTAAGGCCAGGCCCTATGAAACTAAGGGAACTTTAAATAAATGTGCTGAGTCAACCACATATCTGATCAATGTGGAATTTACATATATATATTTTGAGACCTTTATCTGTAGATTATCAAGTCAGAAACATAATTAAGTGATTTTCATTCGATACATTTTTTGATCGAAATCGGCGTCTTTTCCGGAAAATATTACATTTTTCTACTAAACGGCTTGAGTTATATCGCCAAAAAACTGCTCGTAGCAAGGAAACATTGTTTACCAGTGATTGTCAAAATAAAATAAACTTAGGTTTATTTTTACTCATATAATTAACGAAAACAATTTTGAGACTTACGTTGTTTAGTTCCGAGCTAGTGCATACCAAATCATGCTTCAAATAATGTACGCAATATTCAACCTTACGTAAGCTGTATCTTGCGATATATTAAAAAAAATCCTAGAGAGCCGCCGAGTAACTTGTAACTCTCGGGTGGCGGGACGTGGGCGGAGCGAGCGTAGGAATTGTTTTCGTGGGGCCTGCTCTTAACAGCTAGGGTTACTAGCCACTAGACCAAACGTGTCGTTTAAATGAACAGTTTAATAGGAGTGTATGTACTACAATATCAAATAACAAGTTACCAACTAACAAATTGCTACCACAAGTATGATACCTAGTTAAGAATACAATATGATGGTATCTTTGCTAGCAATCAATCGGAACAAATAGGTCAATGTGAGACTATATTGAAATGTACTTCAGCGCTTTTGAAGTCTATTGAAATAATCTATTAATTGAAAAAGAGTAGGTGGGTAAATACAATTTTATTTACTGCGGTCTTACGTGTAGGGTTTCCGCAATCTATTACAGACAGATCGTAATCACGTGTAAGGCGGTCAACGGCATGGCATTAGCTAGCGAACTAATATTGTATGGTGTTAAAAGATCCCATTACTTTGCTTAGTAATAAGCTGGAAAAATTCCTTTAATATATCATTATATTAAATTTCCATTGATTTGAATATTAAAAATCTATTGGAAAGAGAAAAGTTCGGCGAAGGAAGAAGTGGTGGGTGAGAAACAACAGGGAGTGGACCGGAATAGCTAACGACAAACAAAAGACAAGGAGGACTGTCCCCGGCCAATCGCCAATCTTCACTAGTTGGAGAGACACCGCAAGAAAAAGAAGAATGGCGACATCAGATTTAAAAATAATTATAATGTAAAAACCATCATCATCTCGGTTGTAGGACTTCCACAGCTGGGCATGATTCCCACATAATTTTCCAATGGGATTGGTCCCCCCCTAGGTGAGTCAAAACCCTCAGCAATCCGGACGGTTGCAAGGGCCGGTGAGGTCACCGGCCTTTGCTTGGCTGATCGGATGGTCGCTGGGGAACTAAGAAGACCCACGTGCGTGTGCTCCGAGCAGGCTCCGATCATCGGAGCTCGTGGCGGAGCATCAGTTTGGAGGCTCCAACCGCCCGTTGGAGCTTCACTGGTCACCGCTCGTTGGGCCGAGGATCCGTACTCTGCCCACGCGGGTGTTGGCCGGTGAGAGACGGCAACCCCGGTCCTTGTGCGTCGGACCGAGGTATGGTGCGCAGAAGCGCACGTAGACCGCCGCGGGTCGCAGCGGGCGGATTTTCTCGGATGGCTCTGTCGCTCAGTCGTAGTTGGGCAATGCACGTGAAGACGGAGCTCTGCAGCAGGGAAGGACCGCCTGGCAGAGTACCGCAATCGTGGCTTTGTGGAGGGTGGTGAAGACCCGGTTTCGCCACCCAGCTTAGTAACTCTTCCGCGACAGCATCACGAGGTGGAGCCCATTTCTCGGGCTGCCGCGATTGCTGTGGAAATGTCAGGTGGACACCCCTTAATGCCGTAGAGATGAGCGGCCACACGAGCAGGGGTTGTCCGAGAGTTTCGGGTGGAAGCAGCCTTCAGAAGTGCTTCAGAAGTGAAGCCCCTCGCTGACTGCCCGCTGCGAGAGGTGGAAAACAGGCGGCCTGTGCCGTTTCGCCCGGGGGCGGCAGATAACCTCCGCCCATAGACGGCGCGAAGAAACATCGTGGGTTTTGAATGGGTAGAAGTCCTACATACCTCACCGATCCCCCCATGGTCGGTGGGGGTCTGGTTCGCAGATTTGGTGGAAACGGGCATAAGCCAAACATTCAAGATATCTTTAACCGAACTCTTGCTTAACGCAAATCAATAATGAGTAGGCAGCATTTAAAATAACAAAAAAAAATGGAGCAAAAACTATCTTGTTGAAATTGTATTCAAATTCAACAACGACTTAAACTTAATGAATGTATTGAATGTATTGAAGCCAAATTTGTTTATTTTATTTAAGGTAATCTATTCATCGTTACTCGTTCAAAAGATAATGTGTGTTATCTAACTGCACGAAATTAAGGTTTAGTACAATGAATTCACATTAATACAGTCACTAAATTACTGTGAAATTACATAAATTTACAGACAGTATTAGTATAACTGTGATGCGTCATATTTTCAAAATCAAAATCGAATTCACGATCATATTTTAGAAACGAAAAAACATATTTTAGTAACTAGTATATTAAATAGATTTAATGGTAAGGAAAATAATGCAAAACTGACAGTAAGACGTATACGTTCTTTAGAGCTTTATCCTTCCCTATCCTACTACGGTCACTAAGGTTCTAAAGTCGGCAGCGAACTTGTAGCACCTGTGGCGTTGCTTGTGTTGTAGGCGACGCGACGGTAGGGTTCTGACGTCCTTATAATAGAAAAAATGTCTAGGGTAAATAATTTATATTATCTACATAATAGGTAATTTTTTATTAAAAATGATTCAATCATATTTGGCGAATTTCGACAAATATGGTGGGGCGTATTATTTAGAAAATAATGTGTTAAAAAAAACACATTTTATAACAATGGTCCGGTAGAAAGTTTAAACCATAGTTACAGTAACATACGTTACCAAATCTTTTTTTAAGCCCAACATGTTTATATACTACTCAAATTCCTCGTATACATCTTAGTTGACGTCTGGTTCGGTGAAAATGTAAGACCCAACAGTAGATACCATTTTCGTGATACGTTCTCTTTCCGGTTTATTTAAGTGTAAAATGAACAGTTCCAACATATATGTAGGCATGATCTATATAATATTAATAATAAGCGAAGCGATCTTTGATTTCCTAGCTTTTTAAGAAAATTTTTCGGACGGAGATGTGTGAAATTTGTTACACTTAAAGTTTATATGGAGAAGCACTAGTGAAAGCTAGTAGGTATTTTAGAACCTGTGGAAGTTAGTGAAATCCCTACGTCAACTAGAAAATAGTCTGATGGTCTTCAAGCGACTGAAATGGTGCACACAAATGATGCAATTATTATTTGTAAAAAAAAAATTAAGATAGCGAGTATTAAGCAGTAAGATCTGTGCCGACTACAATTGACTACCGTTTAATAGTGTAATATGAATTAGAATAAGATTAACAAGCGAGATCGGTGCCAATGGCCGGATGCTCATTCAACAGAGTTAAAATCGAGAGCCAATTAAAATGTAATCAAGGATTTAATTATAGTAACAATTAGGTAGCTATAGAATAAGTCACTTAATTTATGATAGAAATCAAATAACAGTCGAAACAGAAGGAAATTGAAAACACTTGTTATATTCGCATACTATAATACCTACATAGTAACTCGATATTTCATAATATGAATACATATTACGTTGAATGATAAAATTGTATATTAATATTACATGTTATCGTTCCTTTACTTTTCTTGCATCAAGTTTTAAATCCTGTAATATTATAATTATGTATATGCGAACATGAGTTTGTTTGTTACGCTATAACGTTTAAATTATGAACCGATCATCATAAAATTTTGCATACGTGTCATATAGAAAAGGGCATTTATGATACCTTTTATTTAAAAAAAAACTAGGCGCTGTTTTCGAAAGATCATTAAGCAAATTATGTTTTTTTTAATAAATCCAGCGCAATTAAGCACGGATCAACGTATTTACACACTAAAATACGCATTTAGAAAAAATCTCACGTGAGATTATGGAGGGGGGGGGGGGGCTAAGAAAAAATTGGAATAATTACGCGGAAAAACTTAACATTCATTTTTTCTTTTCTCATGCAAAGTCCTTAGCTGAACAATTACACATCAGCTGCCAGCGTCTGTCAAGTCAGTTAAATAAGAACGTTTTTAATTGTAAGCGACGTTGTGGCGACGTAAGACATTTTCCACGTTATAATACGGAATGGATGTTTTTTGCATAATCATGTCCAATTGATAAAATAAAAAGAATGACGGGAAAAGGTGTGAGGTTAAATTAGCTTTATCAAATCAGTGACAGTTATCGACAAGAAACCACGAACGAACCTATTTTGCTGATAAAAAGTTACAGATAAATTATATTATATCGTTCAAGGTTTTTGAGGGAATTGACTTATATAAGCCGAAAAAATATTGTACTTAATAATATAATTTAAACGTAACGGGTACTTCAAATGTTATAAGAACTGTTCTTATTAAAATTCTGTGTTATGTGGTATCATAGGAAAGAGCCTATGATACCACACTACTATTCCACATGATACTACTATTCACGGGCAAAAACTAATTTTTTTTTGTGTGTGTTTCCAGACCAGAACTAACTTTGAAAATTTTATTTCCAAAGATAACCCAGCCGGATATTGAACCTGGTACTCGTTAAACACAATGTTCAACGGGTACCAGGTTCGGTACAAACACCCTAACCACTCATCCAACGGGCTCGTCAAAAACAGTATTTTAAAAATAAAAATTTATTCAAATTTTGCAACAAAAACTGTGTCTGTATTTTAACGTATCCCGTGTCTCCTTTGAGCGATTGAATGATACTGAGTTCATTGGACTTAATATATGAGGTCCATGAGCGGATAGCGAGTCACTAATCTTTCTTTTTGCTTCCATCTACGATAGTAGGTATGCAATACGGTATGTATATACATATTTAAATAAGTAAAAGTTGTTAATAACCACCGCTGCCATTGTCAGTTTCGGTAACTTACCTATACTTACTGTTCAAATTAGTTACTCACGCACGCGGCACGACTTTCAACCTCCAAATTACGGAATTACTATGTTTACAGAGGTCTTGTTGCTTGTTGAAACTACGAAGGTTTTTAAATATAAGAAAAAATTGAAATTTTTTTAATAAAAAATATAATAGTATGGCAAAAGTCATATAAAAATCTAATATCCCACTAATATTATACGTGAAAGTTGTGCGAATGGTTGTATCTTGCTTTAGGAACATGTTGCTTTAAAAAATTGCATACCGGGCGAATCCGGGAGCGGGTCGCTTGTCATCTATACCTATATACTTATAAAATCGTTTGTCCTGATTATCAATGCACAGCCAAAACTAGTAAGTCTAGGAAGCTTAAATTTGGATCATAATATTATTTTATAACGTAACCTAACCATATAACCATACGTTAAGAATGGACTTTTGAAAATATCAACTCCTTGCAAAGCCGGGGCGGGTCCGCTAGTCTATACTAATATTATAAAGGGATTTGTATTTTTGTTTGTAATGAATAAACTCATAAACTATTCGACTGATTTTAAAAATTATATCACCTATACAAAGCTACATTATCAGAGAGTATAATATAGGCTAAATTTTATAAAGTTACGCGATGTCGAGTGCAACAGCTAGTATTTATAAGGATACGCGGACGAAGTCGCGGGCAAAAGCTAATGAGTAAAAGAACTATTTTATTGGTTTAATAGTGATGCATGATAACAAATTATACAAATTATTTTGTTTTTTTTTTTAATTGGATATGTAACGTAGTTTAGGCATGAGACTTATAAAAACAACCAATGTTTTTTTAATGATTTAGTTGATTTTATTTTTTTATGATATTTTTTTTTATGAATTCTAGTGTAGGTAAATATTATGTATTTACCTACACTAGAATTCGATTCAATGAATTGCTGTAAGAAAAAGGTATCTTACGAAACTTTACTGTACTAATTGAAATGAAACTTACATAATTACATGCTTTCGACAAAATAAACCACTACATTATTAAACAAGTTATTGAAACTTGGTATACATGGTGATCTACTCAGATGGATGGATTCATACATCAGAAAAAATAATAATCAGAATAAAGATTGAATAAATGTTTTAATATCAGAATAAGTGGCGCGGACGAACTGACGGACAAAGCTAGTGAAGTATGTCTAAAAGATAAAGATAGACGTCGTACGTATATAGATCGTTTATCGTTTACTATATTGTTATGGATGTTTATCTTTAGATAAAAAAAAACTAGCGTGTTCGAACTAACGTGTTTATACAATCGAACCTAGCAACTTTATGATAACAAAACATATACGTATGTAGGTATATCACCAACAGGCAAAAGAAAAAAAAAACTTGTCCCGAATTTGATATAGATTTTAAATTCCAATGAGAAGAGGTTATAGTTGATAGTACGATTTGTATGCAAAAAGCTCAAAGAACTTTCAATAATCCTGGTCTGGATGACAGCTTACAAGGAAGATTCCCATTCTTTCATTTTTTAATCACTTGTATGCCTACATGTAAAGACATGTAAAGACAAATTTGAAACTATACTTTGTAGGCTTTTATTGGCTATGGCCATGCTGGAAAGAGATTTAAGAAATTCTTTCATCTACAGAAATCTACATAATTAGTGAGTAAGATAGATTGTATTTTATTTCCAAAAAAATTTTAGATCTCTACGTAAATTACAATAATGTGCTTAACACAAGGTAGGTATTAAAAATTGTGGCCTATATCGTCGTTGCAAATTTAAACTATCTTATGTGCAGTTTTAGACATTTCGAGAAAAGTGAAAAAAACATTATACTGTAAAATTTACTTAGCTCTTTTCATTTTTTTAAGATAATAACTTAAAAAAACTAATAAGAAATTAGTGAAATGAACAACAATCTAGTTTTTTAAAATTATTATTCAAAATACAGCAGTTTTAGTAAATAAATGTGCACATAAGATATTTTAATTGTAAATTTTTGTTACATAAGTTTTTGCGTGTGAAAGGGACTAAAAGAACACTGTCATTTCAGTCATTTAAATGATGATTTACTAACATCGTACACATAAGAGTTATTATTTGTAAATAATCTAAGCTACTTTTTATAATTTAATTTAAATTTAACTTTTTTAAATTTGTAAGCTAAGCTTTTTAAGCTACAAGACCTCCTATGTGACGATATTTCGCACATACGAGATTTTAAATTTCGATTAAATGTAGGAAATAACATAAGACATATTAATTATTACTTATAACCAGAAAAAAAGCTATATTCATTTGGGAGTTTTTTTTAACGATAGGAAATATTGTTAATATTCAATATTTTGAAAAATCTCTTCAAAATATTGAAAAAACGAATTTTGACCAAATTGTCACATAAGAGGTTTTAAAGCAACGACGATATGTCATTTTTAGCGTACGCTGCGAAAACCGTTGATTATGCATAAAATAATATGTGCTGAAAGTAAAAAAGCCCTACGCTTAAATCTATTTTATTAACGTCAATTATTCCTGTTAGTGCTCAAAGAAAATATTACACGTAAATACGCTCAAAAAAATTTCGGTTTACTCGTACGTACACATAAGTATTCACGTAAATACATAAGGCCATTTCCACGACACAGCAACGCCCCATTTTGTTTTAAACTGAAGGAACAAGTTTTAAAAATAAAACCACAAAACAATGGTCCAAGAAATCCAAGATCAATACTAACAATAAGTCCCTGCAACACCTAAAGCCAATATCTACGAATGTAATCTTTTTTATAAATAAAAATGAATCCCTAAATGTGTTGCTAATCGCAAAACTCAAGAACGGCTGGACCGATTTTAATTCTGTCTTCACTCATGGATAGAGGGATAATCAGGGAAGGTTTGTACGTAAAAAAAATGCACCCCGGGCGAAGCCGGGAGCGAGCCGCTAGTAGTATATAAAATATCGATATTACTTATAAGAAACATGGGGCAAAAAAATCGATCTTTGTTAAATTGAAACGTGGTAGCCATGTCCCCCGCCTCGCGGATATCATATTCTACTTATAAAGTGTGAAACTAAACTGACACCTCACATACAGCCATAGCCAACATTTGATACGCACGTGTCGATTTCTAAGGACAAGAAGGATGTGTCTACTCCTGTGGGGGTTTAGACAAGTTTTTTTTAATTAAAATAGAGTGACACTTATAATAAATCACTCATTGTTTTTATACATCTTTTTGTTGCCATGTCAATGTGTGCCTCGACACGATATTATGAAAAAAATAATATGATTTGAATGTGGGCATTTCAGTTTTCAAAACTGTAAATCGCACTCGAATAAGCCGCCCAAATGACCGTTTCGCAGTCATTTAGGCATTCCGTCTGGCGGCAGTAACCACCACCAGTCTGGGCTAGTATAAAAGACCACCGTAAAATAACGGCAAGAGGGCTGTTCAGAACCATTGAATCAAAAATAAAAAATAATATGACAATTTGTAGAACTAGTCTACTCCACACTAAGTAATACTAGCTGGTGCCCGCGACTTCGTCCGCGTTGGAAAATGAAAAATAATAACACCTGATGTAACGCCTCACATCTTTATCGCTGTGACGACAGTGACGCCCAATTTTTTATATTTTTAGACGATCCCTCGGTACCTTAACATTTTTCCAGCACAAAAGTACCCTATATGTTAATCCACGTAATAAATCCGTTGTCGTTTTTGCGTGAAAGAGTAACAAACATCCATCTTCCCAAAACTTTCGCATTCATAATTTCGCATTTAGGACGTATATTACGGTGGCAATCCCATTTCATAAGCTGGACTTGAAAACTATATGGGAATTTGTTGCTAATTTGTACCGGAAAAAAAAGCGAGCACCTAGCGAGCCCATTCCAACGGCTTATTTTGTTGCTAATTTGTTGCTCTACGATAGGCTAGTTTGATATTAAAAAATGTCACCCCTTCATGGGGGGTGACATTCCAAAGGTCGATTTGCAGTGGAGATAACACTATTTCATAATGATACATATTAGGTATTTAATGTTATGTGATTGCCCTAGATAAATAAAGAAAAGATAACCCAGCTTCAAAGAACAAGGCGAGGTCAGTTATTGTGAGGTTATTGTTTATCTAGTGAATGAATAGCTTTACAGAGATCCAAAGAAAACATGTGTGTGTCTGTGTACCCTAAGCTTGCTTTTGCTAAACTAAAATCTTATATTATTCATTATTCAGAAAAAAAATTGTTAAATTAAAAGCACGATAAATTAAATAGATTAGTATAATTAGGTAATGTTACTTAATAGTGAATGATAAGTTAAATTTATCACCCAATCACATTTCCGCATCCAGATCATTATCAAATACAAATTAATGTGATGTATAATAGGTATAAGGCATAAAATAAAACACTAAATTAATAGAAAGTTAAAGGTGTTACCTAAATTAATGTTAAGATAAAACTCGAAAAGTACTTAGGTAATTAAATATGCTGTTGATTTGTAAATTGGGGTTTGTTTTGTCTAGATAAAAGTAGGAATGAATAAAAGTGATATTTAAACATATATAAATAAAAACTATTAGATATTTTTTTAACATATTAAAAAAATTAATGAAAACGTTAAACATTATTTTCACAAAACTAACAAAAAATAATCCAAGTGAAGGAGTTATATTGGAATTAAAATAAAAGTCGTATGTTATTTTAATGTTACATTTGAATGGTTTGACACTCATTAGTCGTTGGCATTAACTCATTATTGCAATCAACAACTGTGCAGTTAAGAGACATTGCCTGTTGGTATTGTAATGGAATAGAGAAGTTTAAATGACTGAGTATTGTGTGTCATATGGTAGTGCAATGTTGTTACATTAATATCCCATTATACTTACTATTGTATAAAATAATGAATGTTTAGCATTATATAACTTAAAGGTAGAAATTTCATGATCTCAAGGTTGAATGCAACTAATTCTCTTATTTATTATACTCAATAGAAGTGTAGATAAAATATAATAAAAAAGTTAGTTATGGCACACTGCGTTTCACAGTCATTTGGGCAGTCTGCCTGGTGGCAGTAACAGCCCTATTACAGAAGACCACTGTGAAATAACAGGATGTGTGGGATGCCAAGGTCCATTGCCCTATCCCTTCCTAATCCCTTATTTTTATTGGGTTATGGGAAGCAATGAAAGATAGAATTTATAGTAAATGATATATTATTTAATTAGTAAGTTAGTTTAGTTTAGTAGAAAGGTGTGTTCGTATTTACTAGTAAGGGGCGCAGTTAGAACAGAACTAACTCTGAAGCATAAAGTCAAACATATAAGACTCTCGTATGAAACAAAGAGCTATTGTAATAAACTTAACTTCCTTGTGTGATGGAGAAAGACTCTCAATCTACTTGTTAGAGACAGATTTATTTTGATACATTCCAACAATTCTTAATCCATCTATGGTTGGCAGTGGACATGCAGCACTTATGGCTTTTCTTGTGCCATAGAGGAGAGTAGCCACCTAATAACAACAAGTAGCATATTGTCGACTTGTAAAAAAAAGTTATTGATTTGTTTTCACAATATACTTATTTTATTAGTTTTTAAATTTACCTACTGCTTTATATTATCCAAGCACATTCATGAACATGTGCTTTAAATATTTTTACAATAAAAATGAATTGAGTAATAAGAATCACTGTATGGATAGAGATAAGTAAGTACTAGAAACATGGTATGATGAAATACAAGATAATGTGTCTTTTACAAAATTATAAAAGTGAAAATCAAAACATGTTCTACATACAATTCACATACAAAAATATGTATATTTTCTTAATTCTTTTTGGGTATTATTTAATTATAATAACTCAGATAACTTAAAATAAAAATGTTCATCAATTTTCTGTGTAAATAATAGATTTTAAAAAATTTGGTAATTATAGATCTTTTGACATAGGTTATATGATCTCTATCTTTATAGTTATAATATAAAAATTTCGTCACATTGTTTGTCCACAATGAACAACTAAACTACTGCACCAATTTTAAAAATTCTTTCACCTATAGGAAGCTACATTATCAGAAAGTAACATAGGTTATTTTTTTATTAATTTATGTGGATGAAGTTGCATGCAACAGTTAGTATATATACCTACTTAATAACAGATTATAGTAATGTCAAAAATGTTATATGTTCATAATAATATGATTTATTAAGAATAATTCTGGGGTAGAATAAAAGAAAACTTACAGGTAGATTAAAAATATAGTATTGTTTAAATTGCCATTACCATTTACTACCTGATTGATATTGATACCTGATTGACACCAACTGATACTAGATGATGTTCAGTAGCCATGACACAGTGCTGCACCTTAGGATTTATACATAGGTAATAATGTGTTTGTATAGGTGTATACATCATATACATTAGTTATGTATACATACATATTAATATGCTCATTGATTTATCAAATATAAGACATAAATCTGTTTAAAAACTTTTAGATAAGGTAAATTTTCTGTTAATTACTTATTATTATTATCACCGTAAAATATTAATAATTTCATTTTACAATAATTTGCTAGCAATAAATATTTAAAAACTTTAGAGGGCACATAGGTCATGTATAAATTCACAACAACAAAAAGAAATATAATAAATTAGGTAATTACATAATTATTACCACTTTGCAAAAACAAATGAGAAATTATTACAAATATTTTTTCAATAAATAAAATACCCATGTAGTGTTAATTATAACAAATTACACATTACATCTTACTATTGATCTCAAATACGAAAAATCAAATCGGTCTCGTTCACCAGTACATAAATTAATCATCATTAATCATTACCTATTTAAAAAAGTAGGCAAATCATTAGATACCTACATATATCCAATTAATTAAATGCACATGGAGACGAAAATACCTACATTGATCACATGATAAAAAATTTAAAGTACTACATGGTCACATGACGAAAGTGCATTTTATTCAAAATTCAGGTATACTTAGCGCAAGATTAAAAAAATATCTCCAAAATTTTATGAACAAGTTACATAACTGAGGAATACCACTGTACATAAATGAAAACTCACCTTCCTTGCTAGTCTCATTGCCACTTTTTTCATTCGCGTTCGAGTTCGACCCTGGACATTTTTTCATCACTTTTTGATTACCTTTCGGGGGAATATCATTCACTTCACTACCGAGAGCCATTACAACACGAACAATATAAAATCCGGCGCCAATACCGCGGCGAGCACAGCCCTACACTAGGCTGAGAAAAAGTGCATGCGGTACAAATTAAGGTTCAATTTCGACTAACCTAGTTTGAAGTCCTTTAAAATCCGACGAAATTATAGAAACAACGATTCGAGCTATTGTTCGGAATTAAAACGGACCTACATAAAACAACTGTCTTATATCTTAAAATTAACAAATACAAATATTCATACATACATACAAATTGGTAGATAAATCTAAAATCTTAATTCATTGCTGGTTATTTAGCGTTACGCAACTAAAACTCTAATTGTAACGCGCAATGCACACACAGTTTCATTTTTATACGGAATGAAAACGTCAAGAACAGTCAAGAACTCAAGACGACGGTAGTGTATGTATTGCGTATATTATGTATGTATGTATATGTATCTGTATATTTAGGCAGTCAGATGGAGTAGGAAGAGCGACATCTATATACATAATAATCTTTATTTAATCAATGACAGCACAGCACAGCTGACAAGAAGAGATACATGAATGATGGTTTACAGAGTACCTTTATTTGACTTTACCCAGTGTATGGAGAGTAGAGGTAAGGATGGAGTAAGGAGGACCGACTCTCTAATAATTTATTATTTTAATAGTTTACCTCTATCCTCCATAACCCAGTGGGTCTAACCTAGTCCAGAGAATATAACTATTCTGTAGCTAGCGAGAGGTCTAGTCTAGTATAATTTCCATCGGCCACCATTAAATAAAAGACGTAGTAGTATTATGGTGTGGCGCAGTAGTAGCATTCGCTAGCGAGTGCGTTAAAAATTTATATAGAAAATTGTCAATTTGACGTTGACAATTAACAAACTTCCAATGAATATTTTACGTTCATTGTCATTATAAACTCACAATGGCATATTTGATCCATTGTGGATCATATCCTCATCATTCCCAATGTCGGTGTTGTTTTATGGCCTGATGAAGCGTTGTTCAAAGCAGAATTTATATTCTTTGGTTTCAAGTTACATATGACCACAGAACACTATATTCTTACCATCTATCTATTATGTTTTCTGTGCTACTATCAACAATATCAGTCACAAACAAAATAGTAAATAGGCAATGTTAAGTTGGCAATTTTTTTTTTTTTAATTTCACCAATGTTATCTGATTGTGAATGATTTGTTGATTATTGTTGATCTGATGATGAAAATGATAAATTAAAAATCAATGAATAAAGAACATTTTTTAAACATTGGATTGATTCAATTGTCCCGCCCCATTCAGACGACCAACTTGCATGAGCGTACACACTACAATGTGACGTATATAAACGTAACGTAATTGCAGTGTGATATGTGTTCAATAAACGATTTTCTATCGATTAAATAAAAAAAAAATAAGAAAATAATCAAACAAAAATTTTATTCGCCAACTTTACACACAAATTTTAAATACCTAGTTTATAACAAAAAAAATAACTATCAACAAATAATAAAATTAGATCAACAATAATCAACAAATCATCGATTGTTGATGATTTGTTTATTATTAGTAGTAACATTAGTACATTAGTAGATAACATTGGTGAAATTAAAAAAAAAATTACCAACTTAACATTGCTATAGTAGAGTGAGGGCCTAGTGCGAGTTTTACTCGAACAAACGCGTCGAACGCGTAAACGTCAATTTGTAGAGGAATGAAGCAGTGCCACCTAGTGGCTAACGTGTAGGTCTGCTTCATTCCCATACCAATTGACGTTTACGCGTTCGACACGTTTGATCACTGGACAGGCTACTGTCAAATTATTTTTATGCATATTTGAAAAACGCCATTTTAGCGCTGTAGGCTATGGAGCGAAAGTACCCGGAACTAAAATTAGTCAAGCAATAATTAAAATTGTCCATGGAACATTTACAGAATACACATTTCCTCATTTTTCAAAACTCAAGCGGACACAAATAAACTTACACTCCCTAAGACATCAACAAATAGAATAAAACAGACACTAATATACATATCTATGGAATAAAAAAGGTCTAGTGAATTTTCCTTGAAGATTACAACAGTAATTATAAAACGTAGTGATTATATACTCTTTAGATTACAATCAGTGATCAAGTATCAACTATCATCAATATATTATGTTCTGTGTCTATCAGAGATGCATAGACACTATTAGAATAGTGTCTGTGCAGAGATGTGAGACATAGAGTAACTTATTATAACTAATTTCAGAGCAAGGAACATATACTGATATTGACTGATATATACTCTAGTGTGCTCCAGCTTGACTAGCGAGTATAACGCAGTGATTACATCACATACTATAAAGAGAGTACTATATTCTTTGCTATATGCTAGTGGATTACATACTCTGTGCTAGCGAGGTATATTATATATTATATATAATAAGTTACTCTATGCTAGCGAGTGTGAGAGAAACCAAAATAGCATCATAATAGAAATTTATTTATTTATTATAAAACAAATTTTATTTTATGTGTGTGTTGCATTACAATGATTGTTGTTTATATTTTTGACTTATGTAATGATTGTGCCACGAAAACAAAATACATAATATTAAATTAGTGTAACAACTTTAGTGACTATATTCTAATTTCTTTTTTATCCTATTTACTTCTTGACTTGACTAATAAAATTTGTTATTAGTAAATAAAACTTGTGTGCATGTACGTATTTTCAGGTTTCAATGTAATATGTACTTGTAAACTTTAGTTAAAATTTGTATTCATTAAAACCCAGATTAATGAATTCTATAAAACCTTTTTAATCATCATACCTAATTATATATTTAGGTAATTGCGACATTTTATTATAAATTTTAATACTGGCTTCTGAAACCTATACAAAGGTAATTAATACCAGTACAGCAATACTAAATTGTAACTACTTCTACATTTATTGTATTGTTTAACCTGTAGAAACGACTCGTAAAATATGTTTTTTTTTTATAACAGATTGAGCACGTTTTTACAGAAAATGTTAGATGGATGGTACTGTCGCTCAATAGCAAACATGCAAGTGAATGACAGCAATGTGAACATGCCACCAGAGCCTCCTCCTCAGTCATTACATCCTCAGCATGAATTCACCAGTGACAGTAGCAGCAGTGAGGAAGAACCTGAACCTAATTACAAAGTTCAGTATCAAGCGTTAAAGAAGAAACTGAAATATCTTATTTATGTAAGTTTGTTTCCACTAATTAATTGCAATAAGCAGTTGCAGGGGTATAGATACTGCTGTATCAACTATATAAGGCAGACTGGAGAGCCTCGACTTTTGTAAGCAAAAATTTGTATAATTTTATCCACGACCAATCTCACTTCAATTTTTAGGCTTTATGGTAAAGTTTAGTTTGACGTATGGCTGTTTAGAAACTAAATACATTGCATTTAAAAACATGTGAGCTTTTTTATTTGTCTTGTATTAAAATCTTGACTCGTCAATTTGGGTTTCACAACAGGTTTCACACAAATTCCCTCAACAAAATTTAATAAAAAAAATTAGGCTCATCACGGACAAGTTACGCTATATACTGCGTAGTAGACTTTTAGTTATTACAATTATCAGTCAACAAACAACAGAGTTGTTTGAACTCAAACACATGTAAACTGTTGAATTGATTTTGATGTAACTTAACATACTAATATAGATCCAAGTACTGAATTGATACTTGAATTTTTATTGCTGTAATACTTTCCTGTTAAATAAATATTCCAAGTTTAATATGTTTTAACTGTACTGATGTTTTAACAATAATATTTTAACAGTACTAGCTGTTTACTAACTGTTGCAGCACCTTTGGCGTTGCTTGTGTTATATATAGGTGTTACGGCTAAAGATAGGTGTGAACATAAACTTAAGTTTAGCCAGCTAAACTTAGGTTTATCTTTGAGGAGATGTTAATGTTAGTTTCATCTATCATTAGCCGGCTAAACTTAAGTTTAGCTGAGTTTAATGATGACAAAAAAGTTTTTCACACTTGTTATATAGCTTATCAATCTATACTTTGCCAACATTGAGATGTCAAACACTTATATACAATTAGTATTATTTTGATATAATATATTACAGGAAAATGAATGCTTTATGGACAAATTAAGGAATAATCAAAAGAAGCTTTTGAAGATCTCAAGGGACCGTAGCTTTCTTCTTGATAGGCTGTTACAGTATGAGAAGCCAGATACTACTTCTTCAGAGAGTGAGGAGACCGAATCTTCCGATGACATGGAATCTGGCCAAATAGACTCCAACAAAAGGTATAATCATTGTCTTTTTCTTATGGTAGGATTCCAAACATGCTATAAAATAACACATTAAGTTGTTCTCTTTACTTCATGTGATAAGCTAAATTACTGAATTATAATACATATAACCCAAAATTTAAAAATATTTGCATTACATGAGCTCAGATAAACAGACACTGGAAGGGATTCGTTCGTTATATTATATACTATGCATACACAAGGAGCAAATCAATTTGTACCTCAATATTACTTGTGAAAATACAAATCAATTGTATTTTCACAAGTAATCAATCAATTGTAATTTCACAAGTAATTTTTTTTTAAAACAAATTGTACACAGGGCACAGATTTGTAGTAGCACTGTTAAGAAAACTTAAAAATATTTGAACAAATTATTTATAATTGTATTGTCATATTTTTGTATAAAATTTACAGATTGCACCTAGTTATTTTTACAAGTTATATATTTTATTAAAAAGTAAATAGGTATAAGTATATGAACATTTAAAATATTTGCATTGTAAATACAGGAAGAGAAATTATGGAGGTGTTTCACACCAACATCCAAACTCGCAGTCAGCGTTAAACAAGGGAGCCAATGCTGCAAAGAGGAAAAGACCAGCAGTCTCAAAGAAATCTCAAAATGCCAATCCACCTGTGAGTATATTTTATTTTTCTCGTTTTCAATATCAACAAGGTGATAATGAAAACAACAAATAGGTATGTATGTATTTTGAAAAAGATGAATAATAATATTAAATAGTATAATTAATAATTTGGAGGCTTTATGGCTTTATATAATATTGGCTTTATGTACTACTATTTAAAAAGTATCTTGCTTGCATATAAAAACATTGTGTGTTAGAAAATATCCAAATTAATTTGCCATAAATAGCGAAATGGGGTCTAAAATAACTTTTCAAAGACCCAAATTAACTATTTAGTATATTAGAAATATGTTATGGCAATTAAAGCATACATAAATTATCCATCAACAATTAAAGCATGTATATATAAAGGATTGCTGAATTTATGATCGGCAGCGCACTTGCAGCGCCTGTGGCGTTGCTTGTGTTATAGGCCACGGTAGCCACCTACCATGAAGTGGACCGTCAACCTGTCTGTTAAACTTGATATATAAAATTTTTTTACTAGGAATATCATACCTGCCATCATAACCAGTGTCATATACTTAGAGATCTATGCATTTTATTACAGCCAGCAAACGCAGTACTCGCTGCGAAGGCGATACCCGCCGTTGGGTTTGGAGTGTCCGCGAGCGATGGCCACATGACTCCGGAGGAGGTCGAACGACATCTTCAGTCGCGTCAGTCCTACCTCGAGATGTTACCAGAAAGGGCCCCACCCACCGTTCCAACGGAAATGTTCAGCAATGATCCTTCACTCGACAGGTATTTCTTCTTTAGTCTTACAAGAACAATGTTACAGAAAATGTATTTTTGCATTATACTCGAAAAATTCTTGCCTCCAATTAAACTGATTTTATTACGCTTTGTTCCAGTGAATCAAATGACGTGTTGGAAAACTCACCTAACGTTGAAGAATGGTTTGATTAAAAAATGTAAATAATTTTGAATTTCAATAAATTGTAATACTTAAAATGACTAATTCATACCCCCCCCTCCATCTTATCTAAATATATATAAAAGTCGATTTGTGTATGTGTTCCTCAGAGGGAACGCATACCAATACGAACACGACCGGCCGGGTCGTCAGCGCAATGGTTTTATTTAAAACTAGCGGCCCGCTCTATCCATGAGTGAAGACAGAATTAAAATCGGTCCAGCCGTTCTCGAGTTTTGCGCTTAGCAACACATTTAGGGATTCATTTTTATATTATAGACTAGCTGGTACCTGCGACTTCGTCCGCGTTGAATGCATGTCATAAACTACTGAACAGATTTGGATGAAATTTAATATAGTTTATTACCTGGATTAACATTATAGGGTACTTTTTATACTAGAAAAATATAAGGTTCCCGACTGCATTCAGTTGGCACGCGTGCATAGTCTATACAGATACTATACAATGAAAGGCTACTGAGTAATTTGATATATATTTATTTCATTAAGTTACAATGTGATTGAAGCGTAAGAGCAAACTGCATATCGTTTTTTTTTCTATGTACACATCTCACTTGAAAGATATAGTCATATATAGCAAGTGTAGGTACATGGTTAGTTTCCTTCATAATATACACAAAATATTGAATGCCACATTGATAAATTCTTAATATGATTATTACCTTTAAATATATGTGAAACAACTGGATATATATTATAATTTCATATTTCTCAATAACACTAAAAAGCTATATAGCATGCTACAAATAAGTTCATAACAACATTTCATGTTCAGAATATAACCGAGTTTTCTTCACTACATCTAAGTTACTAAGTTATTACATAGTATATGAAAATAAAACATCTAAACGTTGCGAGATTCCTACAACTCATTACATTAACATGATATTGTACGTAGTACTAATTATATACTTCTAAAACATACACGAGTACATTCATTAAAAATTCATTTTGTACAACACACCTCATCTAACAGTGTCAACAAAATTCATGCACACTAGATTTTACACTTGACTTTAAATTCATGTCATCAAACGAATGTAAGTAAATAAATATATAAAATATTTTTTCAGTAACCAGTTAAATTATTCAATGGAAAAAATTAACAGAACATAATTAGCGTTGTTAGATATCACATCCGCTTACAATTTATATCAAAACTTAATTTGATGATATTTCTGAGAGGAATGTTGGCAATCATAATTTTTCTATAAAGATAAAATTATATTAAAAAATCATTTCTAACATAATACAGTTTGATACGAATTGAGGAATCAGTGTATGCGACTTAAAAAGCAATAGAAATCGTTTTATTTTCTAGTAAGTGTACAAATGTTAAATTAAACTGTACCTAAATTACAAAAAAATATAAATAATTAAAATCATGTTTAATTTCATTAATATATAAAAAGGAAATACATGCAGTTTTAGGTACTATAATGATAAACCTTATCTTATACTAAACATGAATGTGTCATGTTAATATTTTATTTCATAAATTTTGATACATTGGTATTCAAACAAAAAAAAAAGATTAACAACATTACTTTGGTATCATACTTTACTTTTATCTTACTATTTGATATTCAAAATTCGATATTACTATTTAATATACAAAAGCTAAAAGTATTTAAAAAAATATCAGCAAATGTTCAATGATGATGTTGAAACATTGATTATGTTCAACTCAATGTTCAAACTAGTATATAACAATTCAAACAATAAAATCCGTTACTACGTGATTAAAAAATAAATAATATAATAATTTTTTAATGTATCAAATACACATTACTGTATTTTATTTTATGGATGTATAAAAAGCAGATCCATTTGATTATGATTATAAATAACAAACGGTTTCGAGTAACACTAAATTTGTGAATACAAACTTTTATATCATCTACCACTCTAAGGTAATTCAACATACATATCTTGCTCAAAATATTAATTTTAAACACGCTTATTAAATCCGCAAATATACATGTTCATACATGGGAGATTGCATGTTACATTTAGTGCAAAATTTACATGTGAACTCGATAACATCACATTATTAGGCTAATATTCTCTATACAGACATAAATATCAAATCTTCAGCCCATAGCCTTCATGGTGTAGTAGATTTTTGTTGGAGAAATTAAAACTGATCGGCCAATAAGTCACAAATTTCTTGTGAAACTGTTTCTTTGCTTGATCTTACAGTCAGTCTAAACATTTGAGCCTGTTTATTTGGTTCCAATCTCATGAGACAGCCGACTTGCTGGACTCTAGTGTGTACTATACCAGCACATACGAAATTATCAGGATTGGGATCAATTCCGTCCAAGAGCTGCATACCAAATCCAGCAAGTTTAGTGCGTGTTGCGGCTATATCGATGGCGCCTTGAGCTTTGAATATTTTTTGTGCCCTTTGCTGTTCTCCACCTAAATTTTTCCATCGTGCAAAGAATGACTCACCGTTCATTTCGGTGGGTTCAAAAAATTTATTCAGTGTGAGAGGGAGCTTCATTGTTATTTTTTGTGGAACATTATTGTAAGTAAAGGACACAGACATACTTGGGATATCAACAAAGTCCTCGATGCACTCTGCTGTTAACATTTGTTGGATTTGAGCGCCCGCCTCTAATACTGGCTCCATAGGTTTCATTTGTATATTCAGCTTGTGTAAATCATTCCAATGTAACTCAGGGTGAACATTTTGAATTGGAAATTGAGTTTTGTTGCCATAAAACAGGCCAATTCGTCCAAGATTTTGTCTAAACTCACTCTTGACTCCAATTTGTATCAAATCATTTTCAAAGAGAACTCCATTATTTTTGAATATAAACTTTTTGACATTGTTTTGTTGAACTGTACTTGGACTCACTTTAGGTGTGGTATAAAGATCGCCAAGCACATCAAGTAACCCATTACCCGAAGGTGCTGCTGCACTTGGTGGTGTAGACAATCCCAAAAGATCTGCACTAGAATTGTTTGTATTATTGGTGGAATTAACAATCGCCATTGGCGCTGGAATTGGTTGTGGGCTTTTTGATTCTCTCATATCGTCGGGTATGCGGCCTGGCTTTTTCTTTTTCAGTACAGCTAGTATAGACGACTCCCTTTCAGGGAAGGCGGGCATTTCTTCTAACACTGTTGCTAGAACATCAGAACTGGCAACTATACTTAACTGGAGATATTCTGATGCTCGCTGCTGTAGTTCAACATCGGCAGATCGCAGATTGGAATCAGCGCGGAAAACTTCCTGGACCCTTGTTTTAATTTCTGGGAATAGGTTTACAAGTTTGATATAAGTTGATAGTAAAAGAGCTCTGGTAGCAGCAGAACACAAGTGATATTTGGAATGAAGAAGTTCGAATTGGACTTGTGGAGATGATCGAGTATCTCCGGCTATAAGATTTCCAAATTCTCCCAATATATACCCACCGACTTTTACCATATTCTCGTGACATGTTGGTGCTTGAAGAGCTTCAAAAACTGTTTTTGCTGCATATCCTTGCACTTCTTCCCTGTTTATTACAATTTGAATGACTCTGTACCACACTTCCTCTGAAACATAGTCTCCGGCAATTCTAATGAGATTTAATATCACATCTACGTACCATGTAAAATCTGTGGCATACTTTTCAGCCAAAATTGCAACTTTTAACACCATTTCCTCTCTGATTGAATAATCTGCAGTTTCCAAATAAGCAAGCATTTCTTGGACAATTTCTTCTGCATTTGTTTTATCGCACATAGCATATAATAAATCGACAGCTTGCTGTCGAACTGACACGTCTTTCTCCATCTTCATTGACAGAATGACTACTTCCTGGTGTTTCTTAACAGCTTCATGCGAGAATTCAGATGTTGCTAGATGGCACATAGATTCTAAAGCTAAATATCTGAGATTCGTCTCCCTGTTGCTGAGGAACTGTCCTAGCTGATTACAAGCGCGGACTAACAAATTGGGCTCACTATCATTGTGAATTATAAGACTGATGGCTTCAAACAATACGGCATTTTTAGCATTTGAATGTTGGACTTTTTTCGATTTTGGTGGCTCTTGAGCTTTGTTGAAAATAGTCTCCAAACATTCCGAAAGACGACCTCTTACTCCAGGTTCCTCTGAGGGAGGAGTGTAATTTTGCAGTAAACGAAGAAGCTTCACAGAGAGCCAAGGAGCTGGTACAAAGTAATATGTATAGTCTTGAAGATCCGTGTAACTGGCTGTCACAATCCTGCTCAGTCGGGCCACCGCAAGAGTCACACAACCCTTATATTCTTCTGGACTTTTCTTAACAAGAGCATCTATGAGCGAAGTAGCAGCAGTCACCACTCCCATATGGGAGTCATTTAGCAAATGAATAATTCGAGAAACCCACTCGCCGCCTGGTATTATTTCGGGTGATTTACGGAAAAGTCTCAAGAGGCAGAGTGCTGCCGACTGCTTCACAACATCCATTGTATCAGCAGAAACAAGTAATTTTGGTATTTCTGTGCCAAAAGCTTCAGCCATATCTTTGCTACCAATGTTGGCAATGCACTGCAGTGCGAGATTAACATGAATGGGATTTCGCGATTGCAAATCATTCTTAATACTCTGAATGATAAGTTTGATCAGGTCACTGTTGGTGTTAACAAGAACAGATATGAAGAGATACCCAATCTGCTTCTCGGAGTATTTATTGGAAGACAGCAGGTTGACAGCTTCCATATGCCCGAAATCAATGTCATGACCGAGGAGAAAAATAAAGAGCAGCTTACATACATACTTCTTTTTCTGATAGCCGTCAAGGGTTTTATCACCTTTGAACTTACTTCGTATGTTCGCCAATTCCTTATTGATTCTTTTTATCTCCGCCTCTTTACTTTTACAGTTCCTTATATCGGATATAAAAACTGCAAGCCCTCGCATTCCATCTCCTCTCACGGCAGGCATATTGCCAAGTGACTTATCGAACACCAGTTTTATGCCTTTTCTTTACACTTTTCGAAAAATACACCACTGCTACGGCACTATCACTACCCAAGAACGTGTAAAATTTACAAATCGGCTTTTAATTGCAATAAATAGTGATTTTAGGAGCCGTCATCAGCAAAAGATAAATATTAATATTCTCGAAAGGAGCTTTCTTCTACAACGCCTTTTATCTATGAAATGGAATGGAATTTGAAACGTCAGACATTGACCTACTCATTGTTTATGGATCAATATAATTTAATATTTTTAAATATTTTGTGTGGCCTAACAAAATAAATTATAAGACGATAGATATAGACAACATCCACTATATCAATAAATCGAATAACATCTGGAACAATGTAAAATTTAAATATCTACAACAAAGTAGATAGAAAGTAACTAGATAGGCTTACGTTGGTTCTGAAAAATAATAATCTGATTCTGAAAGTACATTGCGCGTAGACTGCTTGCATGCATCGCATGATTTACACATGATTGTACATTAATTTATTTGGACTATTTAGCGTCAAATTGAACTAGGTAAACGCAACTAACCAATAATATCAAACACCGACGCCACACAAATATATGGATAATATTCGGGATCACTATTTAATGGTTTGTAGCTTGGCGGTTTTTAGTTTAATTTTTTCAATTTAAGTTTGTCCTCCTTACCTCTATTCTTCGTGCTGAAAACTTAAAATTTGAACTGTGAAAAACTTTAGATAATTAATATTTAGTGTACTGCAGGTTCTATATAGTTGTTCTATGGCTGTGTCGCAGTAAACCCTTTTTATATACTGTGTAAATGTGATTTTGACAAGCAAAATTATTTTTGCATTGCATGTTATTTTGTGGTTTTGGTGTGCATGGTTGGGTTGGTTATGGTAGTTCAGTCACGAGACTAATGTTAATTAATTTTATTATAAACTTATTCTCAAAAAGTTGCGACTGTAAATAATATCTGTGATCGTGTGAAATGTGAACTTTAGTCATATAATTATCAGTTGTTCAGTTCTGAACTGCTGGTATCAAAGTACAAAACGACCCATGAATGATGCAGTCTATATTCTGGACAGGAAGAGTGCTATCACGTGCTATAAAGAATGGACTTTCGAGTTTTTCCAATGTTGCTGAATTAAATTTTTCTAATAAGAAACAACCTTACTTAGTTTCTGTTGTGTGCGGTTTTCCTAAAGACATTGCCAATGGACGAACACAAAAGGGACAATTTGGTGACGACGCTTGGTTCTCTACGAATTTTAACAACGCAGATGTTATTGGTGGGTAGTTTGAAGTAGTTTAGGGCGGTTTGTTTTGTTTTTTTTATTGGTTTCCGCTATGATGATCTGCGCTCTTGAAGGTTAAATTGAGAATGATAGCTTTTGATGTGACCCATTTTTAAAGGTTAGAAGTAATTTTATACTTGTAGAGTGTGGTATGATCATTTATTTAAAATGAGTACATATTTGTTTTAGAGATCCATGATGGAAATTGTGAAGAAGATACATTTTTCGTCAGTCTCTCATATTGTTGGTTTGTAGAATTAAGGATTTCATTGTATTTTTTGTCATTGAGATCAAGGAGGACTTAGCAGAAAAAGGTTCATTTATTGTCTAGTTCGACTTCTCAGTTACTCAAATTATAAGTTAAAAAGATTAAAACTTTTAGATTTACACAAAATAAAAGAAAAAAGGTAAGCCCTGCCTTAACTGGTTACCTAAGCAAAAGAATCCTTATGTGAAATTTCATTATTTAAAATGGGTTCAAGACAGTGAAAATTTAATATTGTTATTATTTTATTATCTCGAATATTATGAGTTTCCACTGCTAACTGACAATACATGGATATAATTAAAATTATAATTTAAAAATATACAAATGTTTTTAATGTTTAGTTATGCTGCTTATTTTTTTTTTTTTAATATAAGGTAATCTTTGATCAAATTTCATAGATCCTCTATATATAAGACAAAATAAATAACACTCAATACTTAAATAAAGATGGTATAGGCTTAATATATGGTTTTGACAAATTCTACATAATAAAGTGATACTATTTTTTTATATTCCCAGAGATTACAGTGTGGAAGTTTGGATAGAAGTTACAAATAAATTCTACACCAAAGTGTGATGCCTAAAAACTTAATAGGAATTATGACTTATATTAAATCTGTTTGTTGTACAGGTGTCGCAGATGGAGTGGGAGGCTGGCGTGCTTACGGAATTGATCCGGGCGAATTCTCATCGTATCTCATGAAGACGTGCGAAAGACTAGTTCAAATGGGTCATTTTAAATTGTCAGAACCAGGAGATTTGTTAGCAAAGTCTTATTATGAACTTTTGGAACACAAGAAACCCATATTAGGTAAGTATTGCAATGCACTTGTATAAGTGTTTCAATAAATTAACATCTTATATATGTAATTATATTTATTTTGTATGTTTTAAGTTAACAAATTTAATCTTTAGTGTTCTGTTTTGTAAATGTACACATAAATAATATTCATTTAAATAAAAAGACCTATATATGACATTTATATGTAAGGTCCGATTTTATCCTTTTGATAAAAAAGGTAAACAAATATGAGGTCGCCAGGGTCACTGACCTGTTTTAGAGATGGGATTTGTACAATAGGCATATCAAAGAGAGTTGACTCAGTGAGTAACTCATTCTCAGCCATGGCAACACTGCATTTTGCACCTCCGTAAAAACTAAAACCGAATAAAATATTATTATTAATAAGAATAATAAATAAAAACGAATTATTAGTTTAGTGGTAATTTTAAGTAATCTATTTTATTAATGCTATTTAATCAAAAATAATTTCATAAAGTGTTTTCGTCTACGGTTATGAATTACGATAAACTAAAACTTTAAAAATTTATATAGAATTGTGAACTTGATAATTTATGTATAAATCAAAACCTCATGTGACTCCAAATGACTTCTAGGTCGTGTAAATGTCCCGTCTCTAAAACCATAGACAAAATCTCTTTGACGTCTATTGGTATTGTAGGTTATGTGACGAATTTATCGAGTTTTTTTGCATTTTCCTCTGAAAATATGCAATAATTTTGGATACATATCGTAAAGAATATTATGTTTAGTGAGTGTAAATGAATTCGTGTACATATGAATGTGTAATTAAGGTTAAAACTCGAAATCTATATGTCGGGAATTGTTTGTTTACCTTTTTTATCAAAAGAATAAATTCGGACCTTACTAAAATTATAAAAAGATGTCATCTTAGAAACCATTCATCCGATTTAAAAAATTCTTTCACCAATAGAATAGGATTTCAGGATGGACATAGGCTAAATATTCCACATGGGCGAAGGCACGGGCACTAACTATCTAAAAATAAAGATCTAACACGTGCCAAATAAATGTCAGGCAGGCGTTTTATTGGCGGGGCACCGAAGTCGTGTAATAACGTCCCCACGACCCCGTCCATCAACGGCCGCGATCGAAAGAAAGTCGTTGGGTTTTAGCTGGTAGGAATCCGGCATAACACCGCAGTGTCCCCTACACTGCTGGGTATCCAAGAGGATTTCCCAACGCTAAATAAAAAGGCAGGCATTTTATTTTTTGACGCGTTCGATGTCGCGGCACCAGCTAGTATGCCATAAACACCAACAGACATGACACTAAAGTCAAAAGGCAATACCAATGTTATTGCAACCATGTTTGTACCCGCTACCATGGATTAAGTTAAGAATTTTATTGTTATAGGCAGCAGTACAGCATGTGTGATGATATTAGATCGGAATGAGAGTGTCATGCGTGCCGCAAACATTGGGGACAGTGGTTATATGGTGGTGCGAGCGGGGAGAGTCGTTCATCGCTCGCATGAACAGCAGCACTACTTCAACACACCCTATCAGCTCAGTCTACCGCCGCCGGGACATGACAGGAATGTTCTTAGCGACAGGTATGTTCTTAGCGATAGGTATGTTTTTTTAAAGGAGTGGAGTTATAGTTTGACCAGAACCGTTTTACCACATCTTAGGTATGTTAACTTTGTCTGTGTGTGTCTGTGCTCCTACGTTTGCCTATGTTAGACGCACTTTCGGAACAGTGAGATCTACTCATATCTTAAGATTCCAACCATTGCAGTGTTAATATTAAGAAATAGAAAGCTATAGAAAAAGTTACAAGGAACATCTTTACTTCCAGCTGAATCCACTAGCAAAGGTGCTGTTGCAGACTGGAAAAGTCAGGAGACTGAAAATGGCAGATGTATTGCCTTAACTTTATATAGAATAGAGAACTGGCCTTATTCTATGCAAACGCCAATTTTCCTTCAACTCATTTTTATTATAGTCTAGCAATGATAGCAAATTAACAATAACAAAAAAAATGTTATATGCACAAGAGTTAAAGTATCCAGAGTAGGGTCATGGTGTATCTCGTGACATCAAAACTGTGATTTAAACTTGATTAAAAATAATAATTTCAATGTTAATTATAGAACTTTTATAGGTAAAACTCACTTATTTACTAAGAGATGTTGAGAAAGCTCTATTTCGGAATGTTATAAATTATAAAATAAATTATAAAATATGTATTATAAAATAAATATCGAAATATCTGTCCAACAATATGAACTCGTGCTCTTTGCACCCTTCCTCCCGCCGCATTACGCTTTCACTGATTCATTGATGATTACCTGGATTAAACTATAGGATACCTACTTTTTATTTTGCAAAAATGTTAGGTTCCTATGGGATTACCAAGTAGTAGTTAATTTAATAACTTTATTTACACCAAATAAGTCAAGAAATAATTTGTTACATAAGAAGTATTAAAAGGTTATTTGATTACAAATGTAATTAACAACAAGAATTCCGATAGTTTGATAAGAATCGACATCATTGCTCGCTTTATAAAGATGTAAGCTTCAGGCAAATCTTATTTAATATTTCTTGTGTCATTTCCACATAAAATAATCCGCCCATTCGACCTATGTCCACTGGTAGGGATAATTGGATGTTTTCTCTACTTTGCACAATTGTATCATAGCCATAATAATGTGTAAATGTTTATTTATTCATATACTAGCTGGTGCCCCGCGACTTCATCCGCGTTGAAAAATAATGAAAAATAAGCAACATTACGCCTTACATCTTTATTTCTGTTATACTTTTTCAGGTCGCTGGATATTTATTTTTAGATGATCCTTCGGGAATAGTTTTTTTTTTCTGCATGAAAGGTACCCTATGTCCTTTCCTGTATCCCTGACAACGTGTTTGCAAAATTTCATGATGATTGGTTAAGTAGTTAAGGCGTGAAAAGCCTGAAAAGGTAACAGACAGACAGACAGAGTTACTTTCACATTTATAATATTAGGATTTACGATTTACGATGAATTTACGAGGATTAGAAATTTAAGTTACAACCAATTATCAAATTATTAAAACAATTATCAAATAACTACAAAAAAAAATATTCAACCTCAAGAACATCTTATTAATTTAATCCATATGGAAGTAGCGGAAGACATTATAGGTGTAAGTAATTGTTGATGACTTAATATTGTAATGTTAAATTATTATTTTTTGACGACGTGTGATAATCTGTCACATTTGTTTACAAAACGTTTTTATTTGGAGTAGCGCCAGTTCACATTGAACATTTCTGTTAATCTTGAAAATACCTTCTGTTCGTATTTAAATTCTGTCAATACCTTGTATTGTGGAAATAGACAAAGATTTACGAGCGAAAACTAATTACTTTAGCTAAAAATAGAACAAAAACAATTCCAGATTCATTGAGTACAAATTTCATCTTATAATGGGTGTATAAAAACATGATAATATATTTACTTCTAAATTAGGCAAGTATTATTATTCAATAAACAAGTCTCATAGGTATCTGAAATGTAGACAGTAAACATAATATAAATATGATACTATGAATCATCTGTTGACGAGGCCTTCTGTTATAATTTAGTATTTCCAACTGCATAACAAGGCGAGCAAGCCATGTTGTCTTGTGTGTTGTCGTACCAAAGGTACGAACATGGTAAAAAAATAGTTACTTTTGAGGGAGCACAACTTTTAACGAATTGCCTTTTCATATAAAACAGGCAAAATCTTTTAGAGAATTTAGATCCAAGCTGTTGAAACATTTTAGGTTAAATGTTTAAATGTTTTGACGTGTTTTTAATAAAAATCAATAACAAATATTGTTTGATTTTAGTGACTATTGTCTGCCCGTTTAATGTTTCGTTTCTTAATTAAGTCTTTTGTTATATATCTGATGTAGCTTTAAGCTTAAATGAGAATAAAGAAATATAAAACGATAAGTAGCTAGGGGTTAAATAGATAGAAAGATCCAAAATAACACACCACACACGCCATAAAACAATAGCCCGAGTTAGTACCTATGTACTAACTCGAGCTATTGTTTTATGGCACTAAAGTTTAACTTTAAATGAAAAAGGTTTAATTAAGATAATCCCAAATATACATACATACTTTTAGTTATATATAGTAGTTTTTTATATATGAATGGTTAATTAAAATAAATTGTGGAAGTTAATAATTTAATTTACGTAGGTATGAATAATAGCGCAATTAGTATGACTTCCTAATTGAATTAAAATGACCTATTTACACAATTTAAAATACAGCTATTATTTTGGACAAGAGAAATGTCTGTTTACAATAATGTTCAAAGTGTACAATGTTGAATTTTTAATTTTAGAATAATTTTATTTTAAAACAGAATCAAATACATATGTACTACGTGCGTTTTTAAGTTCGCGGAATGAGAGGGTTGGAGGGGGGTGATTAGGCTCATTAGGACCGTAACGCGTTCAGTGACTCATAATTAGTATAAATACGAGGTTTCATTGTTATCAGACAATTAGTCTTTGAGCTATCGTCAACCAAGCAACATAATCGGGAGTGAAAAGTGAAATATGGAAAAAATCGAATATCGTGCCGTTATAAAGTTCCTTACCAAGCAAGGAAAATCAGTTGCGACCATAATGGATGAGATGTCATCGGTTTACGGTGACTCTTGTCCAGGAAAAACCATGGTATACAAGTGGCACAGTTTGTTTAAACAAGGAAGGGAATCCCTTGAAGACGACCCGAGGCCGGGCAGGAGCATCGAGGTGACCACGCCAGAACTTATTCAAAAAGTCGAAAAAATTGTACTCGAAGATGCTCGACTAAAGAAGAAACAACTCGCAGAAATGGTTGGAGTATCCGATACAACCATTTTTAAAATCCTGCACGATCATCTTGGCATGACTAAGGTCAGCGCAAGATGGGTACCGAGAATGCTCACGCCGCCGCAAAAACAACAACGCGTAGAGTGTTCACGTGCATTTTTGGACCTCTGCAGTGACGACAAGGATGGTGTATTGAGTCGAATTGTTACTGGAGACGAAACTTGGGTTCATCATTATGAACCTGAGTCGAAACAAGACTCCATGCAGTGGCATAAAAAGGGCACAGCACCCCCCAAGAAGTTTAAGGTGTCACAGTCAGCTGGGAAACTCATGGCAACGGTCTTTTGGGACTCAGAAGGAATATTGTTGATAGATTATAAAGATAAAGGTGTTTCTATAACCGGAGAATACTACGCTTCAATATTAGAGCGACTAAAAGAAGCCATTAAAGAGAAAAGACGGGGAAAATTGACGAAGGGTGTGCTGCTTTTGCACGACAATGCGCCCGTCCACAAGAGTCGCGTTGCGTTGGCTGCCCTGCATAAGGTGGGCTTCGATATTTTAAACCACCCACCCTACAGCCCAGACCTAGCCCCGAGTGATTATTACCTCTTCCCAAAAATGAAAAAAGAGCTTCGGGGTAAAAAATTTACCACCGATGATGAAGTTAAGGAGGCAGTTTCAGCGTATTTTGAAGACAAAGATAAAACATTTTTTTATGAGGGTATAAATAAATTAATTGAAAGGTCTGAAAAATGTATCCGTCTTGCAGGTGAATATATTGAAAAGGAAAAACAATTTGGTTTTTTTATTTCCACCCCTTACCCTCCATTCCGCGAACATAAAAACGCTCCCTCGTACTTTATTTTTAACTTATAAAACTCACATTCTTACAATTAAAAATTATTAATAATTTTATCGTTAAATTAGGATTTCGATAGGTTAATGGATAAAAAGGCGATATGGGAAAGTGCCATATTTGATTGCTATCTTAAAAAGTGCGTGCCGCGTCGCGTCCCGGTATGAGAGCGTTCATCAATTAGAATCACGCTGGAGTCAAAATTTATGATTTCAGTAGTTTCAGATGTTTTAGTTTGCAGATAAGATGTTAACGTCATATTATTTGTAGTTGTATAATCTAGTAAATAGCTGAAAAATATTTTAAAGTGAATTTTCATTAGAACATTTTTAAACAGCCCTTTTTTTAAACTAGCGGTCGACGGCCTACGCAGATAAATATACAAGTTATTAAAAAAATTATAACACAATCTTTTAGAACATTAATGACTTCACATACTAGGTCCAAGAAAAAACAGAAAAACACGTTTAATATCACGAAAAATTACTAAAAGTGACATTTTTGATTATACTTTTCTTGAATGAAAATTTACAGAAATCGCATGTTTTTTTCGACTATTATCTAATAAATGATATGAATTTTTGGAAAATCAATATTTTTATAATTTGTCGCATATAATTTTACTAATATCTCGCTTCTGCGTCGACCGTCGACCGCTAATTTTAAAAAAGGGTTGCTTAAAATCTGTTCTAATGAGAAAAGTATCCCAATATTTTAAAATATTTTTCGACTATTATCTAGATTATAAAACTACAAATAATATGACGTTAATATCTTATCTGCAAACTAAACACATCATGGCATTATGATCCGCCGGGAATCATAAATTTCTGATTCTAACTCTGTACGGCCTTAAGGCCGCGAACGCCACACGTGCTGCATATGCGCTGGCGACCATTAAGGATAAGGAATTGGAAAGGAATAGGTAAACGGACTTTGTCATCCTTTACTTATTAATCGGAACACAACAGCATACATGCCGTTATTTCGCAGAGGTCTTCTGTAAGAGGGTGGTTTCTGCAATCATACAGTCTACCCAGCCCTGCCACTACAATTAACGTATAATACTTATAATTCACGGTCAGCTAGAGGTCAGGGATATATTGAGATAATATTCTTAACTGTTACTGAGCTTGCGGCCAATGCATAGTATGTTTTATAATTAACTTTCCTAAATTGTATTGTATGCGACTATTAATAGATTGTTTTCATACAAGTTTAAACACCTCGACGGAGTCTCGGGACCTAGTCATGTGCTCGTTCCGCAATCTCCGCTGTTGTATTTCAGTGAGCACTAATATTAGTTTTTAGCTCACTGGAATAATGCCAATTGTTAAAATCACGTGCCTCGTTAAAATTATCAACATTTTAGAATGTTTATGTTTGTTTATATTATATTGTTTTGGATCTGTCGCCGCCACACTGCACTGTCACACTTGTAACTAACAGCAAACTGCATCATATTCTACGAGCCCGTGGGACGAGTGGTTAGGATGCTTCGATTCCTGGCAGAGTTAATTTTGGAAAAGTTGCCTCTGGTCTGAATTTGGGAAGTAGTGACAGTTCACGTTGCATTTCGCAGTCATGTCGACGGGCCCGCCTGGCGGCAATAACCGGTCGGCAGTGCACTTGCGACACCAGTGGCGCTGCTTGTGTTTTAGGCGACGGTAGCCACCTCCCTTCAAGTGGACCGTCAGCCTGTCAGTCGAGTTTCACATACTTCGCGACGCGGAGAGCTATCGAAGAGAGAGAAAAAACCGAAAGTTTTAATTTCATGTGAAAAAACGATTCTGTCTATAATTGCAATATATTTTAATGTTAAGATTGTCAGTCTGCAGGGGGTTAAAAATACGTATTAGTCGTTAATTTGTGGTTTGATCAAATAATATTCAAAAGTAATATAAAGCAATATAAATGTATCACAGAATTCGTAGTAACATTTTTTATAGGTACAACCTTGTATTGTTCATAATAAAATGACACGTTTTTATCTATTTTTATAGTTCTAAGGCTTACCAATATTGGTATCTTGATGAATCAACATGTATACTAATCCTAATACATACATACTTGTTATAATATTTAAATACCTACGCATTTACACTTGTATCATCATAAAAATTGCATTCGTTTCTTTTAATAAACGCAAAGAAGTTTTTATCACAAACGATTCTTGGGTCATTTCGCAGCTGATAATAAAAACCGGAAAATAAATAAAACTTATAAGTGTATCAAATTTATGAGCCTACTTACGAGTATATCGGGCTCTTGATTACGTTGCTTGCGATTCATAAAACCATCAACAAAACAAATCAATTATCAACCTAACAACTTAATCCTTCAACATGGGACCCCTTAATAGAAAGTCAACAACGGATGGCGCTAAATCATATACGATATTTCGATGTTGAGTTTATAAATAAAATTTATGGATATAACTTCGACAAGTAACCCGTTGCCCATTTCCCAATCTTTACCTTGTTTCTAATTTCACGGCAATCATAATAAGTTCGACAGTTTACTTGGTTACGGTTTATTATCTCCTCTTATGTTTGTAGACATAAAGAACTACCTACCTATCAAATCTATAATTTACGAAAATTCAACCCTATTGCGATTGTAACTTTTAACGAGCCCATTGGTAAATTGGTTAGCGTGCTTGCTGTGGCCCTCTGATTCAGGGTCCCGGGATCGATTCCCGATTGGGCCAACCTTGTAAGAACTTCAAAGTTGGCTATGTTTCTTAACGTTCTACTATTTACAATGTATTTTTGGCGAAATAAACACATAGACGATTTGCTAATTTTCAGACCAGAGTCTGCGGAAACTTCCGAGTTTCCCGTGGTGGCCGGCGATGTGATCCTCGTTGCGACCGACGGCGTGTTCGACAACGTGCCGGAGCCGGTGCTGTTGGCGGAAATGCGTCGGGCCAAGGGGCTCGAAGGCGACACGCAGAAGCTACAGGGCGTCGCCAATTCCATAGCGTGGATGGCGCGCAACCTCTCCTTCGACGGATGCTACATGTCGCCCTTCGCCAAGAGCGCGCGCCAAAACGGCATAGACGCTATAGGTGAGTCTCCCAAGCCCAAGTTCCCAACATGGGTTACTTTTACTAGTGGCAAGCTTTTATACTAGCGTTTCACAGTCATTTGGCATTTGGGTGGTCCGTTTGGCGGAAGTAATAGTCACTCTCGAACAAGACATAACATGTATTTCGAGCAGTAAGGGAATATTTCCATATGCCTTATTCAGTCGGCAGCGCACTTGCAACACCTGTGGCGTTTTTTATGTTATAGGCGACGGTAGCCACTTACTACGCTTTGTGCACTAAATTAATATATTTATAATATATCCACTGTTAACAAAATACAAAACAAATAGATCAAACATTGATACACAATTTGTTGTAGCTCGAATTCTTGACATTTTTAAATAATAATATGATTTTTATGCGTTTTTCAGGAGGCAAACCAGACGACATAACGGTGCTACTCGCGATTGTAGCTCTATGAAAATGTCAACCATCTGTTAGACAGATTACAACAAATTCATGTGAAATTTAAAAAAATAATATTAGTTTATAAAAACGAAACCAAATATTCGCAATTGTACATAATTCGAAACAGTGAAAAATATATTCAACTAATTAGAACAAAAAAAAATGTGTATTTGAAATTTTAGTAGGAACTCTGTGTGTGGTTACAAAAAAATAAATTTGGTATGTTGCTATGCTGTGTGACTACCTTAGTTTTAGTGTGTATGTACATTGCATTAACGAAAGATTCAGGAAATCTGATAGAAAAGATCTTTAATATTGCATTTTATATTTTTTAACGCGTTAAAAAATGTAACTGAAAAATGTGTAGTGCAATAATCGATTGAGTTAATTTTAGCTCGAAGCAATTGACTTAGTTTAATACTTTTTGGACTTGTGTATTTTTTTTCATATAAAAAGTATAACAGAATAATATCTTAGACTCAATTAATTGGTATACAAAATTGATGATAACGAATCGAGTTATTTACCATAGATACAATACATTTTTTAAATATATTTACAATGCAATTTAAATTGAAAAACTTTCTTAACTTGCAATTTATTTGAATCAAAAGCAAGGATTTAAGGTGTGTTTCCATAGTCAACTGTAGACAGCAAACAGCAGACGACAATACTGATTTATATGAAACTAGCTGTCGCACGCGACTTCGTCCGCGTAACTTTATAAAATGTAGCCTATGTTACTCGTTGATAACGTAGCTTTCTATATGTGAAAGAATTTCTAAAATCGGTCCAGTAGTTTTTGAGTTTATTCATTACAAACATACAAAAATACAAATCTTCTCTCTTTATAATATTAGTATATAGATACCAATCCTGTACCTAACTATACGTCGCGTGACTTTGTAATCACACCTTTAGATAAACGATTCTTTTTTGTGTGCATTTTTTTTTGTATGCGTAATTTTAGTAGTCAGTATATTTTAAAAGTTTGGGAACGTAATCTTGGTTTGACGGTCCGTGTGTAACTTATTATCCAATAGTTACCTATTATCTATTACTTTGGCAAGACTCCGTCTTTATATACATTTATGTTGTAAAGATTATTTTGAGGACTAGGACGACAATTTTTCAATAAAATAATTATAACCATTTTAAAAGACGATTATTATACCATTTTAAACAAAAATATAAGTTCATGTCAAAAACATTGTTGATAAATTCTGTATAATAAATTGTCTATGCATTTCACACCAGTTTTTAATACCATTCATGGAATAAACTATAATATAGAATGTATGGTGGGTAGTGGTTTGTTTCTCTAAATATTTTAAACGCTAATTATTGATTGTTCCAAATTAACTGTGAGCAATATTTTCAGTGATCCTGTAGTTATTGTTTATTTTTTATGTATTTTTGTTTTACTTTTAATTTTTTGTGCATACCTAATGGGGAATGGTCTAGTCTAGTTCAGAAGTAGTGTTTTGGCTTGATAATGGTGTTTGGGCAATACTGAGAATGGTTAAAATCTAAGATTTAAGCACTAGATTATTTTCAAGGGGTATAAAACCATTGTCACTTTTGGGCAAAAACGAACCTGACGAAGTGTAGAAGTACTCTCACTGAATTTAAAGTTGTTCAATATTCAACGTTACTGCGTTTAAATAAAGTAGAAAATAAACTGAAGCGATATCAGTGGTTAGTTCTTAAATCCAGCCAGATTGGGGGTAGTCATAAAAATGTCTGATATAATTGTAAAAATGTTTATATTTAGTTTGTTTTAAAACTTAAATACCTGCGATGTATTATGGAAAATCTTAAGTAACTTTCAGGCGTAACGAAAAGGCAAACACATCAATAACTTCTGACCAAAAGTCTCCATTCAATTACTTGAGAGTTCTTTACCCTTCGTCAGTATCACCTCCTCTTATTATAAGAACATCTTAAAAAGGAAAGCCCCCCTGGATATAATTAATCGAATTGAAAAGGATAAAAAATTGTGGGAGAATTTTTGATTGAAGAAGACTGAGGTAGTTTTATTGTTTTTGTTATAATAGTAGTAGATGTAAAAGGCGCTTCAAATTAAAAATGTGAAGTGAGCGCACTAATACTGGTTACAAATAAACCATTTTTCGGTAAATTTAATTTTCATACGAATCTAAGCTATGACCGTAGATGGAAGCAAAAAAGGAAGATACGGTACGCTCTTACGTACGTAAGTCTATTACATAACTTAATCGACAAATGGGCTAGATACAGTTACAATTTCAATATCGAGTACAATACAACTAATAATAATAATGTTTCTATTATTCCCCGTTCGAGCGACCGAAAGAAAGTCAGTCCACTGGACTCGGTTTAAAAGGACCACGTGCGGATAGTGAGTCTTCTTTTTTCCGTTCCTATCTACGGCTGCGGCTGTGACCTAGTAATTTACGAACATACTGTTGCAAAATATACTGAAGAGTGCTTACTTTGTGCGACTTGTAATTTATTGATAATGGTACTTTATGCGAGACTTGTGCTGTGAATTTAGTTTTCTTGACTCATGTTCATAAACTTAACTTCGGTAGGTGCATTGTGATTAAAGTAATAGCATACCTACATATTAATTAACATACTGTAATTATTTAGAAACATCAAAATTATTGCTTAATTTAATTTTTTTTAGATTAGAAATAAATAATGTAATAATTACTGATGTAGATTTTTATTTCTTTCTTTCTTTTTCTTGAAAGGAACCAGCTTGATGATTGAGATCATAATTATTTCCACATTATAATTTTTTTAAATGATGGTTACGTAAGGCTATAATATGCTAGGATCCCAAAGTCATCGTGTCGCCCACTGAAAAGGGCAAAACCAGTTCATAAATGAAATGAAATTTTTGATTTAGTACACATTCGTCAGATTCTACTTTCGTCATAAATCGAAATTTATGAAAATTTAGTTCGCTTTGGTCATGAATGACGAATGTGGAAAACCAATAATGACAATTTCGTCAGTTTCTACCAAATAGTGTAACAGAAGGAACCACATGTCCGTTTTTAACTTCGAGCTAGTTAAATTAAATAAATCTTTTGCTTTTAACCATCGTAGTTGCGAACAAAAGCTACTTAAGGGTTTGAATTTTGAAAATGTTAATTTATAAACTGTTATAGAAAAAACTATTTTAATGCAATCAAAAATTTGAATCTTTAAAACATATGCGATTTCATATTAATCTCTTACATTTGTTTGTGTAAATAAAACAATTAACTCCAAATCTATATATTTTATATTCTCACTTCACGTGTTATATACCTATATTAAATCTTACTTATTACTCAATATGGACAAAGTCCAGAGTTCACTATTTACTTTGTACATTTTATTAGTAATAATTACAAACAATTACTTTGAAACTCGAAAAAAAAATATAACGCCCTTACTATTTATTATATAAACAAAACATATAGAAGATATAAATTATTCTTTACAAGGAGCAGTTTTTTAAACAAGAGTTTTTAACAAAGAGAAGTTCACTTCACCAGTTTTTTATACAACAGGAAAAACTCTTGAAAATATAATTTTTCAACAATAATCAACATCAATTTGGGCACAGCGTAATTTGGGTGCAACTAAATAAATATGGGAACTCTATCTGTCGGCATTTTCATCGTTTCTTTGTTGGAAATGCCATCCTCCCGGCCCCTGAACGAGATTTCTAAGAGGCGAGTAGTCCGGGTCTTCGACAGGTGGGTCAAACAATTTCTTCCTAAAATTAAGATTACATTTTATTATAATTTCAGTTCTAGTGTTTTCCTTGTATTGGATAACTTTTTTTGTACGCCGCGTGGACTTAAGATCGTCACAATATATGCATTTGCAACCGACAAGTTAACACAATAATTGAATTTTTACTATTGCATTTATGGCCGAAATTATAGGCGATATTTAAAAAAAAATTGAGGTACTTATCAGCAACAATACAAGTACCACAGAAATTTACGAGATGGCGCTTTAATCAACAGATATATAAAAAAACCTTTTTTGTATAAAATTGCGTTTTTACAATAAATACAAGCATATAGGTAGACTTAAAAAAGCAAAATCTTATTTAAATACGAAATATCATACAAATTGTTAAAGTCGTTTCCGAGATACGCGAAATATATAAATTTATATACTAGTTAAACTAAGTTTCTTTTTTAGTTTCCATTGAAACTTCCAAATAAAAAGTACATAAAAAAAACTTCTGTTAAAATTAAATATGTTTTTGAATTTTGTGGACATTTAACATAAGGAAGCTAAATTTTTATATTTAAAGATATACAACACAAGAATTGCTCATCAAAAGTTATTAGATATGTAAAAAAAGAAATAAATATTTACAAAAATTCAGGTGTTTTTAATATCCTTTGACCCCCTCTCTTTCGTGGCAGAACATCTTCCATGAAGAAATACACATGACCAATTACTATGCCGACTAGATCCACAGAAATTGCATTGCCAAGTAGAACTGAGAAACCGAGCAAAACCCACGGTAAGTATGGAGCCTGTGAAGAAAAGACGGTTTCTTTTTAAAATTTGTTTTTAATCAAGAAAAGTGGATTGTAATAGAAATTACAATTTTACCTGAAAGTTCATCAATCCAAATAGGTTCATACGAACAAATACATTGCGCCTTGACCACACATACACAATCATAATGGTAAATGCTTGACCTAAAAATAATAAATTTACAAAGAAAGCACATAACTGGTATTTTGTTCAGGAACATAATTGAAGAATATTATTGAGATGTTGGATGGAGTAAATTGTTTAAAGACTGAATACTTTATAAAATATGTAGATTTCTATAGGTGAAAGAATTTTTAAAATCGATCCAGTAGTTTTTGAGTTTATTCATTACAAACATACAAATCTTCTCTATTTATAATATTAAGTATAGGTAAAATTGCAAGTGGGTCACTAGTGTTGATATAAATGTCAAAATCATATATCAATAGTGCCAACACCTAACAAACGAAACATTACACATAAAATAAAAACATTTAGTCCCATTACAACTACAATTAATAAAATATACATTTATATAGACAGTGTAATATTAATATGAAAGTTGATGTAAATATTAAATCAGTGGTTTCACCAAAATATTAGGGGTTAAAGTATGAAATTGCCGATTTGTACTGAAAAATAAAAATTCGTTTTTTTTTTAATTTAACATATTTATTTAATCAAAATAATTACCATTATTATCTATACATTGCTGCCATCTAATAGGAAGCTCATTTATGCCTTTGCGATAGAACTCTGGTGATCTAGATTCGACAAACTGTGTGAAAGCATTTTGCACTGCCTCCTGAGAAGAAAACTTTTTATCACGCAGAAAATTGTCCAAATCACGAAAAAAATGGTAGTCCGTTGGAGCAAGGTCTGGCGAATACGGAGGGTGACGAATGGTTTCTAATTGCAGTTCCTGTAGAGTCTGCAGATCAGTCAAATCATGAGGCACCCATTTTTCATATTTTTTTATTTTATTGATTTGACGCAAATGAGTCAATATTGTTGGTAAGGTAACGTTAAACCATGCCGCTAATTCCTGGGTAGTTTGGCTCGGATCGGCTTCCACCATCTCTTTCAAATCATTGTTATTCACCTGTGTGGGCGGTCTTCCACGTGGTTCGTTCTTCAAATCGAAGTTTCCATCACGAAAGCGTTTAAACCAAAATCGCACAGTGCGTTCATTAGCAGTCCCCTCTCCAAACGCAACATTAATATTGCGAGCTGTTTCTGCCGCGTTAGTTCCGCGTCGGAACTCGTATTCAAAAATCACACGAATTTTCGAAGTATCCATCTTTATTGTCTAAGCTGAATAAAAAAAACAACTGAAAGTTGATAATCGAATGTTGCACATTTTTTAAAAGAAGAACTACATAGGTACCGTATGAAAAAAGTTTCACTCAAAAATCTCAAACCATGAAGGTTCTATGTCAATTCGAAGTGCCTATTACAATAAAACGGCAATTTCATACTTTAACCCCTATTATATGATTTTTATAGTCAAACGAAATAAAATTCAATTTCTCAAAAAATGTAAGATGGGAGGTGAGTAGATTACTCCTGATAAAGCATTTTCTTTCACATTAAACACTACTTGTTAAAGTACTATTCTAGATTTTTTTTTAAAAGTGTAATAGGTACTTAATAATTAAAAATAGCATTCACTTTCAATTATAAAAAGCTGTTTAATTTCACCTTTTAAAATATATAAGATACTATAATCCAAATGCCTCGTTAATCCTACCTAACAGGCTTATCAAGGCCCTACTGCATTGATATGAATTTTTGTAAAAGGATACAATCATGAGAGCTCCTCCAAACATGAACATAACGACGAAATCCGCAGTCCTCCCTCTGAACGAACCCTCCTCTAACATTCTACAATATCTGTATGTGAATATCATATTGAAGAAAAAGTTGAACCCTAAATTTCCAAAAAATAAAAATGTCGTTATCAGTCTCCATAGCTGATATCTTTTCAGTATTAAAATTGGATTGAAGTACAGTTGAAATGGAGATACTAAATCCAATTGCTAAAACAGAAAAAACATTATATATATATAATATTACCGTCAAAAGTTGATAAGCAAATTTTAATAGCAATATAAATTAGAAATACGTACAACAGCCAAAGTAGTGATAACACAAGCGGTAGTATATGCCCTCGTAATTGGAGGTATGAGCATATATTCCTGTAAAAGCGTTTGATATGCCATCTCGTAAAATTATAACTCCAAGTAAACGGGTCACATCAAAAGTTTAAATTAATTGAAGAAAAATTTGCAGATTATAAGAGTAAAGTTGAAGTTGATTGGGCCACATCAGTTTTTAAAACACGAAACATTTGGACGTCAACAAAAGTTATGCAAATTGATTGTAGCTTCCTATAAAAACATTTGAGAGAAATATAATTTCACAATATCAATAAATTAAAGGTTCATTTACGAGAATAATTATCTGACTTCCGAAATAAAATTTTCTAAAAAATATTGGCACTAGAGCTGTGTCAATCGTGAACGATACGATCATTTGACCCGGGTCGCGTAAAAGTATTGATGATTGCAATCATTTGTTTTGAATGATCCGGTTCAACCAATCGCTAAAAAATGTTGGTATCGTTTTGATCTATGATTGGTTACACCCAGGGTGGGGACAGAGTACAAAATTACAAATGACTACTAGCACAGATTATTATGTTATTATACAGAAGTACGAGTTACGAGTATATAGTGTTCTGTACTACGAACACAGATTGTTATACAGATGTCAGATACTAACGCAGTGATTACATACTCTTTGGTCAGATACACTTACTTATACTTTGCACTCCCGCCGCCTTATTGTCTTATTAAAAAACGAGGACTGCTTTATACCAATTTATAATTTTCTAAAGAAAACACTTGGAAAAGTTTGACATCTGTCAAGAGCAATGCCAAAAACGCCAAAGCTACGCAATGATCAAAGAGTATTGTAAAATATGCAATGATTCAGTATGTTCTGTAGAAAATAAAGACTTGGCTTAAAGGTCTAGTTACCAGGCCAAAAAATTCCAAAAAAAAAATATATACTTTGCACTTTGTGCACTTATGATAACATTGGTATTTGGTAACATTAATATTAATAACATTACAAATTGTCCAAGTTTGTATTGTGCTGTTATTTAGCCGTTTTCTTGTTAATTTTATTTTAATCAAGTGATTTTCTGGTCTTGCGCATTCCATTTACGTTGAGTCGAGTTCCCTCCTCCTCCGTTCAGTGCTTTGTTTGAGATAGTGACTTGTGATTGTGTATGAAATTAACGACTACGGCTTGATGTGTTTATTGTGTACGGCTTTATTGTGATTTTTCTTTTCTAACATGCAGTAAGCATAAAGAAAGTCTTATAAAAATGATCATAGATTTGACTACGAATATTGTTATTTTCAGTTGGTGCAATAATGTTAATGTTAATAAAATAGAACACACAGGAAAAAAAATATAAAAATTAATTTTCTACGTATTTTTATTTTTTCTTTCAACCCCTTTTCACCTTTTGGTATTTATATGAGTGAAATTATTGTAGTTTATTTTCATGTTACTATCACTTATTGGTCATTAAACAATAATTTTACCAATAAATATTGTTCAATGACCAATAAGTGATAGTAACTAACAATTTAAAATGTAAAGTTAGACGTCATCTAGTAGTCAGAAATGGAGATTATAAAATAACTCTTGATCATGAGGGAAGTCCCGCAATACCGACCGTGCTGTTAGTACTACGCTAGTATATCTATATTTATCTATGGTTACTACGTTCGTAGCAAAGAGAATGTTCGTAGTACGTGATCAACTGTTGACCGACGATCGATAATCCACAATCGGTACAAGTGAAATGAACACAAACGAAACGGATCGTCGTAACGACCCACTCCGGCGGCAAAATGAACGATCGATCGAAATGACCCGGGTCGTAGCACTAATCAATACTTGAACGATCGAATCACTGAGAATGAACGATTGACACAGCTCTAATTGGCACTTGGCACTTGACAACAGAAATTAGAGATGAGATTTAAATAGAGCGAGAGAGAAATAATAAATAGAATTATTTTGGTTTGTATTGCATTGCTTTGACGGACATTTGACAGTTGTAGTGATACCACACCATAGATGGAATAGGATTATTTTTTTTGGAATTTTATTGCTTGGAGATAGAATAGGAATAGACAAAAGAAAAATACAGAGCAATAAATATCTATAAGCAAAAACAAGTCAAAAACTTAAGACAAAAATAATGGGTATCTCGAAGTTATTTTTTCAGTCCATCTCTTTATTTTTCAAATATTTGTAAGGGCTTTACATTTCATTTTCTTCATAAATCGTAACAAAAGAAATCACTGTAACATGTTTATATCACTACAAAATATTCATGATTGTGTTCATGAGGCTATTTTAAATTGCTATTCTTTCAAATGACACTGGCAAAATCAACGTAGAAGATCTGATGGAGCCAAGACATTAAAAGAGAAGAAGAAGACCACTGCAACAGTCTCTGGAATCATCTGACAATGTCAAGTTTTCATACTGCTCTGTGACGACACAAGTCACAAGTTCACAACAAACCGTCAACAAACCAACAAACATCAACAATCACAATGTCATTGTCAAGTGTCAACTAAAATGATAGTATGTGAGCAAGAAAAACAGTAAATGTATTGTATTTTATGATGGTTATTAAGTTATTTTAGTAGAGACACAGTTTATCCCCTTTGCTTAGTGTAAATAAATACTATCTATTCTATTTTATTCGACAGACAAAGATTATTGCAATATTAGCCAATTAGCCATGGATCCCAAGGATATCACCGAACATTTAGTTGCATTAAAAGTAATGAGGCTAACGAAACCCGCATTGATTAGCCCAAAAATTGTAACATGCGACTCTAAAGATTTGCCAGGAAATATATTGAATAATTACTTAAAGGACGATGCGACATCGGTGACCCAAATGGAAACACTCGCCGCAGGCCAATTTTTGTTATTGCCTCAAAGTTTTGGCAACATTTACTTAGGAGAGACGTTTTCATGTTACGTTTGTGTCCACAACGAAACCAGTCAACCGGTTAATAGCGTTTCTATAAAGGCCGATTTACAGACGAATTCTCAAAGAATACCATTAACAACTCAAAGCAACACACCCAGTCAGCTTGGTGTGGATGATACGTTGAGTGACGTTATTCATCATGAAGTCAAAGATCTCGGAACTCATATTTTGGTTTGCGAAGTGACGTACATGTCGAATTACAACACTTTGGCATCATTTAGAAAATTCTTCAAGTTTGAAGTTATGAAACCACTAGATGTGAAAACGAAATTCTACAATGCTGAGTCGGACGATGTGTATTTGGAAGCACAGGTTCAAAATATTACAACAGGACCAATCACTCTCGAACAGGTTTCTTTGGAAAGCTCTCAACAATTTCATGTAAAATCACTGAATGAGTTTGACGATTCAGTTTCTGTATTTGGTGATTTGAACTTACTTCAACCGCAAGAAAGTTGTCAATATCTGTATTGTTTGACACCTAGAGAAAATATATCAAATGCGATAAGACTGTTAGCGGCCGCAAAGAATATTGGGAAACTGGACATTGTATGGAGATCTAATTTAGGAGAGAAGGGTAGATTGCAAACTAGTCAACTGCAAAGGGTGAGTCCCGATTATGGGGACATAAGATTGACATATGAAAAATTGCCAAATAAAGTAATAGTTGATGAACCCTTCAGCTTCGATTGCAAGATAGTTAATGCTAGTGAAAGAACATTGGACTTAGTAATGAAATTGCAGTCATTGCAAAACTCTAGCCTACTTTGGTGTGGTATTTCTAACAGGAAGTTAGGTCCATTGGAGCCCGGGAACTCTTTATATGTTAATTTAACTGTACTACCTATCAACACCGGTTTGCACAGTGTGACAGGAGTTTCACTGGTTGATTTGTTTTTGAAGAGAACATATGATTACGATGATCTCGCATCTGTTTTTGTTGATCAATAATTATGTAAGACTGTATAGAATTGATAATTATATTATGTGCTACCACTAAATTATTATTTTTTTTAATGCCCTGAATTTAATTATTGCCATTAAAAATATTATAAATGTGAAGATTGTATTTACAATTCAATAATATATATATATATAGATTATATGTAGATGATATACAATATCTTTTAAAATAGTGTGGTTACGATTATTGGGTTGAAAACAACTACCATCATGCCTTCCAACTATTATACTTAATCTTTTGTGGTGTAGCATAAAACTTGTGAAATTCTTTCGTTAATCGTTAATAACATTTTACTAGAGGTTATGCATGTGGGCTTTGTTGCTTTTTTAATTAAAAGGTTGTACTTTTATTTAAATTTATATAAGGATAGTGCTATCCTAGTGATTTTATTTGTAATAAAAAAATCATGTACACATAATTAGCAATTTATTCAAAACTAATGGTACACTTTCACTCCAGGAACATCAATATTAATAACTACAACAAACAGACACTACTATGATATGATTAAAAACACAGTGCGGCATCTTAATCTATAAAATTTTACTACACACAACCCTTAATTAATAACAATATAATCGCAACATAAGTAAAAAATAAAACTAGCAAATTTAGTTCTTTAGATTTGCATACTAAAGCCATATTAAATATCCAACTGTAAAGAAAATAATCGCTCATATCGATTTTATCGGTCAACAAACAAAATAATTGATCTAAGGAAATAAAAAAAAAAACATTTATTCCATAGTTTGAGGAACTTTCAGTACTTTATGGTATATGTTTATGTTTATACATAAACTATAACTTCAATAGATTATTTTTGTTTTAAATAATACTAGAAATTCGAATAGATTCATATTACCGCAATCGTTCATAATTCTATAATATTTATTACCCGTTTTCATTTTGTTCTTAAGTAATTTTAACTAAACTCTTCAGTTTGTACTTAATGACATTACAAATGACCGTCACTTTTATAAATTTTTATTTCTCAACTTTTATAGATTTTGCACACTTGACTGATGCTTTAAAAATATTAATTATAAAAGAATTGTTTCGTATAATCAACATCATCATCATACCAACCCTATGATTTTTACAGCACATAACATTATTAACTATTAACATTATAAGAACAGGACATATTACATTTGAAGAATATGACATAACAACCATAGCATTTGATGTGGCCAGGCCACTGGGCTTGGACCACACAACACTTATATTTATTCAATTTATAACACTATTGCTGAATGTCCTAATGAGACAGATTTCAGTACAAGATGGAAAAAAAAATTATATAAAAAAAAACTAAATATTATAATCCCATCTTACTTCTGTCCATACATAAGAAGTTTGAACGCAACCTCAACATTTTTTTCCTATAAATTCCCAGTTTATTGTACCATATTACAAAGATTTGCCCATACCTACTATATCATATACAGGTGTGGCCTGTAATAAGAGCAATAAATTTAAACGATGATTCTACAGAGCATATGCAGTTAACCTAATCATAATGCTCCAAAGTGCTTATACTCAGAGATATAGCAATCCAAAGTTACAATACACAATCAATGAATTTCATGATCGCTAAATGTCGGTTATTAGTCGTTAGATGTCTTGGTACAGGGTACTCCGACTGGACACATTATGTCTGTAGTAGTATATTGCTGGCTCGATTAATTTTGTTACAAAATAACAGTAAATTTGTTTTTCATTTTAATTAATTGAAATCATTTGGAATTAATTACTGATTCGTTAAAGGGTCTATATTTTCATTTATTGCCCCTATTACAGGCTACACCCTGTATATAAAAAATCTCGTGTCACTTTTGTATGTTCGGAATAAACACCGAAACTACTGAACCGATTTTGATCAAATTTCGTAACTATTTGTATATTGGTCCAGTTTTTATTTCAATTATATTCCAAATTACATGTTTTTTTTTATATACAGAACAAAAAATGTAAAGTTTCACAAGTTCCTACAGATGTCGGTGTAAGTTAGTTTATTGACACTACATAACATATTTTGTTATTTATGTTGGGGTGCAGATTGGACAACATAGATGGCGTTTAAGAATAAGAATACATAATTTCATTATTGATAACAAATGACAAAAACGTTAACTGATAAAACATTTTCAACTCCAACCATAGAGAATTAAATATCTCGTAAGTGCCAACCATTTGTACAAAATCGTATTAGGACATTAACTATTTAAAATTGCATTTACGTATTTACTTTAATTAATTGTAAGGCACCAAATAAAATATTAACATAAATTATAATATAACATAATATTATAATGCACATAAAAAATAACTATCATACCTAATGATAGTAACAACATCTTTCTATTAACAAGCGCAAATATTTTAGTATAGTATAATTTGAAGTCACTATCCGCGTCTGTATGTCTGTCTGTATATCCGCTGACTCCTCCTACACCACCCAACGTATTTTGATGCAGTTTTCACCGTCTCAGTTAGATAATTTTTCACGTAAGGTTTATAAATATTATAAAACCTAACTAACTTTTTAAGAAAATAGAGAAAAAAATACCAATATTTTGCAACCATTTACCGGAAAATAAATTTACATGGCTTACGTAAGCTAAACCTTAAAAGAAACATGAAAATGATGTACCAGAAAATTGTAGTCCTTCTAAAATGTTACGATTGACTCACAATAAGCATTTATTTCATTAAAACTTTAGTCGCTACATATAAAACCATAATGTCTGTTTCTCCGCTGATATGCTTCTAAACTACGAATAAATAATACTCAGGAAATGTAACTGCGCTCAAAAAATGACCCAACGAAAGTTGTGTACAAGTAGGCGGGGCTTAAAAATTGTGTACAGCGCTCCACTAGTCGGACATTTTTCTTGCAAGAGAGCACACGTCAAATCTTCGTGTACGTTTTCGTTTTTATCAATGTAAATCAGTTATAATCATCATGCCAGGTTGAGTTGTGAAGTGGTGCAAGAGCCATACGAGATTTAACTGTTCAGGGATCACTTTTCACTCGTAAATAGTCGCTAAATTATAATTATAATCAAAAATTTTCAAATACGCTATTAAATCGGGATGGTCAATATTATGCAAAATGAAGTCAGTCAATTTTTGACTTTATTCAGTAGGTTCTTTTTTCTTCTTGATAAAATGTATATTTATCAAGAATATACATTGTATATATATATTATATATACAGTGTGGAAAATTAAGTCGGGCTCTGGAGGAAAACTACCTTAAATCCTTAATTGGCTCATTTTACATAAAGGAGACATTCCTTTATTATTAAAAAGAAACAAAACTGCCTAAAACTCGCTTGCCTCGCCCGGGACTTCTTTTTATGGGGTCATGTAAAAAATGTTATTTATGAAACCGTGCAAGAGCTAAGGGTTGCGGTAGAAAATGTTATTAGGGGCATACACCACAACACTTTGCTGAAGGCTACAAGAAATGGATTTCAACGGAGACTAAATTTATGTATCCGGAACGAGGGGGCTCATTTCGTACAATTTATCAGTTAAATAGTTTAAGTGTAACAAATTGATAATAAAATAAAGTTAATGTTGGATTTTACGATCATTTTTATTTTTAAGACCAAATGTTTGTTAGAGAAATTTTATTCTGAATAATAATCCTATCGATTAGTATAATAAAATAGCGAGTGTTCGTTTTTTTAATTTTAGCTGGCTCGAGTCCCGGGCGAGGCAAGCTAGTTTCAGAAAATCTTTGAACGCAGTTTTGTTTCTTTTTAAAAATAAAGGAATGTCTCCTCTATGTAAAATGAGCCAACTTAAGGATTTAAGGTAGTTTCCCTCCAGGGCCCGACTTATTTTTCCACACTGCATATAAGAAATGACATATATATGTGTGTGTGTGTATGTGTGTCATTTCTTATAGCTTTAGGAATGAAGCTTTAGTACGGAAAAAATAATGAAATAATTCTCTCACGTCTCATTAAGAAAATATTAATTAAATAAAAAAATCAAATTAATAGCTTATAAAACAAAAAATATTATAAATGGTAAAGTTTACACTTTTTATAATTTTGTGCAATAAAATGATTACATACACACTTCTATTTAAATACTTTAGAATCCATTCGTATTTAATAAACAACAAATAATTATAATTAAATACAAAAAATATTGTTTTATTATTGACTTAGTCTTTTTCACTTATAGCATAACATCGTCCACGCCGCTATGACAACTGCCTACCATCTGACATTGCAGCACGCGCGCTAACCAATCCCTGCTCTCGTTCTGAATTTAAACCAATCACTAGGCATATGTATTAATAACCTTTTAATTGATTGGTATTTTGAATATACGTCGTTTTGTTTCCACGTAGGGCCACTTTTTGTGTAGAATTTGTTCCGAGTTAGAGTTCCTGAGTATTATTTATTCGTAGCTTCTAAACCACCCAACCGATTTTAAATCGGTTTTCACTTATAGAAAGGTTTGTTCATATAAAAAAAATTGCATTCCGGGCAAAGTCGAGAACGGGTCGCCAGTTGTTGTATGTAATGTATATGAACTAAAACATAAGTATGTGTTCTCTCGAATTTTTGTAGGCTCTTAAAATAAATATAATTATACATTTCATAAGCCTTTCCTACGTTTTCTTGGTAACAAATTTAATAACACTAAAAGCATTAACATCCACGTATTAATGTTATGATATTACACATATTTTCAAACCATGGAAATTCACATTAATTAAACTAACCCTATGATTGGGTCAGTGCAAACTAACCCTGCACAACTTGTAATGAGATCAAACGTAGAAAAAAAAAACATAAACAGTATTAGGACCAGGAAAACCAAGATTTAGACTCATTTGTGGGCGTTGTTGATCGTGAACCTTTTGGAGTTTTTGGTGATTTCGGTGTTTTTGGTGTCTCACTTTTTCCTTCGGATTTCTCACCTTCTTTAGCTATAGCGTCCGCTTCGGCACTCTCTATTGTATTTTTCAACTGAAACAAGATTAATATAGACAGGTTCAATGATTTTTTAAAAAATGTAAAGGTCAGCATTAATTAGAGACAAGATTAGTATACAGGTTCAATGATTTTTTTTTTAGATGTAAAGGTCAGCAATAAGTAGAGGCAATCGCCATTACATAGTGGCAATCAGCATTAAGTAGAGGCAATCGGCATTAAGTTGAGGCAATCGGCATTAAGCAGTGGCAATCAACATTCTTAGCTTAAGTCAACATTGCATTCAGTCATGTGGGCAACCCCGTCTGACTGCAGTACACTGTGATAAGTAAGTAAGGGATGTCAGATCCCCATCTCTATCCCTTATCCTTAATCCTACTATCGTTGGCAGCGCATTTGAAGAACCCGGGTCGTTGCTTGGCAACGGTAGCTACCTACCATCAAATAAACCATCAGACTGTCTGACGATCTTAACATAAAAAAAAATATAAGTAGAACCAGGGACATGAGATCAAAAATTCTAGGATTAAGTAACTTAGCATGATGTAAACTAAGCAAAGAAACTAGAACTAACAAATTTTATCAAATAAGCAAATATTTCATCAGTATGCCCACAATAATTTTGTTAGCATGTCAAATTGCATATTTCGAATTTAACTGAAATAATCAATAGTTATGAGATCCTTCACTTAATTAGTTACAAAGAATCGAATTAGACAAATTGACTATCTATGCAATTTAAAAATTAATTTCAATTAAAAAGTTGATTTTAAATTGAATATTCGGATCTGAAGTCTAAACTTCGGATTCTCAATCAAAGAATTAATCTATACAAATTTTATAAAGAGCGATTTGTATTTTTATATAAGATATAATAGATATAATACATTTTGTCCCTTCATCCTACGTCACTGAGGTTTTATTATTGGAAGCTAGTCCAGAACAACCATGTAAAGACTCAATTGTAAAGAAACAATTTTCATACAAAAATATAATATTATGAAATCATTTAATGATACAATACTTAATTGATATAAAATAACGTCACAATTCATCTCTTGTTAAATTATAATGGTTAAATCGCTCGACGATAAATAGAACTAAAGGTTACCAATGTGCCTTTAATTCTGTGGATTTGTGGAGTGGATTGTACCTTATCATTGGTCTTCTCCTGCATATTCTTCTCGTAAGTCCTCACGTCTTCTATGGTCATATTGTACCAGTCATCCATCCACGTGAAAGCTTGACGGTGACCGAGCAGGAGAATTTCTCTGATTGCCTGGAAATCAATGCCTGTGCATTCATATAGGCTTATTCGGAGGGCAACAATATTGTCTATCGTTTACATTACAAAACAATGGGTTCACTTTATTGTAAATAAAAAAAAAACTCCAAAAATCACGACAAAAACATTTGTAAAACCAAAAACCCTTTTTATCTACATATTTTGTACTGTATTTGGGTATTAAAATAGTTGTAATTTATATAAAAATAAGTGTACACTTATTGAATAGATTTCGATTAAACTTTACAGTAAATGGTATAGTTTACATATCAGAACAACTCTTAGGCTACAGTTTATAAAGAAACGGACGAAGTCGCGAGCATAAGCTAGTGATTTTATAAAATAGGATGAGTAATATAGCGTTCAATTACAGTGAAGAACACGCAGTTATAGAACACTTGACGAATTGTTAACCCTTTGGGCTTTGATTTCGTTTTATTTCTACATCCGGTGGATTTTCAAGTTAATGGTGTATTTGTTTTATGTATTTTTATAAAGAGCAAATGCAAAATCTTCGCCAAAAAGGGAGGCGGGGGGACAGAACTCACACAAATTTAGTCCTTTGATTCAAGGAAATACATACCCCTTGCACAAATTCCTCGACCCTTGTCTGCAAGCCCCACACTTCGAATTTAACATGGACGACCTTGTAACAGCACATGATGGGTCTTTGGGAGTCTCTCCAACCCTCAACCAAAGGACCTCGAAGGGTTTTCTCGGACTTGAAATACTTTGGGTCTTCGGCCTCCTTGTAATGATGAGGCTTGACTTCATCGTTTGCAATATCTATGAAATCTATTTCCCTCCTGTCCAATTCCTCTTGGGTGAGACCTAAACACTAAAAATAACAATAACATGATTTCTTTTTTAAGAGAGAGTGTGAAGGATATTCATATAACAGATTAAATGTAATATTGCCTATAAACCATCATGGGAACAGAAATTCCCTTTGAAATACATTTTGTAGCATCAAAGAAATGTCTGCAGTTTGATTGAAGTCACCTCTCATTTAAGGTCGGTATCGCACTTGCAGCCATTGATGGAGGTAATTGAGGCGACGGTAGCCACCTACCATCAACTGGACCGTTAGTGTGCCTGCCTATCTTTTTATGTATACTAAAATAAACAATACATACATTGTCCGTGGTTCCATTGTTGTCCTCATATCTGGTTTGTATAGATATCGAAAATTTTGGAATGAATGAACACTGAAATAGTAAAACAATATTTCTTAATAATCAAACTATTTAAGTCCAAATAGTAGTTGCAAAACACAATATCCATACAAATATTATAAATGTGATAGTAACTCTGTCTGTCTGTTACCTTTTCACACCTTAACTATACAAACGATCATCATGAAATTTTGAATAAACATTGTCAGGGATACAGGAAAGGACATAGTACCTTTCATGCAGAAAAAAGTACTGTTTCCGAAGAATCAAAAGATAAACAAAAAAGGCTTATATTTTGTCAGGCGCTGTGTATTCTAAAAATATTTAAAAACTTTGGCGGCGCCACCGTCGTTACAACAATAAAGATGTCATATTAACTCATATACTTTCTCAGGCGTTATATTATGAATTTTTTGGCGCGGACGATGTCGCGAGCGCCAGCTAGTATTAAATAAATCTGAAGTTATTATTATCATATTTTAAAGAAGTTTTAATAAGCAGAAACGATTCTATATCAGTTAGATAAGCGAGCCCTTAAATGTCTTCCAAATCTTGCATACCTAATACTTAATTTGGTTCTTCATCTATTTAATATAATTTAAAAAAAGGGATACTAAGAAAAAAATAACTTACCGTGTACTCTGATGACCGATTTGATATGAAAACAGAAATACAAAAATATAATAAACTCAATTTAAATGTAGCTATTTTATTAACATTTATTAACTAAAATGAAAACTTCTTACCAGTTATAGTATATGGATAGTAATTCCATGCTTTTTCGGTGACATAAAATATTTTTGGTATCATGCTCTGCACCCAGTATGGTAAATGGCTGGAAATGTAAAATAACAATTCTATAGTATTTTTTTTACTAAACTTAAAAATAAACTTTCATTAAAAGAAGTATAGGTATAAGAACTATAAAAGTTATTTCAGTGTATATACAATATTCCATTCCAGTCAACAGGATTATGTACAAATTAAAATTAAGTAATTTGAAAACTAAAATCTCAGTTATTTTTATTGATTTTTAACAAAAAAATTGATTTAATAGTTTTTTTGTAGTTACAGCTGAACCTGGCTACACTTTGCTGTGGCATGCACATTGTAACTAATATCCTATCAAATGCATTAGAATTATAATAATATCCTATATTTCATAATCATGACTTTGTCTTTGGATCCATGCGTACAGTTTCATTTAAGTCTATTTAAGCGTAACAAACATTCGACTTTAACAAAACTTTGCATTTATAGTTTATAGTATTATAAAATGGATACTGGTGATCTTTTCCACTGAAAATTTAATATTTTTTTATACAGATGTTACAATTACATAAATTGACCGTAATCCATTAATATTAAATTAATCAATAATGACCATGTATGTGACTACACTGCATTCAAAAGTTTTGACTGGGCAGCCAATCTGCCAGCTCTCACTGAAGACCACTGTGAAATATCAGTTTGTGTTTTGACAAATGAGTAGTGAAAGAGTCCATTTCCCTCTTTTCTCCATAAGGGTTACATAAAAAAATATGCACTTAAAACAGTGATGTTTACAAGTAATATTACTGCATGCACGCTTTAGTGTATCTATACCTTGATAAATGTATCCTTTTTTCAGTGTACTGTCCTTCCCCATTGACTTCATCATTCACCTTTTCATTAGCCACCACCTCTACTCCTTCCCCGTGACTGGACTGCTCGAAACTGTGACGGGCAATCATGTATAGTTGACCAATTCGATACTGAAATACATAATACAGTTTACTAGTTGGTACCCAGAACTTCATCAGTGTTGAAAAATAAAAATATCTCGACAAAATATTTGAACAATATAACACTTGAAATATTTATTACTTTTATATTTTTTCTAGGCTTTGGACTTATATTTTTAGATGATCCCTTGGGATTTTCTGGATGAAATGTACCTATGTCCTTTACTGTATTCCTGATGCAAAAATTCATGATGATTTGCTTTAGTTAAGGCATGAAAACGTAACAAATAGACAGTTACCTTCACATTCATAATATTAGTATGGATTAGATAAACCATACCTAGGTATTATTATTACAATATAGTTTATCCCTCTAGCCACCTACCACCTTTTAATTTTATTTTTTTCGAGGCGAAATCCATCGGCGGCAGGGGTATGTGGGGGTCAGCCAGAGGACCACGCTATGCTATTCATAGCGGGCCTGGACCACTACCCACTAAAACTCCCCGGTGCCTCCTTGCCCTTTGATCGGGGTGGACCGGGCTCTGCCGAGGCAACAACTCCGATCCACCCCAGGGAGCCACCTACCATCAAGTGACCGTTGGACTATCTGTTGACCTTAATACAGAAAAAAATTGACTCATCAAATTTTATCAAACCGCAAACTACAATTTTAAGGTCATGTCAGTACTTTTATTTTTGCCTTATGGGAAACCAGGATAATTTTTATGCATATTACATAACTGAAACAAATATAATAAAACACGTGTTGGATGAACATGGGTGAACAGATAAAAATCCGTTCATTCTGTCTGCAATGGCTAAATAAATAATAAGATAAATCAAATTATAAAAGTTACCTCCTCAACAGTCATTGGCATACAGATTCTGTATTCCTTAGTAAAAACCATTGTGTTAGGGCAATTCTTTTATTATTAAATTACATTAAAATCATCACACACTTGCACATAAAATATAAATTGCACTTTTTCAATAAATCAGTATAATCCACTGATAATAAAATAAACACACAGTTGTCAATGTCAATGTTATAAATGATGACATACAATGACATTGACAAAAACAACAAACAGACAAACTCTCCTTTTTTTAATAGGAAGTACTCTGGTTTTAAGTAAGGAGTAGAAGAAATAAGGAGGACCGACTCTGTACAAGTGTACAGACTACAGAGTCGTGCCACTAATATTTGGAGGTTCAGTGAAGTGACGACCAAATAATGGTGGCCAATGGTGGCTGTCTGGCTGAACGCACGTGACCACCGTGAAGGATAGGACGATGTAGTACCATTACAAAAATTAAAAATCGTTATTTAGAAAATACACAATATATACTCACAACGATAACGACTGACAAGTTTTATTGATATTTAACAGATGTAAAAATAAAAGCCATAATCTTAGTTCACTTATTAGTCACGACGAATTTTATTTAAAACATTGCATAGAGTCTCGAAGCCATAGTAGGTGTGCCCCAATACTCGTATATACAGCGGGTATTCCTGGTACGGCGCAACTGAGACCATGGCTGCTTATTGCTTGTATTGTCGATCCGCCACAATCACAAAGTATTGGCCCTCCAGAATCCCCCTACAAAAATGTAATAAAAAAAATCAGAGCCATTTACTTGGTACCATTAATTAATTTACAAGATTCTGAAACACAGAATTTTTATTTTGCTTCAAGAATATATTTAGAGAAAATTCGAGTCTGGGATTACGTACAAATATCGTATTATCGTAATCAAAGATCGTAATTATGAGACTAGTTTTGACATGAATATGTCTTTAAATTTGCTTCTATAGTAGGAGGCAATTCTGAAGTGATTATATCAAACTTGGGGGATCGAGGCTACAATATATATCAACTACCTACATCAAAACATTAACCACCACTTGATAGCTAAAAGTTCAAAGAATTTTTTGGTATATATTATGTTAGGTATTGAATTCGTTGGATATATACGCTCAAAGAAAATATTACCCCTAACGTAAACTCACGTAAAACACGTGGCCGCGTGCATTTGCCCGCGACTTCATTCTTTTTCCAAAGTGATGATATTTATTCAATCTAAAATATATGACCAATGGTTATATACCTATTTTCGTCAGGCGTTGATTTTTTTATTTTTATTTTAAATGATCCCTCGGGAACAGTTTGTAATTTTTTTCAGTATGTCCTTTTCTTAGTCCCCGTCAACGCGTAGGTATGCAAATTAAGATCGGTTGAGTAGTTAAAGCGCGAAAGCGTTAAAAAACAAACAAATACAGAAGCAAACTCACTTTCGCATTTATAATATTAGATAGGATTATGTTATTATCTAATATTATAAATTTTACTAGATAACTACCTGACAAGAATCTCCTTCATGACCAATCGCGCACATCATACCGCTGTTCCAACTGGGTGCTACGTGCGGTCCCAATATTTGGTAACATTCATCCATAGATACAATTTTCACATTTGCTGCCAACAGTTTCTCCGATGTCTCATTTGAGTCCACGTGTGTTATTCCATAACCGTAAATCGCACATTCTCCTGTTATGCGAACGCCAAACGTTGAGGCGGGCAAGATGTCTTGTTTCAGCCAACTGATATCATCGAGTTCCACACTTACTCTTAACAAGGCGATATCATGGGCTCTTGTGTACCTGAAAATGTTTTACTTTTTATTTACAGTTTGCTGTGGTTGCATTCACGATTAATATAATATAGACGTATTATCTATATTATATTAATTTATTAAAAGATGACCGTTTGCTTTTTACATCCTCAAAATCCGCCCTAGGAAAAAGTCCTAACCTCTTTCCTAGGGCGGACACCCATCGCAATCTAACCGTAACTAGCGGGTCTCTAAAAATAAAACAAGAAAAACCTCTTAATATTTTACTCCCGGGGCCCTAGCCAAGAACCAAACCAATGCAAACGTTTCCTTGCGTTCTTACGAAACAAAAGAAATAAAGCCCGGTAATTGGTTGTTGTAAAGCCCAAATAAAAATTTAACCAATCACGAAGCTTTCTCCCAGGGTAGCGTAGCCTGAGCGTAGCGTAGCCTGACTGTACGTTTGTTCTTGGCTTAGGCCCGTTGGGAAACTAATATTATAAAAGTGAAAAATGGTTTGTTTGTTTTTTACGCTTTCACGCCAGTGATCGGATCAAATGAAGAAACTAAAATTAATAAAATAAGGAGCGAACGAAGTCGGGGCAAAAGCTAGTTAGAAAATAAGTTTTGAATAGTAACTCTAAATTCAGCTTATACTCAGCTTAATTCAGCTTAGAGGTAGGTAGCTAAAAGGTATTTGAACTGAATAAATTTTACAAGCCAAAAGGTTTAATACTTACTTATTGTAAAGATCATTTATTTTCACATCCAACACTTCAACAATGGGTGGTTCGTCGATTTCGCAATAGTTTTTTAGTTGCAGGTAATATTTCTGGTGTGAATGCTCTACACAATGTGCTGCGGTTATAGCGTAGTTTTCTGAGAGAAGAGTAGCTCCACATATTGACTGAGAGCTTGTTGCATTATGAAGGGAGGCGACTCGTGGCTGGCGACCTATTTTATTAAGAATTTCTTTTAGAATTAAGTAAAATAGGTACCTACATTCATGGATACCATTCATAGTGAGTTCGTTGGAGTTTAACGATTTTACCGCAAATCTTACATTTAATCTTCTAATTAATCTGTCTTATCTTACACAGAAATCTTGTAGGTGTATCTTGTAGGTTCTACGCTGCGCTTGCCGATCCGTGGTCTCCACTCGAGAAGTTTTAGACTCCCGTATTTAAAAAAAATACTTAATTTAATTGTAAACTGTGTAAGTATTGCTCGTTAAAAAATACCTTTATCGCCTGTTATACAATAGCTTTTTTTTTACAATGCACCAACAAATTGCGTACCTATTTTAGTTTTTCTATAGAAAGTTATTAGGTACAATCTTACCTATTGGCGACCCGCCCCTGGCTTCGCATAGATGCAATTTTTTTTCTGCATATTATATATCTGCATACACCTTCCTCGTTTATCGTTCTTTCCATTACTGAAAGCTGTATCTAAATTCGTGTAGTGGTTTAGTAGAATTAGTAGTGTAGTGGTTTATAGTATAAAAACAGAATTTGACAGCGATGTTATTTTATAATATGTATAGATATAAAAGATCTAGATATAGATTTTGTTTCAAAATACAAACAACGTCATAGGGATTTGAAGTGCATTGCCGACATTGATAAGATAAAGAATAAGGAATAGGCTTTTAAATCCCTTATTCGCTCACTGAAACACAAACATGATTTCTTGGTTGTTTTATTTCAGAGAGTGGTTACTTCCTTCTGCCAAAAGGCTTGTCCAATTTATGACTGCGGAACGCAGTGTGTCCTACCATTGTTCGAAACTTTTTGAGTTTACAAAAACAATTTAAAAATATTAAAAAAAAACGCTAGGTACCACATTCTACTTCTATACCGCCCACAATTCTTTTCACCCGCCCACAATCGCTCACATGAAAACAAATTAATTTTAATACTACACAAACCGTACGAATTAAACTATTTTTACAAAACATTTCACCTACTGCACTTGTTTGTTACTTAATGATCTTTATCTATTTTTCATGTGGCTACATTTATATAAATGTAAAGGTATGTTAGAATTCGTGACGACCACGATTAATGTTTGAACAAGTGCAAGTAATTATACTTATAATTGATTTTATTTATGAACGTCGCAAAATGAAATAGAAATATTGTCTTTGGCGTTGATATTTATGACCGTTCTATGAAATTTACGTGTTTCCAGCAATTCCATTTTATAGCATTAGAAAATGCAACAAACTTATTATAATTGAAGTAAGAAAATATTATAAGTAGACTAGCAATCCGCTTCTTGATTCATTGGATCCGTGTACATCCAACGAATTCGAATATACCATATATACCAAACGATTCTTTGAACCTTTAGCTATCGAGTGGTGTAATTAAATTTTGGATGTAGATGATAGATATGTTAGCTACAGCATCAAACTGTATCGCCCGATTTTGTTATCATCAGTTTTCTGAATTGCCACCCACAGTATTCAAGTCAAAAAAAGTTATAAATTTTAGATAAAAGAAAATATGACAGTCACAGCCATCATGTTGAGTTCAATTAATTTATGTACTTTCAAATATGAATTTGATTACAACGGTTTTTAACTCCATAATACTATAGTGTTATGTGCACTGAAAAATTTACATAGTAGTTTTTGAGTTTACATTTTTTTTTTAAATATATATTTAGGTCGACCGACAGGTTCCCCCCTAGGCGGGCCATGACCTTGTCTTGCTGGGGGGGCTTACCCTCGCCAGTTCTTGGCGTAGGGGACCAAGAAGGCCCACACCGGTGTGCTCCGAGCGGGCTCCGCTTGCGGAGCTCGCGGCGGAGCACACAGCCAGGGTTTTTGTACTTTACAAAAACTACAGGGTTTTTGTTCTCTACTGTTTTTGTAGAGTTCAGGGGAACAGGGAGGCCCTTAGGGTGGCCACTGGTCCCCTGCTTATTTTGGTGGTTGGGCGGGACTTGGTCCGCCCACACTGGAGGTTGGAGGTGGGGGAGCCAATGGACATCATGGTGTCCGTTGAGTCCCCCATTAACATCTTGCAGACGGCCGGGCAGGAGAAGGCGGGCACCAGCCCGTCTTCAAATGTCCTCGGGGACCTGCGCACACAGCTGCTAGCTGTGTGTGCCCTCCGTCTTGGGATTGCTCGGGTGTCTCCGGGCAATCCCCCTGTTGGCGTCAGCCTAGCCAGCAATGGCTAGGCCGCCCGAGGGGGGTGGGTCGGAGCAGTTGCCTCGGCAGAGCCCGTCCACTCCCCACTTATGGGCAAGGAGACACCGGGGAGTTTTATGGGTAGGGGCCAGTTCTGCCTGCTACGTGAGCACGCGGAGTATGCTGGTCGACCCCCACATACCCCTGCCGCCTAGCAAGCGGCAGGGGATCGGTAAAAGGATTTCTCCTCGATAAAAAAAAAGGTCGACCGACAGGTTGACGGTCCGCTTGATGGTTGTCAAGTGCTGTAAGTGTGCTGACGACCGCAGTATGATTAGGAAAGAAGTGTTTGGGGAAGGGGGGGGATGGGCTCTGGCATCCCTTGCTGACTCACCGAAACACAAAAGCACACATGCTGTTATTTCGCGGTGGTCTTCAGACGGGCTGCCAAATGACTGCGAAATTCAGTGTGCCCTACCACACTCCGACATAATAATATGCAGGATATATCCTGTTGCTACTTTCACATCCAGACCAGTCAACCATACCAAGTTCATTTCTAAAGTTGATCCTGCCCGGCATAGAATCCGGGAGCCCCAGAAGAGACCGTTAAGGCACGCACCCTAAACACTCATTCAACGAGCTCTTCAAATTTATTAACATATCAATCAATAACTAATGTCGTTAAATGAATTATCTATTTGAAGCTCTAAAGGCATAAAGGGATCAAAACAACACATTATTTATAGACTACATTATAGAACGACATTTGTCATGGAAATCTGGCATTGAACGTGCAGAGTTGCGCCTGAGGAGACTATATTTAATTTTAGAGTAGACTAATATTATTAGTAGGTGCATCACAGGAATTCGTAGCCGTAACGAGTCCTAATTTATGAGCTACTATCTTAAAATATGCAATATTTTCATCCGTTTATTGTTTTAACGTGTCAGAACCGTTACATATTAATCGTCGATGATGGAAAGACTTCATTCACATCTTTTTATAAACTCTCCAAAGGCTAACTCTATAAAGAAGTATTTAAAGAAAGGAATTCTTGCCTATTCGTAGTGGGCTTGACTATAACCTTTACTAGGTCATATAGAAGAGATGGCTGTGTCCAGCACATGAAATGCAATATATTTAAAGTATAGATATTATATTCTGAAAATATATTATAGGTACCTACTTATTCTGACTGAATCAGACAAGAGCATTATTCAAAACAAACGAAATCTAAAGAGAAGTTCATTCACTTGTGACTTTCATAACAAGTACCTAGGTATGAGTTACGAGCGTTAATGGTTTAAACCAGGGTTCCCCAAACTATTTTGGACAAGTGACCCCTTTTCAACAATGAACTGTTACCTCAGACCCCCATGGTCAAATTACCTACTTTTAAGACCAACCCTCTTATTCATAATGGTCCGCTAACTTAAAGCAGCTATCTATCTTAGTCTATCTTTAGTTTTTTCCTATTGGTACAAAATACCTAGGTACTAAGGTGCCAATTAGAAAACTTTGCACTTGGTTAAGTGAGTGAAGTTGATTTCATTTTCTCGTCAAAATTTAACAAAATAAAAAGACAATCCAATTCAGTAAATATCAAGTTTAATTTATAATTATTACAAATTAATACATAAAGCATCTTAAGTTGGTAGGAAATTATATTTTAAAAACTATTAATTCGCAAAGAGAAAATAAAACATTCAGTGCGATGGATGAACCTGGTGACTATCTACCAATCTAGCTACATCCGGTTCAATATTAGTGAGTTGCAGCCTTAAATCTCCACGTTCGTTGATTTTCAAACGGTTTCTTTGTTTTGTCAAAATGTTTGTTACCACACTGAAGCTTTTTTCAACTAGATATGATGATGGAAAAGCGATAAGGTATTTTTCAGCAATGTTCCACAATGTAGGATACTGTGTTTCAATTTTGCGTTGCAACCAGAACTTCTGATAGCCTTGGTTGAACTTTTGCTTAAGCTCTTCGTCTGTGCTGATGGTAATCAACTCTTCTTGCATTATCACATTGGCTTCTTCTATGGCTGTGGTGTTATACGGATTTATTATCCATTGAGGAATTTGTAAATTTAAAAGATCATCAAACCTCTCCGTAAAATCCTTGTGTAATGCGTCCAAGTGAGTAACATATAATAAAATGTCATCATCTTGAAGCATTTTTGGTAATTTTGACAAATGCGGAAACTGCGAATATTCTTTTCTGCCTAAATTTTGTTTATAAAGAACTAGTTTACCCACGAAGGCCGATATTATTGATTTTGTTTTAATCAAGTTAAGATCATCACCCTGTAGTTGCAAATTAACTTTGTTGAACATTCCAAAGATATCAGTCAAGTAATAAATATCTGTTTTACAATTGTTCAGATTTTCTTTCAAATTCGGATCTTTTTCTTGTAAAAACTCCAACACAGATTCAAAAAGGGCTGAAAATCTTTCTAAGCAAGAGCCTCTTGATAGCCAGCGAACTTCAGTGTGCAGAAGTAACCGAGTAAAGACTTCGTCGTTTTCGTCACATAGTTGAGCAAATAACCGAGAGTTCAAAGAATTGCTTCGAATCTTGTTGATAGCATTTATTACATATTGTAAAGACTTATGCAATCTAGGACTCAGCTTTTTTGCTGCTAAATGCTGCCTGTGAATCACACAGTGAATAACCAGTACATCAGGCAGTTGTCGCTTTAAGTGAGCTATAAAGCCACGATGACGACCAACCATAGACGGTGCACCATCAGTCGCAACAGAAACAATATTCTTCCATGGAATAGCTTTATCAGTAAAAAAATGTTCCACGGCCTGAAAAATCGATTCTCCTCTAGTATCAGTCTCTAAATATGCAGCAAAAATCAGTTCTTGGCACATATTTTCATCTTTGATAAATCGAACATATCCTAACAATAGAGCTTCATTGCCGGGTAATGTAGACTCGTCCAACTGGAGAGAGAATCTGCGGGTCTGTAAGAACTTGCATAAAATGTTTTCCACATCGCGTCCCATCTCATCTATGCGTCTCTGAACGGTGTTGTTGCTCAAAGGTATTCTCTTTAAAATATCATGTGCGGGTTTGTGCAATACATTGTTAAGGACCTCCGCAATGGCTGGTAAGATAAGCTGCTCTCCAATTGTATGGGGTTTCCCCGACTTCGCTATTAGTAAAGATATATTATAGGACGCTCGTAAACCATCATTGTCTCGAATAGATGATGACGCAAACATCGATCCTATGGATGGCCTTTTGTCTAGTTTTTCTTTCAGTGCTTGAAAATATGACAAGGGCTTACTTTTTTTGTTAGCATGTACTCTTGATAAGTGGTCATCCATTTTTGAAGGCTTCATGGCATCGTTACTAAATACTTTTTCACATATGAGACACATCGGGAAGTGTTGATTTGATGGAGATGCAATAAATCCGAACTTCAAGTAGTCCAAACTGTATTGTCTGCATTTTTTTTTTCGTGTCCGCCATCATAAAACTTTCAGTAATTCTGCAAACAAAAAAATAAGGAACCTAAATAAAAAACAATAATAAACTGTTAAATTTGCACACTATCTTATTTTTATCACACTCAGTTAATGGATTCTTGTTAAGTATTACTGACTTACTCTTTGATAAACTTTGATACCTATATTGGGAAGTAACTACAGTAGGTAATTAGGTATAGAAACTTCGTATTAGGTAATTAGGTAGAATAAGAACGAAAACCAAAGACTTAAGTGTTAGTAATTTTTACAAATACAATTATACATACCTATTTAAAATATGTTGTATGTTGTGTTTAACACTTTTTCAGTCACTTTACTTCACTTAATTTAGCTTTGTAATAAGTTTGTAATCTCTTGAAATAAATGAGTACTTAGCTATATGAGTTTTTATCGTTCAAGCTCCAACGAATTTCAAAACGCAAATGAACTTTCAACCTAAATGCAAGCTCGTTAAATAGTAAAATATCAGGAACATGTTTGGACTTGATCATGAATTCGTTCGTCTTAATTCGCGTAAAGCCGCTATCACACTATTCAATTTGAACGATTCCAATTTAGGAAATCGGAAGGTGTGATCGCAGTTAGAACAGATTGGATTCAATTAAGAGTTTATCCATTTTCAACTCTATATCTTCGATTTAGAAATCAATTTAGCGTAGTGTGATCACGAGCTCACTACTTAGATTCCTAAATAGGAATCGTTCAAATTGAATAGTGTGATAAGCACTTTATCGTCAAATAGAGAGCAAGTCAAAACGCCGCTGAAAGACGTACGCTCCAACTCAATCTTGCACAAACTTGTCCACATAGACTTGCCGAGTTTTTCATCTTGTACGAACTTGAAACTTTACATTCCTGGAACATTATTTCCTACAAAAATATTAATTATTCTTAGTACACGTAACACAACATAAACAATACAGTAACTACCTACTTACCTATCTTGAAAGTTTTAAATAAGAACTTGTGTTAATATAATAGGGGTCGATTTTTAGACCTCGTCGACCCCCAAAATCACTTTTCGTTTATGTCGACCCCTAGGAAACCGATATCGACCCCAAGGGGTCGATATCGACCACTTTGGGAATCCCTGGTTTAAACAATAATGAATTGCATAGCTCACGCGACTCAAAGACAAAGTGCTTTAATTTAGTTTCGCTGTGAATGGCGTGCAAGTGTCGAAGTGCTTTAAAAATAGACTGTCTATAAATAATTATTTAGTGTTTATTGTTGTGGGGCGTATGTGATGCCAAATCGAAGAGACATCGGACAGGTGTGGGAGCGGGAAACGCAACCAAGCGAACGTAGCGACTACGCCGTGGAGGGCGCGAGAATTACGCGCTCACCGTAGTATTGTTTTGAAGTGTCGCAGGGTCCGGTCGCGGTACATTCTGATATGGAACAAGCGAGTCCGCCTTCTAGTCCGACTAGCAGTGCGCCTACTGGCTTCGGCGCCTTTTGTAACGCCATCTCTGACACTATTTCTGTACGTATCAACACCGCCCCCGTCCTCCTACGCACAATCACCATCAAACGAAATCACATTCCTAGTTTTCGATTTAAAATCACGCGTCTCATTTGTAAGGCCGAAAGCAGAGGGTACTTCAAAAATTAGAGCTTCTCTTACTCATATGGCCTTAACTTACTGGGCCACGATTAAGCTGCATTTTTTAGTGTTTCAGTATTCAGCCTTATAAAGCATTCATTAGTATGCAAGATCGATGTGCGCGGCATCCACTACCCTATTATATGGCTTAGATATAGTGTGTGATAAAACTTATATAATACTTATATAAAACGACACATACATAAAAATGATAAGTAGGTATTCATCATCATGATCATCATTTCAGCCGCAGGACGTCCACTGCTGGACATAGGCCTCCCCCATAACTATTAAGAAATATTTTCGCCCAAAGTGGCCAATGTATTTAGGATTTGTGTTCAATTATCAATAAAATTATTTCAATCAATTATTAAGCATTCATGGTATTTAGGCCAATTATTTATGGTCACGTGTCCATTACCATAAATAATTCAAGGATATTGAAATTCATGAAAATATATGCTGAAGATTTGTGCAACACCTACTAATATGGTGGAAGATTTTATATGAAGGGTAGGAAGCAAGAAGCCTTAATACATAATAAAGTTAATATATTAAACACAAGTTATATATTTAATATTTATATTTAATATTTTATTAAATTTCAGTATTTTTCCTACCCGACTCGACATGACTCGATGTACCCTTTCAGTATCATGCAGTTCATAACGGATTAACGTAACCTTATTATTAGCGTGATATCGTTATAAAAGTTATGAAGAGATGAAAAAATATAAACATGTTTATTATTAGAGTGCTCGTTCAGGCCGGGTCGCACGGCCGTGAATTGTCTGATGGCGGCAATCTACAGAAATATCCGCGCATAAATGCTACGAGTATCGGTGGTACCGCATACAGCCCTGAGCCGACCGTTTCGGGGACATTGGCCATTCGCGTACACCTCACGCATACGCTTCACGCGGCGCCGGCTACCAGAGGTTCCATCACCAGAGAACTCGACACTGCTTGTGTAGAGTCGTGTTGAGTCAAGACCGCTCGTGCTTTCGCCGTAGGTACATACTTGAATTTCTTTAAAAAATAATAATACAGTGCACCCTAGAAATTGTGTAAGTGCGTTCCTGTTGTCATTGAGAGGTTTATTTTCATAAATATTTACAAGATTTTAAATAGTGTAGAAAGTCCACGTGCTCACTGGTATGTAACGAAATTGTTGCAGAGATTTTTTACTATATAATATGTAATGTTTATTGACTTATAGTTTTGCTTACAGTCTTAAGATAAGCTTAAGGCTATACCTAAAGCTTAAGATTTTAACAGGCTTTTCTGCGTGACGAGAAACAAATGCATAAGATTGATAGCTAACAAATAAATAATTTTTAGTTCAATTTTTATACTTATTTATAATAAATTAACCAAATGCTTAATTATTAGGATCAAAATTTATAATAATAAACTTTTCTTTTAACTTTAGGCAAACATTTTTTTACGATTATTTAGATGGTACAGTCTAGAACCGATGACCTGGATTAGTCTGTAAAAACACTGTGAAAATTATAGTTTTATTAATTGTTAATAAGAGTGTTTTCTTGTTTGCTTCAGATAAACAATACTCTTGTTTACTAGTTTACTACAGAGTTGTAGTCTAAGCTTTTTGTGAAGAACTAGCTTAGTGATTGCGACCTTCCAGATTTTTTTTATGTTAAGATCGGCAGACAGGCTGACGGTTCACTTGTAGGCTACCGTCGCCTATAACATAAGCGACGCCACACTACAAAGTGTGCTGCCAACTATAGTAGGAAAAGGATAAGGGATTGGAAAGGGATAGGTAATGGGATAGATTTATTTATTAATTATAATCTGTGTGTTAATTTGACGTAGTGTATATAAACTAAACTAACTCTAATATAACTAAATGTTCATCAAAATGCTTCCTTTAGTTTTTGCGTGAAACAGTAACAAACATCCATACATCCATTCTCAAAAACTTTCGCATTTATATTATTAGTAGAACTACTAAAATTAAGCGGAATATATAATTTATGTTTACTTATAGAATTCGTGATAATTCGGGCAAAACATTTCATAGAAAATAATGTCTCTCCGGCATTTCATTTGTTTTCAAAGATGACTCAGGTTTTATAATACCTAGAAAGTTTTGTTTGTTTTTAATGATAATTTTCCTTTCAAAATGAATCAGACTTCAATAAGTAAGGGTGAAATGTGAAATGCTATAAATTAATTAAACAAAGCTTTATGATTTATACATTAGACACATAATTTGATAAACGAGTGAACTGGAAGTGTATAAAATAGAGAATTTTATTCGTATCACATTATCAATTTATGATATCAAGTGAGCTACTTATACGCGCGTGCTATGCATTATCAGATGAAATGAATATTTTTTATAACACACTGATCTATCTACTATACATATAATAAAATCGTAAATGAGTCGTGTCTGTGATTTAAATATTTTTTCAAAAAAAAAAAATGAATTTGTAAACATTGAACGTTACCGAGGTAAAAAATATAGTTTTTTTTAATCTTTTTTAGAATTATTGTCTGTTTGTCTGTGCACGCTAATCTCAGAAAAGGATTAACCTATGCGGTTTGCGCAGAAATGCGGTTTTCACTGATCTGTTGTAGCAAGCTTCCTGTGACATTCAGTGTTTGTTTCATTCTCTAATAGGTTTACAAACAAAAAAGTTATACCTAATACCGAAATACCAAGCGTACGAAAACTGCGCATACGACATTAAAAAGTATGTTCTCACTGTAAAAAAAGGAAAATAAACTACTCAGGAGGAACCTTTAGGGGAAATCCATACTAATCCGTACTAATATTATAAATGCGAAAGTTTGTATGGATGTATGGATGTTTGTTACCTTTTCACACCTTAACTACTCAACTTATCATCATGAAATTTTGCATACAGGTTGTCAGAGATACAAGAAAGGACATAGGGTACCTTTCATCTAGAAAAAAGTACTGTTCCCTAGGGATCATCTAAAAATATAAAAATACGGTGGCGCTCGCCACCGTCGTAACAATAACGATGTCAGTCGATGAATTACTCATATAATCTTTTCTCAGGGGTTGCATAGAAAAATAAAAAATAAGAAGTCGTGGGCACCAGCTAGTACATAATAATAGGGGTTAAAGTATGAAATTGCCGTTTTATTGTAATAGGTACTTCGAATTGACATAGAACCTTCATGGTTTGAGATTTTTGAGTGAAACTTTTTTCATACGGTACCTATGTAGTTCTTCTTTTAAAAAATGTGCAACATTCGATTATAAACTTTCAGTTGTTTTTTTTGTTCAGCTTAGACAATAAAGATGGATACTTCGAAAATTCGTGTTATTTTTGAATACGAGTTCCGACGCGGAACTAACGCGGCAGAAACAGCTCGCAATATTAATGTTGCGTTTGGAGAGGGGACTGCTAATGAACGCACTGTGCGATTTTAGTTTAAACGCTTTCGTGATGGAAACTTCGATTTGAAGAACGAACCACGTGGAAGACCGCCCACACAGGTGAATAACAATGATTTGAAAGAGATGGTGGAAGCCGATCCGAGCCAAACTACCCAGGAATTAGCGGCATGGTTTAACGTTACCTTACCAACAATATTGACTCATTTGCGTAAAATCAATAAAATAAAAATATATGAAAAATGGGTGCCTCATGATTTGACTGATCTGCAGAAAGAAACGCGTGTTGAAACTTGCGTTGCCTTGTTGAATCGATACAGAAATGAAGGAATATTGGATCGAATTGTGACATGTGATGAAAAATGGATTCTTTACGATAATCGTAAGCGGAAAATGCAATGGCTGACTCCAGGTCAAACGCCGCAACAGTGTCCTAAAGCAAAGCTTACCAATAAAAAGGTAATGGTAACTGTTTGGTGGTCTCAGCGTGGTGTTATTCACTATAGCTTTCTCCGATCTGGTCAAGCAATAACGGCAGATGTCTACTGCGCCGAACTCCGAACAATGATAGCGAAACTAGCAGTGAAACAGCCCCGACTTATGAATCGATCTTCACCATTATTGCTCCATGATAACGCGAGACCTCATACAGCACGAGAAACCGTTTTAACTCTACAGGAACTGCAATTAGAAACCATTCGTCACCCTCTGTATTCGCCAGACCTTGCTCCAACGGACTACCATTTTTTTCGTGATTTGGACAATTTTCTGCGTGATAAAAAGTTTTCTTCTCAGGAGGCAGTGCAAAATGCTTTCACACAGTTTGTCGAATCTAGATCACCAGAGTTCTATCGCAAAGGCATAAATGAGCTTCCTATTAGATGGCAGCAATGTATAGATAATAATGGTAATTATTTTGATTAAATAAATATGTTAAATTAAAAAAAAAACGTTTTCAGTACAAATCGGCAATTTCATACTTTAACCCCTAATATATAAAAAAAAAACTAAAGTCAAAGACGCCAGTAATAATTGTCCAGAATATCGCATGCAACAACGTACCTAGTAAATAATTACTTAAGTGACTTGGACTTATAAAAAAGTTTTGTTTCGTTAATACGTTTTTAATTATTCATTTTACATGAAGAATGTAATTTGTAGTTGCTTTTCAGATACATTTTTGATTTAAGTTTACTGTAGCGAAAGTGTAAATATTCATTATGTAGTTTATTATTGATATTAATTGTTCGTACGGTGATTGTGATATTATAAATGATATTATAATACCCCACCCACCCGGGTGGGGTAACACACCGTGCGTCTATCGTAAACTTTGGTCGAATCGATCGACGATTTCCACGAGGGCAATTGCCCCCTTAATACCACAACAACACTACGGCATTGGGGTTAAATATTATTATTGGATTTCTACGACTGACTTTAGTTAGCCGCATAATTTTACTAATGTATTCGTCTATTCATTATAAGAATTTCAATAACTCAAAAATATAAAATACTACTTGAATTTAAAAAAAAAATAATGAATAGACACGGCTCATTTACGATTTTATTATATGTATACAATATATTAAAGACTTTCTGTTGTTCGTGACTCCATCCACGTCCCCTTTTCTAATAAGTTGAATTTTGTATTTTTATTTTTAGACAATCCCTCGGGAATTATTTTTTCTGAATGAAAGGTACCTTATGTCTTTTTCTGTAGTCATGACAACGAATGTACAAAATTTTATGATGATCAGTTGGGTGGTTAAGGCGTGAAAGCGTAACCAATCAAACAAATTTTATAAAGCCCTTTAAATCATCCAATTCAAATAAATATTTTAGGAGTTATCGTAAATTAAAAACTACCGGCGAGAAAATTAATTCAAAGGGTCTCCCACGAACGTCACGTAGTCTAGTTCATAAACTTAAATTCGTGTTAAATAATGATAAAGCTCCTAAAAATATTGGCGATAGCTCATTGGATCGGAATGACGTATAGAAAAAAGTACTTATTCAATGGATTTTAAAGAATAATATGACGACGGGATTCGCTTGATGCAGCCACCCTCGCCCATGCTTCACCACCTACTATCGTGCAAAATTGCGCCTGCGCGAAGCCGGGAGCAGTTCGCTAGTAATGTTATAATGTATTATTATATATCTAATTTAATTATAACGTGCTGGTACTTAATATGTTATTATGTTATAAAATTATAATATGTAATGTAGATGCAGAAGATATAGATATAGATAGTTGATATGAATATAGATGTCCTGATGCGTCATGTTTATTGTTACATTTTTAATGTCGTTGTCAAATTGATTAAACCGTTTATAAATTGAAATGATTTATGAGCCGCACATCAATTCATAAATCATAATCGTACACGTAGATATGTAAACAAAACCATTTTCAAATTTTATAAATTTGGAATGAGAGAGTAAAATAATTAGGACAGAATGTAATATAAAATAGGTGGGTAATGTTAACTTTATAGAATAGAACGTCAGACTAAATAAGAACTTTACTATAGACAGAATTTTGCGGCAACATAGTAAAGCCGGTTTTGTCGGTGCTTTTATTTTTTGAAAACTGCTTTTTACACCCTTTTACTACGCAATGGTGCATTTTCACTAGTAAATATTTTAATAAGACGAGGCTTAGTTTTACCGGGTTCACTCAGCCGTCCATAGGGCTCTATCTTTAGTTTTTATTTTATCTGAGAACACGTAGAAAAAATTTAGATTACAACTAATAACCCAAATATAACATACATATTAGAATTGCTATATCAATTCGCATCGAGGACGTGACGTAACATCATTTTAATTTTGCCTCAGTATACTTCATCAGTTTACTTGTACATCATCATGTTTCCTTTTGTTTGGAGGTCGTCGGCACAGGTCATCGCAAACAATGCGTAGGCATCATCGCGACTGTACATATCGAAAAACTTGTTGGGGAAATGTAAAAAGAAAACAAGTTTATTTGTGAGCGAACTCGTGAGTTATTCCCACTTGAGAACGTTCGCGCTGTGTCTGTGGGATAGTAATTGAACAGAACACATCGCCTAGTAGGTACAGAACGGCGATTATAAATAGAGAATAGAGAACAGAATCGGGGAACTCGGCCGCTGCTCTTGCTATTTCTGATTGGAAATTGTCTCGAGAATCGAGAACGCGGTCAGGTTGGGGGGAGACTGCTTGCAAGATGAATTCCCGCTGTCATTGGGGTCACATAGTTGTTAAAAACATACGTCTCGGATTGCTACGTTTCAAACGTTTTGTAAGTTTTTATTGCTTCTCTTTCTAATGTTTTCCTCAACAACATTTTTGGCTTGCAGAAAAAAACGTTTACTGTTACCTGTTTGTGAGATTAACAGTTGAATCAACAGGTTGAATTGACGTTTTTCTTTATAATATTATTCGTTTACTTCAGGGTATATGTTGTATGAAACAGATGATATGTTGTATGAAATTACTTTAAAATATTCTATTGTATTTCCTATTATATAAATATTATTATTTATTTATATAATACAATATTATTATTACATAAATATTTATATACTTACTTACATCGAAATTCACAATTAAATTAAAGTAAATTGTTTTATTTGGTGATAGCTCCTTGTCAAGTCAGTCCTTGTTTAATATGACGTCATACCGACCATGACGTCGTATGAGTCGCCATTTAAGTATGCTTTTAAATGTGAATAATTATAGCTGAAAATTGATCAATAAGTAAGTTTAAATATTTTTGGAAAAATAGACAAAAAGAAAAACATTTTGGTTATATGTTGAAATAACTTTTAATTTTCAACATAATTTATATGTTGAAAATTAAAGTTCAAAGCTAATTATCTAATAACTACTATGTAATAACTAGCGAGCTGCTCTCGGGTTCACAGTTGCAACTTTTTTTTGGCAATTATATACAAATTTAATAAAAATCGGTCAAGCCGTGTCGGAGGAGTTTAGTTACACACTAAAATTTTATATATATAGATAGATATACTATTCCATTAGTGAAAATCGTGTGAAAATCCGTCGGGTTTTATATGAATAATATAGTTTATAATAAAAAAAACTATAGTAGTATATGGATAAACACATCCAAATATGTTGTTAGCAACGTTGGTTAACGTTAGCTCTATTTTGACAGTTGACAATACCGCCCAAAGGTGTTTAGAATAACTTAGAACTATCAAACTAATGATGAAACAAAATTTCTCCTAAGTAATGGTTATGGTTTAGTTTTGTTGGCTTTGCTTGTTCATCATTACTTAGTGGTAACTTGAACCTAAGTATCGTTTCATACCAATCGTACCACCAGTGATACGGCCGACGACTATACGACGGGTTTGCATCCTAACAAATGGCTGTTCGACGGATTGTAAAATAATTTAAATGTGTTTACGGAGAAGAAGTTGACAACTCACCGGTTAATACTTTGAAATCAACTGTTTTAACTTTTTCAACAGTGACAACAACAGTTTTTAATGCTTGCCTATTTTTCCCGCTTTCGTTGGATATAAGCCAATTTCCAAAAATTGGGTGTATAGATATAGGTTACAATTTACAGCACGGTAAATTATAGGAAAATGGACGAGAGATAAAATTTAAAAATGCCACATAACTATAAAATGTTATTGCTTTTGTTAAAAACCCTAAACCACGCTTACCTAGGCATCATATAGATAGACCACAGATGACATCACGATTACTTATCGTAAGCGGAGCTATCACACATCGGTTAGGGATTTGACAAACGAACAGTGTTAATATTGTATGTAGTTTAATATTGTATGAGACCCGTACTTAACTTATGAGTACTTAAGGTAACTAACTTATTAACTTACCCGTCTTGTGAGAGCCCTTGTATTTCCCATTTTTCTTTACGGGGCTGAAATCTGGTCCCCAAGACTTCAAGACCGTCGAAAGATTGACGCACTGGAGATATGGTGCTGGAGTCGCCTCCAAAATATCCCGTGGACAGCGATTCATACCAATAATTCAATACTAGCAGAACTTAAAGTTACTGAAGTTCTTTGGCCACATTTTCAGGAAGGAAAATTCAATGGAACGGCTTGTGGTTCAGGGTCGGGTGAAGGGCAAACGCCCAAGAGGTTGATCGCCTACCCGCTGGACAGACGTGATAAAATGCGTAACCCCAATCTACTGTAGTACAGTGTGCTCGTGACGCCACAAATAGGCGAAAGTGGAGAAGCATCGCAGGGGCGGCAATAATATTAATAATAATAAATAAATATGAACCTGCGCCGGTTCTCGAAAATGGTCATGCGACGCTCTACTGGGATCGCTCCATAATCACGGACAGGACTATTGTCGCCAATAAACCTGACATCGTGGTTATTGACCGATCCAAGCGCCGGACGATACTTGTTGACATCGCTGTCCCGCATGACGAAAATCTCGTGAAAGCCGAAAAAGATAGGCTCACTAAATACATAGACTTGGCTCACGAGGTGACCGCCATGTGGGATGTCGATTCGACCATCATCGTCCCGATAATCGTATCAGCAAACGGTCTTATAGCGAAGAGCCTCGATCAACACCTCGAGAGGCTCTCACTAGATGGCTGGCTCACAGATACAGAAGGCGGTACTTCTTGACACGGCACGAATTGTCAGGAGGTTCCTCACTCTGCAGCCCTAACCACACCGGTAGCTTGGGCCTTGCCCCGCTACCTGCGGAATTCTAGTTTTAGGTGTTTTATGATATTTATTGTTTTTCAATATTTATTGTAAAAAATTTAGAATTAAGAAACAAAATAAATAAAGAGAATAATAATAATAATAATAATAAAGAGAATAATAATAATACATCCTCCATGTACATCATCCGCACGACCATGACCACTCTGACAAGAGTGTGCGACTTGATATCTTATTTTATTATTGTTAGCCTAAACGACTAAATCGATTTCGATAAAATAATCAAATTCTAAATCAATATTTACGAAAAATATGAAAACAACAAGAGTATAAAAACAGGTTTAAAATTTGTAACATTGGTATCAAAATAAATATTTTGATACCAATGTTGACAACTCGCGTCTTTATAGCCTGGTAAAAGAAATTGCGTGTTAGCTTTGATGTAAACTCCTATCCTATACAGGCGCGTCTTGACATTTAGAACGGTAATAAGTTGCTTTGCTTACAAAAGTCTATCTTCTCATAACAAAGATGTAAATATAATTATCTTATCTGAACTTAATGATAATTTTTCCTTTCCAGGGTATGGCGACCACATCAAGGAGTAGAAGAAAGGTAAGAATTGATATCATTAATAAAACATATACCTAATATTATTTTATAGTGGCAATAATTTTTGGTAGCCATCTACCATAAGGTAGACTTTGTTTGTCTAACGACATCTACTTATATAAAAAAAAACATGTCAGTCGTAGGACTGCACGTCAGAAGTGAAAACGTAGGTGAAACTACGAAAATAATTGTATGATATTTTTTTATAAAATTTAGTTTCTGAGATCTTGCACAATGAAATCCCGTCGCTGTTTTTCTTTATCTGACGGCAACTTTCATTAAGGTAGAGCTCAGCAAGTATTGATTTTACAAAAAAAAAAATCATAAAAAATTGTAGAAAATTTTATGCTCTACAACTTTGATCATTAATTTTTTTTCGTATTTCTAAAAATTATCGAGATATTTTCCAAAAACAAAAATTTGGTCTTTCAATCGACTATATCTTGGCAAATATTAACATTAGAGAAAAACGTTTCAAATAAAAAAGATGGAAAATTTTATTTTCTACAAAAAAATCCTTACAATTTTTAACGTAAAACATCGTTCTTGAGATATTTGCATAAAGACGTTTTTCAAGATTGCGGCTAAAACACGCGTTTTCGGATGACACAAACTTGGATTTATACTTGGGAATCAGTCTCTGACTTAATACAATCGAAAAATCAATTAGCAGGCTCGATTCGGCTTAATTTGCCTGTACTAAAAAAGGTTTGATGTTGATATGAAACTAGATTATTGGTCACAGGTGTATACCATATTCATCCTTGTTATCATATCTACTAAGTTTACTTTCATATGCAGTTGAAAGTTACTTTCTTATTGTTCTTTTTTAAAATTATTTTAAATTAATATCAGCTACATCAATGGTTACATTACATTACACGACAATGTCGCGAGTTCAATGATTTTATCCCATCTCAATAATTCCCAACGCGCCTAAAGAAGTTTTCACTTTAAAAATACATATTTGCGATATCTTGTGTAAAAGTAACAGTGATCAGTACCTCTACCATGAGTTATCGTATAATGACCACACTCGCTAGCGAGAGCGTAAAAAATTTATACGGAAAATTGTCAATTTGACATTGACGGTTGACTGTTTTTCATAAACAGGGTGTGGCCTGTAATAAGAGCAATAAATTTAAACGACGATTCTATAGAGTATACGCAGTTACTTTAACCTAATCATAATGCTCCAAAGTGCTATACTCAGATATAGCAATCCAAAGTTACAATAATAATCAATGAATTTCATTGTCGCTAAATTGTCGGTTATCAGTCGTTAGATGTCTTGGTACAGGGTACTCGGGTACTCCGACTGGACACCTGTGGTGCACTTGCTGGCTCAATTAATTTTGTTATAAAATAACAGTAAATTTGTTTTCCATTTTAAAATTGAAACCATTTGGAATTAATTATTATTATTATTATTTTAATTTATTGCTCTAATTACAGGCCACACCTGTAAATGATTTACGCTCTCGCTAGCAAGTGCGGTCATTGTAAACTCATGGTAAAGGTACATTAAGGTTAATTTTTCACTTTTCTGGTTTTTGTCTTTTTATTCTAGTTAGGTAAATTCTTACTTACTTATCCTTGGCATTTAAGTATACATATTATAACAAACATTTTTTTAGAACAAAATAAAGGTCTGTAGTAAAGTAAATTATGTCATCTCTATTATTTATGAAACATACTCAATCATATTATCTTATATCATATTATCAATATATAAAATACACTTCTACTTAATTATATTACGACCTGCTCCCGGCTTCGCTCGGGATGCAATTTTTATGTACACAAACCTTCCTCGCATATCCCTCTTTTCATAAGTGAAAACCGAATTAAAATCCGTTAGTAGGTGGTTTAGAAGTTGCTAGCGAAGAAACGGAAATTTTAACAAAACCCCTCTTCTATGAACATAAGCTGAATTGTTCTGAATAAATGTACATACTTAGTTACTCCCTTATATTAGTCGTATATCGTCAGAACATATAATTGGTTCATTGTAACGTCTTTCGAAATTCCTTAGCAATAAGTATTTGACTTATTGCTAAGTCTTAAAATCTTAAATCGGATCATATTTTTGTAGTATATTTAAATTTAATCTATCCTTGTAATAATTAGATACAAGAACATCTCTTTAAGTATTTTCGTATCGTGGAGTAAAATCGTGGAGTAGTTGTAGATGTGCTTTTTGTAGATATGTAGGAAGCATCTAGGTTATACCTAATACCTTCTAAAATAATTTGGAAACAAATTTCGCTGCCTAGTAACACAAGAGCATTAACAAGAGTTATTCGCTAAGGTTTGTTATGTTTAGAACTTAGAACGCGTGTGGAATCCTTTAGACAAGGTATAATTCCTCACGAAATAGCAGTCCTTTTTATAAACAGCCGCATAAACGTTTTATTTCATGTGTTCCGTTGAAAAGTACACAGGCTATAAGCGTTTGTTTTACGGTCAGTGTGATTTAAGAGTGTCTTTGAAGGCGGTATGGCCGTGTTTGCACTTTACGTTGTATGTATACGTTTTCCATCTGTCCGTACCTATATATCATATTCGCTTATGTTTGTTTTTAATAAAGAGCAATGTTTACTGGCTTCGTAAAATTTGACGACGTGCCAAACGCGACAACACGCTATTTCCTTGAAAACTATCCGTAATCTTGAAGCGAATACCGACTTAAATACACAAACAGATATTAAGCCCTTATAGATAAAAAAATGTGACTTTTAATAGACTTTTTATTATTTTGAAATGGGAACATGGGCATATATTCACATTAACTGCAATAATGTTTCTGTTTATATCGGAATTATAAATAAAATAATTATTTATTTAATCAATAAAATAGATTAAAAAATAACTCCAATATTCATAAAAGATCTATCTATGCCTTTATTAGATACCATACCATCAGTATTTAAATACCATTAGCATATCTACTTACTTGACATTAACTTTTCCTTATTAGCGGAACCTGTATTATATGATTATCTTTATGGACATATTCTATTGATCACTCTCTCTACTATAGATAAAAGCATGTGACACGAACGATAAAGTCGACAAATTGATAAAAATATAAAGTTATCGGTTCAACGAATTGAAAATACTTATAGCATTATTTTCAATTCGTTGAAACAAAACAACGATTTATTAGTGTGTGTTGTATTGAACAGTTTGAATGTCTGATAACAGTGCTTGTTGTATTTCTCAGCAAGAAGATGAGAAGAAAGTTAAGAAACGTCAGTCACCGGTGGACGAAAGACCGCCAGTGCCAGCGCCCAGCGAGGCAATGCTCAATAGTAAGCATTATCTCTTTTATTATTTAATTTTTCTATAATTATTCTAATTGATTTTTTTTTGTAATTACTTCTTTATAATCAACTAACATATTATATTATAATCCTAAGTTAAATATATTTACACATTAAATAATATAAAGCATCGGTCCCTTTGGAAGGGTCCCAAGCATGCTGGCTGCATTACCTCGTTGTATGGCAATGCTAATTTGTTTCCCGAGGTAATGGCCAGCTCTATTATCGCCGGTTATGTCGACCAAACGTTTCGACAAGATGTTAAAAAATTTAAGCGCGTTGGGACCCCACGGACCCAGAGATTCGACACCGAAGGGAATGAATATGTAGCCGGTGCCGATATCTCTGTATTTTTGAATTTTCCGCTTTTCAGCCGCCTCCGCAGCAGCACCAGCTGTGGTAAGTGTTCCATGAAGGTGGGACGGTGCCAAAGTGTCGACGCAGGTGGCATCCCACACTAGTGGACGACCCATCCTCCATGGAACTAGGGACATCCCATCAGGTCTCTTGCCATCATCACGCACGATACCATTTGGTTCAAGAATGGAAGGTATATTAATGGTGGCAAGAGACCGATGTATGATGTCATTTATGCTGGCGTGTCTTGAAATACGGCCGGCGCTATTAATGCAGGAAAGTCCGTGATGTCCCAAGCGGTCGACATCCCTACCACAGGTGCAAGTGTGGGGGATACATACCTCTGTACCTAGTCGGAGTCCGATCGCGAGACGGAGAGTGTTGTTGTCCAGAAAGGTGCCCAAGTTAGGTGAGGGCACGGCGTGGAGCCAGAACCCCGACTCTCGGCTTTTTAACGCTCTCAATCTAGCAAGATCGGGCCCCGAAAAGCTCTCCAATAAACTAACATAAATAGTTTGACATTGTATGTCATCCCAACTCCTCTGTCTTTCCGGATTTTTTGGGGAATTTTGACTCGGAAAAGCCATATTCCAGGCGGTTCGACTCTCTTCCTGATATGCAATCAGGAAGATATGCAATCAGGACCTGTTTAAAAGGACAGGTCCCAAGATTTTTCCAATGAGGTTACATGTGGCATGCACTGAATATAGGAAGGCCGGTAAGGCGACACTAGAAATTTTTCGTATCCCTAGCCCACCAAAACGGACTGGTAGGGATGCTTGAGTCCAGGACTGCTCCTTTAAATTTATATTTAAAATTATTTCTAAATTCTGTTTTACCAAATCATTTATTTTATTGAGTGAATTTTGACATTTCCAAATTTCCAAAAAATGAGCGGAGCAGAAAAGTAAATTTAGGCATAAAAAGGCAAAATTTAAGAATAAAAATAGCCGAATGGGAGTTAATGCAGACTAGTCTGTTGGAATAAGTTTTGAATTTAGTAATTTTCTCTTCGAGTACAGGTATCATGGCTTCTTCGAAAATTGGAGATCCTAGGAGAGAAAGCGAATCTTTGTTTATTACTTTAATGTGTTTTGCCAAAACCTTAAATTTTTCTATAATTTCTATTTTAGTACTGCTTATAATTTTTTCAGGAACAAAAAGTTCACATTTATCCAAATTTAATTGTAAACCAACAGTTGGAAATGCAGACAGAACAGACTCAGCTTTACCACCTAGGGTTCCGTCATCAAGATACCACACATTAAATTTAGAATTTAGTTCATGAATTATAGAATTTATAGCTAAGCTGAATATGGCAGGACCGAGAGGATCACCCTGTTGACAACCAGTTGCTGAACAGATTTCATGTTCCCGAAACATTAATTTTGTTGGATTTCCATAACTTTGGGCCAAATAGTTATAAATTTCTGGGGTGTTTGTGAAGACTTCTTTCAACAGTGTCCCGATTGACCGAATTAAATGCATTTTTTAAGTCAACTTTAAGCAACACTTCACATTCTTCACTGTCTATAAACGTACGAACAGCATGTGTTGCAGCTTCGCATCCACCTTTAATGCCAAATCCTAATTGAATTGGTTCAAATTTAGATTTTAATTTTTCCAAAATGTGTTTTGAGCAGATTTTTGATGCTAAACGTGGAAGTGTAGATCCAACAGCAATCGGTCTGACCCCTCCATCTTTTTTGGTCAATGAAATCAAGTTTGCGCCGTATAAGATTGGTAATATTTCAGGGTGAACTTTGCCTGAAAGCATTAAGTTGATGAGTGCAGTGATTGATGATATTAGTTTTTTACCAGATTCGCCTGTAGTGTGTGAGATAAGGTCTTTTAAGTGTTGGGGGAGATGCCGTCTAGTCCGGATGCTGAGCCATTTTTAAATGATTTGATGGCTGTGATGACATCTCCGTATTTGATTTGGAGGCAGACCTCTTGCGTCGTTGGTGGGTCTACCTTGTAAAGTGTTGCTGGAGCTGGAGGATGTTTTGAGAGGAGAGCTGCCAAGGTATCATTGGTATCAGGAGATATCACATCACTTGTGAAAAGAAGACGCGCGGCACCTTTGAGATCACCATCGCTAACTTTATTTTCCACGAGCTTGAAAATATTGTTGTGTTTGTCATTTCTAGTATTTTTAAATGTTGGTTTAAAATTGTTGTCTGCATTATATGAACAGTTTGTTTTGATTTTTTTTGTTAAACTTTCTTTATTATTGTCTAATTTTGCATGTAGGATATTATAGAATAGATCTTTCCAATCTGATTCTGAATTGTTTTTAATGATTTTATTTATGATTTTTGTAAGTGTTTCAGCGACGATAATTCTAGCACCGCGTGGAATTCTTTTCACAATGGGTACGCAACGTTTTAACTCACTTAAACTATTATGAATGTTTTGAGGAGATGTGAGGATAGGGTATGACGAAGTAGAAGGTTGCTGCTAGGTTTTTGTATTTTTAGCTATTTATTCTTTATTATTATTTATAATTTATTTAATTGTAATCTTTCTTGCATAAAAAAATTTTAAAATACAAAAGTCGGACTTAATGTCATAAGGCATTTTTTACCAGTCAACCTTCGCATTGGCGGACCGACGAAGACGACGAGTGCGGTCATTCAATGCGAACGGCTCATGAAAAAGCCCTTAGGTGAGTTAATGGCTAAGATAAGCTAACCTACCTCACAGTTAATACTGGATTAAAAACAGTTTTTTGCAATATAATAACTAAGGTTGACTGGTAGAAAATGCCTTATGACATTAAGTGCGGCTTTTGTCTTTAAGATTTTTTTTATGCAATAAAGATTAAAATTAAATAAATTATAAACAATACAAAGAATAGCCAAAAATACAAAAACCTTAATGGTATGCTTGCTGACTGTATGTACAGTTTACAAAATTTAAACCGCGGGGCGTTCTTTAGTAATAAAAGAAATATTTACTTACAATTTCACACACAGTGTGTACAGTTTGTATGTAATTCCAAGTCAAGATGTTTTTCTAGTTTATTTTGTATTTTTCTATAAACTGATAAGTACTTTTTGGTGAACGTCAAGAATAAAATATTTTATTCATCTTTAATTACTCGTATATAATAACGAAGTAAAGCGAGAAATGTCGACTTTTATAAAACAAAATAAGCGATGACTTTGTCTTTGACAAAAAATGGTATTCTCGGGATTTCAAAGTAATGTAATCACCAGCCAGCATTAATTCATCAAGGGTACAGGCAACAAACCTAATCTACCAATAATCTACCAATAATTTTTTTATTGACACCTCTTTCAATACTGCTCATATATGAGTAGGTACCTAAAGATTATCCAAAAAATCGGCATGTTGCTCCAAGTCGATTGATTTGAGACAAATAATATAAGTACGGAAAGAGATGACACTAATGTGTAAAAAAAAATGGTAGGTGTCGCTGACTCACAAGTGTCAAAAAAAAAATATTTGACATCAAAAATCACCAAGTTAATGTTGACCTAGAGACATCTGGTTTTTTGCAAAATTATTCCTCTTTGGGTCATTAACAACATACGTTAATTACAAAAGAAACGGAGCAGTAGTTTTTAAAATATTTTGAAAAGTAAAAAAAACTTTGAAGTGACATTTCAAGGATACTGTCAATAATTATGAGATAAAATTTGACAGATTAATAACTAGCATTATGACCAATACATAGGATTTATTCGTTGGCTTATAACGTCAGGAGCACTTTTTGTTCCCTTACACGGCTATAGCCTTTAGACTTTTGTATGTGCTATTCACAGCTTCCAAAACTACGTCCATCAATCCAGCACTATTGTCTTCCCTTTCTTCCACCCATTCAGGTTGTTTTTCCTTGTTTCTACTTCAAAATACTTCACTTTGACTTTTACTTTATCTATTTCACACTTTAGTGTCTCGTTTTCTTGTTTGATTTTTTAAAATTTATCTTCTATTAATGTAGATGTGGTTTTATTTACATTTTGAGTAATTATTTCAGTTTGTTTCCGAAATCCTTCCTTTACAATTAGTTTAGCCCACAGTAAATCCTTTTCAGAAAATGAGTTTTGTTGTGGTATTACTTGTCAATAAAACTTATTTTTCCTTAGTGGCAACACAATTCGTGTCACTCTTACATTGATGAGTTAAAAATTTCTGTGAGGTGGGTACTCGTATTTTTCACTCAGAATAATAGTGTTTTGTGCACACTTGTCGCAACAACAAACAGCTATTCATTTAATTTTTTTTTGCAACTAATGGCGGTAATTTGCACTTTTTATATTTTATTAATTTTAAATTTTTGCTGAAATTTAGCACTTTTTAATATATTTTTTCGTGCGATAATTGACGTTTATTCTAGTGGTTTTACGTTTCACACCACAAATTCTCACTGTTTAGCACTCTTTTTCGATTTTTATTTCCTGGAACTCCTTTATGTAGTTACAGTTTAGCCTTCAACCACAAAGCAATGGGAAAATAGTACGTGTTAAAAAATATTAACTCAGAATTTTTTAGATGCTATATATGTTCATAGAATGTCAAATTGTTATCTTTAAAGAAAAATGTATAGATGTTTGCAGTTTGTTATTAGATATCTATATCTTAGCATATTATAATATAAAGTCGCTGTCCGTTTCTGTTTGTTTCTCCGCTAACTTCTAAACCATCCAATGGATTTCGAAGCGGTTTTACTAGCAGAAAGAGCGGTGAGCGAGGAATATTTGTGAAAAAAATTTGCAGTAAAAAAATTGCATCCATAGGAAGACGGGAGCTGGTCGCTAGTATAAAAAACCAATAACATAATTGACAGAATATATGTTGTGGTAGTTCAGAGCGACAAGGTCGAATGTCTAAAGTAAAATATTATGTAAGTTCCAGAACCATTTTATATTTGAAGTTCATGTCGTCAGTTCCACGTGCATGTTTTCCTTCAACCATACAGGGAAATAAATACATTTGGCACTAAAACAAGGTGACAAAATTATTTACACCTCACAGAGTAGGAAGAGACGGGGCGTTAGTTAGATAAATAGCTGCTGTTCGCATTTTGAGACATTACACTATAATAATAGTGACAAGAATTCATTTTAAATGCAAGTACAAATATTTAAAAAGACACAAAAATTCATTACACGAAGTAATGAAAGGCCGCTGTTGAAATTAATGAAATGGAAATGATTAATTCTATTTAACTTGTCGCTACATTAGATGCTTTTGATTTTAATTTATGTAGGTATATGTGCCATTTTGTTTGATAACTCGTTGCCATTTTGTAGGTGGTGACATAATCCCCTTGCTGTAGAAATTTTGGGACTTCTATTCAAAAACTGCGACAAGTAATTTTGACAGACTTCTCTTGATGTTAACTGCATACTACCTAAAGAATTTCTATTCTTACTTTCTATTTATCAATTCACTTTCTATTTATCAATTCCGGTCGCTTTTCTCTATTTCTTGCTTGAGTCTCATCAGCTGTTGGTAGAGTAAACGATGGTTTTGCTCAGCGGAAAAAGCTCATAATAAACGATGCCCTTCCTATCCCACCATACACACGGCATCACCTTATTGCGAGTTAATCCGGGTTTCGTTATAGTATGTGACGCTTGACTGCCCTTTGACCATGATCTTTTTCGTTCATTCTTGTCGTAGGCAATCCACTTTTTTATCACCCCAGTGATCAATCTTATCAGAAACGGCTTAATTAAAAAAAAAATGAAACAAACTTTACGCATTGATGTCTTTTTAAATATTTCTTGATATACATATTTACAAATTAAATTAAATCGACATTATTTAATTGTATGGAAGCCATGATAACGACTTGCAAAAATGCTACCTAATGTTTTTTGTGGGACTTTGATATACGGTTGGCGCGTGATATTTTTGAATAAAGCTATAAATTTTGCTCGAAACGTTAGGAACATTTAAACTAATGCTCGCCACTACTATTCGTATGAGTTTTTGGCACAAAACTGACAATTTACAGTGACAATGTTAAGGCCGAGCGGCACTAAGGACGCTCGCTTCTTACTTCACCTTATTAATTACTGAAATTGTTATTTTTGTCTATTTATTTTAATTTATTGGGAAATATACATTGTTATATAACTCAAAACACTTGTAACAAAACGTATTGAAATCAATTGCTACTTAGATTATTTAGTTATTTTCGTTTTAAGCCCCTCAGTTTGTAACTCAGTTAAATAAACTTTTTTATTTAACAATTTTCTTGTTGTTGTAACTACATCTTGATTGTAAGATTGTTTAATTGCAGCATTCTGAGTATTATTGCAGACATAAACACGTTTATCCTTGTCTTTTAAGCTCAGCCATATAATTTTGTTTGGATACGGTTTCCATATTATGACTAAGGTAACTTTCAGTGTGCTTGCTCACCGTAACAATTTTTTTTTAAATTATTCACATGCATTTAATTAATGATTTTATTAGTTAAAAGCATCAATGTACTATCGATATATCTTTATAATTAATCTTTCCGGAAAATGATTACCTACTTATAAATGAAAAGTAAGTAATATGTTTGTGTAAAAATAAATTTCGAAACAGTAGTGCTCCTCTATTAGTATGAGTGTTAATCAAAAAAGAGATTAAAATAATATTTATAAATGTAATTTACAGTATTAAACAAATATCCCATATATTTTGATTTTTTTTAACAACTTGTGTCGGGTTTTAACACCGTTTAAAAGTACACTGAAAATTATTAAAACATTTTATTCCTCGGTTCGAGGACTGTTTTTAACAATTTAAATTGATTTCTATATCGGCAATATTGTTTAATACACCTATTATATTAATTACTTAAAGAACGTAAAAAGTGGAGTGGACGAGGCGTTATCTTGCTTTTATTTAAACCGACAGTTTTAATGGAAAACAATTAAAATTTTATTGTTAAGATATATAACAATTGTTAAATTTATCTATAATTAGCGTAGTTAGTTAAGCGTTTCTACATACGTGTGCTTATGTACATGGCTCCAAATTTTTTTAATATAAAGTAATTCGTCAGTGAGTTGATACATGCTCCAGCTAATGAGGGATCTCTATAATTCCATCGTCGTCATCATCAAAGACTAGAAGTTTATGATCATCTGATGCGATGTCGACGAAATACTGCGAATGCAACCTTAGCTTCACAAAGAACATTGATGGCTAAATTACCTGTCTAAAATAATTGGCTAGATCTAAAGTTAAAATTTTGTATATTATTCTACTTATTTGCATTCATTAACAAATCAAATTCCAAGTCCAAGTGATTGACACCATACATAATTAAAAAGTCTGCTACTGGTATTTTAATGAATATTCAGTCAAAATGAACCATGAAACCTAAAAAGAGTAGGTACCTACTCATATTGTGTAAGAATTAAGATGTGATAAGGATGTCTTGATATATTGCTCGCGCGTAGAGGTTTAATCTAATGCAAATATTGCCTTTGTTATATGATGCCAAATTGTTGATAAAGCTGGCATTTTAATAACAGCGCTGACAGCGTCACGTACAGTCTGAAAATAACTGAAATCTAACGCTAGTTTAATTTTTTGTTTAACGCGAGATGTAATGGAGAAACAGAAGAAGGATAATGACTTTTGTGAGTAACTTATTGACAACAATTATGGTGAATCAGTTAGTGAAATAGAAATACTCAATAGGTAATCAGATAAATTACCTGTTTCCGAGTTTATTCCAAATTGATCACCCCTTTCAACCCATAGGGGTTGAAAAGGTGGTGACCTAAGAATAAAAATATGTTAAATACATATATTGTAATACTTTCTTTATGAACCCACCTACATATGAGTATATCGTAATACTTTTTATTTTTTTTATGAAACCTTTTCTTAAGTTTTGAGTTTAGTTACAAGTAAACTCAAAAATAAATAGAAAACACGGCGCTTACATTTTCATCGCGAAAAATGTATTGTTTGATAATCTATACTTCTGTACTAATATTATATAGAGAGAATATTTGTATGATTGTAATGAATAAATTACTAGACCGATTTTTCACCCGATATAGCCGATAGGCAATGTTTTATAAAGTTACACGGGCAATGTCGTGTGCAACAGCTAGTTATTTATAATTGTTGTTATAGCGCTGCAGCTCATTTATTTAAGTACTAGCGGCATGTTCCCGGCTTCGCCCAGGGTGCATTTTTTTTACGTAAAAACCTTCCCTGATTATCCCTCTATCCATGAGTGAAGACAGAATTAAAATCGGCCCAGCCGTTCTCGAATTTTGCGGTTAGCAACACATTTAGGGATTTATTTTTATATTATAGATAGCGGCCCGCTTGAGAATTTTCGAGAAACTTCTAGAATTTTCTAGAAACTTCTAGAATTTTCTATAAACATCTAGAATTTTCTAGAATGTTAGCAAAAAAAAAATCCGTTAATATTAATAATACATAATGAGCGACTCAGCCAAAGAAAAGATATGCCGCAAGGAGAACTCATCGTATTGCATGAACCTTCGTTTCAGTTGTTAACAACAAATGCAATTGTTATGAACGAAAAAAATCTTTTTTTTTATTGTCACAGGGTTAGTAACTTTTTTTCAGTAAAAGAAAAAATATCGCGTTTGAAAAACTCGAATATACGTTTTTTATTGTTTATAGCGGCCCGCTCCCGGCTTCGTCCGGGGTGTATTTTTTCTAAAATAAACGTAGCCTAAGTTACTCCTTATTACATCAGCTACCTGCCGATAAAAGTCCCGTCAAAATCGGTTTAGCTATTTCAGAGATTAGCCGGAACAAACAGACAGACAGACAAAAATTGTAAAAAATGTTATTTTGGTGTATGTACCGCAATTTACATAAACAAAAAGTAGCCTATGTTACTCCTGACGACCCCCTCTTCATGTCTGCAAAGTTTCATCGAAATCGCTTCAGCCGTTTCTGAGATTACCCCGGACAGACAGACAGACAGACAGACAGACAGACAGACAGACAGACAGACAGACAGACAGACAGACAGACAAAAATTCTAAAAAAAGTTATTTACGTTTTAACAGCATGCGAATGACTCTCTAAGCTTAGTTTGAGGCAGTTTTTCGCAAATCACAGACAGACACTCTGATTTTATTTATATAGATAACTATCAAGACGTTGCAAAACATGTACTTAGGATAAGTTCTCTAGTATGTTAGTATACATTACCTTCATTACCTCAATGAGTAAAAAGAGTTATCCTTGTGTAAAATATATTATCTTCTTTTAGGTGCATTCTGTAAAGATTTTTTTTTACAGACCTCCGCACAGCTTTCGGCCTCCTGGATAGAGACAGCGATGGTCACGTGACACCTGAAGAGTTGCAGTTCATGCTTCGGAACCTGGGCATCGAGGTGAGCGACGATCTTATAGCCGATCTCATCAAGGATGCCAGTAAAACTGGTGAGTGCACATACTATAAATCAATTCAGTGCTTTTATAGCATCCTAATCAAGTAAATTTTTTTTATATAATATTAAACGGAAATTTATTACATACTAGCTGTGCCCGCGAGTTCGTACACGGTGTAGTTCCTTTTTTAAAAACGTTTTGTCCAAGATAAAAAGTATCCTGTATATTAATCCAGGTAATCAACTCTCTTTGTGCCAAATTTCATCTAAATTCGTTCAGCCATTTATGCGTGATTGAGCAGCAAACACCCAAACTTTCGCATTTATAATATTATCTAATATTATTATTTACACTTAAATTTATATATTTTAAATTTTTAATATACTTTGGTCACGTCTGTAAACAACTTGTTATACCAATTAACTACCTTATTTCTTATCTATATAGATACTGATATAATAAAGCTGAAGAATTTGTTTGTTTGAACGCGTTAAACTCGGCACTACCAAGAAATGCATTTGTCAATTTAAATTAAAAGTGGGATGAAACACGAACCCAGTTACCTACATAATAGTTTCAAAATGAAGAGACGCCTTGATCATTTTTGCTCAGTGATATATGTATAAAATTTTTATAAATTTTCCACAATTTTTTTATAAATTTTCCACTAAAATTTTCTCACTTTTTATAACTGATAATTTGTATTATATATACTTAATTTTTTTAAATTTCTTACATAATAAATTTATTAATCTATATAAATAAAATCAGAGTGTCTGTCTGTGATTTGCGAAAAAATGCCTCAAACTAAGCTTAGAGAGTCATTCGCATGCTGTTAAAACGTAAATAACTTTTTTTAGAATTTTTGTCTGTCTGTCTGTCTGTCTGTCTGTCTGTCTGTCTGTCTGTCTGTCTGTCTGTCTGTCTGTCTGTCTGTCTGTCTGTCTGTCTGTCTGTCTGTCTGTCTGTCTGTCTGTCTGTCTGTCTGTCTGTCTGTCTGTCTGTCTGTCTGTCTGTCTGTCTGTCTGTCTGTCTGTCTGTCTGTCTGTCTGTCTGTCTGTCTGTCTGTCTGTCTGTCTGTCTGTCTGTCTGTCTGTCTGTCTGTCTGTCTGTCTGTCTGTCTGTCTGTCTGTCTGTCTGTCTGTCTGTCTGTCTGTCTGTCTGTCTGTCTGTCTGTCTGTCTGTCTGTCTGTCTGTCTGTCTGTCTGTCTGTCTGTCTGTCTGTCTGTCTGTCTGTCTGTCTGTCTGTCTGTCTGTCTGTCTGTCTGTCTGTCTGTCTGTCTGTCTGTCTGTCTGTCTGTCTGTCTGTCTGTCTGTCTGTCTGTCTGTCTGTCTGTCTGTCTGTCTGTCTGTCTGTCTGTCTGTCTGTCTGTCTGTCTGTCTGTCTGTCTGTCTGTCTGTCTGTCTGTCTGTCTGTCTGTCTGTCTGTCTGTCTGTCTGTCTGTCTGTCTGTCTGTCTGTCTGTCTGTCTGTCTGTCTGTCTGTCTGTCTGTCTGTCTGTCTGTCTGTCTGTCTGTCTGTCTGTCTGTCTGTCTGTCTGTCTGTCTGTCTGTCTGTCTGTCTGTCTGTCTGTCTGTCTGTCTGTCTGTCTGTCTGTCTGTCTGTCTGTCTGTCTGTCTGTCTGTCTGTCTGTCTGTCTGTCTGTCTGTCTGTCTGTCTGTCTGTCTGTCTGTCTGTCTGTCTGTCTGTCTGTCTGTCTGTCTGTCTGTCTGTCTGTCTGTCTGTCTGTCTGTCTGTCTGTCTGTCTGTCTGTCTGTCTGTCTGTCTGTCTGTCTGTCTGTCTGTCTGTCTGTCTGTCTGTCTGTCTGTCTGTCTGTCTGTCTGTCTGTCTGTCTGTCTGTCTGTCTGTCTGTCTGTCTGTCTGTCTGTCTGTCTGTCTGTCTGTCTGTCTGTCTGTCTGTCTGTCTGTCTGTCTGTCTGTCTGTCTGTCTGTCTGTCTGTCTGTCTGTCTGTCTGTCTGTCTGTCTGTCTGTCTGTCTGTCTGTCTGTCTGTCTGTCTGTCTGTCTGTCTGTCTGTCTGTCTGTCTGTCTGTCTGTCTGTCTGTCTGTCTGTCTGTCTGTCTGTCTGTCTGTCTGTCTGTCTGTCTGTCTGTCTGTCTGTCTGTCTGTCTGTCTGTCTGTCTGTCTGTCTGTCTGTCTGTCTGTCTGTCTGTCTGTCTGTCTGTCTGTCTGTCTGTCTGTCTGTCTGTCTGTCTGTCTGTCTGTCTGTCTGTCTGTCTGTCTGTCTGTCTGTCTGTCTGTCTGTCTGTCTGTCTGTCTGTCTGTCTGTCTGTCTGTCTGTCTGTCTGTCTGTCTGTCTGTCTGTCTGTCTGTCTGTCTGTCTGTCTGTCTGTCTGTCTGTCTGTCTGTCTGTCTGTCTGTCTGTCTGTCTGTCTGTCTGTCTGTCTGTCTGTCTGTCTGTCTGTCTGTCTGTCTGTCTGTCTGTCTGTCTGTCTGTCTGTCTGTCTGTCTGTCTGTCTGTCTGTCTGTCTGTCTGTCTGTCTGTCTGTCTGTCTGTCTGTCTGTCTGTCTGTCTGTCTGTCTGTCTGTCTGTCTGTCTGTCTGTCTGTCTGTCCGGGGTAATCTCAGAAACGGCTGAAGCGATTTCGATGAAACTTTGCAGACATGAAGAGGGGGTCGTCAGGAGTAACATAGGCTACTTTTTGTTTATGTAAATTGCGGTACATACACCAAAATAACATTTTTTACAATTTTTGTCTGTCTGTCTGTTTGTTCCGGCTAATCTCTGAAATAGCTGGACCGATTTTGACGGGACTTTTATTGGCAGGTAGCTGATGTAATAAGGAGTAACTTAGGCTACGTTTATTTTAGAAAAAATACACCCCGGACGAAGCCGGGAGCGGGCCGCTAAATGTATTGCTAAGCGCAAAACTCGAGAACGGGTGGACCGATTTTAATTCTGTCTTCACTCATGGACAGAGGGATAATCAGGGAAGGTTTTTACGTTTAAAAAAATGCACCTCGGGCGAAGCCGGGAGCGGACCGCTAGTCTTTAATAAATTTTTTTAAGTAGGTAAGTATTTCTGAAAATGCAAATAAATCAGTCAATATTTTCCTGTCCACTTTTCAAAAGAATGTTGCATCCAAAGTTCGAAATGAACTGTTTGTAATTCCGCCATGAAGAGGAAACATATTAAAACAAATAAAATCATTTTGATGCGTAGCCAAAATATATCACGTGCATTATTTTCATTGCAATATATTGAGCTCGCATCACTCTACGAATTTAAATTATGCGTGACAATAAACTGATTGATCTTTTTGCTGCAAATGTCGTCATTCGAGCTAAAATTAAACCGGTTTATGATTACTTTAAATATTTCTGTTGGCTTCATAACATTATATCGACATTATATTGGAAAGAGCGTGTTTTTATAATTATAATATTTATTTATTTATTTATGGCAAAACCCGAAAGCCGATTTAATTTAAATTTATATCCTGAGATTATAAACCCATGCTAGAGCCACAGAGGATACTTTGCAGTATTACTTGGACATAAAATACATCATTTAGAAGTTTCATGCCCGTATTCACCAACAGTCACCTAGAGTTAAGGAACACTTAACTACTATTTAAGTCGGCTTGAAGTCCGGCGCTTCATATAGGACTGTGAAAGTGACTGCCTTGAATGGCCGACTTAAGTGGGAGTTATGTGTTCCCTAACTCTAGGTGACTGTTGATGAAAATGGGTATAAGTGATACTTGCATTAGCAGTAAAGCCACGATCTCTTTTTTCCTTAACACAGATTACGAAATTCACAAAAATAAAACTTAGTGCATATAAAATTGTGTCATTCATAAATTATTGTCTTTCAAGACGCCAGTTTACGCAAGGGGTAACTGCGATTTTCCCCCCACTTAATGTACATATAATCCACACATGAAAAACTCAATAAATATATGGCCTACGGGGGTGGTGTAACTCTCGGGGGGAAACTTAAAAAAAAACGACGCCATACTGCGAAACGATGACGAATTCAAATTTAAATTAAAACAACCGTTATGGGTAGTCTAAATTTCCAAATCTAAAAAATTATGATATAAAATTAGTCTAACATATATATTCTCATCTGAATAATTAACACACAGTTGACACAGACGACGTATGAACTGGTTTGAATTTAAGTGAGATTATTATTGTTATTTTTTTATTATCACAGGCAGAGTTAATGGACTACTCGCCATTAACTTTGATTTTGATTTGATTTTTACCTATTATTTTAATAGACAATTCGCCTACAACGGTGATTCCATATACATAAATGAAATATCATATTCAAGGTTCGCAAAAATGCAATATTTATAATAAATATCAAAATATCCCATATTTGATATGTATATATTAGCGATAAGAAAAGGAAACTATTTTCATTCTGTTAGTAGTTTAAACTGACGATAACAATAGATATGGCTTCCCTTCACAGCTGTATTTTTTTTGTAATATTGGATCTTTTGAAATATAACAACTGACAGCAATTATCATGCTGTTTTAGTATATTAAGAAATCGTACAAGAAATATTAAGAAATTTACTACAGTACATTACAAGCAAGAACAAGAAAATTGTATTTTTAATTGTATACCTATTAAAATTAAAACATATTAAGTACCTGTAGTAAGAAGTAAGAATATGCTTGTTTGAAAATTCGTTTAATACCTTTATGTAACGGACTGTACATTATGCTAGCGGTCGAGTGGTCTATTATGTAAAACCAAACATGATAACTCGCCCATTTGGGCGAGTAGTCCATTAACTCGGCTGGCAGGCTGACGGTCTACTTAAGGGTAGGTGGTTACCGTCGCCTAAGGACACAATCATCACGACTGTAAACGCGCTTCGGACCTTGCAGGAATTTGTTTAATACTCTCTTGAAGAAGCCCATTTATTAATAGCTAGATGGAAACACCTTAGAGGGGAGATTGTTCCAAAGTTCGTGCGTCCTTGGGATTAAGTTTCTACTTATCCGAGTATAAATTTTATCTTTATAATATAAATTTTAAAAAAAAATTTCACTTATTACTACATACAAAATACATCTAGTAGGTAATTAATTTTGTTACGTAAACCTGTAGTACCTAGGTTTTGATAATTTATTCATAGATCAATCGGCGAGGTTATTGTAAAATAGCGTGCGGTCGGTGTATGGTGTAAGGCGGGGTGGGCGGCAAGGCGAGCTACTTCCGGTGACCTTACGCCCTAACAAGGTTATGTTCGCTTTTTCACAACACACAATGTGTAATGATGGTATTATTATACAAATTTTAAAAGCAGAATAATAATAATTGATTTTCATGTATATTTTATGTGAAATCAAATTAATCAAAGTAGAAAACTTTAAATATCTTTCTTACTAACAGTCAGTTGCAGAAGAAAGCTTCTTTAAAATTGGCAGTAACTAATGAGCCATTATCCCTAATGGGTACACGTTTCACAAAACGATTGACGGCCCTTTTAAAGGTTCCTTAGCTAAAGTTCATTTAAGGATGATATTAAGCATGTTTAAATAAAAAATGAATGAACTGGTTTCGCGTTTTGTTCACAAAGTATAAAAAACGCAAATGTCAATGTCACAATTTTCAAATGTGTCGTTTTTGATATACTAAATTTAAAAATTATGATGAAGATTGTCAACCAAAGGTAGTTACATAATTTAAAAATAGAATTATTAAGAAGCCAATTAGCACACATCTAAAAATAATGATAAATGATTAAAATATAATAATTGCGACAATTTACCTAATTCGATAATGCCAAGGAATTTAAATATCATACAATTAAGTATTTTTGTGAAGCTAAGTTTTCACTTCTTTACGTGAGTCCAACGACTGACAAAGCGGTGCGTTACGATTGTTTCACGTAGCAAGCTCTACGCAGTGGTCGTTGTCGTAGCAAGTAGGTATTGTGTTTGTACATTTGAACTCTATTTCATACTTATATGTATAGCTCATAATTTTTATTTTTCTTTAATTTTTTATTTTACAATAACATGTATTGACTTGATCCCTGATCATCAGTTTTATTCCGTAAAACTTTTAATTGATAAAATATTTAAATTCATATGTAGTAAAAACTTTATGCGTGTAATTGTTAAAGCTTGATAAACTCCAATGACGACATTTGGTGCCCGAGAACCTTTTCTGCTACAATAATAAAGATTTAATGAACGACGTTAACCAACGTTAACCCTCTGGTCGATTATTACCTCAATGACATCAGCAACAGAAAAGGGTTTTGTGCATATATTAGATATATTATACATTACTCGTATATCGTTCCACTCTGAAGAGGGGTTATATACCTAGTTTGAAAAATATTACACATTGCGCTCAATGTTACCGAGGTCAAAAAAATAGTTTTTATATTTTTTGTCTGTTTGTCTGTGCGTTTGTGCACGCTAATCTCAAAAACGGCTTAACCGATTTGAATGCGGTTTTCACTGATGTTATTTATGATTACCTGGATTTAACTATAGGATACTTTTTATCCCGGAAAAATGTTAGGAAAACTTTTTATTTTGTCAAAAATGTTATGGCAAGAATATTTTCTTATACACTTATAAAATATTAGATTATTTGGCATAGGTAGGTATGCGTTTTGCCAATACTCGTGAATATTGTAAGTTCAGGTGATTCCAAAAGTTAAATTTGATATTTATATTTTTTCAGGGAATGGACTAATAGACGAGAATGACTTCATGCAGTGGGTAACAAAAATACAAGCAATACAAGGATTAGATGTTGCCGCAAGCGGGGGAGATTCTGAGGAAGAAATAACAAGGGATCTTTTAGCTGCATTCAAGTAAGCTAATTAATATTAATGTATCGCTTTGCTAAGGGTCTTCCTATTATTTCAGGCTAACATTGAAATGAAAATTAGTTTTAAATTTTTAGAGAATATACCAATTACTATAATATTATTTCAGATTACTTTTGGTCAAAAACAAGTATTTCTATAAGAACTCCTTTATGAACAGCTAATCAAGAAGAGATCGCTTCTTGAGACACTCTGTCTCTCGTAATTAGTACGTTTCCTTCTTAAGGTCTATTTTTAAGTAGTGGCAGGGCACATTGCGTTTCGTGGTCATAACTGGTTTCTGTAACCACCCACTTACAGAATACCACCGTGAAATGACACCAAGTCGCCTGTTGTGTTTCGGTGAGTGGGTAACGGATGCCAGAGCCCATTTCCCTATATAAGGTCAGCAGCACTGTCGCAGAACATGTGGCGTTGCTTGTGTTAATAAGCGACGATAAATAGCCACCTAACATCAAGTGGATTGTCATTGTCAGCCTGTCTGATAAACGACTTGAAAAAGAGTCTAAATTAAAATCAAAGTTCTTTTATTTCATAGGATCAAGCCACAACATTACAAACGTTTCGAAATGTAAAATTAATTATTAAAATTCACTATAAATACCAATGAATATATATTACCTACAGTTATCACCTATGAACTGTGTTGTACACAATACATAGATGATTATACCTAGTACTATGTAATATTTATTGAAAAATTATGGAGGCTTATGTCTAGCAGTGGGTGTCCCACGGCTAAGATGATGATGATATAATATATAAATATGTATGATCATCGTTTGATGCCTACTTGCCAATAGAAACGACCTTAAATAACTTTATACCGTCAGGTGTCCATGTCTATTTACATCCCCCTTTAAGTGTAGGTACGGTGAGAGTTTTTCTTATCTAAATCCAACGCGATTCCTTTATTACATATAGCTTAGCTTATCTCTTTATTTTTTATACATATTTTAACCTGAACATAGAGAGAACATCTTTAGAACTTTTTAGATTATTTGCATTAATGCTATTTTGCTATTTTACATTAATATTTAACAATAAATACTATCTAGATTTTCACTTACTTTTTCATATATCGCACCTTCGGTAAGACAAGGGCATAACTTACATATTTTTTTTAAATAAGTTAAATATGCAGAAGTGTCTTAAAAACATTATTAAGATAAAAAAATATTCACAACAGTGTGGGGCTTATTTGATGCAAAAACAAGAGATGTTTCAAAGCAATATAAGCAGAAAAATACGATATTTAATACAAAAAAATAAACTTTAAATGGCTCTCCCGTAAAATTATAAAAAGTGCAGTTATGCCCTTGTCTTGCCGAAGGTGCCATATAATAGTAACGCTAGAAAGATGGATCAGGCCTTGACAGCCTCCTTTGTTACCTTTTAAGGACAACTCACTGTTGAATTGTTGCATACCAGTAGATACATCAATTCATAATCGCCAGTGTAATTAAGAGCGCCTACGGCATAGCGAAACCTATTTAAATATATTGACACGATTTAATCTATAAAAACTAGAAAAACTCTTCTAGAAAGAAAAAGTTCTATCTATTATTGCACCAATGCAAATGCAAATGCAAAACCAGCACATGTCTATGTACTCTCACGAGTATTACTGGCTAAATATACGGTGTGTTTACCGGCATATTTAGCGGAACACAAAAAAAAGGTCCATAATTAAAAAAATATGGTTTTATTTTAAAATCTACTTACTACACTTCTTTTGTTATTTAAAGTTTCATTTGTTTTACTTAAAATGAGATCACATTAAGAACCGATTTTGCGAGTAAAGGCTATTTGTGAAAAATTGTACATTTTTGAACTTTTCAAGTAACCGGGAAAAGTGAAAATTAATATTAAAATAACAATTAATTAAATTAGAAAAATGGTGATTAATATCGCGTATTTCCTCCACGTGCTCTTATTAAAGTTTCTACCCGTCTAGGCATACTGAGAATGATGTTATCGATGGTCTCCTGGGATAGTCTCCGCCATTCCTCAACTACGGCGATTCGCAGTTCACCCACGTTGGCAGGAGCTGGAATTCTGGACTTAACTTTTCTTTTCAGCAAGTCCCAAACGTGCTCTATTGGGTTCATATCCGGTGATCTCGCCGGCCACTCCATAACAGTGATATTCATATCATTAAGATAAGCTTGAGTTACCCGAGCGGTATGCGGCCGAGCATTATCCTGCATAAAAACAAAATAGTCACCGATATATGGGGCAAACGGTACGACATTTTCTTCTAAAACTTCTCTGATATAGCGGTCTGCAGTCAGACTCCCTCTGTCAATCACTACCAAGTCTGTGCGAGCTCCCAAACAAATGCCCGCCCAAACCATTATTGATCCACCACCGTATGCAACTGTAGTTTCAAAATTTGTCTGAATGTATCGTTCTCCTTTGCGTCTGTATATTCTTTGCCTGCCGTCAATTTGATTTAAGAGAATTCTGCACTCATCACTAAACAATACCTTACTCCATTGGTCCGCGTTCCAAAGTCGATGTTCCTGAGCAAAAGTTAACCTGTTTCTACGATGATTTACCTCGAGCCTTGGAGCCTTGGCGGGCACAAATGAACCCAAACCAGCTTCTTCGAACCTTCTTCGTACCGTACGCTCACTTACGGTTACACCCCGCACTGCTTCTAACTCATGTCGGGCTTGGACGGCCGTCAAACGGGGGTTCCTACGTACACGAAGCCGAATGAAACGATCATCCCTACTCGAAGTGCGTCTTTTTCTGCCTTGTCCTGCTCTTCTCACATAAGTACCGGTCTCCCTGAACCGTTGGATACTGCGATGGATCGTTGAAACTGGTCGACGAAGATCTGTGGATATCACTCTGTAGGTTTGACCATTTCTTCGCATTTCGAGTGCCATGGCAATCTCCGTTGGGGCTAAGTCAGGCATAATTCAGTCCTCAACTCCAGAAAGATACGCGATTAAAAAAAACTAAGAAAAAACAGTATTTCAATGAAATTTTAAATCAAACTCAGAAGGAAGAAATACTCGAAGTTCGCTCCAGATAAGGTGTATTTGAATAAAATTAAAACCATTGCATAAAATGTGATGTTCAGTTGTTTTCTTAATTTGAAAATATTTCTTTTTAAATTAAATGACGTATAAACCAGCCAGCAACCTTATATGATACTGATATCAAACCTTTATTTTATGTTCCGCTAAATATGCCGGTGTGTGTATGAGGACAAGAAGAATTAGGTATTTAAAGCAGGCCATATACTAAATAGGTTATTGGAATAACTCCCCTTGAGTTAGATGGAGTAACTCACCGCACCATTTTCCAACCACTTCCATTTTCCATTAAAGTCCGGATGTTCTAATATTCAATTCCCACAACATAATTAGGTTGATTGGATATTGAAGGTTCGAATGGTTTTTAAAAATTCTGTATTTATATCTTCTATATTTATTTAAATTGTTAATTGACAGAGTATTTGATCGTGATGATAACGGATACATAACGCGAGACGAGCTCCGGACTGCTTTAGAGATTATTGGGGAGCCGGTGACAGATGCCCAACTCAACCAAGTGTTAGCCCTCGGAGATATTGACCACGATGGACGCATTGATTATGAAGGTACGTAATGTACCATAATCTGGAGTGAATAATAACTGCGGGGTGTGTAGGGAGAAAGAAAAGAAAGAAATAATATGGTACTATACCTTCAAACTCTCCTTCAACCTATCCTTTACATCTATACCTACATATTTTAAAATTAAGTCGCTGTCCGACTCTGTCTGTATCTCCGCTAAGTTCTTCCAAACCACCCCAGATTTTGACACGGTTTTCACTAATGGAAAGAGCGATAACATGTAAGATTTTTATAAATAATTTGTAGAAAAATGCATACGTACGAAGCCAGGGGCGCGTCGCTAGTTTCAAATAAGAGAACTAAATTCAAATCTTTAAGAGAAAAGTTTTGAGAGTGTCTCATTTAAATATTTGAAAACTTATATTATTTTATATTATAATATTATATTGTTAAATTGTTTTTAATATTCTCACAGCACATCCTCTCTCTCTATCTCTAACCACATTATGACTTTCTCGTATCTTACTAACGTTATAAATGCGAAAGTTTGTATGTTTGTTCCTCAATAACGCAAAAACGGCTGAAAAGATTTGGATGAAATTTGGCACATAGATAGTTTTTTACCTGCACTTACAATTTAGGATACTTCTTATGCTGAATAATGTTAGATTCTCGAGGGATCATCTAAAAGTAAAAAATGTTTTTTTTTTTCAGAATTCGTGAAGATGCTGTTGTAACCTGTCCGTTACATAATAAAACCTCACTAGATGTATGTAATTATAGTATTGTAAAGACAATTAACAAGTTTGGAAGGCCACCCGTTGGCCGAACATACTTCCATATAATATGTAACTATCAATTAAATAATTTAAGAATAATATTAGTAACTACTTAAAAAATATTTGAGTGATTGGATAGCAAAAATTTAACAAACACGAAAAGACAATATTTTAAATGTTTCTTAATGGTTTTCTTTTTAAAGTATAATAATTTACTACTAGTCTCAAAACAAATTTATTTGAACCAAGGCAGGCCGCATATTGGCTACTATCGCGCGAGCAACTAAAGTTGCTTCTTGGTTCGGCTTCTATAATATATTGTTGCTTGCGACAACTTCGTCACTACACAGACGTGTGTGCGATCGTTCTTGTCGCTTTTGCAACGGATTTAGCAACGGTTCTACTTATCGTGTACGTCAGGACAATGTAGGTATGTGCGGATGGTAGCTTTATTAACCGAAAGTGAGTTACTATAGCTCACTTTCAGCTCACAAGCTAAGCGATAAAAATAATTAAAATTATATCATATTATTGATTTTAATAAATAAATAATAATTTCTCTCAATATGTTTGAAATGAAATGTAATTTTTAATAATTATCGCTTAAACGTTAGTAGCGAATGTGCTGCCTCCCTAAGTTTTTATCGACTTTAGGTAAGAGATTACCGTATGTAATACTTATTGTATTGGAAGAAAAAATATATTTACATTCAATATTTTTTAAACCATTGAGATTATTATATTAGTCATTCTGTATTTTGCACTATTTTAGGGCATATATTATAATAATAGTTAAATTCAAAGTTAACTAACTGTTGAGTGGGTACATGATATTTTATAACTAGTTATTTATTTAAAAATATATAAATACAATATTTGCTTATACCAACTAGTCGTGTATGAGAATACCTTTTAGTAATTAATTAACAATAAATCTAAGTTTTGAAATTAAAAATAAATACTTAACATGTTACTTACATATTTCATGTGCTATTTATGTATACTTAATTACTTAATTAAATAGAATATTTTCAACACAAATGAACATGTCATAAATAAAAAAAAAATGATTTCCTGATCAAGTATTTATCTACTTTTCTGGTTGTGAAGGATAAGATTTTGTTACATATTCTTTATCATTTTTGACAAAAGATATTGTGTAAATTTTAGTTTGCGTCATAAATTTTGGGCATAAACGTTAACTAAACTCGTTAATTTTAATAAATATAATATATAACCACATCTACTGTTGCATGCACTATTGCGATTCTTATAATATTATTACTGAAGATGATTCTAAATGTTAATTAACACAAAAATTTCAAGATACCTGTCTAGTTTTGTATGATTGTATTATAAGGTATTATATAAAAATATTATTTATTAAAAGTATTATATAGGTAACTATAATTTCTACTTCCAATATTTATAGTATGTTAAATATTATAACTTTTTATAGTAATTTACTTGAAGCCGCGAAGATTACGCTAAACATAAATTACCCGCTTCTTTGGCCATAATGTTTAGGTTACGTTAACATAAAAAGTTTCTCAGTCATATCCTAGGAAGCGATTGGAGGCAGGAAGGAAGTAAAGAACGCGTAAGCGCCGTATTTTCCATGGCGTTTTCGACCTTTTTTGGTCGCGAACTCTTACCGTATTTGACAATTTTGTTCCGATCACCAAGTCCAGTAGAATACATAGGTATCTATAAGAATCCTGCATATAATTTTATTACTTTCGCAATAGTGTCATACAGCATACTAGATTAATATTAAGCCTTCAAAAGGCATGTGATTTTGAAAGAAAGTGATGAAATAAACTTTGAATTTTGTTAAATGTATTTTATTTTCACCCAAAAATTTTCATTAAATTATAAGTTTTACAACCTTTATAATATAGACGGAACATAAATATAAACATTAAGTAGACATTTTTTAAAGTAAAAATTACAAAAAAAAAAATAGTGATGTTATGTAGGTGGGACTTATTAAATTAATCAATACCAGCTAAAAATTTGCCCACAAAATCATAAGGTCGGGGTTCAAGAGTTGGTTTCCAATTGGCCATGACGTGTCCTTTTTGTTGCCAATTATTTTTTAATTCCTCCAATTCCATGTAACCCTTTAAAATAAATAATAAATATGAGGAATAACCGTCAGGTCTTATTAATGCAGCGTCAGGTCAGATTTACCTGTCATGGAAATATCACCAAAGTAAACAGTACCTACAACCAATCAAACCTTTTTTTTTCGAGGAGAAATCTGTTTATTGATTGCCTACCGCTGGCTAGGCGGCAGTGGTATGTGGGGGTCGGTCAGCCAGAGAACCGCGCTATGCTAGTCATAGCGGGCCTGGCCACTACCCACTAAAACTCCCCGGTGCCTCCTTGCCCTTTGAGCGGGGTGGACTGGGCTCTGCCGAGGCAACAACTCCGATCCACCCCAGGGCAGCTTAGCCATCGCTGGCTAGGCTAACGCCACTGGGGGATTGCCCGGAGACACCGGGGCAATCCCCAGAACCAGCTGTGTGCGCAGGTCCCCTAGGGCATTTGAAAACGGGCTTGATACGCCCGCCTTCTCCTGCCCGGCCGTCTGCGTCTGAGGGAAGCGAGACCCGCTTCTTCCTCTCGATCCCTCTCAGCTGCCTCCTTCTGCGACACTACAGATTCGCAGAAGGAGGCGACTGCTTTCGACAATGAGACGTCTCCACCTCCCAGCGCCACCGTACAACCAATCAAACCTGTGGAAGTTAGTGAGATCCCTTGCGTCAGTTAGGAAATAAGTTGATGATCTTCAAACGCCTAAACAGATCTTCATAAATTATGTTATAGTTATGGATCATCTCAATCACGTCAGACTTGAAACGAAAAAATCGCATCAAAATCGGTCCATCCGTTTGGGAGCTACGATGCCACAGACAGACACAAATATACACAGGTGAAACTTATAACACCCCTCTTGTACGTCGGGCGTTAAAAATGTAAAACCAAAATCACCAATAACAGGTTTCTTGGGTTTTGTATGATATGAGCTCACATCAGCTGTCCGTGACCTGTCGCGAACTGATCCTGGATGCACGGACACTTAGCTGGGGCAGTTTAGGGTCATCAGCGACCTACGTACCTAATAAAATTTACCTTAATGACTAAGATGTCTATAATTCTTAAATCGGTAACACAGGCTTGCTTGTAGAAAAGTTCTCTGACCTTCAAACGAACTTGCTCTTCAGATTTTGGAATATCAAAATATCTTACTGCAAGAAAAAAACTAGCTATTTAAGTTGTTAGGAAAATGCTACTGAAATAACTGGGTAAACCCAAATTGAAGTGCTCGTCAACTTAACGTAATTCCTTTTAAATACAAAAGCTAGCAAAAATAGCTTGGCGTACAAATGGTTGATATACATATTATATTCCCTTTATCTCGAGTCTCGTTATCCTGAAAAAAAAAGCACAAAATCCGTAGACCAACTAGACACAGTACGGAGAGCTGACGAATGCTGAGGCCGAAAATTTCTCGAGTGACGGATTGTCAGCATAGCGTAGTACGTCCACCCACAAGGTAGAAAGAACTAGTGGGTCGTCGCTGGATCCAGGCTACTTCTAACAGGTCTTACTGAAAAACTATAGAGGAAATCTATGTCTAGCAAAGGAAAGACTACGGCTGAGATGATAATGCATAATTTAAAAAAAATGCCAAAGCTAAGGTTTGCAGGTGTTAGTCATTTGAGCAATCCCATACCGCTTTATTGATCTTAAAAAAAGTGGTCCCATGAGGAAAATATAAAATTCATAGATAGGTATATGGACATAAATAAGTTGATTGATCTGTAAACTTGATAAAGTATCGCCTTCTGTTCAAAACGCGAAACACTCATTTTTTTGTACGAACAAACGTGCAGTCACCTCAACAAAGTAAGAACGGCTACTAGACATGTAAACGGCGTGTTCCAAAAGGTTTTAGATATTGATGGTGGGTGGATTATGCGAATTAAAAACTATACTCACCTATGTAAGGAATAAAACGATATACATCTTTGTAGAGTCGCAAAACACGCCTATGAGCCTCACAGTAATCAGTGGACATCAATGGTTTTACGATTTTACAAGCAGCTTTCATGGTCTCTTGAGACGCCATTTTTATAGAATGTTTATTAAAGAATTTATCTGTTATATAATTGTTTAAAGGTCGAAACATACTATCAAAACGCAACGCAATGTGTTGTGTCGACACCCGACGCTCGTCGTGCACATAGGCAACACGCCACGCGATGCTACAACACGTATCGTGTAGTGTAGTTTCTCACGAAAGACTTGAAGTGTATTGACGTGTTACGTGGCCATGGATTCGATTCTGCTTGAAGACGAGCTAGATGAAGATTTTGAAGAAGATTTATTGCAGATTTTGGGGATATATTTTGTACAGAAACAGTTAATAAAAAAAAGACGTACTAGACGCAGACGATACTGGGTTCATGAAATAAATCAAGACAGAGCTATGTATGGTGAATATCACACCCTTTACAAAAAATTGGTTAAAGATAGTGAGAGATATCATATATATTTTCGGATGAATGAAACTGAATTTGAAGTTTTGCATGACTTTATTAAAGATGAAATCTACAAGAAAGGAACAAGTTATCGTGAAGCTATAAGCACAAAAGAAAGACTGGCAGTAGCTCTCAGGTAAGTACAAAACATTTTCTTTATTATCTATGCCTATTCATTATTATTATAATTAACATAATATTCTCTCAGACTTGTTTCGTTACTTCCGTTTTCAACTTCTTCATAATGTGCTACATTGTCACTTAAATCTTGATGATTCGTTACAAAAAAATGGGTATTATTATTCAGTGTTCGAGCTGTTTCGGAAAGTACTACATTGTCACTCATATTTTCATTATTTGTTTCATAAAATTGGGTTTTGGATGTTACAGTGTTTTTTGTATTCAGATGCGAAGTATTTGGATATTGTATTGTTTGGTTCCGAATCACACGTAGCGGCGTCCTCAATAGTTGTTCGCGTTTTTTTAACATATTAATTTCGGCATCATGCATGAGTTTATGCATTTGAAACTTAATATTAACTTGGTCTATCTCAGGTAATTTTTTTAATTGTTTACTCATGGACAGGAAGAAATAATCTGTTTCATCCATCTCTGACATTCTCTTTTGACGCGCTTCTTGAGAAGATTTAATAACATTAACCATCTCTGTCATAAAATTGTCTTCATTTCCTTTCTTATTTCGATTTGATGAAGAGGTTGGAGTCGGTGTCCTTACAGAAGAAGGGCTTGGTGTCGGTGTCTTGACAGTAAAAGAGCTTGGACCAGGAGTTGCATTTGCACGAGATGATTCGGTTTCATCTGAGAATTGCAACTATTGTGTTGAATCGTCAGTTATATCAGACAAGTTTGTGATCGTTGGTCTGCCCTCAAGATGAGACCTTAAAAATTCCATCTGTGCTTCGTATTTCCATGGTACAATTTTAATTGAGGCTTGGCCACTCTTCTTATGGCGTCTCTTAAGGGCATTGGTAAAACAATTTCTCAATTTTCCCCATCGATCTTTGCAAATCTCCACTGGAAAAAAATAAAAAACACATTATTAAATTTATGATTGTAATTTTTTCTTTTGTTGCAGGTTTTTAGCCACAGGGAATTCATTTCGATCATTGGCATTCAATTATAGAATGGGATTCAGCACCATGCGAGAAATTGTAAGAGATGTCTGCGAAGCAATTTGGAACAAATTGGGCCCAATATACATGCCAGAACCCACCACCGCGATGTGGGAAAAATCTGAAGAAGGGTTCAGAAATTACTGGAATTTTCCTAATTGCTGTGGTGCATTGGACGGCAAACATGTGAATATCACTTGTCCAATAAATGGTGGTTCAGATTATTGGAATTATAAAGGAGAAAATTCAATAGTACTCCTGGCATTAGTGGATCCTAAATACAAGTTCTTGGTTGTAGATGTAGGCTCATATGGAAAAAACAGTGACGGTGGAATATTCAATAAATCTGCACTTGGAGAGTCTTTAGAACAAGGCAAATTAAGAATGCCTGCTGATAAATCTTTATCCCCCGATTTGGAACCATTACCACACGTAATAGTGGCAGATGAAGCTTTTCCCTTGAAGTCGTATTTAATGCGGCCGTATAGTAAGAATGATGTTCGCAATAATGAACCCAATAAAATATACAACTACCGGCTAAGCCGTGCTAGACGTATTGTTGAAAATTCTTTCGCTATTTTAAGAGCAAGATGGCGGGTTTTCGCCAAACCTATGGAAGTACAACCTGATATGGTGGACAAAATTATTTTAGCAACATGTTGCTTACACAATTATTTAGGTATTGATAATTTGCCATCAGACTGTCAAACACAAGATGATAATGAGACGCCATTGGGACCTACAGCTTTGGAGGACTTGGACACCTTACGCAGAAATTCTACACAACATGCTTTTTCTGTCCGAAATAAATTTAAGGAATATTTTAATTCCAACGAAGGTGCAGTGCCGTGGCAAGTAGACATTGTAAGGAGAGGAAGACAAATTACTTTGTAAATCTGTGTTAAAGTGTATTTTATAATAAATTGAATTGAATAGCAGCTTTGTATTAATTTCAACTCGACGCATTGCTGACAAAAAGGGTCTTGAAAGACAGACGGACGGACAGACAGACAGACGGACAAACAAGGTGATCTTATAAGGTTTCCTGTTTTCCTTTAGAGGTACGGAACCCTAAAAAACAAGCAGGTATTTACTAATAAATGTAATTAATGAGGTACCTATTTTTATGATAAATAATTAGAAACTGTATAGTTACTGATAGATAGTAGGTAAGTAAATGGGACAAATCACATTTTATTGAAAACTTACCTGTAGTATGCAATTGTTCTGCAATTTCTTCCCAAGCATTATTTCGAATACTATGATCACGATAATGAACTGAACTCATATCATATAGCACTGAGTACCGTTTCACTAATTCTATTAATTCTTCATCCGACATTTTAAACTAATTTTTAAACAAAAACTAACAAAAAATGTTCTCGAAAGAGCGCGTGGCGTCGGGTGTTAACTAGAAACACACTGCGCTGATTCGTCGGGTGGCGTGTCCTCCCCCCTCTCCCGACAACACGCTGATCCAAATCGGTTGGATGTTGCGGCGTGTGGTCACATAGCGTGTTGTCTATGTGCTTCTGACTATATTAAATATATGGAATTGATAAGTACTGACATGCGTCGGGTGGCGTGGCGTCGTGTCACGTTTTGGTAGTATGTTTCCGCCATAATAATTACATAACATGCGTGTAGGTGATTTTTTTATATTTAATAAATGCAAGAATGACACATTGAGATGACAAACATGTAAAAATAGGTCTAAACTTTTTGGTTAAAAACTCTTAACCAAAAAGTTTAGTTTAAAAGGTATTGTAATATAAACTCTACCTATAAGTACAGGAAGACGAAACTATAACTATAGTAGGATTAAGGATAATGGGCTCTGGCATCTCTTACTCACTCACCGAAACAGCACACATGTTGTTATGGGTCTTCTGTAAATGGGTGGTTACTGTCGCCAACGGGCTGCCCAAATGACTGCGAAAATGCACTGTGGCTTGCCACTACTTTCCAAATCCAGATCAGAGCCAACTTTGAAAAGTTCATTTCCAAAGTTTACCATGGCACTCGCCTTAAGGCAAGTACTCTAACCACTCCTTCAAGGGGTCGTCAAGGAAAATACTTAGAATCATCAGAGAATGGACTGGTATTAAAAACCATGGAGAAATTCTTCTCAGCAACAGATAAGAAAAGGTTTCCAGAGTTGCCAACCTTCAATAATACAGAGGAATTGCAAGAACTCTCTTTTATTTCTTCAAACATGTTGATGGTAGTCTTTAGGTAGCAATCATAGCCTATTAACACAATAACGCCATAGGGGTCACATGTAAGCTGCTGATTTTAATATGATAGGCATTACTCACTCACCGAAGTACAGCATAGTTGCTGTTATTTCCGTTCATAGTAGCCTTCTGTAGACCAGACAAAAACAAGAATTCTTTTCTGGAACATGTTTTATTTCTCGTGTTAAATCTCAATTTTTTGTGTTGATATTAAATACGAATCTTTATTTTTAAACCTTATACATTTTTCTAGTTGAATAAAATATCATGAAAATATTGGCAAACTAGTATTTAAGCTGCTGATACTAGTAAAAGTTGTTCTAATAAGGATGAATAATATGAATACTTTGATATTTGTCATGATTATTATGTAAGGTTATGGTAATTTTTTGGACTGACTATTATGTAAGACATTAACTAAATAGATTGTCTTTCTGAAAAAACATCAAATTAAAAATATACTGTGCCGTTTTTTTTTTTAAAAGAAAAAAATTATATTTGTACAGCAGGGTAGTTAGTTACTGCAGATAAACGTGCTGCACAGCTTATGACTGTGGAACGCAATGCAACTGCTACTATTAATAAATTAGTATAAAATATTTTTTAATAATTAAGTTGTAAGTTTTGTACACCACACCACACATTTGCGTAGCGCCTTAGGGTAAACAAATATAAATAAAAATTCACTGCAGCAAGATTCTATATTACAATAACAGTGGATCAACTGAGTTACATAGGTATTATTCTTAAATAATTTTCAATTAACTATGTATTACATGATACTCAAAATTCATTTCCAGAGAAAAATTTCGAAAGAAAATCTTTGGGTTTAGGCTCCTCGGTTGGTTTGAAGTATGTCATGATGTGGCCCTTTTGTTTCCACGTGTGAATAGTTTCTTTAAGTTCCATTTGACCCTGAAAACAAGTACAGCTTTTTAAACTACTAAAAATTAAATTTATTAAATACATATTTCATGTAAGCTTTAGATCCTTAATAACGATAAACTTAAATAGATTTAGATTTTATTTTATGCATCTACTAAAATCTAATTATAATATTAACTTGGATTGTTTGTCAACAGTATGCTATGTAGTGCCTTCATACATTTACAATATTGTATCAATTTAATTAGACAGGGGGGAGGGGCTCACACTTTTAACTTAAAAATACAACTCATTATTCAGGATTACATTTTTATTTGGATCGGCTACATTCGGGAAGCTACGAGACATCTTCTCATCCAAAATTCCTTAAAAGTTTTCAACCAATGTGTGTTGCCAGTGATAAGATTATTAGCTTTGAAACGTGGTCTCTAACTATGGGCCTAATTAATCTAATTATTTAAATTTCTTGGAAAATAATAGTATGTTAATTCTGTTTAATCTTACAGTAGAACAAAACTAGTAGAACTACACAGAATAGACCCTGTTTCTATCTACGTACTTATTAATAAAAATATATTTGATACCTTGATAACGAGCATATCAATAACTCTGATATCGGTCACATCTTTGTTCTTCAAAAATATCTCTTTTAGTTTTGCACGACATTGTTCTTCTGACTTCGGAATATCATAATCTTTAACTGTAATAATAAACAATTACACAGTTAAGTAAAATTTATAATAGAACCAATAAACCTAATGTAAATATAGCAAAATAAAATGATGACATAACAGACCCACCGACATAAGGAATCTGACGATACCACGCTTTGTACAGATTGAACACTCTTTTCTTGGCTTCTCCAGTGGTCAAGGATAGAACTGGTCTCACAGTCTTTGTGCCAACTTGGATGGCTTGTCGTCCAGACATTGTAATTGAAGAGAAATAATAAAAAAATCACAATTTGATTCACAAGTCTTTATTTATTAGCAGTTTATTTTCGTTTTGAGACCGAATGACGGATCAAATTGACAATACTTTGACATTGACAATTCGCTCATTCAATTCAACAAGACCATAGACATCAACGAACAAACAAGACACAGACCATTACTGATAGAATACTATACCAGCTGAACTAAATAAAACATGTTTCATTCCTTCGCTGAACTGAGAACTTTTGATTTGTTTAATGGTAGTAGAGGTAAGAAGTGTTAAACTGAACAATTTCACCAGGATCCCCTGGGGGATTCAGTTAGGGGATCCTGGTGGATTGACTCGCCACGACCATTAAATAGTGGTTTATAAATTGGCCAGAATGGCGCTGGTGTAGCATTGTGTGGTGAATTGGTTGGTTGCGTATAGGGTCTTGTTAACATATCACTGGTATAGGTCATGTTCAGTTCATGAATCATGTTCATGTATCATGAGCATCATGTTCATGAAACCACCATAAAATAAAATGGTACAGTCAGCATCAGATATATCGGATCTGTCTAGGTACTCAAATAACACTACACACTTTGAAGACTGATTATATCTACACTCCAAAGTACTCTAATTAATGTGAACATTCAACACGTCAAAAATATCTAAACAGTCGAATGTCATTATTTTCTATACGATCATATTTTCATAATTACCTAAGTTGTCAGATGTATCTAAATGTAATTGAGAAGTTATGAGCGAAAAATTTTTCAAATTTCGAATGGCCCTCGTGCTTTGTATTAGGACGTGTGTTGGTGATCAATAGTATCTAAATATATACCTATACTAAAAATTTGAAAAATAAGTTTAATAGTTTATTAATTCTTAATTACTGAACTAAAATTGACAAAACTTTACTGTTTTTGGAATGGTAGACATGCTAACGGTCCACTTTATGGTAGGTGGCTACCGTCGCCTATAACAAGCAACGTCACAGGTGCCGCAAGTGCGCTGCCAACTACACTAGCATTAAGGATAAGGGATAGAGATTTTTTGAATGGCCCTCGTGCCATTCGAAAGTCGAAAAATCTCTATCCCTTTTGCAGCTAATTTCCAACTATATTTAAATACTTAGATACGGGTAATTTGACAAGTTACAATCGATCTGGAAACTTAGTTGTATACCTAATTATGAAAATAAGGTTGTACAGAAAATAATGACATTCGACTGGTAGTATCATGTTGGCTCCTTACAAATATGTACATACAAATATCCTTTGTTTTTGGCTGTTTCTGTGATGACTATCGGTAATGACAGTTAAAATATAGATTGAAGGTAGAATAATATTAAAGTCGTATTTGTTTTGATTTTTTTTTTCAAAAAGCGCTAAATCTATTTCGATAAAATTTATATGGGACCACCTCTGAAGTACGACTTAAATAAAAAGAATCATCAAAATCAATTCACAATTATAGTCAAATTGAGAACCTCTTCCTTTTTTGAATTCGGTTGAAAATAATTCCTCACTGATGTGTGCTGATGTCATTCAAGCTTATTATGAAAGACAATCTAAGTAGGCGATTATTAACTAAATATGAACCTTAATACAAAGAGTTGAAAGGTTATTCCAAAAAGTGTTGAGATATAATTGAACATTTTAGTGCTTAGATACTTTTGGCGATCGGATTGTATACATAAGACTTTCCCTTTGTAATGAAATATATGACATATGGGTGTTTAGATATATTTGAATTCATAGAAGCTCACATAAATTTGAAATCTGTTGTTGCGTAGATGTTAATGAAAAATTAAATGCTAACAATTTATTTGCCTACTTCAGATGCTCATCTACTTCTGACGCTGACTGTACTACCAAGCGTCCTAAACCTACAGTCTTACGATTTGAAACTGAAGTTCCCATAACCAACCAAACCGTTTTTTTTTTTAAATATTTGTAAAGATCCGCTTCGCATTTAATGTATATTAGCCAATGGCTTTCGATTGTAGCTAATCATTATCAAATTTAAACTGGAAAATGCTACAATATTATGTTGCAACAATTACCGGAAAATAAATAATTTTGAACATTTATAGGCAGTTAGGTACACATTTTGAAACTCCAGCTAGAGATGTAAAAATAGTAGATTGTGATTTTACCCACAAACTAAATAGTATATACTAACGTATGTTTTAGCCAAATAGGTACCTACCTATAGGTAATGGGACAACGAATGAAACTAGAATTATGGATGGGACAAGGAAGGATTAATGAGTCCTATTTGATACACTGTAAACTAACCTTTAAAGAGTAAAAAATAACTTTTGTAAAATTTAAAACTTTATTTAAACCTAAACATGCAAATAGCTACACAAATTGAAACTTACAAATCTTACATAGTTAAATAATATTTATGCTCATTACACTTCACTATACTCCATATTTAATTCTATTATGCATCAGTTTAAACCATCAAATAAATTTTACATTATGTAGGTACCAAATGTTCTGTTTATTGAATTGTTGGTATTACTACAATCACTACAAATACATAAAAATCAGTGCGTTTATTGCTGTCAGGTAAGTGTGTCCTGAGTGAGGGCGTGTAGCGCAAGCGGATGTAGGATCCGCCGCGCAAGAAACAAGTACGCTAGCTAGATCTTTGCCTCGCAGTCCGGACAGGTGTAAACAAATCGCGTACCTAGGTATTTGTTTCTTGAGCCGCGAATTTCGCTTCCGCTACACGCCACCACTCAGGACACACACTTAGTATAGGCAGTCACTGAAATAAGTTCGATAAAAATCGAAGAAGTAGGTATAAAAAAATATATTCGTAGTTAGCTAATTCTTGAAAGTTTTCTAATGTTTTTCTTTGATAAAACCTGACAAGATACCTACAGAATTTTACAACGGACAAGTTTTGCCTCCATGTTTAGGAGTAAGTTCGGAACTGTATGGATTTATTAGGAACGTATCCTGCACTCTTCCCGGCATGTAGGTAAAATATATATCTCTGAAAGACAAAAATGGTAACCGTTCAAACGACAAATTTACATGTATAATTATATTAAAAGGTGATAAGAAGTATTTCACTAACAAAAATGGTTTGGAGGGATAAGTGTCGTATTTTGTGGTAGACCACCACAGACGAGTTTGCTCAAGTTGTTTCATTCTGTTCCTCGCAACAAAATCATTCAACAGTATAAGGAACTGAAAAGTATGAAAAAATAAAATAAAAATATTATTAATGTATAATTTATTTATATTATACCTAATTAAAATATGTATAATACTTGCCAGTTTCTGCACGAGGTGACGATGAGACCAGTTCATGTGTTTTAGTTGTTTCAATGTGAAAGGTATTCGATAAGCTCTAGCACGAAAATCCATATGTTTTAAATCAAGCCATCGTCGTAACGATTGTAATATTAATTGTTCTGAAAGATATGTAAGTTATAATTACCTAGAAATGTAAGTTCATTAATAGAATATGGCTCTCAGCCAGTCGCTTAATCCAAGGGACTGGCTGAGATTAATAATATTAGCGAACGACAGAGATTTATAATATTAGTATACTTAGATACTAATACCTACTATAAATGCAAAAGTGAGTTCATTTGTTTGTTTGATTCGCTTTCTCGACTTAACTACACATGGTGTACCGTCACCCAGAAATAAGTATAATACTGTTCCCTATTAGAAAAGAGAAAGTCGCGACCAAAAGCTAGTATGAATAATGACAATCACTAGGTTTATTTATTTAGAATTCTAATTTGAAATTCTACATAAGTTGAAGTTCACAGTTCGCAGTGTGCTTGCGTGATATACTTATAATTTTTATTTCATGGGGGAGAGGCCTGTACCGATGCTATATCACTATAGGAAATTGTTAATTACACAGAACTAAACATACTATGTTTCTTTGCTCCTATTCTCCCTTTGACACGTTTTCTAACCCACTCTATTAGATTGTTCAAAAGATTCGACTTCGGTAAATGTGGAATTAGCAGAGGGGTATCAGACAGATCAGCCAATAGTGCCTGAAAAATACGAAACTGGATTATAATGAAATTTACTAAACCATTCACCGCAGTACGGTGAATTTTTTTAAATATTAAATGCTTATAATTAAAGTCTTTTATGTTAAGACGGCCGCTGGGGCCGGAAGGTTCCCGAGTGGAAGGGATGGACCGGCAAGCGCAGCTTGTACGTCGACCCAAAGGTAGACAGACGACCTGATAAGGGTCAAGTGTCAACCTGTCCTATTGGAAAGTTATGTGGGAGGCCTATGCCCAGCAGTGGACGTCCTGCGGCTGAGATGATAATGTTAAAGAGTGCCAGGCACGTTGACGTTCCACTTAATGTTAGTTACAAAACTATATATACTTAAGTATATCGCTGCTTAAATACAAAAGTACCACAAATCAAAATTACACTGTGATATATCAAATATACAGTAAGTAGGTACACAGCACTCAGGGAACATTAGCTCGCCACCGATGACAGAGCGTGACTGACTATGCATCGTCTGCAGGTTGCGTAGGTACTACATTTATTATATTTGATATATCACATCTCTTCCTTTTTATAAATTTTACATTCAACAGTTTAATATACAAAACAAATTTGTTTTAATCAATCTTACAATTAGTATTAATAAATTTACTCTTCTTTATTAGACGTTTCTCCATGACCGATTACCTTCCACTGGCCTTCTACTTTCTTTAGATGTACAATATTTCTTCTGTACTCCTGACCGGTTTCATCGTTTCTTATGTTTATATCGCTTCCTTCAGCACTAATAACAGTGTGAGGTGTTGGGTTAAATTCTGGAACTAATTTATTTTCTTTAGTCATATTCTTGACGTATACTTTCTTGCCGATTCCTAATTATCTATGCGCAGCTTTCCTCTTCTTGTCTTCATTTAAGTTGTATTTTTTTCTTTGTCTTTATTTCTGGATCGTCGTAACAATTATCGAGATCTGCTAAAAAAGGTAACTTGTCTCTAAATTGTCTTTCGTAGAACAGTTCAGCTCAGTTTTCCTGTAAAGGGATGAGGTGTACTGTTATACATAATTAAATATTGTAATGTCATTTTTCCAGTCAGATTTATCGCATTAGCTGATTCTCAGTCGTTTAAGGATATCCCTACCCATGATGTTCGTCTTCAAGAAGACTTTTTTGTGTTTCGTTGTTTGTACATAAACGGGATAATGGATCTGCAATATTTGTCTTTCCAGGTTTATATACGACTTTATATTCATAAGCTTGTAACCTAAAAACCAAGCGTTCGATTCTTGCGCAAAGCTTTGATCGTGTTCCAAATATGACTTCTAAGGGCTTATGGTCTGTGACGAGTTCAAATTTTTCCATATAAGTAGGTACATGTGAAAGTGTTCAATTGGCCATACTAAGGCTAATGCTTCTTTTTCCGTTTGACAGTAACGTTTTTCAACGTCCGTCAGACTTTTGTTCCCGAAAACAATAACGCGAGGTCCATAATTATCATATTGGATCAGTACAGCCCCTAAACCTACAGGACTCACATCGGCAATTACTTGGGTACGATCTTTTGGGTCATAATAGCCAAGAGTAGGAGTCTTGGAGAGACTGCTTTCTAGTGCACTAAAAGCCAATGCTTGTTCGTTTTGACAGAATGAGGAAATATTTGCTTTTTTGTGCACTTTCTGTCGAAGTAATTGTCGAATGGGTTCCGTTAAGGTTGACAAATTGGGAATCCATTTCCCAACAAAATTAATTAACCCCAGAAAACTTTGGATTTCTTCGATGGTTTCCGGTGATCTAAATGTCTCAATGGTTTTAATGTATTTGTCGAGTGGTTTAATGCCAGATGTCGTCATCTGGTTCGTGGCCTAAACTGAATAGATTTTTTATTAAAAACACATTTATTATGGTTCAATAAAACATTGTTAGCTTTGAGAAGTTTTAATACCTGTTGAAACCTGGCATTATGTTCCTTCTCATCGCCTCCAAAGACAACAATATCATCAATAGAATTTACAACTCATTCGCATGGTAACAACATTTTCTCTATAATTTTTTGAAAATGTCCAGATGCACATGATATTCCGAATAGTAACCTTTTATACCGGTATAGCCCTCTACAAGTTCTACTTGATGAAATGCGTTTTTAGTATCAAATTTCGAGAATATTTTTGCTTTGCCAAATTTGAGAATAAGTTGTTCCATGGTGGGCAAGGGATGATTTTCTCTAATTATGGCTTTTTTAGCAGCACGCATTTCTAAACAAATACGAATATCATTGACAGGCTTCAGAACCGGTACCATCGGAGAAATCCAAGCAGATGGCTTATTTACAGGTTAAATTATCCAATTTCACCAATTCGTCTATTTTGTTATTTATTTTTGATTCCAAAGGAATTGGGACTCGTCTAGGTTGACAAATTGGTGGAACTGTTTTATCATTTGGTAAATTAGGTTTTGTTCTTCGATTGGCTCGCGACTTTAAGAATGTTAAGACGATCATAACATTGTACAATTCACTGGTGAGAAGTAATCTGGAATGTAATGCGGCAGTATGGGCTCCACATGAAATTAAATACAATTTAATGTTAGAACGTATACAAAATAAATTTACAAGATATTTGTATTGGAGATACTATGGAGTTTATCCGCATTACCCACTGAAATATCCTACTTTGTTTGTGCTAGGAATGGTTGGCTATAACGAACTGCGAGAGACGTGATGTTGCGCTCGCATCATTCTTAAATTGCTGAGAGGAAAAACAGGGCTGTTTGTTCCTGACAGATTTGTATGAAGGAGACGGAAACCACAACTCTTCGCCATACCGCGCGCAAGAACGGATTTACTTGGCAAGGCTCCTCTGACGCGTGTGTTATTGCAAATAAATAAATAAATCAATAGTGATTTTTAATTTCACATCTTTGAACTTAGGAAATTGGTTTTGCTCAATGGAATTCACATTATAACCTAGTTTTAAACATGGAGGGAAATTGAAATTTCTTTACCTAAAAGGTTCCTTGAACCATTTTTTATAACATAAAATTTTGTTGTTAATGATTCAAGGCCAACTTTTATTAGTGCATCAAATGAGCCTAACACTAGTAATGGATCTTTGGCACCATAAGTCAGAACATTTTGTCAGAAGACTTTTGTTGGTTAGAAACTGCAGTGTTTCTGAAAATGACCCTTAAACCCACATTTAATGCATTTGGCATTTATTGCTGGGCAGGAATCATTGTCACTTTTTGTAATCCTCTTAATTTTAGTGTAGATTTTATTACGGCTAGTATTTGACAAGTTTGTGTACTATCTATCGTGGAACTCGTTTAACTGCCTTTCTACGGTTTCTAGAGAGTTTGCCTCTGCAGTGATTTTCCCGATACTTGCCGTGTCGCCAAGTACCGAAATACTCTTCCTCAATTTGTTCGAGCTACACTTTTCCGTTATTTGGTCGATAAGGTTTTCATTTTCCTTAGTAAAGTTACATTTTGAACTTTGTTGTCTCACGCCCGGTTTCTGAAGTTCCCAGTTAAACTCTCTTACTATTGATTCGATAAAGTTAAACGTAAGATACATGTCGGATAACTGTCACTGGGTTTCTGAATACACAATGTGCCGTTCAATAACTATTAAACCAATAGCCAGGATAGCCGATTTTTTACAGGAGAGCTAATCGAAAAAAAAAAAAATTTGTCTATTTTTTCTTATTATATATATATCAAATATTATATGCATATGCATCGTTAGAAGCGTATTTTTAAGCAGCATTAAATGTTTTAAGTACTTTTATAATAAACTGAATACTAAAGGAGATATAAGTATATGTTACTTTTGAATATAAAAAATATATATCAAAATATACTTAATATGGAATAAAACAACCATAAGTCTTTTTGCAACATACAATATGAAGGATTTTGACTGTATGTTTCCAATATAAATATTTTTGGTTTTTTTTTATTTCTGGTACTTTTATAGGTACTATGTTTCTACTTACTGCTAACAATACTTTTTCACTTATTGCCGATGCACTAATCGTTGGTCCTGATGGTACTGGCTGTGGAAGTAAACAAAAATTGTTTCTTATAAGACAGTTTTTTTTAAATAGCATTTAATGTGCACACATGAAAGTTTTGTTTTTATGATATTAGATAGGCTGTATTACACATACTGTAGGCTCTTTCGACATCATTGCATCTGCTACGGTATCCTTGATAAAGTTCTCGGTGGGATCCATTTGGTAAACCTTCGCCTTATCCAACCAAAACGGTCCATGCTTGGTCGCTTGATGAAAATATTTCTCAGTTACTCCAGGTTTATTATAAAAGTCGTAAAGATGACCACATTTGCACTTTGATTCCTTCAAATACTCCATAACAACACTTTCCCTGCAAATACATGTTAGTTAAATGATTTTGAACTTGTGGACAAGCTTTCGACACTGTACCTACTTCATTAATGGCAGGATACACTGATTGCAGACCTAGGCCTTCAGACATTGCGACAGTAGTGCATATGTATGTATACGCTTAGCCTAAATGTTCCTTTTTTTTGTCGATTTCGATAAATATCACGTAATAAAGCTTTTCCTTTTTTTAAATTTATTTTACACAAAAAAAAAATTGCAATTACAGTGGTACACAGTTTACCTACAGCCTTCAACTCACTATATATGGTAAGTATTCTAAATAAAATAATATGTACATAAATAAATAGCTGCCTACCATTTAGTCGTACAATCGCACGCCTCGTCACATCCTTCCTTTATATCTCTCGGAAACTTCCAATATCCATGTATGTTGGTTAAGTAATCACCACCAAAGAATACGATGCCACCGTTTATGGGCACATACCCAGTAGGGAGGTAAGCAATCGCTATGGAAAAGGAAAATTAAACAAAATCACAAAAAAAGTAATAATGGTTTAGGTTGTAATTAAATTTATTACTTAGTTGTTACATATTAAAAAGATATTTTAATATTGTCGTATGTTAGTAATGGCAGGGCACTCTGCGTTTCGCATTCATAACATGCACAGAGAGTCTCACGGCAGTAATCAACTACTTACGAAAGGCAACCGTGAAATAACAAGTCGTGTGATGTTGTGATTCTATGAGTGACTAATAATGCAGGACGCTTGCATCCATCTTAGGATTGCTCCCGAAGAGGCAACGGTAACCACCAACCACCAAGCAAAACTTCAGCCTGTCTACCACAGAGACTTGTGGAAAGGAATTAACAATAGACGATCAATACTCACTATTTAAAATATAATACGGTCGTCCCTTAGCAAAAGCTACTCCTGATATGTTGTATTGAATGTTATTGAAGCCCGTTTCGTGTTTAACTTTAGCCTTCTTCTTCAACATTTTTAATTTATTTATGTAAGCGACCATTTTAGGATCACTATTTCCTAAAAAAAATTAAAATAATTTTTTAGATGCTTATTCGAATCCTAGTCGGACCTGCTGGCGTAGTCGGTAGTACTATTCATGTATTTGACGATTTCATGAGTGATTTATCTGATTCAAACATCCAAACACACAAACCTTCGCATTTATAATATTATTAACAATCCGCTCTCGGCTTCGCAGGGGGGATTTTATTGTAATAACTTTTTTGAAATTTATTTTCTGTAAAACCTTTGCCCATTAGTGAAAATCGCATTAAAATCCGTTGCGTAGTTTTAAAGATCTAAGAGTACCTACATACATACAGAGGGACAGATGGCGGGAGCGACTTTGTTTTATATTATGTAAAGATTAGGATATTAGGATAATCCTAGCTTTATTTATTAGCTTGACTATAAAGACAAGCAAACACAAAGTTTATAATTATTAAATTATTACTAACGTAAAGTGCTTGGAGGTTCCCAAAATTTGTACGTACAAACTCTTTCCGCTTGAATTTCTTTCCTGTTTCTTTCTTTACGTTTTTCCAACTAAAAATAATGACGCACTTATTCCTAGTAATTTTTTTTAATCAAATAATTAGGTTCTTAGTATATTGATATACTTACAAAACTATGATCCTTACACAGCCTTTCATAACTCTAAAAATAGGAAAAATGTATAATTACCTATTTAATGTATTATAGGTATAGACAAGATTTGTTCAAAAATAATGTGTAGTAACCATGTTCTGGCTAAGAAGAGTTTCTATTGTGTGTGCAGCCTCGGCGCCCCCTCTCACCAGAGTTTAAGATAAATTGTATCAAAAATCTCAAATATATAATTGGTGAACTTTTTGCACTCTTTTTAATCTATTAACATTTGTTTCATTTGTGTGACATAAAATTGCATAAGTTACCTATAAACAATTTAAGATGAGAAAAAAAGACATTTAGTTTTACGCTAATAACCCAAAAACTATAAGCGATAACGAAAATCGGAAGAAAAAAAAATCTTAGAGGGGGAAATTCCGTATAAAAAACTCCCAATTTCCGGGATCTGGAGCTCTCTATTCTGCATCGAAATATTCTGAGCTGGTGTGGTGGTACGGGTGGGGCAATTGTATTATGTTTTGCGCTTATAAAAACACATTGTGATTCTTTTTTATTGATTGAGATTTTATGATTTTGGCGCCCCCTGAAACTGCCCCCCAAGATCCGGGGCTGTGTGCGTGCGTAATTATATTTTAAAAAAAATTACTTACATCTTCATTTCGTAATCGGAATTTGTATGTAAGAGGTTTGGGCTTATTTAGATTTTTTACTTTTTTTGCATTGACACAAGGCACATACATTCGCTGTAGATATTCGCCGTATTTCACGTTTGGTTGGGTGTATTTACGCCGGACTAAAAAGAAAAAAGTACATGTAATAAAATATATGATATAAAGTATACTAACTATATGACATTATGACTGTGGATATTATTGAATCATTTAAATTATAAATCAGGTATTAGCTGGTGTCTGCGACTTCGTCAGCGTTGGAAAGTGAAAAAATATAACAGAAAATATACGAGTATTACATATGACATCTTTTTAGTTAGATGATCCCTCAGGAACCTAACATTTTTCCAGGATAAAAAATATCATAAGTATGTTAGTTACGTAATACAGGTAAAATAACTGTGTGCCAAATTTCATATAAATCCGTTGAGCTGTTTTTGCGTGAGTTTTGGTTACAAACATATATACATACACACTTACAAATTTTCGCATTTATAATAATTAGTAGGAAGTACTTAGGACTACCTTCTAGTGATTCCGAAGGTGGAACACTCTCTGCGTCAGTCAACTTTGTTAATCTTTGTACACACTCTTCTAGGTCAATGAACACTAAGCATGACATCAATATACATGAATTCATGTCGTATTCTGTAAAAGAAATAATAATATCCTTATTCCTTGGTGATAGGTTCTCCAAGAGATAAAGCCTTTAAAGGGAGATCATAAAATTTGGTGGATATTCGATTTTTTATAACATTAATTTAAAAAGTATATCATCTGATGATGATATATGCCGCCTGGCGGCAGTGAGACCACCGTAAAATAACAGCATGCATGCTGTTGTGTTTCGGTGAGTGAGTAAGGAATGCCAGAGCCCATTTCCTTATCCTTTCCTAATCCCTTATTCTTAATGCTACTATGGTCGGCAGCGCATTTGCAACACCTGTGGCGATGCTTGTGTTACAGGCGACGGTAGCCACCTACCATCAAGTGGACCGTCAGTCTGTCTGTTGAACTTGATATTTAAAAAAATCTGTTGATGATGAAATTAATTAGTATTTACTTAACTCTATTTAAGACAATAAATTGTTAATCATTTTTAATACCTAATTACAGTAATAAATAAATATAACAATAGTATCGAATTCTAGCTTGTAGTTGTACCTAACTTAGTTTAAACACTAGTTAAGGTAAAGTAAGAACAGTAAAGTATTCTTATCAGTAAGGTTCAAGTGGCAGGGTAGGAGCATAGTATGGAGAGCAGATGGCCGCTGGGACCGGAGGGAAGTGCAGAGGACGTTCAACCACAAAGTAGACCGACGCGACGACTTACCTAATAAGGGCTGCGGATCGACGGTGAATCTAAACTGCCTTAGACTACTACTGGAAAATTATGGGGAGCCCTATGTCCATCAGTGGACGTCCTGCGGCTGAGATGATGATAATGCTTACGCTCACCAGGTCGTAATTCGCTTGGTGGTTTCTTATACACAGCAGTGTATAAGTTCCATATAAATATTCCAGCGTCTTCAACAGAGTCCGCCATAGCCTTCAACAAAATCTTCTTGGGAATTTTCAATGTAATACCCAACTCTGAGAGACTTCGGCGAGTTCGATTTGGCATATCTTCTATTAGATCTTGATGTATAGCCGTTTTCAAATTGTTAAGCACTTCTTTTTGTTTAATTGATATCTCGAAAAACCAAGGTGGGCCCACTTCTTTTTTCAATCTCCTCTTTTTTCGTTTACCTAATATTAAACATCTTTTATATTAAAATATCCCTTCATATATTTAATCCCTTATTCCACTATAATCTGCAGCGAACTTGCAGCACTTGTTGGGTTGCTTATAGCGTAGCCATCCACCATCAAGTTATTTTACCGAAATACAGTGATACAGTGATTTTGCGCAATACAGTGATATGTAGATATATTATAAGCCATACAGAAACTATTGTATAGTAAACAAATCATATGGAACAAGCACCAAGAAATTAACCTTCACAATAATAATGAAATTTCAAATCCCTTAAAAATTTAAGCCATTCTCCAACTTTTTCATTGTAGGGTTTATTTTGAATATTTTCTCTCATCTCGCGTTCTAAATACACCCACACTGGATCTTTTTTGGGTCCATAAATTGTCTAAAAAGAGAAGAAAAATTTCAATAAAAATTAATCTACACATATTATAAAGTGAAAATATTATATTTCTTGTTTTTTGTATGTTAACAGATTTTAAAAATTTTTTCACTTATAGAGACCTCCATTATCAGCGAGAAACAGAGTAATGAAGTCGCTGTACAGCCTGGAGCGGGTCGCTAGTATATAATATTAGTAGGATTGTAACCTACTTGCCACCAACTTAAAGTTCTATTCATAACACAAAATGAGATGTTTTTAATCTAAGTTAAGCTAGGCCACCTTAATAAGTTGGATGCCTTCCTAGCCTTCAGCGATTATATTTACGTTGTTTGTTTCATTCGCAAATGCTTACCCAAACCGGTTTCTTACCTTTTTCGTTAAAAAACCTTTTACTGTAGGCATCTTAAATTTGCTCATCTTTAAAGCGAAAGCCAAACAAATAAAAATAAACTATGAATTTTTCCAAATAAAATAAAAAATAATAAAAAATTTCAAGCCAAATTTACTAAACCTCAAATTTTGACTTATAAATGAAATGAAAAAGAGCTTCAGATTTTTTTTATTTCTTTAAATATTACAGAAAACTAATCAGCAAATAGTATTGTAATAGTTATCATAAATATCACTGACATACTGACATCTTCTATATAATACAAACATTTGCTCTATGACTGATATAGGGGTTATGTGTTCTATTTTAGGGAATGATGAACAATTTTGAACAAATAGTAACAGGTTTTGAATAAGAGGACAACGTTATCTCAACTTAATTTTAAATGTAGCTCATCAAAACAAAAGAAATTTTTAGAAAAATCTATTTTATTTGGGATTACACTCACTGTTTGCAACTACTTACTTAGGAATAAAATTCATTATTAATATTAGGGGTTAAAGTATGAAATTGCCAATTTGTACTGAAAAATAAAAATTCGTTTTTTTTTTAATTTAACATATTTATTTAATCAAAATAATTACCATTATTATCTATACATTGCTGCCATCTAATAGGAAGCTCATTTATGCCTTTGCGATAGAACTCTGGTGATCTAGATTCGACAAACTGTGTGAAAGCATTTTGCACTGCCTCCTGAGAAGAAAACTTTTTATCACGCAGAAAATTGTCCAAATCACGAAAAAAATGGTAGTCCGTTGGAGCAAGGTCTGGCGAATACGGAGGGTGACGAATGGTTTCTAATTGCAGTTCCTGTAGAGTTAAAACGGTTTCTCGTGCTGTATGAGGTCTCGCGTTATCATGGAGCAATAATGGTGAAGATCGATTCATAAGTCGGGGCTATTTCACTGCTAGTTTCGCTATCATTGTTCGGAGTTCGGCGCAGTAGACATCTGCCGTTATTGCTTGACCAGATCGGAGAAAGCTATAGTGAATAACACCACGCTGAGACCACCAAACAGTTACCATTACCTTTTTATTGGTAAGCTTTGCTTTAGGACACTGTTGCGGCGTTTGACCTGGGGTCAGCCATTGCATTTTCCGCTTACGATTATCGTAAAGAATCCATTTTTCATCACATGTCCTTCATTTCTGTATCGATTCAACAAGGCAACGCAAGTTTCAACACGCGTTTCTTTCTGCAGATCAGTCAAATCATGAGGCACCCATTTTTCATATTTTTTTATTTTATTGATTTGACGCAAATGAGTCAATATTGTTGGTAAGGTAACGTTAAACCATGCCGCTAATTCCTGGGTAGTTTGGCTCGGATCGGCTTCCACCATCTCTTTCAAATCATTGTTATTCACCTGTGTGGGCGGTCTTCCACGTGGTTCGTTCTTCAAATCGAAGTTTCCATCACGAAAGCGTTTAAACCAAAATCGCACAGTGCGTTCATTAGCAGTCCCCTCTCCAAACGCAACATTAATATTGCGAGCTGTTTCTGCCGCGTTAGTTCCGCGTCGGAACTCGTATTCAAAAATAACACGAATTTTCGAAGTATCCATCTTTATTGTCTAAGCTGAATAAAAAAAACAACTGAAAGTTGATAATCGAATGTTGCACATTTTTTAAAAGAAGAACTACATAGGTACCGTATGAAAAAAGTTTCACTCAAAAATCTCAAACCATGAAGGTTCTATGTCAATTCGAAGTACCTATTACAATAAAACGGCAATTTCATACTTTAACCCCTATTACTATAGTTCCAAATAAATACAGTCAATTAAGTCTATCTATAGTATTTAGCTAGTATTATTTTGTGCTAAATTTACATATAAGCCTGTTTCATTAGAGTGATTAATATAAAGCTGTATTATTTCCAATTTGGTTGTAGGAATTCATACTTTAGTAAATAAATTATGGGAATAATTCTTAAATTCTTAATTCACCCCTCATTTCACATAATATAATCCAAGCAAGGGAACTGTGGTTATACCACCATGGAAAAAACACATCATAATAATATATCAATATTGTTAACTAATACTATACAAACAAAATTAATTTAAAAAAAAATATTTCAAAAGAATAAATAATAATATAGCTCAGTATGATCCTGACTGCAATGTGTTGCTACAACTACAACATATTTTTAGAGTGAACTGCTCATTCATAAATCAATGAATGATACTGTCTAATCTGAAGTCTAAATCAATTATCAGTATCAAAATACTTCTTAGTCACCTCATGATAAGCAGAAGCATGCAGTCTAATCGCACCCACAAGTCTGAGCCGAAATTTAAATATTCTAAATGTATGAATGGATACAAATATAAAATTACATATATAGTTTATCTTCAATTAATTGATTTGATTGTTCTTCGTTTTTTCCAGGACTTCCTTGTACGGTGGATTGATGGGACCTTGTACAGGTTCTTTATATTCATAGGAAGTTCGTCCATCCAATATCAGATTATAACAGGTATCCGAATCATAAGCGCTAAGATCCCCGCAAGCATTGAATGGAACAATAAATCTGTTCACACCAGTAAACTGGTTAAAATCACAATACTTGTGATCTAATAGTGGATTGACCATGGTTGGTGTGTATCCTTCTGGTGGTTGGTAATTCTGGCATACCACAAATGCTTCAATACTGGAATTTCTTGAGCTTCTGGGCTTTGAAACGGTGACACATTCGAAAAATTGCTTAAGTTGTGAATATAATAAAGAAACATCTTTGCCTCTAAATATTTTAGCAACAAAAACACCACCAATTTTTAAGACATGTGTAGTAATATTTAATGCAGCTAGAAGCAGCTGTGACTGCACATATTCATCAATGTCATGCAGGCCGGTGACATCTGGAGCACCATCACACACAACTAAGTCAGCTTTGAGGCCTTCAAATTCTTTTATTATGAGGTTGGCTGTGGTCAATTTCGTAATGTCACCTTGAATTTGTTTTACACCTGGCAATGCTGCCATGGCTTGCAAATCGACTGCTACAATTTTAACATCGTCAGCGTTTTCGGTGTTTTCACGCAACCTCTTAGTCAACACTTGACTCCAGCTGCCGGGTGCTGCACACAGGTCGACAGCCCGTAAAACGTTGTCAAATATGTTAAACTCTTCATTAATTTGCAATAATTTAAAAGCACTTCGAGCTCGCCAACCTTCTTCTTTTGCCAGTCTGTAATATATATCTCTTTTATCCTTCGACGTTTTACCCATTTTATTTAACAAAAATTCCCTCTTTCAAAGGATGAAAGAATTTATACAAATTATTATGGATCATGTGATTAATTCCGGCAATGTAATAGAATGTATTAATTTAATTTAATAAAATACAATTATTACAAAAAAATAACCACACAAGGCAAAAGCCAACAAATAAAACAAAATAAAAACGTCAAAAAATGCATGCAAAATTGCAAATCCACAGTGCAAGAAAAGCTCCTCCTCTCCTTGTGAGTATATAGTGTTCTATGTTTGCGGAGGACGAGAAACGAGCAAAGCGAAAGCAAAACAGGGTAAAGGAGCGGAGCAAGCTACAGAGCGAGCCAAATCAGTTGAACACTACGTTGGGCACTGGCAATCTGCCCTGAAGACCCATTGAGAGATCGTTATTATTTTGAAAATAAGATTTTGGAGATGAATATTGGATATAGATATATCTAAATCCAGTATCCTGATAGAGCAAATAACAGCGCGAGAACATTACATCATTGATCCGTACATTATTTAAATTTATATTACTTAATAATGAGTCGAAAGTGTGGTGTGTTATTTAAACTACTACCTGGGACAATGATTGATTGATCAAGTCTTGTATTCATCGACTGTATTTACTGTCCTTGGACTGTCCGCAAAAACAAAACTTCTGTGGTATGACGGGTGTAAAAATAAGAGGTTATGTTTTTGGTTTTTGTTTATCAATTATTTCAGTTAAAATTGAAATAAACTTTATAACATCACATTGACATGACATTGGCAGATAATGGCCATTCCCAAAATGAGCCGAAATGCAAAACGTAGTGATTATATACTCTTTGCGAATGCCATTATCACATAATAATCTGTGGCCAGAAATAAACTTTTAAATACTTTTAATTAATGAAATAGTAATGTTTGATATTTAGAAAATGGATACAATAGACAATTGGCTGTCATTGCCTCCCAAATTTACTACTCTAAGAGTTAATCTACTAAAAAAATTTGATATTAAGGAATTGGGAAATTGTTTAAAATTAGTAAGCTATTTTATTTATTTGTTTATATTTATTTATTAATATTAAGGAAAACAAAACAATATGCATTACTTACATGATACTACATGAAAAAAGAATAATTATAGCTTTTTTAGTACTTATGTAATGAAATTAATAAAGTGTAAGAAAAGAAAGCTCAAAGCATTCTATACCAAAATTGGTCAACTTTTGCTTTCTGTTTGGTGTGAACATTTATTTTGCTAAAAAGCGATACAATTGATGGTTTAAATTAAATGATACAGTTAGTGCTTTTCACCAGAATCTGGTATGCATGATCAGTTATAATTGAATAGCAGTTATAAACAATAATCAGATATGTGAATTTAATTCAATTAATATAAACTAAGGTCAATCAACTAATATATATCAATCAATTAATTAAAAATAAAATGCATATTCCATGTAGATCATAGTAGCAGACATAATAGCTAATAGTAGATACCTATAATTGTAAAATTGTAACAAAAACTCATGGAAATTTGTTTTTATAGCAATCTGATGAGATTGGTGCATCACAGATACCGCTATTTTATTATTTAAGACCGGACTGCCTAATCATTGAACAATGGGATCCAAATGTAAAGTCAGAGAAAACTGAGAATGAGATTATAGTAGATGCTTCATGTGCAGCAGCTGTTTTACGTGGAGCTCATGTTTTCGCCCCAGGAGTCCTTGGGCTTTCACCTAGTAAGAGAATTAAGTTAGATTTTCGATATAATACTAACAAAACATACCACCAGCATAACATAATTTATATTTATACTAGTGACCTTGCTCCCTATCCTTCACACAAATGTTTTTTTTTGTACAAATTATATACAAAAACCTTCCTCGTTTATCCTTTGGATGGTTTAGAAGAAATTAACGGAGAAACACATATTTAAGTAGACAGCTACTTTATAATTTGTAGATATAGATACTCTTTAATATGAAGCTGCTGATGTGACTAGTGTTCACATATTATAGAGAAAGAATCCCCTCTGCCGCCTATTATAAGTTTAATAATTATCTACTACTGTTCCAATTGCATTTTGTTCAAATGGCATCAAATTTGGTGGAATAACAAAGGTATCTGATAAAGAGACTAGTATATTTGATTTAACCAAAGAAAAATAACAGCAGCTTATATTAACATTCTCTTGAGAATGCTTATTGTTAAGAATCTATTTTGTTTACTTTATTATTTTCAAGAAACTACTTTTTTATTACTATAATTAATTTAAAAATTTACATTTTTATAACCAGATTAATACCACAAAATTATTAAAAACTTCCAGGTTGTAAACTTGGTGAAAGGATTGACATATATGGCGATTTGGAGGGAAAATGTAAAAGAGGTTTAAAAGTGAAATATGAAGGTAAAAAATTGTTTGTTGGGATGGGATATTTAAAAATGTTACGAAGTGATTTGTTTGATAATGGTGTTCAACCTAGGTAAGTATAATTATAAAAGGCTTCAAATAAAATTGTTTCTTACAAATCAATGACTTTTATATGCTAGACTTACTGAGCGGAACACAGAAATTGCGCAGTTAGCGGCAAATCTCTGTAACTCCTTTAACAATTGCAACCGATTGAAGGAAGAACGAAGCGCCGTACCTACTTTAGCGTCAAGGCTTCCCGTATTTGACAATTTTGTCCCGATCACCAAGTCTAGTAGAATACATCGCTGCTTAAATTCAAAAGTACCACAAATCAAAAAATTCCAAAAATGTTTTTATTGCAAAAATACAATCACAATCCTTCATATTGTATGTTGCAAAAAGACTTATGGTTATTTTATTTCATATTTAGTATATTTTGATATTTTTTTTTATATTCAAAAGTAACTTATATGCTTTTATCTCCTCTAGTATTCCGTTTATTATAAAAGTACTTAGAACATTTAATGCTACTTAAAAATACGCTTCTAACGATGTATAATATGCATGTATTTGATATCTAATAAGAAAAAATAGACAAAAAATAATTTTTTTTTTTCGATTAGCTCTCCTGTAAATAACTGTAATTTTGATTTGTGGTACTTTTGAATTTAAGCAGCGACATATAGGTCGAAGTAGAAACCACATAATATTTACTGTAACACCATTCTTCAGATTATTATAAGTATTTAATTTAATTATTTAATTTATGGACTTTTCAGTGGAATAGCTGTCAATACACTACTACCAGCTTCCAAACTACCTGTAATAAATGAAACAATAGCAACAACTAAGGGTAGCATTCTTTTACAAAATCTGCCATCAATAGTCTGCGGTTGGGTAGTGAATGCTCAACCAAATGAATGCATTTTGGATATGTGCTCGGCTCCAGGCAACAAAACAACACATTTAGCAGAAATGTCTCAAGATAATGTTAGTACACATTTACAGTTAGGTACCCACATTTTGTTATTAACCCCTACCGCAAAAATTGGGTGTTATAAGTTTGAAGTACAGTCAGCATCAGATATATCGGATCTGTCTAGGTACTCAAATAACACTACACACTTTGAGGACCGATTATATCTGCACTCCAAAGTATTCTAATTAATGTGAACATTCAACGCGTCAAAAATATCTAAACAGTCGAATGTCATTATTTTCTGTACAACCATATTTTCATAATTAGGTATACAACTAAGCTGCCAGATGGATTACGCAGACACGTCAAATCTTTGATTTGTCAAATGAGGCGTATCTAACAATAAGTTTAAATATAGAGAAATTATGAGCGAAAGATTTTTCGAATTTCGAATGGCCCCCGTACTTTGTACTAGGACGTGTGTTGCTGATTATCTAAATAGGTTTACTGGTTTATTATTCTTAATTACTCAAGTAACAATAAGATTGATAATTCTTTACTTTTTTACGTTAAGGTCGGCAGACAGGCTGACGGTCCACTTGATGGTAGGTGGCTACCGTCCCCTATTACAGCGTATTAAGTAACGCCTCAGAGGTGCCTCAAGTGCGTTGCTGATTACACTAGGATAACGGATAGGGAAATGGGCTCTGGCATTCCTTATTCACTCCTTATGGTCTTAACGGTGATCTGTATGCCCTGCCACAACTTTCCAGACCAGAGCCAATTTTGAAAATTTTGTTTCCAAAGTTAACCCTGCCGGGAATCGAACCCGGATTCAAGCACCTCAACCACTCATCCAATGGACTAGTCATAAAAACACAACACAATACAAAAATAAGTTCACAATATACAAAAATCAATTAGGTATTCATCTACAATTACAAAATATTGTATTTGTATTAATAAAACTTGAAAAAGAAATTTTTAAAAAACGAAGGTGCCAGCCAAGAGGGACGACGGTTTCATTCTGAGGCTCCTCAGACTATAAAATTAACTGATTGTAAATTGTAAATAGGTAATTAGTATAAATAATTTCGTTGATTGTCCTTTAATGCTATGCTTTGAAGTAAAGCATTAATCATTAAAAATTAAGTAAGTGTATTATATAATATGGGTAGGCATACTAAATGCGCGGATCAAATGAGACAACGCTGTTTGTAAGAAAGTAGTGACGAGAGGGAAGATCGGTTAAAGTTTAAAGATACAGTCATATTGATAAAGTTCCTTTTTTGAATTCGGTTGAAAATGTCATCAAGCGTAATTATGAGACAATGTAAGTAGGTGATTATTGCGACCAACTAAACATGAACCTTAATACAAAGATATCAAAGTTTATTCCATAGTGTTGAGATATAATTGAACATTTTAGTGCTTAGATACTTTTGGCGATCAGATTGTATACATAAGAAAAAAAATCCGTTTGTAATGAAATATATGACATATGTGTTTAGATATATTTGAATTCAAAGAAGCTCACATCAATTTGAAATCTGTTGTTGTGTAGATGTTACTGAAAAATTAAATGCTAACAATTATTTGCCTACTTCAGATGCTCATCTACTTCTGACGCTGACTGTACATATGTGTATCTCTGTGTCTGTCTGTAGAATTGTAGCTTGCTTTTTTTGTTTGATAGTGATCGGGACCGTTCTCAGTTATAATTTATGAAAATCTGTTTAGGCATTTAAAAACCATCAGCCCGTTTCCTAGTTGACACCTAGTTCACCAATTTCCACATGTTTGATTGATGTGAAATTTTGTATACTAACAGTATACCAAATTTTCGGTGGTATTTCCATGATATATTAACCTTGATCTGATGCTGCAGCATCGAATAGTCTCTTAAACACCCAACTGCTCAGAAACTTATAGCAGATATAGTGTTCGGGCTCAATAAAATGTCAGGGGTTAGTTTAATTTTTTTAATTTTTAGCTGGTATACTGCTAGATGTATGTGTGTTTTAAAATATTTTTTATTTGTTATGTTACAGGCCACCATTATAGCTATAGATAAAACTCCACAAAAAGTTGCAAAGGTAAAAGAAAAATGTGATAATCATGGAGTGACTTGTGTCAAAGTTTACACATATGATTCGACTAAGTGTTATTCTGAGAAAAGCAAAGGAATAGAAAACGGTCCACCGTTTCCATCGGATAGTTTTGATAAGGTTCTGTTGGACGCGCCATGTAGTGGATTAGGCCAACGGCCACAGCTGCGAAACAAGATGACACCAAAAATGTTACAATCATACAAATTTGTGCAAAGAAAACTATTTCATGCAGTGAGTTGTATTGTCCAGAAAATTTATTATTTCATATTTAGGCTTCATATTTAGGCTTTGGAATAATAAATAATGCACATTCGCCTTCACCATTACATACTTTATAAGGTGAAAATAAAATAAACCTTTTTTTGTTTTAGGCAGTAAAAGTTTTGAGAGTTGGTGGTAAACTGATATATAGCACTTGCACAATAACAGAGGATGAAAATGAAGGAATGGTTGCATGGGTTCTTGAAAAGTTTCCAAATTTAAAATTGGTTCCAGCTGAACCACTCCTGGGTGGGCCAGGCCTATCTAATATGGGTCTTAACGATGAACAAAGGTATTAAATAATCCATTTAAAAAAAAAACAATAAAATACAGAGCGAAAAATAGCCGTGTCCTACTGTAGTCGGTAGTAATAATAATATACGTGTCGCGCAATTGCGCTGGGCGCAACTCAAGGCGCATTTAGCAGCCAGTTAATATTTGCACATTGTGGAGTAAATATTATTGAAAAAAGCGATATAAATGCCTCATTGTTAATAAGCAAAATTGCGGTGTATCATATCACAAGTAAGTAATTTTTAGCATTTAAAAAATGCGAGTCGAGATTGTCTTGGAAAATAAAACCAAAAATTTGCATAAGCCTGTAGAATTTAGGTTTTGTATAGAAAACTTTGACCATGCCGTCTCTAGTAGAGGGCAACGCAGCGATTCTTTGCTCTGTGGAATAAATATTTCGCTTAAGCTACATTAAATTAATTACTGTAAGAATTTATTTAATATTTTTTTAAAATAAATATTAGTTTAAATTTGTGATTCTTTTTCAGGTTGATGGTTCAGCGGTTTGGTCCAAAAGATGACAATGTGAAATCTGTAGAGTCAATCTATACAAACAGTATAGGATTTTTTATAGCGATGTTTGAAAAGTCATAGATTTTTCATCAATGTCTAGTTTTGTATGCGGAGGGACAAGTCAAATTCGATAAAGCAATTTTGTACTACGTATTTGTTAATTTCTATTTGTGTAGTTACTTAAGGTACTATAAAGGAATAAACTTTTATTTAACATAATATGTGTCCCCATCTTGTGTGCATTGGAAGCGTGCCGTGTGGAGTCGCGTTTCGTAATTGTGGTTCCGCCATTATGCTTACTCAATACTCACCGATACATAACAGCACACGTGCTGTTATTTCACGGCGGTCTTTTGTAATGGGGTCGTCATTGCTACCAAACGTACTGCCCAAATGACAGCGAAACGCAGTGTGCCCTGCCACTACTTTCCAGATACAGGCCAGTCAACTTTTAAAAGTAATTTCCAAAGTTGACCCTACTGGGAATAGAATCCGGGACTGAGGTAGAGCGTTAAGGTAAGTGCCTCAACCACTCATCCAACGGGCTCGTTATCAGCAACAGCGGCTCATACAGAAAAAAATTACATGGCAAGCCTATAGCCTCGCTCTGGTAGGTAGCCTTGTGCCTTGGTAGGCATTGTTCAAGTATATTTTATGTTGATTTAACGATCATACTACTAATAGCCCGATGCAAATAACTTATTTAAGGTTTGAAATTTTAATTTTTCACTAGGCGACATACCTACTCAGAAATTGTGCTTCGACAAGCAAAATGAAACATTGGATATTGTATTTTGTTTTTCATTTTAGTTATATACGGCCAAATTAGATTAAGTTTGGTTCATTAGCATTAATTAGTATAGATAAGAGCCCTATCATTATTTTGCATAACAGGCGTAGGGACTTTTGGTCTTCACGTTTTCCAATTTCTTTTAATGGATTTTTTTTTATTCCACAGCCTTAATCAGTGGGTATAAGCGTTAGAAATTTAAATCTTCAGAATGTAGGTTTCTTTATTTATGATAATCAATAAAATTTATTCTATGTCCCTTTGATGTACCTGGGCGTTTTTCAAAAAACTTGTCGGTTATTAAAACACCATGTCCGGTACAAATTTAGCATTATGATATATCAAAAATATATTTTGTAAACTTGATGGCCTAATTTTATGGAAACACAATATGTGAGCATGCTAAAGTTATTTTATAAATATAAAAAGCTCTCTAAACAACAACACAGAGCCATAATTAAAGTAGACAAGTATGTTAAAATTACTGTGTCCAACCATTTCTTCCAAACTTTAAAGTCAAATTAGTTTACTTTCTACTATTCAGACAGACAATGTTTTATATTTTCTGGAAACATTTTGAGTTAAGGAATTGAATTTTGAACCTAATATCTAGTTAATAGAATATAAAATAACAGATTATCTCAATTGTAATTTGTCCACAAATTTGACTTAATATGGAGTCCTAATAGTCACGTTGATTGTTTGGACTGTGGTAATAAAAGTAACAAAATAGAATTTCTTTTTAAAATAATGGTAACATTATAAATCTATTGGAGTTGCCATTTTGCTTTGGAACTTCTTGCAATCACAACGCGACGGAAAACAATTTGCGAGCGTCACACTCATAGTCCGTCGTGCTCCTAATAGCGACGTCCTTTTGCTAGGTAAATAACTGTTGATTTATTATTTTGCTTTAACAGGGTTTTTATTTAACTTTAATATGTTACATTAAACAAAAGTTGGTATAGTATTTATTTCGTTATTAAAGCTTAAATGAAATTTAATTCTATTGAAGTCAAGGAATCGTCACATCCATTTCGTCACGTGATATATAAGCGGAACATTTTTGTGACGAAAGGGAATCCTTAGGTCGAGGTTACACAGTTCGAAAAATAAAATCAAAGCCGAAATATTATATTTTCTAACTATGCGTTATTTTTGCTGACTTATAAAATTTTATTAATTCAGTTACAAAAGCAGCAATCATTTGATGTCATGCTGCAAGAAAATTATACATCTAGATTATAGATCGAAACAAGAAAGAATTTATTTTATAAAAGCCAGTTTAATTTACCATGATTCGTACTATAAAATAGTTTTAAAATTTACAACTATGGCTCTTACGGCTGCAGAACGAGCAAAAAGATACAGGGAGAAATTAAAAGAAAACCCTCAAAAGTATGAAATACAGAGACAAAAGCAGTTAAAAAGGCTAAAGAAAAAGCACAAAAAAATAGCAGATCTCTCTGAAGAAGAAAAAAGTAAAAAGATATTAATTTTTGTAATGTGTACTCCGCCTTACTTAGTTCCTAATAGTGACGCCACATTCCACATGCGTTACTGTCCAACATTAGCGGTGTATTAAAATTATTTTCAGCAATAAACAAATAAAGATAAATATATTGTTTTTTTTATTTTACGATACTTTATTGAAATAGGTTATTCTTTTTTATGCCATAGTTTTAAAATGTTCGGTATTCTACACAGAAAGATAGTATTTGATCGTACTTTATGAGGCGATAGTGACGAAAAGGATCACACACGTAGTAAAACTTTTTAACATAAACTAAATATAGTAAATTTAATTTAGATTTTTAATAGAATAGATAGTGCAATTTCATTGCGAAACTTTGTTTCACTAAGAAGTTAATATTTTTTTATTAATTAATTACTGATTTCGTGACAAAATGGAACATTTCCTTTGGCTACCTCATAGGAACATACTTAAATTTTCAATAAATCGATGATATTATATAAAAATCATAACATTTTAATATGTCTAAATATATTTTCAAAGCTATTAACTTGTGTTCAGGTAATATAAAAAGTTAAAAAAAAATGGAACTCCCATTTCGTCACGGACAATTTCTTTGAAAAATGCCCACCTACGTATCTACATTATAGTCATTTATTGCGAAACCATAATGTATAAAGAAAGATGTTAAAAAATATATAAAAAACCAGTGTTATGGACCCTGTCGGGCATGCAACTTAAGGGACTAGGAGAGGGGAAGCTTAAAAACAGAATTTTATTTTATTTAAATTAAATTTAAAAATAAATAATATTTACATCAAATAAAAATATATTATCAATAAAATATTCATTAGTATTATAGTCTGTGGTGATCAAGTGTCAAATTAATTTTATGTCATTTTAATTAACTATACTATAGTCTGTGATTATTTGTTTACTTTTATTAAGTATTCGATAAAGCTTTTTTTTTAGTCATTAAAAAACTTTTTTTTTTTACAAATTGGACAAGTTCAAAGTTTATAATTACAGCAGCAGGTAGCTGTGGCATCTAAATATAAATATATTAAATTTATACCAATTATATGTGAGTTGGCAAATTATCTAATATATCAGTTTTTAAGGCTTTGTTTTGAGCTGAGATTATTCTTTTTAGCTTATATGAAGAAAGAAGATTATTTGTGAATTTATTCATGCCATTCTAAGGAAGTTAATGATGGAATATTCAAATGGCACAAAACAACTGTTATTCATTCTTGAAGAATGGAAGTTACTTTTTATACTCACTGTAATTTTTGCTTTATATTTCTACTTGACTCGGAACTTCCAATATTTTGAAAAGAAAGGGATTAAATATATACCGCCTACGATTATCTTTGGCAATTTGGGCTCGCGAATTATAGCGAAAAAATCTTTTCATGATTTCCATTTAGAAATTTACAATTATTTTAAAGGAAATCGCTTTGGAGGTGAGTTTTCTTTTAATTTGTCGCAATAATGTGATTTCTTTTTTCTTTTTTTTATAGTAACTGTAAATATTTTTACAGGATTTTTTGAAGGAAACAGACCTGTTCTGTATATAATAGATCCAGAACTCATTAAAATTATTACTATTCGGGATTTTGAATATTTTGTTGATCGCAATACACTAAAAACTAAAGATCCCATGTATTTACAAAAATCGCTTCTAAATTTAAAGGTAATGTTACGACTTTTATAATGCTACAATCTCAGATAGCTAAACATAAAATTATGGCAGCACTAATAAAACTAATTTGGAAGTGCGGGCACCAGCTAACTGTTAAATATTTTAAGACCTTTTCAATGAAAATTATAATACATGAATTTATGTAATATTTTTAAACATTACCTTAATAAAATGATTTTGGTTTTTACAGGGCTCAGAATGGAAAGGAGTTCGGGGTACAATAACACCCAGTTTTAGCTCAATTCGCTTGAAAGCTATGTTACCGATTATTGAAATGTGCTCACAACAAATGGTTGAATTTTTAATGAAATTCGGTAAGTTAAAAACTTTAGTAGAGCTTATAATAAAAATGTAAGAGATCATAGTCTAAATTGACGAACCTGTTGGATGAGTGGTGGGTTAACGCTCTTTTCAGGGTTCCCGTGTTCGATTCCCAGCAGGAATTAAAAAGTTTTGTTATTATTTTTGTTTTGCGAAAATTTGATTTAAATAAAATGTAAACATGTAAATGATTGTTTACACTTTTTTAACCCGTGTGTAATTTACAATAATTGTTTTCCAGATAACCAAGATGTGGAAATGAAAGAAAAAATGGGACATTTTACACTTGAAGTGATCGGTGCTTGTGCATTTGGAATTAAATGTGACGCTATTAATGAAAATGCACATTTTTTAAATGTCAGTATAGTATAGTTATAATGTCAGTATAGCTTAATTCTTCAAGTAGCCAGTTAACCCTTAGGCAGGCTAAGGCTATGTATACCTCACACATATTATTTTCATAATCCTATTTGGGCTTCTATACAATACTGATACATGACTGGTTCCGACCCTCTAATGTACCTTAGGTTGCAATTTGAATTATTTTCAGCAATAAGTACAGCAATCTATACCAATATTATAAAGAGATTATTTGTATTTTTGTTTGTAATTTGTTTGTAATGAATAAACTCAGAAACTGCTGGACCGTTTTTTAAAATTCTTTCACCTATAGAAAGCTACATTATCAGCGAGTAACATAGGCTATATTTTATAAAGTTACGCGGACGAACTCGCGTGCAACAGCTAGTTTTTGATAAAGTGGGAAGATAAAATAATAACTGAAGACAGATGATAAGTCAGACAGATAAAAACTTTTGAGATGTACATGAGTTCCCACATTTTTATTAGGAAATTAATACAAAAATTGTAACATTCTTAAATAAGACAGGTGAAAATCTATACAGGAAAGTTTTGTTCTTCACAGCCTGGTTGATGTTTAAACTGTGGGAACAAATGTATTGAAATAATTTAAATTTTCAGGTAGCAAAGAAGTTTAATTACATGTCTACAACTAAACGAGTGATATTTCTATTATTAATAATGCTTGCACCAAAAATGTTACAATATGTGAATGTTTCATTTGTGAACCTTGACAGCACCGACGAATTGGTGAAAGTACTGAAGAAAGCTAAAGCAGAAAGGCAGTCATCTAATTCTAGGTATTGATCAACAGCCATTATATTAGAACCCTACGCAGTGGCGTATTTTTTTCATGTTAAGGTCGTCAGACAGACTGTCGGTCCACTTGATGGTAGGTGGCTACCATCGCCTGTAACACAAGCAATGCCACATGTGCTGCAAGCTTTGGCTGCAAGTGCATATATGTAATGCTAATAATGCCGAGCATAATAGCATTATATATTATATAGGGGATATATAGGATTTACACTAGGAAGGGATAGAGAAATGAGAGCTGGCATTACTCACTCACTCACATTTAATAAACACAAGCACACATGCTGTTATTTCACGGTAGTCTTCTGTAAGGGGGCAGTTACTGCCATCAGACAGACGGCCTTCCCAAATGACTGAAATGTTGCCTTGCAACTATGTACTTTACAAAATCAAGACCCGAGCCAACTTTGAAAAGTTTATTTCCACGGTTAGCCCTGCCGAATCGAATCTGAGAACCTGTTTTGTCAACTTTGCAAATCTGTTAAATTTTAATCACATACAGTCTTTTTTAATATAATTGTATCATTTTTTAAGATAATTGCATCTACAATGCAAGTTAAAGTTAACTGTTAAAGTCAGACATAATTAACAAAGATGTTATATAATAATGAAATTATTTGGACGATTTTCAGAAAGAGTGATTTTTTACAATTGTTAATTGATGCTGCAGAAATAGAGAGAAAAGAATCGAATAATTCAAAACCATGTAAGTTGATTTCAATATTTAATATATTCCAACTTAGTTTTTTTTTGAAGTGACAACTTCTTTAGGCGCGTTGGGCATTTTTAACATGGGGAAAAAACCGTGAACTAGCGCCGTGACGCTCTGTGAGCGACACCCTCGGTGACGTTTAATTGTATTAAATAAGCGGCATCTACCCGAACTATTACCTACTTCTTGGTTCATAATAAGCTTAATTTCGTCAATAGTTTGTTGAGATGTTAACAGATGGAGTAGTTTTTACTTCTGACGTACTGCCAGAGGGCGCCAGACAGATTGACAATTCATATAAATAATTTCAGATTTGGACGATGACACAATAGACGCTCAGTCTTTGCTTTTCATCCTGGCCGGTTATGAAACTTCAAGTACATTGCTCTCGTTTGCAATTTACACGTTGGCAACTAAACCGGATATTCAAAGTAAATTGCGAAATCATATCGAGGAAACTTGTAGTGGAAAAGATGTGTCATACGAATTACTCTCGCAATTATCTTATCTAGAAGGATTCTTGTTAGGTGACTGAATGTTTTTTTTTTACCTATTTGTATATATAAAAATTAATTGCTAAATTTGTTTTTACACCCAAAGGCCCGATAACGGGACCAACTGAGATTTGTATATTTATTAATTTGTTGCAAGTGCGCTGCCGACCATAGTAGGTTTAAGGATAAGGTATTGGGAAAGGATAGGGGAAATTGACTCTGGCATCCCTTATTCACTCGCCGAAACACAACAGCACATATGCTGTTATTTCACGGTGTTCTTCTGTAAGGGAGTAAAATGGGCTGCCGAAATGACTGCGAAACCCAGTATGCCTTCATTCCCCAACTTATGTCTGTCCACGCGTCATTATTTAATACTATATTATTATTTATATATTTTAAGTTTTTTATTTTATTTTTAGAAACGTTGCGTATGTATCCCCCACTTGGACTTGTAGACAGAAGATGTACAAAAAAATATATTGTTCCCGGAACATCGGTTCAATTGGATGTCGGCGATACTGTTACTATACCTATATATGGTATTCATATGGACCCTGATTATTATCCGCATCCGCAAGAATTTCGACCGGAAAGGTTTATGGGGGAGGAAAAGAAAAATCGACCTTCACATTTGTTTTTAGCGTTCGGTGCTGGACCAAGAAATTGCATAGGTAAGTGAAAATTAATCCCTTGCATTTTTTTTTATGTTAAGGTTGACAGACAGAATAGAGGATAAGGGATTGGGATAGGGAAATGACATTCATTACTTAAAACAACGAAACAAAACACACATGAAGTGGGTGGTCACTGCCGCCAGACGGGGTACCCCAATAAAGTTTGATATGTATTTGGAATTCTGTTCATACATTTTTTACGATTGCAGTACACCTGCTTTTTTATACGCTTTGTTGAGTTTATTTTTAGTTGAGTTTCACCTTAATTTGATGTTAAAATTGTTTTATTTTTTTCAGGGTTACGTTTTGCCATGTATTCGGCGAAACTGGCTATTGTATCTCTAATGAAGAATTTCAAATTTTCTGTATGTCCAAAAACAGAAATTCCTGTGAAGTTTCACAAACGAAGCATGTTTTTGAACGCGGAGAGTGGTCTTTGGGTTCACATCGAAAAGATACAATAATGAAATATGTCATTATAAGAACAATATGTACCTATTATATAACCTAAGCTGGCGCGTTGACAGTACTCACACAAGTGCATTGTGCACTATTGGTGGTTTGGTGGTGGTGGGTTCATAAAGGTCAACTAAATGTAGAACTAAAGCGGCGACTACGACCCTACGACTACACGCCCAGCAAGAGCGACTCCAGTCAACCTCTTGCTGGGCTACACCTAACTCACGAATCCTGCAGTTTCTACAAAAAAAACTACAGTACTACAGTAAACAGTTTTTCCAAGCATTATGTCGGACTTTTTAACTACAAATAGAAGAAGAGTTATTCGGAAGTTAATGGGTTATATTCAAGATCGCCTCAATTTTCATATCGCTAGATTCGCTAGAAGAGAACTAATTCTATCAATATTAGTATTGATATAATCAATACCCATTGCGCCATTTTAATGGACTTCTCGGCTGCGACGCGCGACGGTACTGCGACCGTATCGCGGTCTCTGGTCCACGCTCAGTGTTTTATATTGCATCCGTCAGTGTTTTATATTTCATGCGAAGCCATTGGTCGCTGTCGCTAAGATCCGAAGTGAACCTTAAGAACGTACAAACAACAGTAGTCTCGGTCACACTCATAAGAGGGGTCCGCGCGGGAAAGAGACAGATAGTATTTTCATTTCCTTATGTAGTGTGACGTCATTGTCATGCGCCTATTCAGACACGTGTACGCGTCAGCTTTTTGTTAAGTTATTTTTAAGTACAGTTAATGATAAGGAAAATCTCTGATTTGTTTGTCACTATACGCTATATTTATATTGGTGCGGATTCTGAAGACAAAACTAGACATAGCATTTAAACTTGCCATACAAGTACATATTATATAATTTAATGAGTACATAAAGTACATGTGGCGTATTTTTTTACAAATTATTTTTTAAAATGATTATTATCAAATAAATAGTATTTAAATTGCGAGTACTTTTTTATAATTTCCCATTGTCCATTTAGTAGTGGCAGAGCACACTGCGTTTCGCAGTCATTTGGGCAGCCCGTCTGGCAGCAGTAAACGTAAAATAACAGCATGTTTGCTGTTATGTTTCGGCGAGTAAGGGATGACAGAACCCATTACCCCATCCCTTCCTCATCTAACCTAATTTTTCTATGGTCGGCAGCGCACTTGCATAACACTAGCTTGTGTTGTTATAGGCGACGGTAACCACCTACCATCAAGTGGACCGTCAGCCTGTCTGTCGACCTTAAATAAAAAAATATTATTTAGATGCATCGAAATAATATGTCTTCGTTTAGATGTAGTCTTTTTAGGCCCTACACGTCTTGTTATTACAATCTTTTTTAAACATTAGTTAGACGGAATTTCTAATGCTGACAAAGTCTAAGCAGCGCAAGCATTTGTGGAGCGGTTTCAAGCCTTGACCTTTTATCCTACGTTAGACTTAATGTGACAAATAAGTTCATTAAACGAATTCGGTTATGGAAATTTAATACCACGTAGCTACTGGTCTATGCATATATTTATCAAATTTTCATGAAAATTAATTTAAATTGAGAAACTTCTTCGCATGATCACTAAGATGACATGTTTTAGGATATATTAGTAAACTGGGTAGGTATTTTTAATATGATTCCTACCCTGCTAGGCACAACTACGCGTGCTTTGGAACCCGCAGTCCATACACAACGATATAGACTACCGCTCAGATCCATACAGTAATGATAATTGAAAAAGAGCTGTCCAGCCCACTACTTTCCTAACCCCCCCTTTTTTTTTTGGTAAGGAGGGGAAATCACTGTTTACGGATTGCCCTTCGCCGACTAGGGCAGTCGACGAAGGGGTATGTGGGACTCGCCCGGCGACGCGTCTTATCACCGGGCACTACCGCACTAAAGCCCCCCCATGTTCCACCATCGGCGGCAGATATGAGACCCGGAATCACAGCGAGGCCTTGTCTCCGGGCCCCACAATCGCCGCCGTGTCCTTGCGGACTCACCTCCAGCAGCCAGGCTGCGATCCACCTCTGTGGCGACCCACAGGAACATCAATGGGCCACCACACCTCTCGTCAAGTCCCGGACGCCAGATGCCCTACTCCGGCGCCCAGAACAGCCGGTCGACGCCGCCGCAGCGACGTACACCGGCTCCTCGACCCCGTGTGAGGCAGTCTTCGGGGGCCGGATTTTACCCGGGAGCCGCACGCACCGTACATACGTGCGGACTCAACCGGAACCGTAGACCTCAGACAACTGGCGAGGAAGTCTTCGGTCGCCGGATTTTACCCAGGATCCACCCACTGGGCGGGTGGGGGATCAACCGGAACCGTACCCCACAGACCGCTTCTCTGACCCAGGGGCGGCAACACCTCCGGCGGGTGAGCAGGGACCTGGGTCCACCCCCCGGGTTTCCCAGGATCCCTGACTCACCCCCCCGACGACAGCAAGGCGAGAAAGCAGAGGGGAGGGATACTTGTCCCGCCCCAGCCCCCGAGGTTTGCCCTCTTCTCTGGTGTACTCCGCCACGAGCTCCGCTGAACGGAGCCCGCTCGGAGCACACGGTGTGGGCCTTCTTAGTAGTGGCGAGAGTAAGCCCCCCCACCACGACAAGGTCATGGCCCACCTAGGGGGGGTACTTTCCTAACCCCTGGGCAAGCAGATCAGGGCCTATTCTGTGGCCCGCCAGAACGCCTGTAGTTTTATACATATGAGGACGAATGAAAACAATGGTTTATGAACCCAGACCATCTTGCAACAAGAACAATTCAAACGGAACCGATTTGTCAAGAGATGCATCTCGGTATAATTAATGCAAATCTTTTGCGGACGTGCATATGGAGTTAGTGCGGAAATTGTTTCAGATTCTTAATTGAAATTGTTTCAATTTTCGTCTAAAAGCCTTACCTACTTAATAAAAATTTATTAGAGATCAATTTTAATAATTTATTTCTACATAAAAAAAAACTATTAAAAAAATTTATAACCCAAAATCTAAAATTTATACTCTCGGATTTTAAGAGGATGTGGTCTAAAAATGTGTATCCGCAACCGCAGATTTTGAAAATTCTACAACCTTGTATGAAAGTATGAAGTTTCATAGTTTACAAACAAAACCAATGTAAATAAAATGCTACAACAGCGTCACACCCGAATGCTACTATAGCGCCTCCTATTTAATGGTAGCCAACCAATACTTTTATTGAATACCGTCTTGATACCGTCGAAACGAGGTTAATTTGACAGGTTTTTGATCTTTTTTTTATCTCTATAGTACAATTAGTCCTTCGGTAGTCCAATGCTCAAATGGGGAAAAAAACTATGCTTTTTTTTTGTAGGCGTCAGTTACCCAGAGTGAGGGGCTACTTTGACATAGCATAGAAATGCACTGCAAGTCAAAGCAATCGCTTAAATGCTTACTTTGATGAGCTTTCTACAAAATATTCATCATTTTGAGTGAAAATTTTATGAAAATTGAATAAAGGCTAAAATCCTTATTAGGAATTCCTTTATTAGGAACCCTATTTTTTTTCGTAACAATAGAAACTAAGAAATTAACTTAGGAATAGAGATTCTTACAATAATAACGAACGATTAGATACAGTTACTTACTTGCTTAAACATTTTTTTAATTATTAAAAATATAGAATCACAAAGTAAACGAATCACAGATGATCCAAAAAAATAATCAGCTAAACAACTTCAAAAATATAATTTGTCTTCTATGCAATAATTTATTATCGCATTACAATCTCAGCGATAAAATAATAACAGTAATCTAAATCAGTCGGATTTCTCACAAACTTCACACTCAAACATCGGATTTTTGGATCTGTTGTAGATTCCGCACACCCACTTCTTGCAAGTGATATATGGATCCATTCCTTGCGAAGCTGATAGAAACGATAGTCGTATTTGCATATAGATAGAACATAAATTCAAATTATCCTTTGCCAGCTCAATCAATGGAACTTATAGACACCAACAGACCTGTTCTAACCCACTGTCCATTTAGCCCCAAAATCTGTCCATGTTCTCCTGGAAGTCAAAGTAACCCCGTTTGATGGTACTTTTGAATGACTATGTATTTGTATGTATGACTATGTTCTCTTTGGAAGTCAGGAAGTGACTATCGACATTTGGTACTTTTCAGTCAGTTCAAGTCTTTATTGGCTTGGTTACGAGTTGTATATCCAATTTTAACTTATATAAATTGCACCAACAGATGTTTATGTAGGTAGTTATTAAAAATATATGTTTGTATATAATTTAAAAGAAATTTTCTTACTTAATCTAAATTCTTAATTATTTTTATTTACAAAATTTTCCGACCTAAATTACTCTTATTTGTAAAATTTGACTGTTCAAGTACTATTGTCTAATAATTTTATGTGACATTTAAGCAATTTTGTTTTTTATCTTAATCATTATTATATTTTAATTATTTAATGAAATATATTTTTTAATAAACTGGCCACTTTTTGGCTCTACGTGGCATAAGCACGAAACGACTTCCACCACGTTCGCCGCCATCTTGCTTGACATACAGTGGATTAGTAAAGTTAACGTCGGAGAGTAGCATTTTTTCTGCATATAAAGTTAATTCCTTCATAAATTGTGAGTATAATACTGTCGGATACCGAGCAATGTGCAAAACATACAATAAATCGCAAAATGGAATCCAATTTGTGTCTTTTAACTACTAACTTGGGTGGCGACCGCAGTTCGTAACAGCGGTTTTGATCAAGCATTGTTATAATTCATTATCATTACCTCACGCAGAGATCGTTCAAGCTCCCGGAAATTGTTGTTATATAGAATGTTTGTGTTTTAAATTTTCTCATTCATTTCACCTTGCGTTTTGCCTGTAAATATATTTTGCGTCTGATATCTGACTTGCCATGTCATAATCAATGAAATAACGTGTACACACAGACTGATGACTCAGAGTGAATGTGTAAAACTAATATGTTCTCATTAATTTCAGTAATATAACGAGGCTACAAAATGGGGAATATGTTTGCAAATTTATTTAAAGGCCTATTTGGCAAAAAAGAAATGAGAATATTGATGGTCGGCTTGGATGCGGCTGGTAAAACCACAATTCTATACAAACTGAAATTAGGTGAAATTGTTACAACGATTCCCACAATTGGTGAGTACTTAGTGAATACTATTTACATTACATTAATAGTTACAATGATTGTTAATTACGTATGTAGCGCTGTAAAAATGTTGAAAAAATATATACCTATGTGAATTGTCAATGTCTATTATATCTAGGATAATTCACTAGCTACTATAAATATGTTATTAAAAATAAACTTATTTCATAAATTCTGTGAATTTGTGACATAAGATAAAGGGTTGGGTCACTTTTACGTGGCCTGTAAAAGAAAAAAGGCAATGTTGTACATAAAGTAGTTTTTAACTTGTCATTGTCTGTACACCTCTATACAGTTTTCGGATCGTTTAATTAACATATAAGAATATTCAGAACTTCATTGTGACATGAAATCTTTTACCCCTGAAGTCAGATTTCAGCTTTGAAAATAAATAGTCACTGGGGGCTAGGCCAAGACTAATGTGGGTGACGAATTTCTATGAAGAAGCCACACCTTAAAACAGCAGCCTTCGCTACTGTCACATTGTCACAAAGCTCTACACATTTAATTAGTTTTCCTCTAGGTTTTTGCTTGATTGCTTCATGCAATTTCTCAATAAGGTTGCATAATAGCTTCCTGTCATTGTAGTATTGCATATTTTTTTTAACAATCCCAGAATATTGTAGCCATTATAGTGGAATTGAGTCTTCACCTCTGCCTTTCAAACTGGTTTTTGACCAAAACGAAGACATTCCATCGACTCTTTTTGAAAGGGGATCATAGCATAGTGCCATAGTTTCATCCCTAGTGACAATTGAGTTCAAGAAATCGTCCCCATTGTGAAAAATGCTTCTAAATGTTCTTTAGAAGATGATACTCACTTTGCAGCACACTCTAAAGAAGTTTAGGCACACACGTTGCCTGCGCAAAGTATTCATATGCAGATGTTCATGAAGAATCCTTAAGATTGTATTTTTTGAATACCTGTCCTTGCCACTATTTCTTTTGTCTTCAGATGTCGATCCTCCAGTACTTCTTTCATTAACTTGAAGGTTGTTTTCTGTTAGTGTTCCAATGGGAACTGTCTATTGATGAGCATCATCATCAATAGACAGTTATATGAGCAAAAATTAAACTGACAATGAAACTGACAATTAATACTATAATACCTTCTGTAAATTATTTGCAAATTTCAGGCTTTAATGTCGAAACCGTAGAATACAAAAACATCAGTTTCACTGTGTGGGATGTTGGCGGTCAGGACAAAATTAGGCCATTGTGGAGGCATTACTTCCAGAACACACAGGTTAGTAAAATAAAACTTACTTTATTTTAACTGTAACATCTTATGACAATTTTATGTGAAGGAAGTGGAAACCATATTTTACATTGCTGATACTAACACTCACTCTGGTTTATTGTGCTTAATGAGCTTGCTGATTGAGAAAATTGATCTGATCCTGATTAACTAGGGAAACATACTTCAAAATAGGCATTATTTATAAGCACTTGATTTCACATCTAGTCTGTTATGTGGTTGTAAGTAATATTATGCCTAACTTAAAAATCATATAATTTTTATTTTTAGCATATATTTCAGTAATGACTCACTGAGTCCTTCTTATGTTATTTAATTTAATAATGTGCATAAATATTCCACCTGACAATCCTACTAAAATAATAATTTAAGGTTTAATATAAATAAAAAAAAAAAATTTTGCAACCAAGACACCGAAAAATAAATTTACATGGCTTATGTAGGTTAAACCTTAAGATACATAAAAATTATGTACTAGATAATTGTGGTTCTTCTAAAATCCCAAAGAAAACTCTGCAATGGCATATCTATTTGTTATGCTTGACTTACACCTACAATTAAAACTTTAATCTACATATAATCTGTCTAACTACTACGGTTTACCCTAATAGAAAGAGCGATATCGAACGTGGAAGGTTTGTGTATGTTAAAAAGCGAAGCCGGGAGTGGGTCGTTAGTTCAAAATTAGTATAATCTGGGGGCAAAAATTTATTGATATGTTTAATTTACAGGGTCTCATCTTTGTAGTAGACAGTAATGACAGGGAGCGTATCGGAGAGGCGCGCGAGGAGCTCATGCGTATGTTAAGTGAAGATGAGTTAAGGGATGCAGTTCTTTTGATTTTTGCAAACAAACAGGTAATCTTATTTTTTGTATTTGTTTTTGATATTTTTTATTAAATTATGGTTTTTGAGAGAGCACTTACTTTTAAAGATTTTTAAGATGCTTAACATTAATTATTTGTAGAGAAAAAAATCACAATTTTCCTCTTCAGGAAAACTTCACCCTTGTGAAAGATTTGCTTTCTGTAACTGATAACCCCGTCACTGTTGGGATGTTAGTACATATCCTTAGAACTCCTTTAAGTAACAGAAGCCAATGATTTCTTTACATTTTAGGTTTTTGGTACCCATATATCAAAGAAAATCCGAGCATAGCTCGCTCCATAGCTTGCTGAGTGACTTCAAACTTTTGGATCAGGACTGCTTTCGGAAAAGCACATAAATAAAGAGATGGACTGAGCGTTCTCTATCCACATGTAAACCTTTCTAAAGAGTGGTCAATTTTATGCGGGTTTTGCTCAGTCCATTCTCTATGACTATGGGAAACTACGTCATCTGTTCTTGTCAAATGTAAATTACTGCAAAATTAATTCCTATGACACTTAATTTTTCTACTAGATTAATAGATTTTGATCTTTATTTGTGCATTAAAATATGTAGTTGTAATTTATGTACCTAGAATATAGCTTGTTCATGACCGGATGATACACTGTATAATCAGTGCATCCTGTTAATGATGGACGACACATGGTGCCAAAATGTGGCCAATTTTATAAACTGACATTAACTTATTAAAATTCATATAAATACGCGCAATAAGCTGTTTTTGAAAGATTTTTTTTTCAATAAAAGAAAGATTCTTTTTGTGTTCTAATTTTTTTCGTGGAGTTTCTTTTATTACAACGAAAATTCTAAATAATACAATTTTATTTATCTTTCAGGCGTTCAAGTATTATATATATTTTTTAAAGCAATTGCATTGTCCATTTTTGTCAATTTAATATAATTGTAAAACGTCGCCAGGACTTGCCCAACGCGATGAACGCGGCGGAAATAACGGACAAGCTGGGGCTGCACTCGCTTCGCAACCGCAACTGGTACATCCAGGCGACCTGCGCCACCTCCGGCGACGGCCTCTACGAGGGGCTCGACTGGCTCTCCAACCAGCTCAAGAACGCCAACCGCTAACTGACGCATCACGCCCAAACAGAGACTATGGTTTCGTTACGTTCACCTTATTTGCTACAAACATACAGTCTATTCAGTGCGGATGCCCACTAATTAAGTCTATAGCGCGTCGCCCGTGCCTCCCTCGCCTCCTCGCCTCTTCGCCTCGAACAAAACAGTGAAAATATTGCACACAATGTACCGGTCAACTGCAAACGAGTAAATTCTCCCCCGATTCTCTATTGTATTTAGGGGTCGTTCATTGATTACGTAAGGGTCCCGAGGGGGAGGGAGGTTCTCAAAAATCTCTACTTTCCATTAGTGAAAACCGGATTAAAATCCGTTGCGGTGTTTAATATCTAAGTGTACAAAGAGACCGACCATCTTTATTTTATACTCTGTTTAAAGTGCGATTTTTAACGTAGAGAGTTAGAAACTAGGGGAAAACAACTGCAAGTGTTTTTCCTTTTTCAATGTACTCTTATTTTTATACATATTTTTATTTTGAAATTAAACTGTCTAAATCTTTACTTTAAATTCGAATAAAAAGTCTTTGATGTACGTCAAATTATGAGTTAGTCCAATTGATCCTTTTCTAAAACCAGATAAAATCTTAGATAAGGGGGGGAGGGCGAGTGTTAGAAATCTTATGTGCTCTTACAAAGGGATTAGGGGCGTAGGGGGTCATCAAAAATGGCCAAAATCGTCCTTACGTAATCAATTAATGGCGCACCCCCCCTTATCGAGTGATCGGGCATTGTGATGTGGAGTAGGGTGGTATTTAGCTGACACGTGGTAATGTGAATTCACAGCGTATAACATGTTTTTTGTATGTATACTATTATAATATAATGTGGTATATAAGTTGTCTTAATAAAGTATTTAAAGTTATTTCGCTTGTGACTTTAATTCAAATCACGTCCACGAGAGAGAGAGCGTGACGTCACGCGTCACGTGACCACACGGCGCGACGCGGCCGCCAGATGGCGCTTCACTTGTCTATGCGACCGTTTGGTTGCTTCGTTTTTTTTTTATTGTATACTTACACACACACGTTTTCTGAATATATCGCTCGAACGACATTTATAATTGTATGATGATAGTTTATTTTTTAAAAGAAGTTAACTAGGTAGTGTAAGCTGTTATGTGTTAAAATCAAAAGTAGTTCTGAACGACTAAATCTGGTCCGTTGGGAGTTACTCCCGCATTCATAGTGAACTTTCTCATGGCGAACCGAGATTAATTATATATTTCAAATAATAATTTTAGATATATATAAGATGGTCTTTTTAAGATGTGTTTCTACGAACGGTAAATATTAATATAATATAGTGCCCAGAACTTTCTAGTACGCCTGGATCTTACACAATTATTATTAATTATAAATTAGCATTTTTATAATAATTTAGAGTTAAAATTGTTAAACACGACTCTTAAGGTACATTAATAAATATAATGATAATGTGGCAAAAATGTGATGGATAGGTTTTTTTTTCAATATGAAATTTAACAAGTATTGATAATGTGACATTCCGGTTTGTCTTGATTGCTGTATTATGGAATAAAATAATATCCTTACAAATGTCTGATTTTTGTTTCCTTTTTTATCATTCAAAATTAACTGCTCACGGCACGGGAATTTATAGGGGAAGCAACTAACAAGAAATAATGGCATTTTCACAATGGTACTCTTAAAAATATATTATATCAATGGTTACTGTAACATAAGATAGATTTAATTTATCGTTTTATTTTTCGGTAAATAGTATATGTATTTTTAAAGAAAAAATTGAATTAAATTGCTTGCTTCAGTTTTCTTAATCTTTATCTTAAAGTAGAATTCGTTTCTTAACGACCGCTATTATGTCACCCTATGACTCATGACGGCTTACGGGGATATTCGTATTACGAATATCCGCAATCAAAGTTCAAAGTGCCCAACCTGAGGGTTAAGGGTAAACAGTTCTTCAAAGCATTATGTCGGACCTTTTAATTACGAATTGTACGATCTTTAGTACATGTATGTCAAGGAAATTAGCTTACTAAGCGGATGAAACCACCCCACTAGGAAGTAATATAAAGACACGAGGAGTGTTTCTCTTATTTGTACCAGATAAACAAGGAAATTATATTTAAATAAGAGCACGTATGTACCTTTTATACGTGCTAACAAATAAATTAAGATAATGTAAACTGTTTATAAAATTCATTGTCGAAATGTGGAAATGTGACAATAAGAAAGCAAAACATATGTACATAAACAAGGAAATTTATGTACAAAATATTTTAGTGTTCTCATAGCAGTCAAGTTGATTATAGCTAACGATAGTTGCTAATCTTCTTAGACAAGTATCAAGTCAAACCTAGATACTCTAGATCACTTAATTTACTATGCAAGGGACTTATAAGAATAATGGTATCATATTAATGCTCATAATCCTTATAAGAATTATGGTATCATATTAATGCTCATGCCTCCGAAAAAAGAGGATGAAGATCCGACTCAAAACGTCGCCATTTTGATGTGTTTTTGGCTGCGACGCGCGTTTTCCCTGCGTACGGTAGCGACCCGGTCGCTGTCGCTAAGTGACTTTCTGGCCACGGCCACCGGTCGCGTGACGCCGACGCTAAAATCCGACAGTGTTTCATATTATAAATTGATAGGAAGCAGTGGGTCGCGGTCGCGGGTCACTGTCGCTGGTCGCGGTCGCTAAGGACCGAAGTGCACCAAAGGCCCATTTGTTATTTCTCTAAAAAAAAAATTGGTAAAACAGCATTTATTGAATGAGAAAGAAATCAAAACATTATTCTTGATAAATTCTTGATATAAGCTATATACATGCAGCTTACTATAACTGCTGTATGTGGTATTTCTGTTTATATATTCTATGGGAATATTAATAATATATATGTCTATTTGGGCCCTCTGCCAAATCGAGCTCTATCCCAGATATAATTCGGTAAATTATTATAAATGTCTTCAACATGTCTAAATTAGATTCGCAATTTAGATGTTAACATCTAAGCATATTTTGTTATTGCGAATGACTAATAATTTTGTTTTATTTGTGACTCGAGACATGTCGCGAGTCGCTAGGCCAGTGGTGATTCATTTTCGTAGGAACGAGTAGCAACTTTGTAGGAAAGGTCAAAATACATTTTTTGCATAAATCTTGTCCACAGCAAATATTTGCAGGGACTTTCTATTTTAATGATTGAGGAGAAATGCAAATGTGCTACCTAATTATGACAGACATCTTATTTTATGTCCCTTTGTCCTTTCCTACCTAAAATAAACCTAATTGGTCTGTCTCCACAAAATGCTTACTTTTTAAAATTAATTCTATTCAGTATAGATTATTCAGACAAAAGCCTTGTTGATTTATGCCGTAGAAACTTCAGTATGGCCAATGGTCTAGTCTAGTACAACAATGCCTTCTGTGTTCGTCTTACTCACTAAAAATAGATTTAATCCATCACAACCAACTGCCCTATTCTTCTAATACTGCTTCTACCATAACACAATTTCTTTTCTTTTACTAAATAAAGGTAATTTTTATATGCCTTTGAACTCTAAAGCAAGGCCAACGAGAACGCAAAGAATGTAAACGAACTTTCAAGGATTGTCAAAATAGCTTCTATACCATGAAACAGCGACGGCCGCTTGGTGTGAGGGAAAAGGACAAAGGGCCGGGTTTGTTTACATTGTTTGCGTTGTCTCCTTGGCTTTACTGTAGTATGGTGTTTCAATCTTTCTGATAAAGTGATCGGGACTACAGAGAGATAAACGGCTAGTAAAAGTTGACAACAACGTTTTTGGACTTTCGTATATAGAGCCGATACTAAAACAAAATGATAACATATAAATCTTATAATTCATTAAAATGGAAATTCTCGAGGTAAATATGAAGCTCGGACAATAAAGTAAAGCCACGGAGACAGCGCAAACAAGGTTGTAAATGTAAACCCTGGTTTCGTTGCGTAAGAGATGCAAGAGTCTATTCTTCTTTATCCCTTGTTTATCCTTTGTCCTATCAAAGCCAGCGGCGCACTTTCGTCTTTTCTGGCGTTGTTTGTGGTAATCGGCATTGGTAACGTCTAAAGTCAGAGCCCATCGTACAATATGTAGACATATTATGTCGCTGCAATAATGGTTTGTTGGTTAATTAGAAAAATGCCAGCCACACAAACCAGCCATCGAAAGTTACAACTAAAAGATATTTTCTGAAGTGAAATGCTTCAACTGTTTCACTGAATATTGACAATAGATGGCGCTGAACAAATGTTTAAGTATATTTGGAGATATCGTGGGGGATGAGGCTATAAAATTAGAATAACTTCAGAAAATAATAATATTACTTGATGAAAATCCTACTAATATTATAGATTTGAAAGTTTGTGAGGATGAATGGATGTTTGTTACTCTCAAGCAAAAACGGATTTGGATGAAATTTGTCACAGACAGTTCCTGGATATAGTTATAATAGTTTATAGGATACTTTTTATCCTGGTAAATGTTAGGTTCCCGAGGGATCGCCTAAAAACATAAAACATATCAGTTTGCTGCGACGAAGAGATTTTGTCACCTCTTCTTGGACAAGGATTGACCGACTGGAAACTAGCTGGAATAAGGCCGACAGGATCGGAGTTGGTATCTTTGAGACACAGGTATGTATGATCTGATCGACACAGGTCTTTATTCTAACTATATCGGACAATATTTCGAGAAATATTGTCCGATATAGATCGATTAACAATTTTTTTTGATGATGACATTCACATTTAAGAATTAAGATGATCCACGGTTAAGTTAGAATAAAACATATTACTTTTTTTATATCGGTACACTGTATTTGACAAAGAAAACTCGCGCATCGCAGTCTTTCATTGCCGCTGATTCTTCTAGAAATTTCTTGATCTACGCACGTACGCCATGATGCACCTTACCTACCACTACTTAAGTATGTGCATTATATCTACATACTTGCGGCATTTACCGACTTGATCGCTTGTAAATTTTTTTATGGTAGGTAGATCCCCAGCAGTTCAAGTCTGGGCACCTCAGATCTACGGATTTCCTCATTCCTGAATCGATTAGCCTTTTCACAGCTCATTCATTCCTTACATATTATATTTGATGAACACGAGTCGTGTTGACAATCAAAAAAAAGAAATTTAGCAGCAGTGAACTAATTCATTACTAACTCATCAGTGCTGTACCTACTGCGCGTAATATAGATGAGGAGTTCAACCACATTATTTGGATAAGGTGCTCACAGTTCGAATGAGTAGAAACTTTATCCCGCGGACGCAAACTTTGACAAATTTTCCTTCTGAGGTGTCTCCATCTAGCTACAATAATGGCTTCTTATTATTGTATCTAGATGGAGACAAACCGTAATAATTTTTTGCAGGGTTGGCAACGCACCTGCACCTGCCACTATTTTGTATATAAAAATAACGACTTTTTAGTATTTGTGTATACACTTATTTATACAGGTCGGAAGTCGGGCTAACGGTCTACTGATTGGTGGGTACCGTCGACTATAATTGATGCGCGTACACGGCATGCATTTACGTATAATTGGAACGGCCAATAAACATATTCTCTGAATTAACCTCCTAAGTCCCAAGTCAACAATATAATCTCTTGGTATTTTGGGATTCTCCCGTCGATTAGTAATTTTTAATAAAAATTAAATACAAATTATATGATAATAAATAAAATCTATGCCTACAAATTAGGTTCTAGTTCAATTCTAGGCATTTTCGCGAGCCTTGTGATATCGACGGGATATTCCCAAAGTACCTCTTTTTTTATCCCTTTTAAATGATTGATTAGATTAGATAGCACATTGAAATCTATAAAATCAGAATTTTATATAACTCCCGGAAAACTTTCGAGGTAAAACTACCAAATGACTGGACTATTAATAATTTAGTCAGTTGTATTTGAATCTCAGAGCCTGGGGTTTGACTATCGAAAGCTGTATGAAGGCATGAATGCATTTTGATTCGCAAGCGCACTAGTGAGAGCGCTCGCGAAATTTCAAACTGAATTATGGTACGTATGCATCTCACGAGTGGTGAAACTAGGTGGTAAAATCGCGAATAGGGCGCGCGGCAATATCAAAGACAAGCTATTATTATTCTCTGATGGTGGACATTTACATGTCTCTGTAGACATTTTTCAAATTTTCTCATGATCACATTTTGTCTTTTTAAACTATGTCACAAAACAAACTACTATCTATAGAAAACTGCATAGGTATTTAAGGAAAAAAAGATTATTAGTTTTTTCACGAAACAATTTTTTTAGTAAGTTACCTAATGTTTGCTATATTCTTTCCCTTTGGAGTGTTAATTTCAATAAAATATTCGTATATTTATGATATAAGGGACGTTATCAAATGAGAGAATAGAAAAAGGCGAAAAACATGAAACTTCAATCCGCATTATTGCGGTTCCGCATTAATTCTATCTCAACGACTTCCGCTAAAGCAGGGATGGGGAAACTTTTTCCTTCGAGTGCCAATATTTACTAACGAAATATATGGCGGGCCAAGTTGTTGCATATTTAGTGAAATATATGAAATAAATTATTTACTGAATATTGATAGTTATTTTCTGAATACACCAATTTTTCGGATTAGTGATTTTCGGATGACCACCTTTTTTCACTGTTGTGTAAAAAGCCTTTACGAAGACAATTTTTTGTTAGTTTCATTATTGAAAACATTTGTTCGCACAAATAGCTTGTACCAAACATAGCCATTATTTTTTGGGCGTGGGTAACTATATTTGGGTATTGTGTCCTAGATAAAATTCAAATTTGCTTTTGTTAAGAAATAGTTGTTTTCTTTATTTTCAGTTTTGCTCATACAGTCCGCACTCGCGAAAGTTGTTGTTATATGCGAGCCGCGCACTTCCAATGAGAATGAAATTTCTAATAATACAAAAACTTCACTTGATTTTTGTTTGATGGTTGCGGGTCGGATTTCAACGCTTCACGGACCGGAGATGGCCCGCGGGCCGTAGTTTCCCCATCCCGGCCCTAGAGTCTTCATCGGGATATTTTTTATATTAGATATTTATCATTAGCCTGTGTCTCTCTACTGCTGGATGTAGGCCTCTCCCAAGGCTCGCCACTACGCACGGTTTTTTCTGTTTTTCGCATCCAGCCGCTTCATGTGAAGCCCCTTAGGTCGTCTGTCCATCTGGCAGCAGGGCGTCCCACGCTGCGCTTTCCAAATCGTGGCCTTCATTCGATAACTTTTCTACCCATCGGTTATCAGCTCTGCTCTGCGACAGATGTGACCGGCCCATTGCCACTTTAACTTGCTAATTCTCTTGACTATGTCGACAACCTTGGTTCTTCTGTGAATTTCAGAACTTTGATCCTATCCAACAAAGAAACTCCGAGCGTAGCTCGCTCCATAGCACGCTAAGCGACCTTTAACTTGTGTGTCAGTCCTGCGGTAAAACTTGTGTATTAAAAGTATGTTAATCCAGGTAATTAACTACATGTGTGCCAAATTTCATCCAAATCAGTACAGCCGTTTTTGCGGGAAAGAGTAGGTATTGACAAATATCCAGCCATACATCTCACAAACTTGCATTTATAATATTAGTAGGATTGTGCACTCTAATACTTAATGACGTAGAAAGTGATGTGGCAGCACAGCACAGCGTATCGGAGGCGTGTGAGACAGACGCGGGGCGGGCGGTTTCGGCGTGGCACTGCAGTTTTCCCCGCCCGCACCGCGCGATCGCCGCATTTTCCGCGAGGGGCGAGTCGGCCCCTCGCCCGCGTGAGCTGGGAAATCGCTTCACCACTCAGTCAGTCCGGCTCAGCCGTCGCGGTGTCACGACGCATAAAACTCGCGCTCTGCTTACAGTCCGCTCGCTGCGAACACTCGCTGCGACATACGAATCAAACGCGGCGAAAATAGTGAGCTCGTTGGCCGGGAGCAGGGAAAGGCCGAATTTACTGCTAGTGTTGCCACCGTTTGGCAGGATGCTGCCTGCACTGCTACTGCTAGTGCTGGCAGCGCTGGACCCTGCCATAGCGCGCCGGCACGCGCCAGACTTGCGTGAAGATGAACCCGCGCGCCGCACTACGCGTCCCGCCGGTGAGTCCCATCCCTAATAAAATCTACTGCTCGTTGCCAAACAATATCTATTATAAATCTAACACTCGCTGCATTTAAATCGCATATCTGCTCGCACGGTATGCACGGTGCAACACTCATTTCTTACACCAGTTCTTACTACGTCATAGGTATTGCGGATAAATCGCCACTTGTGAATAGTGAATGCGTAAAACACGCGTGTTTATGCAAATAATTGCATACCGAGATATATAACCTGTATAGGTGAGCGATGTTATTAATTACAGCGCGCGGACACAGCGCGGTTAGTTTAGTTGAGGCATGCCGCGCCTGCGACGCAGTCCGACAACCAGTCGGTTATGATTACTTACAATATACCCTTATCGGTAGGTACCCATTGCTTACGCGAGTTAACGTGTGACATTGTTATCGGAAAGTCGATATAGCAGTTGATACGTCGGGATAACAAAAACATTGCCACGTGAGAGTCACACAAATAAAATGTCTCATATAACTTAGGTGGTGTGGTGCACAAATCAACACACTTTAAAAATTCTCTGATCGACCGAGATCTAATCTCATTCTATCGGATAAAGACCTTAAGAGCTCACTTTCCAACTCGAGCAGCTTACCAATTCCACACTATGTATTTGTAAAACTATGTAAAACATGACATTTCTGAGATATAATATTAAGGTTTGGATGGAAACAAAAAAAACTGAAATAAATTTCATATCTAGTATTATTAATTTAAAAAACATTTGTGACATTTTCGCGGCTTGAATTTTTTTTCATAAAAAACATCCTAGCTGTAATGTAGGTACTTACATTTAAAATTGGGTTGTCTATAGCTCCCATTTATAAAGATTTTTCTAAAATATTTTTATTGCTGGCGTATGATATGTTATTATTTTCGCCAGTTCAATAAGTGTCGCGAATGTCTTGCGTCGCAATCTGTCTTGGTTTATTTGCATTATAGTGAGTTGAGTTGAGACAACAAATTCTCCCAAATACCCATTAAGTATATATACGCTCGTACAGCGTATTCTTAACAGATCAAGTGAATAAGTGTGGCTGTTTTATTAACGCCTCAAAACTGACACTACAAGGATAAGCCGCTTATCTGGAGAGGTGTAGATGTTACTCTTTGAGATAAATGCCTCATGCTGAAATGACATCTCAAAAATAAACCAGATATCGGACATTACCCTTCTAAACTTATTTGTACATTTCAAGATCAGGCAAAAACTTTAATCATTTAACTTAATTACGTGTCACGTTGTGTCTCCGGGATGAACACCTAAACTACTGAACCGATTTTGATAAAATTTCATAACCATGTGTAATTTGGTACAACTTAAAAAATAGGATAGTTTTTATTTTGAACTCTTGCGAAGCCGGGAGCTGGCCACTAGTGATATAGTATAAATTGAAGTCGCTTTCCGCGTTTGTCTGTCTGTATGTCTGTAACTCCTAAACCACGCAATGGATTTTGATGAAATTTTCACCATCAGTTAGATAATTTTTCACGTAAGGTTTATCTATACTAATATTATAATGAGAGAAGATTTGTATCTTTGTTTGTATAATGAATAAACTCAAAAACTACTGCACAGATTTTGAAAATTCTTTCACCTATAGAAAAATACATTATCAACGAGTAACATAGGCTATATTTTATAAAGTTACGCGGGCAAAGTCGTGTGCAACAGCTAGTATTATATATAATAAAACCTTATAATTTTTTTATGTAAGTAAAAAAAAATTGCAACCAATCCGCCGAAACTGTCGTCAGATGATGTGTGTTTCTTCTCTAATACTTCTAAACCATCTAACGTATTTTATTACGGTTTTCACTAATGGAAAGAGGGATAAACGAGGAAGGTTGCATCGCGGGCGAAGCCGGGTGCGGGTCGCTAGTTAATAATAATAGGTATCTTTTAAAAATATAATTGGTGTTTATACACTGAAGTAAGTTAGCAATGTAAACAACCAATGAAATCTATTTTGAGTGTTCAACGACTAAAGTATTTTGGAGTTTTAAAATTCTTTGTTAGCTTTACGTTTCCTTTCATCAGTTATTTCGTTTCTTATCTGAATTAGTTAGTTATAGTTAAAGCTATCAATATTTAATCTTTATTTTATAATTTTCAAGAAAATAATTTAGTACTTTTAAAAAACTTTAAAGGCTGAGAACTACTAAGAATAAATTTGGTTCTGAGATTTAGTGGTGCCAACTTCGTTTCCCAGTAAATCTAAATTGTTCTTTAATTTGGCTTTCGATTGACATTTTTATATGTATTATTTTATTCCCTGGACATTAGTTTTCCTTTGAAAGGTGAAAGTGGACTGTCCGCCTGTCTGCCACCCTTTATGATAAAAATGTAAAAAAAATATCACATTTCATTTATTTTTTCAAAGTAGATACATTCTGGATAGTGATCAATAAAACAGGAAAAAAATTGCGCATTTAATTCTCTAATATGTTTATATTAGCCAGGCCATTCATTGTAATTTGAAAACTCATTATAAGGTATCGATTTTATGACTGAAATCTAATCTTGTGTTACGATGAATGATGACTGGAAGTATGATTTTTTTATATAATAGTTCCTTCTATCGTCCTACGGTGTTTTTATCTAAAAATTGATAAAACAATCGTTTGTAAAGAAATAAGATTACTTGGAATTATGTTTGAAATAATGTAATAAAGTTTAATTAAAATTTCTTCTATTTTTTTTTGGTATTATTTTTTTAATGTGCTGTATTTTATCACTTTTACAATGTATAAGCGTCCCATACCTTTGGCTGAGATGACAGACCACACCATGACACTAACCCGGTGTTTAACCCTCTCCACAAGGCAATCTGCGTGGAATTGTTCCTTAGGGCGTCGTCTTATTGAAGAACTTTTGTCAACCAAAATTTGAAATGTTGATTCGTCGTTTGTGATCCGGAAAATCACACCTGTAATTTAATAGAATTGATAGTAGAAACAAAATGTGTTATTCAAAACAGCTTTCCTTACTCGACTCCAGTCTGCAACAGTCATATTTCGATGTAGTCTAGCCCAATGCAGTCGTTTCTATTTCATAGCATCGGTTAGGCGAGGTTGTCGGCGGCCTACCAAAACTACCTCCGCTTTGTCTTTTCCGAGATCTTTAAATCCTCGTCGATCACTATCGTAGTCAAACGGGCAACGCTCTTTTTACGATTTTCGAGACAGATGTCCCTGATTTTTGATCGGTACGAGGAGTGGTGATCGGGTGATCCTTTTCCTAACACATTTGCCAACACGATTTGCCCGGAAAGGTTTTTTACTGTCAATTTTAATTTTTATTCGATTGACAACAGTCTCTGAAACCCCAGAATTAGCTGCTATGTCTCTCTGGAAATGTGTGGAATTCTGTAATAACGTTTTTATCACTCTACATTTACTCGGAGACGTGTCTGAAACATTACCCATTTTAAAAATAGAAAATTTAAGATTATCATGTCGAACTATTAATAAAATGTAAATTCATACACGAAAAATAGCAAAAGTATTGTTATAAGAAGCATTACTTACCTTTTAATTATTTTAATTACCGACACAAAAGTCGGTTAAAAACTTATGAAGTCGCTATCAGCGTTTGTCTGTCTGTATGTCTAACAAACGAATAGAAAATATAACAAACGACAACACTGCAAAGCGCCTTTTTAACGAACAATGATTATAAGTAAGAAGAAACCTACATAATTGACAAATGGCGCATGTATCCTGTGTTGCCATTTGACAAAGGCAATAATAACGATACCAGTAGCAATATCAAATAAAATAACCATTTAAAAACAATATCATTTACTCAAACAAATATTATAAACTAAAAATTACATGAATATGAGCACTGTCCCTAATAATTTGGCCACCGATGGTAAATTAGTTATTGTAAAAATAATAATATTTTTATCTAATCGGCACATACATGCAATCAATAGAAACCCAATAAAAGCGCAAAATTGATGAGATGTCTTGTTGGAATAAATTTTGATCTTTTATCACTCTTTACTGAGCGAACAAGCAGGTATATAGTATATTGAAGTTAGCATTATTAATTCATAGCAACTTTTACGGCAGTACTAATATCTTTATTTAAATTAATTTGAGTTTATTTGGAGTTTATCGCTAACATAAATTTCAAGCCAACAAGTTAAAGTAGCTTCTTAAAAAATACCTATTTCGAGCTTTATTTCTTTTGTAAAATTGTTTAATTATTTCAAAATAAGCTTGGTCTGCTTATACCTTATAAAATTTATATGATAAATATACCAAAAAGCACAGACAAACCTAATTCTACCTTATAAAATGTTAACAGTCAATGAGCCACTGAAGAAACAGCATACCAAACACATCAATCGTGAGTTAAAAACGAAAAAAAAAAAAAACTAAAGAAAGAATAAAATATATAGTGAAGGAAACTATTAACTAGAAAAATGCTTTATAAATTTTATTTTTACTACTATTAGCTAGCCTACCCGAGACAGCTCTAGACGAGTGTAGTTGATGCGTAAAGTTAACTGGTTTCTGGAAAATATATCTAATTATTTATTGGTGTTTACAGAGCCTACAAAAAGTTTCATATTTTTTAATGTATTTAAAAAAAGAATAAACTTTTAACAGTTAAAGAGCAAGATGACATTTTGGATGTCGCACTGGTGGCTTCTTTAAGAATTAAAACTTTCGTTTAAAAACATAGTTTCTAAATCTGTGAAAACGGATTTTTTATTTTTGACGAGCCCGATGGATGAGTGGTTAGGGTGCTCGCCTTAACACTCTGTTTCAAGGGTCCTAGGTTCGATTCCCGGAAGCGACAACTTTGGAAATAAACTTTTCAATGTTGACTCCTTGGCTCTAGTCTGGATTTGGAAAGTAGTGGCTTAGTAGAATTTTCACAGAACAGTGATTTTATATAAGGAAAGGGTACATAAATCCATAGGTAATTAGGTATAGATATTTTTCGTCGAACAAATTTCTCGTACTTTATACTATTGGAAAACCCTTGACGTTTGGCTCAGTTTTAATGAATGTAATGACATATAATACCTACATTGTGTTTTACACTCTTTGAACACATTGAAACTGTGCACGCCGCCCGTTTGTATAGAAATTTTGGCAAATAAATCAACTGAAAAAGTCACTATGATTCAATTTCCAGACGATTTTCATTAACTTTTCCGGAAATTCTCTTTGCCAAGACAATCTTAATGGGTGTGCCAAAAATGTTTTTTTTTTAAAGTCTGACATTGGTACAGATAAGAAAGTTATACTTAAGATTAATTTTTTAAAGATTATCATAATATTCAAAAATTTTAATACAATAACACTTGCTAGAAACACACACCCCAACAATATTAAATGATTAAATAAAGCTATACAGAGTACAGACTGCATATTAGCGCATTTCAAGTAGGTACATTACAAGACAATGTTACCATATCATCGTTCATTAATTCCATAAAAGAAGACAGAGCTACAACCTCTGCAACATTTAAATATGGACCTCTGGTTCGATGAATGAAATTTATTATTATTATAACACTAGCGGCCTGTTCCCGGCTTCGCCCGGGGTGCATTTTTTTTACGTAAAAACCTTCCCTGATTATCCCTCTATCCATGAGTGAAGACAGAATTAAAATCGGTCCACCCGTTCTCGAGTTTTGCGCTTAGCAACACATTTAGGGATTCATTTTTATATTATAGATGTGCATACTCGATTTAAAGGTGCTATCAAATTTACTTCCTATATGACATTACGGATGTAGCTTTAAATATGAAATACCTTTAGCTTTAATAAATCACATTATGTACTCATTCTTAGTCACAATATCAGTGCCTTTAATTATTGCTTCCTGCAAGTCACTTATGCAAGTCACTTGCTGATACCATTTGCCAAATTTTAAAGCTTTTTGAAAAAAGAAAAACAAAAAGAATATTTTCATGTAAGTAATATTTAAGGCCTAATAAAAAACGTTTTCTTTTAGACACCTTAAACACAGACAGACAGGCTGACGATCCACTTTGTGGTAGGTAGCTACCGTCGCCTATAACTAAAGCAACGCCACAGGTGCTGAAAGTTCTCTGCCGACTATAGTAGGATTAAGGATAAGGGATACGAAAATGGGTTCTGGAATCCCTTACTCATTCATCGAAACATTACAGCACACGCTGTTATTTCACTGTTTTTATTCACGATGGGCTGCCCAAATGACTGCGAAACCCAGTGGGCCACCACTAATATTCTTGTTTTTTTTTTTTCACGTGAATACTTTCTTTTAGAGCAGAAAAATGTTTTAGTGAATTTACGTAAAAATAGATTCGAAGAGAAGTGATTACAACTAAAACTTAACAGTTATTGGTGATGAGATATGGGCTGATAGTGCCGAAACATGACAATAATCAAGGTAAAAGTGCTTGTGAATGAATATTCAGTGGCCGTTCTACTACTTGTACACGGAGCGTGAAGGTCGCATGACGTACGATAAAGGTGGGTGTTGGCTGAAAGGGCGCCAACTTCAGGTTTGAATCTTGCGTAATGATTATATGTGTTTTGTGTAGTACCTACACTACAACGCGGAATGACGACGTGGTCGGCTGACACGAAGGTGCTCATTCGTCACCTCAACACATAAACTGGACGAATGTTTTTTGAAGTAAAAACCTCTTTAGACGCATTGGGCACTTTGTATGAGGAAAAAGCGCTGAACTCGCATGACCGTCACGCGTTCCGTGCATGTGTTTAGGTGATAGGCTAGATTATACCAGCTCTCGAAAAAAAATCCAGGTCCAGGTTTAGAAATAATAGAGATAGGTATATTTGAAAGTTGGGAGACACCCTGGACGACATTATTGGGTAAAAAATAATAATATCCTTAACATTAAGATTAAACATTTACAAATGTTTTTTTTTTGTAAAATTACCTAATTATAGTGTTTATTTTATTATTATTTATAGTATAGTTTGTTACCAACATAATCTATTAATGTTTTTAAACTAAAACAAGAGAATGAATCCGAAATTTAAAGATATTTATTTATTTAATTATGAATATGTGGATATCAATATATCCTGAAACGCTCTGCTTAATAATAATTTTAATTGGGCATAATATTTATGGTCTTCTGTCTTAAATTATGCACCTAATATAATTTTGTACAAAGAAATCTAATGCGATTCAGACAATTTAATTTAAATTTATATGTCTATCAGTAGCACTCGATGTTATTAATTTAAAATTAGATATTACGTAGGTGTAAGGTTATTTTTGGAACGGCGATCACCTTATCAAATGATCTTATAACCCAAAACGATACAAAAATGGCACAGTGTCAATATCTAAAATATATTCTGTTTAAATGGTTCTGTTAATAATATTATATAATTAATATGTATTAATGAATTCGTAAACGAGCCGTGTTTGTACATTAAATATTCTTGTCATACATTGCAATGACAAGGGACAAAGGGACTTTGCTTAAGGGAATTTAAGGCGCTTGGAGTCGTCAATGGCGTTGACCGTCTGGGCGGGGTGTAGCTCAGAATGTGGAGGAATTAGTATATCTTCATTTTTAAATGAAAATGTTGATAATTTTTCAGCTTGTAAATAATTCCAATCGCCGTACCCGCTTAGGACCAGTAGGGATTCAAGCCAAAACACTGGTTGGGTAATTTTTTAAATATTGAACTTTTAGTTAAACAAAAAAAAATGTACGAAATGTCTAAAGTTTGATGATGTAGCCACAAACGATGTAGCTTTTTGGTATAGCCATAAACGAGGAGTATGCTTAAGAAAATACCCATTTGAGAGCACCAAGCGCCTTAAGTAATTGTATTAAATTAACCTTAATTAAATTCATCCACATAGGTATTATATTAGGTAAATTTATATAAAAAATTATATATAAAATTAATTTATTCTTTCTATTCTTAGAATACCCATTAATTGCAAAATTTTTGAAAAAGTAATTTTACGCAATAATCTACTTCTTAGAATCTTTGTTTTAAACATTCATATGTCTATTTTGTGATTAGGTAGGTACTAAATACTGGCTGTATTCGCATTTAACATATTCAATTGGTATGTAATTGCAGACACCGTTTACCTATTTGCAAACAGAAACTTGAAACTATTTGCATTAGCTTTGTTATTGTTGTATGCAAATGGTGTTTGAAGCAGCGATAAATGAATTACTTAGTGCAATTTTAACTAACATTATAAATGCGAAAGTAGTTTGTGTGTTTGTTACGCTTAACTACTCAACCCGTGAAAATGAAAAATTTTCTCAATATATCAAAATAAAATTACACTTTGTCTGGGATACAGAAACACAGGATACAGGATACTTTTTATTCAGAAAAAACAAAACTACTGTTCGAGGGATCATCTAAATTTTTTTTATTTTTAACCTTCGACGACAGACGCAAAAATGGAGTATTATACGCGTCTGTGTGTGTGTGGAATCGTATCTCCCAAACGGATGGACCGATTTTGATCAGGTTTTTTTTTTGTTTGAATGCTAACATGATCGGGATTCTTAGCTATAATTTAAGGATAAATAGTTATTAAAACATTAAAAACACAATCTTTTTAAAATTCCTTAGGCAGGTTTTTGGTCCACTTGATGGTAGGTGTCTACTCTCGCCTATTAGACAAGCAAATGGGTTGCACAGACCTTGATAGGGTAAGGAAAGGAATCAGGAGCGGATGGGAATTATTTAGTGAATTCTGGCATCATGTACTGCTTTTTCAGGGGGAGTATACACATAATTGTAAGGGTCTAAATAACTGACTGTTTAGTATATGACTGCAGTATGCAGTTATCTCTGCCCCTATTAATCTTGCCAATTATTAAACAATTGTAGCATCTAAATTGAAAGACGTATTTATGTTTGTATGTTTGTAGTTGTGATCGTCCAGATTGGTTTCTGCATAACAAAGAGATTTTTTGTCAACGCGGATAAAGGCGCGGGCACCAGCTAGTAATAAAATATACGGCAGTGATGTTTGCACTAAGCTAAACAGCGAGGGAATGCAAGTGACTTTGTAAAAGATAAAATCGGTTTAAAGAGTTCGCATGGCGTCAAGTGTAATGTCGTAAATCGTATTTGAGTCGCGTTCTGCCTGCGGCGAGTGTATAGTGGCACACAGCCGAGTGTCGCAGTCGCAGGACACTTATGTCCAATTCAGTTCAGCCGTTAGTTCATTGCCCCGGAGCTTCGCCGTAACAAACGATCCGCTCGGTGACGTCACGTCATGTGCGTTGCACTCAAATTGCATTAGTCGCTTACTACATTACGTATCTGAACTTACTCCCTTTTTGGATTACTTTAAACTTCTCATCATCATGAGGTCATCATGGCTATCCTAACAAACGCGGCGGGGCGGCTTGAAACAGAGATCTGGTCATTCCACTCGCGGAAATTCTTAAGTCAGGAAGTACGTCGTCTACCCTGCTTGCGTCTACGATGTATTTTAACCATGCATGATCAGATGCAGCAGATCATACTTCTCGGCGGGCATGATATGCCCAAAACATTCCAGGTTTTTGACTATTTTTTTTTTCAATGACACACACTTAGTAGCGCACTAGCGATTTATATACTTTTATATGCCGCTACCTTCTTTATTAATCGCTCTTTCCAGTAGTAAAATCAGTTCCAGCAGTTAGCGAAATCCCTTCGCTAACTAGGAAATGGGCGGATGGTCTTCAAGCGCCTAAACAAATCTTCATAAATTATAGCTAAGAACAATCCCGAGCATGTCGACATTCAACTAAAAAGAGGGATACAAATTGGTGTATTCGTTTCGGAGCTACGATTCCACAGACATGCACAAACACACACTCCAAACTGACAACACCCCGTTTTTGCGTCGAGCGTTAAAAAATGGTATAATAAGAACGTAGCTGTGAAATTCACATATAATTAACACACATGCAATGATTATAATATTATGCTAATTTACTATGATCAACATGCGTACGACATCAAGTGCGTTGTGTCAGGCAAATATTAGCGCTCTCAATTAGCGCCCAACGGACTCGCTTCCACGAATTTAATTGGGGTTAAAAAAAATTAAGTACAAACACACTTATGTCTCAATTAAAGCCGACAAAAACTACACTCATCAATAAAATATTCGGTTTTGATCGGCACCTATTTCTTTAGGCATCATACAAAAAGCTCGCGGGGGTCACTACAACATAATCCTTCGCGTCATACGTAATCCCTCGCCTGCTGCCAGTTCGCGCACAATAGACATTAATTTTGAAAGGCACGGGATAGGAATGTCGCCGACGCAACCTCTTGCAGGTAGAATTTTTGGCACCTTTATGATCAAATCCTGACGTGTCATAAGCCACCCACCCACAGGTTCTCATTAAGCCGGTAGCTAACAAAAGGCGCCGGGCAGACCATAACGTTGTCGGCTTATGCGTTCCGAATGGCGGGTCGTCGTCCGGAGGTGCCCTCGCGTGCTACAATTGCATACAATACGCCTTCGCGCGACCCGACAAGCCAAAAAGTTAGAAAAGTATGACGCTGTGGGACTCCGCCCGCGCGATATCATCTCGGCGCCGCGTCGCGTCGCCTCCGTAGCCTACAACCTCGTTTCGATCCTTAAAGGCTGTTCCAAACGACCGCGAACACTGCTCCATATTATATCGAGCATTTGGCTCTACTATATTCCGTCACCTAGGGTCTCACCAGAATCAGAACGAACCTTGTCTTCACAGAAACGAGGTTTTGTTTGTTTTCCTAAGTAACTAGAGTATATAGGAGGTTTAGCATTTGCTTGCCTGCCACATATCTATTTATCTATATAAATAAAACTTAAGATCTATATAACAAAATGAATCGCTAAATGTGTTGCTAAGCGCAAAACTCGGTTGGAACAAAAACTAGAAAAGTTGCCGGGAAAATCGCTAGTTGACTCGTACAAAAAAATAATATAGAATTGCCTATATACACAACAAATTTATGTCACAGAAAGATCTGCTGAAATAACATAAGTTGTATTAGATCGCAAGCGTTCTAAAACATAATGTATTAAGAAGAAAGACCACATGATCGCGTTTCGATAAATCGTGGCCGTTTGGGGGAGCCTTCGGGCGTTTTGTAACTGTCCGCTGGAACACGTCCGGTGTCAAGATGTGTACCTGCTCGCATAATTAGAAGTTCACATTAAAGATCCGGTGAAATATTGCACTCCTTAGAGAATTTAAAACGCAGTGTGAATACGGAGAAGTAATAAACGCGGCTCCGAAATTTAAGCGATCGGGATTTATTTTGTGTGTGCTTTTTTATTTGGTCATGTAGGTCGTCGGAATGGCTCTGTCGTCGATAATAAAAGTTGGTGATATGGTTGAGGTCGCCGAGCTTGTGTGCGAGTAACGAAGCTCCACCCACGTTATGAACTTGAATTAAATGAATGACGCAGTTGTATGAATGGCGCGGGAATAAATGCGAATCGGAAGTGCAAACCGCGCTCCGGCACGCTAGTCCATTGGGCGGCCTCACGTGCATGCATCCGCTCCACAGACCTATACAATACATAAAGCACTGTACTTACTATAGTATTTTGTGTTTGTCTATTCCGAAAGGATGTTGGCATCGAGAGAGGACAGTGCAAAATTAGTATGAAAATAAGAAGAAATAACCATTAACATGATATCTGAGTGAATCAAAAAGTTCTTAGAATTTGAGTAACAAATAAAAGAACATGGGTTTATTTTTATTTTTTATTTTTCAGCTTGTCCATCGATACTCTTAAGGTGACGTTTTTCAATTTTTTTTCATTCCTTCACAAAATAAGCTTTATTCTTGAGTATTATAAAACTCCTTTACTGCAACCATGACTGCGTTGTTATCGTCAAATTTGGTTCCACGGACGTATTTCAATTTTAGGAATAAGTTAAAATCACTAAGAAGTAAGTCTGGGATGGTCAGGGGTCAGTCAGGGGATGGTTAAAAATCTCAAAGTCTATTGGTTCAACTAAGTACTATTTTTTTGATTTTCGTAACGTGTAAAATGTGTTTGTTTTTTTGAAAAAATATTTTATTTACAAACACCTCTTTACGATTATATATATATATATATATATATAGATAGATTATTATTATAATATATTATTATAGATGTACGCTATAATAAGATTGCAAATGCAATGAGTAGGTAACTAAACTGCGTTTTTTTAATTCGAAGGAGTAATTTGACAGGTCCTAATGTCAAATTTTAAAATAATGATACCAGCGTATTTTCCGTAGTGCTGTACTAATATCGGTTTTTTTAACTAGTTATATTTTACGGTAAAATATTTTTGATCTTTAAATAATTAAATAATAATTGATATTAATTCTTAACTAATTTATGTTCTATAAAGCATTGATTACAGTTTTATAAAACCGTAAGTTTTTTTAATAAGTTCGATTAGGTGACATCACTATTTTTGTATCGTCAACCTGCAATTACTCCTTCGAATTAAGAAACGCAGTATACATTAACAAAATAAACAGAGTAATAAACTTACTCCTCGATTTCAGTTATTACTCTGTTTATTTTGTTAATGTACTCGATTTCAGTTCGCGCCAAATGGTTTCGTGCATTCTTTTGGTGCCAAATGTCAATTTTCTAGTAATGTTCCATCGCTGGAACAGCCTCGTGCAGGCTAACAAACACGCCAGTCAGCCAGTGTACTAGCCAATTTGGCGCTTATTTCTATAGTACCCAAGGGCGATAATGGTCTGTCAAGAGACTATTTGCTCACGCAATACCTAATGGATTCGAGCACTCTTCTCAATCGCTCGCGAAACGTGTTTGGATAAATGCTAGTGTGACTTTCATATTCCGTCCGTTCAACGAGCAAATAGTCCTTATTGTTTATTTTTATAGCTCAAACTTAGCTAGAGCTGTTTCTGATACCACTTTATTGCACAACTAGCGACTCGCTCTAGAGTTATTATACAGTTATATAATTTTATCACTATTATCCTAGTTATCACTATTTTCATTAGTGAAAACCATATAAACAATCTTTACATGGTTTAGAAGGTTTGTGAGTTATATAATCCATATTCGTAATTAGTCACATTCTAGTATATAAGACATTTTCTTTATAATGTCTCAATATTAATAAGATCGGAATTTACTCAAAAAAGAAAAAAAAACAGACAGACGCGGAAATCAACTTCAATTTGCCAGGCCAGGCCGTTGTTCAAATTATATCTGTTTAACCGCGTATTTCTTTCAATATTTTTGTATTGATAATTCAAAATATATATATTTTGATAATGTTTTCGTTTTCGTTTAGAAAATATTTAACAAAATTTACATAGTTTACATGAGGTTTACATAGTTAGAACATTTTGCAAAAAAAAAACTGCGCTCTCCACTTGCGAAGAAGCGACGGATTGTTAATAGCCTTATTTGTTTGTTACAAAAATAAACAATCGACAAATTCTTAGACAACTCAACAACTCTGTTATCTTGTCGATATTATAATAAATTTGTTGTGAACGTTGTATTCCTTTTGTGGAGTTGAGAAAAAGCTTCTTTGTTTAACATATACATCGGTGAAGATGTTATAAAAAGTTGTCAAGGATGTGGAATTGCATGGCTGACAAACTTGTGTGTTTAAAACGAGAAAGGACTGGAGCAGACTGTCTTTGAGGCAACATTCCTGTTAGGTCGTCGTCTAGCCCTCTGCAAACATCCATATTATTTTATAATTAATCATAAATCATAATCAGTGCACGTATTCATTATATTCTTACTTGAAACAGTTAATTATCAGCTGTGCCCGCAACTTAGCACGCGCTGTAGTTCGTTTTTTGAAAATCCCATAGGAACCTAACATTTTTCGTAAATGTACAGTATATGTTTTGCAAATTAAATTTTGTATATCGAAACTCAAATCATTTATAGTAAGTAATATACATACTTACCTACGGTTTAACTGAGGCTTAACTGAATATTTAGAAAGCTTAGGCTATGGAGAATATGAGATATCTATAGATATTTTTCTTAGCTTTTTTACGGATATTTTTAGGATATTTTTGTCGTCTTATAACTTAATTTTAGTTGTGTGTTAATAAAAAAATGTGTACTCATGTTTTATATTCATTAAAGATTACATTACAAAAGCTTAGACCGGGAATACCTACAAGGAAACTTTGACGTTTGAACGTGTCTTTAAATAACTACAGAGAGCGGTGCTTAGGTTTCAAGGACTTAAACACAATTAAGACAAAGTGAAACGTAATGGTAGCAGTTGTCATATTAAAATATCTTGTTGACAGTGAGTGTACGTAGCCGTGAGTGTCCCCCAAAGCGTTGCGAATCCGGTCTGGTTATACAGTTGCACTCCATAGATGGCCAGTGATGGCGGCCGTTTCTCCTGTGCACCCGGAGGCCTGCGCAGCAACTGATGTACCTATAATTTCATACGCAACATCGACCATTCTACATACATTTATAGAAACCGAACTTACCTACCTATGAAAGACAACATTTCTTTATTAACTCTCTTATTAAAAATAGCGACTCATCTTAAAATAAAAAACCCAACGCCTGACAAAACGATAACAGATATAAAGATTGAAAAAAAAAAAAAAATCGCTCCTATATTTTGTAAGGCATTATATTTTTAAAAGGGGCGCGGACGAGGTCGCGGGCACCAGCTAATGTTCAATATGTAAGAGGCTAGTTACTGAGGTTTATAACTGCAGAACGCAGTCGTAATTAACCATGATACGGGTCTAGCTTTCCAAAGTTCTTTCCATAAATTGGTAATTTGTAAATCCATCACGATTTACATGTGATAAATCGTGATGGATTTATCACATGTAAATCACGCGTCTTTTTATGTTAAAGTTTTACAGACAGGCTGACGATCCATTTGATGGTAAGTGGCTACTGTCGCCTTTAACTCAAACAACGCCACAGGTGCTGCAAGAACGCTTCTGACATTAGTAGGATAAATAAGGGATTAAGAAATGGACATGGAAAATGTGTTCTGTTGTGTTTTAAGTTAATGAATAAATGTTGTTTTTGTGTTTCATAGTTATTTTTAGGACACTATCATTATACCTACCTAATAAATAAATATTGCCTTCAAATTCATTTATAAATGATAATTTTCTCAAATAAGACCGTTTTCAGTACAAATATGCATATGCAGTACAAATATACAAATATGCGTTTTCAGTACCAAATTGGAGTGTATATATGTTGTAACGTTACATTTATACACACATACAAATCCTGATAGTACATTTCTGAACAGAAAAAAAGACGAGACATATAATTAAATTATATGTTTTGATGAAATATATCTTAATATAGATCCTTACGCAGAATCGGACGCGATGAAAATAAAAATGTTATAAAAAGTGCCAGGTTTGTTTTGATGCAGACAGCTCTAAATCCTCAAGACCGCGTACTGTCAAAATAATGTCAAAGTGAATTCCGGGCGTCCAATATATTATAATAATTTTCCACTTGGCAGTAATCCTAGCGATTTATTTCGATCTACGTTGATATTATACCGCATACCGCCATATATCTAGTCGGAGCGTCATTCTCGGTCGGCGCGGTTGTTGAACTTCGTCTTACTGAGGCCTTAGGTGCGTGCGACCCGCAACATTTTCCTACTTTCAATTTCAGGTATAGTATCGGCGGCGAAATGTCTCATCTCAATGTCACCATTATATTTAGACGCGACGCGACATCGTTCCGGAAGTATGTGTCGGCGGTGTCTGCCGTCGCCTCCCGCGTTGCGTCTGCCGATACAGCAAACAGAAAACGATCAGATTTTAAGGTGTCCACTGTTTAGTTTTAGAGTAAGTTTAGATTATGTGCTATAATTTATACTTAAAAAATAGTTTTTCCTGACTGACACTATCAACGCACAGACAATACTTCTATGTATGCCGAGAAAGCTGAAATTTGGTGCATAGGTTTATTTTGTAACGTAAGCATATCCGCTAAGAGAAAATTTTTGAAAATTTCAACTGCGCACGAAGCTGTAAGTGGATCGCTAGTAAGTGTTTAAAAATAAACAAAAATGTTTATGTGGAAACTCGTTTTATTAGTGAAATTTATAACTTACGTCTATCTGTTTGATTTGCAAATTGTAAATAAATATATTTTCAAAATAATACAGTCACTTTATGTATGTTTTTAATACTGTAAATAGATAAAATAATATAAAATCAATTATGTCAAGCCTTAAAAGCAAAGCAAATTTATCCATTACATCCAAATAGTATTTTCTTGAATACCTCTACATTGATTATGCGCAATCAGACTATATTTCTCTGGTACTTACATTCAGACGAAGAGTAAGGTTTCAAAATTTTAGCTCTCGACTTTATTAAAGTCGGTTAATTAAGTTAACTAAACTTAATTAAAGTCGGTTTTTAATTGGTGAACTTAATTTATTAACACTGGTTAAAGAAAATCCGTTGTTTTTTTTACGTTAACAACTTTTCAAATAAATATAAAAACAATACCCTTGATTAACTAGGGTTAAACTAGAACAAAATTTTGTTTTTTTTTTTAAAGGGAGCATTTTTTGCGTTCTCTGAAATGTACCTCAATACTTTTCCTTTTGTAAGATTCTAGACGTCGAAATCTTCTATGTTCGGGGGTTTCAACAATTGGCAAGGTCTATACTCTATAGTGTCACAGACGCGCTTCCGGTAGACCTCTCTTACTTCCTGTCGCGAGAGCTACACGTCTGAGGGGCCATTACAAACGAATGACAGGCGACACGTGGCGCCTTTGACGTAATTATGTCTTAACTTTGACGTCAATGTTTACGTTCGCAACGTTGCTTGTTTCTTTATAAACACATTAAGTACAAAGTGCACAAGTGACTAAAGTACAGACTACACTACTTAGTCACTTAGTCCTATTACGATTGGCAGCGCATCTGCAACATCTGTGGCGTTGCTTGCGTTATAGGCGACGGTAGCCACCTACAATTAAGTGGACCGTGAGATAAGCTGCGTGCACAAACGCACAGGCAAACATACAAAAATTCTAAAAACTATTTTTTTGACCTCGATGACACACGTGTATAATTTTTTTTAATAAAATATTTAAAGTACCTATAGACGAGGTGTTTTATTACATGTATAGATATGTAATATAAATTTATCACAATAGGAACGAAATAATATTTTTCGACTGTAAATAGAATAAAACTGCATAATGTCAACATCCCAATAAGTATAGATGATCTAGATCAATAGATGATCTAGATAACAAATAGTGAATGGTTATAGTAAGACCGATATTAAGGGATCTTGAGAAGTTAATAGAAGGAGCCCCGCCCCCGCCCACAGCGTGCCGCCCACCGACTATCGTCCACGGAGAACTCGTTTAACATTGTAGTTTATAGATTTACACCATATTTAAATTATTAGTAGTAGTCTTTATTAGTAGTAGTGGTCGCTTAGTGGACGAAATTCGATCTTAATTCATTTAATTTTTAAGTTCTATTTTAATGCCTTCTTAGTTTGACATAGACCACAACTAAACAAAAGAGTAAATATAAAACATACGTAGTGTGTGCGGGTGTCAAACACGTAGTAGGGTGTGTGTATTGTTTATTTTAATTAATTTAATATATTTCTAATGCATATAATATAAAAATATTAGGTTTCTCCAGTCCTTCCCCATATAAAATTTAAGAGTATTGCATTTCTCACTCCTCCGTCCGCGCAATTTTTTTAAAAAGAAAAAAGTTTGATTTAAACTTAATAGACCAAGATCCCAGTCACCCCAGACTTACGTCATTTTAGGAAAGATGAAATTTTTAGGATCGGTAGTATAACATAAACTTAGAAAGGAATGGATACTCGCTAAGCTGAAAGCGGGGCCGTTTTACATGTAGCAGGTATCAAAGGTGGAAGAAAACCATGCTAACTTACGTCATTTTAGGAAGGCTGAATTTTATATATATTATTAAGTATAACATTTTAAAATATTTTCCAAAGAGCCAGACAAATCTGACGGGCCAAACATCTTCCCAGACTCGTTAAAGGTTCCGCTGTGCGAGGAAGCGCGAGAGCATTCAATATTATTTATATTTAAATTTTATTATATAATTTATTTATTCATAAAAACTAATAATAATTCAAGTTTTAAAAGCCTGTTTTTTTAGAAACTGAAAGTGAAGTGTGCTTATAAAGAATATTTGGGTACATCCTTTTCTTTAAAAGTAAATATTATGAAATTAAAATTTATAAATTATTTTTTTTTCTAATCATACAAAATATAACATTTTTCTAATCATTTATAAGTGAATAATCATCAATTTCATCACCCTCGAAGGGTGATGGACCCATCATATCTTCTTCCAAAAAATCTTCAAAATTATAATTATTTTCGTCATCTATCTCTTCCGTTTTACCGGTTGATTCATCTGTAACAAGAAATTGAATTACTACATTGCATATACCAACAAATATACATATAAAAATAATTTACATTAAATATTTATTACCTGGTTCATTTTGCAGTGACTCGCTTACAAAGCTAAGTAATTGATCTCTATGAAACCAATTAAAATTATACTGGTTATTTTCCATTACCCAACCATTATTTTCAGGACTGAAAGTGCTTGGATTTTCAGGACTGAAAGTGCTTGGATAGTTGGCTCGATGAAATTGTTGTAGTACTTAATTCACTTTTACACGGTGGCAGATTACTTGTATCAAAATTTCTTACACTTTTACGCTTGAATTCTTCATTTACATCAGAAACTGTGTATGTGTTGATAAAAACACCTCAAATATTATTAGTTTTTATGAATAAATAAATAATATAATAAAATTTAATTATAAATAATATTGAATGCTCTCGCGCTTCCTCGCACAGCGGAACTTTTAACGAGTCTGGGAGGATGTTTGGCCCGTCAGATTTGTCTGGCTCTTTGGAAAATATTTTAAAATATCATACTTAATAATATATATAAAATTCAGCCTTCCTAAAATGACGTAAGTTAGCATGGTTTTCTTCCACCTTTGATACCTGCTACCTGTAAAACGGCCCCACTTTCAGCTTAGCGAGTATCCATTCCTTTCTAAGTTTATGTTATACTACCGATCCTAAAAATTTCACCTTTCCTAAAATGACGTAAGTCTGGGGTGACTGGGATCTCACTCTATAATAAGTAATTCAATGTTCCGATTGATTGAAATAAATCCTACACTTTCTTTTATTTACATTTTCCCTACATTCTTGAATATATTCAAAATTTATAGACCGAGCGTCTATAATAATCAAAATAAAAACATTTACTCTACATACTAGCTTTTGCCGGCGATTTCGTCCGCACCCCTTGGAAACAGTAGGTACATTTTTCTTGATGAAAGGTGTATGCAAAATTTTTATGACGATCTATTGACTAGTTAAGGCATGAAAGTGTAACAAACAAATTAGTCATTTTCCCATTTATAATCGTGGCTGGGCCACGAAAACTTGGCGAAATCTTGAAATATCAGCAATTCAAGAAAGGTTGGATTTATCATTTATATCATTACCCTATCCCATTCGCTTGTCTTTATCCTAATCTTCCTAATCGAATAAAAAATAAACGAGTACCCGTGAAATGTGCACATATTAAAAGTCATACGTGTGCTGGGTCGTCGGATGGACCACACAGCTGATAGGGCCGCGTCTCGTCGGCGACTCTCGCGCGTAAACGCTGCAAGTGCTCTTCGGTATAAATTTTCATTTGTCGATATCTGAGATCGGCGCCTGCTCCATTAGTCATGTGACAGTATCGACATAAAATCGGCTCTCTCTGCCTTTTTAGTCGACGCCTGCGAGACGCAACTTACGGCAGTATGCTAATTTACACATTCTCACAACAGCTGATGAATGATTCGACTAACACAAAACGTACGCGAAATATTCATAATAACTTTTCATGGAATTTATTAATCGAATAAGAATTTTTTTTCCTTCATCTATACAATTTATCTATAGAATCTGGCTTAGGATTGCTATACATATAGTCGGGCCGGCACATTTCATTCGGCAATTTTTGTTGAACAACAAAGCCGACCTTTACATATGTTCGACTTTCATTTGGCTTACCCGATCGGCAAAATAACCCGGGTTTTGTTTAGTATATACATTGCGCGCCTTTCTGTCGAACGTTCATCTACATATAGGTATTCGTGTCTACCGCCCAGCTTTGCCGACACGGCTATAAGTATAGCAATTTGTCGAACGTTCATCTACACATATTCGATTCTACCGCCCGCGGCTATGCCGGCCCGACTATGTGTATAGCAACCCTTATAGAGCACAGATGTAGTAGGTATATGCAAGAAAGTAAAATTTACAGTACATACATACAAACATTTTAAATGTTTAACTATTTAGTCCATTTAGTAAGGTAACCCCTGAGCTATTTTGTTCTAAGCCATCATTATACTATCTCTCTGGGATAATGCGTAAACGTTAAAAAAGGTTTACTAGCACCGTTTGTTGTATGTCTCTTTTTATTAATGAAAGTTTGCCATTTACTGACAAATTACTACTGCATCGCAGTCATTTAGACAGCCCTTCTGGCGGCAGTAACCACCCCCTTACAGAAATCAACGTTAATCTTGAACACAAGATAATATTCTTGATATCAAAAAGTCTATTGATTATAATAAGATATAATCGTAAACGTTTATCTTACGAGTCACTGTTAAATAGTTATAAAATGCTTGATTTGAAATCCAGACGACTGCAACTAGAAGCTTTGTTACTCTATGACCTTTGTAGTAACAAATATGATTGTATAAATATAATGAACAAAATAGGATATTCTGTGCCCTCGCGAGCTCATGGGAGACAATCCCGTCAGTATCCATTTTTTGCAATTACACGATCTCGTACGAATGCAGGTTTACGTTCTCCTTTAAATCGAATGTTTAGTACATATAACAAGAAGTTTAATAAACTCGATATTTTTGCTTACAGTAAATTCACATATAATACACAAGTTGTCAATTTATTAAATGAAAAGCTGTAAATTATTCACACCATAAAGACACACACATACATATACAAAGCCCCAAACATACCTACTGTCGCATGCACGTTCACACCCTTGCACACACAGACGAGCTAAATATAATAAAAACTCATTTATTTTATGTACAATATAGGATTATATTATATTATTAACATACCTATTTAAGTATATTATAAAAATATAAGGAAAATCGTTTTCGGTAACACAGGTTCACCATTTGTAATTTTCCTAATGTATAAAGTGACCATCAATGCTGGGTTTACAATAATTTAAATTTTTTGTAATAGTGTTATTGTAGAAATGTTATTGTAAACTTGTTTGTGGTTCAATAAATAAATAAAATAAAAAATAAAAATAATCAATACTATATATATATATTTTCTATGTTAGTTACTGTGCAAATCTGTTAGTGTGCAAAAATAAGTGAATATTTGGTTCAGTTACTTGTACTATTATGGTATTTCGTGGTTCTGTACATTTGGTACTGAATGTTTGGACGAATATTCCTATTCGGTTGAACTCATATTCGGCCCATTTCTACTCTTGACCCATAGGATATGACTACTACTAGAGGTATATACTTCCCTTATTTTCAACTAACGGTTTTAGTTATAATTTTTTTCCATTTTATTTCGTATATATAAAATAAATCTTTAGATCGTTTATGTTTATGACATAAAGTTTTTATGAAACGGCGGTAACCGTAGCCAATAGTGAATGTCGGCGTCGTAAGACGGTCAATGAGCTCTTCTCTGACTCACCACATGTGACATATATAGACTCTATCAGATCATTACTTTCTTATAAGGTTTGGGTTTAAATAACGTATGTTATGTAAGGTCATAATAAACTTATGGTTGCATTTTTAAATGTTTGTAATTTTCATGTTCGCAACCAATTTGGATTTAAAGAAACTATTTTAGAACTATACAGAATTTTTAGATTATTTCACTAAAATACTAAATTAGGAAAAAACGAAATTGGTGATGAAGGAATAACGATGATAACTAAACTAACGACCCGTCTCTGGATTCGCGCGAAGTTGAAATTTTTAAAAAATCCATTTTTAGCTGATGCCTAAAAACATATGTTTCGAAAACGTTAAAAATAAACATATGTTTCGAATTTCACCTTTCTATATTAGATTTTGACAAACGATTTTATAAGTATAGGTAACTTGATATAATTTAAAAGCCTAGATTCTAAAAAGTCTTGGCAGTCAAAACTTCCTAAGTAATTGTAATACGTCATGCAGGGCAAAAGGTCGAAGCTGCAAAACGTCTGACACGATTGATTCAAATAAAACATAAATCATATAATTAGATATTTTATTATGTATAAGGTGCATAAAAAGCAACTAACATAAATTCTTTTCTGAAATAGAAATTCTATAATTAAACGTTTTGCAGCTTTAACGTTTTGCTTCACATTCAACCATTTGGATGTTTTGAAATTTAGCTGGACTGAATGAAACCAACCCGTTTTAAACCTCCGACGCCCGACTCAAAAGAGTAGCTGTGTGTTTGTCTGTGGCATCGTAGCTCCTAAACGAATGAACCGATTTTGATACGGTTTTTTTTCGTTTGAAAGCAGACGTGGTCGAGGTGGTTATTAGCTATAATTTATGAAGACCTGTTCAGGCGTTTGAAGATCAGTTAATTTCCTACTTGGCGAAGGGAACTCGTTAATTTCCACATGTGGAATTTGGTAATCTTGAACTGATGGTGCAGTATCAAGTAGTCTGAAAGATATCGAACTCCCCAGCAACTTACAGCAAATGTAGGCCTCTCCCAAAACTCGCCACCAGGTACGGTCCTCTGCGATTAGATTAGATTAGTCACTTATTAGATATAAGAAAAAAGTTATTTTAGATGCCCAAAAATTTCAAACAATAGAATGTATATGTACTTAATAATCAGGGACTGATCAAGAGTTCTGACCGCCCTAGGCTAATAATTATGAGGACGCGCCCCCGCCAGGTGTGTCACGGTAGTATATTAGTTTTGACTTTGTTTACTAGTGTGAAAATTTTAACATGGTTCATAGTACCTATAAAAGTTTTCAGATCGATCTGCAAGCGAAACTAACGTTGTCCTTTAAAATGCACGACATTTAACCTTAGGGTGGCAAACCTTAAGGTTAAATGTAATATTATTGCAATAGCATATTGAAGTTATTAAAAAGAGTTTATTTAACTTTTGTTACTCATAAGGTGTCGTGGCTGAGTGGGCTGTTACGTGTAGTGTTAAGCCGGCGTGCGTTAGGGTCTTAGATTCGAATTTTCGCTAGGGTTTAATTGTATATTTATTTAAGTGAAACATGTTAAGATACATAAGTGTCGAGACAAAATCTAAAACAAATCCGAATAACATAAAAAACGGAGCATTGAGTAAAATTTTCATTTTTATTTTTTAAAAACGTTCTAGTCAATAAATAGCTAATAAACATTTCTTCATTTTGAAATAATATTTAATTAAATATTCATAATAACTCATTTTCTACGGCTAACTAATATATTTTATAGTTACTACGATATGATTTCATGCTCGCCAGTGAACGCACAATTATCTTTACTATATATTTTTTAATCTCTAATAATTAATTCGTTAGGAAGTTACAAAATATTTATTTAAAACTATTAAATATTTTATTGGCAATGGGCTATCAAATCATTTTGTTGGCGTAAATAAAATTTAGTTGTCAGGAGAGATTTTATTTCTCAGTGTAGGGTAGATGCAATGATGCTAGATTAATAGCGCATGCGAAGACACGATTTCAGCGCGCCCCTCCGATTCTCGCGCCCTAGGCTGCAGCCTAATTAGCCTAAGGGTTAATCAGGCCCTGTTAATAATGCAAGGACAAGATATTCACACAAGTCACATGCAAATCTTTACGATTTGTTCTCCGGGAGAATCGCCGTGGGATGCGTACGTCCTACGTCCTTAGTATTTTGTTGTAATAAAAATTCCCGTGTTATTTCTCCGTGGACATTTCGACGGCTACAATGTTTAAGTTTGACGAATAAAGAAATTGTTTATTATGGGTTAGCGAGATGTGTAAAGGCGTGAAGGCACGCGGTACCTCGCGCTTTTCCCATATCGTCTCCCCATCTTAAACGGGCGGCTTCACCGCATACCAATTAGGGTCGGCCTTTGGTATAACGCATCAATATTAAAGTGAATTTTATTGATGTAGACAACATTAAAAACTTGACACCGAGTTTCTTTTGTATGCAATCCCTTATTTTATTAACGCCCGCCCTATATATTCTTCGTGAACTCGTGAAGAGACTTATGCAGAAATTTACTAATTATAAGTAAGTTTATAATTAGTGACAAGGTGTACTGCGTTTCGTATTCATTTGTCTGGCGGCAGTAACCATCCACTTACAGAAGACCACCGTGAAATAACAGCATGTGTGCTGTTGTGTCATAACAATCACTTATCTTTAATCCTATTGTTGTGAAATAACCAATCACTTATATCCTATTGGTAGTTCGCTGCGCACTTGCAGCACCTGTGGCTTTCCTTGTGTTATAGGCGACGGTAGCCACCTACCTTCAAGTGGACCTTCAGCCTGTCTGTTAAACTTAAAAGAAAAAATAAGCTAGTCTTATAAAGAGACGAATTAAACTATTCTACAAATGTGGCCACCGATTTTCAGTGGGCAGACGACCTTCAGGTCGTTCAAGCCTTTCAAGGCTTCACTGGAAACGGCTTGAAGAGAAGCGCAGAGGATTGTGTGTGGTGGCGAGCCTTGAGAGAGGTCTACATCCAACAGTAGAGAGACACGGGCTGATTATAATGATGATGATGAAAGGCGTTAACCCATTATTCTTATAAAAAATATATACTTACTACACTTTAATAGTGGTTGGTGTTATTTTTAGTAAATAATAATTTGGTAAAGGGTCACGGGAAAATTAAATGTTCGAAGCCGACACAGAACCGGCATTAAAGACATTATCATGTTATCAATCAGCATTTTTAAAGCAGCTTGCAATTAGTGGTTTGTTTAAGCGATGCAAGTGTGCAAGTGAAACAGACCTCCCACGAGAGAGAACGTACCTACGTGCGTACGGCGCCTCTCATATGAAGTTATCGCTAAATTGAGAGATAAATTCAGTTTTTGACGAGACATTACCCGCACGCCAAACTCTTTCCAATTCATGTATTCGCAATTAAAGATGTAGATCTGATAGAAGATTGCACAACACATAATTCGGTCAGATATTAGAATGAAGGTTAGTTTTGTAGGTGTTTCCGATATTATATTTAGATAACGAACGACTAATTGAGATAGCAAAAATGTGTCATAAAGAATTAAGTAGGTACATTAATTTTATGTTAAGGTGAGTTCTTATCTCGGTTTCTAATGTGAAAATGTAAATAGAATTTCCAAAAAGTCCTATGTAACGGAATATTTTTGGTATACCAAGTCAGAAGCTGTGGAAAAAGAAAAAAAGTCAGAAAGAAGGTTTAGTGAAAACGAAGCTATTGCTCGTGTTAGCGATGAGACATAATTTTTTTTTACTTTTTTGTTAAAATTAAAATTAACAGGGATTTTGTTTATTATTATTAAAGAATGTATTTAAGAAAAGCCAAACATTCGAATTAACAGTTAGAATTTTGTTCGTAGTGATGGTAGGAAGCTATAGTTACTTATTAAGACAAGTAACGTCATAGGGGTTGCTAATAATTGGGTTTATTATATATAAACTAAACATTCCGTGAAAAGTTGTCTAACTGATGGTGAAGATCGTTTTGCAGTTTAGGGTGACAGCGAATATATAAACAGACATAAGGAAATTAGTATTTCAGTAGTGCCATTTTTAGTAGAAAGTTGAATGACTAACTAGCAGCTTAACTAAAAACTAAACGCCCTTCGCGGAGTATGATTGTATGTGCGTCAACGCAAGTAGCGTTTGGCGCGAGCGATGGCCGGCTTTTGAGTCCGCAAAGGGCGAGCGGCTCTCTCTAAAAGGCACTGTCACTTACGAGAGACCTTTCATAACACTTAATGCCTAAGATGTAGTACTTGTGAGTGTAAAATTTCGTGATGGATCCGTGAGAGCAGTCACGAGGATACGTGAGGGCCGTGGGACAAGGCGACTTCGTTTCATTTACATTGGTTTATGTTGTGTCGGTCGCTAATTACACGGCGTGTTGCTACTTAACGAGCACTCATTCAGCTTAACGGCATGCGCACGCGCATTCGGGACGCATTCAACGCCACTATAGCTTGTATTTAATCATTTGAAAATTAATTTCTTTTCCAATAAACATGGTGAAACAGTTCGCCTTATATGTAGTTAATGAAATTATAGTCATCTTTTTTTATTGTTAAGGTCGACAGGTAGGCTGACAATACAATTTAATACTTATTAAACTTCCTGAAGGAAATTGACAAATGATATCAAAACTATGTAAACACGTAGAAAAACAGCCAAATGCTAAGTACTATTTAAAAAAGAAAGATGTTCTGGTATAACGGTAAGAAGTTAAGTATAGACATAGGCCTAATACCCATGTCTATATGATTTGGAACAATATTCAATCGTTCAATTTTAGTTTAACACAGCTATAATTTTAAAAATTATATTTATAATAAAATTATTTATTACTTATCATTGTCAGCATAATAATGATCATAAATACAAATAATATGCGTATCACAAGATAATATAACTATGTTGTTCTATACATTTACTACCGTAATATTTTATGCGAATGCTCAGACGTTTTATGAGGTATTCGGTATTAGAACGGCATGCGTTGAAAACTGCAAAGACGAAGTTATTTGGTCACAGAAACATAATATGTAACTTGTCTAGTTCGTTGACTTATGTACCGCATTAAGAGAACAGAATATCAAAAAAAATTAAGAATTATTTTTATTGTTAAAAGCGGCAGATTTACAGTCCTCTTGATGCTAGTTGGCTATGGTAACAATAAAATAATTTAAACCTAATAATTACAACTTATAAAATCAACTCAAGGGAGGATTTCGACCATTGAACCTATAGATTATGAAAGAAAGAAAGAATATACATAAGAAATATACAGTGTGTCCGAACATTATTTTGAGGGCAAAATAATCGTCTATCGTTTTTGTTACGAAAGAGTTGGTTCACTTTTTCGTAACTTAAAAAAAATATAAGATTGAACTCTACAAAATTACTGCAAAGTAACCTTTTAATTTTTTTACTAGATCGACAGATTTTGAGCTGTATTCGTGTATTAAAATTGTTGTCATTTATGCAATACCTACAATATCGCTAGTCTATGACCGGAAAAACTTAATATTTGCTTAAATACTTATTGAAAGTTTATGCGTTTTATGAATTGCTTGACGACTACTGTACAAACATATATTACATGTTTAGAGGACAATAATAATTGTCTGCAATTCCATGTCATAACTTGTATTATATGAAGCTTAATTTCAAATTTGAAATTGCTTTACCACATCTAAACAAGGATATTTAGAGGCTACCAAGATTCAAAGGAGTTACCGCAACGGTCTCTTCAAAAACATATATACAGCTTATAAACTTTCATTCTTGTCGATAATAAGTTAAAGAGTTACAAAAGCTTCGGCGACGAATGACAGGTTGGGTGGCTGATGGTCACGACACGACGGCGTCGCATCGCTTGTTGTCGCACGATCGATACTGATTACGACTTGAAACACAGCCTTCCAAATAGGGAGCCTCTGATCCCAAATAGGTATCGTTCGAACCGTTGATCACAGTTGCTGCCAACTGCCCGCATTTCCATCTCCTACGCCACCACGTCATTACAACCAGACGCACCGTTATCGCAGGCGTTTATTGTCTCAAAAACAGTTCGGAACCACTTCCTTTTATATTTTCGTTTATTTATTTCATTCATTCATTTCAACCACATATATAAGTATAGTGTGTTTGAACTAAATAGAAAGTCGGGGGTTAGTTTACCAATAACCAATAACACATATTTATAAATCGAAGCAATTTCAACGACTCAACGCTATGCTTACTTTCTTCATATATTGTTAGCTATACGGTGCCAACATTTTTATGTAGGTATGTATGTCTCTATCATTGACTTTGACACTATCTTTGACGAGTCTGTTGGATAAGTTGCTAAGGTGCTCGCCTTAACGCTCTGTCTCAGGGGTCCCTGATTCTATTCCCGGCAGGGCCAACTTTGGAAATGAACTTTTCCAAATTGTCTGGCTTGGATCCGGAAAAGTAATGGTAGGACACATTGGGTTTCGCAGTCATTTTGGGCAACCCGTCTGGCGGTAGTAAACACCCTTTTACAGAAGACGACCGTGAAACAACAGCATGTTTGCTGTTATTTATTATTTCCAACCGTGTATGGAGACAAATAGAATAATATAATTTTCGGTTCAGTAGTCTAAGATTAATTCTAAAGTCCAAATAGTATAACCGAGGTCTTAATCTGGAGCAGAAGTGAACTAAGGAACGATTCCTTGGGTTAATTAACTGCTGTAAGATGTTTCACAACAAAAGTCTGGTAGAAGAGAAAAGTCTGTTTTCAAATACTATTGGTGTGATTTTCAAAATTGAAATCATTGGTTAGCGCCTATATCTCTTGCGGAGTTTTGTTTATGTAACAACATAACTTGTCTGTGTAGTTTAAATAAACTGTTGTCTGTGGTTTATTGACCTTGCGAAGGAGCCAAAAGCGGATAACAGGCGGAGATAGATGGCAGTAGTAAATAGTGAGGGAGAGTGGGCGCAGTCTAGCGGGACGACTCCGCTACACCCACCGCTTGTTCCTCGTCTGATAATATTTCAAATTATTCACCGCAACTTTATCTAGCGTCTGTACCGAACTGTATATTATGTAATAAGTAAGTATATATGGTAAAAATAACGTTTACCAGCGGCTTTAGGTACACGCAGGAAATGGAAGAATTTTAAAAGTAGCCCATGAACAATCATTTACCAACTTAAATATTGGTAAAATTAATTTTGAAATAAGTTGATTAGTTTGAGAGATTACCTCCTACAAACTTACACACTTTATCCTAATATTCAATCCATACCTTAGTCCCTTATCAGCAGATTGGTTGTGAAAACTAACCAGTCAGAAAGAGGATGACATCCTTTTTGCACAAGATGCGTGGTAGCATAGCATTCTTAAAAAACAACTTGTGGATAAAGTCGACTGCCCCATTCAAACATTTTAGATTTTTTTTAGATAAGTGATTATTATTATTAAGTTTTATTAAAAAAATTTTTAATGCTTTGCTGCTTTATCAAAGGTTGAGAAATATTTTCTCGTCATGGTTGTGTTAATTTTCCCCACAGATTTACACTAGGTATGAATGCAGTTTTTAACTGCCCAACTTGCATTTATTATTTCTGTAAATTTCCCGAAGCTCTATTTCTGATCTGTTAGTATCCGGTACATAACTTCTACGGCGTCGCACTTTATAATGTCATCTTGTTCACATAAATATGAAATAAAACCCATATAACTTCAAAGTTATTTACAGCTGAATAACTTTGAACAGCACACGACGACATATTTAATGTTAAATTCAATTTGGCTACCATTTGGCACGAAACTATCATTCGATTTTGCGTCTCAACGCTGAGAGGTTGCATTAACGCATTCATAGTTGCATTCATCAGTCCTACTAAAGAATATGGCTGATTTTAAATAAATAACAAGGAATTATGCATGCGTGCACGCGGGCGGCCCTGAGATATCACGGTATTGTATTCAAATCCAGCGCGTCACCAGCCAAGCACCACACGGTGCGGCACTGGGCGACGACGATGCGAGACGACGCCTGCCCTGAGCAGCGCCCATTACTCAAACTTGAGAGGCACGCCCTTCGGCCTTGCGCTACGCCATAATACTCGATCGTTATTCCTATAAAGACTCTTTCATATTAATTCTAAACACGAATTCTCAAAGATACACGGATACACTACAGTCTTAGGATTTAGGCCTTATAGCGCGATCGTATGAGGCAGCGAATCTTTGAAATCAATAGCGGTAGCGAAACATCTGCGGAACCAAATATTTTTATAATGTAAGCATCCGCTGAGAAATGATTTTTTAAAATTTCAACTTGCCAAGCCGGGGGCGGGTTGCGACTACTGTATTAAAGATGACATATTGCAACACTTTTACTCATGACCTGTGACGGTTTAGTTATTGTCCTTAATCTCTCGGGAACAGTCCTTTTTTCTGGATGAAAGATAAATGTTTCTTAATGATCGTTTGAACATAATAAATAAACCAACTCATTTATAATAATTATTAGCGACCTGCTCTCGGCTACGCGCGAGTGCAATTTATTTCTGCAAAACTATACTAATATTACAAAGCTGAAGAGTTTGTTCAGCTTCAGGTTGAACGCGTTAATCTCAGGAAGTACTGGTTCAAATTAAAAAAATTCTTTTTGTGTTGGATAGTCCATTTATCGAGAAAGCCTTTAGGCTATATAACATTTTGAACGCGGATGAAATCGCGGGCACAAGCTAGTTATATATAAAAACCTTGCCATTAGTGAAAACAGAATTTAAATCCGTTGCATAGTTTAAAAGATCTAAGCGCACATAAATAAGGACAGACGGCGGGAAGCGACTGTTTTATATAATAGTTATATATATAAAGAAGTTAGGTTGCAACAGAAGCGCTTAAACTACTCATCCTAGTTTTAATATGTATCCAAATGTAAATTATGTTTTATTGGTATTCTTGTGATATATTTATAGTTCATAGGATGAAGTTATAACCTATTGTTACCGAAGCAGTAATTGTAATCGGAGCAAATTAATGAACAATGGTTTAAAATATACGATGTATGCTGGAATAACAACGGGTGCGGCTTTACCCGCCTGCGAACGACATTCAATTCGATGCTCACTCTTCAGTTTTGCATTTACATAAAAAAAAACACTATTTTAAACTCAGAAACTTGTTTACGCGCATGTTAAAATCAGAATATGGTTTTTGAGTTCCTCTTTAAAATATATCTAGTATTGAAATCTTCTTCTCTTGAGAACTTGAGAACAAAGTTTTCAAAACAAAACAAATTTTCTCCAAATAATATTTTTCTGAAATAATTCAAACTGTTATTTTTCTATCATTTTTTTTAATGCCAAATTCTAATTATTTATGATTGACTGTCAATATCTGTCTGACTCTGTATCTTTTGTATTTGCATAAATATGTAAATTATAATCAAGAAATCTTTATGCTCTTAAAGTTTGCGTATACATGATTAAAAGTAAAACTGCAGATTACCTAAATATAAACTGTAGTAATCGCCAAGGTCCAAAAAGGTCAGTACTTAATGACAATTGTAGAGTAAGTAAATACAATAAAAGAAGCTTGTCTATACTTAGCTTCAAAGCGAAATTTTTAACTTTTGTATTTTTTTCAGTTTGGTTCTATCTTCATCTGTAATCAGGCTACAATCGTAAATAAGGTTACCATTTAATAAAACGTATTAAAATATAAATACAAATAACTTCAAAAGTGTTAGTTATATAGATTGAATTCATATTTACATTTTAATTAGGACGGTCAGAGGCGCAGAGCGAGGCGTTCGTTCACCATTTGCCACAAATATAAATAAAACTTAACCGGCCGACGCCACTTCATTTCATCACCAATAGCTTCTTACCTTTCTCAAAGATGCATAAACAAATGCCATTTGGCACAAACATTATAAATAAAATGTAAGGATTCACAGAAATCAATCCCCAAAGCTTAATTTAAGTTTGTCTAAACGAAAACTTACATGAGGTCTCAATACGACGGATTAGAGTTACTGAAACCTATGTAAAAAAGGCCAATAGTCCAACTCTGAGTTAGTTTTCATATCTGAAGTTCAATCTGATGTTCTTGAAGATTCAGAGTCCAAACCTTTGAGCTAGAAAGTTCTCTCAACCAACAAATCATCATCAGCCTGTTTAGACCTCTCCCAAGGCTCGCCACCACGCACGATCCTCTGCACTTCACATTCAATCAACAGATACGCAGCCATATATTTTTCAACTAATTTACATGTTTTATTTTATTATTACATATGTATAAATATAACGACCAAATTATACAATTCTTTAGTGATGGCGATGGCGTTAAAATGTTAATAAAACATGTAATTATACAATCCGAAATCCACTTTAATTTTGGATTTTGTTATCGCAAGTCAGTAAAACACTATAGTTGCTATCTTGATAATACTGACATTGTTTGGTTTTTCATCTTTATGACTGATAATAAATATGACTCCGTCGTCCTTCTCTATTAAACTAGCTAAATTTGCGGTCATCTATTCTTACTATATGAGTTATCTAATTTATTGGTGCATTCGTTCTCAACAGTTTAATAATAATATAGAAGAATTCCCGGATGCTATATTTACAACTACTTTACTACTAGAAAATAAATTTTACTCCCAATTTTTTTTCGAGAAGTTTTCAGATGTTTTAATTTTAATTGTTATTCTACTATTCAGGGCGGAGACGAATTCACCAAATCAAAGATCTTTTTCTTTTGTACACATGGATTAGGGTTAATAATGTATTTGAACATTATTGAACAGTATTGAAAAATTAAAAATGTACTAAAAATTTGACTGAAAAGCTATCTTTTTATACGATAGAATGCAAAATTCAATATGTGTAAGATAATTTAAGACCTTATGAAAGATGCTGACAACACAGAAAATACAAATTTCAACACGTTGAATGTGTTGACAGTAATGCAAGGATAAAGTACTGTTAGTTGAGGGTATTATAGAGACGGTGATGTCAACTCGATGACAGGCACGCGTCGACGCACGCGTCTCAATAATTACGATTCTATGTAGTTATACGCTACACTGTTCTGGTAGTAAAAGCTTCACGATATATTGTAAAGTTTGTTAACGTAAATGTTGGCATCTCTGCTTGCCCATTAATCTCCATATAATTAAACGATCAAGTGAATTTATATTTAGCCCAGGAAATGAGGCCGTGCCCACGCCCGTCTCGACGCGCACTGTCTCGCCCCATCAGACCACACCGAAAAATCACACTGCCACACGAGAAAATTTTATCCATACTTACTTACCAATATTATTTAAAATGTGAAAGTGACCGTGTCCGTATGTTACCTTCACACGCCTTAACTACTCAACAGATCATCTTAAAATTTTGAACCCTGTGAGGGATAGACAAAAGTAATAAAAAAAGTATTAACATCAGCAATAAAGAGGTCAGGCGTTATATATTTTTATTTTTTCAACGCGAACGAAGCGCCATCTAGTTACAAGTTGTGGTCGCTACTTGTTAAATCCGATTTAACAAGGGTCAAATGGTTGATTTCTTTTTTATTTTACTAGAAGTTTGGTAAAATAAGGTTGGCTAGTTTAAGAATTATTTATAAATATATGATATGTAGATTTATATCATAATTGCCTATTTGTTATTTTAACTTTTAACACCAGTTGTACAGATACAATATTATGGATAGGGGATATGGAAAGGGTAGGGAAATGAGCTTTGGCATTCTATACTCACTCGACGAAACACAACAGCACACATGCTGTTTTATTGTGGTCTTCTTTAAGGGGTGATTACTTCCTTGGCCGGGAAGGCTGCCAAAATGTCTGCGAAATGTTAATTTCCAAAATTTGAAACTTTCAAAAGTTCATTACCAAAGTTGACCCTGTTGGGAATCGAACCTGGGACCCCTGAGACAGAATGTTGAGGCATAAATGGGCTTGTCAGTTTCTTCAAAGTTTCTCTCGTTAATAGATTCTATTTAATTTCGGCGTGTTCTTCAAACAAATATTAACTCGTCAGTCAGTTCGTGTGCGTATTTGTATAGTGCTCGGAGCTTTCTAAAAGGTCCGCGATAACGCAGTCACAAAACCATTAATGAGTGTTCGCGCCGGTGAAATCGCGAAGGAAAAATCTTATATCTTATTAACATAGTAGTAAAGCTAGTTTATTCATAATTGGCAGTAGCCCCTTCCCCTCCCAACGCCATCAGCAGAGCGGTGTACGAGTATATGTGACGTGCTCCATCTCAGGATTTTGCTTACTGAGACTTGCGCAAATAAATTGCCAATATAATGGCGCTAAGTTTGTAACTCTCAACTTCGTCGCGGACGAAATTAAAATTATTAAATTCCTGTCCCCTTTATCTGAACATCTTCATCTTATTTTATGTTGGTAACAATGTTGCTTCAATGAGTTTTACTTTCTTATTTGATTTCTAAAGACAAATTATTTCGTTTTCTTTTGAGATGATTTGATATAAAAAAAATTAAGTAGGTACTTGATTGAACTTTGCAAGAAAATACTATTAAGCCAATTTAACACACCAGATTAATTATTGTAGTCAAGAAAAAGACATTTTAAATATTATATTTAACATTCTTTGTGATATATTAAGATTTTTTTTTTGTTTATCACAAAGAATGTGAATATAATTTTTAAATTGTTTTTGTTACTTAACTAGCGACCCGTCCCGACTTCGCACTGATGCCATTTTGATTACACAAACCTTGTTTATAGGCTCGTTTCATTAATGAAATCCGTTATGTGGTTTAGAAAATAATGAAACAGATAGAGGTCAACAGCGACTTTGTTTTACAATATTTAGTTAGAGAAATTCTTAGCTTTTTCTTAAGCTATTTCGATATCGGTAGTGTAAATACTGCATTTTTTATATTTGTTTTTTATTATTAACTTTTGCAGAATATTATAATGTGTGTTAATTTTATGAATTCAGTCAACGACTAGGTGGTTTTTAACAGCCAATGCCCGTCGCAAAAACGGACTGTTATAAGTTTGACGTGTGTGACTGTGTATGTGTGTATCTGTGTATGGAATCAGTTTTGATCTGTTTTTTTGCGTGTGAATGCTGACGTGATCGACATGGTTCTTAGCTATAGTTTGAAGATCATCACCCCATTTCCAGTTGACAAAGGGATTTCACTACCTTCCACTGGTTCGATTGATGTGAAATTTGGTATAATGTTACTTCGGTGGTATTTCCATGACATGGCAACCTTGATTTGAAACAGTCGTATCAAGTAGTCTGCGGGACATTCAGCTCCTCAGCAACTTACAGCAGATACATATATAGTATTAGGCTCAATAGAAAGTCGGGGGGTTAGTTTATAATTTTAATTAATATATACATAAATGTAACCCTTTACACTATCTCTATAATAAAATTATCATGGACATGTATATGAACGACTAAGTCCAATCTGGTCTAGGAAAAAAATCTGTGCTCGTATATTTCTGGTGAAATCTATTTTTGACGCTAATATTATATTATTTTCGCCGGTAACAAACTATGCAATGATGTCTAAATTCGATGTGGACGACATGATCACGTGGTAATGTGGTGGAAGTGTAATTTTTTATTATGTTTGTGTTTTTATGAGGTGCAACCATACGATACACTCACTCCTGAAGTATTCGTAGAATTATATTTAATAAATTATACATGATATTTTTGTTTGGTAAGTTGGCTCCCGTCCACTGTTTGTCTGTAGTCGGCGAAGACTTGATAACCAACCGCGTTATTAAAATGTCCGTATGATTTTAAAAACATCACAATTTTACGCCTTTTTAATGGAGTACTTTCGTACGGATGAAGTCTAAATATTATACGCCTCAACAGTCAGTTAACTTAACATTAAAAAAAAATCTGTTTACACCTCGTAAAACTGTCTCAATATAAGTCCACCGAAAATTATTCCATACGAGTAGTATAAAGATCGTGTAGTAAATGGTTAAAAAGCCCGGTATGGCAGTCGAATGATTTATTTCATTTTTATGGTTCCTACTAATTGGTTCGACAATGTAAACGGCCTTAACGTCGCCTTTTTGCATTTTAATCAGGAAATATTGGAAATACACATATATATTATGTATATGTATATATGTGGTATTATAGACATATAGAACGCGAAGAACCAGTCACAATTGCGACAAACAGGCGCCGGCGTCTCAAACATAGTCGGTCTCACTGAATGAACTACATGAATAAATAAATAAATAAAAAACAAAATAAGACGAATCGAAATTCTATTAATGCGATATATTACACATTAGCACACGATTTATTGGCACTGGGTATTATAATTTTAATTTAAAAGTAATTTTAACGATTCGGAACCGTATTTTTGAGAACGTATAGCGGCGGCGGCTGACGAAAAATGATCTATGTTTTTCCCAGCATTATGCCCGATCCTTTCGTTTTTTCCCCCTTTTTTTTTTGCATAATTTTCAGATTTTACTTTTTCTAATCCACTTTGCCTCCATAGTCACTTCATTATGTGTCATATTTCCATAATACAGTTCATATTTGAGAATGTTATGTTTTTTATGGTCTTTTTTTAAGGTCGGCAGACAGGCTCACGGTCCACTTGATGGTAGGTGGCTGCCGTCGCCTATAACACAAGCAACGCTACAGATAAGGGAATGGGTAGGAAATACAACAGCAGTTGATAAGTAGCAGTAATAGCCCACGTTTGGCTTCGAATCTCGGTAGGCCCTGCATCTGGACCTGGATTAATAATTTATATGATTTTTCTTTATCAGGCTGACGATCCGCTTGATGGTAAGTGGCTATAGTCGCCTTTAACACAAGCAACGCCACTGTTACTGCAAGTGGGCTGCCGACCATAGAAGGATTAAGGATAGGGATGGGGAAATGGGCTCTGGCATCACTCACTCACTCACTCACTGAAACACAACAGCACACATTATTTACTGTTATTTCACGGTGGTCTTCTGTAACGGGGTGGTTACTGCCGCCAGACGGGCTGCCCAAATGACTGCGAAACGCAGTATGTCTTGCCACTACTATCCAAATTTTTGATTGTAAGTTCCAAAATTTGCAACAAAATTTTAATTTCTTGTTTGAATCAATATGCTATAAGTACATTAAATTGTTTAAGACTAATTTTAGTCAAATACAGGCTTCTTCTTGTGGTGCCTTTCATACTAGTGAAGATTGGCAGTCAGCTTGAAGTAGTCCTCTCTGTTTTTTATTTGTCTGTACAGCTCAATACAACTAACAATATTAGCAACTAACAATATTAACCGACACTGATTCTTATAATGTTTTGTTATATCTCATAGTTTGTTCTATGAGATAAAACTAGACAAAATACACTTCTAAAAAATACTAAAGTTTTTATGAAGAAACATAGGGTACATTTAGGCCTTTTGAGTGAAACTCAGTGATCGACAAATAATGAAAAGTAGAGAGCACAATGTCAAGACATACACGCTGGGAATGAGACGAGAAATATATGCAGGAAGGCGCCCGGCGCCGCGCCAGTCGGTATAACGTCGTCAACCTTGTAAGTGTATTCCGTGTATGATGTAGGTACGCGAGGACGATCACTTACAGCAACTATAAAACGGCTCATTGCCCGATAACATCTCCGACAGTCTCTGAGGGTACCATATAAGATATCTATGTAATTAATTTATGTAAAATCTAGTTTTATATATATACTATAATAAAAGTAGGTACTGTTTACTATTAGAAATGCGAAGGTAATTCTGTATGTGTGTAACTTCTTAGTGTCTATGTGATATTGATAAAATTTAGTATTTTTTATGTTAAGGTCGTCAGACAGGCCGATAGTAGCCTATAACACAAGCAACGCTATAGGTGCTGTAATAAGTGCGCTGCAGCACCGAGTTACATAAGGGATTAGGAGGGGATAGGGGCATTACATTTGAAGATAGCTTTAACCCCGGGGAAGAAATGCAACCTCTAATTCCGTCTCTATCTCCAGAGCCACAACCCATTTTTCTATAATCTGTAATTTCTTCATCGTCAGCAGTGTATTTGCAACGCCTATGATGTTGCTTTTGTTAATAGGCTACGAAAATCTGCAATAACTTGCATTATTCTGTTTTTCTATTTGAGTCGGCAGAGCATTATCCTTTTTGTTGCCTTTTCATAGGCAATGGCAGTGCCTATGAAAACGGTAGCTCATAGGCAGCTAACAATTGGTCCATCAGTCTTTCTTTGCCTTTTTATTTAAAAGTATAAAAATATTGAATTTTACAATTACATTAATATTTAATACGATTTTATAAATAAATTTTAAAAATAAAATTAGTAGGAAACATATAAGTAATTTTAGGCAAAGAAATCTGGAAAACAACTAAATTGATAGGCAAGTCTAGTATTGATTTATCATGTAGATGTCAGAGCAAAAAAACAATAGTTAACATATTAGCATGAGAACGATAGACACCTGTCGATGTCACATGATACTGTCGCGTTTTACATAATCCGCGAGCTTCGCCGCAGCCACCTGGGGGCCGGGTAGGCTGGATTCGTACGTCGTTTGACATACCTATATATTACGTTGTTCATAATTCAACAAGTATTATTAACTGTAGCAATTTATTTTGAAACGAATGATGACTGGCTATCTCAAATACTTGCTCTCAAACTGTTCAAATAGCGAATTAAGTAAATGAATCGATGATAAAAACATAATGTTGAAGTATACAATATTGTATCTATACTAATATTATAAAGTGAGATGTTTGTAATTAATAAATACAAAAATTGATTTTGAAAATTCTTTCACCTATAGAAAGCTACATTATCAGCGAGTAACATAGGCTATATTTTATAAAGTTACGTGGGCGAAGTAGCGGGCACCAGCTAGTAATATTATAAAGAGGTAAAGATTGTAAGTTGGTTTGTTTGTATGTAGCAGAGCAGGTAATCTTTGAAACTAATCATCCGATTTAAAAATATTTTTCACCAATAGTTAGAACAGAATTTGAGAATGAACATTCCATTAAATATTCTATACGCGTGCGAAGCCGCGGGCACCAACTAGTAACGTATAAGCCACGGATTAATAATCATATTAGTTCAGAATTGGCGTGATCGTGGCCGCAGTCAACTGTCAATATGTTGTATATTTAAAGTGTACTTATGACATTTTATGTAAGATATAATGTAGGTATATCAAACAAATATATCTCTTTTAATGTTTTCTGAACAGCATTCCAGATAGTGAATTTTTTGTGGTTGTATTCTTGAAATAAATAGTATTAACTGTCACGGAAAGTATATAAATTGTAGACACGATATATGACCGCGATTTATTATGCGTCCTTTGACAAAGTCGGAGAGTAAAAGCGACTGTCTTTTAAAAAAATATTAGCTAACAAACAATTGATTAAAACGAAGGCTGTATGAAATTATAACCATGCATTATGTAATATTATATTTATATGGAATAAGGTCACCGTACAGTGGTATAGGTACGTGACCTCACTGCGTTACCATTCCGTTTTTACTTGAAGATATTCATTACAGCCACGAGCATGCGATAACTCCATTATGTTAGGTATTAATTAAAATTTACGGAGTTTCTGATTAAATTTGTTTAATTAATTAGTTCAGAATGAATACATTTTGTGATTTTGCCTGGGTAAAATGCAAATCAAAATAGTCTGATATACCAATAATAGAATTTTTCCATTTTAATCGAAATTAGTAGTTTAAAATTAGTAAATTAGTAGTTTAAAAAAACAACTAAGTAGGTACCAAAGATTTAAGTTTTAAAAAGTTCATCACAAATTATTACAGTTTCCATAGATTTCTTTCGAAGCCATGTTGTTTTTGTTTTTGTATTTTGTCATTGCATTTAGGGTGACCACACACGATGCGTGGCCGGTTTGTTGCGACGTCTGTGCGGTAATTAGTGCTAAAACTTGGTTTATATAATAAATTCATTTTATTTGCGGCTTTGTTATTTGTCCAGATTTTGCTGTATCTATGTACTAAGCTCTATCCAAATCCGTTCAACACTTTAAACTTGGTTTTTGAACGAATAAAATATCCTAGTGTTGTAGTTTGATTATATATATCTTTTTAAATCTAGTAACTACTACACTGGTTTGAAATCGGCATAACGAATGTCAAAATATGCTGCTTAAGGCTAATTCGAATGAACAAATTTATGTGCTGCCCACGCTCGCTGAAATACGGCGCGCGTCTTTTAACCCTTTTATGTGAGGATTTATTGAGGCGACTTGCTCACGCTTCAATGAACCGGCTTACTTCTGACCGTTTCACGTACACTCATACTTATCGATCTATACTTGCACAGAGCAGTAATCGGAAGCCTATATACGACACGCTTAATAGATTACAAATTATACCAAACATGCGTAATATATGGAGACTAACATATTGACATACAAACTTTATGGTTGCATGATTTTATGTTCTTAAGTTGAGATTGTGTTGAAGAATATTTCAATTAGCCAAATCTCAAGAATCACTGTGTTTGGACATCTTTAAATCACAACTTCTTTGACATGTATAAAATAACATATAAAATGTAAATTCTTTGACATATAAAGACATATAAAGGCCAGGAAAAACGTAATTAGCTTTTTTAATGTATATAATATATAAAAAATCCATGAAAAATTATCTAACCAATGGTGAAAACCGCATCAAAATCTTTAGCGTGATTTAGGAGGAGTTAGCGGCCATACAGACAGACGCAAAAAGTGACTTCTAATTATACTTACTATGTGAAGATAATATCTTGAATACATACTGGAACAGTCCAGTAAGTGTATTGGAACAGTCTTAATGTAGTGCTAAAGTAGTTCCTTAATAAGTGTTTTTACTCTGTACGGTAGTGCTAGATCACTTGTTCGAGACGAGCATTGGTGATATTTCACTTCCCTACTGTAGTTGAAGTGTTTGGCTAGTCGCCAACGTTTCCCAGAACACGGGAGAAGGTTAAGAGACGTCTCGCCTCGCTTTATATGCCTAAATTATTTCGAATGTAATATTTTTTTCTTAGCCACCAGTGTATAGAGGACGCGTGTCTAGCTAGAGTAGTGGCCGATGCCGTGAAATATAAGATGTTCGCGTGCAAATGCAAAGTGAGCTGGCAACGGTCAACTACGCGCAGATTAAGCGGGTGGGGCGATAATGATGTTTTCTTGGCACACAATACCGCTCGCTGCATGAGAAAAATTCAAATATCCTTTGCAATGATAAACTTAATAATAAATTACAATTTGTATTGCATAAAAATGTCTCGAGTTACATAAATTAGAAACCAAGAGAAATAAACGAAGAGTTGTATCATATTATATGTGGATTGTACAGATTTTTTACTTACTTTGGTTAATATAATTGTAGTTGGTTAAGTAACTAACCACTATAATTGTATTACTTGACACACATATAGTTTATTATTTGGATTTACATATAGGATACATGTTAGGTTCCTGTGTGATTTAAAAAAACGATCTACACTTCGTATGAAGTCTCTGGCAAATCTAGTTAACTAATATAATATTGTTGTAGTTTATTTAAAGAAAAATACATTTTAGTAAAATAGTAATTTTAGTAGTTATTATATACACAAAAATAAAAGGCAATGTGTGTTATATGTATGTTCCCTATGGACTCCAAAACCGCTGAACCGATTTTGATGAAATTTTCAATCTTCAGATTCAGTGCAAAACCTAGTATATTATGAATTATGAAGTAATCAATCATTTATTTACATTTAAATACATTAATTCATTACGGGTCATTACAATACATTTAATTATTTATTCAATTGGCTTGTTAACAATGCGTTTATAAACAAGATGTTATCATCACAATTAAGGCGTTATAATTTCTTTATATAAAGAAAAATCTTATCCATGGATATAACGTTTTAAGCATAGGCAATAGGTGATTGTCAGCCTGCCTGCCTGAAGACCTTTAAATAAAAAGTTATATTGTATGAAAATTGAAATAAATGGGACGGTAAGGAAGATATTAGATATTTTTGAGTTTAAAATAAAATCTATTGAGTTTAAAAATTGAGCATTGGGTCAGAATTAATAACTTCTGTATTTTACATATCAAAATATGTCAAAAAGTAATACCACTAAAGATTTTTACAGTATTTTGGTACTAGCTTCCGATTCCGTGGAAAATAAATTAAGGGCTTTCGATCTTAATGTAAACTCGGTCTTAAACACTTTCAGTCTCCACATTAGATCTAGACCAGAGGTGTTAAATAGAAAGAAAAATGTCATACAATTACAATTTCCCTTCCTGCGAAATGACTAGGCTTATTTAGAAGATAGGGAATAATGATAGAGTTTATAGGAATTTTATTTGATGATCGTGGCATCCTGATTGTGATTGACAGCGGCGCCGGCGCTGACACCCTCCTTCCTTATTAACAATGTATTGCTTGGGTGGTGGGATGCCAATTTAGCTTCGAAATTACTTTCATTTATTGACGACACTATGAAAGTTGTTATATATAAGCCTTGTATATGTGTAATTACTTTATTACTGGTCATTTTTAAAGAGATGTGCTCAATTCTTTACATAAGAATGTTGTATGTATACAATATCATGCTTTAAATGTGACATAATATATTAGTTAGGGATTCAGGATACTCATTTTATGAGGAGCTATGTAATCATGTTCATCTTTTAAGCCACATCAATCATGTCTTTCGTTATGTTTTATTTCTTGGTTAGACTAAAATATCGAAAAATATAGTAAATAATATACCTATTTGAAAAATATATTGTGTCCCATAAAATGGATAAAATCAAATGTCACCGTACCCATATTAGGCTCGATCAATAGTTTGAGCATATCTATAGATGCTGATCGAAGTACGAAATATCTTATTACATTACAATTGAATATCTAAAAAGATATTAATACGTCGCTTTATTTATAGAAGCGTATTGTATCGCGGAGCAATAAGTATCCTCGGTTGACATTTAGATCAATTCTCACGCATGTTTCAGTGGTTATCAATGTACTCGGGGAGTGAGGTTAATTAAATAGTTACGAGACAGATAAGAGTGATGAGTATTTATAGAGAGCGGCAACCTTATCGACCTAACAAATCTCATTCTGATACAAGACACATCAGCAGCTGTAACAAAACAAATTTACTTTTTCTCTGCTTCAATCATTTACGGAAGACCACCGTGAAATAAGAGCACGTGTGCTGTTTTGTTTCGGTGAGTAAGGGGTGCCAGAGCCTATATTATCCTATAACTTCCCTTATCCTAATCCTTATCCTTAATCCTACTATGGTCGCCATCGCACTTGCAACACCTTTTTCGTTGCTGTGTATAATTATTTGTGAATAATTTTAAACTAGCAAGCAATGTTTCTCAATGAGACATTGATAGTTTATTTGTCATATGTCACTAAAAGAAATTGCATTACGGCGCTATCAACAATGTAGACGCTATTACATGAGTACGATTTATGGTTTAGTGGTTGCAATGAAGCGAGCTAGCTTGCCTACTGTCGAGCCTCGGTGAACGAGGTTCATTTGCATGTTACATTTGTGAGTGGACATCTAATAATCTGTACATTTTATTATGTATAATCCTCCTTTTTCTCTGTCTGTCTGTATGTGTACGCTAATCTCTGAAAGTCGTAAACGGATTTTGTTACTAATTATATCGATGTAAAGAAGAATTGCTGGAAATGGTATATGTGTATAATTCATAAATATGTTGTTTATATTTGTCGAGTTATCGCGATTTTTGTCAAAGAAGAGGGGCGTTCTAAACGCACACCGTAACGAAGTGTGGTTGGGTTCAGATAGTAAACCTATGGAAAAATCTAGGAAAACGAATGGAAAAATAGAATTTTCTCGACTTTACCTCAACTTTATCTTTGTTCTTGAGAAAAACATGAAACTAATCGGCTTTTTTCCCCTTATTAATTTTTATTGTTCCTGTCTCAGTTTGTTTGTAAGGCTGAATCGATTTTGACCTAACCTTTACTGACGGGGAGCGGATTGAGATTAGATTAAAGCTACCTTTCTACCTGAAAATTTTCGTTTCATAAAAATTTCATTTATTTGCCGATTTTAGTTATAACCAATCGGGTTATGCTTCTCATGCATGATATTGAATATAGGTACATAAACATATTGTACATAATATTAGGAAAAAACATCTTTTTATATATTTATCTACGGATTATTTAGATGATATCTAATACCTAAAAGTATTGGATACGATATTGGAAGTATTGTATAATTAAAAATTATTATAACACACATTATTTACAGTAGGTACAAGCAAATTGTTTTCGGTACAGAAAAGACGTGTGCGTATATTATTTGCCGATTGCCAGTAAAAAATTATGGCAAAACAAATAGTTACAGCAGATTTTAATTACTAAGTACAATGTACATTTATGATATACCTAAGCAAATGTTATAAGTTTTTTATCTGTACAAACACTCATCATAAGACTATGAATTTTGAACGACCTTATTTTGTATTTTTTTTTTTTTAAGTAGAGATGGGTTTTGTCTTGGCCAACATCCAGGTGTGTAGCGAAGATGAGTCCTATAATGGAGCGAGCTCACCCAGAAGGTGCCTATTCACTCGAACTTTGAATAGATTCAGGTTATATGTGCTCGGAAATACAGACGCCGGCAGGGAGTTCCAAACCTTGGCAGTGCGCATTATAAAGGATGTTTTAAAGCGCTTGGTCCGAAATAGAGGGATATCGACAAGATGAGGATGGTAACCAGCCATATGTCTGTATGTCCGATGTAATTGTGCTTCTTTGACATGTGGCTTAGATTTTTCTAGAATTTGTTTAATAACTAGACTACCTATGGTAATAAATTATATAAATATAGATTTTTTTTTAATAAAATTTTATATATTGTATAGAAATATTGATTGAAGTGTATATTGGTCTAAGATCCGAAGAGAATTCGTCATTCATCCATTCTGTTTATCAAACGAAAAGTATATTTTATCAATTGTTATCTATGAGGATATCAATCGCGATTGTGTTGCCTACTACCTATATATGGATAGGTATCCTTAATTTCTTAATTAAAAACAATCTAGCTGTTATGTTGCGTCCATCTCTATTACACTGCACCTTAATGCTTTTCTGTCGTACGTCTTAGCTTACTCTGATTTTCAAATTATAATGCGAAAAAAATTATAATTCAATAATGCGATAGTTTGTTAAATTCAAGCAAAAATAGCTCAGCGGATTTGGATGAAATTTGGCTCATAGATAATTTATTACCTGGATAACATGTAGGATACTTTTAATCCTGGAAAAATGTTAGGTTCCCGAGGGATCGTCTAAAAATATAAAAAAATGGATGCTACCGTCATCACAGCGATAAAGATATCAGGCGTTATAACGCTCATATACTTTGTCAGGTGTTATATTTTTTATTTTACGCAGGCAGCAGTTAGTAAATATATAAATAGTGACGATAAAGATATGGTAAATAACTCTTACTTATTTTGCTGCACTTATAAATTGAGATGTAGGTCTGGTTTCTCGAGTTTTTACCGGTTCTGTGATGGTTTTGCAGCACTATCGTTCCGATTGACAGTTTGTTAACTCGTAGTTGTCCCGGTTTCAACTAGGTTCAATGATAAAATTAGCTTTCATTTTATAATGACTTCAATTCGTTAAGGTTTTATTGTTATTAGTAGTTTAAAGATATAATGTTGTTTTCGATTTCACAGTGTTGGTTTTTATAATTATAAATAAAATTTAATAAAATATTAAGGCGTGGGACGCCCTGCGGCCAGGTGGACAGAAATTTACTAGCAAATGGGCTGATGATCTTCAAAAGCCTAATAGACCTTCATAAAATTATAGCTAAGAATAATCCCGATCATGACTGTCATCTTTCAAACAAAAAAAAAACAGATTAAAATCGGCACATCCATTTGGGAACTACGATTTCACAGAAAGATACATAGAGACACACACGTTAAACTTATTACACCCCGTTTTTGCGTTGAGCGTCGCGTCGGGGGTTAAAAATGAGCACAAACAACTAAATTTAAATGTTCATTTTCAGTTAAATGAATATTTGTAATGAATTTGTCAAAATTGCAAGTACTTATAAGGTTTTTGTTTGTTTCAGAATGCTTGTTTGGTAAGCAAGCAAAAGAACTCGGTTCCTCATGGTTCGCAGACCTCGGCCCGCCATTCGGTGTAATGTACTGCATCAAATGTGAGTGTGTTTCGGTAAGTAATTACAAAATAATAATGAGAAATCAATCGATTTTATAACATTTTTGTTTGTAAACCGATTGGAATGAAACAAACACTAAGCCCGCCTGCACATTGGGCCACTAGACGCGGCCCCTAATAGCGAGCTCGGACGACTCCCGCAGCTTGTGGCTCGAACGCTCGGTTTGCGCCGCGCCGATACTATAGAAAATGTATGAAAAGACTCGTCCGTAGCTTGTGGTCGCGTTTAGTGGTCCAATGTGCGGGCGGCATGCCTGCCACAATATATTAAGTGAAAATCGCATTCAAATCGGTTAAGCTGTTTCTGAGATTATCATTCACCAACGCATAGACAGGCAAAAATTTTAATAACGATTAAAAAAAATTAATGTGCATGTAATACAACGGCTCTATTACTATTTTATTATATATATTCATATGTATAGAATATTATATCACACGTATAAGTAAAGTAGTAACCTATAAGTTGCTTTGAGTACCTACATAAGTTTGATTTCAATATTCTTGTGAAATTTTTTCGATAATTAATTTCTATAAGAATCAGAAGAGTTTTGATTTGTTTATAAGATTTACAAAGATTTATTATTACGCAACTAATTTTTACGACTTTTTGGTTAATACAACACAGAAATGATTTTTCTCCAGCTCAAAATTAAGAACTATATAAGTATTACCTAATTGACCCCCCTCAGACAATTTTAGAACCCACATTTCCAGTTAAAAAACTGCTGTATGACATATTTTAGCTTTATGTTCAAAGAGAAATTATGCATATTTAGAAATCTTGATACTGATTTGTCTCTTCTATTCCAGGTACAGAAGAAAAGACGAGTGGTGGCAAAGGTTCATTGTCGCAACATCAAGAACGAATGTCCAGAACCGTCGTGCGACACGCCGGAGTTGCTTCCAGGCAGATGTTGCAAAACGTGCCCTGGAGACACTAACAGTAAGTTTCATTATTACTGTACTTAACAAATAACTAAGGGGTCATAGGTGCACACATTATTTCTATGTACATTTGTATTTGTATTCGCCTCGAGAGTTTTAACATTGACGGTTGCTGAATACCTATACAACGTATTTCCACAGTTTTCCCACTTCACAGTGACCAACACATTAGGTATGTTTACGTAAACACTGTAGGTACAATAATACATTGTCACTTATTTACTAAAGTATATTTCAAATACTTATATCTGGTAGAAGAACTTTTAAAAATGTATGTTTGTTAGTAATTTCCTTTTAGTTCCTTAGGATGCCAGTGATGGTGCAAATTAGGGTGCAAATTTAGTTTTTTTTTTAAAGTATTCTTCCTATGGTTATATATCATCTGTCGTATTTTTCAAGCAGTTTATTATAAATGTGATTATACACAATATATTATTTTATGTCCGAAGTTCGAATATATTTACAGTTGAATTCGAATGTTAATTTTCTATCTATACTCATTTCATAATAAACATACGATACTTGAGACATATAAATATGTATATGCAGTTATATAACTAGTGAATAGTTTATTTTGTGCAGCAGTCAAATCTATTTTCATATTATTGAACTACTCGTAAGTAGAATCGTGATAAATAATCAAGACGGCAAATTGATGATATATTCGAACGGGCGACGGGCCTATTCCGAGTTTCATTAGCCAGAGTAAGATTGCACGAGGGCCACTGTGTTTGCGTTTGACGTTCTTCGTGATAATTTTATCATAAACACGATAATGAAATAAGAGATAAGTGAAGTGATCGGTGGTTCACAACCGCCTCCATTACGCTACGCACCGGCAAAAGCGGTCGCGGCGTGCTCACTGTCACATATCTCACGATACGTCATGAAACCAATAAAAGTCATAAAAATATTGAGGGCCAATAAAACTCTTCTCATTAAAATTGCCTTTATTTGAGTGAATCTCTAAAAAATCCTAGATTGTTAGTCTGGACCCGCATTGCGAAATTCCACCGCGCGATTTTTTCCGCAAAATTCTGTGATATATAGAAATTGTATGGAGAGCTACACGCACTCGCGAATAAAAAAACTTCATACAATTTCTATATTGCGGAAAAAATCGCGCGGTGGAATTTCGCAATGCGGGTCCAGCCTTAATGTCCGTTAATTTAAAAGCATCAACCGCATAACTAGTCGAGGGCCTTTATGAAATTTGCATTATTTTATTTCGATATAGCTTCGACAGCAGCCATGTACAGTACGCGTTTAAATTAAATATACGTATTAATACCTATACATACCTATCTTTTATCTTTTTCTTTTTATATTTAAAAATCATTCGCCGTGCGTTAGTCTGTTAATTTCTTCTAAACCAAACAACGGATTTCAATTCGGTTTTCATTGAAAGAGAGATAAACGGGAAACGTTTGTACAATACCGTCAAACAGGGTTAATTTGACAGGGTTTTGAGGGATTCGTTTCTGCGATATTTGATATTTTTTTATCTCTACTGTGTCTACATAGTCCTTTGGCTATACAGTTCAATGCTCAAATGAAAAAAAAATCTAATGTTTTTTGTAGGTGTCAGTTACCCAGAGTGAGGGCTATTTTGACAATAGCAGCATTAAAATACACTGAAAGTCAAAGTAATCGCTTAAAAGCTTACATTAATAAGCTTTCTACAAAAATAAGAAGCAATATTCATCATTTTAAGTGAAAATTTTATGAAAATTGAATAGAAAAGACCAAAATAATCAACATTTCTTTTATGGATTTTTTTTCGTATCCTTCCCCCGTCACATCTTTATGGCAACACAGTGGATGCATCGCTGTGATTTTCCGGGACTTCCCGCGCGTTATAAAGACACCAACAGACCTGTCTTAACCCAATGTCAATTTAGCTCCAAAATGTGTCGATGATCTCCTGGAACTCAAATTAACCCTGTTTGACGGTATATAAAAAAATTGCACCCCGAGCGAAGCCGGGATTGGGTTACTTGTGCATAATAAATTTGTAAAGAATACTTGAACCATGTATTATAGATAGATATATATTTATATAAGCGACAGTTCGTATCACTCTGCTGAATTTCATTTTGTAAATTGATGAAGTCACACTCATTTTTAACCTCCCAATTCCGAGTGATGTCATGCATTTTTAAATCGATTAAATTTGATACTTAGTGGCCGTTTGTTCGTCACGTCAACACTCATCCCGTGCTCCTTCTGTTTTTGCGTTAATATTTTTTATTTATTAATATAATATATTGTTGTATAATAATGTATTGTCGTCTCGGTTACATTGGAAATGTATATGCTCGCCAACAGGTTAGTGACTCACGGGCCATCTGTCGCGAAAACTATCCACACATGTGGAAATCGAGCGAACGACATAATATAAGTTTATGGTCTTTTTGTATCTACGTATATTCTCTTTGATGGCCGTCATTAATATGCCGATTTAGGATGAGCTGTCCCGCTTGCTTGTGTAACATGACACTACATATTATTAAAACACCGTAGTAGTTCGGTGTCTATTAAGATTGTTAATTATAAAGATTATTTTCGATCGCATTTACATAAGTGTCGAGACAATGGATAAAAAAATTGTGTGTGTCAGCTCCGACACACGACTGGAGTTTACTCCTTACGTCGTAGTTAAGACGATTATAAAATTTAAATTTTCACAATTCGAACACGCCGAAAGAACAACATTGTTCCTTTTTAAATAATATTGTGTAGGTGGCGCAATATGTCTGAAACTTTAGATATTCTAAAATATTCAAAAAATAAAAAAATAAATAGAACGTAACTATAACGCATAACATATCCATTCGTGTAACAATTTTGGTTTTACTCCCATAAATTTTCATATCACGGGCTTATATATAAATGCAAATCGATTCTTAAGGAGTAAACTTCAATTTTTTTATTACGTATTTAAAACTAGCAAGAGCTCCCGGCTGCACACGATTGTATTTTTTATGCAAATTATACACACACAAACCTTTCCCGCTTATTGATCTTTCAATGAGTGAAAACCGAATTAAATTTGCTTGAGCAGTTTTGGAGTTCATAGGGAACATACATCGGTTTTCTATACTAATATCAAAGAGAAAATGTTTTAATTTTTAATTTTTGTTTGTAATGAATAAACTCGAAAACAATTGGACCGATTTTAAAAATGCTTTTACATATAGAAGGCTACATTATCAGCGAGTAACATAGGTTATATTTTACAAAGTCACGTAGACGAAGTCGCGTGCAACGGCGAGTTATTTATAATGATTAACATTTAAATAGTCTATAGTCTATACTTATAAAATCATTTGTCCTGACTATCAACGCCAAAACTCATAAGTAGAAATCTGAAATTTTTAACTTAAGTTTACTTAATAACGTAAAAGGATTTTTGAAAATTTTAACTCCATGCAAAGCCGGGGGCGGATAGCTAATGTTCTAGATGTTTCTTTAAAGTTATTATTGTTGGTAATGTAACGACCGTACGTCATTACGCCACAATATTTTTTTTGCAATCGGCGAATTTGCTGACTTGAAAGGGTAATTGCAGAACGTAAGAACGGATGAGTGGATGTGACATGTTGTGGCGATGACAAATGGTAGCGGTTCATATAGGCTCTCGGTACATACGTATTATGAGAACGACACTACTTTTACTAACTAATTTATGTTATAACAGAAAGCGTTGACTCTCTCGCCGTGTACGAGTAATAGCGATTTCGTATTTGCGTCAGAGTTTGTAATAACATTCTTTCTTGGAATACCTAATTACGTGTTCGTCTAACCAGGTGTCATTTACATTAATCTTAGTAGTAAATTAGAAAAAAAATCTCATATATCAATAGATCAGTGAAACAATATGAATTTTTTAATATTTACAGTTTTTCAGTGGTTATAAAATAAATTCTTGTTTGTTTGTATCTACGCCAGACTTGTATCACTGCTGGGTTAATCCTTATTAAGGATTTATTACATTATTATTTCTTACATTAAGGATATCAATTCATTGCGTTTTTCTCACATGTTTGTGAACCATTTTGCTTTTTTCTTATAATTTTCTTTGTAATGCTTATACTGTGGGGGCCTTTGTATGATGTGGAAATCCCATTTTCAAACACTAAGGAATCATTCATCATACTAGTTCATTTCGAATTGGCAAAAAATTACATGTCTGCGAAGATTACAACTCCTCAAGGACATGCAGGATGACATAATTATTTATAATCGATAAAAATCATACAGAAATGATTTCTAAGGAGGCCCCAACTGGGTATCAAAACTGCGTCTATTGCGTCGGCACTTAACTAACTCACTAGGCTATAATTGGTTCAAAACTAATAATCCTTATCACCATCGACTTGAAGCAGTGTATTACTTTTCTTTTACGGGTACATAGTTATGTTACACAATCGAACACAAGTAAGGACGAACGAGCACTCAACCTGCATTCAAGATTACGTTTTTTACATGCAAATAAATGTTCATTTGTACCCAATCTTAAGATTTTTTAATTCGAATATGTCAAGTTATTTTACACTAATGTTATGAAGAGGTAGATTTGTTCGTTTGTTTTGCCCGCGACCTCGTTTGCTTATAGCCTGTGTTATTATTATTTGTAAACTTCAATAATCTCTGCGTGAAAAGATTAAATAAACATTCATTTATCCTCAAAAAATCTTTGCCATTTATAATTTTTGTAGAATAATAGGATATTAGGTGGTCAATATCTGATATTACATAAGCTATACTATCTGTACTTTAAAAAGCCCCGTTCGGAAGCAACACAAGCTTCTGGCTACTTTTCAACAACAGGCAATTGTGGAGCGCAGTAAAATATCATCACTCGGTGAACTAAATAACATGAAGAGATTTCGAATTCAAACATTGCGAATCTTCGGTCCACAGCTCACATGAAATACATAAAATTTATAATGAACGTGAAATGGCCTGTAACGATGACAAGTTTTGGTGGACGCCGACGCAGTGTCTACCTTCTCGTCGGTTGCTGTGTATATGGAGCATTACAATGGCATTACTCAGATGCACCGGGCGATGGTGCAGAAATGGCACGCGCTGGTCTCCCCCCTGTGCCCGCCTCACTTGCTGCAAATATAGCTGCTGGTGCAGTTATTCCGGGCGCGGCCGTCGACCCGTCGCCCGACGACGCCGCGACGCCGTCTGCGCACCTTTTTAGACAACTCTACTTAACGCACGCATTTTTTGCGAATGGCCCAGTGACGTTACCGACACTGATCACGTGGTGCCTTTCCCTGTTTCTTATGATATTTCAAAGGAAATAACGTAACAAGTTCTATATGATACAATGCCCTGTGTACTGTGATTTTTATTTAAGAATAAAATAAATTAAGACTATATCTTAGTAATATTTTAAATGCGAAAGTTTGTGAGGATGGATGTATGTATGGATGTTAGATGTCAGGCGCAGTCCGCCTGGCGACAGTAACCACCCCCCTGACAGAATAACTACCTGAAATCAAAGGAAGTGTGCAATTTTTGTGTTTTGATGAGTGAGTAAGCGTGGCCAGGGCCAGGCTATCCCTATAATATCAAGGTCAGCAACGCACTTTTTACTCCTCGGATTTGCTTCCCTTCATACGCGACTGTAACTACCTGCCACCAAGGTGACCATTGCATCGGCTTGACTGTTGAGTTTATACATAAAATGGGTCATTGTTTTATTTCCTTTAGTAGGTACCATTTGTAGTTTCGCTTCATAAAACTAAAATATAAGAGCAACCACAATAAAGATCAACAAAGTTTGGAACTCCACGATAAATCTTTTTCATATCTATCTATCTATATATATAAAAATCTCGTGTCACGATGTATGTTCGCGATAAACTCTGAAACTACTGAACCGACTTTGATCAAACTTCATAAGTATCTGTTATTTGGTCCAACTTAAAAGATAGGATAGTTTATATCTCATTTTGCTTATTATTTTGTTTATTATTATTTTTTAAATTATATAATATTATTAACATAGCGCCATCTGTTGATACTTATTCAATACAGAGATTATTTATCTGTGAGTTTCATAAGGTTCTCACAGATGGCGGTTTAAAGTAATTTATCGGCTGGATTGCAAAAAAGCACCCGGGCGAAGCCGGGAGCGGGCCACTAGTAAGTATATAAAAATGAATCGCTGTGCGTTAGTCTCGCAAAAAACTCAAAAATGGTTAAACCGATTTTGATTAGGTTTTCCCTTGTATAAAGAGGGATAAACGGGAAGGTTTGTATATATTCATAAATAGTATTTATATAAAAAAAAGAAAATATCCACTTATTAAGCAACCTACTAAAATATGTATATCTGAATGTTATTTTTATTTTACTATATATTACTAATTTTAGTATAAAATCCCTTTAAGTACATTTCTGGTTGTTTTTAGACTATACATTTTTTTTATTAATCAAAATACTATTTAAAGTATTCAAATACTATTTTAAATAATATATTAAATTATTAATTATTTAATTTTTATATTAATTTATTTTTAATTATGTATTTAAATACAATTTTAAGTATTTATTATCAATTCTAATTTACTTCGACCCTTATAAAGGCTGCGTCTGAGAATGGAAATAGACGTCCAATATGGTGATAGAACCGGCTGGTCTAGGTTTGCTAGCTCCCTCTTATCTGGTTTCTGTAGCTGATCGACCTCCCAAGCGTTCTGGTGTGGCAGATAAACTTACGACCAGTTATTTAATAAATTAAATCTATCGACTTTTAAAAAGCAACGTTTTGTTTATAGGTAATGACGGTTTAAATAAAATGTAAGCAGTGGTAACCCAACGATTTGAATGCTGCCGACACGGCAAGCATGAATGAAAGAGGCAGCGAGTGCTCATACCAAACTACTCTTGAATTCTTCAACAAGGATGTCTTTCTCCTGCCTCTGCTATATTCGCATCCGCATCCGAGTTTATTCATTGTTAGAAGATTAGCAATATTAAATTAGTAGGTCCTAATCAAAGACGTTAAAAATATCTGTGATCCTGATTAACTCGCGATCTTAGAGTTAAATCTATTGGAAACTATTACCCAGACATTCTCACTCAGAAGACAGGAGTGAGACATTACATACTTACATATTATAAAGCAAAGTCCCCCTTGTCTGTCGTATGTCTGTCTGTATGTCTGCAATAATCTCAAAAACTGCTCAACGGATTTTCATTTTTCGACGTGGACGAAGTCGCGGGCACCAGCTAGTAATTTAAATACAGATACAGATTGTTTGAATATACTGAGTCACCCTGTATATCTTGATTGATATTTTATCGGCCATTCCTAGGCTTAAAAGAAAGGCGGAACTGGCTCGTAAATCCGCAGACTGTCATAATGAAAAACATCAAATCTGATTCAGTGTTGCCTTTGTATGAATTCCAGTTGGCCATTTGCCGCCCGCTCACTATAATAATATAGTTTATCGTGCTTTTAATAAATCTACACAGCCGTTTAAAGGCTGTAAAACGGATAATTTTTAATTGAATCCCTGCCAGGTGTTGTAATAAAACGTGGATCATTTTCACGCCTGTACATGGAAAATTATATCTTTCTTCTTTTCATTTACAAATGGTTTCGACATAAAGCCGATGGGGCGTCGTAAAAATAATATCTTGTTATTTCACTTAAAACATTTAAGTCCTTTGAAACAGTCCCGGAAATAGTTAAAAACGTTGGTTCAATGTTATGCGCATTTGACGAAAGCTAGATTATTTGCATTTATTATTTCTTGTTAGATTGTAAACTACGTGTTGTCTTTGCGATTCATTGAAGCTAAACATATCATATAAGTCATTAGCCGCATCACAACACAAAATGCGCCTATGTTTGGCCTATACAATATGTTATATTTATGCATCAATGAAAGCTCTTTCTTTTTTATTAAGACTGTGAATATAGCACCTAATCAGACTATAGACAGGTACAGTGCGACATTGTGTTCTCGTGAGCCATAGAAGTCGGTGATAGTGATTCGAGTAGAGAAGAGTCAAGTAGGTGGGTGTGTGTGCGGCGGCGTGCCGCATTCACGGTTCATTGGGCATCGCATCGCCGACCAGTCGATCATGAGTGTATCTAATTCAGTGTGCTGCATGTGCCTCCGAGGAATTTGTTTTGTGCACGCCGATGCCGCTTACAATCGCCGTTTTATTTTTGTAAGATCAGTGTCTCTTCGTTCGCATCACATTCCTCGTTGCACATTTTGTTTGCGCCTTTTTTTCGCTGTTTTTTTGGTTAAAAAATGCGTTGTAACTAACTTGTCTTTTCTTGTAGAAGTAAAAGAATCTTGTATGATAAAAGATGTTTTGTCTTCTAAATACAAGCATTACACACTTAAGTAGTGGCAGGATACACTGCGTTTCGCAGTCATTTGGGCAGCCTTATGGCGACAGTAACCAGCCTCTTAACAAAAGACCACTAAGAAGAGATAAAGTTGGAGGACTTATACTAAGTCTATGTCTCATGCTATGCTAAGACTTTGGCCTGTAAATTAGAAAATGAGAAATGGCCTATGAACCTATCTGTGTTTATTTATTTATTTATTATAATTTAATAGAAAGTCTGTGTTAAGTTGAATTTGTTTACAGCAGAAAAGAATGAATGAATGGTTTGTTGGCCACAATTCACGTTGTTATTTTAATGCCAGTTAATAAGTCAGCTTTAGGTGAATGCGGTTACTGGGCAACGTTATCATGAGTAATAGCGACAGTGGCTTATAGTGGGAACTGTGCGTGACTCGCTCTGCCTAGTATGCACTGGTATTCGGTGTGGTCGCCTCGGAGTACTCTGGCGCCAGGACCTTTCCGATTTACCTCAAACATTAATCTTTTGATTAAAGCGGGTCGCCACAATATATATTCTCATGTGACATTTGACTATCAATATTGTGTATGGTTAATGGCTATTCGAGCCAGTGCTAACGCTAGAAGGGCCATGGATGTATCTGTCTATTTTCTATCAAGTATAGTTCAATACCATGTGTGTATAAGAATTGATATTACTATAAAGAATTCGGTATTTCAACTTAATTTTTCTGAATTTGTAAAGGAATTTCTTGTGGTATTAATATTTTTATTAATATTCTTGTATATAATTTCGAGAAAAAAAAAAACATTCGAAGTCGAGGACGGGTCGCTGGTAAAAGATGAAAATATGAAAAAAGTTATTTCGTATTCACGTGATTTACGCTGGCTAAGCCTTAATCATTAAAATCATGGTTATTTAATATAGATTAAAATTCTCTTCTGTATAATTGTACCTATGTGTATTAATATTATATAATATACTTATTTATGTTGTTATACCTACATTATTCTTATTTGTTATATATTGTTATACATGATTCTATAATAAAATAGAATCATGTATTTGTACAACCCTTAGTCACAAGACAAAATTTGCTGTCTTCTGCATAAAGTAAAATTTTGCGTTTAAATATAATATAATTGAAATTCGCTTTTATTTCCTTCGTATAAAAAAAAAACAGAATTATTCCATAAAAAATAAGTCTGCATCTAACCGCCCATATATGAACGTGTGCGTTTCATAGCTATTAAATTTCTATTGCGGTTTACAATAAGTATAGGTCGTTGCTTCTTTAAAGGCTATGCGAAGAGCAGTTAATGCGGGGTCGTTCTTCAGTCATAATTATAGTTTTCAGAGAGGGAAAGTTGACGGTTCTGTGGAAGCAATAGGAAAATACTGTTACGTAAATAAAGTACGTACGCGATATGCAAACAGCTTGGCGTCGGCTAGTCGCCAGCCGGCGCCGACGCGAGGGCACAACACGACATTACTTCCACGGCCATCATTATTACATATCTACTTGCTACTAAATATATGTAATAAATGTCACAAATATTAGAACCACTCATTTATAATGTTATTGCAACGTTGACATTTTCTTTAGAGAATATATTAAGAAGCTTAAAAGATGGGTCAGTCAAGGGACTTATCGCCATCGGTGTAGTTATGCGAGTCTGATTGATTGCGTTTCTTTTTGTATACATGAAAATTGGACAGTTGTCATAGTAATTTTTTTTAATGTTGCAATAAGAATGAACTAAACTATTTTTTCTTCAAATTAAGGCAGATAAATCGTACTTAAAATTTTTTGAATATTTTTATCTGAAGAAATTATTATGATTACTTAAAATGATATTTTAAAATCATATAATAAACAATTAATGGTTTTGACATCTTTAAAACAGTTTTTAAACAATTATTTTTAATAATTTAAGTTTTTTGCACATAAATTATATTGTAAACTAGCTGCGCCTGAAACTTCGTATGAGCGGTTTTAGTACGATGGGTATTTCGGTATAACGTTTTTGTTTGTAAACCCATTGGAATGAAACACTAAATGTTACGGGAAGCTCGCTTCAATACATCAGTGAAATTAGCACGTACAGACATGAAAATTCTAAAAATAATTTTTTGACCTTTGACACAAGCAAAAATTGATTTTTTTTGAAAAAATATTAAATGTACAGACACGGCTCGTTTACGATTTTATTAATGTACAGTACCAACCTACATTGTAATTAATCTATAATATAAAAATGAATCCCTAAATGTGTTGCTAAGCGCAAAACTCGAGAACGGCTGGACCGATTTTAATTCTGTCTTCACTCATGCACAGAGGGATAATCAGGGAAGGTTTTTACGTAAAAAAAATTCACCTCGAACTAGCGGGAGCGGCCCGCTAGTTTGTTATAAAAATAATTGTAGAAATCTAATTTCTTTGCGACCCACATTAATAATTGTGATTTAATAAGATGGCAAAAAAGTCCAACTGTTTTAAAAATTGTGTCTTTGAAGGATGCAAACAAAAGTGTGTTAATTTTATCTAATCAAAATGCAAGTCATAAACACGTACGGTCGCGCTGTTGTGTTTACAATAGGACCAGACGACAGATATTGGCGCCACAAATATGCGGGTTAATGTGGTAATATTTTAATTATAATGTAGGTACCTACCTATTTGATTTTATTTTGCACTTGTGCAGCGAACGCTTTGGATTCTCACGGCGAGATGCACAACGCTACTATTACGTGGCCCACCTTATTCATTCGCCGAAACACAATAGAACACGTGCTGTTATTTCACTGTGGTCCTCTGTAAGGGGGTGGTTACTGCCGCCAGACGGGCTGCCAGACGGGCTGCCACCAATTTTCAGATCCTGACCAGAGCTAATTTTGAAAAGTTTATTTCCTATGTATATAACATAAAATGGCTAGAAATAGAGTTTTCTCTGATGCCAGCATATTTGCACTTTGTTTCCAAGTCATAAAGTGAAGAGCCCGTCTGGCGGCAGTAACCAGCACTCCTCTATGGTCCCCCTAACAGAAGACCATTGTTTATTAAAGTGTATACATAAAGCACGACGCACGTGTTGTGTTTCAGAGCGTGAATAAGGGATTCCAGAGCCCTATCTTACTTTATTACTTTTTTTTATTATATCAAGGCCAGTAGCGCACTTGCATACATTTCATTTAGGTAATGAATTCACTATTTATTTTATAAAAATTAAGTTAGTTTTTAATATCTTTATACATATAAAATTCATGTACATCTATCTCTATTGAAAATATTTCTTTCATATGCACTTTAGTACTCATGCATTTTATTTTCAATACAGGTGATATTAGCTTGAAGGACGTTATAAATGTGATTTTGACACGATGTTACTTAATAATAATTTTTTATATTAAACATATAATTTTTACACAATAATAAAAATAAAACTAGCGAACAATTTGAGTACCGATAAAAATTGAGTGTATTTGTTCAATGTTTTTCTATCGAGATAACAATTTTGATACTAAGTCGTATCTAGAGTTAGATTGTTTTGAGCACTTAAATAAACAGACACATTAAGTACAATTTGATGAATATCTTGGTGCAAAGATTAAACGAGTCTCAGTTCGTGTAAATTTTGCATTGCAAATATTTCGAAAATGTAAATAGTAATAATAGCGAGTCTGGGGCAAACGTGAACAATGGATATTTGCACTTTACCAGCTAGATAATGACATTGTTATACAAGAAATATGTTGAATAGCCAACAAAAATTCCTATCAACTATTTAATTTTTATGTTTTATTTCATGATAAATTATAAATGAACCTGTCATATAATGAGATTATTCTCAAGTAAAATTTGTTTCATGATTTGCCGTAATTATTCAATATTAAATTATTTACTGTAAATTATACACAAAATATTAAAAGTTCTGCCCGCAACTTCGTCTGCGTGTCTTTATATATTATAGCGCATATGTTACAGCACATGTAAATCCATTATTATCAAAACCTTTCATCGTAATTTATATTATAAAGGCAAAATTGAGATTTTCAAACCTTAATTACTTACCGCTCTTTACGAAATTTTGACTACACATTGTTAGGGGTACAGAAAAAGACATGGGGTTTTCATCAAGAAAAAAGTATTAGAGCCTACCATCAAGCGGACTGTCTTGAAGTGGAAGTGGCTTGTCAGATGACTTTTATATAAGAAATATATAATAAAATTATAATTATATATGGGAAATGTGATAATATAATGGATAATGTATGTATACATTAATATGGTATTGCGAAACATATTTTTTTTTTTTTTTAAATAAAATGTAAGAAGCAATACCGATATATTATACAAAATATAAACGCTGTATTAGTTTTATGTATTTTTTCACGTAAATCTTTAGATAAATATTTAAATTAGCTAAATTAGCGGAAATGATATGTGGTTTCACTTATCGCCTAATAGTGTGATGCATGATTTTGTAAATAGTAACACCAGTCAATAAATTTAACGTTCGCTATTTTCGTGCTTCGTATGTATACCTATATACAATAACTCTTTCTATACGTTATATAAAAAGGGTAGTCTCGCAATCTTTACATAGTACTAGTATAATTATATAATAAAACCTAATTAAGTTTTTTCCTGGTCGAAGCTGGGAGTGGGTCGCTAGTACCTACATTTAAACAAGAAGGAGCGTACAATCAATATTGCATGTTACTATATTGTGACCAGTATACAGGGTGGAAAGATAAGTCGGGCCCTGGAGGGAAACTACCATAAATCCTGGAGGGAAACTACCATAATTGTTAGAGAAATTTTATCCTGAATAATAATCCTATCGATTAGTATAATAAAATAGTGAGTGTTTGTTTTTTTTAATTTTAGTTGGTTCGAGTCCCGGGCGAGCCAAGCGAGTTTTAGAAAATCTTTGAATGCAGTTTTGTTTCTTTTTAAAAATAAAGGAATGTTTCCTTTATGTAAAATGAGCTAACTTAAGGATTTAAGGTAGTTTCCCTCCAGGGCCCGACTTATCTTTCCACCCTGTATAGTAGTATATTCCAAGACATCTTTTCGTCCAAAATTCCTGTGCCTTAAAATAAAAGTTTTCGACCAATGTGTAAGGTTGTAAGGGTAAACAAAAGTAGTAAGGGTGCTTGCCTAATGTGTCAGGAGCCCCGAGTTGATTCCCGGCGGGGTCAACTTTGAAAATGAACTTTTCAAAGTTGGTTCTCGTCTGGATTTTGAAACTACCTAGTGGTCGGGCATTTGGACAGCCAGTCAGGCGGCAGTAACCACCCCCTTACAGAATAACGCCTGACATTTTTATCGCTGTGACAACGGTGGCGCTCAATTTCAAAAAAATATTTTTTGATGATCCCTCGGAACCTAACGTTTGTCTATCTGTATGCCAAATTTCATTTAATGTTCACCTATTAAAATAAAATAAATATAATTGCAATGCATTGACACACCGATGGATTAGTTGGACAGTGAATGTATGCATTAAGTATTCAAATAAACTTTATTTCATAGCCTCATCAGCAGCAAATTGTCCACTTAAAGTAATGCTGATATTACGATTTTGCATTGGCAAATAAGAATTGATTACACAATGTTGTATACGTTTTAACGACTATGTAAAAGTATAATATTTGTCGTTTAATTGCTATTTACCTACTTATGTCGCTGAACCGTTATCGTTATCTATGTACAATTGCTATGTGCAAATTTATACAAGTACTAAATATAGAAATATAAATTTTTTGATTGTTTTCTTATGACACTAGTTGATTGACTGTATTAAATAAAAATGTATAAATTACCTCATGTTTTCATCTATATATCTAATGTTAAATATCAGATGTCGAATAGATGTCGGTCATCTCAGATAAGTAGTAATCAGTATTGCTAATAAATATGTTTTTATGTTAGGAAATAAATAGTAATCTGGTTTTTAAGTAAAACTAGGCGTGCAATAGTGGATCGTATGGTATGTACGCATGCGTAAAAGGTCACAGGCGAGACGTGAAGGCTATTCGGAAAGTGGAGTGGCGCCAAACGGCAGGCGCACACCTCGCGATTAAACAAACACTCTCTAAGCAGGTAGATTACGCCTGTTCATGTTTTAGCGTTTATAAAGCTTGTAGAATACCAATGGCTCTAGGTATATGTATATGGCTTTTTAATGGGCATTGAATTGATAGTAATAAGTTTTGACACAAAACTTAGTATAAACTGACTATTCTTGAATTATTCTAATTAAGTTTTTTAAATTTAATTAAAAAATTTACAATGAAAGAAAGAAAGGAACGTTGTTGACTTAGTATGAGGCAGATACATCGAATTTTAGTTCCTATATTTAAAAAAAAATCCATAAAAGGGAGCTCTTGTTTGGGGGTGCTCTCACGTGTGAGTTAATGTACTAACGTAGTAACTGGTACATTTATATCATTTGGTAAACGTATATAATCAAGTAAGAAAAAACAAAAAATCTATTTATTTCATTTCTCAGTATAAATTACAAACAAACTTATAAAGTTGGAAAAAAATATTTTCCCACTTTTGGAAGGTGGTACCTACCTAAATTTTGGAATAAGAGCAAAAGGTTCTCAGTTCGCATTATTATGTCGTTGTTCAGGACAAATTTTTTCAATTGTAATTTTCATTATATTTAAAAAATATTGAAAATATAGGAAATTCGATTAAATTTAAGTTTCGTCTTTAGATGTTTTGGAAATAATCACATTAATAGGAACCGTGCAGACACTCTCACCTAAATGCTTGAGCTAAGCAGGTTACTTACTTCATATACATAATAAGGCACGTAATTTCCACAGAATGAAAGAGTTAATGGATTACTCGCCTAAATTTATCTCGCCCAAGTTGGGCGAATAATCGATAGCAATCGAAACATTCTGTTGTACAGAGCTATATTATAAACTCAATATTTTCTTGTATTACAAAAATGCGACCCAGCTTTGCTCGGGTGCATTTTTTTTTCTGCAAATTATAGATAAAAACCTTTACATTAACGTTTAACACTTTCCATTATTGAAAACCGCATTAAAGTCCGTTGCGTAGTATAAAAGATCTAAGAGTTCATTCAAAACGACGGCGGAAATCGACATTATTTCCGCCGTATATCCTTTTTAAATTTATAAAATTTAAATAAAAAATAATTAAAAAAACATTAGGAAGGCAGTTTCAGATATTTTTAAAACAATAACTGTTGATATTTTAACCTTCCGTAAAATTTGTTAGTTACTCTTTTTCTTAAATTGGAATAGTACATTACCTTACAATTTAGCACTTGTGGTGTTATGTATTGAGTAAAGGATGCCAGAGCCCATCCCCCTTGTGCCCAATTCTACCGGATTACAACCTACCGGTGTCGATAGTGTTTATTGGCAACGGTAGCCATTTTTAACATGCCTGTAAAGAAAGTTATGTCAGATTAAATCCCCGCAATGGTTTATAAGGATAAAAATTGCAATTAAAACGCTAAAGGAAACAAGAATGACGTATGTAATTGGGCAAACCAGGAGGTAATAAAATGGTAAATGTTGAGTTTAGTTTTATGGTTTGCGCGTGAGCAGATTGTGATGTAGTGTTTGGCGCCATTTCCACATTTCATTGTTCATAGAAATGCGGCGCCGGCCGAGCGCCGGTCACTCGTTCATATTCCATTTTATGATAGCTAGCAAAAGCAGTTTTCCCAGCGAGTGCAGTTTGCATATTATTATATGAATAGAGAATGACGTCTTCGAACTGTCCTCGGCACATCTGTTCAGAATTTTAACGTCCACAACTGTTCATTTGCGTGCCTCGAGTGCACAACCGTTTGGTAATTTACAATGTCTGCGCAGGCGCATACATTTCGTTTCTTGCCACTCTTTGACAGAACCGTATCGACAGAATAAACGATGCGTTACTCAATCAAACTGTGATCGAGCGAGCATAAGTGCATCTGAAAATTTTTGTGAGTCATATTTTGAATGAGAATCAGGTCACATCACTCCGAAATTTTCGTAACTCTTTAGGTGTTTTCAAATGTACGAAGCGACTAATAAAATTGTTATTTTTATGAATAATTTTTTTTTAATAATATTTTTGGGGCCAACTTACTGACTGACATCGGTATATAATGTAAATTACAATATTTTCTATATTAATAAAATGCATTTCTACGATCATCTAGTTTTTAATATTTCCTAGAATAGATTACACCCCTAAAAGTCTTATACTGTCTAGCTAGATAAAGATAACAGAACATATTTAAAAAAAATGAATTTCATAACATGCAAATAAGAGTTTAAATAAATGCTTTTACTACGAAAATTCACAGACACTTAATTTTTTTATTTGTATCAATAAGCGACCAAACCTGACTTCACGTGGTATTGGGTGTCCATCAATATGATTTTAATGATCTTTTATGGCTTTTATTACCTCGTATGGTGATGTGTCTTGCATAGCGTACCTCAGTACAGTAGCCTCCTCCTGAAAATCTCCTTTTTATAAAGACTTTCGGTTGAACGAGTTTTTGGCCACCCCATGACCATTTCAGCTTGTCAATTGTATGAGCTATTCCGCAATGCTTTAATTATTTATACTACGGATTCTCTTCGGCACAGAAATTTCTATAGTTAGTAAGATGAGCTTATAAAAAAGATAACCTTTTTATGAGGCCATCAGTTAAAGCCCACTGCTAGTTAGAGTATTCAATAAATACTCCAATAAAAGCCCAAGATATTTAAAGTTTTTTCAGTGTAAAGAGTTGAACTTCATTTGAATGATTTTTTAGTAGATAAAACGTTTTTTTAAGTTTTTTTAAGGTAAGTGAAAATACCGTTGGTATATAATAATATTTTTTACAAGTATATTTTTACTGCATTTTACCTAATTAATTGTACTTTGAAGAAATTACAGCAAAAAAGGTGTTTTTCAATGTGAGTATAAGTAGTTAGCAGTTTTACTTTTTTAGCCGAACGATAGGTTTATAGCGGTATTATTTTTAAACGAAATGTCTGCGACTTGAATGTAATTAACTAATAACACTTGAGAAAATAGACGTCGATGATGTGTTCTTGTGTGTTTATTGAATTACGTAGTTAGATGTAGCGCGAAAAAGCCGTTGAGTGGAATGTATAAATATTGTGGACGTTTACGCGCCTGCATTGCTCTATAGTGGCTTCGCGACGAAAGATTTATACTCAACATATTCAAACATCAATGATTGACTTGTAGTTCATATATTAATAAATCTTTAGTTCGTTTTAAAACTTAATTACAATGTACAATATTACGATATTACAATATTACATTGATGTACAATGATTACAATATTACTTACTATTGACCCGCCCCCGGCTTCGCAAGAAGAAGAAAATCCTTTCTTAGCGTATGCTTACGTTATAAAATGAACCTATGTTCCATTCAAGACTGTAGTTTTGGCTGTGCGTTGATATTTAGTCAGAACAAATGATTTTAAAAGTATAGATTAATGCTATCCGGTTACCGTCTTCCAAAGTAGAACTTTAGAGTTAAAATAAAAAGAGTTTTCTTTTTAGAGTATTAAAATCCAGCGTGTCCTTCCACTGCTGGGTGTAGGCATCTCCCAAAACTCGCCACCACCCACGGTTTTCTGTGCTTAGTTCCCTGCGATGCCTTTCAAGTCGTCTATCCATCTATCCGTCTATCCGCACCGCAGGGTGTGCAATTTTGAACCCCCGACGCCCGACACGAAAACGGGGTGTTATAAGTTTGTCGAGTGTGTGTCGTGTGTATCTGTCTGTGGAATCGTAGCTCCCAAATGGATGGACCGATTTTGATCCGTTTTTTTTTTGTTTGAAAGAAAGAAATCCTGATGGTTCTTAGCTAACTTCCACATGTTCTGTTGATGTGACATTTGGTATATTGTTATTTAGCCGGTATTTCCATGACATGGTAACCTTAACCTGATGCTGCAGCATCTCGTAGTCTGCGGGATAACTAACTCAACTATGTCTGCTGCAACTTGCAGCAGACATAGCGTGTTTGGAAGTCGAGGGTTAGTTTATAATTTTGATTATAGCTTATTTGATGTAATTAGTTGCAATTAAAACACATCACTCTAATAAAACACTTAAGGACTATCCGTTTACTTCGATAGAACCTGATTAGAGAGGCATCCGTCCTTCTTTTTGCATTATTTATATTTTAACATTGTCCTTCAAGTAGGCACTAACAAATAACATATCCATACCATTCACATTTAACCCGTAGTGCTCAACAGCCTCATTGCCATGCAGTGTAATCGCGGCGATAAATTTAACCACGTTGTAATATCTAAGGTACTATACAATTAATTTTCATGCTAATCAATTGATGCGTGCAATTAAAGGTTCGACCTTTGCTCGGAGCGACTAATACAGCTATCTCGTGTGGGGCAACTGCCTACTGCGTTTGTACTCGTATGTACAACGGTCATCAAACAATTACACGTTACATCAGAACTACAAGTTAATTACAATTTATTACCAATTTGTAAAAGGAAAAGTTTATTGTTTACGCCTTAAGAATCGATTTGCATTATAAGCCCACGGTATGAAAATTTATGGGAGTAAAATCAAAATTGTCACACGGAAAATGCGTTACGTTCTATTTTCGAATATTTTAGAATATCTAAAGTTTCACAGATATTGCACCATCTCTGAAACTAGAATATGTTACGTAAGAATACATCCTTGGAAAACGTAATCATGTAGAATATCGTAATTGGAACAGATGGCACTGATATTTATTTATTAATTAAATTTATCAATTATTTAAATTACATTTATTTTATTTTTGATGACGCGTTCAAACTATTTTGAAAATAGTCTTAATAAAGACGGATTAATTTAAGTAGATAATAACATAATAATAACAGTAGACACTTACTAACTTTGAAATTAATTTACAATAAATATACACAAGTTAGTGTTTGAAGTAGTTTTTAGCAGTAAATTAAGATATTAAAAAAGTGTAAGATTTAATTGCAGCGACATTTAACCAATTCATTCATGACTCGGATTCTTGATCGCTTTTCTAAAGTCAGTATGTCAATGTCGACTTACGAACTCGTAATAATTATTTGCACTACAGTGGCAACATATTCCTTAGCCTGTTTGACCTAGTGATCAGACCACCCTAGTAAACTGTCAATGACATTTGAAACAAATTTCAATAGTTTATTTTTTTATTTTTTTTTATTTTTTATTTTACTTTCCCAGCAACCTCGGGGAACCTTTGAAGTTTTTATATTAGGTATAAAGGGTGGCAGACGGTCCACTTCATAGTAGGTGTTTACCGTCGCCTAAGGACACAAGAAACACCAGGGTGCAATTTCTTTTTACCGACAACGATACTTCTCCATCAACGACTGCACGACGTTGAGTAACTTTCTATGATAGTTTTTTAGGTTGATTAACAACCCGTTTTTTTGCAAGGTTTTAAAAAAATTAAGTCCAATTTTATTTTTCTAATAAATTGGGCTTATAATGTATTCACGTAGAACGCGCGGGCGCGGTGGCGGGCGCGGTCGCGGTGTATGAGGCGAGCTCGTCTGATTTGGCCGCCAGGCCTGATTTTCCCTGATTTTCACTGATAAACTCTGTATTGAACAACATAATGAAAACGTGCCATCATTTCATGCGATAAGTTGAAACTGGTTGAACTTACCTGACGTCGCGAGTGAATCGCGCGCTCCGCCGCTAGTTATTTCCGCGAGCGCTCCGCGCGCGGCTGTCGCTAACTTGCCCGCTACTTTCGCCGTGTACGTGAATACTTGCATATTATGCTGTGTGTTTAATATTTCGTGACCGCGCCCGCCAACGCGCCAACGTGAATGAACACTTAGATTTTAATTATTAAAATTTTAGAATTATTTTTTTCAGTTATTAAAAAAAAATTTCTTGTAAACACGGAGATGTTTTTCTTACCGTTTTTATGAAACGTTAGTTAGTTGTTTTAGTTAATTGCTAAGAACAGACGGACTAGACTAGACGCATAAGCACTAAGATTCAAGATACTATTTCGATGACTATTTCATTAACGCAAAATGTCCTAAACGCCAAAAGTCACTTTAATGTCTGTTGACTTGCAGTGTCTGTGTTATTTGGCTTCAACTTTTTTAGATCCATGCACAGAAAAAGAAAACACATACAAATGTAAAATTTTAAATAATGACGGTTGATTATTGTTTATTTTCCGTCTCATTCAAGTTGCTCTGTAACCGTAATCCATTACAGCAATCTAGGGCACGTCTTTAAATGTTTCCATTAAGCAATAAATTTGTACTGAAGTAATGTAACTGCCATTATCCACTTCTCTGGAGCTGCGTTGTGGATTGGTTTATGTTACTGGTTTCTCGTCGCTGAAAAGGTTTGCGCAAAACTCTCGATGAGGGATCAGAAATACGGTTATGTCAACCAAATCGGTTATGGAATAATTTTTTATATATTTTAATTTTTGTTTTGTAATAAGGCACTGTATTCTATTCTAAATTGGATAGTCCACATATCAGCACTAAACACCCCCTTTTCAGAAGACTTATTATACTTTATTAGGGTAATAATACTTTATTAGGGTAAGTCCTATGAAGGTCGGCAGCTCATTTGCAACTCTTGTTATATTTTATTTTAATTAATTTGGAAAACATACAGTGAATTTACTTCTTAAATAATAGTCTTAAATATTAGTATTTCTAAGTAAGTAATTAGATTAATAGGAAAAAATAATAAATGGAGAGAAATTATCGATTTTAAAATAGTAGTTATTAAAAACCAATACAAAAGTAAATGTGTAAGTATTTTTATAGAACTAAGAGGAAGAACTTTGACCCTGCTATGATTAGTTTCATGGTCAAGCGCTGGCGTCCGCGTCGATGGTTGGCCACCACATGGTCTGCGTTCGCGCACAACGAATATCATTGTATAAAACGCACATGAACTACTTTCTCGAAATTGATTGGTATCTTGTAATGTCAAGATCAAAGTGGATTATGTTTATACTCAAATAAAAAATATACTCACTAGATACTACTTTATATCAATACACTTTAGCGAAAGAATGTGTTTATTTGCAAGATGTGTGTTAAACACAGTCATTTCGTTAAAATAACTTTAAAATGTTTTCTGTTTGTAATAATTTTTACACGCGTTCCAGTAGAATTTTAGAACATTTTGTAATTTTATTTTGTTTTATTTCATCGAAATACCAACAGAACATCAAAATTAGCTAAGTCACATACATAAGTTATAAAAGAGTTCTATTATCCAACACTGTATTTACAAAGTATAAGTGAGTCTAAGAGAATAAGGAAAAACGTTATTCTGGCACTGTTCAAGCAAGTAAACACGTGCAAAATCATCTAAATACGCTTCCATATAAGATCCCTAGTAATACTAAATCTAATTCGTGTTGCACAGTTAATTAGTGCGAAATGTCTGGCATTATAATTTCTGCCGATGCCTTCGAAAACAAGCACGTTAATGAAGATGAATGCGTGACATATATCACCGGTGGTCATTAAGCCTTCTTTTATATTATGTGGTCAACATGCAGTTGATGTGCAATTAAACGTTTTTATAAACACCAACTCATCGAGCGATTCTATTCAGACATATTTTAATGCGTTCCATACTGACTAACACTGTTTCATGCTATAATTATTGCAATTCGCGAATCCAGTCAAAAAGGCAAAGAAAATTAGATACTAAAATATTTTTTTACTGTATGTAGGAAGGCACCTACTTTATATTTTTAATTAATACAAATATTGACAAGCCGCACGCGGACGACTACAGTAGAATTTTTTTTTGTTTTCCTCCCAGGGTTTACACCACCCAGGTGGGCCGTACCTATATTAACCTTTACACAGTTTTATCTTCTGTTTTACTTATCTAATACATAACTGAATTCGTGTAAGCTAAATGAAAGTCGAACATATGTAGAAGGTTCATCGAGACAGCTTTTTTTTTAACAAAAATTGCCAAATTAAAAATGAAATGTGCCGGCTATAGACTATTGTGTAGCTAGCAAGTCTTACGGTGTAAGTATGTAAGTACCAAAAGAGCCAATTAATCCAATCGGAGCTGGCAGCATTCTTTGCTTCCCCTAACGTCAGTGTGCCTTTTCTGCCTATCTTTTCAGTAGTTTAGGAGTTTATCGGCGACAAACAACGTGATAATTTTTTTATATATAGAGATTAACAACAGTCATGAGCATTCATTAACTAAATAATTTCCATGAAGAAGCTTCATTAAATATAGGCAAGTTGCACATAGACAACAACCTTTTACCAGAATATTCTTACTTCTGAACAGGAAAAGATGAACATTAGTTAATGAATTCCTATATTTATACTGAATGTAAGCAAATTAGTATGTTTTTACATTATTTAGTAAGTTTCAGTGATTTTACATTAGGTATTTAGTATGTCTTTTTAAACATGGGACATTAGAACAGTTAATGATCCTGCTAATCGTAAATGCAAATTATGAATTAAATTTGTGTTCCATTGTCAAAATACTGCACTTAATATCTTTTACTATAAATAAATATTTCATATGAAATATGTTTTTGTTATAAAATGAGATATTTCATATCAGTATGAGCAGGAAGTGAATTAACGATTGCTTAAAGTAAACACGTTCTCGGTAAAGAATAACATGTCAGTGTTCAAATTTGACCCGAGATAAGTGAATGTGTTAATTCGTTGTTAAAAATAATGCCAAAAAGCGTTTGAACATATTTGGTTCGAGGAGAAATGTAAAACACGTGGACGCGATCAACGAAGAAAATCAACGAACAGTCGATGGCGGGCGTAAAATGCAAATCGCTTGCGTTTCACCGCCAGCACAATGCGGCCGAAGTGTTGGGCGTCTTGTAAACAGCGCAGACGACGTGGCTTGTTCTACTTTTTTGGATAAACGATTGTCCGTAAACGGTGATGCATAGGACTCCGCAAAAATACCGCGGCTTTATAATGTCTCGTTTGGCGCCGCCGTACAAGGGTTATACACGAACGACGCACGGCGTAGGAATACGCTGGTCGCTGCCACTGCGAAAATATTCTACATTCGATTGTTTAGCTGCATTAAGGGCCAGTTTTATAAACGACATACCTTTTTCCCGTTCGTTACAGTGCTGGTAAGCGAACAGTTAACGTTCCGTCAATAACGTTTACTGACGGTGGTTCTATAAAAGAAATTAAACATTCGGTAGCTGCCCGTAAAAAATACGCCGAATTTTATGAATATTGTCGATGGTTTCGTTGTAGTCTGTCAAGAACTGTCAAGTGTCGCGTCACAAACACATTTATTTACAAAAATAACACAATAAACGATACGTAAGATAAACCGACCCTATCATAGTCAGTAACGAGCCAGTAAACGCTAGCTGTCAAATTATACTGTTGACTAACGAACAGTTGTTTATAGTACACTATATTATACTATTAGATCATTTTTTCGTCTATTTGATATAATATTTAACTAACGGATCGTTATAAAACTGGCCCTAAATGTGTAGGGTTTGCGAGAGTTAGAATAAGTGTCAAAAAAATACGCGCGTTCTGTACAAATGTCAGAAGTGAAACTTCTTTGGCGATCAAAATAATAGGGGTTAAAGTATGAAATTGCCGTTTTATTGTAATAGGTACTTCGAATTGACATAGAACCTTCATGGTTTGAGATTTTTGAGTGAAACTTTTTTCATACGGTACCTATGTAGTTCTTCTTTTAAAAAATGTGCAACATTCGATTATCAACTTTCAGTTGTTTTTTTTATTCAGCTTAGACAATAAAGATGGATACTTCGAAAATTCGTGTGATTTTTGAATACGACTTCCGACGCGGAACTAACGCGGCAGAAACAGCTCGCAATATTAATGTTGCGTTTGGAGAGGGGACTGCTAATGAACGCACTGTGCGATTTTGGTTTAAACGCTTTCGTGATGGAAACTTCGATTTGAAGAACGAACCACGTGGAAGACCGCCCACACAGGTGAATAACAATGATTTGAAAGAGATGGTGGAAGCCGATCCGAGCCAAACTACCCAGGAATTAGCGGCATGGTTTAACGTTACCTTACCAACAATATTGACTCATTTGCGTCAAATCAATAAAATAAAAAAATATGAAAAATGGGTGCCTCATGATTTGACTGATCTGCAGAAAGAAACGCGTGTTGAAACTTGCGTTGCCTTGTTGAATCGATACAGAAATGAAGGAATATTGGATCGAATTGTGACATGTGATGAAAAATGGATTCTTTACGATAATCGTAAGCGGAAAATGCAATGGCTGACCCCAGGTCAAACGCCGCAACAGTGTCCTAAAGAAAGCTTACCAATAAAAAGGTAATGGTAACTGTTTGGTGGTCTCAGCGTGGTGTTATTCACTATAGCTTTCTCCGATCTGGTCAAGCAATAACGGCAGATGTCTACTGCGCCGAACTCCGAACAATGATAGCGAAACTAGCAGTGAAACAGCCCCCCGACTTATGAATCGATCTTCACCATTATTGCTCCATGATAACGCGAGACCTCATACAGCACGAGAAACCGTTTTAACTCTACAGGAACTGCAATTAGAAACCATTCGTCACCCTCCGTATTCGCCAGACCTTGCTCCAACGGACTACCATTTTTTTCGTGATTTGGACAATTTTCTGCGTGATAAAAAGTTTTCTTCTCAGGAGGCAGTGCAAAATGCTTTCACACAGTTTGTCGAATCTAGATCACCAGAGTTCTATCGCAAAGGCATAAATGAGCTTCCTATTAGATGGCAGCAATGTATAGATAATAATGGTAATTATTTTGATTAAATAAATATGTTAAATTAAAAAAAAAACGAATTTTTATTTTTCAGTACAAATCGGCAATTTCATACTTTAACCCCTAATATTATGTAGTAAGCGGTAGATGTCAGAGAGATAGTTACATCGTTACAAGAAGCGTCACGTGATCGTTACACTGAACGGTCACACAAAGTTTTAAATCTTATCGCGCGCAAAGTACTTCATTTCTGAAATAAATTAGGGAATAGTACATTACTGCAGAGTCCGGGAAGTGACGGATTGCCGGACGAAGTGGTTTCAAGGCCGAGCTTTAGCGAGGCCTTGACAAAGAACTGAGTCCGGCAATCCTCATTCCGGTCGAGGCTGGTATAGTGCTTTTCTTAATAAATGTGAGGAAATAATCAAACACGTGATACAAAAAAAAAAGTATAATATGAAAAAATTATTAAAAAAGTCTGCTTTCCCACTTTTTTTATTTTAATGAGTGCAAAGAAAACAGCGCCATACAGCCCAGTCATCAAATGAGCATGCGCTCGCCGCGGCCTACTAGATTTCATCGGGCTGAGCAGCGGCCAGTAATCAATTAGTGCAAAGAAAACAGTGCCATACAGCCCAGTAATCAAATGACCGTGCGCTCGCCGCGGCCTACTAGATTTCATCGGGCTGAGCAGCGGTCAGTAATGAATTTTCATACAACATTCTTGACCTAGGCCGAGAAAGAAATGCATGAGCCAAGAATTACAAACTTCGCGGCTTGTTTTTAGTACAAGAATGCCTACATTTCCGAGCATGTTTGAGAAAATTAAATGAAATTAAACTTCGAACACTTTATTTACATTAAAAATCAGATTTAATGATTTTCTTTCTTTGACATGTCAAACAGCCCTATCTAGCCACAAAGTAAGTAAAACTTATACGAAGGGTTATAGACTAAAAATATACCTACTCTAATATATTTTTTGTAAATATATAAAAAATTAACACATAGAAAACACCCAAATCAAGACAAACGCACACATTCATCCATACAAAATTTGTCTTCAGCAGGGATCGAACCTATAACCACTGACACAGCAGACATAACTACTTTTTTTAAGCTAATCGTTTGTCAATTAATGTGTAGATGTAGTTTTGTACAAAATCTTCGCAACGCAACAATAATTCTCAATCTAACATTGAATTCATACTTAGTCATTTCTTTATATATTTTTGAATTTCCATTAAAATTAATCAAAACAGATAAAAATTATCTCACTGTTATATTATATCTACATTTGTCTTAACGTTTCTGTTTGTTGACTATGCCACACAAAAATAACGGGATCAATCTTAATCTAATTTCATTTTTAATTTTCTCTTAGTAATTTTCTATTTTTGTAGAATAAGACCAACATTAGGTACACAATGAAAGAAAAAATAGATAACTAATCACATTATATGATTGAAAAACAAAAAAATGTTTTCGCGTATTTTTTGCGTGATAACAGGCAAATTGATAATTATTTATTAATTTATAAAAAAACTTTGTATTTATCTGTCATTATTCACCCTATATTCCACGAAAAATACACACTGCACTATCAAATGGAAATAACCCATTGTATATCTTGCTAAATGCCAAGATTTGAATGTGCCGATATTAATCTGATATTTCGGGCCGAGATTAAAATTTTATGGAGACCCTAGCAATAACAATGAATGAATAGTGTTTCTCATCGCAGTTTTGTGAGGATAAATATCGAGGTTCTTGGGAAAAATTCCTACTAATACTAAAATAATAAAGTTTGTGATGTTTGGATGGATGTTCTTTTACTAATTTCACGCGAAAACGGCTTTTTTATCTTGGAAAAATGTTAGGTTCCCGTGGGATCGACTAAAAATATAAAAAAATATGGGCGTCACCATATTTTCTCGTGTGTTAATTTTTTTAATTTTTTTTAAATCTTACATTTTTTAATTTTTAACGCGGACGAAGCCGCGGGCACCACCTAGCATCCAGTACATCTAGTACATAAAGGGGTCCCTTATTCGCATGTAGGTACTTTTAATCTGAACCAATGCGACAGTTATACAGTCGTGTGTGCATGCACGAACTCCGCGGTGCGGTGGAACGGCGTGCCTATAGACAACAATAAGACCGCGCCTTGTACCATAAACATTCTTTGCCACGATCATTACGAATATAACCTATAAATTAGCACAGCCGATTGCGAACATGCCGCTCGCCGTTGCGGGAATTCGCAATGAGAGTCGCGCCCTCGCCTCGTTCCTCGGCCAATGTTGTCTCATTCAATGAAATAACTGCACGCCCAGCCGCCTCGGTCAGACGACAGCTATTAAGGGTCAGCTCACACCGAGACGCGACGTTGCGCGCTCATTTCAAGGCAACTAATACATCATCATATCAACCGCAATACGTCTACTGCTGGACATAGGCCTCCCCCATAACTTTCCAATAGGTCAGAAGCAGCCTGGATTGAAACAATCAACCAATAAAATATAGAACTAATTTACTACAAAGAAGCTATAATTATAAATTATAAACTAATCCCCAACTTTCTATAGACCCCAAAAACATTATGTCTGCTGTAAATTGCTAAGGAGTTGGGCATACAGTCGAATGCTTGATGCTGATCAGGTCAAGGTTACCATCATGTAAATACCACCGACCGAAGTAATAAAATTTCACATCAATCCAACATGTGGAAGCAATGAAATCGTTTCGTCAACTTGTAAATATTTGCTTCATTGCTAATATTGGGCAGAACGTCTGGCGGTAGGAACCACCCCTTACAGAAGACCAGCGAGAAATAACAGCAAGTGTACTGTTGTGTTTCGACGTGTGAGTAAAGAATGCCAGAACCCATTTCCTTATTCCTAATCCCAAATCGAGAATCCTACTGTCAGCAGCGCCCTTACAGCAGCTATGTCGTAAGGGAGCTGCCGGCCTTAGTATGTTAAGCATATAAATTGAGTTCTGTAAACCTTCCAATTTTAAATCTGTTCGGTTATCTCTGAGAAGCTACAAAATATTGCGTTCGCTTTACAAGTGGTTACGCTCCTTTTGGTTGTGTTCGGTCAGAGGTTAGTACTTGTTTTAAGTATTTATTTTTTCATGAAAACATAAAAAGACAATTCCTAAGCCTTAAAATATAAAACATATATTTATATTTGAAGGCTTAGCAATATATAGTTTAAACTTATAATATAAACTATATAAACAACCATAGTTATATTTAAATTATATTGAGCAGACTTACGGAAGCATACCTAAACTTTCAGTTTTACCTTACCTAATATTACGGAACATTTATAAATAGTCATTTTCCGATTTGTACAAGTGGTTCCACTTTACGTAAATTTAGATAAAGAAACTCATTCACAGTAAAACATTATGCCTATTGAATTTATCGTTTTATTTGCGGTAAATATAGGTTAGTAATTATTAAGGTCGAGCACTTTGCGACAAGATTGCAACTACGAGTTAATATATATCATATTACGTACGATATACCTGATGTGCAACGATAAGTACAATTTTATTCTTATTGTGTTAACAGTCATCGTTTTATGTTGTGCAAGATATTTGTTACCTATTCATATAGCTTGTTATAGATATATACTTATATTGTTTTAAAATATTAGGTTAGATACACCAAGCATAATTAGGTTAGAACACCAGCTACTATTGGGTACGGGACAAGTTTCTGCGATCTTCTTCATATAATATAAGAAATTTTCTAAAGGGTTCCGTGTCTATACCTTGCAGTTTACCCGCGAAAGCATAAAACATCTAGGAATACTCAATTGTCAGCGTTTGACGATTCTTAAGCCGTAGCGTAGAGATTGTTATAATATATTAAATTGGTTTTAGAATACCTTAAGATAGACACTAAGCATTTGTCAGCCACTACTGCGTACAAGTTGATGCTACCCTCTTGATCTATAAGAAAACATAATGGATTGCGTGCTTCTAAAATCGCATACCTAGCATATTACTCACGTAGAACATCTAGGAATACTCACTTGTCATCGTTGACGGTTCTTTGAGAAAAATATAAGTGGAATCTTTAGTATATTTCCAGAGCTAGTGACAGGTACATTATGTTTCGAGGTGACATGAACGTTTTTAGTTGGTCGCTTGAAAGGCGACGCTACCCGACGTGATGTTACGTCAACAGACGCCGCGTCATAATTTCAGAATAGTTTGAGACTAGGCTAGACAGTTGTCGAAATCCACATTTTTCGACGAATCCGAGGTCAAGGTTTCGAATATATTTTCGCAGACTTCAATACTCTCAATTATATATTTAAAAATATAAGAGTAATTACATTAGACACGGCGGGCTTATTGTTCGAGTGGTAAAAGTTGGCGCACGGGTGGACGGGTGGCCACTTGTTAGTAAGTGGCTACCGTCGCCTATTAACACAAGAAACGCTCTATAGGGGTCGAAGTGTGCTGCCAACCATTCAAAATTTGGATAAAAGATAAGAAATAACGCGTGGAATGGCGAATAAGTAGGCTCGGAAGTCTCGGACAGTGTGTCCAACTACTGAAGTACTCAAAGTTTGGTTAGGTCTACTTAGCCGATGACATGAACTTATCAAATTTGTCCGTGTTTATACATACTGGATTTCGCCTTCGATTAAGAAGCAATATTTGAAGTTGTTATATTGAAGTTGTAATTAGGTACATATACAAACACTAATTATAATAATCAATTATTACACCAAAATCTTACCAAAACCGATCTCATTTTCTTCTAAACAAATTAAAAATGTAAAATGATATTTTTAATTGAATGAAAATTTCAATAATATTTTATAATGTCACATCAAGCTCAAATTTGTTTTTACGGCTGTTTTATGTGAGCCATAGTTCTTTACATTGCATAGGAGCATTGTAGCATTCTGAAATATTTTCTATAAACTATCAAACCATTGATCAATAATATTAAAATAAAAGTGCAAGTTCAATCAACTAAAATACGTGATATGTTCTTATGATTTTTTAGTAGTTTGTTCAATCTTTAGATATAGGTACAATAGTATAGTCCCCAGTACAAGGAACTTAAATTTTTTTGACACATACAAATGTAAAACTTTGTGAGTGCCTTTTTTGCGATGAGTCCGACAAACTTTTCTAATGCGAAAAGTTTCGCGCTGCTGCGTTTTCGAATGCTCGATTCCTGGAATTGTCGATATGACGTCACTATGACTCTCCGTACATACAAGTTTCATTTTTTGAAATTTGTTTAGTAAAGTTAATTTAAAAATTGTGGTCAACTTGTCCGACTAAAATCATGCTGCGTATGGAGCGTCCACCACCCCGAAAATGTCGATATGACGTCATTATGTCTCCCCGTACATACATGTCGGACAAAAATAACAATGATAGATAATAGTATTCTAAATGCAAATATCGACTTGTCTGACAAATATATTGAGTTAAATAGTCAGTCCGACCAAAAAAATGAAAAAAAAAATCATTACTAATGGTAAACTTCTTTTTGTCAATTTCTTACTGAATAAACCTAAATATTCACGTATATTATTTAAATATATTAAATTGACATAAAATTTGTCGTATAAAATTACAATTACCTATAAAATAATTTCAATCGGAAAATCTGAAAAATTAAAAATCTGTTTTCTTTTATTAAAAAATACGTATTTTATTCCTCTCTTTTTGACCTAAAACTTGGACTTTCGCTCAAAACACTGCACAAAAACACTCCATTTTTAATGTGATAAATAATGTTATAAACATTGAAATAAACACTCCGAAAAGATTCAAAAATTTAATCGATGCGTGCACTTCTTGGGTATACAAACATGTGAGTGGGTGCTCCGACTACGAGACACGTAGCTCGTGTGAAACTTGGCCGCGTAAATTCAAATAAAATATGGGAATATTTTCAGATAAATTATTTTCAGTACTTAAATTTACAAATTATGAAAAATTTATTACTTTATAGTTTATAATAATATGTTATTTTTTTAATATAGGTATCTGATTAGGATAGCCAGGATTAAGTTTTTTAAACTACTACAATTTCAGCGTGTATTTGTCGGACACATATTTGGTTACAATTAGTACTTTATTTTAAATCGAAAAATATTAAATTTAAAGTTGTATGTACGGAGAGACATAATGACGTCATATCGACATTTTCGGGGTGGTGAACACTCCACACGCAGCATGATTTTTGTCGGACAAGTTGACCACAATTTTTAAATTAACTTTACTAAACAAATTTCAAAAAATGAATCTTGTATGTACGAGGAGTCATAGTGACGTTATATCGACATTTTTGGGGTGGTGGACACCCCATACGCAACATGATTTTTGTCGGACAAGTTGACCACAATTTTTATATTAATTTTATTAAAAAAAAATCCAAAAATCAAAGTTGTATATACGGAGAGTCATAGTGACGTCATATCGACAATTCCAGGAATCGAGCATTCGAAAACGCAGCAGCGCGAAACTTTTCGCATTAGAAAAGTTTGTTGGACTCATCGCAAAAAAGGCACTCACAAAGTTTTACATTTGTATGTGTCAAAAAAATTTAAGTTCCGTGTACTGGGGACTAGCAGGTATTCGATTGTTGAATCAATTTATCTCCTTGTCCAATTTGCGTTACAGTGCAGAATAATAAATACCTACCTATTTTGAGAATTAGTCGTAACGTTAGCGTTTGAGATGCGTCACATTGTAATTACGTGAATTGAAAAATATTAGTCGGTAAATGAACATTTGATCCTTGCACAAGTAAACAAAGTGCTAATTTGTGTTAGCTGACAAGGTTCCCTTTATTTATGCTGGGATGTTTCATGGTTTCCGCCAATTGTAATTATGATTTCCCCGAGAAGACCGCCCTTGAAACAAACTGAGTTTCGTTACCAATTCGTAACTACAGAAGACTTACCTGTGCACTGACAATGGACTTTTTGTCTGGTAAGACACAAAAGTCGTTTTTGTCCGTTTTTGTCCATGTATTTATTTAAGCAATTTTTATCAAAAAAATTGTAAAATTTTGTGGCAACGCAATGGAGTACAAGCCGAAAAAGAAGAAAATTGGAATAATTAACCTATTCTATGTAAGTGCATAGAACAGGTTAATTTTATGTCCGCACTGTCCGCTAGGCAGAAAGTTGTACGCGCTTTTTTGGTCTTCATCTTAGCCACAATTCATCTTTGCACTGGCGAGTGAGTTCTCCGGCGACTGTTATTAATTTATATAGAATATAATTTTAGCTGTCCTTGATTTGCGAAGGACGTATGTAGAGATACGGACTTAAGATTGAATATGCTATATGGTATATGCAGTGAACAATGTCGTCATCGGCGCGCCGCAGATCGCTGCCGCGGCGCCGAGTTACATCATGGTGATTGGAAATCTTGCTGGGTTAAAACTCCTAAACTCGGCCGAGACTTGACTTGGAATGAAGTTGTCACAGCAACTAGTCTCATCACGTCTTCGCGCTCGAGGTTACTTTCAACAGTTTAAATTTACCTTTTTAAAATAACATTAATGAGAGGCGCCGTGTAGCCGGCAATGATCTCGGTGTGTACTCGCATAAATATTCATTACGCTCACAGGCCTCAAGTGAATATGGGTTCCGTCGTGCTGGTCCGGTCGAGTCAAAGGTGTCCCGGCGTCGCATCGCGCTTACCGTCTGCTCTTGTCCGAGTTGTCCGTTTACACTCTTTGTTATATTTGCAATTTACCTAAAGCGGTCCGTTGTCGTCACGATGGCGCCACGGTTCGCCAATAAATTTAGGGCTGGCTCGTGTATTATTAAATTGATTTTACAGAATGAATTTATGACGAAGCGGATGATGTATTCGAGTCATGCGAGGCTAGAGCGAAATCTGGATTTGTATGCTAGACGTAGTCTTATCTTGACTTCATAATAAATTCGTTTTTATTCGCACCAAATAAGGTGCAATATTCGTTATTACTTGTAGTTCGTTTTCGTTTGAGTTAATAGACAATATAATTAGATAATTATATATTAGTATTAAATATATTTATATTCTTTATAAGAAATAATTCTTTTATTAAAAACTTTATTAAGATTATTATACGATTGTTTATGGGATTTAAACACTACGTTTTGTGTAAAGTATAGAGTATCGACATTAAAAACAACTACCTACATTTAGCTACAAATCTCATTGCTGTATTCAGCAATAAGATTATAATACTAAAAATAAAAATATATATATATAGTTAGAATTTAATTTAACTTAAAATATAAAACATTTTAAGAGTTAAATTAAACTTGTATGATTGAAGTTTGAAATTTTCTTATATCGTATATAAGTAACTTCTATCGTTTGAAATCTTTATGGGCGGTCACATAAAATTAACATACGGCGAGCGATTTTATACATGGATACATATAACTTATGTATAGTTATAGTTATACACAACTAATGTTAACATTGTCAAATTGGGTGAATAAACAAATCGAGTCGTGAAATGTCAGTGCTCTCTCTATTTCTGTAGGGCAGCCCCAACAAGAAAGCTATGCGAAAGGCAAATTTCTGTTGTCGCCGTCTAGACGCCACTTCTCTTACGATTGAATAACATTTGATCCAATCAAGTCAAAGGTCCACAGTCCGCCGACTATCCCATCGACGCAACTTTATGATCAATTGGTCAATCAGAACGACTTCTTTTATCCAACTGATTCAATCGATTATAATATTCATTTAAACAAATTTATAAATAATCGAAAATAAAAAATATCTATGAAGCATGTTATGTATTATAGAGAATGCTCACAAGCTGAAATTAAATATCATACGTGACGAAGGACAAAATATTACAATATTTTAAATTAATTTATTTTGTTAACATTATATCATTTATTATTTATTTTACTTATACAAAAATATTCCAGGAATAAACATGAATTCAATCCTGGGAATTGATATTTTAGAAAATTCAACTTTAAATACACGTTTTAACAATTATCAAATCGAATAAACTCTTTGATCTTGAATTAAGATATTGATCTTCTCTTTTCCATTTCAGCTCCCGATGTCGTTCAGGAGGATAGTCCAACAATGATAATCACGAATGATGCCGAGGAACTCAGCATGAAGCGTAAGTTAAAACAACTTAGTGAATTTTAGATTGAATACTTATTTTGATATAATAAAAAATACATTAGGCGTAATGTTTCTTGATTTTTATAAATAAGGTACCGTATTTAATACGTATTACATTGAGGAGACATTGTCATTTTTGTAAGTAGGTATGTTCCCTCACAATATACGTTTTTGCATTAATTGAACATAGGAATGTCTCAATAATTTATCTATACTTTCAATTACTTCAAGATTAGTAAAACAAGCTCTAAAATTAGCTTAAATTTTTAAAAATAAAACAATAGCCGCAAATAAAAGCTAGCTTAACAAAGTGTATAAAAGTGAGCTTATGCACTTTGTTATATGATAAAGCTTACCTGGCATGCTGACGGTCTCCTTGGTGGTGTATAGCTGTCTTTTAAACCCAAGCAACACCACAGGGAATACAAGTGCATTGCGGACCTAAATAGAATGAAGAATAAAAATTAGGGGAAAGAGCTTGGAATCCCTAACTTAAAAACAACTTACTTAACATTTACGCCCTGAAACACAACTGGAATTTCATAATGATCTGCTATTAGGGAGTTGATTACTGATTACCACCGTCAGATTGTCTGGCCAGTTTATGACTAGAGCCTACTACCAAATCTGCGACTACCATAGTGCTAAACAGATTCATAGGCAATACATGTATCGTTTGTAGGTAACGGTAATTTGAAAAAATAGCAATTTTTAATGTATAAATTGTAATTTTAGATTTCGGTGCTCTTCTGACGGGTCGGTCACCTCTGTGTATCAGACGAGACGATATGACTGGTGTCGAAGCTGCACCAGGAGTCGCTACAGCTCGTTTCACTTTCCACCGACGACATCTTTACTGGTCTGTTCTACTCGGAACCACGTCCACGCCGCCCCGAGCCCTCTCGTTCCTGGACCGCGGTGGGAGAATGTTACTCGAGCATCCGCTGAAGAAATATTCCGGTATACACGCTACGTATGAGGAAAAAACTGACAAGGTCTGAGTGCTTAATATTTGCAAAGATATATTATTTCGATGTTAATATCTGTTTCTTTTTTTTGGGTCCTGCATGTCGTCCAGTTATTAAGTTAGTCATATCTTCAAAGATTGCTAGTCTTACAGACCTACAGGTCTTCTCTAATTTCTAATGAATTTAAAAGATAATTCATAGGTAGTACCTATTTTACTATGGTATCAAGCTTATGGTATCATAAAGCTTAAGTGAAGGTCAAAATAGCCGCACCAAAAAAGTGTTAAAAACTTAAGGCCCTTTTCATAAAAAATACGAGTTATTTTTTTATGAAAAATCTGTTACTCACTCACCGAAACACACAGCACACATACTGTTATTTCACGGTGGTCTTGTGTAAAGGGGTGGTTACTGCCGCCAGAATGCTCAAAAGACTGCGAAATGCAGTATGTGTTTAACTTGTATTTACTTAATTATTGGTTTTTTATACCGTCTATAATAAATAATGTAGTTTAATTATAGTTGTTACCCAAAATAAGAGCAACTTTCATCTGATCTAGCTCGCAATATTTTATATATTATAATTTATACAGCATATTTTACACTCACACTTCTCTTTAATGACAGTATTTCTTTCATTTCTATTATATACTCGTATATTAATCTCATCACATATTTTATTACTTTACAGCTATGCGGTGTATGGCGTCGGGTGCCTCGCGAATACAAGCGGTTGCTGAGAGAAGGATCTTTGTATGTTGCGTTGATTTGGGGCAACGAAATTAATAATACGATGGACAGTGCCTTGAGTGGAAGAATAAATAGGTATTGTATAAATAATAACAGTAATTAAAACAGCCTATATTTTGTTTACAAACTTTTATTTTATAAGAAAGTAGGAAGTGCCTTTTTGAAAAAGGCTCCTTCCTAACTTTTTTAGTCTAAGAAAATTAGACACTATAGGCATCATAGGCATAGGCATAGACATCATAGACTTAGGCCTTTGATACGTATTTGATTTGAATAGTTGGAGATGCCGCTGATATCCGTAAAGATCGATCGCGATCGCCTAGATTGCGCGTTCTAGGAAAACTGTAAAATGGTACCACATGTTGTGAACATTGAATTAATTAAAGCATATGATACATAACGGAAAGTCCCTTGCGGAATATAACACCATGGAGCAAAGTAGTTTTATTTATCGATTTACCTATCTCGTTTATTTTACATTTAATTGTGCGAATTTGCATTAAAAACAGTAATTAAATTTTAATGGCAATTGTGATATTCGAACTATAAATTATTCAATTATATGGTTAATTGTAAGTGTGTACGTTTAGCATAGGAAGAAACCTTTAGGAGTAGGTATATTTTATACTAGCTGTTGCACTAGACTTCGTCCGCGAAACTTTATAAAATACAGCCTATGTTAAATACTTGCTGATAATGTAGCTTCTATATGTAAAAGAATTTTTAAAATCGGTGCAGTTGTTTTTGAGTTTATTGATTACAAACAAAAAAAATAATACAAATCTCTTTATAATATTAGTATAGATTTTTTACTCCTTGGCTTACATTGTTGGAGGATCCCCAATTTAACTTGACTAACGAATGAAATAATTCTTAAAATCGGTCTACTGTAGTAGTTCTAACTGGATTATAAATAATACCAAAGAAAATAATCAAAATCCAAATCCAAATTTTTTTCGCACACAACGAGTAGAATAAGCAGAAAGGCTGCAACAATATCAACAACTGTTAATGGTTGTTAGATATTGTTAATGGATTTTATAGCTTGAACTACTCTTAAAAGTAGATTTTGGAATATTTCAGATACCCAGCGCTGTCATCGGAAATGTTTACTTCTTTACTGGAGCCTCAACATCCGCCTGCTTCAATAGGCAACGGGCCCTGCGATGACCAGATTGTGCCTTTGCAAGGCAAGCAGTGGTGGGGTGGTACAGCAGTCGTCACAGGAGTAGCAGGCGCTGCACCCAGTGTCCACCTGGCGATTGTATACAATGGAATATTTCCTGCTGTTTCTGGAGATCATTCAGTTCGAGTTCTGCTGACACTTCCCGATAAGAATCAGACCATTATTGACGAGGTAATACGCTATAGCGCTTTTGCAATTTAATTTTGAATATTTTAATAAGACAGTTAATTAATTTTATTGGACAGTTAGTCTTGTATTTGTAAGAAAAAAAAAAGAAAATTTGAGTATCTTACGAAAATTTGAATACAATCAAATTCTTACATTCCAAGCGGTGACAACTGAAAAACGTAGTTAGGTATAAGGTATATTAGGTCGCTTACCTTTACATTATATACAAAACAAAATTATCTTTCAAAATTATCTACTTCATGGTTACTTAGCCGACGATAGCCATTTACTTGATGGCTATAGTCGCCTATAACACAATTAAGCAACGCCACATGTGCTGCAAGAGCGCTGCCTACCATACTAGGATTAAGGATAAGGATTAGAAAGGGATAAAGTAAATGGGTTCTGGCATCCCTTACTCACTAACCGAAACACAACAAAACAGGTGCTAATATTTCACAGTGGTCTTCTGTAAGGGGTTTTTAATATGTTCAATATTTATTTAACATACTATCAAATAAATAACTGTGATTAAATATTTCCAATAAACTTTTACAGGTTCAAAAAATCACAAAGCCAGGCTATGAGATTAATATCATGGAAGTGTCCACTCCGGTCTCCGCAGCTGAACTGCGATCACTGGCTCGTAGTAGACTGCAATTGGAAGTTGAAGCATTAAGTGCACCCGAGAGAAGAATAGTCGGACGAGTATCGCAGAAGGCTGCATGCGAAATTTATCACGCACCTCTTCTGCCCGCTAGAGAACCAGCGGTACCGGATCCCGAAGGAATGGCCTATCTTTATATTGACAAAGAGGGTTCTCTCGTCTATGACATACAGGTTTGTGGGAAATTTTGAAACCTCTAAATTTCGAATCCTAAAAATGTCAAATTAAAACAAGACCTTTTTCGATCATCAGTGTGTTTGATTGCACAAATACGAACCCACACGAACCCAAATTCGAACCAATACGAACCCAAATTCGAACCCATTCGTCTATAAATACGCACGCCTTTTCTTAATCATTACCAAGAATTGTAAATTGAATGCAGATCGCGTACTAACAATAGTCCCTTTAAAAGTCTATTTGGTACGCTACTCTCAATAGTTTGGTCTTGTATCTCTTATTTACAAATTATAATTGCGTATATTAAAATTGCAATTTAAATTAAACACACAATATGAATGAATATACTATTAAGACACTAGAAGTCACTTTATTTAAGTAATTGAAATTCGAATCTACGTTCTATCTCACTGTTTAAATTTAAGTAACCAGACTATTTACTCTATATTTTTCAGATAGAGAATTTAAGCATAACGGAGTACGGGCCTAAAATAACTCTTGTCGAGGAACAAGGGAAGCGCCATTCACAAGTAGAGATATTGGGTCCATTGAGTGGTGTTCTCACGAGGCCAAGTGCTAGAATCTTCCCACCACTTTATGAGGATCAATTGGCTGTACACCTTAGTGCCGATACTGGTAAGATTAATTTTATTGAAAAAAAAAAAAAAAACAGGTCGACTTGGTCGGTGACGAGGTATGAGATAGAATATTTTGGTCTGATATCCTTTGCTTACACACCCAAACACAACAGCATATTACGTGGTGTTTTTTTAGCTTTTAGCGATATATCTATGAAGTTATCTATAAGAAATGCATTAAAATAATTTATTAGACTAGCCTGATATTTTTTTATATTACTTGCTGATGAACGACCTTCTTTTTTAACCCCCAACGCAATCTTTAGCAAATTACAGCGTTTTTGGGCTCAGTAGAAAGTTGGGGATTAGTTTATAATTTTTAATTACTATAGTTTGTATTCGTTTTCACTTTCAGGTCCGCCAATACTCCGCGGTCGTCTGACATCTCGGCCTCTTCCGGACGCAGCGAGTAATGGCCCAGCGCTTCTGCGGCGTAGTATATCTTATGTGCCAGATGCCACATCGCCTGTCGTAGGACTTGCCTGGTTTTCTGTTGACGGGCTATGTGGGTTGCATTATGAGGTTAGTTACTTTATTAGTAAATATTACACATCAGGCTATTATCTGGATTCCTAGTAAAGGCAACTCTTTTGACAATTCCTTACAGAAGAACCATCAGAACGCTTATATATTTCATGAAGGTTCTTCTGTATGGGATTTGTAAATGCAGGCAGACGTGTTGCTCACTTGTACTGTTGTGTTTCAATGAGATAGTCCGAATGATATCCCTGACCCTGATGATGTAAACATCTCATATTATATAATCACATCCTTAAAAATATTAGAAGTATGGAGACCAATTGGAATGTCTGAGTAAATGTACATCTGTTTTTCTACGAACTGGAGTTTTATAATTTATTTCAGGTAGTGACCACGGGCAATACTACTGGATGGTCTGTGTGGCTCAATTCATGGGACTCCAACAATTATACAGGAGCGCGAATGTTGGCTGGCTTGGAAGGATGCGAACTGGAGCCTTCCTCTACGGAATTGTTAAGTCTTCAATTAGGCGCAGCAGATCTTCAGTTACGCGGGCCTGACAAAACCACTACAATGCTGAGCGCGAAATTGCCACAGGTAATTTCACATCTGTGGGAAGAATTGATGGAACTTCACATATTTATTTACACAATTTGTTCAATTGTAAATATGTGTAATATATAATGATAATATATTACACATATTTACAATTGAACAAACGCACGTATGGGCGTTTTTACATGAAAGCGCATGCTTTCTGTAGCAGTGTTGGAGGAAAGAATGACACGGCAACTAAAAAGTAAATTCCCAAATAGATCATTAAAAGGAGGCCGCCACACATCCAAACAGCGATCGAATATTACTTTCGTGAATTTATTTGCAGTAGGCCACAGTGTATTCCGCAATCATTAACTAGAGTGTGGTGCCAGTAACCATTCTCTTAGAGATAACCATCTTTTCACGATATGCTGATTGCTGTTGTGTTACAGGGAGTGAGTAAGGGATGCCAAGGCCCATTTCCCTATTTCTTCCTTATTCGATAACACAATTTTAATCCCTTCTTGGCATTTCTTGTTTAAAAAGCTATTAAAAAGGCTACTGTAGCCTACCGACATGTAAAATGACATTCGATATTTAAAATTATGCGCAGATAATGTAATAGGAGACAATACACTATATTAAAGCGCTAGGGAGTATAAGTATATTAAGTGTTTTGCTTGTCCTAATTTAAGTCCCAAACTATTTATGATGAACAAAATAAGCAATTACGTTTTTTTTTGTTTCTGCTGGCATGAAGTACCAGAGGTAAGATAATAATGAAGGTTTGTATAAGATATATATGAACTGTTGTTTCTGTAATTGTTTTGTGTTATTAATTTGAATTTTTTGGATTACAGTTAACAGTGCCGTCGTCCTGTCTACCGACACGTTCGTCATACAACAATGTGAGGCCTGACAAGCTCCCGCCAGACAATTCGCTTTCCAATATTGCGTCTTGCTATCACGCCGGCCGATACTACGAAGACGGTGCTCAGTGGATGTCTACCGAGGTAGCTTTGCCTATTATAGATTATGAGTATGCAACTTGTAAAAAAGTTCATTTTAGTTAGTCAGTGGGTAGTAGTAATTTGGAATAGTCATGCAATCTATCTCCAGTCGGTCCCTCATTACTGAGAATCGTGGTCACAAAGTTTTGACAGCACTGTTTGCCTCCATCGGCCCTGGTCCATGGTCACCCTCACCGCCTGACAGAGCGTATCAGAAGAGGTGGCTTACTTTACTTGTTCAAGTAAATTTAAACAAAAATTCAATTTAAACATTTAAAAAAAATCTTTATTTAGTATATTGAAATCTTTGGTTCGAGTATTTTAATTCTCGCAAATTTAGTGCCAGTATTCCAATTAAGACACTAGTCCTAAACGTGATAGTAGAGAGTAGGTCTGAAATCTTATGTCGTCTCAGCTAATCTCTTTCTATATTGAACTTATAAATCCCACTCATAGTTGAACATGTCGTTATTTTCAGTCCTGTCAAATGTGCGGATGCGCTCATGGGGTCCTTCGATGTGATCCAGTGCAATGTCCGCCCATCGAGTGCTCAGTGCCAGTTATAAGACCACCGGGACAGTGCTGCCCTGTTTGCACAAGTAAGTTTTTACCAATTATCACAAATAATTTTTATCATCAAAATAGTCTGGGACCTGGCTGTAGTTTAGTATGAGTCTTAATAAGTATTTTAGACTTGGGTGTATATCCGCCACCTGGATCTTTTTCCAATTTTGACCTCATCAATTTGTTATATGAATATTTTTTTCTACCGAGTGGGATATCAAATGAAAGGGCTCCATGAGTTGATTCCAAAAAAAATAAAAAAAAGTTTTCAAAACACTAAGTTTGGGCTCTTCCTGACAGGAAACGGTTGAATGATTTTTTCTAAAATATATGCCGAATGACTCGTTATATCCTTATATAATGAGAGGAATTCGGAAAATATTAATCCTTACTATATATTTTTTTGGAGTTTAATATGTAGCTGTTTCACCGAATATAGATTCAACGACTGTTCAATGGAACGACTCCAACGGTTGTCACCTGGCTGGCCAGTATCACGCGCCGGGATCGTCATGGCATCCGTACTTGGTACCTGGAGGTTTTGACACGTGTGCAGTGTGTACGTGTGACTTCGCAACGCGACAAGTGCGCTGCCCACGCGTACGGTGTCCACCCGTTCCATGCTCAGAAAAAGAAGCTTACAGGCCCGACAAGAAGGCTTGTTGTCGAATATGCCCAGAGGTATTTGTTTTGCTTTAGTCGATTGCAAATTATGATCAGTAGATCCAGGCTACTTCTGACAGGTCCTTTTGGGAGGTCTATGTCCTGCAGTGGACGTCCTATGGCTGAGATGATGATGGTGGTTGCAATGTAATAAGTAATTTTTGTATACATGTAATAAGCAATTTTTTTTTGATATCTAGACTTAATTAAGATTTTTATTTGAATACAGATTTAATAAATGAAAATAGTTTTTTAAAATAAATTTCAAAAAATATTATAGCACTTAGTAGCTATCATAAGACATCTTAGTACCGGCCGCTATATGATGGAGTCGTTAAAACATGTTATGAACTCGCATACAAGGCAGGTTCTATAAAATTAAGACCAAAAAAACCTATTATGATTAAGATTATCTTTATTTTTAATTTCAAAGAAGTTTTTTGTATAACTTCAGGAAAAGGCGAAAAAAACAGAAGAAGAGACTTTGAAAGATCAGGGTGCACCGCGTACTGCAGAGGAAATTTTGGCTGACGGTGGCTGTATGCTACCAAATGGACCGCTGCTCAACGGCAAAGAGGTGCATCCGTCAATACATTCACATGGTGAACAACGCTGCATCACTTGTCGTTGCAAGGTAACCTTATAATCATATGGAACTTTGTCATCTCCTTAGAAATCTTTTTTAAATTTTTGGAAATTGTCTGATAAGTTGTGACATCGTATACCTACCTATCTCAGAATACGAAAGGCAAACAAGCGACTTGCGAATAATGGATAAGTTTCCGATGATTTTACGCTTAAGTTTGCGACCAAAAGATACGACGCTTACGCTTTCTTCGCTTCTTTTCTTCCCTCGCTTAGTGGGTGGTTACTGCCGCCAGACGGGCTGCTTAAATGACTGCGAAATGCAGTGTGCCCTGCCACTACATATCTATTCTATATGTATCATTCGTAACCATGCATTGGTTTTTGTTGCAGGACGGCAAGTTGATGTGCACGCGCAAGAGATGCGGACGAGGCGCGTGCACCCGAAAGCGACGCGGCGACCCTTGCTGCGTGTGCTCGCGTCATCACCGTCGCCGCCCCACGCCCCACCCCCCACACCCGCCGCCGCCCAGCTGAGCGTCGCGCCCTCTCTCCCTTCCGAAGTAGGCACGACTCAGGCCAGTGTACCCCGCACTGCTCCTAGGCTACGTGAGTGGACGCTTTTAGATTGGATATATTTTTAGTGGTGTGCGTGAGTGTTTGTATCGGCGGTGTGCGGTGGTCGGCGAGGGACGGCGTTCAATTGACCCACCGGTATTTTAATTGGTATTATGATGATGTGTTGGTTTTGGCGGCGCATTGGATCACCCGACACTCCGGCCGTTGCGTAGTTTAGTTCGGTTCGACCGCGGTCGACTGCGTTCAAGATGTGCCATATTTTCTTTGTGTAAATATTAATTATTATAATTTTACTAATTATATGTGAATATTTATTTACATTATTTTTTAACGATGAGGGATCACCGCACATCTGATTTACTCGTGCCTGAACCACAGAACTGTTTATGATCGCCTTGTTTGTGCATTTGCTTCTAGTTTTGGTTAATATGTTTAATTTTATTAGTACCTACGTTCGTGTTATGTTATTATTATTATGTTTCCGAGGTCGGTTCATGTGTAGACACACCCAGTAATTTAGGTGATGAAGTTGTAACGGATATAGATATAATATTATATATAACAATAGTGTATAACAAATTGATAAGTCTGAGATGTTTGTCGCCCAGAACTCATGTGTAAATAAGTAACTGTAGATTGTAATCGTCTAGACATACTAGATACGATTTATACTCTTTTTCATTGTATACTATTTTTATTGATCAAAGTGGATTGTACCAATATAGATCATCTAGTTAAGTATAGTTTAATGTTATTATTATGTATTGTGACTACTTTTGTTTAATTATTTTAGGTTTAACAGTTTTATAGTTACATAATTAAGAAAGCTAGTCCAAATGTGTCGATGTGATGGAAATGAATGCCATGTAGCTATTAGTTATATGTCTCACTTGAATACTAATAAAATAAATTACGTAATAAGTTACGGTAAGGCTAGACGCTCACGGGCCTGGTGACTTTTTGTTACAACATGAAACGCATAATACACCCAACACGTAATAGTGCGAGATCCGTTATTATATATAATATACACTCATCTGTTATTTAATGATGAAAAATATTTTTTGGTAGATAATACTTATATTAATCAAATTTAAATTATGATTAACTCATCATCCTTGGACCCTAGTCAAGAGCAAACGTACAGTCGTAAACGCTACGCTCAGGCTACGCTACGCTGGGAGAAAGCTTTGTGATTGGTCCAAATTTTATGTGGGCGTTATCACCGGGCTTTATTTCTTTCGTTTCGTAAGAACGCAACGAAACGTTTGCATTGGTTTAGTTCTTGTCTAGGGCCCCTTGTGTGTCACATGGAGTGGCGCACGCAACGTTTCTCTGTCACTCTTCACGCTTGCGCTGATGAGCGATCTTTGTCATCATTAAATAACAGATGAGGGGTATATATTTCTAATGCCGGATCCTAGTCCACAAATATTCAAAGATGTTGCCGTAAATTTTATGAAACCGCGACAAACAAACAGTCACCAGTGCGCGATAACTCTTAATGTTATAATAAATATCTTTAGTGTTTTGAAAACTTTGGAAAATATTGCCAAAAAATAATGAACTTTTTAAATGAAATTTATCGTTTCTATTGTGGGGTTCTAGTCCTTCAAAAACATGCTTGAATGGTATGACGACGAAAAATAATTAAAATTTTGTACTTTTAAAACTATGACATAATGGTTATTAATTTAATTTATCAACAATATTCACCTATGTATGATTTTTTTTCGATTATTATTACTCTTGTTTATCTAACAATAGGGAAGTAGTCATAAACGGCTTGCAAATAACATGACTAATGGCCATACATTACTATGAACTCGCTTCTAATGCATTGTTTTTTTTTTTAAATTAAATATTTTAACGTAATCATAAAACTGCAGCCGTGACTCGACTAGAGAGGTTATGATTTTAGAACACTATACGTCCTATCAGTGGAAATATTTTACTGTTATTCTGAAATAATATAATAATTGAAATTGCATAATTTGGATCCATTTAGTGTGGTCCAACGAATAAATTATAATATGTAATCTGTCATATTTACAGATAAAAAATAAATATACATACGAACAGATTTATTTATTTATTCTTAAAACATTTTCCCTTGAAACTACCATTCGCTATCCTACTATTATGTGAAAGTTTGTAAGGATGTATGGATGTTTGTTAGTTTTTCACGCTAAAACGGCTTAATGGATTTAGATGAAACCTGGCACACAGATAGTTTATTACCTGGATTAACATATAGGATACATTTTACTGTGAAAAAAAAGTTAGGTTCCAAAAGGATCGCCGTGGCGTCGCCACCGTCGTCACAGCGATAAAGATGTATTAGATAATTACACGCGCAGTAAAATTTCAGTATCAAATTATTTGGAGAACTTAGACGTTCCCTGTAACTAAATTTGTTTTAATTATCTAATCAGGTACACGCGCAATAATCCCAAAAAACTTCAAACACTTTCATGATGACAAGAGATATAAAATCGTTATAATTTCCATTGATAAATCACAAAAAAAAAATCGAGTGAAAATTATTTAATAGAAATATGAATGTGCCAAATGATATAAACAAAATAGAAATAAAAAACAACACTTCTTAAACTAATATCAGTAATAACAAAATCAACAAGAACATAAATATAAATTATTAAAGGGACGACTTAGTAAGATTCCTCATGGTATCTGCCATAGCATCGGCTACTGCATCTGCGACAGCCTTAGTAGAATTAACGCCCATTAATCCAATCCGAAGTGCTTTTCCCTTTGTGGGGCCGAGACCAGCAAATATAAGTATGTTGTGTCTGAAAATAATTTTATCCAAGATTATTAGGCAAATCATTCTAAAATACAGTACAGAGCCCATTTTTCTATCCCTTCCTAATCCCTTGATGCTTAATCCGCAGTACCTGTGGCGTTGCTTGTGTTATAGGCGACGGCCTCCACTTACCCATCAAGTGGACCGTCAGTCTGTGTGATGACCTTAACATAAAAAAATACAGTATAATATTTATATTGTAAAAAATTATTGATGAAATTTTCAGGCAATCTTTAGATTAGCCCCGCGGGTATCGAGTGAAGTTAAGTAATGATCGAATAAGAAAAAGGGGCGCTGACGAAGTCGCGGGCAAAAACTAGTACATATAAATAAAAATCAATTGCCACGTGTATGACGGAGCGTCACTTGAGAGCGGCTCGACCGATATTGCTGATTTTTAGTTGTTCGTAATTGTCAGCACCGGGTTTGTATGAAGGAATTTTTTTGGAAAATCCACGAGAAAAGTCAGAAATTTGAATAGTATTTTTATATGAAAACCACAGGGCAACGCCTGTCGGGTCAATTAGTTCGTTAATACTTTAAAAACCACTTTTAATCTGATTAAAAGTAAGTAAGTAAGTAGTCTAAGCTGAAGTGCTATAACTTTTTACCAACTTAACATACTATGTAGTTTTTCAGTTACCTTTAAAAGAAAACTTACTTAATTTTATTCTACCTAAGTCAACAGTAAACTAAATGAATAGGTACTTACTTTTTTCTCATATACTTGCTAAACTCTAAATAATCATAACCCTTAGGCAACACCACAGTGGTGACGGTTGTAAGGCGGTCATTTGGATTAGGTACAAGGAATTTAAAGGAAAGTTGTTCTAAACGTGAATGGAAGTGAGCAGTGGTGGCAGCGTGCCGCGCCCAGGACTTGGGTAATGTTTCATTTATCACTTCTTGTAAGGAGCAGCGAAGCGCCCATAGAAGTGGAGGGCTTAAGGTGTGATGGTATCTAAAAAAAATGTATAAAATAAATTAGAACCAAAAAAATGGAGGAAAACCTGTAAATAAATACTTCTATACTAATATTATAGAGAGAGGATTTGTATTTTTGTATGTTTCATCGACGTGAGAGATCGCGAAGTTGATCGGTTTTGAGACATATTCTTTGGATAAGTGAGACAGTAAAATAAATTCTATGCACTATTTTTTTTTGTTTTTATTAGTGTTTTAATATTATGTATAATAAATAAAATATTTAATATATATTTTTACTTGCTGTTGCTTAGATGAAATTCTAACTAGATTCTTTTTCTTTTTAACGATTCATCATTTTTTTGTGATACATATGAACGAAATATTAAATAATAATGTTATATTCTTAAATGAAATAAATTGATTACTTACGCTCTCGTGTTTCCGTAGCAGTTCCATTGTTGTGCCAATAACTTTATGTCGAAGTAAAATGGCGGGTCATGTTTCCTGTTGTTTATTATTGCTCTGTAACGAATACATTTGAAATCAAGATTAAACGGCACGAAGGTTTAATTATACAATACTTAAAAATATTTTATATAATTTATAAGGCTTATAACCAGTTACTTCAACCTTAAACTGAGTATAATTATTTCTATAATGATAAATTGTGGAAACCAAATTAGTTGGGTATATGTATAATAATATTAAAACATTGAAGTAGTGGAAGGATGTATAGTAGTAGCAGTGAACTCACTCGGCTCGTGCGCTGAAGGCTACTGGTGAGATACCAGCTGGTCCACTTAGTGCTTTTTGTGAAGATGAATACACTGCGTCTATTTCCCACTCGTCCATGAGGAAAGGAACGCCACCAAGTGAAACGACTGTATCCACTAGCAGAAGGGAACCATATCTGCGAACAAATCATTGCATGAAATTCAAAGATTTAAATCATTAGTATTTCCGAGACGTAACTAGTTTTTAAAAGTAGGTTTACCTATGTATTGTATTCTTTGCATGTTATTCTGAAATTAGACAATAGATAGTGCAAACGCATTTGTTCTCAACAGCTAGTTTATTATCATCTTCAGTTTATAATCATATTATTATCATCCTTAGGGTTTAACAATAGTTCTCGTAGCATCCATTTCACAACCCTCTGCCTAATGCATGTTCTGCACTACCAAGCGTCCAAGATCTTTGAATGAATGAATGAATGACAGGTGCTATATGGCGGTTTTCTTAAGAGTGGGCATTTACAAATTCATAAATTCACGCATGCAACCAGCGATTGTGCCGACTGAAGCGTCGTTTTTCTAGGGTTTTACAAGCTGATAGTCCCTTAGTGCTTCACATTATGAGTAATCCTCCTGTTCTCCACCTCTCGCAGCGGACAGTCAGCGAGGGGCTTCACTTCTGAAGCACCCCATAACCTCTACTTTGCGGCACAACCTACAGCAGAGTCGGAGGCCGCTTCCACCTGATACTCTAGGATAACCCCTGCTCGTGTGGCCGCTCATCTCCAAGGCATTAAGGGTAGACGGCCCAAAGGGGGTTTCCGCCTGACATTTCCACATCCATCGTGTTGTTGGAAGAGTTACTAGGCCGGTTGGCGAGGCCGGGTGTTCACTCTTTCGGACGACTGCAGAGGGCGGTTACTAGGCCGGCCGTGGGTCTTCTCCTGAACCTAGCGTCATACTAGGACGCCTCCTAACAGACTTTTACTAGTTAACCGTCAGAGATAAATCAGAACAGAACTATTTTTAAAGGTACTGAAATGAAATCTATGCAAACAAAAACCTGGATAAAGCGGTAACCATAAAAACATTGGAATTTAAAATGCAAATCTAAATACAGGATAGTTAAAAAAATAAAGCTGACGACGAAAGTTTTAATCTTAACTTTGCCCGCACTTTACATTCGCGTTTTCCACTGCATGCTAATTGTGGACTCCTTCGCCAGATGCAATTAAAAGAGTTTCAGTGAGCACGTATTCGTTAAAGCTAAGACATAGCGTAGACCTGAGGGGAATAAGTTTTTTTAATAAATGACCTTTTTTAATTTTTTTCTTATTATCTTTTAATATTTTGGGGCTTTCACCTTACAAAGGTATGTCAGCCCCATCATCAGCTAAGCTAATTAACATAATATGACAAATCTTAAAAGCTTCATTGAAGCATATACATATCATATTTATAAGTCATTTGCCGCATCACAGTGCGGCTCCGCTAGCACAACACTATTAGTGCGCCTATGTTTTGCCTATATATGTTATACAATATTTATGCATCAATGAAGCTCTCCTTTTTGTATCTGACGCACTCCATGAGTGATGGACATTTTCTATGATCCCGCAAACTTCACAATCGGGAGAGTCTACTTTTCTCATGAGATGTCTAAACTTTCTACACAGATAGTGCCCGGATGTATGACGATGTCAGAACTAAACGATACAAATGTTTTATTTGAATTACTGAAAGTATATTATTATGAATTCTGCATACTTGAACAGGGCAGATAGTCAGGTACCTAACGGTGCTCTCTCATAGAGAACAAATACTAAAATAAGCAAGCAAATACTTTATCCTCCCTTGGCGTTGCATCAGTTACTTAAGTGCCTCCCTTAGGTAAAGTAACCACCAATCATCATTTAATCAAAAGCGTTTTTGAGGTTCGCATTTAAATAAATTTCTAGAACAAGTCGTTAATTTGAAAAATACTTAAGTATTGACTAATACAGAAAATTTGTAGATCCATACATACTTCATCTAACTATTGTCAGCAAAACATGATTAAATAACTTCACCTAATAAAAAAACAAAAAAAATTTAAAATAATTTATAACTGGACAAATAAAATTCTTTAATTTTAGTTAAATTAAAATTAATTTAATTTAAATAAAATAACGAATATAATTTCAGATGGACAAATAATGTTACAAAATAATGTTACACCTAAATAGGAGGATAGATAGATGAACGAGTAGAAGAGATAACAATGCGTAATTTAAATAACATGTAAAGTTATTACTGCCTGTTACTTATCCCTATTACTGCCTCTTGAAGTTTTCAACCAATCGAAACCTGGAAACACTTTAAAGCAACGAACTCGCATTATACCTAATTGTAAAACTACGTTATAATTGTAAATTATATGTTACATTAAAATTTCATATATTTACATAAGTAAGTAGTTATATGTGGGGTTGATTCATCTATGAGACTTGTAGCGAAAATGTCAAGTCACGAAAGTAAGGGAAGCTGAATCTAATTAAATTGTTCGTTTCCTGTATCCCGTTCTAGAACTTTTACGCTAATAGCTTTCCTGTAAAAGTTTGCCATTATTTTTAAAGTAAAGAAGGATTCCAGATAAGACATATGTATAAAAAAGTGAAATAATGGGACTGGAAAAGTAAATCTACGACAGACTAATCATAAGTCGTCTAATTATGATATTAAATTAAGTAAAATTTAAGAGCCAATCTGAGATAATACTTCTTGTGAACCTTTTGAACATATTTCATGAAAAGCTTTTGAAAAACCTAGCTCTCGTTTCATTATATTAATCGTATTTTAATATGTAGTATAAATAAAGAAGTTGCTCTGGTTTGTCTGTTTATCAAAAAAATCAAAACTCAATGGATTTTGTTAACTAATTCATCAATTTTGTAATTTTAATAATGTAATAATAATTTAATATGATTCATACCTGAAAACAGCAGCAAACCAGAGAAACATAGTTGAAACCTCTACTATAATCCATTAAACTTTATAAAATCTTTTTATACTGTAAATCTTTTAGGTTTTTATCCTTTATACGGTTGGAAACAAAACATGGCCCCTGGTGTCTTGTGTCTAGACGACGCGCCAGTATCTGCCGACCTTCAAGTGAATCCTGCTGTTATCATATAGCTATCTAAACCCTAATTACCTTAAATATAAATATAGATGGAAATAACTGCCTTTCAGTCAATTGCACAGGTTCAAAGTGTAACTTACAAAAAAAAAAGTTCAACTTCAGTTAAGACTTAGAAATAAGAGGAGTTAAGTTTAGAAATATTTTGTTGCTGGCGAATCTAAAATACTCTATTTAGGGAAATATTCTAGCATGTCCCATTCTTAAGGGCCTCATATACTTACTAGATTTATTTTAATTTAAAAATATGTTTTTATATGTACTTATTAAAAGTTTACGGCGAGAAAGGGCATGAAAATTTCTTGATAGAAAAAGGGAAGGTAAGTCAATTTACTGACGGTCGCGGGTTTGTTTGACATGCAGCTCGCGCTCGGACATCGTTCGTGACTCGTAACTTTTTTAACTCAATGACGGTCCTCTTTCCTTATTACCAGTTTGGCTATGGATTTTGTACATATTTCAAAAATCGAATTTCAACATATTTTTAACTAGCGATCGCACTCTACTTTGTTCATTTAAAGTATTTTTATTATTCCATAAGAAGCTAAAATATTATATTAGCTAAGTGTGCTATAGTTCCCGGCGAATTATCACCTGGAAACTATCAGAACTATATTAAATAACATTATCTAGTAATAATTTCAACAACATCCTTTTTGGAATAAAATAAATTCATACTATATTTTTTTGCGATGTTAACTTAATGGTGTATTTTGTCGGGTGTAAAAATTGTGTTTTGGCGACAATAATTAAATAATGTTTATTTAAAGCACTAATTTTTTTTAAACTATTTAAAAATATAAAATTGACCGATAAAAAGTCATAAAAGACAATTAAATATTTATAGGTAACTTTAATTATGTCTAGGATGATATTGAATTCTCAAGTGTCTGTACTAACTTGTGACAAAGCGCACCGAGTCCTTCCAGCTTCTGCACAGTCCCAGTGGAAGAGTCACCGTGAACTATGAACAAAGCTTTCGGGCGGACTTTCTTCAATTCGGACTCCAATTGCTTCAAACTAAATGTTTCGTTCATCGGGACTCGAGTAACTACTGTCTTGAGACCTGCATTATAATTATATATTATATTATATCTATTTTTAAGTGCTTCAACCAATTTTTAAGAAGGGTTATATGTGACATCTTTACATGGCATAAAAATGTCGCTTCCCATCGTCTGTGTTTCTGTATGTACGCATTCTGTATGAAATGTTTAAATCATTCTTATTGACTGGCCATGTACCAAAGTTACACAATTTCTTCCCAGTCAGCTTCTTCTGTCCAGAATACATAAATTTTAGTCTTCTGTAATTAATATCTGGATTTTTATTGAACAAAAAAAAACAATTAAACAATAAAAAAAATATCATTTTATTTGCTAATAGCCCTTTTGATGACAACCTATAATAGAACTGCCTACTTTTAGTCAATATTTGATTATTTTAATTTAAACTTATTAACAGTTTTCAAAACCATTGTTACATAACTTTGTTACACCAACCATAACGTTTTTATATAACTTGTAACAACGTTTTAAAATTAACAAAATTCGTTATTTCGTCAAGAGTTATGAACTATTGTACCAGACGACTGTTAGTCACCATATAAAAACTTACTGTATCTCTTGGACATCTCAAAAGCACGTTCATCCCAAATTCCTCTACTTGCAATTAGAATAGTATCTTTAGGTTGCAATAGGTTGGAGATAATGGCTTCCATACCGCTGTGGCCAGCGCCGCTCATCGCCAAGACAAGTTTACTACGAGTTTGGAACAGATACTGTAGCCCTGCGCGAATGTCATCTGCCACCTGTAGAAATTGTCCATAATGGACGTCTTATAAAACCAATCATCAATAGAGCGGGAAGTTGAAATTATAAAAGATTAAGATATAAGAGTCCTACCTAACACATTATACAATTAAAGAGTAAAGGCCGGCGCTGACTGACGGATTGGCATGGCACGGTATGGCAAGGGATTTTTCCTGTACATTTTATTTTTAACCTTATTCCAATGATTTTGTCCTCCTTTATTTCAATAACAAGAGGCCGTACCGTTCCGCAAATGATAACCTGAATAGTTTTTTCGAGTTTTCCTTACGCGAGATTTGTACGGTTAGCAGCCCCACTGCTAGTCCCTGAAGATATGCAGGTCTGTTAGCGATACCAATGTATTCTCAGTCTGTCTGTTTGCCTGTTCATTAAATTTTCTTTCAAAAAAGTAATCGAGTCTGGTAGGGGATTTAAAAGATTGTGAATACATGATGTGGATTCAACATGTATGGTAAATAATTTGTACTTAATGAAATCTCTATGTACGATAGTTAGCTACAGCCAACGCTACGACATTAACTACCTATATCAATTCTCACTTTAAACGAACAGACGGTAAGAAGTGTATGAATGAAGAACATAAAAAGCTACAAACATTATAGTGCTCATCGCACATAGAAGTAATAACTGGCTTGCTCAGGGCTTCGTTGACTGAGGGCCATACGTCGCAAGGTCCGGGACCACAAAGTAGAGGCTTGACGAATTGGCGATCTCTTATAATTGGAGGTGACACCGCTAGATTGTAATCCGTCATTATGTTTGTTCTGAAAAAAAAAAAAAAATGGTTATTATCCATATGTACAGGAAAATAGCATTATTGTAAGGTTTTGTATATAAAGGTTTTTGTAAGCGCTTTGGCATATTTACAATTTTAAAATTGTTATAATATTTTGTGTAAAAGACGGTTCATTGAAACAAATTAAACTAAAGCATGTAATCAAAGTTTAAAGTTATTTAGCCATTGAAAGAGTTTTGCCCTGGGCACACTGCGTTTTCTTCGCAGTCATTTGAGCAGCCCGTCTGGCGGCAGTAGCCACCATCTTACAAAAGACCATCGTGAAATAACAGCATGTGTGCTGTTGTGTTTCAGTGAGTGAGTGAGTGAGTGAGTGATGCCAGAGCCCATTTCCCCATGCCTATCCTTAATCCTTCTATGGTCGGCAGCCCACTTGCAGTAACAGTGGCGTTGCTTGTGTTAAAGGCGACTGTAGCCACTTACCATCAAGCGGATCGTGAGCCTGATAAAAAAAATCATAAAAATTATTAATCCAGGTCCAGATGCAGGGCCTACCGAGATTCGAAGCCAGACGTGGGCTATTACTGCTACTTATCAACAAAATAATTACTGTTATAAATAAGGTAGGTATTTCATTATTTAGGGAATAAAACATGTGGCCCTACGCCAAAAGCAAGCGAATAGTGAAAATATCACTTGACTGCGCTCTCTGTGACCGATATTTCGGGCTAGTAACCGTGAAGTTTGGTTACCAGAATCGGGTTAATGTTTAGATTTAGTGCTAATAGGGTGGTTGTAAATTTGCTACAATGTTCTGGCGCTATCGGATGGCACATTTGGCAAGTGCACCTCGCTTCGGGCGCGCGACGCTTGCCAGACTCATATTCGTTCTACGCGCTATCGTTTCTAGCCCGCGGTTTAACAATTGTTTTAATGACGTTGCAACGTTCCATTTCTATAAACTTATGAACAAATTGACACTTATGTAGCATAACTAGATGCTAGAAGGTAAAGTGCTACGCAATCCATCCATCGCCAATAATAACTTAACGATAATTACTTATATTCTTCAAGTTAGACGAATTTTCCTTTTGATTGAGAATAGGCAATTTTAACAACAAATTTTATAATTCTTTTAACATTAAGAAAGATCCTTTTTATGAATACTAGCTCAATACGAGTTTTGTTGCAAGAAAATAATGTTAATTTAAATTATCAGTTTATTTATTATAGATTTGGATATATAAGATTATAACATAAGATATAATGTAATTTTATTGTATTTTTATTTTTATTTAATAAGGTTCACAAAACAGGACATTGACATTGGATACATTAAATATATACTCGTATAATTAAATCGAAATGAACTAGACAGCAGCCCAACATCTATCTATATACTCAATTATACTCGTACATATCCTTCGAAAACCTTTAATTATAATAAGCTTTTTAAATTCTTAGGAACTCTGTTAACATACCAGAAAAAAATATCTTAAGGTTTACGATTTTCATTACGCCTACATTATTTTACATATCAAGGTATACTGAGTAGGTACACCCCCTCACGGATGACTACCATGGAATAGGAGTTCGTCAGTCAACGAAACTATAGTTTAGAATATATATATATATATATATATATATAAATCAATGCTACTTACATTTTAATTATTTAATAAACACTCAACATTAAACAAGACTTATCGCCGTCAATAACAGTAAGTAATGTGCGTGCGCATGTTTTCTACCAACTTCTAAACTTGACGTATGTAGCGATGATAAGAAATCGAAGAGGTCATAGTTTAAACAACATCTTATAAAAGTACCAGATAGATAGTATTGTTTACAATCTTAATTTTAGTTTGTAATATTCAATCAAATTTAAACATGAGAACTCAACGCTTTTTTATATATAGTCGGGTCATAAGTAGGATTATTTAGTAGTACACTACGTTTCACAGTTATTTGGACAGCCCGTATGCAGGCAGAAACCACACCTTTACACTTCTTACTGAAGACCGCAGTTAATGTGACTTGTGACTAGAAATACATACATATATATATACACACTTTTCAGCAAGCAAGTTTCTAATCTATTAAATAAGTGATCATTATTTAGAATTTAGTTTCTATTTTACTTAAAAAATATGGGCTGTTTGAGTTGCCTTTTAAATAAATAAATAAATTTCATTACACAGACAAAACACGAAATACACGAGTTGTATAGACACTATGCGAACTAAAATTTATACTATACGATGAACTATCATTGATTATAACGCATGCCTAATATCATTTCACAAGTAAAGCATTCTTTGTGGCTCGAAATGGAATTCTTTGGAATAAAATAAAATATTTTGTAATGTAAGTACATTTTTGTACTGTACATTTTGTACAATAGGAACAAACAGTGCCGAGGAGATGTGTTACACACACTCAATTTCATTTAATTGCATTTGATCCCTTTTGTAACATCCCATGTCACCGAAGTATATTGTACTTGTCCAACAAACTATTTCCTCGGTGAAAACGTTCCGGAAATTAAAACCCGAGAAAAGTCCCACGGGACATTACTTGTGAGAGAAAAGGATTTAATTTAAAATTTGTTTTATGGCTTCTTTTTGTTTACAAACAACTGAAACGACGTTTTTGTTTGACATTTTTAACAAGACGAGTATAAATTAAATATTCATTACTTCTTTCAATTTTGAATAGTATCCCATATTTATCTATCTATACTTACATGTTATAATTCACTGTGCACATCTGTCAGATTTTGATACAGGTTTCACTAAAGGGCGATAAACGAGAGAGGTTTTTGTACAAAACAGAATGAATTACACGTTTCATGAGAACAATTAAATGAGGGAGGCGTAAGTACGTAAATAAAATAATAAAGACAAATGCGAGACCGAGATTTAATGCCATGAAAACAATGGAACTTATTATTCCATGGCCTTAGTTTTGATAGCGTAATAATGTAAAATGTAGTTAAAAGTTTTACGCTTGTTAGTTAACGAGTGTAGTGTGAGTTGGAAGAGAGTTTCCGAGTAATTTCGGAGATGCGAGAGTGCTACTACAAAGATTTCGGTCTTAGTTTTATGAGTTAGTTAGCTACTTGTATTTTCAAGTTGATTTTAACGAAACAATTTAAACAGATCGAAGAAGAATACATTTAGTATTCAATATTCAATTAAATTTTAACGCAATATTTGCAGTTTTCAGAGTTGGTTCTGGTCGGGTTTCCAGTCATTTGGGCAGCCTGTCTGGCGGCAAATGATCACCACCTAACAGAAGACCTCCGTAGTATAACATCATGATTGTGTGCTGTTGTCTATCGGTGAGTGAGTAAGGGGTTATAAAGCTACTATCAGAATTTTGTCACTACTTGTGTTATAGCCGAAAGTAGCCACCAAGGGCGGATCCAGACTTAGGACCACTAATTAAATTTATTAAACATATATGTTTTTATTATATGTTTAACATATGTTTTTATATAATCAATCAATCAATATTTAATCAAATCGTGGCTAAGCGCTTCAATGGTTGAAGAACGTCTAACCGGACTGGCACTTCTCCACGTCCATAAAAACGTACCCATTGAAGTAGATGAAGTGATAACGCTTTTCGGGAGAAGACGTAAAAGAAAAATTGATTTTAAATATAGGTAGGTATTTTTAAGTACATTACTAATTAAAATACCTATTTTTTATTTGTATCTATTATTATCAAAATTATATTATAACTTCTTGTGACTTGACCGCGACTATGTGACGACCCCCCCCCCCCCCCCCCCCCGGCGCCAAAGCTGGATCCGCCCTTGGTAGCCACCTACCATCAAGTATAGGCAGACTGTCTGAGGACTTTATATAAAGAAAAATAAGGAAGAAACAAAACAAAATGAGAAGGGTGTAAACAGATCGCAAAACACGGAATAAATCAGCAAGACGTCTGGAGGCAAAAACCACCATATAATTTAGCTCTGTATCCCACGCAGAATATGATTTTGAAACATCAATATATGCTATGATGACCGCAACGACGGAGCAATTTCCCCATCCTCAACTTTTTTTTTTGAGGAGAGGAAATCACACTTTACAGGAACAATAACAGGAATTTATTGTCGCTATGATTTTGTGCCTTAATTTGTACAACAGACTTCATGCACGATCTTTCACAATAATCTTTAAAAAAGCGGCCAATTTCCATATAATGACGCATATAAAGTCCTGCACTTAACAAAGAACGTAGCTGTGTTCTTATAAAAGTATTTCTAGGCACTAATACCTATTTGATTAATCCCAGTATTAAACGTTCTTAATTGAATTAGATCCCTGTAATACATTTTAAAATATATTACGATGGCCCTTAGTTCTTTCTTCGAACAAACTGGATTTTTCCTAACACATAGTCGATTTAAGTTGGCCAATTTTAGTTTGCTTGCATTTTCTTTTTCTTACTACTGTGTTTTCTATATTGATAATCTAAATGCTACTTTACTTGTTTTTTGTTGATTTTTGCATTGAAAACTTGTATTTAACATTCTCTTGTATTTAGATGTAAGCGATGTAATTGAGTGAACTCTCTTAAGCCAATTACTTCCATTATTTATTTCATTTTATCATATGACGATTTTATGTGCTTATTTTTCACATAGGTATCCATGTCAATGTTTTACTGACTTCGTATAAATTTAAAAATATTTCTTTGTAAATGCATCTAGAGAGATGCTAAAATTAAATATATTTGATATTATTAAATTTAATATCTATATGATATCTTTTATAATCATATAATTGACATTGTTTGGTAATGACTTGCTAATATACATGATACCTAGTCTTCTAAACACATTCTATTTTAACAATGTTACCTACTTTTACCACAATTATTTTTTTTCGGTTACGCCAGCTTCGGAGAGTATCATCCAATTAGTATTCTAAATTATTGATTGTGTGAGACGCGATACAATTTGTGTGTAGAGACACTAACAACAGAATTGAACAGCATATATCAATTAAGCTTAGACGCTTCGGATACTCCTCTTGATCTATATGTGTAAGTGGGTTTCGAAATGGGACTTGGGACACATAACTTAACAAATATTTTAGCATATAACAGTATCAACATGTCACTAATAGGGCTGTTTCTACTGTATCGACAAGATCGATGCGACGTCTGAGAATTAAATTTCCAAATGTTCAAATTAAATATTATAAACAAGATTTATAGATGATATATAATAAAATAGATGTTTAAACTCATTTACCATCAATTGGACGTCAGCCTGTCTATCGACCTTAACTTAAAAGAAAGTTAGTAGATTTTGTAAATTCTGAGAGTTATATGACCTTGTCACTTCAGCTTGTTTATTGTGTACAGACTTCGTCGTCAGGGATCTTGTATACGAATTTTGTCATTCGGCAGAATACACGATTGTAGACAGAATAATGGACACTTTCCGTAGACTGTTTACAAGGTCAACAATTGGATTCTGCTCTATAGTTCACGCCTGTTTATAAACTTTAGTCTTTAGTACTTCATTCATTGTTAACTTTATATAATTTGCAGTAATTATTGATAGAGCACACTAAAAACTGGGCAGCAAATCTCATGACAACTTTCAACCCCTTACAAAAGACTGATATATAAATAATTTAAAATATTACCATACACATACAAAAATTATTACAATAAATTATTACTCAATCTACTTCGAATTTAAAATGTTACAATTAAAATTTAATTCAAAATATTACCTACATGCATAGAGGTATGTAAGATATATTTAAATTACAGTGAGTAGGACGCTTCGACCGTAGTCTCCAATTCGTCAGTCAATCGGATTGTGAACCGAACTACTGGGAATACATCGCTTATGTTGACCACTTTAGTTCTCCGACGGATCCGACGGTCATCTGAAGGTATCGACGGATGATTTCCTACATGATTTCCTGTCTCTTCTATACTATACTATAGCTCACTGAGTCACTTGCTATTTGCGGACAAGACATTTCGTATGTGACCAACTTATATTATAAGCAGATTATAATATATTATAGTGAAGTATATTTTGTAAAAAAAAATATAATTTTTTTTAAATAGAAATTGATTTCCAAATAAATCATTTCATATTTTTTAATTAAAATAAAATTAATTGTCCAAGTTACATTTTATATTTACACTTAGAAGGGATGTTATCGATCGGAGGTAGCATGGAAGTGGACAGCGGTCCGCAGTGGGTGCGGCGCGGCGCGTTTTAGAGCGCATTTAAGAGGCTTTACTTTAGACATTGACGGATTGCCATCACTTGAGCTACGGTCGGTCGCACGACTCGCGTGGATCGACGGACACTACTGTCCATTTCATGTTATAAATTGATTCCTGATGCTCCCTCTATTCATTTTAACGCGAGCCTTTTTTCTATCTAATTTATTAGACAATTGGATGCCTTGGTTTTAACCATGTAACATTTTGGTTATAAACATTTTTTTGTGCAATATTTCAGGTTTATTAAAACCTAAGAACAAACAAAATGATGAAACATATTTTGCATACGTGCATGCTGTGATAACCTTCAAATGTAGTCTATAGCTCCTAATGGGGGTAATTTCCAAAATATCAGGGGTAGGTAATACCTGACGCTATATAAACTGACAACTACGACAGTAGGAACACATGTTATTTTTATGATAGTAAAGGGTCTCATGGGATGATAATTTTAATCGATAGGTAGGGCGAGCGAAGACATATATCAGCTGGTGACAGTAGGTATAAGAAGTTATGAAATTAACTATGTATTTAATGGTCAGTACAGTAAAGTACCGGCTGATGCTTCGTTTGCCTCTCACTTTCATATCACAAATATTACGTTCGAATTTCATTTAATTTTGATGATGTCTGGAATTGTAATCCGGACATATTGTAGGTACATCAGTGCGGTAAGCGTTTGTTCAAATTAATAACTAAACGCGTTTATGCGTGTCGCCCTTTGTGAATGTTTCGAATACATTTCGTGTGGGTATTCGACCCTGTTATTAATTTTATCATTTTGTGCTAGTTGTTGTATGATTGAAAACAGTTAAGTACATACTAATATGATATGTAGGTAATATAATATGAACCTTATTGTGGGTTCAATAACTTAAGATGATCATGTATAGTAATTATTTAACTGCAAAGTTAATGATTATTTTAAGTCACTGCTTAAAATAATCATAGATTATTTAAAATATAATTTGGCCACTGCCAAGCAGTGGTTCCATTTCGCTGTCATTTAGACTCGTCAGGCGGCCAGGGGCCCTAGCCAAGATGCAAACGCAGTGCTTTCTACAGTCGTAAACGCTACGCTACGCTACGGACAAAGCTTTGTGATTGGTCAAAATTTTATGTGGGCGTTACAACAACCAATCACCGGGCTTTATTTTGTTCGCTTCGTAAAGTTCGCTAGGGAGTGTTTTCTTTAATGTACATCTTGGCTAGGCCCCCTGGTCTGGTGAAATAAAATCACATATATGTGCTATTGTGTTTTAGTGAGTGAGTAAGGGATTTCCCTATTCCTTACTTATCCCTATCCGTAATACTATAGCACTTGCAGCACATGTGGCGTTGCTTGTGTTATAGGCCTGTCTGCCGATCTTAGTATAAAAAAAACAATGCAAGGCCAAACTTAATTATTCAATTTATTCATTTTGATATTACTTATTGTAGTACACACACAAGTATTACTCATTGTAGTACACACACCTTACATTATGTGTTTTAGTATTTTTAAAAACCCTTATTTTTACACACAAAGTAAATTGTAACTATCTTTCTTTCTAAAACGTGTTCTAAGCTTGTTCTCAATTAAGAGAGAAATAACCACGGAAGCATGCATTGTTCTTGTTAAAACAAAACGATACCTATATATGTAGTTTCTGACGAACACCGTTTAATTTGATTGTTCTGTGTCTCATATCCTGCTTGTAATTACCACAATTTACTCTGAATAATAAACTTGTATGTATGACACTATTGTTGTCAAGATTATCAACATATATTCTGTGTAAAATTATCCAGTGTCGTTATAATTGATAATAACTATTTGATATTAGGATTACATTTTGTTTACATACACTTTATAGGCTTCACATAAATGTTTTGATTCTTCGTTAACAGTTAACGATCCTCTTTTAGGAGAGAGTAGCTACCAAGTAAGCCGACAGTTCACACGATAGTAGGTGATTACAATCACCTATAAACATGAGAGCGCCGCAAAGGAATGCAAATGTCCTGTTGACCTTGACAGGATGAAAGACAAGGAGGCAAGAAAAGATTTGACCAAATAATTTAATACTTTTATTATTAGTGTTTTTATTTGTTATTTATTATTTTATTATTTGTTATTTGTGGGTGATATGAAGTCTAATTAAATAGATCTAAATTCGAGAGAAATTATAAATAAAGGTCAATCGTCGAACCTAGCTCGGATGCGTAGCGCTCGAAAATCTCCTAGATATCGAAACATATTTTTGTCCAAAATTTCTTTGTTTTATTTGATTTGATTTTTATTTATTTATTTATTTATTTATTTATTTATTTATTTATTTATTTATTATAAATTTATCATTAGTGCTTCAAAACAAAGATTGTTGTCCAATGTGTGTTGCGCTGAAACTTCTATGTTTGGTTTCTAATTGTGGACTCCGACTCAACGTCGCTTAACCGATTTAGCCAATTGAATGGCCTGAAGCCAGTAATACCAGTTCTGGAGTGGAGGCCACGGACCAGCAAGCGTAGCGTAGGAAGTCCAGCTGCAAGAAGAGTCCACCTATTAAGGGCCGCCGGCAGGAGCTAAATTTTATAAAATTGCGAAGAAGGTCTTCCGGCTGATATGGTGTTGAAAATGATTTGGGTGATTTATATGACATACCAATTATTGTCAGCTCTGCATCACAACTCAGTTTAACTAATTTTTACTTATATTTAGATTTTTTCCACATAAGCATTTCTCGAAACTCACCTCGTCTGCTAAATTTTGCAAACTCCCGACATAACCAGGGAAAGCTGATGCAACTTCAGGTAACATTTTATTTTATCTCATTACAAACGCTACGATGACAAGTGCCGTACGTGATCTCTGCAAAGTAAATGAATGTTGATGTTTTTAAAAATACCAGTGCTCCTTGCACTTAGCTTTTCAAATGAAAAATATAAGCGTCAACGCCGAGAGCCAGATTGTCGAGTGTGAGTGCATCAAGTTTTTCCTCGCTAATGATAGACATTAAAATAATATTTTTATAGGGAGCGCTCGGTTAACCGCATTTTGTTATCGGCAAAGTCTGAAGCGGCACGTAACGAGAGGCAGAGACAATGTACCCCTTTGTATTCCACTCCATATGTACTCGAAATAACAAGGGCTCTATTTTCAATTCCTCCACTGTGTTCCGCGGTTTTATAAGCGTAGGGTGGAGCGGTACGGTACCCTTCAAATGCATTGAGTTTTTGCATACTGGTTTCTTGTTCGGCTTACAGCTTCTGTAATGTTTAAGTAAAATGAATCCATTACAAATGCAATGTTTCTTTGAGTCTTTTTTTCAATTTTTCAATTTATAATTTTACATTCGTGTTTTTTTAACATTGTTATTTCCTTTAATTTTAATAGCTGAAGGCAGCTTGATTCCCTTAATTGTAGATTGATACGGAGCCTGTAAACCGTAGATACCTTTTATGTCAGATAGACTCACGATCCACTCGATAGTAGGTGACTACCGTCACCTATAATACGCAACGCCACATTCGCTACAAGTGCGCTATCAACCTAAATGAAACATCTGCTTATCTGTCATACATTTTCACATAGAATAAATCTAGGTTTATAGTCAACCCGCCTGCCATCCTTAATCGCACAACGGCTACTTGGTAGTCAAGACAAAATGGATAAGCATCTAGTAAAATCTTCTGACAAATAGGTTCAGCGTAGCTCCCATAAAACAAAGCGCCATCGGATCGTTCGCGCTTACAACAATCGTCAACTTAACGAGCGAGGTGCGAGTATAATGCCATCTTCTCATTGCCGGCATTCCGCCGCCAACGATTCATTTAATATTCGATCACAGAATATTTCCTACAAAGGACTAAGGGGGTTATATTTGTACGTTCCATAAACAACTTTGTCAGTCTTTGTTTGATCTGAAATTTTTCTCATGAGAATGAGGTAACTTATATGGGTGTTAAACTGAAAACTGGCAAGCTACAACCATTAAATTGTGGTCTATAAATTGGCCATAATGGCTGTGCAGCATTGGTATTAGGTATAAAAGTATGGAGTTCCGTAGTTCATGAAACCACCATTAATAAAATGCTATTACATCACAACGCCATGCCATGCCATGCCTTCTATTTAGGTGGTTCTCCTCACCTTATAGTAGCGTATATAAGCATTGATGACCTACCGCCAAGTGGATTGCGCCAAGTGGACATAAAAATACAAAGTGAATTTGATTTTTGCTTTTTATTGATATTTTAGGCTTAAAATTGTAACTAGCGAATTTATTGAGCTGATCGTTTGTTCTACTGCCCCATCATCGCATCTATTTATTAAATTATTGATATAACTAATGAATATTAAAATATGGGGATGTGATTTGATTATCATTCAAAAGAGCAAATAATTTTTCTATGGTTTAACAAATTGTTGTAAATATATGGATAATTAACACAAACTGTCAAAAAGGCAATAATTCGAAAACTAACAGACCTCCAAAAAGTGTACTTTGGCAATAAAATAATTCGTGTGTATTTTTTTTTACATGAAAAAAGTATCCCTACGACTTATATCTCTTAGATTCTCGCGCAATAGAAAACTTAGAGTAAAGATTGGGGTCTAAATGTTTTCTGTGATTGGGTCCATTGTGCTAGTGAATCGACAGGATCTGCTCGTATTCATAGTAAAGTAAAACTTGCCTTATTCCGAAGTTAATCACGAGAGTTAAAGTCACCCCTCCGCCGTAGCTGGTCGGGTTTGAAGAATGAGTGAAGTTGCTCCGATTAATTTTGTTTCGATACGCTCCTTGAAGAAACAGCGCCTCCAATGACAGACTCGCCTATTGTGTTTACGGTCCCATGATAAATAGAGGACAACTTAGAACGTTATTTACAAACCAAACAGAATTAACTTCTTCACAATTGTTTTTCTAACAACGGCGAGGGTGATGCAAAGGGCAACAATAACAGGAACTAATTATTTTTACGTGTTCATGTATTTGTAGTAAAATATTAAGTCTTTTACTGCACTAAAATTAAATATCAGAAGGAAAACTGATTCCAGTTTCTTAATGATTCTTTAGTAACAGCAATACAATAATAAAATACCTGTTATAAATACCTATTTCTATTTCTCCTTTTTTATACCTAATATACTAGCTTACCGCTCCTGGTTTCACCCGTGGTGCAATTGTTATCTATAAAAAACCTTCCCCGTTTATCCCCCTTTCCATATGTGGAAACCCAATTAAAATCGATTTTGAGAACTTTTGAAGCGTTACAAAACAACTTAATTTTTTTATATATAAAGATAATCATAATATACAGGGTGGAAAGAAGACCAAATGTTTGTTAGAGAAATTTTATCCTGAATAATAATCCTATCGATTAGTATAATAAAATAGTGAGTGTTTGTTTTTTTTTGTAATTTTAGTTGGTTCGAGTCCCGGGCGAGCCAAGCGAGTTTTAGAAAATCTTTGAATGCAGTTTTGTTTCTTTTTAAAAATAAAGGAATGTTTCCTTTATGTAAAATGAGCTAACTTAAGGATTTAAGGTAGTTTCCCTCCAGGGCCCGACTTATCTTTCCACCCTGTATACTGTACGTCTACTAGTAGGTACTAATAGGTATAACTAATATGTAGTAATTAAAAAGATTTTTTTGAATCAAATCAAATCAAAATATTTATTTATCTATTAGGTTTCTCAAGAAACACTTATGATCGTCATTATAAAATTTAAATTTAAATTTACTAGGGTTTCGGAAAAAAAGCAAAGATGACGATCCTGAGAAGAAACCCCAAAAGAAACTTAGGATACAATTCTTTTTGTCATCTTTAAAATATAAAAATTACAATTAAGTACACTTAATACAAACATAAAGTCCATATACATAGTATGAGCTCCGGATCCAATCTCTAAATCCAGGCTTCATTGTCACTTAAATAATCAGTGACCTTATAGTAGCCTTTCGAGAGGAGTTTGGCTTTAATGACAACTTTAAATTTATTTATAGATAAGGCTCTTATCATCTCAGGCAGTTTATTATAAAACCGTTATTACCGTTATTATTAACCGCAGTTTATGTTAATTTTATGAATAATAATAATAAACAAAATAAAACAAAAACAATAAACAAAATAATAATAATAACATTTATATCCCATTACGCACTCGTTTTTGTACTTTATTTTTATATCTTATGAATAAACAAGAGGATCGTTAAAGGGGATAATAGACTTAAAAGACGAATAGAAGCATTCGAAATGTGCATATATAGGCGTATGCTGTCCATTGGCTGGACGCAAAAGTCCTACAAATGATTGGCTTGGCCAAAAACGCAACCTCATGCTCATAGTGAAAAGGCGAAAACTTTCCTACCTGGGTCATATTCTAAGACATAAGCAATACAACCATTCAGATGGTAATGACGGGCAAAGTCACCGGAAAAAGAAGAGTTGGGCGAAGAAAGAAGTTGTGGCTGAAGAACACATCATCAGGGAGTGGACCGGGATAGCTAACGCAAACGCAATAAATTGTTCCGAAGAACAAAAGGCAAGGACGACTGTTCCAGGCTAATAGCCAACCGCCAATTATTTGGAGAAGAAGTTTGTTTAAAATAATTAATATATTGTATCATACAAAGCATATAAAAATGAATATATTCTCTGAGATTCGAACAACATTTGTACCGGAACAGAGCTAAAACACCTCAAGCCTATTGGTGCGATGCAAATGCATCTAACTTTATAATTTATTGCTTCACTTGCATATGTAATCAGCTGTTTGCAGGCGAGGAGTTGTAGAATATGCAAAGCTTAATCCTAGGAATGCGTGTCAGAATATAACGAACGAAATGACGCGGAGTGGCTAACTGAACTATCTGAAGTTAGTTGCGTGTGATAGTTACAACCAGGCTGGCGCAACTCAAAGGAAAGAAAATGATGTATGAAACACATGGAATGTGTAATGCCGGAATAACCCGACTAAGTCAAGGCGATTGCGAAACCCATTAAATTATTAGACATCACCGATTCTCTAATTTGACCGTATTACGTCAAAACCACAAAGAACCATCGGCGCCATATTGATGTGTTGCAATATGGCGTCTTTCATTTCGACTGTGTTTGTTTGTTTGCTTGCTATTTTCGGATTTTTCGGCAAACAGAGTATTGATTTTTATAAAACTTGCCAAAATTTTAGTGTTTAAATACTCTTTCTTCGTAGTGTTATATTTGGTGTATAGTGTTTAGTGTTCTAGATGCCGAAAGTAACCTGCGAAATATGTGGCCTAAGAACGAGTCGCATTGATAATAAAAAACTAATTTTTTTGGCCCAATTCCCGCTGGATGAAGATAGGTTAGTACATATTATATCTTGCTGCTGTTCTAAAACCATGTATAATATAGTTTATTGGGAGTTTAGTTCAAATTTTCGAATAAAATTGTGTTGCATATGTGTTGCATGTAAACAATAGTGCAGTGCCATTTTTATCGACAATCGGCAAAAATTTATTTTTTATTTTATTGCACTAAATGATAAGAGATGAACACATGCATACACCCCAATGTACCAATTGGTTTGTTTGAGTTTTATTTTGCCTTTATTTTTTTATTTATATATTTAACTAAAAATAACATTTATTATTCATTTACTTTCTAGGTGCAGGCAAGACTGAAAAGAAAAAAAAAACAGCTGTACAAACAATAAATGAAATGCTGTTCCATGTATCGGAATATCTGCCAATCCATTGAACGATGAAGTTTTCAGTGAATTTACGGCTCCACATTGCTAAAAATCCTGTACAAACAACAAATGTAATGCTGTTCCATGTATCGGGCCAATCTATTGAATTACTTTATGAAATTATTATTACGTTATACATGACATAATCCAATTTTTATGTGTGTTACAGAACCTTCAACGTCGACCTTGGATACTGCCGTAATTAACTTAAAAATAAATAGATCCTGCAGTCCTCAAAGATTTTATATGAAGTTACTCTTGTGGCTAGGGAGCTGGGTGCCAAAATTTCTATATGATTTGTTCGTGTTAGGATGATTGTACCATAAAAAACATTAAGGACCGCGTCTGCCACCATGACAGCCCTGCGTTGTCAATTGACAGCACTTTGAAAATGTAAAAAAAACTGTGTTAAATCATTTGTTCGTCTGCCTCTTTTTTTTTTATTTTTTTTTTATTTTTTTTTATTTATTATTTTTTTTCTTTATAACATAAAGGTGGCAGACAGGCAGGCGGCCCACTTGATGGTAGGTGGTTACCGTCGCCTAAGGACACAAGCAACACCAAGGGGAGTGCTAGTGCGCTGCCTACCCTCTTGGATTGATGGTCAGAATCATCCTCAAAACGATAAACATCGAAGAGGGAGACGTGCATGGCTCTGTTTTATTACGGGGCGTAGTTGCAAAAATGTAAGCGCTGTAACTCAAAAACATTTTGATTTGTTTACCATAAACTTTCATCTCTATCAATATGAACAACGAACATATACCAAAATGGCATCCAGCTCTGTAACCATTGTTTTTTTCGTTCACTACTTCTCTGCTACTCCGTCAGTCGGCGATAACCGTAAACTGTATGATAGTAATAAAGCAATTATTGTAATTATTTGATTTTTTATTTGTCAATAAATAATATTTAAAATTATGTAAGGCCTTTTTTGGGATTTTCATAAAAGCATAGACTATAGAGTCAATTATACTATCGACCTCATTTATCGTAACAATAGCACATCCTTATTTTTTGTTCGTTATGTTGGCAGCATCGTACTTGTTAATTTTGGTTAGTTTGGTATTGGAGCAGTCCATGTTTGTCATAGAACAGTGGGTTTCATTTTCAATGTATGGGAGTCCCGTCTTTTAAAACGTAGTGATTATATACTCTTTGGTTACAACACACAACATTTGCATACAACGAGCTTGCAAAATTAGTTCACATTAAAATGCATGCTGGAAGCTTTAGGAGATTATTATGCACAAAGAAAAATATTATATGTAAGAATCGAAAGCATGATAACTATAATATTTTTTTAACATGAAGTTTTTTTTTTTAATTTACTTGCTTGAAGTAGGTACCTACAAATACATAGGACAACCTATAAAAAGATTTAATTCCTAAGTTTGATTTTCTTTTTACTATTAATAGTTTGTAAGGTTTATAATTAAAACAATGACAAGAATGTTCATGTTTAAAAAAATACTTATACTGCGACACTGAATCTGGATTTTAACCACAATTATAATTTATTTTAAAAAGTTTTAAATTAATGTATTTTTTATAATAATTATATGTAGTGGAGTGTATGTACATAAGTACATTGGCTTATATCTTTTATCTATGTAATATTTATATCCTTAAAAAAATCAATAAAAATTGTAATCGCAAAGCGTTTTCTGAAGTCTAAGTTACAGTATTATGTAACAATGACAAGACGGTCTTTAAGGCTTATCTGTCCTTTATCTGCTTTATCCTGCCTCAAGGGATGAACCGCAGTTACCTAAAAAACAAAAACAAGCATCTGAAGATTCATACAAAATATCGTTACAATGTCATGTATCAAGTTAACAATAGCGCTTGAAAGATTAGGTTCTGCACTAAAACAGAAGAAAGCGACCATTTCAACGCAAAATGGGCGATAAAAGTAACCATTAAAGTTTTTGCGGTGACCATGGATCGTCAACGACATTGTCCTATTGCCGTTTTTACTCGTTGATCCTTTGCTTTTTCTTGCAACTAATACAGGCTTCCCACATTGGGTACTTCAGATGAAAATAAGTAAGAACCATATGTGTGACTTTTATTGCACTTTATATAAATGTTATAGAGCCATCATCATTATTCATGCGGGATCGAATCTATAAAGCTCCTTCATGTAATAATAATAAAGAAAATGTGGATATCAAATGGTTTACAGATGCGGTATACCTATGCGATTTGTCTTATATTAGGGATTGGTTACGATATTTAAGGTGAGACCTAGTTTAGCCAAGTGAAGCAACCTATACCTACTTGTAGCTATAAGCAAATAGCTCAGACTTAAGTTTAACCAATTGCTGCCATTGGCCGGATGAAACTACTCAATACTCTAATATTAATTAACCAAATAATACTACGAAATTACATAGTATAATTTTTTTTATATACAAATCGCGAATCGCGAGTTTCTATATAAATTTATTATACCTGTATGTATACATACTTTTACTATCACAGATTTATTGATCGAGCTCTTTTTAAATTTAATGACTCAATCAATAATGTTGTAATTATTTACAGCAGGTGAATAAAAACTACACATTATTATATGAACACTATCCTTAATAGCATGATTTGGTATCATTTTTATATTGATAGTCAGGGAGACGGACCGGAGCAATCCATGCATTATTAGCTCCGTCTAAGTTAATTATATCAAGACAAGATTGTATGAAAATGCATTTTGGCACTAACTGAAAATATGTTTTGAAATTCAGAGATTCTCTTACAATGCTTTCTCCTGATCATATATCGTCGCATCATATCACAAGAGTCACAAGGGTCCCTAATGTGAAAACTCCCGGGGTGAACGCCAGAGTACTTTTCCCCTAAAGCTTTAGATGAATTTTGAACAAATGGAATGGTGTAAAAAGTTTTTTATTAAAATGCAAAGGAACCTATTCTCGTGTTGTGGGTGTTATTTCAGTTGAAGCAAAGTTTATCGCGAAATCACTTACTTAAAGAGTTTTAAGAGCTCAGGTAAGAACGCTCGATTTAATTAAAAGTAGTTCCACCGGGATGCGAAATAAGACCGGCATCCCTGGAGGCACATTTACAGTGAAACTCTGCAAAAACGTGCCACCATTCTAATAATTTATGTATAAATTTTAACATAAGTAAACTTCTGTTGTACTTGGTGACAACACGATTAGAAATACTAAGTTAATTATAATCTATACATTGATAAAATCGAAAATGAGACGTGTTGTTATTCTATTTCCAAGCATATTTGTATATCAATTAAATTAGGTAATTTACCTTGTGCTCTCTTTTTATTAACCCCCGACGCCCGACGCAAAAACGTAACGTGTGACGTCTGTATCTGTGTTTGACATGTGTGTCTGTGTCTGTCTCTCGAAGTTTCCAAAAGGATGGACCGATTTCGATCTGTTTTCTTTTCTTTGAAAGCTGACGTGATCGGGATTGTTCTTGGCTATAATTTTTGCAGGCGTTTGAAGACCATCAGCACATTTCCTAGTTAACGAAGGGGTTTCACTAATATGAATTTGGTTGAAATTTGGTATCAAAATGAAATTTGGTAAGCTATTATAATACTTCATCGGTATTTCCATGACATGGTAACCTTGACTTAATGCTGCAACGTCAAGTAGTTTGCGGAACTCCCAACTACTTGCAACAGATATATCGCGGTCGTTAGTTTATAATTTTAATTGTAGCTTGTAGTAATATTTATAGATAATATACTCGCATTTAAGTTAAAAATAGTTAATTAAATCTGTAAGACAAAATTCAACTGATGTACACGTAATGCAAGGTATGGACGTAGACACAGGCAAACTAGTGTCAATCTCAATGCCTCTATTGTTCAGTTCAAACAATATCTATGGAGCAAGATGTTTACATAACACAAACTCAATCACCTCTCGGAGCATAAATGTGTTGTGTTGTGTCTTGTTTAGTATTCAGATATGTGTTTAAAAATACAATACCAACTTGCTTACTCAAATTAGATACAAAAATGAACGCTTTTGGACTAAAAATGCCATTACCTGAACGTTTAGAAGGAATATTCATGACGAGACTAAACAATATTTCTGGTGGAAAAACTTTTGTGATATTTTTATCATATAAAATTTACTTATTATCATAAAAATATCTCATATGCGATAATACGCAGTTATCAAACCAAAATGGGAAAAAAGTAAGCACTTAGCACTTTTTTATACGATAAATAATGCAGTGAACTATTCACTAAGGTCGAAAATCTGCCAAGGTTTACCTCTGCCGGCGTCTGTATTTCCGTACTCATATAACCCAAATGTTTTCAAAGTTCGAGTGAAGAGGCATCTTCTAGGTGAACTTGCTCCATCATAGGCCTCATCTTCGCTACACATCTGGATATTGGCCAAGAGCAAACCCATCTGTAATAAAAAATAATAATAAAAATCTCAGAAAAGTGCACACAGCTGATTTTGGTTTGACAACGACGGTGTAATGAATATTAACTTCAAAATAACTCTAATTCTAACTCTAACGTCTTTGCCTGGAAAAGCAATTCTTGCAAATGCGAAAATAACAACACGTTAAAGAAGTTACAATAAAAGGCATTCGTAATATTGGCGTCTAACAAATTTAGTTTCCGTGAAACGCGGCGTATGGTAAAACATGATTTGTGATTGATTTCCGTTGACGCATTCGTATATAGGGCGACGACTGCGAGCGAGAACCAGGTGTTGGGAATATGCTCTGAATTACAACACAAATAGTCTTTTTATCGAGCGGAAATTGTTTGCAGGATTACAATAACCATATTGACATAGATGTGCGATTCTGCATAAAACGATCTCTACCATTTTGCTATTTGTGTAGTTGTTTTTTTTTATATGTTAAGGTCGACAGACAGGCTGACGTGATGTTAGGTTTATGATGATACTAATTATGGTAGGTTAATAATGGTAATATAAGCTGGGTAGCCGTTTACATTTACATTTACATATGGGCGACGGTAGCCACCTAGCATCAAGTGGATTGTAAACCTGTCTGCCTGTATTTTAAATAAAAAATATTAAGGAACCAGTTCGAAAGAATCTTAGTTGCTGATCATTATATGTAAATTGCTTATGCATTTATTGTGATAAATTGCACTAAATGTAAGTGAAAATCCGTTTTCTTTACTCCATCGGTCGGTTAGGGCTTGAAGCCCTTTTTTTTTTTTTTTTCGAGGAGAAATCCGTTTATTGATTCCCTACCGCTGACTAGGTGGTCAGCCAGAGAACCGCGCTATGCTAGTCATAGCGGGCCTGGCCACTACCCACTAAAACTCCCCGGTGCCTCTTGCCCTTTGAGCGGGGTGGACCGGGCTCTGCCGAGGCAACAACTCCGATCCACCCCAGGGCCATCGCTGGCTAGGCTAACGCCAATGGGGGATTGCCCGGAGACACCGGGGCAATCCCCAGACGGGGGGGAGCCTGTGCAGGCACACACAGCTAGCCAGCTGTGTGCGCAGGTCCCCTGGGGCATTTGAAGACGGGCTTGATACGCCCGCCTTCTCTTGTCCGGCCGTCTGCGTCTGAGGGAAGCGAGACCCGCTTCTTCCTCTCGCTCCCTCTCAGCTGCCTCCTTCTGCGACATTACAGATTTGCAGAAGGAGGCGACTGCTTTCCAGGTGGTCTCATTGTCAAGCATGGCTTCAACCATGCTTGACAATGAGACGTCTCCACCTCCCAGCGCCGCCGTCAACTCCCGACGCTGGGAACTCCAGGCCGAGCATACCTGGAGCGTATGCTCGGCCGTGTCATCAGGGTCGCCGCAGTGATGGCACTGCGACGACTCCTCCCTTTTTATATGGTGCAGATAATGGCCGAAGCAGCCGTGCCCGGTCATCATCTGCACCAAACGGAAGGTGAGGCCACCTCGTCGGCGCCTCACCCACTCCTCCAGCACCGGACGGATCGCACTGATCGTCCGGTGGCCGAATTTGGGCTCACGGAGTGCCTCACTCCAGTCCCGGATAGCCCTCTCCTGCGCCTCTGCTCGGACCCGTCGCACGCCCTCGGCGACGGGTCTTCCTCCTTGGGCCCTTGCGGCGACCCGGTGCCGATGCACCTAGGTGCACCTATCGACATCCCACGGGGGCGCCGGGCGTGCCAGCGAGCACGCAAGCGGCCCCGTGGCTGACCGTGCAGTACGCCCGCACGGCCCGGGTCGCCATGACCCTTTGAGGCCTGCACAGGAGGGCCCGGGTGCGAGGAGTGAGACACTCCGCCCAGACCGGGGCTCCGTAGAGGGCTTGAAGCCCTAACCAAGTAGCAAGAAATATATTTTTACCAGTTATAAATCTAAATTAAGTTCCTTTTTACATATGCATTGTAAGTAATCCGAAATAAATAAATATATTATATAATATACCTTTTGAAATATGAATTTGTACTGTATCAATGAAATATACCTATATAGGTCAAGTATCGAGGTTTCAATAAAACAATCCCAAAAGTCCAGTTATTCTTTACATTTCTTATGTGTATGTTAACTTGACTATATAGTTATGTTATATGAACATTCAGCATCCAGAATAATAATTTATAAGATAAAGTTACTGTTTACACTTTTCCCTAGAAAGTTTTAATGGGAACAAGAAATGTATATTTGTAAGACCTGTTTTCTTTTCATTGAGTACTGATTGATAAATATAATTTATTGATCCAAGAAGTATGTCTGTAAATTATCCACTTATTGATAAATAGGCAAAACGAATATTAATTAATATATATTATAATATAAATAATATATGTATTATTAATATATAATATAAAAAATACTATATCTATTTTTTTTATTATAAAACAAATTTACATAAATAGATATAAATTTACATACATATCTGTACAGTAAGAACTCTATGAAGACATTTTATTTCGCCTAAGTGTAATTTAAAGTAATACTATTATTCTGAATAAAAAAATAATACTATTATTCATAGTTTTATCTATATCTGCCACATTAAAATTAACTACTATTATTGAAGATACTGTGTATCCGCCCTCCGTAGTCAGGAAACTGACGTAGCGAAGCGCATCCGGAACGTCAGCTTGTTTGCTGCTGTCTTTATCTCTGATGTTAAGCTCGCGTCCATTTGTCTTTTCATCATCCTTGTTTTTATTATATAACTTTTTTCTTGTATAACAACAAAAATGTACATTAGTAACACTTACTGAGAATTTTATTACTAGATCTCGCGCAAACATCCTGATACGCAATATCTAAAAATATACTTATTTCTGTTTATTTATAATACATTATGTTATGTATTATATTATGTATAATAAATAAACATTATGTCTCTGTTTGTAGAAAACAAATATAAATTTTAAATGTTATTTTGAAAATTATGTTTACCTATGCCCATTGCACATACACGTATACTTACAATAGGTATACAACTTCGTAAAATAGAGGTCAACAGACAAATCCGTGTTTAGGAAATTACGAGGCGTTTTATTGTCCGATGCACTTTTTAAAATTATAACTAACTAAGTATTGTACTCTTTAGAAGGCTAAGGTTGCACATAATGTTTAGAAAGAGCAATTCTCAAAGGTTTTCCAGCAAGATAGAATCCGTAACGACTTCTGGCATCTGTTAATGTTGAAGAAGATACAGACGCAACAACAATTTAATATTAATAAAGAATAATTATTACAATGGAAATAGAATCAATACTTGAATGGGTTTAAATTTACTTTAGAGTAGGTTCTACGGAGGGGCACACTGAAATGATCGGGAATAGAATATTTCGGATTGAGTTACAATAAAACCTTTTTTAGAATTTGAATACTGGCCTCTTAGAATCTTAATGACATTCAAACAATTTAAAAAAAAGATTAAAAACAAAAACTATGTTGGTTTAAAGTTGACACGTCGTTAACAGAAATGGAGCTCACGCGTGAACATTTCCGTGCCATAATTTATCACAATTTTCGTCGCGGCTTATCTCAAGATGAATGTCTCAGCGAACTTGTTTCGATTTATGATGTTGAAGCACCGAGTCAAACGACAATATACCGCTGGTATGCCGAGTTCCGACGCGGTCGTGTGTCGCTCAGCACTGTTTCTTCTGCAGGTCGACCAAGAACAGCGGTCACGCCTGAAAACATCGCAGCTGTGCGAACTATTATATTAGATGACCGTCATGTGACATACGAGCAGATTCGGGCTGTTATCAGTATCGGAATGACTGCAATTCAGTCGATATTACATAATGAGCTGTGTGTAAGAAAGCTAGTTTTCCGCTGGGTTCCCCACAATTTGTCCGAAGAGCAAAAGGCGGCTCGTGTAGATTCGTGCCGGAATACTCTGCAACGCTTCAACGGAGGGAAGTCAAATGCCGTTTATAATATCGTCTCAGGTGACGAATCATGGATTTATTCATACGAACCTGAAAGAAAACATCAGTCAGCAGTTTGAGTCTTCGAAGACGAGGTCAAACCAACGAAAGTGGTTCGCTCCCGCAGCGTGTCAAAGAAAATGGTCGCTACGTTTGTCTCGAAAAAGGGGCATGTTGCTACAATTCCTTTACAGGAACGCAGAACGGTCACCGCCGAGTGGTATATCATGGTTTGTTTGCCAGAAATGATAGCCGAACTCCGAAAAAATAACCCGAAACGTCGCATCATCTTACATCACGATAATGCGAGCTCCCATACGGCTCGGAAGACAAATGATTTTTTAAAGCAGGAAAACGTTGAGCTGATGAGCTATCCTCCGTACAGTTCTGACCTGAGCCCAAAAGATTTCTTTACATTCCCTAAAATGAAAGATTTATTACGCGGTCAACGGTTTGAAGACCCCGAAGCTGCTGTGGAAGCGTACAAATCAGCCATTTTGTCAACATCAACTTCAGACTGGAATTACTGTTTTAGGGGGAAGTCCCCTAAGCCCGGACGGCTCCTAAAGCCGGACAGGATTTGAATCAGTGCGAAGAAGAGCGCCAATTTGTTGCTTGTGCCACGGTTAGGAAACTTCTCCCAAGTGAATTGCGGGGGGGGGGGGCGTACCAATAGCCAGTGCTGACTCGTTCGTCCTGGAGCGTGGTGCGAATTTTAAGGTTAGTAAAAATTTTGTTCGAATTAATTTTTTGGGGTCTGTAAATAGTATTTAAAGTATGGAATGATATTCACTGTTATTGTTTATTATTGCTATTGTACTAATCTGATATAACTCATACGTTTTTTTGTGATTCATAACACACAATATGAATGAGATTTTTTTTTGTATGTACCTAAGGGTCCCTAAGTTCGGACACTCTTAAAGTCCCCTAATACCGGACAGTTTTAGAGCAAGTTTGTTTTTGTTTTTGTTTCTTGTTTTTCAGATTCAACATGGGTAAACCCAAACCGAGATGTGAGAATACCGCCAAACATGATTTTTTTTTTTCTTTTATATATATTGAGTCAAGGCAGCGCTTGGCCGCGATTTCACTTGATGTAAGGTGCAGATGCGGCCGAAGGTGGACCACGCTTACCCAGTAAGTGCCTATTTACCCTAGACTTAAAGACCCCGAGATTGTAATTATGCGGAAACACGGACGCAGGTAATGAGTTCCACTCCTTAGCAGTTCGGACAAGGAAGGTGGAACTGAAACGCTTCGTGCGCGATCGAGGAATGAAGGGATGAAACCCCCGCTCACGTCTCCTGGTCCCCAAGTGGAACGGTTCCGGTTGGATCAAATCGAACAGAACGGACGCACACACAATATTGAAAAAGCCATCGCTAAAGTGATGTCAATTTTTTTTGCAGGTTATTGTACCTACAATTAAGGTTTTCGGATTCTATAGAAAACGTTCCTGATTATAACCAAAGTTAATTAGAATTAACATTAGTTTTCTTTATTAACTGATGATTTGTTCTATTGTAATAGATATTGTTATGAATTGTTTGTTTAAATAATGTTTAAGTGTAAAAATGAAAGAAAAGTTGGCTGTCCGTCATTAGGGGACCTTTTTGAAAACGTCCGTTTTCTATGTTAACTGTTCCTTATTATCCAGTACATTTAAAGTAACATTTGAGACTGCTGATATATCTGTGTTAATTAGGTATATAGTTGAGAGCTTATTAAAGAGAAATAAACAATTAAGTCTATTACACAATTTTTTTAATTTTTATTATTCCTTAAGTGTCCGGTTCTCGGGGACCTCCCCCTAATGATTGGTTTTCACGAATGGAAAAGTGCATTAAGTTGAACGGAGAATACTTCGAAAAACAATAAAATACAATTTAGCTATACCGTGCATGTGGTTTTTCTTATTCCCGATCATTTCAGTGTGCCCCTCTATATTTGCTTACTTCACATTCAAATTTGACGTGTGAAGACATTCAAAATAAAATGAAACCTTTCATATCTTAAGAAAAAAGTGATAAAGACGCGAAGAATACATTATTTTTGTGCTGCAAATCCTAAGTAGCTTTACATCGTGCTGGATTTTTATATAAGCTGACTGTTAGTGGATACTCACTGTCGCATGCAATACATATAGTCGCAGAAACGTAAGTCATCATTTTTGTCATCTGTGAATGTTTATTTAATTCTGTTATCCTTGTCTCAGATGTCCGTACACGTACATGTACATTACACGTGTACATCTCAAAATTAGTTTAATACTAATATACTTATGTATATTTGTATTATATCCTTATCACAGAAGAGCCGTGACTTCTTACCACAGTTTTATTGGAAAACTAGGAGGTGGCCCATATCCAGCAGTAGACGCCCTTTTTTAAACGTTGGGAAATTCTCATGGTGCCCAGCAGCGAAGGGTACGCTGCAGGGTTATGCCGTTAAAACCCAACCAAACCTACCAGTTCTACCAGTTAAACCAGATGAATTTCTAGCACGGCCATAGATGGGCAGGGTCGCGGGAACGTTGTGATTCGACATCCGCGATTCGCCACGGCTGTCCCGCGCGGGAGGATGTGCTCCTTGTCGGAATTTTGGCGTACCCGAAATTGGAGATACAATGGCCATCTCGGGGACCTCACGACGGGCTGTAGTCTCCCCGAAGACTACCGCCCAGTCCTCTGTCAATGGGTAAGGCGGCGGACATAGGCCGGCAGCCTACGCCCGAACCTCTTCCGGCGCGGCGGCTGGGAGAGGGGATCCTCTTCCCGCTGTTATGCCAATCCTAATTATGCCAATTATTGGCGATGGAGGAAGTCTCCCTTTCTTTTACTTTAAAACAAAGGATATTTTATGTACTTTGAGTTGTTATTAAAAACTAAGTTATTATAAAAAAGAATTAAAAAAATACTATTATTATTTATTACTTTACTGTACCTTGTTGGTATCGAGATAAGTTCGCGCAACGTCGCGTCGGGCGAATATCACGTCTCCACGATAAATTGATTTGGTACCAGATGCGCTTGTACTGTACACGACCAGATATTTCGACAGCAGTTTTCCTTGACATTATTATTTTCTGAACATATTCTATAGCATAGTAATAGATAAAATAGGTACAACCGATAAAGACTTTTCCTTTCGATTTCTCCGAACTACTAGACGGAGATGTAATAAACTAACTCAGACATCAAATTGTTATACTCAAATGATCATCTTTAAATTTTATATACACATTGTCAAAGATAAAGAAAAGAATATAGGGTACCTTTCATTCAATACTGTTCCCGAGGGATTATCTAAAAATAAAAATTCAACTTCTGACAATACTATAACGAAAAGGAGTCACCGGAACCAGCTAGAGATAATAAAACGTAACAAGTGTCGTATTCTAAATTCCTGTAAACGGGAAACCAGAAGGAGCGGAGCTTTGATAAAGGACACACTTGACTAAGGTATTTGTGCAACTAATTTGAAATATCATCCTAACTCATGTGCGCCGTGAAATTCTATACTATGCCACTTTTAGTAAAGTAACCCAGAATGTATAATAGTATAATCGTCGTCAAAAGAGCGAGCGGAGTGCTGTGCACACGCCACAATATATTCATGTCATTGTCCACTAACTTGTACACGTTTCAACTAATGCGTTTTGTGCGTGGCTATCTATAATACAATCTCACTTCAGAAACGGTTAGAAAACGAATTTACTATTCAATTGTAGTAATCGGTACCTAGTCTCATTAATATTTTCCTTTATAATAATAATAATAATATTTTTTAATATTTATTGTAAAAAATTTAGAATAGAGAAAAAAAAATGTGAATAATAATATATTATGAAAAAAAGGAATCTAATTTAGAACTATTAACAGAAACAAAAATATTTACAATACAGTAAGATTGTCACTTGAGAAAGCTATACCTTAATAAAATTATAAAATAAACCCAGAATATCTATTGAGTCCAAACAAGCTATATCTGCTATGAGTTGCTGAGGATTTGGGTGTCCCGCAGACTACATGTTGCTGCAGCATCAGTTCAAGGTAAACCATATTATGGAAAAACTGCCGAAGTAACAGTATACCAAATTACACATCAATCGAATCTGTGGAAATTAGTGAAATTGTTTCGTCAACTAGGACATTTCCTTACATCATCATTCCATCACCATCAGCTGTTTGGCATGGTTTTTAAACGCCTGAACAAATCACAGACACACACAACTTATAACGACTTTAACGAAAAAACTTAGCGTTTCAAAAACACTGTACGTTTACACAGTGTTGTATCATGACGTTTGTAGTAAAACAAATGCAGCCTAAACAATTAAAACTTATGATATTATTAAACATCATACATTATGCGCGGTGAGAAATTTGTTCGTTTAAATCGGATAGTTCGTATGCGATGACTGGGCGAAAGAGTGGTCGCCTTCAAGCCACTCGCCGTCGGTGATGGATGACGCGACATCCCTCCACTCCGGCTTAGGACTCATTGAAGAGGGGATTATATCGCGACATTGACGAATTGCTACCAATCCACGTACAGATAACTATTGAATCGATTTAAAACCTTGGACGTCGACCAGTACAGAAAACTAACCACTAAAATATGTAAGCTACTGTTTGTAATCGATAGTACAGATTTTTAGTTTGTGGAAAACTTGTAAATGAAATGGGCAGGTTTGCAATTTGTACACATTTTGCTTGTACCTATTTATGAAATGTTTGAAATTAAAAATATAACAACATTAACATTGTCATAACTTGTGATTTTATTATTTCTATTTTTTATTAACAATTTTTATTGATTATAATATTAAAGATAATTGTACAATAGTAAAAGGATTAAAACAGGAACCCGTCGTTTATTTATTAATATTTAATTTAATTTAATAAAACACTACTATATGGAATATTATTTATGCAAATTAGTTTCTTATATTGGTCAATGTTTAAAAAAAATGTTTGTAAAAATAATTACTATTACAAATTTTATTCGTTTAGAAAGAACGAAGAGCTCTTCGTTATTTATTTTATTACTTTTGAGCTCTTTACTATTTGTCTGTCTGTGAATACATCAACTTTTGAACTAATATCAGTAGGTATTATTCCATTTTATTTAAATTGGACATCCGTGCGTTTCGCTAGTATGTATACAAAAACTATATAAATAAAAATGAATCGCTAAGTCCAGAAAGGCTGGCTGATTTTTTTTTCTTGAAATATTCGTTAAAGTCTGAGAAAGGCAAGTAAATAAGAAAAACAAAAATGAAAAATTGGACATCCGTGAAAGACCGGGGCGATTCGCCAGTTCTAAATAATAATCAACAATCAAGGAAACAGCTGAAGAAAGCTGTTGTTATTAATTATACATTAAAGTGTTAATGTTGAGTTGAGCATTGCGCCGAAAGGATTTAAGGCGATAAAGTACCAAGAATTAAATTTCATTTTGGGGTTTATAATTTATGTGTATTGTCGCCGGTCCGACAAACGGTCAAAGTTTCGTTTCGTTCCGAACTAGGAGCGCGAAGTTTGTAACGAAACAAAATTACAACGCGACGAAGTTTATTGGTCGACTCCTGAGGGAGCTTTCGGGAACGCTCACCGATCAAAATATAAATGGGATTTTCACTTTACGCCAAACCCCGAATCCGGAAAGTTTAATAAAATTTAAACGATTATTGATAAAATTTATTTTCGAGTTGACCTCTCCCGACTTGCTGCGAGATCGTAATGAAATCAAAATTCATTTTTTTTAGATTTGACCTGAATCGTGTTTATGAATAAAATGTTTTCAAATTACGCTTCACGATTTATTTTAAATTACGAGTGCAAATAGGTCAAATGTACGTCAGTACATTTATTCGCCTACAATTTTTTTTACATAATGAAAATTAAATTACATTAAATGGTGATATATACTTGGGAAGAACAGTCCAATTAGGTAGAACCAACTTCGATAAGGATTGGTCGAATTCAGCTCGCATAGGCAACGTTCGGGAAGCTCCGAGACTTCTTCTTATCTAAAATTCCCCAGTGTCTCAAAAGAAAAGTTTTCGATTAATGTGACATTATGTGTTGATATTGACCATGGCACTCAAACGTGGTCTAACTATGGGCCCCGTAAGAAAGCTCAAAGTCGCTCATCAAGCTATGGAGAGGGCTTTGCTCGGGGTTACACTGCAAGATCGAATCAAAAATGAGGAGACACTACGAAAGTAGACGTACGAAAGTTACCGACATAAGTCAGAGGATCAGTAAGTAAAAACTACTAAACGGATTTGTATAAAATTTTGCACACAGATAGTTTGTTACCTAGATTAACATATAGGAAACTTTTTATCATGGAAAAATAATAGTTTCTGAGGGATCGTCTAAAAATAAAAATAAATGGACGCTACCGTGGTGACGCCACCGTCGTCACAGCGATAAACACGTCAGGCATTATTTAGGTATTATAATTTTAATTTTTCAGTGCAGGCGAAGTCGCAGGCACCAGCTAGTAATAATAGGTATATGTACTCTTTCAATAACATAAGGCTAACATACTATATAAGGTCAAATATTATAAATCAACCTGAAAATAATAGCAGTTAAAATGAAAAAAATGAATCTTAACACCCCACGCAATAAAAAGTATTAAACGAGCTGTAGATTTATGAACAAACAAAATGAAAGTGTTGGTATGTATGTATGTATGTATGTATGTAACAATAGTATACCATAGGTATACCGTAAGTATACCTATGGTATACTATTGTTCAGTTAGTTCTCTGAAGATTCTAAAGTAGGTCACAATTATTAAATGCACAGTAGTGCTCCGCTCTAGGTTTTAATTAAAGAAGGTTAGATGTCTAAAAGCTGGGCGGACTAATTTACATAAAATAGCATTTTCAACCTTAAGTGTTATCACATTTCCTGGTCTAAGCGACGTGGTAGGGCTGATGAAAACCCAATGAGGTTCCTACTGTAGGTAGTAAGCCGATGTCTCTGGTGAACACCTGTAAAGAACCAGCAGATATTTCAATAAACCTATTATTTCTGGCAAACTCACTACCGTTATTTATTGTTTTAAAGCCTTGATAAAACTTATTTACGAAAGTGACCAAGATAGAGATGTTAACAAAGAAGAAAAGTTTTCAATGAGAACTTAGAACAAGTTGCTTGACAGAGCAATTAAACATGAGTGCCTATTCTTTCATAAAGGAGCCCATCATTTAATCATAGAGTTAAATGTAACTAGATATTACCGATAATGGAAGTTCAAATAAATATTAAATTAGGCTTCGCCCGAGTTCAATTGGGAAAGTTAGAAATAGAATACCTTTCAGTTTTTATATCTTTAGCTTTTATCTTGTTTCTTATTATTACTTCTTTAAGAATATTAATAAAAATGTCTTTGCTTATTTCTTTTATATAGAACTGTCTAGTATAATTAATATATAATAATGTCACATATACCCATATGTGACATTATTAAATTTTAATTTAATTTTTAATTTAATAGTAGAAAAAAAAATTAGTAGTTTAGTAAAAATGATTTCACTATATAGTCTCTATATCTCTTGTTTACTGAAAATAAGTAAACCTTAAAAGATGTGAGGTACGTTTAATTAAACCTTTTTTTATTTCAATAGTTTGGTAAATATATAAAAAAGAATATAAGGCAATTTCCTTAGAAAGTTCCAGCAAGATCTTATACTTCCATGTAAGTCATAACGCCTTATGGCCGACAGTTTACGATGCAATACGCACAGCCGCACTTTGCTTGTAATTGAATTGCAGGCGCTTGTAGTAAAAGTGTATTTTTCAAATAAAATCAGGAAACGAAGCGGCTTTTATTCTAAACGTTTACTGCTATATTCTTGCAGATCCTACCTTTAATATTTAAGTAAGTGTATTAAGATTTTCGCGTTTAAATTAAATTTCCTTACACCGTAAGTATTTCAAATTTATGCTCGACCGCAACTTCTTACGAGCGGTTTTCGCATCTACGCGATTGCAAACTTTTTGGTTTGTAAACCGATTGGACAATCAATCATTAACCGCTGAAACAATCATTAAAAGTTACGCGACTCTTGTTACAATACACCAGTGAAAACTGCATTAAAATCGGTTAAGCTGTTTCTAAGATTAGCGTGCACAGACAAACAGCATAAGTACCTACAACTTTTACAATTTTTTTTTTAATATTTAATGTACAGACACGGCTCTTAGGATTTTATTATTATATTGTTGTTTTGATGAAAACAATTTTATCTTGCTAAAAATACTAATGTAATAAAATTGCAGAGATAAATTATGCTTAAAATGCAACCTCTTCTTGAAATTTTTATCTAATAAAAATAAAAATGAAATATCCAATGGCCTGACAAGAATTTATGAGCAATAAAGACTGAATAAATGTTTTTAATTCATCTAAAAAAAGGGGGCTCGGACGAAGTTGCCGGTAAAAGCTAGTGATAAATAAATAAAGCGTGGATTCCAGCAATGAATGAATGAATTAATATAAGTATACGTAGGCACGTTGAACGATAGAGCTTGGGCTTACAGTCATGTAAATAAGTATTAACAAGGCGTTGTAGGGAATACTCGCATGAGTCACGAGCTTTCCCTTTTATGTAGGGAAGTCAAACGAGGGATGTATCAGGGCCTACACAAAACATCCGATAGTGTTCTTTGCGCTTACAGAAGAAGCTAATTTTCTTTAAGTGGGCTACTCTCTGCAGACTCGATGCACGGCGTACCTACGTATGCTCTAGGAGCGGCGAGCTCCACCCGTTGTGTTTGACTTACTATCGCGACTAAAATGGCGCTTCACTGTCAATACGAAGGAAAGTAACATTGATAAAATGGAGATACTTTTTACTGCAAGCGTGCGGCCTATGTCGATTTTTTTGCTAGTTATTCGAGAGTACCTACTTATTTTTTTTAATTTCATGACTATCGTGATACGTTATTTATAAATTGTAATACTATTTTGAAGGCCGCGATGGTCTCATCAAAATACAAATCATTTTTTTTATTGAATTTCATTTTTTATCTACAACATTAAACACAACTATTTGACATACCCAGAAAACGTAGTTGTCCCAAATCTGTTAATATTTACAAATTACAAATGCAAGTTTCTATCAGTCTGATTGCATGTCTGTCTTCAACTATGAATTCATTTTAATTCACGATATGGACGTAAACAAGGTTATCATTCCTTGTTGAGCAGACCGCGTTGGAGTCGGCGAAGCAAAAGGCACACTAATAAGCGACAGGTGAATACCAACTAAATTACAGCAGCACAATCCATTGTAAACTAGATTGGCTATCAAACGTAAAGAGCCGTTAGTTTGCGGGAAGATTGTCACTTTTGTGGATAACGAGACATAATGTAAATTATATTCCTCCTTTCAGGAATGTTACAAATTACAGTTGCATTCGAAGATCAACATAGAATGAGGTACGAGTGTATGGCGATTACAGAACTCTAATAGAATCGGCATGTTCACTCATTAGTATCATGTAATAATTATACATTACATTAGATTCATTAAAATGTCATTCTTATTAGATTATTTGTATGTATAGGACATTTGCTCCTGCATCCCTGACAACGAGTATGAAAAATTTCATGTTGATGGGTTGAGTAGACAGACAGACAGACAGTGTCACTTTCACATTTGTAACATTAGTATGCTAGTATGCAAAACAATAAGAGATATGGAATTGACATCTTTAATTTAATATCTACTTTACAATTCTACTTTATTAGAGTAATATGTGAAAAAAGAGTATCTGGACTGTTGTATTTCGGTGCATATCCTTATACTGTGCCTTCCTAATTATCCTATTATTCCTAATCATCATCATAATCATCATATCAGCAGTAAGACGTCCACTGCTGCACTTGCAGCACCTTTTGATCGAGTGGACTGTCAGCCTGTCTGTCGACCTTAACATGTAAAAAATCCAAATTCTTATTATTTCAATTATTGTCATCATAATTTATAATTTGTAGTGTTAGTAATTATATACCTTATGATTATTTCTATTATAGCTAGTTATAAAACTAATTAGTACCTAATGATGATTGTAGAATCACAATTACTTATTTATATATTTTACTAGTGATCCGCTCCTAGGCTTCGCACGGATGCAATTTTTTCTGCATATTATATATAAAACCTTTCTCATTTAATGCTCTTTCCATAAGTGAAAACTGCATTAAAATCATTTGCGTGGTTTAAAAGATTTAAGCGTACATACAGAGGGAGAGACGGTGGGAAGCGACTTTATTTTATACTATGTAAAGATTGTGTATTGTAATCATAATCTGGTATATATCTGTCTGAACTTAAAAGATTTATGCACTCTGAAATTTTTTATTTTTATTTTAACATAGTTTAAGCAATTTTTCGGTGCCTACGATAACATTTCGATAGTATCGTTATAGTTTATATAACTTTTTTTTTGCTCCCATTACATTAAGAGCTACGAGAGGATTTCACGAAGGATTATATAAAAAATATTGTTTTTTATCGTATTATTTGAAAGTAAATACGGTTTCAGCTTTCAATTAGATATCAACATCAGATATTTCGTCTTACTAATATAAATTATTATCTTAATTTTGTAGTTTGTAAGAACTTAAAAATACCTATACGAATCATCATACATATTAACATTATTTGTAATTAAAAAATTCAATGTGATTTTATTGTATGTTAAGCTTGTTTCAAATAATAAATTAAAAAAATAAAAAAAAAATCCATATATTTAAAATAAAAAATTAATCCATATAATAAAATTTCGCATTTATAATATTAGTAGTAAAAACAAAATTGTAATATTATGTAGACTATATCCGACCAATTTCCCTTTTCGGATCCTAATTCTGGCGTTATTTAACTTTCTTGCTAATTTTTAATTTTCTTTTAGATGTATCTATTATGCAAAGAATGTTTGTATCATGGAAATCATTCGTATTATATGAAATGATAATGACTGTTATTTTATTATTGAATTGATTATTACTGTACATTCCTAAGCGCCAGTTTAGTGGTCCTCAACACTCGAGCGAGTAGCGTTGATACGCATTGTTTCAATGTAAGCACGCGTGTACTGCTCTTTGTGCGCGCATGCAATACTTGTGAATTTCAAGGGGTAGTTCTAATTGAACCTATACTTGTATAATATTATATAGCTATTTATGTAATTCGTATAATACATAATATTTAACTTATTATAAATCTATACATATATTAAAATCGTGTGTAAACATTAAATATTTTTTCAAAAATTATGTTACCAAGGTCAAAAAATAGCTTTTAAAATTTTTGTCTGTACCTATGTCTGTTTGCCTGTACGTTTGCGCACGCTAATCTCAGAAACGGCTTAACCGATTTGAATGCGGTTTTTCATGATGTATTGATGATTGCGTGGATTAAACTATAGAACTATTTATCCTGGAAAAATGTTAATATCCTGTGGGATTTTCAAAAAATAGCGCAGCGAACTACAGGGCGTACCAAGTAGCGGGTATCAGCAGACAGGTTGACGGTCTACTTGATGGTAGGTGGCTACAGTTGCCTAAACACAAGCAACCCCACAGATGCTGTAAGCGCACTGCCAATTACAGTAAGATAAGGAATAGGGGATAGGGAAATGGTCTCTGGCACTACTTACTCACTCACCGAAACATAAAAGCATACATGCTGTTATTTCACGGTGGTCTTCTCTAAGGTTACTGCACCTGCCGTTCCTTTAGCTATCGAATGGTGTGATTAAGTTTTGGTTGTAAATGCTATGCTGTATGTACTACGATGTGTATGTGTACGTGTATGTACAGCATCAAAATGTATCCCCCGATTTTTTTTAACATCACTTTTCTGAATTGCCTATCGCTATAGATGCTAAATTATTATTTCATAAAAAAATAAGCACTTAAATTATGATAAGATAACTTGGGTCCAGGTGCCTAAGATCCATGCTGGACACTCTGGATTACCTCTCTAAGCATAACAATCTAGTAATTCCCACCTCTGTGTCCATCAATTGACCATCAATGCGAAGCGCGTTTATAACTCGCGGAACAGATTCAAAATGGAACGATAATAATGAATAAATATTTATTATTTAATTCATAAATGATTTTTTTTTCACGAAACAACTAGTCAAATAAAAAGTTTAACACGTCTCTTATAATTTAACATACATATTATGTTACCAATTTATTTATGTATACTTACTTTTCATTTTTTGGCAGTTTAAAATATAACAGAAATATAAATAGATCGGTACAGATAAAGGAAGAAATCTTAGAGCAAATATTTTCCGATTAACTAAAAGAACGTTTACATTACACAAGATAGTAGCAGTGTTTGTAATTTACTGCCCCGTTACGGTGGTAAGTGCATCTAACCAGTTTTACTTGACTATTCCGGTAACGGCAAGTATATTAAACGTTAAAAATTACAATAGTTTAAAAGTTTTATTATTATAATTACTCCCTCATGTTATTCTGTTCGCGCCCCTTTTCTTTAATAGTAATTTATTCTTATAATCCCGTCTTTAGTGCTCATATATTACCGTGGTATCAAGCTGACCATCAGCCTGCCTGCCGATCTTTACATTAAAAATTAATAATAATTTATTATTCAGTAACAAAACAACATGCTTTGTTGTAGAAATAAAAAAATCAATACTTTTTTTTTCAAAAAATATATTCCATTGATTATTCAATTTTTTTTTGTTTCTTTTAAAAACGAAAAACTACATTAGAAGCATTTCAAACTTTTATTCTCGTTGATCATACAAAAAAAAAAGACTCAATAATAGTTCTATTATAATATCGACCTTTCCACTAGGGAAAAGCGTTTTAAAATCCGTAGCGTGGTTTACAAGAAGTTAGCGTAGAAACAGACAGGCAGAGAACAACTTTAAATATATTTTGAAACCAGAGTGCGTCGATAGCCGCATATCTCGAAGTGAGTTACTTAATTTACTCTATAATTTACTCACATGACATTGTGCTGATGTAGTGTTGAATCTAGCAACCTCAACTGGAATAAATGGTTACAATCCGAGCGACGCGCGACGTCTCGCTAGACGCAAAATTGATTCAGTGCGGGACGTGAGCGGGGTTCGCAACAGCATGATTCAAATTAAGTCAAGGGATGAAATCAAACGAAACGAAATTTTATAGTGACACCGTACTTTCATTAAACACTGCAGACCATCCTGATTTTAAAGTTACCTCAAAAGTACTACTGCATTTTATGTAGTACTTTATGCACTCTATTTGAGGTAATTTGTGGCAAGGTAAAACTAGGCTTTGATCCTACTAGATTTTTTAGCCTGGTTAAGGCTACGTAATTGACTCTACTAAATTTGTAAGTCAGGGTGGCCTAGATAAAACTAGGTTATTAACTACGTTAAAAAGGTAATTAACCCTATTAAATTTGCAAGTCTGGGTAAGGCTACTTTATTGACTTTATTAAATTTTTAAGCCTGAGTAGCCTATGTAAAGTTAGGTTATTATACTAGATCCCCCCCTAGGTGGGCCATGACCTTTTCGTGGTGGGGAGGCTTACCCTCGCCAGTTCTTGGCGTAGGCATGCTGGTCGACCCCCACATACCCCTGTCGCCTAGCAAGCGGCAGGGGATCAATAAAAGGATTTCTCCTCGATAAAAAAAAAAAGGTTATACTAGATAAACCCATAACGCTTATGAAAAAAGCACAAAATTTCTGTGACTAATATTTTGTGTGTTTGTTGGCTTAACTCTATTTTTAAGTGTTGTTTTCTTTTAGGTAGTCAGTTTTTGTAGGTGCGGACGCTCGGCTACAGCCGTGATAAAGTCGGGGCGGCTGATAGGAGGTCTAATGTTATTTTAAAGGCAGACTTAGGGGAGCGATACGGCGCACACTTGTCTGTTGATTGCGTCGCGGGGCGCCTGTCGAAGCGAGTGCCACACTTGAAGGAAATTACACTCTACTGTGTAGGCACTACTATTGGATGTCTTGTGTGTTGCGACCTGCATCACCCCGTCATGAGTGCAATCTGAGTCGAGCTCGTTGGGCGAAAATAAACGAAACGATGCGAGCTCTATACATCCAATGTTTGGTACCTTCTAAAGAGCTTTTGAACACTTGCCGTCTTTTAAAATAAATATATGTTTTTTTTTTCAAGAGATTCTGTTCTAGATTACATTATAATTATTAAGTCTACGATAGAACGAGGTAAGAAAGGGTGAGCTCGCTCCATCATAGGCCTCATCTTCGCTATACAGCTGGATGTAGGCCAAGAGCAAACCCATAAAAAAAATCAATTTAGACTTTATTTCATTTTGATACCGGAATCAACTTTAGATAATTTACAATAAATTGAAATAAATAATAAAATAAAATAAAATTTTATTGAATGATGAATTGAAATGATTCAATGTGTTGTTGGGTTGACCGGAAATCTATAACGCACTATACTTTATGAATTAATATTACATTTTGTTTAATGCTGTCAAGTGTAAATATTCAGATGCTGTTGGTGGTATACATTTAATTTCACTAAGTGCATAGAAACTGTACATCGATATTCACAAAAAAAAATGTCGTAGCATTCACTATATTCAGTGTAGCATGAAATTAAAATGTGTTCCATTGTAATATTGCAATGCCAATACCGATCGAGACTTCGTTACGAGTACTGTGGCTTGTTATAACAAGTTCATTTAAAACAAAAAACAATTCTATATCGAGACCATTTTTTATATTGTAACAAAAAGAGTATTCCACTTTTAAATAGTAAAATGATTTACTATTTAAACTTTAAAAGGTTATGATAATTATTATTTTTAATTTTTTTTAAATGAAATTCATTAAAATAGAAATTAAATTAAAAAATTGCGTAATATGCCCAGACAATGTTTTGGTTTTTAAAGAGTTTTCTGAGAGTTGAATTCTGTACTGGCGACTAAACAAAAGCCGTCGTCAGCTTATTATAAAATAAAAGCTAAGTATAGAAGTAGGCATAATTGTGCACATAAATCTTAATTTCCCAACTCGGAAATTATACGTTGTTTCAAATGCCGTCGCTATAAGTGATTATTAAATGATTAGATAAAAAAATTTCAAATACAAGATTTTTAAATTTATTGTATTACATAGAAGCGCTTTTTCATTTTCTGATTACTTATTTTTAATTTGTTCTGATCACATAACTTCTATGTATGTATTTGTTTGTAGTATCATAAGTAATTAGTAAGTATAGATATTTGCAATCAAATTTATTAATATTTTTACTTCCTATTCCTTCCTAATCTCTATCCTTAAACCTATTATGGTCGGCAGTGCACTTCCAGTATCTCAGGCGTTGCTTGTATTATATATAAGCGACGGTAGCCACCTACCATCAAGTGGTCTGTCAGCCTGTCTTTTTAGCTTAACATAAAAAAGGAATAAAATTTTACTAAACTCTATTCATTTGAGCAAGAGGTTTTACGTAAGCAAGTTTATAATTTAAAAAATAGATTTTTAAATATTTATGACTATACATTACAGTGTTAAATTATAAAAACTTATATGTTTAAACTGTTTAATAAAATCCAGTGTGCGAGACGACTACTAAAAATATATTTAAATTTAAAGTTGGCTTTTCGCACATTTTGTACGAAATAAAATTGTGCAAGACCATTTATGGTATTTTTTAGAAAAAAATAAATTAATATCCTTATGGGTATAAAGTTTATACCAACAAACGTATATTTGTTTGTATAAAATCTCTTACTCAAATAAATAAATTGTGTATGAGTAGAAAAAAATGGCTTAGAAATAGAAATCGTAATTCTTATTGCCCGAAGCAGCAGCTAAAAGCGCAGTGGGAAATCGTGTGAGCCGAGCCGCTTCACACCCAAAGGCGGTACAGAAATATTTTCCGTTTAACTAACGCCGGGGTTCACGTCACACGAGGTACTAACAGGATTTGAAATTTATTTCTCGAGTCGACTACGAGTGGCGACAAAACACTACACAACCGATTCGACATAGCGAATATTTCACGATCGCTATGAAATTTTCTTTAATACTGCAAAATGTTAATGGTAACGTAAAGTATGTTTGCCCTTTCGTACACGGTTGCATGGCACGCTTGGGAATTGATGTGTTATACGATATTAACAGTCTGCATTTGCAATTTTTGCAGTGCTTGGTTAATGTTAATAACTCTGAGTAAAATAAAAACTGGTTTAACAAAATAAAGAAAATAAATTAGTTGTATTATAACTAATTTATAATAATACAACTAATTTGACTAATAACAGTCGTGAGCTGCTCACGACTTCGTCCGCGTTGAATTATGAAAAATATTTTTCATAATTCAACGCCGACGAATTAGTTATAAAACACCTGACATTTTTCCAGGATAAAAAGAATCCAGATAATAAACTGTCTGTGTGGCAAATTTCATCCAAATCCGTTAAGCCGTTTTTGCGTGAAAGAGTAACAAACATTCATACATCCACCCTTACAAACTTTCGCGGTTATAATATTATAAGGATAGGATGTTCAATATTAATTTAACAAACATTGTTAGTCTCGTGTCGTTTGAACATTTTTTGCTATTTAAAAAATGAGCCCATTACTTCAACCGCGTATCATCATCATCAATACTAATAATAAATCTGTAAGGGTCGGTCATGGAATAAGTTACTTTGTTTTCAGAGATATCGTGTTTATAGGCTCTATACATGATACTGAAACTAAATTGACGATTTTTAGAATTTTTTTCTGTATGTATGTATGTATGTTCCTCCATAACTGAAACGAATTAACTGATATTCATGAAACTTGGTTGATAAACATTTGGACGTACGGGACACAGGATAGGCTACTTAATATTTTTCAACGTGGACGAAGTCGTGGGCACCAGCTAGTTCTAAATAAAATGCAAGCCCATGTTAAATCCTCACAAGTCTAGGGCCAATTTTACACATCTGAACGACATAAAACAGAATAATAGATCCCTAACTCAGAATACTGAAAAAAAAAGTGTTCGCATCTACCTTAAAAATGAAGTAATATTATTCTGAGCACACTAATTGCTGTAGGTACACTCAATCGAGTGTACCTACAGCAATTAGTGTGCTCTGCCTTTAAAAAATAAAGTTGAAAACTACCGTTTACAATGTATTTATTACAAATAAATGTAATTAGAATAAATATCATATATTTAGTTAATAATTGAGTTATTTTTGTTTCGTAAAGTAGCGCAGTTTGCAGAGGAACAGTTGTGTGTAAACATCATTATTGAAGAAATATTGGAAGGAAAAACGATCGCCAGCTTTATATTGTTTTCTAAATCGGAAGCAGTAGTGCCTGTCGCATCCGGCAATTCAGCTTGTTTTGCGAGAAAATCTACTTTTTCCTTCATTCTTTGATTCTCTGATTTCTCTTTTATATAACGTCCTTCGCAAATTCGCCGGAGCTTACAGCCATCATATATTTATTTTCGCAGTTGACACACACACAATAATAACATTATCGGTTTCTTTATTGTGAACTGGATTTTGCCCATGATTTTTCGATTATATCGATTGAGAAAAAAAAAATTAAAATAGGAAACTAGATATAATTCACTAGAGATTTTTTGATTAATTATTAAAATTAACATAATCGTCTTATTTTAGGAAATAAGATGATTGTTCCTTTTATCCCTATTATATTTATTATTAAAACGATGCATTAGATTTATTTTTGAAGCGTAACTGCTTAAATATTCATCGTTAATTAATTATTTATTGCTTTAATATGAAACTGTTTAAATAATAATGAATAAAAGGTAAGCAGTTATTTGACAAAAATCATCGAATTTATTTGACATTTCATTTTCTTAAAAAAATTAACATAACTGAAACGGCAAGTAACGTCATAAATGGCTAGAATTACTCTCATTCTATTGTTTGGTCTCGGATTTAATATTCCGTGATATAGGTATATCTTATAATTAAATTTTAACTGCAAGACCTTAACGATATTCTTACAGAAATTTGTGAATGTCCCAACTTCCCAAGTTATTTATTGTATTTAATCATAATGGAATATTAAGAATTTATTAATAGAATATACTTACAAACGTTTATTGGTCATTACATATTAATTATGTTACTAATATGTACTGACCAATAACTTACTAATTAATTATGTTATGATAATATTAATCATTATAATGTAATATTATTATACATTTATTACAATGCGTTTGCATTACGCGTTTTAGCCTCAATTGAATATGCATATTTTTTAGGTTATCTATCGCCTAAAAATATAATTTGTTATAAAAAAATTAAATAAAAAATTAATTAAATAGCGAAAAAGTTGCGAGATTCAAAAGGATAAGTTTGTAATAAAAACATTAATGAATGTGGTTAAACAAAGGCAATAAAAGTTTTGAAAGCTTGGAATTTTTCTTTAAAAGTTGTCCAGACTTTACTCAGCAGTCTCATTTGAGTCAACTCGAACCCGAATGTATCCGAGATAACTTTTTTCAATTGACTGCAAAATTTAATTATCTGCACAGTTAAATAAAAGCAATTATCACTTATTAAAGTGAAAAGTATTAAATTTTATAAAAGAGAACATCCAGCACATGTTACTTTTTTGTTATACTTTTGGCGAATTTAATACTGATTTTGTAAAAAAAAGTATCTTGCTATCGAATGGTAATAAATAATAATTAATCTAATGACGATAAATAATGTTTAATCTCGATTAGTCCGTTAATGAACTAATGATCCTCTAATTCAAAGGTCTCCAGTTCGATTCCTGGTAAAGCTTTTCTTTATCCGCTTTCTTATTATTATGTAAATAATGTTTCTCAAAACTGAATAAAACCTTAAATTATATTAAATGTTATAATAATATTTAAAAACCTAGAAACCATATTGCAAAACGACTATTACTTAAATATACAGAAAATTCATTCTAAGGGGATGTTTCTCTTAATAAAATACCATCTCACGTATTTAAATAAAAGCGTCTTGCATTTCCACACAAAAATATTCATTTTAAGACATCATCATGAGAGCAATTTGTTATTCACATATCCCCAGACGAGGTGAATGCTGCGTCAACAAATTTAAAGTTTTCCAACATTCCGAGGGTTCGGTTAAGTGAAGTCATTTGTTGCATGTGATGACAAACGAGTTTATATGCGATGCTTTCAAAGCGTTATACATATTTTAAAATACTCATACTCAACCTCTATGTATCTCGTATGTAGGATATAGTATTATATACTTTGTCGACGTAAGCTCTTTACAAGTGGTTGAAAATAATATAAATTATATGCAGCAGTTGCTATAACACTATAATAATGCACATATTATGTACATTATTATAGTGTTTTTTTTAATGAAAAGTTTGGTAGATAGTGTGACTCTTGCCACCGTAACAGGCATAAGGTAGGGATAGAGGAAAGGATTCTAGCATATCTGGCTATAGCACTGAAACACGATGGTGTTTGATTTGTTTTTGATTTGATTTCATTTGATTCTATTATAGACTACATAAAATGCTAAACATGGATCGGAGGTAATACTAAAAAAATACGCATTCTGGTTCATATAATGAATAAGAAACAAATGAAGTAATATTGTCATAACAAGACAATGTTCATTACCATATAGCATACCTTACTCGGAATCGACCCCAGAACTTTTAAGTTCAAGAGCTAACAAATTATCACAATGCTAAAGAGCCTCATAATTGAGTTTTTTTTTTCTTGTGTTTAACAGTAATACAGTTCTCTTAAAAGCAGTTTCACGGAGGGATTAATTAATTATAACTTAAGTTGAGTTACTGTATCCCCGCTCCCACTAACTAAGTTCGATGTTATTCCTTGGATCTAGACCGCTTCTACGGTGCCAACTTCCCGAGGGCTTTGACCACAACTTGATAACTTAACTAACTTGTCGATTTACTTTATTGTAGCCATGTTATATCTGTATTTGTAAATATACTCGTATATACACATAGTTATGTGAGGAAACCACGTATAAGTCGATTTCTGATTATGCCAAGCTTTGCTTCATATTAGTTAATATTGTTAGGTTTAGGTCACGTTGCCGGTAATATGTATTGGAATGTTAAGAATTATGTTATAATTAATGATTATTAATGCCAAAATAGGTGCTTTTTCTGATTAAATTTTCTTGAAATCCATTTAAACCCACAAAGTTTTGATTAAATGTACATGATTAGTGGCTGAGCACACTGCGTTTAGCAGTCATTTGGGCAACCAATCTGGCGGCAGTAACCACCCCCTTACAGAATACCACCGTGAAATAATAGCATATGTGCTGTTGTGTTTCGGTAAGTGAGTACGGGATGCCAGAGCCCATTACCAAATCCCTTCCTTATGCCTTATTCTTACTTTTATGGTCGGCAGCTCACTTATAGCATTTGTGGCGTTGCTTGTGTTATAGGCGACGGTAGCCACCCACCATCAAGTGGACCGTCAACCTATCTGTCGACCTTAATATAACAAAAAAAAATTCAACTTTAATTTTAATCCATCTTATCGCGTTATGTCTGTTTATTGACATGAAATCAAAAATATTCTGAGTCGCATATGTATTGCATTTCCATACATGTATGTTGTATCCATACACGGATAATCTAGTGACTGGTCGGTACGTTGTAGAAAATTACCAACAGTGTAATAAAATTAAAATGCAGCCAATGTAACAGAAGATAGTGGTGTGAAACTAATCTAAGTGCTTCAGGCACATGTGGGTACCTACTAGTAATCAAAGTTAATTTTCCAGTTTGCCGAGTCAAATTACTTCGTCAATCAAGTCATCTATAATTATGTACAGGACATTCTCTTCATAAACTTTTTCAACGTCGTATTTTTAACCCTTGGCGCCCGACTCAAGAGAGGTGATATAAGTTTGACCTGTGTGTCTGTGTGGCATTGATCTCCTAAGCGTATGGACCGATTTTAACCAGGTTTTTTTTTGTTTGAAAGCCGACATAATCGAAATAGTTTTTAGCTATAATTCATGAAGATCTCTTTAGGCATTTGAAGATCATCAGCTCATTTCCTAATGTTGAGAAGATGCCACTAACTTCCACGAGTTCTATTGATTGGAAAATTGGTGTACTGTTACTTCGGTGGTATTTTCATGACTTACAGCAACTTACAGCAGATATAGCTTGTATGAAGTTAGTATAAATCCACTTTTATAAATGTATTTCGACAGCACAATATAACTTTGCTCGTTCTTGATGTACGACTGTAGTAAGCGGAACAAGATGTCTGCAGGGAAATTAATTCGAAACTATCTCAGCTAGGTTTAAAGACTTAGTTTTATTTTGGTATGCGCACAAGATTTAAATTAAAGAGCTACTTACCCCTTAAACTAGGCTTGTTTATTATCTAGGCAATTTTAACCGCCGAGGTTTTGTTTTAGAGTGGGCTAGAAAGGCTTTAATTTCGCAATAGAAACATTTTATATTTTTCCGTCTGTTTCCTCCTAAATTATAAAGTAACACTTAAGGCAACATGAATATTAAAGAAAACTGGTAAATTATTTTGAATTTTAAATATTACAAAATCATTTAATTTTATTCTGTCTACTTCACGTATGGCTGCCACATTCAAGTTCTCATAATATGTGTGATTATTAAAGTTAGTGTCGCCAATAGGAATCATATTGTATAAGATAGTATCCATTACTTAGTCATATCTATACTTATGAAATCATTCGACCCATTTAACTCTATCAACGCACAGCCAAAACTACCAAATCTAGTTATAGGCAACGGATCATAAATAGATGGTTAATCTATCATAATTGATTGATTTATTAATAAAAAAAGAAGGAAAAACTACTGGAATGATAAATGATTGAAATTAGTTAAGTAAAAGAATTTAATTAGACCAAAACAAAAATTTTCTGTGTTGCCATATATAATAAAATCTTATATTGGTTTTATAAAATTATTTATGTAGGTATTAATATGTGAAGGTATTATATATATATTAATGTTACATTAAAAAAAATCTGAGAAAACTTTGTGGTTTTCTTATTATTTGCATATAATATTGAAGTAATAAAGACTCAACAACGAATGTAAGAAGAGAGTTCGCATATTAATATGTGTAATATTTACAGACGAGGCCACAATTTTCAATTTTTCATTCAACTTTAATCGTAAATTATGCGTCTACAAAGTTTTGCTTGACTTTGAGCGGTTTCAGAGAATGGCGTTGTTCAAACATAAATTGGCTGTTTTTATTATATTTATCCACATTTCAACTTTTGAGCGTTTAAATTTTATTTTATTATACATCAGCATTTATTTATTTGTTTTTCAACATTTCAATATTGACTGACTATTTACAGAAAGTATTTAAATATATTTTATAATACCTAGCTTGGGTCCTTTACAGCATGGTAGCAGCATTTTTTTATTATAACGCATATTGCTTTTTATGTTAAGGTCGACAGACAGGCTGACGATCCACTTGACAGACAGATGGCTACCGTCGCCTGTAACACAAACAACATCACAGGTGCTGCAATTAATGTCTATAGTATGATTAAGAAGGAAAAAGGGATAAGGAAGGATAGGGAAATGGGCTCCGCTATTTCCCTTTACTTTTCAAGTACTTTTACTTCTCAACAGATTCCACGCCACAGTCAATTCCTTTATCTTCATTTTGTACCTTTACTCTTTTAAAATAAACATAATAATTTCAATAGAACTATCCAGGATAAAGATAAAATAACATTGTCACAGACTAGTGTTTTGTCAGAGAGGCGACATTACGTGTAACGATGTTTGTAAATAATATACTTGTAAATAGTGTAAAATCTTAATTAACACGCTTGCGATAAAACCACATCAAAGCTTTGACGTGGTTATGCACTTAAAAACTAAAAATTTTAGAATGTTACGTTTTAAACTTCCACAAGTAGAGTTCCTGAAGCTCATTCAAATTTTCTCTTATTTTCTTGCATAAAATACGTACAGTGAAAATTTTGTTGGAGAGAAATCTGATGTATGTGTGTGTTAGTTTGATACAATATTATCTTAAGAGCGTTTTACAAATTTCAAAGTGCAAGAAAGAGCGCGTTCAATTTAATTAAAAGTTGTCCTCGCGACTGACGCAAGCCGCACTCACTAACTGTTTTGCGGTTTGTGCCAACTGATGAATAGGAAACGTTTTGTTGTTTATTTATTTATTTATAGTTATAGAATGGAAAATAATAATAATATGGAGATTTTTAAGTGAAAACTCCTTTAGGCGGGTTGAATGGGCAGTTTGTATGTGAATTCGGAGCGACACGCTCATTTAGAGTCACCCTCAGTGACGCTCAGTGAAGTGAGGGCCAATGAGGCTCAGTCATGCTCAGTGACGCTCAGTGTGGCTCAATGAAGTTCAGTAACGCTCCGGTAGGAATCTTGTGTGAAAAAAGTAATTCGAATTGAGGAACGATAATCCTATGGTCGGTTACTCCTCCTTAACCACGCAACTAATTTTGATGCGGTTTCACCATCATTTAATTAAATTTTCACGTTTTTTTATATATATAATAATAGGTTATTTCCAGTGCGAAGCCGGGAGCAGGTCGTTAGTTTAAAATAAAATAAAATAAATATTTGAAAGGATAAAGAGGGAACGCGTAAGCGACCTCTGGTATCCCTCCCTTATTCATAAAAGTGAAACAGTCTTTTCTGTAATAATAACGCTGTGGTCTTCAGTAAGCGGGTGGTTATTGCCGTTTGACGGGCTTCCCAGTTTATGGCTGCGGACTTTTTCCTACTGCTAAAAGTAGATTTTGCGGCCGTATTCTAAATAAGAAAAAAAAAATCTTACCGTAGCCACCTTCTGAAACAACTTTTCAACCATCAAAATGACATTTATATCCGAACATTCCTGCTTTAAAAGGAAATTATCTGACTGTACTTATATGTTTATGTTTAGAAAAGATAAATATTTTTTTCATACGGTACGGGCTACCTATATTTCACAAAAAGTTCTAGAGAACGCCGGAACTTTTATTGATGTTTTGTGTAAGGCCATGTGACTTAATTAGCCCTATTCACGACTCTAATGTAATTAAAACTTCGTAGACGTCTTCGTTTTGAGAAAAAGCAAATGGCGGAATAATCTCATTTTAAACGCTAAAATTGATATTGAAAGATTAGTTATTGAAACCGTTCTTTTCACCCCTTAACTACTCAACCGATCATCATGAATCATGAAAAGACATGGTGTACCTACCTACCTTTCATCCAAAAAAAAAATGTTTCCAAGGGATCATCTAAAAATAGGAATCAATGAATATACCAGGCATTATATTGCGCATATATTTTATCATTAATATTTTTATTTTTCAATGCCGACGAAGCTGCGTGCAACAGCTAGTAAATAATGTTTTGGTGAATTTCTTCATACAAATATTTCTTCTTTGTTCGTCCAAAAACTTATTAACGTTAACAGTTCCTAGAAATGTCTTTAAAGTGCAAAGTACAGAGGGTTACAATGTATGTAAATTGTTATCGTATGGGGCAACTTTAATAGCGTCGCCATACGCGTCAAGACCCATAAAGTGATGCGTTGTGGAAACTATTGCTTTGCAGTCCTCACCCCACGGCTATTTCATGTACATATAAAGTACGAACAAAATGTGCTACTTCGTGTAATATTTAAATCATACTAATATTATAAATGGGAAAGTTTGTGAGGATATATGGATGTATGGATGTTTGTTACTCTTTCACGCAAATCGGCAAACCAAAGTTTTACCTGGAATAACATATAAGACACTTTTTATTCTTATTGACAATTTTTATTTGTCTTTGTCTTTATTATTAAAATTTTATTTAATATAATATTTAAAAAAAGTCTGCATATTTTAATTTCAACAAAAGTAATAAAATGCATTATAGTTAAGAATATATAAGAATATAATTTACTGGGAAAACTTAAAAAATATCTAGCCCCTAAGTTTTTTTTGTTACTTATCTATATATGGATAATTAAACATTTATTCTAAAACAAAATAAAATAATGTTTTAAACTTACTCGCTGCTTAATGTCTGTTTAGATTTCTTTCTAATCACTAAAAGCATGAGTTTCTGTGTATGAAGTACGAGTGAAATATATATTTATCAAGAGATTTCCCTAATAAACAACTCTAAAAATTTAAGAAATATCTTTCAAACAAATTCTCGCTTTTGATAGCGGACACGTGTGTATTTGAGTAGACAGGGAGTGGCGAAATGTTCACATTTATGTTGCAATACCAGATCAAATGCCCTGGAAGGGTCGATAGCCTGGAAAGTGATACACCCAGTGATCGTTTAGACGTTTACTACCGCACTAAACGCGCAGATATCTCAAAGAAACAACTAGGTATATTGTTATTCATTGAACTGTTTTCATATTCGCGTATTTACCAATATTTTTTTAGAAATCCAGTTGGTGACTTTGACAAATACATCAGTCTTTAAATTTGCTTTTAAAATATCTTTAAATTTCCCACTATGGAAGGGAATTCAGATAACCGATCATAACAAAATCGGGGAAAACAGTTTGATATTGTTACTACATATCTATCATCTACATCCAAAATTTAATTACACCACTCGAAATCAAAGTCAATGGGGTGTGACACGGCCACACCCCATTTTTCATCAATATGAATGTGAGGTGCCATATTATTACGTTCGTGCAATAATCCTCGTAAATAGTCTCGTTACTGCTTATTGGGAATATTTTTAACTACAAGCTTGATATTGTGATTATCGATTAATCCCAATGCCGGACAATGCTTATCGACGTCTCTGCCCCGCATGACGCTGGACAATCCTGAAAGTAAGTAAAGAAGAAGAAGCTATGTAAGTATGAACTTACTTTTAGGAAGATTTGGCTCACAAGATTGGAAGTCGATTCACTAATAAAAAATTTTTAAAAAAAAAACAGCGGCACTCCGGGAGTGCCGACAGAAGTGAAAACTTGGGACAATTACGTGTGTATTTTTTGAATCGTCAGGAAAGTACATACTTATATACAAAGGTGTCGGTTACGGTAACAGTGTCGCGAGTTCAATGGTTTTTCCCATTTCAAAAAATGGCTGATGGCTTGATGGTTGGTTCAAAAAACAAGTACTACGACACAATTATGTATTATCAAAAGGTTCCTCACTCTAGAGCGCTAATTTGGGTTTTAGTTTTAAGTTTATTAATTTTTTTATTGTTATTTACTTATATAAATATATTGTTAAAATTTTAAAATTACTAAATAAAATATGATAATAAGACAAAGCATCTAACGCCTTTTTAAATATATTTCCTTAAAGAAACGAAAGCGGCAGCAGTGATTTGTTTGTATTGCTTTATATATTTTAATTGTAAAAGAATGTTTGCATTTTTCCCCATACAAAAAAGTTACTAACGATTCTCCGAAGAAACATTTTCTGTAGATGTTTTGCATTGCAAATTTAGTTTTTATACAATCTTATTGCGGGAATCGGAATAAAAAAGCGCTTTAAACGGACATGAAGCTGAATTATTGGTCGATACCGTAGACATATTTATTTACCTTCAACAGAAAACAGCCATAAATTGACGCCTGATTTTATTGAAAAGAATCTACAGGCTTTTCGCTATCTCATCACAACTGTCTTACTTCAGAAGTCGATTTTCATTTTCAGATTTGATTTTCTTGCATGAAATTTTCACCTGAAACCGCGTTGTCCGACTGCTTTGTCCGATTGATCGGACGATTCTCTTATTAAGTATTTTTTAATAAAATAGTTCATAACAATTCAGGTACCATTTTCTCACAACATCTGTTTATTGTCTCCTATTATATGCAATTAAATTTTCAATAAAATATAACCTTAAGGCTTATCCTTCCAAAAAATTGAATTTTTGCAACATTTTGTAACAATGTTATTCATTATATATACGCCTTTTCTTCATCGAAAAAAATATATGTTTATCTACAAGATATGAGGAATGATTTGTTGGGATTAAAATTTTTATTTTATTGAAATTGATTCAGGAAAAAAATTCTAAACTCACCCCTTTTATTTTCAGTTATAACAATCTCACTTCTACAATATTTATCAAAAGATTATGAAATTTTGTACACTTATGAAGATAACAATGTAGCATGATTTGTTGAAAGCGCTTTTTGAAAATTCGTAAAATTGAATTTTATATAATGTTTTTATCAAAAATATTTCCCCACTTACTCAGCGCTAGCCCGTTCTCGTCCGTAAAATCAGTGCAGGGCGAGTCGTGATGCTAGACGGACCTGTGCCGCGTTGCACCTCATCAAATTATTAATTTTTACGTAATAAACAAAGAATAAACATTTTAGTGGCAGAACAGACAGTGCATGATAGTGTATATAATACTTTAATAGGTTTTCTTTTTTGTCTTACTAGGTAATTAAATCTTTAAAAAACTAAATATAAATTATGTTGTAATATAATATTCAATTTATTAATAATCTGAAATATTCAATTTGAATATTCAATTAATAATTATTCATTTGTATATATACTTGTTATCTAAATTTAATAAAGATAGGAAGTAAGCAAAGGAGCCAAAAGCGTAATATATCAAAAATAAACCAAAAGAGGAAGGAAAGTTTTCATGAATTTTAATTAATTAAATAATTAAATTAATTAATATTAATAATAATTAATTATTAATACAATATAAATTAATAAGCCTAATAAATAAATAAATAATAAAGCCACTATAAAGCCGGATTCCCACTCACGTATCTAGTGACTCATCGAATTGTTCTCCTAGAAGGAGCGATGGGGGGTTTCCCTATTGTAGGTAGTCACGTAGGGGACGCCCCCGTGACCTCCAGAAAAATCCGATATCGTCGGTACACCGTTCTGGTAAAAAGTTGGTGAGCGGTTCTCGGAAACTGAGGGATAGAAGGGTGGCGTTTGCGGAAAGTCATAGAGGGTGATCGATAGTCACCAAGGAAAGTGTCAACGGCGCGTCACAGCCGGGTCGTGTTTGGGCTCATCGGGGACGTCTGGACGAGATAAAAAAAATTGAACACCCCCCCCCCCCCCCCCGCGGACCCCCGACCGTAACTCGGAAACGGCGCGTCACAGCCGGGTCGTGTTTGGGCTCATCGGGGACGTCTGGACGAGATCAAAAATTTGACGTAACCATGGTCATCGGTTACAAATAGACCCCCCATGTTAGGTATCATTTGAAAGGATGAGGGTAATCTATCAACACCATCCTCCCAGCCCCCCTCCGCTCCCCCTTACTCCCCTCCTTTAAAATTACACAATTAATAATAATAAGACCCAAAACCAAACCAAAACAATTAGACATGGCAAAAGACAAGACAAAACGAAAACAAAATGAAAACGTGAATAAATTTTCTACAAGCATTTTTTTTTTATTCTATTGACATGAATTTTAAAAATTATAAAAAAGGGCTTTTGATAGCTCTTAGAAAAATCAAGCGCTGAATCAAAAATATGGAGAAAGTAATAAATGTTGTGTGCCTTTTACAGTTCAATATACCCAAAAAAGCCCCACAGAGTTTCCATTTAATCCACTCAGCCGCTTTTTTGTCCCACTCGATAGATGTTTTGAAAAAATTGAAGAAGCAAAATTCTCGCTCTAAAAAGTTCGTAATCTTTATCAAAATGAAAAAAAAAACACTTTTTGTCTCAATTTATTCACTTGGTGAATTTGAAAAAAAAATATCCAAATTAAAAAAAAATTATTACCGCGCATTAGCGTTACCCTAACAAAACGTACCACGCGAAGTTTGCATGGTTGGTGCAAAAACTCAATTGTTTTTACTGAAAATTAAAAAATTTGTTAGTTTTGATAAAAACTTTTTTTTGGCTCTTACCATATATTTTATATTCGTATAAAGAAATATACATACATCTATACATATAAATAAAATTGGAGTGTCTGTTTGTAATATTGAAATAACCGTTTTTTACTACATGCATATGAATATATATACGTACATACACCATATATGAGTACATACACCAAAATAAACCAACCACATAACCAAACCAAATTTTTGTCTGTCTGGGTGTCTGTTTGTTCCGGCTAATCTCTGAAATGGCTGAACCGATTTTGACGGGACTTTTATTGGCAGGTAGCTGATTTAATAAGGAGTAACTTAGGCTACGTTTATTTTAGAAAAAATCCGAAATAACATCCAAAATAACATTTTTTACAATTTTTGTCTGTCTGTCTGTTTGTTTGTTCCGGCTAATCTCTGAAATGGCTGGACCGATTTTGACGGGACTTTTATTGGCAGGTAGTTGATTTAATAAGGAGTAACTTAGGCTACGTTTATTTTAGAAAAAATCCAAAATAACATCCAAAATAACATTTTTTACAATTTTTGTCTGTCTGTCTGTTTGTTTGTTCCGGCTAATCTCTGAAATGGCTGGACCGATTTTGACGGGACTTTTATTGGCAGGTAGCTTATTTAATAAGGAGTAACTTAGGCTACGTTTATTTTAGAAAAAATCCAAAATAACATCCAAAATAACATTTTTTACAATTTTTGTCTGTCTGTCTGTTTGTTTGTTCCGGCTAATCTCTGAAATGGCTGGACCGATTTTGACGGGACTTTTATTGGCAGGTAGCTGATGTAATAAGGAGTAACTTAGGCTACGTTTATTTTAGAAAAAATACACCCCGGGCCAAGCCGGGAGCGCGCCGCTATACATTCTAAAAACATAACCCTCGTTGTGGCGCAGACGGGTAAAATTTTTTACTAGGTAACATAATTTACTACCTAAATAACAAAACACGCTTCATTGTTACTGAATTATCCCTCTACATTGTAAATAATTATAAATTTGTAGTATGTATTTGCAGTAAAGTAGGCTCAGTCGACTATGTCGTGCCTTTGTCGTCTAGTCTCCACACTACTCTTTGCCATCTCTGTGCGGTCGATCTCTTGTAGAGGGTGGCGCGGGGAAATCAGCCTAATAATTCACGGCCAAATCGGCGTTATACACCTTAAGTAGTATTATATCGATGGTTGAAGTAAGGAAAAAAGTTTCTTTCTTTCTACTTTCTTCTTATTTTGAAAAATAATAGTTGAATACAAAAATATATCGACTGAAACTAATTTATTATAAGACCAAAATTTAGATTAGAACTATATGATACTTAGAAATGTTTATGTTATATCCAAATTCGATTTACTTTTTTTTCGTTAGAGGTTGTAAGTATAGGCTGTAAGTATAATTATAGTAAACTATCAAAAAGTAACAACATCAGCAAAGTGTTTCAACATAGGTACAACACGTTTCAAATATGCCGTTAACAATGAGCCTTGGTAATTTTGTTCCACTGTCGGAGAACACAGGCCTGTATGAGAAGGGCCTATTATATTCTACCACGACTACACTACAACAGACTAATTTTTCTATAATATTATATTTTTCTTTATACAATTTTTTTATACTATTTTTATAAATACTAGTTTTCTTCACCATTAGAAGACCATTAGAGCAACTTATCAAAAGTAATATAAATAATACATAAAGATATAAAATATTTAACAATGCCATAAAATAAAATGGAGAAAAAATTATCGGTGACATGTCCATTGTTATTTTACAAGACAGGCTGTTACGAGACGCGGAACATTTTAAAAGCATCGATAAAATGAACCGCGCCCGGATACCTATAAAAATATTGCAAGTGGACATTTTTGTGGTAAAAGCCGTTTACTGCGAGCTCATAAAATATAACAGTCACTATGTCGCACAAATTGCTGAAATGCATTCAATATCCGCTCACTAGCTGTTAAGTATCCTTATAAACATTGCTTTTCTGATATAAATGACATCCTTAAGGAGTTTATTTGTTTTCTAAAATTATTGCACACTTTATGCAGCGGAAATAACTCCTCCATTTGTAAGCTACGTTTAGAATGGTTTTGGGCACCCAAGTTATTCCTATAAATTTTGTATAATAGTAGCGACGAACTATTTGTAATATTTTATATTAAAATAATACTAAAAGTGAAAATATTCCAAATAATCCTTCATTAGAAATAAGGTACAAAATTAAAAGTAGTGTGAAATAAATTAAATCTATGTCAACTCTCAAATATATACAAAAATGAAATTTATATTCACGACAAAACTTTTGTAAAAGATAATATGTCCATTTATTCCGAGGTTTTAGTTCGCATCCAATTTATTTAACGTACAAGAGATGAGTACTATATCTTTAGAAACAAGTGTTTACATATATATATATATATCCATTTGGAACAAATTATTGCTCATATATTTTGTTAGGCGTTATATTTTATTAAAATTTAGCCTTCGTTTCTTTTTGAAATTCGGTTTTAAATAAAACAAAAAAATCTTCCAAAAGAACCAGCGAGCACAGTTGAATTTTATTTTCCTGACACACTGTTAATTTATGAGTTGCGAAATTAAAAATAACACACAGCCACGATCCCCTTCGCTTTTCGTCCAAAAAAAAAAAGAATAGATAAGAAAATCATTCGTCTGACGCGAACAGTTTCCGGCGGGTGGTTGCAATTTATTCCTCTCACAAACAGTAGCCGAGCTGATTCAATATTGACACTGGCTGCCGTACCTAGGCTATTCCCCAGTGCATCGGTTACTCTCTAATGCCAGTTTTACTTTGTACCAGCTTTTACATTCCCACCAACCTCTTTAAAGCACTATTGTTATCAGTAATTGCATCTCTATCATTAGAACAATCTTTAAAAATTAGTGGTTGAAAATTCAAGGGCACAGGAGATCAGACAGTGTTGTATGGAGCTATCAGTTTATTGAAACTTGTAGTATTAGGCAAGAAGAAATTATAGAATTTACTGGGAAAATATCGTGTGATTTGGTAATGGGGTTCCATAGATATTGAAGTTTGTAAGTATTAAATAATCTGTTTGAATGCGCGTCATTGATCGAGCGTCGAATAACGTAGTGACGCGACGTTACGTTCGTTCAGAATATATCTACAAATTCTTGAATTGAGATAAGGACAACTAACCAAAAATAACAGATAATTATATCGATGTTTGTACTACCCTATAAAAAGATGATATCGGCCAAATCATTTCCAATTTAAGTACCTAATGTTTTTTTAATTTTCGAATTTTATACCCATTTTCAAAATCTGAAAAATTTACAGGAAATTACAGAAATTAAGAAAGACTTTTATTACCAAATTCTCAGTGTAAGTTAAAAAAAAATACAAAACCCTAGTATCGATGTCTTCTCACATCAAATATATTTTTTCCTGGAGGCTGATTAAAAAATTACTAGAATATTGAAATTTCGAATTTTAACAAGATTTACGAAGTCACGAGGCAGGTTTAAAGCTTGTTCGCGATTTAAACCTACTTCCGCTACCTATTTCGCTGAGCTTGACATTATGCATCTTTTTCCAGTCCCCCAGTATAAGGAATAACTATGAAGGAAATACTTATCGCGACATCGTAGAGTTAATGTCGAATCGGTGAAGGAATTAAGTCCGATTCAAAATGTGCGTTCTAAAAATGCTTGATGATTGAAAAAGATGTAATGACTTCGCTGACAAGGTGACATTACAATAAAACTTAGTTCTTTTCAACCTTAATTAAGTTGCTCATTTGATCTGTAATACACGTAATTAATTTTACAGCTTGTGTCACTTGCCAAAATGGCCTTTGGGAGTGCCTAACCCCTTTTTATAGAAATAAAGTGCCTAATCGAATCCTCCAGTAGGCCGCCAAGCCCGGTGTGATCGGTCAAAGTCAACGTTAATCCTCGCTTAATGAGTTCAAACGCACCAACAGTATAAGCGAGCTTTGGCCACAGTTGAAATAAACAGTAATAAATTTGAGCCATGTCAACAAAACGTCCACTGTCACGCACACAAACAAAACGCTCGTTTAGGGTTCAGATTTCATAGATTTTGTTATGTTAAAGGCCATCAGCTGACAGTCCACTTGATGATAAGTGACTACTATCGCCTATAACACAAGCAACGCCACAGGGGCTAACCGTAGTAGGACTAAGATTCAAATGAACATATTTAAAAAAAAACTTGCATATTTTTTTCCACATATTCCACATTCCACATATATTTTTCAGAAAATAAAATACAGCAGGCAGGACCGTCTCCTCGTCACATGTTAAATTCTGCAAAACATTACCATAGGATGACCGATTTTTTTAGAATAAAGAAACGATACTAGGTTAGGGGATTGGACATGCGATACATACGACACTATCTCGACCTAATCAAAACTGCCATATTATAAGATGGCGGCCGGCTAGCGGGTTCTCTGATTGGCCCGATCATCTGATATGACCAATCATAAACGTTTCTGTACGAAACAAAAATAAAGCGGCAAAATGGCGCGAACAGATATTATAAGTAGCAGCTACACACCTATGCTCTATACCTAGCTACCTATACCTCGATTTTTATAATCAGTTTTCTGAATTGCCTACCACTATGGAAGAAAATTTAAAAAAGTATTTATGTCAAAAATGTTTGATGTATTACAAAAACTTAACCATTGATCACGTACTTGGTTAACCGTGCACAACCCTTGCAAGTATTGAATGCGTTTGTATTGCATTACACTGCGAGTTTATTGGGTAATGGATGAGGGTAATGTTTTCCGCTAACGACCTAATTTGCTGGTGAGCATAGTGTTAATAAAGCCATTCATTTGTGGACGTAATTGAATATGCACTACCAGTATTATCTAAATAACCTATACCTAATAACTTAAAAAAATACCTATACCTGCCTATACCTAATCACTAAAAAGTTCGGACTAACACTTGTGCTCATTGTTTCGAATAGGTATGTAGATTTTTTAAAGTTATAAATTAGAAAATGTAAAATAGTTAATTTAACTATAAATTATTTATTTCAAATTCGTCTCACATTAGTGTCTAGTTATTTTAAAACAATCTAGATGCTTTGTATAATATTAATTTCCAGAATTTTTATTGCATTAGATTTTAATTCAATATTGTCTTTTTTTATCTAGCAATATATTAATTAAATCTATGCTTTTTAATTTTGAGAGCATTTGATATATAAGTGTTCCTTAACTCTGTATTTTATGTTAGTTTTCAATAGCATAATACATTTTGTCTCTAGTATACTTGCCGAAACTTTATCAATACTCTTTTTAAATGCAAACTTTTAGGAACTAGTTTAAGTTTCTTAAGAAATATGCTTTATATTATTTGATAACATTCTGAAAAGTTTACTTTCCTGAAAAGTTAACCGACAAGTCGTCAATAAAAGTTACAATTTCATTGAAAATGGAATTAAAATTTAAAAAAAAATGTTATTGCAATTTTGAACCTTATTTCTACTGTAGAAGCGTGTTGTACACGTTAAGTGTAACGCAGTTGGAATTAGAAACTCGTCGTCGCGAGACAGTTCGTGTCGGTAACACGCGAACACTGCATTAATCATAAAGAAGGCACGACAAAGGCGGCTTTTTATCGGGAACCCCGTCCCAGAGGGATACGAATTTGTCACATTTTATCCTAACAGTTCCTGTCGTGTCCCAAGAACATACCTAATACAATAAATTACTTGATAAGAGGTAATGTTTTATTCTGAACTTATTCTTGTATGAATGTTCGATATTCAGTGATTGTACATCGAATTTGTATTGTTCGTAAACTACTGGCTGTTATGATGCCTACTATTCTTTAATCTTAACTAGCTGAGCCGGCGAACTTCGTACCATCTCAAAATACTTTTCCATATAAAATGTATAAGAAAATTAATTTTTTTTACGATATTTCGGTTGTTTAAGGGTTCTTTTGAATCGAACATTCTCTACTGTTAATTTTTTATTCTGATTTATCTGTGCTTTTAGAAAGCCTATTTCTCAAATAGTTTTGAGTCAATTTCTATAAATTTTATGAATTACTTACAAGATTTTTATCACGACGACTCCAAATATTTCCAATGTCACCCAAAAGTTAAGATGTATCTGTATTAAAGAGTAAATAAAAGTTTATAGAAAAGAGATCATATTGAAATTGTTATTATTTTTCAATGAACGTACCAAACGGTCATTGTTTAACTACATAGAAGTCTAGTTTGTCTAGTCAGAAACTGTAAGAAATGCGGCCAAATGTTTTATTCCCCAAAACTTTTAGCCAACCCATGAACACTAACATTATTATTATTATTTATTTACTTATAACTTCATTTTATATTTTAACTTATTTTTAACTTTAGGGATGAATAAATTCCAGAAATGAAATTGTTTTAAAAGCTTGAACTAAAGAATGTGAATATGTTTTGTCTTCATCGAAATAATATATCTTCTGATTGTCTTTAATTTAATTGATGTTGATTTTAACATTGACTTAAGTAGGGTTGCTCAAATGTAACTACACAAAACTGTCTTGTCTTAATTTACTGTATTAATTTACTGATTACTTAATTTAATGTACTTAGTTTACTGTTGTAATTACTGATTTAATTTACTGGTGTATTTAATTTTCCTTCACAGTTTATAAAATGTAGTGATAAATTATGTAGTAATGTAGAACATAGACAAATATTAGATAACATGTATAATAATATTGTGAATATATTAAGTGAAGCCTCAATAAACAGTTGTAATAAACAAATTAAGGGTAAAATAAATAACGCATTTTGGGTTGGAATGGACATGTTAGGGAATGCCCGACTGGCGTTCGGCTACTGGGTTCGGGCTAGTAAACCACCCTCAGGTCCTATTTTTAAAAATATGTATGAAAGTAGAAAATTATTTAAATCTAAACTTAAGTGGTGCCAAAACTATAAGAAACAGATTAAAATGGATATGATAGCTACTTATCATTGCTCCAAAAAATTTGGACGAAGACTAACAGTTTGAACCACAGGTCGGGCATTCCTCTGGGTGTGGAGGGATTGAGTGGGCTGGCCCAGATTGCAGAGCTTTTCAGATAGTTTTAAGACTGACCCTCCGCTTGAACCGGTATCAGCGCCTTCTACTTATGGACTTGTTTTAACAGTTACAGCATACTCTAATTACGAGATCTGGTATCTTATGAGAAACTTTGACAAGCTGGCGAGTGAGGCGGATTTTCCCGGAGACTTAATAAATGTTAATAACTTAATAACTTTGACTTAATAATATTGGTAAAAAACCAAACCAATTACGTGAGATGGGCTGGTTCACTTTCGGGCATGTATAGGCTGCAATGCGGTGTGAGGCAAGGGGGACTGACCTCGCCTGGTCTCTTCAACTTGTAAATGAACAAACTGATTGAGGAGCTCAGCAGAGCCAAGATCGGCTGCACCGTCCATGGAACCTTTGTTAATAATATAAGTTATGGGGACGATATGGTGCTGCTGAGTCCCTCACTCAGCGCTCTAAGAAAACTGCTCTCTATTTGTGAAAGATATGCCGAGGCCCATGGCCTTAGGTATAATGCAACTAAAAGCGAGTTGTTAGTTTTCAAAGCAGGGAACAAAAGTTATAGTGCGGCGCTCTACTAAAACTAATTACTAAATTTAAATGTCTAGGGCACTAGGTCACGGAGTCTCTAAGCGATGATGAGGATATTGAAAGGGAGCGTAGGGCTTTGGCTGTCAGATGCAACATGTTAGCCCTCAGATTCGCATGTTGTGCGGAACAGGCGAAAATTACATTATTAAAAGCATACTGTGCACGTGCGGTCTGTGGGTCGACTACTCGCGGAAGGCATACAGTGCCCTTAGGGTACAATATAATAATGGATTGAGGGCGCTGTTGGGGCTGCCGCGACACTGTAGCGCATCGAGGATGTTCACGAAAGCTAGAACGCACAGTTTCCAGGCTATAGTGACAAAGAGAATTGTCTCGTTGATGGAATGGACGCGGGGCAGCTTTCTGAATACTAAGCTTTCTGAAGCTTTTTTAAATGACAGTCTACAATGTCATTTAAAAAAGATGTGGACACATACCACACTTTCATTTTGTAAATACCATTACTAAGATAGTTTTTAAGCTTTCTTGTATTACTAACACTATATGAACACTAAATGTCTGAAATAAACGTATTATTATTATTATTCATCATAAATATTTATTTTCTTTCTTAATGCTATTTTTTTTACAATATAATTATACAAAAACAGTAAATATTATAAAAAAAATTAAACCTAGAGGACCGCAAGCAGCGAGGCAAGGCCCAACTACCGGCGGCGGCGGTTAGGGCTGCAGTGAGGAACCTCCTGACAATTCACGCCGTGTCAAGAAGTACCGCCTTCTGTATCTGTCCCTTGACCCAGCCATCTAGTGAAGCCTCTTAAGGTGCTGGTCGAAGCTTTTCGCTCTAAGAACGTTCGCCGACACTACTATCGGGACGATGATAGTCGAATCAACATCCCACATGGCGGTCACCTCGTGAGCCAAATCTAAATATTTACTCAGCTTATCTTTTTCGGCTTTCACGAGGTTTTATTATTATTATTAATTTACTGATGTTTATTTAACATTTACTTTAAGTAAACTTACTTAGATGTAACTACACAAAACGAAAAGTGACATAACATTTTATTATCAAACAGTGTCAAAATGTATAAAAAATATGCATAAAACAGTGAACTCGACGTTCAATGCTGACTCAGTGAAAATGAAGCCCATCAATCATTTGGGCCGATTTTTTTATTAAGACCCGCTTTATGAGGATTCCATGATATGAAATTAAATTGACCCATCACTTTCGCATTACAATATTCAATATAATATTTTTTGAGACGCAATAATATTTAAGATGACGTGACATATTGACGATTTTGGCAGAGGTTTTTTTGTGGCAATTATTAAACATATTGAAGTGTTATTTACTGTCGGAATTCATCATTATATATATAGTTTGAACTAACAACGCGCTCCCCGGCTTCGCCAAGGTTGCATTTTTTTATACAGTAGTTTAGAAGTAAGTTAGCGAGAAACAGATTTGACGGATTTATAATAAATGTAAGAGATTAAGGTTTTAATGAAGACATAGTTACTTGTCCAGTAAACCGCAACAGAACAGTAAACGCAATCTGCCATCGCCGAGTTTTTTGGGATTTTAGAAGAATTACTATTCTCTAGTAGGTACACAATTTTGATGTATCTCTTAAGGTTTAGACTACGTAAGTCATATATTTTGCTATAAAAAAAAATTACAGCGCCCTTTCGAAGAAATGCCTCAAAATCTACCGAAAGGGTTGCCATCGGAATAGGGAAGGTTTTAGTCCGTAGGTCACTGGACAGACACATTTTCCAGGGGAGTCGGGTATGCTGAGGACATATCATATGATGAATTTCCTCCTCCTATTAAAAAAATACTTTTTTTAAAAAATATAATCAATGAAAACTGCATTCAAATCGGTTAAGCCGTTTTTGGGATTAGCGCGGACAAACGCACAAACAGACAAAAATTCTAAAAACTAATATAGGTATTACTTCGGTGACAAAAGTAGGTACAATGTGATTTTTTTAATATTTAAAATACAGACATGGGGCTCGTTTACGATTTTATTCTATGTACTAGTGACCCTTTGTTGTTTATCCCTCTACATATTAAGTGAATTCCGAATTGAAATCAGTTGAGCTGTTTTGGAGTAAATAGAGAATAAACATATGTACTTACATTGACGTTTATTTATATATAAGTAGATTGATTGAATGTGTCGTCCACTCTTGTATAATGATTTAATTTGTACCAGACATATACTGGCACGAAGACTTGTTTTACTTTGCATAATATCTAACATGAATATAGAATGCTGAAACCGCTGAATGTTGCGGATTTCATTTAGCTCTTTGCTTGCTTATACGCCTCATCCACTTTTGTGAGCGTTTTAGCAAAATGTAAATAGGATCTAGTAATGAGGTTCTAAACATGTTATTATAACTTAAGAACTATCAATGATACGATAATACATAAGAAGGACTAATATCAAAACATTTTGAATGTAGTTTCAATTGTATAAGTTTAAGAAATATGTAACAATTTTAGATAGCACTTAGTAGGTATAACAAGCTTCACTGGTTTTGTGCTGCATAATTTGCGTTCAATCAGTACCATTTTTATAAAAGTTACAGATACATATATTATATAAGTTTAATAAAAGTTGAGGAACTCCAAACATTGCAGATAAAAACAAAATAAATGTAACTGTTCACATTAAACTTGTAGGGGGAGACAATATAAGTAGATATCTCGAAGTTAGCTTCGAAAGGATTTCTCTACATTGTTTATCTCGAGCCCTGAGGGACAGTTGAAAGAAAAGAAAGAAATCTCGGAACAAAGCCGTCTTGATTTACCAATATATACTCATAGTGTATAAACGGACAACCTTGCACGCAATTTTCACTCGGAAAACGTATTTTTCTATTTACAAACAATATAAAAACAGGGCTGTACCGAGAGTTATGAATGGAGGGGAAAATAATTTAGAATAGGAGGGGAAAAGAAAAAGCATTGTTACGTGCGTCCTAATTAGGCCTTGTTAGAGATAGGGTTGGTACAAAGTTATCGAGGTGCAGGGCACAGTAGGTACCGCAGTCGTAAACTCCATCTCCTCGTACCTTTTTGAATGATAAAAGGAGACAGGCAAAATGTCGATTAACTATATATAGTAGGTGACTTCTGTCGCCTGTTAAAAACAATCACTTTACGATCCTTGATAGGATAAATATTAAGGGAGACGGTATAGGAACAGCTCTGGGATGACCGAGACTTTCCTCTACCCTGTAATAATTGCATTGCATCACTGATCTGAGACTGTAGGAGTTAGCCCGTCACAAAACAACCATGCTCTAGAAATTGTCTTGCGCAGTTTTCTTGAATCTTGATTGGAAGAATTGCCAAGAGATGGCAGAAGATGCCATCTCTTTCTTATGGAGCCATTTGCACAGCTCAGGTTCCCTGACTCGGTAAGACTTTTTGTTTATTCTGTTCATCTAAACGGGGAGAGTATTTCGCGCTATTGACTACCCCGAACAACAAGTATTTTCATAGCGTAACGTGACTACAGTAGCCGATCGCTAAAAATGTCTCGACCCTCGTGCGGTGTCTGCTCTCGCATAGTATTCTTCTCGATAACGAATAAAATACGAAAATTCCTTTAGAAAAACAGCCGCACATGTTATTTGTACAAATACGACCCGAGTAGAAGTCAAACATGAATTCGAAATCAGACATCTATTTTTGTTCACGAAGTAATAAATTTTATGCTCTCCGGAATACAGTTTCATGAGAATGTTCGAGCTGGAAAAGCAATAGAAGCAAACTGAGTAGTTGTCGAATCGACAAGTGTTACTCGCGTTGGTTTACGGCGAAACTTCGAGCGTCCTGCTCGTACTAAAAACTGCTAACTCCTGAATTATTAGCCCGCTTGGCGTGATTGATTTATTCCGCATCATTTGTTCTTGTGTGCCAATTGAGTCTGCGCTGAAAATTGCCTGCAATTTTGTCTGTATAACGCTACGTACAAAATTACAAATAGGAAAATATGTATATATGTAGGTGCATTTATCGAGCTTTTAGCTAAAATACTAGTCCAGTGTTAAGGGAGGTTCCCAGACTTTTTTTTCTCAGACAACTTTCAAAATTTAGCTGGTTCCGGTGGACCCCCTGCAGCTACATTTCTACCATATTCCCAAAACTCGACAAATAATGTGAAGATTAGGTCTAACTATGAAAATTTGCGTTGCGGCTGAAGTTCTGGGGATCCACCTGGACCACTTTGGGAACCAACGCTACACGAAATAATAGAAGCAAAACAAACTTAATTTGTTATATAAATTTATATAGGTAAATAAAATTTGAATAAGTAATGTTGATTGGCAACTAAGTTTTTGATCCTATTACACCGAAAGATTCTGGTAAAATTACTGCTTCGTGTTTATGAAACAATGTCTGCACTTAGACTTTAAAGAAATTAAAGAAATTATTTTATGCTCTAGATTAAAAAACGTTTCTAATTTCGTTTCATAATATTACTGAATATGTTGTGAGAAACGAAAGATAATTATAATAAAGAAACATTATTATAAAATGAAATTCTTATAAATCTTTTTCAAAAATAAGTTGTATATATATATGTATATGGAAACAGTCCCTTCATACTAATTACCGTCAATTATGGATGCCAAAATATGACAAATTATACATAGAAAAACGTATAAAAGTATTAAACAATAAAAGACAAAAAAATTCAATATTTAATTCATGTCTTCTTAAGAAATGAATTCATTTACTTATTTATCTTTTATTAAATTAATTTATGATGGTATTCATGTTCAATTAATGTGTTCACCTAATAATGCGACGATATCATTGTTTGAAAGATTTTACAGCTTTACAGCTTTTTAAGCATACAATGTAAACACAAAATGTAAATACAAATGACTAAAATGTGCAAAGCCGGGGCGAGTCGTTAGTTTTTAATTACATTTAACATCATATTTTGTTAGGTACATAACTAATAAAATGAAGACATAATAGATAAGTATGTTAATTTATTTGTCCAGGGTCGTATGATAGTGAAAAAGGTCGGGCCATTCGTCTTGCTCCCAAGAGTGACACTTGTCATGAAGAAAAACCACATAAACACACGAAATTATGTGGACTAGAATATTTGCTTGGTCTGGAAAAGCTTTTCAAATACTTAGACCGTTCTTTTATTTTGGCCCTAATTTTATATTATATTGCTTATTTTTTCATAGTTATTTTATTCAGTTGATACGATATATTTTTGATTTCTATAATGTCCATAAGTCACACGATAGAACATCTTGTTGCGGTGTTGCAGCTGATAGCGCAGACAACAAAGTAAAATAGAGAGAACTAGCTGATGCCAGCGACTTTGTCCGCGTTGTAAAATAAAAGCAATATAACGCCTGACAAAATATGAAAAGACTGACATATATTGACGCCTGACATTATACTTTTGCCAAGCGTTGGATCTTTATTTTTAGATGGCTGGTGCCCACTGCTTCGCTCGCTTGGAGTATTTAGCCTATGTCCATCCTAAAATTCTATTATAACTATTAGTGAAAGAGGGAAAGGAAGGAATAATTTTTATGTATCTATATATACCTTCTATACATTTCAGTTGACGATAATTATGTAAAAAATACTCAATTTTAAGACTTTTCTATTTTTGGCGTACCATGCTACCTAGGAAAAATTCTAAAGCTTGAAAAGCCAAACCTTTGTTATTTTTCGTTTGTTTACGAAAACAAATAATTTATCAATTTGATGTGTTTTCTCATTTAAAGGGCAAAAAATGCTTCGGAGACCGTAAAATAAAAGTTAATGTATTGTTGTTGCTTATAATTGTATCTTTTAAAACGTTTTCTGGTTATTAGAAGATTTCCCTGGTGCGTGTTTAAGAAACAAAGGGCCAAGTGAACAATATAAAAAAGGAGGTCAATCGCTTTAAAATCCGGCCCTGTAATGACACCCATGGCAGCGAAAAGGAGGGACTCGCTCGAAAAATTCTACGTAACCCAGAACACGCGGCAGGCGAAGTTTTTACGAGAAAATTTTACACATAAATTACGTCACATACGTTCTTATCCTCCATTATTTGGTCTAAGTGAAGTTTCCGCCCGCGTATACTTTTACAATGTTTGCGAGAGCGCTATAATTTGTCTACGATATCCGGATATATTTGCGCCGAAAGAACGTTGAATTATGTCATAAAAGTATTTCTATGTGCCAACTAGTGTATTGTTGAAGCGGAGCGCACTACATGCGGAGTTATAAAACGGTCAGGCTTTCTGGCGATAGTGACCATTTCCATACAAGAAGATCACTGGGAAATATCATGGCGCGTTCCCTATCACACTTAAGGTATTCATTGAGGCAAATGACATTGACGTTTGACCTTCAACGTTTATATGAAATGTTCCATACAAGAGTTGGCCGCGCCGGCAGCTCACTAACGCTCGCAAGGCCAGGGCCCGTAGCCATGTGTAATTTCTACAGTCGTTTATACGCTACGCTACGCTAAGAGAAAATTTTGTGATTGGTCAAAATTTTATTTTGACGTTACAATAACCAATCACCAAGTTTTCTCTTAGCGTAGCGTAGCGTAGCGTAAGCGACTGTAGAAAGCACACATAGCTACGGGCCCCGGGGGTCTAGCCAAGATGCAAACGCTTCGTTGCGTACTTTGGAAACGAAGAGAGAACGCTAAGAGAAAGCTTGGTGATTGGTCGTTGTAACGTCAAAATTAAATTTTGACCAATTACAGTCTTCTCTTATCATAAATAGTTTGTATATGATAATTCGCTAAATAATATAATTTATTTAAACGTATACTTCATAAGTTCCAATATCTTTAATTTGGACTTAAAGAAAGATTTCTTTCTTTAAGGGCCGGTATTTCAACTGTTACTATTCTTAGGAATAAAATTTAAGTGAGGCTTAACTTTACTTTAGCGTATTTCAACTTTCACTCAACACAAATTCGTACCTGAGTGAAACCCTTAAGTGTCAAATTTTTAAGTGACAGTCGAGTCGTCACTCAACTGATTTAAGTTTAGCTTAAGCATCGACGCCTACAAGTTTATTAGTAAGAAATTACAAAAATTTATTTGTTTTTATTTTACTATCAAAAATTTATATAAGTAATAATATTTTTACATAATTCGTGCGTGCGCATTAAAGTATAAAGACAACGTAAAGAATAGGTAAGTTTACATAACCTATACATATTTTATAATTCGTGCTAAAAACTGATATATTGTTATTATTTACGAAAATTTCTTCAACTAACACGTTAAACTTATTTCAGATAAAATAAATTTCATCCCATAGAGAGAAATTGTCTGCACGATTCCTATATATCCTGGGTTTACGAAGTCGGTTTAAACGTTCTAAAAACACAATAACTTCTTCGCCATCCATTCGCCATCACTGTTTGTACTGTTACTGTTAGAACTTGAACAAAATAGGTATCATATAGAAATACTTGTTACTCAAACATTTTAGGATTTTTTCAATTTATACTTACATGGCAGACATTATTTTTAGATTAAAATAATATTCAAAGTAAAATTAAATATGTATGTATTTAAAAATTAAAATAATATTCAAAGTAAATACATTATCACAACGTTCAAGGTTGTCTTTATAATCTGTGGCCTCAATCAACCAACAAAAAAGTCAACTTCACTTGGGTGCTGTCTGTCAATGTGACAGTTTTGACATATAAATGAATGAACTTAGCGCGAAATCACTAAAATGTTGCCAGTTTTTGCTGTTAAGTGCAACTCAGTAAAGCTTCACTTAAAGTTGTACTGAAATACGCGTAACATCAATAAGCTTAGCTTTATGGTAAAGGTAAGCTTAGTTAAGTGTGAGATTTAAGTGAAGACTGAAATACCGGCCCTAAGTCTTTAAGAAAGATAATAAATTTTATCTAATAGCCGAACACCTAAATTATTATCTTGTTTCTCTATGTATCAAAAAGTTTAACAGTATACACAAAAGGACGTTAAATAATAGACATGCTTATCGAACATTGTCTACATGCAAATTAATGATACATTTAATGACAATAAATTAATGAAGAATACACTCTTAACTAGAACTAAATGTATTGTCTCTACATTAAAATCTCGTACGCGGGCACACCTCGAGGGTCTGCAAAGTCTTAACGAGAAAATAGTGATCGTAAATCACGGGAAATTCGTTCTTATTGAATTTCCTTTTGTCGGTATACGGAAGCCCCGCCTCGCTTTTTGTTCCAAATGGACGCCTCAAGACATGTTAAGTTTTTTGACCCGATCACATTGGAGCATTTGGAGAATATTGTAGAAAGTTTGAAAGTAAATACCTGTATATATGTATATTACTAGCTGTTTCACGCGACTTCATCCGCGTAATTTTATAAAATTTACTTGATGATAATGTAGCTTTCTATAGGTAAGTGAAAGAATTTTTAAAATGTGTCAGTAGTTCGAGTTTATTCATTACAAACAAAAATACAAACATTTTATCTTTATATAGATGCATATTAGTACTCATTATAAACAAAGAAGTTGCTTTTTACTAATATATATTATGATATTAACGAATTATAGTAAGCATTTGTTTCTAAGTATTAACCACCCTATTGGTTAGTGATCGATCACTTCATTTTTAGCGAGCAATTTCGAATCACGTCAAATTTGTATGAAATTACAAACTTTTTTAAATAAATGAGAAAATAAAGGGTACTGAAAGCGCAGGATAGTAAAATCCATGAGAATCTTTTTACAGTTTGACCACTAAATCCTTTGGTTCATTACCGCAAGGAACGGTACGGTACCTTCACTGAAGTAAAGTAACTTCAACCTAACTTGATTGATTATATAAATTTAAGCTGAAAACTAATAAATGTTTAAAGTTTTTTATGATTTCAATCTGTACATTTTTAATAAGATTTAATAGCTTCGTTATTTGTCTATAGCTAATACATTCAATAACTTTTTACCATGGTGATTCCTGATACGATGAAATACTGTAAAATAATTCCAACATTGAAATCATTCTATGTGTTCTATGTCAATATCCATGTAAATAATTCAATCTATGTGTTCCCTGTATTGTAAAAGGAGCGGAAACCGGAAGTCTACCTTGACAAATCGGAAAACTGAGAAACTGGAGAAGTATTTCCATATATGTATTTTTATAACATAGGATGCTAACAAGTCACTTTTGGAAAACCAAATCGCATAAACAATCTATTTGACCAAACCTTAAGAAGTTAAATTTGTCGTGGATGTCGTGGAGCGTATATTGTACGTATATATATGTCCAACTAATTCGAATAGACAATACCAAAAAAATCTTCGTCCTATAGCTATCAAGTAATTTGGATGTAGATGATAGATATGTACTTTTCTGAATTGCCCCCCTTATGGAAGCATATTTAAAGACGTTTTCTTTAAACAAAAACAAAAAAAATATGACAATATCCTTAAAATCATCACAGGTAGAAACGTAGACGCGCACGTACCGATGAGAAAATATTATTAAAAAGTGAAAAGATTAAAAATACTCTCAGCATGAAATATAAATATTCCACAATAGAAACACACGAGCAAATCTTAATTGCAAGCTGTATCCCAACGAAATGTTTACACTTGGCGTTTTAAAAATATTACTTTTGCGTTTTAATAACATTTTAAATAGCGGAGAGGCAGGACTCGATGTAAAATAATGAGGTGGCGCGTGAATTTTGTGGGAATTCAAGTCTGAGGAAGTTGGCGCTTGCGCTCGCTGGCCTTTTAAATTCGGTCGACCGTATGCAGCCGTTGCCCGGGCGCCTAGTCGTTGCTAGCAGAAAATGTTCACTTGTGATACAATCATCGCCAAAGCGTTGCACTTGAAACATTCCCAGGCATGTGCACTCTGACGAGAAAACGCCACAAGCTGAAAATGTATATTTTAACAACAATTAATATAATGTTGCTCAGAAAATTCAAGCACCGGCAACTACGAACGGCTGATTTCTGCACCGCTTTACATTAAGCATTGCCTTTATAATTTAACTAACGACCCGCTCCCGGCTTCGCACGATTTAATTTTTTTCTGCAAATCCTTATATATTATAAAACAAATTCCCTCGCCGCACATGTCTGTATATGTCTGTAGTCTGTACACATATTCGCGATGATCTCAAAAACTACTTAACGGATTTTCATGTGTAGGGATTCCTGTAGATTCACAGGTGTATAATCCGTTAAGGTTTTGTGTAAATTTTGTGGAGAGACGTATACAATTTAGTTCCTAAAGCTGCCGATAGATGACGCAAGTAGAGACCACGTTAATTTTAGGATAAACGTCCTTTCTTTTAATACCTGCTTCGCTTCACTGATAAGTGGCAACCAGGAGTCGCGTCTAGTCCTCATCCTTTTAGTCAGGATATCTGTCACCATAAGCGATATAGTCTATCCCTGGACGAGAATTTCCCTTTCCTAACACTTGGTAGGAACTTTATTGAAAACTTGTAAAAATTTTATATTTGATATATCAGTACTGAACCCACTCTTCCAAACTTTTCTAACAAATATTTTGACTAATCCTCAGCAAGTAAGCGGGTTAGCAGTCAAACCGATTGTGTATATCACATACGAGGTGAAAAGTCGCCAAATAAATCAAGCAAGTTTACTAGTATTGTGCATTTGTCGACTCAGTGGAAAGCTAGTGTGACATTATTCTAGTAGTAAATCTTAGCAAGCATACGCGACATGCCGCTATCTGTTGGGACATATTTGGCAAGAGAACCGGACTGCAAGCCAACTGTGACAATGTCTTCACTAAGTATATTGTAAGTGACGACTTATCCGCTTGGATAGCAGTTAAGATTAATGTTTAGGCACGAACTTTTAACGTTCACAAACTTGTGAAGTTCTAAGTGCGTAAGTTATAGTTTGGCCTGGCTCAGCAGTTATCGAATCCAACTTGTTTCGAAAGCCCTCTAGCTGAAGTTTATTACAATTTAATATTTTTATTTGAGTCGGTAAAAAGCAACATCATCATCACCCACCGAGATGAATAAAAAAAATTAAATAGAATGAATATCTAATAATATGTTACTTTGAAAATTTCTGGGGTTATTATTATTTAACGCTTATTAACAAGGTAATTTCAATAAAATTTGTTTATTTCGCCAAACACAACCACAAAATTTAAAGCTTTGCAAGTTCCACGTCACGTCCGTGTTACGTCAATAATAATTTAATCACTTCACGATTAAATTATCGACTATTAATACTATTTTATAGGTATATTTGTTAATTATAAATAAAATATTTACGTATACCAGTGATTTTATAATGTAGAATTACGAAAAAAATAAGAAGGTACAAGGTATTCTTTAGTGTTTAACTGCTAATTTAAAGTCACTTAGTTAGGAGTAACGATACATTACTGAGTACGTTTGCCCATAAATCATAAACTAGTTTTGATTTCAACGGATAATTTGAAATATTTTTTAAGAGACAAATATCGCAATAAATATGGCGGACATACTTTTAAGTGCTTATCGTGAATGAAAATAGAGTCAAATGTCCCTCGCAGTTGACATTTTTTTATTTTAAATGTTATTTTTATATACCATTTGTTTATACTTGTTATATTTGTTAAGTATATACCAGTTAAAAATTTCTTTATACTAGATTAATCGTAGTGACTACGTTACGAAGCTTTAAGAGGCAGGATATTGTAATGAATAAAAACGCTTCATGCTCCAAGATGAATTGTATAGAGGACCAGTCACGAAAGCCATTATTAATATTGTAACATTTTGTCGTCGCGCATTATTCATAACGGTAATCGCTCATTTCATACACCAAGGTAGATAACTGGCGAGCTTTAGTATGGTATGTACCTACGGTCGAGTGCTAAGCTATCAGGGTGTAGCACGCAAGCGAGCAATCAAGCCCGTACAGTAAAATGCAACAAATCTAAATTGTTACCACGAAAAATGGTACCTAATACAAACCGTTATTCCGATAACAAATCGTTCATTATTCCTTTAGAATTGTTCTTGGAAAACTTAAAGCGGGTCTACAGTACTGAAATTAACTATTAAAAATAATAACACACCACACTAAGGCTAGAATATTCGAAGTCAACCTATTTTTGATTCAGTGTCAAACAATTAAATATTCCTAATGTTATAATAAAAAATATAAATTTATTATATTACTTGATGATTTTTATGGTTCGAAACACGATATTTACAACTTCAACTGATAGTAAAATATTCCGAAAACAGGGATATTTTGATCATTTTTCGGGTACTTAGTAATTAAAATATAATCACACTTTTACCCACTGAAAAAAAAAATGTCCAAAAATAAGTAATGATGTTTAAAATTGGTTAAGAAAGCACTTTGTTTCAGTTATTTTTCATAGGCCGTTTAAAGCAGGACTTGTGTTGCTCTCGCTGCGTTCCCAATTTTTATCCATCAAAAATATATGTTGTTTACGTTATTGTTATAACGTGTTCGTAAGCTGTTACGAAAATAATATAAGTCTGTAAATATTTTAGTTTTTAGCGACTCCGATACGCGCTGGTAAGGAAGCGCGAAATGCCTACTGCGCTCGAATATCCTGGCCTTAATGGATGGTTATAAAAAGTTCGCGACCGATCGTAACTTTATTACGAGGTCAAGAACTGTACAAAAAAATGCTTTCACCATTTATTAGTTTGTTTATATAAACAATGAAGTTTGAAATAAATCGACGTTTTCATTTATTTGCAGCTTCATTTAGTAGAGGCTTCTTTATTACAAGTTGGTACGTCTTGTTTACAACTCTTGTGTATCGCAACTTTGGGACGACAATAGAAAGTAATTTGGTTTCAACTCGTGCAATCGGGGTGAGAATTCATAAAGTTATTGTTTCACGAAATGAAAGCTCTTATACGCACGTAAATAATTTTACTTTCCCCTGCAATCGATTTATTTATTCTGTTTTAATTTGTGGAAAAACCATTTTGTCTCATTATTATTTTATTGAACAACTAGCTGTGCTACATAATGACATTTTGCTGTTATCTGTCAGGAAGAGCCCAAACTTGGTGTGTTTTGAAAATGTGTTTTTATTTTTTACGAAACAACTGGTTGAAAGTAATGGTGTGGTACATTTTTGATATTATATTAACTCGTGATGCCTTTGTATGATACCCCACTCGATGGTTTTTGAAGGTTTTTTTTTCATACAAAAATTTCATTACTTCATAATGTACGGTCATACGGTATGTACCCAAGTCTAAAATACTTACTAAGGCTCCTACTAAGCTTTCCTGAAAAAAAAATCTCTATATACGCAAACTTTCCCGCAGGTCCTGGATAGCTTTGACACTTGAAAGTGTAAAAACAAGTTACAAGTAAATATTAATTGACTGGAATATATATGTAAGCACTATCGAAGTCATGTTTTTTATCGGCCTTGCATCCCATACTCGTTTAGAAGCACTTGTATCAGCACACTTACACTTGCCGGACTATAGTTTATGTCCGAGACGTCAGGCCTGGGTCCACGGCCGACAATCTGCTAGAATATCTAATGAGGTGATTACGACTAACACCTTACATGGTCCGGTTGTACTTACAAGTATGAAACTCAGTACTTGGTGGTAATATGGACAATTTTATGTTATTCATAATCGACTCGCTTCTAGACCTGTAACAGACGTGCAAGGAAATGGTCTCATTAAATATTACCGCCATTTGGTTTGAGCATGAGACGTAAAATACATAGAATATTAAGGTGTGGGTTTACAACTTCGTTAATACTTATCTTTGTAAAAGTTGTCATGTCCTCTGTTTATATCTAACTGGTGCCCACAACTTCGTACGCGCTATAGTTCGTTTTTGAAAATCTCACAGTAACCTAACGTTTTTTCTAGGGTAAAAAGTATCCTATAGTTTAATCCAGGTATACTTCAGTGAAAACCGCATTCAAATCGATTACGCCGTTTCTGATATAGCGTGCACAGACGCACAAACTCAGACACAAATTCTAAACACTAACATTCGGTAACATAAGTACAACATGTACAAATTATACTTTTTTAAAAGTTTTAATGTACAGACGGCTCGTTTACGCTTTTATTATAAGAATAGATTAGAAAAATAAGAAATTTACAATAGATTATTATATTCAATTACAATATGATTACAATAGGTTGCCTAACTAACCTTACTAACTACAAATACTGTAACTGTTGTTGCGTTTGCGCAAGTAAAGATAGATTTATTTATTTATTTTACTTAAACAAAAGTCTTTTAAGAAGAATTAAAATGAATGTAAATCCAAAAATGTGTTGCAGCTTTGTTATCAAGTCTGCACACGCACAACTACCTACAATCACGATTGCGTCGAATGCACATCAGATTTCTGTTTCAGCAGTTTGTTAATAAGGCCTAATTGCCTACATGCCATTAGCTAGTTGCTTAACTGGCCGAGAGAAGCACAATTAACATCTGTTACAGTATTGTGATTTCGTTTCATTTGTCTCTACAAATGTCTCTTCATTTTTATAATTTTCTTAGAATTATTGCTATATAATATATAAGGTAAGGTTGCGTAAGTCGTACCACAGCCTAAGTCGTACCCCAGCAATATCTCGTCTGATACTTATAAAAATTGATCTCAGACTAAATTGTTTGTAGTTTTTAGTTGTTCATGTGATCTCTGATTATTAAGTGTTTTTCTTTATAGTTTTTAATATGTTTACTAACATTTGTTTTCTAAGTACGACTAAGGCTATAGGTGGTACGAATTAGGCGACTAGGTGCCTTAATCAATAAAAACAATAAAATACCTATTTTCATTAAAGAATTTCAAGTTTTTATAATTGTTAATTGAAAACCAATGAAATAAAGATTTAGTAAGTGTTAAAGATTTTGTTTTATTTTAATTGCAGTGAATATTACAGTGTAATTTCCTTAGGGGGTACGACTTGAGCACCCTTACCTTGTGAGTGAAAAATAATTACAATAGTGGTCTGTTGCAGAGCCGATAACCGATGGGGTAGATGAGGCCACGAATTAAAAAGCGCAGCGTGGAACGTCCTGAGGCTAGGTGGACAGACGACCTGAAAACCTGAACCAGTAAGCGGTTAGATGTGAAGGACCAAGGACCGTACCCATGGCGAGCCATGGGAGAGGTCTAAATTTAGCAGCAGAGAGACACACATTGATGATGATGGTGAATGTGGTGATGGAGCAGGTTGCTGGGGTTGTCGTCGGTGGAGTTTCGTACAAATGCCTCCATACTACAGGAACTGGCCATCACACAACGACTGTCTTACGTTGTTCAGGCTATTATCCTTACATTTTTCCTCGCATCCTCAATTTTTTTTTATTTACTTGGAATTTAATTAGAATTAAAGAAATACAATTTAATTGGAGCATAACTCTTAAAGAGTTACACAAGTTTCGTTTCTATAGGAACAAGCAAAAAGTTTCTGCATCTCAAGACCAGTGATTACTACTTATAGATTTGTAATTTGAAATGTTAAACTCATTTCGTATCTGAAGCAAGTTTCAAACAAAGGGAAACCGAAAGCCGAATTGTACGTTGAGATAAAAGATCCAAAGTATGCAAGCACAACAGCGGTGAACTGTAGATGGCTCACATGGGAACACTATGCAAATTCACGGAGTTTTGGCAGGATTCCTGTCAACGGAATCGGACAGCACTGCATGTGCTGACTTCAACAGGCTTTGCGTGCATATTTACTACTGATCTTTTTGCATTTTTGTACACTGTGAAAAGAACTTTATATTTTTAAACTCTTTACAGAGGACAATGTCCTTTCTGCGAGATATTACGATCACAATCTCTACCTATATATACTAGTATGTACATACATTATAGTTATATTGTATAGAAAAGAATGGAAGATGTGAAAACGATTGAAGGTGAAATGGCCACTACGCTTCAGTCACGTTCAAATGGAGCTTGTGAATCTATTCATAGTTTACACATACACAGTTAGAGAATATAATATCATTTTTGTTATATTTTCATGATGAAAAACTGTTATTCAATTTTAGTCTAAATTACACTTTTTTACTTTTTGTTGATTTATATCAAGTTTTATAAATTCATATATATTAGCTAGTGACCGCGACGCGACTAATTACGTCCGCGCTGAAAAATGAAAAATATAAAATCTGACGCTAATCGTTGTGACGCCGATGGCGCCCGCAGCTATTTTTCTATTTTTGTTTTATTTATCAATTGTAGTTCATTTTTATTATTATTATTATTATAATATTGTGTAATATAGTAAGTATTTCATAATTTTTTTCTGTACGTTTTATTACAATTACAAGTTAAAACACAACCTAATTAAAAAGTTTACAATTTATAATTCAGGATTTTGTATTGTTACTCCGTCTTATATTTAAGTATGTAAACATAGTTAATATATTAAATGTTAATAAAGTCTATTTAGATTATTGCTTATTATTTTATTTATTGCTTTCCCATTATCTTATACATTGAAATCTTATAATATTTATTCCGTTTTATGTATCGTATTACTTACCACACATTTAAATTGATTAAGAAATTTCTACTAATGAATAAAGATTAATATCCTAACTCAGGTTGAACATGAACATTGAACAGTGAGGAAGCCATGCACAAGGTTGACATGGAAAGGGTATTAGCATTGGCTTCGATTAACGTCCCAATAAGTTATGTAAAGTGCGGGTGCATCGCGTTACAAATACAACCCCCGTAACGTTCTAGTCGGGGGTTGAAACCAAGTTGAAACGCATGCGCGTGCATAGTAGTCAGCGCACGGCATATGCGGAATATTAAAGGAGGAAAGAGAAAAAAATTAACTTGTGAAGCCATTTTCGTATATCGGCGACCCCCTCGCCCGCCACAGGGCTTCTCCGATGCAGAGAGACAGAGAGTCCCGCGCGATCGCGGTGTACGGACGTTTGTGTTTCAGTATCTTATCTCTATACTCGTCGGTCCACCTCGATAACCGGTTCAGCCGGTCCATGTGATTACACCTTATGCGACCAATAATAATTGTGCTGTGTTATCCGGACGAGTTTTAAAAGCTTTTCAGCTCGTGAACCTGCCGTCTACGTTGTGGTAATATTTACGTAGAAACTTTTTGTGTTTTTAACTTAATAAATACTTACTTTCCAAGTGAAGTGCATAAAGTTGAATAAGTTCTCGTTTTCCATATACCTAGGCCAGTGTTTCTAAATTTTTAAGTGACAAAGTTTTGGAATATAAGAGGTGTATTTTGTTGGTGACTATTTTTGCAGTCATCACCGGCTGCTTGTTCAAAGTAAGTTTTATAATAGGATTGAATTTATTTTTTCAAATGTAGTTACTTAACTACTTAGATAATTATCGGTATTAATAGAACAAATCCTTGCATACTCACTAATATTAGATGCAGTTATTATAAAATTAAAAGCAAATGGTATTACTTAATAAGACGAAATTAAATTAAGTGAATAACTGTAAAAAAAAAAGAAAAAAATTTTTTTGTTATTAGTTATAGGTATTAAAATAAAAATTAAAGCAATGCTTAAAACACCAGTTCCTTACTTATTAAAACTTATTAATCTTGATCTTACTGATAAAGACAAATTCAAATTAAGTGATTTTATTGTTACAAAAATATTTAGACAAGTCTTGTAACCGTTGGTTTACCTATCATAGCAACAGTTAAAATACCCGTTTCTTACTTGTTAATACTAATGAATTCCTATCTTACTTATTAAGATCCATTTAAAGATTTCACTGTTACAAAAAAAAATAGATTACAAAAATTTGTTTTGCTCTGTCAAATTAAATTAAAAATTAAAGGAACAGTAAAAAACGCAATTTCCTAATTCAAACTAATATAAAGATAACCCATCTAAGTATACGTTTTAATGACAATCCCATAACTAAAGAAAGGAAAGAGCACTCAAAAGTTTTAATAGCATTTTGAAGGATAGTATAAATCAAATCCTATTATTTATGGTTTAAAAACCCCTCGATGCACTCGAAAATAGACAACTATAATAAAATATCCATGCTTCACCCTATAAATTATCGGAAGACGTTCTTTTTATTGGAGTAACGAATGGTGCGATGAGAAATGGCGCAACTTTTACCGATAAATCATCTCTTCTCTGACGGAGAGGAGCTTCCAGCGGGTAACAAGTATTTGGCAATGCCATCCCTTGTTACTTATCTAATGTCTGCAATCAATGGCGTAGAAAAAATACATACGCCTGAAAACAAAGTTTCCAACATATATGTCCAATGAAGCGTAATAATTGAAGACTTAGAGACTGAAGTTAATTTACAGATTGCAAGCTTATAAATAGACTAGCGACCCGCTCCGGGCTTTGCATGGCGTTGAAATTTTCAAAAATCCTCCCTAGCGGATGCTTACGTTGTAAAATAAACCTTTTCAGCTTTCAAGGCTGAGAAGCTTTGGCTGTGTCAGATTGTCATTAACTAGTCAGTCAGCAGGACCAACGTTTTTATAAGTTTATTAGTATGTATAGGTACTGAGTAAATGGTTTATTTTTTTGCTTAGTAGTCATCTCGCACAATTTTATTATTTTCGAAATATGCGAAAAGCCAACTTTAAATTTAAATTATTTTTAGTAGTTAGTCTTCTAGCACACATTTTGATGAAGACTTTTAGTGAGTTTTTGGGCATTTACTTGGGCAGCAGTAAGCACCCCTTATAAGTAATTCTACCATCCTGTTATTTGCATGTAAATAGGTATAGATGTCACCTTTTAGTTAACAAAAAAGAAATATAATTAGTACCTATTCATAATTTGTATGTGTAATAGGTAGTTTCATGTTTTTAAGAACGCAACTTAACTGTAACGTAACTCCTCATTCCCTTACCTCTTCTCTTTTCCTTATTTATATGTATGTAACACCCTATTACGTTTTAGGTACTCTACTAATAAAATATAAAATACCTAGTTCTTAAAGCGGTTATTACACTATTCAATTTGTAGGAAAGCAATTTAGGAACAGTTAGGAACCTAAGTAGTAAATAGTAGTTCTAACTGCGATTACACCTTCTGATTTCCTAGTTAGATTTTCTACTAATTGAATAGTGTAATAGGTAACTGCTTAAGCAACAATAACCATTGACGTCAATAAGTTACATTAATTCTTTCTTCAGTGTTGCCTAAAAGATTCATAGAGAAATCAATCCGATATATCTATTTGGACTATATCGATTGTCTATCATCCTATGTAGGTATTCGTATTTTTAACTGAGGATAGCTATATCTAGTAGTCTATAAAGAACGTTTTAGTATCACCAAGCGGAACGAATATCTACATTTTCTTGTAAATCGTAATTAATCATTTCATTACCGTACCTAGCTACAATGAATTAAAAAGATCTATTTATAGTCATTGATTTAATTTTATTATTTGTAGAGAACGATTGAAACAGCTGGTTTAACGACTCAGAACCAATTTTCTTTATTAACTATATTGTGATAAAGAATTGTGTTGCTCTGTAATTTTTAATCAAAGAAACGACATTACGAGTATAATATTACCCATTTCTTCGACATTTCATTTTACAATGTGCATAAAGTCAAAACAATTGACACATATATACTTACCTAAGTCAAAACATAAAGTAAAATAGTATACATAAAAAAGTATTTTACCTACGCGGTAAAATATTAAATTAATATATAATATTTACATTGTATTTAAACACATTTATATATATTAACTTTACACTTATTATTAACACTATGGAATTTATTATTTTATAACTAAAAAGTGAAAACTAGAAAAATGTGCAAGATTGTTTGTATCTTCTCAATACTAATAATAAATCTGTAAGGGTCTGTAATCTGTAAGTTACTTTGTTTTCAGAGATATCGTGTTTATAGGCTCTGTATATGATTCTGAAACTAAATTGACTATTTTTAGAATTTTTTTCTGTCTGTATGTATGTATGTATGTATGTATGTATGTATGTATGTATGTATGTATGTATGTATGTATGTATGTATGTTCCTCCATAACTCTGAAACGGATTAACTGATTTTCATGAAACTTAGTAGATAAAAATTTGGACGTACGGGACACAGGATAGGCTACTTAATATTTTTCAATGCGGACGAAGTCGTGGGCACCAGCTAGTCAATAATAAAATAATAATTAAAAAACGAGGCGGTCACTTCGGCATCTTGTCAAGGAAATGGAAGTGCTAAATAGACCCAATAGTCGATGGGCCGTGAAATGACGTGTCGGACGAACCGATACCATTTGTTTGATGAACTATTGTTTAGGAATGTAGCAATGGGCGCTAGAGGATTTGCTGCGCTCTTCGGTTTTCTAAAGATATTACGACTGTCGGATTCTGTTATCTTATATTATATACCTACCTAAATATCTCTAAATCTTTATGACTTGCAAAACTTAATCTTTATCCCATTTAAATATGTGCTAATAAATATTGTAACACATATTAAATTACCTCATTAAAAGTCTTAAAAATAAAAATAAAAACATTTACCTAGTTATAGTAAATATAAAAGACTTCTGATAAGAAATAATCCATTAATAGACGTGCCTACTGTGGCTGAAAAATGATGAAAAAAATCTGAGAAAATATGTACAAAAAACTACGCAACATAAACATACTAAATTCCTTTGAATGCTATACCATTGTTAACTTGTTAGAATACAAATTTAATCTTGTTATCAAATTTCATAAGAGAGAAATTTAAGTTAGAGATAAAAAGAGGTTCCCACGTTGCCGGAAGCCGACAGTGATCGCAACGCTTCAGTACTTGTGCTCTTAACTATTGTCCCTTTGTCCTTACTTAGCTTTGTCAGGGCTTCAAAAGAGCGGTTCCTCTTTGTTCTATGGATCTAGTTTGCCGCATTTAATTCGTATTGCATCATTTGTTCCACTTCAATTTTTTGCTCATTCGTCGCTTCAATAGCTGCTCCCTCAGCCTCATTGATGTCGAATCATGATTGTCTTGTTTGATTTTCAATCTATGCATTTGTTTTTTATTATAATATACCTACTTAATAAATTTATATTTAGTTTACTTTAGTAACAACAAGCGACCCGCGTATACATTTTGGAAAACTTGGGTCTGTTTATCACTCTTTTCGTTAGTGAAAACGGAATTATCTGTGTGATGTTTTAGAAGAAGTTAGCGGAGAAACAGACAGAAAGCGAATTTATTTTATAATATTTCTAGTGGCCAGCTCCCGGCTTCGTACGGGTTCAAAATAAAAATTATCCTATCTTTTAAGTTGGCCCAAATTACACGTAGTTACGAAATTTAATCAAAATCAATTCAGTAGTTTAGGAGTCATCCCGTAGACACAACGTGACACGCAATTTTTATATATAGACTAGTGGCCCGCTCCCGGCTTCGCCAGGGGTGCTTTTACTTTAAACCGCCATCTGTGAGAACCTTATGGAACTCACAGATAAATAATTGCTGTATTGAATAAGTATTAACAGATGACGCTATGTTAATAATATTATATAATTAAAAAAATAATAAACAAAATGAGATATAAACTATCCTATCTTTTAAGTTGGACCAAATTACATATAGTTACGAAATTTTATCAAAATCGGTTCAGTAGTTTCGGAGTTTATCCCGAACATACATCGTGACACGAGATTTTTATATATAAGATATAGATGTACAAGATATAGGTGTAGATGTAGTAGTTATATTACATACTAAAAATAGTTATATCACATTATATAGGTATTATAAAGCATTGGTCCCTTTCACAGGGTTCCAAGCATGATACATATGTACATATAATGTAGTATATATACATTATACATATACGAGTATATACCAGAATCAGAAATCAAAACATTAAGTCGTCTCATAAATATAATTGGTTACTACGTTGTTATTCATTAGCAAATGTTAAGTTATATTGATCATCAGCAAGCTGTTATTAAAGTTCAAGAACACAACAACTAGAAACACCGGTGAAATTTGCATTTCGCTTTACTTCGACAACGAACGTCGTCTAGGACCACCCGCGAAGACGTCGGTATTCATTTCAATACCAACCATATTGCAATGGGACAGAATCTCAAATCAGGAATCCCTGTTGATTCCCATCGTATCGTTGGCAATAAAGCGCTCTGCAATCTACTCGCGTCTACTTGTGCAAATTTCAATATGTGTACCAGAAGGATATTATTGGTTCTCGTGTAGCTCGTCGCGAGTTTGCAAAGTACCTAGTAATCAGCTCAGGTTTAATAATAGCTTTCAAAACACCGGAATTCTCTGAACATCGTAGCTCTATTAAACCCCGACGCCTGACGCAAAGACGGGGTGTTATAATTTGACGTTTGTGTCTGTGTATTTGTCTATCATCAGCCTATTTCCTAATTAACGAAGGGATTTCCCCCAACTCCCAAATGTGAAAGGTATGCTGTTACTTCGGTAGTAGCCTGTTTCTCAACACCCAACTTACAGTTATATAGAGCTCAATAGAAATTCGTTTATAATCTCTTTATATTGTATATTAGTTTGTTTTATTTTAAATTCTCTTCAGATAGGTACCTACTGTATTTGTAAACAATATAGCTGCAACATTCGAATCTCATTAGCGAACACAACAAGAGAAAAAAAAGCTTACAGTAATAAATTTTAGCGAGGCTCAAGTCCAAACGTTTACGGTTCCTTTTAATTTGGTTGCCATTGTCGAGGCATCCCGCTGAGCGCTGCCCGACGGATTTCTTGTGAGAATTCCAGCTGCTTTAAACATTACTTCTTATTAGTCGATTACGAATGGAAATTAAACACTACGTCACAACAGTTGGACACAAATAACTAATTAAAGTTAATTCAAGAAATTATCTACAAGCGATATGCACTTAGACTTAGCTTATGCACTTAGACGATATCGTGACAACGTATTTTAAAAAAAATTAAGCAGATGTTTATTGCAAAAGGTGCAGGTAGACATACTTAAACAGCTAATAAATGAAATCACCTTTCTGGTCTACCAGCTATTGACGGTTTCGTAGAATCTGTGTTTATTTTAAATGATTGAAGTGATCCCGAAGTTCTTATTGCTGTTGGTTCAGTCCACCGGTGAATGTGATACGGATGACGTTGCATTTTATGCTACCACACCGTGTGACTATACTCGGACAAAATTAATAGTGAGTTCGGTTATCGATTGCAGCGATAAACTTGTTTCTGTGTCGATAGGAACTTTTTATACTATACATCAATCATCGGCTCGTAATTGAAAACATACAGATGGTGCCTTACGGTAAAACAATAACTAATGATCAAGTAATCTGACATAGAGATTGTGATATGATTAAATTCTTTCGTGATGTTCACATATTGTGTTTTATTACGAGTGTTCTGTATGAAGCTGGAATTCAAGAATTTGAGAATGAAGTGCGACACGTGTTTGCAAAAGATTCGACACCAACTGCGGACCATCTGTACGGCAGAACGTGCCGTTTGGGCTTCACATTAAGATTCCCACACATAAAATTGAATAAAAAAAGCTCCATAGGCGACGGCCCCTTTCCAACTCACAACATACAAGCAGGTAAGCGAATCTTTACGATCCTTTCAAAATGAAGTATAAGAATTTGTCCGAAGAATTTTGCATCTTATTACTGTTAATTAAAGAATAAATTTAATTGTTTTCTCTCTTACGATAAATATACAGTGGTTATTTTGTAAGAGAAATATTTAATTTCTTTACTCTACAGACTGGTTGCATCGTGCATGTTATATATAATTAATTTAATACTAAGAAATCCTTTACCGCCTTGCTGCCTTATAAAGCTGACTTCCTGGATGTTGAATGTAGGTACTCTGCATTAATATTAAAACATATACTAATATCACCTAGAAATGTTAACATGTAAAGGAATTGTTATATAGGTCCAAAACACATAATCATTTGTTACGTGAATAACATATTATATTAACATATCTAAATTAAGGTTCTATTTCTAGGAATTAACTTCAGGCTTATATTCGTGATTGGTTTCCAAAACATATTTTCACTTACTTCTGCTACTTAAATTTATTACTGTAATTCTTAATTATTATTATATGAAACTAAAAACTACTTTTAACAGGAAATGTAAACTGCAATATAAACAAATGTTTTGAAATTACATAATACACACATTAATAATAGAGTAATACATCAGTAATGTAAATAATAAATTCTCATTCCTTATTCGGTTTAGTAGTCATCTCGCACAATTTTATTTCGTACAAAATGTGCGAAAGGCGTAGTTATCTTGCACACGTGTTATTTTTTAAAAAAAAAAAACTTGAAATAAAAGTACAGTATCGTACAAAAGTGATACCTAAGTGATACCTAAGGGAATATTTAATGACAATCAACTAGTATCAACACACAGCTAAAACCAGTGAGTCTAGAAAGCTGAAATTTGGAATTTCAAGAATTTGAAATTATAAAGCTTAAAATTTAGAAGGCTGAAGCTCAATTTGAATGAATTTTGTTTTTGACAAAATCCAAAACAAAAAAGAAGATTTTTGAAGATGTTTTTGATTTTTTGAAGCTAAGAAAGTATTTTTGATAACTTCAACTCCTTGCGAAGCCGGGGGTTGATCGCTAGTCAGATTATAAATTGAATTCAGCTGTGAGCTTATCGCTGTCAATAACTGTGTGCTCGTGACTGGATTTCGGCTAATCATTGAAGGGTTTTAACCGGCTGTGACAGCGGACATTCCAGAACCGCCTTGTTCGCGGTAGAACCGACAGAACGCGGCGCTGTCTGTCGGGCGGCGCGCAATCAAAACAGAACAGTGAGAAAGTGTCATGTTGCCGTGACAAACAAACTCAGCATTATAAACGTGAGCCCGAGCCCGCACGATACACTTTCTATTTGAACTAAGCAGCAGTGAGCAAACTCTACATATATTAACACTGTGTTGCTTACAAGGTGTGAATTATATGACACCGAAGCACAAATCAATGTACAACAACCCTGTTGTGCAAGAGAAAGGTGTTTAGCAAACTATTGTAAAAAAATGTTACTAATATTAGAGTTAGTCCATTTCCCTATACCTCGTAATCTTATATCTTATTAAGGTGGGCAGTGCACTGCAACACCTATGGCGTTGCATACAATAAACTAAGTATACTTACGGTTGATATTGATAAGTAGATTTTTGAATAATAAAGTAATGAAATAAAGACATAGTGGACAGTAAAAGCCGCAATGGATAATAGCAGTTATTATTATTATTTATTTATTTATTTTGTTATTATGGCGATGTGATTTTGTATATGTATTTTTATATATACTTACATAAATATCAATGCCATAAATAAGTTTCGAAATAATAAATCTGTATTCGACATTAGTTGTTTTGTATTGAATTAGGTGCTCAAAATCACATATTTAATAATATTTTTACAGATACATTACAGCTACATACAGCTTTGTCCGAACCTTAATTACATTCAGATTTTATCAATAATTGCTCCCATGCGAGGCCGAGGCTATATCTACTCTATACTAATTACCTTCTTTATCTAAACTATCTTTATCTTATATATATACCTATCTAAACATATTTCAAAATAAAGTCGCTGACCCCGTCTGTTTCTTTCTCCACTAACTTCTTCTAAAACACCGTACGGATTTTGATAAGTTTTTCACTAATCATAATTAAGTACGATAAACGAGGATGGTCGATAGTTTGATATAAATTTGACGTGATAACGCACAAGTATGTAGTCTATAGTCTGTTGCGTATAGCTAACCATAAGCTGTACGCAATGAAAACAATAATGTTATGATAGGAGGCGACTGCGGAGGGATCGTGTTTATTTTAAACGTTACAAAGCGCTGGAAGATTATCATTCTCGTAATTCTATACCTCTTTATTGTGTGCCTACTTTACCTCAGTGTCATTGTTTAACGATGTAACACAAATCCTGTTAACAGTAATGACTATAAATAAACCTTTATCACAGCTTTTATGTTAGCATATTGACTCATTAATAAACGAAGTTATTACTGCAAAGTTATAACGGAAAGCTTAATGGAGAGTTGTGTAAGTGTGAGAATAATCATGCACACTCAGCTGTCGTCGGCATATTTACATCTCTATACATATGCATAAATAATAAGCCTCTATTTCGGTATAACATACACAATCAATTTTTATTCTAGGTAAAGATTTCAGGTGTTACAATATTCATATATATCCTCAAGCGTTATATTTTTCAACGCAGACGAAGTTGCGGGCACCATCTAGTAACAAATAAACGTGAAACTATTGTACAATCACCTACTATAGAAAAAGACTGATTGCTGACCCTGCGTGCCTAGGTCAAGCTGTAAATTTGTTTTGTCTAAATAGCGGACGGACACGCCTTATTTAACCAAATCATTTTATATTAATGGTAGTCTTATGTATTTAACCAGTTAACAAGACTAGTGTCAATCCGTCAGTCTACAACGTCGTTTTAAAATCGAAAAAATCAAAATCGTATGTTGCTTTTTTATCATTCACAAAGTTGTCATAATAGTTATTATTTTAATCTTGAATAAACTTCTTTTTACAAGATATACTATAAATTTTATTAATACAGAGTAAATTCATTTAATTTTAATTTACAACAACTTAAATTAATACATGGTACTACAATATATATATAAAAAAATATATTTAAAAAATTGTTTAGGAAGCCTGATTGCATTAATGAAAATTATATGTTAAGATAACATAACAAGATAATAGTTCTTTTTCAATTTTCTACTTCAACCTTATCTGTAATAACCTACAGAAACGCACCTAAAACTTATTACTGAAATAGAGAAAATAAAGTCACATTTATGCTTCGTAAATCTATTCGAGCGAACGTTTTTCATAGATCTTACAACAGGTTTTTCGATTAATCATTAAATCTACTGTCAATGTCACTGGAGACGATAAATCTACAAAGAAAATTTATCTCAAGTAGATAATATAAAATCTCTAATTTAAAATCTTTATGTGGAAAGAGAGTGTTGTTATGAAACCTATTCAAATACATAAATCGATTTACGTACATCTGTACATTGGGATACCTGGTTAACATATATTTTATTTTAAATGTACATATTTTTGAGAACCCGTAGATATTATTTGTCACATTTGAAGTAATTACACACATTTTTGTATTTAATACATTATATGTATGTATGTGCTTTGCGAGGCTTTATGTCAGAAAATAATTTGATTAAAAAGGTATTCGGAGTAATGTAATTATTGTTACATCCAGCGATTCCTATCCAAACCATTAACGAAATGAAACTGCTATTAAAAATTTAAATCGAATGAAGTAAATAGCATTTCTCTTGCGTTAATGACAAACAAGACCTGTAAGACTAAGAATCTTCGATGAATTCCAACTTCCAGCTCGTAGATACCCTTTATCTGTCTGTGCCCTATGGGGAAATCTGAGCCTAACAGTGCGACGATAATGAATACATTATATGACTTATATAGGCTATAGATACTTTTACTTTACATACAAGTATAAACTTGTATATTCACTGGAAAACCGGTCTCAAATATTATGTATTCATAATACAGTGTTCGTTAGCATTTCAATAAGCAATGTTAATGAAAATTACAGTGTAATGATATGAATGGTTATCATTTTTATGCGGTTATCATATGAATAATATAATACAAAGCTTTTTGCGCAATGATTTTTTTGTTTTCATTCATAATTTTTAACCCCCGACGCCCGACGCAAAAATGGGGTGTTATAAATTTGACGTGTGTGTCCTGTGTCGCCCCCAAACGGGTGGACCGATTTTAATCTCTTTTTTTAAAATTATTTGTAAGTTGACGTGATCGAAATGATTCTTAGCTATAATTTATGAAGATCTGTTCGGGCATTTGAAGTCCTTCAGCCCATTTCCTAGTTTTCACTAACTTCCACAGGTTTGATTGATGTGAAATTTGGTATACTGTTACTGTTTCCGTGACGTGGTAACCTTGACCTGATGCTGCACCATGAAGTAGTCTGCGGAACACCCAACTCATTAACTTTACAGCGGGGTTAGTTTATAATTATAATTATAGCTTGTAATTACTTTAATAGATGATTTGTAGTGTTGTGTCTACCGACTTACCCGTATAGTAATATAGAAAACAGTTGACTTCCGAACCTCAAAGTGCGAGTGGATCGAACTTTACTGCCTATAAAGAGTTTATTGCCCATTGTCGACGATTATTACTTAACCCTCATGACTTATGAAGTAATAAATTCGCTCTTTTCATACCGACAGTGCTGTAAGCGAATAAATAAACTGGAGTAGGTAATATTAATATTAACAGTATATTATAATATATATTTATTTTTATTTATTTCTTTAAGAGGAAAATTAGGCAATCCACATTTTGTTAGTAGAATAAAAACTTAATTCTAAATTGTAATGTCCTCATATATAATTATGTAAGAATAGCAATATGAGCCTTGTGGCCCGCCAAACATAATTTATTTTCTAAAGGACACAATGTGAATAATCAGAATGTAGTGTTCCTGTATATTTTAAACGTATCTGCTAATTTAGGTAGACGGCCAATTTAGGCCAATTTTTTTTGCAAATTATAAACAAGGCAATCTTACTCATTCGCCAAAACAACAGCACATAATAATATGTTTTTGTTTCTTGAAAAAATATCTGACACGGCGACCAGTAGCGCCCAGTTTTATATATTTTTAGACGATCCCTCTTAAACCTAACTTCTTCCAGGATAAAATTTATCCCATATGTTAATCCAGGCAATAAACTATATGTGTGCCAAATTTCATCCAAATCCTCACAAACTTTCGCATTATGCGAGTGCGATTTACGATCAAACAAATTGTGAATTGTGGTTCATAACCTGATAATCACATTTATCTGAATCTATTCCAAGAAATGGTAACAATTTAAGGTCAACTTTTAGAGTTCAGTGATCTGATAACATAAATGCCTATAGCTACATTATTATTACTGTATACTCTGATGATCGTAAAGATCTATTCAGAATAATAAAGGCAAATATATAATACCGCTTTGAATTTAGTGATTGAAGATGTCGATAAGCTTATATTATCAACCATTGGCTTGGCTGCAAATAACTTATTTGTAATTGTGGTGCGATCAGCGAACTTGAATACTTTGTATAAGGAGGGCGCATTACGATAGTAATCGGATTTGTACCAGGCCCCGCACTTGTACAATTTGCGTGCGTTTTGACACGAGCGCCTTGCCGATGATACTCGTGTGTCAGCTAAATAGAACGATATCATTGTTATTTTTATTTATGAAATTTTATAACAATATTTATTTATTTATTTAATTATAGTCTATTTTTAGAGACGTAATATCTGTAACAGAACACAACATAACAGAATTTGTTAAGGTGGTTTCTCTCGCTCCGAACAAACTGCAGCGCGGATAGATGGCGCTGATTTTTTAAATTGATGTTTTTAATTTTTTTTTGAATGAAAATGAGCATATAATTTAATTGGAATAGGGTAGGCGGTTAAAGTGTAATATTAGTAATGTATTTTAGTATATTTCAAGTATATATTAGTTTTAAATTACTTGTAATTGTAAGGACAATATCGCCATCCCCGCAGTAGTCACTCACGCACACTTTTAAGAACTTATTACGTACTAAAGTGTTTGCCAATTTCGTCGGCTAGCTAAGACGCGTGTTAGAGCCAACGAGTTGACTATGCGCTCACAATAAAGAAACACCGGTTCCAATCTGTAGGTCCTTTCTTATTTTATTATTTTTTTGCTTTATAATTACAAAACATCCATACTCATATACGAATACCATAAAAGCGAGAAGCAACTGCGGAACGACACCAGTGCCTTCTGAATATATTTTTACTTCTTGTAGTAGATTATATTTTCTTTTTCTTTGTATAAATATAAGTGTTTTTGTTTGTACATAGGTTTTATTTTGGAAATTTTCTTTGTTTTTTGAGCTTTTATGTATTATTTAGAAAGTGCGTAACCTCACCATCGGCTCTAACGGAAGACCTTGTGGCTTTCTATATGTTGGTGTTTGTCTTTCCATATGTTACTTATGTATGTTTTAAATGTCCTTTACTACGAATCAAATCTTATTCTATTCTATAAATGTGAAAATAACTCTGTCTGTTTACCTTTTTACGTCTACTCAACTGATCACCATGAATTTTTGCATACGTTGTCAGGGATACCGGAAAGGGCATATTATAGTACCTTTAGTCCAGAAAAAGGTACTGTTGCCGAGGGATCATATGAAATTATAAAAATTAACACCTGGCAGAAGAGTTATAGCAATAGAGATGACATGCGTTATATCGCTTATTTATTTTTAAATTTGAACGCGGACTAAATCGCCGGCACCAGCTTGTCTATACTAATATTATAAAGAGAGAAGATTTGTATTTTTGTATGTTTGTAATTAATAAACTCAAAAACTACTAGGCTGATTTTTTAAAATTCTTCTACCTATAGAAAGCTACATTATCAGTGAGTAACATAGGCTATATATTATTTATAAAGTTACATGATGAAGTCACGTGCTATTATATTTATAAAAGACTAGTTGTTGTTGTAGTTTGAGTTTGAGTTTATAAACATGCAAAAATACAAATCTTCTCTCTTTATTATAATAGTATTTTAGTAAAAAATAATAATAAAAAAGCCACAATTTTTAATAGGTACTTTTTATTTTAGGCCCTTAGAAACCCAACAAAAAAAAAACATTCAAATCTATTCATTATGACAGGATAAATGTCTAATTGTGCTGAACTATTGGTGATGTGATGATGTCATCTCAGTCCATCGGGATTTGTCGAAGTCTTCTTCTGAAACAAGAGAGAATGTTAGGGGTGTATATAATATGCGAGAGCTAACCACTAGCGGATTGAGAAGGTTTACATGGGGTCATTGTATGCCTGCCTATGAGCCACGTCAGGTCTATGTGAGAACCGTCCGGTTATGGGGAGGTCCACTCAAATTATTATTTCAATTGATTTATCTTACAGATTAAATTATCTAAACTTGAAGAACTGTTATTTGTCTCTAAAATACTCTTATTTTGTGATTTTGAGAAACCGAGGACACAACCTTACTACTACCGAATAGTTTGTTTCTGTTTACATGTAAAATATTTTGATTTGTAAACAATACTTTTGCCTGACAATATTAATAAATAAGTAATAAAAACACTGATTTTGAAATAAGTAATTAATTAGTATGTTTTTATTATTACTTGATGTTGCATATTTTGACACTTTTCATCAATTCATGCAGCAAACTTGAAATAAAGTCAATCTTTTAAATTTAATTTTACTATAAATAAGGTATACCAAGTGAGGTATAAGTCTTATTATTTAAAAAAAAAACTATTAAATGTGATTAGAAATTCACTTAATTTACCTTACAAACTTTCTTTCCTACTTGTTTAAATAAATAAATAATAAATGTACTTATTCAATAATGGTATGTTAGCAATATAAATAAAATTCTACTAGAGAGAGTCGCAACAATAGTTGTTCAACATAGAACTATGTTCAAATGCATTTTTCTCGTAGATTAATTAGCACTATAAAGTTCCATGTTTTTAAAGGATAGAAAGAAAAATACATAGAACATAAAACTACATGACATTCATAACTCAGAAAGTGCAAAAATTGTAATATAGAACCTTGTAATAGTGAGCCAACGATATGCCATTATTATAGCCTCCTCCTGTTCCCGATTCTTGGTGGTATCATGGTATACCCATTGGTATTCCGCCGTAAGATGGCCCTTCGCCCTTCCAAACATTGCCTAATGATTTTTCAATACTAGATTGCAGAACAGTTCCATAGTTTAGATATATATATACACTAATAAATGCAAAACTAATAAAAATTCAGATTAATAAATTACCAAATAAATAACTTATTTAATAATAACTGAGATAATAATCGTGAGCAATATTATCAATTATAAATAAAGTGACGTTGACACTACAGACAGACAAATGGGTTCAGTTCAGTGTTGCCGTATCTATAAAGACTTCTTCCCTAAACATATTTTGCTAAAATATTTATTTTAGGTATTTCTATTTGGAAAATAAAATTGTAATATTACGTCATATAGCCGGGAGTCGTTACAACAATTATCGTTTAATAATTATATACCTAAATAAATTGATACAAATATTAAACCACAGACAAAACAATTTGAAAAGTATAAATTTTGTGTCTGTGACATTTTAAAATGACTAATATGATTGGAAAGTCATAAAAAGATTATTTACAATATACGAAAGATAACGAGAAACGGATTTTTGTTGTGATGTATTTCCCCTTATTTCTTGCTAAAATGTTTGCAGTTAGCAACACAGGTGTCCAGTCGTCGAAAGAATAGTCGATGAATATTGTAATGTAGACAGTGAAATAGTGCAATACCTGCTATCTCGCTCTGACTACAGCAATGAACAGTAGTAGGTGTTGAATATTGGCAACTATGCGCGGACGGCGAAGTGCGATCTGGCAACGTACTTGTTTGCTGTACACGTGATCTTAGCTAAAAGCGTACGACACTATCGGTGTTCACTCACACATTGACAAAAATGAACAAAAATTACGGTCTCATTTAAGCTATTTATCTATTGTTTTCTTTGGGGAAATATAATTTGGCGGAAATTGGGACTAAATTAAACGCTGTAGGATGTCATTTCAGTGTAAAATTTTGCTCCGTTTGTTCATATTTGGTAAATTTTATTAGTATGAAAATCGTCCCCCCTTAACAACAAAGCCTGCACAAACAAAATATCATCATTCATCTATACTAGAGTTTGTGATATTGACTTGAATTATTAAACATTTTCAATATATATCTATTTTTGGATCTCGCTCGTGAATCTAGTTACAAGTAAGTATAAATTTATTTCACTAGATCTAGCTTAGTGAAGATTGAAATTTTCAAACAACGCACAGAGACGGACCCTAAAATTTTATAATAAAACAAACAATTAAAAGAAATTGTAGATTCAAAACTGATTTTACAATATTATTGATTTTAAAATAAAAATAATAAATCCACATAAAAACTCGAGTGTTCTCACAATAGATGACGACCGAAATTGCGTCCCAGAAGACGCCATTGATTTTATTGAAATCGACGCAGCGTTCATACTATTTCTTTCCATAGCACAAAGTTATTTTCACAACAAAGCACGCGGAGCGTTGTGAGCTTCTTATATTAGACCTCTCTTGAGCCATCCCATTGTACTCCTAATGCCGCTGCCGTATTATATTAATGCGATAAACATCTCAGACACGAGATTTGAGCTCTTTTTTTTCTCGGTTTAATATTGGCGAGGAACACTAGACAGCATTAACAGCCGGGAAAGCGGTTCTCTGGTTACACGAACTTTATCTGTTACGAAGATCGGAGGGGAAGTATCCAATTCTATTAACGAAATCTTCCTGCAATCTAATATTACTCTCACACAAAAGGTCTAACCGCAACTGTGTCTGAATTTACTTTTTTCCGTATCCTATTTTCGATAATATTATTGCTTGAGATTTTTTTTATCAATGAAATGTTATGAGATGATATGGATTAGTATAATGAGGGAGAACACATTGTATACGACGTTATGACAAGGCATGAAAGTACAAATGACGCGAACGTTCCTTGAGTCACGCCCTATTCTTACAATGAAACTGTGCCTACACTGAATAATTGCTGTATTTAACTCGAGAGATGTCCCAGCTTGCATCACGAATACAATAGAGTATTTAGTTCGTATGAATCTTAAAACAAACGGTTGTCCCGTACTCGTCTCATAACAAAAAAAAAACCTGTCAGTCGTAGGACTACACGTCAGAAGTGAAAACGTAGCTTCACAAAAATAATTGTATGATATTTAAATTCCTTGTTATCGAATTAGGTGAATTATCAATCGCAAGAAATACAAGAGAAAATATATGACACTGACACACAATGACAATAAATAGAACATAATTATTTAACATGAACTTCATAATAACAGACCATTAAAAAGGTTTTATGTTGATATGAAACTAGATTATTGGTCAGAGGTGTACATACCATATTGATCCTTGTTATCATATCTAGTAAGTTTACTTTCATATGCAGTTGTCTGCTTATTGTTCTTTTTTAAAATTATTTTAAATTAATATCAGCTACATCAACGCTTACATTACATTACATGACACTGTCGCGAGTTCAATGATTTTATCCCATCTCAAAAATTGTTCTTTTTTTAAATTTATTTTAAATCAATATCAGCTACATCAATGGTTTTATTACATTACGTTACATGACATTATCGCGAGTTCAATGATTTTATCCCATTTCAAAAATGACCAACGCGCCTTCACTTGAAGTTTTCACTTTAAAAATCATCCCTTAGGTAAAAAATCAAAGACTCTTGCTCACACTCCCCTTGACTATATATCCTAATTCAACCCATTACAATATTTTTAATTGATTTTCTTCACTCAAGACAGCATATATTATTGTTGCGCTGTGGTTGCGGTTATGCAAATTCAAAAATATTGTTTCAAGAATATAAGTGGAACCTAATGGAATGAGATATTTGTATTAAATATCTAATCTCTAAACCACGCAACAAACTGAACTAGACTTAGTAGTTTTGGCTGTGCGTTGAAAGTCAGTTAAGACAACAATTTTATACAAGAAAAAAATAGCGCCCCTCACCTCCTTTCCGCTTCACACTGAGTTAAAATTTTCAAAAACCTTTTTTTAGCAGATGCTTACGTTATAAAATAAACCTGTGTTCGAAATGTCAGCTTTCGGGACTTAGTAGTTTTGGCTGTGCGTTGATAGTCAGTCAGGACTATCAACGCAGTCAGACTATTGTTTGTTAAAGTAGGTATAGATTACAGCTAGATTCTCATGAAACGAATAATTAGTGGCTTATAACCAGTGATATGTTACATATCACTGCCTTTAACCAAGTATATCTTGCATCGCAGGATCCAAAAATGGTGTGTGTGCGCTGTAAATGTGAAGGAGTGCCAAAAAAGTCAAATGTTCATTATAATAAATAAGTTATTGACATGAATAACTAACTTATTGAATGAATTTCATTATAAATTCAATTTCGTTACATGACTCAGATTTTAGGTGAAAATATCCCTTGCAGCAGATTTGCAGATTTCGATATAACGACCAATTTCTTTGTTATTACGGTTGAAATTTGCTTGAAATGACATTACAATTTACAAACAAGCTAAATGGAAATGCACTTGCAAAGATCGTAAAAAGATTATTACTTGAAAGTGAAAGAATGTCGCTTTGTAATGTTGCTGAGTAATCGTTCCGAGTTGGCTCTGCAAGTATTTATGCGTTACGACTTACGACCCTAACCACAATGGAATATTTAACGCGGAAATAAAACTTTTACACTTCGCTGTCCATATTTCATTTTGATCGTGACATGTAAATGCCTGACTTTCAAACATTTACATAGAAATACGGTGTTTAACTTCTAACGCCTATAGTTACTCATAAATATTTAGTACTAGCTTTTGCCCGCGACTTCGTTCGCGCCCCTTTTTCTCATGTGTTAAGACATTTATTCAATCTTTCTTAGGCGTTGAATTTTCCTACTTTTTTCTGGGTAAAACGTTGTCAGCAATACAAAAAAGGACATAAGGTAATGTATGTCTGCATAGCTAACAACGTGCATGTAAAATGATTGAGCAGTTAAGGCCTGAAAGCGTAACAAACAAAAACACAAACTCACTTTTCCATTTATAATATTAGTTGATAAGCTATATTGATTTATAAGCTGATTTGTTAAGTACTTAACAAATCAGCTTAAATATCTCTAAATAGTTATTATTTGTGTTAGGTAGTTTAATTTATTTTTATCACTGCTCATTGCAAATTTTTTTCTTCATTATAAATCTTCCCCGGACTTTGACAAATACTTTAAAAAAATAGCCGAATTGGTCCAGCCCTTCTCGAGTTTTACGAATAGCAACACATTTAACGATTAATTTTTATTTAAGTAAATTTATAGATTTATAAAATCGTAGTAAAACTATTTACTGGACGCTATAATTAATCGTAATTAATATATTACTTCTAACGGACAAATTGAATATTATAATTCTATTAATTAAAAGTCATAGGGACTCACTGAGGTTTCTCTCTCAGTGAATAACTAACGAGTGTCATGACTAATTAAGAAGTCCAAGCGGTCCAACTACTAGCAGACCTCGTTTTAATGCCGATACATAATTTAGTAGTGCTTGTACATACATAATTTTTTAACTATTAGTTCTATTAATATATTTTTATTTAAATTTTTGGATTACTTCAACACATCTGCAGTGATGACCACACCATCATCATAAAGGTGTTCTTAAGTTTTTTAAACTCTTCAAACTGATTGAGTTTATTCAACTGACCATACCCCAGGTTAAAAGCGTAAAACGGAAAATAAGGGGAAAATATTAAATAACAATGTATTCAGTAAAGAAAGTTCAATATTAAACGCCAATAAACTTTCAGACGTACAAGTACACAAAGAATCTAAAGAGACGACTGGTAGAACGACACCTTAATAAGGCGCGAGTGAAGCGAGACAAGTTCGCTTGATGGATTTATATTATAGTCCGGCTTGTTTATTGGCAACTCGGTGATTGACTTTAAACCAAATATAGCTAATAGTAGTATTATGAACTCAAAAACACAATTTAATGTGACTTTTATTGACTAATTCAATAATAAACATATTAACTTAATGAATAAATAAAATAAATAAATAAATATCTTCACACATTCCACACAACACCATCTAGTTCCACACTAAGCAACTTAATGCTTGTATTATGGATACCAGACAGTTGATATAATACATAGATTACTTTTTTTTTGTAAATACATACATATTATAAATACAAACATCCATGACTCAGGTACAAAGGTAAATGTTAACACATAAACACTTGCCCCTAGCGGAATTCGAACCCGCGACCGTTTGGTTAACAGCTAGGGTTACTAGCCACTAGACCAAACATGTCGTAGATGTAGTTTCTTGGAAGAAGATCTTGTACAAGACTAACAAACGTTAAATATGGTTAGAATTTAGAAATGCTGTTACTTACTTACTTAAATATATCGAACCAATTGAAAATCATGGCGTGAAATGCTAATGGAATCCTGCAAGTCTCATATTTCAATTTCATTTTACTAGAGAAGCTTATTTGAATATCTAGGCCTGCTTTGTAGTCCATGTTAAACTGTCTGTAAACTGACAGTTGTAAACTAAATTACACGGAATTCATTTCTATAGCAACCTAAAGGTATCGGCTACCAAATATCAAAAGAAAATAATCTAAAATTGACAAAAGAATAACGAAACAAACATAACTCGTATCTAGTGTAAAACGAAAGAACTTTCTTGCCAACCCAGTAATTTCTTCAACCTCATGTTCATTATCGCAGAGAAGCAAAATGTTTGCATTGCGCAAAGATATCTCTGAACCTGTAGTAATTAGAGAAACATAATTGCATGTCTATTTGGAGCTGGAGGAGCATAATTGTGATTAGCATATGTTTGAACAAGACCTCTCTACCCACACACCGAATATAACAAATTAAATAGAGTCAAACGTTGCATTCAATTGGGTGTAGATTTTGGTTTGGGAAACTTAACTTCGGTGTATATCTTGGTATGTATGTGTAGTGAATAGCAAACGGAATTTCAAACGCCGCAGTCTTAAGTTATTCAAGAGGTTTGTGAGTTCTATTCTGGAATACAGAACGAAATACATTGATGTTGTGGCTGGCAAGTTGCAATGTAGTAAGTTCTGTCTACGATGCGGGGACAGTAGGCAATGCAAACGTGGCAACCACGTCTCCTTTTTGTTTCCCGGAAGACGTAAAAGATAAATTGTATTTCAGAGTTGTTGGCTTGGCTGGTCGCGTGCAGAACGAAGATCCATTAATGTAGTCAGCCCGTGTGGTGCCGCCAACAAACAAATTACTGATGCAAACACGTCGCTACACGCGAGCCAGCCTTGAAAGCCTTTTGCTTGCTTTGTCAATTTTGCTCCTCCCTCGTCGTATCGCTCCGAAGTCGTTCGACCGGGTAATTTGATAAATGTTATTGTTATTGGCTGTGCCAACAGAAGTAATTGTTTTAGAGTTTACTCTGTATAAGTACGCACTCCCGCCATAATTTACTTACATTTCGTTCACATTTCACATCTATGAAGTGACGTTGAAGTTGCTTTTCTAGGGTAGGTACTTCTTCAAAGTATGACTTAACAAAATTCAATTACTTACCTTGAAAAATTTACTAGCGTTTTATATAATAAAAAAAATATACTAGCGTCAATATATAATATCGATGGCTTAGATCACAGGTGTGCGCAAAAAAGTAAATTTTACAATAGATGTGTTATTTTTTTAATTATCTAGTGCATTTAGTGAAGTTACCACATATGAGCTATTAGTAAATTCTGACCGGTACTCGGTATGCTTATCACAATTGCGGAATTCGAAATTTTTGCACTTAAAACCGCATCAGATGAGTAGAGATTAGAGTTGAGAGTACTGAAATATACTTATAGCGACTTTGTTTTTTTCTATACTAAATGCATCCCGCAGTTTCGTCCGCTTTAAATTTGGATACCCGTTGTGCGTTTAGCTCACAAAGGATTTGATTTGATAGCGCTAATAACTGCCTGCTGTTAAAGCAATAATAAAAGTTAAGCAAGTTGATATATTTATATTTTGATCGATTTGTTTTAAATATACTAAAATATATTTTATCCAACGATAAATAGCCTATGTTACTAGCATGTAGTGTAGCTGTCTATTAGCGGAGTAATTTTTAGTCATTTCAGTATTTTTGGAACTAATCCATTGCATATCCTTACATATTATAATATAAAACAAAAGTCCCTATTGTATGTTAGCGATGATCTCAAAAAATACTAAACGGATTTTCATGCGATTTTCACTAGTGAAAGAGCATTAAACAAGAAAGGTTTTTATATTAATAATATTAATTGCACCCGAAAGGAAAAAAATTGCACCCGCACGAAGCCGGGTCGCTAGTACTCATTATACCTATATTATATCTTAGACAATGTCTTTATCATCATCATTATATAGGTATTTTTGCTATTATTATATTTTTTACACGTAGGTTTAACAAATTGCATAAGACAGTAACTTAGCAAAAGTTAACTGATTAAAAAAATATTCAACACGTATCTCTAAATTTTAAACCCGGTACGTGTATCTCTAAATTTTAAACTATCTACCGTTCCCAGCTGAAGTAACATGCAAGAGAAGCGTTGTGAGCACATGGAGGGTCTTGCGTTACATAATAAAAGGGGGTCGGATAGGGGGTTACATGGCTCCGCTAATTTCGCAGTCTCATGGGCTCAAGCCCCCTCCAGCACTTGCTGCCACAATCCTGTCTTACTGTGCGGATTAAGCCCTTTTAAGCGTATAATAAAGAAATTAAGACGAAACTCATTTAAATTTGTTGTAATAGACCTGTTGAAAATAAAGTTTGTAACTCAAATTTACGTTGTAAACAAGCTTAATGAGGTTCGCTTGTAGATATATAAAATTAGATATCAGCAAGGGAACCTTTTTTGAGGTGCATTCATTGAACAATCCATACTTATTTCTATATCTTATCTATATTATCTATACTAATATTATAAAGAGAAAAGATTCGTTATTTGGTTTGTAATGAATAAACTCAAAAACTACTTAAGCGATTTTAAAAATTCTTTTACCTATACAATATCTGCGAGTAGCATAGGCTATATTTTATAAAGTTACGCGGCCGAAGTCGCGTGCAATAGCTAGTTACTCATATTTTGACAAAAATATTTCAGTTTGGGAAGTTCCGGAGAATTTTCTTTTTTGAAAATTCTCAGAGCTTTACAAATGTCTCAGTGGTGACATTTTGACTCTAAAACGTTCTTTACCTATGGGTCTTATAAAAACTGCTCTAAGGAATTACTCTGCGAAATTAGTTAGTCAGGTATGAGGAGATCCGTAGAAAAGCTAAAATCACAGTTCTCGAGTTTTCAAAAATAGTTTTATTTTTCAGACAAAACTAATACCATTTAGACTTTACTAACAGGTTTGTCAATACACGTGGGCGACTCGTCTGGTGTCGTAGGTGTTAAGTGATCATTTACAATAAAGTGAGCCGTCTCGTCGCCCTGTCTGCTGTATATCGAAATATATATATCACTAGCTGTTGCACGCGACTTCGTCCGCGTAACTTTATGAAATATAGCTTAAGTTACTCGCTGATAATATAACTTCACAACAGTGAAAGAATTTTTCAAATCGGTCCAGTAGTTTCGGAGCCTATTCAATGCAAACAAACAAACAATCAAATCTTTCCTCTTTATAATATTAGTATAGATATCTGTAATGTGCCTAATCATCTTCATCTTTTCTTTGTTATATAAATAAATGTAGTAGGTATCTACAAATGTATCCTAAAAACAAAAACAAAAAATGAAATAATCGACGTGAGAGTTTTAATTCTTGAATTTAGTTACAACTTTGAACTAAGTATAGAAAATTAATTAATTAATTATGTAGAAGAAGTTCTCGTGTACAAATTGTAAGATATTTCGTCAGGTTTTCTTATATTTTTTATTTTTCAACGCAGACGAAGTCGCGGGCTACCAGCTAGTATTATCATATTTTTATTGTATAGGTACTCAGTGCTTGTATTACAAATTTGTTATTAAATAATTATAATAAACATTACTCGTGTAAAAAAACATTTATGATGTTTCAATATTATTCGTCATAGAATCTGAATTTCTAACCTACTGTAATTATAAGAATATACAAAAAAAATCCCAGCCAAAAAAGTTTTTTTTTATATATAAAAAAATACAACATATCTTCTTATCTTTTCATGAGCAAACCCACGGGCAAAATAAAATAAGCAAAACAAGTGAAACGCTTTGAGATAAAAATAACCCTGTCGCCCAGCTGGCTGTTTTTACTCGAAACGTTGCTAGTCCACGTACTTCACGTTGGCATAGTACATGGAATTCCACTTACAAATAGACAATCTGTGTGTGACACTTTAAAGTTTGCAGATAGTGGCGACATGTTGTGGCCATTTGTATGCGAATATCAAGTCATATTAGTCCATGTTATAATAACATTAAGTGTGATAGAATTAAATAATAAAATAGAAAAATCATTCAAACTGAGAAGAAATGTAAACACCAATGTAAAGAACATCGACAATTGTTCTGGCATTTTGAACTTACATTGCATTATTATTATTAACTCTTTAATTTTTGTTACCGTTCTTGTGGTTAATGCTGTATACGCCTGTAATGGGTACGTGTGTCAGCCGAAATACGCTGTATATTATTATATTATAAATAAGTAACACGAGTATTATTGGTGTATCTTAAATAAATAAAAAAGAGGCTTTTAAAGCACAAATTGTTACTGTTCATATATTATAACAAGCTATAATTAAAAATTATGAACTAATCCTCGACATTCTCTTGATTTGGGTAAACCTCAGACTACTTGATCAAATCAACCGAAATAGTCATCAAACGCCTAAACAGATTTTCATAAACCTGTAGAGACTTGTAGATCTTTCATTTTGTTACCCTTCCTTGTCAATCAAGGTCGGCAATCAATTATATCCTGTTAATTACTTATACTTGAGAGGAGGTTTGCTAGTTATTTTCTAACTCATAAGTAACTTCCTACCCCTTGACTTGACAATTTACTTTTAAATACTTTTTCTTCTAAATACCTTGTAATTTTTACTTAAAAATCGAAGAAACTTTGAAACAAATATTTATATTTCAATACCTCAAAGTTTAACGAATACCTATGTTCTGTAAGTAACAGCGGCATAGTGGTTCCTTAGTGCAGCCACTTCGCCGAGTGTACATTTCTCTATACTTGTGATGCACTTCACAGACTTCCACTTCAAGCGTTACCATCAACACCGCAGCTCTTATGAAAATACTTGTGGTGTATACACAATTCAGAAACACATGACATTTAAGTAACAGTCCAGTACATAAGGGAGATTAATGGCTTAACCACTCAAGAAAAAATCCACTTGATTGTTAAATATATTTATTTTTACATCTAGTTTTTCGGCCATGAAAAAATCGTGGCTTCAGACAAGGTCTAATCTCAGACCAAACGCAATTTTTACCAAAATTATGTATGTAATAATAAATAATAATAAAACCTTATGTAAATAAGGTGCAATATTGCATAACAAATTTTTGTACATTCTCGGAGACAACAAGAAATTCAAATTTTTTGTGTTAATATTAGCTGAAACTCGACAATTTGCACACATATATGTTCTAAAGTACCACATTCAATACTTTGATTCAACTTTAATAATGTAATAATAATTTATTTTAAACAGGCAATCTAATATACCTTCAGGCATTAACTTGTTTAAGTTGCGTAAAAAAATATAATTAAAATCAGCGACTTTATTATAAGATAAACATTGCTAAACAATTATAAGATAAACACAATTCTTCTGTATGTTTCATCGTTCACTTATTTATATTCAGAGCATATAAACAAAAGGCAAAGTTATTTGCGTTATCAGACCGCATTCAATTGTTCCCTATGCAAATGTAAAATCAAATCTGCTTCGCAAATGAACAAGGCACACACACGTCGTCACGATACGTATAAATACTATGCCGTTGTGTTGGTATTTGTTTAGTCTTGATTGTGACATGATTGAAATTAACTCGATACGAAGTGATTCACAAACGGAGTACCTAAGTATAACATAATGGTAATTATGAATATCGGTATTGCTCTGAGTGAGAACCTGAACGTTAGATATACGATATTATCGGCAATTAATTATGTACTGACAGTTTGTCGCTCGCTAATAACGTGTTGAAATTGAATAATCCGAGAGAAATACAAATACGTTAAAGGCAAAATATGTTTTAGATTATCTACCCTTTGTCTCGAAGAGAGTGAAGTTTTGGATTTGATCCTACTAATTTATAAGTGCCGTCACACACGGTCAGTCAAAACTGATCAGTTGAATTGACGTACTACATACATTCAAAAACTGACCGTGAAATCTTATGTTGAAATTTTTATAAGAAGAAGATACAACATGCACAAAAAAAGACTAAATAATTTTAATCATTTTGTCTAAGACGTTCGTCTTAGATTAATTTATAAAAAAAAACTAATATAAAAAACTTTTCTCTGTAGGTATTAATTTAATATCAAGTATCAAGTAATTAGATTTGTATTTTTGTTTGTAATGATCAAACTCAAAAATTACTGAACAGATTTAAAAAAAAACACCTATAGCTAAAGATAATCACTGAGTAACATAGGCTATATTTTATAGTTACGCGGACGAAGTTACGTGCAACAGCTAGTGGACAAAGACCGGGGGTGTAGTGTAGTTAAAATATTATGAAAAAACCAACTTAGATAAGTCATATTCTTTACGTGATTTAACTGCAAATAAAACATTTTCATATTATTCCTCTACTTGTGCTTCTTGCCAAATTTTCACGATTCTGGGTCAACGGGAAGTACTTACTCTGTTTGTTTTGATGAGTAAATTTGTGAGTATTAAATACTTTTTTTTAATAATTGGCGGCAGGCAGTCTGACGACCTACTTAAATTTTAAGTAATTAGGTATTTCTAATCAAATAACGAAATTTCAGTTTGGATTTCATATAAGGTTTTTTGTGTTAAGAAAATATTTTTCTAATAGCAGTTATGTAGTTTAACTATGTGAGGTCTATTTGAGCCCTGATACCTACTGCTTCGTCTTTTTTACCGTTGATAGAGTAAGTCTTCCTTATTTTTGTTCATAACTTATGTTGGGTTTATTATGAACAAAACTAAAAATGGGTTTAAAAAAACAAAAAAGGATAAATAGCTTAGGATAAAAAAGGATAAAAAAGGATAAAAAACTATAGCTTGTTAACTAGTATCTACCTACTTATTACAAGGTTATTTACAAAGTGAATACAAAAAACAGTGGAACGAAAAAAAAAGATTGAAATTAAAACACTTAAAATTGTCGTAAAACAAGCTACATTTTTCTTTATGGCGAATGCATCCGGCATTCCATAAATAAGTATATAAATAAATACGTCCATCGCAATCCACTCACGTAACAGACAGACAGACAGATGTGTCACGTGCAACGGGTGCACTCTTTTGCCCACAACTTCAATTTAGTTAAAAGTGGTAGCTGAGTGCGCTGCCGTGCAAGCGTGATCTAACTTCCTTTGGAATTTGGTCTCGCTTTTTGAAACTACCCGCAACTTTGTACCACAGAAATGGAACAACTGGAAGCGTTGTGCGGAATGCGAAACCCGAGATGCGGGGTGTTCTATCCACTTTTTAAAACTATACTCAAGTAAAGTTAGTCTTGGTGAAGTCATTTGTGAAGTGTGTAACATTGTTAGAAACAAAATCCCTAACACATACTCCGACTTGAGCTTCTGTTTGCTTCTAATTAATTCTTTGCATCACGTTTGTGGGTAGGTATCTGTTGGGTTTTATTTAACTTTTTTAGCTTATAAGAGTGATAATTATTTTAATACTCTACTTGGTCTTATGATTACTATTTATTCTAAGATATGACGTCATTAACTTTTAGAGGAAGGGATGTATTGTGTTATAGTTTTATAGAAACAAAGTATTATAGAACAAAAATAAATGTTTGTATACTCTTGAATTTTTCCTATTTTCCTAAAATACCTTATTATACCTAAATGTTATTATAATATTTTATTATACCGAGTTTTTGCCTGAAATTGTTGTTAATTGTTTTACGACGAAAATTGCACAAAATATCAAAATCAACTGGTCTATTTTTTAAAACTTACAATTTTTTTTTACCAGTATATTAATTTTATACACTTTTTTAATAGAATTGTATTATACGTTAGAAAGAATGAAAGAATAGTCTAAATAATAATGTCACGTTTTAAAGTTAAAAGTCAAAACTACTAAAATCACCATATGTCACATTTGTTCTTTCGCTGAATGAAGAGAGTAGGTAACTTTTTTTTTTGTAAAAAAAAGCTGGAACATTATTTATATTGGTCACATTGAAATGACCTGTCGATAACATCGAGTATTCGTAGCCTCTGTCGGTTTACAACAGGGATTCCCAAAGTGGTCGATATCGACCCCTTGGGGTCGATATCGGTTTCCTAGGGGTCGACATAAACGAAAAGTGATTTTGGGGGTCGACGAGGTCTAAAAATCGACCCCTATTATATTAACACAAGTTCTTATTTAAAACTTTCAAGATAGGTAAGTAGGTAGTTACTGTATTGTTTATGTTGTGTTACGTGTACTAAGAATAATTAATATTTTTGTAGGAAATAATGTTCCAGGAATGTAAAGTTTCAAGTTCGTACAAGATGAAAAACTCGGCAAGTCTATGTGGACAAGTTTGTGCAAGATTGAGTTGGAGCGTACGTCTTTCAGCGGCGTTTTGACTTGCTCTCTATTTGACGATAAAGTGCTTATCACACTATTCAATTTGAACGATTCCTATTTAGGAATCTAAGTAGTGAGCTCGTGATCACACTACGCTAAATTGATTTCTAAATCGAAGATATAGAGTTGAAAATGGATAAACTCTTAATTGAATCCAATCTGTTCTAACTGCGATCACACCTTCCGATTTCCTAAATTGGAATCGTTCAAATTGAATAGTGTGATAGCGGCTTTACGCGAATTAAGACGAACGAATTCATGATCAAGTCCAAACATGTTCCTGATATTTTACTATTTAACGAGCTTGCATTTAGGTTGAAAGTTCATTTGCGTTTTGAAATTCGTTGGAGCTTGAACGATAAAAACTCATATAGCTAAGTACTCATTTATTTCAAGAGATTACAAACTTATTACAAAGCTAAATTAAGTGAAGTAAAGTGACTGAAAAAGTGTTAAACACAACATACAACATATTTTAAATAGGTATGTATAATTGTATTTGTAAAAATTACTAACACTTAAGTCTTTGGTTTTCGTTCTTATTCTACCTAATTACCTAATACGAAGTTTCTATACCTAATTACCTACTGTAGTTACTTCCCAATATAGGTATCAAAGTTTATCAAAGAGTAAGTCAGTAATACTTAACAAGAATCCATTAACTGAGTGTGATAAAAATAAGATAGTGTGCAAATTTAACAGTTTATTATTGTTTTTTATTTAGGTTCCTTATTTTTTTGTTTGCAGAATTACTGAAAGTTTTATGATGGCGGACACGAAAAAAAAAATGCAGACAATACAGTTTGGACTACTTGAAGTTCGGATTTATTGCATCTCCATCAAATCAACACTTCCCGATGTGTCTCATATGTGAAAAAGTATTTAGTAACGATGCCATGAAGCCTTCAAAAATGGATGACCACTTATCAAGAGTACATGCTAACAAAAAAAGTAAGCCCTTGTCATATTTTCAAGCACTGAAAGAAAAACTAGACAAAAGGCCATCCATAGGATCGATGTTTGCGTCATCATCTATTCGAGACAATGATGGTTTACGAGCGTCCTATAATATATCTTTACTAATAGCGAAGTCGGGGAAACCCCATACAATTGGAGAGCAGCTTATCTTACCAGCCATTGCGGAGGTCCTTAACAATGTATTGCACAAACCCGCACATGATATTTTAAAGAGAATACCTTTGAGCAACAACACCGTTCAGAGACGCATAGATGAGATGGGACGCGATGTGGAAAACATTTTATGCAAGTTCTTACAGACCCGCAGATTCTCTCTCCAGTTGGACGAGTCTACATTACCCGGCAATGAAGCTCTATTGTTAGGATATGTTCGATTTATCAAAGATGAAAATATGTGCCAAGAACTGATTTTTGCTGCATATTTAGAGACTGATACTAGAGGAGAATCGATTTTTCAGGCCGTGGAACATTTTTTTACTGATAAAGCTATTCCATGGAAGAATATTGTTTCTGTTGCGACTGATGGTGCACCGTCTATGGTTGGTCGTCATCGTGGCTTTATAGCTCACTTAAAGCGACAACTGCCTGATGTACTGGTTATTCACTGTGTGATTCACAGGCAGCATTTAGCAGCAAAAAAGCTGAGTCCTAGATTGCATAAGTCTTTACAATATGTAATAAATGCTATCAACAAGATTCGAAGCAATTCTTTGAACTCTCGGTTATTTGCTCAACTATGTGACGAAAACGACGAAGTCTTTACTCGGTTACTTCTGCACACTGAAGTTCGCTGGCTATCAAGAGGCTCTTGCTTAGAAAGATTTTCAGCCCTTTTTGAATCTGTGTTGGAGTTTTTACAAGAAAAAGATCCGAATTTGAAAGAAAATCTGAACAATTGTAAAACAGATATTTATTACTTGACTGATATCTTTGGAATGTTCAACAAAGTTAATTTGCAACTACAGGGTGATGATCTTAACTTGATTAAAACAAAATCAATAATATCGGCCTTCGTGGGTAAACTAGTTCTTTATAAACAAAATTTAGGCAGAAAAGAATATTCGCAGTTTCCGCATTTGTCAAAATTACCAAAAATGCTTCAAGATGATGACATTTTATTATATGTTACTCACTTGGACGCATTACACAAGGATTTTACGGAGAGGTTTGATGATCTTTTAAATTTACAAATTCCTCAATGGATAATAAATCCGTATAACACCACAGCCATAGAAGAAGCCAATGTGATAATGCAAGAAGAGTTGATTACCATCAGCACAGACGAAGAGCTTAAGCAAAAGTTCAACCAAGGCTATCAGAAGTTCTGGTTGCAACGCAAAATTGAAACACAGTATCCTACATTGTGGAACATTGCTGAAAAATACCTTATCGCTTTTCCATCATCATATCTAGTTGAAAAAAGCTTCAGTGTGGTAACAAACATTTTGACAAAACAAAGAAACCGTTTGAAAATCAACGAACGTGGAGATTTAAGGCTGCAACTCACTAATATTGAACCGGATGTAGCTAGATTGGTAGATAGTCACCAGGTTCATCCATCGCACTGAATGTTTTATTTTCTCTTTGCGAATTAATAGTTTTTAAAATATAATTTCCTACCAACTTAAGATGCTTTATGTATTAATTTGTAATAATTATAAATTAAACTTGATATTTACTGAATTGGATTGTCTTTTTATTTTGTTAAATTTTGACGAGAAAATGAAATCAACTTCACTCACTTAACCAAGTGCAAAGTTTTCTAATTGGCACCTTAGTACCTAGGTATTTTGTACCAATAGGAAAAAACTAAAGATAGACTAAGATAGATAGCTGCTTTAAGTTAGCGGACCATTATGAATAAGGGGGTTGGTCTTAAAAGTAGGTAATTTGACCATGGGGGTCTGAGGTAACAGTTCATTGTTGAAAAGGGGTCACTTGTCCAAAATAGTTTGGGGAACCCTGGTTTACAACACTTTGAACAAAAGCTACATGCAGCGACATGTGTTTCATCGGGCGGAACCGCCCTTCAAAATTAACATACAGTTACTGTCCGTCTAAAAAAACCTTTTTAAAAACTGTGACATGACAATGATGCGTTAACATTTTGACAATGGCCCGTTAGAGGCGAAATGGGAACTGAAGTCCATTTAGTATTCACGTTCAAGTTATATTTAAGCGTAGGTACGGGGCGAGGTAATGCTTAGTCACAGCGGAACTTGTTGCCTTTAGAAAATTTTTATTAATGATCGTTAAGGCCGTATTCCGTGGCCTTCCGGGATCTGGGGGTATAATTTGTTCGCATATTCCGATAATATTAGATTCAAGCATAAATTATTTGCATGGAATTTCTTATTTATATATATACTTTTTTTTTTATTTAATTAATACAAATTTATTCTGGGCGCTAAAAATATTTTTCCCGTAACGTCACTCTTGCTGTTTTTAAGATGAGTTTTAAGTTTAAGTTTTTAAGATGAGTTTTAAGTTTAAGTTTTTAAGTTGACAGAACTTGCCTTTTACGGTATACAAGTGACTGAGAAACAAATATTTAAACTGAGAAAAAAAAATTTGTTTGTTTGTTTGAAATCTTGAAAGCTAAGATTATTTTCATCATCATCAGTCTGTGACTCTCCACTGCTGGATGTAGACCTCTCCCAAGATTAGTCACCACGCACGGTCCTCTGCGCTTCCCATCTAGCCACTTCCTGCGATGCTTTTCAGGTCGTGTGATCACCTGGCCACAGGCTGTCCTCGAGAACTCATCTACCCAATCGGTTGTCCGCTCTGCGATATGTGTGACTGGCCCATTGCCATTTCAGCTTGCCGATTCTTTCGGCTATGTCAACAACTTTTTCTTCTGCGAGTTACAGAATTTCTGATCTTGTCCACTAAATAAATTGTGAGCATAATAACATGATAACCTTGACCAGATGCTGCAGCGTCAAGTATTCTGCGGGATATCTAACTCTTCAGCAACTTACAGCAGATATAGTGTGTTTGGGCTCATCAGAATGGTCTCATAAGAATATCGAGGGTTAGTTTATATTTTTTTAATATGGCTTGTTATTCCATTATTACAATTAACCTAGCTTTTGGAACACAGATGAAGTTGTAAGCAAAGGTTATATCATTAAACTACTTAACCTAAAAACCTTAAGTTAACCTTAAAACTACAATAGAATTTTATTTACTAAAATAACCACAAATCCTAACAGCTCAGCTTGGCGTTCCATTATTAAATTCATGTGAAATTAATTATTTTCTTATTATACGTTCGTACACGCGCCACATAATCATTTAGAGTAGTTTGTACGTTACAGATAACAATAATTTAATGCGTAGTCAGCCCATTAAAAAGCATTCAGTCCCGCGGCGCGAGACTGTATCGAAATGCATTAACTACGGCCAACAGCTCGAATACATGGAACTTACAACGATGATAAATAAGAGAAAGGGTTATTCCTCATACTTGTTCAATTTGAACTCGTAGGCGCCTTACATGGTTTTATTAACCGCAAGTATTAGATGCCAGTAGTGGAAAAGCTGGTAGCTCTATAACAACCACAGATTCACAAGAGTGGGAGGAACACGAAATATTATAGCACACGTGCTTTTATTTCGTGTATTTTTTGTGCTTTTTCTTTAGGGATGGGCTTATGAAATATTTATTTATTTATTGAAGTGATTCTCGCGTGGCGAGAAGCAGTTTCAAGTTCGAATTTTGTGCGACGATTCAGTACAATTATTAACGTGACCTTTTTAAATAGAATGTTCTAATTTAGAATGTTTTATACATATCTATTTAAAGATATGTATATATTTTAGTAATCGTAAGAGTAGAAAGTAATAAATTTTAATATATAATACATATAGTATATTACATTCTAAATCCAACATATATGAATTGTATTTATTAGGGGGAGCGGACAGCATTGACTGTGTGTGATAGTCGCCGGACTGTGCTCGAGGGCGCATAAATAATCCAACGTTGTCGGCAGGTGTCACATCCATTAGTAAGAATGTGATTACTTCTATTCGTGCCACAACTCATATCGGCCACTATTTAAATACCACCTGTAGTTTAGTGGTCCCATTCAACCAATAATTACGGGAGGTTTCACTCTAATGGTCCGACTATCATTACAATTTATCGTTAAGACTATTTATTTAAATTTCAAAGAGACAGAGAACGCGTTTCGTAATAGCTGTTGTATTGATTTAGAGAATTTGAGTTGGTTGATCATTATTTTATTACAAATTTTATTATCCGCTCTTAAAAATTTGTTTTCAAAATTAACTTATCTTTATGTTGTTAATAAGTATATGGATTTTAAACATACATATTAATTTTTTATTGGGTAAACGTTTTAAAGTTCTTGTATATAAAGTTATCATAACTAGTTTTGTATGTTTGTTCATTAACAATTTATATTATAGTTAAAAAATATTTATTTTCTTATTTTCTCAATTTTAGCTAGTTAAATTTATAAAATTGTGTGGAAAAAAGGATAATTATGTTGAATTTGAAATAATTCCTACATAGATTTAAATTCTATTTATAACGTGTCAATAATAATAAAGTTATAACCTTATAAACAATTATAAACCTAAATAGGTTATAACCAATTCTATGAATTCCATTTTTAGTTAGATCCTAGACAGTAAAAAAATGAATAATATAACAAAATTTTTGACTTTATAAAACTGGGTCGCTCCATTATTGGTGTTGAACAAACTTCAAGGACTTATGCTATGCTCAAGTCAATATCTTCAGTGACCCACTGAACTGAAGGACTGCGTTCAATATGAAAATGTTTTCAATAATCCTGGAGTTAGCAGTCTGAACTGGGCAGATGGTCTGGCGCCGTGTAAAACAACATAGTATGTATCTATGGTTACTTGTATTGCCGATATTACACATTATTGCTTGTGTTAACAGGCGACGGTAGCCACCTACCATCAACTATTATAGTTTTTTACATAGTTTAGGTATAAAATAGATCGCTACGAATATCTAATAGTAAGCCAATAGCAACAAATATAATATAACCAATTAGGTTTCGATTTGATTTGGTCAGTTTGTTCTTATAGGGTTAGTATGCAACTATGCATATACTTAGTCTTGTTTGTCTGTTAAATTTGTAGAGAGATAATCATATCAAGGGATTACATTTTCTACACTGTCAAAATGAAATATTATTATTATTGTTATTTAAATGAAGATTAAAAACCTTGGAGAAAATACGGAAATGCCATATTCTACGATAACTAAACCATAATAAACTAAACCATGAGAAGTAAAAAAGCATAGCACAAAGTTTAGCTTGAAGATGACCGAATATAGAGCAGCTGCAATAATGCAGCGATAAGCTAAAGTTGCTGGGTGGCTTCAACGCTGTTATATGTTCATTGTATCAACAAGTAATAAACCGCATAATGACTGAGTCCGTTGGTTCACTGCGCTTGCAAATTAATTTAAAGCGCATAGGAGTGGCTACAACGTCAAGTAGCCATTAAGTTATAAACAACATTAATCAAATGGGGATAGGTAGACGAGTAAACTTTTTACTTATAAATAAAACGTTATGAGACTGTTTCTTATTTGTTTTAGTTGAGAGACTGTGAGCTTTTTAATTAGGAAAATATAACATAAGTCTTGTTTATTAACCCCCGATGTCCGACGCAAAAACGGGGTTTAATGTGGGTTTCTGTGTATGTGTGTCTGTCTATGGCATCGTAGTTCCTAAACGGATAGACCGATTTTAAACAGTTTTTTTTTGTTTGAAAGCTGACATGAACGCGATGGTTCTTAGTTTCGGGTCAAATGGGACATACAAAAGACTAGCGAGTCAAACGGGCACTTTTTCGTAGGTAGAGTCAAAACTTGTGGGTCCAAAGGGTCCGTACCATAAGTTTGACATGTAAGTCTGTTCATGTGTGTCTCCCAAACGGATGGGATTTCTTTTATTCAGGCGTTTGAAGATCATCAGCCCATTGACGAAGGGATTTCACTAACTTCCACAGGTTCGATTGATGTGAAATTTAGTATACTGTGACTTCGGTGGTATTTCTATGACATGGTATCCTTGATCTGATGCTGCAGCATCGTTTAGTCTGCGGGACACCCAACTCTTCAGCAACTCTTCGACGACACGTTTGGTCTAGTGGCTAGTAACCCTAGCTGTTAACCAAACAGTCGCGGGTTCTAATCCCGCTAGGGGCAAATGTTTATGTGTTAACATTTACCTTTGTACCTGAGTCATGGATGTTTGTATTTATAATATGTATGTATTTACAAAAAAAAAAGTAATCTATGTATTATATCAACTGTCTGGTATCCATAATACAAGCATTAAGTTGCTTAGTGTGGAACTAGATGGTGCTGTGTGGAATGTGTGAAGATATTTATATTTATTTTATTTATTAACTTACAGCAGATATAGCATATTTGGGATCAATAGAAAGTCGGGGATTAGTTTATAATTTTAATTATAGCTTGTGTATTAGCTGGTTACGAAACGGTGTAGATACTTAAAAGTTTTTTTGTTAAGGTATTTCGCGTGCAAAAAATGTTCTCTGTTAAACTAGCGAGTGCCTATACCTATCTTCTCGTTTTGTATAAATGAGGAGCACGAAGTTTTAAATTAGGGCTTACATTCTTTGTAAAGTCTCTCCTCTACCGCAACAAAGGAAAAATTAGGGCTCAGCATTGAACGCGTTAATTTTTTTCCTTTGCAAATTGTATGAGCATTGTTTTGTTTTAATGATGAACGAACAACACCGCGTCCCTGATTGTGGCCACGCCCCCCCAGTACTGCTTGTAAATTTGTGATTGGTAGAGTGGCCTTTTTTGTTTAACAAATGCTCAGCTCTTGTAGTTTTTAAATCGTTTATTGTAATTAGGGAAGGAGTACCTACAATTTATTATTATAATCTACGCCAGGGTTTGTTTTTTATGAGGAATTTTCAACGTCCGCGGATTCGGATACGGATGCGGATAGTTCCGTTGACAATAAACTGCGTTTTGGCAGCACCACCACATTTGTTATAAGGCGTGTGAGGGATACCATATCATTTCCCATTCCCCAGTAATCCCCTTTTTGTTTGTGTAACCACCTAAAAAAAGTACGCCATCGAGCTACTTGCTGGCTTTTATTATAAAAAATAATAAATAATAAATGTATATGTTCTGCAAATTCCACAATTACTCACTATTGTAAGTTAATGTTCTATGTAATTTGTATAAATTTAAGTTCTTTACTGTTTCCCCTTTTTGTTTTTTTTTCTTTATATTTAGAAAATAAGGCAACAATGTGTATATTTTTTTTATTAATTCAACTTATTGTTACAGGTGCTATAATTCGTGGTCTGGTGTTTTAATTGCGGGATTTTGCGACTATCGCTTTTAAAAAACATGTAAGTCACTGAGATATACGTTTATTATGTTGAAACTATTTTTATGTAGTCGTATTTGTTATCTAATCTTATACACTTACCTATATCTTAGGATATAGGTATAGTATTAATTTTATTAACATTCAAATACTAATTAACCGATTGTATCAACAAATATTAGGTAATCGTAATTTCCCAGCCTTCGGCTTCGGACTGATACAAATGTTTTTTTATGAAAATTATAACAACTCTCGTTTATCGCTGTTTCCATTGGTTGAAACCGTATTAAAATCCGTTGAATTGTTTAGCAATTACCAGAGAAACAGACAAGCAGATAACGACTTATTTTATAATGTTTATAGGCATAGATTAAGGTATTTATTTAATTTTTTTTAAGTAACCTTTTATTTATATTTTGTAAAAAAGTACTATAAGTATTAAAATTAAAATACATAAATAAAACACACGCTTATTTAACTTAATAAGCTTTCGAAACAGTAAAATTTGTAAGCTTTTCCTAACTGTGAGTTATGAAGGTACGTTAAGGCGCTCATTGCAAATGCTTTTAGAATTAGTTTCACACTGCTAGTTCGCTTGTTAAGCAAAATGTGCGACGAACGTTGGCATTCTTGCTAAAGTAACATTTTATATTTTTGTGAAATGTGAAACTAATTGCATACTTATTTAAAATCACAGACATATAAAATTCAAAGTTGAGTTACCCTTGTGATGTCGTGTGATTCCGAAGAGATTAAATTTTTAATTATATATACATTATTGTGCAAATTTTTCTGACAATAATTAACTATGAATTCAGTTCGAAAATTCAAATCAGAAAATGATAAAATATATTATTCTTATTTAAAAAAAAATATAATTATGAATAATAATTAAATTGTTCTGATTCTGAACTAAACACTGCAGACGCCATATTAAGCGTTCTAAGACAAGTCGTAAGTTTTTTTGGTATGAAACAAAGTCGCTGTCTACATCTAGGTATTTGTTTTAGTTCTTCTAACGCATTCTCATGTGATTTTCACTATAATTAAGGCATTTGTTCAGAATGGTTTATGTAAATAACACATTCTAAATAAATTTGTGTTTGTAGAAAATATAGAATCAATATTTTGTGATCATAAAAAAAAAACGATTTCTTAATGCTTTTTACAAACAGACGTTTCAATTATATTTATACAAGTGGAATACTGACAGGATAAAATGAGAGTTCTAATTAAGGATAGATTCAATGGGTTCTGCTCAATCTTTTGTTAGAAGTGGTTACTGCCACCAGTCGAACTGCAAAGTTTATGTATGAACACTAGCTGTTACTCTTATCACTACTATATCCTAAGAGTGTATATTATATTTAGTATATTTAATATATTTCACAAAAACAAAGAATAACATATTATGGGCTTTTAAAGAGTAGTCCAATTTTAATTCCTTCAGTGTTGTTGAATGGAAAAGATTAATGTTGCAGTGTGTACTTTCTTGTAGAGAATGGTGCGTGGGTGTTCATCTCGCGTGCAACACGCATATATGACGAACGACTAATTGATACTACTTACAATATTCTTTGTTAATCTTACATGCTATTCGTCAGTCACGACTTCATGAAAAGGATAAAGTACAGTTACATGCAATAAAACTTACTACTCACTATTCCTTGCCTTCGCCTGCGTTATTTATTTCATTCTGAAGTTAAGTATTCTTAAGGGTATATGCGCCACCACAGTTTTCGTCTATAACTGTTAGGTTTTGTTCGTACATATTTAGTCTATATGAAACCCTGTAATTGGCAATGTAAGTAGTAATACTTACATGTTAATGTGTCTATTGTATGTTATTTTGTTTTGCTGTAGGGTTTATGTTCAAACAAAATAAATAAATAAATAAGTATTCTAGTAAAAATAACAGTCCCCTGGCTAACAATCCCCTGTCATTTTATAGCAAGATACTGAAAGAAAAAGACTAAGATTCCGGAATACAAACAGAAATTGGAGAAGTATAAAAGAGGTTACAAGGGTTGGAAGTTGATTTTGTGAAGTTTAACACAAATGTTATTATTAGCCTTAAGAAAAGTCACTATAATAATTGAAATTTATTTTAATACTGTTGTTTTATTCCAAAAATATATATATTTAAAGAACGACAAAGAAAAATAAAGATTTTGATTACTTTAAGAATTAAAAAACTTTAATTTCGCATAAAATCGTCCATAACTCAAAAACCAAGAGGAAATTGTGTGGGATTTTTAAGAATATATATTTAATTTACTTTTATTCCAATGTTCATTTTATTAACAATGTTTTTAATACAATTTGCCTGGGGACAGTCTTGTATGGACGAATTTCCAAATAGCAGAGAAACACCCACATATAGAAGATATAGATATCTAACAAACTCGAATATTCCACATATAACAAAAGAATCTTTGATCCCTTAGATATCGAGAGGTGTAATTAAATTTTTGATGTAAATTATCTAGATATGGTAACTACAGCATTTTCTGTATTGCCTCCCTTTATGGAAGCAAATTTAATGACATACATATTTACGTTAAACTTGCCTTATATTTGTACTTCAGGCCTTCAAGATCCTCTATAAAATATTTTTTACATTACAAATTTCTAGTCATGACAAATGGCTTTTATCTTCGAATATCTAATGAATATCGAGTACTTATCTACATTTCAAACAATGCCCCTTATCCTCACTCAAATCGACAAATTGACATAAATTTCTTGTGATTGCTTTAACAGTTTACATCTAGTCATTATAACGGCACTAAAACGATTGTCAAACAACAGAAGAAAATGTCGTTGTGTAATTTTTTGGTAGTTATGTTCACGGCTTTAAATCGTTCGGTAATGGATCGTAATGAGAGTGTCGTTGACACGCATCGACTGCCACTACAAACGAAATAGAGGTGGGATGATTCGTCTGTACCTAGTTGTTTTTTTGAAATAACCGGTCGAGGTCTTCGTTGACATAAGAGAATGTTTATTTATTACATATACTATTAAACGAATGGCTCTCCTAGGTAAATGAGAGTGTGAATTAGCAAGAATTAATGTATCTTTGAAGATACAATTAACAGATTTTACCTAACAACATTTAACAATTTGCTAATAAGACATTTGCTTAAAGATAAGAAATTAACAAATTTGCTAATAAGACAATCAGATTAATCAAATTTCATTGTTTCAGTGTTTTTAAAAACTATCATACTTATTAAAAAAAAAAAAAAATTCTGTTATAATATCCAAGTTTAACTGCTTCATTATATCAGTTTTTATAAAATATTTCATGAAGTCTAAACCTAGACGACATATGAATACATTTTCAATAATTCATACGCTCAGTCTTGTCTGTTGGGCGCGACACGGACCGCCGTCTAATACATATTTAATAAACCTTACACAGCCGTAATGGAAACAATGAAGCTCTTCGCTTGCACAACGAAATAAAATCGTGCGATGGAATCGCTGCAATTACGCGACTGAACGAACCTCAAAACCGTTTTAAGATTTTATGCGACCTTGATTGTAGTGGAGATAATATCGTCCCAATATTGTGAGATTGTAAAGCGCACTTCCTAGAACCGGGACCGTTACCAACAAAGGACTGGTTTGTCGTCGGATAATAAGATGAGGATGGTGGGTAATTTGTTTCAAATAAAAAACAACCTGCAAATGGGTCTTAACGCTATAATAAAAACAGAGATATGGCCGATGGTGGGTCGGTTCGAGAAATGAATTTAGATTACAGGTTAACGCCGACTAAATGTGGGTTCGGCGCTTCACCTGTGCTCGAAAAAACACTAGTAAAAACTTTTGTATCGGCTGACTGCTCTTCAGCTTGTCATGTGAGAAGGAGCCATTTTTAAGCGGACGCTTGTCGTTACACCGGCTCATTGTCGAATCCTTCGTGAGCCTCGTTTTTATACGCTTATAAAGTCTGTTTATACTTCTGCTTTTGCTTGCTTTTGCAGTGAAACTCTCAGCGAGATGCCGTTTAAAATGCATTATTTTACCGCTACTCTGCAATCAATTCGAATTTTAAAGTATGTTACATTTTAATAGCGATTTTGTTCTTGACAACAAAGGTACACCATACAAAATCAGGTCATTGTTTTTTTTAACTTACCCTTTCAAGTATTTGGTACGTAATAAAAGTCTTTCTTATTTTCAGTAATTTCCATTGCCAAATTACTCTATGTTTTCCCAGTTAAATCTATAAGTTCTTTTACTTAATGGTATAATTTTCAACCGTTAATAAGCTCCAATAGAATAGTACAGTAGGATACTATTGTTAAATATTAGCACATGTGGTATGTTTGCATCATTTTCTTTAATGAAAATTAAATAATCGAGTCAGGCAAAACATGGCCAACACATGGCGCAGATTAAATGTATTAAATTACTTGGCTTCGCACGGGTTTGAATTTGAATCCTCCAAAAATACTTTTTTACCATAACGCTTGTTTTCATCTATGTTCAAAATTTCGACTTTCTAGACTTATTAGTTTTGCTGTGCGTTGATAGTTAGGACAAATGATTATATAAGTATAGATAAAAATAAATTATAGAATTTAAATATAAATAATAATAAAGCACAAAAACAACATTCTATACAGCCAGCAATAAATACGATAAAAACTATTAAAAATAATTCTTAAAAAAATATGTTTTTTTTTTCAAATGCAACAAGGTTGTCATTACCTTTCAACTTTAAAAAATGGAATTATGTATATTCATTATCAAAGATGGAGAGAAGTTGTAAGCCGCAGGGCACTTGTGGGCGGTGTGTCGACTGCTCGCCGTGTAGTAACAGCCGGTAAAAATAAAAGCTTTTGACTTCAATTAATAAATTTTAATTGCGCAAAGTGCAGCCGTGAGCTGCTGTGGTTCAGACCTTTAGTGTTCCAATAATTTATAGAATATAAAAGGCTGTTCTTATTTTTTAAATACTTTTATTTTAATCTAGCTCTATCTATATTTAAATGTACAATATAGCTAGCATGTTTTCGTGGAAAAACATTTTTGGCTTTTAGTCTGTAATTACAAAAATTCAACCAGCGAAAATGTCACCAAATTTACACCTTTTAGTAATTAATTATACTAGATATAAAATTAATTTCAGTTTTTTGTTTCCATCCAAACGTTTATCTCAGAAATGTCATATTATTTATGTATGGCTATGACAAATAACTAATGAGTAATCATGAAATTACATAGTTCTGAAATTGGTAAGGTAAGCTACTCGAGTTGTGAAGTGAACTCTTAAGAGGCACGTACTAATTATTCTACTACAGCCAATAATCCTAGCTATGATGTACATTTAAAATTGGGTTGTCAATGGCTACCATCTATAGTCTTTTCTAAAATATTAGAATTGCTGGCGTATATGTTTTATTATTTTCGCGAGTTCAATAAGAGCCGCGAATGTCTTGCGTCGCATTCTGTCTTTGGTTATTCGGCATTATATTACAATAAGTTGAGACAACAAATTCTCCCAAAAACCTATCCCAAAAACCTATTACGCTTCCTTAAGCACAAATCACGAGAACGGCTGAACCATTTCAGCTAATTTAAGGCCAGGCCCTATGAAACTAAGGGAACTTTAAATAAATGTGCTGAGTCAACCACATATCTGATCAATGTGGAATTTACATATATATATTTTGAGACCTTTATCTGTAGATTATCAAGTCAGAAACATAATTAGGTGATTTTCATTCGATACATTTTTTGATCGAAATCGGCGCCTTTTCCGGAGAATATTACATTTTTCTACTAAACGGCTTGAGTTATATCGCCAAAAAACTGCTCGTAGCAAGGAAACATTGTTTACCAGTGATTGTCAAAATAAAATAAACTTAGGTTTATTTTTACTCCTATAATTAACGAAAACAATTTTGAGACTTACGTTGTTTAGTTCCGAGCTAGTGCATACCAAATCATGCTTCAAATAATGTACGCAATATTCAACCTTACGAAAGCTGTATCTTGCGATATATTAAAAAAAATCCTAGAGAGCCGCCGAGCAACTTGTAACTCTCGGGTGGCGGGACGTGGGCGGAGCGAGCGTAGGAATTTTTTCGTGGGGCCTGCTCTTAAGGCGAATTGTTCCTTAAATCATAAAAGGTCGAATTTTTGTTACGTAATTGACTTCGTGTGAATTAAAAATATTCTGTCAGGTCCTTCTATGAATACATAAAGCTGTGTTTATTAAAGGATGTTATTTTTAGACAGTTCGCTGTGTAAAAGGATTTTTTTTGGGTTTTTTTTTTGTAGGCCTATTCAGTACCGAGAGGCGTGTAGCAATTTATGTATTTAATTCTGTTATTGCCGACCTGTCATAACCAATTTTTTTTAAATGTATCGCGGTTTTAATTTATACAATTTATAAACGTTTCTTGTTACTTGAATACAATTTCTTGTGAATTTCTTTCGTACGTTTAACGCAATACGCGTTTGTTTTGTATGTGTTTACGTTTCATGTTGACGTAATTTATTTATCTAGATGTTATAATATTACATTAATTTTGTTATCTAGGATGTTAACAAAAATATATTAAAACTGAATATACACTTTATTACGTACGTATAAATTGTACTTATTGATTTATTACACACTAGCAGCGCCTGCGACTTCGTACGCGTTGTAGTACATTTTTTCTGCATAAAAGTATCATAAGTACCTACCTATATGTTAAATCACGTAATAAAATATATGTGTGCCAAATTTCATCCAAATTCATTTCCTCATACATCCATACTTTCGCATATATTTATAGTATTTAGGGTAATATGGAGAATTCGGCCGCTAGGTCTTTAGGTTTTCAAGTATAGACGAAATTGTTTTTTTTTTCTTTCCTATTAACCTACATTTTTTTTAAAGTAAAGCTTTGTTGTTAAAGCAATAAATAAGCATTTTTACAAAATTAGTGTTCAAATAAAAACCATCATCGTTCTCATGTTGGTTCCACGCCCCGTGCGCAGCGAAACCGGTTTCGCGAGACGAATAGTTTCCACCACAAACTCACTATGCCTACTTTTATTAAGCAGCCATAGTTTACTACACAACCATAGTCAAATTACCAAAGTAAGTAAGTATACCTACTTACTCTTTATTAAAATCGTATAATAACGGAATGGCAAAGAGTAAGCAATTATTTCGTAATATGGTTACTGTTTTAATATTTATGATAAAGGTAAACTGACAGATTAGCCCAAAGAACACTGAAAACTTCGATCTTCCCCGAGGCATTCCCCACATTTTTGACAGATCAATAGAATTTGTTTACGAAAATATGTATGGAAGCGATACTAGCGAAATTATTATTAGATAATTTTAAAAGAGAAGCTGTTTGGATTGTCAGTAACTCAGTTTGAGTTATTTTTTTAAATTTAACTAGTTCCTTCATTAAAACTAAATAATGTTCCCAAAATTTCTGATGACTTGCTTAATTTGTTAACTTAGTTTGAAAGATATATGGACAAATGACAAAGAACTTTAATCTTGTCACTTATAACATCAGAAAAGTCAGCTCTTTCTTTTTCATTTTCAGTGCCATTCTAAATTGCTAACTGAGCCTCACTACGGCATACGTTTAGCATCTTAATTATGTTGATTTTGCGAAGTGTCTTTCTTTGTATTCTGCCACCACACCCAGAGAAATAAAAAGCTAAACTTGTTACTTCCGCTGTGAGTAACGGAGTACGGAACCTATGTAAATAAGGAATGAGAGATACTTAGTTCACTGTACTTACGATATTGTGGCTTCAGTGAGACGGACCTGTCCGTGACTAAATATGTGCCCACGCGCATTACAACTTTGTTGCCCTGAATAATTTTGTGTCCGCGCCGCCGCCGCCGCTTTATACAAACCCGACCGATTTCCTTCGGGAGCATAACCCCCTAATTAAATTTAACGCATATTTGGTTTAAAGCTACTTAAATTATCATTAGTTTTACTAAACACTGGCCGATACTGAATGGCTTATTAATAAAAGATAAGCTTATTGATCCAGAATCACATAATATTTTACCACTACATTTACTATGTACTAAGATAAAAAAAATTCACACGACGAACTTGTCCTTAAATATTCGACTTACATGCAAAAAGCGCTCGCTAGCAATCACTGATCGATGACCCTGAGCGACTAGACTGTATATCGGTATCTACCCAGTAGGTACAGATATTTCTGACTTTAAGAGACTATTAGTAAGAAAATCTGTTAGTAACTGCAAATTACGCCCGTATGTATTTATATATTTATAACATTTAAAACTAGTTTCTTAGTAAATAAGACAATAAAATGGTTCGCTATACTAGCTGGCTAATATTTTACCCTTAGGACGCCGTGATTTATTACTTTAAATATACGGGACTTGATTGCGTAATATGTTGGTACTATTTTATTTACCACGACGTTTAGTAAGTATTGTAACGCCCAAGGTTTGCAACGAAATGAAGTGGCGGGTATTAATTAGCCGTTCTAATGGTAGGGGAGCCCACGATGCTAAATGTGGAGTCACTCGAGCGTCGTGGGGACCTATTGGATTTTGAAGATTATAGGGTAGGAAGAAAAAAAGGTCATATGATGTTTTTCTTTTCAGCGATGAGGTGAGCGTCTACAGGCGTTCAAAATTTTTTAGACGCTGTATTAAAGAAAATCATCCAAATAATTGTCAGATTAAGAATCAGCACAATCAGGAATTAAGGCTGAACCGCCTGTATGAAAATCTGACGCGCTCGAGTATTACAAAATGGCAATCGCCAAAAATCTTTTTTGCATTTTAAAAAAGCTGCCACGAGCTTGCGTTTACATCCGAATCGTCTGTATTTTAAATGGAAGCTTAGTTTGGGTTCACTTAACATCCCCCCTGAAAATCTGACGCGTCCGAGTTGTATTTAAATTTTTACCCCAACCCACCAACCAAACCGGTAGTAGAATACATATCCGTTATCAGAGACACGTGGGGAATATACATTGGCAATATCTGACGCGCTCGAGTAAATCCCAAAATCCCCTCTTGGGCTCCCCTACTATAACCACACGAGTATTTGGAAGTATCCGCACTCAATCTTCATTATTTATTTGACCACAAATTTTAACTTGACCATCGCACAACATTCACAACTATGACGATTTGTCGGACGATACTTGAAAATGGGTAGAACCACTGATAAATAGATGCCACAGATTAGCATATGTGGCTTATGTGTTCTTTATTTTCTAAAAAGTAGTATTCGGCCATTGCACACCTAAATAAAGCCCTACGATACGTTTTTATGACATAATTCTAAACTAGGTTTTGTTTGGGACTTCTTCAGTGTTGTATAATAAAAAATATAAGTCCTTACAAAATATATGAGCAATAATTAATTGTTGATGTTATTGTAGTTTTGCTAGGCGTTGGATTTTTATTTTCATATGGTTCTCGGGAATAGTACTTTTTTATGGAATTGGATTTTTTATGGTTTCCTTTACTGTATCATCAATAATGTGTATGCAAAATTTCATGTCATGATATACTAACTAATAGGTTGAGTAGTTAAGGCGTGAAAAGGTAAGACAGTCAGACAGAATTACTTTCACTTTTATAAATAGTATGAATTTTTAATTTACCATTTTAGAAACATGTCAAGCATATTTCGATTTAAAGTGTAGGTAGATTGGTAGCTTAAAGCTCATTACCCAACTTGAATCTTCCAATCAAAGCAAAATCCTTCAATCGCATGGGTGCTACGAAAGCAAATCAAGTCCTCTCCGACATTCATTAGTTTTGAAAAATCCTCCATAACACTAAAAAAAAGTCGGCGAATAAAAGCTTGTTAAAATCACTCGGTGTTCGACCCCGTATAAAAGTTTAGGACGGTTTTTACGTAAAAAAAGAAGGGAACGGAAGTGAGGCGTATTTAATCGTTACAAGCCCGGCAGCCATTTTTCCATCTCGTGAATTAATTTTAATTTTGATTCTATTAACATAATAAAATAAATGAAGGAGAGTTCCCAGTGGAATAGAGAGTGATTAAGTTATCTTGTTCCCGAATCAGAAATCTTGCCATGGATGTACCTACGAGGAATACCTATTTGTTACTAAATTTCTACGTCATTTAAAAAAAATCAATCTATATATATTTTTTGTTTAAATAATATTTTGTTTAAATAATATGTAAATAACAGCGTTTAATAGCATTTTAAATATTATTATTTTATATTTAATTGACCCGGCGAATTTCGTACCGCCTCAGAATAAAACCCGTTCGATATAAAATGTATGAGAAATGAATTTTATTCATAATTTTTTATTCAGTATTTCGTGAATATTTCAGATATTTTAAGGTTTTAATAGTTATTCTGCTGTGACGAATTCAACAAATCAATAAAAATCGATCCAGCCGTTCTTGAGTCTTGGTATATATATCACGACTTTCTTTTATACCTCTACCTACTATATATAGCTTTGTAAATTAAAGTTCTTTTTTTTAATAGAGATGGGTTTGCTCTTGGCTAATATCCAGCTGTGTTACGAAGATAAGGCCTATGATGGAGCGAGCAGAAAATGCCTATTCACTCTAAATTTCAGATTTGGGTTATATGAGCTCGGAAATACAGACATAAAGTTACATTTAATATTGTAAAATTTATTTACAATATTATATCAGGTGTAGTATCCAGTTACACGTGAATACAATTGTATATAATTTACACACATATATTATATTGCTTACACGCATGTAAAAGTATCCATAATATGTAACTTTCATAAAAATGTAATATTTTTTCCTTATTTCATACATGACTGTGCTGTAACGTGATGATAAAAGATTTTATGAATCTGGAACGCGCAGCGTGAAACGTAACAATTATAAACACTTCTGCCAATAAAATATGAAAAAGGTTTAAACAGCTGTTTTAATGTAAATATTTAAGCTAAATTGTTGGATAGTAAAACTTGTGTACATTTGGACAATAAAATCTAAATTATTATTCATAATTTTCATCTTATTGTAACTTGAAAACTAATTTGTTACTGTGCAGCGCAAAATTCTAAATTCGATTATCTGATTGTGATATAATGCCACGAAAAATATACAATGAATAATAATCTATATATCAATACGTGAAGCTAAAAACTTTTGTTCCCTTTTTACTTTTTAAGAAAATTTGAAGAAAAAACGTTTGAAGTTTGGTGCACTTGAAGTTTATGTGGAGAAGGACTGAAGAAACTTACCTAATATTTTTATATAATATGCATTAGAAATATAATACATTAAATTAATTAAAATAAACATTACACACACTATCGCGTGTTTGACGCACACGCGTTTAACATTACACTATGTAATATATACTTTTAATATATGATCAAAATCTATGGTCAAACTGAAAAGAGTATAATCACAGATTACTAATAAGTTATGGCATAATATAGTACCTACTTAAAATTTTTATGAGTTACGAACTTCGAATTTCGAATTTTTGTAACAATATTTCAAGATAGCAATATAATCAAGCTTAGAATACTAATGTTTTGTTAGTTTTTATATATAAAAACAAACACTGGATAAATATTTCCCCAATCATAAAGTGTACCCATGATAAAAGTGTAATGTACCATTAATAATTTCAAACAACCAAGGAAAACAGTGCTCGAGCCATAAATAATTCCTTAATGGCGGACTCTGTAATATTTCTTCCTTCATCTACATTACTTCTGCAAAAATAACAAAATAGTATTCGCATAAGATTGCCACAGCTCGATAAGCCTTAGCGGACTGCATAGAACGAGGCACTTGTAACATTATTGTACCTTTGTCATCAGTTTTTAAGGAAAATCGTTCATATGTTTTGAGGGTTAGGATTGCTTTTTGAACCAATTCAACTTGTATCTGGGAGTTCCACAAAGGTTCTGATTTGTAGACGCGATAGGCACGCGAATGATGCTCTTCGCGGGCGCAAGGACACTACTAAAATAAAACTAACATGTTATTCGTTGAGATAAGGGACGTCCGGCTCTTACGGCCGCCTAGTTATTTCGATAACTCCTTGCTGTTTCGTACGTTTTCTTATCCTCATTACTTTTAACGCATCATAAAAAATTATACTCATTACATATCAACGCTAAATGCGCAAAAAGTATAATTGAAGTAGTAATAAAAAAATATTTTTTTAAATGTCGGAGTAAAATATATATTTTTTAATGTTTAGGTCCACAGACAGGCTGACGGTCCACTTGATGGTAGGTAGCTACCATAGGCCATAGGTCCATCCCTCACTCGCTCACCGAAACAAAACAACTCACACATGAACAATTTATAAGAGCACTCATTATTGTAAAGCAAGTAAAATATGCAAAGATAATCTGTAATCTGTTGTTTTTGTGAGAAATTGATAAAATCCACTCTCAGTAAATTGGAGTTCGGTGAATCTATATTTAATAAACACATTAGAGTGCAGTGTTGCGTCCGCGTCAAGTGACCGTACGCCATTACATATTTATACGTTCTTTATATAGGATTAAATCGATGTAAGATTTTTGTATTCTATCGAGCTTCGAGGCGAACGCACCGGTGATCGCGTCACGTAATATCATATTAGAGAAGTTTTCAATGAATTTTAATGCAAGCGATCCAAGACGTTGCTGGCACAGGAATCAGGGCCACTTTATGTATTGTGATTGACTCAATGCACTCAGCAGCGCTTTGTACAATTTATGTCCAATAAACTGCGCAATTTTGTTGTACGTCTTTTCTTGTTACTCGCTACACTTAATGGTAAGTGGAACTGTAACCAATAATAGAATGTTTCTTTTTATTTCATTATATTGTATTTTGTTATAAAACACTAATATTATAAACATAAAGAGATATCGTTTTTATGTCTGATTGTTCGTTTGTATGTAGGTAATCTTCGAAACTACTCGTCCGATTTAAAAAAAAAACACCTATAGTTATTATATTGTAGAATAGAATTTCAGGATTCAGCTAGTATATTTTGCTCAGATTTCTTTGGCAATTAATAAAAATTTTGTCAGGCGTTAGTTACTTTTCATACCATAGGAACAGTGCTCTTTTTCTGGATGAAAGGTACCCTATGTCCTTTCCTGTATTTCTGACAACGTGTATGCAAAATTTCATGGTGTTCGGTTGAGTAGTCAAGGCGTGGACAGGTAACAGACAGACAGAGAATTACTTTCAAATTTATAATATTAGTATGTATATATATGGAAAGTATGGATTTGACACTGCAATATAAACAGTTACGGTGAATGTTTGGACGTACGTATAGTCTACTCTACATACTATATTATAATATTAGCTATAGGTAAACTACTATTCCAGTTAGCAATCTATGTTTAACATCTTATAAAACACGAAGCAAACAACACGATCCTTCTCAGAAAATTATACCACATAGTCTTGTCAGTACTTATAATACTGAGAAATTCTAAAGTAGACACTCGGTAGCTTAAAAATATATAAAATGTAAAGTAGATATACAGACAGGTTGATAAAATGATTTTAACCATAACTAGTTAAAATAGATGTCAGCTCTTTAATTTCAGTTTATTAGGAAAACTAAGCTCTAAGATTACTAAGATTACTTAGTTTTGCTAATAGCCTAAACTCAAAGAGTTGACATCAATTTTTTTATTTTTTTGCTGAATCAGCAAAATCTTATAAAATCGTTAATCCTGACTGACAAATTGTTTTTTTTTTTTGCGTAATGAAGTAATAAATATCCCAACATAATAACTTTTGCATTTATAATATTCTTAGGATTAAGATTAAGGTCTAATAAAGACAAACAAATAGGCTTTGAAGTGTGATCGTAAAAATAAAACAAATTCGTCATAATTAGTTTGAACTCTTTATAGAAATATTAACTTTTTAAAGAAAATAGTATTCAGAAAGGGAAGACGTAAATCTTTCAAAAATAGTTATGTCATAAACATTTTATGTTTCACGAGTCAAGTAAAGCACAAAGCGCTATTGTACACTCATTTTATGAGTAAACTTTTACAACGAAAGATTTAATAGTTTCATGGTTTTCAGACAAAACTTTTACAGCGTGGTTACAAGATTACTACTGTGTTCGCTAATTCCTTCACAATTATGCACTGGAATTTGTTTTTTGAATAATTCAAGCAAATTAAGCAATTAATTGGCGAAAGCTCTGAGATTGCTAAAATGTAGAGTTATACCTATAAATACACATATAAAAAACATATATTACATTTATTTTTTATGAAACATATTACAAAATAAACTTCAACGTGAAAATGTAAGTAAATATGTATGTATATAATTAATTAAAATAGTATTTAAGTAATGTACTAAGTAGTAGATCAGCCACATGCTGAGCAAAGACCATTTGGATAGACACTTCTATAAATTGTAAAATAGCAATTATATATATTGTAAAGTACCTAATAAACATTTTTTCTTTCTTTCTTTCAAAATAGTCTTTTCATGAAAAAAAAAATTACATTTAAGATAAATTACATTTAAAAAATACATTTTAAGTTTGTTAAGATGGAATTTAAGTTTATTATTACTACAAGCCTAATAACTTTATAAATACAAAAGTTTGTATGTTGGTTTTGATGTCAAAACCTATAAAAACGGCTGAAGAAGGTATTTGATAAAATTTGGCACACAACTAGTTAGATTTCCTGGGATAGGAATATAGGATACTTTTTATCTTGGAAATATGTTAGGTTTCTTAGGTATCCACTAAAAATAAATTAATCCGGCGCCACTGTCGTCACAGCGATAAAGATGTCAGGCGTTTTAATTTTTCAAGGCGTACGAAGTCGCGGGCAACAGCTAGTAGGCTATAAATTTTTTAATATTTTTATCTCTGTTCCCAATTAACAGTTTTGCAAACAGATCGCAGATTAAAATAGGGTTAACAAAAAATTTGCAGCGAATATATATTAAATATTAAACATATTATTATGTAACGTTTGCGTATAATTAATTAGTGTAGCATTTGCTGCGAGTGTAAATAAATTAACACAAATGAAAATGGTTCAGACGTGTTTAATTTAATGAATGTACTTCATTTAAAATAATGTTAGTATTTCTACATAGTAAGCAAACATTGAAATGATAGTATGTTTACGTTTTAATTTTATATATCTTTTTTATGTTAAATAAATATTTCATATTTCAGTGTTTCTGCGATAAAGCTTTGTCATTTTCATCATTAACTATTCATTTTGAATTGTTGCATAAATTCAAAATGATTACATAGACTCTTTAAAATTCTTTTATTAATTTGTTACTGATTGTGATATGTCTGTTATCCCGCCGTCTGTACGTATGTACGCTTAGATCTTTTCTTACTAAGCAACAGATTTTAACGCTGTTCACTAATAGAAAAAGCGTTAAACGAGGAAGATTTTATTATATACAATATAATTTGCAGAAAAAATTGCACTCGCTAGTAATTCATAATTTTTGAACCAATAATAAATTATTATATTCTTAATTATTCGTATCAATCGTTAACAATAAGATAATAATTGAATAATTTAATTATAATTGTTCATAATTGAAGTACGAACATATTACAATCTGATAAAACGCTAATTACATTAGTTAGATGGTTAGAGGCTTGAAGGGGCTAACGGTTAAGGACGCCTCGACGCCTCCTCCTCTTGAGTACAAGCGCGAGTTTAAGTTGAGTTAACAAGTAAATAACGCCTTTGGGAAATTAAAATGATGAAAATTGAATCTCTCGGGACAGCCCTATCGCAGGCCGATGCGATGCGCAGTTGATCACGTGTGCGTGGGTCCGCGTATGGAGCGACTAACTAATTTCGCTTTCGGCGATGTCGGCGTTTAACATTTCGGACGCGCCGTGAGTTTTAATTTGTGATCAATTATGCGCGAGCACTGTTATTTTATCGTTGTTTTATTTACTTTCTCACAGCGACGCTGGGTGGTCCGAACACGATATTCGGGATATAATACTGACCAATAAGTTCCACTGGCTGTGTTACCATAGAGTTAGTGATGATATTTTTATAATTTTTCATGAAATTCATGAATTTCTTAATAGTGACATTATATTTTAGTAAACAATACATGTTCATATATAAACTATGTATAATGTATATACAAGTAAATATGTTCATTTACATTTATGTATTTACATTTCAGAGGCTCGGGCCTCTTAGCTTTGCTAGCTCATTGTGAATTGGCAGGACCACGCACGGCCAAATCTCTTCTGAAATCGCCACTCTTAAGTATTCTTACTCCAAGATATTGTTCACTATCGATCACTTTATACAGTAGGTAAATGATCATAGTTTGAAATATTTAACAAGATTACAATAATTGGTTTCACGAGAAACATTATTATTACATACTCGTATGTGAATTTTATATTATAGTGTTGGCTTGAGCCCAACTGACTAGTGTGTGAAACATAAATACCTACATGTTTTTAATATTATAAGTTTATTATATTATAATATAATATCTTTCATATTATCGTTTCATTTGTAATATAATTTTTAATTATAATTTTATTCTATCAAGAGTCAAATTAAATGTAGGTACACTAAAATATAGAAACAGTTTATCAACTTAAAGGACAAGCTTATAATTGACAGTCCTTTCTATAATGTTATTTGTGCCGATAGAAGCGTGGTACAAGAGGTTGACCAGCCATTTTGTATTATCGTCACGTTCGAGCGCATTGGGCGTTGGGTGCCCTCGCCGGTTAGCGGTAAAATCGTTCCACGTAATGTGATTCTAATTGAGCAGCTAATGCTTACTGAACGTACTGAGCATACACTTGTTTAATTAGCCGGATAACCGGACGCTCCTTGCCGTGTTGCCGGAGAGGCTTACCGCACCCGGTTAATGCGAGAACGAAAATTGTTAGCTTTGTACGCCCGAGGACTTTAGGAAAATTATGTAAGTACATACAGACTTTGCCCATTAGTTAGTTAGCGGATATTAGTGTTGTAAATTTTGTTCATCTTCTCTTATGCCTTTCGGAATATATTCTAACTAAGTATCTAATAATAAACAAGTCTGGGCGCTACGCGTGAACTTCTATGTTGCTTATATGTACTTATTTTGGGTAATTATTCAAAATTATTTTGTTCTGTTAATTTATTTTCATTCTTAATGTTAATTTTTTTTGCAAAGTTTTTATGTTAGATAAAAACATAATTATTATTATTGCTAATTGAGTTTTTAAAAAGCTTAATTCACTTCTCAAAAATTTTAAAGCTTCAATATAGTTTGGGATTTATTGTAAAAACGTGTCGTTTATTATTTAAAATATTTGCAAGTGAATTTATTATTTTACGAAAAAGTCACTCCTATTTTTGCTAATTTAGTGGTTACATAACTATTTATTGCTTAATTTAAATTTAATGTATTTAAATACCACAATCCCCATACGTTACTATAATCTTAATAGTAATAAAAATTTAATGAAAATATTTTACAGACAGGTGGGATCAGTTTTAATTTACTATATATGTGATTATTTTGTTGCAGGTGTTAATTCGTGGTTTGGTGTATGGTTTGCGGTTATTTATCACGTCCAAAAACCACGTAAGTCATTATACTTAGCCACCACTATGGGAATATTTAATTCTAACTTTTTAAAATGGTTTCTGACTAAAAAAAAGGTTAACAGCCCATTGCTTGTTTAAACTTTTTTTTTCCATACAGACTAATAACTTTTTAACCGGTCTTAAATACTTACAAACTTTAATAACTTGATATTAACAAAACTGATAAACATCAAATTATTAACACATTGTTGTAAAGGGATCGCAATATTTTACGTATAAAGGTTGAAAAACTGTGATTTAAATTAGTAATATCAAGTTTTAAAACAAGGAATATAGTGCCATATATATAAACATCATTGGTTCCTTTCATCAAATTGGCTCACAAGACAAATGTTCTTCTTTAACAAACTCAATTTTTTATTAATAGAGGCGAACAGTAATCAACAAATGAATACATCGCCGTCTCCTGGGCACGTCTGTCATTGGACTGCAACTGTGTCGTTTATTATTTTGTTTCCGAGATTGACGCCGCCCACGCCTCGCGTCTAATTAGTACAGAAATAACGAAGAAAGATTTGTCAACTTCTAAGCTTTTACGGCATTCCTTTGAGGTGTCCGTCCCGCCCGACGACTAACATGTACCGATCTCTCAAGTAAATAGATCGTTAAGCGACTGTGAAATATTGTTTCGGAGTAGGGGTGGTCCGTGTCAATGTAAAATATTGCACTTTAAAAGCAATTTTAATATTAAATATATGAGAACTTTTGGAAACTTATAATGTCCTATACTACTGCGTTCCGCAATCATGATTACAAGCCCGTCTGGTGGCAGTAACCACCCATAAGACTTCTTTTCGTGCCTTTCCATTAATGAAGGTGGGCAGTCAATTTTTTAATATCTCCTTGTCTCGCGAATCAAAACAATTTGTTCCACGATTTTAATACATAAGACTACTGTGCTATTTTCCTTTGCCCTCCTATATGTGCTATTGATTAAAGAAAGTCAGATTCTAATCCGCTATCTTCTTTCCCTTGTGTTTCTAAGGTGACAGTAATAATTATAGAGATAACAGTCCACATTTGAAAGGCATATCATGTGAATAATGTGAATATATGTACATGTGAACATGTCATGAAATTATTATTGATATGTATTATGTATGTAATAATTTATAATTCATAGGTAGGTATATTTTGAATTGTTATCTCTACTTCGAGGCACTACTTGATTTATTTAATTATAATTTATTCGCTTTTACCGCAGCGGTAGTTGGACTTTGGCGTATAAATTTATAATATTTTGATTCATAATAAAAATAAATTTTATTTTTTTTAAGTCATACAATTGTTTATCCTTTTATAATAAACGTGAAAATCATGATTCTTAGCCGAATACAAAATACGAAAAGTAAAGACAATAATATTATATTTCTTCCATTCGCAAATGTGATTCTGAGATCCCGTTGTTTTTAAGACAAATAAACGAATTGTATACTTGAATTTTATTTAGTAATAATCAATTTCAAATATTTTAATAATAATCAATCAAAAATCTATATAATGGCTTTGGTTAGTCTTTAAAGTTCTTCTCAACTATATAACTAATATTAAGTACCTACTTAAGTCTTTTTCACTTAATGTTTATTATTATTTATTGTCTCTATTAGTCAGTTGCATTTGTACGAAGCAATTCGCCCCCTCGCTATCCACCCTTAATAAAGGTGGTCAATTCTGAACTGTAGTTATCTCTGCTGAAGCCTTAGCGCGAGCATGACCCTCACAATCAAATGTCAAAGTAAGTTTTATCAGAACAAAGTTGACAAATAAATCCCTCGTCCCGCCGCAACTTTTCTCATAGTCTCCGCAGTACGACGTGATTCGTGATTCGGACGACTCTATCGACCTTCTATTGTGTTTGCGGAATACCTCTCGCTATGCTCTCTTTACAAGATTACAGGAAACGTCCAACCCCAAATCATTTCTAACTAAAACTTGAAAGTCATCTTATTTTTAAGGGTCTCTTATAGAGTATCCGCAAACAAAGAAGGCCGATGTTGAGACTTTATCTACTTTTGCATTTGCAAATAAAGAACCTCTAACTTCGATTTTTCGTACAGTATTTTATTAGATTTATTGATCTTGTCTAGTTTATAGTTTCGTAAGTTCTATTTTAATGAATAATTCGGCAGACATTTGGACAGTTAAAGTGACGGTAAGAGTCTGTTGTCGCCCGTTAACATTAAAAACATATGTATATAAATGCTCTGTCGTTCCTGATTTTGCCGCAATATGAGCTGCCCAAATGACTACGAAATGCAGTGTTCCCTGCCACTACTTAAATTACAGAAGGAATATTTCAATGTATATAACAATTATAATTCGGCTTCGCACGGATGCGATTTTTCTCTGATAATTATATACACTAAACTTTATCGTTATCGCGTTTATCGCTGTTATTATACCATTAGTGAAACAGTATCAAAATCCGTTCGATGGTTTAGAACTCAGATTAACTAGTAAAACAGATAAATGTTTTACTAATCTGAGGTTTAGAAGAAGTTCGCGAGGAAACACAGGGAGACAGCGGCTTTATTCTGTAGACAGAAGTAAATAGATATGTACCGAATCATATTATACTTAAGCTATTAAATATATTTTCTGTGTGTATACATAGAGAAAAAATATAAATTTATGTAAATGTAATTCATCAAACGTAAAAGTAAACTGAATTTAGACTAATTTATTGTACTTACGTCTCTTGTGATCGATCCCTATGAAAGTTACCTAATGCTGTTAAACCTATTAGTATCCCTTGTTCTTACTGGCCATTTAGAATTTATCAATATTGTCTTTATGTCTTAAGTACGTACGCGTTTGTGACTTCAAAGTCGGTTTAACAAATTATCCAGCTGGCGCGAAAAATCCCTACTCGGGGAGTGTCGGCACGAAGGAAAAACGTGCAGTTACGCCTACCTTATCACTTGCGTCGCGACTTCGGATAATCGTGTTCTTATCCATGATTAATTGTTCGTCGGATTTATTTTAAAATGGAGCAACAACTTTGCGGGTAAGAAGTTCACTTTCTTAGAAGCTGACTTTCTATAACACATTTTTAAAAAATTTTGAATACAAAATTACACGTTTTTTTTTTAACTCGTTCATTTTTTTATATTTTTTGTTACATTATTTTTATTGGTTGTTGCTGTTGTATTAAGGGATGCCAGAGCCCATTTCTTCCCTATCCCAATCCCTTATCCTCAACCCCGTGGTTATGGTCGGCACTGTACTTGCAGCACATGTGGCGTTGTTTCAGCCATGCACCTACCATCATGTGGACCGTCAGCCGGACTGTCGACCTTAACGTAAAAAAAAACTTCAAACAAAATTTATGAACATAACAGCGTTGTTTGTCGAAGTAGATGAACGCGACAGATGGCTAGAAGGGCTTCCGCTTGTAACAGTCGAAAAGGGATTGCGGCAGGCAACTCAGTTGTTATTTCAGTCGTCCAAAACCAAACGAGTGGGAATGTTAAGTGTGACAGCACACATATTTATAAGCAAACGTTTGTCTCAAGCGCATGTGTCCGCTTGCGCTGAAATATTTATGAGCTATTAGGGCAACAAGAACAAATATGTGCACGGCTCGCATTTCTCTTTCCCCTGATCCGGATCACAGGGGTCTTTAGCAAATGACTGATTTAATACCACTTAAGAATTAAACCCACAGTAATTAACGTCACTGCGGCTATATATTCAACGCCTTTTGATGTACGTGAACATTTTGTTTGAATTGAGTTAGTTCTATTTGTTTCTCGGGCATACAGTAAACATTATCATTACCGCAGTTGATTAATTGGAATAAGTAATCACAGATTCATTCATTCGTCCGTGTATCTTTGTAATATTCAACCAAATAAACAAACAAACTCTTCAGCTTTATAATATTAAGTATAGATTCTAACTATTGGTGAAAGAATGTTTAAATTTGATGAGTAGTTTCGAAGATTATCTCCTCGAAAAAAAAAAAAACAAAAACATACATACAACTTTACCTCTTTATAATATTAGTATACAAGTAAGATTAGTATCAGCTTTGAATGATCTATTCAAGGTAAATGTTTCAGGTTTGGTTACATTAGCACGGGCTTAGATAGAGTTGACTTAACCAGTCACATAGGAAATGTTTTGTTCTTGTTTTGTTTCACTTATCACTTGATCAGCTTGTTCAAGTTACATATTCGTATTTTCCTCGTAGTTGTACTTAACGACGGTGGCCACCTGACTTAAAGAGTAGGTACTGTTAGTACTTTTATCCCAAAAAATATTTGCTTAAAAAAAGGGACTTTATATTACAATTACCTAATAAATTTTAATTAGATTATACATGTAAACTTTACGGAATACATTTTCTATTACATATCTATAATTGTAAAAAAATAAAATTTTAATTCTTTGCTCGTTTAAAAGTAAACGGACAGAGTAAAATAAAACAATTAGTTAACTAAACAAATTACTAATTTTGGATTTTAATGAATATTAAGTATTTTAACAACATAATTTAACAATCCATTAAATAGAGTATAAATTTGATGTACCTAAACTATACTGATTCAATTACATTATGGAAATGTCTTTAATGAGTATACGCTTAACGACGTTCCACCCTGAATCAATATAGGCGCAGTGCACACTTGATAAATTACTTCATTTTATTGAGTGGTCACATCATCGGCGGCGTTCCGTTTATTTGGCGTGAAATATTGCCACGGCGTTCACTGCGAGCCACCCTACCCTTCGTGCTAGTCAGTTGCGACTGGCCAGAGTACCCAGTAAAGTAAATTCATTCAGCAACAACCGACCGCGACAAAGAAGCGGTAATGGGCTCTCATATATATGCAAATAAACTTTCCAAATGCGTGTTTTAAATTAAAATAATCCCAAATTTATATGTAAATTCTTGGCCTCGTTTTGTCCTTCGCGGCTCCTCGTTGCGACATCGATTACATTACACGGATTTGGGCTTAGATCCGACTTAGATAACTTTAATGAAGGGTTTTACTGGAATGGAGATAGATCCTTTACTTGATGATACCGGGATTGGTTTTAGAGTGATTTTATTTGAACATAGTGGTTTTATAGTCGCTTATACTTACATGTTATAAAATAAAGTCCCCCGCCTCGTATGTCTATCTGTATTTATTTATGTATGTATGTATGTATGTTCACGATGATCTCAAAATATACTGATTGCATTTTTATGCGGTTTTCAATAACAACAGTGTGATTTTTGAGGAAAGTGTAGGAGTCTTTATTTTAAACTGTTAGTAGTACATTCAATTTTTGTTAATTAATTTTATTAATTTATATGCCTTCTAACTAAAAACATAAAAAAATCGGACCCCAGGAGCTCCAATCCCAAAAAAATTGATATCAAAGCAGAAAAAAAGGGTTTTTTTTTAAATCTTTAAAGTTCAATATCTCCATAACGGTTAAATTTAGGACACCATATTATATGATAAAATCTATTACAAATGACCTGAATAATAACGTCCTTTAATATTCAGCACGACTTACCCCTGTCAGCCTGTATAACAAAATAATGTACTTATGGTATTGTTTCTCTTTTTATAGGTCTACAAAAAAAGTCCGTGATGGCATATGTGTATCTTTTAAGGATAGCTAAGTGCTTACTATGCCCATTCAAACTTTGGAAAAGCTATTTATACGTTTACAGTATTAATTAATAATTATAAAATTCAATACATACGTTGGTTACCTTAAGCATTTCATACACATTATAATGGCCCTTTACACCATACAATTGAAATGAATATCTTAGAAGTTATCGTAAATTTAAAATTACGAGCGAGAAAATTAATTCAAGCGGTCCCGCATCAACGCAACGCGACGACGGTACTATTGATGCAGCCATCCTCGCCCGCTCTCCACCACCCGCTGTCGTGCCTAAATTGCACCCTAGCGAAGCCGGGAGGCGGGTCGCTAGTTTATTATACATAGTCAATTATTATAAAATACGTTTATCGACGAATTATAAACACGACTTATTACTTCGTTCTCTTGAGAAGTAGTTACACTATAAATTTTACGATCGTTTTATTGGTTTTTCCTTTTAACGGAGTTATCTTAATTTTTATGTAGTCGTGTAAACTTTTGTACGAATATATCTAGTTTTATCGGCTCTCATTGAGAGCAAGTTAAAAGGACCACCCGCTAACTTAGAAACTCGATTCGATCGCTGTGTACCCCCTTTATGTCATTCCAATTAGTCATGATTAAGTTTAATTTATAGCTTCAGTTAATGGACCATTAACTGACTCCCTAGTGTCTAATGACTTCTTATTGTAAATGGTTACAATTCCATAAAACACTTTCGACCAATTAAATACGACGATATTTGATCTTGATGCGATCATTGTGACACTTACGCGTTAGTTCAGTCAGCTTCATAAAAACCTGTATCAATTTACAAATTGTCTTGCATTTGAACTATTGAGTATAAAAACATTATTATCTGTTTTTACTACACGCGTATTAAATAACATATTCGAAGAAACAAAAAAATTAATATCTTTAAACAACAATAATAGAAACGGTAAAAATTATATTGAACTTTATAGAATCCTGCAGGTTACGAGATATCTATCTAAGAATATCAGATTATCTAAATATCTTACTGAAAAACTGTCTATATTATAAAGGCTCGACTTGAGATTTTTTAATAATTCGGTTTATGTATTATATCTATATTTTCATCTCAATGTTGTGAGGAATTCACCAGGGTAGGTCCACTGCCCTGGCCTAAAATCTTCGAAGTTCATTATATTTTCCTCTACTACTATCTTCATTATATTTTCCTCATACTTTAAATTCATCATTATTTTCTAATCTGTACATAAAATTAAAAAGCCTCCAAAGATACATTCCAACCTGCGTTTTCTTTGAGTGGTCATTCCTTTATATAATATCTGCTTATTTACATAATTATTGTATCGTTCTGTAAACTAGATGTGCCCGCAACTTCGTACGCACGGTTTTCGTAGCTACGCTTGCTAAGTATTTCGTTATTCGTTATAACTGTTTTGTTTATAAATTGATTGGAATGAAATAACTACTACATAAATGTTGCTAAGCGAGTCGCTTAGCAACATTTATGTAGTAGTTAACATTTATGTAGTAGCAAGCTTATGTCGCTTAACATAAGCTTGCTACAATACATCAGTGAAAAATGACACAAAATTCTAAAAACAATTTTTTTACCTGTGTAACATACAATGTGTACAAATTGTTTTTTTTTTGGAAAAAATATTTAATGTACACGGCTTGCGATTTTATTATATATGTATATAGAAAGAATATAGATTAGATACATTAGACATAGGTAAAAGTTGCACATTATCTACCCACTTCATGTTGTTTAGATAGTAATAATAGGATTGACTAACAATCTATCAACGAGCGATAAAAAATCAATTGAAAAGTAACATTTAAAAATAATAGTTCGTTGAACTTTCAACGTATCGCATGATAAATTATATTCAATTTGCCGGCTGACAGCAACCGAGGAGAAGCATTCGGGTAACAAATGCTTATGCTTAGAGTGCACACGATATGAATATATATGACCCTAGTTTTTATTGATCATCTTTAAAAACCTGTACTAAATAGTTTTAATTCAGTGTTCAAAATATAGGTCACCAGAAACATATTATGATAACAATATGATACAGTGTATTTGTTATACAGTTTATTGTAATTATTGTACGACTCTTTTGTTCACTAGCTACCGCTCCTTTTAGGCCCAAACCACGTAATGTACAATAGCTTCATTTATTTATTTATTTACTTCAGACACAAAGACTTATTTAGAATTCAAAGACATTAATCGTATTTCTTTGTTCAGACGAGTGGTTTGTAATTGATGTAAGATTTCATATTGTTATCCTAAATATTGTAATCATTGTTAAATTAATTTTAGCATGCCTGATAAAAAGGTGAAACATGATGTTCTGTTTTGTAACACCGTACTACCATGTTTTAATTTTAAGCAAATAAATAAATATAAATCTAACTAAAGTTTGCATGTTCAATTTTTCCGCGACCAACTAACCTTCAGTAGTTTCTTTAAGATTTTTTTATATATTTACCCAGGATATATATTGGTTGGCTAATAGGCTAATAGGCCCAAAATAAATTTGACATAATAATAACACGTAACATTCTATTAAAATTTAAAAATGATCTTTTTACTAGATCCTTTTCTTGTTTCTTGACTTAATATATTTATCTTTACTTATTATATTTTATAACAAGATAGAAAAATAGTTTTCTAGTGTTTTACATTATATTTATATGCTTTTTACTCATTACTAATACAGTAATTACGTTAGTATTAATAATTTATCAATGCATGTCGTATTATAATTATAAATTATGTTTATTTATATATACAAAAAAGGCGGTTGCGGCGTTAGGCACCCAGGATACCGGAGACGGTTCATTAATCATCACCCCTAATGCCGAGGGTTAAACGAATATGCTTAAAACGAAACACGGCTAAGAAAGCAAAATACTCTTTGTTTGGTATTCATATAAATATAAGAATTCTTTTCTACTTGATAGGTAAGAGGTGAGAACACCTACCTACCTGCCTACCAAAATGTTCGACGAGTTTGATTGCCTAAATTAGACATAATTATTTTACTGTGAGCAGCGGGTTTTAATAAGATTGTTCGCGATTTTTTCACAAAAAAACAGATGTAAATGTTCCATTCGTAATCTTATCCGCTGAACTAGGCACTGTGCCATATTTTTCTTATACCAAAGATTAAAAAAAAAACTAGGAAGTAAGAACACTAAGCAATCATAGGCGATAAAAACATCGAATTTCAGAAGGAATTGTAGTTCATTCTAACATAATACGCGATCTAGAAATACTTCTAATAATATACTTCGAAACGACGTTGGCAGAAGTCTGTTACCGACGGCAATTACTTTGGAAGGGACTATGCAAATATTGAGGAGTAAATCAATATATATTTTAAAATACACACCATTTTTAGATATTTTTTGGTAAACCAGGGTAGTATACAAGCTATAATAAAAAATTATAAACTAACCCCCGACATTTTATTGAGACCATACTAAATACGAGACCAAACACGCTATATCTTCCGTAAGTATCTCGCAGACTATTTGTAGCCGCAGCATCAGGTCATGCCATGGAAATACCACCGAAGTGCCATGGAAGACCAGCTCAGGTTTTTACAACCTGCATTATGCTGAGTTAGAGCCGGTTTGTGGCGGGCGACGTTTGTGTTTGTCTTCTTGTATGATATTTGTGTATGTCCTTTGCTACAAATAAAATTTATTTTAATTCTCATTCTTATTAAACGGCACACAGATTTTCAAACCAATAGAACCTGTAGAAGTTAGTGAGATCCCTTAATCAATTAGGAAATGAGCTGATGGATTTCAAACGCCCGAACAGATCTTCATAAATTATAGCTAGTAACGATCTCGATCACGTCAGCTTTCAAACAAAACAAAAAAAGAAATCAAAATTGGTTATCCGTTTGGGAGTTATGATGTATGATGCCACATACATACACACAGGTCAAACTTATAACACTACTTAACGTCTGTTCATATCCCCTAAAAAGCTAATTAGACTGTACCATATATAAAATCGGGTCAAACGGGCACTTCTTCGTAGGTAGGGTCAAAACTTGTGGGTCCAAAGAGTCCGACACCCCTTATTTTGAGTCGGACGTTGGGGGTTAAAAAATAATAAGTTGTATTATTCACGGCTAAGTAGCGTAATGTATTTTTGATTGCCACCTTCGCACATAACAATGCTGGCTAGTAAGTTAATTTAGTCATTATACCTACAACTCAGCGACAGAGTATTTCACAAATCGGCTCTAACGGAAGACCAGCGCAGGTTTTTACAATTTGCATTATGCTGAGTTAGAGCCAGTTTGTGGCGGAGGACGTTTGTGTTTGTCTTTCTATATGTTACCTTTGTATGTTTTTATATGTCCTTTGCTGCAAATAAAATTTTATTCTACTTATTCTTTTCTAAATTACCTGTATAAAATGCTTCTTCAAGTATAATACCGTACATAACAAGTATGGAATATCATTTGAACTAACAGGACGGGCAGTTAATCATAGCTAATCTGCTTTCAATCTAACTTTAACCGAGTGTAGATCATAATTAAGTTGCGCACTCAGTCGTCGCGGTCAGGAAGTGTTTTGTTCGTATCGAAACGTTCATCTGTTTTAACTGGCGGTGTTCGCTTCACCCTAATTTACAATTTGTACAAATGTTTTACAAAATTCAACACGAATATTCAATAGACCTATAAATTTGGTCCAACAGCTTGGCCATGATCCAAATCAAGTGTCACATAAAATTGATGATAACCGACAAATTAGACGTTTTCGTCTAATTCTAATTTGACGGTTTTTCAATTCAGTGTTACCAGTCCAAAATAAATAATTCAATTTTTTTTATATAAAATAATATCTAAAGGTGTAGTTAGCGTCTAATTTGTCGGTTATCACCAATAATTATTGTCTTACCTAACACAAATTTTGGATCATGGCCAAGCTATGAGTATTTTCATAGAAAATATTGAAAATTCGTGTTTAATTTTATAAAACATTTCTAAGTAAAGAAATATGAGCAAGATTTTCTATGTCCACTTTCATACAGTTATAAATATTTATTAAATTTTGAATTTTACTGCATTGACGTTAAACGAGCGCAGTTATATGAAGATAAAAATTAAATAATACTAGTATGTCGTCCAGTTTACAAATTTTTTTTTGTGAGATGTGATTACAATTTTGCTTTTAAATTTATATACCTACTTAAAGTAAATATGTGTTTCTGGTAGCTATAATTTTTTAAAAACTTAATAGTAAAGTTTGTTAAAAAACTGTTAGTTAAATGTTCAATATAATACTTAAACGTAGTTTTTTTGCTTGTCAATCTCTAATAATATTCTTATAGGGTACTGAAATATATTATTAAATGTACATAGACTCTGACTGGGGGGATAGATGAGGTGACATACAAACCTACTTTGGTACTCTCTATGTACGAGTACAATAGGTACAGCCAAATGTTGTGGATAGAGAAATATGAATGCGTTTGATAAAGCTATCATGAAATTTCTTAATTCTTCGTGCTTTTATAATTTTAAATTAATACAAAATAAATATATCAAGTTTGGTTTATGTATCTCAATTCGAGATAGTCAATTAAATTTTATTGTTACTTGCTTCCCTGTGTGTATTTTCTAACGGCCATACAATTAGTGCTATGATGAGTTGTTCCAATCAATCTTACTCCGAGTTTTTACCACCGTATTGCACGTAGGTACATCTATGATGTAGAGATCATCCTCATTATTTGAATAAGTCTCGCTTCGCACAGTTCAGAAAGCTTGAAACTAATATACATCCCGCGAACTCGCGAACTTTGAATCAAAAACTTCCTTGTGATTTGTTTCCGCCTCGTAACTTCTTCAAGTGTGGTGAAAACAAACTCTTGCAAGGTAGTCAGCGCACTGTAATCAAAGTACCTGGTGTTGCTGATATTATTAGGCTACGGTAGCCACAGTATACCATCAAGTGCACCGTAATCTACCCTTTGATATAAAAAAAAGCTTCCATACATATGTTTCGATATGAGTGTTGATGTATTTAAGTTTAGACCGGCCAATCTTAATTGTTTTTATTTTTAAAGTCTCCAATTTTCTTTATCAAATTGTTTGTGTTTCTAGAAACGTTTTACACACATGTCCATATGTCCGGACTCAATACACTAACTAATGTACTGTGTATATTGCTCGCAGAGTTATATTTTTTTGATGGACTGTATTTTAAATTTGTGCTAACAAGAAGTCTCAATAGAAAAATAGAAGCGATTCGCTTATCAGCGATGTTGAATCGCCAGTAAGATCAGTGGTGTCATTTTACACCACTGATCTTACTCACTGTACATACTTATTGTTCTAAGTGTCCTATGTAATTGACCAAGTCAACCTCACTCGTCAAGTCCTTAAGTGTAATGAATGACAATTACCCTCTATATGTGTTCCAATGGCTGTACAAAGACTTTATTTAAAAAAGATCTGTCGCTAAATAGCGGTCCACCCTCATTTGCTGGACATTGCTCCCCACGAATCAGAGTATTTTCAATGAATTACTGGGTATATGAAAGCATATACGAGACAGTATCCGAAACTTCTCATCCCATTTTAAAAATTCTTTCACCTATATTTAGAGTGAACATAGACTATATTATTTCATTACTTCGGAAGAAGTCGCGAGCAAAGGCTAGTATAAGGAAAGGACTATTATAAGGAAAGAGAAAAATAAAAGAGAATAAGAAAGGGAAACTATAAGGGAACAGAAAGCTAATTTTGTAAGTTTGTCCATATGTGGAGTCTCCGCTCTTTGAAAAATTCTGTCCCAGTTTGTCAGATGAGTACAATCTAGTCAGATGAGGACATAGACTATTTGTTATTAATCTTCTATTCTACCACGAAATTACCAACCAAAGCGAAATCGGAGTGCGTGTTCAGGTAAAATTAAAAAATAAAAGTAGTATCATTTTCCGATGACAAACGTAAACATATATAATTGATTACAAAACATAAAAAACGAATATATTACATTTCATTGTAACGAGCTTAAGGCGATGTCACTGAGTTAGCGAAATTTAAAGTTCCCCTCGAAAAAAGGCGCAGTTGACCCTTCTCTGATTTAGGCTCGTCTCGGCAGCCCCTTGCGGCCGGCGGCGTCTCCTGATTCAAATTGTAATTTATTTCAAGACATTACAAAGAAAAATTTAAATAACTTCTTAATATAAAACAATTACTGCCCCATTTAAAGGATAATAAATTAAACTGTTAAGTCCAGCGGGAGGTTTAATTTTCGCTTTTTTTTTTAATACAAGCTATAATTTAAAAATAAAAACTAATCTCCGACTTTATATTGAGCCCAAACACGCTATATCTGCTGTTAATCATCAATACCACTGAAGTGACAGTATATCAAATTTTACATCAATCGAACATTCAGGTGAATCGAACCCTATTTTTCTATGTTCTTAATTTAAAAACCAAATATACTTAATTATAAAACGTCCATATTTAACGAGAAAGATTTACCTGCGTATTTTATTTGCACACAATTATGTTAATGTAGGCTAAACCGCATTGTTACGTATGCTTAATCAAAACAGCTCACCTACATATTGCGAATGTAAAATATTTTCTGGAAATACGTATCACAAGGCGAAACTGACGCATTACGTATCTCTAAACATTCTCTGAATTTAAGGAACGTGATGCGGGTGACAAATTGTACTTCACATTTTTTCCTGAGAGCCAATACAAGGCGGAATATTTTAAAACCGTTACTTTTCTTATGGGAATCGTTTGTATATGCTTCACATTGTACAACGCCACTCAGAAATACAAATTAGATTTTAATTTAATCAACTAAATTCTTGATTTTTGACCGAATTGTCTTTGTTGATTCTTTGGTATTCGTGCCTACACTGGGCCATAAAACTGTCCAATAACTTGTACTTGAATGTTATACATTTAACTGTTGAATTACAAGTATCTTTATAGTTTAATGTAATCTGTATTCTTTTAGAATAGATAAACAAAGAAGTGGGTGTCTTCTTTGTTTATCTAATCTTATAGTATTTTTGTTTATCTATAGTCAAGTGGGGTAAGTGGGTCACCGGGGGAAGAGGGTCTAGGGACCGTAACTACTAAACTAAAGCATTTATCACTACGAGTTTTTCGTAGCTAAAACAGGCAAGACGAAATTAGTTTAAACAGTTTCCAATACATGTTGCTACGACACTGAGCCAGAGAAAAATGAAGGTGTTCGGCAGTTGTGAATTCGACCAGTACAAAGTAGACGCGTTATTTTGCAAACCAATAATTTCATAAAAAAGACAGCTGGGAATAATTTTAATACAAAAACACAGGGAAAGCAAAGGTCTAAAATTGACAGAAGCTCTTCTATCGAGAACGTTAACCATCATTATAGACGAACATTTAAATTTAAACATGACTGTCCCTCTTACCCCATGGTTATGGGGGAAGAGAAACGTTCATACAATCTGGACGTTTACGCAAATATTGTCGTAAGAACTCTTATTAGCGTAAGGCGACTTAGTCCATGGGAAGCTAATACACATAGGCAAGTTTTGCATATTTTAAAGATCTTGTAAGACTTTAGCTTTTCTTCCTAGCACTCAAAATATTTTACTTTAAATAAAGTATGTTCCTCTTACCCCACCTGACCTTATTATAATTCTTGTTGTTAATGAAGTGGATATTCAATTAAAAATTCAAGGGACAAAATTCTCATCTTTGTTACATACTACAGAGTAAAAAAGTAGCCTTATTCCTTTCCCTGTGTTCAAGTTTTTCAAAATGAATTTTATTTTTATAATACATTTTATTTAGAAAATAAAGAGTTAACTTATCTTTTAAAAAAAAAAGTAATTAATTTTAAACACTATTTAAGTATATGATTTTGCATATGGTAAATACACTAAAAATATTTTTTGACAACATTATTTAAAAATAATAATAATACATATTTTCTTTAACAAATTATAAATTAAAGATATTGAAGAAATAATCTAAGAAACACATCACACTTAGCCATTTTTTAGTTAGGTGGGCTACGTTCCGCATACTTTACAATCGTTACTATATTATCACTGAATTCACCAGAATCAAGTAGAGATTAAGGATTTTTAATACACCTCCCGTGATTTATTCGTTCATTATGAATTCAGTACATAGAAAACCCCATATTCAATGCGATGTATTATTAGCCTCACTAAAGAATGGTTCTAAAAACTGGTTTTGTTTAGTGAAGTGTAAGAAAAATTCGCTTTTGATGTTGTTCCGTCATCATTGGTGCGAGGCAGCTCAAAGGTAAAAGAGAGGGCCATTGACGATAAGTGGTTCAAATTCTTCATTGGCTCGTATAGAATCAATGCCATTGGAGGGGGACGGCGTTGTGACGCCATATTCTCTTTACAACCGGTTTAAATATGTATACATACTTCGATAAAGATTTATATTCACTTGTTATTTAAAAAAAAATAACTAGCTGAAACCGGCCACGCTTCGTTGCGGCGTGCGCGTGCTGCGTCCTTCTTTTGACAAATATACATAAGATATTTATGAATGTTACATATAAACCATCCTCAAAAATTCCTCTTTCTATCGATACAATCAGGAACAAAATCCATTCTCAACTTTGCGAGATTAACATGCATACATACACAGACAGACAGACAGACAGAGAAAAAGAATAAAATTGTTTGTCCTGACGGACTATCAACACACAGGCAAAACTACTAAGTCTAGAAATCTGAAATTTGGATCATTTTTTTTATAACGTTTATTAATTTTTTTATAACGGTTTATTTTATAACGTAAGCATCCGCTAAGAAAGGATTTTTGAAACATTATTTATATAAATACTATTAAAACGCGGTTAAAACGTATCCTATGAATTTCCCTATAGTTAAAGCTAACCAATCATTATGAATACGTAACATAGGTACAGTTATACAGAGTTACTTTTTCAACAGTTATTTATACATAAAATATATTATATATATATATTGTTGTGGATATGTCTACAGAAATAATTAATAATTATATACAACAGTCCGTTTACACTATTATTTCCGTCTATTCCCATTATGTCCAAAAAGAAATGTCAGTTGGGACATTTTTCATTTATTTGTTTCCTTCCTTAAGCTTATATGTAAACAATATTATGATTATTACTACCATGTTCTAATAACTGCTAAATACTTATGTTCATTTAAAATTGAATTCAAGGAGCGTCATATTCTTACGAAGAGAATTAAAATAAAGACTTTTGTACTGCTACTATTGTATTTGTTGGCATCCTGCCACAAGTTTAATCAACTTTAATTTGAATTTCTTCATTTTTATGTTTTTGCTTTGTATTTGTCTTTTGTGCGTCATTCGCTAGAGGTCGTAACTATTCGTCCGTTAACTAGTTGTCACAAAAAAAAAACATAAAAGAATGTTGACCTTATTCTCAAAAACAACTGTCACATATTACGTGTCTTCTGGCTTCTGTACATTTTAATCTTACCATAGGTAGGTAACATTCGTTGATGAACATTAAAAGTTACCTTCTGTATTTTATTTTAATAAAACAACAGATTGAAGCAAGCACGTCGTCGCAGGAAGCAACGATAATAACGTAATAACAAATGAATTCAAATTACTGAATTACTTGGACAATGAATGAATGAAAGACGGAAGTTAAACGGAGGTCTTGGGATTTGTCACATATAATTTTTTCCCCGGTAATGTCGTGGAAAATAATTGAAACAAAAAGGCTGACATTTACTTTCTTGTCACGCGACGTAACATTCAGTATAACTCTACAATGTACAAGGAAAAGATTACGTACGGGATAATGTTAGATTTTTTGTGTGTTACGTACAGTACTTTATTAACAGAAAGGAAGCTTTGCGCCAAACAAATTTGGTTCATAAGCCACAAAGTGTAGGTATTATAATGATTTGTCATAATACCTACTAAACAAATAAGTACTACATACACTTATATATCTTTTTAGTCTGAAAAAAAGCTATATTTTTGTTATAAAAATTACCTTATAATCACAGCATTCTTTCGTAAATTATAGAATTATTACATTTTAAACATGGCTTAATAACTGGCCTAACTTATCTAAAAATTTTTTTTTTTAGGCTTCTAGTCAAAAGGTAATGTTGTAGCCAAAGGCCTAGCATCGATTTGGTCGACGCCCGTAATTGTAAAAAATATATATATTATTTTCTGGTTTGTTCTCTATACACCTAATTTTCATACTAAAACTAGAGATAGTCCCACTATCTTAGGTCATCATTCCACCCTATTTTTCTTTTCCCATCTTTCTTAAATAGGTAAATCAGAGAACGTAAAATAATTTGACTATTTTTTCTTATAAATAAAAAGGTATACTTTCGTATTTGTCGACTGCTATAAAAAAAAGTTCATTCTAAGATACGAGAAAGTCGTAAATCTGCCAGAGCTATTTCCAGCAACAGTTCGCGAGCGGTCACGTAAAATTATTCAGCTTTCGTACTTTATTTTCAGGTAATAATTGAAATAAAACAGGTGACATAAGTGCGGCGTGTCACGCACCACCTGATGTATTGCGCACTGACTTACGAAGGCCTACATACTACAATACATATATTTTCATAGCAGCATGTTCATTCATACATAAAGACCAGTAAGAAAGTTAGAACTTTTAAGGAAAAATTGCAAATTTTAGTCACCATTCAAAATTTCTTTATGAACAACAAATAATCCACATATAACATGAAAGATTGCGTATAATAACTTTTAATTTTAATAATAAATGCAGAGTAACATTGTATAAAAAAAATACAAAAAAGCTACATTTCTTATACTAAAAGATTATAAGAAAGGTGAATAAAGTTAAAATCACCATATTTTGTCGAATCTACGCTAACTTCGACTTTTTCTTTACGAAACCCATACTTACACGTCACTACTTATGCACGTCTGTCTATTGATGTCAGCTTGACTTTTAAGTCGCTTTTGCACTAAGCTTACAATAAAACAAAGTTGTTTAGCAATTTTGTTTTATACTATCAAGACATTACATATGAAAATGTACATATATTGCGTATTTTTTATTTATTTTTTCTTTATTAAAGTTAGGTTTGCTTTTGGCCAGCATCTAGCCGTGTAGCGAAAATGAGGCATATGATGGAGCGAGCTATTCACTCGAATTTTAAAAACATTTGGGCTATTATATGGCTATTATAATACATTTTTTTACTAATTTTATATAGTTCGCAACTATTACACAAAAAAATAATGTATTTTGTATTGAGATACAAAAAGTAATTCTCGTACTGTATTGTCTATTTATCGTGTTATTGTAACGTTTCCGCGTCACGCGCAATTATGAGACATTACTTTACAGTTAATACAATCCGGGATTAGGGATATTGAGCTTGCTTGCGCCTTCATTAGCCACGGCACTGTAAGCTACACGCGTCCGTTCATAAATATTACGTTATTTATACAAAGGCTTATTCGTATGCACCCCTCTTTCGATAATTTTATTTATTACAGCGAAACATATGGTTGATTTTACATTTAAAATATGTGTTTAGTTAAACACCGGTCTTTGTTTTTACATATATTAATATAAATAAGTTATTTTATGTGGGCCCAAATGTTGGTTTTTAGATTTTTATGAATTTTAGAATGTTTTTTTTTTCAACCAGAAGCAGAAGTAAATATGTATGTATGTAAAGAAAATGTAAACATGCAAGATAAAAAATTAATTTTTTATCAATAATACTGCAAAACATGTCAAAGGTACATTAATGCGTACATATTAAAGTCTACTGAATATCAATTTTCAACTAAGTGGTCCAAAAAATTTTAATTTAGTCTTTATAAACAAAATCTCTCTGTTCTCCATTCTATGCATCCTTTATTGAATTCTATATTAAACTAAACAACCCGCTCCTAGCTTAGCACGGATGCAATTTTGTTTTCTGCAAATTATATACATATATACTTTTCTCGTTTTTGGTCTTTCCATAAATGAAAACCGAATCGAAATCGGTTGAGCGTTTTTGGAGTCCATAGGTAACATACACACACACACACACACACATTGATTTTTATTTATAACTAGCTTTTCATTTCATAGGATGGGTGCTCCTGAGAATTTTTTTAAAAATTTCATCAAAATAGGTTTCGTTCAATATAGGTATAATATATAAAGAATAATGTATTTTTAAAAAAGATATACACTACACTTGATATTCGCATTAATTTTTTTATATGTTTAATGTACCTTCCATTAGTCGATCTCTCGATAGAGAATCTAGGATCGTACTCGTACTTACAGAATCTGTATTGTTAGGTGGGAATTCGAAACCATTGTTCGCGCCCTCTGAACATGTTCATATGTAACCAGGCCCTTTGTGTCCAAGAGCTGTGCCCGACACCTAAGATAAATGATGGACACTTATTACTTAAATTGGTTCACGGATTATTTTCAACATAATGACTTATGTGCCCCTTGCCTTACTAAAATTCTTTGGATTCTACACAGAATAGGCTACTGTTTAAACCTAAACCTACACTTTATAACACAAAAAGATTTGAGAAGTGTGGCCTTTAGATCTGCTTTTATTAATCTTTATTTATACATCTTAATAAACTTATTAGCTCTTCTTATTAATCTCTGAGACTGGGCTGGAAAATACTGGCCCTATAATAAAATAAATAATAAACTTACGTACAATTAACTTGTAGCATTTAGTCCATCTCAAAAACTATTTTCATACAAAATTCCGTCATATTAGTTATAATTTAGATACTAAAAAATTTTATAGAAGTAAAAGAGTAAGGTTCATAGTTGTTTTATCATGTCCATAGTTATCCGTAGCACTTAGTCCATAGTCATCCATTTTGATACGGTTTTCATCAAGAGAAAGAGTTATAAAAGCGATAAACGGGGATGATTGGTGTAAATATTATATATCATTTGCAGAAAGAAAATGGCATCCATGCGAGACCAGGGGATGGTCGCTAGTAAGTAAGCGAGGGTAGCAAGCTGGTCGCAAGTATACTTAATATAACATAAATTTGGTTCAAAAACGTTCCTACACAGAATCAACATGTGCTGTTACAAATGATTACAAAATCGACATGACCACTTGGTTGTAAAATAATTTAAGCACACCTCTTCAAAAAGGTTTAAGAAGTATAATGTTCACCGGCTAATCCCATTTGAAATCAATGGCGCGATAACGTTTTCCATCATGCATATTCCGTACACATAATCGTAATCTAAATGAGCGATTAACGCCTCAGTCGCGGCGTGGGCGCGACTAAGCATTCGTCGGAGCTTTTAAAGAGCACGCAAGACCAAATTAAAATAGCTTTATCTGGTGCCCAGCATAATTACAGTGCCGTTAGTCAGGTGACGGACTTTTCTATGGCACGAGAAATCGACTGCTAAAAAACCTTGACATCATTATTAAAGCCACACCTAAGAGAATTAATTACTTATATGAGATATATTGTTCTGATAAATATTTTTTTTTAATAGATCACGTTGCAAAATTTTTATAGAATTGATTACAGAAAATTGGTACTAATTCCGAAATTATTGAAATAGTTTTCTACAATACGCCTTATAAATCTCAATGTCTCCTTAAATAAATGAATAGATGCTAAGTAGCAATAATACCACCTTTCGTTCATTTTCTTCAGTATCTATTTTCACCTCAGATACCCTACACAGAAAAAAAGTCAAACAACATAAAAACGTCAATAGACAGGAATCGAACAAATCCTCGAATCAGTAGAGTAGACTAACACTTTACCACTGGACCAATGATCAGTGATCAGTGAAATAATTATTATTGTGGCAATCCAGACAGTCCAGACTTTTATTTCGTTTACTTACACATTTTGTGAGAGCGTTGTATTTTTCATGAAGGCGCCACTTATTTAATTCAATTTACATTTTTCGCTGGAAAAGCTTCTGGCTAATGGAGCACGATTGTAGACACACTGCAAACAAACTGACTTGTAAATTTATTCCCCGTAACTTTTAAGTTAGGCCTATCCAGGTCCTAGTAAATTCATTACTTAATTTAAAATGCTAATGGACCGTCGTCTGGGACAGCGGGGAGCGGATGAATAATGAAACATTCGATACCAATCTCGTAGTCTGTACTGATTGAAGAGTATTTATGGAAGTGTAACTGGAATTATTAAATACTAGATGCTTTACCTGTTCGAGTGATTTAACAGTAGTCTGTTTCCTTAACTACATCTTTTTTATTATTTGTTTCTTTACTTACAAAATAATTGATGTTCTTCGTGAAAATAGCTATTTAACTTGATAAAACATAGCTTATGAAACTTCATTCCCACCATATAGATTTATTCTAAATTTTGGTCGTTATTTCTTTATTATCTAGTAGAGTGTTGACTTTTAGAGATTACATGTAACATAATGCACATAACTATGACACAATATAACATACATTCTGACCCGATTCAATCTGTCATTAAATACAATATTACCTTAATTTTGTTAATCACTAAAATTCTGTTGAATTCATTAGAACACGTACTCAATTACGATGGGTGCAGACTCTCCGTCACACCATTGTCACATCAGTTAAGAAGGTTCAAACAAAATATCAGAAGAAACATATTATTTAACGATAATAATTGTAATTTTCCAATAATCTAAGTTTCCCTAAATTGTTTAAAGATTTTAAAATTTCCAAGATTTGGTTAAAATTATGCCAGGAAAATAAAAAGAGTAAGTACATATATCTTTTCATTTTCCTGTCATAATTATGTACCTTAGGAATAGGAAGTTCTTATATTGAGAAGAATGCAGAATTGTAATAGAAAAAAAATCAATAAAATTTACTTGTGATATGTGAGTGACTTGTAAGTAATAAAATTAATGACAAAATGTTTGTCCATTAAGAAATATGTGAGTTTTATTGTAAGTCAATAATCCCGCATGTGGGCGTTTGCCCTATTATCGCCCAATAATTGGTCACCACGCACCCAGTGGCCACTGGTCAAGTCTGTCTGATTATTTTTTTTAAGCATATTCTAGTCCTTTTAATGTGATAATAAAGTGTCCTTTATTCATAATAGACAATCAACCGAAAGACAAAACAAAAGCTACGTAATATTAGGGGTTAAAGTATGAAATTGCCGATTTGTACTGAAAAATAAAAATTCGTTTTTTTTTTAATTTAACATATTTATTTAATCAAAATAATTACCATTATTATCTATACATTGCTGCCATCTAATAGGAAGCTCATTTATGCCTTTGCGATAGAACTCTGGTGATCTAGATTCGACAAACTGTGTGAAAGCATTTTGCACTGCCTCCTGAGAAGAAAACTTTTTATCACGCAGAAAATTGTCCAAATCACGAAAAAAATGGTAGTCCGTTGGAGCAAGGTCTGGCGAATACGGAGGGTGACGAATGGTTTCTAATTGCAGTTCCTGTAGAGTTAAAACGGTTTCTCGTACTGTATGAGGTCTCGCGTTATCATGGAGCAATAATGGTGAAGATCGATTCATAAGTCGGGGCTGTTTCACTGCTAGTTTCGCTATCATTGTTCGGAGTTCGGCGCAGTAGACATCTGCCGTTATTGCTTGACCAGATCGGAGAAAGCTATAGTGAATAACACCACGCTGAGACCACCAAACAGTTACCATTACCTTTTTATTGGTAAGCTTTGCTTTAGGACACTGTTGCGGCGTTTGACCTGGGGTCAGCCATTGCATTTTCCGCTTACGATTATCGTAAAGAATCCATTTTTCATCACATGTCACAATTCGATCCAATATTCCTTCATTTCTGTATCGATTCAACAAGGCAACGCAAGTTTCAACACGCGTTTCTTTCTGCAGATCAGTCAAATCATGAGGCACCCATTTTTCATATTTTTTTATTTTATTGATTTGACGCAAATGAGTCAATATTGTTGGTAAGGTAACGTTAAACCATGCCGCTAATTCCTGGGTAGTTTGGCTCGGATCGATTTCCACCATCTCTTTCAAATCATTGTTATTCACCTGTGTGGGCGGTCTTCCACGTGGTTCGTTCTTCAAATCGAAGTTTCCATCACGAAAGCGTTTAAACCAAAATCGCACAGTACGTTCATTAGCAGTCCCGTCTCCAAACGCAACATTAATATTGCGAGCTGTTTCTGCCGCGTTAGTTCCGCGTCGGAACTCGTATTCAAAAATCACACGAATTTTCGAAGTATCCATCTTTATTGTCTAAGCTGAATAAAAAAAACAACTGAAAGTTGATAATCGAATGTTGCACATTTTTAAAAAGAAGAACTACATAGGTACCGTATGAAAAAAGTTTCACTCAAAAATCTCAAACCATGAAGGTTCTATGTCAATTCGAAGTACCTATTACAATAAAACGGCAATTTCATACTTTAACCCCTATTATAATTATCCAAAAAACTAATTTTTTCATCTTTTTCACATCCAGATTTCCTATTTTATTTACATATATTTAAATTAATTTAATTCAATTAATTAAATATTTCACACTATTGTGGAAAATCTAAGGAAACGTTTTAGGATTAGACGGAAATATTTTTTTGCTAATATGTGACGGAAAAGTAACATCAATGATGACCACTCATGAACCGAATTATAACACAAAATGCTATCTTCTCGATGGATATATATTTTTTAGGATATATATATGTTTCATTTTAATTAAGTAATTTTCGTCAACAAAGAATATACTTTGAATGCTTAAAACACTTTTTCTTTACTTTGTCAACTGCATTAAATAAAAAGTCTTTCAAGTTTTAAAATCATCAAAGAACTTTTTAATTTTGAATCTTCGTTCATTATACTTAATTGAGCGTTTTTATTGCCAGTACCAATAATAAATGAGTTTAAAAAAAGTTTTTCGAACAAAGAGAGCACTGGAAATTATTATTATTACATATATATACATTGATTAATCTTTAAACGAATTCACATGTACAATATATTTAATTATACATGTAGATGTATTATATATGTCGTAGGCCGATCGTTTAATGGGCCGATCGATATCTGCCTGGGTAGATCATGAGTGCCGGCATTTCTTGATATGGCCGATTATTTCATGATGAGCCCAGAATAAAGTTGAGCAAATCGATGAGGACAACCTAGTCACTTGGCCATATCGAGATATGGCTGGGCGCATCGTAATGTAGTTCCGCTTCGCTACGCTTGTGGCGCTGTTTACGCTCTGTCAGCTGTATCTTTACGTGCGATAAAGATGTCGGCGTCTCAAGAAATTGAAAACTGTGACAATAAACGCAGTGACAGTCAGTTACGGGATTTATATGCGAGTAACGCAAATGAAACGCGCAATTTAAAAAACCATTGACTTCTGACCGAATTTTACAGGTGTTTTGTTTGAAAAGAAAAGCATCTAAACTAAATGTCTTGTGCTAATTACAACAATAAATCATGATTACATATTTTTTTGATTTTTTTATGTTACATGGGTAGGTGAGAGATTCATAACAAATGTTTTAATTTTTTTAGATTGTCCAGCATATAAAAAAAGTATATATTATTATATATCTATTATCTAAACTTCATTTTATTTGCGTGAACTTTGGTCACCTTGCAAATCGATTTACCCAAACATTATGCTTTGAACGCTATAGCGGTTATTAGAGCGGCATATCAAGAAATGCCGGCACATCATGATCTGCCCAGGCAGATCTCGATCGCCCCAGTTAAACGATCCGCCTACAACATATATATATCATCGTAATCATAACCGTTTGTGAGAATGGATGGATGGATGTTTGTTAATCTTTCACGCAAAACGGCTGAACAGATTTGGATGAAATTTGGCATGCCGATAACACATAGGATACTTTTTATTTTGAAAAATATAACAAAAATGGGCGCCATTGTCGCCGTGGCGGCGCCACCGTAGATTTTATTTATTGTGGCCGTGATTGAAAGAATAGTGGTTTATTAGAGCAAATTAACTTTTTTCTTTATCTCAATCTTATTTTCGACACTTGAATTCAATCAATCAATCAATATTAAATTCATTACTTCCACATACGCTTAACGACTGGGCTTAAATAATTTCGTCTTAATATGTATTTACTTTTGTTTCAGATGAAAATACAAGACTACCGGTTTGAAAATGACATAAGTTGCCTAGGTATGTGGAAAAACTGAATATTTTTAGTATTACCAAACATGCATACGGCAAATTACTTCTCGCTCCATTTTCTTCAGATTTTTTCATAACCAGCTACGAAAAAGGAATTTATCTTCTCTGTATCGTAACTGGTTGTGAAAACGCAAAGTACTGATATGTTCTTATTATTGGAGATATGTTATCTTTTTTAATGTACCTACCTACTAAAGTCAATCAAGCTAGTATAAATTATTAGATGGGATGGCAGTGGAGACGCTGGTAGTAATCACTAATATATAACAGTAACGATAAAACTTCCTGGAGCTACAACACATCTCATTCAATAATAATAAATTATAACTAAAATTACATCTACACAACTTACGTTTGACCTCATTATTCGACGTACATTGCACATGGATGGTACATTAACTAGTCAGTTATACTCGAATTATAATTGCATTATGCAATCACCTATTATACGAAGATAAGTACGAGTAATTTATGACTAATTAAACGGTTTGTATGAATAGAACAGTTATTTTTGATGATGGCTTCATTACCAGTTTCTAAATATATGTAGATTTGATAAACATTATAGAATTCATAGTATGTATATCATTTTTATAATATAATGCAATCAACATAATTTCAGCCTGATGACGTCCATTGTTGGAGTTAGGTTTACTCCATAATTTCTTAATATAAACTGGTCGAAAAAAGCCTGAATTCAGCGTTCTAACATAGCGCTTGCCAGTCCGTTTTCTACACTTTAGAACTCGGAGCGGCAGTCAGCTTTGGTGCTATACTATATTTGCGACTTCAACAAAATATTATTGACTTCAACTTATCCGCCGAATTATGGCGTTGACTATCTATAATTCGTTAGTGGATCAACATATTTATTACATCGGAAACGTATTCCTCTACAGCTCGGTTAATTATACAATTAGCAATTACACAAATTAAAGTAAGTATATTTAATAATCTAGTCATCTAAAAATAAATAAGCCTAAAATATATCTAAAAAATTGAGCGCCCGCGGCATGGTGCCAAGTTAGTGTCCCACACTAGAACTCTTCCCACACTCCGGGGAATCAGGGGCATGCCTTCCGGTCTCCTGCCGTTGTCCCTGACTTTGCCAGTTGGTTCCATTAAGGTAGGCACGTTGACGGTGGCAAGAGACCGGCGGATTATATCATTGAGTGCGGCGTGTCTGCAAAATTACACAAATTGACATACAATACTTTTATCTATCTGGAAAAATATTAGTTTTCAGAGGGATCGTCTAAAATATAAAAAATTCGACGCCATCGTCGACGCAGCGATAAAGATGTCAGGCCTATATTTTCTCAGGTGATATATTTTTCATCTAGTAAATTTATAAATAAGGAAATAATTAAATTACCAACCTTAACTATTTTTTAATAACAAGGAGTGTGTGATTGAAGTTTAACAATATTTATATAAATCATCTCTTAAGAATTCAATTAATAAAATCAGTGCTAGCGTATCCCTTTAAATACATGCAACCAGAGATGATGTTTCATCCACCGGTAGACAAATCATAAGCCCTGGGTGATGGTGAAGTGTAGTAACTACGAGTATTTAGTCAAAGCGAAGTACGGTCGGCCCCGGGCGTATGTCAAGCGCTTCTCTGCAGATTATTCTCTAATCCCCTTTCTCTGGACTAAGCCGCTTTCATAGCTTTATGTTGAGAATGTATCACCAATGCCAGTCAAGTGCGACCTAACTAAATCTATTTTCGTTGGCGAGTCAAACTGTAATGTGAGACTTATACTGTATTGGATTAGTGTAAATTTTGCATGCCATTCGAGATTATGACCAGTCACTTCATATTTAGTATCCCTGTACGGAAAATTTGAAGCAGGATTGCATTATTTTATATAATATACTGATAATTTTCATTTAGCAATCTTTTTATAATTCTGTAAACATATTACTTCGCGCCACTATTTGGGCACATGCTTCCTAAATATCGTAAAACTTACCTTTAAATGCGGCTTAAACAGACATACCCAAAAAACTGCTTGATATGCTTGACATTTTTAGTCTTTTTGTAACCACTCTACATAAAAGAGATTCTTTAATATTATTTGCTATTATTACTAAGTACCGAGTCTTTCATAAAAGACAAAGAAAGCTGTCGGAAATTCAAATTTGCTTCACAGCTTGAAGTATTTAGTAGGCACAATTAATTTGTAAAATGTACAGAATTTGTGATATTTTTGGTTGAATTCTTGTAATATAATTAGTACTGACTAAAAGGCAATAATGTTTTTCAATGAAAATATCTTAGATATAATGTATATTACAGTTGAAATTGAGTTCTTAAATCTATAAAGATTTTTCTAAAATAATGGAATTGCTGGCGTATGTTTTATTATTTTCGCGAATTCAATAAGTGCCGCGAATGTCTTGCGTCGCATTCTATCTTCGGTTATTGGCATTATAGTAAGTTGAGACAACAAATTATCCCAAATAACTATTATAATGACCTCACTCGCTGATACAGGTGCTCTTAAATTTGAGTATTAAACCTACACCTTCGTCTTCGAAGGTGCACGAATTTCATTAAACTAATTTACAGATAGAGCAACTTGAAAAATTCTTATTTAGGATTACAAAATAGGCGGAGCTAATGACAATTCATACACATGAAAGAAAACGTATTATCGATCGAGAGCTAATGTGGGTTTAATGTGGAACCAAGTCGGAAAGACGCGTGTCTCGACGTCGCCGGCCGAGATTACTCCGTAATCCTCTTCCTTATTCCAAGTCACTTCAGTCTTCGTTTAAACGATTAGATTTGCCGAATTAATTGTGATTCCAAATCCATTATTCGTTTTTCAACTGTAGGTATTTTTATTATTTACTAATATTTTTCAGATGTTAATGCATAAAGTAGTGGCATCAGTGTTGGACATGGTGCCAGTAATGAACTTTTTTTTTTAAGGAGGGGAAATGAACCTTGCATAAAAGAATTTCCAAAACGATGGCGTTTTTATTTCTCTTTAAGATATTCACCACCTTCGACTTGGATTTTAGTGTAACTTGAGATGTGTCCATTAGTGGATTTCACATTACTGGTTTTTAACCTGTTCATCACTAGTGCACTTGGCTTGGTTTACTTTTATATTTTTTTAATAATTTTATTATAAATAATTTGAGCTTTATATAAATACCCTTACATGTGAGCTATGTATTTATTTACTAATTGAAATATGTTGCACTCTAAAATATGTATTGTATGAAATTCTCCAAAAATATATACATATAACTGTCTCAAAGTGTCCATGACTGGTGCTTTTACCTTATTATTGAAATTTATTGAAAGTTCAGAACTGATATGTCGACATTCGATAAATATCAAAACAAATTGTCAATATCGCTAAAATTTAATTTTTTGATCAAATACAAGTATAACCGGGTAGTCACAATATTCTTAATATTATCAGGTCTTATTATACATATTTAACTTTAGGAAGTTGTTAGGAAGTCTCATTTGAAATTAAGTCAAAACTTTGAATTATAATCCTTAATGCCTTTAAATTTCATAACTTTCATAACTTAATGTTTGTATAATAAGAGACATTACCTCCTTAAAATTACTTACAATTATTGACAATTACTTACTTAAATTCTGTTTACGAAAATAATATTTTAATTTCAGTGTCTGTTTCTGAGGAAGATATGATTTGTCAGGTAATTACTTATATTATTTCGGAAACAAAATTATTTTGAAATTATTATTGGTATGTACATTCTGTTTAAATAGTAAATTAAACAAAGAAAGTATATCTATAATTGAGACTTATCAAACATATATCTGACGACACGTTTGGTCTAGTGGCTAGTAACCCTAGCTGTTAACCAAACGGTCGCGGGTTCGAATCCCGCTAGGGGCAAATGTTTATGTTAACATTTACCTTTGTACCTGAGTCATGGATGTTTGTATTTATAATATGTATGTATTTACAAAAAAAAAAAAAAGTAATCTGTGTATTATATCAACTGTCTGGTATCCATAATACAAGCATTAAGTTGCTTACTTTGGAACTAGATGGTGCTGTGTGGAATGTGTCAAGATATTTATTTATAGATATTTATTTATATTAATAATAATAATTTAAATGTATACTAAGTATATATTAAAGTCCACGTTCATAATTGGATTTTCATAACTAGCTACAAACTTGGAATTTTATTCTCGTTTGATAACCAGCTAAGAAAACAGAAGCCCGGTTTCGTAGCCCATTTTCATAACCAGCCACTAAAAGGGATTTATTTTTCTCTTTTCGTAGCCGGTTATCAAAACATAATTAATTTATTCCATTTAAGTGACCTAAAAATTCCATGTTAGTAGCTGGTTATGAAAATCCAGTTACGAACGTGGACTAAAGGAACTTAGGTAATAAAATGTTTATAGAGAGTAGGATTAAAGCATTTACCTATAATTTTAATGAAGAAATACATAGCTATTAAAATAGTTACTTAACTCAGATAATGAAAATCAATATAAGTATAACAATTAATATCGATATCAAGTGTTTAATATTATATAACAGTTGTTTTCAGTAGTGCTTTCAAAAGCTAATTTACTCAGCATTTTGATTCGTTCGATGACAACAAAGGCTGTAAATTAATTTACTTGTTTGACTAATATTTGTTTGAAGTTAATCGTCCCAAAATATCCATTATTCAGATTAATGTCAGTTTCAGTTGTAGCTAATATTTCATTGTAATTTGTAAATACTTATTATTATTTGTGTTAAGTTAGTACTTTTGTCTGCGGTATTTAGGTAGCGAGGGAAGCCTGTCAACGTCGTTGCGTCCTTAATCCGTTTTGACAAAGCAACCGTGAAAGTCCAGTTTAAAAGTATTAATAAATCCCCTGCTCTACTTCTAAATCCTCATTGATTTTTTTATATTATGAAAATGTGACAGGTTCTTTATAACTACGTAATTCCTTTGTAAATTAATCATCTACTAAAGATTACTATTCTCAAGATGCCACTTCTCTGTGAAGGTATTACTATCATACTTGGGCGATGTTTTAATACTTTTCAACTAAAGCATTTTATATGGGAATCTCCTACTGCGTTATTTCACTACGTCACCAACTGTAAAATATACGGTATTTCATATCTCTCATGTTTTGTATGTATACGGGCCTGTATATGCACCCGTTCAGTTATAAGGATTGGCTGTGTGCAGTTGAGCAGCGCCTTCAGCTAAAGTGGCGGCTCGCTGATAGACCGAGGATAGTCAGTCCAACCACAAAGTGTTTATATAAGGGCTTTATTGTGGTGAAGAAAGACAAAGTACAAATGTATCTTACAACTAGCTACGCCCGTGCCAAGCGTATATGACTTACCTGTAAGCTAATGAGTGGCGAGTGTTAAGAAACGAGGGTCCAATTTTTATATGTAAGTACAAACCTTCCCTGTTTGTATTATACTTACATATAATATAAAAATTACCATAAATTCCATACTTTTCATAAATGAAAACCAAATTATAATGAGTTTAAACATTTTCAAGTTTTTGCGAGATTGACGCACGGCGATTGAATCTCTTATTAGGTTGTAAGAAACCTAAATTAATTAAATATCTAAATGTTTTTTTTTTATCAGCCTCAGGACAGAATTGACAATCTCTGTTCTTTGCCTTTTGGACTACAGCTAAAAGAAAGTCCGCCCAGTCGTGAAAGCAAACAAAGAAGGTGATATCACGATTAGTCTTCAATATTCTAATGATTGAAACATATCTCTAGGCTATTTGTAAAACGGTAACCGAACGGAACGTTTAGTTAGACACATGTTCACTACACCCGTCTGTAGTTTACTTTGTTTCGTTGCACAACAAATAGAAATAACACCACATGTTGATCCTCTAGAAATTTGTTTGTTCTAGTTCCTATGATAACAACAGTTACCCCGAGTTAGCCGGTCGGTTATATTACTGTTTCTGATGAGAAATTACTTTTATTTACAAAACAAACCGTCAGCCGTAAAGTTTTCCGTTGAAACTGGCGCGATGCGGTGGTGCGGTGGTGGCTTCCTTTTTACGTAAATAAATAAATTGTTTTGGGGATTCATCCCCTTTCGTTATTAGGGCAAAACTTGCGAAGCGAAATTAACTGATTGATTGACTGACTGACAGATTAAATTTTTGGATTATTTAAATTTCTTTTTCAAATTTAGTATTTTCCATGACTTATGTATATAATAATTTATAGTATATAATATAATTTATTATATTATATACTATAATATATATAATTTATAGTATATAAGTATATAATAATTTTATATTTATAGTATAATTTTCTGTGACCCGACTGACGCCCTACAGGTTACCTTCGGGAATAGTATTTTTTTTGTGCTTGAAAGTACCCCAAATTTAGGTACCCGATGGTCGGTTGAGTAGTTAAAGTATGAACTTGCATTTCTATCTAAATATATGAATAAAAATCAATGTAAGTATGTTTGCTCTCTATGGACTCTCAAAGCGCGCAACCTATTTTTTCTTTGGTTTTAACTTATGAAAAGACGACATCCCGGGCTAATCCGGGAGCGATCACTAGTTTATAATATTAGTATGGATGTGCGATACATCACTAAACCATTTGCATTTTCAATTTGTTTCCAATAGAACAAAACGGTCTCATATAATTACTGTAACCGTATAAAACGTTGAAAGTGGATTTAATGGTGGCACTTCCGGCCTGCGCCCGCGCGCCCCCTGGCGGCGGAACTTCAATTTCCGCCCCAAAGCTGATTTTCCCTTTATGACAGTAACACGGCTTCTGTTTTTTACTAAAGATACTTATTGATTTACAACTCTCTATATTTAGCTTCGAATCAAATTAACGTGAAGGCACTTGTGGGGACTTTGAGGGTTACATTTTTCGATTGCATTAAAAGCACCCTTTTATGTTCGTAAAGAGAAGAGGATGTTGATTTTCACATCAAATTATAAAGGTACTAACATTTTCCGTAATTTCGCACGTGTACTCACGCACAATCTCTCGAGAACCTAATATTTTTCCAGGATAAGAAGTATCCTATATGTTAACCCAGGTAATAAACTATCTGTGTGCCAAATTTTATCTAAATCAATTCAGCCGTTTTAGCGTAAAAGAGTAACAAACATCCGAACATCCATCTTCACGACCTTTCGCTCGTATATATTATTAGTAGGATTTAGAATTTGTTTTCCAAATCTATACTCTATCTAACCAATATTACAAGTAAAAAATATGTGTCAAAAACTACTGGACTGATTTTAAAAATTCTTTCACCTATAGAAAGCTATATTATCAACGAGTAACATAGGCTACATTTTATAGTTACGTCGAGCAAGTCCCATGCAACAGCTAGAGTTAATATAAATAAAATGAAGGCGTTGTCGTTCTAATTTTGTCATAATCACCTACATACTCTTGTGGGTGTGTAATTGGCATACGTCATCAGAAATTTGCTGTAATCACGCCACGACACGACACACGCACAGGCTGCTGAAAATTTGTTTTCGAGAAACAAAAGAACATCAAAGAGAGTTCCCACACACGCGGAAACTGCACGCCCCGAGCTTCTCTTGCACTCGTCACTTGAATGTTTTATAAGTATGTGTATTGTGTACCTACGTCTGTTTACCACATTATAACTTGTAGACAGTGGAGATTCTTCATCTATCATTTTATTATGCTGCCGATCCACAATGGTCATTTGTTTTATTTGTGGTGACCAATTTCCTGATGAGAAAAATCACAGTACAATGTATATAATACTATAGAATTAGTTTGTACACTCATTATGGTATGTAAACAAACACGACTACAGTCGTTATAAAAGTAGCTTAAATTATAAATGTGGATGGTTAAAATGTCTTCTTTAGTTATATTTTTTCTTAAATACAGCTGTTGTTTTCTCACTGTAATTTTGAATTTATATATTTTTAAATTGGTAATTACGACTGACATTCAATATTGCATATATAGAGATCATTACTATAATTACTACTTCAGAGAGGTACAGTGTTACAATTTTAACTTTATTAGATACTCTAAAATCTTAAGATTTGGATAATTTTTAGGTTTATCTTAAAGAGTGAAAGCTTATTATTATTATAAAAAAAGTGTTTTATAAATAATGAAACTCTAAAAGTAGTAAACAAAGGTAGAAAGAATCGAAAGATTATCTTATTTCACCCTATAAAATTTAAATACAAGTTAACTTACTGTGTAGTAAATTGTAATGTTCTGACCCTCAGCCTCTAGCTACTCTGCTTCAAGCTCAAATATAAATCTGTCGTGAGATCGTGTATTAATCGTCGTATTTGGTGAATAAATTTACTTTTGTTTGAGTTTGCTTTTGCTACGGCGTTATTTATTCAGTAGGACGACCCCGGACTATGGCAAAGATATCTACTGTTTACACAATATTTTCGACAAACCGACGGTTGCTACATTAACGTAGCGATATATATTAGAAAAATAACCTGATTTCTTTTATGTCTCTTATTTGAGATATATTTCTAACACAAACTAAACTGTATTATAGTATTTAGAGTTATAAATATCTCTAGCATAGTGGCATAGTAGGTATACAGATAAAATATGAAACTATTTCTCGAAGGAAATAAATGGTTATAAATTAGAATTTAAATGAAGTACTTCGCTACAACGTAGATACATAATTGGGTGTCCCAAAAAAATAAACGTCAAGCGGGCACGGGGCGATAGGTGAGGTTATACCAGTTCTGGAAAACGTAAGAAAAAAAATACCAAGTCACTTGATTATAATATATTTGAAAATTGGTAAAAATTGGCACCATGGACGACGTTTTTGGGTACGGTGACAAATTTTCCGCAAGAAGCTAAAATTTTCAGCTGTTTTTGCGTGATTCAGTAACAAATAGTGAAACATTCAAACCTAGCATTTATAATATTATATTAGGATTGAACAGTCTCCAGTGGGACACAAGTCATCTGATAAGCATTATTCTATTGTACCTATGCAGTGAAGTTAACGCCCGCACAGTGGTCCTGTAGGTCGGTGTAAAGCACTCTATCGACATGTTTATAGCGGCAGAAAGCGCTGATGAGCCACTCGCGTCTCGCGTAGGCGAGTGATTTACGCCGCTCGCACGCGACAATACGCGAATTGCGAGCTACACTGCCCACACTACGTCAGTCTGGTGCTTGTTATTGTGCCTTTAGATAGCAGCTTGAATACAGATAATATTTTCCACCTTAAATCAAAATCGTGAGATCAATATATTTATGCTAGAAGAAGCTCAGTAAACTAAAGCGTACAAAAAAATCAGTACCTGCGTCAGGAATATAATTTTAAATATATAACTTTCAGTAGTTCATAGACCCCTTCTTCGTTAAGGAGGTGTAGTTATACGACCTCACGAAAGTCCACTGCAGATTAGCAATATATCTCGTGTATTCGAAGTATACACGCAGGTTTCTTCACAATCCTTTCTTTCGTTGTTATAACAAGTAATATTTTTTATTTTACTCTTAAAAAGTCACGAAGCTGTGTTTCAAATTCTTTAAGAATTTTATTTTGTGGCACTGACCTAACCTGTACTGAAACCACGTTGAAATGACATCGCTCGCACCAATTGTTTTTGTATCAGTGAGTGATTATCAGCAAACTCTTGCAAATATATATTATTTCGATGGTGAGTATAGAATGGCATTTTTTATGTAATAGGTGTGCTAGTTACCTACAAAAGTAAACTGTCAGTTTGCCTGGTGATTTTTACACAAAAAAAAGTTTAAATCCACACAGGACCTGCAAATTTAATTTTTGTAGTATCGGAGGCCAAATTTTCGCCCTACTGGGCCATCACACTGCTTGTGTCAATAAAGCAACAGTTTAATTAAAATGAAAAACAAGCTCCGTATTAAAAGGGCAGTAAAGCGTAAATAATGTGACTGCCATAAAACCGCGCTTTGCTTGCGGCAAGACTCCCCCGTCTAGGTTTATCGTGACATCATATTTTTAACTTTATAGTGTCGTGAATGTCGGCTTAACCGAGACTTGTAACGCTATGTTTTGCATGTTGTTAGTAGGGATTGAAATGCTTTTCTTTACTGTAAGATTTTCGTTTTGCATGTTCAACAAAATCGGAATCCAATAGGATACTCAAGTAGGTTTACATTTAAAATTAAGAAACACTCCAACCGTAATGAACGCAAGGTAGCGCCATTAAAATAGGTGATCATAAATAATTCAGGCGCGGGTTTGGCGTCGTTTCAAGACATTTCCACATTAAATTTCATGAGAGCTTCATTTTTCTGGAGACAGCGCATTCGTGCGGGCCCATGCCGGTCGAATTCCGATGCTATGTAATTGACCGTTTTGAACGATTATCAAGCTTATTGCCTCTATACTTGCTTCATTTCGTAAATGCACAAGCCTTAAAGTATACTTTTTAAATAATTTTAGTTACTGAAACGATCTGTAGATACTGAAACGATTGGGCTTGATTAAATTAGAGTGTTCCCCCAGGTGAGCTAATAAAACTTTATTTAATAATTCTCAAGGTACGAGGAAGAAACAAGAAAGAGGTTTCTATTATGCATCTACAAATATTCGACTGGCTTTTCCTACATACAACTACGTAGGTATGGAAGACGTAACTACGTAAGAATAGGCAAGCACACTTTCATTCATGGGTCGAGAGCGAAGCTGCCGAAATGGTCATACCGGAATAGGTTCAAATTCCGGTTCGGTTAGGTTAGGTTAGCTGCCTTGCCCGTTTTAGTAATTTTTGGTTCTAAATATAGATTGAAGTAATGATTACTTAATCAACAGTGAAAGAAAGTTAGGACATCTGATTGTCTTTGAAGAGTACGTATGCGACCTACTTTTGAAGATAATATGCGAAATCTTACCATTACGCAGAGGTAGACTGAAACTTCTCATTTTGAAGAGCCAGCTATGGCATAAGTTATGGTTATATTATGTGCATTAATTGACAATTCAAGTGTTAAACTTCAGTTTAATTCGCTTTAAACGTGAAACCAAAGGCTTAATGAATCAATGCTGACAATTGCACAGAGCGGCAAAAACAGCTAAAATTTATGATTTTATTCAAACAACAATTCCGTATTTCAAGTCGCTGTGGAGATCTCATTTCTTTCGTTTTATGTCGTCGCCTTAGCCGTCGGGAATGCTGACGGGAGACCACTCAGTTCATTTTTATTTTTACATCGTAAAGTATAGTCTACGACTCATGAAAGTTGATTTGTATTACTTTGGCGACAACGGTTGTTTTCATTTCATTTCCATTCGCTTTTCAATGTTAATTCCAACATCTAAACTGTAGTTTTATCAGCAAATGTATGTTTTATACTCTAATATGTCACAAGCAGTGGTCAAGCAATCGTGGTCCAGTTTTTCGGTGTTCATATTTGAGTAATAGAAGCGCCACGTTTTCTGCAAGATTTGCAGCTATCTATTCCATGAATAGAATATTATAGAATTGAATTCCATTTGTGAATCCTAAATAATGGTCACTTGTTCTAACAGTTAATTAATTAATTAGAAATTTACATGTTCTACCCTTGTGACGTTTTCCTTCTTCGCTGGAGTACATGATCTTTGCTAATCTATATAAATAAAAAATGATTCGCTAGACGTCTTCTAAGAGCACAAGTCGAGAACGACGGGGCTAATTTGGCTAATTCTTTTTTAAAATATTCGTTGAAGTTCGAGAAAGGATCCCATGAAAAAAGAATTGGAAAAAATTTCCGTACAAAAGCGGTGGCGGGTGGCTTGTACATAAATAAAATATTAAAAATACAATTTAAAAATTAAACTGTAACGATGGACTGTAACTGTTCTTATATATCTAATAGGATTTAGTTAACTAATTCATGGGTTCAAGGGGTGCTCGACGACACTGCGTTACGACATGAAAACGGTCATCCATCATTCTACTATCAAATTTTGAGGTTGACACAAAGTAGATGAGAAAATGATTGATGCGTATACCATTTCCCAAAAGTCAGTGGCAATAAACGCAGCGATACTTGTAATTGATTAATGTAAATAGTGTATAGTTAGGTACAGTTTTTTTTAAATTCTTTTACAATTGTGTCCGACAGTTCTTTTAACAATTGCACCTGTATGAAACCTGGACATACCTCAAGTATAGTATATAAAATTCACTATCTCCGCTGATTAAACCATTAAATACTACAAATGATTTTTATGCAGTTTTCATCCTGTTTTAGAGAAAATTCATTAAGCAAAGTCTATCCCTACCCATCTTCTCCCTCCTTGTCAATGTATAGGTAGCACACTTATCACAACCTCAGTGTCGCATGTGTGTCTTTAAAAAAATACCTTTTAAATTGAACCTTCCGGTTCAGTATCTTCAAAAATGACTTTATCGAATTTGTTCAGGAATGTATACTCCTGTGCAACCTTTGGGTAAATTACACAGTTCTTTATTCTTTGGGAAACTTAGAATACAGAACTGAAGCTGAGAAGCGTTCGCAAAATTTTGACATTATCTCCATAGTCAATCCTACAATGCCTTGAGATTGGTGTACGATGCTGAGACACTGACGACGTGTCTCGTACACAAATTACAAGACATTCAGCGAGATGTGGAGAATGCTCGGCATTTCTCTCAAGGATATAATCCGAAATGCAGAGAAGCAATCTTCGACATCAGTCATATTAAGTGGAAATGGGCTACATGCATTTGTCCTTCACCGAATGGGCGTTGAGGTAGATGAAACTTGGAGTGGAGACCAAAGTCGAAACGCTTCTCAAAAGTCAAGTCTTTGTCCAATAGTGGACACTTATGGGCTCTTAGTAAATAGGAGTATACAAACCACGGAACATACAAACCTCAATGTTTTGTAAGCCATCCAAAAAAAAATCCTCTTTACACATACCTCTGCAGACTTTTAATCATAATATCGATTAAAATAGGATAGAAATTTTTTAGAACGGATCGCACTACGAGTAGTAAGCAATAATATATTTATGAATTTTCCAAATAAAACCAGCAAACCCACAAAGGGCGAGAGAAAAATTAAAATGGAAAAATTCATAGTGCAACTTTTTTTTGTTTTCTGTCGCTGCAGTGTTAGCTACGTGCAACCATTAAGGCTTATCCTTCCAAAAAATTAAATTTTTGCAACATTTTGTAACAGTATTATTCATTATATATACGCCTTTTCTTCAGCGAAAAAAATATATGTTTATCTACAAGATATGAGGAATGATTTGTTGGGATTAAAAATTTTATTTTATTGAAATTGATTCAGGAAAAAAATTCTAAACTCACCCCTTTTATTTTCAGTTGTAACAATCTCACTTCTACAATATTTATCAAAAGATTATGAAATTTTGTACACTTATGAAGATAACAATGTAGCATGATTTGTTGAAAGCGCTTTTTGAAAATTCGTAAAATTGAATTTTATATAATGTTTTTATCAAAAATATTTCCCCACTTACTCAGCGCTAGCCCGTTCTCGTCCATAAAATCAGTGCGGGGCGAGTCGTGATGCTAGACGGACCTGTGCCGCGTTGCGCTTCATCAAATTATTAATTTTTACGTAATAAACAAAGAATAAACATTTTAGTGGCAGAACAGACAGTGCATGATAGTGTATATAATACTTTAATAGGTTTTCTTTTTTGTCTTTTTAATTAAATCTTTAAAAAACTAAATATAAATTATGTTGTAATATAATATTCAATTTATTAATTAATTAATATTAATAATAATTAATTATTAATTAATACATATAAATTAATAAGCCTAATAAATAAATAATAAAGCCACTATAAAGCCGGATTCCCACTCACGTATCTAGTGACTCATCGAATTGTTCTCCTAGAAGGAGCGGTGGGGGGTTTCCCTATTGTAGGTGGTCGCGTAGGGGACGCCCCCGTGACCTCCAGAAAAATCCGATATCCTCGGTACACCGTTCTGGTAAAAAGTTGGTGAGCGGTTCTCGGAAACTATGAGGGATGGAAGGGTGGCGTTTGCAGAAGGTCATAGAGGGTGATCGGTAGTCACCAAGGAAAGTGTCATCCGGTCTACCGGGGCACCAAAAAAAAGCCCCCTCCTTGGACCCCCCCGACCATAACTCGGAAACGGCGCGTCACAGTCGTGTCGTGTTTGGGCTCATCGGGAACGTCTGGACGAGATAAAAAATTTGGCGCCCCCCTCGGACCCCCCCGGCCGAAACTCGGAAACGGCGCGTCACAGCCGGATCGTATTTGGGCTCATCGGGGACGTCTCGACGAGATAAAAAATTTGACGTAACCATGGTCAACGGTTACAAATAGACCCCCCATGTTAGGTATCATTTGAAAGGATGAGGGTAATCTATCAACACCATCCTCCCAGCCCCCCTCCGCTCCCCCTTACTCCCCCCCTCCTTTAAAATTACACAATTAATAATAATAAGACCCAAAACCAAACCAAAACAATTAGACATGGCAAAAGACAAGACAAAACGAAAACAAAATTAAAACGTGAATAAATTTTCTACAAGCATTTGTTTTTTTTTTTAAATTCTATTGACATGAATTTTAAAAATTATAAAAAAGGGCTTTTGATAGCTTTTAGAAAAATCAAGCGCTGAATCAAAAATATGGAGAAAATATACCCTAAAAAGCCCCACAGAGTTTCCATTTAATCCACTCAGCCGCTTTTTTGTCCCACTCGATAGATTTTTTGAAAAAATTGAAGAAGCAAGATTCTCGCTCTAAAAAGTTCGTAATCTTTATCAAAATGAAAAAAAAAACACTTTTTGTCTCAATTTATTGTCACTTCACTCACTTGGTGAATTTGAAAAAAAAAATATCAAAATTAAAAAAAAAATTATTACCGCCGGCATTAGCGTTACCCAAACAAAACGTACCACGCGAAGTTTGCACGGTTGGTGCAAAAACTCAATTGTTTTTATTGAAAATTAAAAAATTTGTTAGTTTTGATAAAAACTTTTGTTTGGCTCTTTTACCATATATTTTATATTCGTATAAAGAAAAATATATACATCTATACATATAAATAAAATTGGAGTGTCTGTTTGTAATATTGAAATAACCGTTTTTTACTACATGCATATGAATATATATACGTACATACACCATATATGAGTACATACACCAAAATAAACCAACCACATAACCAAACCAAATTTTTGTCTGTCTGGGTGTCTGTTTGTTCCGGCTAATCTCTGAAATGGCTGAACCGATTTTGACGGGACTTTTATTGGCAGGTAGCTGATTTAATAAGGAGTAACTTAGGCTACGTTTATTTTAGAAAAAATCCAAAATAACATCCAAAATAACATTTTTTACAATTTTTGTCTGTCTGTCTGTTTGTTTGTTCCGGCTAATCTCTGAAATGGCTGGACCGATTTTGACGGGACTTTTATTGGCAGGTAGTTGATGTAATAAGGAGTAACTTAGGCTACGTTTATTTTAGAAAAAATACACCCCGGGCCAAGCCGGGAGCGCGCCGCTATACACTCTAAAAACATAACCCTCGTTGTGGCGCAGACGGGTAAAATTTTTTACTAGGTAACATAATTTACTACCTAAATAACAAAACACGCTTCATTGTTACTGAATTATCCCTCTACATTGTAAATAATTATAAATTTGTAGTATGTATTTGCAGTAAAGTAGGCTCAGTCGACTATGTCGTGCCTTTGTCGTCTAGTCTCCATACTACTCTTTGCCATCTCTGTGCGGTCGATCTCTTGTAGAGGGTGGCGCGGGGAAATCAGCCTAATAATTCAAGGCCAAATCGGCGTTATACACCTTAAACGTAAGTCATTAGCAGCTATGCATTACGTGGCTGTGACGTTTGTGAAACCCTCGAATCCATTTATTTTAGAGGGGAATGTATAATAAAGAAAAGGTTGCAAATTTACGTGTTTTGTAGAGAAAAACTAGCTTTCATTAGTTTGGTGACTTGCATTGTAGAGTGTTTGGGTGACGGTGGAGAACGTTAACCCTAATGGATGTTACATGAACTCGGCTAAGCTTCACGCGACTCGACTTAACTACATACATACTCACTTATTACGCTCAACTTCATTACCGAGCGATTAAACCTCAGAGGGATGTCTTGTATACAAACAATCTTAAAGAAGAAATGAAATGTCACGTAGTAAAATTTACTATAACTATTACTATTGTAGATTTATTATCAATATTATAAAACCTTTATTTTACAAAATTTTGACGAGCCCTTTAGTCGAGTGTTTAAGTTGCTTGCTTTAACACACTGTCTCAGTGGTCCAGGGTTTGATTATTGGCGGGGCTAAATTTAGTAATAATATTTCCTAAGTTGATTCTGGTTTGGAAATCACAAAGTAGTGACATTGAGTTTCACAGTCATTTGCGTAGCCCGTCCACCTCCTTACATAAGACCATCGTGAAATAACAGCATGTGTGCTGTTGTGGAGGATGCCGGCGTCCATATCTCTATCCCTTCCTAATCACCTTACTCCTACTAAGTTTGACAGCTCTCTTGCAGCTACGTGACACGTTGCTTCACCGGCTGACGGCTTTACGCACAGACCGGCTGTCCAGTTTATAGGTCATATTCGTTGCCTCTACTATTGATAAACTTCATTTATCGTTCCGTAATGATCCCTCTCCAGGAGTAAGCTTCTTCGTTTTTATTTTTTCTTTATCTCGAGCTGTCACTAGCCAGTTTTCTCCTCTGTACTTAATGGTTGCATCAGTCCGACGTACTTTTAGTCTATTTCTTTCTTTTTTACCAATTGGTCCTCGTTTGTCGTTACTTCTGATACAAGTGATAGATGCATTTCATTTTTAACTGTGACAAAAATTATGGGTGACAATCTAGTGCACCTTTTACTTCTATTTCTTTCAAATTGAGTGACAGAGCATGTTTCATTCATTGCATTATTTAAATTAAATTGAGATGATTATTTGTTTATTTAATTTCCCATTAGGATCTTTTTTTAAAGATGTATTTATAACATTTTGTTGTTTGTTTGTTCATTTTTTAGTTAATCTCTGAAGCGGTTGAATTGATTGCTGGATGAACGGCTGGTTGAGTTTTCAGAGAGCTCATTTATCGTGGAATATTTTGGATAGCTGATTGAAAATTAAAGCCTATGTATACTTGTATATTTACAGAAGGACTTATGTATGTAGTTACATATTTAGCGTTTACCATTAGTTGATTTAAGGAAAAATCAACTTAATCGTTCGGAGTAGTTTGTAAAGAGACTTATGTAGCTAACAATAATTATTACAAACACTATTGCAAGTACTATTGCAAGTATACTTGCGGATTATGTTGTAATCTACATGTGTATATGTGTAATTAAATCATTTAATCCTATAGATGAGTTGGTTCCTACATAATATTGATATTTTATTCAAGGAAGCTTTATCTACTGCATTCTGGTTACATATTTTATTGCTTAGAAATAAATTTTGAAGTATTCGAGGTTGATTATGATTATGGACTTAAGTCCAATATACGGTTTCGAAGTGCGTCTAGAGATTATAATTTTCTAATACTGCACATGTAATACTGTTTTAGCCACTACTTTCTACTAAAATTAAGCATACCTAAATTTATGCCAGTTGTTGTTTGTTTTCTTAGTTATTAAGTGTCTTCATATATCTGTAAATTTACAAATCTAGAAAATCTAATTAACTTAACTTAGTTTCTTTTTAATACCACATTTTGATATTTATTACCACATATTTAATACCACGTTTTAGAATAAAATACCGAAAACTTATAAATTCGGAGTAGAAGAGAATTATTTGTCAACTTTCAAAGTGAAGTTTCTCATTAATGAATTGAAATTATGGTTTAAAGTATTAGTAAGTGTAGTTCACAACTGAGCCGTGTACGCCCACGGGTAGGGAAATAGATTCATTAGAACAGGTGACTTGCAATGTGAAAATCGTGTGTCACTGGACACACCCTGCACCTCGACGATTTACCAACGCCCCTGTTTACTGCCTCTAAAACCGACAAATCCGCTCGATGCATTAGTCTAATTAGGTGCGTTTACAATTTATAAATGCATGTTAAACCTGTTTGTTGATTTTTGTAGGTGTACAGAATTATTCTGTAAAATGTTTTGAAAGATGTTGCAAAATGGAACTATAGTATAAAATTTTGTCTACAATCTATAAAATTTTATTTTCTTCATGCATTTTTTGTTTTTGTATTTGCACAAATAATATTTTATTATTCATTATTGCTGCATTTCTTTACATTATTGATTTTTTTTATTTATGGGACATAAATGCGAATATACCTAATTATGCAATCATACTTGACCCTTAGAGAAATCCAAAACTTGGTTTATATTGAAAAAATACATTCTAAAAAAAAAACAAGTTATATAAGTCCGGACCATCAGAGAGGGAATGAAACTATCAACAATTACAAGATTTTGGTTAGTTTTTTTTTAATTTTTTTATTTTATTTACGTGATTAATAAAACTCGGAACTCAAATAATCTTAAAATAAACGCGAACTTGAATTCTATTAAAAAATAATAATACAATTTTTACAAAATAAAATAAAACAAAAACTTTAAGATGTGTTTGTTGTTTTCTATACGATTTAGGGGAACAAATATATATATATTTTGTATTTTGTTTTTCAGAAACACTATCCTCTTGATGCTAATAATATCTTGTAAAAGATCTTGCTGTTCCTACTGTTCAGTCTGTTATCAAAACAAAATTTTCGGTTCAAGTAAAGTTATCGCTGTAAGTATCTAGTGAATGAACATATCGGCGATAATGGTGCAATAAACGTGTCCTGCCATCACACCATTCCGTAATTGGATCGTAAACTCACATAGAATTATTACTTGCTTTTTACAAGCACACTTTGTGAACTAAGTAGATAGTAACTCTTTCACAACCGCACCTTAGCAACATTTTATATTGGTTAAAACCTTTTTTATAACGCCGGTGTTTTTGCTTACTTAAATTCTTGTGATAATGTTGTTCAATAAACAACTAAAAGCCTTTTTTGTTAGCGATTCTTTTGTCCTTTGTGACGTTTGGATTAAGATAACAAAATGAGTAGGATAAAATTATCTTCTGAATAGTGTCAAAGCCTGGAATTACTATTTAATAAAAATAAAACTGTTTATTTTTTAATTATTTAATATCTAAATAAATAAGAAAGAATAAATTTCTCAGTTAATCATGACGGGAAAGGTTAAAGAGGTGAGACGTTTTATACTTTACTTGTATCCCCTTGGTGTTGCTTGTGTCCTTAGGCGACGGTAGCCAAATAGACCGTCAGCATGCCTGCCGCCGTCAATAATATTTAAAAAGCACGCTGGGCCAAAGAGGAGATCACGAGTGGACTGGAATTGTCTCAATCGAGCAACTGTTCCAGTTGGTTGGCTCTTGAAAGAGATCGGTTCAGGGTTCAATTGGCCCCTGGCTGTCAATTGAAGAGGCACTGAGAGAGAGAGAGAGAGAGAAAAAAAATAGTAGAGAAATACATTTCTCCACATACTTACGGTTAGTAATCACTGAGTTAATGTAAAGAATTGAAATAGCTTATGCTGGTTTAATCTCACGGTAACTCACCGGGACGAGTAGTGAGTATAAGTATTTTGTTCTACTGTTTTACGAATTCAGAAGTCTATGATTTTAATCAGCGAACTTGATTGCATACATTTATTATTTCGATGGTTTCAATACGTAATATGGTCATTAATTTTGACATTAATTTAAATAACTGTCCAATAGCATGCAATGATACAATGTAAATACCTAATAACATTTGTTGAATGTATCGGACGAATATATCGCCATCCGTCTGCTGTAGAGCCACATTATCATATTGCACGGACTGATTGATGTCAAAGGTCGGCGATGTCGTAATTTAAACTCGAATATCTGGCATGACTATATTTCCCTTATCTATGAATACCATTACTGTTCCTCATATCAGCTTTCATATGAATAACTTTATTTTTTATTACGTTTGACATATCCTGTATTATTTATTTTAAAGTTTTGCGAAACATTGGACGTCATTTTAATCGGAAAGAAACGTTACGGCAAGATAAATTTAAGTGATACGCCCGCTCTTTGAGGAAGAAATAAATGGGTACTAGTAATAATAATAAAATCGCCAGACAAATATTAGTCCATAATATTCTGTAATGGGAAACAGACTACTTTAACATTCTCAACCAAAACCAACATTTTAATGATAAACTTTCAACAGTCTAAAGTCTAAATGATGATCCAACTTGAAGGTATGTTTCTACTACCGTGTCTAAGTACAAAAATCGCCAGGCTTAAAGACGGGCTGACCAGTTATACTGCAAAACTCTGTATGCAGACTACGAAAACTTTCTTTTCTTAATATTCAACAGTGAAATAAAAACCGGATCTATTCAAAATTATGTGTTTTTTTTGTATATTTAGTGACTGTGTCATCAACTTATAGTTGAAAAGAGCCTCGGAGATAAAATCTGCATTCCGTACAATGTAAATATTGATGTTTGTAAGTGATAAAATTTAGTTCATCTAATATATTTTTGTCGTTATGAAATCGTTTCATTTTCGAATCAAAACGCTAACTGCAATAAAATAAGCTCTTCAGAAAATAACTGTTAATTAGTTAATTACCACAATTTGCGAATTCCGTTCTTTATTGCAATATTTGAGGAGTCAATAATTTAGTGTCTTAATTAAAAATATCAAAACGAAATGCGTAACGAAGCGACCGGGTAATCTAAGCGTCGCCGTGACAGTTTCAGTGTCTTGTTATTTCGCAGTTTAATTTAAATATGTAAATTTTATTAGGCATAATACAGGCTGAGGACTCTTGAATTGCAAATGAATGTGACATTACGTTTTATAGGCTGGTAGCCAATTCGCCGGGCCGTTTCCTCGGTGCCGACGACAAATTTTCACTTAAAATGTTCCCAATTTTAGTGGCTTTTTATTAGATGACTTAACACAAAACAACAATTTCTCAGTCATATCAAACTTAAGATCTTATTTTTCTAAGGTTAATTTTTTAACCTACATTAAAATCGGACTAACCCGTTGGTCGAAAGGAATAGGTAAAGTTTAGCCCCTGACTGACTGATTGTTTCATTTGTTTTTGGACTGATGAAAAATCTGCTTCTCGCTACATGAATAATTTACACAAAAAATAATAATCATATAAAGCGGAAAGATTGTATGTTTGTTTGTTTGCTTGTATGTAGGATGTAATTTCGAACTACTCATCATCGAACATAATACTTCGAACTACATACAGGATGTAATCAACAAGGAACAAGGAAACAACTCAAAAAAATCTTTCACCAATAGTTAAGTACAATAGAATTTCAGGATGGACGTAGGCTAAATATTTCGTGCGGGCGAAGCCTTGGGCACCTGCTACCCAAAAATAAAGATCCAACGCTTGGCAAGTGTAATGTCAGGCGGCAATGTACGAGGGGTGTTCAATAAAAAGTGAGAATGACAAAGACGCAATAAGTTAATTCACTTGATATCTTTTTTCTAGACTTAAAATTCCCTTAGTAAAAAATTCTTTATCCTGAGCCTCGAAAAAACCGTGTACTGCGGCGAGTACTGCATCATCGTTTTAATTTTTATTGCCTCTGAGGCCAAAAATGAAAATCGAAAACTTTTTTAATTATTATTATAACAATAGGCTAGGCTTTGCCTGCCAGTATCAATTGCTTTTTCTTACCAAGGTGTATCTATTTCATTCTCGCTTTTTATTGAATGTTGAGCGTTATATTTCATTAAACATTTTGCAAGACTTAATATCTTTTATTTTTTAACGCAGATGGAGTCGCGGGAACCAGCTAGTATTTAATATGCAGGTTTAGACGGTTGACTAATGAAATATTTAGAACACATGTTTCTGTTGAAGAGCTCATGAAGCCTTATACCGCACCTGTGAAAATATTTTCTTTTCCGGATAAAAATGATCCCAACAAATCCTTATGTGTTATTGGGAGGAGAGGATAACGAACAATATTGAAGAAGTTTGGAGCTCACGCGGTCTTATTTACGAAATCATGTGTAAAGTATAAAGAAATATAATAATAACATAATTAAAATATAAAAGTTATAACAGTCGGCACAACTTCGTACTTTATTGGTCAGTAACAAATTGAATACCTACGTCTGCTCAAGTTGTTTATTTTTTTAATTTAGGTGTGCTGACTTATACTTAGTCTAAAAGGTCACACTCCTGGGATCAAAAACAAAGTAGACGTGGACAGCGATTTTGTCTAATAGTATTTAGTTACTTGTTGCTGCACGCGACTTCGCCCGCATAACTTTATAAAATACGGCCTAATAAGATACTCGCTGATAATGTAACGCTGATCCAGTAGTTTTTGAGTTTATTCATTACAAACAAAATTACAAATTTTTTCTCTTTATAATATTAGTCATTAGAGAATTTGATATTATTGTAAAATTGAATAATTTTTTGTGCGTAGATAAATTTTATAGAAGTCGCGTGTAATATTTGTTGCTGTGTGTTTATGCTATGTCATTTTATAGTTCTATGCTATAACTATCATCGATTGCGGATTGGCAAGACTTCTCATATAAGATTACTAGGACGACACGCAGGTTTCCTTGCATTATTACCCTTTAGCGTTAATAGCATGTCGCTTAATTAATTATAAATTTTACTAAAACTAGTAAAAAATTCGGCTGGGATTCGAACTTGCGTTTGTCATTTCGTCAGCCGAGCTTTCCATCCACGTAGCTATCAGACGTAAGAAAGCTTTTATTTTATAAAAGAGACAGAACGTAGCGCTCCATTATTCAAACATGGCGAGCAAACATTGAAATTGAGAGTTTCTAACAACAATAATTACATACTCAATTTCGTAGAACAAATATGAAGGCTTTCTCTAAACAATGGGGCTACGGAGCAGTTAAGTGTACCCCTTAATTTCGTCGTGTAGACTAAATGAGTATTTACTGACAAACGGGCTAAAACAATATGATTTTTGCTACTTCTTCAACTCAATCCTTTTTTTCACGTGGGAGAATCTGCATATACCAGATCCCCACCGACCATGGGGACATCAGTGGGGTATGTGGGAATTCTACCCACTAAAACTCCACGGTGTTTCTTCGCGCCCTCTATGGGCGGTTAGGGGACGTTAAGGCACGCTACCTTCTCCCCCGCCAGACGAGGCCCGCGCACTTGCGGGCTCCACCTCGAATAGGCGCGGAGTGTGACCTCCACGCCGTGAAGAGACGTACCAAGTTCAACCCTAAAGTTAAAGCGTCTACTGCTAAACATAAGCTCCTTTATGAACTCTCTTGACGTTATCAATCTAGCGAGCGATTGATTGGCCAGCGAAGCGTTTTGACCGCGGTCCAATACTCCAATACTCATCTATCTCAACTTTTTTTATGTTAAGGTCAACAGACAGTCTAACGGTCCACTTGATTTTAGGTGGTTAACGTTGCATATAACACTAGCAACGCATTTAATTACATTTACATTTCTACTACATACTAAATAAAATTTCGTTAATTTATTAATTAATATATGTAGATTTATTTACCTCTTTGGCAATGTCTTCGAGCAAACTATTAAGGATGTACAGCAACCGTTCTTTATAAATTTTAAATAAGTTTATTTTTATACAGTCACACTCCGATCCTATTAACAAAATTAAAACCGTACAAAAATTATTATTAATCTAATAAACTTATTTCTGTTCTACACATCTTGGTTTTTATTACGAATTATGTTCGGTATAACCACACCGCGTAACTTAAGTACAGGGGATTCTTATTAAAATTAGCAATTCCAAGTGAAATAAACCAGGGACTGTTATGAGTTCGGAAAGTGTGGTTACGAGTGCTTCAGCACGTTTTATTAACTACTTTCTTGGCAGTAAAACCGGAGATCCCTCAAAAGACTGTTAAATGTGTTTCTGAAGGAGTGTCGTTAAATGGTCATTTTAGTACAAAATCAACATATTGATTTTTTTTTTGTAATCCTAATATTAAAAGGCGTAAGAATGTTTGTTTGTTACGCTTTCACGTCTTAACTACTCAACCGATCATAATGAAATTTTGCATACACGTTGTCTGGGATACAGAGAAGGACATAGGGTACGTTTCATCCAGAAAAATAGTACTATTCCTGTGGGATCATCTAAAAATAAAAATAAAGAAGTCAACGCATGACAAAAATATAATTATGAACACCCAAGAAAAAGGGGCGGGGCAAAATATAGTTGTCAAAAAAATATTAAGAAAGAGTGTATTGTCTCTTCACAAAGTTTGAATTACTTACATATAAACGTAGACACGCAGAAATAATAAGTTTACATGGTGACCTGTGACGAATTGTATGATGTAAAGCGGAGTCCAAGCGTGTACCACGTTCCTAGCTAGCACTTGAATTCGTCACACCGTGATTAAAGAGCCAATGAACCAGCGTCGCTGCTTTGACTGAACAAGTTAAATTAACATTCCAACGCTGTTCCAAGCTTCGCATAAATTAATATTAATTTTAATAAAACAACGACGAAAAGGTAAATGCTACAAATAATATTGTCTTATTAATGTTATGTTTATGTTTATTTTTCGTTAAAATACTTTCGCTTTTATAATTTGCAATTTGCTCGTCACACAAATATGGGTAACTGGCTGGTGCCCGCGACTTCGTCCGTGTTGAGAATTAATAAAAAATATAAGCAATATAATATTCGATCTGCAGTCTTATATAAAAAAAATACTTTCTCCATGTAAATAAATAAATACAAGATTCAATTTTTTTTAATCATCTTGTCCTAATATATTGAACAAACATTGCTATATTTGTAGCACACATGTGTCTACACCACAAAAAACCCATTATTTATAATGAAGCAGACGAGGGGTGCATAGAAATTGAATGTGCATATTATCTTATCGCCAGATGATTGATGATAATTCTATGTAATAACGCTAAATTATAGGCAATATCGTCAACGAATTGTTGTTTATAAGAATAATAATGTTACTTAATTCTTATTTACACATTTATGTACGTAGCTTCATATTACAGGATTAAAAACACTCTCTCACATACTGCATTCACATACCGCCCTTGAAATAACAGCATATCTGCTGTTGTGTTTCAGTTATAGTAAGGTATCCCTTATATTTCGTTTACATTTGACTGCGTTTTGAAATCATAAATTGAACAAGCCATAACCATCCCCATGTAGAAGACCACCGTGAAATAACCGAATGTGCGATTGTATTTTTTTTAGTTAGTAAGGGATTTCAGAGTCCATTTCCTATTTCCTTATTCATAATTCTACTAAAGTCGTCAGCAGACTTAGCACTTAGCGTTGTTTGTGATACTCGTAATAGGCGATGGTGGCAACCTAATCATAAAGTGGATCATCGACCAACCAGTCGACCTATACTTAAAAATAACATATACAGGAAGAAATTACTTAGGTATAGCTTTAATTCTTTTTTTGAGGTTGAGAAATCCTCAGTGATAGGGACGCTGCGGGGTTATGCCGGACTCCTACCGGTTAAAACACAACGACTTTCTAGTCCACGGTGATATAGGTAGTAATTCGAATAGCATTTTACCATCACTCATGTGTCACAAGGTCAGTGGTATTATATTAGCGTTTTAGTAATCAATCAAGTAGTTATTCACAAAACGTGGAATAACATAATAAAACATTGCAAATGTGTCACCGTTAAAGCTGTCGCATGATTTTTAACCCTCGTCGTACCTAATGTATTCGTAGCATTAAGCAAGGGGCAAAGCGCATGGGGGAGAAAAATTTGAGTTCACATAAAAGCATTGTATTTTGCTCTAACTCTTAGAATCAGAATTGTGAAAGAAAAATTTTTTGTTCACAACTATGTCGTACTGTAGTAGGCAGCACACTTGCAGCACTTGCAGCATTGCTTGTGTTATAGGCGACGGTAGCCACATACAAACAAGTTGACTGTTATCCTGTCTGCCGATATTAACATTAAAAAAAACTATGTAAACAATTGAACTTTTTAAATTACAAAAAGGATTATTTAAATGTTAACAACTGCTCTACTCTCGCGAGCAAAAAAATCAACAACGCACGCTCGCGGTCAAAAGTGTCTGGCACAAAAAAGGTTAAAAATTTAGAGGGATTAAAAGTCTGAATTTAGTGGGGGAAATTTTGTAAAGAATAATCAAGTTTTAATTTAAAAAAAATCTTTTATTTATCACAAAAACCTCATCAGTACTCATGTTATCCCTCCTGGCTCTAATTACAGCTTCTAACCGGTTCTTCGTGGACCGGATACGTTTTTTTACGATGTCATGCTGTATGACATCCTTTTCTTCAGAAATCGCGTCTTAAAGGTCAGATTTCGTGGCTGGTGCAGGATTTCTAGTTCGGTTTTTTTTTAATTCGTTCCACAAATGTTCAATGGAGTTCGAGTCCGGGCTACTCGCTGGCCAGTCCATTGTACGAATGCCAACATTTTGCAAATACTGGCGTACAGAAGTTACGGTGTGTGGGTGGGCATTATCTTGAATCAGGATGAAGTGTTTTCCAACAAAACTAGCGTAAGGGACAACATAGTCAACTAGTATCTCTTCGACGTATCGTTTTGCTGTCTGACCTCCAGCTCGGCCGCCGGTTTCAATAAAAACCGACTCGCCTTTTGCGTCTATTGAAATGCCAGCCCACACCATGCAGGAACCTCCTCCAAAAGCGACATTTTCTTGGATGTAATTGCGCAAAACGTTCTCCAGCCCTTCTGTAGACTCGTCCTCTTCTGTCGCTGCCATAAAAGCATAGTCTGCTCTCGCCCGAGAACAGAACAGAGCGCCATTGCTCGTTAGTCTAATCAACGTGTTATTTTACAAAACGTAGGCGGGCTGGGCTATTAGATGGTGTCAATTTCAGTTATTCAGTCCGGTAGTTGGCCTTTTTGGAGTATGGTTGGCTGCCTTGATTCGTCTTCTGATTGTCCACTCACTTTCAAACACTTCTCGCATTTTTTATGAGCTCCTGTTGGACTTGAACACCTGTTAAAGCCCAATTTCTCAGCGAAGTACTGACAATGAATCGGTTATATCTTTTTGATGTGCACCGCTTTCTGCCAGATCTTGTACGTCTTTGAAAGTTACCAGCCTCCTGGTATCTTCGGCAAACACTTGATACAGCGACTTCGCGTTGACTTTGGGCTTGTTGAAATAGCTCAACCGGTTGAGCTGGTTTTTCAGTGGTTGTATCTATTTTCAGGTAATATTCTTGACTGTATATAAGAGAGATGTGTATCGGTTGACGTATGATAAGTAACTCAAAAGGTTTTATCAGATATACACCCTTTTATATGACCTAATATCCCGCAATTAGCACGTTGGTCAAACAGGTAAAAAAGTCGTTTCTTGATTGTAGCTCAATTTTAGCTTACCTTATTTTTTAAGGTTAACAAATTTGACATTTTCTTAAAGCTAAAGCATAGAACTACATGTTATTTTAAACAAAAATCAAATTGAAGTTGTAGTTTATGTCCCAGATACTTTTTACTGCGAGCGTGCGGCTTGTCGATTTTTTTTTGCTCGCGAGAGTATATCTAAAACTTAGTATATTGTGTATAATATTAGTCAGGGTCCCAAGCATGCTGGCTGCATTACCTCGTTGTATGGCAATTAAATGTTTAATACTTATATATCCAATTAGTTTAATATCAGATGACAACTCAAGTTACACGAGCAAGATAAGATGTGTTCACGCCAATATAAGAGGCGGGTGAGAAATCCCAGGACAATGCGATGGCGGGCATAACAAATTATTGCCGCGGCCGGACGGTCAACGGGCGCTTTACGAGCCGCTTCCCAACACTGATGATGATTTAGATGCAAGGAATATCGGGCGGAAGCGGAGCGATAAATAGCGGGAACAGAGCCGTTGTCATGGCAACGTTAGTAAGGGTACGCGCCTTGGCGTGCCCCGCCGCCCTTGTGACGATCTCTAGTTCACGGACATTTATCGTTATCGTAATAAATTGGTCTGGAATCCGTGCAGTAACTTCAAGGGGGAACGCAATAAAAATGCTTATGTGGAATTTTGTTATGATAGACGATATTTGATGACACCTAACAGGAAAATAACCTTTTACTTTCATCGTATTATTTGCGAAAACGTATCTATATACTAGCATGTACTCAAATAGGGGTGCAAATTCTCAATACGAGTTAATTTGTATGTATAACTTTTCACACTACATTAAATGAATGAGTTATCAATACATTACAAGTGTAAAATAAAAACTTACTCTGTTTACTACCATTGTTAAAAAATATATAAATATCATTATCCTTTAAAATTTAAAATGTTGTGAGAAGAATCCATACTCCTCGAAGTTTCATTTCTAAAATACTTACCGAATTAATAAATTATTTTTATTTACAGGAACAAATTAGAGATGAGAGGATGAGCCATGGAATCACGCAGCGCGCCGCCAAGCCCCGACGAATCGGGGGAGGCGGTGTACGACTCCCGTTGCGGTCATTACCCGCACCAGCCATCATTACAAAGGACCTTTGCAAGCTGCCGCGAAACTACGCGACCACGACCACACCACCGCCACGCTATATCCGAACCTGCACGACCTGACGACCGCGTGCTTACAACCGCTGAAGTTCATGATTACCCTTCATCCGAATCAGGAATTGCTGCCGACTGCCCACATGCTCACACAAGCAATGCTGACGATAGTCCGTCCTACGACAGATCAGATTACGAAGGTAACTCTAGCTACAGTTTAAGGCATACTCCGGACTTCCATCACACAATAGATTGTAAGCATCGACCAGGAGAGTTAAATCGCAGCCATACACCAGATTGTAATCATGGTCATGGCTTAGAGTGTGATCGTGCACATGGACGTTCTCAAACATCTAGACGACCGCACCGAAAACATAGACGTGAAGATGACGATGGCGCTCAATCGCTTGATGAACGATGTGCGAGAGACCTTGACGAAATCTTACCAGCTAGACTTGCGGCTATCAACATTTCTAGGGAACAGCCACCACAGACGTGGAACAGAAATAATATTGCTGCAACAATGGAGCGATTTGAACCTGTCGATTATTCATACGCATATTATGACCACCATTTATCGATGCCTTCTTCTTCGAGAAAGGCAAATCGACAACGAGGACGCGGTCTTAATGCTAGGGATCGGTCTGCCAGACATAACTACGTCACTCGATACGGAACCGAAGAAAATATTTACGAAGAGATTACGGACGGCTCAAGAACTTGTCCAAAGCATCGATATGCCCCACGTCAATCTTTAGTTTCACTAGACAGAAGTGTTGTAGAGGAGGAAGTGAGGCGAGTAGAATCAAGACATAAACGTATTTTAGGAGAGCTTAATTTAAGTGTCGAAGCAATGTTAATGCCGGAGTGTGAATCTCCTGACTCGGAGCGGGCGGAAGATAGGGACAATATAGAAGAATTGTTACGGGTGGGACCCACGGATGAATTGCTTTCCCCCGCAAGTTGTAATCCTCCGGATTTAGATAGCGGATTTAGCGGGAGCAGTAGCGGAGCGAGTTACGTGGGCAGTTTGAGACGAAAACCTACGGGGTCAGTGCCCCACCTGCCGGTTGTTGCCTACGGTACACGAGGCGCCGGCGTACGCATCCTTGGGGCCGATGAATGTGGATTACGATGTCCAAAAGACGTGCCGTCGCCGAGAAGTTCCAGTTGTGGCGATGCTAAAACTAGTGGATTTTGGAATAAAAAGTCTTGGAAGAAAATATCTGGTTTCTCAAGCTCAAACAGCATCAACAAAGCTGGACTAACTGGTAAGTTTTTATTATTTTAATAAGAAACATGTCATATAGAAAATATCAACACAAAATTAGGGCGCGTCGACTCTCCGTACTAAATAGGTTCGCCTTATTAACCACACGTAAATTAGAAAAACTAATTTTGACACAGAAAATTAACTTAACTCACTTGCAGCCGTCAGACCAAAAAGTGCTCGTATCACCCCACCTTTTTTTTTCGTCAGCTTTCGTTCGCCATAGGCGATATTCATGTGGACGCGCGCAGCTCTGTGCTCTGTTTTTTTTAGTTTTTTTTTTTATTTGTTTTAACGGTGCGGCATTTTGCATTGCAGGTCTGCTCGTTAGGTACACTTTCCGGCGTAAGTCAGGCTCGCAAGCCTCTCAGGGCAAGCGGCGTGCCGAGCCCGTCAAATGCGATGCGTGCCTCTCCCAACGATGTTAGCCGCACCAGGGTAAGGGTCCCACTACTCAATTCTTCATTTTACTGGTATAAAGTACCAAATACATTTCGTTCATTTAAATCTAAATTGCTTTTTATCTAAAACCTTATGCTTTCTACCAGTAATTGTGTTACTTTATTTTTATACCTAAAATTGTCGGAGCGCGTCCATAATAAAAGAACTCATACCTCATCGAGGCCTTCCATTATTTTTTATTCCGTCACTTTTTGTTACGTTTTTCCTCTCACGCCCCAAACAAGATACACACTCGATAACACCCACGAGCATTAAGAGTATTTAATGTACAAAATAATAAAGGTAGACTAACGAGCATCGCGACGCGGCAGGATCAGAGCCGATTAACAAAGTCGATACAAAGTTCCCTCATTAAGGTATCGAAGATATTACTTCTGCCAAGTTCATTACTTGAGATAAGTATTGTTCCGCAAGAACCGAGACAATAGCATGCGCCGCCACTTAATTAAGCTTCGATACAACCGACTACTTCAAGTATAGGCGAAGGCGAAGTTTGAGATTAGTTGCCAAGACAAATCTTAGAATAGAATATGTTTGTGGAAAACTTAAGTTCGCTTGTCTTGGTTGCAGATGATGGGTGTAGGCAGAGCAGAGCTAAGAGCAGAACGTCTACTATACCATACAGGTTAAAATTCATGTCATAAATACTTTTGAATCACTATAAAGAACCCTGAAATTTCATATGAAGTACCTAGTCTCTACATATATGTACTATAACCGGCCCGCCTCCGGCTTCGCACGTATGCATTTTTTTCTGCAAATTGTGTACACAAACCTTTCTCAGTGATCGCTGTTTCCATAATTGAAAACCGTTTAAAAATCCGTTGGGTAGTTTAGAAGAAATTAGCAGACAAACTTGACAGACGCAGACAGCGACATTATTGAAAGAAATTGTTACTTTTAGTCAACCGAAACACAGATAGGCCAATCACGGAGTTTTCTTTAGTATTCTCTAATGCATCATTTTTATATATCTCTTAAACGTAAACTGTAACATGGTTTACGTAGTCTACGTAAACCATGTACATTTATTTTTCGGCAACTTGGTTGCACAATATTGTTTTCATCAACTCACATAAAAACTTGATTAGATTTTACTATATAAGTATATTCCGTGTCGTAGTTTAAGAGGAATTAGCGGTTATACAGACAGACTTGGTTATAAGCGGAAAGCGACTAAACTATACTATGTAAGTATATGAAAGTTCTGCAGATGTACGGATTACTTAATCATTCATAAACCGTTCAAAGGATTTGAAGGAGAATCTCTTCAAATCCTTTGCTCTATCCGAAAAGCTATATATAATGTGTTTCATTGGCGTTGTGTAGTCCGTAATGCGTTTAATCTCCATGCAGTGTGGCGTTTTGTAGTCCGTGATCCAAAGCGGAGCTGACTGTCAATTTTCACTTATTGTAGAGAATAAAAGACAGTGAGTGATCGGCGCAAAAAACTCTTAAAAGAATTTTAAGACAACGCATCAGAACTAGAGACTTCATTCTTATTTCGAATTTTTCTTTTGTTACAGCTACTCCAACGGAAAACTGGTGGTGCCGTTGGATTCCCTAACAAAGAGCTGAGGGGTTGACTCCCCTCACTATTCCCGCGTCGAATTCCTCCGAAGGTCTGCTCAACAAGGGAAACCGATGAGGTGGCATCACACTCTGCTAGAAACTGACCTCCGAAACATTCCAATGGATTTCCTAGTGGCGAGCCGGTGTGTTCATACAGCGAGTCTCAAAGACAAATTGCTGTGAATTTGTGGCTAATCTAATCATGTACAGAGAGTGTAAATAAGATACTGTACGTTTAGGAAAGACGAGTATACGCTGAAGTGATAGGAAAGCCTAATTACGTATGTTGTTTATCTACGACCGTTTCATAGAAACGTGTGAAAGGATTTGACACATATCTGACGGGAAGGGAGGAGGGCTGGCGTAATCTATGGCTTTTGTAATCTAATGCGTAGTTCAGTAAACTACAAGTACGCGTCGTCGGCACAAAGCCATCCCGCCGCGTCGGTTGTGTGCCGAAGCCTTAATGGCTATATTGTTGCTACTTATCAATTTTTAGTAGATATTAGGTACAAGAAAAGGCTGACACGTTTGATTCTGAATTAAAAGATAAAATATATTCCTTAAACTCTTTTCTACGTGTTTTTAATGCAACAATTCGTATTTGCGATTAATTTGCTTGTTCCATATAAAAAATAGTCCTAATGTCATTTTAATAATGTCACTTTGCATCTACCGTTTTAAAACCCGTTGGTACAGCAGCCATCTTGAATATAAATATTTTTCAAAGATAAAATTTATTATAAAAATGGTCCAACCTTTTATTTTTTTATATTAGAGAGCGTGTAAAATATTGTTTTATAACTTATAATGTTACATCAAACATCATTGTTAATCCTTGTTAGAGTATAGGTACTTATTGTAAATTGTGTAAATATAGTAATCACGAAAAAATGGTGCACCTCTATTTTATGTTCTCTATTAAAATGTCACGAAAACTTTTATGCATTGACTGTATTTATTGCCTTTAAATAAAAGCCTAATTATTTTGTGGTAATTCATCACGTTTTTTAAAAGCTATGTTGCTAAATTCGATTAAATCTTACGCGTTAACAATCAGTATTTTTTTCAATGACTGATTAATAAATAAACAAAAATGTGTTGTTTAACTCCATCAACTTGAAATTAATCCACCGCCTTGTTTAAAAATACTTAATTAATTTTATGATGATAAAATTATTCAAATGCGAGTAAAAATTATTCAAAAGAAAAGTATTATGTCGAAATATATTAGCACCATAGCGTAATTTTAAAATCAAAATGCTTTTTGAAGTGGGCTAATGTGGACCTATGAAAATAAGGATGATGTTCAAACAATTTTTTAGTAACAAACTATTTTGTAAATAATTACGTAACCCTCGTGGCGGATGTACTGTGTGCTTTAGGAGACTTATATGAAGAAAAAAAGAAAGAAATTTCGAAAAACATTTTTGTATGTAAGTAAACTATATCGCTTTGCTTGTTGGATAATCAGCCTCATATAACAATTTTTATAAATTTGTTTTTCATATTATTATATTCGTTTTTCATACAGAGCATAATGTTGTCTAGGTACAATACTTCTAAAGACTTTATCTGCACTTTAATAGATCCATACTAGCCTTTCTTTAATCCTTAAGTTTTTAAGGTGAAATGACTTAATTTCTTATAATTATTACGTTATTAATGCAATATCCATTTAAATCTATTTCTTCCAACACAATAATTATATAATCTGCAATCACTTTTAAAACAATTGTAAAATTTATAAATTTCTGTTCGAATAATATAATTAAAAAACACTGAATTTTCTTCGATTTTTTTTTTGTAAAACAGTTCTAACGCTTGCTTCTCACGACCCATGATAACAAGAGCCGTGTCACGAGCCTAACGGTGCGCAAAATTTCGCAAATAAAGGTGAGGCTACACTATCCGTAACGTCGTTATGTCGTTTACTTACTTTTTAAATAGATATATAATAAGATATTTCCTAAAATATTAGTGTTTTCTAAAATACATTAATAAAAAAATTCGATAGTACCGATACTCAAATATATATGATTAAATAGGAGTTTTCTGACTATTTTCTGACTACGTCTAAATATTGACTATTACTGACAGAAACGTAGTTTATTTTGCAAGTCTCATTTAACTAAATTATATGTACGAGTATAAATTAGTTTTTATTTTTACTGCATTCTAACGGGTCCCTGTTGACCTGTGCGACACTGGTATTACTTTGTCGCCGTATTGGACGTGCTGCAGCTCATGATATCACGTGCCGTGGGAAGCCACTATTACACTTCACTTTATTGTCAAAATTATAATATATTGTAAATATTAATCTATTGCTAATGTAAATTTATAACTCAGTCAATGAATTGTTTTGTACGTACATTCTACGCTACTCGACTGATAAATGCGAGGTAAATAATCTCAATGTTAACACGAAAATATTTCTTTATAACTGTCTGTAATTTAGAAGCCGTGTTCAAGTCAAAGGATTTTTTATTAAATAAATTATAAAAAAGTACCTGTACTTTTTTATTTAACAGGCTACAGCTATATCTAATTTATGATTTTAACAATTTTTTTATTAAATATTTCTGATTTGTGCCTATCTAACAATATATTAGAATCGGTGATCTTTGACAACGTTTCACATCCGTAATAATTTTTTTTATGTCAATGTCGACAGACAGGCTGACGTTCTACTTGATAGGTGGCTAACGTCACCTATAACATGTCCATAAAAAAAACAACGCAATAGACATTCCAACAGTCTAATTGATAGGTAGGGCTGGTACAAGCAACAGCAGAGAGAAACAAATGCGCAACCAACCATAATAGGTTAAAGGACATGGGGAGAATAGAGTGGGCTAACAACAGAATTTCGATGTTGCTCTAAGAAAAAAAGAACTGAAATTCAAATCACAGTTGTTTAAGACGACATCCCTACAAACACTCAACTAGTCAACGTAGTGCACACGCCGCGCGTACAATAGACTCACTTGACCTGAAAACTGTTTATAACACACCCACTCAATTCACTTTGACATGCTGTAACCCCCTTTTACATTCTTACCTATTGTGATGCCGATGCCGGTGAAACCAAGATTGCTGATTATACACTTTTAAAAGCTATGTTAATAATTTCTACTCGCGTGGTAAAAATAGTAAAATAGTGGTATGTAGATTATTTTTTGTTTTGTTTTTAAGAGCGTTCATCAATTAGAATCACGCTGGAGTCAAAATTTATGATTTCAGTAGTTTTAGATGTTTTAGTTTGCAGATAAGATGTTAACGTCATATTATTTGTAGTTGTATAATCTAGTAAATAGCTGAAAAATATTTTAAAGTGAATTTTCATTATAACATTTTTAAACAGCCTTTTTTTAAACTAGCGGTCGACGGCCTACGCAGATAAATATACAAGTTATTAAAAAAATTATAACACAATCTTTTAGAACATTAATGACTTCACATACTAGGTCCATGAAAAAACTGAAATATCTCAAATTTGATTCTAAAATAACACGTTTAATATCACGAAAAATTACTAAAAGTGACACTTTTGATTATACTTTTCTTGAATGAAAATTTACAGAAATCGTATGTTTTTTTCGACTATTATCTAATACATGATATGAATTTTTGGAAAATCAATATTTTTATAATTTGTCGCATATAATTTTACTAATATCTCGCTTCTGCGTCGACCGTCGACCGCTAATTTTAAAAAAGGGTTGCTTAAAATCAGTTCTAATGAGAAAAGTATCCCAATATTTTAAAATATCTTTCGACTATTATCTAGATTATAAAACTACAAATAATATGATGTTAATATCTTATCTGCAAACTAAACACATCATGGCATTATAATCCGCCGGGAATCATAAATTTCTGATTCTAACAGAGCGTTCCAGCGTGATTCTAATTGATGAATGCTCTTAATACTTACTAGTAATGATAACATTCTCTGACATTTTTAAATATTGATGGAAGTGACGGTGTGCAAGCAAATGCTCATTTGTGTAACAGTTTGGGTTTTTTTATGTTAAGGTCCACTTGATGGTACGTTGCACCTAAAATTCTCCCATTTGTTTTTTTTTTTATTTTATTTATTAGAGATGGGTTTTCTCTTGGCCAGCATCTAGCCATGTAGCGAATATGAGGCCTATGATGAGCGAGCTCACCCAGAAGATGCATATTCACTAGAACTTTGAAAATATTTGGATTATATGATTTGGAGAATGGTCATTAGTGTAACTGTTTGGTTTTTTTTTTAATGTTAAGATCGGCAGACATGCTGACGGTCCACTTGATGGTATACTTTGCATCTGAAATTCTCCCTTTAGGTGCAAGGTAAAATGTGAATGATATCTTTTTCATAACTAAATGTTTTTTGTACAATATATAGGCGGTTTAACGAACCAGGAAGATCATATTATTATGGGTAATTGCCAAGAATTCATCAGTAGGTATTATTTAATTTAATAATTCAATGCAAAACAACATAAATGTAAGTTCCTTGCGAACAAATATTAAAATATACCACAATGCGCTTTGAATGAGTATAAAATTTCGCTCCAAAGGGGAGTCTCAGAGGTTGGATCCTTTGTGCACCGCGACGGGTTAATTGTTTAATTGGCAATAAAAAATAAAAACAGCTCTTTATTGTCGAGCATTTCAATGTATATGTAAGCGGAGACAGCTGCTTGGCAAATTATAAAAAAAGGATTCGTACTGTATTAAGCGAAATCCATATCGATATATATATATATATATATGTATTTATATTACATTGGTTTGTGTATGCTTCAAAAACTCGAGAAATAGAAGACTGATTTTAATTCGGTTTCCACATATAGAAAGAGGGATAAACGGGGAATATTCTTATATATAAACAATGCACCCCGGGCGAAGGAGCGGATCGCTAGCGCGCTACAAATTGTAATGAGGTTAAAAAATTTTTTTTTTAATTTTTTGTCTGTTTGTCTGTGCGTTTGTGCTCGCTATGTATTGATATAAGATTTTGTATCCTACAAAATTTTTTAGGTTCCTGTAGGAAAAAAACGAACCGCAGCGCATACGAGGTTGCAGAAACGAGCTAGTTAACAATAAATAATGTGGTCAAATTCACAGCCCGACCATTCAGTAATTTTGAGTGAAGTCAAATGGTTAATATTAAATTACTTAATTAAAACTCCACACTCGGCTTCAGTATTAACTTTTGGTAAATAATTAGGTTCAAATTAATAATTGTATCATTTAATTTTAATTACGCACTTAGCTGAACACAATGCCTTTGTTATAAACTTATATTTCATTTATAACTAGCTGGTGCCAACGACTTTGTCCGCGTTATTTATAATAATAATATAATATTTTCACACATTCCACATTTAGATTTAGAAATTTTAGATGATCCTCGGAAACAGTACTTTTCTTTGGATGGTACCCTATGTCCTTTCCGCTGCCTAATAATAATCTAACAGCAGACGACTTGCGATCGCGTGTGCTGCCATACAGAAATGATGCACTTTAATTTTAGTTATTGTCCGTAAGAGGCCTTATCGCAAACCACACCTTTGTTATGAGTTACGTGATACCAAAAAGTTTCGCCTGTCGCAAGTTGGTCGCAAGTCGTCTGCTGTTAGATAATAAGGCACCCGGTATCCCTGACATACGTGATTGCAAATTTCACGATGACCGGTTGAGTAGTTAAGGCGTGAAAAGGTAACAGACAGACAGATAGACTGAGTTACTTTTATATTTATAATATTAAGTATATTAGTGTAGAGTATAGGTTAGTATAGATCTTATAACCTATGCAGGTCTATTTCTTCTTATATTTCCGGTTTATGGTGTACCTATCAGTGCGCAATCTTACCTACTAATATTATAAATGCCAAAATTTGAGAGGAAGGATTTTTTTAAATCTCATTGTTAAAAACAGTTTAACATTCTTCTAAAAGCATAAAAAATTTTGGTGTCGGAGCCACCGTCATTACAGCGATAAAGGTGTCCGGCGTTATGTTACTCATATATTTTCTTATTTTTCAACACGGACAAAGTCGCGAGCATCAGCTAGTTCCCACATAAATATTGGCCACTAAGCATGCTAAAACGCCACAGATAACCACAGAAAAAAAATTGAAACGTAATATTAGAACATAATATCGTTTAAATAGAAAACATTTGAAAAATTAATTCTGTCACACCGATATACATTTGATAAATTAATGAAACAACGAAACAATATGTAGATATATCGGCCGACTCGTCACTGGTCAATTATTCAAGGACTGGACACATCCACGGGCGTAACAAAGGATCAAACGTGTATTTGTACACCCGTCATTTGGATTTATTAGACACTCGTATCTCACGGGCTCACAAAGGGAATTCCTACAAATGGGATCAGCTTTTATTAATCTGTTATTCCTTCCCAGTCGGGCGGTTTCTGTGTCGCCCAATTAATATCAATATTTGGAACACAGATTAACACAGCATACCAGCCAGATGGCACGCGTTTGTTAAGTAAAGATTATGTTTAACCACAAATTAGATAATAGTTACTACGTAACTGATTTAACGCTATCACTAATTATTAGACTATATTAGTGACAGCGTTAAACCAGTTATTTCTGCTGTCAAAATATATCGTATAAGTACCTACTTACGCAATTAATTTCAAATTTGATTTTTTCCCTGAGACCGCGTGGTCCGTCTGCTTCATCCGACTGATTGGACTTTTGACAAAATAACTCGTCGATTTCACTACTTAGGTTATTCCTATACTACCCTCCTCTAGACCTATTCTCTCCACCCTACAGTTACCTGTCCGAAACTCTAGTACCTACATACATTTTTAATTTATTAATAATGGGTTCTTGGCCTGAATATAGCTGTGCTGAAAGACGAATCCGACGATGGGTCTTTTAACTCTTTCCCATAGAATTACAAACTGTTATTATTGTTACTACTTGTATTATTCGTCAACACTTATAAATTCGTGATCACTTTAATTAAAAAAGAACAATTACTTTAGTTACTTCATTTAGTAAATATTCAGTATTTAGTATTCAGCTGTTGAACAGCTGGTTCTAAAACTAATTGTGAAGACTATTTCAAGTATCATTTAAATTTTAAAGATTCAAAGTTAGTCTTAAACTACTTCCATTACTTATCTTGTGTTCACGATATAAAGATAATATTAGTAGAATAGTAGCTAACAATAAAGCCGCAGGCGATTGTTTTTGTTGCTGAATTCTCCAAGTTGTTTTAATACAGGAGGGCAAGTTTAGATAAGACGACAGTAGCACGACAGTAGTGCGGTATCCAGGCGACTTGTTGACATTATTATGTTATCAAATGTTAGATACAAAATTAATCAACAAGGTTTGTTTCGTTATATCGATGCAACTATTGCATAGCTACAGCCATAGGCTTTGCAGAACCTATGGCGTTGTTTGTGTTATAGGCGACGGTAGCCACCTACCATCAATTGGACCGTCAGCCTGTCTGTCGGCCTTAACATAAAAAAACAAACTCAGACAAGTTTGTTCTCATTTTTGAATACCCCTGCTGAAAATCTGTGACATCAAATAATATTTCAAATAATATCCAATAATATTCTATGGCCACTTCAAATAAAAACGACTTGTTTGGCTAATCTATTAAAAACATGATAAGCAATAATAAAATAGTGAATGTAGTTTCACTAAACAATTTTGTTTAAGCGCTTGGATGAACACGTTCCTTTAAAATAGTACAATTCTAAAATTTCAATTTGTCGTTCCGAACACTTTTCATTCACTATCTAAAAGCTTTTAGAATAATATTTTTCAAAAAGCCCCCGTACCTTGCAATAAAGTAACGACATGAATACGCAATCTTGTGGAACATAATGGAAAAGTTTTTAGTTCAAAGAGGAGAACAAGGGGCCATGTTGTTCGCCCTCTTAATAAAACAGTCACGTAATGTGCGCTAATGAAAATTGTTTCGTGACGACTGAATTCTGGGCCATTTCATTTCGTGTTACATCAAACGAGCCTTTAATTGGGAGGTTCGCTTGTTTATTTCGGCTTATTAACTTGTTGTTACAACTTGTAACCACCTACGGATACTAATAGAATGACAATTTCGTACTGCCAAGGAAATACATCTATAGGGTAAGGTTGCGTAAGTCGTAACACAGCCTAAGTCGTACGTACCCCAGCAATATCTCGTCTGATACTTATAAATAGCGCCATCTAGTATTGTCAACATCAACGTTTTAGTCGAGTGAGCAAACGTAATTAGACCGCCGGCTGTCTTCGTGAAGCAAAGATATTTAAAAAGTAAGTTTTTTATATAGTATTTATTAAAAAAAACTATTCATTCGTAAGCTTTTTATGGCAGGATTCTGATATTGATCTTTTTTTTTTTTTTTATTTATATCAATTTGAAACACTCATTTGGCATTCGTTTAGGGGTATTCAAACGGTCGAACTTTTTGAGGTTATGTCAGTGTTTTAGTTTTAAACTTACAAGTCCCAGCTGCTTAAGTCGTACCTGTACAAAATTCCTTATAATTTAATATTTTTAGCTTCGATTTTATACCTAACAACCAAAAAAAAATTGATCTCAGACTAAATTGTTTGTAGTTTTTAGTTGTTCATGTGATCTCTGATTATTAAGTGTTTTTCTTTATAGTTTTTAATATGTTTACTAACATTTGTTTTCTATAGGTGGTACGAATTAGGCGACTAGGTGCCTTAATCGTACCGAAGGTATGTTTTTGAAAAACAATAAAATACCTATTTTCATTAAAGAATTTCAACTTTTTATAATTGTTAATTGAAAACCAATTAAATAAAGATTTAGTAAGTGTTAAAGATTTTGTTTTATTTTAATTGCAGTGAATATTACAGTGTAATTTCCTTAGGGGGTACGACTTGAGCACCCTTACCCTATTTTCCAAGAACTTTAACTCGCCAAGGAAATAGAGGTGGTTACTGTGGACAATATGCGTGATTTTCCAATCTCTTGTCCTTAATCGTACTTCGGCAGCGCACTTGCAGCACCAGTGACGTTACTTGGGACGGTGACGGTAGCCACCTGCCTTCAAGTGAACCGTCAGCCTGTCTGCCGACCTTAACGTAAAAAAAGGAAGCGATCATAGGTTAAGGCGCGATTTCACCATACTCTGTTAGTATTTAACATCGCTGTTAAGTCGTTTAGCGCTGTCACTAGCATACTATAAACGTCTGTTAAATGACTTAACAGCGATGTCAAATACTAACACAGTATGGTGAAATCGCGCCTAAATGACACACACACTTTTACCGTTACTCATCATCATCAGCCCACCTTAAACAGCACATCCAGCCGCTCCCTTGAGATCATCAGTCTAGTCTGACATCGATTTGCCTACAAGATTAATGACAGTTTATTTACTCATAGATTTTAGGGCTTATACTTATAATATTAATGTTTTGTATATAAATAAATAAAAATAGCTCAACAACCAATGAACTGACTTGACATCCTTTAAAAGCAATACATATAAAAATCATATAAACCTGAATGAAACAAAACATTTAAAAAGCAAGTGATTATACATAATTTAAAAAAACATGTCAGTCGTAGGACTCACGTCAGAAGTGAAAACGTAGCTTCATAAAAATAATTGTATGAATATTTAAATTCCTTGGCATTATCGAATTAGGTAAATACGATTATTATTAATCGCAAGAAATACAAGAGAAAATATATGACACTGATACACACTGATAACAATAAATAGAACATAATTATTTAACATGAACTTCATAATGACAGACCATTTAAAAGGTTTGATGTTGATATGAAACTATTTTATGGGTCACAGGTGTATACCATATTGATCCTTGTTATCATATCTAGTAAGTTTACTTTCATATGCATGTTGTCTGCTTAGTACTTACATATATACAGAGCTATCAATTTCGGTTACGTAACGTAACAAGACACTGTTGCGAGTTCAATGATTTTATCCCATCTCAAAAATGCCCAAAGAAAGTTTTCACTTCAAAAAACTGTCAAAGCTGAATTTTTAAATTTTTAATAAACATTTCTTATATTTATCACATTAATCAATCAACTATAGTGTAGGTAATAGAACAACATAGAACGCAGTAGCCATTAAATGCACCAAATTGAAAGTGATGTTGCAACGACACGGATGGAATGGATGGCCATATTCCAGCAGATGGATCGGTGCAGTCTGTCGTCAGTTTTAATTTAATTGCTTTTGACGTGAAGCAATTTAGAAATGTATGGAAAATTTTCTATTACAAAGTATTAAAATTTAAGTAAATCTGAAGTTTATTAAAATTTTTGATTGGCGTTTTATAACACCCTGCCCAAAATTAAAGCTGTTGCGCGTTATTTTATTACATTTTATTTAGGACAACAAACAAATGTACAGTGTGTCTTAGGTAAATACATTAAAAATACAAGTAAAAAGTAAAATACATATCATCATCGTCATATCAGCTGCAGGACGTCCACTGCTAGACATATGTCCCCCATAATATTCCACTATGATCGATCAAAAGCAGCCTGGATCCACTGTCGTCCCGCAGTCCTCATCAGGTCGTCTGTCCACCTTGTGGTTTGACGTCCCGCGCTGCGCTTGCCGGTCCTATGGCCTCCACTCCAGAAGCTCTCCGAGCTCCGAGCAGGGGGCTCTCCGTACTATGTGTCCTGCCCACTGCCATAAAAACTTACTGATTTGTTGGCTTATGTCGGTAACTTTCGTCTACATCTGCGGATCTTCTCATTTCTGATTCAACCACGCAGTATAACCCCGAGCATAGCCAAAGATCGTTGAGCGACGTTGAGCTTTCTTACGAGGCCGATAGTAAGAGACCACTTTTCAGCGCCAAATGTCATCACTGCGGTAACACGCATTGGTCGAAAACTTTTGTTTTGAGACACTGAGGAATTTTGGACGAGCCCTGTCTTGGAGCTTCCCGACGCTGCCCAAAAGTACCTACATATAATCAGCACTGTTAATATTTACAGAGAAAAATTAACACAACTTAATTAACAATACGGATTTATCAAACAATTAACCATAAAGTAAAAAATATTTAAAAAGTATCAATCAATATCAACATCCATGGGAAATAAAGTAGCCAAGACATGTTTTTTAAAGCGTAATATGAATAAGGTTAAAAATTGCCAGCATTAGTGATGTTACTATTACTTACACGTATTTTGATTGAAATTTTGAAGATTCCTTCATATCAGAAGTAGTATAATAACACAAAGTTTCTCTGTTTTACATTGACGAAGATCTAACAAGTATAAAATTTTAATTAGAAAACACAGCAGGCAACAGGATCGCGGCAACTCGCCAGACATTCGTCGGAGGCGCCCCAGACAGTTCGAATTTCAACGATAAATTAAATAGTCTCCTCTACTTGCGACAAATATGCGAATTGTTTTAGCCTATTTTATTGCTAGCACCAGAAACGGACGCTTCTAAATTTATTTGTGTTCAGTGAATACTAGCACACGCACGGCATAACACTATTAAAATAAACATGAGTATGTATTCAATAATACATAAAGTAATAATAATTATTTGTACACGTTGTAAAAAAACCAATTTGTACTTATTGAAACGTTAACGAGGTGAAAAAAATTTTTTTTTTAATTTTTTCCTGTTTCTCTTTGCATTTGTGAACGCTAATTTGGATGCGGTTTTCACTCCTGTAACGTTTAGTGTTTTTTTGATCCATAACGTTGGGAAATTTTCTTGGATAGCCGGCAGTGTAGGGAACACTGCAGGGTTACGCCGGATTCGTTCCGGCTAAAATCCAACGACTTTCTAGTGCGGCCGTAGATGGCGGGGTCGCGGGGACGTCATGACACGACATCAGTGCCCCGCCAGTCCGGTGCTCGCCGGACCACGCATAAATTAAAATGTAGAGAAAAATAGTGGACCAATTATGGCTTTCACAGTAGTTAATATTAATATTATCTTTCAAAAAGGAAATTATGATAAGTTTCAGAAGTTTCCCGAGTTCTTTAACATTATTTAAATTGGTAATTACTTGGATTTAGATTGTAGAACCAGGTTCAAAATTGTGCTCCCTTATTTTCCAGTATGGCATAGTCAAATTGCAGCGGCGGTTCTCTCAGAATTACTGCGCGGTCGGAGCGCAAATTACGATTTCGTAGCGGAAACATTTTAATGTGCCGGTAGCTGATTAGTGTCTACATGAGCACGGATAAATCCTTTGTCCATATCTAACTTTATTTAGATGTTTAGATTAGATAAATGTTGTATAATATTATACAGGTTCTATACCCGGCAAGGTCAGCTTTGGAAATGAACTTTTAAAGTTGGCTCTGGTCCAGACCTATGTTGTGGCAGAGCATTTGACATTGCGTTTCGCAGTCACTTGGGCAGCCCGTCTGGCGACAGTAACCACTTCTTTACAGAAGGCAACCGTGAAATAATAGCACGTGTGCTGTTGTGTTTCCGTTAATGAGTAAGCGATGCCACAGCTCATTTCTCTATACCTTTCCAATCTCTTATCCTTGTGGTCGACAGTGGATTTGCAGAACCTGTGGTGTTGCTGTATTATAGCGTGGGTAGTCAGCCTACTAGCAAGTGGCCCGTCAGCCTGTCTGTCGACTTTAAAAAAAACTAGCTGGTGCCCGCGACTTCGTCCGCGTTGAAAAATAAAAGATATAACGCCTGGCATTATAATTTTGCCAAGCTTTAGATATTTTCTTGATGACGTTTTGTTTTGTTTGTTTTGTTGACGATCTTTTGTTGTTGTTGACGAGTACATATACAAACAGTCCATTTAGGTAGAACAAACTTCGAGAGGGAGGTCAATCGTCGAATCCAGCTCGGGCAGCGTAGGACGTCTACCCACAAGGTGGACAGAAGACCTAATAAAGGCCGCGGGTCAACGGTGGATCTAGACTGCTTCTGATCGTTCCTATTGAAGAGTTATGGGGGAGGCCTATGTCCAGCAGTGGACGTCCTGCGGCTGAGATGATGATGATGATGATGATGGATCTTTATTTTCAGATAGCTGAAAATAAGCGCCTGCGTGGAATGTTTGATGTAATATTGGTGATTTTATTTAATCGTTTTTTTTTATCGGACTAACATACAAACATTACCTCTTTATAATAATAGTATAGACAAATTCATGAATATTCTCATGAATTTCTTGAAAGCAATATCGAAGATATGCAAGGCAAGTTAGGTAAGTACTCGATTGATTGGAAATAGAAAACCCTCAAGAGGTACGGCACGGAAAATAAACGTGGAAAGAAATATTTATGTGGAAACTTATCTAGGTTGTAAAAATTCGATGCCTAGTTTGTTCGCGTCCGCTTAGGCATATTGCTGGCAGGGTGCCAGATCAAATACCACCAGCTACGAAGCGGATCTGGAGCGACACTTAAATTTTAGATTCACTACTATAGATACACGTAAATGCGATGCGATGAGTTTTAACTTTCATGATATTTTGGTTCAGGTGCAGAAATGTGTGCTCGAATTTATTTTGTTAGATGATCACAAAATTTATCTATTGAAATTCGAGTCTTAGTTGTTTATGGCTAATATACTCGTACATTTAAATAATGTAAAAGCAACTAATATTAAATTAGATTACAATTAGAATCGGTGTTTCGAATACTCTTGAAGTGTTTTTGATATCAAGTGTTACACTAAAGACTTCGAATTTTCAAAATCTTCGAATACACTTGGAGTCCTGCTAATACGTAGTGGCATTGTAGAACTTGATTATACGTCCTCACATCGAGGATCCTGTAATAAGTAGCATATATCGGCTGATTTTAAAGAGAGAAATTGTAATTTCAGAACAGAATTTCAAAGTGGTAACAATAAAATCTTAGTCAAAACGAAACAATAGACATCAATATAGTCAAAAACGGTGTGCTTTGTTAATACTAGAGTAGTCTATATAGACTACTATATAGACTATATAACATTAACAGAACTTATTAACAGAATATATGAATATGACTTACAAATTTCATTAAACAATTTCACAGACATTATTAGTTTATTTTTCACAATTAACAACTTCGTTGCAATGGTGATAAGTTAGGATTAATCCTACTTTATTTTAAACTAGCTGTTGCACGCGACTTCTCTCGCGTAACTTTATAAAATATAGGCCTATGTTACTCGCTTATAATGTAGCTTTCTATAGGTGAAAGAATTCTCAAAATCGGTGCAGTAGTTTTTGAGCTTAATCATTATAAACATACAAATCTTCCCTCTTTAGGTATAGATATAGATTAGTATATTAGCATTAGTATAGACAAAGATGAAAGTATTAGGTACTAAATAGTAAAACTTAAAATAAAATGAAGTAAAAATAAAATAGTAACCGTTGTAGTTAAAAATAACTTGATATTAACATTGTATTAATTACGAGCGTTTTCACGTCCTTAATTGGGTCATAAACTGTTTGGAAAGTTTAATATCACGTTCGAATGTATTAAAACTAAACAGAGGGCCTAGTGCGAGTTTTACTCGATCAAACGCGACGAACACGTAAATGTCAATTTGTATGGGAATGAAGCAGACCTACACGTGAACCACCAGGTGGCGCTGCTTCATTCCCATATAAATTGACATTTACGTGTTCGTCGCGTTTGATCGAGTAAAACTCGCACTAGGCCCTCAGCAGAAGGCAAATATTGGAGTAGCGTGTATAAAATGGGACCCTGTCGTCCGCTTGGGGCTTTCATGCACCAGTTTTCCCAGCCCCATTTACATGTGTGCTGTCTTTGTACAACATATATTATTACTTTAATGGCTTTATATGTCTAGTTTATTATCTTAATAGGAGTTTTCATAATAAAACTTATGATGGCAAACCCGATAACCAGGTCGGTCAAATAGTTAGCGAATCAGCTTACTATGAAAAATATGTAGACACTTTTCACAGACATTGTATAAGTGTTCTAAATTTCGTCATTGTTTCTCCGTTCACTCCCTCTTAACCATTAAATGGATTTTGATACGATTTTCACTAATGGAAAAAGTGATACAACGAGGAAGATTTGTGTATATATATTGCAGAAAAAAAATGTATCCGCAGGTCGCTAGTATACTTACATAAGTATTATAAAATAAAGTCGCTTTCCGCATCTGTCTCTTTCTCAACTAAGTTTTTCTTAACAACCTTACGGATTTTGATACGGTTTTAACTAATGGAAAGAACGATAAACGAGTAAGATTTTCAAATATAATTTACAGAAAAAATGCATCAGTGCGAGACAGAGGAGGCGTCGGGACATAAATTAAACTGTGACATCCTCTAAACCTAGGCTCCTAAGCTATCGGCCTAATGTCAAAAAAAAATCATCCTTTTCATCGTTTCCATGTGGAAAGTAGGACGTAGAAAAAATACACGTTATTTGATTTATATTGAGTAAGTAGGTACATTTTAGTACAAAAAAAATATAGATAATTTACCACTCAAACATCCACTTCAATGTCTACAGGCCAAGCTAAGAATCGTTAGAGTTTTCCCAAATGTCACACCTCATTTTCCGTCACTTAGCTCTACATCGATTTTTTAAGTTTCTTTGTCACAAACGCCACAGACATTTACAGAAAAACATGATCTCTATCTGTAAGGGGTTATAGTTGATTTTAAATTTAAACAGATTCACATGTTGCGTTCATCACAATGTTAGTACTCTCTTTTGAACGCCCAGTTTTGATGAGTAGAGCCAAAGAGCTGCTTTAAGTAGTATCGTAATACTTATGTAAGAAAAAGTTTTAATATTCAGAGCAAGTAACATACTTACTTGAATATTTGTAGTGTCTTCGGGTACCAGATGTTAATAGGCTAAGAAATACCGCCGTAAAAGGCATCTTGGGATTTTTTTTCAGCAGTGAACATTTCTATACAACGTGACCCGGGGAGAAGTGACCGGCGAGCGATGTTTGAATATTTACATAAAATCATTGATAAATAGCTTAGTCTAGGAGTTTTATCAGCTTTAGTTTTTTGTTATTATTATTTCTTTTAATTTACTAGATGTCTGACTTGCTGCGCTATTTTTACGATATTGTATTTGTTTTAACATATTTTCTCATTATCTTTTTTAATAATAATAAATAAGTTTTATTTAGCAAAACAATAAAAAGCCGGCTTTTTTTCTTCGAATTTCAAGTTAATTTTTATTACTTAAATCAATAAACTATAACAACGGCTGGGAAATAAAAAAAAGAGAATGAGAAAATATGTTAAAACAAATAAAATATCGCAAAAATAGCGCAGCAAGTCAGACATATCTAGTAAATTAAAAGGAATTACAAATTAAACCAAACAAAGTTGATAAAACTCCTAGACTAAGCTATTTATCAATGATTTTATGTAAATATTCAAACATCGCTCGCCGGTTACTTCTCCCCGGGACACGTTGTATATTGATTCGCTATTTATATGAAAAAAGGTTAAAATGACAGTTAATTATAACCAAGTGATTAGCCAAAAGGTAATTACTGTGGTTACAATTTATTTTACAATTAAACCTTCTCAGAGTTATAATAACATGAAATTATATTATCGTTTTACAGGAGAATTAACGTACAAATTTATAGATACAAGAAAATTAAGGTTTGTATTTACTTTTTTCAAATTGCAAATCATAATATGACACCAATTAAAATTATCCTATATTTTAAAACAATAACATTGTTATATTACTTTTTATACATAATTAAAGTAGTTACATTGTTATCCGTAATAATATCACTTTTTTCTACAATTCTGCTCTAGAAACTTAAAGCGTCCAGCTTTTGTTTCCTTTATTGTTTAAAACATTAAGAGATTCTTCCGTCGTATTTCTCTCTCCTTGTTGGGAATTTTTACAAGGAAAGATTCTTAAATTAAACAAAGGAATTTCTAAAGTACACGAGTAACATTAAATTAACTGTATTTGTAACAGAAACATGTATTAATAAAGCAACCGAGAGAACGAGATGTATTTTTAAAATGTATTCAATAGTAGGTAGAAAATACACTGGACCGCGAAGAAAAAGGGTCGGTTAGAAAATCTTCAATATCTTCAAAAGTATCTGACCTAGTTATAAATGAAATAAAGACTAAATTAAAGAATATTTTAATGTGCTTAAATAAAAATAAAATTGATTTAGTTTAGCTTTAATTTAGTCTTTATTTCATAAAGATAGGTCAGGTACTTTTGAAGATTTTCTAACCGACCCTTTTTCTTTGTGGTTCAGTATATTAGTAAAAATATTACTGTAAGTTATGATAATATACGTCTGTGGGGGGGGGGGGGTTGCGTAACCCCTGGGGGAAACAAAAAAAATAGTATATTAGATAGAACTAATAAAATACCTATCTGAGAACTAACCCCCGACTGATAAAATTTTAAGAAAGAAATATTGATTTAAGCTTCGTACGTCCCAATATTATGTCCCACATTCCAAAAACTTCCTCGTTTGTCCCATAACATATTCGATTCCTGGCTTGTCCAAAAAACTTAAAAAACTTTAAAGTACAGTTAACAAAAAATAAAGCTGCATAATATTTTATTTATTTATTTTGACACTTTATTACGTTTCACCTTTGACTTTCAACTTGTTTTGAATGAGATATTACAATGTAACTAAATTTTCGTAATAACTGTACATCATCAGAAACTTCGTAACAATACACCAACCAAATTGCATAGACTAAAAGCTAGAAGCGTATCCATGTAACAAAGATGGTCGGTATTGGTCCGGTAAATGAGTTCGTATACGGCCTTTGTGAAACCTATTATGCATCGAGTGCCACGTTTGATGAAAATTAATATGGTGTTACCGTATCAGAAATAACTAGGGCTAAGAATTTCTGCAACCAAATATATGTAGGACGCCAGACCGACCATATACTTATTGTTTCCAGAAAAAGGTATACATATCTAAAGTAAAAGTATATTTAAAGTAGTATATCTATCGATATCTATATATGTATAAATAAACATGAATCGCTAAATGTGTTGCGCTTCATGTTTATTAGTTAATTTTTTCATATATTCATTGAAGTTCGAGGAAGAGAAAAAACAATTCTTATGAATGAAATACGGACCATGACAGAACGACGTCTGCCTGGTCAGATTCTCGTATATTCATATGTTATATGTTATGTTCATATGTTGATATGTTGATTGTTTATTTACTCACTTCCTTAATCTATCGAGAAATAGCGCCGTCGTTCTAATTTTATTTTCCATATTGCACATTATTAATTGACCAGTGCATTTTTCATTTTTTCGAAGTGAAAACTTCTTTAGGCTCGTTGGTCATTTTTTGAGATGGGAAAAAAACCTTTGAACTCGCGACCTGTAACCGTAATGTAACATTGAATTAAATAATCAGGATCTTTTTTGATTTAAGATAAATGAAAGTTTAAAAAAAGGTCCTTGTATCCCATACATAAAATAAAAATAGAAATTTGTATTTGGTTGGCAGGCAACGCAACTTCCGGTGTACATTGGCGAGCGAGTTCCGGCATCGATCGCGGCGGATACAGCTATTGACCCTCGATAATAGTGGCGGCTGTTACACCTACAACCGCTTCATTTTATCTACCACAATATTTAATTTTAGAAAACAGAATACCTTATCATCAAGAAAATAAGACTCATAATCAAGTGAGGATCTTTTTTGAATGACCCCGCATTAACTTTGCTACTCGACACATTTCGACAATATCATCTTTGCTCTCTTGTATAATCTTGTCGCTATACATTTAAGAATGATATTTGCGTGTAACTGAACGTTGAAATTTGTCATTGACAATATGACACCCTCATGTACACGGGATTCGCCTTCATGGACATAAGGAAATGTAATGTCTTCAGAGATATAGGTATACTTTCATCTCTAAGTATAGGACGACGTGACGAAGTTGTAAAGTGTTCGAAGAAAACATTTTATATTGAAATTTATTTGTGATTTTTTTTTCAATTATATAAGCATCTAATTAATTTCCATGAAGTTTATTAACAATCTTCTTTTATATACATATAAATGTTAAGTTGGTTTGGGTACGGTTCAATAACTCGAGAATAGGTAGATCGGTTTAAATCGGTTTTCACACATGGAAACAGGAATAAACGGGAAGATTTTTGTAGATATATAAAATTTGCACCCCGAGCGAAGCCGGGAGCGGATCTCTAGTATTAAATTTAAATTTAAATTCAGTTTCTACTAAATAAAATTGAGGATTTCTCTTATGATTTTTTATTCAGTTTTTATAAACAAATTCATATTTTTCTAATACTTTCATGTAATTTTCATGGAGATGATGAAATTATCATTTCAGCTGGCGTACGTCTACCGCTGGACACAGGTCTCACCCAAAAACCTATTTGCTTCAATCAGTAATGTTTTTTTATACAGGGCGTCCCACGATTTCGCCACATAGAGGTAAAAAGTATCGTAAATACTGTAGACAGAAAATTTTGCTAAAAGAAGACTTCATTTTATTTTAAAAACAATACGCTGTATTCAAAGAATTTTAATCTCCTGGCTGAACCGGGAATAGAACCTGCTAAATAAATAAATAACTAAAGAAATACTAAAGCTTCTATTGCTCATATATTTGGTTGAACGTGTTTTTTTTTTATTAAACATAGTAGTGTCCTTATTATATCTTAGGAACATTGAGAAAACTATTGATTTCCAAAGATTAAAGATTACCTACCGAAATTTCGCTATTCAGAATGCCTAAATTGTGGAATGGTTGTATTGTTCGTTTGCTTAATAATCAACATTTTTTTGTTATAATATATTTCGAGGACCCCATAAGCACACAGTACGTTTACTTTGTGAGGTGAATCCAATTTTCTCATTTATTCGGTCGACGCCACAGTGGCAACGCAAATAACGGAAGAAAAAAAAACAGCTTGCGAGCAACACAGGCGGCACCCAATACAGAGTGACAGCACACCGAAAACGGTCGTAAGTCATTCACCGCATTTACTGAAACGTGGTCAAAGTTAACAAGCTTTACGTTTCACCTCGTTCATAGATGCTCACAAATCCAACCACTCATTCGCAATGCACTTTGTAGTTTTTATCTCATTTGTAACGTACTGAATTATATATTTATCTCACGGAACATCAGAGTCTATGCTGCGGTTGCTCATCATGTCAAAGGATAGGTCTATACATTGGTGCTAGCGACTTCGTCCGCAGACGCCTGGCATCTTTATTATTTACTGCTTATCTTTATTATGTTATTGCTGTGACGATGGTGACGCCGCTACGGCGAGAGTGGCCCAAATTTTTATATTTTTATACGTTCCTTCAGGAACCTAAAAATTTTGAGGATAACAGTATCATATATGTTAATGCAAAAATTAACAACTTTCTGAAAATAAACTTTCTGTGTGCCAAACTTCATCCAAATCCGTTCAATAGTTATATGTACAAATTTATTATCATAGAGTATTTTTTACACAATTTTAAAAATTTATAACTATTACAGGTCTAAACTAAAGAACACTGTTAAGCAGAGTAAGCATGAGTAAAAAATGTAATATGAAATTATATTTTTTACTCATTTAGCTTTTAGAAAAAAAAAAAATACAAAAACTAATTTACTCATGGAAAACAAATTTCAGCTGAGATATTATAAAATTAGGTTTTTAAATAGAAACTCTATTTCATTGCAGCGTATAGTCTTCTGTGCAGATTAATTTCCAAAGTTAATAAGGCGTGAAGGAATCGACGCTCGCGCACCACACATGTGGACAACCGCGATATATTAAAACTGTTGTGACATAGAACTTCCTTTTTTGCTTAGTTATAAAACGAACTAAGGACTCGGCTACACTGTTCTTTTGATTAAAAATCAAATATTATAATAATTGAAGCATAATTATTAATAATGGTTTCCCTTCCATATTCGGTTAATATGCATATTAAAATTGTATTGTTTAAAAAATTACATTATCTATCTACTATACTTATAAAATCGTTTGTCCTACTGATTCAACGTCTCACAGCCAAACCTCATAAGTCTAGACAGCTGATATTTGGAACAAAGGTTTATTTTATAACGTAAGCATCCGCTAAGAAAGGATTTTTGAAAATTTTAACTCCTTGCGAAGCCGGGGGCGAGTAAAAAAACTGTTTGATAAACATAAAAAAGTGTTTGTAAATTCGTTAAATTTACATGGCATTTAAAGTTTAAAGCTAAACTTAAAATTAACTTAGAACTCATTTAAAATTAAACCACAGAAAATATAGATACAATGTTAAGCTTAACTCATTAACTAATGACGACATACTTTAAACAAAAAAGTTTTCTCTCTACTAAACTTTATATTTAATCAGTTGTGAATTTCTAGTGAATTTAACATCAGCTATTTTTGCTTAAACTTTAGTTCAAACAAAAATATAATTTTGTTCCCAGAATAGAGGAGGAACGTGTATTATCATTTGGGCAGCATATGTGCTGTTGTGTTTCGGTGAGTGAGTAAGGGATGCCAGAACCTGTCTAAAATAAAAAATAAATTGAATTCTCCTTCAGAAAAGAGTTAAAAGAAACAGACGTATTTAAATATTTTCAAATATTATTGCTTATTTAAAAGGCAATTTAAAAGTTGCAAAAGTTTTTATAAGTAAGAATGTGACCCATGTGCACATCGCCCATGCATTCACCGATGCGTGCTCTTTCAGCTGGCTGGGCGGGCGGCCACACGCCGCGCCACTTCTAACTTCTGACGAACTTGCTAATAATTACGTTTGCGTATAAATAATAATTAAAATATTATTACTAAACTGAACCTATACAAATGGATTAATTGTAGCAGAAGGTTTAACGGTGAGGAAGGCCAACTATATAATTATCCGATTATAGTCTACACAAAAATATTCATACGTAAATACCAGACAGGTGGATGGTCACATGTTAGTGAGTGGCTACTATCAACTATTAAAATTACATACAACGCTACAGGCATTGCAAGTGCGCTGCAGACCCTAATGTTTTTTTTATGTTAAGGTCGACAGCCAGGGTGATTGTCAACTTGATTATGGTGTCGCGGTATAGAAAAGGGACGCGAACAATTATTTAAAATGTTAAATTAATTATTAAATTAATTACCTATTGATGGCTAGCTAATGAGGTATTTATGGTGAGCAAATTAAAGATGAGACTCTTCCGCGAACAATTATTTAATTAACACAATACAAATTACACATGGGATACAAATCACAGAATTCAATTCTTATTGGTATTTAAAGATCAGGGACGCGAATTATTGAAAGTCGGTAATTTACGATACAGCCTCTAGCTCGTTCGTCGACCCGATACGAAGGGGGAAAACCTATCTTTGGTGTGTCGCACGACGTCGGGAGCCGGTGGGTGAGTTGGTCAGGCCACGAAGGTCATCAGCGGGCGGCGGCGAGCGACGTCAGCCAAGTAGCTGCTCCCCCGGGGTCTTCAGCCGGGACGAAGAAGCGGCGGGTAGTCCAACCGGTACCTTGGAGTCGTCCTGGGGTTATCAACCCGGACGTCGGAGTTGGAGCGGGACTTCAACCTGCACCTCGGAGTATGGCGGGTTCGTCAACCCGTACGTTGGAGTATAGCTGGCTCGTCAACCCGTACGTTGGAGTATGGCTTAACCCGTACGTCGAACCCTGGAATATGCCAGTATTGTGCCGGTGTACAACGATGCTCCTTTAGAAAGGTCTCGCGTACCCACCGGCCCGGGCGAACACCAATAGCAATACAAACAACTACTGGCCGGTGGCGCGAGACCTTTACAATTAAAAAGAAATAGGAATAGCTATAATTTATCAATTTACAATATTAAGCGGACGGCGGCGACGGTCGGTCGCCCTCGTCCGGTCAACAGGCTGGCTGTCTGAAGCTGTGAGGAGTCGGCACACAAGCATACACAGTATACACAATGAAGCTAAGTAAGCTGGCTAGAATAATGAAGCTAGGCTTAGCTGAGACGGATAAAAGACTTACCCTAATTTGGGGCGTAGATAAGTGGCACTAATATAAACAACTACATTTTAAATTATAAATTATAACAGCTAATTATCATAAAACAGGCGCGAGGCGCAGCCTGCAAACTATTTCAAATTTGATACTCGTAACTACATTGTGGCCAGTGTGGCCGAGCGCGGCGTGCTCCGTATTTTAAAGGGCCGCAGGGTGGGGCGAGACGCGCCCCCATCGCAAATGGATTTTGATAATTTTAGTGGGTAATAAAATAACTAATTACGCGGGTGATGAGAAATGAAGGCCAACATTACCAAATAAGGTCATATCGAAGCGCATGATGAGTTTTTAAATTTAAGGTAGAACGATACATCGCGCTTCGTACTACCTGACTCCCGTTTAAATTAATAATTATACGAAAGGTAATTGAACAAAAAATAATTTTATAGGAGTTTCATATACGAAACTACTATACTTTTATAAGGAATTCAATATTTAATTATGTACGGGATTTTATACCGTTACAATGGTTACGTGGCTACCATACCATCAAGTACTACAGGTGTATAGTGTATTTTATAGCGATACAAAGAACGCTCTCTTAGGTAATTTTAAAATACAGTTTGTATTTACGATGTGCCGGTATCTAAACATGTTTGCTGACGTTCGTGTTACTCTCTGAAGACTCTTGGTTTCACTCCGCAACTGCCAGTAAATACGAGTTGAACAATGCAAATGACGTCCCCGATCCTAAACATTGTATAGTTTATTAACTATTCTGTAACTTTTGTATGTACCGAAATGAACTATGACTTTTAATGGACTATTTTTTATATGCTTCCTTACGACTATTACATTTTAGCCTACAGATTCTGCTCTACTAACCGATTGTCAAATAAAGTAACCGTCATAATTTATAGATCGAAATAAAAACTATTACAAAATTACGAATACAAAATACCTCATTTATCCAATGATGCCAGGGAGCTGTACAATATTTACCATTCTAGATTTAGTGTTTAGTAATAGTTTAGTATAGTAGTATCTAGTATAGTTTAGCTATATACATATATAAGACCTTACCCAATGAGGCGACATGTCCCTAAAGGAAAAACCTTAAATAAAGATTTAAAAAAAAACATTACCTAATAAAAAAAACTTGAAACTGCATAAATAATTAGCATAATTAAAAATCCTCATTATCACAATCTCAGCAGCAGGACGTTCGCTGCTGGACATATGCCTCTATAATATTCCAATAGGATCGGTCAGAAGCAGCCTGGATTCATTGTCGACCTCCGGCCCTTATCAGGTAATCTGTCCACCTTGTGGGTGAACGTCCTGCGCTGCGTTTGCTGGTCTATTTAAAATTGGGCCTAGTTGGCAGGGTACCCGACATGTTCTCTGCATTATTTCTCTGAACTTAATCGCTGAGAGAACTACCTAATGCCCAGCCCTGTCATCGCAAGTCTTGTCGATTAAGCGCTCTTACATATCTTTACAAAGGCCAAGCGCTTTGGGACTAAGAGAAGAGGACTAAGAGACTAATTAAGGGGAACAGAAGAGTAAGAAGTACTTATGTGGTTATATTTATTAATATTACATTCCTCTGCATTCCCTGCACGGGGAAGACGGGAAGAGCCCATATGCTTGTCCTTAATCCCTTATCCTTATCTCTTATCCTTAATACTACTACGGTCGGCAGCGCATTTTGCATTTGCAGCCCTTCCTGTCATCACGGTGCGGTTAAGTTCTAAAATTGCAATGATGGCAAGAAACTAATTATTGCTAAGCTTGCTTACATTAAATTTACTTAAATATATTGTAAATCGGAAATAGAGTTTTTTATTTCAATCTGTTTGTAACAGATTACCAGACAATTGTAATAGGATCGTTGCAGTTGCTTAATAATAAATAAGGACTCCTAGTTTGCGCCTTAGGTTTTCTTTTAGTTAATTCCATTACGAATTATATACAATAAACGGGTGTATATGTGTATTATGTAGATATTTTTGTAGAGTAATAAAGCGTTTATTTTCAAAGACAACGGACATTATGTACGTGTCAAATTAATTAATACGTAACATGTGAGACCACCCACAGCAATGGCATTTGATTAAAATTTCCACATAATTTATGTCCCCGAGCTAAACAATTCGTTTTATTAAAACAGTAACCGACCACAATCATTTCATGAAAAGTTTTAAATTATTCCTTTATTAACAAATAAACAATCATACATTTTACTAAATCATTTAAAAATTAAATAAAGAAAAACATATGTTACGTGTTTTTGTAATATGTTGCTGAACCTGTTTTATAAATGCCGATATCAGAATTGCATACCAAAGTATTTATAAAGTTGTCTCAACTAATTTAGTTTTAATGTAGGAAATAAAAAGCGCCATTATTAGTTATTTATAACTATTAATAATATATAATATATTAATAATATAATAATAATATACACCTATTATTAGTTATTTCCCAAAAATAGCAAACAAGATCACTTTTATTAAGTCGAAAATCTACTACCGTTTTGGAAACAAAATGGCGTTTTAGAAGAGAAGAAACGGCTAAAGAAACTCTAGCAATCTTTCTTTTTAATATATTATTAAATCACAATTGTGCCAAACTAAAAATATTAACAGAAACTAAATCATTAAAAAAAACTTTTTTTTGGTTTTTTTTTTTTTCATTATTATTATATATTTTACCAGGGTTTCGGGACAAAATAGCCAAAATGATGACGATCTTGAAGAGAAACCCCGAAAGAAACTCAGGATACGATTCTTTTTGTCATGTCACGTTTATTTCTTGATCCAGATTCTTTACTTAGTCAGCTGTTTAATATGACTTAAGGCTAGGGCCTCTTTCACCAACTACAAGTAAAGTGTTGATTAGTAACTTTTCAAGTAACGGTAATTGGCGAGTAAATGTTACGAGTATCTTGTTTTAATTTCATTGACAATTACCCTTGAGTAATGCTACTCGAATATGGTGAAACTCGTACGCTTTCTTACCGGTGACTTTAAATGACAGTTAGCCTACTTGACACTATACTCAGAGGTGGTTAAAGAGGCCCTTACTGTTTTACCGAAATGTCAGCGAATATATTCTAAATGACACATACTTCCATTAATTAGTTTCTCTATTAAATTTAACATTTTTAATATATTTTTTTAAATGTGTTTGTCGTAAGTTGTACACATTTTTATGTAAAATTTGCTCACTGCAAATTGAGTTTTTTTTATTAAGAAACCTCTTTTTAGTTTAACAACAAATTTCAATGAAAATAGCATAATAATATACAAGTATTATGCTTGTACAAGTACAAGCATAATAAGGCCCAAGCTACCTCAATACATCGCCGGAAAACAGAGGAAAGTTTGTGTATACTTATATAATTTTCAGAATAAAATTGGATCCCTACGACGCCGGGGACGGGAGGTCGCTAGTTACTTCTAACACATACTCGTGATAGAAATAAACTCAGAAGTGTAGAAATTCGAACCTGCGTCTGTCGTTTCGACTGCTGAAAGTTCGACCCACTCGGCTCTCCCTGGCAATTTCACTAATCACTAACTAAGTAACTGTTTATAACACGTAATCAAATTAGTCGAAGGGTATGGTTTGTTTCATTTCAAAGAAAACCGCAGTCAATACGTATCCTGTTATTGGCGCTTCCATTTAACAAACAATGGATAATTTATTCATGTAACAAAGTAATGGACAACATTAATTGGACATATTGATTGAAAACTAAAACGAGTGGTTCTGTTTGTTTGTTCTCTTTTCTATACAATGTGCTATACAAAAAGCTTTATTAATTGACTATCCTTTCCAGTCTGGTCAAATAAAAAAATAAAAATACTAGGCATTCGATATAAAATTCATTTGGACGGATTTTATTGGCTGAAATGCCAGATTTGCACACAATTTGATTAGATCTGAAATCCCCACAATGGTTATACATTTAATTTAATTTAATTTAATTTATTTATTAATACAACATAATGTTACATTTATTTTGTTTTATTTTATTTGGGAAAATAAACAATTACACCATATATAGTAATTAAAAAAAAAAAAAATTTAATGTAACAAGGGTGTAATCACAAACTCAATAGTTTCACCGCACACCATTTTCATATAATATTACAGAATTATTAAAAATATATAAAGACAGATAATATACAATAAATATATACAGATAATGAATTATTCCGATTACGCTTAATTAAACCTTTTTTTGACGCTCACGCATACTTTCGATTCTTCAATAATTACCTACTTCAGAATTTTAGAATCTAGAATTCAATCTACGACAATAAGTTAATTTTGCTTGTTTATGAATAAATGTACTGTTGTTAAAAATTATATTTATCTGTATTGTTCGTTTGTATTGTTTGAGCTTATATGTGTTTTTGGGTGTTATTTGCTTTTTAATGTTTTAGGTAGTTGAATATTAATACATAATCATGTAAAATAAAGAACAGTGCCTATATGGAAAGCAATACTTTACAGACTTTAAAAGGTAACTAACTCTCCCTGCATTTATTTCAATAACAATACTTAAAATTTTACAAAAATAAGGATTTATTCATTGTTTTTACTTCCCCTCAATTGCGATTTTTAGTTGTAATCAATCAAATAATACAAAAATGTTTTTTTTTTATTAAAATAATTTGAGTACGGTTCAGCACACCTAAAGTTTTCAAAGTGATTACCAATTCCTGACTATTTTGAACTCGGAAAATTAGGGAATCGATTTTCTAAATTAATGTGATTTATATGCATATTCAATTTCTCAACTGAAAACTAAACGGCTAGCTAAGATTTAGAGGTTAATTTTATACGAATTTAACTAATCTTTACTAACATATTTTCAGAATATTAAAAAACGTGATATTTGCATTTATGATATACTCGTAGCAGATATCACCAGGTTCAGATAGAATAGAAATGTGTCTTTCGGGCAAATTAATTGCGGAACTACGAGTACACACACACATAGTATAACAAAATAATAATAACATTATTACATCAGCAACAACTTCATATACCTCGAAGCTATTTTTCCAATTCTTGTTCCATTCCACTAGCGAATTGGACGCATCCGTCTGATCGAAAAGGCTTGTTGAAAATTTACATATGTAGGAAAATAGATAGATGCACTGCCTCAGTTGAGTAGAGCCAATCAATCCGTCGCAAACACGGACCGACTGCAATATTGTCCTTTTGTGTACATTCCAACTTTTAAATAAACAAATTTTGTAATTGCCGAATATTTACACTTGCTGAAATATTAACAAAATTTAAAACACACTCTTTTATTTCACTTTGTGAACTATAAAAAGCGTAAATTCGCAATACGATTCGGATACGTATAATAAATTTCACGTTTGTAAGTTTGTACCTATGTTTGATTTCGTCAGTTGTTTCGTTTTCATTTTTTTCAAAAGCCTCATTGTTGGATGACCTATTTAGCTTTGTGTGCGGAATGTGTTTATAATATGACTCTGACACTGACGACCTGGTTGCGATTCGCACACAGCTTCCTGCTACAAGGTATTTTCCGGTCTTGATACAGAGCCAAGTCACAAAAGTAGATCAGGTCGATTATCTTTTTTGAAATCGTGCTCTTTAAATTGAAACTGTCTATTTTCAGATGCGCCAGATTTATTAATATGAAATATTGAGTGAGGTGCAATGGTCTGTCTATAAGTGACGAGTAATTTTTGATGCTAAAATGCATTCACAGTACGTTATAGTGCTGTTTTTTGAGTATAAAAAATTTATAAATTTGACACATTTAATCCGAAATCTGAAAAGTTCGTCAGAAATGTTATATCATCAAGCTTGTCGTGTAATATAGATGGAATTTTTGGTGAAATGTACCTAATAATGACAATGTTGAAAAGCAAATTTCGGCTCTATTCACATAACATAAACTTCCGCGTTGATCGCTTTTACTATTAGTGAAAACCGTATCAAGATCCGTTGGGTGGATTAAAAGAAGTTAGCGGAGAAACAAACAGACGATGACAGTGACTTCCATTTATAATATGTAGAAATAAAGAAGTATCATCTATAATGACATGAGGGAATTTGCTTTCCAAAATAAAAGTAAAACAAACAGTTAATCAGTTAAAACCGTTTTCTAGCGATTATGAGCTCCTCTCTTGAATCTAGTGATGCAATAAGAACATAGTAGGTAACTACTTGTGCAACATGAACCCGTATTTTACCAATTATGAAGAGAGCGTGTGTAACGCTCAGGTCTAACAAAAAGCCGATTGCTCATACCCATATATTAAGTTAATGGGCTCGGGCAGTAAGCACGCCCTTGACTTTAACGATGCGGCGGAGAAGGCACGAAATAAATTTAAATTGGTTGGGCGGTGGCTGACGTTAGCGTCCACTCGCGACCTGACAATAGGTGACAATGCGCTGTGTGGCATGCACCCACCGCTCCGAGACAATGTTAATGGCTACACTTGTAGCAATCGAAACAAAGTTTCGTAATAAGTGGTTCCCACTCGTGCTTTTTGACTGCGCATTTTAAGGACGCCCAACTTCGAAATCGAATTGGACTGAGTTCTAACAACAATTTGGCCGTTCTGAAATAATAAATGGGCAACTGCACTTTATAATTTTTATTGCCTTTAATTTTAGTAAGTATTTGTAAACCGATACAAATTTAGACATGACACTAGACTGATCGTCCACTTGACTGACCGTTCACTTGATGGGAATTTGCTACGTAGTTTAGGAAACACAAGGTACAAGGCATACCGCTACATTGTCAACCAAGAATGAATTTGTATTACAGTTCTCTTGAAACCCTCATGTTGTAGCGAGATAGAAACTTCTCAGCACGTAGTTCTTTCTGTTACACGTATACCAGATTAAATTTCTACTCATTCGGACAACGGCTCTAGGTCCAAGTGATCTTTGATCATGAACATTTATAGACGATCAATTCATTAGAGCACACTTCGTTACACAGGCGGCAGATCACGAAAAGTGAGGATACATTTCTTGTGAGAACTGATGTCAGTTAGGTCTCATTCTACTGACTTTACGTCATCGTGAGTATTGGACCATTGGAGAAAGCTCGGAGTTACAAGTAGTCAAATGAAAAGACTTGTATTTTGGCTACAGATGAAAATGAAATCCATTCGCCTTGTTGGTCTTCTTCGAAGATATCGATAAACAAAAATCTCTCACACAGATAGCACATATTTCCACACATATGACACAACATTAAATCGGAAAATAAAAATGTATAATATACTTAAAGTCTGCATAAAAAAAATATCGACAACGTCTGTGTAAAAATGTAACATTCAAATTTCAAAACCAATAAATAGAAAGCCGATACGCTTACAAAGTCTCGATTCAAGTGAAAAGATCCTGAACTAAAACTACTGAGAGTTCGTTGCGGTGTTGACGAATGAAACAATATTGTGTTCACTGAATTTGTTGCAACTATACCTCTATAGGAGGATGAAATAAGAGAAACTTTTAGTGAATTCTCTGAAATTCTGGACAGGACATCTACATAACTATTATTAATTATATCTTAATGATGTATTATAGTTTTTCGAAAATTTAGAAAAGTCAACTACTTACTCACTCAACGAAACACAACAGCGCACGTGCTATTAATTTACGGTGGTCTTCTGTAAGGGGGTGGTTACAGCCTCCAGTCGGGCTGCCCAGGTGACTGCGAAACGCAGTGCGCTCTGCCAGTACTTTCCAGAACCAGACCAGAGTCAACTTTGAAAATATCAATTCCAAAGTTAACCCTGCCGAGAATCGAACCAGGGAGCCCTGGAACAGAGCGTTAAGGCCAGCACCCTAACCACTTATTCATTATAATTATTTTCAATTATTATTTATTATTATTTAAATTTTGATATGATAAGTCATAAAATAAAGTAAATAGAGCGAGGTTAAATTTAACGTAGTGTATACGTGCGGAATAATATATATAATTAAACGTTAGCAAAGTTTCTGACAGATTGATGGAAACATGAGATAAAGTGGCTAATTAGTTAAATTAATTGCACTCAAATCATCACTTAACAACGCAAGCTAATAAATTACTGTGAGATTGTAATCATGACTTCCATCATACGAATACACTGATTTATTATTAATGAGTTTATTTCCTATTGACCTGTTTTACTACTTCAAAAACAACAGATTTTTAGTAAGATGAAGTGGCGTTGTCTGACTTTATCAGTTATTCATATTAATATTACTCATTTTGTTAATATTAGTGAATATTTCCAAAATAGTGAAACATAACTTTTCTGTATTTCTAGATTTATATAATTTTACACAGTTTTTTTATTATTTTTTAGTCTAGCGACGTGAAAACTATTTACATGTTATTTATTTACAAAGAAAAGAAACAATGCTAATACATTGTCTTTCATATTTAAATACTGCACCTGATAAATTAAAGATGGTTTCATATGAAACTATTACCACTTCCTATATAGATAGTATTTACATTTTAGAAAATTTATTACTTAATTAGATACCAATGCAACCAAGGTTTGATTTTCGTTTTACTTACATTAAAAAAATAAAGTAAGTTGTACATGTAATACGAAACATTAACTTAATACGAAACGATATTTACTAAAACACCCCTTATTAACATTAGAGCTATTTAAGTCTTAAAACTCCTTGAAATCTAGCCATTTAATGAGCAAACAGAAGGCTCTAATTTCTTTTAAACTCCCTATTATGCAGAGCCGGCGTTATCTTTGGTCGCCTGTCTCGCCTCCGCCTACTCAATATAATTACATGATAGTGACAAAACAGAATGTTTACAAATAATAAACTTTCACATAAACAATAAATGCTTAAATAAGGAATCACAAACAATTATTATCCTTCTAAATACGAATTAAGATATTTAAGTGATGGAATATCTTAATCAGTATTGGTAATCTATACTTCTTATACTAATATTATAAAGAGAGAAAATTTGTACCTTTGTATTTTTGTTTGTAATAAATAACATTATCACTGAGTAACAGGCTATATTAGTAATCGAGTTAAATTAGAGATCCTTACGAAAACTGCAACAAATTAACCCAATTTATACTAACTAACATTTTAAAGAGAAAATATATTTTGGTTTGTGATGAATAAACTCAAAAACCGCAGAAACAGTAACCGAAACATAAAAGCACACGTGCTGTTATTTGACGACGAACTTCTGACAGTGTGTCCTGCCACTACTCAATTATCATATTTAAAGAATTTTGATCAATCGATTTTTTTATTAAAATATAGCAATAATTGTTGTGGCGACAAACTGGGAAACCCCATGGAATGTCAATAACCACAGAATCCTTACAGAAGAGAACCATGAAATAACTTCAATTCTGCCATTTTATATTGACGTATGAGTAAAAGATACTACAGCCTATCGTCACCTTATCCCTTATCCTTTATTAACTTCCGATACCCGTCGCAAAAAACGGGGTGTTATAAGTTTGACGTGTGTGACTGTGTATCTGTATGTGGCATCGTAGCTCCCAAACGGATGGACCGATTTTGATCCGTTTTCTCTGTTTGAAAGCTGACGTGATCGGGAATTTATGAAGATCTGGTCAGGCGTTTGAAGACCATCACTCCCTTTCCTAGTTAACAAAGGGATTTCACTAACTTCCACATGTTCGAATGATGTGAAATTTGGTATACCGTTCTACGGTATTTCCATGACTTAATTTTGCAACATCAAGCAGTCTGCGGGTCACCCAACTCCTCAGCAACTAAGAGCTGATATAGCGTATTTAGGATCGATAGAAATTCGGGGTTTAGTTCATAATTTTAATTATAGCTTGTACTATAAATGGCCACATATCATCAAGTGAACAAAAATTACCGTATATGAATGTTATAATTGATTTGATCTACTTACACCAGACTCCTAAAAGAATAAATTTCTCAAATAACGGTAGTACACTTGAAAGTAAATATTACAAAAAATCATTTTAGCTGAGGTTACGTACCATTGTGTTTTTTGTATCGTCTTCAACGATTTTTGTTCTTTATCTGCAGTACCCAGGTAAGGCTAGCTGTAATTAACCGCCAGCGCTCCTTCAATTTATTGCGAGGAAATTATCTTTGTTGACCCACTCGCTTCAGCCAAGGTGCTTAATTTTTCCGCTCTTTGTAAGCATTTTTCATATCAACTCTGTTTGCGTCGTTTGTTTGTCATGTCTGTTTATTAATTTGATAATGGAACTGCCAGAACAAACATGTTATCTTTGGAATATTGGTTTTTGCGATGGCTATAAGGAAAAGTGACTGGAAAATATGAACGTTACATCTCTGCTGTTATTTATTTGTATTTGATATTGACGTTGGCGAGGTCGAAAATAACTTCACTACTTTCTTACGTTGAGCCTTTTTATTAGAAAGGACAGCAACTCAGTTAAACCGGCGGTATATAGATGGTTTTCTGATAAAAGCGAAAAAAAAACCTTAATTATCTATAATAAAAAATCTATTTCAGAAACAAAACAGGCATATATATTCTTGAAATGTTTGTTTTTTCATTAAAACCTACTAATGTAATAATATTTACATTAGTAGGTTTTGCTACTAATGTAAATTTAGTTTGCGTTTGCCAGTATGTCTACATAATATTTGTACTGAAAAACGATCAACACAATGAAAAAAAAACACAATTATACGAAATCATTATCGAAACCAAAATATCCTGACAAACAATATAACACCCAGAACCATGTTTTTATAATGACTTAGGACTTGCAACTTATAACAGAAGTTGCAGAATATATTATAGGAAGACTTCTATAATATGTTCTTATAGATGTTATGTTCGTATTAGAGTTTTCTTGTGATTGCAGACAAAGCAGTCATACAATCAGAGTTATTAACGTTTTAAACTGTTTCAATATAACTTTCAAACACTAAAAAATAATTAAAGATAATTTCACCTCGAATAAAAAGCTAAAATTTGTAGATAAAAGATAACTAACAAATCTATTTATTCAAATAGGTCTCAAAAAGAGACAAAAACATGCTAAATATTTGTGTATTTTCTAATGAATGCATCTGCGTTAGACGACCGATGTAAGTTGTAAATATCTAACAGAGTATGCGGAGCGAGTACATACTCAACCAACTTGGCAACTTTGAATCGTGTCAAATGTATCCTTCAGAAAATTCAGGATGAAAATCTTATCTCGAAGAGAATAATTTAAAGAAACATTTTTAGAGAAAACTGTAAACATTTTATGAAATATTATTATACAAGTATTACGGCGAATTAAAAAACATCGAGCCTAAAATGGTTGCATTTTCGAAATTGTATGTGTGTAATAGACACTAAATAAAAAATAATTTAACTTTTTATAAAATATGGTTATAAAATTTAAATTAAAAGCTATTTATTTAAGAATTATAATAAAGTTTTCTGAGCAACAAAAAATAATTATATCTCAAAGAAGTAGAAGTACATCTTAATAATTTATTTGATGATGATGATGATATGATGATGCACATGAAAAAAATATGAAATTTCCATTTTAAAAAGGTTGAAATTGTGAAATTTATCTATAGACTGTCCAAAATTTAAATTTAAGGCGAGTATGTAATATTTATATTCAGATTGATTTGTATATAGGTTAGTACTAAATGCAAATCTACCATAAGATTATAAAGTTTGACATAGACAAAAGTTGATATTGTGCTATCAAGTCGATACCAAGATATTCAATCAATCAATACACTGATTTTCAAGCAGATCATTGAAAATAAATTATTTCGGACATAATATATTATTCTTACCTATTCTGTGCCCATGTGAAGATGGGACAAGTCTCTAGTGAGCACTATAAAAATACTCGAATTTAAGCATATATATACTAACATTCACATAAACTCAAAATAGTTTTAATTAAAAAATACTCTAAACTTACAAGTGTAGATGGTAAATGGCTGCGATCTGGCAACATGGCCGCTACACTTAGCCCCGCTGCGGTCGCTGCGGGACTCTTGACACGAATTAAAAATGCACGCTGCATTAGTGCACCAATGGCCCAGCTGGGGCATCATTGCTAGTATAGATCATAGGAGGCATGTGGCCTAAATACTACAAATATCAAGTGCCTTTGCAATAAATATTACACTACTTAGTATGGTATGGTGTTTAGCCCATGCTCGTAGGTTAGATTTCTAGTTGAAAAGAGCATTCAAGTAATTTCCAATATTCAATTCCATTCAAATATTGACATTAATTAATTGAGTGAAATTTCTTTTATTTTAAAGATTAAATGAAATAAAGTTGCAGTATGCACCTATGCAGTATAGAATAATAGCAAGCTACAAGTCCTTCCCCCTGTTTTATTCATTGAGCTTTATTCATTAAAAGTATGGTCCATTATGTTTTGGAATCCATTATATTTTGTTACAAAATAATGCTTAAATGTACAAGAAAATCGTGTGTTACTCGAAAATGTACAGTTTAGCGATATATCAGAGAGATTCGCGAGCGAACGTGGCGCGAATCCGTATTGGCCGTCGCTCGAGAGCGTGAGACTGCACACAAACCATGAGTTATTGCGTGTCATCAATTACTGGACAGACCAGACACGATGGGAACGCCCATGATGCCCGCACTGTGTATCTGGAAGAGCGCTTATTGTATACAATTACATTTTTAATAGGTACCGTCAATGTTGGTAACTTTGCCTGGTCAACAAACTATGTCTATTGAGGTGACTTGTTGAGAAAACAAAATTATTCCGAAACTATGGATAAAATATTTATCCATAAATTGTAGTCACATATCTGAGATAGTTTCTGAATAATGTTGTTTTCGGAATAATTAAGTGTATTAACTAATAAGTGTACTAACGCCCCCAATTGCCTCAGAACCGATCGGTCTGTTAAAAAACAAAATTACACCCCAACATGCAAGAGCGGCTAAAACTTCCAGTTCCAGTCAAGTATTGATATGACTCTGTGATCCTGCTTTTCTAGTCATATGGAGACAAATTGTGTATTGTGTGACATCTGTTTTCGGTCAGGCATGAAACATTTTTCCAAGTGGACACAGACTATATTATATGTACAAGTAGTCCAAAAAAATTTACAAACAAATCAAAATTCAAGTCCCTTGAGAGAATTTTGAATATGAGTTTCTAGAATATATGTCGAAGGGTGAAAGAAATTTTCGACTCCAACTTGTACAAGGAGTAGAAAAAAATATATACGGCAAAGGCGTAGTTCTACCGACTTCGCCTGTCTTGCACATGGCTCTCTTTTTTAATTCTTACTTTATCTGAGTTCTTGGTATTTTTCATAGTACATTATGTATGAAATATAGCTTATATGAAAAGCATTATTTACGATGCTCAGCTAATCTGTTTAATTTGGAATGTAAACAAAGTTCAATGGCGTAGCTGTTATTGAGTTCTCATTGTTTGTTGATTTATGAACCGATTAATGGAGGAAGTGCATGTCCTGTTTAATTAGTAAACTAATCAGTAAATCTACTAATGTTTATATAATATATTAAATTTATTATTTAATTAAAAATTAGGATTAGAACAGAGATCTGAAAATCATAATTGATTGATTAAAGGAATATTTATATGTATTATGAAATTGATTGAAAATTTTAAAGAAATCACAATACTTTAGTAAATATACAATAAATATTATAGTTTTTTTTGGGTGTTTGTAATGATTAAACTCATAAATTACTAGACCAATTTGCCGATCAGCGAGTCATATAGACTATATTTTGTAAGAAGTCGCGTGCGACTTTTCAACAAGCTACAATAAACTGTAAAATGTGTTATAATAACTAACTGTATTGTTAAAATCTAATATTTGCGCGAATGTTTAGGACAGCTCTAATTTCGTTCCAAACACGCGACCGCCGTGGAATCTCCCTCACAAAACTCCTGTGTTCCGATGATTAATGTTGCAGACGCTTCCACCATTACTTATAGTTTTAGATGCTTCTGTCATACGCATTGTTGTTGCTTTTACGCGTCACTTGTCACTCAGTCTTATAAATAAGACAAAAATATAGTCCCTGTCCACTTAAAACACATGTACCTATTTATATTTCATACTAGCTGTTGCACGCGACTTCGCCCGCGTAACTTTATGAAATATAGCCTATGTTACTCGCTGATAACGTTTTTAAAATCCGTACGAGTTTTTGAGTTTATTCATTACAAACATGCAAATCTTCTCTAACTTATTAATTGTCTAACTATAAAAGTGTATATAGTACCTACTTATAACAAAAAAAAAAACATTTTTTAATTTTTTTGTCAATTTTTTGACAATTTTTTTGTCTGTCTGTCTCTGTTTATTTAGACTAATTTCCGAAACGGCTGGTCCGATTTTGACGGGACTTTCACTGGCAGATATCTGATGTTAAAAGGAGTAACTTAGACTTTTATTTTAGAAAAGAATATGCACACCTCAAAGAAGCGTTGCCGGATTTAACTAGTTTTATAATATAAATAGAGATATTATTGTAAATACTTTTTATCACCACAACTATGTAGATACAAATATTGGCAGATAAATAATACATGATTTAGAAAAAAAATCTGTAAAGCTATTATTGTTTTAATGTTAAAAATAAAATAAACACCTAAACATAAAATTTAACATTATACCTCTACATTTTTGCTATTTAAAAAAAACTTACTAACTTACTCTTTGTTAAAACAAAGCAAAGTATATATTTCCCTAGGGTCAAACTGCGACAGTTTACAAGTAAAAAAGTAAAAAGTGGTCAAAAAGCAACCACCTCTTTAGTTACTTAAGCATAATATCAAGTATTGATAACTTGAAAATATGGAATAAAACTCATAAGCTCTAATAAATATGTCAATGTATCAAGTGTTTACAGAACGCCATTAAGTCAATTCAAGTGCAAATTCGTCGCAATAAAATTTTCATTACACGCATGCCTGCTCTGCCGGCGCGGTGGCGGCCAATAAACGACCAAATGATGTTATTAAATATACGCACATGCTGTTTCATTACAGAAAACCTATTTACAAGCTGATCTCGATGTTGATCAAGACAAATATTCTATTCAATATTTCTCTTACTTTACCTGTAAGTACCTCTGGGCACACGCCTTTACTCAAACATATTATAGCTTCAAAAATTGCTCTCCCCATTAAGTTTTTCATTTGTGTAAGCTAACGAAAAACTAGAAGTAGTTATTAAGCTAGAAGTAATAATTTCTAATTTACAGTTAACAAAATATTTTAGAGGTAGGCCTAAATCAGGAAGAATCTGCATCTGCCATAGTCATTGTAATTTACGATTCCCCTTACTTACTACTTATATTACTATAATTGGTTAACCAATATTATTAATAATATGTTTAGTAACAGGTATTAGCTATAAACTACTTAGTAATCTAAAATACTTTAATATATTTGATATTTCTTTGTTTAAAATCCCACATAACGAGGACCTAACATTTTTACAGAATAAAAAGTATATATCTTAATAAAGAACTATATGTGGGCTAAATATGATCCAAATCCGTTCAACCGTTTTTGTGTGATTTATCAATATCCAAATAAACATACAAAATTTCGGACAATCCAATTTCTTTAACGAACAATAAAATTAAATACCTGTTTATTCAATGCTAAAGTAATAGATCTAATACATCATACTGACCTACTTAATTTACTTAAGTTACCTACTTCATTGTAATGGTGTTCGTATTATCTAAAATACATTTAGTACGGTGTATAATTATTATGAACTCGGAACAACGGCGGTCACGTTCTCATTTTCAGTTAATAATATAATTGTTGTTCTCGCGTAGCCAACGTAATATAAAACAGTTAATTATATTTCATTATTACAAGTTGTTTCCAGCCCCTTTTGAACGATTCTATATAAGACATTTTTAGAAATATATTTTTTAGACTATTTATATTTATTTATTACATACATACAATATGTTGTATTGTGTGCGAATAAAAATACTTAAGTATTTATTATTATCCGATAACACCTTAATATAGAATGTATTTGAAATCACATATCACATTATAATATTTGCTGTTATTTTACGGAAGACTTTTGTAAGGGGATGGTTACTGCCGCCAGACGGGCTACCATGACTGCGGAATTCAGTGGGCCTTGGATATGTAAGTTATTACACTACAAGCAAGTTACCATTTCATACTGAAAAATCTGAAAATAGGTCTAGGCTGAACTAATTTTTTTTTTCTTTCTATTTCTACCCTATATGTAATTTCTCCATGTATAATCACTGCAGTTTGCACATAAAAATTGTTAAACACTATATCATATTACTTTGAATGTGAATAAAAATACTGAAGTATTTTTCAATAAATATGAGAAATACACGTGCAGAAGTAATTTGATCTCAATGAATTACAGTAGGTATTTTTATCCGATAATACCTAAAAGGTGTCCCTGAAACCTTTTGGAGAAATTGAATGTGTAGTCAGATTTGTGAGTTACATTTATATTTAAGTATGTATTTATTTTATAAGTAGTGGCGGCAGTAACCAATAAATCTTCATCACTCTTCCTGAGACCGCCACAAAACATCTGAGATTACTAGACTACCAAGTTGGTAGTCTAGTAATCTCAGATGTTTTGTGGTCCAACTGTACCAACTGTCCAACTGTAGCAGATGTACCAACTGCTTGCGGTCCCTTCACGCCACCTTTTGATAAATTGTAGAACTAATATATTGTTGAAAAAATGCTATTGTTTCGAAAATTCTTGAAATAGAAACTCATTACTTTTTGGTGCCAAAATTATGGTCCACTTATCCTTACCACTGAGGATAGTTAGTAGGGATAGGTGGAACGGGCGAAATTGTATTTTTATTATATCGTTTGAAAAATTTGTATCAGAATAAAACCATTTGACCACTTTGTAAGAAAATTATGACAAAATTTCATTAAATTTAACAAATTTCTCTATAGTTCCGTAACACACGAGTCATCTCTACCATACCGAGTATCAAAGATAATTTAAGACAATTGTAGGATCACCACGGGTGGAAAAGGTTCTAAATCACATGATACAGAAATGATACTCACAGCAATAGCAATCACCCTTTTTATTATTCCAAATCACACCCTCCGACTCTCGTTATACTTCTCGATTACACCTCTTGATAGCAATATTACATTATTTCCCCTTATCAACAGTATAGTAGGAGCACTTGATGCAAACTATCCCATGTACCGGACGGTATCCCTTTATTTCAAAAGTACGAAACCCCGAGTCGTCTTTACTCAATCGTTCGTGCGGTAGCTCTCCTCGTTCGCGGCCGGCCCGTCGAGCTCCCCCCGCAAAACCCCCGCTCCCGCCGATTTACGCCTCCCCCCGAGCACGTGTGTCTTTCTTTTTAATACAAAATGTAGCAAAAATTCAAGTAAAATACTTTTAAATTAAATGAAACCTAACACTCGACCATCCTGACTCCGTGCATGTCCCCATGCACGCAGTCAGAATATCCCTAATACATAACCTAACACTCGTGCTCGAGTAGTAACACAAATTCTCGTGTGCACTTTGACAACTTGTCCATTACGTCAATTGGTAACCATCGGATACGTTTACATCAAGCACCTATTTCACAAAAGTAGGAAATTATTGAGTAATCAGAATATAACATTACTTATAGGAATTGCATACAGACAATTATAATTATAAGTTATAATTTATAACATGGTTAAGTCTTTAGAATTATAGTTTCTCGCCGAATAACCAATACTTAATATGAGCTAACTATGAACACCTTCTCCTCACAGAAATATTCATCCAATATATATATAAGATCGTTGGTGAACCATTACTCACCAACAATCCTATCCGAAAATATGAGCTATCTATGAACCCTTCTTTCTCATAGATATACTCATCCAGAATATATAAGATCGTTGGTGAACTATACCTTCTCACCAACAGTCCTATCCGAAAATATGAGCTATCTATGAACCCTTCCTTCTCATAGATATACTCATCCAAAATATATAAGATCGTTGGTAAACTATTCCTTCTCACCAACAATCCTATCCGAAAATATGAGCTATCTATGAACCCTTCCTTCTCACAGATATACTCATCCATAATATATAAGATCATTGGTGAACTATTCCTTCTCACCAACAATCCTATCCAAATATGTGTCTCTTGTGAACCCTTCCTTCTCACAAGAGGTGCACATCCAAACAGTGAGTTCGTGGACCCTTTTTTCCCACTATAAACACTGTCCAATGTCTTATTTCATATTCATTACTTTTAATTCATCTGATTTAAATAATCACAACGTCAAATTACATTTAAGTTCATTTTAATCTATTTTCTTAATGCAAATAGTATCTTAACCTATTTTAGTATACTATATTTCTACTTTAGTGCGATCTACAGTAAATGATTGTCAAGTAAGATAAGCATTATACCCAGTGTAACTCTAGATGACAATTATTTAAACATTCGAGTTTTTAATAACAATTCTAGTCGTTAATCTTATTATATAAATCATTATTATTATTATATTATTATTATTAATTTATTCAACATGATCATTATCGCTCTCTGAACTAATAACATTATCGCTTTCATTATTAACATTAAGTGCGGCGACGTGTACCCAGGGCAACATGCGGTCAGCGGCTATAGTTGTCTTACGTTGACTTTTAGCGCTGCTAAAGCCAGGAATAGCAGCCACTCTATATCGATCGCTTCCCAGAACCTCGACAACTTTGTACGGCCCTATGTATGACGGCAAAAGTTTTTTACTTTTCCCATCATTGTTAAAAGTAGTCTTAGATATTTTAACTAATTCTCCTACCTTAAATGCCCGAGCTGGGCGCCTATCTTTATCAAAATATCTTTTCTGTTTTTGCTGTTCTACATCGATCCTATCTTTTACCTCGCTACGAACTGAATCTAAGTCACTATGTTCACGTGTTTCGTCTACGATCTCATTCATTCTTGGATCTACCTCCGAGTTCATACTTGATCCAAACATTACTTCTGATGGTGTCCTACCAGTAGTCTTATGGCGCGTGTTATTCATGCCCCACTGTATCTTACCGACCTTATCATCCCAGTCTTTCTCACTGCTATTCAAATTCTGAGCCGTAAGCGAATTGACTATAGTGCGGTTGTACCGCTCTACCTGTCCATTCGATCTAGGACTAGCGACGGCATTCAGTATGTGTTTGACCCCTTTATCGAGACAAAATTGCTTGAATGCACGAGATGTAAAGCACGGGCCTCTGTCACTGATGATACGATCTGGGTTACGGAAAGTATAGAAAATGTCTTCTAGGACCCGAATAGCTGATTGAGTTTTGGTGTTACGAACAGGCCTAATAAAGACAAATTTTGTGAACGCTTCTACAATAACTAAAAGATAGGAATTTCCTCTCTTAGACCGTACAAAGGGTCCGAGATGGTCCAAGTGCAAAGTATGGAATGGCACTTCCACCTTAGTTATTGGGTGCAGGTGTCCGTCCTTTGAAGAGGTTTTCTTTGAATAAGCGCACTCGATACAAGCCTCTACGTACTTTTTGACAAACCTCGACATCTTAGGGAACCAATACGTCTTTCTAATCCTATCTAACGTCTTTTCAACCCCAAAGTGACCGATGTCATCGTGGTTCATACGACAGATCTGCCATCTAGCCCCTTTTGGTACTACCCAGCGCACGTTGTTAGGATCTCCATCTAAGCGCCTAAACACTTTACTATCCTTAATAACATAATTATCTTTGATATACTTCAGTCCATCTGCATCGATGTCTGAAGTTAGTATATCCTTAATACGACCTATTTCACTATCTCCCAATTGAAGAGTATGGAGCCAGTCCTCAGCAGTGATGGTCATAACAGCAGGTAGCGGTTCAGTCCCTAACAAATCTTCTGTATTAAGAGCGGGGTTACGCGATAATGCGTCAACATGCGACATTCTCGAGCCGGCACGGTACTCTACACTGCAATTGAACTCTTGTAACGACAACCACCATCGAGCGATGCGCGGAATCAAGTCTCGCTTCGAGAATGTCGAACGCAGAGCACTACAGTCGGTGATTATTTTAAAACTCTGCCCTATCAAATATACCCTAAACTTCTTAAGCGAGCATATAACAGCAAGAGTCTCAAGCTCAAAAGCGTGAAAATTCCTTTCTTCGGGTGATGTCTGACGACTGTAGTAAGCCACGGGACGAAAAGAGTCACCTTCGTGTGAACGCTGTAGCAGAATACCTCCTATTCCAACCCTACTCGCATCCGTATGCAATTCTGTCTCAGCATTTGGGTCATAAATTGTCAATATCGGCCTAAGAACCAAACTCTTTTTAAGAACAGCAAAAGCCTGCTCCTGTTCCTCTCCCCAGGCCAATACTGCCTCCTTCTTTAGTAGTTTATTGAGAGGATTAGCCACAACCGCAAAATTTCGAACGAACTTACGAAAATATCCCACCAAGCCGAGAAACTGTCGAACCGAATGAACATTAGTTGGAACGGGAAATTCTTGGACCGCTTGCACCTTTTTATCTCCTGGTCTTACGCTATCGCCGCTAATCTCATATCCTAGATAAGAAATCTTATCCTGGAGAAAAGTGCATTTCGACAGATTAAGAGTCAATCCAGCCCCATCTATAAGACACAAAACATTCTCTAACCGCTTAAGGCATTCATCCGCAGATTTACCGTACACTAGTACATCATCAATGTAGGCAGTTGCCTCTGAAAACCTAGACGAACCCAGAACCCTATTCATCATACGTTGAAATACAGCCGGCGCATTTGCCAGCCCGAACGGCATACGGTTAAACTCGTATTGCCCATCCGGGGTGACAAATGACGTGTAAGATTTGGATCCCTCTGCGATCGGAACTTGGTAGTACCCGGAGGCCAAATCTAGGGTCACAAAGAACGATTGACCAGAAAGTCTTGAAATCTCGTCCTCTATAATGGGCATGGGATACCGTTCCTTGACGGTTATTGAATTCAAAAGCCTGTAATCTACACATAATCTCATTTTACCATCCTTTTTGCGAACGAGTATAATGGGACTGGAGAACTCTGAAGTAGACTCCCTGACTATACCTGCTTCCAGCATTTCGTCAATCATTTCCCGAACCTGTTCTCGTTCCTTATGAGAAAGTCTGTAAGGTCTATAGACAACCGGCTTTTGACTGTTTAATTCGATTTTCATCTCAATAACGTCGGTGCAGCCTAACTCTTTCAGCGATGATGCAAAGCAATGCTGGAATCTACGCAATAGCTGAAATAACTTCTGCTTTTGAAGAGAATCAATGGAGCTACCGACCCGAACGCATGTCTCATCTATGTCTACAGTTCCTTTCTGTGTAACATCGTCAGACGACGTCACGACGCGATTGACAACTTGAACCTTCTTAGCTCTGCCTATTTTCATCCCACGACGTATAATGGCACTCCTATTCAACGGTGTAATGTAAATATTGCTCATTTGCCCTTTGACCTGATAAACACCTCCGTGAACTACAATCTGTCCTATTGGCTTTCCCACAATCCTGTCATTCAAAAGGATAGCTCCATCATCATTAGATCCCACAGCAGCCTTAATCGAAACTGGACCAAAAATCTCAACATCTGCTATGACAACTACCTCCAGTGATGGTTCATTTATTTCGTCTCTCTGCACCGACGGTAACTCTGATTGAACATCATAAAACTTCAAGGTATCTGCATTCTTTAGCACCAATATGTGAGGTTGTTCTGTAAATGATTGCCCTATTAAAAGAGGCACGTCGAGATACGTATCGTCAACTACTAGACACTGCACCGAAGCTTGGACACCATCCACTACTAAATCAACCATGACTCCACCTTTGGAATACACTATGTCATTACCAAATCCTTTCATAGGGGTGGTCTTATGTTCAATTTGCAAAGATAACGCAGCAACTACGGACGCAGCAATCAATGAGACCTCGCTACCAAAATCGATGAAAGAATTAAATGAAATTCCGTTAATCAAGCATTCCTTTGTGAATTTGGAACTACCTTCAGATGTAGTGATCCGCATCGTTTTTGGCACATTAGAGACTTTATTCTCGGAGTTCTCGACACGAACCATGCAGCTTTCCAACCGATGTCCGTATTTATGACACTTAGTACATCGCACGACTGGTTTTGGACACTTGTACACGGGGTGACCTTTCTCCTTACAATTAAAACAATAGATCTGACTACTAAAGGTCCTGTTAACAGCCTGTCGATTCCTAGCATTGAATTCATTAGCATATTTCCCCTTTAAATTATTAGTTGTGTCATACTGAGAAGCACTATCTTGGCTGGACATCAAGAATGACAAAAGTTGTTCCGGTTGAGAGCAGCGGAGAGCATTTGCGCTAGTCCGCAAAGTTCTATCGTGTAATCCATGTATTAAGCAATCAACAGCACGCTTGCCCTGGATGTCGCACTGATTCAACATAGCTAACTTTTTGTAATAATATACTTCTAGAGGTTCGTTAAATTTACTTTTCCTCTTAAGCATATCTTCCAGGGACTGGCCATAATTCTGTTCAAATGGAAAAGCATGTAGTAATTTTTGTTGCCATTCGGTCCAAGTAAATAATATAGAGTTAAGGCTTTCATACCAGGTTTTGGCCAGTCCCTGGAGTTTTTGCATTGCAAAGTGAATTGTTGTTCTTTCATCCCAGTCGTACACGCTGGCACATTCATTCACCTTATTTATCCAAGAATCTATTCTCTGTCCCTTAGAAGAAGGATCGAAATCTGGGAGAATATTCTTGTGGTTAATGTTATGGGATGTAGAATTTGCCGGCGCGTGCGCCTGGGTTTGGCGTTGTCCGAAAGATTTCAACAATTCTATAACGTCTTTGGAAGACAAAGTAAGGCTGTCCGACCTGTCTTGCCGTGATGGGCTGCGTCTCATGCGAGAAACATCTGCTTCGAGACGGCGAACACGCTCTCTCTCCATAGCCAATTCACGCTCTAAAGCGCGGGGACTCCCACTTCGGTTTCCATCCTCTGCGCCTATCACCGGACTCCTGCTGCGGTCGGGTGAACCTTGTCTTGGTGTCTCCCTGCTGTGGCGAACTTCCGTCTCTCTGCTGCGTCGCACGTCCGGCGTCATCAGTCGCCGCAGCGGAACCTCATCGTCCCTCCTCTGCATTTTCTGAAACTCGAAAACAAGTACCTATGTAGGTGTTCTTGATTTTTTTTTTCAGTGCACAGATATATAGTTAACTTAAAGTACAGTTATACAAGTTAGCATGGATTCCGAGCTAAACGTGAAATATAATGACACTGACATAAAGCGGCAGTTGTATATTGTGCAAGTAGTAAATTTTAAAAAAAAATAATTATTGCAGCAAACTAAATAGTAACAATTTGTAAGACATGTTGACATGGGCGCTTAATTAAGCATGGAGCAGGGATATGAATGAACGGGTAGTTATTAGAGCTCAGTTAACACAACGGAACGTTAAGAAATCTCACCCCAAACGGTTTCAAAAAAAAAAAAAAAGAGACGGTAATCGGTAGCATACCTTGTTTATTTCAACGTATAATGTACATTGCATTATTTAAATTTATTTAATTATATTAATATATTATTTGTATTTATTAATACACGACGGTAGTTATGATTTTATGTTATGACTAGGAAAGGAATAGCTCGATTTGATTTAGGTACTTGTTTGTTGCGGGAGTCGAATAAAATCAATTACTTGCACGACAATGGTAGGTAGGTAAATAATAAAAACAAATAAAAAAAATAAAAATTATAAAAAAATATTTTATGTAGGTATTTCATTTCAACTTTCTCATTGAAAATATAAATTTGAAAGTAGGGTTGTCTTTCTTAACAGACTATGATCACAAATTTATGCATCTAATAACTTATTTCTTAGCAAATTCTAATCAGGCACGTGGTGTGATCCCACTTCTGAAATGTAGGATCACCACGGGTGGAAAAGGTTCTAAATCACATGATACAGAAATGATACTCACAGCAATAGCAATCACCCTTTTTATTATTCCAAATCACACCCTCCGACTCTCGTTATACTTCTCGATTACACCTCTTGATAGCAATATTACATTATTTCCCCTTATCAACAGTATAGTAGGAGCACTTGATGCAAACTATCCCATGTACCGGACGGTATCCCTTTATTTCAAAAGTACGAAACCCCGAGTCGTCTTTACTCAATCGTTCGTGCGGTAGCTCTCCTCGTTCGCGGCCGGCCCGTCGAGCTCCCCCCGCAAAACCCCCGCTCCCGCCGATTTACGCCTCCCCCCGAGCACGTGTGTCTTTCTTTTTAATACAAAATGTAGCAAAAATTCAAGTAAAATACTTTTAAATTAAATGAAACCTAACACAATATATTCCTAAATTCTTTATTGAATACTTCCCAAGCGGCCGCGTTGTCCGTAATGAAATTCCGTATAAACCTTCAAATGATCTTAATTCTCATTTATTAATTTTTATTTATTAATTCCGTAATAACGTAATAATTATATTTTATGTTAGTATTGGGTTTATACAATCATCTTCATTAGTAGTCAACCACTGGTGGTCCACCACACCACACCAGTCCTGGACATAGACCTCAATAGGTCCTCAAAGCACACCGTGTGACCTTTTAAGTGTTGAGCTATACCGCAACATTATTCTTATTAATCCTTATTAAGGATTTCATAATAACTTTACACGTCCAATGGCGTTTCAATTATCCGATTCTTTTCAATTTTTATGCAATGGAATGATTCACGGATGAGTTCGAGTTCACGAAGTTCAACAGAGTGAGCCAAAAGAATTGTAATATCAATCCGTTCAGACGATACAACGTCGAGTAAAAGCCTTTTGTAGTGTAATGTGCCATGTTGACATTGTCCTGAAAAAACAGGGAGAAATGTATCAATAAACTACCTGCCCGCCCTAGCTTCTAGCTAATAAAAATTAACAACATGAATTATGTTGTTATTGAGGTTTTTGGATATCAAATTCTGTAAAAACTAATACTTAAAAGCTTCTTAACATTAACTTTCATTGTGATAAAACTGTGTTTGATATGTAAAACACAGTTGATATCAAACACAGTTTGATTATGTATTTTTTTTATAAACACACATCATAATTATTAGATTAGATTTGTTAATCTTGTAAAGTAAAGCCATGGAGACAACGCAAACAATGTAAACCAACCCTACTTTCTGTCCTTTTCCCTCACACGAAGCGGCCGGCGCTATCTGTTTCATGGTATAGCCATCTTGACAACCCTTAAAGGTTTGTTTACAATCTTTGCGTTGACTCGTTGGCCTTACTGTAGTTCATATAATTTAAAAAATTTGTATAATCTGAATAGTACCAAGTATGCACGAAAGAATTTTCTTCGATATTTAGGTGACGAATCAATTCTGATCGTAGCTTGGTGTATTCGTAACATCTTTACTCGACGTTTTGAATTAAGTCTAAGGTTGAGGTGGACATATAAAAACAATCGGTTTCGAATTTAAAAATCTGGACAAATAAATAATCTCCCAGCGGATTGCAGTGGATTACAAACCGATGAAAAATTCCGTGAGTGCAGACAGAATATCGTAAATTGAATAGAAACGTAGTTTGGGACTGACTGATACGAGCTTTGGGTTTCGCGCTTTGTTCTCTATTGCTTTTGTTCGGACGGCTTACACTGCAAACTGCTATTTCAACAAATCATTTACAATTGTACAATACGAAGAAGTGATAGTAAATAAGACATTGGAAAAAATATAAAGTGCATATATTCGATTTTCTAAGCAGCTTATTGTCGATATACTTCGACGAAGAAAGAAATATTTCGAGGCTAAAGACTTCAGACATTTTTATATTGCATAAACTTCAATCTATTGGCATTCTTATTCATATTTTGACGAGCGCGTTGGATGAGCCTTAACGCTCCTTCTCAGGGATTCCGGGATTGATTCTCGGCATTCCCGGAATCCCTGTACTTTTCAAAGTTGGCTCTGGTTTGTATTTGAAAAGTACTTAGTGCTATCGTAAACGAAGATTGGCTGTACTTAAAATGTCTTTGAATACAGATGGTCTTCCAAAGGCATAGATTCCAAAGCATATAATAGATGCTTGTCTTTTTTCTGATGAAATTCCTATACCCTTGATAATTTTAAATACACACAAAAATAGAAAATATCCAACAACAAAGTCCCGATCGGGGTTCTATCGGGCATTATCTGCATGCAAGCAGAGGAAAGAATGTTCCACTGGCTATCACTGCCAGTAATAAATTTTGGAATTATTTTAATAATTTTGGAGGCTGATATAACAGAGAATAAGCCAGAAATTCAAAAGGTGAATGAAAACATTATTTTAACAAGGAAAAGATATGGCTCGTAAATGTATAAAAGACATTTATTAATAATGATGTAACGGCGTTATATTGTCACATTTCGTACAAAGTTACATTATTTGACGTAGCTATCAAAAGTAGCCTATTATAATGGCCCTGCCATAAACGTACTTTGTATCCCTTATAGCCCAGTCAATGAAGCCGTAACTTTGCCATTTTGACCTGGGTGAGTAGAACCAACGGGAAAATGTGCGTTAATAATCCTGCAAAAACATATCAAAAATGCAGGGTCCTAAATCACCGGAATGATTTGCAAAAAAATTGCAAAAAGGTGAAAAAATGACTTTTTCTCAAATATCTCGAAAACTATAAGAGATATGAGAAAAAGTTTCAAATAATAGTTGTAGAGGATTTAATTCTCTACAAAAATGATTAGAATAAATTTTTGCGTATCGGGCACCGTTGGCACGGAAATCACGTTTAAAGTATGAAAAATTGAAAATTAATTTTTTTTTGGCTCAAAATAAAAAAATAATTTATTTTCCAAATAGGAGTGATTTTTTCTGCATCCCGCGAACATTTCCTAAGAGATTACCCTTTCATTGTTGTACATTTATATTGTTTATAAACAATTAAAAACTTTAAAATTCATTTTTAGCCATTTTAAAATTATTTTTTTGATTTCATTTTCACACCAATCGATTTAGAATGAAGTTTTCTATAAGATTAAGTTATTTTTTTAGACAAAAAAAGATTCATCGAGATTTAGCTTAGAAATGGGTTTTGGGGAACTTTCTCAGGGATCCGACACTGGCAGCGATTAAGAGGATAAGTGCGACAAAGACAGATTTTTTTTACATAAGAGCGAGAAGGACAGAGCGACATGGGTCCGCTCAGCTCAAAAAATCGCGTTCGGCTCCGAGTTGCGGAATTTTTTTAATGATAAACGATCTCCAAAAACGTTATATTAAGCTATATATCAATCGATTCAGAATCGAAAACTGAATCGATTACACCCACTCCCATTTTTAACTTTTTTTTGTAAATTTTTTTTTTAAATTAACTAATAAATGAGTCATTTTCATCTGGAAAAAGTCATTTTAACCCATATATTAATCGATTCAGAACTGAATCGATTACACCAATTCCTGTTTTTGATTGTTTTTTGTAATTTTTTTTTTAAATTAACTAATAAATGACTCATTTTTCATCTGGAAAAACGTCATTTTAACCCATATATTAATCGATTCAGAATTGAAAACTGAATCGATTACACCTATTCCTATTTTTGATTTTTTTTTGTAATTTTTTTTTTTAAATTAACTAATAAATGACTCATTTTTCATTTGGAAAAACGTCATTTTAACCCATATATTAATCGATTCAGAACAAAACTGAATCGATTACACCTATTCCTATTTTTTATTTATTTCTTCCAACATTTTACTGTTAAATAGAGAAATAAACGTCTTTATTCGGACGTCATTCCAACACAAGGGCCAAAAATTAATATATGGGTTGAAATGACGTTTTTTAGAAGTAGAAATCACTTATTTATTACATAATTTAAAAAAAAAATTACCAAAAAAAGTTAAAAATAAGAGTGGGTGTAATCGATTCAGTTTTCAATTCTGAATCGATTAATATATGGGTTAAAATGACGTTTTTCCAGATGAAAAATGAGTCATTTATTAGTTAATTTAAAAAAAAAATTACAAAAAAAAAATCAAAAATAGGAATAGGTGTAATCGATTCATTCTGAATCGATTAATATATGGGTTAAAATGACGTTTTTCCAGATGAAAAATGAGTCATTTATTAGTTAATTTAAAAAAAACTTACAAAAAACAATCAAAAACAGGAATTGGTGTAATCGATTCAGTTCTGAATCGATTAATATATGGGTTAAAATGACTTTTTCCAGATGAAAATGACTCATTTATTAGTTAATTTAAAAAAAAATTTACAAAAAAAAGTTAAAAATGGGAGTGGGTGTAATCGATTCAGTTTTCGATTCTGAATCGATTGATATATAGCTTAAAATAACGTTTTTGGAGATCGTTTATCAATAAAAAAATTCCGCAACTCGGAGCCGAACGCGATTTTTTGAGCTGAGCGGACCCATGTCGCTCTGTCCTTCTCGCTCTTATGTAAAAAAAATCTGTCTTTGTCGCACTTATACTCTTAATCGCTGTGCGCACGCGCCTCACTCTATCCTTCTTCCTCTCATTTGGAAAAAGTTGGTCTCTCTCGCACGCATGCTTTTTCGTACGACGCGCACGCGCAGTTATTTTGTGTGAGTGCGAGCGAGACATAACTATAGTCTTTCTCTCTCATCGCCAGTGTCGGATCCCTGAGAAAGTTCCCCAAAACCCATTTCTAAGCTAAATCTCGATGAATCTTTTTTGTCTAAAAAAATAACTTAATCTTATAGAAAACTTCATTCTAAATCGATTGGTGTGAAAATGAAATCAAAAAAATAATTTTAAAATGGCTAAAAATGAATTTTAAAGTTTTTAATTGTTTATAAACAATATAAATGTACAACAATGAAAGGGTAATCTCTTAGGAAATGTTCGCGGGATGCAGAAAAAATCACTCCTATTTGGAAAATAAATTATTTTTTTATTTTGAGCTAAAAAAAAATTAATTTTCAATTTTTCATACTTTAAACGTGATTTCCGTGCCAACGGTGCCCGATACGCAAAAATTTATTCTAATCATTTTTGTAGAGAATTAAATCCTCTACAACTATTATTTGAAACTTTTTCTCATATCTCTTATAGTTTTCGAGATATTTGAGAAAAAGTCATTTTTTCACCTTTTTGCAATTTTTTTGCAAATCATTCCGGTGATTTAGGACCCTGCATTTTTGATATGTTTTTGCAGGATTATTAACGCACATTTTCCCGTTGGTTCTACTCACCCAGGTCAAAATGGCAAAGTTACGGCTTCATTGACTGGGCTATTATTACATTGCCAATTTAATTTATTAAAAAAAAGGTTAGTTAAAAGTTATTCTTGATAATGTTCTTTTTTTAAAATCGATGGTGCTGTACTAATAAATTCTTGGTTTTTCTTTACACGTGGTAATAATTTTCCCTTCATCCATGTTCGTAAATACTTAACCAGTTGCAAGAAAATAAATTTTTTTCGCTGTTAGTGCTTATAGTGCTTAAAGTGTTTTTTTTATATGTAGTATCAGCGCACACCATCTTGTTTCTTGTAGTATACCTGCTTATATATATTCTATCAAGTTTGGTAGCTCACTTGCATCCACCCTCCTGCGTTGCTTGTGTTTCATGGTACCACTTTCTATCAAGAGATCTACCATTAGCCCATCTACTGTGTACTTTTATGGACACAATATATAAAGATATATTATTTTTCTATAATTCAGCAAATTTTAGTATTTTCCTCAATTTATGTTGCACAATAAATAATTTAACATAAAAAATAATTAAAACAATATTTATTTGTGCGAGCACAAGTTTACAGGATTTTTGCAATTACTGTCTGTACAAAGTATATTCTACCCGACAAGAGCATGCAAATTATTTGTATTTATTTAGTTTTTTTGTTTTCCAATTTTTTTAAATAACAACAAATTTAAAAACAAATAAATATACTATTTATATCCTGCAACTTACAAAAGAAAACTCTTGTACAAAGTATGTTCCTAGATTCCCAGCTCTTCATTGTTAACGAACTGGACCGCAGTGATTCGTTTCAAATAAAGCGTTCTGATGGAGTACCGATAATGTCTGTCAATAGTTGCCTCTTTATGTAATGAGGATACCATTGGCAGGATATATCAATGATATCTTATACCTATAACATATAAGATGTGCAAGAGGCAAGTGCCTCTACTTAGTCACTAGACTAAGTGATGAATTAAGGACATCAAAAAGTTGTGTTGTTCAATTAGAAATGATGCAATTTGGTTCATATTCAGTCGCGTAATATACGAAACTTTAGTTGCGAACTAATTTACGAAAGGCCTAAGACTCCGGGAAGCGTTGTAAACATAGCGTTATATCAACACGTCAGCGATAATAGGTGTGCTACGCGAAGGTTGTCACGCTACGCGCCGACTTATCGCCAAGCTTAACGCGGCAGCTATCCGCGACACTGATATATACGAGAATATTGTGTCGATAAGCCGACGTATGTGACGTTCTTTATTTTTCCTAATTAACCGTGCACTGTACAAAATTAAGTAAAGGAGCTATAAATACACTTGAATCATTCAAGAACCCATTAATTTAAAAAAACACGGCATTATTTCATTCCCTTCAAAATCATCATCATCATATAAACCGCAGGATGTCCACTACTGGACATAGGCTTCCCTCATAATGTTCCAACAGAACCGGTCAAAAGCAGAAGGTTGGTGTCTATTCAAAATATAAGTATTAAAATTTATGTTAAAACAAAATTTTAGCCTTTAAATCAACAAAGCAAGACAAACCCTTTTCACTAATTGAACCAGACTTAACAAACCAGAACAAATATGTGGGAAAGATGGCATACGAGACTTTCCCCTTATTACAAGGCAAGTTAAAAATGCACGACGAAATTATTACAGTTGAATAAATTACAAGTATTCAATTTTTATGAGAAAAGAATTAAACCGATTTTATATTTATTTAATTATATAACAAATTCCCAATGACGTGTCCATTGGACGAGTAGCTTTGGTGCTTGCCCCTTAACGCTCTGTTCTAGGTTTTCCGGGTTCAATTTACGGTAGGGTCAACTTTAGAACCCCCCCTAGGTAGATCAAGACCGTATCGGTGCCAGAGTCCATTTATCTATCTCTTCCAGTTAACAGCGCAACAGCACTTGTGGTATTGCTTGTGTTATAGGCGTCAGTACCTACTATCAAGTGGACCCTTACCTTGTCTGCTGATATTAGCATTAAAAAAAAAATATATTATGAACTTTCTCTTTGATTGTTCATCCTTATAAAATTAGATAAATTATTACGAATTTCATCAGAATTCAAAGAAATATAAGATACTAAAACCCCATCTAACCCGTTACAGATAATCTTTTTCTTTTTTTAAGCATTTCAATTGACTGGAACATAAATATCAATCGAGAAATAAATATCCCTGGAATCAGTCAAACGCCGCATATGTAGTGGAAGAGATAAAGCGTGCCCTCCAAACACTCTCATATACTTACTCGTATACAATATTCTATCACATTCTAAGCATAAAATATTTATGCTTTTAAATGGAAAACTTTAAAAGCAAAAAGTCCGTCACAAACGTAGCTATAATATATATTTTGCCTTCATTTAATTTGGACGTAATATCGCACTTACGGTGCTAAACCGTCACTTGTGTAATTGTAGTTATTTCTGTATGTAGTTATTTTTTGTATGTCTTGCTATACCATAATATGCAATAATATAAATTATGGTATATGTTGGTGACGTCATAGAAATATATATTATAGCTGCGTGTGTGGTCATTCCAATATTTGTATAGAAAATATATCGTAATATGCCTTACTATAATTTATATTAATATACATATATTATGTGTGACAGGCTTAAATATTTTATGTATTGGTAAAAAAATCTTTATTTAAAAAAGACCTATTAGTTTTGCCAAAGTGTGGCCAACACTTAACGTGGTAACATAAAACAGAAGTGGAAGGAGGCTTATTTTGTAATGTCTCCTACAATGATTGTAATTATTAAGTAATATTTTTAGCTGTCACCAAAGTGCTTATGCGACACAATTTCCAAAATTAGGTTGTCGGAATATTAGAATATATAAGAGACTTGATTTATTATCAAGTCTCTTATATTCTGATAATATAGATTTTTAAAATAATTCAAACATGAAGATCTTTCTGTTGTAATTTCGCTAATGCGATCGAATTATAAGGAATTATGTCGACTCATTTTTTGTAGCAAAATTTAAGACGGAATGTAGGTACCTTTTTTTAGCGATACCGAAGCGGAATCACCTCCCAGCAATTACATTAGCCAAATTGTATTTGAATGAAAGCCTCAGTCACCGCAATAAAAAAGAATTTCATTTCTTCGAGTGATCCCCCAAGCAATAATTTCTTCTGTGTTTATTCATTTTATGTGAATAAGTATCCTTTCTTCCATTTTTGTGAAATTTTGTGTGATTTCCAACACTGATCGAAAAATATCTGTAAATATTTTAAAGGTTCCGTTTGGGACATGTATGATTAATGCAATTTTTTTTATATTTCCAAATAAATATAATATAGTTCCTGTTTTTATCTTCCTATGTAATGGTCGGTAAGCAGGTTGACAGTCTATTTGAAAGTTGGTGACAACTATCGCCTTAATACACAAGCAACATCAAAGGGGAATGAAATTGCATTGTCAGCATTGGAAGGATAGATAGATGAATAAGGACAGGATAGCAAAAAGGGATAGCAAAGAAAATGGTTAAATAGTTTGAAAGTAAATGTACACTAATAGAAATAATTATTTTGCGTAGCTTTAAAATTTTGACCTAACGAATAACTTTTGACTATAATGTGATATTTTTTATAAGTAGACTAAAGCATTTTCGTGTTAACTATCAGATTAAATATATCCCTCAAATGCGATATCTCATATTTTATTGCGATATCACATGTCATATACTCAATACTGAAAATAATATTGTATTAATAACTTGAGTGAGTTGTTGTTGCAAATATATAAACCTATCAAATCTATATCTATCTAACTAATTCAAACTTAAGTTGTACCTATGTAGGAGGTAATCTTCGCAACTACTCATCCGATTTAAAAATATATATTTTAACAATGGAAATCTAAAAATGAAGTTTCTTGCTTAACATATTTTGTCGGGCGTTATATATCTATATATATAGAAATCACGTGTCAAGCCGTTTGACGCCAATGAACTCCTAAACTACTGAATTAATTTTGATAAATCTTCGTAACTATGTGTAATTTGGTCTAACTTAAAAGATAGGATAGTTTTTATTTTGAACCCGGGCGAACCCGGCGTTGAAATATAATATTTCAACGCGGACAAAGTCACGGACACCAGCTAGTTTAGTATATAGTCAACCAAAGTTGTCTCATCAAACTGTCTTTTTTAACATTTCATTCATATTGTAACAGATTATCACGGACGTGCTTAAGGGAATTAACTCCGCTAATTGAGTAGTAACATAATCAAATATAGTCGAAGTCGTATTGGCGCAAAAGCTTCTACAAATTAGAACGTCGTCGGCGACTCCAGTTACGCGAGCCTCAACGGAATTCTCTTAGATTTACTTTAACCCTTTGTATGAAATATTTACATAGAATATTTTGACGACCCTGTTGAATGAGTGGTTAGAGTGCTTGCTCTGTCTCAGGGTTTGATTCCCGGAAAGGTCAATTTTGGAAATGAACTTTTCAAAGTTGGCTCTGGTTCTCAAAGTTGGTTCAAGATTTGGAAAGTTGTGGCACGCTGCATTTCGCAGTAATAGCATTTGTGTGCTTTTGTATTTCGGTGAGTAAGTGATGCCAGAGCCCATTCGCCATCCCTTCCTAATAATCCCTATACTTAATATATTCGGCAGCACACTTGCAGCATGTGTGGTGTTGCTTGTGTTATAGGCGATTGTAGCCACCTAACCTATATCAAATAGACCGTTAGCCTGTCTGTCGAGCTTAACATAAAAAAATATTATGAGTTTACAAAATATCTAAAAATTTATTTTAAACTAGCTGGCGCCCGCGACTTCGTCCGCGTTAAAAAAGAAAAAAGTAGCCTATCCTGTGTCCTGTACGTCTAAATGTTTATCTACCAAGTTTCATAAAAATCAGTTAATTTGTTTAAGAGTTATGGAGGAACATACATACATACATACATACATACATACATACATACATACATACATACATACATACAGAAAAAAATTCTAAAAATCGACAATTTAGTTTCAGTATCATGTATAGAGCCTATAAACACGATATCTCTGAAAACAAAGTAACTTACTCCATGACCGACCCTTACAGATTTATTATTAGTATTGATTGATAATAGCAAGCAACACCATTGATGATTTAGTAAAATCCCACCTGTGCAACTGTACCTACAGAAATGTATTTATAGGTCCTTCGAAGATGTATTCAGTAGTAGGATAGTAACACCTCAATAGACTGTTCCAAATATAGCGCGTCTGCAGGATAAAGTTTCCACCTAGCCGGACCGTACATAGCAACTCGTTAGATAGACTCCATATCTACGTACTAATTAATATGTAGGCATTAAATGGAGGAACTATAATTGGAATTTAAAGATATTGTATGAAATGTAACATTACAACAATATTATGTCGAACTAAAAAAAATATAACGCCTGTAAAATATCTAATAGCAAAGTTGTCATTAAATGTACAATCGCAGCAAAAATCCGTTTAAATATAGAACTAGATGGTATCACGCGTGGGCGTAACACGAAACTTCCATTTAACACCTTTAAACAGCGCGAATGGCACAATAAACTGGTGTAGTAGTCACGAAATGCTATCATTAGCTGGGTTACATGTGTGGCTGTAATTGAAAGGTACTTCGCGGCCACAGGCAGGTCACCACGAGCCGGTATGAATAAGTAATTTCGACTTATAATAGAATCACTTTACATAATTCAATTGACATTTCACACGCTTTAGAAAATAGCTTATTCTTAAGGCGGCCATTCACGACTGTGCCAACAAGCCAAATGTGAAAGAAATTGTATGTAAATGTGAAAATCGTACGTTTAAAATTAAGCCCACACAACAGCACGTATGCTGTTATTTCACGGTGGTTATTCTGTAAAGGGGTGGTTACTGCCGCCAGGCGTGCTGCCCAAACGACTGCGAAACACAGTGTGTCCTACCACTACTTTCCATATCCAAACCAGAGCCAATTTTAACGAACCCAGGCCCCCTGATACATTACAAGATTTGAATATAAAACACTATTTTAAATGTTTTAAAATCTGTATGTACACAGTGTCCTCTAACAAAGTAGCCTCAGCACAAAGTAGACGCTTAATGTCAAGATTTCATGCCGTTAAATTCTAGTAAATATATATCCCAGTCTACGGCAAACATTCTTTAAAATGAGCGGCACTTTATCACACAAAGTGAGAAATAATGGTCGTATTTCAACAATTTCAAATAAAATCTAGCTTTAAAAGTGACTAAAGGGAGATCTGAAATTTTACAAGTTATAATTTATTTACACTCATTTCAACATGAGGAAAGCACTGTAAGAATGTACTTCAGAGTTAAACATAATGAATTATTTATGTTTGTATACATGTACAAACACAACATACATACATACATACATACATACATACATACATACATACATACATACACACACACACACACACACACACACACACACACACACACACACACACACACACACACACACACACACACACACACACACACACACACACACACACACACACACACACACACACACACACACACACACACACACACACACACACACACACACACACACACACACACACACACACACACACACACACACACACACACACACACACACACACACACACACACACACACACACACACACACACACACACACACACACACACACACACACACACACACACACACACACACACACACACACACACACACACACACACACACACACACACACACACACACACACACACACACACACACACACACACACACACACACACACACACACACACACACACACACACACACACACACACACACACACACACACACACACACACACACACACACACACACACACACACACACACACACACACACACACACACACACACACACACACACACACACACACACACACACACACACACACACACACACACACACACACACACACACACACACACACACACACACACACACACACACACACACACACACACACACACACACACACACACACACACACACACACACACACACACACACACACACACACACACACACACACACACACACACACACACACACACACACACACACACACACACACACACACACACACACACACACACACACACACACACACACACACACACACACACACACACACACACACACACACACACACACACACACACACACACACACACACACACACACACACACACACACACACACACACACACACACACACACACACACACACACACACACACACACACACACACACACACACACACACACACACACACACACACACACACACACACACACACACACACACACACACACACACACACACACACACACACACACACACACACACACACACACACACACACACACACACACACACACACACACACACACACACACACACACACACACACACACACACACACACACACACACACACACACACACACACACACACACACACACACACACACACACACACACACACACACACACACACACACACACACACACACACACACACACACACACACACACACACGAATGGTACCTAAATCATAACGCGAAATTGTTAAAACTATATTATGATTTCTCCTATCAGAATTTCTCATCAAATTTCCAACCACCGCATCAGTGAATGTTTAAAGCGTTCGAAATGCGCATCTAAATGTGAATCTAATTAAAATGTTTTGTTAGCTGAAATGTTATAACGTAAACCAGTAATTTAATTTAATACAGTAGATGAACTATAAAATTATAACATATTCCATAAACTATGAAGCTCAATCTTTCCGTTCTTATTATGAAAATGTAAATGGATGTAATCCTTTTTTTAAATGGATGTCCCAAAACGTCAGAGTTTAAAAATGATAGAGTTCCATTACCATCAAACAATTACTATGATGGATTTTCAATAACACACTGCATTTTTCAATTTCAAGTGTAGCGTTGTTCTAACTCTCTACATCCGCTAGAAGATTTTTTTTATGTTAAGGTCGCCAGATAGGTTGACGGTCCAATTGATGGTAGGAGGCTACCGCCGTCAATAACACAAGCAACGCAACAGGTGCTGCAAGTTCGCTGCCGACCATAGTGGATTGAGGATAAGGGATTGGGCTCTGGCATCAACAGCAACAGCACACACACACACTGTTATTTAACGGTGGTCTTCTATAAGGTGTTTTTCGCCAGACGGGCTGCCCAAATGACTGCGAAACGCAGTGTTGCGAAACTTGAATAATCATATATTAATAATAGAAAACTCTTGAGCAATCTTAGAAAACTTTTGAAGTCCGGCAAATCCGCAATAAAATATTTCACTTACTAATTGATTCGAAATGAAAAATTGTGTTTATTAGTTAAATAAAGAAAAAAAAATTGACTAATTTTTGACATAAATAATTTCAATTATGTATAAATAAATGCGACAATCTATGTTTTGGCTTAGATCTAAGCCATGTCCATCATCTAATATCTTCCTGTTTCACAGAAAAAGGACACTCAAAAGTAAAAAGTAAGACTACCGATCGATCGTTAAGACGCAAACAAATTAAAGTCCAAAAAAACGCGAGATATTTTCCTGGTTTCTGCTCTCCCTATCGGAATACTGCGTCAAAGCAATGACGAAACGAATCGTCAGCGGGAGAGGAAATTACATCTCTAATCAGGTTATTCCAAGCGACTGCTGTCACGTGACGAGCAGATGCCAAAGGCTTCAACGTGGTTCAAGCTAAACGCAAATTGTCATTTACATTTGTCACATTCGGCGTTCGTAGAGGTTCTAATTATTTATAATTTAGGTTTGATTTAAAGCGATTTTAGCTGTACCCGTGGTTTGCGTACGCATAGTTTTTCGGTATTTAGTACCTACCTATGACTTTTGAGTTTGTAAACCGATTGGAATGAAACAAAAATCAAATGTTACAGGAATTTTGCTACAATAAATTTGTAAAAACCGCATTAAAATCGGTAAGCCGTTTCTGAGATAAGTGCACGGACAAATAGACGAAAATCCTAGAAACTATTTTTACCTCGGTATCATACGTATCATCAAATCATTTTTTTATATAATATATTTAATAACGTTACAGATAGCTTACGATTTTATTATAGTATCGTTCAAAATAAACTATTTAAGCATAAAGGACAGACCGTCGAATGTTAAACCCACAGGATTGTATTGATTAAGATCATCTATGAACCAGCATCAGCAGCAGCAACCTTTATCTCTCCACTGATGGATAGGTCACTTGCAAGGCTTGCTATCACACGCGGTTCTACGACCTTCAGCTCATTGATAATAATTATTTTATCTATGAGTCAAGTATAATCCAACTTCCAATTCAATAATGAATATTCAAACACTTTTACTAAATTTCACTAAAACACTACCAATTTCAATTTCACCAATTTCACTAAAAATACTATTGTTTGCGATAAAGAAAACTTCAAAGAGATTTTAGTGAATTTTTAAGCGTAAACATTTCCCTAAATATAAGTGCACAGCATTGGCAATGTTTTCAAAGAGAAGCACTCGCTTTGAGGTCTGCGTCTCAACGGAGTCTTAATTAGTGTTAATCTTAAGATAATTAAGCCACGTGTTTTACTAATTGGTGTAAATTGAGAAAAAAAATATTAAAATCCCTAGAGGATATTCGCTTGAACTCGGTGCAGCCACAAGTAAGCTCTTAACTTAAAAATTTAATTAAAATACCCAATTAAAATTTTAAAAATTAAACAGAAAGAAAGTTAGCTTTAATAACATATATTATAATTTAATTCCTCAGACCAAATAAAGAGTAATGTTTAATGTATTATAATATCAGATGTATCATATTAGTGATAGGCGTCCTAGTGCTGAAAACAAGCTGAACCCCCCATAACGCGCCGAACGTTTTTCTATATCCTCCCTAAACGTTAGCTTCTTTGCCTTAGCCCTAATCAATTTTATTGGACACCAGTGAACATTAGCAAAAATCCAGTTTAATATTAATATTCTATTTTTTTTTCCTAATTATATCTACACTAAACAAGTTACTCGGCATGTTTCCCTTGAGGCGCTTTCACAAAGCATTTTTTGTCCTTACACAAAAAAATAACACAAAATTTGTAAAGCTTAAAAAACAAAAGGAAGCCGTATTTAATAATATTACAGTGCCCGGTTTTAATTAGTTGCAAAATTGCGGTGGAAACTTGTGCAAACTCATTGCATACATGGGTTCGTCTAAAACTTAAATTGAAATTTGTACTTATACGTGTTAACAAAACAAACTTTGGCAACCTCTTACGATGTCTTTAGTGTGGAAATATATTGTTAAGGTACGACGCACGCTAGCTCCAAACATGGCTATGCAATATGAGCAATCAAATACGAATATATATTACTAGCTTAGCTAGTGCCAGTAACTTCGTACGCTTTGTATTTCGTTTTTTGAAAATCCGACAGGAATTTAACATTTTGACAGGATAAAAAGCATACTATAACTTAATCCAGGTAATCAGCAATACATCAGTGAAACCGCATTCAAATCGGTTAAGCCGTTTCTGAGTTAGCGTGCACAAACGCACAGACAAAAAGACAAACTATATTTTTTACCTTGGTAACACGAGTACAACGTGTATAAATTGTTTTTTTTTTTTTTTTGAAAAAATATTTGTACAAACGGCTCGTTTACGATTTTACTATATATGCATGTATACATATAGAGATATTGTATTGGAATTAATATAATATAAGCAATCGAAGCAAGATTCTTTCTTTTATAATATTACTTCTTCTTAGTCGATTTTAATTATAACGATGTATCCTAAAGAAGACCGGCTTTAGTTAGTGTTTCTCGGTTTTGCTCCAGTTTCATCCTGACACCCTTGGCCTCCTTCAATTGTCAATTCGCGCCTCTAATACCGTTTTACATCATCAGTATTTTTCAGGAATATTTAAAGCGATGTTTGCAAAATTAAAAAAAAAATAAGCTCTTTTTGGGAGTAAACCCTTATTGGGAGTAAATTAATTAATACATAGTTAAATAAGAATTTCTGATGCATTATAGGAATCCAAAACAGAATCGGAATGTCTGTGTTCATTGTGTTGAATAATTTTATAGGTAATGATGCTACTGATTGAAAAACAAAAATGACCCTCCACATTGAAAAACAAAGAACCGAATAAAGACGGGGTTGATGTAGTGGAAATTCTTTAGATACGATATAAGCTCGTCTCGGCTTCGGTGTCCCGCCAGCCATTACTATTTGCACGAAAACAAAATGGCGATACTCGAGACATGGGAATGTGCAATTTGTTTGAATGTCCACGTGTCTGTTTTAAGGCTATTTCAAGACAAATAGTTATACAGTGAAGGCAAGTATGTATATGTCCGTTGTTACTTTGATATTTATTCATTATAATTGTAATGATTATTTTATTATTGTTATTGTAATTGTTATATGTATGTAATTGCAATTTCATTATTATAAATAATATTAATAATATTATTTATTGGTAGAAATTCATTTGTAAACACTAGGGAAATTTTTGCCTCCATCGTCCAAATAAGTATCAAAACCTCAATATCTTAAGCCAGAAGTGTTAATAAGTCTGTGTTCGTCATCGTATTGTTAAATAAGCAATCCCGACGCTTGGCTTCCTGCCACAAAACGAAGTCACAACAATGTCTTCATAATGTTTCGTCCTATCTTGAATTTAAATTCTATCGTAAAATTAGGAATCGTCCGCGAACAATTTTTAAATTATTTTTGTATATTTTTCGATTATTGTAGCTATAAAATAACAATAAGAAATAAAATACATATTTCTAAGTCACAAATAACCATATTTAAATTTTATTTATTTGTATTGTTGAAATTAAAAAAATTATAATAGTACAGTGTTTCTAGCCAACGATATCCTTGCGGTAAGCAAAGAGGTAACGGGCCCACGACTCTCTGTCGCGGTTGCTGCCGCTGTCCGCTACTGCGCCCCTAGGAGAAAGTACCCGGGACGACATCTCTATTCAGCCCCCTCGCGGTCAGCGCGCCCTGTGGACGTGATTATTAGAATGTCCAAAATGGTCAAAAGGAAAAGAAATAAATTGAAGGCAGCAGTAACAGGTAGTTTGTATGTTTGTTTGTTTTCATGTATAGGAGGTAATCTTCGAAAGTACTCATCCGATTTGAAAAAATCAGGAAAGAGTTTCAGGGTGGACAATGTGGACATAGTATCTACTATCTACCAGCTATCTAAAAATAAACGCTTGGCAAAAGTATAATGTCAGGCGTCGATGCAAGTTGATGAGGCATTAATGCTTTACATATTATGTCAGGCGTTATATTATATTTTATTTTTCAACGTGGGTGAAGTCGCGGGCACCAACTAGTTTTAAATAAACTTTTCATGCTCTCTTAAATTTATATATTTCAAAAATAATTTTATGCTTATCTATTTAATCTTAGTTATTAGGTATGTATATCTGTATCGGTATCTTAATTACATATGTGTATATAAGTGTATCTAGAATATTTGCCGTTATTGTGTAAGCTTTTGTAAGTATATAATTAGTCTGCATTGTAGCACATGTAGATACATTGTATTAAGGGCCCTTGGCTTATAAAATAAATAAAAATAAATAAATAAATATATATTTCAAAAAATAAATGTGAACTACAATCGCTTTTAACACCATCAATTCAACAATCGCATTGTTACTTTAAACTGTTTGATTTCCATTAGCTTCCATTCAATGAAAGCATTCCCGAATAAATAGAGAATCCATTTGTTCCATTAGAACTTTGTATTTGAAAAACTTTCGAGTACCTACTAGCCTATAGGTTGTTTAACTGTTTCAAAATAGTATCAATACTTCAAAGTAAGTACAATACAAAAAGCGAAACTCTATCATCCAAACAGAAGTAGGTAGATAGGTATGTTACTTTGTGTATATGTGCGATGTATGAAGAGTATACTTAGTGAGGTGATATCACGGGATGCAATCCCGCCGTCTGCGCCGGAAAGAACCCAGTAAAGTCGTCTCATAGTCATTGAATTGCATGCACAATTTGCGATCCGTACTCAAACAGTCAACCTTTTGTGAAAATCCTAGTGCCAGTCGAACCACACCGATTTAATGATGGTAATGAACTCGGAACGACTCAGTGCGGAATCAAGATTAAGAACACAGGACAGACCATGTACTGCAGTTTAAAAAAAACATAGAAATGAAACGTTAGAAGTATTTTTATCATATTATTTCAAAATATTTTTCACTTTCATATTGCCTAAAAATTTGACAGGTAAGTGGCGTTTGGGAGGATTTTTTAAAATAGTACAGGGCGATTTGTCCATTAACTCGTAAGATTAGCTATTGTAATCATTAACATAAAATCGTTCTAAATACCTAACCTCTGAACTTCTATATATAGAACTTCTATATACTTTTACTAGTATTCACTGTTTTCAGAGATAGTTATAACATTTTCTACATAAATGATGTGCCTACAGAATTCTACATAAAACTAAAATATAGAAAAGTATCGTACATCGAAACAATATGTTCGCTGGGAAAGTATAGTAAATATTTTTAAGCATATAGCGCACGAAGTAAATTTAAGAGTTGTAAAATAAAATGTTGCATTAAATCACAGTAGGGAGAAAATATTTTATACGTGTCCGTACCGTACTGAAGTATGGTGCATTTTCAATCAGATTTATATCGGAGCGGATTAAATTTTAACGAGTTGTCGACACAGAGGATTTACTCATCCTTGTGATGAGAGCCTTTGTTAAAAAACGTAACTTTTCTGTAAAAATGTGTCTTATTTATAATAATTTTTGTGGGATAGAAGTTTAAAATTATCCTTCAAAATAAATTTGAATGTATTTATATTATTTTCCATGAAAATACTATCACGATTTTTCTTATTTACCTCGCATTGTATTCTAGGAAAAATTACTAACTAATCAAAATTTGAGTCAAAGGGAATTTTAAATATAAGTTTCTAGAATATTATGTAATATCGATGGATGATAGAAATTTTCGATTCCAACCTGTAAAACATAAACCTGTTAGTTACATGAAATGTTTCAGACAAATATTGTAGAGAATTTAGTTTTACATGAAAATATTCAACTCCGTCCGAAAGCGGGTGCGGGTTGCTTAGTAAATAAATTTATTGCTAATTTTTAATATTATTATAAAAACAGCATATTTTTTAATATGACGAAGTAGTCACAAAGTAAATTACGGACCAGTTTTAACAGTTGTACAACTCAGTAATCCCTTAACGGATTGTTTACCTTTCCATTATCATCACAGTAACGTAATTACCTCTCTCACACTCTTTTCTATCGAATTAAGCAAATCCATTTCTCTTTGAAGTGAAAACTATTTGCGCAAGCCGGGCTGTGGCGCAGTGTTCATCACGTAATCGGTTTAGTCTGAGTTAATAGATTTATCCATTAGAAATCTATAGGGAGCACTCACAGTATTAAATTTTTTATTTGCGTCTGACTATACTAGATTTTTGTGTTTTTTTTTAATAGGAGCAATTCGTAGCAATTCGTAGGGCAAAGAACAATTCTCAAATACTTATGTCTACGCTTACAAATGCTTTCATATGTTTTAAAGAAGCCACATTTATAGTAAACTAACTGTGGCACGCGACTTCGTCCGCGCAACTTTGTAAAATATAGCCTATATAATTCGCTGATAATATAGCTTTCTATAGTTGAAAGAATTTTCAAAATCGGTCCAGTAGTTTTTGAGTTTATTTAATACAAAGATACATATCTTCTCTCTTTATAATATTAGTGGGGCCAGGCGGGGTGGATGCTTCGGAAAGTACCTGTGCGATATCGCGAGGAGGGAGCACACACCACTGCTTGCCATGTATGTGGGGCGCCGATTGATACAGACGACCATACGCTTGCGGAATGCCCAAATTGGGTAAATGAGAGGACGGCTCTGACGGCAGTCGTGGGAAAGGACTTGTGCTTACCCGCTGTCGTCAGTGCAATGATTAGTAGCCTTGACGGCTTGCCGTCAAGACCTTTTGCGAAGCGGCCCTGAGTAGACCTTCTTACCTTCTGTGCGGTAAAGAGGCTAATGAGCGGTCCCGTGAGGTTGACCCGCAGGCCGATTCACTCAGGCGCCGAAGAGTCGGCCGACGTGCCCGGGCGTACGCCTCGGCGCACGTTGCTTGATCAATTTCAGGGCGTCAGACGGGGACATCTGGTGTCCTGAAACACCTAATAATTATGCGTGGCGGCTCATGGGATTCCTGTGTCGCCACTTAAAAATGTGAGGCAAACACTCACCACGAGATGACGTAGCGAAGCGGACGTAGCGGTGAGTGCAGATCCGAGAACAAGACCTTGATGTGATCTCGGACCCACACATCACCGCTGATGGTGGAATCCGGGGGGGTTTAGTGGGTATTCACCGTGGGTCCCACACTCCCCCTCGTAGACTATCCCCGTCGACGAGGGTTAGCGCGTAAATGTCATCTCCCTTCCTAAAAAAGGGCCAGGCGGGGTAATAATAAGACATCTGATAATTTGGGGAAAAATGATATTTTGGTGGTTTTTTAGAAGAAGGAGAGGGCATCCAGCTCTAATTAATGGATAGTGTTCATTCCAGGCAGCTAAGTGCTAACTGCTACAATATCCAGACAGCCACGTCCAATCTGCACTAGTCTGATATGATATGTCTGAAGTGATATGTGCTTATCGGGGTTACTATTACCATAGATAAAATAGAGTTCGGAAGTAACAAGGGGCACACGTTTTCTTATGTTTTTTTTAACATTATGATTTTATTATTTAAGTAAATATACATTATTTAAATATACATTATAAGCTCTTACAGTTAAAGGTTCTTAGAATAAAAATTCTATAAATACACTGATTTTTATTGGCATTTGTTTCCCTGCTCGTATTTTCTATACGCGGTTATCTGTAAAAAGATTTAGAGCTGTACAGTTGAAACCAAATCCAATGTAAAACTAGAGCAACAGTTTTTAATTAAAAAAAAGCTGTAATTTACTCGATTAGTAAAATCTGAGCACGGATATTTTAAAAATTTGAATAAATAGTGAAGACTTTATAATAAATTATTTAATGTTTATAAAACTAGCAGACGTTGGGCTAACCGAACCCGAAAAGAAACCTGTAACCCGGTAACAGCGCCATATATCGGGTCTATCTATGAATCTTAGCCATCCAGGGACCCACTCAAACACACACGAAAAATTTCATCCAATTAGTCCAACGTATTAGGAGGAGTTCAGTAAACATGTACAATACAATAAGATAACAAAGAAGCTTCTCTTCGGTATTGTATGAATTCAAATGTGACTGTTTTTATTTATATAAATTAAAATAAGTGAAGGGCTCTTTTTAATCTTTTTCAAATAGCCAAAGCAATTAAGGTGTAGGCATGCTCTTTATACAGGGTGGAAAAATAAGTCGGGCCCTGGAGGGAAACTACCTTAAATCTTTAAGTTGGCTCATTTTACATAAAGGAAACATTCCTTTATTTTTAAAAAGAAACAAAACTGCATTCAAAGAATTTCTAAAACTCGCTTGGCTCGCCCGGGACTCGAACCAACTAAAATTAAAAAAAAACAAACACTCGCTATTTTATTATACTAATCGATAGGATTATTATTCAGGATAAAATTTCTCTAACAAACATTTGGTCTTACTCTCGTCTGTCGTACAAGATATCCATGAAGAATACCTATTTAGTACACAAGTTCTTTAATGAACATAATCTAAAAAATGTTATTTATGAAACCTGTTGACACCGTGCAAGAGCTAAGGGTTGTAGAAAATGTTATTAGGGGCATACACCACAACACTTTGCTGAAGGCTACAAGAAATGAATTTCAACGAAGACTAAATTTGTGTATCCGGAACGAGGGGGTTCATTTCGAACAATTTATCAGTTAAATAATTTAAGTGTAACAAATTGACAACAAAATAAAGTTAATGTTAGATTTTACGATCATTTTTATTTTTAAGACCAAATGTTTGTTAGAGAAATTTTATCCTGAATAATAATCCTATCGATTAGTATAATAAAACAGGGAGTGTTTGTTTTTTTTAATTTTAGTTGGTTCGAATCCCGGGCGAGCCAAGCGAGTTTTAAAAAATCTTTGAATGCACTTTTGTTTCTTTTTAAAAATAAAGGAATGTCTCCTTTATGTAAAATGAGCTAGCTTAAAGATTTAAGGTAGTTTCCCTCCAGGGCCCGACTTATTTTTCCACCCTGTATATTATGCATTTGAACTGTCGAATGAAATTCTTTTTAGTTGTTTACCTATCAAGGTACTTAATATTATTTTCAGATCCACTTGTTCATGTTTCATATGAGTTTACACTTAAGATAACAAATCTTTATTGAATTACAATGACGAATTTGAAATATATATTGACGATCGAAATTCCATAGCATAATTATTGTTATTTTATGGTCTTGTTACTACTGCCATAGATTGAACCGCCCAGTTCATGAACAAAGAATTCAGAATGCATTTATTAAAAATATTGCAGTGTGCCTTGTCATTTAATACTCAAAGTTTGCTCAAAGTCCACAAATAATAAAAACTTCAATAATGAATAATAAACCAAAAACTCAAGACAGAAAGAAAGACCTATCTCAAGACTTACTAAGTAACCATAAAAAAGACTACCCAAACATTTTAAGTATTAGGTGGTGAGTGGGAAGTAGACTGTGAGAGTGACAGGTTGTTTGTAACATTTCACAGGTAATGACCAAATTGAGGCGTTGCTAGTATCGCTGTGCGCCACGCTTCGCGCAACGGGCTCCGCGAGCTCTTTCGGAAATTGCGACTCTAGCCCCGTGATATATTCGGGCTATTGTTGCTCCCAACGGCAAGCATTTGTTATTCCAATGCTACCGTTATTTAATGCGCCCTAGATAAATATTGTGAACCCTTTTTACGTCCGCGGCACGATGTTGTCTAATTTTGAAAGGGTTTTACATAAATATCGACTCGCTGAAGTTACTTTGCGTTGAGGTAACATTAATTTTAATTAAACGTACGAAAGATAAAATCAGAAGTTATCTATATTAATACGATATTATAAAGAGAAAAGATTTGTATTTTTGTTTGTAATGAATATACTCAAAAACTACTGGAATAAATTTTCAAAAACTCGCTGAACTTCGAGACATGAGAACCAGACCAAACCAACCATTTTTTTTAAATAAATAAAATATAAAAACATAATTATAATTTTTTTTTAAAGAAATATCCTTTTAGATTGAATATCTAATTAATCCTGTTACAACTAGCGAATCGTAAGCAATACAACTTCATTAAGTTCAGCTCGTCACATTAAGTAAAAGTTGTGATCAGGCTCACCCGAGGTCGGCTTAAACTCTGCTACCGTGCTCCATCCAAAACAAATACACCTATCAAACTAACATTCTATTTTATCGTATTGAAATTAAAACTCAAAATCGCGTAACAACATCACCTTACAAGGGAAATATCAATTTTGTATAAACAAACAAGTTGTGCTAACTGCTAACTGTCATTGTCGAAGCTGGCCTTTGTACTGGAAACGGGGCTAACTTAATAGACGCTCATGTCTCAACAATTGACTAACTAAAACTAATTTGTATTTAATTCCGTTTAAATATATGGAGGTGGTAATTATGTAATTCAAAAAGACCGCCTCAATAATTTAATGCGGGTTAGTCCAGCAGTCAGGAGATTTAGTGTAAGTGGTTTAATGGATCTGAACTAACACCAACTACGCATTATTTATCTACTAGCTGTTCCTGCGACTTCGTACGCTCTGCAATTCTTTTTTTTTTATAATATAAACCTACAGGAACCTAATATTTATTCAGGATATAATAAACTATCTGTGTGCCAAATTTCATCCAAATCTGTTCAGAAATCTAAACATACAAACTTTCGCATTTATAATATTATTACGATTTGGATTAGGATTAATAAATCAACACATTTGAATATTAATTATAAACAAAGTTGCGTTGCGACTTTGTTAAAAATAGTAGGGCATGTCGTTTGCGAAAATATTGTAGTGTATTTTATGGATACACACGAACATGACGCACTTAGCACAAAATTTTTTAACCAGGCCTGCTGAAATTATGCGACATACCGACATACGAAAGTTGTGCGTGACTGTATATACTATATTATATTCGCAAAAAAGCATTGTGAAAAATAAACTCATAAAGCGTTATCATACAAATACAGCTTTCTTAACAACGGGCTCGTCCAAACTCCTTTGAAAATTGCAAATTGACTTTACAACTCTTATATATTGTGCTTCATATTGATTATTATTATGGTGTGACTTGTAGTTAATTAAAAGTAATATTTTCAAAGGCTACATATAGATGTTAAGATAGGTACAGCAAACATTTCCTAACTAAGTCAGAGGAATAAACAAGGCTGTGTCAGTGTGTAGGTTGTGGGTTGGGTATAGTCTTATCTAAAACGAATGCCCGTGGACACGTCAACTTGACGACGGGATTAGGGAAATAAATATATAACCTAATGAACACACGTTCTGTGTTGCAATTTGTCTTTTATGAAAAAATAATATACATAGTAATTTTATGATTACAGAAAATAAATTTACATTCTTTCGATCATTATTTAGATTTTTGGACTTTACTCATTAAGAATCGATTTGCATATATATAATATATAAGCCCGTATGAAAAATTATGGGAGTAAAATCAAAATTGTCACACGGAATGCGAGCACGAAGGCGTTACGTTCTATTTTTTTTTTAATATTTTTGAATATCTGAAGTTTCATAGATATTGCGCCATCTACACAATATTATTTAAAAAAAGAACAATATTGTTCTTTCGGCGTGTTCGAATTGTGAAAATTTAAATTTTATAATCGTTCGTAAGGAATAAACTCCAGTCGTGTGTCGAAGCTGACACACAAAAATTTTTTTAACTTAAACTAGATAATATATGCTTATAACACTGCTGATAATAAACATTTCATTTGGATTAGAAACCCCCGACTTTTTATTGAGCTCACACAGCTGTAAGCTGCTGAGGAGTCTCGTGGACTAATTGATGCTGCAGAATACTAATGGAAAGAGCACAACTGTTCATCAAAGGAAAAGGCGTTAAACGACGCGTATCTATTAATATAATTTGCAAATAAAAAGTTGCACCCGTGCGAAGCTGGGAGCTAATCTATAATATAAAAATGAATCCCTAAATGTGTTGCTAAGCGCAAAACTCGAGAACGGCTGGGCCGATTTTAATTCTGTCTTCACTCATGGATAGAGGGATAATCAGGGAAGGTTTTTACGTAAAAAAATGCACCCCGGGCGTAGCCGGGAGCGAGCCGCTAGTAATTCATAAATTTAAATTACATCTTTTTTATAAATATATATATTTATAATAATAACGTACTGAAATCCTTAAACGCGTTATTCGCTGTTAAAAACCATGAATAATGGATAGTCATTCACCCCAGCTTAGTGTCAACGAGATCACGCGCTGCCCGTCCCGACCGTTATTGGATTATTACGAATAAATGACAGAAATTGCTTTCGTTACCCTATATACAATACATGCAACTGAGCAATTTAGCTTAGCTAAAGTGGCTACCGTTGCCATCGACCTTGATGTGATCAATATTAACAGACAAGGTTTCGTTAAGGAAATTTACTCTGGCGTAACTTACTCGATCACAGTAACTATCAACGGCTAGAAACACTATCGACGCTACGGAGGTGTAGCTTTGTGATGTGCCTCTAGTCTTGCAGTGACAGACATCAGCGTGTTAATGAGCAATAGTATATATTTCAGAGACGCTGTGAGCGACCACAGCCTAACCACAGTGTTATTACCCACAACAATCGGCTGACATATGTACTTGCACACAGAGAAGCAAGCGCCAGTCGGCGAGCGCAATCTCCCTTAGTTTGCGTTCTCTTATCTGAAGGGGTGTACGAATAATATAGTAAAATTTAATAACAGAACTCAAAAACATGAAAAAACTGAATTAACAGAAAATATCGCATTTATATTTTTTTATATATGGCTAGATGCACATTTATTCTTTTGTTATTTCAACTTAAAACTAATTAAAAATATTTTGTAGTTTTGTTGTGACAACCAAAACTACAAAATAGACAAATACAAAACTACAAAAGACAAGTCAGCTCTTGACCGAGTTTCTGTGCGTATGGCGTAGGATATATGCATGCAGTGGCGACATGCATTCAATAACAAAGGTGGTCCGACTACTGGTAGGTGCTTAGTAATATACTTACTATGGCCTAAGGCACCGAAACACCACAGACACATACAGATACTGTTATTTTACTATAGTCCTCTTTAGACTGTGGTTATTTATATTTGCAAAAGGCAGTGTATGCTTTTTTTAACGTTGGGAAATCCTCATATCCGGCAGTGTAGGGGACGCTGCGGGGTTATACCGGACTCGTAGCGGCTAAGACCCAACCATTACAGAGGCAGTATAATTAAGTATACAGACGCGTATAGAAAATACCTTTTTAAAAAAATTAATATTAATTTCTTATTCATAAAAATCGTTCAAAGTTCTAAATTTAAGTACTTTTGTTATAATTTATTGGACAATTAAATTATTGGTCTTTTATTTGAGAAAACCTTGAAAATATTTATTACATTATTAGTGGCTATACAATACTTGTAAGTAGATAGTTGATTGTATTTCGAAAACCATTATTTATTCATGTTTCATAGAAATTATATAAATGTCCGTAAGTACGTATTATTTGGCGAATTAAAGCGTTTTCATTGTAACCATAAGGACTTTTAAGAGCCGTCCATCGAGAACAGTACTTTTTTTCACCAGTACACCGAAGTAACCGTATACTAAATTACACATCAATTGAACCTGTGCAAGTTAGTAAGATTCTTCGTCAATCAAAATGATCTTGAATGATCTTCAAACGCCTGAACAGATCTTTATAAATTATTGCTAAAAACTATCACGATCACGTCAGCTATCAAAAAAAAACGAATCAAAATCGGTCCATCCGTTTGGAAGCTACGATGGCACACAGATCTATTTTGCGTCGGGCGTTAAAAAGACTGAACGGATTTTGATTAATCTGCGAACAAATCAGTCTCTTTTTCTAAATAAAGGATGATGTTTTTGCTATTTGGTTTTTCATCGCATTTTTTTTTGACAGATCACGTGGTATTTTGTGCCATGTGTTAAAATTAAACTTATGTAGGTTTCTTTGCCATTTCATTATGGAAAGACTTACAAACAAACAACGCTTAAAAATTATTGAATTTTACTGTAAAAATCAGTGCTATGTTAAAAATGTATTTCGCGCACAACGTTACTGTTAATGGTACCATAAAATGATTTTCATCTTTTTATTGACGATTTTTTTATTTTATTATTTTTATTTAAAATACGCGAGCTAAATCTGGTTGACATGTGGTTTCAACAAGACGGTGCCATCAGCCATACAGCACATGAAACGATGGACTTATTACACAACGAATTTAATGAGCAATTCATCTGTCCTTTTGGATCAGTTAGTTGGCCGCCTAGATCGTGCGATTTAAGCCTTTGGATTATTTTTTGTGGGGGTACGTAAAATCTCTTGTTTATACAGATAAGCAAGCATCGATTCAACCACTAGAAAACAACATCACACGTTTGTTATACCATATATATAGGTGATATATACCAGCCGAAATTGGACTTCAAGCATGGATCACTTAAGACGTAGTCGTGGCCAACATTTACATGAAATAATCTTTAAAAAATAAATGGCAAGTAATTATTTTTAACTTGCCAATGTAAATTCTATATTTTTTACAATTTGATAGTGTTTGTTTAACAAATTAAAAACCAAACGCTTAAACAATAATCCTTTAAAATATCTACAGTGAAAAAGAGTTAACAAATTATAAAAATAAATTTCTTGTACAGGTATAAATTTTTTATCGTTTTCTGTCAATTTACTTGTATTGTAAAAAAATAAGTTTAAAACGCAACTGTACAGACATCGTAATTATAAAGAATGATTCCGCATGGCCTGCAGCAACACAGGTAAATATATATCCACTCCCGTTCCTCGGTAATTGAATAACAACCCCCACCGGTTCAGCGAATACTCGACGAATTAATTTTATTATCTCTCTCTTTCGGCCTCACTTGCTACGGGATATTTTAACACATCACAATCTTATTGTTTTATAATGTTAAGGAAACTCACCGATACTACTGAAGGTTAATTGCACAAACATTAGGGGACCATTTAAATGTAGCGGATAGCGGAGTTTCTTTGGTTGATAGGATCAGAAATTTTCAAAGCCAAAGAAACATGGTTATCAACTTAGTCAAGAGAATGGTTTAGCAAGTTGAAGTGGCAATAGTCCGGTCCTGTATAAAATATATATTTAAATTAGATTATGTATTTAAAAGTATTTTAATGTTTCTTTCATTTTTTTACTGTGATGATTTTTACTAAAATTTTCTGCAGCCGGTTATGTCTGTAACCCTATAAGAAATAAGTTGGCGGACAACACGGCTGGTTATAGCAGCCGTGTAGCAAGAATGAGGCCTATGATGAGGCAGAAGATGCCTATTTACTCGAACTTTGACAAGATTTGGGTTATATGAGCTCGGAAAAAGCTGGAAAGAAAACACCGCGGAATTGCAAACCCTATCCCCATCCCCTCCTTGTCCCTTCTATGGTCAACAACGCATATGCAGCACGTTGCTGTGGCGTTGCATGTGTTATTGGCGGCGGTAGCCACCTACCATCAAGTGGACCGTCAGTCTGTCTGTCGACCTTAAAATAAAAAAATGTTTTTAAAACTTACATGCAACATTAATTGAAATATTAAAATTAATTCAATTGAAAATTGAAAATATAATGTAAATTTAAATTTTAACCTGTATTTAAAAGTATTATACTAAATCTCTTTCATTATTTTTTACTTTGGTAATTTTTCGTAAATTTATAATACGTGAAATATAAATTTAAAATTGAGTTTCAATGTAGCAATAAATAAAAATGAAATGGTACCAGACAAGAAATAACCGCCCATTCATAGGTGTTTCAATCCCACACCAACATGGAATTCTGTAAAATATCAGTGAATAGAATTCTTACAATGTATAAAATATTTCACTTGTGTATGAAAAAAGCTCTATGTATTATGTAGTCTGCTTGTTTTTTAACTTTTCTCTCCTACAGAAGCGACGTTTTTTTATTTGTATTGAGTCGCTCCTACAGTCTATTAAATCCATGTTTTCATCCAAACAAGCTTTTATTCGTTGGTCTCGTGTTGTAATTATAAATGTAAGGACAAATCCAACGTATGAATTTAATTATGAAAGCTAAGCCTGTTGAAATAAAACTGCGCCCAATTAGTGAAAACAAGATGGCCGTGCCTTCGGATTAATAACTTTAATTACGGGGAGGAGGATCGTTAAACTGGGTGCAAGGCGACAGTAAAACGGAGGATACTCAGCTCAGATGTAACGCTCAAATATTGGATAGCTTCCATTAAAGATCCAAATTATTCTCTAAATTCTGAGAGGCCGACGTATGCCTGCTTGGTTACAAATTTAGAATGGTACTCAAACGGTTCATATGAAAAATTCCAATCATTTTATTATGATCCGTAATTGCATTGTCCTAACTAATATTATAGAAATAAATGCGTTTGTTGTTTGTTACGCTTTTACGCGTTAACCACTCAAAGGATCATCATGAAATTATGCACACTTTATCAGGAATACAAAAAATGGGTACTTTTGCCTATATAAAAGAATTCCCTAGCAACGGATAAACAAATATCATAAAATGCAAAAAAAAATATTTTATCTGTACAATTATTTTATTTTAGACTCGCTCCCGCTTCGCACGGGCATTTAGTCCAACTTTTCTCTATCCCAAACGTTACGAATATAAACCCAAAGGTTTCGAATACGTGAACCTGTTGCTGATGTCTCTCGAGGACTGCGTGTGACACCACGCCTATCTGCTGCACTGCTACGAACACGCACAAGTGACATTTTCTCAAATATATCACTTACACTTCTAGTTAATTAGATATGGCTACCACAAAAGTTTGACTAGATCTCCTAATTCTTGGCACGATCTCGCTGGGTAACCCAGAGCATAGCCCTCTCCATAGTTCGTTGAGCGAGGTTGAGCTTTCTTACGAGGCCCATAGTTAGAGACCACGTTTTAGCGCCACATGTCATTACTTACTGGCTAACCACATTGTTCGAATACTTTCGTTTTACGGCACTAAGAAATTTTGAACGAGAAGATGTCTTGGAGCTTTTCGTACTCTGCCCATCTAAACTGTTTGATTACGTAGACAAAAAAAAAATAGATTCAAGTTCAAGTTAACTCTTACTAACTCTTAAAAACTCTTGAAATATTTGTCCAAAACCATCGGAAAAGGTTGAATAAAACTATACTTAGTCAATTTTAAGCAATAAAGTGACTTTGTGCTCTGACTACAACGAATAATGGGCCACTAATATTGGGCAAATGAACGAAGCCATCATAATTTGCACCTGTGACGAGCTCGTAGGGGAGCTCGGGTCGAATGTAAGTACTGCATCTGTATATTTTCATACAGTTGTGTAACAAAAGAAAAACTTTATGTCTCGACTATAACACTGCAACCACAATGTAAACAGTAGGCAATGAAAATAATCGTGTAAAATGTACAAGTACGCAGTAGTAAGTTTATGTGTTTACATATAAACATAAACCCAGTTTCCTGACATATACTCCATACAACAATGTACCAATTTTAAAGCGCACTGCACGCGGTAAAGTGCGATCATACGTTTTTACTAGTTTCATAGGCAACATGTATAGTCCAGTTACTTTAGACATCCTCTGCGAATTTTGGTCTGTCAGTACGAAAATTTGTATACACTTTCGTTTTTATGTTTCAAACATTATGTGAAAAGTCTATAAACCAGACTTTTAAGGAAAAAAAGTTATTCGAGGTCAAATGGCGCGAATTTCGGTTTTTCGCGAATAACTCGTTTTCTATGCTCTTGATCACTTAGATACCCCATTACTAAAATTAAAGATCATAAAATTCTCTACAAGTTTACTGTAGATCATTTTTTTCTACAAGCAATAGATTTTGAGATACAGATTTTACAATATCACCTCAAATTTTCGTCTTTTTTTTCGACAACTTTTTTCAACAGCGAATAACTTTTTTTCTAGGCTTTTTAAGCCTATAAGACCTCTATAAAAAAATGTAGAGCGCAAAATTATCTTTAAAAATAGTGTTGGTGTGTATTTTTCTGATCAGCTCTGTTTCAGACACAGCGCGCTGAAAACACCTCTAATTATTCGATTTTTTGACCTTTCAGAGAAAACTTGATTTTTCGTCAATATCTCATTTTCTATGAATTTTTTTGATATATAGTGAATGGAGAAAGTTAAAGAGCGCAAAATTCTCTCCAATTTTGCTTCTACACATTTCTTTCTACGATGAACCGTTATTGAGATATGATTTTTTCATTTTAGATAAAAAATTTCGATTTTTCAGTCATTTTCTAAAATATTTGTTTTTCGTAAATATCTTTTTTTCTGGGCACTCAACGACTTCGAGACCTATTATAAATCTTGTAGAGCGCAAAATTCTCTATAAAAATGATACTTGCAATATTTTTTTCGAATTATTGTTTCTGTCGTGAAACCCGAGGAGCGGGGCGCTGCTAGTCGAACATGCTACAACACAACGTCAACTCTATAATCGAGTGTTTTTCTCGATTACAATTCAAACCTAAAATAGGAATTTTCTATTTTAGGTACTATTGTAGATTTCACACATCTGAATCAAAAAACCTAAGTATTCATTTTCATCCTTGGAAGTTGGAATCCTATTGGAATCAGTATCTGAAGAATTTTATTTTTAGGTTCGTTTGACTTAATTTTTCTTCTGACGAAACCAAATATGTTGTTTTATTATAAATTTTAAGAAATATCAAAACAGTTACTACAATGTCCACAAACTTTATAATTCAACAATACAATTTTATTCATGTAGGAAATCACTAACTTTTGTTTCGTTTATTATCGTTTCAACCAATGACTATTAGTGCTCGGTGGTTTCAACCCTTGACATCTTTTCCTTATTCTTAAGATTTTTTTTTATATAATATAAAGGTGGCAGACAGGCTGGCGGCTCACTTGATGGTAGGTGGTTACCGTCGCCTAAGAACACAAGCAACACCAAGGGGAGTGCTAGTGCGCTGCCTAAATGTTACAAGATGTTACAAACTAACTATATCAGAATCAGAATTTTAGGTTTTATGAAGATTGAAGAATCATGAATAAGTTATGTATATATTATCGTCCTTCAATATCCATACAGTTGTACTAAATAAAAAAGATGTACGAATACGTTAATCATGGATAAAATTTATAGATATAACTTATTTATCATTAGATGAACTAGTATAGTTAATATATATGATATTATCAGTCACAATACGTATTGTAATCGAGAAAAACACTCGATTATAAAGTTGACGTTGTGTTGTAGCATGTTCGACTAGCAGCGCCCCGCTCCTCGGGTTTCACGACAGAAACAATAACTCGAAAAAATTATTGCAAGTATCATTTTTATAGAGAATTTTGCGCTCTACAAGTTTTATAATAGCTCTCGAAAAACAAATATTTTAGAAAATGACTGAAAAATCGAAATTTTTCATCTAAAATGAAAAAATCATATCTCAATAACGGTTCATCGTAGAAAGAAATGTGTAGAAGCAAAATTGGAGAGAATTTTGCGCTCTTTAACTTCCTCCATTCACTCTATATCAAAAAAATTCATGAAATATTCATGAGATATTCATGAAAAATCAAGTTTTTTCTGAAAGGTCAAAAAATCGAATAATTAGAGGTGTTTTCAGCGCGCTGTGTCTGAAACAGAGCTGATCAGAAAAATACACACCAACACTATTTTTAAAGATAATTTTGCGCTCTACATTTTTTTATAGGCTTAAAAAGCCTAGAAAAAAAGTTAATCGCTGTTGAAAAAAAGTTGTCGAAAAAAAACAAAAACACGAAAATTTGAGGTGATATTGTAAAATCTGTATCTCAAAATCTTTTGCTCGTAGAAAAAAATGATCTACAGTAAACTTGTAGAGAATTTTATGATCTTTAATTTTAGTAATGGGGTATCTAAGTGATCAAGAGCATAGAAAACGAGTTATTCGCGAAAAACCGAAATTCGCGCCATTTGTCCTCGAATAACTTTTTTTCCTTAAAAGTCTGGTTTTCCTTAACTTTTCACATAATGTTTGAAACATAAAAACGAAAGTGTATACAAATTTTCGTACTGACAGACCAAAATTCGCAGATAGTATGAAATTTGGTCTTATATGACTGGACTAGTAGCAAAATCTCAAGCCAGTGCTTTAGAAATTTCTACAAAAATATAGAATGAATATTCATTCTTTTTTTTTGCGTATCAAACGCCCAAAAAATTCAATACACCCAAACATATTTTTTTTAAATAATTTGAGCATTCTCGAATGTTCTGTGACGTCATTTGTTAAGATAGAAATTTTACCTATAATGGTTTCTGTATAATTAATAATAACTTTTCTGGTGTTGCTAACCGAAAGTATTTGACTACCATTATGTGGAGCGTCAAGCTTCTAGCTGTAATGATCATAGAAAAAAGGCAAGGAAAACTTAGTATTAATTTCATTCCAATGATAAAGTTTACTTTAATGAACCTCTATTGAAATTTTACTCAATAAAGCTATATCTAACGCAGCAAACAACGGGTTAAAATCGAGGGGACGCGTTTAGTTCGTGTGCACAAGGTTTTACGTGTATACATTTCCACCACGATATCTTACATTACAGACGCACTTTACGAGGTATTCCTGTGTGATGGGCACAAGGAAACAAATTGCATTCCTCTCCATACTGCTCAGATTGTGCTCGCACAAAGGTACCGCGTGGAACGGATATGACACCGTTATAAATTGTCTATCATAGTTCCGGCGAACGGCGAACACGAAAACATGAAAATGAAAAATCGTTGAATGTTCTATTACCATTTTTCATGCGAAGTAGATACGCCCTCGCATTACATCGCAGATCGGCGCTTTATTAATTCGACAAAATTCGCTCAGGGTTAAATTTTCACGATCAAATTTACGAACTCTGAATCGCTCCGGGTGGTAAATCCACATTTTTGTTTTAATTTTTCCATTGCAAATTTATATACATAGATGTTACTAGTAAGGTTCTGCTGTTTCATCCGGTTCGGCTTCTAAGGGTCATGACGTGATGATAAGTAGCTTATAAGCTTCATTAAAATATAGAATTTTTAAAATAGTTTCAGAGTTTAAGGCGTTCGGTTAAACGAACAAACTTTTCTGCTTTTATATATTAATATAGATAATATATTTTAATTTGAGTAACCGTTTTACAGTAATTATAAATATATACTTACATGTCATTATAAATATTCATGTAATACAAAACAGAATCATACAAAACATTAAAAATAATTTATTTTTTATAATATCTAGTAAACCATGACCACATTACGTAACTAAACACACATTTGTACGAATAAATAAGATTGAAACGTCTACGCGTGTACTCGCACTAATTGACACTTAAACCATGGAGTATGACACGAAAAAACTTGATGGTGATGGACTTCATTTTATTTTATCTACACTATCTACACCAAAGATATAATATTTCGATCATCTGCACTAATATTATAAAGAGGAAAGATTTGATTTTTTTGTATATTGTAAAAACGGCAATAAATTCAACCAAAATATAATTATAATTGTTAGTAGCATAGCTTTTTTTTTTCTACCAATCAAAACGTCTAATGTGCTGTTTGCAGTTCTTAGGAGCCAATTTGATTTTTATTCATCAACAATAATCGATTATCTATGAAAATTCGAAATCTTTACAGAGCTCGCCTGACCGTACTCACGCGTTTATTGCTACGTACGGGACCGTGCGCACGACGCTATTTAGTAAACGCAGCCATTTCGTGTGCGACTGTACCAGTCTGGCAAGTTTGTTCGTCAGCAGAGCTCTGAAAGGTTACAACCTGACGGTCGGTCGTGCGTATCGTCAGGACCGACAGTACGCACCGACGGTCAGGCGAGCTCTGAAACCGGCCAAGGGTTTAATGCAGATGCGGATCATATCATAGCAGATTTTTTAAGTTGCATATGTTAAAAAATTAAAACAACCGTGTACGAATTCGGAAACGAAAGTTTGTTCTCATAACATTAAATTATATGATTATTTAATGATCAAAATCTGGCGATAATATTAAGTCAACGAGCATTATGTTACTACTATATTAGATAGTAAATTCGCTTAAAATCAAATGATCGTATAGGTCGTTGGGGCACGTGGTCGCGTTGGATTGAATCGCTTAGCGACAATGTCGTTTCGGTTCGCCTCAAATTACTCGAATGGATTTTCGATATGCCGCCCATTTGAAGGAAAACCCTTTTAAGTTAGGTGTAAGCTCCCTGTGCAAATTGTAACCGCTAACACTAATGGCTGCACGTACTATCTATTACAGGGGCTTATCTACTGTCGAACTAATAATCGCTAATACTTTCCAAACTTGGACTCTATGAATTATCGAACTCTATGATAATGATCTATAATATGATAAGAATGGGATATAGTGATATATATAAGATATATATATAAGTGCCTATAGCCGTTATAGCCTATAGCCGTTATAGCCTATAGCCGTTATAGCCTATAGCCGTTCACCGTCAAACAATAGAATGTTTCTTCTGTTATAAGAAAGTAAAAGTTTCCTATAAAAGCCTTGTAGGAACAGACCGTTCATATAAGAGCTTACCTTATCTCTATTCCTAGAAGAAATAATAATTGCAAGATTGACTCTTCCAATATACTTTCTTTGACTGTGCCAATTCATTGTCACTGTAGTATTAAAAAAAAACCATTATACGACACATGATGAAATCTTAAAAATAGATAGCTATATTAATTGGTAATGTTTAATAAAAACAAATGAAATTATTATATTGGCTAAAATATCCGTGTCGTATCAGTTTTATATTATCTTTTATTTATTAATTACCTCTTATCACAGAATAGGTAATAGTACAAATATGCTAAGTAATACTTTTACTTAAAAATACAGGGCTCCACAAACTCCACATGCAATCTAACCATTTAATTTTCACAATAAATCTAGATTACATTTTCTTGGAAAATGATGAAAATTTTAAATGTATTGACATTTAACCAGGCCTCTTTCACTTCATGTACTTGCGCGCGCTAAGTGCCTACGCGCCGCTGTACTTTCCAAGGTACACATTCACGCGGTTGCCACCGACGCGAGCGCGCGCATTCACATTTATTTTTTTCTTCTTTGATCTCCGCCAGGAGTAATTGTGTTCCGTGTCTTTGATTTACATTTCGGAAAGAATAATAGGTATTATGCCTCGTAATAACATTTCTTTAACAACATTTTAGTTAACAACATTTCTTTATCTGTCACAACTCCCTGTAACTAAATAAAACTATTTTAACGGATTTAAGTTGTGTATTGATTTTTAATAAACCCAACTACCACGGCTGCTATAAAGGTGTCGAAACGATGGGTTTTGTTATAAAGCAATACACAATTTAAATGTGTAAAAACAGTTTTATTTAGTAACATAACAAATACTTACTTTACTCAATACTTACATACTTTACATAAATACTCTCCGCCGTTGTTCAAAATTTTTTTCACTATAGAACAATAATGTATCGCCAAATAATTTTATGTCGAGAACAATTTAGCAGCGAGCTCTCCGACTATTTCATCAAAACTGGATGTTTGGTCGACTTTGTTGTGTGGATTTGTGGACTAATGATATACACAATTTAAGCTTTTTTATTTGGTCTCTTCAGTGGAAATAGGAATAAGTACCTACCAATATGAAAACCTTTAGGTACCTACAAGGTTTTTTATCATTGCTCGTTACCTACTAGTACTTATTTACATCTTAAAAATCATGTTATTCTGATCAACTTGAACTGAGAAGTTGTAAGCTTATAGTTACTAGTTAATTACTTAATAAATAGTTACTAGCGGCTTAATTAGCTTTGTATTTTGGGACGGCCTAGAAAAACTCAGTAGTAGTAGCCCTGACTTTATTACTATTACTTCAATGTCACGCGGGCGCGTGCGGCTGCAGAGCAATAACAACTCAACGTTTGAACTATAAGGTATATTTTTCCGCTAAGCAGTTGGCGAGGCAAAACGGTAGGCATTTAAAAAAGTTGTGATGGTCTTTTTGTTAGGGAGTGATTTATCTGTTACGGTAGTAACTACTTATTAATCTGTGATTTAACTTTACATTTAAATATATAGGGGTTAAAGTATGAAATTGCCGATTTGTACTGAAAAATAAAAATTCGTTTTTTTTTTAATTTAACATATTTAGTTAATCAAAATAATTACCATTATTATCTATACATTGCTGCCATCTAATAGGAAGCTCATTTATGCCTTTGCGATAGAACTCTGGTGATCTAGATTCGACAAACTGTGTGAAAGCATTTTGCACTGCCTCCTGAGAAGAAAACTTTTTATCACGCAGAAAATTGTCCAAATCACGAAAAAAATGGTAGTCCGTTGGAGCAAGGTCTGGCGAATACGGAGGGTGACGAATGGTTTCTAATTGCAGTTCCTGTAGAGTTAAAACGGTTTCTCGTGCTGTATGAGGTCTCGCGTTATCATGGAGCAATAATGGTGAAGATCGATTCATAAGTCGGGGCTGTTTCACTGCTAGTTTCGCTATCATTGTTCGGAGTTCGGCGCAGTAGACATCTGCCGTTATTGCTTGACCAGATCGGAGAAAGCTATAGTGAATAACACCACGCTGAGACCACCAAACAGTTACCATTACCTTTTTATTGGTAAGCTTTGCTTTAGGACACTGTTGCGGCGTTTGACCTGGGGTCAGCCATTGCATTTTCCGCTTACGATTATCGTAAAGAATCCATTTTTCATCACATTACACAATTCGATCCAATATTCCTTCATTTCTGTATCGATTCAACAAGGCAACGCAAGTTTCAACACGCGTTTCTTTCTGCAGATCAGTCAAATCATGAGGCACCCATTTTTCATATTTTTTTATTTTATTGATTTGACGCAAATGAGTCAATATTGTTGGTAAGGTAACGTTAAACCATGCCGCTAATTCCTGGGTAGTTTGGCTCGGATCGGCTTCCACCATCTCTTTCAAATCATTGTTATTCACCTGTGTGGGCGGTCTTCCACGTGGTTCGTTCTTCAAATCGAAGTTTCCATCACGAAAGCGTTTAAACCAAAATCGCACAGTGCGTTCATTAGCAGTCCCCTCTCCAAACGCAACATTAATATTGCGAGCTGTTTCTGCCGCGTTAGTTCCGCGTCGGAACTCGTATTCAAAAATCACACGAATTTTCGAAGTATCCATCTTTATTGTCTAAGCTGAATAAAAAAAACAACTGAAAGTTGATAATCGAATGTTGCACATTTTTTAAAAGAAGAACTACATAGGTACCGTATGAAAAAAGTTTCACTCAAAAATCTCAAACCATGAAGGTTCTATGTCAATTCGAAGTACCTATTACAATAAAACGGCAATTTCATACTTTAACCCCTATTACTACTATTCCACAGTTATGAATAATTCTATATTTCTGTAATAATAAGATTATAATTATCCATAGACGAAAAAATAAAAGAAAGGTCATATATAAATGAATGTTACTAATTGAAAACGTTTCACTTAAGTTAAATGGCAAGTACCCAGAAGTCTGGAAAACTAATATTTTTCTTGAAAAGTTCGTATTACTTCGTTCGTATTTGTTTTTATTATGTACGAAAAGAGAATTTCTGCGATGTATTCGAGGACTCTTGTAATGATTACTCTGAAAACACTTTCGGTTGAGCTGCTATGAAATATAAATACGGGTTTGTCGCGTTTCAACCACTCTGTGCTTATTTAAAGTGTAAATTTTAAAACGTTGAACATAATAGTTATATGGAATAACACGAAAATCGCTTTAATAATAGCTTAAAAACATGAAATACAATACAGTGTTGGTATGTACACAAATTAATTGCGTCATTGTTCGTCATCATTGTTCACAATCTATGTTTGCACCCGATAACGCAACTAATAAATAATGGAATATTATGAGTTTCATCCGACATAGACTTTAAACTTTGTGTTGTCAGTGAGAACATATATGACGCTGAAACGTGGTCTCTAACTCCATAGTCTCAAACTTGGAAGTGGTCAAACGGCTCAACATCGCTCAACAAGCTATGATGAGGGCTATACTAAGGGTTACACTGCGAGATCGAATCACGAATGAGGAAATCCGTAGACGTACGAAAGTTAGTTGGATAAGTAAGTTAAAGTAGCAGTGGGCAGGTCACATTGTGGTGGCCCATTGATGTTCCAGTGGGTCCCCACAGGAGTAGAACGCAGCCTGGCTGCAGGAGATGGGTCCGCGAGGACATGGCGGTGCTTGTGGGGTCCGGGGATAAGGCCTCGCTGTGATCCCGGGTCTCATATTTGCCGCCGATAGTGGAACATGGGGTTTTAGTGCGGCATTGCCCGGTGATAGGTCACTTCGCCGGGCGAGTCACACATACGCCTTCGCCTACTACCCTCTTCAGCGAAAGACAATCCGTAAACTGTGATTCCCCCTTCTCAAAAAAAAAAGTGGGCAGGTCACATAGTACGGAGACTAGTGGGACTGAAAAGTTTTCGAGTGGAGGCTACAGACCGGCAAGCGCAGCATAGAACATCCAACCCACAAAGTGGGTAGATGACCTGATAAGGGCCTGATAAGGGTTGAGGGTGGTTCCAGGCTGCTTCTTACCGGTCCTATTGGAAAATTATTGGTTAAATACTCCCTCGTAATTTAAGATAAAGAGTTTTTATTGTTAAATATTTCTATTGTTCACAAAACAGTACATCACCATTATCCTAGAATATATTTGTAAGTTATTTCTTAATATATGAAGTAACTATACGCGTCGTTGGCCATAGTCATGATTAATTGTTTCACCCTTGTACATACTACATATATCATCTATCTAATATACAATAAATCAGCCCTAGTGAGCCACTCAACTTTTGGGCCACAAATTATTGGTTCAATAAATTGTGCCACAAACATGCGCAAAACATCAACAATTTCAGATACGGACTTGACAGGAACCAAATTAATGAAGAGCGGTCCGAGTGGATTTATTAGGGTCTCCTTGGAGCTTGCTCTCAACGATTAAAGTGCTAGAGTAATTTCCAGATTAGTGACGATATATACGACAGTAAATACAATCTTTATTTCAAAAAAATATATTTTTTAAGCAACGATAACTTTGATTGAAATTTTGCCTCTCATTGAACGGAGTGACAACTACTAAGGGTCAATTATTCGAACAATGAATAATTAATTTTGGTTAATTTATAATATTAAACAAGCTCCATTTATTTGTAAAAGTTAGCAAACTTAACACAGTTTGAATTCATAACAAGTTAAAAACAATTAAAATAAAGGTCAAATGTAGGAGAGGATTCATTCCCATAACAGTACTGGTTCTCCAGGGACATAACTTTAGTATTTAAATTTAACTATGTTCTACTATGTATTCAGTACAAGTTACCTAAATAACTTTATTCGGGTGAATTTCAACTTGTGTAGGTATCGCAAAACATGGTTAGTTTGACTTTTTAGCTATATGTATATGGTTATACGTAATTATGTATGATTAGAATAATACTGTAGATAGATAAAATGACTTGGTCGTTAATCAGCTCCTTTACACGTTTATGCGTGAATCAGTTTTTTCTCGTATTGTACTATTTTTATATTAAATTGTTAATGTGTCATAGACAGGCAGAGAGCAGAGGCAAAAGCAGAGAGTCAGAGACGAAGAGACAAAGTGCATATTAAAACCAGCTACGGTGCCCGCGACTCCATCTGCATTGAAAAGTAAAGGATGTAGCGCCTGATGAAATGTGTAAAGCAATACAATGCCGGACATATTTATTGCTCATTTGAGAGGCCTTTGGATCCTTATTTTTAGAAGATAGCTGGTGGTTGAATATTTAGCCTATGTCCATCCTGCAATTTTATTCTATCCATTGGTTAAAGAACCTTTTTTAATCGAATGAGAAGTTTCTGGCTAGCTATGCTCTAGTTTTCACTCATGGAAAGAGCGAGCGTTAAACGGGGAAGGTTTTTTATATATAATTTGCAGAAAAAAAAGCATCCGTGCGAAGCCGGGAGCGGGTCGCTAAAAATATCACCAAGCAGTTCTACCCAAACCCGATAGATAACGTCTACTACAATAGATAGATGTCGCTATCAAGTGTTATATATTTTTATTTTTCAACGCAGATGAAGTCGCGGGCACCAGTTAGTAAAAACGTATATAAAGATTTTGTACAGAACAGAAATATCCAGTGAAACGCGTCTATTTATATACTTGTTCATCTAAACCTCATTTTCGGACGCCGTTAAGAGCATTGCCGTTTAGTATTCAAACTAAGTACAGAACCTCGCCATTCAAATTGAGATACAGAGACTTTACAGACTCGTGGAAATACAGTTACAGTCGTTGAATGCCGCCAATAGAATTCAAAGGAACTTTTTGTGACAATTCTAAAGAGAAATTAAATTTTCCACTACATTAGTCGTGTGTGAACGCCGAGCGTTTTAACTTCGACACTGAATCACACTATTCAAACAACTTTACGGATTAAATCTAGTCTTTTTTATATGGAAATAGTTATTTTTCTTATAAAGTGGTGTCCCATATTTTTTACTTACTAAGTAATTACCGAATTTTATTTTTGTGATGGACTCTATTAACTACATATGTAAACCTAGAGATAAGTTAGAGACATTGTCTCCACACAGTGGGGTGATAAATAAAGAAATAAAAATAATAATATATAAATAGTAATAAAAATTATAACCTTTAGTAATTAACGAGTGTTAGAAAAAAATATTAAGTAGAATTGTAAGAATAAAACCACAAAAATGTACAAATTACAATAATATTGTAAAAACTGTACGTATAAAATATTGTTAAATATTTAGAAGTAACTATTAAAACTTTTGTATAGAAACAATATAAAATCTTCAAGTGCTTACATGCAAGAAAGCTAATTATTGTAAGATTTTTAAAGTCTATTTAAGACTCATAAAAAAAACATGAAATCAGAATGTTGTATCTAAAATCTTCTAATATATAAACGAAGCACGCAACGTCAGTGCAAATCGGTCCCTCATCAATTTCAGGTTTTTTTCCATAATCTAGGCCGTAATCGCGAAGCCGTGTATCTGGGCCATTTAACCAGCTTACCGCTGCGATCGCAACCGACCGATTTACTGGAAAAGGGTGACCGACTTATTTTATAATATGATTAGGAGTGTACAGCTTAGTTATTCTTGACACATATTTATTCTCGTGTGTTTTCTACAGAAGTAATTTCTGATACATTAGGCAGTGTTAAGTTCTTAAACTATGGTCTGTTCTCTTTTGTTAAAAAAAACTAAGTTAGTCTATGGAACAATTGTCAACTAGACTAGAAAAAGTAAGTTAATAAGTGTGTTGTAAAAAATTATAAAAATGGTGATTGTAAAGTATCAAACTATGTTAGTAAAAAAGTCAAAATTATAGAATTAAATAAAGAGTGCAAAAATTACGTGTTTCAATAAACACCACAAACAGGCAGCATGTACATCAAGGTAAGATATTGAGGATGAAGGAAGTTCTTGACGTACTGAAAAACAATTTTTTTATGTTAAGGTCGACAGACAGTCAACCAAAACAACAACGCGTTCAACAATTGCACTCGTTCTGTTATTTCACTCTGTTAGTCATCTGAAAGCGGAGAGGTTACAGCAACCAAAGGTGTCACCTAGCATCTGACTGCAAAACTTAGTTTGCTCTAATTTTTGTGGTGTTTAGTGTCCGAGACGCAACATTAGAAGCTTATATTAAAAACTAATATTTCATTTTTATTATTTTATTTTTATACCTGGGCCTTGACCTCTTGTTGCTATAATACTTTGGCCAGACGTTAATTTTTTATGTTTATTTTAAATGATTCTCGGTAACAGTATAATTATGTAACTTTTTAGATAACCTTACAGAACAATTAAATGCCCGCGCCACAAATCTATAGACATTTGCAATTTAAGATGAGTCTTACGGATTGGAAATTACCTTTTAGGCATTTACAGTTAAGGTTACCACAATTTATAACGCATATAATGATATACCACACAAAATATCTTATAAATTAGAGATTCAAATCCTAAATCCTAAATAATTTATATTCCTTGTTGGACATTATATTGTCAATAAGTTTTATTATATCTAGTAACATAGCTAAGACGGCGACAGTGTGTTTATGTTTAGATACCTCTCAAATCTTAGTCACCCTCGACGTCTCAATCCCTTCATGCCGCCTTCAGGGCTAAAATCACGTCCGGCCAGTGATTTTCCATTTATCGATCTTTGTCATACTCCAGTGAATGCGCAATTAGATGTAGTATTCTCGTGAAGTCATAAACTAACCCATTGAATAATGGTGTAATGTTAACCTTAATATAGTTAAAAGTTAACCTTAATATGTTTGAAGCATCTAATACTGCAGTAACCAAACGGAATGAGACAAAAAGTCTCAGTAGTTCTGAGTACATTGTTTTACAGCACAGAACTAGTTAGAATAAGCGAAATATTCAAACGTTTCTTTCTCTGGTAGGATGCAAAGAAGTAATGCAAGGAAATAAGACTTTATCTTAGGTCGGGTACCTATATATTCCTCTTTCCATTAGTTACAACCGCATTAAAATCCGTTGCGTAGTTTAAAAAACCTAAGCGTACATACGTAGGGACAAACAGACAGACACGGCGGCGGGGGTCTTTGTTTTTTACTATATAAAGAAATATGCTAACTATTATCAAAGCCGTTCCTAGAATCTCCACAAGTGTTAACTATAATAGTACTCATGGCCCAAAATTTGTTTGTTTATATCACCCCGTTAAAGTGTTTTATGTTATTTTTAAAATGTTACAGACCATACCCTACCACCTATTTTAATTATCAAATGTATTTTATAAATTGAAAGATTATTCTGATTTTATTAGCGAAAAAATAGGACATGAGAATCGTATGGTATTCTTTTAAAGATGAAACCGTAAAGCTTTTGACAGCCCACCGTAAAAAATGACAAAGAGAGTCTTATATGAAGATTCCTTTCTTTTTATTTAGGCACCCAGTCCGCTCGTAAAATGTAGAAGCCTACTAATAAAATGTGTGCACGAAGATTGTATTCAACTCTCCCTTTGTGGAACTCAAGTCGTTTTTTGAATAACAATAGAATTTAATTTAAGCTCGTGTGCCATTTTCATACTTGCCTTTGAGGCCAGCTGGCAGTTTCTTCGATCTGCAAACAAAATCAAATATCTATATTTTCTAAGTTTGTTTTAGACTTTATTATTTATTTAATTTGCCACAAAATATTGTAAAATAATTAAAAATAGTCTACGTACACTGATCACATAAATTATTAAGAAAAACCATAAAACATCATACCGAAACATAAACCTATCCCTACTGGTAGAGACACTTTTTCATATATGCCCATTGTTCGAAAATTCAAAAAATATTATACAGTCACATGTGATAAATGTTTTAAAAACTGTCCACATATCCAAATATTTGTGTCAAATAGTATTCCCACTAGTGGTTCACAATTTATAGTGCAGGTCAATGGTACAAAAAACTTACGGCGTTGTTTCTAACTGATCCTACTTGAAAATTATAAGTTTATAAGGTAGGCCTATGTCCAGCAAAGGATATAAAGGATAGGTAGCTGGAATGATGATATAAATATTGAGTTAGATATGTAACATTTATAGTAAGATACTTACATGAAATAGATACATATTACTACACTCAAATGAGTTTATTTCTTTAACAGTTGTTTAGAACGCAATGTTAATCTTCCTTGCCGATTCTTTATAAAATTGAATTCTTACTGACTCTGTATACGTAACCAATAAAATTTATTTTTTGCCTCGAACAAAATGCCGCAATAAATTGCGATAAACCAATTTACCCCAATAAACGATTTCAGGGAGGGCTTTCATGTTTCTTTCAAGTTTTATGGTCATTTGAGAGCAACCTCTATAAATCCACGCTGCGAGTGATTCCCTTATCGGAGTTGACCACTCGAAAAAACATTTAGGATAGAAGGCAGTCTCCATTAACCTACAATATTATTCATTTTATTCATCTAAGCGCGGTTGAAACTTCGTTGTTTAAACTGTATGATGTAAAATCAGTAGGTACATGGTATAAAGTAAGATCCTAACTTTTCCTCTGCTGTGTAAATTTAGAGGTGGTTAATATAACGCATAGCGTAATATTATAGCGTGCTATTCTTCCCAGGCGCATAGCGCCAACTAAACGTTATAACGCTACGTTATCACAGATAAAATAAGTTACTGTACGTTATGCCGCAATGAATGACAACGCGCGATCTCAGGATCGCGCCCGGCAACTGCGTAGCGCGTAGCAAGCAGTTAGTGTAGCTGATGTCACGTTATAACATTGTTTATTAGTTATCGCGTGCGCACTGTTGTTATCAGGCGCTCGGTTATCTAAATATTATTTCGATTTCAAAAATAATATTTTTTTATAGCACGCGGTCTGTCCAACGAGCGACATGTAATATATAGCGGATTTAGCGTGCTGCATGATTCAATGCGCGTTGCGGCCGCCCACACGCTTCCAAATAAATAGCACGTTATAACATAGCGTTTTTAGTAGCGCGCTAGAAATTTATAGCTTATAGTCTGTAGCACGTTATTTTTTATAGTTGTTTTGAACAACTTAAGTCTGTATGTATGCGCTAATCTCGCAAAGTTGTAAACGGATTTGTCCCTGATTATACCGATGGAAAGAGGAATTTCTGAGGATGGTTTGTGTGTATAATTCATGAATATCGTTTTTATATTTACCGATTTATCGCGGTTTCTGTCAAAGTACGCTGCTCCGAAGCGTGGCCGGATTCACAAGTATACAGTAACTATCTTGCTATTAGGAAAACGGCTCGCTACATCTTCTATCTCATTCCTATTCCTATTTGGTTAGCTAAATAAGGGCTAAACAAAAAGTCGAGTAATTTTTTTTACCTATTAAAAGGTTAGGTTATTAGGTTAGCAACCTATTAAAAAACAAATTATTAATACCTAACACAATATAATAAGTACTCGCAAATTAATTGCACAAATCCATTAAGAAATTAAATTAGGAATAGTGCAAAGCTCCACAGAAATTACTACGATATTTTACACAGTATAAATTATGTTAAAAGTGATCAACGTGTTTAAAGTTTAGACAGACCTGAAGATCCTTAGGTTGCTCTAAGATTTAATCTAAACTGTAGATTTTTTTCCTATAAAACAAATACTTTTAAGAAAAGGCTGGGAGTTCTCCCCAAAGGAAAGCGGGAGTTGTTTTCATTATTGTTTTTGTCTCACACTCAGATAAAATAAGAACTGAAGCCGGTAAAACTACGCCTTTGTGTAATAATATACTTGTGAAAATGCCGAATTGCGTAGTGAAAAGGTTTAAAAACCAGGTTTCAAAAAATAAAAATCACGATGGACTCACATTTCACAGGTAAGTAAACTTGGAAAACAATATTTTCAATAAAAGCAAACAATTGAGGTTAGCATGGAACACAAAAACTCAATACAGTAAACGGCCTATTCTAGAGGGGAGATGACATTTACGCACTATCCCTCGTCGACGGGGACAGTCGACAGGTGAAGTGACTTATCACCGGGAATACCCACTAAAACCCCCCGGATTCCACCATCAGCGGTGATGTATGGGTCCGAGATCACAGCGAGACCCGATCCTCGGATCCCCACAAACCGCTATGTCCGCTCCGGACTCAACTCACGGCAAGTGTTCGCCTCAACACATCTTTATGATACGGCTTGACTATGTTGTTCGCAAAATTCTGTCTATAGTTCTTATTTGGTCTGTCTCACAGTGAAGCAACGCGTGCGCCCTCGTAATTTTTACATAGTGTCTTGTTCAAATAAATGTAGTTGATATTTTACTTTATATGGAAGGAAACGTTTTCTATATCCGTGTTCTTTGTTACATAGTTGTTTTTAAATGCTTGGAAATTGCAAAATAACATCTCTGGCTCTTTTATATACTACGTCACTGGTGTTGTAGAATGAACCCGATTTCCAACTAATGAATTACCAGCTGCAAATTAATTTCAAACACCGCTGCGCCACCTCGTCGAATAACAAATATTCTATGCAATGAATTCAATGGGTAAGTAGATATATCTACATATCTGTATCGAAAAGAAGGTAGACATATTACTAATGCCAAAAATATATTAGTAATAATACTTGATCCGCCGCCGGCTTCGCAAGGATAAATATTTTTCTATAAATTATACCTACCTATAGTTATACCAAATCTTCGTCGTGTATCGCTCTTTTTATTAGTGAAAACCATATCAAAAGGTGATTTAGAAGTTAGCGGAGCAATAGTACATACTGTTTACGGTTATTGTTAAACGAGTTTCTGAGAATTTTATTTATTTTCTGAATTTTTAAAGCGAAAACAAGTTGTTAATATGCCTAAATAAAATTAAAGTAATACGAATAATGAATGACAATAAAACAATTTAACGTAGGCACATTTTCTAAATCCTTATGTTGCAACTTTGCAAGTACCTAACTAATAATTTTCTTCTAGTCAATGGCTTACTATTAACTACATTTGCACAGTTAAAGTGACAAGTACTTGTCACTTTCACTTTAAATTAGCACAATCATTTACTATAATACGGTCTGTCTGCGACCAAAACCTTTGTTTACGAAAGCTTGTAACTTAGATTCCAAACAATGGAAAATTCATAGAGCGGTCGGTGATATGAATACCGCATTAATATTCATCCAAAATTCATTATTTGCTTATATAATTTTGTTTGATTGAAGAATAATGAAAACCCGTGTTTGCCAAACAGTTTCTGGCTTATATAACATAAATATAAGATTTTTAATTGATCATTCCTTATGTCACATTATCCCTTAGGTTAAGTAGTAGGAGTGGGAGATATTAATGAGATACTGAGAAAAAATAATTTCTAAAAAGATATTGAAAATAGAGGTTCTACTTAATATCAAAATCGAAAATAAAAACTTTTTTCGTAGGACTGTCGTAGGACGTCCATGGCTACGATAATCACACGATTTCTCTTTATCTATTAATTAATTATTATAATATCTATAGATATATTCATTTAAAATAACATTCCTCCATCGACAATCTATTTTCTCGCAGTAAGACAAATGTGCATTTACACAAAGAAGTTTGTTTTTGAGTGCATCTCAACGTTGAAATCGTCGAAGACATTTAATTCATTTATCAACATCACTGCAATTCGACTTGAAAACCACAACACCGATTGTGTTATGCAGTAAGACCCACCCCCTACTCTCGCGACTCCCTAAGGAATAGCGACGCTGACGTAGTGAGGGAGGGATATAAAAAATTACCTTACGACTGGGATCGGCACAGCTGAGCCGGGGTGCATGTGCATGCCTGTCTGCGACTTGATAAATTATTACGAATTCAATGCGATGAAATTTCCTTTCAAAAACAGATTACGTAAGAGTCTGCATATTGAATTTGGGGAGTGGAGGCAGGCCATCATTACATTTCCTCTTTTTTTTTTCAATAAACCTTTAATCCATTTATATGTCAAAAATACGTTTTTTTGCATGCACTACTTTATATTTTTGTACATTAAAAAATTTATATTTTTCATTTAAATTTTGTATAAAAAAGATATTGCGTTTTCCTCGGTAATCGCAGTTGAAGGCCGACCTCCATGAATGTTGTCAACAGAGAATAAAGTCCATGATCAAATTCAATGTAACAAGTAACAACGTCTCACGGTTCTCAGATTAGAGGCCTACCTCCCAAAAGCGTTTCGAAGACGAACAGCGCAATCATGACTTAAAATCATACGGTTTTCTTTCATTTTGAGATCAACAGACAGGCTGACTGGTGGTCTACTTGATGGTAGGTGGCTACCGTCGCCACAAATAACTCCTGCAAGTGCGTTGCTGACCACAGTGAGAATAAGAATGGAATTCGGACAGGGAAATGGGCTCTGCGTTGGGTTTATTTGATAAATAAGCGGCAAATTACACACTTATTCCATTAATCATTCATTCATACAAACGAGCCACGGTGTTATCGATTCAACAACAAAAATTAATGAAAATACGAGTAATACGAAGTTCAAGTACTAGAAAATATTTAATATATTAATTGACATTTAAGACAAATGACGTTCACGTTAATTGACATATTTCTTTTTTATTTGCTTTGTTATGAAATGACACCCCTTATCAAACACTCCAAAATTACTTCGTCAACCGTCACTATTGATTTTATAAAAAAAATCTTAAAAATTGTATAAAAAGAAATCTACGTATCTCAAACTTCTCCCTGTACATTACTTGTAATAAAGTATAGGGATAAAAATGAAGATATTCCTCGAGACGTTGCCGATCCACTTCAGTTTTATATTACCAATAAAATATATCCTGCTTGCTAAGCAATAATATCTAGATGGTACACTAGTTTGAATAAAGATATAATTGAAATGCAATTTTGTATGATTTCATTTTTTTCAAGTAAACTCAACACTGATATTAATCTATAATTTGACATAAATAAAAATAAATATTTATAAATAAATAAAAACTCTCTTTTAATGTCTTTAGTCTGTCTCTCTCCTTGGTTATTTGAAATGTGATATTTTTATGTAGTCTTCATTATCTTTTCATGAGTTTCTCGCTCTTTTAAAAGAATTAAGTGTTATTAAAAACATTTAACTAAAAAGATAACAATGGCATAGTTATCTTTTTAGTTATACTTTTAGTAGTGACAGGGCACACTGTGTTCGCAATCATTTGGCCTACCCGTCTGGCGGCAGTAACCACTCCTTATATTAAGAAACCAACGAACATTTTAGATAGGTAATACATATCTTAACGTGCTTACCAAATTGCACAAAACTTCATCACTTCTTATATAGAGTAGAAACAATAATCACAACGACCTAATTCTTTTACGAGTAGGTACAACATAAAACGCACGTGTTGGGAGTCCTATAACGGAAAACTGTTTTCTTCAGCTTGACTTAATCCACATATTCACTACTATGTGGGAGAAAAAAAAAAGGTTTAATTTAGATATAAGCGGCTCTTTGATGAAACAATTTAATGTTGTGTTTACCTATTGTGAATGCAAATGTTACTATCTGTCTATTTGTTTCTCAATGAATTTTGGTATCAAAATCCCTAAGGTATATTTAACTAGTTATTTTAATTAGCTCCCAAAGGAGTACAATAGGAATTGTGGTATGTGGTATCCTTAGTTTGTATAGATAATTTATCCTTATAGATAATTAAAAATTGTATTGAAGAATAAAATTATTTTCTGTAAAAATAAAAAACATTAAATTTAGAAAAAAAATGTTTATACATTTAGTACTTTATAAAAAAACATTAAATAAGTATGAACTTAGTTGAAATTAGACCCGCTGCCATTTATCTAACAGCAGACGACTTGCGATCAACTTGCGACAGGCGAAAACTTTCTATCAATTTGTGCAATATCACACTAAATCGTGTTTTTGGTATCACGTAACTCATAAGTCTGCTGTCGTCTGTTTGACGACTGCTGTTAGATAATAAGGCAGCTGTAATGGGTTGAAAATTTACGTTATTTGTCCTACCTCCCGCGCTACTGGTCTTTAGCAATTTCTCAGGCAATATTAACAATTAACTTGAATGTAAGTTCATGCAGGCAATGTAAAATTTCATGCAGGCGAAGCGGTAGACAAAATACATTTCATAATACAATGACAAGGTGATGCATTATTTTTTTACATTTCAACATTTTTTTTGCATATGAAAAAGGTGTTTTTTTTTACATTATTGTATTAATAAAATTTTTGTATTTGCACAAATAATGGCTAAAATAAGTAATAGACTTGATATATAGAATATTAACCGTAGCGCATCACACGCTAACGCTAATCAGTTACAGCGACGTACTGGCACGCAATAGATTTATCCTCAACTTCTCTGATACAAAACGATATTTGAACACGGTACACACCGATGTCTAGTACGTATATACTGGCAAGTTATAAAAGCAATATTATATAACTTATACATTACTTACTTATACTTATTTTGATTCGTGCGTTATATATCTCTCACAACATGTTATAGTAGTTTTATATAATATCAATCAATGAATATTTAAGGCATACTGCTACTTCGTCTTGGAGTGTATATACCATATATATATAGCCATAGTATATTGTAGGCAAACACTTTTTGGCATTCTGCTTCTTATAGTTATTGAGTGCTTTATAAGGTCTCAATACATTCAGTGCCGGATAAGTTACGTAGCAAAAGTAGCAATTGCTACGGGCCCCACGCATTGGGGGCAATGCTTGAGCGTAAAATAATTTTTTAGCAAAAATATTTTTAGCAAAATTACAATTAATTACAATCAGAAAAAATACGCTTTATTTTAACATTTAAAATCCATGTAATCCATTAACACCTTAAACTGAAAATCCTAATACAAACCAAAGGCCTCTTGATAGAATTTCAAATTCAATAAAAACTGAATATTAAGGTGTGAATACATAACAAAGGAATTGCATTTTAATGCCCTTTTTCATCGGTGACTCGGGTATTTTGAAGGGTACAATAGAGTATAGAGGAGCGTGGAATGAAAAGAAATTCTTTTGTGCAAAGATAGTTCGATCTCGATTCCTAATCACGGGATTTAGTTTCAGCCACCGTCTGAAATGAATTGCGCAACATTCCTAGCCGGAGTCTTTCGATGCTTCAGTTGGGTGTGATGCAAATCAATTAAGTGCTCCGAGCTCTTCATTTTGTAAGGGAACACCACGAATAAGTTAATACCAGTATGCTCATTTTCATCTACAAATCTACAAATTATGCAAATTTCGCTATATTACTGGGAATCCTTTTGTTGAATGAAGGCTGACAACCCTCTTGATGATAGCTGGCTGCCGTCGCAAGTTATGTGAACACTCACCATTGGTACAGTCTGTTTTTTATCTATACTTCTATACTAATATTATAAAGAGAGAAGATTTGTATGTTTGTAATGAAAAACTACTGGACCGATTTTAAAAATTCTTTCACCTATAGAAAACTACGTTATCAGCAAGTAACATAGGCTATATTTTATAAAGTTACGCGGGCGGAGTCGCGTGCAACTGCTTGTAAACAATATATTTCAACTATTTCTTATTTTTTTCAATGGCGTTTTATGTCATCAACATCTCAGCCGCAGGACGTCCACTGCTGGACATAAGCCTCACCATAATTTTATATTGCACATAGCTCTCCGTACTATGTGTCCTTCCCACTCTCACTTCAACTTGCTGATCCACTGACTTATGTCGGTAACTTTCGTACGTCTAGGTTCTCCTCATTTCTGATTCTATGTCGTAGTGTAACTCCGAGCATACATATAAGGGTTGCTATACATATAGTCGGGCCGGTATAACCGGGCGGTAGAATCGAATATGGGCAGATGAACGTTTGACAAATTGCTATACTTATAGCCGTGTCGGAAAAGCCAGGCTGTAGACATAATATGTAGATGAACGTTCGGCAAAAAGGCCTCTTGGCCTACTTGCGCAGTGTGTGTGTGTACTATACAAAACCCGGGTGACTGTGCCGATCGGGTAAGCCGAATAAAAGTCGAACATATGTAGAAGGTACTTCGGGTCGGCATTGTTGTTCAAAAAAATTGCCAAATGAAATGTGCCGGCCCGACTATATGTATAGCAACCCTTACGAGAGTACGAGCTATGGAGAGATCCAAAGCTCGTTGAGCGAAGCCCATATTATAATTCATTATAGCTAATTCTCCCTAATTATTATTTATGTGAACAGAAATTTAATATAAAATATACTAGGTAATGAGAATTCCGCTTCTAATGGAATCAGCAAAGCGTAACTGTTGTGCTTGCACAAAATATTATTAAAGCAATAAATGCGGTTCTCAAGGGGCCAATATAGAAAAGACAATAACATAACAAAAGGTCAAGACGTAAGTAGAGATAGCGTAAAAATATCTAATTGAATTTTTCATCAGAGTCCAGAATTGTTTGGCGCTTTATTAAACTCGTTGAATGAGGCAAATGGGATCTAGATGGGGCAATAGGGACTTGATTTGCATTACCAAGATGAACGCGCACAAAGCAGACTCCTAGAGTAAGGAATTCAATGAAGTCAAACGTCTCTAAAGGTCTTGTTATACTTACATAAGATTGTAAAATAAAAATTCAATGATTATTAACAAGTTACGTTACAAATTTTATTGTCTTTAAAAAGAATAATTACTTTTTTTAATTCGGTGACAATTCCAGAGACCACTTTGGAAATGAACTTTTCAGGCAGCCTGGAATCGAACCCGAGACAAAGCAACTATATACTCATCCAATGTGTTCGTCAATATACCGTACAGTGTACACAATAAAAGTACACTGTTTAAAGATTTTTCATCATAAAGGATTGACTGAACAACATTATATGTAACATATAATATTATTATCACGAATATCACGACACTAAACAGACTTACAATATGAAGAAATGTTTGATTTATACAACGGTTTATTGACAATGATAAAGGTTCATATTGGAGCCGACATCTTGTTACATGGTTGAAAAATGGCACTGTGTCAGTACAACGATAAAACGTTGCTACACGTCATATTAGCTTGTTTTTCGCTGTATATTTTTTCGCACTTCTATTTCTTTTCTGTTCGCCGCTTTTTCGAAGCCATTAAAGAAGTGGTGATGTTTTTTCCACAATATTAGATTAATGTTTACCCAAAAATACAACGGCGCCCAACACCCTATGTAGCAGTTACCGGCAACTTTGTCATTAAGTATATAATAGTTCAATAAAATTAAAGATTTCAATTAAAATGTACACATTGTAATAACATTATCAAAATGCTGTTTATTAAAAGTGCAGATTGTGTTTCCGACTCCGTAAGTAAGTAAGGGATGTCAGAGGCGGACGGTACCCAAAAAATTGGGGTATAAAAAATAGTTTACAACCTATTCTCAGACCTACCGAATATACTAGTCCAAGCGGCGCACGTAAAAAAGGGTGGTGATCCAGAATAAGTACAAAAATGGACTTTATAACTTTTTGGATATTAGACAAATAAGGAACCAACGGTCTGGCGACCTATAACTTAACTAATTTTTTACACAAAAAATTTCAAAATTCGCTCAAGCCATTTCGGAGGAGTTTTGTTACAAACACTGTGACTCGAGAATTTTATATATGAGATGTAATAAACAAAGTTATACAAAAATGTCATATTAGGATATAATTATAAAATTTATAAAATGCTTCTTATTTATCCTTAATTTAATTTTATATGTGAGATCTTAAGTAAATAGCTTTAAATTTTCTCTAAAAGCGTCTCAAATAAGCGGTACAATATTATCAGGTTATACTTACGCAAAATACGAGTAACTTTACAATTTCCTGCATAATGTAGCAGTTTAAGGTGAAACAAAACAGACTGGAAGGTAACTTGTTTATTATGTTTTGTATCGAGTGTTGTTTCAATGTTCTTAAACCAAGAACAAGATGTTAGAATTGCAAATTATATACTAACACAGTTTCGAACTAACAAAACTCACATAACAAACCAAAGGATTTATTGATGTAAGATTTAAATTACGAGTATTACGAGTAACACAAAATTTTTACTTCACTATTATATATATTATATCATCTATACTAATATTATATAAAGAGGTAAAGTTTGTTTGTTTTTGTTTGTTTGTATGTAAGAGGTATCTTTCCCAAATTCATCAGAATATCAGATGTGAGTGAAAAGTCAATTGTTTAATCTAGATTTTATTTTACAGGCATCGTTTATGGACTGTGACTCGTTTCTAGAGACAGAGAATCCGTAAAGACATTAGTGAGCCACGGCGAGTGACTTAGTTTTGCAGGATACGTGAACGCACTACGATATGTATTATAAAGAGAGAAGATTTGTATGTTTCTAATGAATAAACTCAAAAAACTACTGGGCTGATTTCAAAAATTCTTTCACTTATACAAAGCTACATGGTTAGGGAGTATCTAATAGGTTATTTTTTTATAGTTACGCGGACGAAGTCGCGTGCAACGGCTAGTTATATATAAAAATGTTAAGTGGTTTGAGTACGATTCAAAAACTTGGGAATAGGTAGACCGATTTTAATTCAGTTTTCACATATGAAAAGATAAATAAACGGGAAAAAATTATTTATAAAAATTTGCACCCCGGGCAAAGCCGGGAGTGGGTGGCTAGTTTAGTCATAAAATTATGACAGTCGATCGTCACTAAGTTAACATGAACAAAATGACTATGACCATTACAGTTGAAAAACCACTTAGTAGAAACATAAGTGTCAAACAACACGACGAGGACAATGGGATCCCCAAATTAAGTTAATTGCATTTGTAATTGGCCGAGCCGACCGCCGCAATAAAAGGAAAATATTTTTATTCCCCCAAGACGAAACTCAGTCGGACTTGTGGAATTTTAATATGAAAATTTTACATGTTGACAGGAGCAAATCATTCGAAATTTATAGATATAAAATATTCCTGTTTAATTGGTTCTTTGTTTATTACCGTTTGAAGTGCACTCCTGTTCAGCGAAAAATTAAATTGTCTTGGAAGGCGTCGATCGACTATAAAATACTAGCAAGCTACAAAGTCTCATACAAAACAATACCCAATAAGTGGCATAACTCTTAACCTGTATATCATGCATTCACATCTATTACAAACTATATAAGAAAAAGTCTTAAAATTTACATACAGTTTTTACAAAATGAAACTTATAACAGGTCATAAGATGTATCATAGATTACGCATCTAAATTATGTGTTTTATGTACATAATAAATGCATCTAATGGAGCACTTTGGCATGTTTGCGGTTAAACGGATTGAATTATACTAATACAAAAGCGCAACCAAATTTTCAAGTGGTTGCTCATTTGTTGAGGACTTTCTTGTAGCCGATTGTGTATCTTGTAGTCGATCGACGCTTGAACGCCTTTATATTTTACTTGAATTGTGGATAAAGATACATACTCAGTAAAGTATGTATACTTTTTTACTTTTAACAATCAACTAGCTTATAATGCAAACTAATTAAGAAAACACTGGCAAAAAGGAGTTGAGGATAAAAGAAAATATTATCTTTCATTGGATGAGCTTCTACAAGATTGTCACCGAGCTAATAGGCTATTTTCAACCATTTTCACGGTTTATTCAAAGGGTGGACACTTTTATTCGCTTCGTTAACGGAAGAGGAACGCAGACTCGGTGTTTATTTAAATTTTTTATTCTTTCTATTCGTGGAAAGCATTTAAAACTGCTAGAAAACAGGCTTCAATTAAAAATTTCCTTGCTTTCTTTTCTTGGATATAATTATTTCGCCCTGTATTAATTGAAGTATTCAAATGAATATTATTAATGAGACTTCAATATTAAACTATTTTATATATATATATACCCAACAGCACCAAATCTATGTATGCAATAGTATTACAACCAAACTATGTGTATATTGTAAATGAGTAACGAGTGTGTTCATCAATATGCGATTTATGAAGAAAGAGTCCATATTACAAGTCATTTTGAGAATTGAAACCAACTTCACGAAAGCTTTAAAAACAGATGAATAAATTCAAAAATTAAATGGTTTTTCTTTTTAGTTCGTGGAAACAAAGTTATCTAAAGAAAATAGAAGTGCCGTCTCATTCAAAAAATACAAACGTTTGTTATGAAAGTCAACATTTTGCCACAAAAAATATATCCACTGAAATGTTCCGAACAGTCGTTGTCGACAATTTTTATCTGAATTGAGTAGTGAAGAATTTAACAAACTAAATGTTAATTTTAAGCATTTTTCTGTATCCAGGTCAGTATCAATACAGCCCAAATACCAATTTGTTATCATAATCATCATTTGTGTCTCTCCACTGCTGGATGTAGACCTCTCTCAAGGCTCGCCACCACGCACAGTCTTCTGACCTTCGCATCGAAGCCTTTCAGCCTTTGTTAAGACTTATTCTCTTTCATCTTTTCTTCCTTTTAAGAAGTTAATTTACCAACTTAGTTAGTTTAGTTAGTTTAAGTGGTTTAGTTTAGTTTAGCATTAGTTAGTTAGTAAGTTTACCGCAAACCCGAACCGGGTGCAAGTCACCCGGCCGACAAGCAAGTTATCGCTCTACAAAACGGATGAACTTCTTATTTGAAGCTAGTAAAAATTGTTTTTTCTTATAAACCGTAGGTATATAATTTTATATACATTTAGTAAAAAGCAGTTATTTTTTATATTTCAATTTTATTTATTAGTATAGATAATTGGTGCATCGACATTCGAACCTGCTACTGCCGTTAAGCTTACATGCGAATTCTCTTGTCGAACGAATCCGATAATCCAGTATTTGGGTAGTCCTTTTCGGTAACATTCAATAAGACGGGTTCAGCGTAACATTTCATGGCTCTATAAATCAAGAAAATGGGATCTTTGCGGATGTCATGTGCCACATCATTATCAGTCATTTCTCATACACCTACCTCATACCTTAACCATTACATGTTCCCCATATTACCTGTGTAAGGGTAGCTTACATTTTATCACTATCACTAAATAAGTAATTAGTAAAATTAAACCACAGCGTTTTATCTATATAGTTACTAAGCTTTTAATAATTAGTTACAATCATAGTCTTGCTATATTAGTCATCGTTATCATTGGCTAAAAATCTATTTTTGTTTTTATATAATTTAACTAGCTCTTGCACGCGACTTTCCCCGTAACTTTATAAAAAATAGCCTATGTTACTCCCTGATGTAGTATTTGAGTTTGTTCATCTCTTCAACAAAGATTATGAAAATGTGATTTCTAATTTACTAATTTACACAAAGTTTATAGGTACTTAATAAGATTTTTGTAGTACGCGGTTATAAAGTTAGCAGACGAAGTCGTGAGCAACATTAAAGACAATTATCTTTAATGATTTATATTGATTATTCGTTTTAATGATTTAGGAAATTTTAATTTAGGTTTTAATTTATTCACTAAGTACACACACCATCATATTACTAATACTAAAGAGAGCCAAGGACGTATAAATAATATAATTAATCGTCAAGATACGATCACCTTAATATCCGGTACCAATGGCAATATCCGTTCAACATTTATCAGTCACTTTCACTAATTTAGATTTAGGAAACTTAAGTTAAATAAAAGAGTCTGGCTTGAACCAATTTTGTTTGTGCAATTTGTTCGTTTCCTACAAAAAGAAATTATTAACGTGATAGGAATCGTAAACATTTACTTATTTTGTCATACTACAGGGTCAGCAAGGATAAGTATCTCACCTAATAGACCAATGATACAGAAAGATAAGTACCGTAAGTTTCAATGAGAAACTTAAAAATGTTACATACTCGTATGTGAATAAATTAAGCCTAATTTTATGTCGTGGCAAAATAAACTGAATTCGGCAATTAAGAACTGGGCAGTATATACATAGATATTTGGTTGGAGGCACTTTCAAAAGAAATAACAGATTTCAGAGCCCATTTTACTGTTCATACCTTATTGTATCAAGTTCGATTAGTTATTAATAGAATTTAGTTTATTAACAAGTATTTATTAATAAAATTTAGCATTTAAAACTTTCATTACTTTTAACCGCTTTATAAAAAGTGTGATAAAAGTTAGGAAAAACAGAAATTAAATTAAATTTTTAATCATCATCATCTCAGCCGCAGGACGTCTAGCCCTTATGTCCCTGCTAGACATTATGTATCGTCGGATGCAGCCTGAATCCTGTGACCTGTGGCCCTTATCAGATCGTCTGTCCGCCTTGTGGGTGTACGTCCTATATACGCTGCGCTCGCCAGTCCGTGGCCTCAACTCGTACTATGTGTCCTGCCCACTGCAATTGTAACTTACATGTCCGCCGGCTTATGTCAGTAACTTACGTACGTCCTACGTCTAATTCGTTCTCGCTGTGTAACCCCGAGCATAGTCTACTCCATAGCTCGTTAAGCGTCGTTGAGCTTTCTTACGAAACCCATAGTTAGAGACCACGTTTCAGCGCCATATCATCACTGGCAACCCACATTGGTTGAAAACTTTTATTTTGAGAAACTGAGGAATTTTGGACGAGAAGATGCCCCGAACGCTGCTCATCCGAGCTGGAATCGCCTGGACTTTTACTATTTACTTGTAAATTTTATTTTTTGACATTGTATCTTAATTGTTTAACCTAATTTTATTTGTATTTAATTTTGCTTAATTTTATTTTTCTCTATTATTTTATTATTATTAATTTTTAAAATTTATCTATACCAAATTGAATCACGTGTTCAGCTCTAATTGATTGTTAAGTGTGCTAGGCTGTTGCTGTTTTAAATAAATAAATAAATGAAGGTACATATAGTGTTACTTACTGGCCTATAATCATAGCAAATACTCAATTAAGGGCCTTTAAAAGAACAAAACGTGCTCCCAGTATTGTCGATTTGTTTGTAAAGTATGTAGATTTGTATAATGTGTACGGTAAATGACTATATTTAGGGAAATACCATCTCGATTGTAAAAGGTCATGACATTTGCTTACCCCCACCGTAAACAGATAATGGGTCCTTGTTTGCCAAATGTATACCAAAACAATTGTAAACATAATTTGGTTTAATGTAGGTATAATTTAAAAGAAAATCTATTTACATTTCGCATTTTGACGAGCCCGTTGGATAGGTGGTTAAGGTGCTTGTCTTAACGCTCTGTTTCAAAGTACCAGGGTTCGATTCCCGGCAGGGTCAACATTGGAAATAAACTTTTCAAAGAAATTTAAAGGAAAGTATTGGCAATTATGGACTAGCTAATATATTTAAATATTGAACGTGAAAAGCCAATATAAACATGTTTATACGTAGCTCAATAAGCTTCGTGGCATTATGTAAGCACCTTCTATCCCTGAAACTAAAAGGGTTCCAAGCCGAAGATCGCCGGACCTTCATAACCGAGGTGCCGAATATTACGGAAGGCAGTGTAAATTAGGGTCCCAAATACCTCTTCATAGAGATTGCCTGTCCGTTTAGGGAGCGAGTCACGTAATAATATTGTGGTCGACCTAATCGCCGGAATTCGCTGTCACTGTATTTACAGACCGTTCAAACTCCACACAGCCGCCGCCTGGCTTTGCCATTTTCATAATAAGAATGCTAACTCGGTTTTGTCCGAAGGCCCATCTAAAACGCAAACTGTTTATTGTCTATGGTCCTAGATAATATTGTACAGAGGCAGTACAGAGGCACAGACAGAGGTAACAACTTGGTAATTGTACTCTCGATACTTAGTTGTCCTTTGGTAAAACTGTGTGACCACTATGAAAATACCTTTTCTTGGGAACACTTGAAATTAATATGAAACATTGATACGAAACTGTGTGCAGTAAGTATGCAGGTAAGTCAATATCCGACTTTCAAACAAATAAGTCAATATCCGACTGAACAGCAATAAATTCGGTGGTCGAACAACCGCCCCCGGCCAAAGGCCTTTTTGTATCACAGATAGTAACCGCAAGGCGACGCATGAAAAGAAATAAGTACAATTATGTGTGTGAGCTTCATTATCATATCAAATTCTCACTCTCACAGGCCTAGCAAAAAAAAGACAAAACTTCATATAATTTTTAAGCATTGCCTTAATTTAAAAAAATATTAATTAAAAATAATATTAATGGCATGGTACACTGGCCAATGAGCAACCCGTATGGCGGCAGTATACGGCCCCTTGGATGATGAATAACAGCTAGAGATAAGGTAAGGGAGTAGCTATAGAAATAAATATTTTATTAAAAACAGACACCAAATGCACGCAATAAAATTTCCTAAAAAATACTAAATTTTTATATTTATGCGAATTGTAATGTAGATAAATGTATGGCTACTATATCTTCGTCTTGAGGATAAGTGGTTTTTCCTAGGTAAATATTATCTTTTTTATTGTTTTAGGTTAAGATTCTTAATAAAAGACCATATTCATTAAATTTATTTAAATTTCTTAACAAAACTGCACATTTGGGTGTCACATTTGGTTAACAAAACTGCACAAACATCAGAAGTCGCGTGTCAGTTTTTAGGGTGGTATCGACAACCAATAATAGGATGCAGGATTAATGGTGGCAGTTGCGACACGCATGCGTTTGCGTACCTAATCGTACATTACTTCTGTCAAAGCTGTCAGCACCACGTGCGATTCCCAATGCTGTTTTTACGCGCTTTGGTTGTCGATTGTGATTGAATTATATATAAATATATATCATAGTCAAAGTTATGACTTTGAATTAGAACTCTATGTTTCACTACATAAAGTGCAATATAATTTACCATTGGTGGCCAACTCATAGTATATATGTTTTATTTATTTTTTTCAAATAGATGCAACATATTAACATAAAAGTGACATAATGTTTTTTTTTTTAATTCTTTTTTTATGTTAAGGTCGAAAGACAGGCTGACGGTCCACTTGATGGTGGATGGCTGGCTACCATTATGAAGTTGTACCTTTATGTAGAACTACATATTAGGTATATAGTTTAAAATGTTCATATTACTATTATGATTTAATTGTTTTTAATTTTTTTTTTATGTCAAGGTCGACAGGTCTATTTAAATAAAAATTTAAGCTTTATGAATTATGCTATTTATGAGCTTTATTAAAGTAAGTAGGTATAATATTTTCTGGAAAAGTCGACATGTAATAATACAATATCGTAACGCAAACATGAGAAGGATCACGACAAACAATAGACTATAACAACATAAGTTCTATGTGAATAAGAAACACGGGAAATTGGAAATCGACTGCTTGTCAAATACAACTACGTAAACAAAAACATAGGATTGCTCCACGATTGCTCAATTTCAAATAGCATGATCTCGCCTGTAGGTGATCGACATTATACAGATACCTACTCGTACCTAAAGAATTATTTATTATATCATTCCTTTCATACTATTATAACAACTATATTAACTTATGAATTTGTTAAAAAATGGGTATTAGATGGTATTAGATTTATAAAATAAGTTACAGCTCTTTTAAAATAAGAAGAGAGGTCCGTACAAAGGCAATAGCTAACAGGAATAAATATATTTTTATCGTACTAAGCTATACTGAACTGTAGGTAGATATTATTAGGTATTTGTATTTATCCCAGCCCGGCGCGTTGGGTGGTCATTTATAACACGACATAAGCGCCCTCTATTCACATCGGCGATCTATCCATCAAGCGCATTGTCCCAACTCGTGTGAGGAAATTGATAAACCATGTACTATTCTTTTATTTCTGCTTTGCTGAAAGATACTTGGCCAAATTATTTATATAGATATTCCTTATTATAAAAATAGTATCGTATTTATTTTTAACCAGCTGAATAAGAAAATATATTTAATAAGCAATATAACGCTTGACCTCTTTTTGCTATAACATTTTGATCAGGCGTTAAATTTTATTTTAGATGATCCCTTGGGAAAAGGACTTTTCTGAATGAAAGGTACCCTATGTCCTTGCTTGTATCCCTGACAACGTGTCATGCAAAAATTCATGATAACAGACAGACAGACACATTTACATCACTTTTACACATCGATGCTTTTACATTTATATAATATTAGTATGGAAGTTTTAAATATGTATTCTACCTAAATGCTTTTTAAACCCCTAAATCCTTTTTGTGTGTGTGTGCGTGTATGTGTGCGTGTGTGTGTGTGTGTTCAAGATCAAGATCAAGATGGTTCTTACTTATAGTTTATGAAGATCTGTTCAGACGTTTGAAGATCATCAGCCTATTTTCTAGTTGAAGGGATTCACTAACTTCCACAGGTTCCATTGATGTAAAATTTCGTGCACTGTTACTTCGGTGGTATTTCCATGACATGGTAATCTTAATTTGATACTGCATGGATAATGCAGTGCAGCATCAAGTAGTCTGAGGGCACATAATTCCTCAACAACTTACAGCAGATATGGCGTGTTTGGGCTCAATAGAAAGTCGGGGGTTATTTTATAATTTTAAATTTAGCTTGTTTAATACTTTACTAGTAAAAGGTGGCAGGTAAACTGACAGAATCCTTTCATACCTATTGAGCTTTCTTTACTATTTAAAAAGTTAAATACATAATTTCATAAAATCTCGTTAAAACACCTAAGAATCCTACACTCAACGTATTTGGTATGTTTTTTGATAGTAATAGCTGCTGATTGTGCCGAAAAACATCTTCAAACTTTGGAAACCTACCTCCACATATTTAAAAAATAATTCACATTTATGCGGCGACCTCTGTCAAAAACAATCACAAATTTTAGAGTCTAGCGACTAAGAGTTCTATTAAAACTTATATAAAATGATAGATGGCGCTGACTATTTAAGTTTTACAATAGGGGAACAGATAGCAGTACTTGTGTTTGATTGCACTAAAATATTTTTTTGTGCAAGCCAATTAGTATTTACAAAAATTACTGTTTCAACACCAGGATAGGTGCGCTATATAATTAAAATTAAAGGGAATAAATACTTAATGGAGAATGGCATCTCTAGCTTACTCAAGACAAGGAGGAAGTTATTGCAGCTAAACAGGCTGCCATGTTCACTTACCTAGTCTTGTTAACATATCACTGCTGATGAATAATCGGAACTATCTCGAATAAATCTAAATAATATTGAATATTAAATTTTATCTATTTCCTACTTATAACTCGCAATAGATCCTTTTACTCGAATATATCGAATGTGAGCGAGAGAATAAATTCATTTGTTAAATAATCTATAGATATGCCTACATAGATCACTAGACTCCAACACACTTAATATTTAACTTAACTTGCAAACTTGATACAAGAAAAGTACTGGTTGCAAAAAACAGGCCAATAAGATAATGACAGCAAAAAACGAAGACACTTTTACTTACCTACTTATATTTATCGATTATCTTACTTACACGTGTAACTATATAGTACAGCACAGCAATCTACTCTCACTAAATAATCGAAGTGGCAATACTGAATTCTTAATTGAAATAGAAAGTGCGGACCGATTCATCAAAAGGCTTATTACAATATTACAACGTTACATGTCATTATATCATTAGGGTGTGTGTACGTACGAAAATTTCGCCTCAAGGCATCATCACCCGTTGATAAGAGGGCGCAATGATTCAAAGAGGCCGCAGATGACATATAGTAGAAAACATGGAATACTGACACCAATCTGCGATGCGAACCTCAGATTTGACCCGAAGCATTCTTATAAGGAATTAGCCCGTTACTTATTCGACATAGATCAGGGCTGTCACTAACAATTTTATAAATACGAGAGAGCAACACTCAATTAAGGCTCTCATTTTTCAATCAAAGGCAAAAACGATATTTTTCGCATCAGACTTTTCGTAATGTAGATAAATGCTCACACATTTTATATAAAGTATTGTGACTAAAATAATATCAAAATTCTAAAAGACCTGAATGGATTTTATTAAATGAACTCTTTCTATTAAAATGAATCATTTATTAGAGAAAAAAGAAGCAACCCTAAATCTAAACGCTAGTCTAATCGCTTTGGGCGGTGTGGGATCCAAAGGTATCATCTAACTCGCGGAGTGAAACCTCGTATAGGTGAGTTATACTAAAATCTGTGAGCTACATCTACGATAAAACCTAGATTGATGTCAGTAATGTTAAACCACCGGTTTTTATTGAGCTCTTAACGGTATAACAAGCACCTGTGTAAACATCTTTGGCTTAATCTCGGTACAGTTTAATAGAACTATGGGAAAGAATTTTTTCGCAGATCAAAGATCGCTCTAAACACTAAACTCTAGATCGCTCTATAAATCCATTCTTGCGGTACTGCCGAGTGGTTACCTACTCTTAATTTAACAGGCATTTTACAATGAAAATAAAATATTACATTTGTATAACCGGTTTTAATTTACACATTTGCAAATTATTATGTAGTTTTATGGTAAAGTACTACTGGGTACTATTTACTAGTGCTCACTATAGTACCTCGACAGTTCTATTTCAATTTTCTGTTTTCCTCTATTGTTCTATTTTACTCCTGTGTCCAACAATATGACTTCCTTATTTAATTTGACATCAATTAAGCATATTTACTTAGCTATATTTTAGGTAGGATTCTGTCCTATTCAAAGTTTTCAATGTGTAAATTCATAATCCAACGGCCCGTATCAGTGGAATTGACGCGAGACAATCTACAATTTGTTAGTGTCAGAACGACGATCTTCTGGGCCATTGAACGGGCCGATAGAATGGCGGACCTACATCTGGAATCATGTCTATGTGTTTTTGGGTTAAAGGCATCAATCATAAAGTGACTAGTTACGTTTTGGCGTTGATTTGAGCGTTATTGGCAGGCGGCGCGTGAGTCAAGTCGTGACCCTGCGAAACATAAAAAACCGTCTGTTATGTCATCCTTAGAAACAATGGTGGATAATTGTTATTTAATTGCTTGCACGTTTTTTGTGTTATACTTACATGCAACAGTTTAAGCAATATTTATACACATAGGTAGTATATAGTACTTGTATTTCACGAATTCGTGCTACTTTATTAAGGCCCGACGCAAAAGAGGGGTGTAAAGTAGAAGTTTTTTTTATGTTAAGTTCGGCGGACAGAATGACCGTCCACTTGATGGTAGGTGGCTATCTATAACGCAAGCAACGCTACTGGTGCTGCAAGTGCATTGCTGACTGTAATAGGGTTAAGGATTTGGGCTTGGGAAGGGGTTCGGAAATGGGCTTTGGCATCCCTTGGTCACTCACCGAAACACAACAGAACACATGCTGTTAATTGGTCTTCTGTAAGAGGGTGGTTATTGCCGACATTATAAGCCTTGTGCTATGGATAACCATATAACGGACAATTGCTAAACCCTGCACACCCAGACCAGAACTTTGAAAAGTTCATTTGCAATGTTGGCCCTGCTGAGAATCGATCTCGGGACCCCTGAGTCAGAGCGCTAATGCAGCTAATAGTCGACCAATAAGCTCGTTAAATATATAATGACAATCGGTACACTTTTCTGTATAAAAATTCATCACTTGTTAAGAACTTAATAACTTATTATTTAATAAATAAATATATATAACCAGTAATCTTATAATTTACAAGATAGGACATGTAGACATCTACCTTACTTATCTATCTGTCACCGTAAGAATATGTTTTGCTCGTCAAATATAAGTATATGACAATCAGTATATACTTTTCTCTATAAAAAAATCACCCCTTGTCAAGAACTTATTATTTTTTATTAATAAAAAAATGAAGGTACAATAATAAGTAATCTTATAAATTACATGATAGGACATGTCTACATTATCTGTCATCGTAAGAATATGTAACAAAGAGATAAAAGAAGTAGTTTTAGATAATAGTGAACGGTTAACGATGACCAAGCCTATAGCCGACCTTCGCGTCAGCTGTCCCACCCACCAGTTATTGACTCATTCCCGCCCACAGCTTTTCGACTAACTCCCAATCATTATCATTATAACTTTTGAATTAATTCGCTCTTCCGTAACCTTCGTTTTCGCTAAACGTTGCTAATGTTGCGAAATATTGTCAATGTCAAGTGTATAATGGTGTGTTTATTTATGAAATTTACATAAATATTATATATACCTACGCAGTTTACCTACTTACTAAAAATAAGTATTCCAAATGTTAAAAACTATGTACGCATAAATCAATAAAATATCCGGTTTTTTTTAGCCTCCTGTTTTACAAATGTATAAATTTGTACATATGTGTAACAGAAAGTTTGTAAGGATTTATGAATGTAATTTACTCCTTCACACAAAATAGCTCAACGGATGGAGGCACATAGTTTATTACCTGGATTAACATATGCGATACTTATTATCCTGGAAAAATGTTAGGTTCCCGAGAAATCATCTAAATACTTGAACAAATTGGGCGCCAAAGTCGTCGTCAGCGATAAAGATATTTTCAAGGCGGAACTAGTTGCGGGCACCAGCTAGTATCTGCCAAAAGTGCAGAAAAGCGCTACAAAAACATTGGCCAGGTTAATAGCGTATTCATTTCAAATTTTACATTCTATTCCTTTCTATACTAATATTATAAAAAGAAAAGATTTGTATTTTTTCTTTATTTTTGTTTGTTATAATGAATAAACTCAAAAACTACTGGACCGATTTTAAAAATTCTTTCACCTATGGAAAGCTACATTATCAGCGAGTGACATAGGCTATATTTTATAAAGTTACGCAATGAAGTCGCGTGCAACAGCTAGTCATTTATAAAAAGAATATTTTGAATCATTAATAAGTAACGTAGAAAATATTTTTTTACATAATTTAAAAAAAGTTATTAGAGACCGGGTTTTAGCTTGTTTATTCTTTAGCATATTCATAGAATAACTAGACTACCTAGCTACCTACTGAAACCAGTGACATAATATCAATTTTAATGATTTTCCATGAACTATTCATGAACTAAATATAAACTAATTCATATCGGACTCGCGTATTATATGTTGTTTATGACGTCCGGCTTCCAAGTCAACGGACGCAGCTAAACTTCCAAAATTAACCTGTGCAAATGCTAGCCACGCTAGCGCTGGTGCCGGCAAGTACCGGTGAGGTGAGATAATATTTAGCTCCGCATACACAGGACACACAATAATCTCATTATGGTCAGTGACTAAACTTGAAAAGAATATAATACTGTACCAAAACCTATTTAACATGACAGCTTTTACTCTGCGATACAATAATGCACTAAGTATGTCCTTTCTATTTCATACATAATAAAAATATATTATCGGGTTAGAAATTTGTAATGATAATTTTATATAAAGATCGTTTCTTTATAGCACAACATTGACTATCTTTTATCTTGTTATGTCTTATGGAAAATTGTCTTTGTTTTTAATGAAAGACAAAAATATAAAAACTCACGATTGGATTCCGTTGAATCTCTATTGTTCCAATGCAGACTGCAGACGTGACCTTCTCCAAGGACCTAAATTATAGTAAAACCTAGGCACTCTGACGTTTTGAAACTCGGACGAAAATAGAAGACAAACCAAATAGAAGCAACTAGAGAGGAAAATTAAATTGATAGTAAAATATAATGCTTCTCTGAGGTGTAAGCATGCAAAAGATTATACACTGTTCCTTGATATTATGGTGAGATTAGCGGGCGGCGAAGCGGGGACCTGCGCCTGAGTCACCCGCTGTGGATTCCATGTCAATGTAACGCCGTTGAACTTGCAATTACGCCACACTTCGTCGCGTGCTTTAATTACACACTTTTAAGCGTCATAAAACAACATAATTCTTTTGTATTTTTCATAAGTTATGTCTATATTGAAATTAAAACAAAAAGGAGATAGCCTCATTAGAAATATCCCAATAATATAAATAGTTGCAACTTGCAATAGATTTTTTAGGACTGTAAAAATTCATGTGGTTTGGGACTGCGGAGTCAATATACTTACTTGCAGCCTGCATTTAAATTACCTAACGTGTGAATTATCTTTTTAAAGATAGAACAGTCATCGCATGCCACACCATCTGAAACTTACAAATAGATACAATATAACTTTTTGTGGGCGCAGTCCTAATGTTGAATAACTTTTAGCAAGAACTTCCAACATTCTATCCAAGAACTTTTGTGGGCAACATGGAGAAAGGATAAAGCTTGCACGGTTAATAATTTATATGATGTTTGTTTTTCGAGATTAAGACTCATTGAGTTTCAAACTCAAGCTGGAAGCAGTACATTTTTATATGAAAATATATTTTTCGTAAGAATCTATTAGGCTTTGCTTGCGTGTAAAAGCCACTGCTACACTGTAATTATTCTAGTCCTTTAGGTATCCTAGTCACTTTTTTTCTTATAATAAAACAAACAGACACAAACTGATCTCTAATAATATTGTATTACGAAACATCGGTAATATTATTCAATAATTAAAGCGATAAGTGGATAAGGCCGAGATAAGCGTGACAATCAATGAGTAACACCCAGCCTCGGTGACTCTCGGCTTTAATAAAAGTGGTTTTCTCTAGTCTCAAGTTTTTAATAATCATGGATGATGGATGGCTTAAGTATAAAGAATTTTAACAAGTAATTTCTATTTATTTATTTTTAAAAAGTCAAGCACACTTTATAGTTGATGTACCAACTGGTTTTATTCAGATTCTCTTATATATATATTCAATATAAATACACATCATACACTATTACAATATACTAATAGGTGTCCGCGACTTCGTCCGTGTCCGATCGCTACCAAACTTCACGGAATTACCTACCCGCTGGACTATTGTGAAGGTTGTCTAAAAATGTCATCAAAATCGGTTCAGCTGTTTTGGATTCCATAAGGAACATAAGTACATACACACATATGCCTTTTATATATTAAGATGAATGAAACACTAAGTATATACAGGTGATCAATCTAAATGATACGAAAATTTGTTCGTAGGGACTCAGGCTTCGATTTTTGAATTAAGAAGAACTGCATCCAAACTTTTTTTAAATTACACTTCAGGAATCGAACCCAGTGAAATCTCTGTAAAAAAAAACTCAATTATTTTTATTAGCGTATAATTGATACGTGTGGGTGGTAAAAGTGATAAGTATAATAAATTATGTCTTGCAACCTTGCAATTAAACAGTTTTGATATTGACAAAATGGTTTATTATAATGAATAAATGTTTATCTCATTTAGCGCATTTGCTTCACCTTTTGGTTCCTTCGTGTGTCTTGTGTTTAGGGCGAACGGAGCCACAATACATCTTAAGTGGACCGTTAGCCTACTTGACGACGTTTACATTTAAAAAAAAGTCAGCTCTGACACACGACTGGAGGAACGATTATAAAATTTAAATTATCACAATTCAAACACGCCGAAAGAACAACATTATTCTTTTTTAAATAAAATTGAGTAGATGGCGCAATATCTCTGAAACTTCAGATATTCTCAAAAATTTTTAAAAATAGAACGCATAACATAACGCATTCGTGTGACAATTTTGATTTTACTCTCATAAATTTTCACTCAAATAACAAGAATAACAAGAAACAAAGAAACGGTTCGCTCGATCATATTGAAACTTTACAGGGTTATTGGGGTCACATTCAACTGTAAAAGGACCGCACTCAACATTAATCATTTCATGAAGATTAGAAATTTAGCCGTTGATGTTCAGAAAAATCATAAATTACCCTATTTTTCATGTTTTTTCAAGTCGCAACAGAATTTTGTAGGAAATTTATTTATTTTTTGTGCGACCATTGGTTTTTTTGATTTATCCTTTTTGATTTAAAGTTCAATATCTCAGCCAAAAATTATCGTACAGAGGTTCTAAAAAAAGCAAATTGAAGCTGAATAAACAAGCTAGACCATGGCTTAGTTAGAAAAAAAAAAATTTCAAGCCCGTGGAGTTAAAAGAAAAATCAAAAATTCTGCAAATTTTTATTTTACGCTACTTCCTGGAATTTCATGGAACATGTAGCTCTGAAAATATTTTTGACAGAACTCAAAACTAGAAACTTTAAGCTTTACAATACTTTTTTTAGAATTCGATACAAGCTTTTTTCACTGAGATACAGCATTTTGAAAAATCAATAAAATTTCCGAATATATAATAAATCGATAAAATTATAATAATTGTTATTGTTAATCTGAATAAGATAAAGTGAAAATGAAAGGTGCCCTAATCAGAAAATAATATCAAGACCTAATTGGATCATCGCACATCATTTACTATTCAGTAGAAGCATTTGATCAATCATTTTCACCGATCTCAGCCTCATTTAAAAACTTTCATAGTGTCACTATAATATCAGTGTATAAGTAAGCGTACAGTAGTGTATCTTAATATTTTATCTATACATATAAATAAAATTGGAGTGTCTGTTTGTAATATTGAAATAACCGTTTTTTACTACATGCATAATATGAATATATATACGGTACATACACCAAAATAACATTTTTTTACAATTTTTTTCTGTCTGTCTGTCTGTTTGTTCCGGCTAATCTCTGAAATGGCTGGACCGATTTTGACGGGACTTTTATTGGCAGGTAGCTGGTGTAATAAGGAGTAACTTAGGCTACGTTTATTTTAAATAGAAAAAATACACCCCGGGCGGAGCCGGGAGCGGTCCGCTAGTTTAGAATATAAATCACAATCGAAGAAAATATTATAATAAAATTCAATAGACACCAGAAGAGAACTACGAAGGCCTATAATGACCGATGATATTTCTTAACGTATGTGAAATTTTGAGTTAGGATACCCTATGCTAAGCAGGTGCCTATGAGAATAATGAAGCCCAGACCCATTATCCACATATCAGGTATTACATACTTAGAGTATGTGAAATTCTTACTGACTGAAAGCCTTCCTCGTATCATGGACTTGGTTCTAATCCTGAAGGCACCGTCCTTCAGGATCTTAAATCTTAAATCTACTTAAATTACCAATGGTGATCCTTTTATACACCAAAACATCATCTAATTTAAGTTCATTGAATTTCACAATTTAATTTAAGAATATAATTGTCTCATTGAGTTTCAATACTGTTATGTCTTGATAGACTCTGTGGACTGTGACAGTATCGAAGATATACATACTTTCTCATTTGTAATGAATGAGATCGTTTGCCCAAGTACCAACATTTTAATGACTTTTATAAATTACATATCCTACGGAATTTATACAAAAAAGCGTAGATATTTTACTACAGTTTTTGGATCTCGGAAAATGAATGGTCATGAATGATTGCTTCTTTGTCATGGTGCCTATAGCTAAGGCACTAACTACGATCATTTAGTATGAACCAATGACTCACAGAATTTGTTCGCTGCATACTTATATATTAATAAAATATAAGCGCAAAATTCGAGAACGGCTGGATTAATTTGGAGATTTTTTTGATATTCCTTGAAGTCCGAGGAATGTTCTTATTAAAAAATAATTGGAATAAATAGCTGGAAAATTGCATCCGTCCGAAGCCAACGGCCGGTCGCTTGTTATAAAAAAAATTGCAATCAAAACTTTTGGCATTTTTTGTTCGACATTTACAACTTTTAAAAATAATGCAACCTTGAAACACAACTTAACCCATCAAATAAGTAGTGAAAGTTGTTATCCATTAACCACTTCAATAAAAATTCGTTGAATGTTCCATAATACTTGGGCGAATTAATTTCGAACATAAAGCATTAAGCATTTTTATCGCATTCCGAAGCAAACTCGATGCTTGCAAAAAATCGATCATTTTCACAGATTACAAAAGCCAATTACCTTCTGCGATAGAAATAAAAAAAATCCGAAACAAAAACAATGGCACGGTCTCTTTACTTGTCTCGAGAGGCACAGTTTCGGTGTTCTGGTGCGGAACAATAAAATATTTTCATCTGTTTCGATCTAGTAACGTCACTCATCATTCGTGAGATTCGACCTGAAAGCCGGTACTCATTGAATTAAAATTCCTAACTGCCAATTATATCCAAACGATTCCAAATTTAAATAGCGAAGACTTCAGCGTTCGTGATTATGTGAATATTTTCTATTTTTATGTGTTGCCAGTGCATTTTCATTCACCTAGTACGAGTACTTATTTGCTTATAGGATGACGTATATTTATATTATACTAGTGGCCCGCTCCCGGCTTCGCACGGGTGCAATTTTTTTGTTCAATCCAGCCGATACCGATACCTTACACCGCCATCTGTTAGATTCCTATGGAACTCACAGATAATTATAACAAATAATTGCTGGATTGAGTAAGTATACAACAGATGGCGCTATGTTAATAATAATATATAATTTGAAAAAAAAAATTAAAAAAATGAGATATAAACTATCCTATCTTTTAAGTTGGACCAAATCACACATAGTTACGTAGTTTTATCAAAATCGGTTCAAACAACGTGACACGTAATTTTCATAGGTATATACATACTCGTAAAAACATTTAAACGTTTATAACGGAGACTAGTCCGAACCATCAATAAAAGTATTTTTCAATAATTTTTTTTTTTTGCACAAAACACACAATTTTCATACAATAGTTTATTAAACTCCTGGAAGATTTTCTCTAAAAGTTAACAACCAAATCCCCTGTGTATGTAGGACAGAAGAATAAAGCAGTAAGACATACGGACACGCCTTGTGACATTTTTAGACTAATTAGAAAGAGTGTTTTAAAAATCAAAAATAGTTTTATTGGAATCCCTTTTTTCCTCAACTAATTTCTTAGAATGATACTGAAGCAGACACTCAAAAACACTATTCCCGAAATAACTGGTTAATAAGAACAGTTAGAAAAACAAACTTTCTGATTATTCCTAAAACTAGCACATACGGTTGAAAGGATCGTTTACCTATATCTTCCGCGGCGTTCAATAACTCGAAATACGGCAAAGCGCCAAGAATCGTTTACGTGACGTAGTTACGTTCTCAAATAAACAAATTCCTTTGCATCTCGCATGTAACCTTGAAACCCTTGGAAAACATCTGATAAAACATCACTAAATAATATAAATAGTCAGTATAAATTAATAATATTATAGGATGACGATACATCGAATGCAGATTCGGATACCGGTTTACTTGCAAGAAAGAAGATGCACTTGTTACAATAAAGGATTTCATTTAAAAAATTAAAACAAAATCTAATATTTTTTTAATATATAAAAAATGTAACACTTTATTATATTTATTCTTAAATCTAAAAATAGTTTATCTTACTCGAGTCGCAAAAATCAAGTCTCAACGCAAGGAGTGCGCGTCACTATCAAACGTATAGTGCAGTTTCGCAGAAGTCGCCGTGTAAATATTATTACTCCGAATACAACGGCCGCTCTTTAATTACGTGGCGAAATGCAGGCCTCTGCAAACATTCCGTCGAGTACCGCTACTCGATGAAATATTGGCAGGTTTTTGACCGACACACGTATCCAGAGAGGAATTTTCTTTGTAGCTGTTAAAGTTTCACACGAACGAAAGTGCGGAATAATAATGAATTTTAATTGAGTTGCTTTAATCCAAAATTCGCTTTGAAAGCTTATATGGCGCCGCAATACGACATGAACGCGATGTGCGAAAGTTCTGAAAACATTTCGTAACGCCTTTCTCAATAAATGTTGACTGAAGACGGTTTACTAGTGGCAAACAGCATTGTAGCGGTGATGTAACTTTGGAATGTACCGCGACGTCGAGTCTATGAGGAACATAATGCATATTGACAAAGTAGGGCAAAACAAATGAATCTTCATTTACCACTTGAAGCGATTTAACGGTGCTTTATGAGAAAAATTATTCTCAGAACAACCATGAAACACTTAGCACTTTCAAGTCAATATTGTTGTACCAAAATTATTACTCCATTTACGTAACGAAGCCCGGTTAGAATTGACATCTGTCTAATTAACTTAAAATAATAAATTGATGTAAGTAAATAATTGTTAACTTTTTTAAAAGCAAAGCAATTTAGGAATACCTACGTAAGTTGTGCGAAAAAGGCTTTATTTAAAAAAAAAAGTCATCGGCACATCCATCTTCAAATACATTTTTTGACAATTTTTTTATATTGGATTGGTAGACTGTAGACCGTAGTCTGAGTGTGTCTGAAACGTAGGCAAGAATAGGTAGCGACAATCTGGAAAAGCTGTTCGTTGTTAGCAACATCGAAGACAAAAGATTATATAAGGCCGATTGCCAAAAAGATGGACAGATCAAGTAAAGGAAACCACCTCTTTTAATACACTCTGCCAGGCGGTGAGGGTGACTATGGACCAAGGCCATAGGAGGTAGTTGGTGCGGTCAACACTGGGATCGACACCACTTAAGTACAAGTGAAAAATAGTGTGGAATTATAAAAGCTTTTAATAACCAAGGAACTTGTATTGCGGTTCTATTCAATTAATTATTATTCTCGTCATCACACCGAGTAGTACTTGTCCCATACTTGTCTTCGTAAGTGTATTCCAACTCATATTTTACCGTCACAATATCATACAGCAAACATTTGTTTAACTTTAAAAGAATTAAAGCATTTAAAGCATTTTGTTAAGATTTCATTAGTAATATATCACTCGGCTCAATTCCGTATATCTTGTGTAGTGAAAGTGAAATGTTTATGACTAATAATAAAAAGTCGAAAGGTTTAGAGAAATTTTACACGAAAAAGTGTTATTCGATCATAAACTTTTAAAAGGGTAAGTATAATAAATCGATCATTTTTTCCATTTTATTTAACTCATTACGTAATAAATATTTAAACTTAAAGTGACTAATTCATACATAGAAAGATAGAATTATAAATTACAGAATTAAATTGTTCGATATGGAATTCAAGTTCCTTCCTCGAATAATTCCCACATATTTAAATTCTAGTAGCGAGCTGGGGGCCCGGGCTGCTCCATGCTTCACCGGCAGTGACTCATTGAGTCACCATCGAGTCGGGGTCAAGAGCACGCCGCGCCGACCGCCTGCCTACCTGATGAGTTTTATGTATGCCACAAATCATCGCCTGCACATCACATAATTAACAATATCAAAAAGAAATAATCCAATTAAGACAAGACGTAATCCTCTGAAGTGTATAGCTGAAACTGTAAAACCTGTCGGAAATATTTATTTGAAACTTTCCTTGTTTCCTTGTTCGAGGAAAATATATTAGATAATATACATTTTTAAAACAAACATACGTGTATATCTAGTCTGTTTGAGTTGTTTAATTTGAGTACCTTCCCGAAATTAGCTAAACTAAACCTAATCATAGCGATCAGTCACTAGAATCGTGTAGAATTTTTGTGGACTCAGCCAGAAATTGAATGCGGAAGTATAATAATATATACACACTCCACTACAGAAAAGTATAAAATAAGCTATCCGCATCTGTATGTGTTTCAGCGTTTTTACGTACTTGTAGGTGGTTCATTGTCTTATAAATACGTATATACCTATGTATCAATCCGAACTTGTTTGTGTTAACTATTTACTCTAAGGTTTTGTTTGTCAATTAATATAAATATTAACAATATACACATTATGAAAACAAATAAATGTACTTTTAAAAAATATATTAAAAAACCATGATACTGTATTTATACCACGTCGGTTACATAGCTTAATTACATTAACTACAATTGAATTGCTTGAGCATTTAATGTTAATTAAACTTGCCCTATACAATTAAAAGGCTTCGCATTCTTGTGTGATTTTAATTCACCAATTAAAAGCACCTATGCGAAGCTGAGACATGTCGTGAGTAAATATACAAATAACAAGAAAGGGGAATGCGCGTAGGTTGAAGGATAGGTCTGTCACGTTTTAATCTTATGGTTAACGAGTGGAGTGGTTCCCGCATCAATGGCGAGTGGTCCGTTAACGCCCACGCTCCCACTTTCATTTCGGGCCCGCGGCCACACGTGACCGGCGGACAGGAACGCAGTTCTTTACTTGTTATTGTTCTGAATATTGTAACTATGAACTATAAAAAAATAAGGCCCGAATCTTGCCAACGCGTTATAGAGCTTTTTAGGTGTGGCTTGTGGATCCATATATCAAATATTTGACGTACTTACGCACAAATTAATTTGTTTATTCCCACTAGTTAAATTAGGAGTTCAATTGATTGAACTATTACAGTCATTAATGTGTATTTGCCTGCTTGGCCCTTGACAGGGCCGTCTTTACCCGGGGGTGCAAGGGGTGCGGTGCACCCGGGCGCAGAGCGCCCGGGGGCGCCTTGCCGAACCCTGAATATTTAGATATTTCATTGAATTTAACGCCATTGCACAGTTTAATATACTTGTTACGACAAATACGTATGCCCAAAAGTAAATATAAAAAAAATAGTCATCAAAAATAATCATTGTTTTACTTTTATTACGCTTTCGGCGCTTGTCATACCGCTCATGATGTGCAAGCTAAAATGACTCTTATTACTACACAAATAAAAATTTTATTTAATACAACACGCGCGCGGCAAAATCTCTAATCCAAAGAGAGTGTATAAAACTTGGCACATTGCCGCCCGGTCGCCCGCACTTGAAGCAAAATGATCTCTAAGTCAATAAAGTGTGAGTTCATTTGAAATGGGCGCACGGCGGCGGAGCGGCACCTATGCGTCTGTCATAGGCGAGTAATTGCTCCCTTTGATATAGCCGCCCGGGCGCTCGCACTTGAAGCAAAATGATCTCTAAGTCAATAAAGTGTAAGTTCATTTGAAATGGGCGCACGGCGGCGGAGCGGCACCTGTGCGTCTTTCGTAGGCGAGTAATTGCTCCCTTTGATATAGCCGTCCGAGCGCTCGCACTTAAAGAGAAATGATCTCTAAATCACTACAATTAGGTGTAAGTTCATTTGAATTTACAGCGCGGCGCGCGGCGCCTATGTAGTGTCGGTCAGTGATTGATCTGATATCTTCTTTTTAAGTAATTAAATTCGTTAGCTCATTTCATTTGCGACAACCGCCGAATTAGCACAGAAGATCTTAGTGCAGAAATTATTGAGATTTTGTGTAAGTTGTAAATGCATGGAATAAATGAAATTTCTTCGTCATAAATAAGAGAAAAAATATCAAGGTAAGTCAATTTTATTTTTTAAGTGTTAGGTCAATCATTATCATCGTAGCCACCTATCACCCACTCCTGGACATAGGTTTCTCCAAACGACAGCACGCAGTTCTCGACCATCCTCATCCAACTAATACCTAGGCGCCTACCGACTATGTTCGTCGGTCCAGCGGTGGGCTGGAGGGGCGTCCGAAGCTACGTACGTTCGTTCGTTCGTGGACAGTGGTTTCCACTCGAGAACTCGTCGGTTAAAATTAAAATACAATACATAGGTACAATACCGATACCCAAAAGTACTCATACCTAGCTAGAAAAATACATCATTGTTGACGCCATCGTGTTGGAACGAATGGTCCTGCTTGGTTCGAATCCTGGGTTAGGGAACAATTTTTTTGTAGTATTTGTTTATGAGAGAGAGTCATGATTGTTTATTTGTTTATAATCGCAAAAATACAAATTCTTAAGGGCGTGCAGCGCGAACGAAAATCTTCACTTCCAAAAACACTTTAAACGTGTGTAAATACAAAATTTATAACACAGCTGACTTGATACCTCATGACGTCATGCCATACGACAAATAAGTGCGCCTAGTGATTTTATTAGAGCAATTTTTTTGTTTGCAAAACCATCAGGCGTTTGGATTAAAAATTGAAAATTCTTAATAATTTCCTATTTATATTTTTATAATCAATATTAAGAAGAGGGTGCTCTGCGGAATATCAATACAAACATTTCCGTGTGACAGTTAGTGCTTCATGCGTAAAATTTACGAAGTATTCGAAGATAAATATTTTTAAAAGTCATTACCGTCATGTATTGTTTATTAATACAAAATGCATTTATTTCAAATTTCAACAAGGCGGTGACCTTGTGCAAGGATCAGACTAACCTACAAAAGTTCTTTTAATGTATTTAAGTAATTGAGCGTACATTACTAGTTATTTAAAAATACGTCAATTTCCAAAATTTCGTGCAGTACCCTCTTAATGTTAGTGATTGATACAAACCTACTTTATTTATTATAAAGAAAGAAATATTAAATTAAAATTTAATTTTATTGTAGATGGCCGAATTAGGGGATGGTAAAAAGAAACCATCGGGTGCTCAAAACAGAAAAAGGAAACTGGAGAAAGGAGAAAAAATTAAAAAGCTAACTTCTCCGATTGACTCTTTCTTTCGATCTGGTAAGTTCAGTTAGTTGGTTGGTAGGTACCTTTAAAGTACTACCTTATATAATACATCTGAAGTAGCGTAAATCAGTGACAGAAGTCGCTGGTGTATCCTGCCTGGGTTCGATCCCTAACTAAGTTCCTACCTACTTCTACTTATTATTATTACACTTCTTATTTTTTGTATAAGTTACCTGTAACTGTATACCTAATGACAATATCTATTTTGCGCGATGGCCTTCCGTTGCGCAATGGTTAGTAACACTGACTCTTGTGCCGAAGGTCTCGGGTTCGAATCCCGGCCGGTGCAAATATTTGTTTAATTACATACCTTCTCAGACCTTGTATGTTAAATTTTTGTGTTGTGTGATATCTCCAACACGCGTTCCCATCGTGGAGATTATGACAATAAATAACCCTATAGTTTTGGAGGCTCATGTCTAACAGTGGACTGGATGTTGCATTGCTACTTCACAGCAGAAATAAATAAGCGGGTGGTACCAGTTAACCCAGGCGACAATTGCATAATTACCTCTACCTAATAGGGAGCCTATCACCTATTAATAGGATTGCAGTAGGTATAGTAAATGTGCACAAAAATTTCAAAAGGCTAAGCAATAATTAAATCGAGTTTCGTCAAAACTCTAACTAAGTGATAATCTACCAAGAATAGATGTATTTATCTATTCTTCTTATGTAGTCACTAATCCTGACTTTATATCTGTGGGGTGAAGACTGCAAGGTGAAGCGAATACTGAATCAGTGTAACTTGTATAGTTGTAATGTGTATAGTTGTAACTTTGAATTAGTTTGAATAAATAGCTAATTAGTTACCTATTAGGTATATAATCAATGACTGACTTTTAATTAATAGGAACAAAGCAGTACTTGTAATTATTTTTTTTTAAGTCTCCATTGTCCGTTCAATTTAAGTAAACTTTTAGAAATCGCGCGAAATGTAAAATTTTCATAGTTTGAATATTCCGTCGGGCGGTTATGGCGGACATTGTGACGTCACAATGGCCGCCATATTGAATTGGTCGTTTCAATTTCCTATCGCTGCTGGTTAACAATTTAAACTTTTTTTTAATAATAAAATAAACCTATTTTTAGCGTGAAACGTTGTTTTTACGTAATTTATTTATGTAGCCGATCGTTAAAAAAAATAAAATATTGAGTGCATATAGGTACCCTATTCCACAATGAGCGCGCTCGGCCAGACTAACTATGCCCGCCTTAACTTTCAGGCGCTGTTTTTAATTTTTTATTGTCCTAAAATATTATTGCGTGGCCCTGTTACCACACTTGGTTACACAAATTGTTGACTATCTTATGTTTTTTAGGTACATCTTCGTCAACATCAGCTCGACAGTTAGAAGAGACAGTTAACTTGGAAGAGAGAACTTCTACGAGTATTTCACAAGTTCCAGCTCACACTAGTACCAGTACATCGCCTACTTCAAGTGAACCAATTGTTAACCAACCAGCAACAGAACCAGATGTACGATTTTGTGAAAATGTCGCGAATGATCCTGCTCTCTGGCCGCAAGTAATACCCGATAGTTTAAGATTATTTTTAACAGAACGTGGACCAATTCAGATTAAAAAAACCAACTATCCTTCAGATAGTAACATGAGGTCGTTTTCAGATACATATTACAGTAAAAAGTTACAAAATAACGAAATTATTCATCGAGTTTGGCTTGTATATTCCACATCTACTGATTCTGTTTTTTGTTTTCACTGTAAGCTTTTTAATATTAATGTCACTGCATTTAATGGCCCCACTGGTTACAAAGACTGGGGGCATTTGTCGAGAAATATAGAACGGCATGAGAAAAGTTCAGGGCACATATGTTCTTTTAAAAAATATTTGGATTTAAAAAATGACTTATTGAAAGGGCAAACAGTAGACTCGGTAAATCAAACTGAAATAGACCGCGAGAAAAAGAGGTGGACGGCAGTTTTGGAAAGGATAATAGAAATTATAAAATTTTTAGCAGGTCAAAATATAGCATTTAGGGGCACAACTGAGAAGTTGTATGACCCAAATAATGGTAATTTTTTAAAGTTGGTGGAGAGTATATCTAATTTTGATAGTACACTATCAGAACACATTGCTCGAATTCAAAGAACTCAGCATCGCATGCCACATTATCTTGGTCATAACATTCAAAATGAACTGATTAGTATAATTGCTGAAAAAATTAAAACGACTATAATTAGTCTTTTGAAGCAATGTAAATACTACTCTGTAATTCTAGATTGCACACCTGATATCTCACACCAAGAACAACTTACTGTTATTGTGAGGTTTATTTATTTAAATCCATCGACAAAACGCGCTGAGGTACGAGAACATTTTTTAGGTTTTTTACCTGTAACTGATACTACCGGACAAGGGTTGAAGACTTATTTGTTAGATTTTTTAAAATCATGCAATATTGAATTCGATGATTTGCGAGGCCAAGGATATGATAATGGAGCCAATATGAGGGGGAAAAATATAGGCCTCCAAAAAAAAATATTGGACATGAATCCTCGTGCTTTTTACGTACCGTGTGCTGCTCACTCCCTTAATTTAGTAGTAAATGACGCCGCTAAAAGCTCATTGGAAATTACAAACTTTTTCTCTATTGTCCAAGAAATCTATGTATTTTTTTCAGCATCCACATCACGCTGGGATGTAATTATGAAACAGATACCTACTTTGTCATTAAAACCTCTTTCAAATACGCGTTGGGAAAGTAGATTTGATGCTCTTAGAGCACTACGTTTTAACATGGATAAAATTTACGATGCATTATACTCTATTTTTACAAATAACAAGTATGATAGCGACACAAAAAACATAGCGAGTTCATTAATAGCCAAATTAAAGTCTTATAGATTCATATGTTCAGTAGTTATATGGTACAATATTTTACTAAAGATTAATATTGTAAGCAAAAATTTGCAAAAATCAGACGTAATTATTTCAGAGGCTACCAAAATGATTAATCTGGTTAAAAAAGATTTGGAGCAATACCGCACCGATAGTGCGTTTGAACAGTTGTTATCTGATGCAAAATTAATTGCTGAAGAATTAGAATGCGAAACAGAATTTAAAGAAACTGTTCGTCCACGTCCCCGAAAAAGACATTTTGATTACGAGGCTGCAGATGAGCCCATTTTAGACCCAACCAACAAATTTAAAGTATGTTTTTATTTTTTTATACTGGACACTGCTATCTCTAAATTAAATGAGAGATTCGATTTGCTGACGGAACACAATTCAGTTTTTTCACTCTTCCAAAACATTGAATGCTGGAGGAAATTAGAGTTGCATGAAAAAAAATCTCAATGTTCTCGGCTCCAACAAAAACTAACATTTAAAAATAGATTTGATATTGACGGGGAGGATTTATATAATGAATTAGAATTGTTACCAATGTTTTTTCCCAATGCATCAACAAGCACTCCCACTAATATTTTAAGCTATATATATTCTAATAATTTAATCTCCTCATTTCCTAATATCTCAACATCTCTACGTATATATTTAACACTGCCTGTTACAGTAGCTGAAGGTGAACGATCCTTTTCAAAATTAAAATTAATAAAAAATTATCTTCGGTCAACCATGACCCAAGACAGACTGACAAACTTAGCTATTATAAGTATAGAATCCAAAATTAATATAAAAATAAATGATTTAATTAAAATCTTTGCCGACTCAAAAGCAAGAAAAATTGAGTTTGTTTGATGTATGTACATACAATAAATAGATATTTAGCAATTAAATAATAATATAAACGAGAGTTGGAACTTGGATTGCTGGTGTTTTTCGCCATTACAATCACTGTTAATTGTAATTAACTCATAATTCTATTGATTTCTCAACTAACAGGTTCCTTCTTTTCTTTGTTTTTGCATCATGTTCTTTTTCATGTTAAAATAAAAGTATAATTCTTCACTTTTTTGAAAAAGTAGGTACCTTTTCTAGAGTGTTAATTCCAGAAACTGGACATAATGTCTCGAATGGAGAATAGTTTTGTTTTTTATTTGTATAATTGGGTTTAATTTGTATAATTTAAGTTTAATTTTAGTTTTGTATTTTAGAAAAATAAACAAATTATCAAAATTACGTGTATTGTGTTTTCTTGGTTGACTAGGACCCCTTTCATACTGCAGTGTGTCGTCGGTCGCGTGCCACGCTGCAGTGTAAAAGAAAACGAGGGCGCAGGCTGAGCCCCGCACCCCGGCGCCGAATAGACTTAAGACGGCACTGGCCCTTGATGTGGTTCAAAAGTTTGATTGATTAGTCGCCAGAGGATTTCTCGAATGAGCAAACAAAACGTACAATGTCAAATTGTGAGTCAACTAAGTTTAGGAATAAAGATTGCTTGTCTTCTCTAACGGAAGGCAACTTCCGTTACTTTATTTACACTCTTCTTAACTTTTAATGTTAAGGGCTTATCCCTTAAGTCTTAACTTTAATTCTACAACTTATCCCTTCCCTAGCGTTGCACTCAACTATTGGTTATATCTCATCTTAAAATCACGATACTTAAAAAAAATAATCCTTCATGCTAAGGTCGGCAGACAGGCTGACGGTCCACTTGATGGTGGGCTACCATCGCCTATAACACTAGCAACAAGTGCTGCATGTATGCTACCAACTACAGTAGGATTAGGGATAAGTGATTAAGAAGAAATAGGGAAATGCGGGCTCTAGCATCATTTACTTTCCACCGCAATACAATACACATGTTGTTATCTTATTGGTGGGTAGTTGCTGCCGATAGACGGCTGCAAAAAGCAGTATGCCTTGCAACCACTATCTACATATGACAAACAGTTGTCAAATATTAAAATATTTGACCACATGTCAATGTCAAGTGTCAAACCACATGAAATGTTACCAAAACATCGTATCAAACAACTGCATTACATAAAATTATGTTGCTGCTTTTTTGCCGTAGATGAAAGCTAAAAGAAAGATACGGTACGTTATATTGCGTAAGCTACAAATGGGCACAATAAAACTGTAGGTATACTTAAATACTCATCCCTACAACTACAATCTACAACTACAAATACCGAATACGTGTTAGAGAGAGTCGACAAATGTATTCAAATTTTTCCACAAAAAATCTGTCTGTGGCACTGAGTTCATTGGACTCAGTACAATGATTCATGCATGAATAGTGAGTAACTAATATTTCTTTTTGCACCCATCTACGTCTTCAGAATAGTTTTTTAACACAATATGAAGTTACGCTTCTCTAATACTGTTTACATTCAGAGAATATGATTAAGTAGAGTTCACATTTTAACAACCCACAGAGAGATCGAGTACCTCCAACTTGATCCTCTCCTCGACTCTTGATATGTGAGACATCACTCAAGACGTGAATTGCTGTCACTCCCATCTGTCTTGCGTGTACGCTCAATGGGCTGCAATTGCCGCGAATGAAATTTATTGCGAATACAACAATAGTAAGAATATAACCATTACACCTAGAGTTTAATAATTGCAGTGCTTCGTCATCGTCGTACTGTAATTTATTGAGTGCACATATTACACAATAGGAGTAACAAACATAACAAACGTTTACGACCGTTGACTCTTTATCTGCGCGAGAGCATCAGCCTCATACTACTTAGGTTATGGTATAATAAAATAAATGTCGGAAGATTATTTATGGTACTGCTGTGTTGTGACACAATATGTTACCCGACGATTGTATCAGTATGGCAGTGTGTTAAGGAAAGTGAGATTTCTATTGGAAGTTGAATTAATAAAATGTATCCCACTTGAGGTATGTACGTGTCGTTAAAATTTGAATGCTTTTTAAGGCACCGGCCGATGGTACGTCCAGTACAAACCTGTTAAATGTGAACGGGCCGGCCACACACCTTGCAACTCAACCATTTATTCGTATGCCAAGTTCTTACTTAACATGATATTATTGTAGTAAACTATGTATAATTAAGAAAACCAAGTGTCTATTGGTCTTTTATTTGCTGGAAGAGTCTCTACCTAATCGCTTATCCTTAATCCTACTATGGTCACCAGCAAACTTGCAGCACCCGTGGCTACGGTAATCACCAACCATCAAGTGGACCGTTAGCCTGATTTGCGTATTACCTACTGATCCATAGAATCACTATTGTTAAAATATTTAAAATTGCATAATTAAAATCCTAAACAAAAGTTGGTTCAACTATTTAGACGACAAATTAACCATAAAATACACCTATACCTACATATGATGTAGTTTTCTTTGTTCTCTTGTAACATAAAAATTAGGTTCTCACGCTACCCTATACTGGCGGTATCATTTTAACAGCTCCGATAAGATTAGAAAGTAATTTGGTTTGTATAAGAGGGTCAAAAATAGGACACAGATAACGATAACATGAGAAACTTTTATTTTCCTACCACATTTAGACAAAATAATATCCCAAAAGCTGTTTGTATGTTTGTTCGCTTATTTCTTTTTTAAAATACTTAAAAGATTTAAATGTGACTTTAACCAATCGTTTTGAGTATCTTGCGGAAAGTAGTTTTAGGCATCGAAATAATCTATCTTTGGTTTTTAGGTATCTATTTAGAGAGTGAAACTATATTTTTTGCTTTTATTGTTGTTGAAAAAACTATTCTGTCGTCGAAACATAGTGCATGCATAGGCAGTAAGTACATATATTATACAAGACAAAATATGTCCATTAAACCTTAGATAAAAGTTTCGTATTTGATTTTCTCCGTGTGTATGCCAGGAATGCTTGTACGTACATATCTTAAACGTAATATACCACCCACTGATCGACCTGCGGCATCTCTGATGAATTGTCAGAAATTATGCAAACCAAAACCGTTCGCACACTTTCGCTGAGACAGTTTGGAGTCATTCGCACATTTCATTATTATGACCTAACAGCACACTATCCAATTTATGAAGATCTACTATATCACGTCACTTCCCTTGTTTTTCATTGTTGATATTAAGTAGACCAGGGTCCGCGGTAGATCTTACAATATTGGTGGTGCAACGTCGATATTACGAGTCACACCGACCACCCAAGCGGTACTCGGTACGTCCGTTCGTTTATTTCCTATAATGTTATCTCTCTCGCTGCAGTAATCGCCGTAGGCTATTAAAGATACAAACCTATACAGACATTGTCTAAGACTTTTATTTTGATACATTTATTGAATATTACCAGAGCGAAATAGTTAAGCATTAGCAAACATCAACATACACAAAAAATAACATTACCTTGTAAAACACATTCATTATGACTTCCTCAATAATTGGCGTAAGCACATACTTCCCTCTTTAAAACAAATTTAACAAAAGAAAATTTGACCTCGGCTTGTGAACATGACTTTACATTTGTCAGGCAATGCACATTTGTACCAACATCAGAATTTGTTACGGTTCACTCAACGTAGTCTCAACAAAGAGATTTGACGATACTTTAAAAAGATATGTTGACAAGTCTCTTGAAAAGTAAAGCTTCGTCATTAACGATCACGAAATTATTTTATTTGATTTCCAAACGACTTGTGCCCAAACACTTGTTTGGGCACACAGCAGTAATAATATTTGTCGAACACTCTATCATTATGACCTGTGCCATTCTCGTGATCTTGCACAACTTTGATTATTACAAATTATATTGACCGTGACCTGTCGACGACTTGCGAGCTGTTCTTACATTTCAATATATGATTATTTTTTCTGTTACCATGTAGCAGCGAATCAATAATATTTACTAACTCGACATACGCATTGTATAAAACACTTGAAAGTATAAAAAATACCAATTTTGGTACAGAGTCGTATATTATAATTGACTATGAGATCGTTTTACTTACTTAAAAACTTATTAGGGCTAGAACTTTGCATTTTTCGAGCGATCTTTTAAGCAAGCTTATATAATTTAAGAAAATAATGCGTACTTTTAATGAGTTATTACGATTTTGACACATTTTTTTGGATCAAATTTTCATGATGATCGTTCGAGTAGTTAAGGCGTGAAAAGGTAACAGACTAACAGAGTTACTATCACTGTTATAATATTATTTTGAATTCTCAAGTATTTCTAACACCCGTGTAAGACATGAATATTATATCGTCCATCTTTCTTTTTAAATGTTTTACACGAAACTCTTTGTTTACCCTCCAAGTCTCGGGTATGCGCGTGCATTTATGTCTTAGACAGCTAGGTACTTACTTAGCTTAGAACACAGCACGACGTGCACCGACGACTTTCCCACAACAAAACGTCACCGCCCCGCGTGTTTGTGATTTACAAACATGGCTGCGATAATGCTGCGTCCGCGCAATCATCGAACACGAGAACTCATTGACAAGCAGAAACGCACTGGGAAAATATGTGAGAAACGCTTATTGAATAACAGTGATTTTGTTTACACATACTTAGTTCAGCTAACGAGAAATTAATACATAGTTATTTTATTAATAACATGGATCAGAGCAGATAATATTATATCAAGGCATTCTGACGCATCTGTAGTTATGTCATGGGGATGATTAGTTATCATGATAACTTCACATGTCTAAAGGCGATTATCAGATGACTCTGCAAGTACAGGGCCAACAGACGAAACCGACCCAACTGCGAAGAAGAGTTCGACAGGAGGATGCGATACTCCAAAACTGTTTGGAAAATCTATTTAATACCCACCTCCGTTTTGCTGACGATATAGTCATTCTGGCATGTCTAGTCTAGTCACCACTGCCGCAATTTCTGAAGACCAAGTTATATAATCAGTGCATCCTGCCAAAGACCGTGATTACGTATGGTGCCGAAATGTGGCCTCTCAAGGGCAGGATTGAACCACAAATTTAGGGTCGCTCAGCGGGCAATGGAGCGAATTATGCTCGGAGTTTCTTTGGTGGATCAGAAATTCTGCCGAAGAACCAAAGTTGTCGACATAGCCAAGAAAATTAGCAAGTTGAAGTGGCAATGAGCCGGTCACATTTGTCGCAAGGTAGATAACCGATGGGGTAGAACAGTTCTTGAATGAAGCCACGAATTGGAAAGCGCAGCGTGGACGCCCTGCGGCCAGGTTGACGGACGATTGAAGGCTTCGCAGGAAACGGCTGGATGCCAAGTACAGAAGTACATGGTGACGAGCCTTGCGAGAGTCTTACATCCAGCAATGGAGAGACATAGGCTGATGATGATATAAAATATCGGCGCCTTAATCAACCTGCATTAGCTTCCTCACTGCTGAAAAGTGTAAGTAAATCAATCACAACAAAATATTTAATTACAATTTAATTTTTTTTAAAAAATAGGTGTCTGAGTGACTGATGTGTCGTTTGGACATTGAGATTAGATTATTTTGTATTGAATTTAATATCCATACTAATATTATTAATACATACTATAAGTAATACTACCAAATTAACTTCGTACATTTGTCTGTATATCTTACGTTAAATTTTGACTGATAAAATACTATCGATTTTGTCGATTTAGCTCGTACCCCGCTAGGCTCTTATGTTTATTAAAAAATCTACCAGTAATAAGAAAGTGAAAGGGAGTGTTGTAGTTTGTAAACAAACGAAGGCTTTGAAGGTTTCCGAATTTTGCTTTTTAAACAAATTAAAGTTAAAAAAATCATAATTGATTGTGTTTAATTCCTCTTAGCTCCTATTTAGGTAATCATTAACTCAACAATATTTGGTCTCAGAAAAACATATACCTAGTTATGAAAGCAGCACAAAACTATTAAATATTAAATACATATTTACTAGCGCACTTGATGTATACATAAATCTTACAACAAACCGTGAGGATATAGATTACTTGGATAATAATAAGGTACACGCTAACTGCTCTTGTCAGTTCAACTTATAGGGTTGACGAAAATAAATTATAAACCGTTGCGTAATGTCTCACTTATAAAAAGTTCTTTTATTACACCTAGTGTTTGCATATTTTCAACTTGATCATTAATTAAATAAACAATATTAAGGTTTTCTTTATTGCATAAAGCCAAATTTCACTCACTTTGGTACAATAATTCATCTCAGAACTATACTATATGACATGATACCTCACAGGTGCTTTTTTCATATATGGTATTAGTATGTTTACTCAAACAACCTTTCGGTGTTTTGACAGATATAACAAAATAGAAAACTATCCTAGTAGAAAATTGGTGAGAAAATGAAAGGAGATAAAATGAAAGGAGATTTTTTCATATAAAGATATGGGAAGCATATAAAACCACTAATCAATTCTCTATTATAAAAAATGCACTTATTGCAAAGATGTATTATTTCGATGACTTCTATTAGCCATATATATGAACTTAGCCAAGCGCAGCAAATAGTAAGTAGGTAAAAACTCCCAATAACTATTTTAGCGACGATTGTAATTTAATTCTCATTTAGATAACTATATTGAATCGCTCGAAAAATAATAATATCTATTAACATTATAAAATTGAAGTTTGTTTGTTTGGTTCAACGCGTTAATCTCAGGAACTACTGGTTCGAATTGAAAAATTCTTTTTGAGTTGGATAGTCCATTTATCGAGAAAGGCTTTAGGCTATATAACATTTTGAACGCCTACGAAGTCACGGCACCAGCTAGTGATTAATAAAAGTTAATCTATTTTCGTTATTATTTTTTGCAATCAATTGCGTTATTTTTTAAGTTATTTAAATGTTTTCATATTCTCTATTCATTAACCTGTCGTCTAACGCATCACCCATGTAATTGATTTATATATTTATTTAACTATCAAATTAAGTGTAAGAGGTATCCCTAAAGAGTTCATTAAGCTTGGCAAACGGTTTTTATTTTAAGTAAATTTTATTTCATTGTGCAACAATGGTTAATAAAATTCAGTTGCAGACGTGTCAATGTCAAGCTATCTTCATAAATTTCAATTTAGCGATGTTTGTTAAAACTTGGGTCAGGGTTTATTAGGTAGTGTAGTCACCAAAGCAACGGTAGCATAATAATTGCCTCTGTTCTCTCGTTCGCCTACGTGCTTTTCCAAATATCTGCCCACGTTGGAATTCTGGAGCAGATTGGCAACGTTGCCTTGAAGGGCAACCCTAGTCGAGTGAGAGGTGTACGTAGCGTAGACGATGGTGTGCGACTTTACTGACGAACGACTTACAAGTTACAAAACTGACGCAACAGTCACCTGCAGTGTAGTATTAAGTATTCACCGGCACCTCCGCGAAAGTGTTAACAGTTTGTAGAGCGATAATATTTTTAAATAAAGAAAATTAAAGACGGTCCAGCAATTTTCGTTAATTACAATCATCTATAAACAAAACAATAGGTACATAAAGAGAAATCCAAGTGCTCTGCAAACCCCGATCAAAATATTTTGACCGATTAATTTTTTATCTTATAAATAATATATTTTTCAAAAATTAAATTATTTCTAAGAGGAAAATATAAACCGATTCACTTCATGAGCGTATATGTATAAATGCTTATCGTTCACCTAAGTAGGACCGCTTTTAATATTTTTATAACAAAGATCACATTTTATAACTTGATCAATGAAATTTTAATCTATTTTTTTTAATCGTTATAAAGTTTAACACCATAAAAGTGCACGTGGTACATCCAGGATGGACAAATGTGAACCAAGATGCTGGATTACGACTAATACGAACGATTTATAACTGTTTTCCTTTAAAAAAAGATTTATTATGAATTAGGAATTAGGACGTTACAGCCTACAGGATGTTGTTTTGCTTTCGCTCTAATTTCAATGTCAGTAATAATATACATGAAAGAATTTTTTTCATTTATGTAAGTATTCAAATAAATTTTTACAACCTAATATTGAAGACTCCTGAATATTAAAATGTCAAGTTTGTACTGGATAAATTTTATTATTGTTATTGAAATAAAAAATAAAAAAAACAAATATCCTTGATAAAATGCTGGTTTTATCAAAGGTCGGCGCGAAATAGATGAACGGAATTTGTATTTAAAAATTTATAACATGTTTTTTTTTTATATATTTTAGTTTATGTTCACGGGAGGTCGAATTTAAACCTTGATGTGTTAGGGATATTTATTACACTTAATTCCCCAATTTAAAAGAAAAATGCAACTTTCCTAACGTCACATGGCACAAAATAGCGAATGAAAAATTTGTAACAATTCTGAAAGTAGGTACTTGTATAAGCTGAAAGTCAATTACTATACTGTCTAGATTTTTTTGTGTTTATTACAAGTCACCCACAAATTGAAAGTGAAACTATCACTCATTACTAGACCTCTGATTAATATCGTAACGTAATATAAAAAGCTAACCAGGTATGCCAGCATAATGAGTTTGATTTATTTTATCAACGAATGAAAAGTTTCTTTCAAAGATCATTACTTATAAAATACTTAGTTAAATGTACTTTCATCCAGATGCGTTTTCGACGTTTTGCTAATACTCAATGTCCTCATGTAAAGACGACGTTTTTTTATGATGTAATTATGCAAGTATGCAAGTATTTATTGATTAAAGCGAAATCTATACCTAATATTATAAGAAAAAAGTTTGTAACATATAAACTCAAAAACTGGACCGATTTTCAAAATTCTTTCAACGATAAAAAGCTACATCATCAACGAGTAACATAGTTTATAAAGTTACTCGTACGAAGTCGCGTGCAACAGCCATTATAGAATAAAATCATGTCCAATGTATCTTGCCTGGGAATTTTTAAGCTATGTAGGTAAACGATGTACGTTTTCGCAACGATCAACTCACCGAACAGTGACAATAATTTACAATCGACCTCGACCTTGCCGGCGCTTGCACCCACGCATTTACGAGTACTCTTGCAAAATAAACCAAATTCACAAATATTACAAGTTAATCCGCCATCTTATTGCACGCACCCACGTCCGCCATTTTGTGAATCCAAGATCTGGGACAGACGTGATTTAAAGTTTTGATGACCTAGTTTTAGCCACAACACGGCTTAAGGTCAGCGTCTTTTTTAACATTACTTTTATTGCTATCGAAGTGGGCGATTGCATTACAAATTGAAATTACATAAAATTCATATTGTTTATTCGTAATATTTGTTTATACCCAGTTAGTTTATGCCGAAATAAAACTTATTTAGCTCACAAAAGTCATCTGACAACAATGTCCTCTATTAAAAATGACTGCGTGGGAATAACACCAAAAAATGCAATATTACAAATTAGAACAAAGAGGTCGATAATGATACATTGATAAATAAAGAATAGAGAGAGGATCAGACACAACTATTTGTCATCGATTGTGATGTTATCGCTTGTAAAGCTTCTGTGTGAGTCCTAGTTTAATTAATTGCTTTGCCAGAATTAAATGTTATTGTGTCAAGGCTGAAACAGTTTTATTACAATTTAAACTTTATGTAAACATTTAATTCAGCCTTTAGTCTGTTCATGCTTTAGTTACACTTTGTGGTATTTTTATATACCTATATGTACTTAGAGGTCTACATGTGAGCAGGATGTAGAGATCAAAATAATAAACTTCTTTGGGCACTTTTTGTATGGGGAAAAAACGCTGAAATCGCGTGACCGTCACGCTTTGATATACTTAAATAAATAGATGTGTGTGATTCTTTAGGCGATAAAAGCGATAGGCAATGCTCTTGATTGCTGTCATAAATTCAATAAATGATTCTGTAAGTTTTGTATAAAAAAAAATTTAATTGAGTCATAGTTTAAAATCTTTTTTCAGCCTACTTGGCAAGTTATTTAAAAAAATGGTCATATACTTATTTAATTATGTTTATTTATTTAAAATTTAATTATTTTAAATCCACCCATCGGCAAACCAACCATACTTTTCGAACATGTCACATTTCATTACTTCCTTATTACCGAGTTTAAAGAGAAAATGCAATTAATAAAAAATATTTTGAATTTTTCATTTTCAAACTGTTTATGACAAGTAAAATTCGGTAATTCGGGACTTCTCTTTTATTTCCTAAATTAATATTTCGCACATGAATAATTTGTTCAAGGATAGTGCTAAGAAAATGCCGTGATCTATTCATATGCCTCGACATAACTAGATCTATAAACCCTTTAGATAGATAAATAGAATATGTCAAGAGCTAAATAAAAATGTATAAATATCTCATTAGCAGTTTTGTCAGAAGTTTCGTGATTTCACAGTTATCGTATGGTCAATTTGCCTATACCTTTAAACCCGACCGTACCGCATAAGGTGGACCAAGTGCGTGTTTATTATAGCATGCTACTTTCAATTAAGTAACAGTGATAATGCTGAAAACTTATATCACAAAGGAAAGTGGACTTGTCCAGTTATGTACGATTGATGTTTTGTTGGTGTTTCGACAGTGGAAAGGACAAAAAGTTGTTCGCACACAGAAAGCTGTCTCCAAAACGGGAGACGCCGAATTCGCTTTCAACCATCGAGCATGAAAGTATCAATATTGTGTATTGCCATCCAGTTTTCTGACCTTGGTACTGAGTACAGTGCATAAAGACGTACACACAGTTAACTCATAGATATGGCGTGACTTAGCTTTATATAGAGCACAACAAAAAGAAACCCATTGAATCACTTTTTTGCGAGGTAACCCAAAAAAGTGATAGTGAAAGTTATTTATCCACTTAACACTTACGCATTCCATTCCAACACACCTTCTTTTATCAGTAGACTGTATCATTCTTCTAATAATAAACTTCATTATTAGATTGCATTAAAAAAATGCTGCGACAATGTCGTCCCAACAACACCAATCATTGTTTTCAATTTACTCAATAGATTTTAAACCAAGATTAATCAATCTTAACAATACTGGTTTCAACTGGGAATTCGCGGACTGTATTTCAATTAGCTAAATTGCTACTGACACTTTTCTTAGTATCTACAGCTGTTGATACATTACTTAGTTTTCCATTTGTTGTTATATAAGTGTTCAATAATGTCTTCTTTCTCCGTGTCTCGTGAAGATTCTAACACATTCACAAATTAATTAACTAAACTACGCAATTAAACTAAGCTATTAATAACTTTCGTTTCCCGTGTTAATGAAGCTCAAAATTTGGATCACATAACTAGACTCGAATCGAAACTATTGCAACAAAATTATCAAAGACCAGAATCAACAGTAATATTCTAAACATTATACCTAGGATAGTCACCATCGAAATAATATATCTTTACAAGACAGTCACAGATTGTTTTACTCGTACATATATCAAAAACTTCTTTCTATCTAGTATGCAAATTGTTTCGTGAACAACTTGTAAGGTGGAGTGTATTGTATCAAAGAGTATGTAATCACTGCGTTATATTGTATACGATTTACATCTTATCTGTGAAAAAATTAATATCCAATTTTCCATCTTAAAGAAGAACATCTCTCCATTCTGTGCATCAGAGGCTACACCAATTTGAATAACGATTTTTTTCTAATGGCTTTCAGCTTTACCTTTTAATTTTCAGAAGCTCTGTTGTGATTCCAACATATCAGACTAAATTCATGTAATCTAAATTGCATAAAGAACATCATTTAATTACATCTCATAATACACACTTATAACACCCACCCAATTTCATCTAAATTCATCGAAGACATAATAAGATCTATCAGATGACTATATCACTTACTCTGTATTTCAATTAGTAGCGCGTGACTATCACACAATACTTAACTGTGTGCACATTGCTGGTCTCCCAGTATACTTTCACTGAGAACTTCTTATCTCTATGAGCCCCTGGAGCTGTGAAGCTAGCCGGATGCTACGTCGAACTCACGGAACCCACGCTTGAATGTACAACAAACGTTATTTATTACATAAATTACGTAAACATTACACAAGCCGACAGGATGACGTTGTTAGAACATTTATTATCCGCATTTCTTTACATTTGTCATATGTCACACGAATAATCCTATAAACCATGACAATATTATGTAGCGTCAATTTCGCAAAGCAGTGAATCTAAAAAGATTAGAAGTCTTGTACCAAGCGCAAACAATGGACTAATATCTATTAGTAATAAATCAGTTATTAGCAATTTGGTACCTTTAAAAAGTTATCCTCACAATTTTGATAACACAATAGAAATATGTAATCCCGTAAAAAATCTAACCAGGATAAACCTTTCTTTTAAATTGACACTAAGTAATGGAAAACAACCTTTTGTCCAAACAAACGAATGGTGATTAGGAAATCAAATATCAATTCTGTATAAGCGCGTAGCTATTACCTCCATAAAAACAAATGTGCTGTTGTGTTTCGTTGAGTGAGTGAGTTCGATACCAGAGTCCATTACCCCATTCCTTCCTTATCCCTTATCCTTTTTCCTTCTATAGTCGGCAGCGCACTTGCAGCACCTGTGGCGCTGCTTCTGTTATAGGCAACGGTAGCCACTTATAACAGTTGATCCTCAACCTTATACATCAAGTTGACCGTCAGCTTACCTGTCGACCTTAACATAATAAGGAAAAAGGCTAACCGTGTCCTTGAATAGGCTCTGACCAATCCCTTATCCCTACAACTCTCTAACCCACAACAATATGTACTGTTATTTCATGGTGATCTGCTGTAAGATTATAGATATAAGACGAATTGCGAAACGCAGTGTGTCTGCCTCTAATAAAGACCTAAGAAGAACCAGTATACAATAAAAACAGACTTTATATAAATTTAATGACACAATCTTAAATGTTCCCATCGATACAAGCATTTTGTATGCCGAGCGAACCGCTCCGTTAACCTTGTTATCTCCATTCCGTGTACCTCAATGGTTAGTGCCCACTCAGACATCAACCGTTAGATGACTCGTGTGCAATCAGGTACTATACCGTCTGCCATCTCTAATGGTATCACGTACGTCTGCTGTTACTCCGTATATGTTCACCATACAAAACATTTCTCCCACAGTCCCAACCGAATCAGCATTTAAAACGAAAATAAACGTTCAATCGTCAATTGTTTCCACATGTTTATAGTCGGGTACAATAACACAGTAAAAACAGAACTTCGTTTAAATGCAATCGATCACGGTACTTACCACAACAACTAGCGTAATAAATTCGCGCTGATCTTATTCAATGAAGGCATGGAATACCATAATGAAATGTGCCTAGCTATTGCCAACTGCTACGCCGAGCCTTTGTTCCAAACAGGTCAAGGGAACTCGCGCGATAACCAAAAATTTTAAATTGCCTGCACCGATATGGAAAAGATTTTGATTGTTTTCATTCAAGATCGACGAAAAGAATTCGGCTGTCCAGTATTCGGTAAATTACAAAGCGTCTATTCGTCCAATATTCTTCAGTGCCTAAAATCTAAAGTTTGTAATCAGTCTATAATTGTTGGCCCCGAAGTTTATAAGAGACCGAAGGCTTCTTTCTCTGCCAGACGGAATCCATAACCAGGAAAACCTTAGAAAAATTCAAATTACCGACGTAGGTATTAGAATTTTCAAGCTGCATATGCAGAGGGCAGGCCACCAAAATCCTGTGGTGAAGAAGGGTTCTTGAGTGGTCAAATGCTCTGAAAGCCGATGCGGACTACCGTAGTCGTGAGCTTCGGAAGTCTGCTGAGAAGGTGTATGTCTAGAAGAGAGCTTCTATCAGCTGTTAATTATGAAGAAATGCTTTGACAAAAACTTTCGAACAAGTCCATATTTCTTATGGGAATATCTCACGGTTCATATTTTTAGTATTATTAGTGAGTGTACTTTGGTCCCAGTGACCGAGATTCCGTAAGTTGAATATCAATAGCATGACCAATAAAGATAGTGGCTGTCATACGACATATCCCTTTAAATTAACGATGAATGCATTGAATGCATAGTACTATTGCCAATATGTTGCAATTGGAGCAATAATAATTCAACAAGAATATTTTGTTACCTAGAGAAATATTCTGAATACTACATCAGATATTAATTGCCTCTTACTAAAGTTATTGCTGAGTTCCAATCTTAGAATATAAAACCTTCTTGGTTGAATCATAACCACATGCGTCATAACAATTTGGAATTGGTAAAAAAGTTCGATACGTACATAAATAGAGATGTGAATTTAATATTATTTCATCATAATTCTTAGCAAATCTAGGGACATTTTAAACATCAAAATCACATGAAAGATATCATATGATTCAAGTAAAATATTCTTCATATAACGCATGCAGTGCCGTCACATGGTGACTACTCGCTGAAAAATGAAACTACTTTCATCGTCATCCTCATCATCTCAGCTGTAGAACGACCACTGTTGAACTTAGGGTCTTCCTTATAATTAGCTAACAGTACCAGTCTGGATTCAGCATCGTCCCACGGTCTTCATTGGATCGTTTATCCTTCTTGTTGATAGATAGACTTCCTATACTGCGCTTGCCGCGGTAGGTTCCACTCGAGATCTTTCCAGCCCCAGTAGGTACATGTTATACTGAACGTAAACGCTCCTGGCACACTGGGCCATAAATCATTCACAATAGCTAGAGGGTTGTGTATGATCCGCACGCATTGTCCATACTTTGAGTGTTGCTAAGAGAGATTGTTATATTTTTTTTATTATTTCAATTTAATCCACAATCTGTTGTAAGACTAATTGGAAATGTTGCAATTGAAATTTGTTGCAGGAATTGATTGTAGGCATATTTTAAATTGTGTATAATTTTAGGCTGTGGATTTTGTTAAGATATAAATATGATTAAAAATATAACAATATATAATAAAACATATATTTCTAATAAAACGAAAGTTTTATTTACATAATCGATAGTGATGCGCTTGTCATCAATATTCCGATGGCGACGAAGCTGCTCCAACGTTTTATGGCCCCGTGTGCCAGGAGCGTTTGCGTTCACTATAGTACGGGGATCCGACGGCCGCCGGCCGTTGAGGTCGGAAAATTCTCGAGAAACTATATAAAAATATAGTTTCTGTTTTCTTAATTCTATGCGCGATCGCATGCACTAGTTTATTATGTATTCTGAGGTCTCAGTACAGTTTCGTTTACAAAGCTTTTACCGGTTCTTACGTCAGTTACGACACCCACCTGCATCACCTTCGTGCTAGAGTACGAAAGCAAAAGCTGTTACAAGAACATTATAATTTTAAATAATACTCGTAATCAAGGCATTGAACTTGCGCCTAACGCTGCACCGTGTGATTATCGAAACCAGAATACTTTCACTTGGACCGACCAGTTATCTCAGCGGATGGGTTTGACTACAAAAAATTATTATAATTAAGAGAATTGTATGGGCAGTGAGTCAGCTAGCGATGATCGATAAGAACTCGTAGCGAGTGTCATCAATGCTCATACCGCTATTGTGTACCAAGAGATGAACTTTCGATCGCCTCAACTTTGTATACGGATAGAAAGAAAGCGGATATTTTCTTTGTGCCTAATGAGACAGATTATAATTCGCACGACTCTCATGGGAGTGCGCGCTAAACGAATTTCTAAGCCCGATTTGTTTAGAGAGTATGAGACAGTAAACTTTGTTTCGCAATTGCTAAATTCCTATTGAGCATGGCGAAACCGACTCAAAGTAACTGTATTATTCAACATTATTCTATATTTTTGGACCCCCGTCGGCAATAGTCTTTATTTTTTTTTCTTACATTAGAAAATCAGCAAGTTGAAATAGTAATGGGCCGGTCACATCAGCAGTAGAGCGGATAACCGATGGAGTACCTAGAGATCTCGAATTGACGAATAGAACGTAGCGACGACCGTGCGTGGTGGCGATGTCTTGGGAGAGGCCTACATCCAGTAGTGGAGAGACACAGGTTGATGATGATGATGATGTTGAGCCTCTAATTGCAGTCGGGCAAAGACAAGGCGCTTCTTTCTATCCATTCATAAAATACAATTGAAAGTTGTTACCTGTGAAGCAATCGTATTAAATACGATAAGGTAATAAAAACAAAGCATTATGTAGTGCGTCAACCTCTGCCCCCTGTGCTACCGATTGATAAGGCATGTTAAATGGGCCGTGTCGTCATGGCTATGGGGCGACCCGAACAATACCTTTCTATTGATACCCACCATTCATTCGTTAATGCACCATTAATTGGTTCAATGATTTATATGAATGCAACAATCGTAAATTGTTTTATTTAGTAATTCGCATAATTTGTTTAATAACGTGATTAGATACCTATCGAGTTTTCTGTACATAACCTAAGGTACATGTGGCGGCGCCACCGTCGTCACAACGATTAAGATATTTCTATTACAACGCGGACGAAGTCGTGGGCACCAGCTAGTATACCAAAAGAACATAATAACTAATATAGAAAAAAAAATAGATCCAATTTTTATAATAAAATAAAATGTCATGTAATAAGTATTTTTTACTATTGAGAATAACTAAAATATACAAATACATATTTACTTTTTACATAGAAAAAATAAACAAAATGAAACATATAATGTAATACACAAAATATACAATTCATTCAATGTTCAATGTATTTATTCCCTGAGATCTCTATCGCGTGCCTGTTATTGTCACCTCTACGTGTTATGATGTCAGTTTGTATGGAATAACGAGTCTGCCAATGTCAGGGATTTCAAAATAAATAAGAATACATATGCGTTAAGGATCTATATTATTCTTTATTTCAAAGAAACATACTATTACGATCAATTTCATCACTCTTCAATAATATATTAGAACCTTTCTTTTTCGCTCACACATCTTATCAAAGAGGTAGTGGCAAAAAAAGCGTTAAATTCAATCACATACAGTTGTTGCTGATATAATTTCGCACGTATTTAAAATCAGAAATAAAACATTGAAGATAAAACAAAAGCGCCGCCACTCAACGGTTCCAACCGTCTGATAAGTCATCGTCTGCTCACTAAAAACTGGACAATGATCACATAAAAACTTAACAAAAAAAATACTCCGGCGCGAGTGTCCATAAGCAAGCACAAGACGAATACGAAATTCTATACATTTAAACGTTTTGGATTGTACATAATATGAGACAGAGCAGAAAATTAAATGGTGACGGTAATATGGGTATCCCTTTTTAATCCCCGACGCCCGACGCAATAGAGGTATGTTATAAGTTTAACCTGTGACTGTGTAATTGGTAGTTTCTGTGTACTGAAACAAAATTATAAAACAACAAAATTAAAAAATTATAAATAACAAAATTACAAATTAAATAAAATGCAAACAACTAATAATATTATGTGAAAATCTTAAGTTGTTCGAAATGTCTAACGAGGGCGTTAACCACCCTTTACAGAAAACCGTAGAGAAAAACAACATGTATGCTGTGTTGTTTTTCAATGAGTGAGTAAAGGACGCCAGAGGCCATTCCCTTTTCAATCCCTTACCCTTAATCCTACTGTAATTGCCAGTGCACTTGCAGCACCTATGGTGTTGCTTGTGTTATAGGTGACAGTAGCCACCTATCATCAACATCAAGTGGACAGTCAGCCTGTTTGTCTACCTTAACATTAAAAAAAAAAAAGATAACTTCAAATGTGACAATCTCAACAGAATGAATGCATTACTCGCTATTACATAAGTATTGTAGGCGAAAATTTTATGTTTATAAGGTGTCCATTTTTTTCATATGTTTATAGTACCTAAAGTCAAAATTAAGCAATAGCTGTTTTTGTCGTGTTGTAAGTATTGGAGTATGGAAACAAACTTCCATGTGTTGTTGTCGGCGCTGTATCGACGGAAGTCGCCGGGACGACGCGATATTTTGAGCAAGGCGCGTCGAGTATGCGACTTGTTACTTGTACGGTATAAATAAATGTAGTTTTGTGTACTATACTTACCTTTCTCTGTCTTTACTGCCTTACTGGTTTAAATATAGAATACCGACAAATTAAAGGCGAACCGAAATGAATTTATAGGCGAAGTAACCATTCCTTTATGTAGCCGCTATTTGGAGTTGTCTATTATGCTCTATACTTATAATGTATCTTTAGTAAGTATTTATCCTTGAACGCATAAGCTTTGAATTGGAAAGGATATCCGTTTCTGTTGTGCCCATAGCTAAGTTATATCGAGAAATTCGCAACTAACTATGTATTTATAATAAGGCATTTTACATTCAAAGACTTTACACTTCCATATGAGTATTTCATATTTTAATACTAATTTTTATGCAATTGCCTAGATTTCGATTTTAATTCACATTAAATCTCAGTTGTAGGTGATTATTGTACAAAATCATTGTACAAATCCGAAACTTTATATATAATTAAAAGAAAGTGGCGTTAATTACCTTTTACCGATTTTTATGATTTTGTTGTATTTTTTCTCCACCTGATAGCAGATATCTATTAAAACAACGGAAATATTCACGAAAAAAAATTTATTTTCCCATACATTTTGTATGAAACTGGTTTTTATTCTGAGGCGGTAAGAAGCGCCAGGTCAGCTAGTACCTAATATAAATCATAGATTTCCATCTTCTATTTATTAACTTAATTGGAATGTAAATAAGTATTATGGATATACAATACACAATCCTGATATTACCAATAAATATAAAAACACATCTAAATCCGATCTAAGTAGGTATATACTCGTACTTAAAAGATGCAAATAGGTACCCTACATGGCGAGTCTATATTTGCAAGATAAACCTTATTTTACTATGGTCGAAAGAAGACAGGATAACTCTTCGTGTTATAACATTATAATTAGTGAATGAACTGGAATGATACAAAAACTCATGTCGAAAATCAAAATCAAAAATAGAATAGAAATTTCCGGTTGAAATTCACATGGAACTGATCTCAAGGACGCACCCACAGCCCGCACCCTACTTCCGTTCCATGAATTAGGGTAAAGTAGGTAACTATATTGTTAGCGGGCAAAAACAGAAGCAGATGGTATCGATCAAGTATCCATCGTGAAAATCTGAAACAGTTAGCCCACAGGTGAATACGTGATATCATGGTTAATTTAATGGCCAATTACTTTGTAAACTGTTTAAAGAGAGGTCGAGCTAAGTTCGCGGAATTCCTTCCCGGTTCGCCAGCGAAAAGTCTCGAAACACTATGATCAAGTTGTCGCATTAGCACTTCACTTTCCCTGTGCAACCCACATTTGTAAACATTAACTCATCTCCAGGTAAATGGCTTGTAATTACAGGGGTAGTTTTCCGCGCAAATGAAACAGAGAAACCTGCCGGATCTTTTTAACGCAAGGCGGTGATTGAAGATCACTTTCTCGCAAATCGTCTGAAAGTGTGACGTGAGAAGTGGCATTTTTCAAAATGTTAATATAGGTATTCATCATATATTATTTAATAATCCTAATTAATTAATACTGCAATTAACTGAGATCATTGAGTATTATCATAGATGAAATACTACCTAAATTGGTTAAATAGTTTTTTATCTATAGTATTATCCACAGGTATTGTATGGTAGGTATTGCTTAAAGGCAGATGGAAAAAAAAGATCAAACAAGAACATTATAAATTACGCATAGGTCTATTCTTGGCACAGGTAAGTAGGTATATATTTGTTTTCATTCCCAGCTGCTCATCAAATAACTTAATGTGGTAGATTAATTTCATATCATTTTTATATACCTAATCAAATGCTGCATAATGCGTTCAATGTAAATAATGGTTGTTGTAGTCAAAACAACTACTAAAATAATATGCCAGCTGAAAAATAAAATTATTTCATCACTAAATCAAAGTATTCAGTTATTTAACTTGCTAAAAAGCTACACAATAAGTATTTCATAAACGTTTTATAAAAGTTTCTCACTACAGTTTTATCAAGTTAAGTTTTGGTACACAGCCTATTAAAATACTGAGAGAATACATGAATTTCTTTTATTAGGTAGGTAGCTAGGTAGTATTTTTTATGACCCAAGTATACTAGACGAAAACTCTTATCTAAATTTAAACATTAACACACATATTATTATGCTATAAAAAGCGCTAAAAATGAAATAAATAAAAGATAATTCTTCATGTGCGCCAGACGAAATGGGTAGGGGGCGCAGCGTGCGGCGGTTGGGACTGCCCCTCCATGCCGCCCGCACACCCGCCCCGCAGTCGCGAGAATGAAGCGATAGTCTGTGTGTGCGTCTTGTGTTTTTTGGGTTTTGCATTGCGCTTGACGTTTCTTCTATAAATTTCTCATCGCGTTTTGTAAATAATCATGTACAAAGTATATTATGTATTAATGTTGCTATTATCAAACTAAATCTTATGATACCAATGCGGACCTATTCGAAAAAAACATCGTTATGACTTAAAATTTGTGGTATTCGTTATTACGCGAGTGTTCGATGTTCGCTAGTGCCTTTTGTTTATGAAGCAGTTGTGGATGCGGGTGTGTTTTTGAGTTTATTAATTCACTTTACTGTCAAATTGTGTTGTGTTCTACGAGCAGTGTGAACAGTGATTGTTGTCGTGGCCGGTTTCCTTGTGGGAAAGTTTCGAAACGTGCATAAATAAAGCGGGTGGATAAAATATTCCTAGCGAATGCGGACCCTGCACACATTCCATTGGGAAACAAGTGTCTGCAATAAACATTATACGGTGAGTGCGAGGCGATCAAGTTCGTCGTACTTTGACCTAAAAATTGGATAATGTCGACGCCTCTTTACGGAGTGAATGTCCAATATCAGATGTCCAAATAACACATCGTAATTGAAAAATATTATTAAATAATTTCTAATTTTCTAATTATTTTTAAAACTGACAGACTATTGATAAACTTCATTGAGAGACAATGACTGACTATATAGCCTTCCACTATGAGACTGTCTATGGCAATAAAAAAAAACAATAACCTTACATAATATACATAATCACACAAATTTCAAATATATTCCTGAGTTTTTTGTCTATTTCCGGCGGCACTGTGTTTCAAGTGATTTGGCAGCCAGACTGATGGTAGTAACCACACAGTTACAGAACATCACTTTGTAATAATCACATAACTACAATATGTGCTGTGTTCATGTGAATGAGTAAGGGATACCAAATCCAAGTAAGAAATTGCCTATCTTCGAAATCTCTTATACCATGGTCTGCAGTACATTCGAAGCAACTGTGGCATTGCTTGTGTTATAGGCGATGGTAGCCATCGACCATAAAAGTAACCGTCAACCTGTTAATCTTAATATAAAATAATAATAATAACTATACTGTTAAAAAACATTGAACAAGTACTCATGATTTCAACAGGACATCATTTATTTTATTATTGTAGTATAAATTGTGCTTAGCTTGCTCAATAGAGTACCTATTCATTAATCATTTCATTTAAATAAAGATTGTGAAACTTTATTTTTATACTTACTATTGCTTTTTATACTTACTAGGTATTGCTACTTAAATAATAATTTAGCAAACAAAATCTGCTGTGATTGTCAGTCATATTTAGCCTACTTTTTGAAGACTCATTACATTTAAATAGGTAACAGTAAAAAATACAATGTAACTGTTATTTTGAATGTTGACATGCAAGGTAACTAATAGAGATTAACATTAACGTAATTTATAATTTGATAGATTACTTAAATTAGAAATTAGAAATACCATGGTTACTTGCAATTTATGTTTTAAAAACTCCAATTGAAACTTCAGAAACATGTTTATCTTTCAACTTTGAGGCTGTCTTGTTGATTAATAGTTATAGACTTTTTTAAATCTATTATAGAATTGATTATATTAAGTAATGTTATAAGCTAAACAAAAAAATAAAATAAGAAATAGCCTTTTCTTACTCTTACCACTTGGATTGATGCCTTTTGTCTAATTATTAACCTCGGTAATTAGTATCCTTTTGGTCCTTTTTTGTCCCCTTTTGGCCCCTTTTGGTAGCCTTTCTTTACTTTTTCTTTTCCAATTCCATGCTTACTATTCTGTTGTTTTCACTTTTATTCCTCATATTTTCAATGCATTTCCACTTTAATTTCTTTACTAATCTTCATTCCTCAGTCATAAACTGGACAGCCTGTCTGGCAGCAGTATAGTAGCCCTTGTGCTGTTATGTTTTTAGTGAAAAAAAAGCATGCAAAGGCAGTGCATTTGCGACCCCTGGACCCTGTGATCAATAAGTGGATAGTCAGCTGATTTGCTTATTTTGATGTTAAAATCTTATAAGAAATTCTAATTATAAACAATACTGCTAAGCCATAAGAAATATTTACTTTCAACCTTAACCTCTCTTTGTTTTCCTACTTCTATTGTATTTTTTTACACAGTTTTTATAATGTCTTATTAGAATTGAAAAAATGTATAATACCTAACTAACTGTTTAAGTTATAAACAATTTATCCATGCTAATTGATAAATTATTATGATGTTGCATGTGATTGTAACATTTAATAAAATACTAGCTGAACCAGGCCACGCTTCGCTGTGGCTCAGTCAGCAGTGTTCCACAGTTGCCACAACAACGGTCAATGTATGAAATTATGTTTTTTTTTAATAATAATGTCGGTATTAGTATATAAGATTATTCCTCTGTTTAAATGCCATATGTAAAAATTTCAAGTCAATCCATAGGCAATTTTTTGAGTTTTTGAAGTGTACACAATCCACAATACACCTTAATTAATTACATTAAGTAATTCAAATTGAGACCACCCAAAGTGTGACCCAAGTGCTCTCCTAACAACTATCAAAGTATAATCATTTTATTTGATGCACTCAAAATAGAACATTGATAAACCACAGTAAAAGCAACTGCACGTTATTTTACACACAAGACTTTTATTACCATTCACATATGTTCAGAGTAAACCCATTCCACGCACCCTTTGGAGTTAAAAGTAAACTTTGGTTAACATGCACATTTCATTTATCTTTGGGGCTCGGCATCTCGAAAAAGCTTATCTATATTTGTTGGTAATTAGATAGGTACATGGTATTTTAATTTAGACATTCAAATATTTGGTCTTCATTACTGTTTTATTTATGTGAACTCACAATATTTAAAAGTACATAATATTATATATTAATTCTTGCTCTAAAATTTTAAAAATATGGTACTAAGTACTAAGTATATTTTTAGTTGAATGAAGTACTCTTGAAAAAGAGATAGATTTCCCTAACCACCTTGACCCGATGCTGCAGCATCAAGTAGTCCCAGCAGCTTACAACTCCCCAGCAACTTACAGCAGATAGTTATAGCGTATTTGGGCTCATTAGAATGGTGTCAATATAATGTCGGTCGGGGTTTAATTTATAATTAGGTACTTATAGGTTGTAGAAAATATTTTTTCCTTGCCCAGACTAAAGGGCCTGATGGTAAATGTAATATGTAAATGTATAAATGTATGATGGTAAATGTAATGACCGCAGGGATACAAGCGGCGCGGGTGGCGGGCCGGGCGGCGGAGGGCTGCTGGCCATGAACGCCACCCAGGTGCAGTGCGAGCCCCACGACTCGGTCGTACTCATTAAATGTAAGTTACGCCTACCTATTAATCATTTATTTAATATATGTACTAACCTACCAATTCACATGTCGCGAGATCAACTTGTTTTTCACATTCTTTCGCATGCCGCACAAATTCCCCTGTAGGTACCTAGTTACCGAGCATTATTCGAGGGAAATTATTATGAATATCGATTATCGCATGTTATTGCTACCCAAGAAGAATTTTTAAGTATCTCTTCTCTGTGTACATTTTGTTAATGGTGTATGCAATATTAACTATGAAAGATATTTAAGTTATACAGGCATGCATGTTTCCTCGAAGACCAGAGACATTGTCTAAAGCAGTCTTTCCCAAAGTGGGCGATAACGCCCCCTTGTGGGCGCTGCAGGCCTAAAGGAGGGCGGTAAGACCCAGAAAAAAAATGGGGGCGTTGTGTAGAGGCTTGGGGGGTGATTGATTTTAAGTAGGTGAAAAAATGGGGGCGCTAAAAAATAATTTACTCTCAAAGTGGGCAGTAGACAAAATAAGTTTGGGAACCCCTGGTCTAAAGTCTCGAGACTTCATTTGGATGTGTTTAGAAACACGTCTAGTCCTAAACGAATGAACACATAAACTTCTCGAGACAAAACTACGAAATGTTGATAGTTGTCTCGAAAAGAAAATTCGTAGATACGAGTAGTTACGAGATTTTAATCAATCTCAATATTCTTCTTCATTTTCTTACACATGATTGATGTAGGTATTAATCTTGGTTTATGACTAAAAAAAACATCTGTTTTTTCCAACCAATGGTTATACGTAAGTAATTGATTTAGTAGGTAACTAATAGGGGTTAAAGTATGAAATTGCCGTTTTATTGTAATAGGTACTTCGAATTGACATAGAACCTTCATGGTTTGAGATTTTTGAGTGAAACTTTTTTCATACGGTACCTATGTAGTTCTTCTTTTAAAAAATGTGCAACATTCGATTATCAACTTTCAGTTGTTTTTTTTATTCAGCTTAGACAATAAAGATGGATACTTCGAAAATTCGTGTGATTTTTGAATACGAGTTCCGACGCGGAACTAACGCGGCAGAAACAGCTCGCAATATTAATGTTGCGTTTGGAGAGGGGACTGCTAATGAACGCACTGTGCGATTTTGGTTTAAACGCTTTCGTGATGGAAACTTCGATTTGAAGAACGAACCACGTGGAAGACCGCCCACACAGGTGAATAACAATGATTTGAAAGAGATGGTGGAAGCCGATCCGAGCCAAACTACCCAGGAAATAGCGGCATGGTTTAACGTTACCTTACCAACAATATTGACTCATTTGCGTCAAATCAATAAAATAAAAAAATATGAAAAATGGGTGCCTCATGATTTGACTGATCTGCAGAAAGAAACGCGTGTTGAAACTTGCGTTGCCTTGTTGAATCGATACAGAAATGAAGGAATATTGGATCGAATTGTGACATGTGATGAAAAATGGATTCTTTACGATAATCGTAAGCGGAAAATGCAATGGCTGACCCCAGGTCAAACGCCGCAACAGTGTCCTAAAGCAAAGCTTACCAATAAAAAGGTAATGGTAACTGTTTGGTGGTCTCAGCGTGGTGTTATTCACTATAGCTTTCTCCGATCTGGTCAAGCAATAACGGCAGATGTCTACTGCGCCGAACTCCGAACAATGATAGCGAAACTAGCAGTGAAACAGCCCCGACTTATGAATCGATCTTCACCATTATTGCTCCATGATAACGCGAGACCTCATACAGCACGAGAAACCGTTTTAACTCTACAGGAACTGCAATTAGAAACCATTCGTCACCCTCCGTATTCGCCAGACCTTGCTCCAACGGACTACCATTTTTTTCGTGATTTGGACAATTATCTGCGTGATAAAAATTTTCTTCTCAGGAGGCAGTGCGAAATGCTTTCACACAGTTTGTCGAATCTAGATCACCAGAGTTCTATCGCAAAGGCATAAATGAGCTTCCTATTAGATGGCAGCAATGTATAGATAATAATGGTAATTATTTTGATTAAATAAATATGTTAAATAAAAAAAAAACGAATTTTTATTTTTCAGTACAAATCGGCAATTTCATACTTTAACCCCTAATATTATTGCGTACAAACTTCGATTAAGATGTAATGTAATGAATAGTAAATCTCACTTAGGTTTTTAATTGTTGAAGTTAACTAACTCTGCCCAGAAGTAAATAACTACTGAACAATTTGGACAAAAATGAATTCTAATTAGTACCTATATTTATTTTATTTATATGCTATTTGTTGTGTAGGTACTAAATTGTTTCCTACCATCGCATCCGAGCAATCGTTTACCATAATAGACGTGTAAATGCATTGGGACAAGCACACGCTCGCACTAATCCCAATGTGCTTCTGTTAGTAATATATTTTTAGACTGGTCTCCATTACTGCGTCAACATGAGTTCTGTATGCCAGCGGTTTTGTTTGCATTACTATATAGATATCACGCGTTTGTTATCCAATACCTATTTGTGTAGATGTACTTAGGTATATACAGTGTTGTGCGTTTTGTTAATGTTTGTTTCAATAATGTTTGTTATGAGAAATAGGTAATGTGAATATTTCAAATGCTCTAGCAATTCACATTTAATTAGTTACTGTCTGTTTTTTTAGTTACCCTCAAATTATGAATTGAATATTATTTAGTATTGGCAGGGCAGTGTGTTTCTCAGTCATTTGAGTAGCCCGTCTAGCGACAGTAACCTTATGCACTTGCAACATCTTTGGCGTTACTTGTGTTATAGGCGACGGTAGCCACCTAGCCATCTACCATCAAGTAGATCGTCAGCCTGTCTGTGGACATTAATATAAAAAAAATTGCTTGTTTCATTTTTATAGTTGTTGATGTAACTATGTCGGAAATATTCCTTTATTTTACTTATGATCTAAGTAAAATAATAATTTAGCGCTATCTATTGCTGATATTTACTAAAGCTACAACAGTTTTTTATTATTAATATTATTATTTCCCCCCGAGGGTTACACCACCGTCGTGGGCCATTTATTTTGTAACAAATATTAGCAATTTAACATATTAATAAACATATAAAATTAATATCGACCAATTGCTAGGGTGAATTAAAAAAGGAGGGATGGTCCAGTACCCCTAACTTAATCAGGGTCTACAACAGTTAGCGATAATAGTGGAAGCTAAGTTAATATTAATATTAACCTTATTAACCCACGAAAGTGGGTTTGTGCGGTTGACGTTTTTAATTAATGAACTGTCTTAAATCAATTCATTATTCTTGTGAATAAGTAAGTGCAAAGAAGTTTGGAATGAGCTCAATACGAGAGCGTTATCGCCATAAATGTCATTTAAAATTACAATGAATTTTAGTCATTTGCGGTGAACACACGACGCAATCGCCATGACTGTTTTCCCTTCTCGTTCAATTTTATTTCAGTCCTAAAAGTTCCCCCGTTGCGACTACGGCGTACTGTTTGTTAACGCGGGAGAGGCGCTTATGCGGTACAATTAGCTTTTTAGAGCCAATAATAATAATTGTCGGTGTCGGGACACGCGCCAATGTTGTTAATTTTTCAAACTCGCCTAGCAGGCTCAGCAATTGACACAGCCAAGCCACCATCGCCACCAATTATGTTAATCTGGATTAGTTTAAAGGCAACTGTTCGCTGAACTGCACGACTCGAACGATGCATTTCCCAATTTATATGAGTAACTATAATAATAATGTTAAATATTCTTTGATATGTTTTTGCGCCAGTGTCAGTGTAGTGATACAATGCAGTTTACGTTCGTAATTGTTTTGAATAAAGTCCAAATATGTACTCTAGCAGAGGACCGTCCGAAGCGTATAGGTAGGTAATTTTTTTTACTGACTTATTAGAATAACTGTGGGCTTAATTTCATTGATATGTTACTAACTAGTCTGACGCACACCGGCTTTGCCCAGGAGCAGTTGGGGGATTAGTATACGTAATATATTATAGCGTATATCTATCTGGAATAATGTACAATATATTTCAAATAGTGAACGAATTTTTCAAATAGGTGCAGCGATTTCGGAGATTACCCTCTCAACATATTTAATAAACAGATATACAAAATCTGCCTTCTCTATTATATCGTATTAGTCTCACTTAGATATAGATAGTCTCACTTTTACTACTTATTATTAAATATTCTAAAGTGTCCGCGAAACGATCAATTGCGATTGACAATAATTGGCGCTCATTGATACAAAAATTGATCGTTTACATCATGCAAATGAGGCAGTTGTCCCACCGTCGACGATGAACGAGTAGCGATTAGAGCGAGAAACTAGAAACGAGTTGGCGAGCAGCGAGTTACGTGTTATCGACGAAATAAAGAGGGGTGTTTTGTTTCAATGGATGAGTTTTTATTAAACTACCTTCCTATAAACAATTAGACGTGAAAGACGCAGCTTGGAAGATATCTGCTGCGTTGGTTGGTATCTCGGCGAGTCCTGATCGCCAAGCGAGCATCGCTGTGCGAGTACCCTGTCTTTGACAGAGTTCTTGTCGCTCAGCGACGAACTAGTGGAGCGACTCCTCGCCGGCAGTGTACCTATACAGTCAGCGATCAACTATTAATATATGCATCTCTTTCGTTTCTACAGAATGTATATTATCTTATTGTATTATTATTATTATCTTATCAGCGGAAGATCAGCGCTGTGTGTGACTTGTAGCACACACAGCATATGCTGAGTTGGGTGCCTATTTGGGTCGAGACACTGGTGCATACACTGGCAAGTATGGTACTATTGCCAATACGATTAAAATTATTCTTATTAAACTTGTATTGCATGTGCTATTTGTGTTGACTCAATAAAATTTCTTTTCTTTCTTTCTTATTGTACGTTTTTTGAGCGAGAAAATAGTTGATACTTAGTCGCTTGCTCGCCGACTGTGGGACAACTGCCTTAAGCGATTGTCAATATGGCTATGGCATTGACAGAAAATTTGATTGATGACAATTGACGCTCTGTAGTTATATTGACAGCCAATGATGCCAAATGACAATTGTTCATGAGTAAAGCTATACCTATCTCCATTTGTACCACTCCTTGGACCAACGTCTGGTTCTTTTCTTTTTTTTTCCTAATAGAAACCGCAAGAGTAATTGCAAGAAAAGCCATGTGCGTTTGAAATCATATTTAATGAGCAAGGACGATTTTGAGCGACGCGACTTTTTCTCAACACAATTCAAAACGACTGAGGCATGCGCGAACGATATACCTTCAATTGGTCCTTCAATCGCCCATCATTTTAAATTTTCAATCACGTAATTATTATCAATCGCAATTGATCGTTTCGCGGACGCTTAACATATTTAGTTGTATCCCTAACAACCCTAACAACGTGTTATGCAAAATCTCATGAACGGTTAAGAAGTTAAAATGTAACGGGCAAAAAGAAAAGGTTTTTATTGTTACAAACATTAATTGCATATAATTTATTACAAGCATGTGGTCTGTGCTGTAATGCACAGTAGGTATACGCATTGTACATAGTGGCCAATGTGTGTGGCAAGAGTTATCGAAGCAATATTGTAAGTGACGTTCTTAACCATCTGAATAAACGTAATTGAACAATTTCTATCAACCCATTGCCCTTATCTACTCGTTGGTTGGTGAACAAATTCGACGTCGCAATTGACCACAGCTGCTAATCATTGTTAATGGGTCACATTTAGTGTGGACTGCTTTAAAAATTACTAGTGCTAGTATTGGTTTAGGCTTTCTATAGTTAGCCGAAGACAGAGCCCTAGAAATGATACGTATGATTAATATACGTAGATATTTGTACGATGATTGGTACTTGATAGTTAAATGAATTGCAAGCAAATTTTCAGGGGATCTTGTTGTTTAATCGCTTAGAGATCAGCCTAAAAATCTCCTTTTTGTTACGGCCAGTTTATTTGTTTATTTTGTATGTTATTTGTTAACTGTTTCTTGCCTTTTTTGTTTTTTCTCCTAGCTCGTAGTGACTTGTAATTTATATGTTTTAGTAATTTAGTGAAAACTTTGCTGATTTATGTTCTTCTTGTATGTATATATTATATATATAATGTGTAGCGAGATATTGTATGTTTCCCTAATATAAATAAAATAAAACAAAAATTATGTGACTAAATTATTTTTATACTAGATAGCTATATACATTGTTGTACTTATTGTCCAACTTAGCAATTGGACTTATATGTACTTACTGTTGTTGAACTAGTCCATAATTTATTATAGTCGCAGCGATTTTTATTAAAATCTAATGACAATGAGGTTAACTAATCGATGAATGATAGATTTACATTTCGAACTGTCTACTTGTCCGCCATCTTGATCTATAAAATAGGTTGCACGATACTGAGGTCATTCACCGACCTGTTTTTGACTTGGAGGGAATCGAGGAAAAAAATACAGTGAAATTATATTTATTAACTCAATGAACTAGAACCCACTCTTACTCATCTAACCACTTACTCCACTCTAGTTTCATTTCAAAAACTTCACAGGAAAATTTAATAGGGGAATTTAATATTTATCAATTTAATAGGGGAAAATGTAATAAATTGTTTACATTTACAAATTTGTAATTATGAACAACCTATTGCCCAAAGCTTTGCTCACGCTAATGGTATAACAAAATGAACTAAAATATCCCAATGAACAGTATCCGTATTTTTTAACCAGGACAGTTAATATGGACTCTGCATCACAAGTTTCTATCGAATGTATTTAATGTATCATTTAATTAAAGGTTGGATGTTTGATTTTCATGATTGGGTTTGTGGGAAATGTACCAAAATACGTAATTATATAAAACATTAACAATTATTTGATTGTTTATGTAATATTATCACTCACTCGAGTGATTCTAATAAAGTCAACTGAAAATTACAAACGTATGATACACCTACTGCCCTCTTAATTAACCCAGGTAAATTAAGTCTATTGCCCCTCATTTACCAATAGGATTTTCGAAAAATCTCATTTTTTTTTATCAAGCACTAATAACATAAGGTTTTGTCGTTTAACACTGAAACATTTTCACGATATTCGCTAAAAATAAATGTCAGATTGTATTATAATGAGCCCACATTGTGTTCCCGCATAACGCATCAGAAATTGTGTCATGCGTTATTATACGCGGTATAGGCCGATTGTTCGCTGCATTCTTATCTCAAATTTATTAATGTGATATCGGTCTTTATGAATCACATCTTAGTAACGAGGCGGTACGAACAATGAGTGTGTGAGTGACGGGGCGCGCCGCCTGGTGCCGCGGCTCTGTGATCTCGCGACCCACTGCGATACTCAGATCACTACCTTAGATATGCACTAGATACTGACCGTCTATAAATCGATACTTGTTACTGCTCAGCCATTTCGCTGTTTACATTCACTCCAGGTCAGCGTACCATCTAATGCGGTCATCGATCACCGTATTTGTCCAATCCAAACTTAATAATTTAGCTACGTTTAACTCGTCGCTTAAAAAGCCCTGGACTCTATAAAGTGGAACATATCCATGTTTGCAGTACAGCGATATCAAAATTTTACTAGAAATGTTATCTCTGCTTCGAGTTTGATTTATGTCTTGCCTCACTTATCTGGAATAGTGAAAGGGAGGTCAACACTGTCCAGGATGTGGAGGCATCTTAATTCCATATACACCCGCAGTTAAGATAATAGTTAATGGACGATCTTATAGTTAGGGTCGTCAAAACAATTGAATTGGATTTTTTAACGATTAAAAAGTAAAAAAAAATGTTTAATGTTTACATTGAATTGAATCATACTTAAGCACTGTGTGTTTCGAAGTCATAAACTGGAAACTGGAATATAGCAAAGCATAGCTGGGTTCAGCTACCTTCATATAAAAATTAAGACAGTTCAACGAACGGCATCCATATGATGTGAGGTCCACTCCACTGTTCACACTGACTTAACTAGCAATTAAACCATAGTCCTTGTAGTCACTTCATCTTTTTACTTCATTTCTCTTACTTATTTGGTACCTTTTATTGGTAAGGAGGGCGTTTCGGTACATTATAAACAAATGCGTGTTAACTTAAAATTTCTATTACTACCTAAATAGGACGCGCCCATTTTTTTTTTTAAATAAAAAAATAATAATAATAATAATGATTTATTTGCTGAATATAGGTTACAATAATGGTTTCATAAAAGATATTTCTCACTACATTCTACCCTTCGAGGGTGTGCAAATATTTTAAGTACACTACATAAGTACGCTATTTATTACATTGAATTGTCAGACATATAATCTTGAACACTATAATAACATTTTTCAACGAGTAATTTCTTCATTTTCTTCTTTAATAAATTAATATTGAGTTCTTTAATGGTGTTTGGAATTTTATTATATATAACTGGCGCTTGACAAAAAACACTTTTATGCATCAGGGCTGTATGAGCTTTTCGAATACATAATCTATTGGGATCTCTTTGTGCTCTTTTACTATTGTCAGAGACTCGCTTAAATAGGTTAGGGTTGGCTTTAACATAAACAACGACCTCATATATAAAGAGCGAGGGAAGTGTCAGAATTTTATGCTTTTTGAAAAAAGGCATACAACTATCTATAACATTTAATTTAAACATGGCTCTAATACACCTCTTTTGTGCTTTAAAAACAAAATTTCTGTCTGTCGAGTTGCCCCAGAATAGAAGCCCATACCTTAACACAGATTCAACAAGTCCATAATATGCTAATAAGAGTGCGTCAACGCTTAAAGTGTTACTTAATTCATGCAGGGCATATGCTTGTTTGCTTAAACGTTTTCTGACACTTTCTATATGGCATTTCCAATTTAATCTATTATCGATTTCTAACCCCAGAAATTTCGTTGCTTGAATTTCTTTTATAATTTGGTCATCATAATGTATGTCCTGGTATGGCATGGCAGGTACCCTTGATACCCTTGATATTGGTACCATTGATTGCTTAATATATTTAATAAATGTTTCCACAGTACATTATGTAGATAAGTTTTCAATAAGTAACTAGATGTTTAAAACAGAATCGCTTCGCAAATAAGGTATACTTTAATGTATGAAACCGTTGAAATTAAGTAATAGAAGAGAAAGTAGAACTCCCTTTCGCTAGAATAATACTTCAAATACATATATGACAGAGAGACACTTCAATCTTTCATTTATATATTTTTAAACGTTATTATAAACCTTCAATAACTAAGTTTAAATACAAAGTTTCATCACTTGTTTACTAATAAACAGAAGTAACAGTTTCTTCTGATATTATAATAATACTGCACACTGCTGCCATCAAAAATGCAACTATAATCGATTGCGATATTGAAAACGTGCAAAATAAAATAAAATTACTGCCTTAAAAAAATGTGCAGTGCAACAAGTGATCAATCTTATGATTGATCTTTTAGGAATTTCGGACAAATTCCGACAGTCAAGACAGGATTTTCGGCTTTTACTTCAATAAAGCGGCAACATCCTATCTGTCAGTTAGGCTGTACCCGCATTGCGAAATTCCACCGCGCGATTTTTTCCGCAAAATTCTGTGATATATAGAAATTGTATGGAGCTACACGCACTCGCGAATAAAAAACTCCATACAATTTCTATATTGCGGAAAAAATCGCGCGGTGGAATTTCGCAATGCGGGTCCAGCCTAACTCTGTTTAATAAGCAATGCGAGGAATGATATAATTTCAATAAATACTATACTATTTAATCTAGTCCTTAGTCTTTTTATAGTAAACGTGGAAAATGTACGGAATACAGTCTAACTAATTAGAACTTTTTTTGGCGGTTGGAATTTTCTACTGTCGCTCTAACTAGATCATCTAATTAGCTGGTGCCCGCACATCGTCCGTGTTGAAAAATCCTATTCTATTATACTTCCTACTCATATTGAAAAGGATGTATGGATGCTTGTTACTCTTTCACGTAAAAAAACTACTAAATGGAGTTGGATAAAAAATATAGTACTAAAAACTGGGCGCCATTTTTTTATATTTTTAGACGATCCCTCGAGAACATAACATTTTGTCAGAATAAAAAGTATCCCATATGTTAATCCAGGTAATAAACTATGTGTGTGCAAAATTTCATCTAAATCCGTTCAGACGTTTTTGCTTTATTGAAGAATAAGATCTATAGATCCTCACAAACTATTGTATAACGTAGATCATCACAAATCCACATACTGCTCTAAATAATTCTTATTTCCCAGCGATAGATAGCTTTAAATAGATATATCTAATGCAGGCTCACCGCTTCGTATCATGAAGAAAATAAAGACTACGTAATGTACGTTACTAACAATAATAATTTTACACAAAAACTTTTCTTAATGTTATGCTATAAAAAGTTTCGCCCAGTAAGCGTGATAAGTTGGTATAACTAGTTCAACAAAAAAAAAACTAAGTAGGCAATATGTAATGTACCTTTGTCGGTCGACAACCCTGGTCACTTGGCCTCCAGCCTCTTTGAACCACAATCAAATGGAATCTCATTATACCATCATCTTACACAATGAATTACGTTAGTATGTGACCAAACATTGTAGTGTGCACACGTGATAAAATTATTTTAATTGCTTGTTAATCGCGCGATACACAAAGAAAACATATGATTAGCTGATGAACTTTATTGTCGCGTCTCAGTGTTTGCCGATACAGTTGCCGAGCGTAAACGTTTGTTCAACCGTTTCTTTATTTAGTTAGTGATTAAAAGAAATTAAAGTGAAGCTCTGATGAAAGAAAGCAATTGCGTAACAAGTGATATGGAAACGTTATGGTGTGGTGTGTTCAATGAGAGACCAGACAGCATGAAGCGTTCGAAGAAGGCAGATAAAATAACAAAAATTAAAAAGAAGCTAATAAAAAAATGTAAAATATGTACGTATAAGTTAATATCTATTTAGTTTATATTTATGGAGGCAAAAAAAAATTAAATAAAAAATATATTGTACTAAAAGTATAGAAGTTATATTATGTGTAACTTAGGTTATTTTTAAAAAAGCAACGTGGAGTAGAACGTGGTCGTCTCGCCGCCTACACACGAGTAAGACCTTTCAAGGTCTTACTTCGTAATAAGCTATACTTTGTCCGATTTTATATTAAAAAAAAATTGTGTTCAAGGCTATTTTTCTAATTAGTTATCAATTGTTTCTTATGGCGTAACATTGAGTTAGAATTTGACTTACCTAATGGGAGATGTGGGCTCTAATTTTGGTTGAAGTCACTCCAGCGAGAGTCATGTCCTTGCATCGTCATTGTCATATTTTAAGTAATCCATTAAGTAACTGTGTAGCAAATGTAATAACGGTACTTCCTTAATACATGGGTGTCGTTTTAAAATATTTTTCTTACTTACATAACGATCTTGCTATAAACAATATTTTACTTACCCATTCAATACATTGATAAAGTATCTATTTTATTCCAAGCTTATTTTATATGTACTTTATTTTTAGAAGTAGTTACAATTTTATTCAAAAGACCAAACAAAATTACGATCAGCTGCCCATGGACACACGATGCGCGCGCATCGGTCTTCTGTGTCAGATTGTGTTACGTATAATTTTCATGGCTGTACATCCTCTCACATCAGCATAATTTACAAAGTATAAAACAAAGTCTCTACCCGCCGTCTGTCCCTCTGAATGTACACTTAGATCTTTTAAACTACGCAACGGATTTTAATACGGGTTTCACTAATGGAAGGGGCGTTAGTTAAACAAGGAAGGTTTTTATTATCTATTGCTTTTCGTTTGTTTCGCTAAAACTCAAGAACGGCTGGACCCATTTTAATTCTGTTTTCACTTATGGATAGAGGGATAATCAGGGAAGGTTTGTACGTAAAAAAATTGCTCGCCGGGCGAAGCCGGGAGCGGTCACTAGTAATATGTAATTTGCAGAAAAATTGCACACGTGCCAAATCGCGGGCAAAAGCTAGAACCTAAACTACATTATGTTATAATAGCTTTTCCCCTCGACTTCGTATGCCTCTCTTTATAAATTATAGTATATGTATTATTCTCTATGTATTATCGTGATTTAAAAACTAAATATAGTCACTGTAAAGTATGAAAAAATTTGTTAGTAGTTTTTTCTTGAAATTGTAACAAACTTCCGCGCATTAATTATCCTTACAAACCATTGCATATTTTATAATTAAAGTCAGATAATATTAGTATGCGTGGTTCTTAGTTTTGGGCGATAAAAACAAGCAAGCGATGCGTGTCTCTTATTAATGTCAAATTCGTGAACCACGGTAGTTCGTGTGAACGCTATGGGTGATCGATTCCACCTGCATTTAATTAAAAACGAAGCTAAGACCGGATACATGCGGGTCCTGGCTCGCGATAGAATTACTCTAATACAACATCGTGAACCTAATAATTTGTAGCTCAGAATTCTTTTAGGATGTTGGCATGGCACATAAAACGAAAGAATATTAGCCATTTAGAGAAACTCCGTGCGTAGCCATTTTCACAGCACGTTGAGTGACTTAAGCGTATAGCCATCTCAAGCAACACTCACTGATTGAAGAACAAAAGAAGTAATATCAAAAGAAGTATTGTCAGATTTATTGTTGTTTTTGTTTCAGATGAGCACCGGTCGGCAGGCGGTAGCTGGGAAGAGCCAGTGAACGCCGTACGTAATACTCCGCTCAGAAGGTCCCAGAGGCTCAATTCTACGCTGGATTCCAGGTTAGTAAACTTTCTTGTTTTCTCCTACCTATATTAACTAGATGAACCTAGATACTTATGTTCTAAAAAAAATTGTTTAGAATTTAATAAGGAGGTAAAATAGTTATAAAACTCTTATGAGAACTAGCTGTTCCACGGCAATTAAAACTTTTAAGCAAAATTTTTGATACCTCCGTTTACATTATTGTAATTTTCGTAAGAGCCTCTAATTTTTTTTAAATAAAATACAAATTTAATTATGTCACTCGCTGTTAATGTAATTTTCTATAGGTGAAAGAATTTTTACTGGCATTATGAAGACTTTCTGTTAACTAGGAAATATATATTTAGACGGGAATGGGTAGAAAATACAAAATAGCTTATTCTCAATTTAAAAAGTAGGAAGCATTCTACAGTACGACAGAACTAAGTATGATTGATTGTTGTTTCTAAATAGAGGCAATTCTCGTCTATTAGAGGGGTGCTTCTAAAATGGAACACAAAATATTTACGTAAATTGACTTTGGTCGTGGACATTTGTTTAAAAATGATCATTATTAAGTGCCTACAGCAACGTATACATCAATAGCAAACAGGTTTTAGGAAAATATCTCAAATTGTTTATTGTATCAAAAACCCAACAAATTGGGTTTAAAACCCTATATTTTCATCATAGTCTTGCAAATAAAGTAACCTATAATTTACATTGTTTGAAATTTTCTCTATTTTTAAAGTCCTGTTTAATTAAAATCTGTACTTGTAAAGTTGTTTGTCGTGAAGCTGAAGTTTTTGAAAATAGGTCACATACACAAGGTATTAATGAAATGTTTTCAAAGTGAATTTAACTGATTTTAATTTGAGATTTAACTTTATTTGGTCGCTAATTCATAATTTTGTAGACGTTAAAAAATAACTGTTTTGCTTTCATGAAAAGTTTTATAATACGTCCGTTACAAACAGTTGGCAAACGCGACTTCCTTCCTCCCGCTAGTCATTGTGTACGGTGTGGTCCCAGAGTCCTGTCGCGTTCAACAATTAGCAAGCGGCACATAAGCAATTAACACGAATTTCCTGTGTTCAAACTCCAGAGGCCAACTGAGGGCACTGCCACCACAAAAAGATAATTTTACACTTTGACTACCGCAAACGATACTTCGCATCGCACTGAGCGTCTCCGTTTGTCATTAATTATGTTTTTTCAATTATAATACTTATCTTTTAAAATCGTTTCGGATTTAATTCAATGAAACTGCTTGATTCGATTTTTTATTATAATTTATTTATTTAAATAAACACTCTGATCATAATATATATAACGGGGTCGGAAAATATATTAAATTGGATACAGTGAAGTTTTGTCGCCATGGATCTGCCTTCCATCAAACTTCTCCAGATTTTCTTCTGAAGATCGTCATCACGTTGGCTACAAAATTTTTTCTAAAACCCTGATACAAATAGACTGACGATTAAAACAGGGCCCGTGACTCAGAATAGTCACTAATACACTTAGGTATATAAATTTGGCGGTTTGAGCTCATTTAGAACTTTTTTCAAAGTTATGAATGACATGTTTATAACTTATATAATACGGACTCTTCCAGTGGCAGAACTTTATAGAAATATAATATTATGGCAAAATATCGCCAAGAAGAATCGTTCTTTTCTGTAGGTATATTGATGAACACTAAAATTGTTGCATTGATTTTAAATACATCTATTAACGTTACTTAATACAGGATATTTACAATTTGTAACAAATTATAACTACATTCAAATTATACAGAGGTCTATCTGACTTTACAAACTTTCACACCTATAATATAAGTAATATTCTTGTTACCTTTTTACCTGTGAAAAAAAATCGAGTTTAAATGTAAAAATGACCGTTTAGTTTGTTATTTAACTTTTATAGGTATCTTTTAGCAAACAGGCGTCGCTCGAAACGAAGATAATAAAGAAATTTCAAGGCCCTCAGGGTAGAGACATTTGCAAGTCGGTTAGTTCAGTATAATGACAAATAATTCTCAGGGTAATTACTTTAGCCCCCATTGTCGGTGACCTCGCGACTCGAGTAAGTCAAATGTACTAATATTTTATCGTATGTAAACATTATTCTTCATAAGAACATCTGTAATACCAAACTACTTATTAATCTGTGGTAATACGCCGTTATGTAGTGTAAGCTATATAAAAAGCAATCCTGCGCATCCAACTGTAATCAACTAAAGCGTTAAACGCTTCCTCAATAGCATTTTTTTTTCTCAATTTATTAAGGCTGATAATTATTGGCACATGCCCTCTACAATCACGGTTCGAGTTCAGTGTCGTAGTAATTACTTATACATTATTTTGATCGATTACCTCATGTCATGATATATTTTAAAACTTGAAAACTGTGTTATATCTACTCGTATTTATTACTATCTTTTGCTAGTAATTATCAACCAAATTCTATAGAGTCTATATATATTCTATGATTCTATGATGATTCTATATATTCTATGATTGATGATAGTCGAGTTGTCAGTGTAAAGAAACACTTGATTGTTGAAGTTATAATAAATAAATAAATATAATGCCTTGTATTATGGATACCAGACGGTTGATATTACTACATAGTTTATTTTTTTTTTTGTTGTAAATACATTCATATTATAAATACAAAATATCCATGACTCAGGTACAAAGGTAAAATGTTAACACATACATTTGCTCCTAGCGGATTCGAACCCGCGACCGTTTGGTTAACAGCTAGGGTTACTAGCCACTAGACCAAACGTGTCTAATTATGGTTAACGCTATGGTTAACGGTTGTTTTTTTTTTGACAAGGTTTTTGACTTAAGTTGAATATAAGTCGTCATTTTGTCTCGATCTTAATCGAATCCTTTTATTAACCTGGTTTGACCTCTTTCTATTGTATGAAACATTAATGGTCGAAGCTTAGCTCGGAACAACAACTAGTGTTTCTATATTAATGCTAATTTAATTAAAATATGTAATCTTTTATTTAAAAGATTCCAATTACGTCTATAGACTGAGTATTGTGGGACTCATGTAATTTCTCCGTTTGAATATTTTTGAACTCGTCAGGCGGCCCCTCTTGGTTCAATCTATTAAGAGAAATAGCCATAAAATAGGAGCAGTAATAATATTAAACTATCTCGTCTATTTTATCGGTGAGGCGATTCGTCAAATTGATTGTTTTGGCATTGGAAACAGTTTTTATTTTCACTAATTAAGGTCAAACGGTTGTTAGCTTCACAACTAAAAGGAAATAGTTTATTCCTTAATTAAAAAATTTACCGTGTAATTTATCTTATTAATTACGAAATAGCCGAACACAGATTAGAAACAGGTTCAGATTTGTCTCTTTAACTAATCAATTAATAAATTGGTCGTAAAGTATGAGAGGTAAAAAAGTGATGCTGACCGCTTAGTAGCAAAAGCAGGCAGCATTTTGTTTATATAATTTTAAGGTTTTGCCAGATACATTTTAGTTCTATTTATTTATAATTTATTTGAATTTTGACATTCAAATTAAAAATTTTCATGGTATGGAAAAGTCCAAAAAAAATTTTTTATAATATAAAGGTGGCAGACAGACTGGCGGCTCACTCGTTAGAATTGTTTACGAAGATATTAGTATTAGAGAAAACCGTATCAAAATTATTTTTATTTTATAATAATAATATGTTTAGATATCGATATAGATGGAGTGAGCTATGCAAGAAAGAATGAAGCGTCTAACATAAAAGAATATTTTATCCATATTTGTTAAGAGTTCTTAGAACGACGACGTCATAGTGATGAATCTTAATAAGTCTTCATTTTCTGGTATCTGGTATTTTCTCACGGAAAAATACATACTAAGTTCGATAAACCGTTCATCAATGTAATATTTTTTTAATATTTAGATACATTTTTTTTTTCCTTTAAAATATGTTTCATCCTCTAAAAAAATAATTTTATATTTGACTATCAAGTGGATTGTTAATCTTCCTATGAACTTTTCTTGCAAAATACAATGGTAAAGAGTCTCTTTAATTATATCTACAAGTAAATATTTAATAGATTTTTTAATAGCATTGATGTGTTCGTCATGTGTATAAATAAATACTAAAACAATAAAATTACATTTATAATCCTTGAAAAAGATTTACAAGTGTTAAACAATTAGGAATGATTATTTGCTTTTTTCATTGCATATAAAATTATAACATTGACCTGACATTCACACGTAAAGGTGAATATGAAATGTTTACTATACGATAAGCTTGTATAACTAATATTTCATACCTAGGTGTGCCTGCAAAGTCTACACTACAGTGTTTAAAAATGACTAGTAACACAACGATATCGATGTTTTAAAATGTACAATAGTTTTATTTTAATTCAGTACAAAGTTATTTTTAAAAGTTTAAACAGAATTTTGTCTTAGATGTTTTTAAATAACAATGATTGCAGTATGACGTACAGCGCTCGGCATCAGTAGTCATACCTATAGGTACTGAGCTGCCCGTCTGGTAGCAGTAACCACTCCTTTACGGGAAATCACTCTGAATTAACAGTACTTTTTCTATCAGGGTGCGCAGTTACAACCACCCTTTGGGTGCTGCTTTTGTTCCTACGTGACACGATACAAAGTGGATCAAGTTTTGTAGTACCATTATTTGGACTAATATGGATAAGTGATATGATAAATATGATGGATGGATATGATTGGATATGACAAATATTTTTATCATAAAAGTCCTATTTTATCTGAAACCTTACTTTATCTTAAACTTTAAGTACTTTATCATAAAGTTCTATTTTATCATAAACCGATTACATCCTTATTTTTGGAAAAATAGAATTTGAATGCAAAAAAGCCAGTTTTATCAACTTGTAAAGTTTGTACAATTAAAAAGTCGCAGATACGTGTAAACTTCTAGGAAGATTGCTAAGTAAGAACTAATGATAAATATCAACAAAAAAGGCTTCATAAAGCACTTTTTCGTCTTCGTCGTTTTTCAGAGCAATCATAAAAATTGCAAATATTGCGTTGTTTCGCACATTGAAGCTGCTCCAAAGACAATATTTTATCTTTCGTCACATTACCAAATACGATTTAATGTATTCGCTCGCGGTCTGTACTAACTCATACATAAATCATTGCGCATAGAATAATAAGATAAAATATAACTATGTATGTAGGTATACAATGGTTTGTTACTTACATATTGTGTCAACCTTCGTCAGATTCTTTGTTTAGTATTTGTCAAGATAATTGCTCTATTGTCATTTTATTATTATTGATCAATTGTTTGATGTGTCGTTGATTTTATTTGGGATTATCATCTTGATTGCTTGTGGCATTACAATGAAATGTATCGCGTCTAGATTGATTGCAATGTTGTATTGCAATTTGCTAACAAGTGGTTATTTTGTTTTGATACGTTACTCAATTAGTAAGTTGCTCGTTTATAGTTAGTCTATTACGTATACTTACCTCTATTACCTACTTGTAATACAATAGATGTATTTTGATACTATTACCTATGCTATGCATTCTTTGTGAACTTATAAAACTTGCGATTAGCGTAGCCTACCATTAGCCTAAGCTATAATTAGGAGTCTTGCGCAATTCAAGGAGTAAGTAACTACATTTACTGAGCTCAATTCAGCTTTTGCCCATTGAAAATACCGTCCTTTAAGCTTGAAGCTAACGTTCAGCTTGAACGGACACGCGTACGCATCCCCATACAAAACCGGTATTTTCTATGAACAAAAGCTAAATTAATATAGTTAACCCCTTAATCGCTATATATAATTGTCCAAAACTTTACATGGAACTGTGCATTATCAGGTAATTAATGTTTTATGGTAAAGTGTGCGATTTCACGTGCGACTAACTATTAATTGCGATGTGCGCTTTTACAGCGGTTTGGTTGTTGCGAGTTAGGCCGCGATGCCAAAAGATTTACAGTGTGTCTTGCCATGGACTAGTGATATTCTAGGTACATAGAATGTCGCTAGTCCATGACCGGACGCACTGTATATGCGGCAGTTACTAATGGAACATAATTTTGTTGGCTCAAAAAGGAAATTAGCCAACACATTTTATTGCTACTGCACCTATAAAATAGTGTGTTTGTTTGTTTATACAGGAGCAGCGGTCAGTTGCGCAACACGCTGAGCCGCGCCCGGGAGCTATGCGAGCGGTGGCGCAGCGGGAGCACGGCACCAGTGCCCCCCGCTCCCCCTCCGGACGACGAAGGAGGGGGGCGTCTGGCGAGGTGGTTCAGCGTACGCAGAGGATCAGCGCACCAGTACGACATGCACTCACACGACCAAACAGACAAGATGCCCAAACTTCCAGAGGTTCATGAACATTTTTAACATTTATCTTAAGCCGATTTATTTATTTAAGTTTACTAGCTGGTGCATGCGCGTTGTTATTACACAGTGGTCTTTTGTAAGGGGGTGGTTACTGCCTCCGGACGGGTTGCCCAAATGACTGCAAAACACAGTGTGCCCTGCGAAACACAGCTCGTCTGAAACATGTATCACATGTATGTCCAAGGAAAACAAGCCTTCTGGCTTATTCCTTCAGCATGTATTGACTAGGTACCATCACAAATATTATTTTGAATTTGAATGTTGTATTGTATCCAATAAAAATCAACGCACCATTATACATGCATTCTCACGATCAAGACTAGGTGCCCAAACTAATAATCGGTTAAGAATTTCGAGATTAAGTTACATTGTCACTATACTATAAGATTGGTCGATACATATGTGTAACTCATTATTGTCTAATTACCTACCTGATTTGTTCATTGCTAGATTTTTGATAGAGAGCGTATAGCATACAACCACGTGCACTGTACGCCCTCCACAATAGCCTATCTATAGTGAACCGTCAGCCTGTCTGCCGTAGCAGAAAAAAAGGTTGTTCAAAATGTGTTGAAATAAGAAGATTCCTTTGTTTATTCGGAAATTAAAGTATTTTTCTTTTGCATTTTTCTTTTCTAAAGAATTCATTCAACATCAAAACACAGAAGATGATTATTTACAAATAAGTGTGTCCATTCAATATCAAATACAGAGGTAATTAATTTCAATACAGGTTTTGTTCCAAACACAAACAATAACTTTGGTTATATTCATTGGCAAAAACTTGCACTCAACAAATAGTGTTTAATAAATAACTAAATTAAGCAAATGTATTGTTCGATTCAGCATGAAGTTTCCTGTCATTTTATCAATGAAAGCAGCTAGTCACAAGGAAATTGGTCATTGATCCCGCCCGTACGTCGAATGGTTTCTGGAATTGTACATGCGGTGACGTTTTCAATTGATTCCCGCACATAAATAACCAATGCTTACTGCCTGTATATGATACCATATTAAATACAATATTGTGGCTATGATTCACATTTTATATTTTAGATGAATCACGTTTCAACCATTGAGCGGAGTTGTAGAACAACAAACGGCAGTAACATTGACTCTATGAAGGACTAGAGACGCAAGAAATAATAATATCGTTACGTCTATTTAAACATGTGATATAATGATGTGCGAGTGGTATCCAGTGCGCTACCATAGCGGATTCATGAAGACGATTGTAAATTTTTTAACTCAGTGTATTTTTAGTGAGACGGCGTGAATAACGTGCGATTCGTAAATGTCAAAAGTCAATTCGAATAAATCGTTTAGCGATGTTTTGCGCTTGCACCAAGCTTGTACGAGAGAAGGCGCACTATATACTGGTAGAGCATGACGTAAGTCACGTGGTCTGTCTGTGCGATTCCGTAGATACAGTATATTATAAGAACTTTTGACGTTTACGTGTTAGCGTTAAAATGTAACGTGTACGTTGCCTAACATTGCCTAATATACGTAGTGTTGTGTACCATATAATATGTAATTTATATTTGTGCAACGTGAAACGTGTACGAAGCATTAACGCGTCTTGACGCACGCGCAGTGTCTCTTTCTAGCTCATGTCTTGGTCTTGCCATGTTAATTTCGTCGTCTTATTACAGTTTATTCGTAATACAAATAGTTCAGTCGGGAAAATGTGGATTTAAACTTGAGCCCTTGCAAATTATATTACAATTCTCGTGCGAGCTCAGATGATTCGTAACATTACAATCTTTGTATTATGTACAAGCTGCACTCGTAAACTATGGGTTATTTGGATTCGTTTATCGTTTTAATATGTAATTAACCTTGTTTATTTTTGCCAACTACTTGTACCTACTTGTAGAAAATACACTGATTTCGTTATAATCTTTAAAAAAAAACACGCCATCTACCTATATTTCCAATTGTCTATAGAAGGCTGTAACGTCTAAATTGAATATATCGGGCGTTCCAGACCACCCGTCCAGCCTTGTTATTCGGAAGAGTTTCAAAAAAAAATCAAAACAAAAAAACACGTATAAAATATTTTTGAAACTATCCAACCATACTAAAAACGCCCCCTTAGGGTAGGGGGTGCAACTTCAAAAAATCAAATGGGAACCCCTATTTTTTGTTACGGATTCGGATTCGTCAGAAAAAAAGACAACTTTTTGTCAGATATAACTAGATTTAATTATAGTAACATGAATGTATAATCCCTTAATTCTAGGCAATCAATTTTTAGTGTAAATTGTGATATGTTGTCAAAAATATAATTTATTTCACGCAAACTAGTTTAATTTGATTTTGATTTGATTTCGTCCCTAATCACTGATTAGTGTAATCAATTTGGAATCGTGAGATCATAATACAGGGGTATCTGAAATCCGCATGTGTTTTATTGTTTAAATTGGCAGTTTGTTTACGTGTAATAAAAGGCTTTGTTTACATTGTTTAGTTGGAGGAGGACATGTTCTCGTGCGGGGGCGAGGTGCGCGCCGGTCGGGTTCCTCCGCCGTCGCTCGGCGTCCCGCCCGACACTCTGTCGCCGGTTCAACTGCGCAGACGGCATGTGGTCGCCGCCATCATACACAGCGAGAACTCTTACGTTGCCACCTTACAAAGACTTGTCAACGTAAGTAATATAATTTTTAGATTAAGACAATTGACAGAGAGTACACAGAGAAGTCTTGACGACTCCTAAATAAGCTCGACGTCTATATCTGCTTACCAATGCTTACGTAGGCTACTAGAGAATTCTTCTAAAATCCTAAACTACTTACATATCAATAGGCATTGTAGCAACTATCAGAAATGCAATGCAATGTAGATAGAATTCACGAGTAATAACGAAAGTGAATTTAAATTGTTGTTGTGGTATTTAATAATATTTCGTTTAAAAAAAAAATGTTTTTAATTGTCTATGAATTGAGGCATTATTAGTCGTATCCATTACGTATATGGAATCAGTCTTGAATCTATAAATTGGAATGTACAGGAGTGAACACAGCTGATAAATTTTATGTCTTTCATGTCAAATTGTTAGGCAAGAGCGCAAAAGCTTTGTTAGCTGTTGTATGATTGCCGTAACGTCGACGGCAAATATGGCGAACGCAACATAATAAGTCTGCAACATTTATCTCGCAAATAATCAGCAATTAGCCTTACGCGGTCGTTTCAAATATTTGCTTTACGCAATTACATATGGTCAATAGGACCGAAACCAGTAGATATACCCGTGCACTGTCAACAACACGATAGCTACCGGCTTAAAGTGAGCCAGCGGCGAACGAAACAGGTTTTCCTAGCCGTATATCGCAAACAAAATCACGGATCCCACTAACGTGTGTTACGTTGACATTTCTCATGACTCCGGAGAAATTCGTGATCGGGAAGGAAAAGTGTGTTCGGATTGATAGCAACGAGCCAAAGTAACCGACAATTATAAATTCTCTAACGCCCATTATGAGGCGGTTGGTTGTTACCGTGGATGGAAGCAAAAAGAAAGATATCGTCTTATATTACATAACCGATAAATGGGCTACATAAAACTAAATGCCTAAATATTCACCCCCACAACTACGATTCCATTCCAATATCGAACACGTGCAATAATACAGTCAACAATGTATTCAAATTTTTCCACAAAAACTGCATACGTATTTTTAACGTATAACGTTAATGAAAGACAGTGGTCGTTTCGGCGACTGAATGATACTGTGTTCATTGGACTCAGTATGTGAAGTCCATGCGCGGATAGTGAGTCACTTATCTTTCTTTTTGATTCCATCTACGGTTATTACACATTACGTAATACGTAATCCATCAGGCGAACGGATGCAAAACGCTAGTTACTTTTTCTATTCTCTATTTAGCATATAGAAGCTGAGGTGTGGTGTGACACATTGACATGAGGGACTCAATTAAATAGTAAGCAGACATTGCAAAATCATGACAACAACCACTGTCCCGGTGCTAGGTTAATTAATGTCGCGCTACTAGTTTGAAATGCAGTCGGCGATCTTTCTTCAACCTTGAAGTTAATTATGAACGAATAATAACTCGAATGTTGCGCAACACTGTTTGATAAAAAATCGCAGGGTGAAAGGAGCGTTTTCTGTGAAATTATCTAATGCCTACGCGATTTATAGCTTTCATTACATCTAATGTCAACTTTGTATGAAAATGCTTAAGCGTGAACTTTAAATATTAATGATTTGTATCATGTTCCAAGATTGTCTAATTGGGCAAACATGACAATCTCATCCGGTTGGAGATATTTAAAGGCAACTTTGAATGGCTTGCAATTATCAATATTTAGTAATGAATCTTATGTGTTCCTAATACTGTTTTTTAAAACTTTTTTTTTAAATAGAATTTTATTGAATAAAATAAAATTGTCAAATGAGAAAAAGAATTCCTGATGAATTTAGAATATTTAATCTAAACATGGGGAAATTTGTTATTTTTTTCGAATTTGTTCGTGAACAATACTATGATTTATCTTTTACCTAATAAAAGGGACAGAAAATAGGAAGTCATGGACAAAAAATGTCAATTAGACCAAATATTATTTATTTAGATATTATTAATTTATTTCTTCGAGAATTTAGAAGCCAAATTTTCCAAGTAGACGGAAACATATACTTGTGTCATAATAATTATTAGAACACTTAACTATGTAGTTAATTCTAGAAAAGTTTTTAAAATTTTTATACTTATTTCATAAAATATTTAATAGAAAAATCGAGATAAGTGTTTAGTGCGCAAGATCACTAAACACTTATAACTAAACGCTAATTTTGCAGACTGACTGGCGACAGTTACCACCCTTTATAAACGGTCTTAGCAGTTGCTTGAATTTATCATATTTTGTGTCCTACTATTTATAAATATAAATACAATTAAGTACTTTAAGTCTAATTGATATTGGAGGCCTAAAATGCTTAGCTATTAATACATACGTTCTGCGACTTGTTCTAACGATGGTTTATTTGTAAACGTATGTATTTAGAAATTTGACCGCAGCTTTCCATTCTTTTCTTTTCTCCATATAGACAATGTCTCATGAATTTTCATTCTTACGAGTCCAACTACTCTTAACTAGGAACTAGGAACAGACACAGAAAGTTGTTAAAAATCCTCTCGTGTATGCAAATGCAAAAACCTGCATGGCACAAATTCGGTATTGTTTCTCGCCCACAATTCACATGTTACAGATTTGCATATTAGGAAGTAGGCCACTTTGAATAGACACTATTTCGCGAGTGTACCTCGCGTCACGAGGTCGTCACTATTATATTTAAATGGCGCTTCTGATTGCGTTCACAATTTGTTATTTGTATTGAAGAATTCACTTGTAACTGAAATTGATTGTCTTTCTCTGAACCTTATTACGGATTCTCAAAGTGGATACGGTTCGTTCCACTTTAATGTTCTATTTCTGTTGACAAGACAAGTGATCTCGTTTAAACATTTCTTCGAGCTTGTTTTTGAACAAGTTGGAATAAAACGATAAAATTGTCGACATGAATCGCCCAGTTTGCTAGTTTTTCTTGTAGCTATTATAAATGCGCTCTACAATAGCCTCTGGACATTTTGTTTACTGTGCTGATGTGGTAGATAGCGACTATCCTGTCCAAACGGAACACTTACTTAAAAGCTAAAATAAAATAATTTTATATATAGTGGCAAACCACATTGCGATCCACAGTCATAAATGGGCAACATATCTGGCGGCAGGAACTGTAAAATAAATTCACGTATGCTTTAGTGAGAGATAGCGGAAGCCATTCCTCTATCTCCACCTTGTCCGTTATTATATAGCCTGTAAAACCCGATATATGTTATATATTTATTAGGTTTGTGTTTCTAGGCAATGGTAGCCGTCTACAAACAAGTAGATCGTCAGTGTACTTATAAATTCTTATAATTTGTCCTTTATATTCTTGTAAAAGCTTCGTGTAATTTTTAAATTTTAATCAATGTTTGCTTACAAGAAAAATAAATACTTGATTTAAGTACTCCCATGTTTACTTTACTTGAGAAAAGTGTTTTACTATGTAAGTATGTATTGAAGTTGTGTAAAATAATGAACTTCAGTTTTATAATCCTTCACCCAGATAGCCAGTCGTTTGTCGAATGCTCGTAAACATCAATAACGTCATCGACTCTTTAATAAACAATAATTGCTGTACACGGCGCTTAAAGTATCAATATATTAATATTTTATTTATAACCGCTTGTTTCGTAATGAAACTTTCAACTTTGTAGCTTATTAAATAAAATTACATAAACACCAAAGGCATTTATTCACAAAAGACCACCGTGAAAAAAAAAACGTACTAAGGGTTGCCAGTGCTCATTCACCTAACCCCTTATAACTAGGGTCAGCAGAGTACTTGCATCCTCTCAGGTGTTGCTTGTGCTTCCTAGGCAACTATACGCAACACAAGCCACTCTCCACGGGGACCATATTTTATTTCTTTTTACTTGAATAAAATTAAAAAGTAAATGGCTCTCTAAAATTTCACTATTTTATTTTCATATTCTATTCCGATCAGAAATATAAGCAAATAAACATATTATTGTTAAGCCGATCGTCCACCGCCAACTAAACTAAGTTAGTTTAGCTTAGCTCGCATAGTTGAGCCAGTTTTTCTATGCCAGCTAAGCTACGTAAAATAGCCCAACTAAGTCGAATAGTTGTGCGCCTCTCACTCCCTTACGTTACCCCTCTGGCTCCTGTCGCTAGTGTCGTTTGTTTGAACATGTTTGTACATTAATTTTGCAATGGGCGGACAACATATTTGCTACTTAGCTTAGTTTAGTTCACTGAGCTTAGTTTCCAGTTTTTTTATTGGCGGTGGACGATCCGCTTTAAGCTAAATTATTAGACAACGTTGTTTTTGAGAGCACAAATGTATATTTCTTACCACGTATAAATTAATGCCACAATTACAGTGAAGGAACGATTAGTTCATATCGTATACATTACAAAGTAATATAGTACACTAGCTCGTCCCTTAAACAATGAATTGATTATATTATGTCGTTTATATGAAAATAAACTACGCTTGTCCAAATATAAAATCAAGTCTCAGTCGGGTATTTTATTATTCTACAACCACTTGCGCGCTTATATCCATTAAAAACTTGTAACAACTCACACGCATAAATTATGTGTACAGTAATTACCTATGTAAATACATAGTTACATAAACTGCATACTAGCTGTGCCCCACGTTGTCATCCGCGTTTAAAAAGCTATGAAAAGCCCCCCATCTAGTAATGAATGGGTTATCATGGAGTGAGGTATCAAGAAAGATTAATTGATAAAAAAAATCATGTGACGGTAGTCAGACACGCTGACGGTACTTTTGATGCTAAGCTACCCTTTTTTAACGTTGGGAAATCCTCATGGATACCCGGCAACGTAGGGGACGTTGCGGGGTTATACTTGGACCCCTGCCGGGGTCGCGGGACATGAGACACGGTCGTTATGGCACGACATTGCCTATTAAAAGAAGCAACGCTACATAAGTTCTTAATAGTAGAATTAAGCTATGAAGAGATAGGGAAATGGGCTTTGGCATCCCTTGCTCAATTACGGAAACACAACGGCACACTTGTTGTTATTTAACGTTGTTCTTCTGTAAGGGCCTAATTACTGCCCAATTTAAGACTGCAAAACGCAGTGTACCCTGCCACCACTAAATGCAATGAAAAAACATATATCGCAATCACAGACAGACATTAACTTTTAATTCTTTAACAGTAAGTATAACATTGACCGTTGACTGTAATTACATTTACATTAAACTCAAATCGCTGCTATTTTAAGTGATGACATGTGCCCCGCGATGACGGATATATAATGCCTTTTTACATTTTTATTCATGCCGCGTCTCCAAGTGCTAGGTGGTGTCAAAGTGGCATAATGTTGGTTCGGTTTGATTTATTCGTTCCGCGATTCGTTTGGGAGTTTTTTGCGGTGCTTATCTGCCTACTGATAGATAAATAGCATTGACGGACTCGTTAAACGGGCGTGAAATTGTGTTTACATAACTCTTAATATGTATGAAGTTGACGTCACCTCTTCATGGACGTGGTGACGTTGTAGGAAGTCTGCTGTAAATGCTGTCTAACTTACATGTGTAGACATTTATCATTTGGACATGCTATTTTTTTTCGTTTGTTATTGCTCAATAAGTTGTTACCTATGTTATGTTACATGTGTTGTGATAACATAAAATTGAGTCGGAACTGGTTTGAGCGCTTAAATAATTTGGTAAAACTCAAAATCAATTACTGTTTTTGTACAATCGACGGTAACGCTAAATGAGATCTTATATTTAAATGCAATAATGCAAGATCGTTTAATTAAGTAGGGTATTGCAATTACTCTTGTAATTTCAATGTAATCTTAAAAACAAAACTCGTCTTTTTACTTAGCAAATGATTACGATCTTAGCTCCAATATTATCAAAGTTACTTTTAAGTAAAAACCTAGTTTAAGAATGTTGGCGTTTCCATCAAATTGAATAGACTGATATGATTGATATTGTTTATCTGGAGATTCATTTTAAGACTTTTTATATAGTACGATAGGTGGTCTAAAATACTCAAATAATCTTTATAAAAATTAGTTACTGTTTGATTACTGTTAAAAAATCACATAAAACTAAAACGTAAGATATTGTTTACTTCATCAAATAAAGAAGCCCCCCCCCCACACACACACAAACACACACACACATCAGTGAGGCCCTTCTGAACAATTTTTAATATATAATTTGGGAACTTGCGAAGTACGTCGTTCCTTCTGATTTTATTTTATTGAAGATTATATCATAATATACGACATAATCATAAAAATGGCGACATAGATCTTGTACAAAGTTCTAATAAGTGTAGAAATAAAATATATTATTGTCATTCAATACCAGCATAATGTTTTGATTTTGCTTTTACAATATGGGTGGCTATTATTTTATTTATTTTGCTTTTTTTGGTTCTAGGACTACAAGAAGCCGTTGGAAGAAAGTAGTCCAGCGATCTTGAATGCCGGCAAAATTCAAACATTGTTCCACCGCCTACCCGATATACTACAATGTCACCTGCATTTCCGCACCGCATTGGCGGATTGTGCGCGCACATGGGACCGCGATGAAAAAATTGGTATGTATCTACCACCCCTCTATGGAGGATTTATTTATACATTTCAATACTTGGTGTCCTTAATTCTCGATTAACACGAAGCAAGAACACAAGCTAATTCAGTCTTGAGACTCAGTAATTTACTTATGACTAGACTCTTATTTTCGTAGCTATGTATGCTTATTTTTAAATTTAATCTATAGTCAAATATTTATGCTATTTGTTTTTAAGAAACAAAGGAAAATGTTTGATGTTTATTTTAGCAGTAAAAATTTCAAAATTTTAGCGACCTTTTTTGGCATTAAGTATTATCAAAATATAACTTTATTTGCTCATATTATTATGTGACTTCCAAACAATAAAAGGCCATAGTCAAACTGAAATTGAAATTTCTCTTTTGTTAATAACTGTGGCTTATTACAATTATTAATAAATGTGGCTATTTACAAGATGTACAATGTTTATTCATGAACATTCAAATTGAGTTACTAGACTACTCGTTGGAATTTATCTCGCTCGAACCGGCGAGTTATCACGTTTCATTTTACTCAATATCGATAAAATTAGCAAATAATTATCGAATAGAGAATAATGAAAAAAAAAATTTGTATATTTGTAATAATAAAGAAAGTTAACTTGATTTTCAGGCGAGGTCTTTTTAAACGCATTCTCGAAAGCGGTGGTGCTGGATGTCTATTCTGACTTCATAAACAACTTCAGTGTAGCCATGGAACTAGCAAAGATGGAATCGAAACGGAAGTCTGCCTTAGCAGATTTCTTCAAAGTGAAACAGATCAGTGCACACGATCGATTGTCATTCTTTGGACTTATGGTGAAGCCTGTTCAGAGGTTTCCACAATTCATCATGTTTTTACAGGTATATTTTACTAATTGTTAAGTATATTCCTTAGTTGTGAAGACAGCTCATATATAATTATTTTTATAAAATATCAAAACTACTTAAATATAAAAATAACCTGTCACACACTGTCACCTGTCAATTGACGTTAAGTAATGCAGCTTAATTATTATAATTGCTTTTATTGAAAAATTTACTTGTGACTTATACAATCCTACTAATATTATAAATGCGAAAGTTTGTGAGTATGAATGTTGTTACTCACGCAAGAACGGCTCAAAATATTTGGATTAAATTTGGCACATGACACAGATAGTTTAACATATTTACTTTTTATCCTGGAAAAATGTTAGGTTCCCGAGGGATCGTCTGAAAATATAAAAAATTGAACGCAACCGTCGTTACAGCGATTCTCTCGGATATTTTCCTCAGATTTTATATTTTTCTTTTATCAACGCGAACGAATTCGCTGGCACCAGCTATTTAATGTATATTTTAACTTAAAGGTACAATAAAAATTAAATGTGTAGAACTTGATTTTGGTCTAAAAACGAGACTCTATTCTTCTGGATTAGGGGTACTTTGTTTTGGTGTATTTGCGGCAATTATTACCAATATGTGTCCTCAACAATTAATAAATAACTACTACAGGGGAATGTTAATAAATTTACAAAGGGACTGAAACCGCACCGAAAATGTCCGATGTTTCAGCGCCAGGAACAAACCTCCTTTTTAAATTTCATTTATTTTCTAATATACTTTATTTTGTTTATTACAGGACTTGCTAAAGCATACCCACCCAGGACATTCTGACCGTGTCGCTTTACAGCGAGCGCTCACGAGACTTGAAGCTTTGGCTGAAGCTTTGAACGAGAGAAAAAGGGACGCAGAAAGGACTCAGGTATATTTAGTTTATTTGTATATTTGTAGGTTCTCCGTAAGGATAACGGAGGATATCCTTAATCGGCGACATTAAAAGTACTTCCTAATTTTATTTCCTTGCCTGACTAACTTGATTGCCGACCCTTGATCATTACTTTTGAGTAATCTTTTATATGCTGGTAGATATCGTACATACTTTGCACATATTATGTTGTTTTATTTTTTATATGTCTCGTAAAACAGTCCCTTAGAAAGTCGTAAAGTTTCTTAGAATAAAATCTAAAAATGTCACAACTTTTTTTTTTGTAAAAACAGTAACTGTGTAATATAACACACTCGCGGCTTTGTAGCGAATGAGAAATGTTTAGTGTCGATTTACGGCTTGATTTCACAAAAAAAACCAAACAGAGCAACAGTGAATCGTAACATTTACTTGATCTTATTATGTCCTAATTTCTTTTCTTATGTGTGGAGTGGTTTCATTATTTCCCTCGTGTCTATTGATTTGAATTCATTTTTCGTGGTGTTCTGTAAGCGGTTTGGTTACTACCGCCAGACGGGCTGCCCAAATGATTGCAAAACACAATGCCACTACTTTTCAAATGCAGACCGGAGCCAACTTTGATCCCTGAGACGGATTGTTAAGGCAAGCAGGCTAACTACTCATCCAAAAGCTCGTCAAATTCATGCATTATATGAACTATCCTATTAATATTATAAATGCGATAGTTTGTACGTGAACGAAGTTGGATCAAATTTGACACACAGATAGTTTATTGCATATAGGATACCTTTTAATTTGGAAAATGTTAGATGGTCTAAAATACGACTGTGTTTAGAGAGTTGGTTTATATTTTACAGGCGTTTCGGGCCGCACTGCGTCGGCTGACGCGCGGGGGTGTGGCGGGTGCGGGAGGGGCGGGGGGCGCGGCTCGCTTTGGCGCCGCGCGTCTTCTCGCCTCACGCGCCGACAAACGACATCTGCTGCGCCAAGACGATCTCATGCAATTGGTATACTATATTACATTGAAATTCCTCATTTCGATGTCATATTTACTCGTTTGTTAACTTGTACTGTACATATATATAAGGACAGGTAAATTTCTAAGACTACGTATTGAATCTATTTTGTGTAACCGTGGTATCCACGATGTGTAGATATATAAAAATTAACCTATACGTACCTTTCTCACCCCATAGCTCTAAATTTGCCGTCTACCCAATATACCATATACGTTCAAAGTAAATATACAGGAAAACTACTCAATTCCCCACATTTTGTACTTTAGAAAATAATTTATGTCTGTGGGGAACTGAGGTCTTACTCTAGTCTACCATTTACTACTTACTTATTTATACGTTGAAGTTTCATTCCTCACACGTTTGGATTATTCCAGGAGTTGAACCAGTCCGGTGGTGTGTCTAAGAGCAAGCCTCGCCGCTTGCTACTGCTGAACGACCTGGTGGTGTGCGTGTCGGTGGGGTCGGGCGGCGACGACGCTGAGCGTCTCGGGCTCAAATGGGCGCATCCCGTGCAAGACGTGGAGGTGCTGGACGCTGGAACTTCGCCCACTCTCAGCCGAGTGCTCGGACAGGTACTGTGCCCGCTATTGCTTACTATACACCTATCGTACTGACGCAGAACGCGTTGTGCTCGCCCACTCGAGCATCCCATGCTAGACATTAATTAACGACAGTTTCTAAAAAAAACAATAGACTTACAGTGTTATATTTTCATTATTTCGATGTATTTCTAATGCATATTATGTAAAAATATTAGCTTTCTCCGGTCCTTTTCCATATAAATTTTAAGTGTACCATACTTATGACTACGTACAGGGCATGAATCGCAGCGGAAGCCTTCGTTCCACGTCCAGCGGTCAACTCGCGTCTACGACGGGCGACTCGCTCTGCGGCGAGATGTCTGCGCTAATGCACGACTACGAGACGGTTTCGCGAATGGCGGACCTCGCCGCTTCGCTGAAAGCGCCCTATCCGGAACTAGCTCCGGAGATGTTCAGGGCTCTGCTGCAAAATATACAGAAGAGTATTCAGGTCAGTCCTCTATGATTTTGTCAACATTTCTAGCACTTCACGTTATTTAATTTTTTCAAAGTAAGAGCATTTGTTTTTAGTTATTTATTTATTTTTCGTTTACTCTTTAGAAATAGAGTATTAATTCAGTATTACTTCAGTAAGAATTATTTTTGAGTTTAGAAATTACCAGATTTTTTATGTTTTTAAGTTTTTTTGCGTTTGTTTATCAATTTTTTAACACTGTTGGTACAGAGATGTCTTCCCAAGGAATGTGAACCAGCAGTGAAAATGTAGTGGAGTTACATTTGTGTATGTGTTCGTTGGTGGTACAGAAGAAGGACGACGAGATGGCGTGGGTGGACTCGTGCTGCCTGCAACTGACGATTCGCGGTCGCGAAGAGCCTCTTCGGTTCCGTGCGTCGGAGCCGGGCGCTCGACTCGCGTGGGCAACCGAGCTACGCCTGGCCCAACTCGCGCAGGCGTCGGCCAATTCGCCTGCATGGCGTCTCCCCGCCCCGCACCACCCGCCCGCGCACAAGATGCCGCTCTTCGTCACCGCCACGCCAGTCTACTCGTCCAACATACTCACTGAGGTACCACTACTGCAATACACCATACTGTTTTGACTTATAGGAATTTTCACATACCATGGGTACGGTAACATTTAAATTTCATTCATTTCACACATGTTTTTTTAAAAAATATCTACTGAAAATGCAATATCCCATCAAAAACATGAAATGTAAAAAATGCCAAGTCTCGCTACGCACTTTTACTACAACAATTTTGAGCGTATCATAAAATATGTATATATATGCTTTAGCTACAGTGTGGTGTAATTAAATTTTAGATTTAGGTAGATGACAGATATGTAGTAGCTACAGCATCAAATTGTATCCCTATTTGTTGTCACTTTTCTGAATTGCTTCCCACTATGGAAGCAAATTTAAAGACGTATTCATGCAAAAACACATTGACTATTCGTAGAAGTGATTGTACAAAGGAAGAAATGGTGGTTGCAGGTGCGCTGCGGATGTTTCTATTCGAGCGGCGCAATGATCCGAGGCGGAGGGGCGACGTCGCGACGAGCGCGCTCGTTGCTGTGGGTGTGTGCGGTGGGTGGAGGGCACAGTCACGTGGCTGTTCTGGTTCACCGTGCGGCAACGCTCAAGACGCTCGTCACGCTCGATCTGCCCGACATCAAGGTAGGCCCTTTCTCTTTCCAAACGCCATTATGCAGTTCAAAGTCGCTCAGCGAACTATGGAGCGGGCTGTACTCGAGACTAATAATTATAGGCAGTTGCTATAATTACTCTCGGATTATCTATCACTTAAAATATTGTGTAATGCTTAAATTTTATTCTCCGGTTAAATCACAATCAAGAAAGTTTATCTGTTTTACAATGGTTTTACATCAAAATTTTGTAATGTCTAAAAAAAATTTGATTTTTTTTTGCAATTGATGTAATTGTTCTACATTGAAATTAAATAATAATGGGTATTATTACACGTTACATTAAACTACATAAAACATTTATTACTAAATAATAGAGTATAATAATTAAATAATAGAACAATAAGAACAATGATAATATCAGACCCAAAGACATATTGTACATTATTAACATTATTTAGGCTTATGGATCTTAATTTTGAACCATGTGTAATAAGATCACGTTTCATTAATTACACCACTATTTACGCTCACCAGGTAACCTCGATGGAGTACGCCAAGGGAATCCGACAAGTGACCACACTGTGCGGCGACACAGTGTGGCTCGGCACTGAGGACAAGAAGATCATCATATTCTCCGGCGTCGAACCGGAAAAGCAAGAGAAACTTACCGAGGTAAACACGACTGCTGCTGTCACGCAAATACGGTTTCACTGCGACTCGATGTTCGTCGGACTGTCGAACGGTAGAGTTTCCGTTTATAGGAGGAATCACGACGACTCGTGGGCTCTGCAAGAACCTCTCGCTATTGAGCTCGGCGATCAACCGGTTCACTGCGTATTGCCCGTAGACGGCGTCATATACGCCACGTGCGGACGCCGCGTGTTCGCCATAAACGCACTCACGGCGGAAATTATGCGTATTCTCGAACTGAAAACAGACCCAGAACGCGAGCGTTCAGTTCGCTATCTCGCCCACTCGGGTGTCGGCCTCTGGACAGCGTTCGGCGACTCGACCTACGTGAGTCTGTATCACGCAGAAACCTTTGAACATTTGCAGAACATTGACGTCGCAGCGGACGTAGCGAAAACTATCGGAGCTAGGGAGGGTAGTAAGCCCGCGTTCGTTTCAGCTCTCATGGCGGTGCAAGGATTGCTGTGGGTGGGAACTACGGCCGGTGTGAGTGTTACCGTGCCGCTTCCCAAGTTAGAGGGTCTCCCGCTCATTGGTGGATACATGGGCGTGTCGTATCACGCTCACGCAGGTCCGGTCACGTTCCTTCTCTCGTTGATGCCGGAAAATAGAGATATTGATGTTAATGTAGTGCGCAGGAATCTGTCGAACGTGCGAGCAATGGCAGAAACTGGTGCAAGCGAGTTTAGCGAGGAGGCGCGAGATGAGTCGGATAAGCCAAAATTGGAGAGGCGAATTTCTGAAGAGTCAAGTCCGTACAGGCCGCAGCGCGTCCATTCGGCTGTAGTTCGACGCAAAAAGCCCGGTGACGTGCGACTGAGTAAAACGTTGCCCAAATGTGCGAATCTCAACGCGTGCGATGTGTACGGACTGTTTGGGGATTTGATGTTTGTGAAGGATTGTGTCGGGGAAGCGGACGTTAGCGGTTCGGGCGGGGAAGGGTTGAGGCGGAGCGATCCGGAACTCGCTGCTATTCCGTTTAGGGTGAGCACGCTAGATCGCAGATTGCGTATGCGAGCGGGTCGTCCGCGCAGTTTGGACCTGTCGAGCTGGTCTGTGGATTCCCGTGCGTCGAGTTTGTGCACGTCGTCCGGTAGTGAAGAGTCAATGGCTTTGCGAGGCGTGTCCCGAACTAGTTCGGGTGCGTCCGGAGCGGCCGGGCTCGCGCCGGTGGCCGCTTCTACACCGGACTCGGTTTCGTCTGCGTCCGCTAAGTCATCGTCATCGGCATCGGATAGGTCCGCTGGTGGGCCGCGTCCGGCAGCGCGTAGTCTGCGTGCAACGGATTACGTGGGCTCGGGCAGTGAGAGTGGAGCGAGACGGTCTGTAGTCACACTGATGGGCGGACGCGGGTACGTCGACTGGCGGCAGACAGCAGACGCGGCCGAACGTCCCGCGCCCGCAGCAGACCCAAACCCGCGCGACGCTCACCTAGTATTGTGGGAGATGCGTTTGTGACTGCGTCCCGCACTCGCCTACATGTATCTCGCCTTTGTAGAATGTTCTTCGTGGATCCATTTGCTAAAAGCTTTTTTACAATACGGTAGTTGACTGCAGCAATTAAGTCCAAAAGGCAGTTAAAAGTGTGTTAGCCCTATGAAAGGCTCGATCGGCGTCTTCTACACAAATTTGTTAATAACAACAATATTTGTTCCAACACATTTTACATTATGTGATGTCGTTCATGATCCGTTTATTGTTAAAAACATTATATATACTTTATTATAAATTGCTTTGCATTTAAACCATCCATCTCAGTCAACAGCCGTATTTCAAATTAGAACCATGATGGTGCTTCATTAAATGAGTAATGAACAGCTACTGTCCACGGCTAAAGTAGGAGTCTTGGTTCAGTTAGCGAATGGATTCATGTTTTTCACGTCGCGGGGGAATTTAAGATTACACAAAGTGTAAATAATGTGATAAGCTTTAAATTATTTTTGTATGTTGAGGCTCGACGGGTAGAGTCGACCATTTGTTTATAAATAGATAAATGTACGCGCTGGTGCATTATTTTCTAATTGTTTATATTCAATGTTGTAGATTGTGTATAAAATTATTTTAAGGGGTGGTGTACGTTGGTGAATGATAGAAAATATAGAAAAATTAAAAATTAATAAATAATTAAATAAATAATTCCTTCTGCATTGCGAACAACAGACTAAAATAATTGTGTTCAGGGTTACAAAAGTAATACGTCCATTTCGAAATGCATATTTTGTAATTGTCACTTTGAAATTTATGGTTCTTTAGTACATTAATTAGCAATCGCCATATTAATTTAATGTCTATATTCTTTATGTAAATTAATGTGAAATAAATTAACTAAATTTTTTAGAATAATCTCAGCCTCGTCCCATGTCTTTCTTTTTTTTTTTTTGTTCAAAGTAACTAATTATTGTGTATGATTTTTAACATAAAACCAAACCCTAAGTGGCCTTATTTTCAATAAATAATCGTTAAAAATTAAATTTCCAGTGTGATTCTAGCATTCGTTTAAGCTTTATTGTTAGACATAATTTTAATGTCGCTTTAAGAATTAGACTGATTTAGCTTAAGCGTTAAAATGTATTTTTATTTGAATCTTAGTAGTAATTAAGAAGACGACACTTCGAACGAAATTTATAAATAAACGGGCCGCTGACGCATCGACATTGTCAATTACTAAGTCACTTTTGGCAAACTGTCAAAAGTGTAATCTTTTGTGATTTTTTATAATTAAATTTCAGTAATTCAGTCTTTTACAGTAGTGATGGCGCCACTCTAGCACATTGTAAATAAAATCAGTTAAATTTCATCTAAAACAGAAATTTCGAGTATTTTGTGTTAATTATAATTTTAATGTAACATTGTAAGAGTGGCGCCTCTATCGGAAAAAATTGACAACAGTGTTATAATGCGCTGTATGTAATGAATTTATTATAAATCGTTTTGTATATGCAGTTTTCAATAAAAAAAATAATATAAATATGTTGTAAAATTATATCTCGTCCTACAAAATCTTGTATGTAAACTTGTACGAGGCAACGTCTAACGATAAAGATATGAATTATTATTATATATTTCAATACCAAAAGAACAATAGACTAAATAAAAAATATTATCTGCGGGTTAAAAAAACTATCTATCCTATGTCACGTTTCTGCATCTAAAATATATTTGTTCATGTACTAATGTGTCGTTCAATAATGAGTGCTATTTACATGTTGTTACAGCATATTTTGTTCTGTTTCGTCACAAAGTTTATTTATAAGAAAGTCTACATGTGTACAATAAGAAAGTCCTATTTTGTATTGAGAACAAATCACAAAGTGAGTTTATTATTGCCACTGCGGTGGAAATGCTATTTTACGTCCGTTAACTATTACCGTATTTTTTAGTACTTATTAAGTTTATCGGAACAAGGTTGTTGAGAGACGGTCATCGTTTTTTGTTAGCAGCTAGATTATTAGTTTTTGGTCAGTAACGCACCACAGACAATGGTGATGCGGTATGTCAACATCCAAAGAGGTTAGTCCTGGCATTAAATGAATCAAGTACCTACGATTTTTCCTTTATAGTCCATTTTAGTAACCATTTTTCATAACCTAGTAATTCAATCATAAAAGGAATTTTTATTCTATGTTTCGTAACTGGTTGTGAAAACGGATTTTTTTTTTCTACTTTCACAACTAACTTATGAAAACAGTACCTACATATAATGAAAATGCATTCTTTTCTTGATCTAAATTTTTATTTTTATGAAATGCATTTTTCTTTTTAAATTTAAATTTTTATTTTGTCATATCCGAATTCACTCGTTGCGAAATTTGTCGACATAAAGCGCTTTTTTGACTTGTCACGATAAAATCAAGATCCTCGAATTGTCCGTAAAGTATTCTCAGTGCCAAATTGTCAAGTTCAGTACGAATATTTTTAATATAATTATATAATTTTACCTATGTTTATTGTCGGTGTATTTATTGTCGCGTGTCATGCACAAATCGCCCTCAAGTGAGGCTAGAAATGCGGAAACCTATTATTTATAGTATTTATTTATACGAACGTCTCGTCAACACGAAATATACTTGTCAACAGAGGGCGTCACATGTCTGTAGCAATTTTCGAAAAAAAAATCTGTTGAATAATCCTTTAAAATAAAAATCTCATTTAAATATTATTATTTTTATTTTATGTATTGTAAATATATATTTAACACAGAAGTTTTGTTTTTAAATATATTTTGCAATAATAATGCTCTCAATTTGGTTAGCATATTTCTGTTGAATGGGTCGTACGACTTAATGAAATAATTGTCAAATTATAAATAAAGGCAAGATTCCAAAACGACGAGATTGTATCTCGAATAATTGTTTTTTTCTCGAAATCTCATTTTGTTTATGTATTAATTTAAATATATATGATTCTTTTATGAAAATGTGACAATATGTATTGTACTAAGTGTAAATAAATATAATGTTTATATACACCTGTAAATTGTGTTTCATTTGAAGTATGTAGACTTGGAGATACTTTTTGTGTATTGATGCAAAATTGGGTAACAAGAATCCAATATTCCTTTGCGAATATAAAATAAAGAGAAAAAGTATAAATTTGTTCAATTGAAAATATTTTCCGACGGTACACTTGATGGTAAGTGTCTGCCATCGCCTAGTCACACATTTTATATTAAAAATTATAAGTTATAAGCAATTAGTTTATTAAAATAAAACAAAAATAATGTTTTATAAATTATTTATTTTCTGTTATATAAAAATGTTTGCCATTGAGTTCCTAATCAGGGCTGACTGCAATTTTATGGTAATCCTGAAATAAAACATTTTGTATTCTTCACTATCGTATTTTGTACTATCGTATTATTTATTTACGTAAGACTATACTGCTACTTGTTACACCAATGTATAAATATGAAATAGCCCTTCTAAACCCGACTTGTCGCAATCACAATTATGTTTTGAGGTAAAGACAGGAGCTTAGCTATTACCAAACTGTCCCAAGTTAATGAATATCTGTGTGCTAAGGACAGTGATGTTGGTAAAATTAAGAGGATACCACAATACATATTTATTTAAGCACAAATAAGGTAAGATTGTGCGAAATTTGATATCAGATGTTACGGACACAATGTTTTACCCCAATCTCTTTCTTATCCTTAATCCTTCTATGCTCGGCAGCGCACTTGCATCATCTATGACGCTGCTTTGTTATAGGCGACGGTAGCCACCTACCTTCAAGTAAACCGGTCAGCCTGTCGGTCGACCTTAACATTTAAAAAAATCTAACACCGTACAAACAAACCACTTTACTAGTGTACCACCAACCAACGCTTACAATAAGTAAGTAAGTATACCTACCGTTTCTCCGTTTACATTCTCTCAATGCTTCATTAAAATTTCGACATTCTTCCAAGTTTTCACGTGCGCTGGCACAATTCAAAAACTGTGAAATTTCAAAAGCGCAAGGTCCACTCGGGGCTTCGCCTAGATGGTAGTCCTGTGGCAAGGCCTGTACAACTTGCTCTCTTTTACGGCCAGTGAACAAACTTGTTATGGCTTCACCGGCTATGTGGCCCTGTATTACATAAAAAAAATCTTTAAGGTCCATTCATTGTATCAAATAGCCAAAAGAAATTTAAAAATTACAACTATTTAACCTTCGAATCATTCTAGTTCGAATTCGAGTCAGTTTGTTTGAATTGTTAATTTTTACTATAATGTAAAACATCGCGAAGACTGGCGAAGACACGCACTGGTCTATGTGTAAAACCTGTGCAAAACAGTAGATGAAAGACCCCTGACAAAACTAAGACCCTAAGAAAGCCTGTTTTCTTATATTTACAAATGTAAAACAAAGTCGCTTTCCCCTGTTCCTCTGTATGTAGGTATGCTTAAATCTTAACTACGCAACGAATTTTAATACGGTTTTGACTAATGGAAAGGGCGTTAAACGAGGAAGGTTTTTATACCTAATGTATATAATTTCCAGAAAAAAAAAATTACACCCGTGCGAAGCCGGGAGCGGGTCGCTAGTAGTGATTATATAACCTGTAAAATCATAATAGAACAAATAGTCTAATGTATTATATAATTTCGCACCATAGTTGTGCCGACAGTGACGCCTCCCGCCACAGCCGCCGCATCTCTAAACAGGGAACGACGCGGCATCGGCGTGACGACAATTCGAGGCGTGTGCGCCGGAGCATGTTGCTCAGCCCGATTCCAACGAGAACGTCCTCTGCTGAACGCATTTATCAAATCTTAACAAAATTCAAATACAAAACGATATCTTACTAATATTTGACGTAAATACGTCTTTAAATTTGCTTCCATAGTGGGAGGAGGATACAGTTTGATACTATAATTATGTACTGTCTTTTTGAGAATCTTTCCTTATGCGAATAATATATCTATCATCTACAACCAACATTAAATTACACCACTTGATATACCTAAAGTATAAAAAAAAATGGTATAATATACTCAAAGAAAATATTATTCATAAAATTTCTACTCAAAACATTGTTTCAGCCCATTAAGAAACAAACATCCAAACTTTTCCATCATTGCTATTGTCTATTATTGAAATAAAGATTCATAGTTAAAGAAATGTTCTTTACATAACTAAGTCCTTAGTTACCTTTCTGTTGAGGAACAACTACATCTGAAAGAGAAACAAAATTTTTACACTAACGTTTATCTTATTGTGCAGCAAACTTTGCAATGTGGTAAAATAAAATAAAACCAATTTCTGTCACTAGATTAAATATTTATTATTGAATTTAAGGTTGTTATGTTACATATCGAATTTTTCTACTAACAAGTATATTCGCCTAATATTGCTGAAGTATTGGATACTGAAGATTTTACTAAAATTAAAAATAACTAAAAACTAGAATAGCCAATTTAATGTTATCAGTATTACTGATGATAGTTGATCTTTTTATTGAGGGTGTTTAATAACAGCATCTCTACTGAAGTTTTAACATGTCTTGTTTAGATGCGATTGTTGACTTTGCACTGGCGAAGAGCCTCATTGAATCCCTCGCAGAGGGACAGATCGTGGGATTGTTGAGCACATTCAATGAACTGCTTGATCTCCCAAGCACAAGGTCCCTGTGGAGTCTGGCCTTGGTGTTGATTGTAGGTGTCCTGAGCTGGTGTCGCCGGTGCCTGTTGCTGGGGAGTGTCACTGCCACCGCTGAACATTCCGGTTAAAGCGCTACCAGCTACATGGCCCTGTAATTAAATAAATTTATGGTAAATAATGAAACAGTACATACTTATCTAGATCCTTCAAATAAAAAAAAAATAATATTTAGAGAAAATCAAATTATTTGGTAAGAAATAAGACAATAACTGAGCTTGTGTGTATTAGAAATTATCCTTAATCTGTGGCATTGCTTGTGTCATAGGCTATAGTAGCCACCTACCATTAAGTGGACAGTCACCCTATCTGTTGACTTTATCATATAAAAAATTACTGGAATTCTGTCTTAATTACTCATCTGGCAAGGCAAGGATAAAGAATTTAATAATTTTGGTAGAACCATGCATGTCCAGTGATACATAAATAAAGGGATCTGATATTAACAGAGATAACTGTATTTTAAAGAGGCTTAACAAAATTTTAGTCATCAAAAATGTATGAGTAAAAAGGGAAAATTGTTGTGCAAACCATTAAAAACAAAGGCGCAGTGTCAAGATTACGTCAAGATAACATGTGATCACCATTCTAGATACTTAATTTGGCCCTCTGCCAGATACAATAGTACCATTTCAGGAAAAAACCTAATGTTTCAAGTTATTTTAAAAACAAAACCATCGTTCAACTGTGCAGAGACTTGAATGAACTGTATGAAGTCAAAGATCGATCTTGTTTACGTAACTACGCAATCGCTTACCACAGCAGACCCTACGGCCACTCCGCCAGCGGTTGCTGCCATTTGTCCGAAAAGAGATGGTTGTTGGGGTTGAGCATGAACCGGGGCAGGAGTAGCAGGCGGTGCGTGAGCTGGAACATTGCTTCGTTGGGGCGGTGGAGGCGCAGCCCTAAAAAATTAAAACACGAGGTTATTAAGTTGACTTGACAGTTAAATTCATATATTTCCGACAAAATTATTATGTAAAATAATTTACTTACCTTCTTTGTGGAGCCGGAGGTGGGCTCGCTGATCTTCCTCGTCGAGGCATTTTAAAACGCTTCTAAAAATGCGAAATAAATAATTCTCTTCTCAAAAACACAACCGAAACGCGAGTAAAATATTCACTCACTAGCAAAACGTCAAGTCAAGTCACTGACAAATCAAAATGATATTAGAAAATGTGACGGAAGCTAAAGAGTATATATCAGGAGCTTATTATCAAAACAAGTCAAGTCCATTTTTGCTTAAACGGTTTATATTTTAAAATTAAATTTTTCATTTTATTTGACATAAATCTTTAGTTGCAAAAAGGATCAAGTCCACATACTTTCTTCGTTATCGCTCATACAAAATTCTTCTATGTTTCAAAATGCGTTAAGTCCAACCAATGTTACTTTCAATACAAGTCATGTCCATTCCAACCAATAGGCGCGCTGCATTTCACGCCGCCATATTTGACAACGCCATACTATCGTGTGACGCCGTGTACGCTTGTTCTAGTGTTTTCGTGTCGTGATTTTATTAAATTTTCATCAATATTTTATAAGAAATTTCTGGAAAGGAATGGAAAGAAACGTAGAAGAGGTTCCCTCGGCCGAGGCGCGTAAAAAAATTACTCAGAAATCAAAATGGAAACGGGAAAAAGAACGTGTGAAAAGGTGAGTACTTTAGCCTCCTTTTTGTTAATATGAAGCAGGGTTGACACAAAAGAAAAAAATGTAGGTAAACAATGTACTTTAGGTTTTAAAAGGACATGGAATGGTAATGGTAATCTTTATTTAGTGGTCTAATTATTAAAGATAGTAGTCTTATTTTTGTTTTCACTTAATATTTTTATTAATGATTAAGCATCCGGCCTGGCTTCGCCGTGGAAGTTTAGCTGCTTTCTGTAAACTATATGATAATCCATTCAGTAGTTCGGTTATTAGTATGTACTAACAGACGGACAAAAAATTTAAATATACCTACTATTGTTGTATTTTTTACTCTTACAAAAAGATGACTGGCCGAATCTTCCGTAATTATACTAAATTAATATGTTAATTTATGATTTTAATAATTTAGCTACCTCCTGTAGGTTTTACTACTACTTACTACTACTAGTTAGTTTATTTTTTGATATTATTAGTGGGTGAAGATAATTTTTGTGTTTGCAGATATTCGGCTCCTGATCTACCTGCTCGTCCTACCTGTAACCATAATGGAACACTAGCATGTTCAAAATTATCTTTAACAGATATGGCAGCATTGCATAATCAATTCTACAAATTTAAGGATAAAATTTATCAGGACAACTTCATATTAAAGCAGTGTACATCGGAAGCACCTCAACGCAGACGAACACGCACAGGTACTGGTTCTGCTAAACAGATGTCAATTAAATATGAGGTAAGAAAGATATCTGGAGAAAAAGTTAGAGTTTGTAAAACCACATTTTTAAAAACATTACAAATTAAAAAAACGCGTGTTCTTGGTGTCCTGAACAGACACAAGCAAACCGGGCTTATGGCTACTGAAACAAGAGGAGGTGACAGAAAGTCCGAAATATACAATAATTTGAAAGACACCATTTGCGAATTCATAAAAAAGTTTAAAGGCATGGAATCTCACTATTGCCGATCAAAAAGCCGTAGAATATATCTACCATCAGAGCTAAATATTGCTAAAATGTATAAAATATTTTTAAAGGAGTATTCTAACATGCCCTGTAAAGAATCTTATTTTCGTCATATATTCAATACCAAATTCAATATCGGATTTAGTAATCCTCGAAGCGATAAGTGCTCAAAATGTCTACAATACGAGGAACTCATTAAATTGGAGAAGAATGAGGAAAAACTCACTAAACTTAAAACAGAGCTAAAGGTACATAAAACCAGAGGTGCTACGTTTTTTGAATTCCTAAAAGATTCTAGCCCAGATATTATGATTCTTTCGTTCGACTGTCAGAAGAACCAAAATTTACGGAAAATACCTGATCAAGCCACTTATTATTCTCGGCAACTTTATATGTATAATTTTACTATTGTTAAAGGCACTTCTCATGATAATCTTTCTCCTACAAATGTGTTTTCTTATGTCTGGACAGAGGATCAGCATGCTAAAGGCTCAAATGAAATTGCCAGTTCAGTTTATCACTGCCTTACAAGTCAGGTCACTTTCGAAGGAATCAAAACATTACGCTTGGTTTGTGACGGATGTCCTGGCCAAAAAAAAATTTTATTTTGGTAGCTATGGTGAGCAAATGGTTGGCCAGTAATGCACCCAGTACTTTAAAAAAAGTGGAAATGATCTTTCCTGTCCCTGGACACTCTTATATTCCACCAGATAGAGTGTTTGGTGTGATAGAAAAGGAAATTAAAACCAGAAACACGATATTAAGCCCTGAGGAATACATACAAATATTTGCTGAACACGGGAATATTCAAGTGCTGGGAAGAGATGCAACAGTATTTGACTGGAAAACAAGTATGAGAGAAGTAATGAAGGACGTAAAGGATTTACATTTTAAAATCTCACAATGCAAGAGAATAATATTTTCACGACTCAAGAGGGATAACAGAAACATTGTTGTAAGAGGAGAATTTTATTATAATAACGATACTTGTGTCCGTAGATGTATAACGAGAGTAGGAAAGTTTCCTGGTGATATTAATCCATCTATAATACCACCAGGAAATATAGTGAAATTGGCTAAAATAGAGGATGTAAAAAAGTTATTAAAAACTCACTTTGGCAATGAATGGATGGAGAGGCCAGACTTGCAATATTATACTTCAATAATTTGTCCTATGGAAACGGAAGAAGATACAGAAGAACATAATCTTTTATGTGACCAATATGTGGACTATGAACCACCAACTACTTTGGTTTAAGTCTTAACGTGATTATGTATTACATTACATTGATATTTTTAATAAAGGGTACCTACTAAATTTTTTGGTTTTAATAATAATAAATTAATAACCAATAGCAAAATGTTATATAACTACAGACAAATAGTATATTTGTGACAACCCTATAAAAATTTATTCGTTTTCATTAATTTCAAATTAAGTCAACTCCATTTTTTGTGATTGCAAAACAAGTCAAGTCGAAGTGAATAATTTTCAAAACGAGTCAAATCCATGACTTGGTATCAAAATGTGGTCAAGTCCAAAATAAAAATTAAATTTTCTGGTAAGGTATTTAAAAAACACTAGGGTTTTGTGGCAATATGGTGTTGTAATATTGAATGGAATAAAATGCAATTATTATTGTCAGTGTAGTTCGTAACAGTAATTTGGAATTGAAAATTACTATTTACTCAATATGTTGAAAAGTGGACTTAACGCTTTTTGATAATAAGCTCCTGATATGTTCCTTGGACGGAAGTTTATTCTAGAAGGATGGTTACCTTTATTCAAGTGTGGAATCGTTGTGGAATATATTGTTATCTCATTTTCTTAAGTATATCGAGATGTGTTAGTTAGATTGAGACGGAACATTATTACGTAACGTCACCATAGACAAAATTCAAGTAAAGTCGCGTTCAATTTCATTCAAACGCATCAATATAACTTTATAATACAAATTAAATATATTTAGTGGAAAAAAAACAAACAGAATATTAGTGTGTATATTCTGTTATTTATATAGGGAAATGATATATTCTGTTATTTATATATGTGTGTATTTTATATAGGAAAATGATAACACCACTTATAATAGGTATTAATCATTATAGTTGAAATGACTAATTATAATAAATACCTATATACTTACGAAGAGCGATGCAAAGCTAGCGATAATAAAAAACGGTGATTAGTTTAATAAAAAAAGTTTGTGTCCGTTCCGACACACGACTGGAGTTTACTCCATAACAACATAATAATCTGTGGTTTACTCCTTAACGAACGATTATAATAGACATAGATTAGTAAATGAGGACTCATTTACTAATCTATTTTGTTAGCTTTATTCAAGCTGTATTAGTTTGCATTGTATTAATTATATTATATTAATTTAATAAATATAATTTAAATAATAAGTAAATAATTTAATGAATATAATCAATACTAATAATAAATCTGTAAGTGTAGGTATTGTATGTATGTTCCTTCATAACTTAAACGAATTAACTGATTTTCATGAAACTTGGTAGATAAACATTTAAGACGTACAGGACACAGGATAGGCTACTTTTTTCTTTTTCAACGTGGACGAAGTCGCAGGCGCCAGCTAGTTAAAACATATTAATATATATATATATAATATTAATATGTATTGAAGCATATTGTAGCCTGTAACACGTAACGTGTGACATGTGACATTTGATTTTACTCCCATAAATTTTCATACCCGGTCTTATATGAAAATCGATTCTTAAGGAGTAAACTCCAAAATGCTTTATCTTGTAACTATAATCCTCTGTGTATACTCATAGTCTCTCAAAAAGTCAATAAGAATGTTATTTATCTTTTTGCTAAACCCAGGATTCCCTTAGAAAAAAATTTTTGTCTTCGGGTATTGCCCGTGGTCCACCTACTTTCTTGACCGTCCGAAGACGCCTCCATAGCGATAATCACTTGGATATGTCCAAGGATTTAAATTTTTTGCCAAGAAGATGTTTCCTAGGTCGAGAAAAAGAGACAGAAATCACTCGCAGTTAAATCTGCCGAATAAGGTAGTTGTTCCAGCAGTTCGAATCTCGTTTCTTGAATAGCATTCATTGTGACTGCGTGTCTTGGTGGTTCATTGTATCGGTGAAACAGTAATCTAGCTCGCAGTTTGCCCAGAGCTTTCCTTAATGACCGCAAACTTCGCAAGAATTCTTTGAAATCTCCATAACCTCATCAACACTACTGATGATGATGATGACTGATGGTTTATTCTTCGATCTACCAACACAACATCTTCGACTTTTTTACATTATCTTCAATGAGGGACATAGACGAGCGTCCTTCACGATGTTAATTTTTAATGTGTTCTGCTCATGTTAAATTTAGCCAGCTTACAATTGTAGGATATGGCGGAGCAGTCCCTCAAGTTTCCATTTGTTCATCTTTAACGGGATTCACACCGACCCAGCAGGGATGGATAGTTGAATATGTTTTGTTTGCAAGTCTCGCTCGGGCTTTTGTGCGCGTTGTAGACAAGATGGAGTATAACGTTTTTTTGAAGTGAAACTTCTAATGCGACTTCCAACTTCCAACAAGGTTGCGTTAAACATTTAAAACGCTAGGAGGGGGAATAGAAAGAGACAGAGCAAGAGTGAATGCGTGGCACTCGAACGCATGCGCGTAGTATACCTGTTACAGGCCAGCGCGAGCGTTAGCAACGAGTAGCATCCAATATTCCAACGCAAGAGGGAGAGAGAAAGAAAGATACACAAAGGTAGAAAGTTTCACTTCTTCCGCGCGGAGGGACTCCACGCACTATTTTTTTTATTCCAGTTATGTGCTGTAGTTCTGTACACAGAACTAGTTAGGTGGTTTGTCTATTTATGTAAATAAAAAATGATACATTTGGATAAAAATTATATTGAATTGGCAATCAAAATGCGAACAATATACCTACTAACTAAAGAATATTATCATTTACCACTCAGCCACACATTTTACACGCATGGCCATCTTTATTGCTCACTAGCTTTAGCCCGCGAGTTCGTCCGCGCCATATTTCTTCGGTATTAAAAAAATACGTATTCAATCTTTATTGTTCATATATTCTTTTCAGGAAAGAATTTTTTTACGCGAAAGGTTTTCCTCAGGAACAAAATGAAAGCTACGCTATGTCGTTTTCTTTATCTCTAACAACGTGTACCTACGCAAACTTTCATGATGATAGTTGAGTAGTTAAGGGTTGAAAAACTAGCTTAACATCATTAGTACAGATAACGGTAAAAATAAATTTTTGTACCTTGAGCCGGGCATTATTTTGATAATTAGTTGTTCGCCATTAAGAAATCTTAGAAAATTACTTGTATCATAATTATTCAATTTTTATATTATAGTCCATTATGAATTTGATCGAGTTAATCGTGAACATATTTTTCAGTGACGTGATAATGACATAATTTATAAAAAGTTATTTAATTGTAATGACAATGAATAGAAATAAAAGAAAGTTGGATCAATAGACAATATTATACTTCGTGTTGGAGGGTAGAGGTTTTCGTTTTTCCCACCACAGTATACTAAAAATCATAGAACAGTAAAATGATTACAGACACATATTGCCATATTGCTATGAGCACGCTATGAGACTACCTACCACCTACCCAAGCAAGCACAGAGTATGTAATCACTGCGTTCAATCAAGCACAAGCAAGAGAGAGAACCGTCAGACGCACGTCAGAGTCAGACAGACGTCAGATAGTTATTTGCAGCCGCGTGATATTGTTGTGTTGAAGCTTATTTTTAGTGTAATAATTACGTGCGGATTTTTAAGTGAAAATGGGCGACAATCAAGCCGGTCAGAACGTAAATATGTACATCTTAGCTGGGTTTACAATTCTAATTTCTATCATTTTACACTTCATATATAAACTCACTTTCGGAAAGAAGGAAAAGGAAGCTCCCACGCATGTGTCGACTGAATATGCAGGTGACTTGTTTTTTAATTTAACTTAAATTCTTTTTTATTATGAATAAAATGTTACCTAAAAAGTGCAATATTATAAGGCATATTTAAATTAGAATTAGTGCGTTCACTTATTTGCAGGAATATACACCATGAATCGGATTTTATCGTGCATTGTATTGCATGCTTAGTAGATAAATGATATGGCATACATAACTGTTAATCCTTCTATTCTGTATGAGAAGGCAATGAAACCACTTACTCGCATGCTGTTATTTAAAAAATGTATCACTGTTGTGATATTATGATATGGTATGGTTTAAGTAATTCTGAACTGCAAAATCTTATAGGATTTTAAGTAGACATTGATACAATCTCTTTTAGTGTTATTTTTATTTATTAGTAGTAGTTCTTCATAAATTTATTAGATTATATCGTAAATATAAACCACAAATGAGTCATTATATTAAAAAAAACTTGTGTGTAAAATTTGAATTTATAGGGGGACAGGGAACATGTTAAAATATAGTATTGATTCTAACTATTTTAAAACAGTTTCTTTAATTTCTCGTTTCTCAACCTTGTTAGTGTCGCGACCCAGTAAACAACCAACAGTAAATATGTTCACAACTTGATGTTTATAATAGTTTGAAGATTCATACTTTTTTTTTCAGTATCATGACTTAAGATTATTTTATATATATTGTATAAGGATCTTATTTATTGAACACAATTTGACCCCCTTATAGTCTTGAACGTGACACCTAGGGGTCACCTATTGAGAAATTAGCTTTTAATTGTTACCGCAAGTGATAAATCCAAGAAAAAAATATTTTATTGAAAATAATTTAGTAAACAAAAATATTTGTTTAAGGGTATGATTTAAGGTGTCATCAAATTAATTTGTTTTAAATTTGTTAAATAACAGGTTTTGTCTGCAAAATAGTAGACCTGTCGCCAAATTGTAGTCACCAAACAATATGAAAACAATTCCATAATAAATCCCATATAATCATCGGGATATATTATCAATTATCAAATAAATAGCTATTATAATCGGTTTTTCATGATAACTATATAATTAAATAATTGAAAACAATGAAATAAAAATCATTAAAAAAATGAAATATGTGAGCTGAAAAATTCATAAAGTTCCAAAAAAAAAACTAATATTTTAGGTAGTATTTATCCACTTTTTACATTACTTGTATATCATACAGGTTGTATGTATGTAAAATTTGTGGTTTTAGTAAAAGGTAGCTGTCACAAATATCTACATCTGTGGTAGCTGTCTATTTACAACCAGTATGCTAGGATGTATTTATTTATTTGGGGTGTGTATTGATTTACTTTTTATTATAATTTAGACAGTTATTACAAATATATTCAAATAGTAATTTCTAGTAGTAAATTGGTAATGAATTGTATTATTTTGGTAACTGAAAAAATAAAATGTAACTACTGTACTGGTGACAAAATAACAAATAATAAGAAGTCACAATTTGGCGACGATAACTAATCGATTTATTTGGCGACAGTTCTATCATTTTGAGTATGAAGCTATTATTTAAGGGATAAACCTATTATTTTCTCAACAAAGTTTTATTCAGAGGACAAACTAGGATTTTTTTTAATAATACATTTCTTATTTTAGATACTTAATACCTATTGACATTAATTTGGTAATTCATACCTGGCGACACATTTATTTATCTGACAATGAAAACATTTCCTGCAGACAGATCTATTAATTAGATGATACAAGTTGATCACAAAATATAAATTTTGCTGATGAGAAAAAAATATAAAGAGAAAAACGAGAATCAGTTTGTGAATTTATATTTTCAGAAATGTGACACACTCAAATTGTTTGCAATTATGCATTAATTCATTGCTTGAATATTTCACATCTGTTTATACATAAACTCGAAACTGTGTCTACAAGTGTACATAAACATGACACATTTTTATTTAATAAATTTATACACTCATAATATGCAAATAAAATTTCATTTGCATATTATGTGTATTTTGATATAATTATTTTTAATTGATATTCAAAAAAGGTCATATAGGTTCACCTGTAAAGTGTGTTTTACTATAATATGTTCGCATTTTATTTAACTTAGTATTGTATTCACGCCATAATTATCTATTATATAAAAATTTCGTGTCACGTGTTTGTGCGCGATGAACTCCTAAACTACTGAACTGATTTTGATAAAATTTCGTAACTATGTGTATTTGGTACAACTTAAAAGATAGGATAGTTTTTATTTTGCACCCGTGCGAAGCCGGGAGCGTGTAGCTAGTACTAGAGTAAATATTCTATTCATCAAACCTTTAGATACAAATATCTAGACTCTAGAGCAGGGTTCCCCAAACTATTTTGGACAAGTGACCCCTTTTCAACAATGAACTGTTACCTCAGACCCCCATGGTCAAATTACCTACTTTTAAGACCAACCCCCTTATTCATAATGGTCCGCTAACTTAAAGCAGCTATCTATCTTAGTCTATCTTTAGTTTTTTCCTATTGGTACAAAATACCTAGGTACTAAGGTGCCAATTAGAAAACTTTGCACTTGGTTAAGTGAGTGAAGTTGATTTCATTTTCTCGTCAAAATTTAACAAAATAAAAAGACAATCCAATTCAGTAAATATCAAGTTTAATTTATAATTATTACAAATTAATACATAAAGCATCTTAAGTTGGTAGGAAATTATATTTTAAAAACTATTAATTCGCAAAGAGAAAATAAAACATTCAGTGCGATGGATGAACCTGGTGACTATCTACCAATCTAGCTACATCCGGTTCAATATTAGTGAGTTGCAGCCTTAAATCTCCACGTTCGTTGATTTTCAAACGGTTTCTTTGTTTTGTCAAAATGTTTGTTACCACACTGAAGCTTTTTTCAACTAGATATGATGATGGAAAAGCGATAAGGTATTTTTCAGCAATGTTCCACAATGTAGGATACTGTGTTTCAATTTTGCGTTGCAACCAGAACTTCTGATAGCCTTGGTTGAACTTTTGCTTAAGCTCTTCGTCTGTGCTGATGGTAATCAACTCTTCTTGCATTATCACATTGGCTTCTTCTATGGCTGTGGTGTTATACGGATTTATTATCCATTGAGGAATTTGTAAATTTAAAAGATCATCAAACCTCTCCGTAAAATCCTTGTGTAATGCGTCCAAGTGAGTAACATATAATAAAATGTCATCATCTTGAAGCATTTTTGGTAATTTTGACAAATGCGGAAACTGCGAATATTCTTTTCTGCCTAAATTTTGTTTATAAAGAACTAGTTTACCCACGAAGGCCGATATTATTGATTTTGTTTTAATCAAGTTAAGATCATCACCCTGTAGTTGCAAATTAACTTTGTTGAACATTCCAAAGATATCAGTCAAGTAATAAATATCTGTTTTACAATTGTTCAGATTTTCTTTCAAATTCGGATCTTTTTCTTGTAAAAACTCCAACACAGATTCAAAAAGGGCTGAAAATCTTTCTAAGCAAGAGCCTCTTGATAGCCAGCGAACTTCAGTGTGCAGAAGTAACCGAGTAAAGACTTCGTCGTTTTCGTCACATAGTTGAGCAAATAACCGAGAGTTCAAAGAATTGCTTCGAATCTTGTTGATAGCATTTATTACATATTGTAAAGACTTATGCAATCTAGGACTCAGTTTTTTTGCTGCTAAATGCTGCCTGTGAATCACACAGTGAATAACCAGTACATCAGGCAGTTGTCGCTTTAAGTGAGCTATAAAGCCACGATGACGACCAACCATAGACGGTGCACCATCAGTCGCAACAGAAACAATATTCTTCCATGGAATAGCTTTATCAGTAAAAAAATGTTCCACGGCCTGAAAAATCGATTCTCCTCTAGTATCAGTCTCTAAATATGCAGCAAAAATCAGTTCTTGGCACATATTTTCATCTTTGATAAATCGAACATATCCTAACAATAGAGCTTCATTGCCGGGTAATGTAGACTCGTCCAACTGGAGAGAGAATCTGCGGGTCTGTAAGAACTTGCATAAAATGTTTTCCACATCGCGTCCCATCTCATCTATGCGTCTCTGAACGGTGTTGTTGCTCAAAGGTATTCTCTTTAAAATATCATGTGCGGGTTTGTGCAATACATTGTTAAGGACCTCCGCAATGGCTGGTAAGATAAGCTGCTCTCCAATTGTATGGGGTTTCCCCGACTTCGCTATTAGTAAAGATATATTATAGGACGCTCGTAAACCATCATTGTCTCGAATAGATGATGACGCAAACATCGATCCTATGGATGGCCTTTTGTCTAGTTTTTCTTTCAGTGCTTGAAAATATGACAAGGGCTTACTTTTTTTGTTAGCATGTACTCTTGATAAGTGGTCATCCATTTTTGAAGGCTTCATGGCATCGTTACTAAATACTTTTTCACATATGAGACACATCGGGAAGTGTTGATTTGATGGAGATGCAATAAATCCGAACTTCAAGTAGTCCAAACTGTATTGTCTGCATTTTTTTTTCGTGTCCGCCATCATAAAACTTTCAGTAATTCTGCAAACAAAAAAATAAGGAACCTAAATAAAAAACAATAATAAACTGTTAAATTTGCACACTATCTTATTTTTATCACACTCAGTTAATGGATTCTTGTTAAGTATTACTGACTTACTCTTTGATAAACTTTGATACCTATATTGGGAAGTAACTACAGTAGGTAATTAGGTATAGAAACTTCGTATTAGGTAATTAGGTAGAATAAGAACGAAAACCAAAGACTTAAGTGTTAGTAATTTTTACAAATACAATTATACATACCTATTTAAAATATGTTGTATGTTGTGTTTAACACTTTTTCAGTCACTTTACTTCACTTAATTTAGCTTTGTAATAAGTTTGTAATCTCTTGAAATAAATGAGTACTTAGCTATATGAGTTTTTATCGTTCAAGCTCCAACGAATTTCAAAACGCAAATGAACTTTCAACCTAAATGCAAGCTCGTTAAATAGTAAAATATCAGGAACATGTTTGGACTTGATCATGAATTCGTTCGTCTTAATTCGCGTAAAGCCGCTATCACACTATTCAATTTGAACGATTCCAATTTAGGAAATCGGAAGGTGTGATCGCAGTTAGAACAGATTGGATTCAATTAAGAGTTTATCCATTTTCAACTCTATATCTTCGATTTAGAAATCAATTTAGCGTAGTGTGATCACGAGCTCACTACTTAGATTCCTAAATAGGAATCGTTCAAATTGAATAGTGTGATAAGCACTTTATCGTCAAATAGAGAGCAAGTCAAAACGCCGCTGAAAGACGTACGCTCCAACTCAATCTTGCACAAACTTGTCCACATAGACTTGCCGAGTTTTTCATCTTGTACGAACTTGAAACTTTACATTCCTGGAACATTATTTCCTACAAAAATATTAATTATTCTTAGTACACGTAACACAACATAAACAATACAGTAACTACCTACTTACCTATCTTGAAAGTTTTAAATAAGAACTTGTGTTAATATAATAGGGGTCGATTTTTAGACCTCGTCGACCCCCAAAATCACTTTTCGTTTATGTCGACCCCTAGGAAACCGATATCGACCCCAAGGGGTCGATATCGACCACTTTGGGAATCCCTGCTCTAGAGCATATATATCTAAAACTTATTATACTCGAAATGATTAGTTAGTATAGACATGTGTCAAGTATTGATTTCTTTTTTCAACGTGAACGTGTACATAAAAAACCCATTACAATAATAAATACTTATACAATTTAAGCAATTCATATTATACTAAATGTTAATATACATTACATAACTTAAAAAAAAAAATAAGCCAACAATTACTTAAACACGAGGCAAACATTATGTTATATGTATTTGACACTTCTGTATATTTTGCGCAAGACCATTGCCATCTAGGATGTGTTGTATATTAAATATTTTAACTGTAGATATTTAGTATTTTGTAGATGTATAAATGTATAGACTATAACTATAGGCAGTCGGACCACGCTGTCTCAGGGGTATTTTATCTTATAGTTAATCGAACTTTCTTTGTTCTCTACCAGAGCTACAAATGCTCCTGCTTTTAACTGATGCATTCATATCATATGTAATTTTTATGTTAAGGTTGACAGACAGGCTGATGGTCCATTTGATGGTACGTAGTGACTACCATCGCTTATAACACAAGCAACACTATGTCCTTTTGTGCATCCCTGACAATGTGTAGCTATGCAAAATTTCATGATGTTCGCTTCAGTAGTTAAAGCGTAAAAGCGCAACAAACGAACAAACTAACTAACTAACTTTCACATTTATAGTATTAGTTAAGATGCAAATTTCCGATTACTTTTGTCAACGTTTTTGGATACCGTTACATGATCAAGTTAAACTTTGTGCTCACTCGGCACAGATTCACTTAGCTCAGACTCTACTTTCACTAGGCGATGTGAACATTCTCTATATTCTGTGCAATACGGACTGACTTTAAAAATAATAATAAGTGAATTTAAAAAATTACTTATTAATTAATAAAAATGTTTGCATGTACGAAAATGCCATGTATTAGTCACATGTTTATTTTTGAATACTCTTCCTTCCTTGATTTATATATTACTAGCGACCCGCTCCCAGCATTGTCCGGAATGCAATTTTTATATAGTGAATGCTTTTCCATTAGTGAAAATCGTAACAAATGTTTTTGAAGTAGTTAGCGGAGAAATAGACGCGGACCGTTTCGGCGACTTGGTTGCAAAACTTTGTTTTTTTTTCTACTTAAAAACTTAATTAGAGGTTTTATTATATACTAGCTGGCGCCCGCGACTTCGTCCGCGTTGAAAAAGGAAAAAGTGACCTATCCTGGGGGCCTAGCCAAGATGTACATTAAAGAAAACGCTCCCTAGCGAACTTTACGGAGCGAACAAAATAAAGCCCGGTGATTCGTTGTTGTAACGCCCACATAAAATTTTTACCAATCACAAAGCTTTGTCCGTAGCGTAGCGTAGCGTTTACGACTGTAGAAAGCACTGCGTTTGCATCTTGGCTAGGGCCCCTGTGTCCCGTACGTCCAAATGTTAATCTACCAAGTTTCATGAAAATCAGTTAATTCGTTTTAGTCCTGTGTCAATCGTTCATTTTCAGTGATTCGATTGTTCAAGTATTGATTAGTGCTACGACCCGGGTCATTTCGATCGATCGTTCATTTTGCCGCCGGAGTGGGTCGTTACGACGATCCGTTTCGTTTGTGTTCATTTCACTTGTACCGATTGTGGATTATCGATCGTCGGTCAACAGTTGATCACGTACGTGCGAACGAATTTTTTCCAAAGCTGGCATGACTATCAATACCAAGAGAAGCAGTTTGAAGCCAATAAAAGCAGAGGAATGCTTATTTTTAAATTTAAATTTATAGTTACTTAAATATATAAAAAAAATATTTCTTTTACTCCATGGTTCCTAAATAGACATTAAAAACTTTTGAACTTTATTAATTTTAATATAGTTAAAACATTAAAAACTGTCATCAACATTAAAAACTTTTGAAAAAAATAATTATAATATATTGTGTGAATGTGTTTTAGTGTGTATGGACTAATATTATCTGAACATATTATTCTGTGAGCGTGCATGAGCTTCTGTGATTCATTGAGTTGGTAAGTTTATTCATTTTGTTTTGTTTTATTTGCAATCATGATTGTGTAACCAATCATAGATGATCATAGATCAAAACGATACCAACATTTTTTAGCGATTGGTTGAACCGGATCATTCAAAACGAATGATTGCAATCATCAATACTTTTACGCGACCCGGGTCAAATGATCGAATCGTTCACGATTGACACAGCTCTAATTCGTTTCAGAGTTATGGAGGAACATACATACATACAATACCTACACTTACAGATTTATTATTAGTATTGATAAACCTTACGTGAAAAAATATCTAACTGATGGTGAAAATGATATCCCTCTATTTCGGACCAAGCGCTTTAAAACATCCTTTATAATGCGCACTGCCAAGGTTTGGAACTCCCTGCCGGCGTCTGTATTTCTGAGCACATATAACCTGAATCTATTCAAAGTTCGAGTGAATAGGCACCTTCTGGGTGAGCTCGCTCCATCATAGGCCTCATCTTCGCTATACACCTGGATGTTGGCCAAGAGCAAACCCATCTCTAATAAAAAAAAGAGAGGCATACCAGAGCCCATTTTGTGAACCCCTAGATTTAAATCCTTGATTCTACTAAAATCGGCAGGGCACTTACGGCCCCTATGGCGTTGCTTAGGCGACGGTAGCCACCTTCCATTAAGTTGATCGACAAGTTAAGTGGCAGACAGACAAACGCAAAAAGCGACTTCAATTTATGCTATGTATAAGGAAGTATGAGCCTTTAGTAGGATTATACCGGCGATGATGCTCTACATGGATTTGCGTTCAAAGAATTGAGTACGCTATTTTTAAATAAGCCGATCTAGAGGAGACGACGATTCACCCTCGCCGCTCGCTCTCAAACTTCCTGTCCCATCTTTATTTATTTATATTTGCCTTTATTTAGCTCTTTCCTTCTCAAATTCCTACCCAATTCCATGAATCATCGAAATTACATATACATCACTAATTCATGTCGAATAAGGAATTTATCTACTCACACATATTATTGTACCAATCACTAAAATTGTTTTATTTTTATATTGTGTGTCTACTCTACACATTTTTAGTTTGTATCCGTTATTCATGGCTTCGGAATGTTCGTTTTATATCCAAACAAATACCTAGGTGGAATCATCTCAATGTCTTAATGTTATCATTTGAAGATGATTCATATAGGTATTTAATTTTTGTGTTCTTACATTAAAAAATTTGTGATGTCCTTGTGAAAATGTAAGCTCATCTTTTCTTAAAAAGGTTTATAAAGGAACAGTAAATGTAACGGTATAGGTACCGTTACTATATAGATACTTTATACTATATTAATACTTATAGATATTAATACTACACGCAACTTAAACTTGTCAATTCATGATGTTATGATGATGGGATTTATTGACATACTATATATAAAGGTGATCGTGAAGTCACTTATCCAAACTTTATATAAAAATAACTTATATGTTTCTTTAATAACCTTGTACTTAAATAAAGAAGTTACTAGGTCACCTACGCCATGAAAATGTCCTATTACGACGAAAGCTCGCGACCGCTCCAAGACCCCTTAATGGTTTACGATATTTACCGATATATAGTTTTGGTTTTGTATACATCTCCCGTTGGACTCAAGCTTTCTTCGCCACTCTTAACCTATGGCGGATTGTTAGGACTTCATTATGTCTTCGAAGATTACTAGTTATTTTAGGACATATGGGATTCCTCACGAGGTTATCCATCAACTTTAAAGATAACTATTATTTCAAATCTTCATATGACGTAAAAAAACACTAATATGCAGGTGCGACCGGCATTCGAACTTGCATCATAGGAGTCGGCATTCGACCCATTGTGGTATAGTTAAAAACTATCGCTATTTAAACTAGTGCTACATTTACATCTTTCCTGCAATTGCATTTTTGGTTGTAACTTATGAGTGTGTCTTTTAATTAAGGCCAATAAAAAAAATTGTAAATATGTACTTAAAAATTATTCATTAATTCAGGAACTCGATGAGGAAATGATAAGCCATGTACGAGCAATATAATAATAACACTGGTTATATCATTTTCACACGTAACCGCGTATAACCATAAAGTTATTTCCGATAATAATGATAAGTATTACGTAATTAATTTTTAATAAAAATATAACGGTATGTGTGCAGTTTAAGGTGATGCTGATGACTAAAGTGTTAAACTTTTTTTTTTCTATTAATTTTATATCGTATTGCATTCCATTAAGCTGAGTTTTATTTCTCTTAAATTTCAGTCACACCCTCAGAAGAGTCTTCAGATACAAATGTCGCCGAGAACCGTGCGAGTGGTAAAAGCAAAAAGCGAGCAGCGTGGAAAGGAAAGACCGAATTCAATCATCCCTGGCTACTTAAGAATCTCAAAGGGCACCCGGGCAATATTCTCAATGTAGACTTCTCTGCCAACGGAAAATTCATGGCTGTCGCCTGTGATGGTAAGTCTCTAAGAATTTCTAAATGTTTTTTATCTTTAATATTTCTAAATGATCCGGCGATCGATTTAAATCTTATCATGTTTCTTATAAATGTTTTAAGTTCAAAAAAGTATTGTCACGAGTAATCGCCAGTAACTTGTACTTAGATCATAATCTGATCGAAGCATGAACGATGTTAAATCGACGTCTAATCATTATTTTCTTTTAAGACTAAATAGTTTGATGGTTTAGTTTACTTTCCTCATTGATGTTGTTATTGCTTGTACTACTGTGAACTTTATAAGGAAAAACAAGTTTTAATAACAAAACGAATATAATTTTTAAATACTTGACTTTCCTAAAGGTCGCGGTTTTTTCGAACAAACGACTGTGCGAGAAAAATTCTAGACAATCAGAATTAGTACAAAAAACTTAACAAGGCCGAGTCACTGATTATAGAAGCCAGAACATTTTTAATAAGATATAAAAAAAATCTTGAACTGTAATTCTATTCTAAATCATAGATTTTAATTGATAAATAAAGATTAAATGCTTTCTTAAATAAATTTAATGAATATGCTATTAGATTACTACCTATATGAAATATTCGTCTAAAGTTGTTACATAAAATATCCTATTCAGAAAATCCAAATAAAACAAACATTTAAAATGTAATGAAAGTTGAAACTATGGCTGTCTAGATTTTTCTCACACTGTAAAGAAAAATCTTGCATGTTTAGTTATTTAGTTTTCCAATTATACATTCCAAAAAAACAACTTAAAGCGTTGCCACCAAAAAGTCAATGACTAGACAAATTATAATTGGAGCTAATAACTAAAATGTACGTTATACTGACTGCTCTTGTATTTTAGTAAAAAATGTTACTAACCGTTTAAAAAACGTGATTTTTATAAATTCGTAAATTATTTATAATATTAAATTAAATTAATATTTATATGCTTTAAAATATCTAAAAATACGAGAGCAGTTTTGTTATAATTTTATTGTGGCTAACTTATGTAGCTTCGCGTGCGGCTATTCGGTGCGACGAACTTTTATTAAAGTATTAAATATAAACAATTTTCCATGATAATGAAAGAATAATTGCATTACATAAATTCCTCAGTAAAATTTTGCTTTCGTTCGTAATTTCACCTTTTCTCCACGCTTGTTTTTATTAGGTTATTAGTAGGTATAAGAAGTCTAGTATCCTGAATGAATAATGGTTTAACATTTTTCTGGATTCGACTTTGATTTCTAAGATAATTTCTGACGTGAATTTCTCGAGTGTAATAAGAATTCAATGGGAATTTGATGATATGATTCGTTTACCTAATAGCTGCACGAGGAAGCGTCACACTGGCTCGTCTGTCCGAGACCTTGCTAGTTTTTGTCCCATTCCGCTACGCCACTGTTGATGTGTAATTTGGAGGTCCGTCGGTCGACGTTGCACCAAGGCTATGCTTTTTTTAAAATGTTTTTTAGAAAACACCACAAAACACTCTGAACATTGTTTAACATGAGAAAATAAGTTTCTAAACTCCGACTTAAGATAATAGGGAATTTAAATTAAATTAAGTTTAAATTATTTCATCCACGACTACTTGACCGGTTTTGCCTTAATTTATGATGAAAACACGAAAAACATTTGGATTTTGTCAAGAAAGATGTAAAAACAAAGTGGGTAAAATAGATCGATTCTTTACACTGATTGTAGAAGGTGACAGCAAACTTTCTTATATTATTAACTGATGCCAATAACCAATATTATCAATTTGTCGTTTCAATCAGGCTACTTAATTTTTAGGTTTTACTGTATTCTTAAATGTATATTTATATTAATCGATTTAATCAGTTGAGGGTAAATAAATAATTACCCTCGACTGACACAGGTTTTTTTAAAGCTTAGGTCGACAGAAAGGCTGACGATCCACTTTATTAGGGGTGGTCTATAACACAAGCAACGTCACGCTGCCAATCACAGTAGGATTAAGGATGAGGGATTAGGAAGGGATCGGGCAATGGTCTTTGGCATGGCTCGGTGAGTGAGTATTCACCGAAACACAACAGCACAGATGGCTAATATTTTACGGTGGTCTTCTGTAACGGGGTAGTTACTGCCGCCAGAGGCTGTCAAAATGCCTCTCTAAATCCAGAACAGAGCCAACTTTGAAAAGTTAATTTATATAGTTGGTCCCGCCGGGAATCGAACTCGAGCGGCGAACACTTAAAATAATATACTGGAGTTAACAATAATTGAGTGTACTATACACATTTGTTCTTATCTCCTGAGTAGTAAAGGAAGGATACAGTGCGCAATCAATAGTCATGACACAATAAAATACATTGTTTAAATCTGTGATGATAATTCATAAAGCAGTACCGGCTGATAACATTCATGACTTTCATTCCTCAAGTGGACGTCCCTATTTACACGGCTCAACTGTTATCGAATTGTCTAAAATAATTTTCGGATTACTTATAAAAGAACTAGTTTTAGAGCTATTGAAGTAGGTATATAAATATTAAATCGGTGTGTTTAAACAAATTTTTCGCTCTAGTTATGGCGGAGCGGGAATCCGCTACTATGGTGACGCGATATGGCGATAAAGCTAACCGGAATGATCGTCGTGATAGCGGGGTCGCTCACCTCGCCAAAACGTCTGCGACCCTGTTACACCGGCTTTGTTTACACTTGTTAACTGGGTCGAAATGGGTACGAACGAGTACGATACCAAACAATATGTGAGTTACGCGTATTACGGACAAAACGAAATTGCCTTTTGTTTTAGGTTTTTCGGCCTTTTGTAAGGTTTTAACTCGTACATAGGTTCATTCACATATTCATGCATAATAAAATATATGTGAAAATATTCATACTTAACGGTAAGTATGAATATTTTCACAGATAATTTATTCGTTTCAATATTTCATTAATTCCAAAATTCCATTATTGAAATATGTATTAAAATAAAATTGTTATATCAACTGCTCCAAGAAGCTACGTATGTAGTTTATATCTAAATATATTTGCTTCCCATAACCCAATACCTATCTATATATTTAGTAAAACGTATCGTTAAATTATTTTGTTAATATCGTCAATGTTCCAAGAAGCTAGTTTTAAATATCTAAAAATAAACACACACCATTGCATAATGCTGATATTCAGAGTAGCGTGTCATTTTATAGATAACTATTGACAATGAAATGGTTACTGTGTATTTTTAAAGCGGAACAAAATTATTTTGCGTTTACAATGCAAACGTAAAATTTTATGGTTGAGTAGAAAATCGAGGACGATAGCCCTAGGTCGACTCAAGGTCAAATTTAACGCATCGTCGCCTACGACTCGTCTTACTATACCTACTTCACTCTGATAAACAAATCGCATAAATCGCTTCGTGTGGCATACGTAAGTACGTTTATTTCTGGACCGAGTCAAAGCATATTTGAACAACACTGCTTGGAAATCATAAGAATGATCAATCTTTGCGTAAACGTTTTTTTTAAAATAAATATTTGTTATTTATGTACAATTTATTCCATGACCTAAATTTTAATAAATTTTAACTATAATTTAGTATTCGAACATGTATAATTTTGGGCTGTAATTTTCGATATAATTAGTGAGCCCATTCATTACTATAGCTTCAAAGAACTATTTATTTCCGATCTTACTTTGTAACGTTGTTAGTGTTAGTTAAGTTATACAATTCTCCTAATAGACTACAATTTTATCCCCACCTTCATTTCGTGTTACGTTGGACACGCTTTTCCTGACTAACTGCATAGCCAATGAAAATCGAACGGTTATAAATCATTTCCTAAGGTATATTATGTCTTAGTACTCTAATTTGAAACAAATATTAACAACAAATTTGAACAAACAAAAACAACATAAAAACCTATTGACATCTCACTTAAATAAAAGAAATACAAGTTAAACTATAATATTGTAGTTCCCAAACAGAACGGATGCAACATTTGTAAGTAGCATACCTGTATGCAGATTCATTGCAAAATCTAACCTTTATACAAGAGCCTAGCCAGACTGAGTTATGCCTCACCAAGTAAATAAGACTTTGGTACAACATGTAATGGACTTAGTTTAGAAATTCCGTTCCATAAATGTATTAACGGATTTGAAAAACAGATATATGAATGGATGACCGATTTAATAATCCATTACATGTTTATCGTACCATATTAAGTACATTGTTGAGTTTGTTTAGTCTATAGATAAAGATGCTAACCGTTTTAGTGGAAGCGTACTGTCTTGAAACTTTTCACTTGTGAAAGTTACTTTCAATTTGCAACCAAACTACGTAAAAAACAGTGTAACAATGCTTTTGATATTTGCACTTCTAAGGCGTTAACTTCCTTAAAATGATTTTTTTGGTAAAAAAATCATAATAATCGGTTTACTTTAAAAGTATTTTTCCTGCTGATAATAATGCTCAAACAAGGGCTGTGCCAAGATTTCATGCCTTAGCAAGATCATAATTTTCATGTCGTGTGTAATGGACCTGGAAAGCCCTTTAAATGGAATGTGGACTAGTGTCGACAAATGGGTACAGGGTTAAAATAGGATGAGGTGTAAGGGCAATAAAGAGGAATAGAATAGACTTGGAGGTCCATTTAGGACCCCCAAGCAAAATGACCTCAACGTTATACTGTAATTATTAAACTAACTTCGAACATTTTATGACGTATTTATTACTCATCAGTATGAGTAACAGGCAACAGCGCTGACTCGCAGGCGCCAAACGAGTTGCAAAAAAATCATCCCAACGCGAATCATTCTTAATCGCATTCCATACGCTGCAGCCTATAAAAGTCAAACGTAAAATGAAGAATTACAATGGGCTATTAAATTGATGGTAGACAATATGACCGACTTGTTGGACACGCGAACCGACGTCGCTGACCTCTGGCGGAGTCGTTTAAAGCTATCATGATCTCCGACTACCTTTTGCTCGTTTCTCGGTGACATTGGGAAGCCTTTAAGCAAAATCACGTTTTGTATTCGCAAATGATTGAGACAACCTTTTAAATTGGTACTCGTTACGCTGTCCCAGATTGTAATTCTGCTCACAGAGACTAAGGGTTCATGTTGATTAAAGTATGTTTTAGAGAATGTTGAGAAATCTTCATAGAATCAAACATGTTTCATATACTTTCCGATTGTCTCAGTGTCTTTGTACAGGTTAATAGGGAGGTGGTATATTAAAAAGTATATGAAACATAAATCTAAATGGTATATTTTTTGAATAGACTGAAAAGTGTCCACTAGGTGCAAATGAAAAAAAAAAATCTTCAACATAACTCATTCTCAAAGACAAGTTATTGATATAATAGCCATTCTATAAAATTTCATGTCAACGGTTTATTTGATGCTCGCCAACTAGCGTCTTACAGCTACTTACATGGCGAGATCAAAAGGCACTTATAATAGTTTTGAGTGGTCGTCTACCGGTTACTCGTTTATTGGTAATTGGCTGCACGTGAATATTTTTCTTGCATCTTATGTCCAAGTGGCTCCTACCAGCTTGCACTATGCCCCACGCTAAGACAAGATATTCATGAAATGTTCCCTGAAGAAATGCTGCAAGTATTTCAGCTGAAGCTGAAAATTTTTGAAATAAACGTGGAGATTATTTCAAAAATTTATCTCTCGTTTAGCCTGCTTTACGCGGTAATACTCATTAACGTAAGCATTTTTTTTATTATTTTCATTTGCCCAATAGCATAACTAAATGATTATTAACTTTTACTACTGCATTTCCAAATTTTTTATTAAATACTTTTATAATAAATATTTCCATTATTTATGTTGAGTATGTACAAATATACCCCCTAGTGGTACCGGTCGTTGTAACAATAAGAACTGTATTGCCTTGACATCCTTACAACGTATCATCTTATTGCAAACAGATTATTATGCTGTGACATAGATACGATCAAAATATACATTCTTGGATTTTATTCTGGAAAAGCAAAAAATATTATTATCGCCCTTTTTACTTATTCCTGTTTTCCTTCCCTATGTCTTCATCGAATTCGGTGAAATTAGTTCATTCATCGAATTAAATTTTATCGAAGTTAATTCGATAAAACAATGTATTGTTAATTTATTAACCGTCCATACATTACGTAACCATAGTTTTCGTGACTGAACTAATGTTAATGTATTGCAAGCAGTTATCTTATGATGATAATATTTACAATCATGTTCACGTATCATGACGTGATTTTATAGTTTGCTTAACTTCTTCCTATTTACGTAACAATTATTATTATTATGTTATTTAATTTTGATTATTCATTTATTTTTTGCCTTCGTTGTAAAGTTAACTTGTAATGTAATATTTATTTTGTAAGTCACAGCAAAATATGCACTCTCTTTGATTGTCTGTTTATATAACATTAATAAAACAATTTTGCCAATCAAATGGTGAACTATTAATGTTATCCCTTAATTTGATGGGGTTTCCTCCACCATGAAATTGCTTTATCCACTACCAGTAACTAACCAGTTGGAATTAGTATAATAAGTAAATCCATCTTAATAAATCTGTAAGGAATCGTATACACTGAGTGTATAATTGAAAGGGCTCGAAGGAAGATTTTTAACGAAAAAGTATGTAGGAAGTCTGAAGTTATTTAAAATAATAACATAGACCATGGAATTGGGGAAGTACCATAGACAACGAGTAATAGAATTGGGGAAGATCTACTCAACTCGCTCAACCGAAAACAGTTTACTGAAAAAAGTTGCTCTATTTATAACTACTAATAGACGTAATAGACTCACTAACTGATGAGTTGTACTGACTAATTGGACCTCAGTGATTATGATTGTCTAAGGCTGAACCCGCATTGCGAAATTCCACCGCGCGATTTTTTCCGCAATATAGAAATTGTATGGAGTTTTTTTATTCGCGAGTGCGTGTAGCTTCATACAATTTCTATATATCACAGAATTTTGCGGAAAAAATCGCGCGGTGGAATTTCGCAATGCGGGTACAGCCTAAGGAGAACTGTAGCGGCTCTTGGGGGATGATAAAGAAATTTTAATGGAAGTCTTCATTGAACAAAAGCCTCTTTTTACACAGGATAATAAATTTGAGTAAATGTTTTTGCTGCCTACGTACAAGCATTGTTATGAGATCAGCGATGACGAAAACGGCGCCACTAAGGTCAACGTTACAGCAAAACCAAGGTACGACTTCGTAGATTTATCTTTTGAATATACAAGGAACCTCTCGATGTTTTCCAAGAAGCAAACATGATTTATTGACGATAACGCATATGAATCATTTCTACAACAAAAAAAACTACATCTTCAATTACAAAAATTGCCACTGATTATGTTACTTGTGCTTATCCACAACTAGGTTGACCGCGACCTTTTCGTAATTACCTTATGCTGAAAAAACTAAGCTGCCGGAGGAATTGCAGAAGGACAGTTAAAATTAGCCGAAAACTACTAATTTTGTAGATATTTTATTATATTTAATTATTTATGATTGGAGTTTACTCCTTAAGAATATATATATAAGGTATGAAAATTTATGGGATTAAAATCAAAATTGCCACACGGAATGTGAGCACGAATGGGTTACGTTTTTTTTTTTTTTTAATATTTTAGAATATCTGAAGTTTCATAGATATTGCGCCATACACAATACGAGTGTTATTTTAAAAAAGAACAATGTTGTTCTTTCGGCGTGTTCGAATTGTGAAAATTTAAATTTTATAATCGTTCGTAAGGAATAAACTCCAGTCGTGTGTCGGACCTTTTTTTTGTATTCAGAAGAAGTTTAATTAAATTTAAATAAAAAACTTACATATTACACCATAGACGGAACTCCCTCTAAACCATACCATCTTCTTCATTAGTATGCGATACCCAACTCTGACCTTCCATTGTTCGTTTCTGTAAATAGGCGACGTTTAGCACACGAACGCGCTAATTTGGTTCGCACGAGCAATTTCCGTGGATGTTGTGCCAGCCAGCGTCAATTGAAAGCGAAAGGAGATATTTTTAAAACATCTCTTGGCGGTGCAAAGGTGGACTCCCGACAAGATCCGCTTGACAACAAAAAAATAAAAACAAGCAATATTAACAAAATCTGACCGGTATTTATTTGTAAACATAATACGTTGTGATATAATCCAGCACTGGCGTCGGATGAAGTGATATAATGTATGCGTTTGGCGCACGACCGCCCCGAACTACTTTCTCCCCAATTCGGTCGCGAAAGTTGTCTCGCTGCACACTTTCTATACTCGAGTGCATTTATGCCCTGTTATTATAATACTATAAAAGTGTTATGCGTCTAATGAAAAAAAAATTACTTGTATTCAAGAGATAAAATATATCAGATCTTGATAAAATATAATATCTCTAATCAATCAGCTATATAATATATATGGGTGGTACCTAAAGAGTGCTGTGATAGTGTATGAAAAGTATTTTGTCTATATTTGCACTTATATTACGTCCTACTCCTGGGCACATGACTTCACTTATCTTCAGACTGCTGTTCTTCTAGGGCAGTCTTGTGGTTAGAGCATTATCAATTTGTAATCTACTATTAAGCCGAAAAATATTTTTAAGGTAAAGTTTGGCAAAAAGGCTGTCGATCCACTTAATGGAAGGTGGCTACCGTCTCGCCTAAGCAACGCCATAGGGGCCGTAAGTGCCCTGCCGATTTTAGTAGAATCAAGGATTTAACTAGGGGTTCACAAAATGGGCTCTGGCATGCCTCTCTTTTTTTTATTAGAGATGGGTTTGCTCTTGGACAGCATCTAACCGTATAACGAAAATGCGGCTTATGATGGAGCGAGTTAACCCAGAAGATGCCTTTTCACTCGAACTTTGAAAAGATTTGGGTTATATGAGCTCGGAAACACAGACGGTGGCAAATCTTACTTACTCGCTCACCGAAACACAATAGCACACATGTGTTGTTCTTTCACGGTGGTCTTTTGCAAGGGGCTGGTTACTGCTTCCAGACTGGTTACCGAATTTATGACTGCGAAACTCAGTGTATATAATAGTAATAAATAATAATAAAAAAAGCACATTAAAAACAATAGGCACAGCAGGTATGAATTAATAATTGTGGCACACCTTCCTTACTCATAAATACTGATAACGCAATCATTGAAATTATTTCAAAGTTATAGGAACTGGTGACTTACAGAAGATTACAGCTAACGTGAAGATGTGTAGCTAACGTAAGATTGTTTATTTTTATCCGGTTTGAAGATTCTTTTTAAATTGTTTTATTGTTAAAATACATTTAGTACATTATCATATACATGACATTTACTTAAATGTAACTAATAGATACCACGTTAATTAATATTTTATAAGCTAGATACCGTTTTTATTTTGAAGCCTGCCCAATATTTGGTTTATTGATATAGGTCGTTTATAGATGTCGCTGAACAATTATACCATTACATTCAGACTTGTTATTATAAAGATAAAATTCGGGTATGAATTTTATCTTTATAATAACAAGTATCTTCGTAATATATTATATCTATTAAGCAATATATGGAAATATTTTTTACACGTTTATTTTTCATAAACCTAACGTAATTTAATTGAGTTAAGGTCCAACAAATTTTGTTGTATTAATATAATAAAAAAATACAGTATTTTTTTTGTATGTGAATACGTAAAATAGAAATTCTGTTTATTTAGTTAGTGCTTGTTAGAAACCTTAGTGAAATGAACAAGCCGATCCACTTTCACCCTCTTTGCATCCAAACCAATCGTAAATTCCACACTAACTAATATACAATCATGTGTACACTAAAGAAAAGAAATAAAATATTTACAAAGAAATAAAAATGACAGAAAAAAAAATATAGAAAACTTCTATGTTATTACATATAATGTTTGAAAAAATATGTAAAGCAATATACATGTGCCAAGCATGGATCTTTTAGATAGTTGTCAGCGGCTTCGCCCACCTAGAATATTTAGGCTGTCTATTCTCACTATTGGTGAGATTTTTTTTAAAAGTCGGATGAGAAGTTTCGAAGATTACATACAAACAAACGCAGAAACATACAAACTCGTCGTCTATAATGTTAGTATAGATTTCTTTAATTAGTAAACAGTACTCTTGAATCCAATGCATTAATGGAAAACTAGTTAGACAGGACGAACCTGATTTATTTTAATTCTAAATTATACGCAGAAAACAAGTCAATAACTTCTAAAGGTTGAAATCGATAGATTTTACTGAGACAGTTTATTGAACTACACAGCTTTATAAACCAGGTACGATCTATTTTTTATTTTTTGTTAATATACCAGTAAATTATTGCAATAACTGCCATCTAGTTTTGTTTACCAGTTAGCGTTCACTGTGAATGTCGCACTAAGTATAGCACGTTATTCTTACTATCAGCTTCTAAGAGTTGTTACTAGATGGCGCTCGTGCACCTATTTATATTTAAGTAATGAAATATTAATAATATCTTAACAGTCGTTATTATTTATTGGTACTAAAAACAATGTTCAATATTTATGATTGTAGATGTTATCAAATACGGATTAAATTTAATACGTGTTCCGATACAATAGTACACATTCGTCGAAAACGAATCCCTCCCGTAGCAGAAGGATTACTGATTTGATTAGGATTAGGATAACAATCGTACTTATCCTAATAATAAAGTAAGATTCCAGGGCCCCAAGACTTTATTTATTTTCTAAAGAACAAAATGTGCCATCGGTTTCATAGGTACAAACTGGGGCCTTGGTCAACGTACCATTTTAAAAACGATATAGTTCGAAAGAATAAAATGTATGGGATGTATCACGTGATTTAGCGACGGCATATGTCAATCCCATACATTTTATTCTTTCGAGCTTCGTTATCGTTTTTAAAATGTTCTTTGACTAAGGCCCCTGGGCCGGCCGCGTGCGCGCGCACACGACTGGCGACACTGCAAAATAAAGCGTCTAGCGGAAGGATATGTTCCCTTTATATCGAGTCTCGTGAATAGGCCCTAATAAAATAAAATAAATGTAAAAAGAATGATTGTGGATCTTTATATTTATAGATTTGAAAACTAGATAGTTTAAAAGTTATACCGTAGATAAAATACGTGATATAGTAGTAAACCTTATCGATTTATATTATAGAACCCGGGATATTAGAAATACGGATCGCATTGAAAATTGCACAAAGAAATTTCAATAGGTTTCTGTGCTCTTTCATCAAAATATATCACTCTGGGGATTATATTTTACTTTGTAAAATATGAAATATTGTACGACTCGTTTCAACTTGTAGGTCGTCACGACATTTGCGCTGTTCCTCCACCCTCTAAAGTTCGCTTTATAGCAATACTTGACAAAAAGATTTGAATAACTGATTAATATCACACATATTAAGTAATTGATTTCTATATAGGTACACGCATTAGTGGGAGTAAAGGTCACCACTCAGACGGGTTGCAGAAAACAAATAATAAAACTAGCTGTGCCCCCGACTTCGTTCGCGCTGTGGTTCGTTTTTTGATAAAACAACATTTTTCCAGGATAAATTTTAATAGTATCTTATATATTAATCCAGGTAATAATTTATCTGTGTGCTAAATTTCATTTAAATCAGTTTCCGAGATTAGTGTACACAAACGCACAAATAGACAACAATTATAAAAAATATTTTTTGACTTCGGTAAAAAATTTTCTTTGAAAAAATATTTAATGTATGAACACTGTTCGTAGACGATTTTGTTATATGTATAGAACTATAGATATAATATTTTAACATCTATTATATATGTTTGTTTAGTTGAGGATACAATTATGCATGATACACTGTGACTGAATGGAAACTCTTATAAGTATACCTATTATGTTCACCTGCAGATAAAAGTGACGCCTTTTTAAACTTTTTACTCAGTTATACGGAACAATAGCCAGTTAATTGTTACAGTCAAGGGCATTAGAATTTATAACAACCAGGAAAACTGTAAACTTGGAGGTCTTTTTGTCACCGAGTGGCGGCAGGTGTCACCGAAAACTATACGGAAGATATTGTTTGGTGGTTACCTTGAAAACCTGGAATCGAACTAAAATTTATTGCTACTTGGCAACAATGTTTTAATTCATATGTGTGTAGTCTGTCGTCTATAGATATTTTAGAAGAACCTATAATATATTTCTTAGGCTACAATTCTATTAATATTATAAATACGACACTTTAACTTGTTCCTCTTTTAATATTTGGATTTGGATGAAAATTAGTTTATTAACTTGGATTAACTTATAGGATACTTTTTATAATGGAAAAATGTTAACGCGCACCAAATCGCGAGTATACCAGCTATTAAACATATAAAATAAAATTCAGTATATCCATTGTATATATCAAGTACTTAACTGGTACTTAAAGTATTTTTAAGTTTACCTTTACAGAAAAACACTAGATAATATATTTTATTCATTGGCAATGAAAACATATTGTGAAATAAAATTATTTATTGTAATTATTTTATTATCGTTTATTGATGTTTATTGGTTTATAAATAATGATATTTATCGCACATCCCTTAGCATTGAAGCTGATGATAGCGCGTTTGGCATTGACTTTGTCGTTGTTAAACGCACTACATAATTATTAACAATCGAAGTTCATAAACCTGTATTCGTGATATACATAAATGAGTATCTAGGCTTACTTGGGATATGATCATAAAAATTTCATAATTACCAATTAAATGGGTACCTATCACTAAACAGATCACTCATGTAAGTTAATTATCCTAAGGATAAGCTTTTTCTAATGGTTAGTCGTCGTTCGTAACAACAAAAAGCATACGGTGTTCGCCTTTATTTCTTTTCTGATATGCTTATCTAAAGCTTGTCAAGCTTTTTCAGGAGTCTATAATCTCATATAATATATGGAAACATATAGATGAATATGTGTCTAATTTCCTATGTATCATTATTATATTATTTAACTTGAATGCTGGTGTTTTACTATGTTTTTTTAATATTTTAAATATAAAGGACTAATGCCAATTTATACATAATTATTATACTTACACTCTATAACTTTTTATTTGAAAAACGACCGTTTTGGACCATCGAAACTGCACATGACAGGATTAAAATAATTATGCTTTTCAAAACAATAACTTTTTCATTTAGAATAAACATCCATACTTATCTCTTTTCTAACCTTGATGGTGATGGTTATTAATAAGTGTAATTTAAGCTATTTATATATATAATTTTAATATGTACGATTATAAGTTTGTGTATTTTTTTTTGTATGAGCATAGTCGAGAGTATAACACATTTTATTCCCTTAATTTTATTTTTTAAATAAACAAGAAATTTACGGAGGTGTACTACTGTTAGTATTATTCAATTAAAGTAGGATATACACCTAAGCGAAGTGGCTTTTTTAAATGTCATTGAATGAATCCAAAAAAAAAATTGGGGTTTTTGCGTCAAAAACGGCTGGCCTTCGTATTAACATTCACTGTTATATTTACAATTACCTTTTTGTTTAACTAATAGTTTTTCAAGTTATTTGTAAACGGATTCTTAATCTGTTCGTACATGGACAGTTTGGGTGCGAATTGTAAAAATGTTTTGCCCACATTAATGCGCAACAGTTGACCTTTTTTTTGTAAACATCGTACCCCAAGCATTTACAGAAACACGTTTCAATTATGCCTCCATGCACTGTAACACAAAGGAAAGTATATGTATATTCAAATGGATTTTCATGTACATACGGAATTATGTAATTTTCCTTGTGCCGCACTCTTTAAAAACTTGTTTTGTAAGTGTAATGTCTTACGCAAACCAAATCGGAAGAAGGTTAAATTGTGGAATAAAAACATCCGACGCAAGCGAAGATTTAGGTAGTTCACGTTTTAGAAAGGATAAATTTGTGGTCTAAACCCACATATATAAAAAAATAGATCAGTGCTGTCACAATAAAAATAATTTTATCAGTAAGTACACAAAGTGTGTGTGGACAGGAACACCGACAAAAATAAACGTAATCTAGTCCCACGTTAGTCATGGTCTAAGCATTAAAAATGGATAAGAAAATTGAGTTATGTAACAACGGAGAGTACAGAAAGAAATTTGTATTTAATCCTACTCATATAAATGTGAAAGTTTGTGAGGATGGATGGATGGATGTTTCACGCTTTCACGCAAAAAAACACAGATAGTTTATACCTGGATTTACGTATAGGATACTTTTTATCCTAGGAAAATGTTAGGTTTCCGAAGGATCGTCTAAAAATATAAAAAAATTGGCGCAACTGCCACCGTGGCGGCGCCACCATCGCCACAGCAATATAGATGTCAGATATTTTCTCAGGTGTTATATTTTTCATTTTTCAACGTGAAGTCCCGGTCACCAGCCAGTCCTCTATAATTCTTAAAGAATTTTATTTTCTAAAGCATTTTCGACCCGGCCCCGGCTTAGCAGAGATGAACACTAAAAATTAATTTTAATCATTATCTAATTAAATATTAGGTACAAATACCAAAAGAAATTAAATAGACCTAATTACATTAATACCAAATATATTAAATACCAAAGAAAAATAACGGTTCTGCTAACATAAGCTGTGTGAGCGAAAATATGTTCTTATTAATTGATTACGAAAAATATTTTTCCTATTATTTATAAATTTTAATAGAATCTACAGTAATATAAGAATATCTATATATTACTATAGATGTTACTTACACAAAGAAATTCTGTAAACATGTGCAAACAGTTTTGTAGTAGAAGTACTAACATACGGAATAGACGCCTTCAACGATATTGTTTAATACTATTCGAAGGTGATCATACACGATTTTTAAGTTATCCGTTAAGGTAAATCCTAAAGTATTTGCTCACAACATCGATTTGCAAGCGTTGTAAGAACATAACAGACAAATAGTAGGAAGTAGGAAGATGGTACTACAAGGAAACAACACTTTGTGTACAATCAAAGTGATCTCTCCTGTGGAAAGGATTATGTCATCACCAAGCATATACTATGTAGACTTTGTCGCGATATATTCTAATAACTTGTAATGTAAAAATAATAATCAATATAAAAATGTTCATAATAGGTAATATACTAATAACAAAATAGTTTTTAATAGCTCTTTTGAATATGTACTTTTTTTATAGCAGATTATTCCAAAAAGAATAGGTTTTAGGAATAGGAAAAAAATTGTAAATTTATATAATTAAATACGTAATTAATACATACAATAATTAAATAATCATTAATACAGATAGGTATATTTACTTTTGTAATTAATAGTAAAACTTTTCAAATTGCAAACAAACTGTTATAAAGGCACTATCTATATATGCAATTTGTATTTGTGACGTGAGGTCATACACATTCAAATCCGTTCTACGTGCCGTTACAGTAAACTGCAAGATTATATCCGTTCACAATGCATTTAAACGTAATTAAATTATGTACAATTGGTTTCCTGGTAGAATTTTCCTAAATTAGTATCTTATTCGAGCTGTATATTTGTTGTTTCAAAGGATATTGTATTTAAAGTGTAATTTTAATAATATCCCATAACAATTTCTATATATAAAAAAAAAACATGTCAGTCGTTGGACTGCACGTCAGAAGTGAAAACTTAAGCTTCATAAAAACACATTAATTTTATTACATGACAGTTCGCGAGTTCAGTGGTTTGTGCCCATCTCAAAAATTGTTCTTTTTTTTAAATTTATTTAAATTTAATTTAAGCGCAATATCTGAAAATATACAGAGGTTTCGGTTACATTACATTACATGACAGTGTCGCGAGTTCAATAGTTTTTCCCACCTCAAAAAATGCCCAACGCGTCTAAAGTAATTTTCACTTCAAAAAAATTTGTGTGTGTCAGCTCCGACACACGACTGGAGTACTCATTACGAACGATTATAAAATTTAAATTTTCACAATTCGACCACGCCGAAACAACAATATTGTTCTTTTTTTAAATAATGTGTTGATGGCGCAATAATCTCTGAAACTTCAGATATTCAATTATTTTTTAAATTTTGTCATTATTATTTATTAGCTTTTGCTAATAGTTTCGTCCACACGAAAAGGTAAAATGTTGCCTATCTTTTGAAAGAACTTTAAAAAAGTTCATTGGTAATAATATCGCTTTCGTAATGTTAGTAAGAATCTCTTAGTAGACGTTTAAGAATTTAGAATAAAATGTAGGGAAAACAGTGACAAATTATAATCTCAACATATATCTCGACAACATACTCCTATTGTGACAATGATTCTATTAAGTAATTTGCTATTAAATGGATTTTCCGAAAAACGTTTACGCTTCGAGCAAACAATACTGTAATGACATTTACAGTTTTGTAGCTAATATAAATCAACAGTTATACGCTACTGGCGACACGAATCGCTAATAAAAGAGTCGCTTATTCTCTCATGTCACTAATTAGTCATCGAAACGAACAAACAAATACGAAAACAAAAGTGATACCCGTTATTTGTTGTTACGCGATGCTACGGTTTAACCACATTAAACAGTAGGTAATTTTATTGCTGGTGCGGCCTATGTAAAATGAATACCTACGTTTTTCCCCTTTACTTTCAAAAGGTCAGATTTTCAAAAGGTCAGACTTTCAGATGGTCAGTTTTTCAAATCGTCAGAATTACAAATGGTCAGATTTGGTATAGTCTCTACTAAAATTACAAGTGTAATTGATTAATAACATACATACTCCTTCCTGAAATTTATTATCGCTCACCGGTAACTTCAACTTGACACGATGGAAAATTAATACACAAATATCAAACAAATACGATATCTCAAAGTACATTTATTCTATTTGAATGAAGATTGAATTTTGTGACAAAAAAATCAAATGTGCTTATTATAATTTTTCAATATTCTGAATCGTCGCAAATATTGTAAGGTTGTTGTAACGGATCAATCCTTGCGTCCCATCAAGCTAGTGAAATTAAAGTAAAATAATTATAATTATTATCATAATTGTTTTGTGTGTTTTATTTTAAATTTGTAGAAATGTATGAATAGAAGAATCAGTTTGTCTTTGTCCTTTCAAGCTAGTTTGAAACCGACATGTGCTATGGAGTCTCATGCAATATTTAAAAATAAAATAAAAAATAGCATAGTAGCGTCAGGGTTGTAAAATTTTTTAGAAGTTTATTTATTTATTTATTTTATTTTCAACATAAACCCTAAAGCAAAACAAAATAACATACAATAGATACAAGTATTACTACCTACATTGCCAATTACGGGGCTTCATTGTATAGGACTTAAATAGACTTTAAATAGATTACCTAAGTTCATTACTAATTATTAACTATAAATAATTAATTCACGGCCGCAGCACCTAGATCATAGATCTTCAAAATTTAAAATTTTAGGTTTATTTATTTTAGTTCAAAAAAATATACCATTTGACTTTTTATTCTTGATTGTACTTTGACTATTTGTAATTCTGACGAGTTGAAAAACTGACCATCTAAAAGTCTGACCTTTTGAAAGTAACGGGTTTTTCATTTTACATATTTTAATGATATCGCTAAGACTGAGTTTTTTCGGGGTTTCTTCTCAGGATCGTTATCATCTTGGCTTTTTTCCGAAACCCTGGTAAATTTAAATTTATAATGGTGAGTTTCTTGGAGAAACATAATTGATAATTGATTTTAAGAGCAGGCCCCACGAAAAAAATTCCTACGCTCGCTCCGCCCACGTCCCGCCACCCGAGAGTTACAAGTTGCTCGGCGGCTCTCTAGGATTTTTTTTAATATGTCGCAAGATACAGCTTACGTAAGGTTGAATATTGCGTACATTATTTGAAGCATGATTTGGTGTGCACTAGCTCGGAACTAAACAACGTAAGTCTCAAAATTGTTTTCGTTAATTATAGGAGTAAAAATAAACCTAAGTTTATTTTATTTTGACAATCACTGGTAAACAATGTTTCCTTGCTACGAGCAGTTTTTTGGCGATATAACTCAAGCCGTTTAGTAGAAAAATGTAATATTCTCCGGAAAAGGCGCCGATTTCGATCAAAAAATGTATCGAATGAAAATCACCTAATTATGTTTCTGACTTGATAATCTACAGATAAAGATCTCAAAATATATATATGTAAATACCACATTGATCAGATATGTGGTTGACTCAGCACATTTATTTAAAGTTCCCTTAGTTTCACAGGGCCTGGCCTTAATTTGGACTTTTTTGAATATTTGTATGTATGACTTGTTTTGGATAAACGTAAGAAAAATCATTGTTCCCCTTAAAATGTCTAGTATTGTAATGTTTAAAATTTCCAAACACTTTTTTAGAATTACCATTCGTGTCGTTTGGTGTCATCACAAAAACTATCCTCTGATCAAATTTCATTTTTGTTCATTTAAAAATCTATATTGTGTTTTATTTACAAATTTTAAGAAATTAACCTTTGTAAACAATTATTATTATATATGTAAGTCTTCATTAATATTAATGCCTAATCGATATTTTTTAATTACAAAAAAGAACTTAAGGATTTTACTACGTCATACTAATTAATAAATTACAGATAAATTTTAAAAGGTTTTAAATATGGGAGGTTGGGAGGTGATTATTGAAACTATTCATCTGGTATAAAAAAGAATTAATTCCACAATATTCGGAACAAGCATTTATTTTCATAGGCTATATGTTATATCGAGAGTAAACTATTATTTTGACACTAGCTAATTATTTTTCATAAACAATAATTAGAAATGGTTTTTTTTTTCTGTCATTATACACGTCATTCCGTTAGTCCACTGCAAGTTGGCAACCAGCATGTTCTCACCACGTTCATCGCTGTACATAAACACCATCTTACGGTGTTTTCACCGTAAAACATGAGAATTAGTTCAATTCTCATATTGAATTGGAATTCCGCAAAGGTCAATAATATACATATCAAGATAATTAAAATACTAGAGTAATCTCGCGTGATCTTAATTAGTATCAAACATAAAATTAAGCAATGGCTAATTATTTAAAACTGTTTCTGAATTAATGGTCTATTGTGATTTGGCTATTAGCTACATTGGCGAAAATGTCGTTTTATTTTATTACGTAGGTGTATATGTAAAACCATTTTTATACGTTTCGAATGTATTGAAAAGCCTCTAAACATATTAATTACAAAATATTTAACTCTGTATTATGTAAATTCCTTTTGAAAATTATATCCATTCGTGTAAACGTTGCGTCCACTGAAGGTTTTCTTCGTAAGACCTTCAGCCTTTTACATGGATGACGGGTTGCTCAACACGTGTATTCGTACAAACACTACAGAGTGTTTCCGTTTAGAAACCGACCATTTTGAATGAAGCAATATTGACGTTTGACGTCGCACGCGTCGTGGTCCAATCGGTTACTGCATGGCGTGCTAGGATCATTCTTAGAATCAAAATTAATGTTTAGAAATCGTTTAGGTTTCATTATAATATAATAATCTACCTATATCTAGTCTATGGTATAATCATCATGATACTATACCATTATGATTAGTTTCGTTTGTTGTAATATTTTGTTCGATACAACTAAAATTTTATCTGTAGGCTTTATTCCAGATTTCAGTTGAATATTAAGATATTATTTTATTCATTGCTTTAGAAGAATTTTGAATCCTAATGGCGGAAGGTGTTATCGACTCAGGTGGTCATGATCAATTTTAAAAATTCTTTCACCTAGAGCTACATAGAAAGCTACATTATCAGCGAGCAACAAAGGCTATATTTTATAAATTTACGCGGACGAAGTCACGTGCAACAACTATTAACAATATAAAGTAAGCTAAAATTGGCATAAATTGTCTGTGAATAGTAATTCGCAGTTGTGCATTTGCATCTTGACCCGTATACTGCTAATTGTGCAAACGTTACTTATGTCCTAGGTATTTAGGGGTCAGGTCAACTCAGAAGTACATCTAGATCGAGACAGATACTTAATTATAAATTAGTAGCTTTTGTCCGTGACTTTGTTCGCGTTCTTCGGGAACAGTACTTTTTTTCAGGTGAAAGGTACCTTATGTCCTTCTTTAAAACTCAGTAACCGTTACATTTATACAAAATTACATGGCGATCGGTTAAGTAGTTAAAGCGTATCCAGTTAACAACAAAGAAACTCACCCGCATTTATAACAGTAGTTAGGATTTCTCATAATTGATTTATAGCTCATAAAGCACTCATACTTACAAATGGGTAAATATTGTTAATCTTTTCCAAAGACGATATCTACAGATTTCTTGAATTAAAATTCTAAACTGTAGCGAGGGAGACTAATTGCATACTTAAAAATTGTTGGGATAGATACTTTTGCTGTTACTCTTATGGTTATTATAATTATACATATGTCAGCGAATAAATAGTTAATCTGATTTTTACTATACAAGTCATACGTATGTTTCTAAAAATATTAATATAACGCATCCTTTAAAAGAACATAACGTATGTTTTTTCCTTGACCGTATCACAAGTTTGTCAGAAAACCAATGACGTTAAAGCCGTATTAACAATGTTATTACGTAGCCACGTAATTTTGTTATTATGTATTTCAATTGAATATTCCCTAAAATAATAATTGATATATTTTGCGAATTTTTAAGTAGGTTTTTTTGTAGTTATAACTGTCAAAAGTATTTTTTTTGTAAATTTTTCAAGAAAAACCTCGCAGTAGGCCAACGAGGTCGTTAAACAAACTTACAACGCAATATATTGCTGAGGTCGAGTGACGTGGTTGTGACTTCACGCTATCATTCAGTGTCTTATAATATTCATATTAATGTATATATTCAAGGCACAAGAGGATGTTCTGTCTTAAAAATAAAACACATTTTTATGTAATGTTTGAGCTCGCTTATACACTTGAATAGATAAGTTGAGGCATTAGCTGCAAACAAAGCAATGAAGTTTATGGGAGCATACGATTTTATTGTTCATGTTTTTATCATATCTATTTCATGGATTTATACTTAAGCTATAAAATTAGATAAAATTTGTTGTGATACAAATGCCATGTGTAAATTACATAGTAATCATTCAAGAAAAATAAATTAGGTCGGTTTTTAATGAAGAATTAATGTTTATGGACCGTTTCTAATTTTTTAATTTACAAATTAAACTATTATTTATTTATTTATATAATCGTTTATAAATCGTTGTATAGTTTCAAAACTACCAACAATATACATTAGCGGTTAAAGCATTGGGATTCATAAAATATTTGAATAACTTATCGGGTTTATTTTAAGATAAGAGCGTCTTTTATATTTATCTAGATAACATTTATGCATTTAGTGGCCCTGTGCTGGTTGCACGGCATTGTAATCTACTGAGAATTAACGTAGAGTATAATAATTTACATACGTATATTCCTACAACATTGTCATTGTCATTCCTGCTAACAAGGCCGATGACCGCAACCGTCTGCTGTAAACCATGATAGATACCAATTTGCGAAAGATAAATAGTTTCTGCAAAGATACGTACATTAGGACGAAGTTCAATGTACGAATTGAAGATTCTCTATTAAACCCAATCATCATTGATGTGTTTTTCTCGAATAGCATAAATTGTTACAAGGCCTGTACATCTTGTTTCCATCATAAATTAACCTTTAGTTCACACATGCAGCCCAAAAGACTTAAAAGTATTTATTTTGTATATCATCATTAATCAGTTCTTTGCCGTTTTATCTTCACGTATTAATCTATACCTCTACTTATAAAATCGTTTGTCCTAACTGACTAATCAACGCACAGACAAAACTAGTAAGTCTACAAAAATGTAAATCTGTTGCCATCTGTTATACTGCATGCATATTTCTAATTAAACAAAGCATTGGGATTTACTACAAGTAGATTCAAACAAAAGAGTTTCCTAATACGCAATGAAAAACATAAAGTCGATAGAATTATAATATCTATATGACGTAGTTGGCATGGCGCCGACCGGGGATTCCGCGGCTCGCTGCGGACTGTCCGATGCTTACGACCCACGACACTCCGCCATTCTGGGACATTTAACCTCTACCTTGAAATCACATCTAAATATATTCTGATGATAGTATGTATTTATAAATGAATCTGCCATTTGTATTTTCCCATATGTGTCGCACTATATAATATTAAAGATTATACAATTACTTACTTAAAAATCAGCCGCGGCGCAAAATCATCCCAAATCTCCACAAACTTAAGAGCCTCACGAAGACTAAGTAACTTAGCCTTTCGGTAAGGTCAAAGAAAATATAATAACTAGTACAGTATTACAACACAATAGTATAATAGTAGGTACTTATTTATTTATTTTATTTTATATACTAGAACAATTACAAGAACGAAAATCGGAGCCCTAGACGGAAGGTTCTAAGAACTATAATTATTTTCTTTGTGGTGACAAGACAATTATGTTTTTTCGAAAGTTTCTAGAGATGTTTTAAAAATTATTATTAGATGCATCTAACATTTTAAACATTTTGTCTAATAGACTATCGGGTATAACCGAAATTTTTTTTATTTTATGTGAATATTTTGGTACTGCCTTCTATTTATTGATTTTTTAATGTTATTTTCACGTTATAAGATTTTGTAATTTTCATAAAATGTATATACCTGGGTAGATTTTATTACAAAACAATGAAATATCTTTTATCATCCATTCATCATTTTGATTTCTGATGAAATCGGACCACCTGTTACATGCATGCCCAATTTTTCCAGTTACGACGTGAATCATATTATGTTGAACAGTCTTAAAAACACGGCTTTTAGTTGCAAAATAGTCTTGTGATTATTATCTTTAATGCAAAATTGAGGTCATCTACCATACAAGAAAATCAATGTGGATTTTAAACACATCAAATAACAAATTTACTGTTTACAAAATTTTACTTGTAATATATGGTATTTAGTCTTAAGTAAATGATCATAAATAAATGAACCTACAATTCATTTTTTTTTTAAATTGCTAGCACTCCATCACAGAAGATCACTATCACTATCTGCGTGCACGCTGTCTTTCAGTCAATAAGGGAAGCCAGAACCTTATACTTAACCCTGATCAATGTCGGCACCACACTTAGGTACAATGCCAAAGACGTTGCTTGTTTTTATAGGCAACGCTGCTTTCCATAAAGTGTATCGTCAACCTTCCTGCTGAACTTTACATAAAAGAATCCAAGCAAAGATTTGATAAGGGAATTTCCTTTAAGTGGACTTGCCTACTTGCTAGTTCCATTAGGTACATTATGTTCTGTGGTTAATATGTTAGGAGGTTCATTAGGACAAAGGGTTTTTGTTATGTAGCTGGTAATCATAAAATTGATAAACCGTATACATGTTTAAAAGCTGACATTTTTAAACCGATCCAAACATTTGACTGTAAATGATACTTTATAACATTCGTGTCTCGTATCAGGTAGTTTGCGGCTAGAAGACGTGACCCGAAAACGCTATTTTTCCGGTTGTGTGAACTCGTTTAGTACGAGAGACCGTTAACGTTATATTCTTGATTCGAGTTAACAAATTAAAAACAAGATTCTAAACGTGGTCACAGGATTGTTCTCTATATAAATTCAATATAAGCTTGTAGAAATTTTTGCTTTTCTAGCTTATTTTGCCTTTTAATTGAACAGCATAACGACAACCTAGTTGTGATCGGTTAAACGCTGTCCTGATTTACCGATCTTATATAATATAAAGTTAGTGATAATCTTCGCAACTAGGTATTTGAGCAATTTTTACAAAAAGCATTTCCAGAATGAATAAAATTAGCTATTTTTATTGCGACTGAAACCGCAGACAAAAGCTAGTCTGTAGATAAAACTAATTAATATAAAGTTGCCCGTACGAGGTGAAGTAATAATATGGATTTATTTATTGTTTAACAATAAAATGGCGTAATTAATGCGCTTTATGTTTCATAGTTTGCGCATAAAGTCGTGGCGCTATTCATGCGAAGTGCGAACCCTCTTAGTCACCGTGGTAACGCGAGCCCCTTGACCCACTTCGATCGATGTTGAGTCGTGACAGTGGTCACTGCAGTATTGCCGATGATGTACAACTTTCACCAAAACACAGCGGTGACGTCACGATGTCACGTGGTTACTTCGCAAATGTTATGAGCGGTTTCCTTTTTTCTCTCGTAACCTATTTTAAGTTTTATTCTATTATGCTCATTAACTTACTTGCTTTAAGGTTTATAAACGCATACATTCACCCAAATGATACGCTAGTTATAATTTAACAACATAAAATATTGTTCCTTATTGACTGAACACTCAACGATTTCTTTAAAATTCGTAACTAATTCTAGTTAAACTTTCTATACGTAAGAAAAAAAAAAAATTATTGTGTATTTTTAAGTACACTTAAAAATACAGTGTTGAAGTACACTTTCAACACTGGTAAGTACTAATTGTTCATAGAAGAAGCATGACGAATTTAGTTAGAGATAAAAAAACAACAAATATTTTTGTATAATAAAATTTTGCGAAACAACTAAACCAAAAAAACTATTATATATTCCAAAATGTTAATAGAATATACTACTGATGTTTTTAATTTAGATAAATTTTTCTTTTACTGATAAAGTCGGCAGGTTGATTGAACTATCAATTCAAAATAAGGGAATTTGACAAGCATATTGGTCGAGTGTTTAAGCCCCCTAGCGTTATGACTCATGGGTCCCAGATTAGATTTCCAGAAGGACAACTTTGAGTTAAAGTTGTGGCAGGGCATTAAGTAAGAGCTTCAATTGAAAGCTTTTCTGCTTCGTAATAATATATTTCATTAAAATAATAACTTGAAGTTTTCGAATTTATTGTAATTAAGGCCAGGATATCCAAGCGCAACAGGTTGTATGGCTCTTCCTTACCCCGCGCGCACTGTTATCGTACGTTCGATTAAGTAAATAAATAAATAAACTGCTGTGAGAAAACGTAGTCCTATGATATTATTGTTCTAAACATCATTACTTATTTTTTGAAATTTTTATCGTAAGTAAAAGTATGCGAGTAAAACCTACTTTAATTGCGACTCGAAAAACGATCAGTTACCCTTTTTTCCGAATATTTTATGATCGATTTAAGTTGTAAATATCGTGTTTTGAAGTGTAAAATAACAAGGATGATTATTAAATTAAACATGTGATTTTTTTCTGATTAAAATCATGAATATTTATTTGTTTGCAGTCAAATCAAAAATGGATTGAATTCGAATATCCTAGTCTTAATGTTTGACGCATTCAATATGCGAATGTGCCAAAGAATACTTTATTAGTATTTATTCCTGTAAGTTACAATAAAGACATTAGCGCGTGCTAGTTTATAAATAAGAAAATTATCGGAAATCCGAACTTAACGCCCAATTTTCACGCCGAGGACTTTCCCGGACATTTTCATTTAAACATTATGTTCACTGATGCGTCTAATAAATATCCATACTAAGTATTGCATATCAATAGTTTCCTGTAATAATCGTTTTTAAGTTATTATATATTCATGCACTTCACCGGCTGGGATACAACTAATGAGTGTACTGAAATTTTAAAGTTCCGCCATTGTTTTTAGCTCGCCCTGGCCTACTAACCGCGATGGTGAGTGCTAAAGCCACGGCACAACATAACACAAAACAAGCAGCAACAGTACAAGTAGTCGTGTGCACGTGTGTGGGCGGAGCTCATTTCTTATTTAATTCTGTTAGGCTCTATACTTCGCACGATGTCGGTGAAAGATGGTTTTGTTTCATGAGTTAAAGACTTCGCATTGTGTTTCGTATATCTAACACTGTATTTTATAACTGTTAACCCACCTGCCTACTTAAAATCAATCGTGTCCTTTGGAGATTCGAAAATAACAAACGGTTTTGATGAAAAAAAAAATCTTGTTATAATTATCGTATCATTCCAATATATATATATATATATATATATATATATATTTTTACACAATGTTACATTTGGTTTAAATAGGTTTTCTTTAAATAGGTACATCTGCAAAGATAATTAATTATAGCCCACAAATAACCCCTTATTGCCTTTTAACACCTCTATATAAGTAAATATTGCTATATTCCGATTTTATTCTTTTGATAAAAAAGGTAAACAAATATGAGGTCGCCAGGGTCACTGACCTGTTTTAGAGATGGGATTTGTACAATAGGCATATCAAAGAGAGTTGACTCAGTGAGTAACTCATTCTCAGCCATGGCAACACTGCATTTTGCACCTCCGTAAAAACCAAAACCGAATAAAATATTATTATTAATAAGAAAATAAATAAAAACGAATTATTAGTTTAGTGGTAATTTTAAGTAATCTATTTTATTAATGCCATTTAATCAAAAATAATTTCATAAAGTGTTTTCGTCTACGGTTATGAATTATGATAAACTAAAACTTTAAAAATGTATATAGAATAATTGTGAACTTGATAATTTATGTACGAATCAAAACCTCATGTGACTCCAAATGACTTAGGTCGTGTACATGTCCCGTCTCTAAAACCATAGACAAAATCTCTGTGACGTCTATTGGTATTGTAGGTTATGTGACGATTTTATCGAGTTTTTTTGCATTTTCCTCTGAAAATATGCAATAATTTTGGATACATATCGTAAAGAATATTATGTTTAGTGAGAGTAAATGAATTCGTGTACATATGAATGTGTAATTAAGGTTAAAACTCGAAAACTATATGTCGGGAATTGTTTGTTTACCTTTTTTTATCAAAAGAATAAATTCGGACCTTAAATTAAGATGTGTTTCAGTATAATGTGAAAACTAAAATGGTTGCTATTTAATTATGACTGAAGAAAAACGAGAGTTGTTTCCGTATTCATCCTATGAAAGAAAAAAAGAATTTAATGATTAATTATGACTACTTGTACGACTATTATTTTTTTCCTAACTGATCAAGTTTCTTACTAAGCCAATAGCAATTACTTAATCATATTATGTTCTTAATTGTTTATCACTCAACCCAAATGCTTTTTCACAATATTCCAGTACTTTGTGAGTACGGTCACTCCAAAAATATTTTAATGAAATAAAATTTTGATAATCAGATCAATATAATCCGTTATGAAATAAAACGTCAGAAGTAGGATATTACAATATCAAATTGGTTTATGTACGCTTCAAAAACTCGAGATTGGGGAGACCGATTCCACACAATTCGGTTTTCTTCTAAGAATTTAAGAAGTCTAATTCTATTTCTAATTTCTAAGAAAGTCACTTGAGCTCGTAAAATACTGGCTTGCTTTTGTTCGGCACATTTAATAGAGTATTTGTTATGTTTGGAATTTTTAAATTACCTTTCAAAAGAAATAAAATTAGAAATCATATTTATTTTTTGAATAATTTATTATTTTAAAGATGACAGAAGGAATTTTACAATGGTATAAAGTTATTCTATGTACAATATAAATAAATGAATAAGGGTAAAAAAAAATAGAAATTATTGTATTTGTGTGTGGGAATGAAAAATAGAAATGGAACAAAGCGGCAACATTGATTCTGTAAAAAAAACACTAAAGATAACATTTCTATTTAGGTAGGTACTATACATATTAAGTATGTATATTATTATATATTACTATACATACTATGTATGTATATTAAGTGCTGTGATCTGATAATCATAATTAAATTTTGTTTATATTTTATTCAATGCAGAAAGCATTGCCTTAGAGACCTCGTTTAACGTTATTTCCATTAGGTAAAACCGTATTAATGTCCGTTGCATAGGTTTAAAGATCTAAGCATACAGAGGACGGGAAGCGACTTTATTTTATACTATTTAAAGGTTAATTAATTTTTATAATATAATTTACCATTAATGGACTTATAAATTGGCAATTTTAAAGAAATTTATGAATGCTTAAAAGCCTTAAAGTAGAAATTGAACATTAAATAAATATCACTTGCAAAATAACTTCACATTAAATATTTGATAATGAAAACTTTAACAATTGACAATGCATTTAAAATTAAAACGATTAAGATGTATTTTATGTAATTAAAAAAAACTCAGGTAATGGCCGTCCTTTCTTCTCTAAGCGTAACAAAAGGCCCATAAAAGTATTGACGAAAATAACAATGTGAAATTATAATTGCACCTTATTCTCTGAACATTTAAGTGCAGATTTGCATGAACGATTTTTGTATATTGAAAAGGGTAATTATTTAATGGTAAACATTAACAAAATAGGTAAGCCATTAAAAAATTGTTATATTGTTATTGACTTAGGTATAAATGTAGGGCTTTCCTGACCAACCACTTCATTAGTGCAGCGCTCGTCACGACGATCGCACGTATGATAACTCACGCGTTTCTATACTCGACTCTATGTTCATACAAGACGTTAACAAAACATGTATACCTATCGTATTCAATTTCAAAATTGGTTTCATCAAGAGACCTGCGAGGCGATGGAAGCTACCGGCGCCGGAGGGAAGCGGCGTGTTCGACGACGCCCCCCGCCCGCTCCGCCGTCGCCGCCGCCGCCGCCGCCGCCGCCGCCGACGTCGCAGAGAATCTCGATCGACGAACTGCACGAAGCGCTTCAGCTGCATATCTTATCTTCGGAGCGTATGTGGGCTCTGGGCTATCCCATGGAAATTGAGCCCAACTCGTCTAAAGCTGTTGTGTACGTGAACCCACCACCGAAACAGGTGGTTTCTTACACAATGTTGGACGTGAATGCGCCAGTTTTCGTGCCAGGTGGATCTCAAAGTGACAGTGGACGCGGCTCGATGGGATCCACACCGCGATCCGAGAGTGACGAGGAAACGGATGCAGTGGAACACTCGTGTGCGCGTTGTGACAAGAATTTTCGCATTTCTCGTGACGGCGAATACTTGAGCATGGACGCTTGTGCGTATCACTGGGGCCGTCTGAAAAGGGACGGTCACTACATGTGCTGCGATTCTCCTCGGGGTTCGAATGGCTGCAGTGTGGCGCGTTTCCACGTGTGGACCGGGACTCGTCCGGGAATGAACGGACCCTTGGAAGGATACGTGCAAGCCCGTTTACCCAGAGGCGGGGTGTACGCTCTAGACGCCGAAATGTGTTTTACCACGGCGGGGTTGGAACTGGCTAAAATTGCGGTCGTAGGTATCGACGGCCGAATTGTATATAAATCCTTGGTGAAACCAAGTTCGACTGTATTGGATCACAATACACGATTTTCCGGCATCAGGCCGCGCGACTTGGCGCGCGCGACTAAGACGCTAAAAGACGTTCAAAACGACATATTGGGTTTCGTTGGCACTGATACAATTCTGGTGGGCCATGCACTAGAAAACGACCTTCGTGCCTTGAAATTGATGCACAGTGTCGTCGTGGACACCTGCGTCCTATATCCGCATGAACGAGGATTTCCGCTGAGACGTTCCTTGCGAGCCCTCTCAGAGGAATATCTTCAAAGAAAAGTGCAGTGCGGAAGCGCAGGTCATTCGCCAGTAGAAGACGCTCGTGCGGCCATAGACTTGGTGCTTCTGAAGGTGCGTCAAGAAAACTCAGCACGAAGCCGACGTGCAAGAGCGTTACCTTCTTTGTGGGAACCGTACGACCCTTTAGTGAATTCTTCCGCCTTAGTGTTTTAGTGTTAAGTAAATGAACCACCATGATATTTAATTTAAAATGAAATTTGACGACTGCAAACATGAACTTGACTATTACGTTGACGGAGAGCGCGTATTTGCATGTATGTGCCTTCGGATTGCTAAGTTGACGATGGGGCAATAAACGTAATTTTTTATACCAATATTCTCTTTTATTTAACCAAACCCAAAATAACATGCTAATGAATAAGTAGATATACATAAAATATCACTAGACCTAGTCAACTGTGAACACTCAGTAGATATTTATTGTAAATTTTTTTTTGTAAAATTTCATCGTAATCAATACTAAAATAAATCTGTAAGTGTAGGTATTGTATGTATGTATGTTCCTCCATCTCTGAAACGAATTAACTGATTTTCATGAAACTTGGTAGATAAACATTTGGACGTACGGGACACAGGATAGGCTACTTAATATTTTTCAACGCGGACGAAGTCGTGGGCACCAGCTAGTTATAATATAATATTGTTTAATTATTCATTCTTTGCTTATTATAAAATATTTACTGATACCTTACTTATTATCTTCTATTCTAAATTAACTATAGTTTGGCTAATGAGAAATGAGATTGAAAATGCACTACAAAATCTAAAAATACACGTGTTGTGTAGTAAGATAAAATAATTTTGATATATGATTACTAGTTTTAGTTATTCCTGATATTTTCAAATTGGCACATATTTTTAATTTATAGTATGAATTGGTAGTTCCCACATTAAATGAGAATTGTAAGTATGAATAAAATGTGTGGAAGGAATAAATAAGCTTAAATTCGTCTAAGCTTCATACTCATAGGCAGGGGTGGCCAACCGGTCGATCGCGATCGACCGGTCGATCGCGACTATTAGTCCAGTCGATCGTGGCAAGGCAAAAAATATAAATACGTAGAACAGACTGCAACGTAATCACCAACTGCTGCACGCATCACCTTGTATCATTTTTCAATCGCCGTTCCGTCACGTTATTTATCTTCTCTTTTACGCAGTATAGCTCTCTTTTGTTTTCCTACATTTCAAATTGACCACATGAAGTTTCAAAACGAAGTTATTACTCTGCGCTGCGACATATTTCTAAAAGCAAGGTCATCCTCAGGTCTAGATTTCTGCATTCGTGTTTTGATTCAACATATTTATGTGAGTCAGCATTTTCCTATTTAAAACAAACAAAAAATAAACACCGTTCTCGCTTGACAGACATTCATACATTGGATTCTTTAAGGTTGGCAATTTCCAACTACAAACCTGATTTTGCTAATCTAGCGGAAGATGCTCAGACGCAATGCTCACACTAATACAAAGAATAATTTTCAGTTTTATGTTTTCCCTCTTAATAAAATAAAAAATACTATATAATTGTGTAATGAACTATGCTGTTTCATTTAGGATTTCAAGAAGTATGTAATTGGTAGATCGCACAAGGTTTCGTCAGTAAACAGTAGATCTTGAGTCTAATCAAGTTGGCCACCCCTGCTCATAGGTATCTATTCAAGATTGTAGTCTCAATATCGGACTCTAAATAATAAACCATAAATGATAAATGTATTACATGAGTAACAGGATCTATTTTTTATAATGTCTTGTGTAACGTCTTTTAGTCCTATTCTTTACCTTTAGTCCAGTGCAATTAGTCATTATTAAGGAAAATAACGAAATTTAGTTATTATAAATGGATTTTAATTAAATTAAATGGATTTTATAATTGGATTTTTTTGTACTTTATATAGAAATTTAAAAAATTTAAGAGAAAAATATTCCATACAAAAAATAACGTCGTTTTCATAAAAACACTTAAAAAATAATGTAAAGAACTTTTTGAGAAAACTTCTTAATTTGTTATTGACAAAAAGAATAAACTTCTGTGCTATTATCGACAATAGGTACCTACTTGTCGAATTAAGATACTCGTTTTGAATTTAATTCTTTCACATATTTTCTTAGAAGTAGCTGTATTTTGGGAATTATTTTGAGTCAGGTCAAGGTCAGATGATACAGTCAAAATTATCCATAGTTTTGCTCCGTTTTTTTTTTTTTATATTTTTTTTAAGGCAAGATTTTTCCTTCATAATATTTCATAATAAAATTCTTCAAACCGCTGGGATGCATTCTATGAATTGAGCGAAACTCTAAATTTTGATTTTTATAATATGGTATTGATATGGAAAATATGTATGAATTCCTAAAGTGCATTCTTTAATTAAGAATAAAAACATTTTAATATCAGTATATAGGTTTGAATTTTTTTTTTCTATGAAAGAGTAACAAACATACCTACATCCATCCATCATACTATCGCAAATTATAATATTAGTAGGATAGCTCATTATGTTTGTAATAGCAGAATAACATTTTTTTTAATAACCAACAAGAATAACCACCGTATTGGCAATGATAATAGTAATAATTAAGAGCAGGCTCCACGAATAAAATTCCTACGCTCGCTCCGCCCACGTCCCGCCACCCGAGAGTTACAAGTTGCTCGGCGGCTCTCTAGGATTTTTTTTAATATATCGCAAGATACAGCTTACGTAAGGTTGAATATTGCGTACATTATTTGAAGCATGATTTGGTATGCACTAGCTCGGAACTAAACAACGTAAGTCTCAAAATTGTTTTCGTTAATTATAGGAGTAAAAATAAACCTAAGTTTATTTTATTTTGACAATCACTGGTAAACAATGTTTCCTTGCTACGAGAAGTTTTTTGGCGATATAACTCAAGCCGTTTAGTAGAAAAATGTAATATTCTCCGGAAAAGGCGTCGATTTCGATAAAAAAATGTATCGAATGAAAATCACCTAATTATGTTTCTGACTTGATAATCTACACATAAAGGTCTCAAAATATATATATGTAAATTCCACATTGATCAGATATGTGGTTGACTCAGCACATTTATTTAAAGTTCCCTTAGTTTCATAGAGCCTGGCCTTAATATCAACTTTCAAAACGGGTTGTTTAAGTAATTACACTTAAATTTGTAGTTTTTATACTACATCCTCAATTGGATTTATAAGATTAAATGGAGGCCTTTATGTGTATTATTCATAATAAAAATGAAAGATAGGACTATAAGATGTAATAGGAAATTGAAGATATTAGCGATTATCATGAAGTAGGTTTATGTGCCCGTTAGTGCCGACGCGACTCCATCAGAGCTGAGAGCGCGCGATACCGTTTACTTGATGCGCACGGTCTGACATCGATACGAAGGTTATCGTCGGTGTCAGCGACCAGCAGACACCCGCGCCATCGCCCACATACTCTTCTGTGTACAAACAACTGCTTCGCACACACGTGCGCGTATTGTGCCTACATATATCTCGGCCACCGCACGCCTCATTTCACGCGCAAACCACTTTTTCACTCGTTTTCTTCATGTTTTAAAGCGTACGTGCGCCAGATAGTGAAATTAAACAAAATATCTCGGCGTGCAAACTACATTAGTACTATCAGTAAGTTAATCGTTCAAATAAAACTGTATATAGGTATGTAAATTGCATAGACTCAAATAGAGTTGAGGATGTTTGATAGTAGGTAGCTTTAAAGAAATCGTTGTTATACATAATGGATGGATGCTCCATAAATTGGCGCGCTCTCGCTCTGTATCAATGGGCAATGTATGTATGTAAGATATACGTATACAGGTAAGTAGATACGTGCGAGCCGAGGGCATTGGCCGTCCTTCCTTCCGCAACCGGCCGTCATCCCGAGATGAAACAATGCAGCTAAAAATACACAATTGCTAAAAAAACTATAGCTAATTTTGCAAATCGCAACAATAAAATGAATTATTTTATAATATAATTATTAATATTAACACTATATACTTAAAACAAATTTAACAAATATTAGTAAAGAAAATAATGTTATATGTAAATAGTGTAATTTTTTATGAAAAAATTCTGCTGGTTAAGTAACCAACTCATGTCTTCCATAATATGACAAAAATTCTGCTTTGATTCTTTATTAGGGCTTTAGGGTTTATTTTAATACTATGAAAAGGTTATGTTATTGTTTAGAAAACGAGAATAGGGCCGTCGTTCGTTGTTTGGTCCCGTTAACAAACGCACTACCTGTGTGACGTATAAGTGTAGGCTGCCCCACCCGAGCGCCTCATTAGTACAGCGCTCGTCACAGCGATCGCACGTACAGCTAACGCGCGCGCGCTCTCGATATTATACTCGACTCTATGTCCATACGAGACCAACATAAAACATGCATTCGTTTTGTATTCAAGTTCAAAGTTGGTTTCATCAAGAGACCGTCGCGACGGTGGATGCGGCCGGCCTCTCAGAGCCCCAGGGCAAGCCTCGTGAACGACGGCGCCCCCCGCCCGCGACGCCGCCGCCGCCGACGTCGCAGAGAAACTCAACCGAAGAACTAGAGGACGCGCTTCAACAGCACCTCTTGTCAACGGAGCGTATGTGGGCCCTGGGCTATCCTATGGAAATCGAGCCCAATTCATCTAAAGCTGTTGTGTACGTGAACCCACCGCCGAAACCTGTGGTTTCTTATACCATGTTGGATGTTAATGCGCCAATTTTCGTGCCAGGTGGATCTCAAAGTGACAGTGGACGCGGGTCGATGGGGTCCACCCCGCGTTCCGAGAGTGACGAAGAAACGGATGCAGTGGAACACTCGTGTGCGCGTTGTGACAAGAATTTTCGCATTTCTCGTGACGGTGAATACTTGAGTATGGACGCTTGTGTGTATCATTGGGGCCGCATGAAGATAGACGGTCGCTACATGTGCTGTAACTCTCCGCGAGGTTCGAACGGCTGCAGTATGGCGCGTTTTCACGTGTGGACCGGGACTCGTCCAGGAATGAATGGACCCTTAGAAGGATACGTGCAAGCCCGTTTACCCAGAGGCGGGGTGTACGCTTTAGACGCCGAAATGTGCTATACCACGGCGGGGTTAGAACTGGCTAGTATTGCGGTCGTAGGTATCGACGGCCGAATTGTATACAGATCCTATGTGAAACCAAGTTCGACTGTATTGGATTACAATACAAGATTTTCCGGCATCAGGCCGCGCGACCTGGCGCGCGCGACTAAGACGCTAAGAGACGTTCAGAACGACATACTGGGTTTTGTTGGCACTGATACGATTCTGGTGGGACATGCACTGGACAACGACCTTCGTGCCTTGAAATTGTTGCACAGTGCCGTCGTGGACACCTGTGCCTTATATCCGCACGAACGAGGATTTCCACTGAGACGCTCTTTGCGAGCCCTCTCAGAGGAATATCTTAAGAGAAAAGTGCAGTGTGGAGGCGCAGGTCATTCACCAGTAGAAGACGCTCGTGCGACCATGGACTTGGTGCTTTTCAAGGTACGTCAAGAAAAAGCAGCACGCAGCCGACGCATTACAAGAGCGCTACCTTCTTTATGGGAACCCTACGACCCCTTAGTGAATTCCGCCTTGTTTTAGTGTTAAATAAATGAACTATGACGACTGTTAATTTAACACGAATAATAACGACAATTGCTAAAGAATTAAACATGAACTTGACTATTACGTTGACGGAGAGCGCGTATTTCCATGTATGTGCCTTCGGATTGCTGAATAATAGGGCAATAAACGTAATTTTTTTATACTATATTTTGTTTTTTCTTTTATTACCCAAGCTAAATAGCATCGATAGTGATGTAAATTCGCAATTCTAACTCAACCAACCTAATTTAAAATTTAAACGAATATTTTAGATAGTTATGTCATGTCTGTTCCTGCCATCATTTTATTCATAAGGCTTGACAGTGGAAACCTTTAAATGTTATGAAATATACTTTCACCCGGCTGTCTTCACCTATCTTAGCTGTGAATAGAGTTGAATACATAGTCACTACAAAATATATTTGTTCTGTTTTCCACGAACAGTTTTTTCATCATTAGTGACGTAAGGGATTCCCGTTATATAAAACACCTAAGAAAACTGAGTGAGTCATTGATTTATTATGGATTTTAGAGTGAGCTAATGCAAAGAGGAAAAACGAGGGAAAAACACTTGAACGTAATGTCAGTTTAAGAAAATAATATATTCTTATCATCCTAATATCTGACATAACTTCCTCTTACTCATTTCATTATTGATACAAATTCTTTGAAACGATGATGAAACAATGTAAGAAATTCTATGATTGTTTGTTATTAATAATGCAGTCAATGTTTTCATGTAGTATATTCAAAGATAAAGTGAAAGACAGTCTATTTTCAGAATGTTCACATAAATACATAATTTTAATTTTCTATTAGCATTTCGTTGCAAAACGTTTTTAACTTGGTAGGTGATTTATAAACGTCTATAGACATTTTCTAATATTTAATATGATACGTCTATTGTCTAGGTTGGTACGACCGTGCACTTAAAGCGAGTTACATAATCGCCTCTTACATAAAATAGTGAGGAAACAGTTGGTAGATGAACAAACTTAACGACTTCCACCTTGGTTTAGTCCGTGAGAAATCATAGAAACCCGCCTACTGCAGCATTCAGTATCTATTTAACAATAGAGACAGTTTTCAATTGTATATAATTAAAATTAAACGAAGTAATTTGTACAGTTGAGGGTCACGAAAGGAGACTATTAAAAAAAATGTATTTTGAAAATTTTAGATTTTAAGTCCGTTAGGATTGCGTTGCATTTATTTCAAACGTTTGTATGAGACTTCGTTCGCGCCCCTTTTATTTGGATGTTAAACATTTATTCAATCTTTATTGCTCTGTGGATAATGTCATTTTCTCTATCCCTGAAAACATGTATATACAAAATTTCGTTATGATCGATTGAGTATAGTTAAGATGTGAAAGCGTAACACACTCACTATCGCATTTGAATATAATATTAGTCTGGATGACAATAGTAAAGTTGGTAACTGTTTGCTCCATCTTAAATTACAATTTTTTTTTGTATAATAATAATTTTTCAAACTTCTTACTCCTATATATTGGCAGATTGTGCATACCTATAATAGACATTGTTTTAAGGACTCAATATTCAATAAAATCTTAAAAACAAATAATTTCAAATTAGCAATAATTGAATAATGCAAATTGTAAAGTGATATTTTACCTTCAACATTAATTTTATACAATAATAGCAGAATTAGAGGCGTGTAAACATTTAAATTTGTCGGATATTGGAGGAGCAACGCCCTAACGCCCGGGCGTCTGGTGAGCTTTGTTTACATTTTGTTTCACTTGAATAGGATTACTATTCTCATAAGACCCTGAATTCTTTTACCTGATAGATAAGAGGCAATAATTTGCGGAACCGCAAGTGATAAACGTATCTTATCAAGTGTATCATTGAGGAAAACGTTAATTCTAATTTCCTCGATAGATATAATACGTATTAATATGTTCGGAACAAGAACATCCATATAAAATTCCACCGCTAGTACTGATGTAATCATTATAAAACTAGATAATGAGTACTACTTTATATATTAATCAGAGAATGACTCGTTTTCTAAAAATATATAATTACGAAGATAGCTGATTGTAATTTTTTACAAATTACAAGAATTATTTATTCCGAATAAAGTAAGTTTCATATCAGTCAACGTAATATATTCTGTTATTATATGGCACATATAAATATTTATCGTATTTATACAATTTAGTATGTAAATATGTTTGACGTTTGAAGTTGTTTATCATTCGCGTCTATCTGAATAATCGGAGGAGACTACGACAGCAAAAGCCAAGTCATGCTAGCTATATCGATGAATCAAGAGACAGTCAAAAATAGACCGGATGTTGTGTGTTTTAAATACATTGAACTTTAGGGTGATAAAGTAGGATAGGCGAAAACTTTAATCTTTTGTTATTCGTACTTCATTTCAAATTTCACATAGGCATTGCGTAAGTAATATTATTATTGCCGACACTGTCTCCCTCATACATGCAATACTATATCTAGTTTACCATATTTTATCTAAATTTTTATTTTATATATAAATTGAAAAAGGTGTTTCAAGTAAATTAGAGCATAGGTTTTTTCATATATTAAAAGAGTGACAGACTGACGGTACACACGATCGATCAAAAAGTCCGTTTTTTTATTATACTTAAGTCTCTTATTTTGTTGTAAATTTCTTTTATATAAATTCTTGAAGCAACTTGAAAGTTTGTTGAGGATGGCACTATCATTGTTGTTGTGGAGCTCAGTGAATAAAGGTTAAAATAATTTCACAGAGAACCTTCCACGTAGAGAAGTCACACATAGCGTGGTCATAATATTCTTTTTTCAACCTGGAAATATGGCCTCGTTGGACATATTCGTATACTTATTGTCGCTTCAACAGAGGTGTCTACTGTCTCTATGGCGCCTCCACCCGTCTATTTAACCTTCACTCCACTACACAGCGTCTGTCGCAATGTGAATATTGCACAAAGTGAGGTTCTTGTTTCGTCACTGACTGAGCTCTATTCGAAACGCCTACGAGAATCCCGCCCAGGAATCACTTAATACTGTACCTACTCATTTATTTCTTTTCAAATGTCACTTTTGTTGATAACGTTAAGTGGTCTCCGAAAGTGGATGTAGTAAAATATAAAATTCAATAAGTAATATTGATTATTTTAGTGTATATTACCTACACAACAATAAACTATTGTGAATACATCCTCTTACAGAAGATTACCGTGAAGTATGAGTAACAGTTGTGTTTGTGAGCAAGGGAAGTAAGGCATAACTCGATATCAATTCTCACTTTTATACTTAATCTTGCATGCCTTCTGATGGTGTCGCTTGTGTATATAATATATGGGCGACGGTAGCCACGTGGGCCGTCAGCCTCCCTGCAGCCTTAAACAAATAATGTATTAAATATTAACAAATACTACATTGTAGGTAAATGCAATTTTAAGGTTTTATTGATAAATTAAAAACAGATGTGTATGCGTTTTTGTATAGTACTTTAACGAGGCCAGTGACATAAATAAATTAATTAAATGGTTGTTATGCATTATAAATGAAGAACTTAATTTATGCAATTTTCATTTATTTCGCCATAGAATCGCATGATTACAAATTACTAAAGGGAATCTTTGATCTATGTATTGAGGGACCAAAATATGTATTTATAACTCTTCTCTGCTATTTACAAATGAGTTTAAAAAGGTATTCAATAGTATAATCAAATAATAGGTAGATACAATCAAAAATAATTTTATTAATTCTGAAACTGTCCAACAAATCGGCCAGATTTAATATCCAAAGTTTTTGTCGTTAATAATTACAAAAATAAAGTGTGGGTATGACTGACTCATTATGACCTTGGTACGTCACTGAGCAAGTTCATTACACTACATCCAGAGGTAGGTAAAGTGTTTCTATTAATATTTAAACTATGTCTACTGTACCTACTCTTCTTTCTGAATAAATTATTTTATAAATTATTTCGTTGTCTTTAATATTTAATTTATTTTTGATTTGGAGAATAGTGGAAATTAATAGTGAAATATTTTAAATTCTGATATATTAAGATATAAGTAGTAAGTATTGGTAACACTCAACTTATATACGAATCATTTGACATTATAAAATGAAAGAATATTAAAAAAAAAGAAGCTACAAACCTTGCAAATTGAGGCTACATAAAATTCTAATGTAAGAAAAACTTATCTATATCAATCAATAGGTACTAATAATAAATCTGTAAGTGTAGGTATTGTATGTATGTATGTTCCTCCATAACTCTGAAACGAATTAACTGATTTTCATGAAACTTGGTAGATAAACATTTGGACGTACGGGACACAGGATAGGCTACTTAATATTTTTCAATGCGGACGAAGTCGTGGGCACCAGCTAGTATATAAATATAAATGAATAGCTAAATGTATTGCATTTCTAAGCGCAAAACTCGAAAACGACTAGACTTAACTCAGCTAACTTATTTTTTATATTTTGTTGAGGTCTGAGCAAGGTTTTCATGAAGAGAAAATTTGGATAAATTGCCCAAAGAATATACATATTTTAAAAAAAACACGTTATTAAATGTATCAGCTTACACAGTCCGATAGGTTTTGGCATAACGATATTGTCTGATCAGATAGTAAAATTTAAAAACTTTAAATAATTTTAGAAGTTTAAAAAAAATTACTTAAAGTAGGAGGTTGTTAAAAATTAGTTATTGCATAAGATAATTAATAACAATTTTGTTATTTGACTCCTACAACACAGTAGTTATAATGAAGCGATGGTGCTTGCGCTTGGCCTCAGGTTCACCGACAATGCCGCAGGACCTTGAATTTGGCACAAGCACTGCTGACTCTGACGAGTTTTTGTGTTGCCGTTCGGATAAGAATCGACGAGCTCATTATAAATGTATGAATCGCGAAACGTGATTATTAAAATTTAACATACGAATGTTATATGGTAAGTAACGACCGCCTTGCCCTCATGGGGAGTCTGCACTTTTTTGTTTAATACGATTTTAGAAACCAGACTTCCTAGTATCCTTGGCGTTGACCGAAACAATTTGAGCATGCCTACTCGAAGTGTAAAAAAATCGATATGAATAATTTTTTTGTTAATACTTATAAATATTAATTTATTTTTACTTAACACACAGGCTGATATTTCACATAACACAAGCAAAGCCTCAGGTGCTGCACTGTACGCTGTCGACCATGGTAGGATTGAGGATAGCGATTAGAAAGGGTTAGGGAAATTGGCTAAGTAATGAGAAATATAATAGGAATTTCTTATATATCTATCTATATTAACAGTACAATAAAATACAAAGATCTCAACTTCAGATTATTCAAAAATGGGGAAGGTATATTATATATTATATAATATTGAGAATTTACACACATTATAATAATGCTACCGAGGGTGATCGAGGTGGAAAAAGTTGTTTTTGTTTGTGCGTTTGTGCACGCTAATCTCAGAAACAGCTTATCCGGTTTGAATGCGGTTTCCATTGAAGTATTGTAGCAAGATTCGCGTAATATTTAGTGTTTGCTTAGTTCCAAAAAAAATGTTCAGATAACTCAAATAATACGCTATTATTCCAATTACCATGCGTACAAAACAAAATCGCAACACAGCTAGTCTAGAACAAATTTAGTAACAAAAGAGGTCATTTACGTCTACATCGGGTTTGCGTAGTCCGCTCAATACGGGGTTTGTAAATACCCACCTGAAATCAAAAGGCCTTGATACAGTGACTCAGTTTCGATATCAAAATGGTCCGTTGACCTTTTACCGGTTCGTGCATTGTTGCACGATTAATCTACCATTATTATTTAGAATTATTTTTTGTCCAGAAGTAGGTATATGTATTGCATTTTACTGTGTTCATAATCAAGAAACAGCAGAAGTAACCTGTAAGGAGTATGTAATTAAAAATGGATTACAACCAATTTAAAACAAAGTAAAAATTTTATTACGGCATTTAAAATAGGAAAATAGGGTTATGTTTAAATTTGCGCATTTAAATTCTACAAATATTAAGTGATGACGTAGGTACATAATATAGTATCCGCCATACAGCCATACCTTGATACATTTTTATTTCCAAAAATTAAAAATAAATTTAGAGCAGTCAGGAAGCTGCGGGGTGAATGCGTTCTATGGTTTTAACGAGGGCAAAGTGGTATAAATTGTGACTGCACATTCATTTAATACAGTAAACATAATGTGTGGTCGGATTTCACAGAATCCTCAAGCTTTACTTACTTATTCAGTATGTCGCTTCTCTTATTAGTAAGAGTTAGATTACAATGTAGTAAGAAAGTTAATAATAATTACAAGAATGTTATTTTTGAAGAAGTTTTTTTTTAAAGTTTTTTAACCTACATACTGTATGAACGATGTGTAAAATTCCCTTTTGTTGTTATTTTCTACAGATGGGTCCGTAATCCTGTGGGATATTCGAGTCTTAAATCAAAAAGAACATAGAACATTGCGCGTGAACATTGATTATGATCATGCTTCATTCATCGCCTGGAGTCCGGATTCGAAGGCCTTCATCGTGCACACAGTGAGGGAGAATAATATATTAGTTTATAAAATCGAGAAGAAAAAGGACAACACTATTAAGTCTGCTTCACAAGTTCTCTCCTTCGAAAAGGTTGGTATGGTCTTATTACCTGTACATGAATAGACCTCGGTCACTTATATGGACAATGCAAGACTAATTATTGCGCGCCCTTTCTATTGGTAGATCTCAAAATCAAAGTCCAATTTTACCCCACAGGAACGCTTAACCGGTATAAATTCATATGTGTTGGTTTATATATAAAATTGTCCATGTGTGAGCCAAGCAATGCCTCCTTTCTGTTCACTCTTCATTGAGTAATGAACATCCGAACATCTTCACAAAGTTGTAACATATATAATACTAGTGACCCGCTCCCGGCTTCGCACGGGTGCAAAATTAAAATTATCCTATCTTAAGTTGGACCAAAATACACATAGTTACGATATTTTATCAAAATCGGCTCAGTAGTTTAGGAGTTCATCGCGAACAAACATGGGACACGTAATTTTTATATTTACATACTATAAGCACAACAATTAAAGGATATAAGGATATTTAGGTGATTTTCAACAGGCTGTAACTTTGAAGAAAATTGTCGTACAGTGCTCATTAAAAAAGGAAATTGTAGCTTCAAGTCTCTACTTTTTGAATCCGAGCTTCAAATATTTTTCTCGTTAGCGGTTTATGAGTAATCGTCAGAAAAACAAAGAAAAAATATTTTCAAAATTTTTGCTCGTCTTGAAATTGGCCAACGAGCCGTAATATTGAGATTAATAAACAGTTATTTAGAATGCAAGTAGGTATTATCGCGTAGGCAAGGTTTTTCACAAAATAACAATATTTTTATGCTATCGAAGGTGAGATCGTCTTGATGATCATCACAGACACTGTCGGCCCATTATCTCAAAACATTATATGCCAGTATTACCTCTTCGATATACAAAAGAAAACGTGCTATTATTCCACGGTGGTCTTCTGTAAGGGGATGGATACTGCAGCCATTTTAGGTATGGGAAACGCATACGTTTTGAATTTAAAATGAGCACATATATAGTCACTTAATTTTGCATGCAATGTACGTATAAACATACGAATAAAAATATGATATACCATGTTTTACGTTTAAGCATCACTTAAAGAAACTTAATAAACCTAAATTTGATAATTATTAAAAATTTTGACTGTCTGTTCCGGCTAATCTCCGAAACGGCTGGATTCCGATTTTGATGGCTTTCACTGGCCGATAGCAATGTTTTTATTTTAGAAAATACTAATGTATTATATTAGCTGTTGCCCGCGACTTGGTCCGCGTTCAAAATGTTATATAACCTAAAGCCTTTCTCGATAAATGGACTATCCAACACAAAAAGAATTTCGAACCAGTAGTTCCTGAGATTAATGCGTTCAACCAACCAAACAAACAAACTCTTCAGCTTTATATATATTAGTATAGATAAATTATAATAAAATACGCGGCCGAAAGAAGCAGAACTGTATAAATGTAACCCAAAAAACCATGTCATCTAGCTGTTTGTGTTTAGATAAATAAAACTATATTTTTAAACAGTTAAATTGTGAAGTCTACTTCAGTAACTTCTATTATTGAGTCTTACGAATGTTTTTTTCCCTTATATATCATGTAATACAATATACAAAAAAAAAACATTCGAGATAAATAATTAAAAAGTTTTGTATTTAATTAGGCTACCATTAAGTACAATTTCACTTTGAAGTCATACACTTTTTAAAGTTATATTAACACTTTTTAAAGAATCTATTTAATAAAGAGATTTATGTTCACGAAAGCACACACAAAAAAGCATTTTGTAATTTGTACGACAATTTGCAAGTGGCTAATTACTTTTGAATGTGCCCATTAAGAGTATTAACGGTCACTGAAATCTATTTCAAATGTCTTTACGCAATCATATTTTCTTGGCATACTTTTACTAGTGGTTTCACTGAATCTAATGGTTTGTTATTGTGCAGTTTATCGTCGACGAGACACGCGAATATATCTTGCCATTATTGCGAAGCCCCATTTGTGGTATTATCTCTTACTATCGCTGAATATACTCTACACATTCATCGTCCATCACTTCATCGTACAATTCATACAACTTAAGGCAATTAGAGAACATAATTTTTTTTGGTATAGCAGTTTAGCAGTTGGGGTTTACTGCGCCGCTTGCGTCCCGGTGCAAGAAATACGTGCCGCGCGCGCGGCTTCGGACCCTTTGGACCCACGAGTTTTCGCGCGACACTGCTGTTCCGTGTTAACGATTTTTTTTTTAAATTATAAACAATAATTTTTTTAGAAATTAAATTATCTAAGTATATCACACATAACATTTTTTTTTTTTCAGATTATTTGAACTATTCGTTTAGGAGATCTAAGCCTTCAAACATAATTATGTCTTTTATGACTAAGCGCCTTAAGTCGCGCAACATAGTGTGGACATTATATTATGTACTACTATGTCAAGAAAGTAGCGGGAATCGGTCAATAAAAAACAAAATACGTATTATTTATCCAAATTTATTGTACCGTCTTCAAAATATGCTCCTTCCGAAACTTTACTTTCCGAAATTTTTTTTAAAAATGTTTAAATAACTCCATCATTTAAACATTTTTAAAAAATTTTTTAATATCGACTTCAGTACTCGCTGCGAATTCTCTTATGTCTTCTATCGACTGAAAATGGGTGCCTCAAAGTGGTAATTTGAGTAATTTAATATCAGGGAATACGATGGTTGTTCCAAAAGATTTTTGGAGTTTTTGGCCAGAAATGCGTTCACAATGATAGCCGTGTGAAAATGGTGCGTTATCGTGGTGCAAAATCCGTGAGTTTCCTTTCCACAAATCTGGACTTTTTCGACGAATTTGCTCTCTCAAACGTCGAATAACGCCCAGATAATATTCCTTATTTACTGTCTCATCTCGCAAAAATTCCGAGTGCACGACACCCCGAAAATAAAATAAAAAAACATCATCACTTTTGATTGAAGACGTTGACCAGAGTCTCTTGAATGCACTGTACCACTCATACACACGTGTTTATGATAAAGTGGATTCACCGTAAGCCTTGTGTATCATTTGTGCACAAGAAATTCTATTCGCAATGCAAAATTTAAGACAGATTCTTTGTTCGATATTTTTATCCATTGTAAAAATCGCAAACCACACTTGACATGAATTGACAAAATAGCGTTCTGTAAATAAACTAAATGGCCTATGGCGCTCAAATTCCTCGTGAGTATAGAGGACAGTTGGGCCGACGACGTAGCGACAAAAATAAATTCGACAATCCCTTAACCCTTTAAGTGGGCTTTTTTTAATAATCAATTCCCGGTACTAATTTGACAGAATTATATCAACTATTGAACCAATTCACTTTATGAAGAGTTGCTTATTATAATTAACTAGGTTATTTGTAATGAGTGATACACGATTACTTTTGTTATTTCACAGCGTGGCGTTCATTCTTATTTTATTTATTGCTATTATTAACGATCCGCCCCGGGCTTCGTACGGGTGAATCTTTTTTGTAATATTTTTTCTGTGAAAATCTTCCTCGTGTAATGCTATTTCCAATAGTGAAAACCGCATTAAAATCCGTTGCGTAGTTTAAAAGATCTAAGCGTACATACATACGGAGAGACAGATGGCGGGAAGCGACTTTGTTTTATACTATGTAAAGGTTATTGCAATAATATTTAAATGACATTAACCTATTAAGTATGGATAGAATCAATCTCATAGGCATCTGGAATTATTGGACAGGCTTGCAATTCTGACTTCGATTTCATGTATACATTAGAAATTATGACGGATTAGACTTGTTTTAATGAAAATGGAAAGCATAATGTGATCATAATTCATACATCCATATTATATTAATATTGTAGATGTGAAAGTAACTGTCTGTCTGTTTTCACGCTTTAATTAATCAACTGACTGAACATCATTAAATTTTGTATATACATTGTGAGGGATACAGGATAAGGACATAGGGTACCTTCATACAGAATAAAGTACTGTTCCTGAGGGATCATAAAAATAAAAATCCAACGACTAGCAAAACAATAACAGCAATAATGATTGAATATTTTGTCAGGCGTAATAATGTAATAGAAGAAAGAATACGTCGTCTATTTAAATTCTATATATTTTGGTATATTCAGAAAGCTGAAGAATCGGTGTCACTTAAAAATGTTTATTGTGAAAACAATATTTTTTTGCCAATCTTCCAACCTACATAAGGTTGGAAGATTTGCAAAAAATATTGTTACTTGAGACACTGCATCCGCAAATGAAAGAAAACGTTGCATTTAATTATTTTATGCAAATATCAGAACAGTTTACCTTATTTAACATTTTATCGAAGAATCAATAAGTTAAATATTGCAACAATCAGAAAACACCGCGGTATTGAGACAATGTCATCATATCAAAATATTTACGAAAATATTGTAAATAAACGTAGTTACATACATTTTTTTTATTAATTATTTATTTTAATTGATTAGTGAATGCAATTATCTTTTTCCTTCGAATAGATCTCTTTCTCGACTATCCTTCTTTTTCAGTCATGTTACTTACAGTGTTGAAATTCCTAATATACTATAACAGTTATATTATATTCCCTTCGCTTCCCATCTTCTAGTTGGAAGCAAGTACCTACATCACTAGCTAGATAATCTTGGGAGCTGAGACAGCGACAAAGGATTTCAAATATATTAAATAAACTTGTAAGGTCATTGTCTCATGAAGCTGAAAAAAAAAAGTCGAAATGTATTTGACGACGCAGCGCCATCCATCGACAAATTTTTTTTTCAACGCGGATGTCGCGGACACCAGCTTTTATAAATGAGTACATAAGTGCAGAGATTTTTATTATTTAAATGAACTTATGATATACAATGAATCGTGAGTACTCAGTACAGACGAGAAACTCTGAAACGCAATAAAGTGAAATGTGTATCTGCGTATTAAATATAGAGAGGCCGAAAATAGGTGGGCGTTGTGTTTGGTACATAATATTATTAGAACATTGGCCTCTGATTAATAGATTCTTAAATGTATAATATTATTTTATTATCTTTTGTTTTGGTAAGAAAGCTTTAAACATTATTGTTTGGTAATTTTACGTCAACAAACTAGTAATGTGATAAACTTTCTTTTATCTGTCGAGTTTGTTCTTAGTAGGTAACTTGGAACACATATGATAACTTAAATCAAACCAATAATATTAATTACCTGGAACGCCTCATAATTATTATTATAATTTTATCTAGCTATGCCCGCAACGCAACTTCGTACGCGCTGTAATTCGTTTTTTAAAAATCCCACAGGATCGTAACACTTTTACTGTATAAAAAGTATTCTATACGTTAATCCAGGTAATGAACTATCTGTGTGCTAAATTTCTCCTAAATCCGTTTAGCCGTTCCTGAGATTAGCGTGCGTTAACGCACAAACAGACAAAAAAATTAAACAATTTTTTTGACACCGGTAACATTAACAGTGTGTACAAATTGTTTTTTTTTTTTTTGATAAAATTATTTAATGTCCCAATTTATTCGGTCTTTGAAAATGCCCCTTAGGAACACAGTAAACTTTTAGTACTAGACGCTAACTAGACGGAATACAAATAATATGTATGTAACTTTGTTTGCAAACACTATTACGTAATATCTTTTTTTGATAATATTGCGATGGTCTAGAATTACTGGCCGTCTGGCTGCGGTTGATAAACTATGTAATCAATTAATTGCGCCCTTTTATAAATTAATCCTTTGTTTGTTTTATAGTTCTGCGCACGTGTTATCTCTAATGTTTATTTTTATACTATACTAGGTGTGTCCTGCGTCGCACGCCGTTTAATTTTAATTTGACATTTCATTGTATATGTGTCGCCAATATGTATCTAAAATAAAAAATGTATTATCAAAAAAATCGCAGTTTGTCTTATGAATAAAACTTTGTTGTGAAAATAATAAGTTTATCCCTTAAATATAATAATAATATAGCTTCGTACTCAAAATGATAGATCTGTCGCCGATTTTTACATTACTGTTGTTTTTTTTTGGATCTTTATCAGTTGACATTTCATTTTTCAATAGTCGTTTTCAATTATTTTGATTATACAGTTATCAGGACAAACCAATTATTATAAATACAAACCTATTTATTTGATAATTGATAATATATCCCGATGATTATATGTGATTTATTATGGAATTGTTATCATATTGTTTGGCGACTACAATTTGGCGACAGGTCTACTATTTTGCGGATAAAAACCTATTATTTAACAAGTTCAAAACCAATTAAATTGACGACAGTTTAAATCATACCCAATTTTAGCGTTATTTCTGACTTATTATTTTTTCTTTTTGCTTGGCTTCTAAACGTGATAATATAATAATTTTATTAGCCTATAATACGACTTGTAGTTCCAGGGTTTAATGCGCTCGAACAACAACTCCTCAGCTTTATTATATTACTTGTAGTATACTTAGATAATTCTCACTTACTATATATTCTATTAAATTTTCCATCTTATAAAGGTGAGCACCAAGCTTTAGGTTCTATCCTGGCGTTGCTTGTGATACTTAGTCGACGAGATCGACCACCATCAAATGATCTGTCAGCCTGCATGTCGCACTTAATCATAAAAACGTGGTTTTGCTCTACAAAGTAATGAGCCTGTGATAATATAATCGACCAATTCGACTTGTAAAGTATGTGGCATTTTACACTATACTTGGAGTTATGCCAGAATACGTGTAAAAGGCGTATCCGGTGTTAGTAACTGTTAGTCAGTGTTCGTCTTCGTAATAAACTTAAATATTGCTAAATGTGCACTACATAACTCTGATTCATCATTTAATGAACTGTGATAAATATTCGACTAGTCACGTATATTGTTCGTAATATAGGTAATTACTCATACGATATCGCTGTGCAAAGTTATAAGTTATTGTATTAAAATTTTATGTAACCTACTTACATTATTTATGTTTGGTTGTAGTTAAAAAATTGACACAAATGGAAAATTGTGTGTTCGATAGCTCATTTTGTATTGAACATTGGATTGGGCTTGGTTAATCTAAGGGGAATCTGTTTTTTTATAGGCAAATGAATTGCCATATATAATGTATCCTGATCTATTTATTTAATCTAAAAAGCCCTTGATAGAACAAGACCCCGATAAGACAGTAAACCAAACACGACAAAATCCTCGAAAAAGACAAAACCTCTTGATCTCGACAAAGACAAAAATAAATTTATTTTGACCCAAACCATTTTTCATTGTATCCAATACAAATAAATGCAAATACACTTTCATACCATGTACATTTTCTAAATAGCGACATCTAGTCTCGCGTTCTCGTGAACAATTACAGCTTTACTAATAACCCAGAAGTTATTGAGAATATAAAGTTTTTTAACAGTTTAAGGCTTTTAAGAATTTATTGGCATTACGTCGCTCAGAGTACTTACCTATATTTTTTGTCGCAATTTATTGATCGCAATAATAACGATTGATAACAAAGAGTTTAGTTCCGAAATGTTTCCTTTTGTTGGAATAATTAAAAAACAAAAATATTACAATTAAGAAATATAATATTGTCTGTTGACACTACTTTCTGCAATATTAATATAAAATTGTGACTTGTGACGAGTTTACAATAACTATGGAGAACTTACTACAATTTTTTATGATTGTGGCGAGTTTACTTTCAACGTATGGAATATGCAAAAGTAGGCGAAATTACTTTGTGGCGAATTAACATTAAGCCACATTATCCTGTTGATAAAAGGTGGTTTTTTGGTCACTGTTGGACTAAGTATATTTAAGCATACGTGGTCTATGACGCATATGTAAATATGTAGGTACACTACTGGTGCTGGATGACATTTGATGAAAAGTCCTTAAATGAATAATTCTCTGAAAATTGCATCTTTGAATATTGAAAATGCAGATTTTAAGTTGCTCTATTAATGTTTAATTTTTTCTCTGGGTTACATTATATATATTTTTTTAATTTTGCAATATTTTCAACAGAAATATAATGAAAGAAATCTAATAAACAATAAACTTACACCATAAACGACACTGCACACTTCGAATGATTTCTTAACTCCATTTGACGTCACAGAAGAAATGTTAACGGAAATACTTTCCCTATGTTACACTTCATTAGAGATGTAACCAATCATAATCGCTTTTAAGGATATCACTATGTCCGGAAAAACACATTTATTCCGTATTTCTATGGTAGGTATTTTTATCAGAGGATTTTACAAGATATACAACGTTATTTTTCTAGGTTCCACGGTCAACATATTGACATTTTTAACGCACGTAAATTTATAATCTATTTTTAATTATTGTGGAGAACCGATTGAAGAGAGAGAGAGAGAGAGAGAGAGAGAGAGAGAGAGAGAGAGAAATGAGCGCAGGGTATAGAACCCACGACCATAGAAAAAAAAAAGGAAGGTACGGACGAAGTTGCGCGTAAAAGAACAAACTATTAGTATCTGTGACCTATTATCTCACATATCAGTTTGAGAAAATAAGTGATGTAAGTATTGTATAATAAAAATAAGCAACATGTATAATTAAAATAGGAAACGACTTTATACGATATTCATTATATTTTTTTATGTCAACTCATCGGATCGAGATCAGTGAAATCTAAGAAAGTACACCATTCGAAATAAACGTGTTTCCCGTATATTACATTTTGGATAGGTAACAGTGTGCACCTAAAATAGCCAGATTGTACATTTGTGTAGGTAGTATAAACTAACCGTAAGCCCTGGTGAAGCTTGTTTTATTGATGCTTTCGATCTATTTATTAACGATGTTAGTATTCTTAGTTTAGTTTAGAACTACGAGAAACAAGTTGGCCGCACGTGCTATTTCAAGGCGATCTCACTCCGTTGTTTATAAATTGAAAAGTGTACGCAAAGATTCATACATTTCTAATTTTGAATTCTTAATAATAGGGGTTAAAGTATGAAATTGCCGTTTTATTGTAATAGGTACTTCGAATTGACATAGAACCTTCATGGTTTGAGATTTTTGAGTAAAACTTTTTTCATACGGTACCTATGTAGTTCTTCTTTTAAAAAATGTGCAACATTCGATTATCAACTTTCAGTTGTTTTTTTATTCAGCTTAGACTATCAATAAAATAAAAAAATATGAAAAATGGGTGTCTCATGATTTGACTGATCTGCAGAAAGAAACGCGTGTTGAAACTTGCGTTGCCTTGTTGAATCGATACAGAAATGAAGGAATATTGGATCGAATTGTGACATGTGATGAAAAATGGATTCTTTACGATAATCATAAGCGGAAAATGCAATGGCTGACCCCAGGTCAAACGCCGCAACAGTGTCTTAAAGCAAAGCTTACCAATAAAAAGGTAATGGTAACTGTTTGGTGGTCTCAGCGTGGTGTTATTCACTATAGCTTTCGCCGATCTGGTCAAGCAATAACGGCAGATGTCTACTGCGCCGAACTCCGAACAATGATAGCGAAATTAGCAGTGAAACAGCCCCGACTTATGAATCGATCTTCACCATTATTGCTCCATGATAACGCGAGACCTCATACAGCACGAGAAACCGTTTTAACTCTACAGGAACTGCAATTAGAAACCATTCGTCACCCTCCGTATTCGCCAGACCTTGCTCCAACGGACTACCATTTTTTTCGTGATTTGGACAATTTTCTGCGTGATAAAAAGTTTTCTTCTCAGGAGGCAGTGCAAAATGCTTTCACACAGTTTGTCGAATCTAGATCACCAGAGTTCTATCGCAAAGGCATAAATGAGCTTCCTATTAGATGGCAGCAATGTATAGATAATAATGGTAATTATTTTGATTAAATAAATATGTTAAATTAAAAAAAAAACGAATTTTTATTTTTCAGTACAAATCGGCAATTTCATACTTTAACCCCTAATACAACTACGGTCTAATTAAAATTTTTATTACTGCTTTCCTAATAGGTATATCCATAATTTCCTAATATATAATATTATCAAGGAGAAGATTGTATTTTTGTTTGTAATGAATAAATTCAAAAACTTTTAAAAACCGACCGACTTTTAAAAATTATTTTACCTATTGATAATATTATCAGCGAGTAACATAGACTATATTTTGTAAAGTTGTATCAGCTAGCATCAAATAAATAGACACACGCATTACCTTTGTGTAGTCTATTTTAGTACTTATGAAGTGTGTGTATATTTTTATTTTCGGAACAGATTCGAAGAAAAGCCGGCGGACTAATGCTTGGATGTATATTTTTACACCCTATTCAAGCTCATTTTTCAACCCCCACGCCACGCACACAACTTCCGATCCATTTTTACTCTTGATCACGATTCAGCGAATCAAATTTTCTATAAAATGAGCACATGTCTTTATTAATAGATCTGTTGATTTGTAATGTACAATATATTATTAAATTACATATTTATTTTTTAAATTATATAAATTAATAGCCTATTCCCAAAATGTCCTGCATGAAATACGCTTCAAAAACTCGAGAATGAGTAGACCGATTTTAATTCGGTTTTGAACATGCGAAAAGAGGGATAAACTGGGAAAGTTTGTATACATAGAAATTGAACCCTGGGCGAGCCAGGATACAAATAATCTTATACCGGGTTATAAATAATTTGTCACTTTTATTTATTTAAAAAAAAGTATATAATAATAAGCAGTGTCTAGTACCACACGCCGCAGCGAAACGTGACCAGGTTCAGCAAGTAGAACTTATAATGATGGTCACCATAGCAACGTTGACGTACCTATATAATGTATAAATATGAAGGCGTTTATATGCGCGACCCCTTTACCGCCGGCTTTCGTCATACTCCTTTGTATGTGGTAGTGATGTAACGAAAGTCGAATTTAAACATACGCGAATGTGAAAGCGAGATCCATTACAAGTATTCGCGAATACGAATGAGAATATTTTCTGATTTGGCACCGTTTCTGTTTGTTTAAACATAAATGAATAACGTTAGGAATATAAACGTTGAAAGGATTTCTCTGGCGAGTGGCGACTTTAAACCAAAGGTTTTTTTTTTATAAGCAACTCGTCTCGGTTTCGTGAGCATGCAAAGTTGACTATAGCGCGTTTAATCTGTAATATTAAATTGTTCAAGTTTTTTAAGGTTTAGGCACAACTCCTTTGAACTTGGTGCATTTTTGGAAGAACATTATATGAAAAAAAAAGCTCTTTAAAATTAATCTTTACTAACGGATATTATAAATACGAAAACCAGATCATCGTAAAATTTTGCATATACATTGTCATAGATGCAGAAGAAGATATAGAGGGTACCTATATCCAGAAAAAAGTACGGTTGTCTAGGGATCATTTAAAAATTATAATTAAAAAATTCTCATATTATTTTATCAACACATAAAAATAAAAATGTAAATTACCGATACAAAAATAGAAATTTCTATGTTAATGTGTATCGATAGTTATACGGGAAGACTGATAAAGTCGTGTAAGGCCACCTTTTGTTAGTTCAGCAAATAGTAAGTGGAAGGTGTGTTCTTCATAGATGCACTTGAAGCCTGTAAACTGTTTGGTAAATCGGCCGTCCTTGCTGATAAGCAAACGCCATTGTGTTTTACAATGAGCTCTTTTGTGTCATAATGGCGTAAGGCTATTTATCCTTTTTTATCATATGTGGAACTTATGATCCCCAGACAAAGTATGTGAATTTTAATGGTTTTTAAGTACAATTTTAGATGTAGATAGGATATTTTATAAAGGTACTCAAATATAAAGATTCTAAAGTTAATGTAATTAAGTATTTATTGTTTACGAGTTGTTTATACTTCTTTCCAATATTAATTTTGATAATTACCTATGATGTGTTAGAATTTGGGTAATATATTCCAAAATCAATGGTCAGAGCGCTTAAGTGAGTTTGTTTGTTTCGTTTTCACGCCTTAACTATTAAACGGATAATCATTACATTTTGCATACACGTTATCAGAACAGGTTATCAGATCCCGAAAGATCATCTAAAAATAAAAATAAAATCACTAAAGATTGAATAAAAGTTTAAGCAAAGGGGCACGGACGTAGTCGCGGTAGATTTTTCGATATTTCATTTACTTGCACGTTTCATGTAAGTATGCAAAGTTGCTTCTATGTTCGAATGCCTCCGAAACGATTGTTTCAATGGCAATGGTTTTTTAGATAAGTATAAACACAGCTTATCTATATCCTTCTAAGTGATTCCATCATGCTGTTCTATCTATAATACAAGCTTTTATTGTCAATATAAGAAACACCGTCTCATGTTTTGGTATTTCAAACTCTTCTTTTGTCCAGTCGAGGAAGATTTTCTTCAAACATGCGAGTTTACCACTTATTCGTGTGTACATATCCTTTCATTGAAAAACATCGTTTTGGAACGGTTGGTTATTGGGAACAACCTTTTTTCTTTGTTTCCTTTCGCTTTTGTGTCGATTGTCGACAGTTTATTGGGTTAATCGTGTTTGTTGACGTATTAATTAATCATCACAGACTGTTAGTATAGGTTGGTATGTTGTAACTAGGGAAAATTTCAAACAATTTGAATATTGCTAATAGTCTTGGCGACAGGGGTCCCACGACTTGGCGTCATGTCCCCGTAATTTTTTTAAATTTTCTTCTAAATAAATATAAACACAAATTTTTGTCGGTTTATGTATATCTATTGTATATTTATAAACAATGTGTATAATGTATTAATTATACATTTTTTTAGGTAAAACTGCGACTTCTTCCGCGTTGAAAAATAAAAAATACAACACCCCTAGAAAATATATAATAACGCCTGACACCTTTATGACTATGACGACGGTGACGCCGTCACAATTTTTTATATTAATAGATTTTTTTTTGGATGAATGGTACCTATGTTCTTTCCTGTTACCCTGACAACGTGTATGCAAAATTTCATGATGTCGCTTGAGTAGTTAAAGGGTAACAAGCAGACACATAGATTGAAAGACTTACTTTCACATTTATAATAATGGATTCGACGAAATATGGGACGGAATTTGTCGGTATAAGTATAACATTACATACATACACATATTGAAAAAAAAAAATGAATTGTTACGATACCCGAGTACTTAGCTGAATCAGTTGAAATTTCCAAACAATTTTTATTGTGTATAATAGGTACGCAATTCAGGTGTTCATGTATCCGCTCGTTCGTATATGATTTTTTGCATTGTTACTATGTTTTATGCGGTTGCATTGTTATGACGATATGATCGCAAGATTTCGCCGATTGTAAAGCCGACTCTCGACTCTGTCTCAATGCTGTTTTATTCCCATCGTTAAACAAGAAAGAAAACTGCGACAACCAACACTTTTATTGTCAACGTTTCCGACACATGAAAATATAAAATCATATGGTCTTGTTTGTAGCAATATTGTCGGATCGCGATCAGTAAGATGTTATTTATTATGTATGTCAGGACATGGTGTAGGTAATATGTAAACGGTTCATACTGTCATTTCTATTTTCTTGATTTTATTTCAAACTTTATTAATTTTAGGTTTTTTAAACGCAATATCAATATATGAAAAGTAGCTCACATCGAAATGGTCTAAATTTAGATCGAAAGAATAACGTAAAAATATGCCAACGTTTCCGTGTATGGTATTAGTTGTATGTAGGCCACGAGCAAACCTTTTCATATGAGTATGTCTCTTTCTGTATTAACATTTTTTGGCAAATATAGGGAATTAGAAATATTTAATATTTTTTATTATTAATTTAATATCCAAAGTATTTCAAGACTAGCTGTTGCACGCGACTTCGTCCGCGTATCTTTATAAAATATACCCTAGATTACTGGCTGATGATGTAGCTTTCTATAAGTGACGGAATTTTTAAAATAGTTCTAGTATTATAGATTTTGAGTTTATTCATTAAAAACAAAAATACAAACATACAAAATTACAAATCTTCTCTCTTTATAATATTAGTATAGAAAATAAAAAGCGGAGACTTGTAAAGATATGTGATATGTGCTATTAATACCGTAAAGAATGTAGAATATACGACATTTATGTAAATGGACACACACAGCTTTAATAGCTATCAACAAACAACAACGCTTAGCACTAATCTTGTAAGTTTATGAAAAGGACTTCCATGAATGGGAAATTCTAAAAAAAAGCGAAAGTCAAAAAAACATTGTATATTGTCCATTTAATTGTTAATGTGTTAATTGTACCAAAAAAAGATGAGATCAAATGGATAAATTTAGGTACTCCGAACGCGGGAAAAAGATAAACGCAATGAACCAATAAGATAAACTTTTGCGTCATCCGGTCACGTCTGTTGGAGAAACGTTGCGTTGATAAAGTCGCCAAATAATAAAACAATTATAAGTACACGTAAAACCTTTGCGTGCCGCGACGTATAGTCAATCAATATTGCACTCAGACCATACACGGGAACAAAGCGGCGATGTACTTGTGAAGTACTGAGTGCTGAATGAGTACGTGTTCGAAACAAACCTCCGTCGCACGCGCAGCCTCGAAAATATTATTTTTAGCTTACAGGAAGGTTCACCGGTCGTTTTCCTCGCTCACAATGTGAAGTATGTTCGCGTGTACAGTACAGTCGCACACAAAATTTATTGTATGCTCGTCTCAAATCCAAATGGCATTGACATAAATTGACAAATTCTTTTTTTACGATTATTTTGAACATATATACATACTCCCTTATTCGCCCAAGAAAAAACTTAAAAAGTAAGTAACTTAAAAAGTAAGTGAAAAATTATCTAACTGATGGTGAAAACCGCATCAAAATCCGTTACGTGGTTTAGGAGTAGTTAGTGGTCATACAGACAGACGCGGAAAGCGACTTAAATCATGCTATTGTATGTAAATATGTTTTTCTTACTTGTCCTTATCCTACTATGGTCGGCAGCGCACTTCACTTGCAGCACATGTGACGTTGCTTGTGTTATAGGCGACGGTAGCCACCTATCGTCAAGTTAGTGGACTATCAGCTGCCTGTCAATCTTAACACAGAAAAAAACTTCTTATTTTAAAACCAAAAATAGTCTTTTTTAAATGTACGGACACAAACTTACTACATATATGAAATAATATAATAAAAGTTATTAATTACCAACATATTATGTAAACGGTTATTATAATAAAGAGATATTCAGTACAAAATATTGAATAAATTAAAAAAAGTAGATGATTTTAATTGAATAAAGGTTTCTTTTGACTTGTTCTGGGTTAGGTAGGACCAATCGATTACATGGCCGACTGTACATGTGTATAATTTTTAACACAGAGAGATACACACGATGGGACTTTATTACATGCATCAGGATCGTGCTGAATATTTAATTAAATGAATCTAGTTTATCCATTATAATAAACGATTTATGTTAAGTCCTTTGTTTATTTTTCGATTTCCTTAAACAAACCCGTTTAACATTTTCATTAATATTCTCTAACCGTCAGGATTGCAGTGAATCATACGCAATCATCTGACGCTATTCTGTTTCATAGAGATACCTATATGCAATTTAATAGAATCTATTAGGAATATTTTCATACAAACCGTTAATTTCGGGACAATAAAAATACATATTTCCGTTTTACAATAATGAAATATAATATTTGAAATGCACAAACCGGCATATTTTTTTTTCTTTGACGGCAGTTCGTAATTTTAAAACTATTACAGAATTTGACTCGTTTGTCTACAAAAACTCTACACCAATATTTTAATGGTACCTACTTATAAAAATGTGTTTGTTGATATGCAGGCATAATTTCTGAAACTATAGAACTGACAAATAATAATTTATGGCCACGTGGGACTATCGGACAGATAACCATTAAGTGTCTAAGGACTCCATGGACGTCGGTAGGTGATTTCCGACACCTAAAAACACCCGCACCACTAGGAGGATATGGGGTAGGATAGGAGACAGGATGGAGATAGATTATTTCCATCTCACTTATTATTCACGCACTAAAACATTTAAGTAATACAAAATAAAATTAGTTAGGTAAATTAAAATTTAATTTACAGATATTAATAAAATTTAGTAGTACTCTGAAGCTAGCGTGAAGCTAGTAAAAAATTATTTCAAGGAATAAGCAAGTTCAATTAAACATTATCGTTCCGTTTGCAGGTTCACGAAGACGACGTTGTCGGGTTCGGCATTTCGAACAACGCAAAGTTCATGATGTCCTGCTCGTCTAAGACGGATATGGTTATATGGGATCTGAAGGGTCAACACCTGGACAGACTGGACACGTATCTGATGAGCACTCACTCGGCGAAGATATCGCCGTGCAGCCGTTTCGTTGTCGCCACGGGTTTCTCGCCCGACGTCAAAGTGATGGAGGTGTGTTTCACGAAAACCGGCGAGTTCAAGCAAGTGACGAAAGCGTTCGAGTTAAGCGGACACACGTCGGGTATATACGATGTCGAGTTCGATGTAGACACCTCTCATATCGTAACCATATCGAAGGATGGCACGTGGAAGCTGTATCACACGAAGAGTGAGTCTCTTAATTTGTTAATCTGTTAACATTAATTAAATTAATGTAAACAAATAAGATAAGCGCGTGGGCGTTTGACGTATTGTATAGTTCGGAGTAGATAAAACGGAGACTGCGTATAGATTTTAAGTTGGAAAATATGATAATTTATTTCGCATTAAAGTTATGTTGACGCCGTTGACGCGGATAATATTCCAGATCGGATCGAACCGGATGTTCTTGCGTAACACGTCAGTGAATATTATACTCTATCTATAAAGTGGAGTTTCGCATGGATTGGACGTTTGAGGATAACGCAGTTTACATTACGGAGGTTTCCAGTTAGCGGTGTGACGAGTGACGACAGAAGTTTCGTTTGAAATTGAAGTGTAATACGGATATCCCAATGTACCGAGTGTCTTCGTCCGCTAACGCTCTGCTATTAAACCATAATCGTCACTATCAGTTATCATTACGTAATAAATGTATTTACGCGTCGCCGTTTTGATATCAGAATCAATTAATTATTCGGTATACACATACACATTCATTGCGAGTACCGAATTAGTTTTAATAGAGTTTTGACATCTTATCGGGATGAAGTTGTTCATTTGTTCATACAGTTATTTCTCATAAGCTACTGGTAATTATTATATTCAACACGCATTTAGCTCAGCAGTCTTCTGTAATTACTGGAGCGTTTTTAGCAGTAGTTTTTTTTAAAGGGGCCATTTTGTTCATAGACGTAAATGCGTAAGTAAATGCACTACTTAAATAGTTAAAACACAATGATTCGTCAATTATTGCTTATCTATAATTTGAAAAACAGACCCTCTCTTAGGGGGCGTTCTAATTGGCCACGATAGTACGAGCAAACGATGCGTTTTCATCGAGATTAAACATACAACACAAGTCTCTTAAGAGTGTCCTAAACTCCTAATTGAAGCTCGCAAGTCATCGTGCGACCACAGAAAATGCTTAAAAATATCGTACGATGGAAAATGGTCGTGCGATCGTGCACATGACAATCCGCCATATTGGATTTGTTAATGACAAATACCGACTTTATGTATTAAAAAGTAGTCCCAGAATCCAGTCCCGAGTGCCTTGGTTCATCCTACTGAGTTGTGTCCCACAAAAAAATCCCACTACGTCCCAGTTTGTATGCCTCGTTTGTCTTCAAATAAATAGCTCAAATATGTCCCATTATAACCAATAAAAAAACTCAATTAGTGTCCCACATTAGTAGTCGTATCGGTGAAAACACGAAATTAACTTCATACAATAATTTCAATTATTCTACGCTACGCCTGATTTTGTACGCCAAATCTACGAACAATGAAAAACGTTTTGTGAATGAATTACCAACATGTGTGAAATATTTTTATTCCTTTCAATGAAAATTACTCGCCTAAAACGCATACTTGGATTTGTTTTTATTTTTTATTGACAAGTTTTAATTAAAATTATAAACTGTTGAGCCCAAACACGCCATATCTGCTATAAGTTGCTGAGGAGTTGGTTACTCCGCAGACTACTAGATGTTACAGCATCAGGTCAAGGTTACCATGTCATGGTGAGAAATAAAATAAAATATTTTTTAAATACCATCTCGATCACGTCATCTTTCAAACAAACAAAAAAGGATCTAAATTTCCGTTTGGGAGTTACGACTCCACACTGTATGTCTGTACACAGACATACACGTCAAACTTATCACACTCTGTTTTTGCGTCGGGCGTCGGGTTTTAAAACCAAAATCTGATGCGTTGAACATATTTATCTTGTACAAGAGCAGCTATAATTTCTCATCTGCGACGTTAGTAGTTGTTTTTGTCTCAGTTGCAAATTAAATACAGTGTTCGTCTAAGTGTTATTATACAGAGCTATTTATTCCTTGATGTTTTGTTATCTTTATATTTGATACCTACGTCATAGAGACAGGTTCATATATCTTCGAAGGTCGATTGGTAAAACGTAGTTTCTTTCGCGATGTTTTTTCTTTGGAAAAACAAGTTAAACATATTATTCTTTAATTTGATATTTATAGCAGGCTTAAAAAGAAAAGTATATCTATCAAAGTTATTGATAGATAAAACTTAGTGTTTAACTTAATTTTTTAAAGTGCTTAACTTTAGTAAGTAGAGTAAGTGTAGTTATATGGAAAATATAAACAAATATGTTTGTGTTAATATTTGTATTTCTTTAGATTTTATTTTACAAAATTATTACAATATCCTTCGACTTCTAAAAATTACAATCAATAAAATTAAGCCATGTTTGATGTATATCAGAGTACTAAAATGTATATTGTAATAAAACATTCGCGTTTGATTTCTAATTTCATATTTGAAATCGAGATGATTTATTTGTTCATATTGATTTCAGTTGATTACGCTCACGGCGAATCACCCCACTTGCTGATGAGCGCTCAATACACTACGAGTGCTAATCCGCCGCGAATCGCCCTCTCGCCGAATGCTGAAGTGATTGCTGTCTCTGTAGACTCGTCCATAGAATTCTACGACGCTCATACTGGAAAACTGTATGACACTGTGGAGAATTTGTATCTAGGTATGTTGGTTCAAAAATATGTTTCAGATCAATCTACTACAACTATGGATTTTGCGTCACAAATGCCAAAGCGGCACATAAGAAATACGCCTAAAACGGAATCATGGCGGAATCTTGTCTTCTTGCGTCTATAGTAAAAGGTAGTAACGGTAGCAAGTTATACTATTGATTTTAAACTCCAATATGTTGACATAAAGTCAGATTTTCTTTAAATGACAGATGACAATGTTCATGCTCTACGGCGTAGAGTCTACGCATATGTCATTTTTAAATATTCCATAAAGTTCGTAGTGTTTTGTACGGCATGCGAAATCCATAGTTGTAGTAGATTCATGGTTAATATTTGTTTTTGTTTTTATCTAAACGTTTTGGGGATTCAGAGAGGAATCACCTTATCGTTAAAAATTCCAAACGATATTTTCATTTAGGGAAAATGAATAATTTGCTTAATGGTACATACGATTAGACAATAACCGCCTCTGCAGGATATTTGTAAGAGTATCCTCAATTAAATTATTGTTACTTGTGTGTTTCCTATTAAGTGCGTGTGAATGTATTTGCCTCTTTTTATTCCTAATTCTATAAATTTGCGTTTTTTTAATTCCCAATCCTAATATCTTAATAATAAGAAAGTTTGTATGTTTGGATGTTTGTTCGTCAATAAAGCAAAAACGGCTGAACAGTTTGGAATGAAATTTGGCACACATATAGATTAATTATAAGATACTTTATATTCCGGAAAAATGTAAGGTACCTGTGGGATTTAAAAAAAAAACGAAGTATGAAGTCGCGGGCACAGCTATTTTCTAATATAATTACAATACCTAATTACGAAAAAAAAAATGTACAAAACAATATTACTCTTCAGTCTTTATAGCAATGTTACACTCGTGTACACTGAGAAATTTACTATCATTATCTTCTTATTAGCCATCTAACCGATTTCGATACGGTTTTCACTAATTGAAACAGCGATAAACGAGGAAAGCTTGTGTTTGGTTTTGTATAATTTGCAGAAAAAAAGTGCATCCATCCGAAGTTTGATATAAGTAGTAAATATCTAAAATCACGTTGCCATATTGCTAAGATCTTACAGCCTAATAACTTCTAATTTATTTTCATAAGCAGTACAAAAAAAGATCAAAACATTACGGGTTTTTATTAAACAAGGACCCCAGACTTCGAAACTATTTTAAATGTATTAAGTATCGTTGGTATTATCAGTGAGTGATTTCTGCGGTAAACCCACGAGGTTTTCTAATTGTACGAATTAATAATATATATCCTTATTTTCAATTTTCCTATTGTACTTATTTCGTTTTACTAAAACACTTTGTTATCGTCGATCATTTCGCAATTGAATTGTAAATTGGATGACTCATAGAAATCTCGAGATAAAGATATTTTAAAATGAACTCACACCGAGTCGGATGGGTTCAAAAGTCAATGCATCCCTTTTAAAACGTTGTGTAAGTTTTCTAATGGGATTTTGCTTCTATTGGTATTTTCTATTGGCTTCCCCTTTCCTCGGCTGTCCGAAAAACGCCTTGTTTATTTTATCAATAGATTCTGAATTTATCAAGGCACGTTTTTTTTAAGGAGGACGTTGGCCGTTTCTGATGTTTACAAACGTATTGGTTTGTAGGTATTTTAATAGGTGCGCGCTCCGAGGTTAATCGAAACTTTTAAATTATTGACGCCGACCTATTATAGCACAGCTATTGATCGAATGCATTAAATAATGACACCTTGGATGAAATAGCCAACTGCCAATTGAATACAAAAATAAATTAAAAACACCGGAAAAGCTGTCTATCCTTATCACAGACCTTAAAAACTAATGGATAAATTTAGAGGAATGCAAAAAATGGTTAATTTCTCATTTCCCCTGTTTTGCGTACTGGCCACAAACATAAGTTAAACCTATTAAAAAGACCGTTTTGAAATGTCTTTCTTATAGAATTTCATTTTTTATGGCATAATGGATCGCAAGACTTAAATTTTAATGATAACTTGATTAGAAATACGCTAAGGAGACTGGAAGCAGTCCGAAGAGCTAGAGAGGATTACTCAAAGTGCTTGTTATACATACCCTGTCTTAAGCATGTATAAAAAAAGAATAAAATGTTAAATACAAAAATGTTGCAATCTTTCTGTTTTTTTTTTCTTTCTTAATATGCTAATTTTCAGTTTCTTATTTTTTTTTTCACAATTTTGATTTTACAATGATAACTTAGTTGGTACAAACATCAATGATATTTTGTTTTATGCACACTGATGAATGTATATCATGTAGGTACATATACATGCCGTGTGTTATATCATCGATAAGTATTGATTGGCATGTTTATGTAACACTCAGATTGCTTGAATCTTGGATACATAACATCGTCCTCTAAAGCTTGTATGTTTACATAAGATGTCTGCCTTCAATTTCTTAGAAAAAGCCCTATAATCTTCACTGAATATCAACGCACAGCTATAAACTAATAAGTATAGAAAGCTAAAAATAAAGATTTATTTTATTACGTACCAGCGACCCGCTCCCGGCTTCGCCTGGAATGCAATTTTTTATGTACACAAACTTTCCTCGTTTATCCCTCTTTCTATTAGTGAAAACCATATCAAAATCTGTTGGGAGGCTAGCGGAGAAACAGACAGACGCGGACAGTTTCGACGACTTTGTTGCAAAATATTGGTTTTTTTTTTACTTAAAATTAAATTTTATTATTATATGATCATATAAATCTTCCGTAAAAAAATATCTAACTGAAGGCTACGAATAAATTAATATCTTGTTGGTGTAAAGTATATATAATATAAAGTATATTCATTGATATTAATTCGTATTCCAGGTCCAATTACCTATATGAAATTCGATCCGACAAGCGCGTATTTATACGTCGGCGGTGATCGAGTCGTAAGGGTACTGCACAACGTGTGCGGCTACTACACGTCAATAGGCAGATGCTCGAGATTGCTCGACTCTAAACAAACGTCGGCGACAGTCGAGCGACTCAAAAACACCATCAAGCAAAGCAAAACGATGTTGGCCAAATTTGGAAAGTAAAGCCAAATCTGGCGACACCGACTTGAAGATTGCATTTAATATTTTTTACAAATACCTAGTTGTTAGAAAACTACGTTTAATTAATATGTGTATGAATATGCATTTCACATGTTCAAAGTGAGTGTTAATCTCGCTAAGATAGATATGTGTTGCCGAAATGTTGTTTTTTTCACTTATAAAAAATAAATAAACTTTTCTTTTCTTTTAGAATGTTTTCTATGCTCATTTAAAAAAAAAATCCAAAAAAAATCAAGTTTTATTTGACTTTGTTAAAAGACTTGAAATTAGAACTTTTTTAAAATAAATAGCATGTATTAAAAAATTTAAAAACATATGAAAACATGTAGAATGCAGCGTAGATTTGAGTGTGTCTGTGTATGGGCATTAATGCCGTGAGAGTACTTGTATGATGAATGTGTATGAGTATATAAATGGACACGTCTTTAATAAAAAAAAGAAATGGTTAAATAATACTTTAAGCTGAATTCTATTATAAGAAAAACAGGGAACCGTTGAAGGGTAAAATTTGACCCGAAAGTTGTAAAATGATTTTAAATCAACGTTATCAATATATTTACATTCACATAAATTAGTAGTGACCGGTCTGGCGGCAGTAAACATCTGAAAAAACAGCAAGTGTGCTGTTGTGTCTCGGTGAGTGTTTAATGACTGCCGGAGTACATATCCGTATTTCTTATCTCTGATCCTTCATCCCACTGAGGTCTGCAGCGCACATGTCGTTACTTGTGTTAATAAGCAACGGTAGCCTGCCACATACCATCAAATGGACCGTCATTCACCTTGCCTGCCGCCCTATACGTGAAAAAAATATTCAATGTCTAACTTTTGATTTACCGCAGGGACTTTTTGAAAAAAAAAAATATAATAACGTCGGCAGACAGGTCGACGATCCACTTGATGGTAAGTGGCCACCGTCGCCTATAACACAAGCAATGCGACAGGTGCTGCAAGTGCGATGTCGACTATATTCGGATTAAGGATGAGGGATTGGGAAGGGATAGGGAAATGGGCTCTAAAACTACTATGGACTAAAAGTCCAAAAGTCTAAAAGTCTAAGGAAATGACAATTTAAAAAAAAATACAATACGTATTATTTTGATAAATTTCACTCCTAGGGTTAAACAAAATCGAACTAATTTCATTGTAATTTTATTACTGACTGAAATGTTACTTACGTTAAGGTAATGTGTTCTATCGTAAATGTCTGTAAGCAAATTGTAATTTTAAGATATTGATAATAGTATGTATATGTATCCATTGAATTGTCCTAATTTTCTTACAATAAATAAAATTATAATTAATTTAACCTGCGATGAAATTTCTTTATCTACCTACATGTTAAAGTGTGTAGGTACTGTATCTTTTCTACTGAGCGAATTTATCGATATATTTCGACATTTATGTAATTTATATATTTTTTATAAGGTAACTGATGCATTTACCTATTCTTCCTAGATTATAAGAAAGATTAAACGTAATTGTCATTTTATATTTCGCATCGCATTTGTATGCAGTGTTCACAGAATTAAATATTCTTTAAGATTTAATGAAATGTCAAAAAAAAATTGATGAATAAATGTGATCTTATTCTTGTTGGTTTTATTAAAATTAAAAACATTAAATTTTTGTTAATATAAATGTTTCATGTTTTTATAATTTATAACAATACTATAAGATCGATTTTGAAGTAATTTTTGAAATAAAGAAAAATGAGACAGGCAGCGCCATCTCTTAATAGGTTAAAGAATCATCTACATATTAACCAGAAGTTAGTCTAAGTATGTTCATCTATTTAAATGAATTAATTTTCAAAAATCACGAGAATGCATACTACATTAATATAAAAATATCCAGAATGTGGAAATAAACCTTGAGACCTGATAAATTTATTTTATAGGTATATTGTACTTCAAATAAAATTCATAGAAAGAGCTAATATGATATCATATTATAATAATAAGAACAGAGAAAATCTGTGCAATATGATACTATTTTATTTTTTTATGTAGGTATCCAAATATATTTAAAATATCGAATATTTATAGCACGGGTGGGTTATACAAATAAAACACATAAGTAACCTTTTCATAAGTTTAATTAAGTTTATCTTGCACAACAGTGACGTCATCGCCAGTACACTGATACACATTTTAAGTACAATTTCACAGCTTTTTATAACCATAATTTAGTTGGATGAGTTTATACAAATCAATTCCGTCAACAATCGTTTGAAATATGTGCTAATGCCAAAAATATTTCCCTCTTTTGTCCACAAAAACTTTCGATTATATTACATTAGGTATAATATATAAGCATAATTATGCTTTAGTAATGCCAAAAATACAATTATTTTATGTGAACACAACTAGATTAAACCGTTATATTTTATATTGCATATTGTTACAAAATCGATGTTGATATATCTAAAGATTTAAACAGAAAACGTGAAATCTATAAATGCGAGATAAACACTAGAGGGCTTGAAACAGTTTGTGACAACGCTATCATGTAATTTTGTTGTAACTAGTGTTAGCGTCTGCTATTTATGTCGACTGAAGTTGATTGAAAAGTGCTCTGTGAGGTTTCAAAAGAGGTGTTCATTCATTAAGATTCACTCATTCGTTCATTCATTCAATCTCATTCGATGGTAGGATATAAAAAGTTATACTGACGACTCACAGTATAACGAACGCGTTCGCGAAGAGAGGTCGATGTTGTATGATAATTAATGCACCCGAAGTAAATAGGGTGCTAACACTAGGAGTTAAAAGTATATATGAGATTCTCTAAGTAAATGTAAAATACAAATTATTTCAATAACTAGCGACAAAACAACTTGTCAGGTGATATCAGCCTCGTCCGGTTGCGATGATCGATTCGTCTTATAACTAAACATTAACCCTTTAACCGCTTGGTTTTGTAGTTGTCGTGCCCCTAGCGCTTGACTTGTAATTTCTTTTTTAGGAGAAAGCAACGCAATGATTTAAAAATAAAGATTATAGAAGTAGAGGAATTTGTCGTATATATACGGCTAGCGAAATGGACACGAAAATAATTCTAGGGTCGGCAGACTAAAACACATAAGTCAAAAATGGCAACTTTTCAGGAATTAAAAAAAACTTCATAAAATTTGAACCAAATAATATATATTTATTTAAATCATAACTTCGTTTAACACTAACAAGTTGTCATATAATTAAACACTTTTTTTAACTAAAAAAACACTAATTAAGCTTTTTGTACGACTTATGTGATAAGGCCGAACAAACTAATAACTGACTAACTAACTTAAGTTGACTTATGTCATAAGTAAAAATATTAATGAAATATAAAATAGACTTAAGTGTTAAATAACTACTACAATATTAAAAATAAAAACATGAAATTAACAACGAATTTAAAAATCGATTTCATATTCGTGATCAAATATGTCTGGGTCTGTATTTCGAATACTTGCATGTGTTGGCAAGGTTCTATAAAAGTCGTGAAATACTTCAGGTATTAAAGGAAATAAAGAGATGAGATCTTGTTTCTTTTCTTCTGATATTGGCAATGGATTGAGGGAACAAGTCGCGATATTTTCGGGTACACGACCACCTCGACGTTTTAAATTATATATTTTAAATGGCTCCTCCCGATCCAAGACGTTTTTGTATAAAATCATTCCAAAATCTTTTTCATAGCGTAACCACCTCTTTTCAAGCCATTTGAACTGTTGTCCTTCATTATCTTTATTCCTTAAGACTAGAGGTCCTTTTAAAAGAGAAGAAAAGTCAAAGAAATCTGTAGGTTTCATTTCGTATACCTCAAATTTATTGCTACTAGATTTTATAAGTTGAATCCAATCATGTGGATGGTAAATTTGTAAATTGGTTTTTTTCTTTTTTTTTTCAATAATACCGTGATCGGTATCTACTTCTAGGTGGCTATGCCCTGGAACCATGAACTTATGATCAATTTTTTCTAAATTTAAACTCTGTAGAGCCCATGTGAACATTGAGCTCACATGTGAATTGCGGTTTTGACCAGCACAAGTATCAGAATAGAATATTATATGCTTTACATTATTAGGTACATACGTCTGCAAATGTTTAAAAAGACAGGATGCGATTTGATTTGCACCTCGTGCTGCAACTGTTTCATACCAAATGTAGCAAACAGCTCTGCCTGTCTTGTTGTTGTGTACTGTTAAGTTGTAAGTCCACAACTGACGTTTGTAAAAAATAACTGAAGAAGTTAATGCTGGCGTTGGTAAACACTGTTGTAAGTCAAAAGTGTAGACAGCTATATTATCGTCATCTTTACACATAGAAGTATCTAAAGCCTTTTCAGAATAGGCCTGATCTCCCAAGATCTTGTGGTGTTCATGTTCACTAATAGTTATAGCTTTCACTTGTTCGTCTTGAGTGCACTGTATAGTCATACGGAATTTGTCACAAGTGAAGCATGTGTCGACTCTGGGCTTTTTAAAGGATAAGTTTAATTTATGAAATTCCTGCCTATAAACTTTTATAGAGGGTGGATTTTCATGTCCTTCGCGGTACAAATTATACATTGCTTGTATGGTTAAATGAGATGGCAAATATCTTTTTGATGTACTTTTTCTGGTGTAGTGACTTTCGTAGGATGGAAATGACAGGATATGCTGTTTAATTCCTTCACGAGTAGAATCTAATATTTTATGTTTTGGCACAAAGTTTATTCCACGCATATCGTCTGTTTGTGTACCAGCAGTCGAAGCTCTTTTTTTTAATGCGACTGTCTTTATGAAGTTGTCAGTTTCATTCAAAACCTTTAACAGACATCCTCGACAGATTGGCTCACGTTTTCCATGTATAACTACAGTATATTTGTAAGTTTTTGTTCTAAATTTTTGTTTATCAGGATCTGAGCTACGTAATCTCATTGTAGCTTTATCTTCAATTTCCATCAATGAGGCCATGTATGCTGATCTTTTAGAGTGTGAACCTAAACCCCAATATTCATTAAATATTGTCTGTCTATCATTTAGTAAAATACGTTCTTTACATTTCATCCTACAATGACCTAACTCGATCATTTTCCTGTCTGGAATCGGTTTACCTTTGAGAGTTTTATAAGACTTACCAAGGTTTCGTCTGACTTTCTTTTCTTGTTTTATGAATCGTAAGCTTGTTTTGGTAGATTTATCAGTGACATGTGTTTGATGAATATCTGTTTCGTCCTCACTTGAACTCGAAGGCGATTTTGAAAATGGCCGATAAGGTGGGTCCTGTACAGAATCATCACTGCAAAAATCCTGTTCTTGTGAAGCGTTAGAGTGCAATTGAAAAGATGTGGATGGTTGAGGCTCTAGTTCTGGCCCAGTTTTTTGAACTGATTGTGTATCTAAAAAGATATTAACATTAACTATAATTTATATCAAAAACATGAAATTTTAAATAAAAATTTAAAATTAATAATTACGAAACCAATTAGAAAATTATCGGTAACAGTTAAAATTAAAAATTTGAACTTATTATTTTTAACTGAAAGAGTTAAAATTAATATTTTTAGCAATAAAATATATTGATTTATATTACTCACCAGTATGATCGAATTCATCAGATGACTTTTTCTGTAATGCAAGATTCAATAATATTCGCCCTCTATTCATATCGTATACAGAAACAACGCAAAGTTTAAATACCACAATATGCTGTTAGGACTGCTCTTGTGTAACTAAACTCAATGTGTGACAAACTTTAATCTAAATACAAAACTTACCCTTTTGTTTATTGTAATAAATTATTTTTGTAAGTACCCACTTTATATTACAAAAAAGTTAGACACAACATACCACTTGAGTCCTTATAACATAAGTCAAACCGCCAATGGCATACGCTAAGCGGCTTCAATGTTCTTTTTCACTTAAGTCAAGTTATGTGATATAGTAAGTGCCGATCAACATCCAAAATGAGATTGTTGAAAAGGTTCTCATGATTCTTTATACACTTACAGTTCGGTTTGACTTATGTGCTTTAGTCCGGTAACGAGTCAATACACAAGCATTACTTTGCATACATAAAAAATATTGGCCCTTTTTTGACTTATGTGCTTTAGTCCGCCGACCCTAGAATTGCTCTGCTGGCTAAAAGATTAAGGTGTCGCTTTCTGAGCGTGGGAACTTAGTAATAGGCATTTGGGGGATTTTGTTGTCTGCAAATAACCGACGAACACAATATTTTAAAAAAAACCTTTATAGATGGTAACTATTGACATCTCAATTTTAAATGTACTTTATAGCTGTGATGTTAACCTGGTTAGTCAGTAATTACCTACAATAATTCAACCCGCGAAATGGTCATAATAAAATGGTTTGATATTGTCTCTATTAATGATATTTTAGGCTAGTTTGAGATTCAAATTTTGATAGGCAATTTTTCAAACGAGGTTTAGCTATAATTATTGTTACAAATTAGAGATTGTAGATAATAAATCAAACTGCGTTTCATTTTTATACGCCACTACTTGTATGGTCCGATTTTATTCTTTTGATAAAAAAGGTAAACAAATATTAAACAAACAAAGGTAACCCTGTTACCTTTTGTTATAACAATAACAAAAGGTAACAGGGTCACTGACCTGTTTTAGAGATGGGATTTGTACAATAGGCATATCAAAGAGAGTTGACTCAGTGAGTAACTCATTCTCAGCCATGGCAACACTGCATTTTGCACCTCCGTATAAACCAAAACCGAATAAAATATTATTATTAATAAGAATAATAAATAAAAACGAATTATTAGTTTAGTGGTAATTTTAAGTAATCTATTTTATTAATGCCATTTAATCAAAAATAATTTCATAAAGTGTTTTCGTCTACGGTTATGAATTATGATAAACTAAAACTTTAAAAATGTATATAGAATTGTGAACTTGATAATTTATGTACGAATCAAAACCTCATGTGACTCCAAATGACTTAGGTCGTGTACATGTCCCGTCTCTAAAACCATAGACAAAATCTCTGTGACGTCTATTGGTATTGTAGGTTATGTGACGATTTTATCGTTTTTTTTGCATTTTCCTCTGAAAATATGCAATAATTTTGGATACATATCGTAAAGAATATTATGTTTAGTGAGTGTAAGTGAATTCGTGTACATATGAATGTGTAATTAAGGTTAAAACTCGAAAACTATATGTCGGGAATTGTTTGTTTACCTTTTTTATCAAAAGAATAAATTCGGACCTTAATATGTTTTATATATGTACTATGTTTCGTACCTACAAAGAAATTGTCTTTATAATATGTTCATCGACAAGTGGCAGTGATTATGTTTCTGACTGTAACAATTAAACAAATCAATGAAAACTCCAACAAATCTTACAGCACTGATATTAACCATAAATTTTAATAATGTGTATATGCCACAAATTCAGCTTAAATGAGCAACCTAAATAAAAATTGTACATTGAAATTAAACCCTATATCTACATGTAAAATATTTATATTTAGTAGCAAATATTCTATATTACAGACCGGACAAGGCTGATTGGTTTAAATCACTGAGATATGTGCACAGGCTTCATAGAAATAGGTACTTAGTGTGATATTACAACAGTTAACAGCTTAGAAATAAAGAAACAGGAAATGCTAGATCAATTAATTAATTAATTAATTACCAACCTAATACGACTATTAATAATGAACACGCTATACATTCATCATTTTTGTTTACACTTCATTTCAAGATACTGGATCGATCGAATATCTAGGCGAAAATTATATTTGACAAACTATTTTTTTTTATTACTATTTAATTATTTCTGGGTATTGGTATACTTTTGTTTGATTTAACAACAGTGTATAAATAAAAGGGCACATAGCTATCGTTAAATTAATTATTTAACAACTTCATTGTAGAGGATTAATTTTAGATCGGTTAAAAATGACTAAAATTTGACTTGCAGCAACATTCTTATAACGTAATTGTTAGTTTAATATTTTGTCTAAGATTTACAGACTTTAATAAAATATAGTAAATACGACAAAAGTATACAATTTAAGGTACCCTCTAAAAAGTTAATTTTTTTTAGGTATTATAATAATCGTTCCAGTATCCGATGGTCTGTTGCAAATCTTCAATAAGCTATTCGCCTTACAATAATAGTAAATTAATAGATAATGGACAGAATTCAAAGCAAGGAACTTTAAACTTAGACTTGTGTAGGTCTTCCGTAAGAAAAACATCAACAAACGCAATTGTTATTACTGACGTTGGTAACATTTAATCGCTAATTTGCAATATCTAATGACATAACTCAAGAAACTTTAATAGATTACAAAACTAATTTAGTTAAAGATATCCGCTCAGCCGAATGTCTGTAATTAACTACAAAATGTTAGTTAACCTGATGGTTATACCATTTTATAGTTACTATCTCGATATGTACTGATCTACACTTATCAAAATATCATGTTAAAATGAAATTCTCACGGAAAAACTAAATCAACTTTATGTTATGCGATAAAAACTTCGCGTTTCTAGATTTAGCAAAAATAGCCTTGATTAGAAAATGAAGCGACAGGCGGTTTTGTTGACCTGTATCTTCAATCTAAAACAATACAATAAATTTTATAAAAATCACAAAAAATAAATTGAAATCAACTTATTTAGTAGTACATACATAACTCATAAGCAAAACACTCGTTAAAAAACACTAGAAAGTTTGAACCCACGGATATTGTGAAAACTACTTTTACGAAAAAATAGTACATTACTGCAGAGTCCGGGAAGTGACGGATTGCCGGACGAAGTGGTTTCAAGGCCGAGCTTTAGCGAGGCCTTGACAAAGAACTGAGTCCGGCAATCCTCATTCCGGTCGAGGCTGGTATAGTGCTTTTCTCAATAAATGTGAGGAAATAATCAAACACGTGATACAAAAAAAAAGTATAATATGAAAAAATTATTAAAAAATTAATTTAGGTAGGTACTGAAAAAAAGTCTGCTTTCCCACTTTTTTTATTTTAATGAGTGCAAAGAAAACAGCGCCATACAGCCCAGTCATCAAATGAGCATGCGCTCGCCGCGGCCTACTAGATTTCATCGGGCTGAGCAGCGGCCAGTAATCAATTAGTGCAAAGAAAACAGTGCCATACAGCCCAGTAATCAAATGACCGTGCGCTCGCCGCGGCCTACTAGATTTCATCGGGCTGAGCAGCGGTCAGTAATGAATTTTCATACAACATTCTTGACCTAGGCCGAGAAAGAAATGCATGAGCCAAGAATTACAAACTTCGCGGCTTGTTTTTAGTACAAGAATGCCTACATTTCCGAGCATGTTTGAGAAAAAAAATTTTCTTTTACTGTGACCTATGTTTTCTTCGAGTCTTGTATTTGAAGATTGTATTGTGACATTTATTTCAGTACCAATGAACGCCATTAAATTCTTATGATACTCTTTTTTACCAAATTTTAATTTTAACTCAGCGAGTCTACGATACAAAAGTTATTGGATATAATAAATGAGAATTACATTTCTCTTTAAGTAATTTTATAACTTTTAAACTAACAAAATAAGTAATATACCTGAAATATTATTAATCAATATAATAATCGTGGTTTACCAAGTCTCTGATGACTAGTTGACGGTACATTTACATTATATGTACAAATATACTTATTTGATGAACAGAAATAAAACAAATGCTTCTTCTAAAAAAACTACGACTAATTTTAGTTGACTAAAATTTTAAAAAAATGTTATTGAAATTATCCTCTTGTTGCTTTATTATTTTCGATACGAAATAACAGAGGCGACCCATTTTTTATTATATATAATTAAATTTGGCAATAAAAATTAACCAATAGCTTTGAAATTCTATTATACTCAAGTGTCTAAACTAGATTTTTACTCAACATATAGACGAAAATATTGTGATATCAATATCTATATTTTATTAGTTCACTTAAAAATAAAATAAAAGCGAATGCTTTTTCTGTCATGTAAAATCAAATAATGATGTCGCTACTTAAGGCGCTTGGAGTCGTCAGTGGCCTTAGTAAATCTCGATGTTTTGAATGAAAATGTTGATTGATTTAGATATATTATATTGTTTTTAAAGTACAACATATTCTTATTTTTTTAGCGTGTAAATATTTCCAATCACCGTAGGAGCAGTAGAGCACTCAAGCTTGGTTATTTTTTTATTTTTAAATATTGAAGTTTTGGTGATATTAAAAAAAATGGACCAAATATCATCTAAGTAAACTTTGATAATTCCCATATATATATTTTTCAAGCTTTTTGATCTAGTTATAAACAAGTAGTAAGTAGATTAAGAAAGTACCCATTTGACGGCATTAAGCGTCTTACGTAACATTTGTTTCAATAGTGTTAAAAAAAATTCGCATCTTTCTATTTATGTTCCTAGATATTATGTACCAGAGCTTATGAGGGAGTCAAATTGTAGGGAATTAAATTCTCTAAAAGAGCTTTATGATGCCATTATACAGCCCGTACATCAATTTCAAGACGAGCAAAAATTGATTTGATTTTGATTTTTCAACGATTACTCATAAACTGCTAACGTGAAAAATAATTAAAGCTCGGATTCAAAAACTAGAGACTTGAAGCTACAATTTTCTTTTTTAGTGAGCTCTTTACAACCATTTCTTTCGAAGTTACAGCCTGTTGAAAATCACCTAAAAATTTGTATTTTTTTTTCCAAAATCCCTTAATTTTGGCGACTAGTGTACGTATGTGCTAATGTTGTTAACTTGAATAAGCACTCCACGCAATAGACAGCAAAAGTCTAAAGTTTAAATTCGGTTTTAAACATACGAGTACTTAGTAGAAAAGAGACAGCACCAGCAACAACTATAGCGTGTTGTCTCGCTCTCTCCTTTCACAAATGTTATATTCTACTGATTCATTCAAAACTCTAACACAATTAATAATTCTAACAAAATGGAAGCGTTTGGTGTGATATGGTGTTATAGTTAACATTGAGCAAATTTTAATAATATGATTAGCAATCACACAAAATCTTTAATATGATTCAAAAGTGTAGACTTTAGCAATTTGTTGGCATGTAAAAACAAAAACATTCTCAAAAAAGAGTGACATGCATGGCCCATATAAAACTTTTTTTATTCAAAAACAATAAACAAAATGTCACTTTGCGTTGAAAAAATAATAATACACATATTGACACTGAATACATTTGAAGCCACTCCAATGTGCATATAGCCATGATAGTGTGTTTTTTTTTCTTAAATAACAATTAAAAAATTTCAAAATTTATATGTCACTTTGTGTGCATTAATTATTTTAGTGAACTAGGCATGTTTGTTCGCATACTACTATAAAATAAGGGTCCGTTAACACCAGAACTGCAACTTACTTTTTAATATAGCAATAGAATATAGCACTTATTCACTACACTAAAAGGTACTGTATACTTTTCAATTATTAATTATAGTTCAATTATACTTTTTTTTGTAGTAAATCTAATATATAAAATTCTCGTGTTCTTTGTTGGCAAACTCCTCCGAAACGGCTGGACCGATTTTGATGAAATTTTGTGTGCTTATCGGGTAGGTCTGAGAATCGGCCAACATCTATTTTCTATATCCGTGTGATATTTTTTTGTATGACAAAACAACGTTTGCCGGGTCAGCTAGTAAGTTACACTGGCCGGCAAAAGTCAGTTGAAACTACAAAATATCAGGAATAATAATAGGAAACGTGCATAAAGGTTTATTAAATTAAACCTAAACATACAAAAACATATTTCTTGTTCGATTATCTACACTTTCTGATACTTATTAAATATATAAAATTATTACAACTGAATTTATAATGAATTTTAGAAAATATTGAGTGCCAAAAGTTAGTTGAAATTACTTTAAATGTAGTAAAAAAATTTTTACATAATTCGTTAATATCGGGTGTGTCCTCCTTTGTTTTTCAATACAGCTAAGAGTCTTTTAGGCATCGATTCCACGAGTTTTTTTAAAATATTTGTCGGTACCTTTGCCCATTGTTCTAATAGAGACGCTTCAAAGTTAGTTTTATTTTTGCGTGCGGATTTGGGGATTCGACGATCCAATTCGTCCCATAAATGCTCGATGGGATTGAGGTCTGGCGACATCGAAGGCCAGTCAAGTACTTCGATGTTACTATCCGTCAAAAATTCTTTTGTTTTTTTAGCCGTGTGCTTCGGATCGTTATCGTGTTGAAAGATAAACTTTTTATCCAACCCCATGGCTCTTGCCGACTGTTTTAAATTTGCTTTTAATATGTCACAGTACACGAGTGCAGTCATTTTACCATTAATTATGTGCAATTTTCCCACACCATGCCAAGAAAAACATCCCCATACTACCACACCACCTCCGCCATGTTTTATAGTTGGTTGTAAATAGTCATCTCTGAATGGATTATCACCTACACGTCTCCAAATTACTTGTCTTCGATGATTTCCGAATATTTCAAACTTAGATTCATCACTGAAAATAACCCGCTTCCAAAAATCTATCGATTTATCCTTATATTTTAGAGCAAAGTTTAACCTTTGTTTTTTATGAATAGTTTTTAACAATGGTTTTTTTTTCGCAACAACACTTTCAAAGCCTGATGAGTGCAAACGTCTTCGTACCGTTCTTTCAGACACCTCAACACCCGTTATTTCAAGTTGTTCACAAATTTCTTGAGCTGTTATTATTGGATTTTTTTTACAAAGTTGTATGATGTACCGATCAGTTACAGAAGAAGTGACCTTCGGACGGCCAGAGCGCGGCTTATCTGCAAGTGTTGGCTCACATTTACTTTTTTGAACTATTTTTCTGACGCCTTCTGGGCTTATTTTATACAATCGTCCTACAGCACTGTAGTTTTTAAGTCTTTCATAATCACTTACAAGTTTTACTCTTTCAGCTACACTTAACTTCCGTCTTACAGGCATTTTATGAATAAAGATAAATACTTTTGATCGACTACGGAAATATTTTTCGATACAACTTCTTAAAATGACAATAATGATAATCGAGAGGCAAAATTACACAAGTCCATACACGTCTGATTGTGTCGAGAATTATATTTCAACTGACTTTTGGCAGCAACGATTGGTAGTTTTATTTATGTTGTGATGTTTTAAAAAAAAACGCGATAAGAATTTCGAAGAACCTACGCCGAATATTCTAGGGCAATGTAATATGATGCGATCGCTATGCTTTTGTTTATCGGAAGTCGAAATTAACAGGACAGATATTCGTTTGAATCCTATAAACATGGATTTCAACTGACTTTTGCCGGCCACCGTATATATTCTATTGATATATTAAAAAGTGAGTAGCGTTCTGGTGTGCACGGACCCTTATAGTTCATTTGAAAGAATGCACATGCCATGTTACTAACGCAAAGTTGGATAATAAATCATTATCATCAGACTTCTCGCTCACACTTAGAAGTTTTATGGATCTGTGCGTGTATTCATCGATATTCTGCTGCATAAAAAAAGAAAGTTATTAAGTACATTTATGACCCAATCTTTGCGTTTATAACGTGCTTACAGCTCGTTAGAATAACCATAGTCATGAGTAATAGACATGACACGATGTAATACGATATCTGTCGCCTACTTAGACTGCTAATAACTTGAACACGACTATAATTTGATGGAATTGATTTTTGTGATATACATATATTTTAAAAATAATAAATGCCATCATCACGAGACTAGTCAAAATGAGATTGAGAAGATCCAAAAAAAAAAGAGAAAATCAGATTCTTTATAATAATTGCCTTAAAATTACAAGCAAGCGTAAAAAAATAACAAAAAAAAAATTAAACAAATGTGGTTGTGCCACTTCAGTCGCAAAAATCCGAATAAAATGTCAAATTATCATGTATTTGACATCAAAACTTTTTTAAAAAAATTAGAAATAATAACTTTAAAACTTAAAACGAAATAAATACTGTAAGTACTACGAACTATAGTATATATAATAACATTATTGTATGACTTTGGTTCAAGTATCGTCCGCTCGCAGTCCGGGATTATGGCCAACAGTTCGTTACTCCGTTACAGTATTGGACTAGAATCAAATTCGTTTAATATTCGCCTTATGGCAGTTGCAATAATCCTCCACGACCCGTTCCCATCTGAAAAGATACCATAAGAACACTTAAGGTAAAGTGGAAATTATATTTTATAGTCCTTCATGTCACTCAAATATTTTTTAAATCAGATTGGTCTTTTTTATGTTAAACTCGACAGACAGGCTGATGGTCCACTTGATGGTAGGTGGCTACCGTCGCCTATAACAAAGCCTAGACTGGTGCTGCAAGTGCGCTGCCGACATTAGTGGGATTAAGAGGATATAAATTAGGAAGGGATAGGGAAATTGGCTCTGGCATCCTTACTCACTCAACGAAACAACTGCATACATGCTGTTATTTCACGATGGTCTTCTGTAAGAGGGTGTTTACTGTCGCCAGGCAGGTTGTTTCATGTATAAGAGACAAATAAGTTTAAAAAAAACACCAGGAAAACTTTTTTATGAAAAGTATACTTCTTGCACATAACAGATTTTGCACGTAATGAAAAATAAGTACCTGTTCACCAGTAGACATGCAGGCGCAGACAGTCGCCAGCGAGGTCGGCCAACAAAGCGCGGCGACGCGGCAGCAAGGCCAGGCCAGCCACGCGACGAGGCCGCCGCTCAGCCAACTCGCACGCGGCCGCCACTCGCCCGCTGCTCGTCTCCACGGCCAGCAAGGCCGCGCGACCGCGGACAGACCGCGCGCACACCACTAGCGTCTCGTCTCCGCTCTCCTCCGAACCCTCTTCCAGCGCCACGCCTCCGTACCCCCCGCGACCTGAAACGCCGATTAATAGATATAGACTATGTCATGTCGCGCAAGAAAGCGGTGGAAAGGCAGTGGGAAGAGAATCTCCCAAACTATTCGCCGGAAGAGGCTTGGGCGCAGGCGGCTAGCCTATGTCTGCCACCTTCCCCCTTGACCGGAACCTGGGCGGTAGTCTTAGGGAAGACTACAGCCCGTCGTGAGGTCCGCCAAGATGGCTGGCGTACCTCCGCTTTCGGGTACGCCGTGGTTCCGCCAGGGAGCACAGTCCTCCGTGTCACAGCATTGTCGGGACTCCGCCCATCTACGGCCATGCTAGAAAGTCGTTAGCCCATAGCCGGTAGGAGTCCGACATAACCCCGCAGTTTCCGCTTACCCAGCGTATCCACGATTACCCAGCGTTAAAAAATAGGTATAGTTTATTATAACAAAATCCACTGACATTCATCATCTAGATAAATATAGACTATACCTTTAGGTATAGGCGCTAGAGTGGACTTGAGATTCCCTTCTGTGTCGTAGACGCGCAGTGCGAGATCCGCCACTATGAGCAACTCCTCCGATAGCGCCAATCCGCCCACCAGACCCAGCTCGCCGCTTCCAACCTTAACAGGCATCAACACATTCTACCAATGCAAGAACAATTCCGCGAAAAGTTTGCAAGAAATTGAACGAAAAAGCTATTTTATTTAATACGTTTGAAAAATTGCAAGACAAAAGAACATCACCTCGCTTGTTACACGGTTATGTTCCTAAAATAATCTTATCTTTTATATATAAAAATCAATCGCCGTGTGTAATTCTCACAAAAACTCAAGAATGGCTAGACCGATTTTAATATGGTTTTCACTTATAAAAACGGGGAAAATTTGTATACATAAAAAAAATTGCAACCCGGGCAACATCGGGAGCGGGTCACTAATGTATATAAAAATCGATGTGTGTAAGCATGATCCATATCACATATACAATTGCGTCTCGCTCATTGCGTCGCAATCCCCTACAAATCAGTTCCCAAAATCGTTACGAGGCCGTTTTGTTGCAGTGACAAGGCCTACAACTTAAGAGATTTTTGTTGTTTCGCTGCCGCATCCGCATACGAATGCGTCGATGTACTAAGGGGGTACAGAAACCGAATTTGGGTTACCTCTCGCTCGATGTTGCCATGTTGGTCGAAGAGGAATACTGCGCGGGCGCCGTTGTCGGCGACGGCCAGTCGACGCGAGCGCGGTGCGGCCGCCACGCACACCGGCTCGACCAACCGCTCGGACCTCACCGTGCGCAGAGTCGCACCCTCGCTCGAAACCTATTATTTTATTAACACAAGGACTAACCTCACACCGAACACAATTTTCAATAAAATGAGCGCAACCTAATATCCTATCAATTAAGGTGCAATATTGCACAACACATTTTTGTAGCTTCTCGGAGATAATCGAACAGATTTAAAATTGAGTTTTTTTTTTTCAAAATACTGTGTAAAATATGAAAAAAAAAGTAGCCAATTAAAACTTTAATATAGCACTTAAGTAAATTAATAAGTTTAAAAACAAATGTTGTCGCTGAAAGTTTTTATTACTGTAACGAGAAAGGTTTTTTTTTGGTATATTTCTGTAAGGAGAATTTACTATTATTTTTTTCAGAAAATGGTATTTTTTGTATAAATCTGCCCAATTCAACCTTTTTTTAAATATAGTCTATTATGCACTGTATATTCATTTAAGTTTAAATTTAACTCTGAAGTCATATTAGGTGACAAAAACAGTACTTTTCAACTAAGTCCTCGCCTAGATACTATACGCTTAGATAGTTATTTTAAACTAGCAGTGTCCCGCGCTTTTGCACCTGCCGTTTATTGCACATTTGACTAATACTAGACAATGCTCAGTTCTCGTACCAACCGACCCTCCGCAACAACGAGACTGGAGCATTAAACTCTTGCAGGATAGGATTCTTTTTGTGATATAGCCTATAAGTTTTTACCTCTGTTAAGGTCCTAGTTCGCCAATTAACGGCAACAATGCCGTCAGCCGTCACCGCTATACCCGTACAACTCCGGCCGGACAAACCTGGAAAAGCCAAAATGCGATGTTTAGACTGTGTAGGATGGCTGACTGACCGCCCCATTAACACAAGCTCACCAAATAATATTTACGAGAAAATATTTTTCAAAACTGTTGAAAAATATTTTCTCGTTTTGCGACTTGGTTGCCTCAAAAGGCATTCATTTTGACACTATCGTTTTGGCAAGTTATAAGATCCAATAATAACTGAGTTAGGTAATAATCAACCCCTTTAAATACGTAAAATCATCGTAAAATAGACCTTACCTTCGTTTACAATATGAGACTTAAAAGCGAAAGTTTCATCATCCAGCACTTTAACTCTAGAGTTTCCAGCATCCAAAACATATATTTCTCTTCGTTTAGGACACCTGTAACAGTAAATTTCATGCGTCTCAATGTCAATAAAGTTATAAGTAGAGAAAGGGGCCATTTCATTTTTCACATACACTAAAAACATAATTGGGATAAATTAAGTAAAATAAACTGGAGGCCAATCTTTTTAATTATTCAATGGTCAGATAGACTAAGGACCTTCAATGATCAGACTAAGCACCTGAGGTAAATAATTTAAGTAACGCTTATGATATGATGCTCTTAAGTTCTGCCATCAAAGGTATCAGAAGACTGCTTTTGATTTTTGAACAAAACGCAAATGATAAGGCCTAACTAAAGTATAAAGAAGCCAAATCTGAGTCACTAAAGCTAATAAAATTCACTAGGGCAAGTCAACAAAAACTGTCTAGAGGCAAGTTCGTATAGTGTTTTACACTAGTAAGCATTAACATCATCATCTCAGCCGTGGGACGTCCACTGCTGAACATAGGCCTTCCCATAGTTTTCTAATAGAAACGGTCCTTATAGGTCGTCTGCCAACCTTGTGGGAGGACCTTGCCGGCTTATGTATCTTACGTCTACGGATCTCCACAGTCCTGATTCGATCTCGCGGTGTAACCCCGATGATCACCCTCTCCATAGCTCATTGAGCGACGTTGAGCTTTCTTACGAGGTCCATATTGTTAGAGACCATGTTTCAGCGCCATATGTCATCACTGGCAACACACACTTGTACGAAAACTTTTGTTTTAAGACAATGAGGAATTTAGGACGAGGATATATCTCTGAACTTCCCAGAACGATTGACCTCCTTCTCGAAGTTAGCTCTTTCCATTTGGACTGTTTGTCCCAAGTAGACGCATAGCAACAGTTAATACCTGGCCACGGCTACGGGCTGATTGAGCTGCTCCTTGCCAGTACCACGAGAGCCCCACAACAGCAGAGGTGCGGCCGTAGGCGCGACCGGAGCTCGTAAAGGCGAATCGCGTACTGCACGTGAGAAAACCAGCACACGCACGCACAGGGCGCCTGCGCTCCAGGCGCGCATTGTGATCCTGCAACAACCAGATGTTTTTACCAGCATCTCTACAAAGGTCACCTTGGTTGGATATTAGTTGCTGACCGCAGTGACATTTTCCATATGCAAGCAAGGCCACAACGCTGTGTGATTAAGCGGTCCCTAGACGATCACGCAGGATGACAGTGGACCATCTCCCCCTTCTCCCCTCATTGATCGAGATTATTAGTGAAAAAAAAAATGTGAATAACAAATGTGAACAATATGTTATGTAATAAATGGCCCACGAGGGTGGTGTATACCCCGTGGGTGGAGAAAATAATTTTAAAAAAATCAGCCATGTCTACCTGTAGAGTCCTGTATCGAGGTCGGTCACGGTACAGGGCAGAGGGTTGTCGTCAAGAGTGGCCACGGCAGTGACAGGGTCGCCCCCAGTGCGTCTCGCCTCGCCGTGATAGTCCACGGTGCGTAACACCACGCACGTCTCCAGCCCCGATACGCACGACGACTCTTCAATGAACACAAACGCACGCATCAACACCGCAATCGACAACATCTTATATTATAAGCCGGTGGAAATATCTTGGCACCTCGAAACAATGCAATACGCCGCAGTACAAAAAAGTTTATTTATATTACTAGCCGTTGCACGCGACTTCGTCCGCGTAACTTTATAAAATATAGCCTATGTTACTCGCTGATAATTTAGCTTTCTATAGGTGAAAGAATTTTTAAAATCAGTTCAGTAGTTTTGAGTTTATTCATTTCAAACAAAAATACAAGTCCTTTTCTCTTTATAATATTAGTATAGATAGTAGGATATATTTTGTCAGCCGTTATATATTTATTTATTTATTTTTACAAGTCGCAAGCACCAGCTAGTAGAATCATAATTTTTGACACACATCAAAATGTTCATACCCAATTGCAAAGTACACAATCCAGGGAACGTGGTGCTGGTCCGCACTCTGCCAAGTTCGGCGAGCGCTTCGGCGAACCGTTGGTGTGCGTCATTGTGCGCGAAGTCGACTGCCAGGAAAGCGTTCTCTCGAGGCTCGGCTAATGCGGCCGCGTCCCCTAGTCGGGCGCCCAATGCCGCCGCACGGCTGCTGACCTCCCGAACCTCGACTTGCTGCTGAAGCCCACTACACTCTGCTTCTACCTGCACATTACAATCGATGTGGAGAAATTACAAACTGGTAGAGATATTTTTCGAACAATGTGTGTTGCCAGTAGAAATGCGCCGAGTACAAGTATTACTGAGTACCGAGTTTCACACGGTTTTATGATTGTTTTCTGATAACGTCTTTGAAGAACAAAGGAACAGGCTGTTACCAGAACGTGCAGAAAGCAGAGTATTGAACGAGTACTCGGCCCATCTCTAGTTGCCAGTGATTTTTGAAAATTTTAACTTAATTTTAACTCCGGATCGCTAGTGGAATATAAAAAGATAGCTTGAAAAGCGGTATCACTATTTTTTTAGTTTATAATTTTTTTAGATATTACATCTTTTTACGAAAATATTGCATCAAAGTGCTCCACACAGATGTCGATATGAAAACTATGATACCTGTTATTTGTGATAGAAAAAAAAATACCTTTGACTTCTCAGCGTCTATCAGCTTCAGTTGTTCCTCAAGCAATTTTCTCTTGTGTGTTGCAGCGGCAGCCGCAGCTGACTTCAGCTCGCTGTGACGTTTGTCTAATGCAGCCTTTAATTCGGAAAAATGTTTATCGATTGCATCATTGGCCGCTGTGGCTGCTGCCTCCAATCTCCTTAATTCACTAGCCACCGCTTCCCTAGCGGATCCTAACTTACTTAGGCACTCGTTTGCTCTGTACAACAGTATTTCAGACATTCTTTTTAAAGCTATAGAGAACGGCACTACTGTATGATCGCAGGGCGTATCGCTGTGAGGTCCGTCGGCGCAATGACGACAGAACACACAATCGCAAGTCTCACAGAAAAGCAACTCTCTTCCAGGATGTGAACTGCATTGAGGTATCACTTCTCTTCTCTGTCTTGCCATTAAATCTAGCAATTGATTGACGAGAAACGAAGGTGGCAATGCTGGCACACCCCCGCGCGGTATTGTGATCAGTTCTCGACATATGGGACAACGAAAGCTGCCAGCATCTCTAGTTTGCGAAGCAGCTATACGAGTAAGGCAGTGCAAACAAACTGTATGAGAACACGGCAGAAGCTTAGGTGTATGCTCTCCACCATCGTAAGTGCCTGAAAATTAAATGTATCCTATTAACTAAATGAGAATTATTTTTGAAAAAGTATTTAAAACACGGTGCACAGGTGTCTTAATAAATATAAATTGCCAGTGTACTAACATAAACATGTGCCGCATGTGAGGAAACTCTCATTAAAGTCTTCGTAGTTGATGGAGACGGTCTCGACGAGCGTTGAACTCATACTCGCCATTCCGACACCAAGTCGTGAGCTGTTGTAATTGTATATAAATTATTTACACAATAAATATCAATAAGGTGTATCTGCAAACATCAGCACCATGTCATACAGTTCAAGCAATGACGGTTAAATTAAAAAATAATATTAACTATTTTATTACATTTACTACTTCACTGTCCTTATTTCTCAATAGGCGTTACTTAAGCGCTTTCAGCTCTCCATTGAAAAGGACAAGACTATATATAATGAAAAATAAATCGATGGTAAATAGATTCAACAATAAACTGAGTCATCCTAATAAATATTTAGATAGTAAAACAGTAAATACTGGTTTTGTCTCTTTTCTTCCAAGTACTATGGATACAAAAGCAATGAATAAAGTAAAAACTTGACACAATTGTAATTATATTCTAGTTTATGTGGAAATAATATTACAGAAACATAAGAATTGATGTGTGAATATATCAGGGAAACAAATTTTATGAAACTGTAAATAACATGACAATGTTACTGATATTTTTGGATCCATACACCTTTATGTAACTACGATCTAATACAGGTATGTATGTACATTATGGTATGACTTAATTAGCCATGAAAGAAAAGAAAAAATATTACAGAAAAACAAGGTTTGAGAAAATAATAACTAAGAGGTTAATAAATGAAACTATAAAAACATCGACAAACTGTTAATGTTGTGACTCAAATTTGATAATAGCAGGAAAATATCATTCAATAATGCAAGCAATATCACAGAATATTGAACATTTTATACGACTTCAAAGATAATAATAAAACAAGACAAATTAACCTTTATATATATCCTCAATGTGAAAATTTAAATTGTAGATGTAGACTAAGAATGTCATATTAAGCTCATTATATCATTCGTGATTCATACATTGTAGCAAATTGTGTTTGATTTATTTCAGTCAACAGACCAATATAGCATTGTTTGTAACAATAATTTTCTGCTAAACTATGGACAGAATTACCTTATCGTTTTTAGCAAATATTTTTAATACTTTCATTGTATTCCAGTATAAAAAGTATGTTTCAAATAACTACAATATCAGAACATATCATACTGAATTAAACACAAACACAACACTGATTACAAAAACAATTATGTAATTTAAATCGATCAAGAAAAGATAAATCAAGATTAATGATTTTAGCCATTGAATTCAGATTTATCTCATGTGGAATACAAATATGTGAGACATTATAATACACGCATACTTATTTTTAGCCGATCTGTTTACCATTGTTACGTCTTTTGAACAACCATAAAGGCATGACAACTAAGTGTTTATTAAAAATATTATAAATAATATATATTTTGCATTTTAATGCAAAATAATACTTATTTTTAATAACCAATGTTATATAAATATGTTCTTTTCATTACCAGAATTTGTTTCAAATTAGGAATTAAGTTTGGAAGAAAATTACAAAAGACAACTAAAATGAGTTGAGTATTATAGTTTAGACTTTTTAGAAATAAGAAGATGAGATTAATGAAAAGGATTGATGCAGGACAGGACATGTTTTGTTACAATTCTTGTATTAGGATTGTGAAAGAATGTTGAATGAAGATGATGATAGCTTAGTGCACAGATGTGGTAAGTAGTAGTACTGTTGTAGGTAACTAAAATTTTGATGTGCGCAAATGTGGTAAGCATACCATGTACTGGTTAGAATTAACTCCTAACCAGCTCAAATCAATTTAAATCAAAATCAAAATATTTATTCATCAATTAGGTTTCTCCAAGAAACTTATGATCGTCATGGAAAAAAAAAGACAAGATGATGACGATTATGAGAAGAAACCCTCAAAGCTCAAGCTTCACTAAATCGATTTTAAAATTTCTTAAAAATAAAATTATCCAATTTAAAATTTACTTTTTTGCACATATACCTCCATGCTCTAACTAAGCCATCAATACACACATTTAAAAATGAAATGCATGTCTCTTTTGAATTTTCAAGTCTCATATGAAGCTGTGAAGCTTATAATATAATAGGTAGGTATAGAAATGTAATGTAACTATAAAAAAATTGTGCATAATGAATAGTACATTGTTTTTAAAATAATTATAAGATAAATGAAAGTAATAACACAAGAAAAAGCTAGTACCAGAATAAAGAGGCAATGGACTTCAATCACATTTTGTAGTATGCAAATTTTGGACTTCTATCTACTTTTTTATTATATAAAGCAGATGACAAGTCTCTTTACTAAAAGAAATAGTGCAAAACTATAAAACGTACTCTTGGAATACTAAAACAAATACTTACAGAAAAGAGCAACAATACATGGACGTGATGTCAGGAACAAACCGAGGATATTATTTATTTAATATCTTTTAATTCATATTAATACATAAATTAAAGGAAATTATTTGTAACCAAGAAACTGTTAGGCTTGTGAGGGTAAACATTTATTAATGACAAAGATAAGAGATGAGGATGCATCAAATTAAGAATCTTCAGGCTTACATTTGTTTTACTATTTACTTTTTCACTGCAACATATACATATAAAATCTCGGATCTCCTCTTTCGTAATCGATCGATATGTAATACGAAAACTATATTCCTAACAAAGAAACATTTACACTACTGGAGTTTTCATTGATAATATAACATTAGTAATAAAGAAGGCGACATAACACTGAAATTAAATGGGTTTAAACATCATATTTAAATGTTACATGTTATTTAGTTATGTTTCAGTTCAGAATAACATATACAAAAAATCGAGTCCACAGCAACACCATTACCTTCCCAAAACACAACACATACAGGACCATAGACTATAATTAAAGCTTGCGAGCAGAACTGTCAAAATCAAACAACACAGAACCAGTAAACAGACCGCGGCGATTAATGCAATAATCAGATATAAAAAAAAATATATTTTTATAACCATTTGTAATATTGATAGGTTTAGTGAAATAAAAAAAAACCTTGGTTATTGCCACATTTTAATAAAGATTGTCTATTAGAAACTGCCTTTAAGTTTAAGAACATTCGCAATGTGTGTGAAACTATTTTACTCCCAATCATAATATCATAATCCCAATCATAATCATATCCAAAAATGGGAGAATCTTACTCATATTGCATTGCACTGTTAACAATTACTTAATGAAAACATTTGCAAACTATGAAACATTAAAACTATGCACCATGTTCTTCTCAAATATCTACCAATTAGGCACCTAGGTACCGGTTTTATTAAAAGAAAAAAGTGTAGGTAGGTACAGTAACATGAACATACGGAATTTGGAAGAATTTAAATATAAAAATTTATGAAATTATATAGGTACGGAAATGTGGCCTTAGGCCTAGAAACACTGTTTACATTTTACAAGGTCAAACTAATCAAGCACCCCAATCTGATTAGATCAGCGGACACTATTTTCGTCAGTGCCGAATGGTACAATTAGAGAAAAACACGATTTACAAGTTTTAACATTTCTTAATAACAATGTTTAAACTCATTTTACATAACAAAAATCAGTGCCCGTTGATGTTTATTGTGAACAAAAATGCTCATTGGTAGGTAATATTTCGTAAAAATTGTCATTTTCATTATTATCGGCCAGCGGACAATCGCTTGATACAATCATCATGCCCGCTAAACATTACACTAGTAATTCGATATCATGATCGACATATTACCTACCTATCATAATCGTGAGTAGTCACCTAGATAGTGGCGTCCAACCATTAGGTATATCGGAGTGGATGGACTCTCCTAATCCTAATGCACCTACCTAAGTATAGATCTCCAACAAATCTTGTCATCAAAAGAAAATCCGAGCACATCTATAGCTACGCTATTGAATACAATATTTCATTTACATAATATAAATTTAAATCGCTTTTCGCGTCTGTATATCCGCTAATCCAAGCCACGCATTTAACTACATCAAAATCAAATTAAAACCAGTTAAAATCTAACCATCAGTTAGTAATTAATATTATATAATGATAATTAGGTTTTATATATTATCTATAATATAAAAATGAATCCCTAAATGTGTTTCTAAGCGCAAAACTCGAGAACGGCTGGACCGATTTTAATTCTGTCTTCACTCATGGATAGAGGGATAATCAGGGAAGGTTTTTTACGTAAAAAAATGCACCCCGGGCACCTAGGCCGCTAGTGTATAATAAAAATTATACTTTTTTGGTACCTACTTAAGTAGAAAAAAAAAACAATATTTTGCAACTGTCCGCGGTCTGTTTCTCCGCTAACTACTTTTAAACCACCCAACGGATTTCAATTCTGTTTTCACTTATATAAACGAGAAAAAGTCGCTAGTCTATCCTAATATTATTAAGCTGGAGAGTTTGTTTGGTTGAACGCGTATATATCTGGAACTCCTGGTTCGAATTAAAAAATTCTTTTTGTGTTGGATAGTCCATTTATCGAGAAAGGCTTTAGGCCACTATATAAATTTTGAACGCGGACGAAGTCGCGGGCACCAGCTAGTAACGTACATATAAAATTGAGTATTGCCTTTTAACTTCCAGTATTCGATTTCGAGAAATATCAACTTCTGAACACCCGAAGCCGTTTGAATCAATACCGGGCCTCCCTTCTTTGCCTGTAATTGGAATTTTACATCATTTCCTACCAGTGATTGGTAATTGCAAAATTAAACAGTTTTTTCTTCCTTTAACTTTAAATTTAAATAAAATAAAAATTTTATTTACAGGAAAATTCAACATTTCAACTGACTTATTTACTTTGTCTGATTATTTTTATAAAAATTACGGACCAGTAGTTAAAATGACGGGGCTTTTCAATAGGCAAATGGTATTTTTGTTTGAACCGGAAATGTTCGATCAGGTAGTGAAACATTCATTTTTGTTTTCTAAATTTATTTTCGATGCGAAGAGAAGGCAAGCTGATGGTCCACTTGCTATTACTAGGTTGTGGCTATTAGATGACGGCGTATGTATATCTACTCATGCAACACTGAGAGGTAATGCAAGAGTGGTATCTGCCTTGACAAGATGAAAAGGTTATGGGAATTGACCCTGGCATCTTTTACTTAGGCTCTTGACATAGTCTCGACTGGTCTCGACACCCTCAACCGGCAATATTGCCCACGGGCGATATAGATACCGACAGGTTAATGTAGACCATGCGTAAGAGTGTAAGAGTCATCATCACTACTATACCAGAGGCCCTAGCCAAGAACCAAACCAATGCAAACGTTTTGTTGCGTTCTTACGAAACGAAAGAAATAAAGCCCCGGGTATTGATTGTTGTAACGCCCACATAAAATTTTGACCAATCACCAGGCTTTATTTCTTTCGTTTCGTAAGAACGCAACGAAACGTTTGCATTGGTTTGGTTCTTGGCTAGGGCCCTTGGGATAAAATCTCGCTGCAGGTTGTCATAAAAATTATATTTTGCACAGAAATGTGCACGCAGTGTCTATCGATAAACCGCTTCGAGTGACACATGCAGCGAGTACTTATATACGTTTATAGCAAGCGTATTTGCATAGAATATTTAATTTTGTAAGGAACTAATTATTTAAAGTTTAAATTTAAGTTAAAAACTGATTCAGGTATACAGAGCGGAGGATGCAACTCAAATGCCATTACGACCAGGATTCGACGTGTTTGTACACTACAGAAGTGAACTAAGGAAGGAGAGATTTAATGGGGTTTTTGGACTGACAACGGCGTAAGTTGTTTGCTTTTTGCCAGCTTATTCAGTCGACAGGCGGGCATGTCGTGTAGTGTGTTGAAACGGCATGAAACGGTGTGCACGCTATGGTGGTGCTGGTTTACCGTTTGGTTGGGCCGAGATAGAAATGTGAGTACACGCCAAAGTACTTTGGTAAAATTGACTATCGTACTGGTCGCTACGGTAGCCAAACGCGCACTGGTTTTAAAGCGTGCATTTAAACGTAAATCGAAAATGCACGAAAAGCATAAAAATGGTCGCGCGACGGTGTTCGGTTGCGTAGCTCCGAACATATTCCCAAGCATGAGATGAGATGATCTTAAAAATACAAAAACATCGAAAAAACAACTAGAAATAGTAAAATACAAATTAAAATGGTCATTGGTTAACTACATACGTCTTAATCTTATACAAAATGGATTCATAATTTTTTTTTTTTTTTTTAACATAGAGATAAATTAAACTATGGTATCGTCAATGGTCTTTTTCATAATTCTAACACTAGGCCAACGATTGGCCAGATTTTGTAATTTCACTGCACTTTCACTAGAGATGACTTCACTATTTTGCTCACCATCACACACAGCACTCAGCTGACACGGGTCAGCTGTACTCTGCTTTCGCGACACACACTTAGCGGTTACACTCGTTGAACATGGTGGCGGAGTGGGCCTTACCGACCCTTGTTGTTGATGTTCTCGTCGTCCAGAAGCTCTCGAACACTGACGGCAGCATCCCTTCCACCACAGCCAGGCTACTGCCACGCTCAAGGCTACGGCGACTAGGACGTAGCTGATGGCGTAATGGTGGATGTCATGTGAACTCAATTCGTCCCATTCCGCATTGTTCGATTTCACAAAAGTGATTTGTTGACCTAGATTCTCAAATAGTGTGCTTAGATTGGAGCCCTCTGGTAGAATGGTTTTCTCAGTTGGTAACTTTATGTTTATTAAGTGATTTATTTGATCAACTTTTGGGGCGTAAATGTCTGGCGTCAAAGTTACTGTATTGGATTGATGTTGCATGGAATAAAGTACGAAATCTTTCCCTTTTATTACGCATTTATGAGTCATACTAATGACCCCGGCTCGAGTCAGCTGTCGAGCAGTAACTTGATCGTCACATATAATTTTAATATTATACACGTCACAACAGAAATAAAGATATTGTGACGTCGTGTGTAGTTCTGTCCATTTATTTACACACATTGATTTTTCTGTCTTGCAATTTTGGTCAGGAGTATTTTTGTCACAAAAACTTTCGTCATTTTCTATAGTGAGTATTGGTTTGAGCAGTTGACACATATAAGATTCCTCTCGATAAAAACATGTGCTTAATTCGTGAATGGTTACGCTGAAGTAGGTATCTTTTTTAAGATTTACTGCTACATACTCAGATACGGGTACTATGGTGACCATATTGTTAAGAATTTGATGTGGAATGGGTAAAATTCGGTACAGTTGAAATTTCTCTAAACCGATGAGAGGAAATGTGACTTCAAATATAATGAACCTTTTGATTACTCTTGCCTTTACTTTGAGTAGTTGGTACATATTATAAAGCTCTGTCTCTATGTTGGTTATAGGCAAGGTGAGTTCGCCCAAACTTTGGCTATGTATGGTTTGAAGTTCTGCTTTCAGTTGCCTTGGTGTTAATAAATGCAGGCTAATTTGACCATGGTAAATATCTGTAATCGTATCTAACAGAGTTTCTTGTAACCGTTTTAAACTTTGCAATAAGTTGTTGCCAGCCATGGCAGATAATATGAAGTCTTGTATGTAGGACATATTGCTAATCTCCGACTGGACAACGTTAGTACTTTTTTCTAAACTAATTAGCTTTTGGTTAATGAGTTTGTGCTGTGTCTCAATGGTGGCCTCCATCTTTTTCATTAAATTAAATTCGGATTCTATCACGGACGTCTGGTTTTTCCACAAATTAGCTAAATGTTTATAATTAGATCGTATGGTTTCGATGTCCTTTGCGTATTGTTCCGCGAAACGAGAGTCTAATACCCCGAACAGGTCGTTCGCGAGATATCCGACACCGTTGATAAGACCCCGCTTGCGGCGACGCTGTCTATCGTGAACATTGAAATGCTGAGTCAGTAAAAGTTCATTATAGTATTCTAATTCAAGGTAATCGTGGTTTGCTTGCCGTATTATCATATTACAAAGCGATTGTTTTTCAATGGTGGTACACAATCTTTCCAAGTAATGTGTTATTTTATTATATGCCTCTATGCCGGCCCAATATGGTTCCATGTCGTAATAAACGACTAAATTCCATTTATCTCTGATGAGCTGTACCTTGGCTATTGGATCAAAGTACAGAGTTTGGTTAGAAGGAAATTGGTTGACGTTATGCAAACCATAAGATGGTAAAAAAATGGTCATGAAAAGCAATATAGAAGTGGCCACTGACATGAACTTTGGTCTCGTGGGACGTTTTCTTCTTTGCACTTCTGGTTCAGAGACACCACTTTGCTTGTTTGGTGAGTTATTTGGTTGTGTGTTGGATTGTGGTTGCGATGAGTCATCGGATGGGTTTATTGGTAATATTGACAGTTTAATAATAGGTCGTTTTAATATTCCATTTTTGGTTTTTAGAGTGACGACTCGTACTAAGCCATCGTTGCCTGGGTGCGTATCTAATACGCGCCCCATAAGCCACCTTCCTGGTGGCAAATTATCTTCATGGATAACAACAAGGTCACCCGTTGTAATATTTTTCTTGGTTTCCATCCATTTATTTCGTGCTGATAACTGAGTTAAATATTCGCAATTCCATAGGTCTTGAAATAGCTTGGTGATGAGATGCCACCTGGTTCTAGCATCTCGCTCGGTTTCAATGACAGTTAATCCCGGTCGTGCCGTCAAGAAATGAGCAGGTGTTAGATAATCAATATCATCAGGGTCTTCAGTCATAGCACACAGGGGCCGAGAATTAAGGCAAGCTTCTAATTTACTTAAGAGAGTCGTATACTCCTCGAATGTTAATTTTTGGACACCTATAACTTTCTTCAGATGCTGTTTAAGGCTCCTAACTGCCCTCTCCCAAAGTCCTCCGGCGTTTGGCCATGAAGGTGCATTAAAGTGCCATTCTATTTCCATTTCTGTGATTTCGGATAAGAAGTTTGTGTCAAATATTTCTTTAAGTTCAGTATACTCCTTTTGCAGTATCTTATTTGCCCCTACAAAGTTCGTTCCATTATCACTGTAAATATGACGTGGTGTTCCACGACGCGCAGCCATCCTGGTTAGTGCCGCCAAAAAAGCTGAACTGCTAAGGTCGGACACAAGCTCTATATGGACAGCTTTTGTAACCATACATACAAATATTGCTATGTATCCCTTGGTTGTTTTTATTCCCCGCCCTTTATTAGCTTTTACTTCTACAAAACCTGTGTAATCTACTCCACAATGGTAAAAGGGCTTCTCTGGGTTTACACGGGCTGTTGGTAAGTCACCCATAAGTTGGTACTGTCTTCTATGAGTTTGTTTTTCACATATTACGCACTTCCTAATAAATTTTTTGGTAGCCATATATCCCCCTATAATCCAATATTTTTGTCGTAAATTTGCTAAGGTTAGGCGAGCCCCACCATGAAAGGTTAGTTCATGAGCCTCTTGAATCAAAAGTGTAGTAAGGCGATGGTTGTGTGGTAAGATGATGGGATGCTTCATTTGCAAATTTATCTGTGCGTTTTTGAGTCTCCCACCTACACGCAAAATACCGTCTTGATCTAATATTGGGTTTAAATTTAAAATATTGCTTTTAGAGTGCACCTTTTTATGTTTTTGTAAATAATCGAGGTCGTTGGTAAATTCAGTGTGTTGTATGAATTTGATAACCAGTCGTTTTGCGCTTCGCAGCTCGTGTAAGGTGAGATAGGGTTGACGAACTTTTTTCTTGGTACTTGAAAAACGTAGTATCCATGCAATTATACGTATAGTTTTATTAATCGAAGAATATTTATTTAACAAGTTGTTTATTATGGTACTACTTGAATCTTCTTGGTTGATAACGACATATGATCGTTTTAAAACAGCTGGTTTAGTTTCTAAATTGGTTTCATATTGGATTTTATCGTTGATTGGTTCTTTGTGTAACGGCAGCCACTTTGGTCCTTGCCACCATAACTCATGGTCCTTTAATGTTTGGGTAGACACCCCTCGTGTTGCACAATCGGCGGGATTTTCATTGGTATTTATATACCGCCAACAGTCAGGTGGTATTATTTTGGTAATTAATTTCACTCTATTGGCAACGAATGCTTTCCATCGTGATGGGGGGCCTTGTAACCAACCCAAAACTGCAGTTGAGTCGCTCCAACAGAATAATTCGACGTTATGGTCAGAGAAGGAGGTTCGATGAACTTTATTCATAAGTTTTGATAATAATAGTGCGCCCATTAATTCTAGTCTAGGGACGGAAATAACTTTGTTTATGGGCGTCAATCGAGCCTTCGCCGCTACCAGCGTTACGGTTATGTCATTGTTTTTAATAATTTTACAATAAATTACACATGCGTACGATTTACTGGATGCGTCACAGAATCCATGTAATTCGACACTCTGGTTATGTTCACTTACACCTAGCCATCTCTTTACTTCTATGGTATTTATTTGTTGTAATTCTTGTCTTAACAGTGTCCATTTTCGACTGATTTCTTCTGGTAGCTTATCATCCCAGTCTAAATTCAACAGCCAAACTTTTTGGAAAAGCATTTTCATTGAAATGCTTATAGGTGTTAGCCAACCTAGAGGGTCAAACAGTTTTGATATGTCTGACAATAATGTTCTTTTGGTTGGTGTTATGTTTGACTGTGAGTCTATTTTCGAGTCAAAGATAAATATGTCTTTTAGAGGGTTCCACCCAAGCCCTAAAGTTTTGGTTGAATCTGATTGTTTAAATTCATATGGTTGTTGGTTGTATTGGTTCTCCCCTAAATCAGTTAAAAGTTCTGGTTCATTTGAGTTCCATTTTCTTAAATTGAAACCGCCCCTTTTTAATAAGGTTATTAGCTGGTTTCTTAACTTTTTTGCGTTCTCCATACTCTGACATCCTCCGCAGTAGTCATCCATATAAAAACACTCTTCTGAAATCTTTGCTGCTTCTGGAAAATTGTCTCTTTCGTCTTGTGCAAGCTGTTTTAAGCACATCATCGCTAAAAATGGAGCTGGTTTTGTACCATAAGTAACGGTTGTTAACTGAAATGAACGAATAGGTTGGTTAAGCGAGTCCCTCCAAAATATCTTTTGGTAAATCTGGTCATTCTGGTGTATCATAATCTGCCTATACATTTTTTCTATATCGGCTGTATAAGCAAATTTGTACGTTCGCCATTTCAATATAAGTTCTTGCAGGTCTTTTTGTAAATTAGGACCTCTATTCATAATATCATTCAAACTAACTCCCGATGTAGATTTTGAAGATGCATTGAAAACGACCCGTAATTTCGTGGTTGTTGAATCTGATCGATTAACTGCATGGTGAGGTAAATAATATTCAGAGGTCGCTTCTGCCTTTGATGGTATCATATGACTTAAATGTAAATATTCGTTCATAAAGTTTTTATATTCGGTTTTTATTTGTGTATCTTTTTCAAGTTTTCTTTCTAAGTTTCGGAATTGAGCTAACGCTTGGTGTTTGGTTGATCCTAATGTTTCTTTAAGATTCTGTTTGAATGGGAGCCGAACCTCATATTTTCCGTTTGGTAGGCGTTTCGTGGTATTTAAAAAATATTGTAGGCATTCCTGATCTTCATTTGACATTTCCATTTGATGATCAGTTATGTCTTCAGTTTCCCAAAATCTTTTTAAGTCATCTATATTTTGTAAGACTACGTTACAATTAAAAGTTGTAGTCATACAGCCACAAAGCAGCCAGCCTAACTGTGTCTGCTGGGCTATTGGTTCGTTTTCCGTATTTCCCCTACGGATACCTTCCAATAAAATTCTACTGTAAACTTCGGCTCCAAGAAGTAAGTCAATAGGTCTACTCTCATTAAATTCGGGATCCGCTAATTCTATGTTCTGAATGTGCGGATACGATGGTTTTATGAAAGTGGAGTTTGGTAAGTTTTTTATTAAATTATTCATGATAATAACGTTTGTTTTTAATCTGAAATTGTTATATAACGACCACAATTCAATTTCCCCTTTTCCTTTACAATGGTTTTCTTTTTCACCAACACCGAATATTTTCCCCTTACACTGGTATCTCTTTAAACCTAATCGTTGAGCGGCATTTTCAGTTATCAATGAAATTTGAGAACCCTGGTCTATTAAAGCTCTCATGGTAAGTTGCGTACCATCTTTTACTGTTACGTTAATCATGGCTGTGGACAACAAAATTTCGGATGTGTCATTCCATGAAGCGTGAGTTGAAGACGTACGAGCCTCTTGTTCCTTTTTTGGCAGATTGGGTACAAGTTTTGTTTTGTGTTTCAATGACGTAGTCTGTTCTGGTTTTATTAGTAATGCTTCGTGTAATAAAGTATTGTGTAATCCGAAGCACTTGCGGCATCGTTTATTAGAATTACAATGTTTATTAAAATGGTTAATTAGACAGTTTTTACAATACTTCAATTCATTTATTAAATTTAATTTCTGTTCGTCAGACATTCTTTGAAATATGACGCACTTCCATAAGCCGTGTTCTGAATTGCACAATGTACACGTAAACGGCTGTGACACATGTAACGATTTCATAACCTTTGTGTTATTATTAATGTTGTTATAATCTGGTTTATAGTTAATAGGATAATTATTAGGATGATTTCTTTGGTTAGAATAAGATTTTCTTTGAAAAGATTGATGTGGTTGAACGTTATTTCTCTGGTTGATGTTATCTTGTTTGCGACGTGAAGCTTCTAAAGCTGTAAATTTATCTTCTAAAAACTGTAAGAATTCTGTGAGAACAGGCATTTCTCTTGGTTGCCTTACTGACTCTATATATTGTGAAAATGAGTCACTGTCTAATTTTTGAGATAATAAGTGGACCAAAAGTGGGTCCCATGTGGTTATGTCAACACCCAAACTTGTAATGGCGTGAAGACTTTCTTTAGTGACATCATGTAATTTTTTGATGGCCGTCATTGATTGATGTTGCATATTGGGAAGACCTAACATGATGTTAATATGCGAAGTAAAAATTAATTTCTTATTGTCATATCTGTGGTTTAGAATCTCCCAACATACGTCATAGTTTTCGGAACTGATTTGAAGGTGGTGAATGAGACGCTCAGCTTCACCAGTAATTTTTCCTTTTAAATATTGCATTTTTTGGGCTTTAGACACCGAAGGATTTTTGTGAATCGTCTCATTGAACAAGTCTTTAAAGGACATCCACTGATGGAAGTTACCGCTGAAATTTGGTATATCCATTTGTGGTGTTGACTTCTCTCTATGAGACATGTTGCACATTTCATTATTGATCGATTTCTTTATCTGGTTGAATAACTGTTCGTGTTTGATAAACTCATTTTGGTACCACAAGTTTTCTTCATTGGACTCGCTTTCAATCTCCCAATGAAAGCTGTCGATTATCGACCACCTGGTTTGAAGAGAATGAAGAGCATCTTCGAATTCCCACTTGTTTTGCATCTGGTTCACGTTTATGGTGCCTACAGTGTGCATGAAGGCTTTGAAGTTAATAGTTTGCTTTTTAAGCATATTGTGTAATTGACTGCCAGACGCCGTGGTTTCATCTTGCTTTTGGGATAGTTCAGCACGCGATGAAGTTCCTTCTTCCTCCTCTGGTTTTTTAGGTTCTGATGTTAACTGTTTCATTGTGGTCGTAATTAATTTTTTAATGGTGAAATAGAGTTCTTCGGCTATGCCGAAACAACCCTTTTTAAAATAAATATGGTCATTCTGCTATCGCACACATTTTTTGGTGGTTGATTTCGTAGTCTTTCCAATAAGACTCTAAAAGTTCTAATTTACGGTTACAATAATCAATGGTTTTTCTATCTGGCCCATCTTTCTTGATGTTGGTTAGAAGCTTTTTTAAAGCTTCATAAATTTCAGTCTGGTTGAGGAAGTAATTTTCCATTTTGCTGAAATTTATTTACAATATGTATAAAAAAATATGGTTTGGTCTGACCTGGTTTTCTCCTTACGATGTAGCTCAGTAAAACACTGAAATGCAATGAAGACTGGTAATGTTCACTAACACTGGTTTAAATGCTCGAAGGACCATGAAACGGTGTGCACGCTATGGTGGTGCTGGTTTACCGTTTGGTTGGGCCGAGATAGAAATGTGAGTACACGCCAAAGTACTTTGGTAAAATTGACTATCGTACTGGTCGCTACGGTAGCCAAACGCGCACTGGTTTTAAAGCGTGCATTTAAACGTAAATCGAAAATGCACGAAAAGCATAAAAATGGTCGCGCGACGGTGTTCGGTTGCGTAGCTCCGAACATAGTGAAACATAAATAATAAATGTGAAAAGATAACAAATGCTGAGTAAGAGTTTGTTTATATAATATATATATTAATATTATAATGCCGAGTAAGACTTGCGGACCACGAAGCGTGCTTTTTTATTTTATTTTTTTCATTTTTCATTTCATCCCTTCTTGGTTTATGTTCAGTTCCATCTTCCTTGTCCGAACTGCTAAAAAGTGGAATTCTGCCTGCGTTTGTATTTCCTAAAACTACAACCTCGGGGTCTTTAAAACTAGGGTTTTTGGTAATGGGCATTTACTAGGTAAGCGTGGTCCACCTTCGGCCGCATCTGCACCTCACATCAGGTGAGGTTGTGATTAAGCGCTGCTTCATTGACCGTTTAATTAAAAAAAAAATTAAACAGATATCAAAGATGCTACCGCCGTAAATTGATACAACTTACACTTGCAGATTAGGTTCCCAATGGAGGGATTTTCGGACAAAAGTAAACCCGGCTTTATTAAAGCCAAAGCTAGTGAAACTCTACTCGCCAGGATTAGAGAAGATTTCTGAAGATATGGTCAATAGGTGAGTAATAAGTTCAAGTGACAATACACAAAATATTTACGATTTATAACAAATTTTTAGTATTCTTTTCGGGTTTTGAATATGTGTACAAAATAGAATACGGACCCACTCTATATTAATATAAGTATAATAGTCCAGTTAAATAATATAGAAGTTTTAGGAATCAATCTATTACAACTTGCGATTTTGCGTACTACAACTATGGATTACTACAACTATGAGCTATGGTTAATTCAAACTACAACTAAGTTCAGTCTTTAAATATACGTTATTTTTTAAGGATGTTTTTTGTTTCTATGCCCGAACATTTAAAAAAGTTTCTGATGATATTACATAGTAAATTATATTTATTCTGAATAAATCTAATTCTTTATTGCTTCTAGATTAATTAAGTTGAAAGACAGTGACATCGTGCGATCAGATTTGGATCAAGAAATGACGAAATGGTCTTTGGAGGCTGTAGCTTTAGTATGTTTGGGCGAAAGATTGGGATGCCTTCAAGATGACGACTTACCAGAAGACCATCCAGGGAAACTTTTAATTAAATGTGGAAAGGATATTTTTGATCTTTCGTTTAAATTAGAAACTACGCCCAACCCATGGCGGTATATTGCTACACCGAGCTACAATAAGCTGATTAAAACTTTTGACTTGCAGTGGGAGTAAGTACTATAATATAATCTGTCTAAACTAATATAGAAAAGGTGAAATGTTGAGGTGAAGGTGAATATTTGATTGAACGCGTTAAACTCTGGAACTAGCAGTCGAATCTAAAAATTATTTTTGCATTTAATAGGTCAATTTTTGGCTATAATATAATTATAATCACGCTATGACGGGTGACACTGCTAATTAATAAACACTCACAACTCTTTCTTATGCGCATTAGTCCTTCCTACTCTCACGAAATGATGTTCAATTTACGCCTAAAATTTTTCGATTTCGAGAAGTAAATGATGCTATATGCTCTCATAACTTTCGGACCCAGGTTCGATATTAATTTGCTTTATATTTTAAATCATTTTAACTTCTGAGATAGGAGACGATGTGTTCAACGCCATGCATTAGCAGTCTGCATACGATTGAATCATTTCGTCAAATGGTTTGGTCTCATAACGTCAGACTTTCAGTTGCTACAAGATCCCACCGATCGGCCTATATACCGACTCAGCATAGTCCTAGAATGAATTTAGATATTGGACTTTGAATTTATATATTAGAAAGAAAAAAGACAGTTATAATCGGTAAACGTTCTTTCATGAAGAATAGTTATTGTGAAATGCAAAATATTTAATTGTCGTTTTTTTTTTAAATATAGATATGGTACTAGTTCAAAAATAGTAAAAAAACATTGTACACGCAAAATAATATGAAATGAATCAAGAAAGAAATGCTCTTTTTTAGGATAAGTGAAATGTACATCAAAGAGGCAAAAAAGAAAATCAACGATCGGGGTTTTGATGTACCAGATGAGGATAAAAGTGTAATTGAGAAATTGTTGGCCATTGACGAAACTGTTGCAGTTATGATGGCCAATGAAATGTTGTTGGCAGGAATAGACACGGTAATTAATTTTTGTTAAAGTATTTATAGACAATTACTATTGATTTTTATTTATTATATATACTATTAGTTAATAACCATGGAGATTAGAGGTAAGGAGAACCAGCTCTATACTTGAGGCTGGGTATGTAGGCCACCAATGAATAGGAGGCGCTGCAGACGCAAAAACGGGGTGTTTTAAATTTGACGTGTACCTATGTGTATCTGTCTGTCTGTGGAATCGTACCTTCCAAACGGATGGGCCGAATTTGATCCGGAATTTTGTTTGAAAGATGACGTAATCAGGATTGTTCTTCGCTATAATTTATAAAAGGTCTGTTCAAGCATTTGAAGGCCATCATCCATTTCTAGTTGATTTCACTATTTTCCACATGTTCGATTGATGTGAAATTTGGTATACTGTTACTTCGGTGGTATTTCCATAACATTATAACCTTGATCTGATACTGCAACATCAAGTAGTCTGCGGGATACCCAACCCCTTAGCAACTTACAGCAGATAAAGCGTGTATAATTTTTAATCAGATTATAATTTTTAATTTAAGCCTTTTCAGTTTAAAACCCATGTAAGACGTAGTTTATACGTTATAGTTAAACGTTTGCATTGGTTTGGTCATTGGCTAGGGCCCCTGATCAGGAAGCGAAACGTCTCAAGTGTTTGCATTTTTAGACAGACAAATACACTACTGTAATTACATGTCAGTCTTAATGTAACACAAGTAAATCTGTGTCCTTTCAGGTCTCCTTCGCAACCCTTGGTCTCCTGTACCGTTTAGCATCGAATCCTAAAGTACAAGATAAATTGCGTGAAGAAATTAGGTCAGGCGACCCACAAAAGCGTTATCTAAAAGCTTGTCTGAAAGAGTCTCTACGCTTTTGGCCTGCTGTTTCAGCAAATTTAAGACAAACTAGTAAGGATCATATCGTCGGTGGCTATCTCATACCTAAAGGAGTAAGTTTATTTGTTTCATTTAATCAAAAATACCGTGGCTCATAACTATCAATATTTTTGAGTGGTTAAGGCAAGCCCAGGTTTGATTCCCGCAATGCCAACTTTGAAAATTAACTTCAAAGTTGGCTTTGGTCTGGATTTGGAAAGTTTCTCAGTCATTTGAGCAGCCCATCTGGCGGCAGTTACCACCACCTTACAGAAGATCATCCTAAAATAACAGTATGTATGCTGTTGTGTTTCGGCATGTTTCGGTGAGTAAGTGAGGGATGCCAGAGCCCATTCCCCTATCCCTTTGCAAACCCTCATCCTCAATTCTATTATGTTCGGCAGAGCACTTGCAGCACCTGTGGTGGTGTTGCTTGTGTTATAGGCGACGGTAGCTTTCCATCAAGTGGACCGTCAGCTTGTCTGTCACCTTAACATAAAAAAAAAACAATATAAATAATTATTCTCATTGTTAATTTTATTTCAGATTCATGTAATAGCGCCAAACCAATATCTTTCGTCACTTGAAAAATACTATCCAAGATCACAAGAATATATTCCCGAACGGTGGCTAGTGAACAAAACAGACCCATTGTTCTATGGAAACGCTCATCCCATGGTCACGCTACCTTTTGGTTTCGGGATAAGATCGTGTATAGGACGAAGAATTGCCGAATTAGAAATCGAAACTTTGATAACACATTTAATTGACAAAGTCAAGATAAGTTGGGATGGTCCGCCTTTGGAACTCAAAAATCACGTGATGAATTCATATAAAAAACCATTCCATTTTAAATTTGAAACTCCCAACTAAATATATATGTATATTTGTTATGATAAGATATCGTCGATGTCAAACCAAAATCTACTACTTTTGAGATATCGACAAAAAAGTTCTCTTGAAAATTTTTATATGAAGGTTTATTAAAAAAAATATATATTTGAAACTTAGGGTAAACTTATTTGTCTTTTAAACATAAAAATTAAATAGTTTATTTATTATTTTGATAATAGAGTAACTTTTGTACGAAACAGATTTTGGTTTTACAACATTATGAGTTTAAGGCAAAATTTATAAGGAAACACATAACTTTAAAAAAAAAAACTGTACAAATTTTATTAGAAAATTCCTCATGATATAATATATTTAAAGTAGGCAATAATGCCCACATCATTTTCATAAAAATAAAAGTATGTTTTCAAAATAACTATAGGTATTTTTTACTATAAAATTGAATACATATAAAGATAGTTACTTAGATATTGCATTTATATTTCTAAAGATTTTCTATCTTATAATAAAAGAATCATCACACCATTTATAACCTGAGAATACAATTTATATGATACTTGATTTGTTGAATTTGTCTACGCCCTGAATAGCAGAATAACTATTAAAAAATTGTGAATAAGATTCATTTTCTCATACATTTTGTATGGAACAGGTATTTATTCTGAGGCGGTACGAAGTTCGTCGGGTCAGCTACTTTTAATATATTCATAACAGTTCCAGGATTAATATTATACATATTTTTAATTATTCATTGAATTGATGCACTAACTTTACAACAAATAAAAATTATCTTACACTTTACCTATTGTGGTTTCCTATACTTTGCTTGTACCCATACTCTGTACATTTTCAACATTTTCCCCCTGTTCACTTGAAGTCTTCTGTCTATTAAATTTTGTTCCTCTACAAATCCATTGGATGTGAAAAGTTGTTTTAAATCGTCCTGTGTAAAGAAATATACGAATGTTTTATCGCCACGTACATATGTATTTTCATTGACAGCACGACCCTTTTTGAATCTTAGTTGAGCCAAATCGTATCTGCCATAGTCTCTCAGTAAAACAACGCCACCGGGCTTCAAATATTTGTATATACACTTGATTAATGCAGGCATTCTGTAAAAATCAAAATTATTCATAAATATAGTGAAGATTTTACACACACACACATTTATTACACACTAAACTATTAAGAAGTTAATAAAAATATATGTATGTGAAATAGTAGCCTTATTATTAATGTATGATATGAAATACAATATGTACAGTAAAGCTGAGGCTTTTGGCTCTTCATTTTAGTAATATCATAGAGGGAAATAGTGCTAAGTACCATTTTATCTATGGTAATATGCATATAGGTAGGTAATTAGTTCAGTAGGTATGTATATTGTTTATCTGTCTGTATACTATACCAAAGGATTTAACAACACTAAATAGGTACTTGATATTTTTTAGTTTTTCTTAGATTTGGTTGAAGTGAGAGATTTAAAAATAAATATTCTAAACTAATATTATAAAGAGAGAAGATTAATAAATAAATTCAAAAAACTACTGGACCAATTATAAAAATTATTTCACTTATAGAAAGCTATGTTATCAGCGAGTAACATAGGCTATATTTTATAGTTACGCGGTTTTATAGTTAGTATTTTATATAAGTCAGTATTTTATAGAACAGCTTATACATAATAATTTATGAGTGTCAAATGGAAAAACTGTATAATTTTTTTTGCACCTAATACTAAATAGTTCTTAATAATACAGATTGTTATAACACATGTAATGATAGTGCATACTCACTTGTGAAAATCAATAGCAGATAAAGCAAATATAAGCAAGACTCTGTCTAAAGAGTTCTCTTCAAAGGGAACATCCCATTCCTCTGTAGTAGATGCGTCCATTACAAACGCATGGCATCTCTTTTCATCATATAGTGGATTCTCCTTCACAATTTCTATAGCTTTTGATGAAAAGTCACAAGCATAAACAAACAGGTTTGGATCTTGACTGTACTCTAATATGGGAAAAACAGTGTTGCCAACTCCACAGCCAATCTCAAATATATACCTTTTCTTTGTGTTTTCAAACTTTTCTGTTTCATTCTTATTTAAACTATTGTCAGGTGCTAAATCAGGAAACTCGGTGAAGAGCCAATGGCGATCTTTGAAAAACCTGAAACAGTTTGAAGTACAACTCTTTGAAATACAACAGTAGAAAAAGTTTCTATTCTTTAGTATTTGCGGGCTGTTCGCAAGATTGATGCAGACTTTTAAGGAATGAGAGCTAAGACCATCTAGAACAGGGTTCCCCAAACTATTTTGGACAAGTGACCCCTTTTCAACAATGAACTGTTACCTCAGACCCCCATGGTCAAATTACCTACTTTTAAGACCAACCCCCTTATTCATAATGGTCCGCTAACTTAAAGCAGCTATCTATCTTAGTCTATCTTTAGTTTTTTCCTATTGGTACAAAATACCTAGGTACTAAGGTGCCAATTAGAAAACTTTGCACTTGGTTAAGTGAGTGAAGTTGATTTCATTTTCTCGTCAAAATTTAACAAAATAAAAAGACAATCCAATTCAGTAAATATCAAGTTTAATTTATAATTATTACAAATTAATACATAAAGCATCTTAAGTTGGTAGGAAATTATATTTTAAAAACTATTAATTCGCAAAGAGAAAATAAAACATTCAGTGCGATGGATGAACCTGGTGACTATCTACCAATCTAGCTACATCCGGTTCAATATTAGTGAGTTGCAGCCTTAAATCTCCACGTTCGTTGATTTTCAAACGGTTTCTTTGTTTTGTCAAAATGTTTGTTACCACACTGAAGCTTTTTTCAACTAGATATGATGATGGAAAAGCGATAAGGTATTTTTCAGCAATGTTCCACAATGTAGGATACTGTGTTTCAATTTTGCGTTGCAACCAGAACTTCTGATAGCCTTGGTTGAACTTTTGCTTAAGCTCTTCGTCTGTGCTGATGGTAATCAACTCTTCTTGCATTATCACATTGGCTTCTTCTATGGCTGTGGTGTTATACGGATTTATTATCCATTGAGGAATTTGTAAATTTAAAAGATCATCAAACCTCTCCGTAAAATCCTTGTGTAATGCGTCCAAGTGAGTAACATATAATAAAATGTCATCATCTTGAAGCATTTTTGGTAATTTTGACAAATGCGGAAACTGCGAATATTCTTTTCTGCCTAAATTTTGTTTATAAAGAACTAGTTTACCCACGAAGGCCGATATTATTGATTTTGTTTTAATCAAGTTAAGATCATCACCCTGTAGTTGCAAATTAACTTTGTTGAACATTCCAAAGATATCAGTCAAGTAATAAATATCTGTTTTACAATTGTTCAGATTTTCTTTCAAATTCGGATCTTTTTCTTGTAAAAACTCCAACACAGATTCAAAAAGGGCTGAAAATCTTTCTAAGCAAGAGCCTCTTGATAGCCAGCGAACTTCAGTGTGCAGAAGTAACCGAGTAAAGACTTCGTCGTTTTCGTCACATAGTTGAGCAAATAACCGAGAGTTCAAAGAATTGCTTCGAATCTTGTTGATAGCATTTATTACATATTGTAAAGACTTATGCAATCTAGGACTCAGCTTTTTTGCTGCTAAATGCTGCCTGTGAATCACACAGTGAATAACCAGTACATCAGGCAGTTGTCGCTTTAAGTGAGCTATAAAGCCACGATGACGACCAACCATAGACGGTGCACCATCAGTCGCAACAGAAACAATATTCTTCCATGGAATAGCTTTATCAGTAAAAAAATGTTCCACGGCCTGAAAAATCGATTCTCCTCTAGTATCAGTCTCTAAATATGCAGCAAAAATCAGTTCTTGGCACATATTTTCATCTTTGATAAATCGAACATATCCTAACAATAGAGCTTCATTGCCGGGTAATGTAGACTCGTCCAACTGGAGAGAGAATCTGCGGGTCTGTAAGAACTTGCATAAAATGTTTTCCACATCGCGTCCCATCTCATCTATGCGTCTCTGAACGGTGTTGTTGCTCAAAGGTATTCTCTTTAAAATATCATGTGCGGGTTTGTGCAATACATTGTTAAGGACCTCCGCAATGACTGGTAAGATAAGCTGCTCTCCAATTGTATGGGGTTTCCCCGACTTCGCTATTAGTAAAGATATATTATAGGACGCTCGTAAACCATCATTGTCTCGAATAGATGATGACGCAAACATCGATCCTATGGATGGCCTTTTGTCTAGTTTTTCTTTCAGTGCTTGAAAATATGACAAGGGCTTACTTTTTTTGTTAGCATGTACTCTTGATAAGTGGTCATCCATTTTTGAAGGCTTCATGGCATCGTTACTAAATACTTTTTCACATATGAGACACATCGGGAAGTGTTGATTTGATGGAGATGCAATAAATCCGAACTTCAAGTAGTCCAAACTGTATTGTCTGCATTTTTTTTTCGTGTCCGCCATCATAAAACTTTCAGTAATTCTGCAAACAAAAAAATAAGGAACCTAAATAAAAAACAATAATAAACTGTTAAATTTGCACACTATCTTATTTTTATCACACTCAGTTAATGGATTCTTGTTAAGTATTACTGACTTACTCTTTGATAAACTTTGATACCTATATTGGGAAGTAACTACAGTAGGTAATTAGGTATAGAAACTTCGTATTAGGTAATTAGGTAGAATAAGAACGAAAACCAAAGACTTAAGTGTTAGTAATTTTTACAAATACAATTATACATACCTATTTAAAATATGTTGTATGTTGTGTTTAACACTTTTTCAGTCACTTTACTTCACTTAATTTAGCTTTGTAATAAGTTTGTAATCTCTTGAAATAAATGAGTACTTAGCTATATGAGTTTTTATCGTTCAAGCTCCAACGAATTTCAAAACGCAAATGAACTTTCAACCTAAATGCAAGCTCGTTAAATAGTAAAATATCAGGAACATGTTTGGACTTGATCATGAATTCGTTCGTCTTAATTCGCGTAAAGCCGCTATCACACTATTCAATTTGAACGATTCCAATTTAGGAAATCGGAAGGTGTGATCGCAGTTAGAACAGATTGGATTCAATTAAGAGTTTATCCATTTTCAACTCTATATCTTCGATTTAGAAATCAATTTAGCGTAGTGTGATCACGAGCTCACTACTTAGATTCCTAAATAGGAATCGTTCAAATTGAATAGTGTGATAAGCACTTTATCGTCAAATAGAGAGCAAGTCAAAACGCCGCTGAAAGACGTACGCTCCAACTCAATCTTGCACAAACTTGTCCACATAGACTTGCCGAGTTTTTCATCTTGTACGAACTTGAAACTTTACATTCCTGGAACATTATTTCCTACAAAAATATTAATTATTCTTAGTACACGTAACACAACATAAACAATACAGTAACTACCTACTTACCTATCTTGAAAGTTTTAAATAAGAACTTGTGTTAATATAATAGGGGTCGATTTTTAGACCTCGTCGACCCCCAAAATCACTTTTCGTTTATGTCGACCCCTAGGAAACCGATATCGACCCCAAGGGGTCGATATCGACCACTTTGGGAATCCCTGATCTAGAACATTTACTATTCATAATCTATACTATTCTGTAGATTTTGTACTGAAGATTCATATTCTACACTGAAGATTTTGTATAATCTATACTAGATTATAAGAAATCAGTGTTTGATGATTGTGATCTATTATATGAAAATTGCTTTCTTAATTTTTATATGTTAACTGTTAAGTTGTAATATTACTTACCACTCTTGAATAGTGGTAATGTTACAAATTTATGTATTTAAAGGCAATGATTAAAACACACTCACATGAAGCTTAAAGGTAAATATTGAATAAAAATACCTATTTTGATGAATATCATAAAAATCGTCCCAATGTTTAGCAGCATTAACTTCTAAAGCTTTGAGTTCTTCTTTAGTAAATGTGATTTCAGAGTTTTGTTCTACTTTTTCTTTTGCAATTTTCTCCTGTTCTTCATCCCACTGAACATTATCCCTAAAAGTAAACAAAACTATTAAGAGTACCTATTTATGAATATGAGTATGAGTTAAGTATTATTTTATCGATGGTATGAGGCATTGAAAACGCACATGTTTCAAATGTTTTAAAAATATTTCTGTATTTTTCAATTTAAGAGATTATTGGAAACTGCACCTACCATGCATTGTGCTTGAAGACATCGTCAGAATTTTCTAAATATCTGGTACCAAACTGAGGTCTCTTTTCTGGGATATCATCCATTTTTGTATAATTTATAGAGACGAACGGTCAACTATAACATACTTTATACGTTTTATTTAAAAATTATTTACAATAAGTTGAAAATTCCTTGACTAGCATTTTCAAGCAATATGTGAATATCAGTGAATATTGTGATTGTGAAATTATCACGTTTTTGTTTTATTTATAAGTTATTGTGATGTGCGAGGATTGTGACAGTGACAGCTAAAATATATCCATAGACTATTAAATTAAATGTGACAATGACACTAATCAACGGGATATTTATTACTCTATAAAAAGAGTAAATCTCTTAGTATCCTATTCCCGTACTAGATGGCACTAAGCAATTGATCTGTTTACTTACACTTCGCGGCAAGTTTCCTACTAAGTATAACTTGATTTATAAATATCCCCCCTAGGTGGGCCATGAACTTGTCGTGGTGGGGTGGGGCGCCAGGAACTGGCGAGGGGACCAAGAAGGCCCACACCGGTGTGCTCCGAGCGGGCTCCGCTTGCGGAGCTCGTGGCGGAGCACACAGTTGTAACGTTGACATTTACTGGCAGATAATGGCCGTTCACGAAATGAGCCGAAATGCCATTATACGTAAAGAAGAAGAAGAAGATTTATAAATAATATTGAAGGTTATCTAATTGTATTCAATGCTTTAATATTTATAATTGCAAGAATAAATTATTTTGACAAAAATATTTAGAATTTAGAATTATTTTTCATTTGATACGGTTTATTTTAAAGAATTTTTACTTAAAAAATATATGTATAAAGTAACATGATTCTAAAGTTTAGTGAAAAAAGATTAATTTGTCACTTACTTATAAATTTAATGTGGTCAGGTACAGTCAGGTCTTTTAGTTTTCATTCATTTATTTATCAAGTCGTAAGCAAAGCAAACAACCGACAGACGTTTGAAATGAAATTTTGACATTACTGTTAATTGCTCTGGTGCAAGCAAATTACCAACCTTTTCTTACCCCGATTGTACAAATTCATATAAGGGCGTTATGTTATCATACTAGCGGTTTGCGAACGGCTTCGGGACGGAGCGGGCGCGCAGCGAATACGTTGCGGGGGCGCAATGAAATCACTGCGAATAGCGAACGTGGACGCCATTTTGTACACACTCGTTCAAACGCTAATGATTAACCGATTTATAATATTAAAGAATTACCTACTAGTAATAATAATCTCTGTGTATTTAATGTTAAAAACATGCCTTATAGTAATTACGAGCCTTCAGGTGACACTGATAATCTCAATAATGTCTTCATATCTTAAGTCAATTTGTACCAATTTTATCAATTAGGTTTCTCCAAGAGACGCAGGTAGGACCGAATTTTTTTTATTCGTTTGTTAAACAGCATAAAGTAGTCGCTCTCTGCCAATTGATAATGGATCCTCCCAAATTCGTCGATGCTTTCGTTTTCGTCTCCTGCGTCTTCGAAGTAACAAAAGCAACAGCAGTGTTTCCTCGTCGGAATCCATTTTATCACTGACTGTATTTTACGTCATAAACTCGCTGCAAACACGCGACGAAAACGTTGCGTATTCGCCACGCTTCCGCAACGTCCTCGCTTTGCAGCTTTGCGGCCGCGACGTGTTTGCGACGCATTCGCTGCGCGCCCGCTCTGCCCCGAAGCCCTTCGCAAACCACTAGTATGATAACGCCCTAATGCTCTATTTCTGGAACCAATTGCCAACAGCGGCCACACCTTTTAGGATGCGGGTTAGGAAACCTCGGTATAGGTAGGAGAAGTAAAGGGCTGTTTCGTCTTCAACTTTGCGCTTGCAATGTTGTAATTTAACTGCAATGTTCCTATGAATTGCTGTACCAAAAAGTCATAACTGTGACAATGTTTATTAATATACGTACCTATTTCTTGGTTGACCGAGAGATGGCGCCGCCGTAGGTCTCAATTTATTATGACATTAATATACTAACCTGCTTGTCAGTATACCTAGAGTTACCTATGTATGCGATCAATTGTGAAAACGCAGGAAATTGGAATAAATATATACAATTTACTGGTTTGAAGTCTTTTTAATCGAAAAATTAATATGGAATAATCAAACTGATAAAAACAAACTAAATTGACGAGACTTTATGTCCTATATATTTGTGCACATAGTAGGTAATTTAGCTTGAAGCAAATAGTTTAACCAGCTAAACTGTGTGAGAGTATCCAACCTGTCGCAAGCGCTTGCAGGTATCAAGTGACAGTACCAAAATCGGCTCCATAACTTGCACGGAGCTTTCCAAGTTACCAACCAACATTTGCACACTAGATACAAACTATTGTAGCGACGCTGTTTAATTTTTTTTTTTTTTTTTGTTATAATATCATATCTGCAATCAGTCCTCCTTGACTATAATCAGATTGGTTTATTTATCTGGTATCGCGTGTCGAGCGCTTCCTCCAACGAGGATAGCCGCTCATCTGCTCGGTTCAGCTACAATCTGCTATGCAGCCTCATTATGTCGTGCCTTTTGAGACGGTTCAAATATTTTTGTTGCATCAACTGGACTGCCAGCTCATTTGGATGACGCGACAGTCGCTCTTTGTAGTTTTTGGCAGTTGAGCGAATTTCCTCTTTCACCGTGCTCATGCGCAGGTAATTATGTATCTCTGAGTTTGTTACAAACCAGTGAGCATTGCTTATGGTTCTCAATATCATATTCTGCAGGCGTTGGAGCATCGAGATATTTGTATTACTGGCACTACCCCACAGTTGTATTCCATAGAGCCAAATTGGCTTCAGGCAGGATTTATAAATTAAAAGTTTGTTATCTATGGATAGTTTACTGTTTCGACCGAGTAGCCAAAGCAGATGTTTGTATTTAATATTAAGTTCCTCTCTTTTAGTCTTAATGTGGTTCTTCCATGTCAGGCGCCGATCCAAATGCATTCCCAGGTATTTTACACTGTTTGCATGGGGTAGAGTGGTTGTCCCTAGCTCCACCGATGGGCAGTTTCCCTTTCTTAGGGTGAAAGTAACTTGTGTGGATTTTGAAGTGCTAGCTTTGATTTTCCATTTTCTTAGCCATTTGTTTATCTCATGGAGCCCTTGCTGCAGAGTATTTGATGCAGCAATTGGGTTCTTATTCCGCGCCATGATAGCCGTATCATCAGCATACGTTGCAGTGGTCAAATCTGGCAATGTAGGAAGGTCTGCCGTAAAGATGGTATACAATATAGGTCCCAGGACCGAACCCTGTGGTACTCCCGCTTTTATTGTGTAAAAGGTAGAGGTTGATCCTGCCTCCTTCACCTGGAATAGCCTGTCAGTCAGATATGATCTCATCAACATATGGAAACTATGTGGTAAGCTTTCCTTTATTTTAAGCAAGAGACCATTGTGCCACACTTTGTCAAATGCCTGCTGAATATCGAGGAATACTGATGAACAATATTCTTTTTGTTCCAAGGCTATTCTGATTGTATTACAGACTCTGTGAACCTGTTCTACTGTAGAGTGATGCTGTCGGAACCCAAATTGGTGGTCCGGTATTATTTTATTCTCTACTAGTAATGGTAAAAGTCTGCATAGCAAGATTTTTTCTAACAATTTTGACAGTACTGGCAACAAACTGATTGGTCTGTAAGAGGTAACATCGCTAGTAGGTTTTCCTGCTTTGTGGATCATCATTATCTGTGACACTTTCCATATTCTGGGAAAGTACTGCACCCTGAGGACTCCATTAAAGAGAATAGTTATAAATGTTAAGGCTTTTTTTGGTAACTCTTTTAGGATCTCCTTGGTGATCAGGTCAAAGCCTGGTGCTTTTTTGTCCTTTAGTTCCTTGATTGCTTTAGCTACTTCTCGCACAGAGATAGGTTGCGGAGGCAGCGACATTTGATATGCTTGGTTCAAAGCTGCATTTACCTGTATGTCGGATTCCACATCGCTGGTCTCATTCGGAGTAAACACACAATGCAGGTGTTCAGCGAAAACATCAGCCTTCTCCTGGGCTGTTCTGGCCCAGACATTGTTAGTCTTCTTTATAGGTGGTATTGCTATTTGTGGTCTATCATAAGCCTTCGTGAATTTCCACAATGAATAATTTGTAGCCGGCGTGGCAGACAATGTTTCCAGCCTTGACTGCAAAGTGTCATCACGCCAATCACGAATCAAGCACTTCAATTCTCGTATAGCCTTATTTAATGCAGTTTTATCTATTCTGCATCTACCCTGTTGCCAGATTCGACGTAGTCTGCGTTTCTCCAATATCTTATGTCTGATCTCTAGGGGATAGTTTTCTGGGTGACACGAGGGTTCCGTGGGTGGCGTACATCTCCAGCAGGATTCCTGTATCAAAGCGGTTAGGTGTTTTGCCATGTCCTCAATATCTTCCGGAGTCTTAACCCTAACCTTCAAGTCAACACCCTCATCAACTAGCTCTCTGAATGTTGCCCAGTCGGTTTTCTTGTTGCATAATGTGTTCATATTTGCTTTGTCAATTAAGAGGGTGCTTAAGCTCAAAATAACGGGTGTGTGATCCGAACAGGTATCCAGGCAAGATTCCGCTTTAGTATAATGTTTGGAGAAACCCTTAAGAATAAAAAAATCTAACAGATCTGGAATTTTTTTAGGGTCTGAGGGCCAATAAGTTGGTTCACAAGTTGATATTGCTGTAAGTCCATTTGCATCTATGCACGACTTCAGTTGTCGCCCTCTTGTGGTAGTGAGCCTGGACCCCCAGCTCGTATGTTTGGCATTCCAGTCTCCCCCCGAGACAAAACGTTTACCAAGGGATTGGAAGTATTCGCTGTACATGGGTATATTTGTGCACATAGTAGGTAATTTAGCTTGAAGCAAATAGTTTAACCAGCTAAACTGTGTGAGAGTATCCAACCTGTCGCAAGCGCTTGCAGGTATCAAGTGACAGTACCAAAATCGGCTCCATAACTTGCACGGAGCTTTCCAAGTTACCAACCAACATTTGCACACTAGATACAAACTATTGTAGCGACGCTGTTTAATAGTGACAGAGTTGTTTGTTTCTAGATAGGTGTACTTACTTGGTGTAAATACAGTCGTTGTACTTTGAAATGTCTTAAACTCAAACACAATTAATTATTTAAGTAAGCCGGCGTACATATTACGTAACTACCCTACTATTTGATGGTAATTACTTTTTAACATAAACTTCAATAATACTTGACAATGTTGTCTTAATTCATAATAACTAAAATATTCATAAAATTCATAAACAAAAAAAAACATCATAAAATAGAAATGTTTTCTGCGTCAGTGCTATATCTGTAACTAGCTGTTACTTCGACTTCGTCCGCATAAGTTTATAAAAAATCTTATATTACTAGCTGATAGTGTAGCTTTCTATAGGTGAAAGAATTTTTAAAATCGGTCCAGTAGTTTTTGAGTTTACTTATAATTAAAAATACAAACCTCTCTATAATATTTATTATATTTGTAATGAAACAGAAGATTTGTAATCAAACTGAGGCTTACGATGGCTAAATCGTAACTTATTTATACAGTGTATAATAACATATTGTGTATATTAAGTAAGTACATTTATTGTCTTTAGTCATTGCATAAAAGTTGACATTTATTGCGTTATTTATTTTCTCTTTCTATGTATCCAAACCTAAACCATTTCATCATCAATTGCAATAATCAGTAGAAATTATAAATGCAATAAACAAATTGAATAAATAAAATATAAAATAAAATAACACTGTAAATAAAATATAGAAATTTTAGTTATGTATTGTTCCTAAAAAAAATACTCGGAAACAAGACATGGTCTGCTGACTCAACAAAATCCATTTAAATCCGTTTAACGATAACATATTATAACGAATATCCAAACATCCTCAAAAACTTTTAAATTTTTTAAAGTAGAGATTTTCTAGAAAAGTATTTCAATTTATGAATTTGGTAAATGGGTTTCCAAGTAGGTTATTTTATCTATATACTTATAGAAAAGTCTATTTCTAAACTAGGCGCCCCTACAGGCTCCATTAGAGGCAGCGGCTGGGTGTAGGTATAGCGTGGGAGTAGGTGGTGGTCTGTGGGACGGTTGGGGTGGGATCTACAAACAATCCTCGCGGATATTGAACGGCGATGCGTTCGGAAATGCAGCGCCGCCGGCTGCGTGCAACAGAACGTTTCACACAACCTATTCGACAAAAGGTACGGCAACTTAAATGTTTAAATCGTTCTACTTAAATTCCTTTTTAATTTATATTTTAACTAGCCGTGCCCGCGACTTCGTAAGCGCTGTAGTTAGTTTTTTTGAAAATCCCAAAGGAACCTAACATTTTTCCGGGATAAAAAGCATCCTATATATTAATCCCAGCAATAAACTATCTATATGACAAATTTAATCCAAATCCGTTCAACCGTTTTTGCGTGATTAAGTAACAAACATATAAATTTTCGTTTTGACACAATTAAAACATGATGTTCTTGAATTCTAAAAATTAAATATATAAACAAAAAAAACCGTCTTCAAAATACAATAGCAAGTTTTAGGTTTGTCAGCGCCACAGTTATAATAGAAGTTTTTGGCAAGTGCCCGTCCAGAATAGCTGATGAATACTGGATGAATCTTTTCAACCAGAACATTACTCACTTCTCCTAGTCACGTGACGACGTGTCGCTTTACGCTTCACTTACGTTAAAGAATATACACTATAATAGTATAGTAGTAAGTAGAGCTTATCCTAAGAATAGATCTTACAATCATCTTAATAAAAAAGTGTAATATACGGCAATATATAATCAAACTTACACATAAAAAGTAATAACATCATAATGATTATATGTAGGATTAAAAAGATTGAAATTACAAAACTTGCTCTAACAATGATTGTGATGTCAATGTGTTGGTATGATTAATTACTAATTTATTATCTAACTAGCTATTACACGCGACTTCGCCCACGTTATTTCATAAAATATAGCCAATGTTACTCGCTGATTACGTAGCTTTGTATAGTTTTTGAGTTTATTTATTACAAATATACAAATCTTCGCTTTTTATAACATCCTTAGACCAGACATTAGTCCAGACACTAATATCCTTACAAAAGTATATGCGCAAATAGTAATATTAAATGTAAAGAAGGTATAAATACACCTAACTGTTAGTTGCATGTACTGTAATGGAAGTTCACGTCTCATTGCGCGAGAGCCAACGTGTGAAGATATGAATGCTCTCATTTTCATATCATTTGTATTCAAGATTATATTTCAATTTTCTAAAGAGAATACCGCCATTTGATTTTTAGTTTCGTTTTGTTACAGTTCCATGCAGAGTGATTTATTTGAAAAGAATTTTTTTATTTTAAATTTTCATACTTTTCAAATTATTTTACTTTAATTTTTATGTTATGATAGACAGACAGGCTGACGATTGACTTGTTGCTATGTGATGTGACTACCGTCGCCTATAACACAAGCAAACCCACGCGGGGTTGCAAGTGCGCTGCATATATATGCTTACTTATTCTAAAATTCGTTTTGTACTATCTTTTGTTAGTTACTTCGTGGGCATAATTTGGTAATTACTAGCTAGCCACTATGTTTGGCAAATGGCAGCTCACTTGCACGGCGATGGTACAGTAGTACACACTTAATAAGGCGCGTCGCGAATCTTCGTTCACGCAGAAAAGAAAGTACGACTCCGATGATTAACGAAGAAAGCTTAAAACTTAAAATCAACCTTAGATGCAAAATCTATAAGGTTCATAATAAAATGCAGCTGTTAGTTTTGTCTCACTCGCACGAGCGTAACATGGCGGCAGCTGGCGACCAATAGCGGTTCTAGAAAAAGCCGCGAAGTGTGTCTATTGGTTGATAGCATTTCCCACGCCTTATAAATTTTTCTTCTGCGCAGGTACATCGATGAGCCATATCAGTTGGGTACTACTGTAGCCTGCTATCATCGAGTAGACCGTCAGCATGTCTTTCGGCCTTAACATAGAGAAGATGCAAATGTTTATGAATATTAAGAATAAGAATAAATACTCTAGCTTCTGTTCTACATTTTTTGTTACAATCTTGTATTGCAAAAACCTTTGAAATATTAATGCCTAAGTTTATTAGTGTTACATACTCACATACAGATGCACTAGAAATATAGGTAAGTATCTATACTTAGTTGCTGAGAGCAGCCATCTGTTGCGGTCAAGTATGCTCCTTCTGAAGTGGGATGAGCCTCCATCTTTCATGGACCAAATAAAACCACGTCAAGACACAACTTACGAAGCACTAAGCTGTGTGCATTCACGACATGATGAAATATAATCTTCTAGACTCTGTCAAATTTAAGATTAAGCGATGCACTAGAAAATTTATAAAATGTTATAAGATATCTACTGTAAGTATTGTAAATACAGTTTTAGCAAGAACAATCACGTTCCTTGCAGAATTGACCTTAAAAGAGCAAAACGACACTTAAGCCGGTTTAAGAAACGCCTTCGCCGAGCGCACAAGTCTATGTAGTATATAGGAAGTATTTGGTATACGCAGGGATTACCTTTGTACGTTGTAAAGTATTAAATTTAAAGAGAATGTTTTAGAAAGATTCAGACAAAGTAAAGAAACTAAGTTATCAGAGAAAGGCAGTAAAGTGATTTTGGAAAATAATCAAAATGTGGTTCTCACGTAAAAATTCAGTAGATAATTAGTTACTGTTGTTAAGTACTTCATCTATTTATCTTTAAATGTATATAAATCGTAGTCGCTTTCCGCGTATGTCGAAACCACCCAACTGGTACATATAAAAATTGTACCCAGGGCGAAGCGGCGAATCCGGGAGAGGGTCTCTAGTAATAATAATAACCAATTGTCAGGAGGTTCCTCACTCTGGAGCCCTAACTGGAGCCCCGCTGCCTGCGGACTACTAGTTGTAAGTTTTTTTATAATATTTATTGTATTTGTATAATTATATTTAAAAAAAAAATTAGAATTAAGAAATATAATAAATATATGTAAATAATAAAAATAATATTTATTTCATATGACCATAGATATGGTAAATACTAGGTAATATTCTGTTATTACTACAACATGATCAACTGAATCGTGTAAATATTTATCTAGTGTAATTTATAAATTAAATAATATAAGAAATAAATATTAATAATAAGTAGAACAAAAGTTAAAACTTTAACACAAATTGGCAAATATTTCCATAGATATAAAATAAGTTAGTCCTGTATTTTTTATATTGTAAAATATTATTATTATAATATTATTATTTTTAAGTATTCATTTACATCGTAGAAAATGTCCATAATATTATTTTAACATTTTAAATATTTAATTCTTTCATATGATTATGCAATCACATAGGCTCTTTTGTATATGATTTATAAAGTACATTACAATATAAGTATGTGTAATATACTCGTAATCTTTCGAAAAGAAAAAATAAACTAAATGATGGTGAATACAACAAAACTGTTGTGCAGTTTAAGGAAAGTATACAAACTTCAGAAAGAGTAAGGAATTTGTTTCAACGTTTGCAAAGAAAAGTTAATATTGTTCCACAGAAACAACATATTTGCGGTTTCAAACTTATAGACACGAAATTTTATTTTCGATTTATTTAAATAAACAAAAGCTTCGATTGTTTTTTCTTCAATCTGAACAAAGTTCTTTTTGAAGACGGCGCCCTCTCTTCTTGTGCTTGCGACTCGAACACGTGACTAGATCTTTAAAGATGACTTGTCTCTAGAGCAAATGCCTACGTCCAGACATTGTGTTTTTGGCTTAAGTCCAATGTTAAAGCTTTCGGTTGTACTTTGATATTCCAAGACCTCTAAAGATTTGTTTAAGAGTTTACAGAAAGAGATAACTTTTTGATTAGAGGTAATAATAAACCTATATTGTATGGGAGCCAATGAATAGGCATGCATGTTAAAAAAAAAGTAAAGCCCTAATTGCTAGTCTTTTTAAATATGTAAACACGTCTCCTCATACTGACTATCATGCATTATATGCAAAAACTATCAATTGGTCTAAATCAATTGATACTTTGTGCTTATAAATGTGGCTCAACGAGCTATGGAGAGGGCTATGGAGAGGCTGCACTGCGAGATCAAATTAGAAATAAGGAGATCAGTAGTCGTACGAAATTTACCGACATAAACCGGCGGGCAGTAAGTTGAAGTGGCAGTGGGCAGGACTCATATATAGTACGGAGAGCCGAAGGCCACCGGGGCCGGAATTTTCTCGAGGGGAGGCCACGGACTGGAAAGCGCAGCGTGGGACGTCCACCCACCGACAAGGTGGGACAGACGACATGTATAAGGGCCGCGGTTCGACGATGGATCTAACCAGTTTCTGACCGGTCCTTTTATGACGGCTGTTAAAAAATTGCAACAAATTCCAAGTGCACGTGTTGCTCTACCAACACGTGCACTTGGGAACATGCAAAATTTGGATCTGAAAGCATTCTTAAAAAAAAAAATCCTTCAATGTATTACAAGTTAGCTAACTATATCTCCTTCTAAACCACGCAACGGATTTTGATGCGGTTTTCATCATCGGTTAGATAATTTTTCACTGAATTTTTATTATATATAATTAAGTCCTACATAAAAGTTAAAGAAACAATAAAACAATGAAATAGTACTATTAAGGTAAATTATGTTTTTCTATTACATAATCTAGTTTTTATTTTCAAATTGATAAGTACTTTCAGATTATAGCATGTATAAAAGAATTTTTATGAGAACGTAAGTAAAGTAACTGTGTGTTTGATCTTTTTAACTGTAAAAAATGATAAGCAGTGACGCCGCGAAAGTCATTAGAAAATAGTATAATTGAGATAATTAGGGGAGAGTTGCAGCAATTAGCGTCAGTCGGAGGCGGTATAGTACAGGGAGAGGGTGCTCCTCGTGAGAGTCATCTGGCGGGGCTCCAATGTGGCTCTTCTTAACACGGGGAATTCACTCGCTCCTAACCGTTGCACAATGATGCCTGAAAAATGGAAGTGGGACACTGCCGTGTGAACTATAAAACTTCAAACGGGTTTCATTAAAAACGAGTAGACACTAGCCACTTCGATATTGCTTTTAAGATATTCTTCAATATTTCGGTAATTGTGTGTAATTCTTTTTCGGAAAATATTATATGCGTTCATGACGTATGTAAATATTGTAAAAATGTAATGAGTCTAATTTTTAAATATATACCTAAATTACACACTGACTGACTTCAACGCACAGCCAAAACTACTAAGTTTAGAAAGTTGAGAAATTTGGAACATAGGTTTATTTTATAACGTCAGCATCCGCTAAGAAAAGATTTTTAAAATTAACTCCGTGCCAAGCCGTATGTGGGTCACTAGTGTCTTATAAAAAATAAGTTATAATTTCTTACACATATAGGTAAATGTTTTTTCAACAAAGGAACTTCTGTAGTAGTTCTTTATTTGTTTTTATTTATTTATGTCTAAATTTCCATATAAAAATTATATTTGTAGTTTTTTTTTCAATTTTATAATCTCCATTGCATTGTGTTGTATTTATTGTATTAGTTCAATTGTTAATGATAATGTCTATTGTCGTGTGAATGTTGTTGTTGAGACGTGTACGTTAATTCTCTATTTAATCAACTCAATTTTTAAATTAATTCGGTTTTCAGTCTAATTATGTTTTTCATTTTTATTATGAGAAAAGGATTACAACTAGGCTGATGGTTCTTTTATTAGCTGATAGCTGCTCCGACCTATAAACAAAAGCAATAAGACTCTTCGAACACAGCAGCAACAAAAGTAAGGGGATACTTACCACTGCTAAGTACGCTGCGAAATTTAAACTAATTAATAGTTATTAACTTATTAATTAATTCTACTGAATTTTATAATAAACTAGCTTTTGCCCGCGACCTTCTCCACGCCCCATTTTTTTATATACTAATTTCGCGTAAATGCCTACTCCATGATTCCCTTCCATTGCAAGCATTAATTTAGCAAAATAAAAAACATCACGATAATAGGTAATGTAACGTAGGTATGTGTTCATAAGTATCTTACATCATAGAGTAGTGAAGTGGGCAAGCAGCGTGCAGAGGTCGAGTGGTGCTGGCGCGTTTCCAAGCCATTGACTCGCTCTGTGTATTTGTCGCTTTGTATCGATTTGACTCACTGAAACTGTAATTTTTGGTAATGACACGTCGAACGTTCCGCGCTCTCAAACACATATAAAGTTTTCATTCCGACCGCTCAACAGCGAGGTATTGCGGCTGCATTTCATTCGGTAGCATTTCGTTGACATTTATTTTCAATTCTTTCAAACAATCTCTACTAGTTGATTGGTTTAGTCGCACGGATGCAGTTACTAAATTCTGCATTAAATGGTCAAGTTTTAATATAGGAAACCTATATAAATTCTATAGCGATTTTTACAGCAAGTTTTACATTTTATGGTAATTTTTTTTTGCACATACCACATACCTATGTATTAAAAATTCTGTAAGAAAATGAATTCTTTTAAAAAAATGTATTTACAGTATAAAGAGTATGTTATAAATCAACCGTGAATATCTAAATTGTGCAAGAACTGTTATTTTAAAATTAAAATGAGTGCCCGGGTGCAATTTTTTCTGTAATTTTTTTGCAAATTATAACGTACCTCATTTAACGATCTTTCTATTAGTGAAAACCGCATGAAAAGCCAATAAGTGGTTTTTGAGATCATCTCGAACATACATACAGACAAAGCGACTTTGTTTTATAATATGTAAGAATTGAAATAAATTATATTTAGGTAAATAAATATTTAACAATGCACGATGTAGGTAGAATGATGGTTACGGCTCTGTATGCGAGACTCTCCACAGAACTGAAACTTGAGTGGGCAACTTCGTCGGCCACGCGGCGAAACTTCGTTTTTCATTTAATTTGCCCGAAACGAGTACGGCTTACAATATTTTCAACGCTCACAACTTTCGACTCCAACGTTCGTTATGAATTCTGCTAGTTGTGGCGAGAAGCTCTAACCTACGGTATTATTTATTCGTAGGCTCTAACCTAATCCCTGTCGCGTTTTATTGCACCATCACCTATGTACAAGCATATACATAGGTAAGTAAATTAAACAGTAGCCATATTTAGTACTTTTTTATTAAAGTTTATTTTTATTGTTAATTTTGTATATTAATAACTTAATGTAAGTAATAGTTTTAAATGACTTTTATTCTAATGAAAATTAACAATCGATGATAAAACGGTTTAAATGTAGCCAAATGGTGTAAACAATATTCGTAACTATTTTTTTATTCGTAACTAACTAACCGCCTTCGGCTTCGCACGGATGTCCAATTTTTTATTTTTTTATTTTCATAAAAGAACCTTCTACGGACATAAACAATTATTAAAAAAAAAATAGTCTAGCTGTTCTCGAGTTTTATACTTCAAAAAACATTTAGCGGTTCATTTTTCATCAACACAATAAATACGCTAACGGAACAAAGCTCAAGCGATCAGGACATTTCGAAGGTCCCTACAGTTAAAACTCCCTGAAAACATAGGTTTAGGGATCAGGATCTGATACAGATACTCTTGAGATGGTGGTCGAGACTTAAGAAAATGATTGTCGAATCAACGTCCCCTACATGGCGGTCACTTCGTGGCACATGTCTCGTTATTTGCTTATTCATCTTAATTGATTAGTTTAATAAGTCATTTATTTAGCAAAGAGAACTTATGTTAATTTTAAAATATAACTTTGTTTAATAATATAACGGCTACATGCTAAATATTGCTTCCTACTATAAAAATAGGTATTGATGGGGATAAAATAGAGAAATTAGGGAACACACAGCATGCCTTCAATTTCGTGAATTATTCTTTAAGATGTCAAAGCCGCTCACGTACATCGCTCCTGGCCTTATTTGTGTTTATAGAGGACAGTAACTTACGTACCTACCAAATCTGCTTGCTTAGCGATCTTTATCATTAAAATCAATACACTTTTTTATTGAATTAAGAAATACTAGCATTGCCTACGACTTCGTACTTGGTGTATTCGGAATAGCGCGTCACATTTTTGTTTGTAAACCTATTGGAATGAAACTAACACAAAATATTACGCGAAACTTGCTAAAGCCGCATTCAAATCGGTTAAGCCAATGCTGAGATTAGCGTGCACAAACGCACAGGCCAACAACGATTTTTATTAAACATGTACGATGAATCTTTTAAATGTATGTAATCTATTAAATGTGTCAATTTTTTAAATTAAATAAATAATAAAAATATATTCGTATCCTACTTCGTATACATATTCGGTTTTCAATAAACAAGCTTAGCGCTGTGGAGCGTGAGCGCACGGAATTCTTAGATACGGCTGCAGTCGGCATGCGTGTGCCGATGTCTCGGAAACATCCTCGGAAAGCCTTTTTAGTGCTCGACGGAGGCTCGTTCCGGCGATAAGGGCTGATCTGCGGAAGACAGCGGTGCAGTGTGCAGCAGACGCGATCGATATTGCAGCGGGGACGCCACCGGCTACCCCCTAACCCTTCCCAAGCGTCCCCCTCCACGCCGGCGGCTGAAACTTTCGCGATAAGTACGGAACTAGCGCGTGGCGTACGCAATGCAATATTGTTAGCCGGCTGTGAGACTGTAACAACGGACATTAAGGCTACGATACGGGCGCCACTGCCTCTTTTTTACATTGTCACTTTTAGATTAGTGTATCGTAATTTTTATTCAGAACTAGTTGTGCCCGCAACTTCGTACACATGGTTTTCGTACTCTTGGTTTTCGATATTCGGTACTCATGACTTTTTAAAGAAACATTATTTATATTTAAAAAAATAATGGAAAAGATATTACTTATTAACTATTTGTATCATTAAATTTTGAAATGAACTTTTCAAAGTTGGTTCTAGTTTGGATTTAAAAGGTAGTGGAAGGGCAACCCATCACCAAGTGAACCGTTAGCTTGTCTGTCGACCATAATAACATTTTTTTTTTTTAAAAAAAACAAAGGTTATTGTGCCCACACTTTTCTATGCTCTATGGCCCACCTCCTCGGTTACCTAAATAGGTGCAAAATGTTGTTAATTGAAATATGAAATTATTCCAGGGCGACCTAAAATCAAAATAGCTTTTACCCGTTTTGGAGACAAGATTCGAATAATTCGAATATTTTCCCAGTTTCTAAGCTTCCAAGATTAGACTGTGACTGTTATGAGTTGACCGATATTTATCTAAGCATTTAAACATTTTTGATATAAGGAATTTGCCCTTATAATAAAATTATACTATATTCCATTATAAAATGAAAAATCTAGGAATATTTTGATTTTTTTATTGTATACTAAAAATTAAACATGAATAAAAAAATAAAACAAAAAGTGTTCATGGTAAAATAACAAAATAATAAAGTAAAAAAATCATAAACACTGCTCTAATGACGTCACAACAAGATTGCACCCAATCAACCCGGAGACAATTTTTTACGTATATATACCTAATTATACTAAAAAAAATCATTATTTTGTTAGATTAAAAATTTTTACAAATTTTTAGGAAATAAATGAGCCTTTTTAAGAAATTTTGTGTAAGCTTCAATTACAAGAAAATGTATTAAATGAAATTTTAATATATTTAATCAAGTTATAATATTAATGATTGTATTAGATATTATCTTATAATCTTATAATATCATATATATATATATATAAAAAATTGCCTCTAGTATATATTATAATATAATGTCGCTATCCGCTTCTGCCTGTTTTTCTGCTAATGTCTATCAAACTACTGAACGGATTTTCATACGATTTGACACTAATGGAAACAGTTATAAAGGAGGAAGGTTTGATTATAATTTTCAGAAATAAGCATCCGTGCGAAGCCGGAAGCTGGTCGCAAGTCTTTTTAGAAAGTGTTTAATGTACGTTATATTTAAGGGAAGAAATAAAGAAATAGAAATTTTATTCGCTGTGGTGAGTCGCATTCACATCCACAGTTGCCTTCCTGAAAAACAGCAAAATATTTGTAGAAATAGCAGATGGGCGCAATTACAGCGCTCAGTACACGTTAATGCTGCACTTAAAAACGTTTTACTGTATTTTAGCTTACGTTTTCGAGCTTTTGTCTCATATGTAAACAACTTAGCGTACTCCGGTTATATGTAGAATTATCCATTTTATATCTGTAGTAGAAGGTCCGACGTCTGAGTGTTTTGTAATGTCTGAATATTGTTAACAATGTCGCCAAACAATACCAAGTGTTGTGATGTGAATACATCCTTAAATTTGGAAAACTGATGATAACAAAATCGTCCTACCTATCAATGTTCTTTTTTATTTGTTTTTGTCTGGACTCTGCAATAAGTTTATGTTGCACCAAAACTGTGTATCAATGTAATAATTATTTTTTTTTGCAAATAAATAAAAATAAAACTTTTAAGTGTGCCCAATTATCCTTTAAAACTTCAAAACTAGGACTTGAGTAGACATAAATGTAAATGCTCTAAGATTTGTCATTTGGGTTCTCAGATGAGAAACGGCTATCGTTTGACTTACTATTTTATTGTTTAACGATAGCACATGAGAAGATGACACATAAAACATAAAAAGATACGTCTTTTGGTAGCTTAAAAACACGATAGAATCATTTTAATAAGTCTTAAAAGACCTATGGTCAGCAACGTAACAAGATGAGCGTAACATTATAACTAAAGAACACTTATAAATATAAATTTATCGCAATCCCGCTATCTATTCTTTAAAGGCATTGTTATATATTTTGATAAGCAAACTGATATTTAATCCGAAGAACCGCCAAAAAGCGGAAAAGGTGTCGTGATTTTTTGACAGTGTTAATAAATGGCACGCTTACACGTTATAATTGGGAAAAAGTGTCGCGTAGCCCTCCCAGTTACAGATGCGAATAAATCTTTATGTAGGGAGACTAGGAGATCGGTCGGTTCATGTACTTACTTCGTGGCTCGGCGTTTCTCGGTGCTGCCAGTTACTTATTCAGAGCACGCACCCACTCTGTCCTGCTCTGAATATAAGGAATATAAGGCGTTGCGGCCCATTTATTGCACGTCGGCTCGCTCTGCGATGGATGTTCAAAGTGCGCTAAAAATTAATGGCTGCCGTCACCTTGAGCAAATTTTAATTATGTCCGGGCAAGATATTCTGGAATTGTCAGTGGGGAGGTAGCGCATTTTTGCATGCTACATTAATAATGGTTTACATTTTAGAAAATATCGTAAATATTTATACGAACGTAGCAACCTGTGTATTAGTAACATGAAATACTCTTCTTTTATATAAATATAATATTAATATTATTAGGTATTTGTTAATTTTAAATGTAAGTATACAATATTTGTTTATCCTTACATATTATAAATAAAACAAAGTCCCACGCCGCGTCTGTCTGTCTGCATGCAGGCAGGTATGTAAGTATGTATGTTCGTGATGATCTCAAAAACTATTGAACGGATTTTGATGCGGAACTAATAGAAGTTTTTATAAATAATTTGCAGAAAAAAATGCGTGCGAAGCTGGGGGTGGGCCGCTAGTTTTTTAATAAAATATTGTAAGTTCTTATTCCGATTTTGTAGTAGAAATAGCTTTTAGCAGTCTTAGTAACTTTTATTTTCCTAGTAACTTTTTGATTCGTAGCGCGTTAAACCATACGACTCCGTAGCTCAGGATAAGATCCCTTGATGATCAAATATCGCTAACCTCAATCATCATCATCTCAGCCGTAGGACGTCGTGTCAACTGCTGGACATAGGCGTCCCCCATAATTTTTCAATGGGACCGGTCAGAAGCAGCCTGAATCCACCGTCGATCCGAGGCTCTTATCAAATCATCTGTCCACCTTGTGGGTGGATGTCTTACGCTATGCTGACCGTCTGTGGCATCCACTCGAGAACCTTCCGGCCCCACCCAGGCGGTGGTCTTGGGGGAGACTACCGCTCGTCGTAAGGTCTTCTGTGATAGCAGGCGTATCTCCATTGTCGGGTACGCCGAGATACTGACAGGGAGCGTAGCCCTCTCTGTGCTGGATAGCCGTGGCTGGACACCGATGTCGTGTCATAACGTCCCTGCTAACCCGCTCATCTACGGCCGCGCTAGAAAGTTAGGTTTTAGCCGGTACGAATCCGTCATAACCCCACAGTTTCCCCTACATTGCTGGGTATTCAACGTTGGGAGAAGATTTCCCAACGTTAAAATAAGAGCCGCTGGCCCTACGCACTATATTGTGTCCTCTGCTCACTGCCACTTTCTTACTGATCCGTCCGATTATGTCCGTAACATTCGTTTGTCTACAGATCTCCTCATTCTGATTCGTAGCTTTTGGTACAATAATAGCTTATAGACGAGCTAAACTGTGCCGGTTTATTGTCTTGTGGTTCTGATTGCCAAATGCCTTTCGTAACTTAATTGGATAATTATAGCTGGTAGCGTTGTTGAACAGTTATAGGTCAGTAACGGACACTGGGTTAGAACTAGAGTTAGCTCTTAGCTCAGATAGTAGAAAAGTTCGTAGCTAGCTCGTAGTACATGGATAACTCGGAGACAGGGGAGGTTTTAGACGGTAGGAGTCCGGCACTACTTAACTGTTTAGACAGGTTAAGTGTCCAATGAAGGATTTCCTCTTCTTAGAGGGGAAAAAAGCTAGCTCTTGTTGGTACAGTTTGTAATAAATACTTCATAGCTCTTTCGTAATATTCGCAGTTTAATGGAACAGTTTTATTTTAAAACTCAATTGAAACTGTTATTTACCAATACGACAAATTGGTAAAATGCGAAGAGAATTGAGGAAGAGATATCGTACAGGGTAGGTACATATGTGTATGTATCTTTATATAATTGTGTGTTAGCTTAAGTAACTATTGCAGAATATTTTATGCTGTTTCGCAAGTGCCTTCATCCATAAATGTGGCAATTACACCGTTTGCAAACAAAACAAATCACTTTAAATGTTCTACGTTTGCTGCATTGCGCATAATAATTATAATAAACAAACGAACTTAGATAAAGAATTTTTCAGTTGCAACTTTATTGCACTGAACTTTGAAGTTGATTTGTTTTATTTGTTACTGGCTGACACGGCGAAATTCGTACCGCCTCAGAATAAAAACCGTTCCATACAAAATATATAAGAAAATGAATTTATTCACAATTTTTATTTTATAAAAATAGTTTACTACTATATAAGATGTATAAATAGTTATTCTGATATTTATAATATGCTATTCAGGGCGGAGACAAATTCAACAAATAATTGGTCATAAAATAGGTCCAGCCGTTCTCGAATATGTTGTACCGAACACAACTTTGTATATACATATAATTTTGTATATATGACTGTATATGTAACTAGCGACCAGCTCCCACAAAATCCGTTGTGTGGCTTAGGAGGAATTAGCGACCTTACAGACAGACGCGGAAAGTGACTTCAAATTAATATACTATGTAGAAGATAATAGAAATTATAATAATAATAATATAATCTTTATTTTGTACCAAAACACATTTTTTTACACAAGCTTAAATATACATATTTTAAATAAATTCAAATTTAACATAATAGTTCTCTAACTCCCGAACTAGGCTGGACACCTGTATCTCGGGAGTCAGTGAATACAACCGTGGTGCTTACAATTACAACTAAGTATATGAATGTATAATCTCTAAAAAAAGTACGTATATGAAATAGATAAATATATAAATATGTAATGTAAATAAATATATAAATATGTAATATAAATAATATATATCAATAAATGCATAATTTAATTTGATTTCATTTAATACTAATATCACCTATGCTCTTCGCAATATACATAAACTCAATTTCTGAAGGGCTTAGTTCTTCTTACCATCTTTATGCCGATGATATGCATGTATACTATCAGTCCCCTGTTGGAGGGTTGCCAGATGCAATCGGCATTGTAAATGCAGATCTCACACTTATCCACCGGTGGAGTATGGCGTATGGGCTGACCGTGAATCCCAATAAATCCCAGGTCATTGTTGTTGGTAGTTCCAGATTGATATCTAAAGTTGATTGGTCACAATTGCCTTCAGTTTTCTTTAACGGTGTGGCTATTCCATTCAGTGACAAGGTAAAAAGTCTAGGCATATATCTTGATCGCGAATTCTCCTGGGGTTCACAGATGAGGGAACTGAGCAGGAGAGTTTTTGCGTCTGGGAACTCGTTGAGAAGACTGCGAAATTTTCTTCCCACTGCCACTAAAATTGCACTTGCGCAATCACTTCTCCTCTCAATACTTGATTATGCAGATGTCAGCTATCTTGATTTAACTGATGCACAGCTAGATAAACTTGAGCGGCTCCAGAATTTTTGTATTAGGTTCATATTTGGTCTTCGCAAATATGACCATGTCTCTGAATTTCGTAATAAACTCAAGTGGCTTCCTATTAGACTTCGCCGGAACTTACATATACTTTCCCTACTTTACAATATTTTGTTTAATCCTAAGTCCCCGCCTTATCTTAAAGAGCGTTTTGATTTCCTTCGTGACACACATACCAGATGCCTAAGATCATCGGACAACCTGAGACTTGCGATGCCATCTCACTCGTCGTCATTTTTTAGTAAATCCTTTACTGTTGAAGCAGCGCGTTTGTGGAATGCATTGCCTCTGTCAATAAAACAAGCTCAATCACTACCTGCCTTTAAGAAGCTTGTTAAAAATCATTACCTGACTCAATAATTTCATTTAAACTTTTGCTTTTCCGTATTCTCCTGTCACCATATATTTAATTATTATATTTATATGTGATATTATTGTATATATGTATCGATGTATACCAATGTCGTTTATTTTAAATAATATTTTATTTTATGTAAGTATATACAACGTATGTATATAATGTATGTATGTATATGTCTCCTGAAGTACACCGCTAATTTCCCCTTGTTCTATTTGTTACTAATCCTGTCCATCCAAAGGTTGTCTGGAAGATATCGCTTTTAGCGATAAGACCGCCCATTGTACAATGTCATATTTTGTATTTTTTTATTGTGTTACTCTGTGTACAATAAAGTATATCTATCTATCTATCTATCTAATAATACATTTATGATTTATCAACTGCTCTGTATCATCATAATTTAGGGTTAGCAGCCAATTAGTAATCTTAACCTTTAATTCATATTTGTTAAGTTTATTAATTTTTAAAATTTTATCAAGGTAAATGTAAAGCTTGGAACTGAGGGCACTGTGGTGCCGGGAGGCAAAGACGGTCTTGCAGGCCACCTTCGCGCAGATTGGTTTCGCTCGTCTAGAACTGTCTGGTACATTTATTGGTAAAACAGTCTGGTGTTTACGTAATATGGAGCGTAGTACAAAAAGCTGCCTGACGGCTAGAAGCTGTACAACATTGTACAATTCGCTAGTTGGGAATCTGATAGGTTTGCAAAGCATGACCTTTAAAACAGCCCTCTGAGCTCTCTCCAACTTCAGAAGCGATGTCCTGTCTGCCCCACCCCAAATGGGTATACAATACGCCACTACAGACTGACAAAGTGAAGTGTAAACCATTTTCAGAGTACTAATGTCTGCAGAACCACGAAGAGTCTTAAAAATGAGGATAAGGCGTCTGACACGAGAAGTAAGAGCTTCTATTTGAGAATGCCAATTTAGGTGTTCGTCTATAATGATTCCCAAATATCGTAAGCTAGAAGCTCTTGTCAAGGACTGCAACGGAGATCCATGTGTATTTATAGTTGTGTCACCAATGTAAGTGTTAATCGTGTAATCAGATTGCGGCTTCGTAGTGGATCCAATACTCAAGGGAAGGAATTTTGTCTTATCTACATTTATACTCAAGAGATTTGCAGAGAGCCAACTTCTAACGATTTCCATTGCCCTCTCAGCATTTACTTTCGCAATATCCCAACTAGACCCATGAACCAAAAGTGCCGTATCGTCTGCGTAGGTAAAAATTTCACAGAAAGGGATGTTCAAAGTGCACAATTCATTAATATAAATGAGGAACAATGTCGGGCCAAGTATGGATCCTTGTGGAACACCGTAAGATATGATTTCACTCTCACTTAGCAAGTTATTTATTTTTACGCTCTGGCATCTTTCAGAGAGGTAACTTTTAAAAATATCTAAAGCAATACCCCTGACGCCTATAAATTGTAACTTTGAGATGAGAGTGGGAATATGGACAGTATCGAAAGCCTTAGATAAATCGAGAAATATAGCTAGACACTTCTCCCCCCTATCCAATCTTCGAACTGCCGACTCAACAAGATCCGCGACAGAATCTTCTGTTGACGACCCCGCTCTAAACCCGTATTGATTCTTAGAGAGGAGATCATATTGGTTCAAAAAGGTGGTCAAGGAATTATTCAGCACCCTCTCTAGAATTTTAGAAATGTGTGGCAGAACGGAAATAGGCCGATAGTTACTGAGATTCTCCCTATCCCCTCCCTTGTGAATAGGATGGACGATAGCTTTTTTCATAGCCCGTGGAAAGATTCCAGTTTGGATAGATCTATTACAAATATGGCTAATGATAGGACTTAACTTCTGACGACATGACTTTAGCACATTACCTGATATACCATCCCAGCCCACAGCACAATCCGATTTCATATGCACATGCTTCTATTTCCTCGACCTCTACCTCTAAAAGATCCAATGAATTTGCCGAACTACTTAGTTTACTGAAATTAGTGAACAGCCGTTCTTGACAAGGTGTAATTCTGGACACTAACTTCCTTCCAATCTCCACAAAGTACCTATTAACTGCATTAAGAGAAGTTTTTGGATCATTGTGAAATTTAAGTAATTCAGTGGGATGAGCTTTAGGTTTATTGAAATTAATTATGTTTTTTATAACATTCCATGTTGCTCTGGAATTACCTTCAGCTTTGAGTAGTTCGTTTTTTTCATATTGTCTTTTTAATTTTCGAAGTAAATTGTTGCAAAAATTTCGATACCGAGTATATGTAATGATGTCAATAGGGGTACTAGATGTTAATTTAGATTTCAAATGTAGTCGGTCTCGGTTACAACTAAAATAAATTACAATTGAAACAGGCTTGAATGTAATTTGTAAAATAAACAAATAAGTAGGTAGTTACAAAAGTTGTAATTAAGTTGAATTCACTCGGACTTACAAATTTTTCATATTTATAAAGAGTTAAAGTAAAATAACATACATAAGTCAGTTGTTAAGTAATTCGGCACAAAAAACGACAGTTAAGATTTGTTTTCTAAAACAGACAATAACTAACAAAAAAAGACAAAATATGATTAACACTCAATCATGCCCCAGACAAGATTGATTTTAAAATCATGCATCCTACATGTAGCAACTTATATAAACTGGTATCAATATTTTTATTTTATTGTAACTTTGTCGTTCCTTATTTATGCATAGTTTCTGATAGGTTTGTAAGAGAAATATTTCAGCGTGTGTTCCGTCTTTAGAGCGCACCGCTTCCATATTTATGGCACGCAAAATAAAATGTTGCTGCCTGTCGTCGTTGCTTGATAAAAATGCAAACCGTAGCCGCAGGCTCGCGGATCTGACGCCCACTGAATATGGGTATCGTGAAGACGAGATTATATTTTAAGGAAGTGTGTCTTGCAAACGACTTGTCAAAAGGCGACGCTGCAACGAGAAATTCCTTGACGGAATTCTCTCAGCTTATGACGTGTATATATATATATATATATACATATACACCTAGGGCTAGCTGTAAGCAACTTCGTACGCGCGGTTTTAATACACCGGTGTTTGTAAACCGATTATAATGAAACAAACACTGATGTTACGGGAAGCTTGCTGCAATACATAAGGGAAATCCGCATTCAAATCGTTTCTGAGATTAGCGTGCACAAACGCACAGACAAACTAACATAAATTCTAAGAACTATTTTTTTGACCTCGGTATGTACAATGTGTATATTTCATTTTGTGAAAAATCTATACTAAAATTATAAAAATAAACTATTTGTATTTTTGTTTTTAATTAATAAACTCAAAAACTACTAGATCAAGTTTAAAATTTCTTTCACCTATAGAGAGCTGGATTATAAGGAAGTAACATGGGCTATATTTTATATAGTTACGCGGACGAAGTCGCGTGGAACAGCTAGTATTTAATGTACAGACACGGCTCGTTTACTATTTTATTATACGTATAATATGTATATATCTAAGTAGAATAGACAGATGAGGCGATATTTGTACGTGGAGCACACAGATCGTAGTGGAGTGGGGTATACGTCGGATCTCACCTGACCGGCTGCCGGTCCCAGGTAAACATTGTAACGTGACCCGACCACGCGGTTACCATGTGATTTCTTATCGGCACCGGATACAGGATCAATATTTGGAAAATGTCAGACGAACTCGTAAGACAAGTTTTACGAACAACACACGCAACTATATATAATCGTTTTTACACAGTTTTATTTTATCGAATTTTCAGTGAGGAAGCGCAGTTGCTGTGTAGAATCGTGTGGGCGTATTCTAGACAGTATTGATTTTTCTCTCTCGTTCCTCTCTTGATCATAAGTTTGGCGTGTGCGAGTGAGAGGGCACAAGTGATGGGAGGTTTGTGCCCAGTGTAGAGTTTCAGCGTAAAACCTTAGCCAGGATCAAAACGGCGTAGGTTGAGGATGAATGAAAGCGGCTGCGATACCACGGCCGCTGTCATCGCGTTCGTGTCCGATAAATCGGGACTACAACTCTATGCACTTATCTTTCTTTAGAACTAAACGATGCTAGTTGCCTCACCATTCATAAATACATATAAATTAAATTATTTTTATCATTATTACGAGCTTAGGGAAAACTAGATAGTTTCTTAAGGCTTCGCCCGAATAAAAAGTTAAAAAAATCCATCTTCATGGTTAAATATATAATAATACTTACGATTTATGATATAGTATATTGTTATAGTAACTATAAATAGTATGTAAGACGTAGTTATTTCATATCATATGAATAATTAAAAAAAAAAACATTATTAGACATCATAAAAATCGGCTTTATTTCTTGGCCTTTTTAAATATTTTAATTGATACCTCACAAACTTTCGCATTTATAATATTAAAGTAAGACACATATACAATAATATGCCAAAATCAAAAATCAAAATCAAAATATTTATTTATCAATTAGGTTTCTCACGAAACTCTTATGATCGTTATTATAAATTTAAATTTAATATTATTTATTGCCGTTTAACAAACTATCGTTAAAATTCATAAAGTATATATGAATAAAGAAATGCTATATTGAAATGGTTATCAACTTTGTTTCTTTAATCGCATACGTAGGCTAAAGTCTGCTACGGAAAAGTTTGTGAGATATTTCCACAAATATTGGTGTGAAGTGCAGAGATCACGCCCCAGGGATGCCGAAAACTTTACGGGCAAAGCCTGTGTTCTCGTCGTGCGAAAATATTCATTTTGCCGTTCTCCGAGACACGTCAAGTATTGTGATTCAGGGAGTATTGTAACAAATCGCTTTTTATTGCGCAGTTATTTAGAGTTCCGTCTAAGTGAATTGAATTACTCTTTACCTTCCCTGGTTGCTTTGAAAGAAGACTAACAAAATGTCATATTTTTGTTCCATGATAACAAAGATGTTAGTATCATTCGCATACAAAATTATACCTATAAGAAGTGTTGACTATATATTGTAAAAATTATTAAATCAACTAGCTGTGCTTGATTATATGATTTACGAATGCTATCTTTATCGCCGTGAAGACGATGGAGACAATATTTTTATATTTTTAAACGATCCATAGGAAATCTAACATTTTTAAATCATAAAAAGTATCCTATATTATGTTAATGCAGGTAATAAACTATCTGTGTGCCAAATCCGTTCAGCCGTTTTTAGGTTATTGACGATTATTACGATACTATTATATTTACGAATTCCAAACACGTATGATATAGAATATACTTGAACAGATAATTACATTACTTATTCAATTACTCGTTGTCTACAAATCAATACACAACTCCTACAATTTTTATCTCTTAAGTATTTCATGATCAGAAAACAAAAACGTGTATTTCGGATTGTAGTAAAGTGCGAGGGTATGTACAGGTTTTTTACAAGATAGAGCTATAAGATAAGACTGTATAATATTTAGCTACAATGGAGCATATAAGACTGCACAATATGTAGTCAAGCGCGTATCAGTTAGAACAGTTATAATATTTTTCAGACTGCACCATAACAGGTATCAGCTAGTATAGCTACGAGATTGTAGGTACTCACTGTATGAGAAATAGCTGCGAAAGCTACAGTACCCTAACTACGAGGTTACATTGTACAATCTGAAAAGATAGATACAATCTACGAGAGAGTATGATATATTGTATTTTAAATATTTTTAAAATTTGTTCTTCAAGCAAATAAGTACTTTTTTTATAAGCTTATTAGTCCGAAAAAAGTATCTGCTCGTATAATTATAATAACTTAAACCTGTGAAATCCAATAGGTCATTTCAGATAACAAAGGATTCATTGGAGCGAAATGTAATCGGCAAATTGCCCTCACTAAGTATAACGCTTCTTAATTATATCCATTTAAGCATTGTTACTTCTTAAATCACCATCAGGGCCGAAATGAAATAATTATTTTAAACAAGTGCACTCACCAGCATAGTAAGTGTTGACAGTTATAGTATTTTTTTAAAGTGATCGTTAAAGGATTAGGAATTTACAAGAGTTATTCAATTCCAATATCCAATAATAGGCACTTTCCCTTAATGGTAGATGGCTATCGTCACCTATTAACCCAAATAGTGCACTTGCAGCACCTATGGCGATACTTGTGTTATTGGCGACGGTAGCCACCTACCACCAGGTGGACCGTCGTCGGCCTCTCTGTCGACCTTAACATAAAAGAAATATATTATAAGATATTAATTTTACATAAATTATTCAATTATTAATATAACATAAATGCATAAATGGCAGGTATATTTTGAAAATCGTTACTGAGGTTGGAACGGATAAAAATAAGACAGACTTAAAAATAAAAAAGTAGACTTATTTATTAAAAAAATAAAAAAGTAGACTTTTTTATTTTTAAGTCTGTCTTATTTTTAAGCCTTAAAGGTTAAATCACATACACTTTAACTTTGTTTCATTGTATGGATACAACGTAGGTATCACAACTCGCAGACGTGCCTTCATATCTTAACATTGTCTCGTACAAACGTCCCAAGAATTTAAGTAACTTTCTCATTTATTGAAAGAGATATATATATCTCAAATACGTGTGTATTTGAGACTTCCGCGGCAATGAAACTTTCGCAATTTCAAAACTATGAGTCACCTTTTTAAAGAAAATATTTTCTCTATGGAAACTTGTATAGGATTTTAACACGACACTCGATTGTGTTGGGGCGAGGGTTCAGCGATGCATGAAGGAGTTTGTAAACATTCGAGACGGAACGATTATATTTTATATTTTAGGTATGAAGTTTCCGAAACGCCTCGAGTTATGTGCGTTGTGTGCTCAATTTGAATTTTTATAGGGTCGTGTGAATTTGTTGAATACCAAACAAGCATTATGAATATACAGCCTTTGCTGTGACATTAATTGATCGAACACATATTTACATATACATACAAAGTATTTTCTGTTTCAGCCTCTATATATAATAGTAATATGTACGAGTATATATACGTCTCATCGCTGAGCAAAGATCAGGGTGAGAAGATATTAGAATCTCGAATGAGAATTGGCAGGACAGCCGTGGCGGGTCACGGATGTCGTGTCACAAAGTTAAGCGACCCGGCCTATCTACGGTCGCGCTAGAAAGTTGAGTTTTAGACGGTTAGGAAGAGTTACGCTGCCTGGTATTCAGGAGGATTTAACATTTAAAAAAAAATCATAAATAAATATTTGAAGTATTCTTAGTCTTACCATTAGAGAAAATGTATGTAATTTCTAAATCGCACATAAAATCTAAAAGACATAAACGCTGTCCGCGTATAATGTGAACGCAACTACGAATATTTGCTTTGTAAATACACAGTCATGTTTATTCTACTAAAATTATTTTAATTCTCAGTAAGAGCAAAGTAAATTTATTTTACTTACAATATCTTATTCTATATATTCCTAATGTGAAGATATTAAGATACCTCAACGACAATTGGCAGGATTTCACATGAGTTGGAACATTATTAGTCTTAGTCTCACCGTTAGAGAATGTATTTACGTAGGTAATTCCTAAGGCACACACGCCAGCGAACATTTCCCTATCCTTTCCCAATCCTTGATCCTTAATCCTACTACAGTTGGTAGCGCGCTTACAGCACCTATGGCATTACTTATAGGCGCCGTCAGCCTTTCTGTCGACCTTAACATTTAAAAAAACCCATTAAATCTAAAAGACAGAAGCGCTGTCCTAACTAAGATACAAACTAAAACTTGACTATGCCATTCGGAATTTGCTTTGAAATTATACAAATGTAACTATTCTAATAAAATGGTTTGAATTTTTAGTGAGGACAGAAGTAGATTTATTTTACTCATAAAATAAATAATAAGATTAAAGAGAATATTCACGTCTAATTTTCGCGGAGACAATAGAAGGTGGTCGCAATTAGTAGAATGGCCACTGAGAACAAACGCGTTCTCAACAAAAGAGTATAGAGGCTTCGGCTCTGACGAGGGCCCTCTTTCATTTCTTCCAAATGAGCAAACTACAGTCGCTAGAGGTGGGGAAGATTTGTTGTTCATGAATGAAGGGCTGACGAGTGTGTGCATTGTTCTTTCCTCAGTCCGTTTGGAAAGCACTTGTGCTCTCTTGTTCTAATCAAGATCACGAATAAAGTGTAATAGCCATATATTATATTACGCTAGCGACAGGCCACGGCGTCGCTTGTTGACTAAGGGCCAATTGTGCCTAAGATAGTAAAGTAATCAGTCAAAATTGTAAGTAACTACGCTTTTAGCTAGCGTAATTCATAAGCGCCAGAAAATGTTTTTAAATTTTTATAGAGTACAGAAAAAACTTTTCTTAACATTAAAATGTACTCATATATCGTTTAAAAGAAATTAAGCACGCTGAAGTGTAGTTCGTTTTTCGAAAAATGTAGGTGACATTTTCATATTAAAAAAATTAGTCATAAATAAATAATTATTTATCAGTGTGGACACCACGTGGACACCAATATTTTTGTTTTTTGTTTTTGTTAATTTTTGTTTTAGTACTGAGATTCATTAAAAAAACACACAATATGCATTTTTTATGGAAGATTACAATACGAAAGTATAAATAGTTATTATCAGTTAATATAAATAATTGTGGGTTGTGTACTTTTTTCAGATAGACGCTAGCAATGACATTGTTTTATACGTAAGATTAAACACCACTGATCAGTACATGCATATTCGGATCAGTAAGTTGAAGTGGCAATGGGCAGGGCATATAGTACGGAGAGCCGACGGCCGCTGGGACCGGAAGGTTCTCGAGTGGAGGCCACGTACCAGCAAGCGCAGCGTAGCACGTCCACCCACAAGGTGGACAGACGACCTAATAAAGGCCGCGGTTCAACGGTGGATCCAGGCTGCTTATGACCGGAGAGAGTTATGGGGGAGGCCTATGTCCTGCAGTGGACGTCCTGCGGCTGAGATAATGATGATGATGACATACATATTGCAATAAAATCTCTCACTAATATTTTTGTTTAATCCATTGCTTTACTGTATAATACATGTAATAAAAAATCTTAACCCACAATAGTCTTCATTCTTGTTACCTACATTTAATTTAAAAAGGATTTGAACAATTTTATTACGAAGTCAGTAATTCGATACAATGGTTGTGCGAATAATGGCACAGTAATTCGTTTTTGATGTCTGACTCGTAAATAATATGGAGTGCTAATCAAAATATATACTGCAGAGCCCTTTATGCTACTGGCGCTTTTCATTGTGCTGATGGGTGCGTCGTGCAAATAGACATTGTTCTTTCTGACATATTACAGTTATTAAAATCTACACAATAGGTGTACCTCTTTTGAATAATAATTCGTATAATTCGTATAATTTGCTCTTGAAGAGAATATTCAAGACGAGACATTATCTCATATCGAAATGTGTAATTAGAAATTAAACAAAAATGTCTTGTCATACTCAACATTTATTTGCCAAAAAAATTTGTAAAAAAATCTTAACTCGTTTTTGGAAGGCCTGGAGGTGAGGAGCTTTTCTGGATGAAAGGTACCCGATGTACTTTTTGTATACCTGACAATGTGTATGCAAAATTTCACAATGATCAGTTTAGTTATTAAGGTGTGAAAAGATAACAGTTAGTCAGAGTTACTTTCACAATTAAATTACCGACATTTATAATTAATGTACAGTTTACCACTCGTAGACGTCAGCCAGCCTGTGAATGTTATATATAAAAACAGATCAAATTAGAGGTACCTACATGTAATATCCTAAATTAAACGTAAACTATCATAAATAATACTGAAATATTCCCATCAATATAAGTACATTATTATTAATAAATGCACTTATATGACTATTACAATATCTAATAAGCATCAAATTTATAATTGGAAGTAAAAAAGGAAATAACGGTTGCAGTGTAAGTTTAATTTAAATTACAAGTTCAGCTATAAATCAATTTAACCATACGGCAGAAAATCGCATGGAACTGGTGGCGGCGTGTTAAACGTAGTACTCCCTCCCTCCCCTCCTAGTTTCCCCTTACACCCCGCGCGTCCTTCCTCACTCTACCAGCTGGCTATTTTCGCGCAAACGCAATGACTGTCCAGTGGCGCCGTACGGTGGAAATGCGAAACATTTTGACAGCTCGTAAAATGGCCGTGTGAACACGCGAACCGCTTCGCTTAGGAATCACATAACAGAGCGTACGCAAGGTTTATTATTTAACGTTGCCTTACCAAACTATGTTATAGTGCGTTTACAGACTAACTATAGTGAATTTCGTGTAAGAAACTCAAATGGCTCTCCACCTCGAGACTGCGTTGCAGCGAAAGTTGAATTTCAAGATGACCACGGTAAGTGCATGCCGCTCCGACGTAATATCGATCGATGTCCGCGTGGTCGCTCTCAACATATGGTTTTAGCTACGGGACCGTAGCCGCTCTACAGGCGATAGCGACCGCCTAGCTACGACTCGCGAAGCCCTACGAAAATTCAACAAACAGAATATTGTACTGCGTATACCAGTTACAGCAATTAGTTAGAGTACTAAAATGTATCTAACATACAATCCGTTAATCGCATATACAAACGTAAATAAACACTTGTAGCTATAACACACTTTGCTTGAGTTCATTTACTTTATAGGTCAAACATTTTCCTTATAAATTAAAAGTAGTTTTCTTTTTGTAATTGAGTTTAATAATAATCTTAACGCAATGGATTTTAAAACGATTTTTACCAATAGTTAGATTATTTTTCACAGTAGGTTTTACACAGAAGGTTTCACAGAAGGTTTTAAATTTATAATAAAACCTAATTAAGTTTTTGTGTAAGTAAGAAAAAAAAAAAACAATATTTTGCAAACAGTCCCGTCTGCCTCTTTCTCAGCTAACTACTTCTAAACCGCACAATGAATTTTAATACGGTTTTCACTTATTGAAAGAAGGGTTGTATATGTAATAAAATGTTAGTTATTGTATATTTGGATGTTTTTTACTTAATCACGCAAAAAACGGCTGAACGGATTTGGTTCAAATTTGACAACCAGATACCTTATTACCCGAATTGACACATAGAAAATTTTTTATTCTAAAAAAATGTTAAGTTCCAGTAGGAATTTAAAAAAAACGAACTACAGTGCGCATTAAGTTGCGGGCACAGCTAGTAAGGAATAAAAGCAAATGAATCTACCCACCTTGACTGAATGACGCCTCCGCTCGGTGAAAGGTCACTAATAATGACAAAGTTTAAAGTTAACCAAAGGGTAAAGGTTATCAATCATTGTGATTAATCGTGATTGTCGATTGTCGAAGTAATAATTCAGACGTAAATTTTACAGCGGTAATTAAGTATGCACATACTTAATTAGTTACATTGTTAAAGTAATTAAAAACAAATTTTTATTTCAATAATTTATGTTTAAAATTAAGTTCTATTATGTTATGTCCTAACTAATTATCTCTCTTATTTGTAAATTTTTGAATAGAAATCTAAATTATCGGCGAGTAACATAGGCTATATTTTATCAATTTAGATCTTTAATATCAATTTCTAAAAACGACGATAAGGTTCATACAATACATGTTTGATATCAAAATAAGCGCGTGGTTTACGGAGTTAACATACGCTTTAAAAATATATTTAAATGTAAAAAGACACCTGAAATTTTACAAAATCAATAAAAACATGCATACTTTTTCTTTAGTTCTGCTTACCAGCGAAACCGATCCGGGGTTCCGCTAAAATAGGACTGTTCTGTGTAGCGGTGCTCGATTCAGTAATACGTCTATTTCTATCAAATCTAATTGAAAACTAGGGAACATTTCAATCTTACATTTAGGAAAATAGCTGATAAATCGGTACCGGGTCTACAAATAGTTTTAAGCTAATAGTAAATCACTGTTTAGTTTTTTTACAGTTTTAAGACAAGGACTAACTTCAGACTGAACACAATTTTTACCAAAATGAGCGCAACCTACTATGTATTAAGGTGGAATATTGCGCAACAAAAAACAATTGCGCAAAAACAAACAAACAACAACAAGCTCTTCGGAGATAACCGAACAGATTTAAAATTGGAAGGCTTTAAAATATGAAAAAAGAAATAAAAATAGCCTATTCGAACTTTAGTGTAGAACGTAAGTTAATTAATAAGCCTAAAAACAAAAGTAGTTGTCACGGAATTTTTTTATTACTGTGAACAGTAAGTTTTTTTTAACAGTATTTACTGATTTTTTTTCTCAGTAAATGGATTTTTTTTTAATATAAATCATCCCGATTGAATTTTTTTAAATTATAGTCTATTATGCACTGTATTTTTATCTAACTTGTGATTTTACTCTAAGAAGTCAAACTAGACGACGAAAATTACGCTTTTCTGCTAAGTCCTCGCCCTAACCTTAGTCGACTTAGTTTTATGCTTAGCTAAGTTTTGTCTCATAATTTTATAGTACTGTGAAAACCTCTATTCGACCAGTAACTATATTCCTCTCGCGGTTGCCAATTTATCTTTTCACGCAAGAAAAGAAGAAGAATAAACAACTATAACAGTGCGTAGATACACTTAAGTTTAGATCTTAAATTTCTAGTAGAACCTAAATGGCGAACACAGACCGCACTGTGCCGGGTCCAATGTAACCTTTCTTTAAACACTATTAATCCCTAACCGATTCTGGCTTCGGCCGGGATGCAATTTTTTATATACACAAGTTAGTGAAAACTGTATCAAAACGATATATCATAATAACAATTTCTAAACTTTCTCATTTCGTATAATTTTTAAAACACTTCTTACAATATGTAAAAAAAATGTTAACAATTATAGGCACTTCAGAAGAACTATTTACAGAAAAAAAAAATTTGTACAGTTAATTTTGTAAATTTCAAAAGACTAAGAGCGTTGTTGAATCTACTGACGACTTTGTTGAGTAAGTCACGGTTCATTTTAAACTTTATTACCTGAAAGCCACAAGCGTGACGTTTGCAGCGAATCCGCTTTGCTGCAGCTGTACGTACGAGCGGCGAATATAAATGCAACATTAGTACACAAAGTGGACGCTATATGACGTCGGCGAAATTTTACTTGTAACAAACATTTTGGAGGAAACCGTATAGCTTGTCTTGTACATAATAAAAATGTCGTTCCTACTTGCTTAACAAAGTACAGGTTAAATGTACTGGTAACAAGAAAACTTAAGTAGGTAGATACTGTATTTATTTATAGTTTAACGTGAAGAATGCCGATCAAGGGTTAATCCCCTACAAGGAAAATGTAAGTGGGCAAAGGTTTTTCAACGTTATTAAATTTTTCTGAGGATGGGTTGAACCGCTTGTGGACGATACTAATGCCCTCCATTTAGATAGAAAATTACTTCTAACAACATAAGTAACTACTGTTTAATATTAGTTTTTCTTTTCTTATTTTTTTTCTTTTTATTAATATTTACATTACTACTAGTGGCCCGCTCCCGGCTTCGTCCGGGTGCAATCTGTTAGATTGTCTTACCCCGCCATCTGTTAGATTGTCATGGAACTCACAGATCATTTTAACAAATAATTGCTGGATTGAATAGGTATCAACAGATGGCGCTATGTTAATAATATTATATAATTTGCAAAAAATAAATAAACAAAATGAGATATAAACTATCCTATTTTTTAAGTTGGACCAAATTACATATAGTTACGAAATTTTATCAAAATCGGTTCAGTAGTTTCGGAGTTTATCCCGAACATACATCGTGACACGAGATTTTTATATATAAGAAGATACGTTCACTAGAAATATCAGATTGGAATTATAATATAATTTTAATAATTAGATATCAGAATTAATAGGAAAAGTTTTATCCCTTACCGTATCAGGGTCGGTAGGGTAATTGCACATTTGCACACCCACCGGTATTGCTTGTGTTCATAGGCCATTTTTTACATTAAATATAATTTTATAAAATTTGATATAATTTCTTTGCATTATACTTACTCAAATAAGTAAGTAATCATTAGTAAGGACTAAATTATTTAGGTTACTACTGGAAAATTATGGGGAAGTCCAATGTGTAGCAGTGGACGTCCTATGGCTGATATGACGATGATTAAGTGGGTTTTAAAGCCTAATCATGAAACAATTCTTTGGTTACATATTAATTAATATTTTTAGATTTTTTCCTTCGCTTGTTCGTATAAGTAATCTGAATGCGTGGCTTAATATGGACGTTTACTGGGTGTTACCTTTACTAATAAAATATAATTTTTAATACTGCAACATGTTCTGTACTGCTATTAAGCCTTTATGTTTATGCCTTAACAAATGAATAAGTAAATAGACAGTCCTGAGTTAATATTAGAACGCGTTCACGTAAATAAAACAATTAATCTCCTGGAATGGGTTGTTACAGTGCTCCGTAAGGATTTGCTTTGAGTGTAAACGCATTACATTTTATTGCTTATCTGTAAATCCTTGTGCCTCCTTGCCTCGCACACGTAAGGTGAGCATTCATGTGAACCCAAATGGAAGGGTCGCAGTCTCTACTCCTTATATTAAATGATGCTTGTTCAAGTTAAAGTTCTCTCGGCTTAAACGCACTGTTGATAACGCACTAGTAACCCTACTAGGGTGTTCAATAAAAAGTGAAAATGAAATAAATATTCCTTGGTAAAAAAAAAACTATACTGGCAGGCAAAGCCATACATTTGTTATAATAATAATTTAAAAAAAATCGATTTTCCTTTGTATTTTCGGAATGTATCTTTGTATTGTTTCGGAACGTGTTCTCGAAAATGGAGAAAATTGAAATTCGCGCGGTAATTAATATATCTGCTTAATTTTTTTTACTACGGAGCAAGTAAATCAAGACTTGCAAGGAACATTAGGGGTTCATGCTCCTCCATACTCTACAGTTGCTCGTTGGTGTGCTGAGTTTAAGAGAGGAAGATCTTCCACCAACGATGACTCACGCTCGGGGCGCCCTGCGACGGCAGGGATTCTGGATTCCCAGAATGCTTCGGACGCGCAGAAACAAACTAGACTAAGGATTTCGCGAAGCTGTTTGGATTTGTTACAGCAAGATCCTGATCGATTTTTGTCTCGATTCATAACCATGGATGAAACATGGCTTCACCATTATGACCCGGAAATGAAACAGCAGTCCATGACTTGGAATAGACCAGCTTTCTTAGGAGTTGGAATAGTCATCTCCAACTCCTAAGAAATTTGAGGCAACTTCATCCGCTAGTAAAATCATGGGCTCTCTTTTCTAGGACAGCCAAGGGGTGGTAATGATTGAATACCTCAATCATGGAGCCAATATTACAGGGAATTTATATGCAAGACAAATAAAAACATTGCGCAACGAAATACGCGAGAAACGGCGTGGCAAACTGACTAAATTTGTTTTGTTTCACCAAGATAACGCCCCTTCGCACAAGTCCATCGTTGCGATAGCTTCCATTGAAGATGCTGGCTTTGAACTGATGGAACATCCTCCATGTTCACCGGACCTCGCCCCTAGTGATTTCTATCCTTTTCCGCGGTTAAAAGAGTACCTCAAGAGGCCAAAATTTGAAGACGAAGTGGCAGTAGTCGCCGCAGTACACGGTTTTTAGAGGCTCAGGGTAAAGAGTTTTTTACTAAGGGAATTTTAAGTCTAGAAAAAAGATATATCAAGTGTATTAACTTAAAAGGTGACTATGTTGAAAAAAAAAGTTGTTTTAAAAGATAACTGCGTTTTTGTCATTCTCACATTTTAGTGAACACTCCTCGTACGTTAAAACACGTGCCTACAAAAAACCAGTTAATGGTAAATTTTCTATTGTCAATTGTCATTTTGACGAGCCCGTTGGATGAGTGGTGCCTTAACACTCTGTTCCAAGGGTCCCGGGTTCGATTCCCGGCAGAGTCAACCCTTCATTATCCCTTATTCCTTATCCTTCTATGGTAGGCAGCGCACTTCGAGCACCTATGGCGTTGCTTGTGTTATGGGCGACGGTAGCCACCTACCATCAAGTAAACCGTCAGCCTGTCTGTCGACCTTAACAAAAACAAAATGAAAAAATTCGGCTACTTGGATGCAAAATATTATTTTTTCTTCTATTGACATTCATACTTCATTAGGTTTTATTTTGTATATATATGTATATGAAATGAAATATGTATATGAATTTATATTTATATGAAATTTCCGTAAAAAAATATCTAACTGATGATGAAAACCGCATCAAAACCGTTGCGTGGTTTAGGAGGCGTTAGAGGCCATACAGTCAGACAGACGCGGAAAGCGACTTCAAATTATACTATGATGTTATGTGGTTATATTAATTTGTAACTATAATTCCCAAGAAACTTCATCGTAAAAATAGGTACCTATTCCAATATGACTTTAATGATACTATCTCGAACGTGCGTAGGTAGGTTATACATATATTGTGGCGTATCCTCATAATTGTGAAGTGCTTTAGTATTCAATAGGAATAACCCTAACAAAGAAAAGCTACACACATAAATCATTCGTACCTTTTCCTTATGAAATGTTACCTCGGGATTGAAAAGATTTCCTTTCATAACAGTTGTTCGCTCACCCACGCAATTTCCCCAACTTTTGAATCCCAACAACAACGTGTTTTTTTTTTGCTTAGATTGGCATTTTTAGAATTAAATGAATTGTTAAAAATTCAATAAACCTGTGAGCTCTTATCAATCACGAAATAATACATCACCAAACAATATACCTAGTATATAAAATAATAAGAAAGTGGATAAAGATGTTTCTACAAATTACGAAGTTTGAATGGCTTTTATTTTTATCTACATTTTACTATACAATTCACCCTGTTTGATCTGCTTTTTTGGTAGTCTTCCATAAATAGCTCGATTCAATTCAAGAAAAATATTTACTTACTTTTAAAATTGTTACATTTGTTTGATACATTACATAACGGTATAAATTGTCAAAAACGGTATAACTGTATAAAAAAAATTATTGTAAACTTTAACGTGTACGATACGAGTAAATAATTAAGAGTATACCTACATTTAACTTGAATTATAATTATGTTCGGTCTTAGAGTATACATAAGCAATTAGTGTTCGGTAATATTTTATACAAGCCGTGCCCGCGACTTCGTATGCGATGTAGTTCGTTTTTTGAAAATCCCACTGAAACCTAACATTTTTCCAGTATAAAAAGTATTCTATATTATGTTAATCCAGCTAATCATCAATACATCAGTGAGAACTGCATTCAAATCGGTTGAGCTAGGGTTGAGCCGTTTCTGAGATTAGCGTGCACAGACCAACAGGCAAATAGACCGAAATTCTAAATACTATTTTTTGACCTGGGTAACATGTTTTCGCCTCAATTAAGACGGAAAACATGACCGGAGTGTCGTCGCTCTGGTTTCCTACACTTGACGTTCACAGTAAGGCTGGACCAGCATTGCGAAATTCCACCGCGCGATTTTTTCCGCAATATAGAAATTGTATGGAATTTTTTTATTCGCGAGTGCATGTAGCTCCATACAATTTCTATATATCACAGAATTTTGCGGAAAAAATCGCGCGGTGGAATTTCGCAATGCGGGTACAGCCTAAAGAAGCTTGTTTCGCGCCGTTCACTATCTTTAGTTAACATGTACCAACGTGTACGATTTCTTTTTTTTTTTTGAAGAAATATTTATTGTACAGACACGGCTCGTTTACGATTTTATTATATGTATAGAACAGCTGTTGCACGTGCCTGTATCCGTGTAACTATAAAAAATATAGCCTGTTACTAGCTGATTCTAGCCTATGTTTTTATAGGGGAAAGAATGTTTAAAATCGTGTATTAGTTTTTGAGTTTATTCATTACAAACAAAAATACAAAAATCTTCTCTCTTTATAATATCAGTATAGAATATAGATGATATATTATCCAATATGTTATGTAATAGAGCCAGCCTGCTTACATTACGATTACATCGTAACGTTAGCGATTTTATTGTTCTTTTAACAAAGATTGCTTGCTACCATGCCAGCCGATGTATAGACACAAAATTTATTTTATGTCTTCAATCTATTCGGTTCCGGTTTCCCATAGGTACAGTGTCTAGACTTCAAACCACAATCTGGGACACAAGTTTGCGGTTTGGTTGGTGCGTGTCTGAGAATTCCATTTATTTTATGATCATTACAAATACTAAGACCCGTATCCACCTACTTCGCTTGCAACCGGTCACATTTCTCTTCCTCGTTTGTGAGGTTTACTTATGCTTTTGAAGTAAGCAATAAAATAGGATAAATACATATATTACACTTCTTGGCAATATTAAGTGGACTGTGTGATATGCGGATAGTATTATCTACATGTGTTCGCTCCACAAGTTAATTTTATAAATGACTTTACTGAGTTATGGACTTAGTCTCCTAATCTTTTTAAAGCCACAGTTTTAATCTCAAGCAACTGAAAACTGATAGAAGTATAACTCTACTAACTTAGTACTGGCATTTGGAAAAGAAATTGCCTCTTTTGGTGAAAACAACAGTCAAAACTATCTAAAGGTTGATTAGAGTGTTCATACACTACTAAGTAGTCTAAAAATTGTACTCAACGATGAACGGTGTACGATCGAGAGACGGCACTGGACTGAGGCAGGCTAAGGAATAATTACAATGTACTTTTTTGATTTTTTTCTGAATCCGAAAGAGATAATATAAGATTTGAAGCGATGAGTTTAATAAAACAATTACAATAACACAAATTTTGAGTTACAATACAATTTGAGAACAATACAATGTTGTTGCAAAAATATTTTAAAATCGTTCCGTTCATGAACGTTTATGCGCGTAATTGTACCAACAGCTCTAAATATAAATCCGAAACGTCACTTCGCCAGACACAATTTCGAACCCTTTGCTTTTCTCGTTTCGCAAGCAGTCTAACTAAATTAATAATGAGCCTGCAATCCAATTCTCCTCGCAGCTTAAGAATGAATATTTTCTACGGAATCAATGTTTTAACAGTCGACTTTTGTCGTTTAAAGATAGGAGTCGTAGTTCCCAGTGGAAGCCGATTAGTTCGTTCGCGAGCTCTCTGCGAGGGTACTTAGCCACTTGTTTGTTGTTCTTAATGAGCATTGCCAGCCAACTTTGGCCTGTTTTCGCCTCAATTAAGACGGAAAACATGACCGGAGTGTCGTCGCTCTGGTTTCCTACACTTGACGTTCACAGTAAAGAAGCTTGTTTCGCGCCGTTCACTATCTTTAGTTAAGTGTCTGTTATGTTCCAATTGTAATTACATTTGGGCAGACTTTTAAGTAGTTTACATAAATTTAACATAACTTGTAAAATTTTACATAATTTTACAAGTTATGCTTTATTTTCAATCCACTATGATCAGCAACGCGCTTGCAGCACCTGTGGCGTTGCTTGTTTTATAGGCGACGGTAGCCACCTACCATCAAGTGGACCGTCAGTCTGTCTGTCGACCTTAATGTAAAATTATAAAAAAATAGCACGAAATTATAGACATTTCAACAAAACGCTATAAAGCATATCGAAGCAATTAACTTTATAACTCTTTTTTTCCGCGATTTCTTTACACAGGCATTTCCTTAAGCGAGCTCAATTTTTTACAGCAATTAGGTATAATTGAGTGCGTTGAAGATCATCTCAAACGGTCCGATTTCCGAACCGAGAACTCTTGTTATTTCTTTGAAGTTCACGAGTTAGCGAGTAGCGAAGCCGCAAGGTACTCGCGTAGACTTGTGTGGTCCACTCTAAAGTGAGGTCTATGCCCTCGTTCCACGTGCGAATAGCCGCCGCCACACCCGTTAACGGTACCTACTGCCCGTTCATAATTTCATATCTTACGTATACTAAACTGTGTACAAAACACACGAACGTCTTGGTTAGTATGCAATTAAAGCACAATACTCACACATGTAATGAACTATAAAAACGGTGTAATGCGGAACTTCAACGAATGTACAGATCATTACAATATTACGAATTGTTTCTGCTCTCTTCTCTTTCAGTCTGTACACGTACGTACCAAAATGTATTGTAAATGCATGTTCAGTTTGATACGAAGTTCTATTATTATTATTATTTTATGTTAAGGTCGACAGACAAGCTGACGATCTACTCGATGATAGGTGGCTACCGTCGCCTATAACACAAGTAACGCCATAGGTGCTGCAAGTGTGCTGCCGACCGTAGAAGGATTACGGAAAAGAGATAAGGAAGGGATGGGGTAATGGGCTCTGGCCAAATGACTGCGAAACGCAGTGTGTCCCTTTTTTTATGTTGGGAAAACCTCGTGGATACCCGGCAGTGATAGGGTTATGTCGGACTCCTAATTGGCTAAAGACCCAACGACTTCCTAGTGCGGCCGTAGATGGACGCGACGTTAATATGACACGACATCGGTGGAACCTCGGCGTACCCGAAAGTGGGGGTACGCCAGACATCTCGGGGGACCTCACGACGGGCGGTAGTCTAATAAACGCAGTGTGCCCTGCCACTAATAAACGTTTACGGATACTTACGAATAGAAACAGGCAATGTTATAAACTGTACAATCTTGTATTAGATCATATTAAACGTTTAATTAACATGCGCGGTAATAATGGTGGTAGGTAAATATTTACTCGAGATGTTACATTATGATTGTGAAGTTAAGGTGCAAACATGATTTTTGTATCCCCGTTTAGGAGGAAACTGAGTAAACATACTCGAAGCAGCCTCGCTCGTTCCCTCTATGGCAACAAGCGTTTTGTTTGCCCACACTATAAGTGCACATAAAAATAAATTGCATTTAAAATAACTTGACATTCGTTTCAATACACATTCGTTTAGTGAAATGTCAACGTCGATGTTGACACTTTATAGGAGCTAGCGCCAGGCTAGCGCACGTATGAAAATAAATAAATGCTTTTTATTGTATGTACCATTGTATTAAGTATATACCTACGAATAGTAGACTATGGACTGTTGGTAAAAAATTCTTGGTGACGGCATAATCTGTAGACAGATTAAATAAGTGTAAAAGTACTATATAATGTACGTGCCCAAGGGTTTTAAATACATTAAACTGCTCACTAATAATCGTTTGAAATATCGAATTTTGTTGAGGATATTGTTTTTAATTTTACTTAGTATTTAAATCCTATATTAACTGGGTCTCAAGAAGAAAACTAATTGAATTGGGTGTTGCAACGGTCGCGGTCGCGATGTGCCAACCTGCCAACAACAAATGTATTTAAATTCGCCTATAAATAGCGTTATTAAAATCCGATCGCGGCCGTCCACGGCTATTGAACTGCGAGGCGCCATCGGGAGGCGAGTGTTAAAGACAATAGAAACCGTACTTATGCCTAAGAAATGTTCAAATTACAGTTTTTGTGGTATCGTCGTGGAAAAAATATTTTCAAATCTGAGTAGTAGGTGATGCAAAAATCTATGAATCTTCTAGCTAGTACAATTACTGTACTAGAAGATTGGTATTGCATCAACTTCCTAATGTAACAGTCTAGACGTGGCATTCTGCATTAATACTGATCTTTAGATAAATTTTATAATTCTATAAAGTTAATATAACAGGAGGCTGTTATTATAATCTTATAAATAAAAATCGATGTGTGTATGTATGTTTCATATGGATTTAAAACGGCTCAACAGATTCTCAACAGGCTCAAATGTTTGTTTTACACTCTTTTGTTTAAAATAATGAAACCTCTAAGTATATGTTCGCATTTCAAGTAATTATAATCTAGAACAAGTCACTGGTTCTTTTGATGTGTGTGTGTGTCCGTTCTGTAGATAACAAATTATTTATTGCAATACAAAAGCTTTGTTCAAATAAATTAACAATGCATTATTGTTTATGTACTTGGCAAATAATAATATTTTAATGGTCAATGAACAGGACATAGTGCGCTTGCTCATGTAAACAGTGCCAGCGATATAAGTCATTGTTTGTAAACATTGCACCCCCACGTGTCTGCCTCGTGTATGTATCATAATTTTATTAATTATTTCATTTCCAGCTATTGTTTCCAATAATTATTTATGTAAAGGTAATCGCGTCGCGAGAATAGACGTCGCGGCTTGATTGTAATAAATACATGTAGAAACTGCGGGGTTCTTTGATAAGTAGAACTAAGTAATTTTAAGTTCTTCAATATTTTTTTAGTCAACAGAAGGGAAGAGTTATCTAGATAATAAGTAATAACGAAAAAACAATGTAAGAAATAATGTAACCTTGTTTTGAAGTCGCTTTCCACGTGTGTCATTAAATAAATCTTCGCCATTTTTTATAAATGTTTGATATTCTATCATAAATGTGATAAAACTATTTTAGGTGTTAATCCCGGATATACGCAAATTTAAGGTCTATTTTTTCCAAATTCGTTTTATAGTTTTCGTTTTATAAAATGTGAAGTTTTGTTACGAATTAAGCATTCACAAAAAACTTTTTGTAAAACATACTGAATAATTACATGACATCATTTCTCTGATTCAGTCTATACTGAAGTCTATTTCTTAAGATTACTTAGTAGTCGATTCAAATTCAGTCATGTCTCAATATATCAGAGATAAATAATAAAACTATTTGTCATGTTGGTTGTTAGATAAAAGCAATTTTGTCCCGAAATTTTTAAATATTATTTCATCAATTCAGCAACCATGACACCTTCACGCACAATGGCCATATGAATCCGTCCGTCACGAGCTTGAGGGTCGGTCCCACGTGCCATTGTAAATGTGATTTGATGAATTATACCACAACTAATGGTTGTTTCTGTTAATGTTGCCAGCATCACAATATATTGAAAATACAGTAATGAATCTTACCTACTGTGTTTTATAAAATCATTAATTTTATGTTTGATAGTTTGAATTTGACTAGCTTTTGATATATTTGACACTGGTTAGATTTTTGTGAAGTTTATTAAATTATTTTTGGACAATTACTTAGTTAAAGTTTTGTCTGTTATAATTGACAATACGCGAGAACAACTTAGTGAATAGTATTCACAAAGTATCTTCACAAAACTGCGTACTTAAGTAGATTTTTTAATTAGATATAGCAAGCCCAGATTAGATTCCCGTCTTGTTTGCCTGCGAAACAAAATGATCTACGATCCCACCATAGTACAGTACGATCCCAAAGCCAAGGCTCGTGTCATGAAATGTTTTAAGCTCTAAAGTTTAGATAATATAACGTTTTGAGTACTTGTTGTTTGTTGTCATCGCGGCGGCTTATATGACACGAATTATTTCGTCAGCCAGCCGCGCGGCGATCTGTAGTTATGGAAAATTCTTTTGGTTAAAAGTTTAAAAGAAAGATAAAGTACTAAGGCAAAGGATTTTTCAAAGTTTTCATTTGTATTTATCTAGAATACATTATAATAATAGGATATTTGATATACATTATAATAATGTGTAAACTCTTAATAATATAATAATATTTTACGAGTTATACTACTGTATGTTCTGTTGTTGTGTTAATAGCGATAACAATCAAATGACAGACGCGTGCCAGATGTGCACACAAGTCGCGTCATTGTTTACCATAGATGCACCTTTATTTTTGTACTTATGTATGTGTAAAGTTTTAGTCCGCCTATTTTGATCTTTAGAATATGTTTAGAATAACACTTACAAAATACTTGTATTATACTATTGAACGATATCCAAAAATTATAAAATTTCTAGTTCGTTTAAAATTTGAAATTACCCTTTATGCCCTACAAAGATTTTACCCTACAAAGATTTTACCTACATTATAAGTAGAATTTAATTTGTGTGTCTTATGAATTGTTGGATATTTTTGCTAAGTTTTCGTTTACTTATGTACTTACTTCATATTTTAAAAATCACTAGAATGCACATTGTATTCCTATCCTGTTAATTTAATAGTTTGAATGAAGTAAGCAAAAAAAAAACAAATAGAAAAACATAGGTAGCTGCTTTGTTCTTAATAATGATTCAAGTCAAAACTTCCACACGAACAACGCTCCTTTTATTTGCAAACGGTAGGACCAGGAAGCAGAGTGTCCTCATGCTTGTCGCCTATCTGAAGAAACTGACCATTACTTGATAAGTTAAACCAATAAGATCGGGAATCAATGAGTATAATTAATTTTTTTTTGGTCATAACTATTTATGACTGCATCTCACACAATTAAAATAACAGACTTCCATTTGTTTTATATTAATAATAGACCGCGATACGCTCAATATTCCATTATCAGCGGTTGCAACTGTGGTACGATTACTCGATGCAACCTCGTTATCTTTTTAACAGGAAAGCTTTATTGAAACAGAAAGTTTTATTTGTTGTAAATAGCCTGACGACCTTTCACCTTTACGAGTTTGTCTGTCTGAAACATATAAAAAAGGCAGCAGCCCACGCAATGCCTTCTTTCTGTAGAAACTTATATTCGCGGTTTAACCAGCCTTGAACTTTGACAGCATTGAAACTTTCATGATGATCGGTCAAACAATGCTGCAATTTTGACTTAGACATAGACATTTATAGGTTTTTACCAATAAGCACAGTTCACCGATAGCGATTTCTCGTCCAACTAGTGTTAAAGTAAACATTTATAAGAATTATAAATTATTTGGCAGGTTTGCTTAACTTCAAAATATAAACAAAGCCTGCTAAATGGAGTCATTACTTATCATAGAATATCTTCTTTCAGCACGAAACAGTAAACCCTTTTAAAACACTTATGATCTTATCCAAATTGTAAGTCTTAGTACCAATCACAATTTTATTGTTATAATAATAAAAACTAAGAAATATTTTTATGAATGTAACTAGTTTTTACCCGTAACTTAGTCCGCGTCCCAGGGAACAGTTTTTATTGTGGTTAACATCTTAATGTGTTCTTTTCTGTACACTTTGACAATGTGTAACGCAAATTTTATTGTAGTGATGATCGGATGAGTAGTTAAGTCGAGAGAGCGTAACAAAAAAAAAACATTCATTTTCTCATTTTTAATATTAGTTATATGTAGGTACGATCTAAATTTAATACACGAATAATAAATACCAATTTTATAAGTTATTTAGCCGAATGTCAACCGCGTAGGCGGCGCGGGTGGAAGTGCGCGGCGAGCGCTGTGGCGGGATTAAACCGAATAGGTATCATGTTGTTATCTAAATTAATATAGGATTAATACTTGCGAACATCCGTTCCGAATCACTGTACGAAAACCGCACCGCACATTTTGCATTTATGGAAACGACTACATTTTAACACTCCATTTTAATTTTAGAGTATGTATTTTATAATATCTTGAATTTTTTCCTTTTCATTTTATGTCCAAACTGTCAAAATTATTATAAGAACTTTTTAGTAGCGTGGCAACACTGCTCTGACACTCTATGCACGGGTCATTCATTTGTAACCTCAACCTCAACCTCAAACTTTTAAGTGCCTATATTATGCCTAAAGACCATACAAGACACAAGGCCAGGCAAATTTTGAAACTTTTGAAAAGTAGTGGCAGAGCACGCTGTATTTCACAGTGATTACACTGAGAAAATTTTACTTTAACAAAGTGCCTTTTTGGCTCGGTTAAAGGCAGATTATTTAAAATTAACTATAACTAGTTTAAAAATACATAAGCAACGTTGGTTATAATCTAACACGTCAACATTGTTATGGATACTTGGTTATTTTTAACATTGCACTTAATAATTTTTAAACAAAATTGTTAGCATTCTGAACCAATTCAGATTTGTTTAAATTTTAATACTTCATATTGTTAAGTCTAACCAAGTTATGTATGTAATTTTAAATATGTTTAAAAAGTGTTAAAATTAACACTTTTTTTGGTTAAAATTAACCAATATATCTCTGTTACCACCTACAACGTAATTGGTTACAAATAGCCATTGATATTTTGTTGGTATTAAATATGTTCGATTGTAAATTTTACCATGATACATTTGCTAATCTTTACAAACAGCTTAGTAAATATTAACCAAGTAAAATACTTTAGCAAAGCAAAATTGGTTACCATTAGAGAAGTAAAAAATGTTTAAAGATGTCTGACCCTCTCACCTTTCCTTGCACTCTTTTTTCCAGGCAGTGAATCATTTCGTCCAAATCTTTTTAACGTGACAGTCATTTTTGCGTCTCGTATTTTAATAAACTCGTATTTAAGTGTGTGAATTCAATTATATAATTTATAATAATAATGGATGACGATGTCAGCAATCTTTTAGTGGCATGGAAATTGAAAGAATATATAGAAAGTATTTAAAGGTGAGTGAAAACTAGGTATAACATTGAGGTAATAATATAAACTAACGTACGTATAACCACCTGTTTAGTTAGATATTATGCTGTATTAGATTAGATATTGGATATTAGTTGGCAATACCCATAATATGTTAGTACTTACTATGTTTAGTATTGTACATACTTTGATTTTGTGTATAATTAATTGAAATACAGTTGTTAGATTCATCATTAAAATTCCTCAGTTTATTTCGGGGTTTCATCTCAAGGTCGTCATCATCTTGGCTTTTTTTCGAAACCTATTTAATGAATAAATAATTTGATTTTATTTTTACTTAATGAAACACATTAAACAAATAACTAGGTACTATGGTACATATAATTTAAACTTTCTTTTATTTTTCAGCTGGAAACAGACTTTGCGAACCTTTATGGTGGGAAATACACGGAAATTTTTGAGACTTTTCCCACTTTAAAATCAAAGATTTTTGACCTTTAAAATCAAGAGCTCATTACAAAATAAAGGATAAACAGCTGCAGACGCTGGTCGCTTACAAAATTGTAAGTACCTAATGATTCATACTTATAGTTAAAACTCACTAACACATCAAAATTCGAGTTCTGAGTTAGGGGCATTTTTTATATAAGTTTCTAGAGTATTATGTAATATCGATAGATGAAAGAAATTTTTGATTTCAACTATAGAAGGGATGAAAAAAAAAATAGAAATACGAATCTTTTTACAAATTTCACATAACTGGTAAAGGTTAGTAAAAAAGTCTCAGATAAATTTTGAAGAAAATTTTACAGATTGTTATCAAATGTTTATCATATAACTTTTTGCCAAAATAAAATTAACAGAGTTGGGGAGGTTAAAAATGAATTGAATAAATTTTTGGCTTAAGTGTTTTCTTAAATTACCTTTCAACCCTTTTAAATTCTGTTACATAAATTTTGACAGAAAAGTTACATGAAATTTTTTATGTAATATTAGATTCTCAACAATATTTATCTGAAACTTTTTTTCTACTCTTACTATTTTTGTATAGTTTTGAAAGAAACACTTCTCAATTTATTTTCACATATGGAATTAAACATTTCTTTCCCCTGTCGATATTCCATATCTCCTAGAAACTTATTGCTTGATGCTAACATCCTGTGCTATGGTTAAATGTTGTAAATTATAACAAAATAAATACTTATTGTTTCAGCTTCAGAGGAAACTTCTAATATTGCTTGCTTCATGTTGATCTCTTCTCTATTATCAGTGACAACCATAAGATTGAAAAATCCCCTCAAAAGGGTTTGGCGCCCATCGAAAGGTGAAGTACTTGAAGGATTTCTCACACACGTAACAAATGATTTTGAAATCAATCATCATCAATCATAAGACAGTTCAGCCATTTATTATAATTATGGGTGCGTCTATCGAGAACATTAATTGTTTAATTTTAAAATTGTTAAATTAAGTTGCTCTAAAATATATAAAGACTTTTCACTATTATTATTAATAATTCACAAGAAAAAAAGAGAAAATATGTTTGCTTTATTTTTAATTTTAAAATTGTTAAATTAAGTTGCTCTAAAATATATAAAGACGTTTCGCTATTATTATTAATAATTCACAACAAAAAAGAGAAGATATGTTTGCTTTATTTTATCTTTAATTTTAAAATTGTTAAATTAAGTTGCTCTAAAATATATAAAGACGTTTGACTATTATTATTAATAATTCACAACAAAGAAGAGAAAATATGTTTGCTTTATTTTATGATTAATTTTAAAATTGTTAAATTAAGTTCCTCTAAAATATATACAGATGTTTCACTATTATTATTAGTAATTCACAATAATTAAGAGGTAATATTATGTTTGCTTTATTTTATGTTTTATTTGTTAAGTACGAATAGTTGGCATATTGACCTATAAGACCACAATAACATTTATACTTTAAATACAAATAAACGGTTTTTTTAATATATATTTTTTTATTATTACCCTTTACCTGACCTTTACAACAACCAAACAAGTTCGTTCGGAATACCGAGTAGATTAGCTAACATTAACCAAGTAAGGTTGTAGAGGGTTACCGTCTAAATCGGTTAAAAATAAATATGACAACCCAATAAGTCTGTTCAGAATACCGAGTCGATTAGTTAACATTAACCAAGTAAGGTTGTAAGGGTTACCATCTAAATCGGTTAAAAAGTGAATATGTTTTTGCTGTGTTAACCAAACAAGTCCGTTCAGAATACCGAGTAGATTAGCTAACATTAATCAAGTAATATTGTAAAGTTTACCGTCTAAGTCGGTTAAAAGTAAATGTGTTGTTGCTGTGGCAACCAAACCAGTTTGTTCAGAATACCGATTAAATTTGCTATAATTTCAGAGTAACTAAGTTAACAATAACCAACTAAAATATACTATTTTGAAATAATCTACTAGGTAAATAATTTAACAAAGTAAATTGGTTGATATTAAATGAGTAATATTTGCCAATCTGACTTATTTATTTTTAGCAATACACATTGCAGGCTCCATATTAACAGTGTCGCTTAGTTATTTACAGCAATAACTTATTTATTTTTAACCTTCCCGTTTTCTCAGTGTAGGGCAGCCCTTCTGGCGGCAGTACCCACCATTACAGTAGATTACCGTAAAATAACAGCATGTATGCAGTTGTGTTTCTGTGCTTGAGTAAGGGATGCTAGAGCCCATTTCCCCATCCCTTACCCATCCCCTATCCTTAATCCTAATATAGTCGGCAGCGCCCTTGCTTGTGTTATATAGGCGGCGATCAACCCACCTGCCACGCTTGATTATATTATAAAACAATATATACACTTTTCAATATAATATTGTGATGTAATATGGTTCTTTCTTTTGTTGAAATATACTTCGATCGTTGAGCCGAGACGTTCATTCCACAAGTCGCTGAACGATTCTTATTATATTGGCACTTTGTTATCGATTGCTCTATTGTTTTTAATTCGATGCTTAGAAACTAAGAGCTCTTTTCGTTCTGATGTTTTAGGTTTAGTACAAAAATTTATATTGTTGTATGTTTAAGATAATTAGATAATATTTTTAATAAATTGAAAGTAAATTTTAGTAACGCTTGAACAATCTAAACTTAGTCTAATCTATTAAATAATAATTAACTGTTGCACGCGACTTCGACCGCGTAACTTTACAAAAATCGGTCCAGTAGTTTTTGAGTTTATTCATTACAAACATATAAAAATACAATCTTCTCTCTTCATAATATTAGTATAGATTATAGGTATCTATATGGATTTTTTAGTAGTGGCAGTATTAAAAATCTTTTTCAGCAATTATTTTAAACTAATAATTTTTCAACTATGCATTGTCTGATAAATGGTTGAATAACGTTTTCTCATGAACAATAAGTATATTTTGTTAAGAGAAACAAAACTTTTCGAAGTTATCTCCTGCAAACCATCACTGTTCGGGGGGTACCTACACCCAAACCTACAAGTGTTCGGTAATAATCCGAACAATCACTATACATATATTGTTTAAAATTATATTTATTGATTATCATTATTTTCGAAAAGAAATTAACAGACGCATGTATGAAACAAATCATGTATGAACAAACAGGAGAAGAAAAATCTACTTATTAAAATACAACTGATTCATGTTGATTATATTGCAACACGCCTTTGTTATTTCTCCCTTATCCTTCTGTAGTAACTACTTATTAATCTGTGCTTCTGTATAGTCGGAGTTACGGTAGTAACGTGGGCGAGCGCGTGGGGATAGTAACCACCTGTTCTCAGCAACGATTTCTATTTATCTACAGTAAACTGTGTTCTATAATAAGACATGATATAGAATGTTACTTCTGTATAAATTTATAAATTTACTAGCTTCAGCCTTAACCCAGCTTACGTCACTTGTGATTAGATATCAAAACTAGTGTATCAAGGTATCAAATGTATTAATCCACGAAGCGGTCTATCTGTGTACAAAATTATTCAAAATCCGATTTAAAGGTTTGCTTGAATTAACTCAAACGTCGAAACCTCAAAACATTCACCAATTTTGCGGATTAGTACATATATTAATAATACTTTAGTAATTATTATTAATAATTTAATTAGTTGTGCTTTTATTAATTAATTAAGTATAAGGTTAATTAAAGTAATTATAAAATAACACCCATAAATTCACAAATAAAATCTTTACATGGTATAAAATAAAGTCGCTTCCCGCCGTCTGTCTCTGTACGCTTATTGCGCTCGTCAAATTTACTATACATAAAAGAAAGTCGTGTTAGTTACGCCTTTTGTAACTCGAAAACGACTGGACCGATTTTTATGATCTTTGTTTTGTTGGATTTTAATAAATAAAAATAAAAAAACAATAAACAGAAAATTTCTATAGAAAATTACTATACCATAGTACTGTCAAATCGACAGATAATAAACGAGAAAAGCGCCGCGTTAGTACGGCCCGACTTCGTGCTTCTCAAACACGAGAGCAAAGAAAGGCAGCCCATGAAACGGCTCGTCTAAGTCAAGGATCTGCCATCTCTTTAGTCAATTTACGTATATGATGATATGGTCTGACATGGTGGATGATCTGACATGGTGGATGTATAAAATTAATTATAAAATTGTCAGTTGGTTAAAAAAAGTATGCGACAATACAGTTAATCGGAATTTCAATAAGCAAGCACAACAGGCGATAAGCAAATAAAAAACATGTTTACGTTGAAAACAGCACCCAGGGATAATAACTGATCTCTCTTAGTACAGCAGAGTTGACGAGGTTTATATTTTGACAAATGTGTTTACCGACCCCGTCGCTTCTAATGGATCAGACAATAAAGAACTGTGTTGCTCTTAAAGATAGCTGGAGTTTTTTCTATGAGGAAAATATAAAGGTTGCCAACTATATTCAAGTGAATAACGAAATTATTCTGTTTGCAAAATACATTTCCTATAGTAATTTTATAATACTTAAACTTAGCGATCCGTTTCGCAATTTTTTTTCTGCGTATTATATGAATACTCAAAACTTTCTCTTTTATCGCTATTTTCACTAGTGAATACCGTATGAAAATTCGTTGGGTGGTTTAGAAGAAGTTAGCTGAACCCTCCTCGTTTATAGTTCTTTCAATTAGTGAAAACCGTATCATAATAATTGTTGAGTGGTTTAAAAGAAGTTAGCGGAGAAACAGTCCAAGAATAAAATCTATGACGTAATAATAACCCTTTTAATAATTAAAAAAAAAACTTTTCAAAATTAATTTATTAAATGTTACTCGTATTCCTTTTAATATAAAAATGGTAGGTACATACTATTTTCAATTGCTCATACATATGTAATACAACTTACGCTTTATTAATATAGCGTTTGAATCATAATTTTAATTTAATATTTCAATACATATATTCAAAATTATAATTCAAAAAAAGGTAAGTAACAAAAGAGACACAAAAATATATATCTACAAACAAATTAGCAACCAACTTCATAACGTATTAATTATTGATTACAAATGAAAGAAACGCGTAACTTATCTGAATCTTTAATTAAATTAGCATTCATGAATATGTATCACAGTATTAAGTGAAATGTTAACATACAATGACTTTATTTCGATTTCCGTTACATTTCTTTGCGCAACAATAAAATTTCAAGTTCAACAACCTTACAGAAATTGCCTAACGTACCTACTGACTCCCAAATAATTATCAAAATTCTTTAAAAATATCGGGAATTTATTGTTTCTTATATAAAAACTAGCGAACCACCCCGGCTTCGCACGGACGCTAATTTTCCTTGTGAATCGGTCTTGTCACAAGTGAAAACCTTACCTGGTCTTAAAATCATTACCTGGTTTAAAAGAAGTAAGCGGAGAAATAGATACGGAGAGAAACTTTGTTTTAAACCATGTATTTTATTTGTGGCACAAACTCTCCTCGTTTATCCCTCATTCCAATAGTGGAAACCGTATCATAATACGTTGGGTGGTTAAAAAGAAGTAAGCGGAGAAACAGATAGAGAAAAATCTATGATAATTCTATTACGTATTAATATAACCTTTTAATAATTAAAAAACTTTTATAAATAAATTATTAAAAGTAATTCCTTTTAATCACGGTTATTCATAAACATCATTGAAATCTTATCTGTACTGTACATATATATTAACATACCTTCACAGTATCATAGTATTTTTCTTTCAAACAATTTAATAACAACTTATTAAAGGAAACAGTTATTTTGTTGACTTATCATAAAATTGAAATTCTAAAAGTATTATTCTAAAAGTTTACTCGCGTTTGAAAACTTGTTTCCAAGGCTAATCCTTGAGTTAATCCCAAAGTTGTTTGTCGGGTGGACGTTATATAAATAAACAGGGTGATCAATCCAAATGGGTCAGTGAGGGCAAATCTGATATTAAAATTTGTTCTTAGGGATTAATTAAAGCCTTTTTTTTAATTAAGAAAAACTGCATTTAAACATTTTAAAATTACGCTCTGTAAAAAAAATCGCAATTATTTCTATTACTTTAATTGTAAGTGTAGGTCACAAGGAATAAATTTTTCTATGAAACCTTGTGTAAATAATAAAAAAAAATCTAATTTAGAAAAGGTCTCCCTCTCGATTATGGTGTTTAACAATATTAAGAATAATATTTAATTTTAATTTATCCACACATTTTTATATATTTTTCCATGCAAAATATCGATGAACTCTCTAAACAATGAAATTTATAAAAAAAATGGTACATAGATAGGTAGGCAGTGTCCCTCTCGTTAGGACCTAAACGAGAAAGGTTAAGTAGAATTTATGTTCCTAACAATTGAAACTTCTATTATAATAGTAGTAGCTACTGAAAAATGAAATAAAAAAGCGCTTAGGCTTTAATCTTCCTTCTGTGGAACATTGATTGCGCCCCCTCCATACAGCTGTTGCTGAATAAAGTCGCTTGATGGAATGCCAGCGATGAAAAGAATAGCCGTTCTGTTATAGAGAAACATTATGAACACCGTTCACTTACGTCACAACATTATTGTGAATATAACTTTGGTTGAGCATACACGACTTAATCATAGAGTACAATTGAACACAGAAGAGTTTTATACTTATCTAGATAAAACTAGATAAATCTGAACATTTAAAAACAGATGTACGGAATATTTTGAAATTTTTATCGCTTGTTTTAATACAGTAATTGTTATATATCCATTATACTAATTTTATAAGTGTGAAAGTAACCTTTTCACGCCTTAACTACTTAATGGATCATCATGAAATTTTACATACACGTTCTCAGGGATACTGGAAAGGACATAGGGTACTTTTCATCTAGAAAAAGGACTATTCCCGAGGGATCATCTAAAATAAAATTTAAAAAATAAAATCGAAAGTAACTCTGTCTGTCTGTTACCTTTTCACGCCTTAACTACGTAACCGATCATCTCAGTAATGTCAGCAGCAAACTAGCAGAACATGTGGCGTTGTTGTAGCGTTGCTTAGGGACCGGTAGCCATCGTCAAGTAAACCTTCCGTTCAGGTCCACAACGTCGAATTCATAAAATGCTTGAATTCCTAAAATGTTGAATTCCCAAAATGTTCACCCTGTCTGACAACATTTAGATAAGAAAGACTGCATGCAAGAAATATTAGCAATTGCTTGTTTACTCACTAAAAAACGAGATGATGTCTTTTGATAAATGGCTGGTTGGTGTATTTGTATTAGTATTTGTTCGGGAAGGGGGCGCTGGCGGCGACTGTCTGGTGCGGCCGCCTACCCGCGACCTAATACTCAAGGGTCAAGGATCCATCCACGAGCGACGACTCGTGTAAACGGCAAACGCCACTAACGGCTATAACTCATTCGAATAATCCCTGCCTTGATCAATATCATATGTTTGTGACGCGTTCTAACTAAAGACAAATAACTCTCTCATTGTGTAGTGTTTTTGCAAATCAATCTGATTAATAGGTATTTTATTTTTGAAGTGAAACTTCTTTGCGTATAATTTGTGTGACGAGTGATCACGTGACGTTTACTTTTGTAGAAACGTACAATAATCATTTAATATATATATATATATTTATACAATATTCCGGATCAGCTGAACCGCGCGATGACGGGCGGGCGGTACAAGAACTGGCGCGCGGGTCGCAGCGCGTCGCGCGGCGCCCAAGAAACTTTGTTTAGGTTGATCTTGTTAGTCCAGTCATTATATACATTTGGAAACAAAAATGAACATAAAAAGCTGATTTTTGGATATTGTGTTGGGGGGGGGGGGGCTCAGAAAAGCTTAACTTCAAATTGTCGACCAAGATTTCCTATGAGCTTTCTCCGCCATCTTGAAAAAGGGGTAATTTTTTATTTTTTAGCGATAACTCTGCTCTCCGTCATGATACGGAAATTTTGATAATATACTTTTTGGTTGCTTTTCTTATGATCTACAATTTAGGTCATTAACATTTTTCCTTTATTGTTGATCGTTGTTGAGATATCGGACGAGAAAGTAAAAAATTGATATGTTGAAACTTGTTTTTTGCTATTCTCTCTTTTCTCGTAAAACATATCAAAAATATGTTTATTATCAAACTTGTAGAGCATACTGATACTTACAATGGGCTTTTTTGTTAGAGAAATTTTATCCTGAATAATAATCCTATCGATTAATATAATAAAATAGCGAGTGTTTGTTGTTTTAATTTTAGTTGGTTCGAGTCCCGGGCGAGCCAAGTGAGTTTTAGAAAATCTTTGAATGCAGTTTTGTTTCTTTTTAAAAATAAAGGAATGTTTCCTTTATTTAAAATGAGCCAACTTAAAGATTTAAGGTAGTTTCCCTCCAGGGCCCGACTTATTTTTCCACCCTGTATATTTGATCGTTAAATAAGCTTCACTTCTGACGCGTGTCTTTAGGTTACTTTTAGTTTCTAAATATGTTAATATATTAAGGTCGCATTTTCAAAATCAAAATATTTATTTATCAACTAGGTTCTTATATAGTGACAAAGTCATGTTGAATATTGTGTAAAGGGGAAATAAATATGCGAGCAAACTATACAGCCACATGGATCATGCATCCACAAAGAGAACTTTGTTCGCTCCTGCATGCCTTTGTTCCCTAGCTACCATGTCATGTTTTATACAATTTTCATATACATTGTGCAATATATGTGGTAATCATGTTATTTATAAAGAATCTGATATTCTATAAATCGCCATAGTTATTGAAGTTTCCGGATAATCGGATAATTCAATACTTCCTAAGGAAAGTATTGAATTATCCTTCTATCTTCTTCTTATTCTTCTCTTGGTGCCATCTCCTATCGTAGGTCGGCTATAATCATGGCTATCCTAAGATCATAACCCTCGAGGCGGCTGCTCGAAGTAACAGCGACCTGGTACTTCGGCCATACCCATCGCGGAGATTGTTGAGCCAGGAAATATGTCGTCTGCAGAGCCAAGCTAGACCAAGTCGCCGAAACTGTCCTTGTCTGTCTGTTTCTCCGCTAACTACTTCTAAACCACTCTACTGGTTGTAATTCAGTTTTCACTTATGAAAAAAGGAATACACGAGGAAGGCTTGTGTCTATATAATATTACATCCCGTGTGAAGCCGGGAGTAATATATGACATGACATAAACGTATAATAATGAGAACAGTAATTGGACGCTATACAGGGTGTGGCCTGTAATAAGAGCAATAAATTTAAATGATGATTCTATAGAGTATACGCAGTTACCTTAACCTAATCATAAGAGATATAGCAATCCAGTTACAATACATAATCAATGAATTTCATGATCGCTAAATTGTTGGTTATCACTATGTCACAGATTAATAAGTAGTTACTACCGTAAACTATGTACAGGGTACTGGGGCGAGAACGATCACGGCTGGAAATTGGACACATTATGTCTGTAGTAGAACATTGCTGGCTCGATTAATTTTGTTAGAAAATAACAGTAAATTTGTTTTTCATTTTAATTAATTGAAACCATTTGGAATTAATTACTGATTCGTTAAAGCGTCTATATTTTAATTTATTTATTGCTCTTATTACAGGCCACATCCTGTACATCATAAGTTTATACCATAAACAAATATACAGAATATTTAATGATAAAATAAATTAGTGTAATCTTATCAATCGAAATCACATTGGACTGGAAATTTTAGTTATACAACTTGTTAAACCCTTCCCAAGCAAGAATATGAGTAATAAATAAATAAAAATACATAAAATAAGTCCTATAAGTATGTTATCTGAGCGGTGAAATATAAATTCATGGCCTACGTCACTCATTCGTACAAAATAATCCAATAACAGAGACATATATGTTATAGTTATCTAACTATGCCCTTTACTCTTTATTAAAAGCGAAATAGAACAAGTACCATAAATGCATGCACTATGAGTAAATTACAAAAATGTAGTTCACAGAATGTAAAGTAAAAATTTACATTTAAAATCCTCCGAGAGCTTCTGCGATCGGATAAGCTTAGTTTAAAGCTTTTTAAAATATTTATAAAAATGAATATTTGTTGGCTCACTGTGTCCCACATAGTAACATTCTACAACTTAATGAACCCTCATTATGTTATACTAATAGTAAATTAATGTATACTTGTCAAAATGTATAGCACTTTTTGTCGTACATAGTATTTAAGGGCTTTCATTCTTCACATTTAAAAATAATTCACCACCATATGTGAACACTTTATGCCGGTAAGATAAAGAATATAAAGCTCCCTACACTTTCCAAAAGGGTTGAGATTAGTATCTGATTTGTCTTTTATCTTAGTCTATAAACAAGTGTAAGCCTTCCGTAGGAACCACTCACGCAATCAAATAGTAAAGATAGTACCTCATTACACAATTTTCTTTATTTAGAATTCTACTATGGTCAGTTATAATTTTAACCTCAAGATCTATCGATTAATATGCGGGATATTTGTATGTTCAGCGATCTTAGTGGTTTAAAAGTTATTATTACGGTTTTTGTTAAATTTTATAAAACAAACAAAATTATTCCACAATCTTCCGAAAGCCATAGAATAAAAAAAAACACATAATTACTTAATATTCAAAAACGACTGGATCAAGAAATCTGAATAACAACTATCAATAATTATTGCGTTTACCATGGAAAGACATAATATGTCTTTCAATCAAATAAGGCTGAATTAGTGTATCTGCTATTACATAATTTTAATATGTACATTTGAATACGTCGAAAACATAACCAATGTTCAACCAATATTATCGCAAATAATATATACATTTCTATACATTTATCAGCAAATCAAGATAAACGTTATATAATTTGTTAGGAACCATCTTAAATTAATAATGTCTATTGACAACAAATGGTTATCTCTTTGGATTTGGACGAAATTTGGCACACAGATGGTTACCTGGATTAACATATAAAAACTTTTTACCCTGAAAAAATATCAGGTTCCCGAGGGATTGGGCTCCATATTCGCCGTGGCGGCGTCACAGCAATAAATATTACAGTTATTTTCTCAGGTTTTATATTTATCATTTTTCAACGCGAGAATTTGCAGGAGGCACCAGCTATTAACACAATGAAACAACGCAAATTAATCATATGAATATCATATGATTAATTTATATCATATGAACGTTATTTAATCATATGAAGCAGGAACTGCCCGCTGTGTGAAGCAAACCTAAAAACCGTGCACATAAATTTTACTCTTTGGTTGGGCGTCGATTACACTCTGCTAGAGGTCGCTATCAAATTACGATTTATTTTACGAAGCGTAGAGGGGGTGGAGTGGAATGAGAGTAGGGGGAGGGTGTTGGTTATCGTTCCAATCGAATCCTCTGATGGATTCTCACTGTCACCCGGCAGATACGACTATTTAATTCGAGTTCGTTCCAAAGTTTTTGCGGGATTTATCTTTTCCCTTTCCAGATTCCACTTTTTTTGCGGTTTTATTTTTTCTAATTCGCCGATCGGGGTCTATGAAAACGCTGATGTTATATACTTACCTACATACATAGTTGGTGAATTGAAATTCTTATTGAACTAACACTTGACTTTTGTTATTTTCAATTGTTAAGTATGAATGATAATAACATTTTGCGTCATACTTAGTTCACCCTACTGTTGTCGGCAGCGCACATGCACCACCTGTGGCTTTGCTTGTGTTATAGGCAACAGTAGCTTACCTAGCATCAAGTGATCCGTCAGACTGCCGACCTAACATAAAAAATTTCTTGTGGTATAACTAAAATTAAAATTATTTGCCTTTCAAGACTGTGGACGCGGCTGAATTAAAATGAAATTAAAATTAGAATAAAAACCATATAAGCGATGACTCACTTATTGGTAGGTGGCGGCCAAAATCTCAAGAAACATGCAATACTACGCGCTGTGTAAAAAAAAATTAAAGCTATCGTTATCGCAAACGGCTTTTTATGTTTTTTTTATTATGTCTAGGATGAAAGGCAAATCATTCATCATAGACATCTTTGCGCTAGTTCCATGAAAATGTAGACCATTTGCGCCACGTTCTATTAGGACCGTTTCATGATGATGGAAAGAATAAGCCGGTTTATAGGCCGGTTCTACTGCCAAACATCGCTGTTTCATCGCCAGACTTGCTCTTTTTATTCGCTCTTTCTATTAGTAAAAACGGATTTTGATACGGTTTTTACTAATAGAAAATTAGTAAAAACCGTATCAAAATCCGGACAGGCGCAGACAGCGACTTCTAATTATAAATTGTCATATTTTATCAATATTATATTACAATAAATTTTCTTATCAATGTCAATAAAATGTGTTGAACATAACCAGATAATAAAAATGCCTGTCTTAAGAATATACGTGTTCAATTTGATTTGCGTATTACAATTTTTTTAACATAATTTGTTAGAAAATTAAGAATTCATTTTTATAACATTCCTTACTTGCTAAAATAAGTTTGTATAACTACATAAAAAGTGTGTATAATTATAACGTATTTTCATACACATATACAATATTCTAGGTATAACGTCTGATAACATGTTATTTGAAACTGTTTTTGTAAATAGTTTGTTTTCCCCTTGTCGGTCGTAAGTAATTCTACCCTTCGAACAAAAGTTACAGCTAAGGGAACCCTACTTTACACAATACACTAGCTATTTTTTTCTTTTTTTTTTCGGAACATATAATTCTCACTTTACCAAATAGAAAACTCGCATCCCGCTCTCAAACATTTTATTGAATTCCGCACTGTCTAGCTGGTTAATAAAGCAAGTTACCAGTGACCGCTTCACACTTCTATTTTATCTGTAAGTACTTATACTGGAGAAAAAGGAAAATTCCTTATTTGTTGTTCTTCGTGGCGGATATTAAACATTGTTTTGTACCGTAGCCACCATACCAGCCAAAGTTTTAATATAGAACCAATAGCACTGATGCAAAAAACGAACTGTTTTTTTCTAAAAGTGTCAATCAATTCTTTATCTAATATTAGAATTATATCTTTAGACTAGAATTTTAATCGTTATTTATTTACTACTAGCTGGTAACCGCGACTTCGTCCGCGATGAAAATTGAAAAATATAACACCTGAGAAAATATTTGTCGCTGTGACGACGGTGGCGCCGCCACGACGTTCGTGGTCTCCAATTTATTTATTTTTAGACGATCCCTCGTCTACCTAACATTTTTTCAGGATAAAAAGTATCCTGTTTGTTAATCTAGGTTTCTGTGTGCCAAATTTCTTCCAAATCCGTTTAACCGTTTTTGCTTAAAAGTGTTACAAACATCCATCTATCTATCCTCACAAACTTTTGCAGCATTTATAATATTAGTAGGATTATGGCTAAGACTAACAATTATACTAATTAAAGAAGACACTAAATCTTATTTTGACGTAATCTACTAAATAAATGCAATTATGCCTAAAAATAACGTCTACTGACCTTTCTTTTGTGTAATTTTATTCGCTTGTTTTCTGACAGCGCTGTCATGATTCACGACATTTTTTTTAAGGGAACTACATTTTCCGCAATCAAAATTTATATTTTGTCATCAACCTGTATCATCTAATTAATAGATCTGTCGGCACGAAATATTTTCATTGTCAATTAAATAAATGTGTCGAATTATGGTATGAATTACCAAATTAATGTCAATATGTATCTAAAATAAGAAATGTATTATCAAAAAATCGTACTAGTTTGTCCCATGAATAAAACTTTGCTGTGAAAATAATAGGTTTGTCCCTTAAATAATAGCTTCGTACTCAAAATAGTAGATCTGTCAGCAAATAAATCAATTATCGTCGCCAGATTGTGACTTCTCCTTATTTGTTATTTTGTCACCAGTACAGTAGTTACATTTTATATTTTCACATATCAAATAATACAATTCGTTACCAATTTAACAGTTCAGTTTATAAATTTAATGAAGAAATGTTTAAAGGGGCGGAGAAAAATTCTACTAGAAATTTACGTAAATTATAATAAAAAAATAAATCAATACAACACCCCAAATAAATAAATAAATACATCCTAGCAATTTTTTAATATATGACATATAGAAGTAATTTTAATAAATAAATTGACAACAATTCTATACCTAAAACTAAGTTATATATGAAAACTACACTATAAAATTATTGTTACCTTAAAATATTTAAATATTATATTATTATTATTAACATTGGTGTCTCCTTTCAAGAGTTTACAATTTTAGTTCTTTAACATTTATAGACAATCCTCCTATGAGTTTGTATATAGTGCGTCGTATTTATATTTATGTGACGAGACGTAGTTGCAAATGACGTTTTCTTTGTACTGTATCCGTGTCAAACGTAGGAAAGAAAGTCCTTGCTTGTGGCAGTGCAACGTGGGCTCATTGTTCGCAATGCACGACCGGCTTACTTTTCCTAAGGAGCGAGAACCGAGCGAATAGAACAACGTTGGGAGCCATTATTAAGAACGTATAATAGTAATATTTCATTTGGAATTGTGCTTTATTGTCTTTGCTCTTAATGTCTTTGAGTACTTGTATAGGTATATATTTATACTAGCTGGTGCCCGCGACTTCTTCCGCGTTGAATTATATATAAACCTTAAACTTAGCGTTTCTTCCATGTTAAACGCACGTACGGCGGGATGCGACTTTGTTTTATACTGTGTAAAGGTAGTTTTAAAATATTTATAAAGGTTTCAAATGCACGTTGAACTAATTTCAAAAAATAAACATTGCATCCAGCCAGTTACAAAACTAACCGAAATTAGATATATAACTTCAATTCATACTCTGCAATTTCTTTTACTTGCAGTACATAAATAGCGCAGGAAAATTTAGCATTGTCACTTATGGAAAGAGGATAAACGAAAAAGGTTTGTGTGTATAAAAATCTACATATACATTAGTCAGGGCTTAACCCAGGATGAATAAAATTGCATCCTGTATAAACATTGTATATAATTGTATTTTTGTTTGTAACGAACAAACTCAAAAAAGTAGTTTTGAAAGCTACATTATCAGCGAGTAACATGTGCTATATTTTATAAAGTTACGCGGACGAAGTCGCGTGCAACAGCTAGTATTTCATATACAAGCTACCTACCGTCTATGACTTGGACGCATCGGGCACATAGTACCTACATTCCTACTTTAGTTTCATTCCGTCGCAGATACAAAACAGTCCCAACAAAACTTTCAAAAGGGCCTTTCTTGAGTATTTTCTTGTTGAAAATAAATGAAAAAGCATGACGGCTTAGTGAAATTGTCGACAACAATCCCAGTTTAAAGATAAAAAGAAAACATAATGCTCTGCTTGTAATTACCGCGAGCTTAAACATATAATTAAATTCAACATCATGAAGGCCACTCTGAAATAGATGCACTTGTGCTTTTATGTTCCCACGCACCCTTCACCTGATTTGATTATTAAAATTTTATTTCATTAAAACATTTTTAGGCTGACCGTATTCACAAGTATTGGAATATCTTGTAAATTTGCATTTGGGTTGAGTAAGGAATATTCTGAGGATGAAATAAGAATATACGATCAAATAATTGCTATGGGTTGAATAAGGAATAGAAGTAGGTCGAGTTAGCAAAAACATAATAGTGGGATGAGTCGCCATAGGATCATTATGGAGCAACCCCTTTTCGACGTTGAAAAAACAGCTTTTTCATGTGATTTGTTTATAAGTCATCTACTTTTCTACGTGTTATAATTTGATTGATTGATATTAATAATATTTAATAATTTGTTCTCTAATACTATTGATTCTGTTTATAAACTTGGTAAATTCGGCTGTGCGTTGATCTACGAATAAATTAGGCGTTGATAGATTAGTCAGTCAATGACATACCTACGATTTTCTAAGAATGTATGAAATAGTTCCATCTTTAAAACAGTTACTGCCACCAGACGGGCTGCCTAAATGACTGCGAAACGCAGTGTGACCTGTCACTTCTTGAAAACTTATTTCAGTAAATTAAATACAACAAGTAAATACCTATTGGAAATCGCAAGTAATAAATATTGTACTTAAGTGGTGTAGGATTAAGCTACGATTAGTCATCCATCAACCCAGATAGAGCGGGGATGCCAAGTGCAGTCCCATGTCGTCAATGACTCATTAGACAATCGATTGTCGGCTTTGCTATTCCAACAAACATCGAGGGTTATCTGCTTAAAATAACACGCATTAATAACGAACCACATTGAGCCCGTATTTTTGTCCTTCTAAATAAATCAGGTGTATTAAACGTGTGGTCCGCAAAATAAATGGAGTTTTACGAGTTTCTAAGAAGTCGCTGTCCTTGTCTAAACTCGGCTAGATCTAGACTCAAACAACCTCATCAGAATCTAATTAGCCTTTATATTTACTAAAGCCTTTGCTCGCTGCTTTACATGCCACTGATATATTATCAACACGTCTGATGGAGTATATTTGTATATAATATGTACACTGGAGGCTAAAAATGGTTGAATATCATCAACATTATTTAATGACGTAAGGTGATCTCTATATAATCTCGGTAGTTCGGTAGGTTTATTACAACTACTAGTATGCACCTGTCGCGACATTTATAAATGACTTGCCACGTCGGATATGTGTCGAAACCTTAAACGATACACGAACGCATCCGAAACTAACATACAAGTTTTGCGGTCCACTATGCGACTTTGGTTTGATAGCCCTGCACCAAATTGAGTGCAGCGACATCATTATGTGACTCACGTCGGCATTGAATGGTCGCCACAATTGGATGAAATTTGGCTTCAAAGTTGACTGGTCACACTACCGACTTCACCTACTTGTTTAGAGTTGCATTGTTTTATGACCCAACTGACGGGTGCGACCGAACGTCGCTTCGTTATCAACATTACGTCACGATTTAAAGTGGAGACTTGAGTTGGGACCAATGTCCCTCCGCTCCTCACATGTTAAAATAACTTGTACAATGGTTCTTTCACATTTTATGTCAGATATTTAAAATGTTAGCCATCGTTAGCAGTAATCTCAAACAAACTTCTTTATTAATAATATAAATATGCCTTACAATTTTAGATATCCTTCAACAACCATTTTGAACTACGATCGAGGTGAAGAAAAGTACAAAGCGTCAGTTTAAAAGATTGCTAACTGTTCCCCGCGGCTTCGCCTATGAAGCGTTTAGCACGCTAAAAGGTGCTGCTTGTTGCTTTGGGTAAGCGTAACGATGCCTTATTTTCTGACCCGATTTACAGACTGAAATTATTTTACTATATAAATAAAATTCAGTCATAAATAGTGTATCTGTCTATCTATAAAATAATTTAAAAAAAATATTTATCGATTTTATGATCAGAAATTTTACCTGTTCATGAAACTTTTACTAACTGGTGCTCGCGACTTCGTTTGCGTTGAAAAATAAAATATATAACGCCTGACACATTGACACCTGATATTATACACTTTTGCCAAGAATTCTGAAGTTAGTGGCTTCGCACGCGTGGAATTTCTACCTAGCCTTTGTCCATCAAAAATTCAAAATTCAAAATATTTTATTTCAAAATTGGAACATAAAATTTCTCTTTTTGAATGTCTGAAACTACATGCAAGCTTCGGAATATGTTAGTGCTGGAAGAAGAAGCTGCGAAGAAGCTCCCAACATCCTGAAATTCTATTAGGATTAGTATTTTCAAAGATTGCCACAGACAAACTTTACCTCTTCATAATATTAGTATTGGTATGTCTTCGAAAAGATATTCGAGAAGTTATAAAATGTATTCAGTAAATAAGATAATATTTTTGAAATATTAATATGACAAAAGGATCAAAATAAAACATAATAATTTACGAGACTTAACTTGTACAAAATATGTTTTGTTTATGACTCGTTTCGTATTGAAACTTGTTTATTTCTATACTGATGAATCACTGTAGTGAGAATCTCAGTGCATTGTGTTTCGCGCTTATTATAGGTATAAGTCTGAAAAACATTAAAATCAGCGCGTTTCCTACGACCGCATTATTATGAACTTGATCAAGTTGTATAAGGGATAAGCGGACATATTAAGGTGTCCTCCATTCAAGTTTCTTGGTTCAACTTGAATTTCTTCGTTTTCTTGAATGTTCGTAGTGTGGCGAAGCTCTTTGTCCGCACACAATAGCCCCACTTCTCGTTGCATGTGCGGAATTGTGTAGAATGGCCAGCTCATTGCATCAAGGATATTTGTCATAAGTAAAGTAGGTATGCACGTACTTAGACAGTCCCTAGCAAAGATATATGTCGCTAGCGCATATAGGAATGCATACTCTTTCTTTCTTTTCAACGGGTTTCTACTTGAAACTCAAATTAGTTGAGGTTTACTTCCTCACACACAAGCACACCATACACATGTGCATTGTATCCGTCGTGAATCCAGTGCTGTGGTACAAATATAACAAACCACGCTGATATCAACAGCTCTTTTAAGAGCTATTTCCATATTTAACCGCTAATGGTTGTGTGTGTTATTTTCCTATGCCTTTTCTTGGTATGGTAGCTACAGGTACATAAGTACTGTATGCTGTACATATGTATGTACATTCATGCTGTAAGGCCAGTGTTACAGAAATAGCAGTGTCACATATATTACAATGAATGGCTGGATTTAAAATGTGTAAAGCTAATTTATTATAGGTTATTATGGATTTATTTAACAACTAAGCTTCTTAGATAGAAAAGGATTTAAAAATTAAATATCGTTGTAGAGGATTTGATAAAGTTTTGCAGATAAAATTACATTCAATGGTCTAACTATACGATTTGAAGATAAACATCCAACTAACAGGGACACAAAAAGGTTTTACGAAGATAATATGACTACGCAAGATATATTATTTCGATGAACTACGCCCTTACGTAATTATCCCATAATCTGCAATTTTTTAATATGCATATTTTAAATACTCTCACTGATACTCATTTTTTTAACAACTTAAATTACAATGAGTCATATTTTAGGTCATAATTTTTGCAATTTTTTTTCATGCTGAAAAATCCTTCGAATACTTTTTTCTAGATGTAATTCCGAATCCAATGAGCTATCGCTCATATTTTTTGGAGCTTTATCACTATTTAACACGAATTTAAACTTGTGAACTAGACTAATATGTAAATTAAAGTTAAAATTTGTTGGAGCTATACGTTAAACAGCGTTAACTTATCTTGTGCCTTAGAAAAGTTAATATAAATTAAAGGGTAACTTAAAGTTTTAATGTATCTTAAGTGAATGTAACAAACGGTCTAAAATTAAAAACAAAGATAATATTAATTGCAATACATCCGTTGTATTCATTTGAGTTGTGGAATGTGGGCACTGAATGACGATAAGACGCGACGCAATATTAGCTACGCACACACTGACCGAATACTAACCAATATTCGCTTTATCGCCGAGCAATCCCTGTACTTTTCCATTTGCATTTGTATTAGCCCGCTATACCTATATAAAAATAAGTAACGTTGCTTTCCTTTACTACATATTCTAAGACATATCCTAAGACATATGTTTTCGAAAATAACTAATCTTTTCAGATACTATAACAGATATAATAATCCTTCGCTATTCTTTCCTTTACTATAAACTTTAATAACCATTTATATATCGTTAAATACAGTAAAAGTAAATGAATATTATAATACATTCGGAATTAATTTCGAAAAGCTGTTTCTACAGAGAACAAACCTGTAAGGAACACTTTTCATATTTCTTTTTTATAAATATTCTTCATATGAAGTTTTTTTTTTTCATATAAAATCTTCCATTAATGGAAGGATGAAATGAGGTTCTCAATTCTCAATTTAAGTTCAAGGGGGCTTCAGGAATTCAACTTTAGATTACATGACCTGTAAACAAAACCTAAATACTCGTACCTGAAACATAGTATATTGGAGGTACCTAAAGACTCAACAGGAAAAATAATAATATAACTAAATATAGATACTGGAATATATAAGCAGAGAGCGAAGAGAAATAGTGTAATAATTGAGAACATAGCGGAGGGCGTTGTATCAGAGTTCGAAGTAGGGCCGGAGGTGAGTACCGATAGTGCATTGGCTCTCGAGACAAGAGCTCCCTGTGCCGGAGAGACTCAATACCGACCGCTTTGTAATCGCCCATCCTCTTTTAAAATGCCTGCAACTCTAGTCAAATTCTTACTCGCGATATTAAAACGTTTTTCATAGAAATTTCAAACTTATGAAGCGTCTGCGAATGTTTTCTTTTGTCACGCTTTTAAAAAATCTATAAGTACTAATACTACAAGGAGACAAAGTTTTTATGTATTTATGTAGGAGATAATATTCAAAACTACTCATCCGATTAAAAAAATCTTCCACCAATAGTTCGATATAAGTTAAATATTCCAATAGGCTGGCACCAGCTAACTAAAAATAAAAAACCAACTTGTGGCAAAAGTATAATGTCAGGCGTCAATGTAAGCCATTATAGTTTTTATTTTTCAATGCGGACGAAGTCGCGGGCACCAGCTAGTAAACCTACAAACTACCAGCTTTTGCTCGCGACTTTGTCCGCGTGCGTACCTTTTCTTAAGTATTATAATATTTTATTCAGTCTATTGCTCATATATTGTAGTCCGGCGTTGATTATGTCATTTTTATATTAAAATAGGATCCGATCGCTACTAAACTTTACAGGATTACCCGTTGAGCTAAGCTGAAGATTGGCTGAAAATTTTATCAAAATAGGTTGAGCGGTTTGAGAGTCTATAGGAAACATCTTAAATATGACATCTTAAATCATCTTAAATTTATATATAAAGATTTAATATATTCACAAATGGAATGCAATATGTAAATCGTTTTCCATCAAAATACTAATACTGATTTTGTTTGTATCTTGAAGGAAAAATTGCGACTTTCCTATGTGTCTGAGAATCTAGTCTAGTCTTGAAGTCTAGTCGACTGCCAATTCATTGTGAGGACGTGAGCCAATCTAAATGGAGGACCATATAGCTATAGCTCATGTCTCCACAAAGAGATTACGCATACGCACGCATTATTTAGGAAGAAAAATAAAATAAATAGTAGTAGTGGCAGGGCACACTGCGTTTCGCAGTCATTTGGACATCTTCTCTGACGACAGTAACCACCCCTTACTGAAGACCACCGTAAAATAACAGCATGTGTGCTGTTGTGTTTCGGTGCGTGATTAAGAGATGCCAGAGCCAATTACCACATACCTTTCTTATCCCTTATCCTTAGTCCGCAGTGCAGTTGCAGCACCTATGGCATTGCTTGTGTTACAAGATATATCAAGTGGACCGTCAGCCTGTCTGTCGACCTTTATCTATGGGCCATGAGAATCCATGACCTTGAAAAGGTTTTTTTCGAACAAAACGTGTTGTTATTATTAAAATTCTTCATTACGTTATATCCATATTATATTTGGTGAAAATTTATATTTCTATTATTGATTCGGAATGCGCCTCAAATTTGTGGTCTTGACGCGACACTCATGTCGATGTATCACTTAATACAAGGGTTATTATGCTCCGGTCTCGATTGGTCAATCAATCAATTTATCATGTGGACCGTAGGAGGTCGAACGAGAAATACCTATTCAATATTGGTTTCTCTCTATAATAAAGACGGATTGTCAGTAAATTTCATACGTAACATTTTAAACACATATTTTTTAATTGTTTTTAATTTTTAATTGTTTACTTGTGTAAACAAATTTACACAAGTAAATAGGTAAATAGCAGGGTTAAGGATAAAGGAATGGATAGGGAAATGGGCTCCGGTCAAAATGTTCGATTTTGGAAATGAACTTTTCGCACTTGTATCCCTTGGTATTGCTTGTACCTATACTTAATCCTTAGGTGACGGTTTACTTGATGGACCCCCCCTTAATAATATTTACTGTGTCACTCTAATTAATACTCTAATTAATAATTTCACTGTCTGCCACCCTTAATAATATTTTTAAAAAAAGCTCTGGTCTGGATCTGGCAAGTAGTGGCAGGGCACACTGCGTTTCCTAGTCAATTGGACAGCCGGTCTAGCGATAGTAACTATCACCTTATGCAAGACTACCATGAAGTAAGGATGCCAGAGCCTATTGAGCCTATTGAGCCTATTGAGGTCGACAGCGCAGTTGCAGCACCTGTGGCGTTGCTTGTGTTATAAGCAACGGTAGTAGTGGACTATCAGCACCGAGCACTAAAACTATCAGCCTATCTGACAACCTTACCACAAAGAAAGGTCAATAATTGATCTTGTATCCTTAAACTACACTGATTGTGCACATTATAAACGTAAAGCTAATTAGCTGACAGAGTTTTTCAACAAAAGACGAAGAAACTCGAAATGGAGTACCCACAAAACTACTAAAGATGTTCCGACTCGCCAAAGGGAATGTAAAGTACCCCGCTTGTCGTGAAACTTTAAATTGCATTTTAAATTTTGCTCGTTAACATTACTTTCCCGTTTATAAATAACAACCATTAGGTGTATATATATATATATCTATATATATATATATATATATATATATATATATATATATATATATATATATATATATCTATTTCATTCGAAAGCAAAACTTATTTTCAACTTAACACGTTCTTTTTAAAGCGAAATGGCACATATAATTGTATATTATTTTCTTATTGGCCTAACCGTGAAATTCACTAATGTCGTGAAATAAAAGCACTAATGTTTTTTTATTTTATAAGTCCGCCAAGAGATGTTTAGTTGCGAAGTATATAAATAGAAACAGATCCTGTGAAATATTAAGAATGTTTGACGGAAAATCTCTGTTAAGTTACTATAAAAGAAAGTTCTATCTGCGTTCGTTTGTCCGCTTCTAGTTCTTCTGAAAAGTTAAATCGATATTGATGTTGTTTTCACTATTAATTAAAGAAAAAATTCGGTAATTTTAATTTAACATTTATAAATTTAATTTTTTAATTTAATTTCTATAACATTTATGAATAATACAAACATTAACATTTCTAATATTATTTGTGATAATCGGTGCTATTATTTCTCGGCGGGCTTCTATGAGTCATGTAAAATAAATTTATATATTATAAATAAAAATACGTATTTCTAATAAGATCTTTTATAAAAAACATCCGTTAATCTATAATATAAAAATGAATCCCTAAATGTGTTGCTAAGCGCAAAACTCGAGTACGGCTGGGCCGATTTTAATTCTGTCTTCACTCATGGATAGAGGAATAATCAGGGAAGGTTTTTACGTAAAAAAATGCACCCGGGCGAAGCCGGGAACGAGTCGCTAGTTCAATATATAATTGTGTTACCCAACATTTAGTTAATTTTAGTGTTTAGAATAAAGTTTTTTTTTCTTTTACATTTCAAAACTTTTCAATGAAAGGCTTTGCTATAACCGAATGCGTATTAACCGTTATCTATTTAATGGTTTAAGTTCCAGATAAAAAATTGCGACACGGCATAACAGGTACGAAATAGCAAAATGAGCCGCAGAATAATGTGGAGCGATTTATGTAAAAAGCTTGTTTTAACGGTTCTAAATGATATCTGTCGGCGATTGGCGTCTGGTCTAGGAATTGCAAGTCTCGCATGCGATCTAATTGTGGCATGCGGCCGCTCTGACGTAACGGGCTACAGCGGTTGAGTGACCGCATCGCATACTACCAAACGGCATCCCGGCCGAACTAAATCGCCACCGTTCATTACTATTCCAACTCCGTCAAGGGAATCCTCTTAATTTTGCAATGTAACAAGGAATAGCTTGACCACTACAGCTCAGAAATAGAACGCCAAGAAGTGATCGATGTTATTAAAAATGTAATTATGATTGGATTTTTAATAAATTGTGATATATACACTTTTAAACTGTTCTCTGTATCTGCATCTGTCTATCTATACTTTATTATTGGACGGATACTTCTTTACATAGTATAAAACAAATTTGCTTCCCGCTGTCTGTCCCCCTGTATATAACATTAGACATGTCTATATGTACGCTTAAACCTTTTAAACTATGCAACGGATTTTAATGCAGTTTTCACTAAAAAGAGCGTTAAAGGAGCCGTGCAAAGTCGGGGGCGGCAGGCTAGTAAGTTATAAAATAAACCCATGTTCCAAATTTCAGCTTTCTACATAGTAATTTTGGCTGTGCTTTGATTGTCAGTCAGGACTCAGGACAAACGATTTTAAAAATAAAGATATAATTTATATTTCTCACCCCACAGCTGGCCACAGGCCTTACCCAATGTGAGGTTTTTTTTGTATATATAGGCTAGGTATATTTCCCACTACTGATTTGCATGAAACTGTAACAATGTATGTATGATCAGCATTGTACGAATACATTTTACAGTCAGAACAAGTTAGCGAAAATTGTTATCTGAATAAAAGTCTAGTAAAGTTAGTTACAAAACAACATACATTTTTGAATACAGAAACGAAAACAATACGAGTATATGCATTTCTTTTCAATAGAAGCAGCGTTCTAACCCTAACTAAATTATTGACTACACGCGAATAAGTCCAAGTATTATTAAACCTTGATTTTTTTAACAGCCGAATCATATTTTCCGGTTCTCCATATTCATAAATTTACTAAATTACTGGGACGTATTACGGGGACTTAAAGTATACTGTAGGCGTATCAAAGTCATGGTCTATCAGCTATCTGAGTGCTAAGTCGCATGGTATTCTGTTCAACTATTTACACGTGATTAAGTAATAAACATACAAACGTCCTTATAACTTTTGCAATATTAGTACAGACACGTATTTGATATCAACGTTTATTGTAAAAGAAAAGATAGTATTTCCAGTAACTTTATCAGTCTGTGTTACATGCAAACGTTACAGGGAAGGCGTCCAAGCCTCACCATTTCTGAGAATGAGTGTCCATCTGAACATTATTAAGAATCGTAATGATAATGTTTTCTTGACCACGCATTTTTTACTATGGTAAATAACTTCATCAATTCCTATACGGCCTATTATGCACAGCGTTTTTACCATCATCATTATTTGTTGAATTATTGCTTGAATAGATAGCACTTATTTGATTATGCATCTTTATTTACTATAGTTAGTTCAATAAAACGGTCGAACTTACACGCTGTAAGATTTGAAATTCTTGAACGAACGACAGGAGCCGTTTTATGGCAAACATTCGTTGGTTGAAGGAAGGTGAGGCTATTTGCAAACCCGTGAAATCCCTCAGTGAATACAGAAATCTGCTCTGCGTCCCTCAGTAAACATAATTATAACAAATGATAGGTTAATATTGGGAGACATAGTAGTAGGTAGAGGTAGGTACCTATAAATAAACTTAGTAATTGTACAAATTGTACAATCATTATCTAAATTGCCGACACCTAACGAACATTTTAAAAACCTGGTATATTTGAGTGAAATTGAGTTGTTTTTTTTTCAGACACCCCTAAAAATATATTGTTTAAAATAAATAAGTTAACGTTCACCCCTACACTAAGCTGTACTTAGTGGTCAAAATCTTATTATAGATTAAGGGATGAAGGGACCGACCAAATCTAAAACTGGTCGCCACCAGACATACCGGAATCTTGAAATACCTTTTGCGAAGCAATTTCTCATATTCGAGATGGTCAATCGGTGGTGAACAGAGAGTACAGCTCTCAAAATAAATAACTGACAACCTTGTGATATTTATAAAGGGAAGTTAAACCAATAGAGAAAATACAATCTTTTGTAGGAAAGGAGATCAAATATCTACTTAGAATTTTTGTCATCTTAAACTCATACAATCTTACGATAGCTAACGTAGAGTACAATATGCTCTTGTACTGTGTTTGATTGTTAGTTAATTATGTCAGAGTTAATCTTTTTAACTAAGTTACTCTTTGTAAATTAGCCACTTATCCTTAACCTCTTAATTAGTACCTACAAGTATTTCTTTTTACTGTGTACACAAACGCGTCATGTTCTGAGTACAAATAATAGAGAAAACTGAATCTTGTATAAACCATATGATATTTATATACCTACTGTACCGTAACAGTGAATATTTTATAAGTAGAAATAGTAATTATGTATGCTCAATACAAAGAAAATGATATATGAGGTATTAGTAATAAAGAGAATTTTATCATTCGATTTCTCTCCGCGCAATGTGAACAAATGAATTTCTCGGTTCGCTATCAATAGTTCCACAGAATCGAACGAGTATTTTATTCCATTACAGAAGACTACATTTCTATTAAAGAAATGTCACGTTATTTTATAGTAAATATCAAAGTAACTGACAACTTTGCATGCACAGCAAATTTATAGTTTTCTTTCAAATATCGCGTGAATATCATTTACCTACACAACACTGATTGATCGCGAAATATAAAAAATAGTATAATATTTAAGCTAAAACGTAGAATTGTAAGAAATTCTACAGATTCCTTTAAAACAGGGGTTCCCAAACTTATTTTGTCTACTGCCCACTTTGAGGTAAATTATTTTTTAGCGCCCCCATCCTAGCTAAATGAAGTTACAAATCACCCCCCAAGCCTCTACACAACGCCCCCATTTTTTTTCTGGTTCTCTTACCGCCCCCCTTTAAGCCTGCAGCGTCCACAAGGGGGCGTTATCGCCCACTTTGGGAAAGACTGCTTTAAAAGTTACTAAGAAACCACTTTTGAAAATTTACTTTTCAATGGAAAAAGAGTAGCATTTTGTAAAGAGTTTGTAAAACTAATATATATTAAAACGATGGCGAAATTGATTTCGAGCGATCTATACACAGCTACCGGTTGTGATAATGTAAAAGTAAAAGTAGGTACTACTAGAAGTTAATTGAATTGTTCGTAATAAAATTTCATTAAAATTAATACCCTTATTGATTATAAGAAATCAATAAATAATAATAATAAGTAAGCCGTTTACAATGAAGCTTTGTTTGTTGTAGTTTTAATAAGGAACAGTTGAAAAGTACTGGTTAATAGTTTAAGTTTCAGGTACGTACACAATGCAGGGGAGTTAAATTTAATCTTTCATCTGAGTTAATCCGCAAGTTGCCAACTTTGAAGTCCATAAACTATTTCCTCGAGATGGAGTGTTGTCGCGAGGCGGTGGCGGGTTTACTGCATAACATATATTTATGCATAAATGTATTATCCTAAAGGATTCGACACATATCTGACGGAATTAGATGGTTACTTGACCCAGAAGAGTCGCTGTTTCAGTTGTCAAGTATCCGCAACAGCACTATCAGATATGTGCGGAAGTCTAAAAACCTCACACGAACTCTTAGTTTCTTTTTCAAATGTTAATAACTGTATTCAATATTAAACCTTAAAAACTCATACAAGTTTAGTTTCTTTGTTGGAAAATGCTTATTTTTTCAGTGTTTTTTGTTGGCAACTGTGTCTTGTGGCAACTAAGCTTAATTTTAATTATTAAACTTAATTTATTAAACTTGGGTATTAAACTTGTGTCTTTAAGTTGGAATGCAAGTAATGAGCCATACGTTCAGGTTATATGTAAAAACAAAAAAAAAGTAATATTTAACCGAGGAATTAAAATTAATTATCCTAATAGATAAGTGGCTTTCCACTTACTTATTTGGGTAAGTTAAAATTATGCTAGACTAATATTATATGTTTGTAATTTTTTATATTTGCACAAAGGAGATGATAATCCGGTCTATATATATATTCAAATAATGTAATAAAAATGTAATAGTAAAGTTAGTATAACGAAGTACAATAATACAAACTATATAATTGAAAATTATAAACTATCCCCCGAATTTCTATTGAGCCAAACACGCTATATCTGCTGTAAATTGTTAAAGACTACTTGAAGCTCAGGTCAAGGTTACCATGTCATGAAAATTCCACGGTGGAATCGTAGCTTCCACACAGACACAACGATCAACCTATAACACCCCGTTTTTGCGTCGGGCTTTAAAAATATGGTATCTTATTATGACCGGATTTAAAAAAAGTTCTTTATGAAAATTAATAGCTTCTGGCCAAGATAAGATTATACCAAATTAAAAAGTCAATGAACTCAAACAAAGGTTACTCTGGTTAAATACACAACATTTGTCTTGAAAGTTCTTAATCTTTCGTCTCGACATTCTTACTAAGTATGTGTAAACTTTCAAGTTATAATTGTTTAGTATGTTTGGTATAAAAATAAGGATAATTATATTATTTTTTCTCATAAACGGTGTAAAGTAGTTGCAGTAACCACCCCCTTACAAAAGACCATCGTGAAATAATAGCATGTGTGCTCTTGTGTTTCGATGAGTGAGTAAACGATCCCTTCCCTAGGGATTACCCTATCTTTAATCATACTATGATCGGCAGCGCACTCGCAGTACATTGTGGCGTTGCTGGTATTATAGGCGACGGATGACGATAGCCACCTACCATCAAGTGTCTGTCTGTCTGTCTGTCAAGGACCTGTCTGTCTGTCTGTCAAGGACCTGTCTGTCTGTCTGTCTGTCTGAGCTTGAAATAAAAAAAAACATAACAGCATAGTTTTAGAATAAGTTTTACAAAACGTTTTGCATCAAATTATTTACTTATATTTTTTTTTATTCGCAGGTATGTAACTTCGCCGCCAGCCTCTTATATGCCGAAATAACTAAGAGTTGGTTTGAGGTAACATAAATTAAGATCAAGTTTTCAACTTCATAGCATCGTAACCAGTTGTGAAAACCGATTTTTAATTCATAGTTAACAACTTTGGTCAACAAGTTGTACAATATATTCTTAATTCGAAACCAGCTGTCATTAAAGAATATGTATTAAAAGTTGAGTTTCTTAACTAGTCAAGACGTGAATACGTCTAAATTTTCTTCCTGTGAGAGGCAATTCAGAAAAGTCATTATTATTATTATTTATTCCTGAATTGATAGCACAAAAGGCCTAGTTAAAGCTTCCGATAAATTTGTATTTAAAGGTTTATAAGTAGGCGAATTATATTATACGAGTAGTTACTTTTGTATCGCAATACAAAGCTGAGAGAAAGGACATGTGACATTGAAAAATTTATTTAACAAACAGATCGACGTGGCTGTCTTATATACGATATACTTAACTCTGTCTGAAACAGGCACTACTTAAGTATATGTATTGTGATCTGTACTACGATGTGATATATCCCTCCAGAGAGGTAGATAATAATAACTGCTCTATAAAATAAAAAAATAAAAACTATTTACGAGCAGAGTTTACAGTGTAACTGTTGGGTACAATAGTGTTCACGAATTTCTTGTGATTATTTAAAATAGTGAAAGATAAGGAAAATTTATAATACCTTTCATATACACTGAATCATTTGATATTATTATAAGATAATTATCTAAAATTGTTTCATGATAAATTACATGATACTTCATATGATCTTATACATGTAAACTTAAAAGTTTGCGGGAAAAATGAGGTTTGCGAGGGAAGAGAGAGAGAAAAAAAAATATGTAATAAAAATTACAATAAAATTTAAAAAGATCTTTAAAGTTAATCTTTATTGTTAAATTACCTAATGTTTAATTCTAAATTAAATAAAAGAAATATCCTTGTTATAAATGTGCCTTGAATTTTACTGTGATTTAACATTTAATTGGTTCACAAAGAGTTCGTCAACAACTAATGACTGGGTTAGGTGATGTATGGGAATGAAATTAAAATAGCCTGGGACATAAAACTGACTCTATAATATCACATAGATACTAGAAGATAATATAGTATTAGTGCCAATTTTAAATTTTAATATTATTCCACCAAAGAGAATCTTCATTTACATGGGTGATTCGAGGATAAGTCATCGTTATTTAGGGCGTACATACATACGTGCAACATGACAGTTGACAAATGGCTTTAGATTTGCCGTTACTGGGCCGATGATTCAAAAAGAAATAGGGCTGGATCCCCAACAGTAAAATTTTACGATGTTTTTCCTTAACTCGTTCCGTATATCATCTTGTTACATTTATCTAAAAGCAAGTTTAATTAGAATTCTTTTCGCTACAAATCGTGCTTGAGCAGTTATTTACATTTACAAATTTCTTTGTTCTAAACTCTTTCTTAAGTATTCTTAGGTAGAGTGGCAGGGCACACTGCATTTGACAGTCTTATTAGTAGCCCGTCTGGTGGCTGTCACTATGTCCTTACAGTGGACCACCGTGAAATAACAACAAATGTGCTGCTGTGTTTCGGTGAGTATATTAGGGATGCCAGAGCCCATTGCTCTGTCTCTTCCTAATCACTAAGTTCTGTTCTATCTGTCTGTCGACCATAACTTAAAAAACATATAAAACTGGAAAACATCAAAAAGTTCTGCCGACACAGAAAGTTTTAAACTTCCTTAGCTTATCTAAATAAAAAACTTTTTTCTTTGATTAGAATTTATCTAATACTGTATTTAAAGAATACAGCTAAATATATAGAATATAATATAATATAATAGAAGACATTTTTGGTAAAGAATTTTCAGTGTAATCAGGGAATAAGAGAGGCGTTGTTGTCGGCTAAGTTGGGATCGGGCCGCAGCAAAAACGGAGAGGTCTCGCGGCCGACAACGACGTCCGCCCTGTCACTACCATTGCCAGATTATATCGCGAAATCCAATTTCGTGCTTATGTTATCGCTTTTCTCAGGAAATACAGAAGATTACTGCCTTCTAATCATTGGGTTTTTTTTCGTTAAACGCCTAACCTGCATTATGCAATTATTTTACATTAATTATTGCCTAACGTATACAATATTTTTTTTATCTTAATTTTTACAGACAGGCTGACGGTCCACTTGATGGTAGGTGGCTACCGTCGCCTATATTACAAGCAACGCCACAGGTGCTACAAGTACGAAAGTTTACAAAAGTATTAAAGTGGTAATAAGTATCAAGTTCTTGTAGACCGACAGATGTCGTTCTTTCATATATTGACTACCTATGGCGGCCTAGGAAATTTGGACGGTTATTAAGTTTTTCCGGGTATTTTTATCAATTTTTCTTTTAATAATTCTGTTGTATTGTAATTCATAATTCTGTTGTATGTAATTCTTTGTTTTGTTGTAGGGTTTTTACTAAAATTTTAAAATTAATAAATAAAAAGAACCTCCCTCGGACTTCAACGAATATTCGAAAAACAATTGGTCGAATTGGTTCAGCCGTTCTGGTTGAGTTTTGCGGTTAGCAACACATTTCTATTTATATAGTTTTATATTATATAGTTAATATAAATTTATATTATATAGATAAGATTCTATTTATATGCGGACCACGAGGAGCGGGCGGGGGTTTCACCCCTTCGTGGTTTATGTGCCTCGGTCGCGCACGAAGCGTTACAGTTCCACCTTCCTTGGCCGAACTGCTAAGGAGTGGAACTCATTGCCTGCGTCCGTGTTTCCTCAAAATTACAACCTCGGAGTCCTCAAATCTAGGGTAAATGGGCACTTACTAGGTAAGCGTGATCCACCTTCGACCGCATCTGCACCCTACATCAAGTGAGATCGCGGCCAAGCGCTGCCTTAAAAAAAGCTGAAATATATTTTTTTATATTTCGTCCACATATTTATGAGTGATTGTGTTAAATTGTTTAGAGTTGGTAATAAGATTTGAGAAATGAATGGTAGGTTATGTCAGAGGCATGCTACCCCTGGGTTTATGGCAAGACAAATGAGTCGAGGTAATGCCACGAATCAACAAACGGAAACAATCCGTAGAATTCCGTATACAAATTGTAGAAGTAATAGATTAAGTGAATGGCCTATTTTAAAACATTTGTAATGTAATGCATGAGGACACGATAGAAAATATAATTATGTTACTTATACCTACTTATGTGAGTGATGTAGAAATCGATAATACGGGATGTGTGTACCCTGTAGTACCCTTTTTAATTTTTTTTTGGACCATTTACATATAAGGCCCGTGGTATGAAAATTTGTGGGAGTAAAATCAAAATTGTTACACGAATGCGTTATGCTATGCGTTATAGTTACGTTCTATTTTTTTGAATATTTTAGAATACCTGAAGTTTCATAGATATTGCGCCATCTACACAATATTATTTAAGAAAAGAACGATGTTGTTCTTTCGGCGTGTTTGAATAGTGAAAATTTAAATTTTATAATCGTTCGTGGAGTAAACTTCGGTCGTGTGTCGGAGCTGACACACACAAATTTATTTATTTTTACTTCTCAATAATTGTGCAACAGTTTTCAATCCTATTAAAACATAATAGTCTAGCTTTTGCTCGCAACTTCGTCCGCGCCCCTATTTCTTAGCTATTAAAACACTTATTGAATTTTTTATTGATCACATAGATATTTTTTTTATTTGATGTTTTGACATGTATTTCTGGAACATTGCTTTTTTCTGGATGAAAGGTACCCCATGTCCTTTTTTTGTATCCCTGGCATCGTGTAGGTATGCAATATAAAGTACATAGGTATATCGAAAAAAAATCATCAAAATTAGTAACCGTTATTAAAAGTTGCATTTCGAACATTAGCCATCATTTACGACATTCAGTAACGAGAAAAAATGACTGCCTTTACCTAACGACGTCATTCCTAAACTGATAATGTTACGAGTCTAGGGTAAATAATAAACGTAAGTGCAGCGTCCTATCGCCACTGTGTATCTCTGAATGTTAAAAGTAAAGTAATCAATATTGGCTTGCTCTTTGCTCGGTCACGCATAAAATCAATATTTATAAATAAACAGCATTGCTTCCAATGAGGGTCAGACCGAGCCAACGTAACAAGGTGCAGTGCGGGGAGTAGGTATATTTGAAAAAGCATTAGTTTTATGCGGGTAAATCGTTCTGCTATTAGCGCGAATGGAGAGACCAATATCTCGTCGTATTGCAAAAGGATAAAAAGGGAAGTAAAGTAACTTGTATGGCGGGTCGGTTGCAAGATGCAGAAATCTGTGCGCGGCGGCGTGGGCGTCAGCGAACCGGTCTAGACGAGATGAACTTTAAAGGATCTGACAAAATAAAATAAAAGCTCGCCGTATAGCGACAGAGGGCCTGCGAACCGTGTTTCTTAATGTGCAATTTTTACGGCAACTCAAAAGATATATATTTATAATTTGAACACGAGTTCGAATATGTTGTAAATCTTGCTTAGCCTGGCCTACTACTTCTTTGTGGTGAGTGTAAGTTTTGTTATGTATAGTAAGTTTGAGGAAAATTAAAGATTTTTTTCTTTACTCAACACTTTCTTCTCAACACGACATAAAAATATACATAAATAATATACCTAATGATTGTGGTTTCATACACATTTAAGAAACGAAATTAAAAGACAAAATATTTTATTGTATTTTTTAGGAAAGGATTTTATTGCAATTCAGCAGATAAATAAAATTCAGAAAGGAACAGGACGGCATTGGTGTTTTAGTTCACTTTAACAATAGTTACCTATATTTACTTAGAGGATTAGGTATAAAAAGAAGGAAAATTCCATACAAAATGTTTTAGTTTCAAATTCGAACACACATTATTTTCAGTAGTGGCTGGACATATTACTGCTTTCCGCTTTCATATAATAGGCAACCCGTCTGGCGGCAGTAACCATCTTACCGAGGATCACCGTTAAATAATAGGTAAGTGTGGTTTTATATTTCGGTGTGTGAGTGGGATTTCATAAGTCCTTTCCCCAACCCTATTGTGCCACTTAGATCTGCAGTGCATTTGAGATGCTCTTTGGTTTATAGGAGATAACAGGCACCTACCATAAAGTTGACCATCAACCAGCCCCCAAAAGTCGCTTTGCATAAAAAAATACTTAAATAATACAAGGCTCTTATAGAAAACGTAATACACAATAAGAACTTCTTTTATAATCACACAATTTATTATTTCGTGATTACGAAAAACACTTTATTCTATTATATATTTGTATTTAAACTGTCTTTTCTCCGCCGCTTCGCCTCGGTGAAAATTGAAAAAGCCCACATAAGTGTTTAGTAATAGAAAAATGAATAATATATAATGATTCTTTATTTTGGAGGCATTGGCTTAACAATTTTGTTAATAATTTATGTTGGTCTATTTTTGAAATGCCTTAACAGAAAAACCAGAGGAGTTAATGTTTGAGCTCTTATTGCATAAATATAAAATATAAAAAGTAATGAAACATATTTTAAATAATAGAACTTGAAACTTGAAATGTTTAAACTTTATAAATCTATATAAATAAAATCAGAGTGTCTGTCTGTGATTTGCGAAAAACTGCCTCAAACTAAGCTTAAAGAGTCATTCGCATGCTGTTAAAACGTAAATAACTTTTTTTAGAATTTTTGTCTGTCTGTCTGTCTGTCTGTCTGTCTGTCTGTCTGTCTGTCTGTCTGTCTGTCTGTCTGTCTGTCTGTCTGTCTGTCTGTCCGGGGTAATCTCAGAAACGGCTGAAGCGATTTCGATGAAACTTTGCAGACATGAAGAGGGGGTCGTCAGGAGTAACATAGGCTACTTTTTGTTTATGTAAATTTCGGTACATACACCAAAATAACATTTTTTACAATTTATGTCTGTCTGTCTGTTTGTTCCGGCTAATCTCTGAAATAGCTGGACCGATTTTGACGGGACTTTTATTGGCAGGTAGCTGATGTAATAAGGAGTAACTTAGGCTACGTTTATTTTAGAAAAAATACACCTCGGACGAAGCCGGGAGCGGGCCGCTAAATGTATTGCTAAGCGCAAAACTCGAGAACGGGTGGACCGATTTTAATTCTGTCTTCACTCATGGACAGAGGGATAATCAGGGAAGGTTTTTGCGTTAAAAAAAAATGAACCTCGGGCGAAGCCGGGAGCGGACCGCTAGTCGTCAAATAAAACAAAATTAAAATGAATCTATCATCGGTATTAATTTAGGAAAGCTAAATCTACTGGGTAGAAGCCATCATGAAACCACCTTTTTGGTTGATCTTATTCAATATTCCACGTATTTTTGGCAGCTACGATTCCACAGACAGACACACAGATACACGTCAAACTTATAACACTCCGTTTTTGCGTTGGGCGAGGAGGGTTAAAAAGAATCGGTTAAATGCGATTTTCTGAAATCATGACAGTTGATCGTGGTGTTGGTTCCCTGGAGAGGATTTGCAATTTACCTCGAGTGGACACAATTAGGTAGAAGAAAACACAAGAGAGGGTGTCGCGCGCGACGGCTTGGATTAGATTAAAACAGATAAGATTAGTAGCGTAGCAGTGTGGCAAGCGCGTCGCGCACCGAGCCTCGGTTTAATGCGCGATGCGAACCTACCTCCTACGTAATTACAAACTCCATCCACCGCATCTACTCAGTCCTATATCTCATTACCCGTCTAGTGTCTGTTATTGCTTATAAACTCTATCTCCGCCGCTTTCATTTCATACTAGCGACCCATCCCTGGCTGCGCATAGAGCTGAAACTTGCAAAAATCCTTTTCAGCACATGCTTCCTTTACATAGTATAAATTAAAGTCGCATGTAGGTATATCCGCTAACACACAACCACGTAACAGATTTTGATGCAATTTTCATCATCAATTAAATATATATTTTTATATATAATAAAACCTTACAGTTTTTATATCAATAGAAAAAAAAAACAATATTTTGCGACGAAGGCGCCGAAATTGTCCTCGTTTTTCTGTTCTTCCTGGACTACTTCTAATCCACCCAACGGATTTCCATTGCACCCCTGGCGAAGCCGGGAGCAAGTCGATATTATGTTATAAAATATACCTATGTTTCAAATTTCAGCTTTCTAAGCTTAGTAGTTTTAACTGTGCGTTTATAACTGTGTCAGAATAAGCGATTTTATACGTATACATAAGAATTATAAAATGTCGTAGGTAGGTACAGTCTCTTCTCGTTTTGAGATGGCTACTTATCTATCTAATCCACCACGCTGTAACCCGCTGAAAGGACTACACGTCTTTTAAGATTGTTAGTTTTGTTGACAAGCCGATTTCCTAATGATATTTTTCTTCCCCGTTAGAACAAGTGATTACTATTTCTCACTATACGTGCACCGTAAATCCTCGGGAGTGCAGACTTGAATGTGAGTCAACTTGCAAATACAATACCGGTGTCGGATGTTCAGCATTGGACAGTTTAAACCAACACTTGCCTGCCTGTCTGACTCATTGTAACGATGATAGTGTTCAAGCAAATAGGTTTGAATATATTTCAGGTTCCTACAATACCATGTCGGATGTTCGACATTGGACAGTTTAACCAACACTTGGCTGCCTGTTTGACTGGGCGTCGACTCAATATAACGGTTATGATAGTGTTCAAGCGAATAGGTTGGATATATTTCAGGTTTCAGCAGGGAAGCAATAGCGCGCCGTTGACTAAGTATTTCATGAATATTTATCCCGTCAAAGCAAGGCACACGGGACCGAATTTCGCGGACCGGACTCGGGCGGGGCTGCACCCTAATGCAATGATTCATATTCGGTTTGCGGGCGAGTTGAACGTCTTCCATTATTGTCATTCATCGGAGGAAGTGGGCGGTGGGGGGCGGTACGGGCGATGGCGGCGGCCCCCCCGCGCGGCTCTCACTTCAGTCGCTCGCCGACATCCTCGCCGATAGCACGCGAGATCCGCTATGCACCTCGCCTACTAAGCTTGACACAGTCATTCGTGTTCCGTGTGTGAGTGCCCACCGTGTACTGCAAGGAGCCCTGTAGACGCGTGCAGTGCAGTCGCATTCAGTGCTAACCCTCGGACCGTGCAAGGTCCGAGTAAGGCGGACGAGCCAGTGTTGTGCCCGGCATCTCTCCTCGCACGCGACAGCCGACGACGGCTCTCAGCTGACCGCCGCGACTCCTGTCTGCTAGCGCACGGTGAGTGCGATCGATTGTTGCATGCACGCGCTCGCTTTGCGTTTCTATTTCGAGTCGCGAAACGGCCCTCGACGAATCGCACATATGCATGCATATACAAGCGTATATTTCGTAGGTCGCCACCGCCAGTCGCGATGACTGCCAAAGGTCGGCCAACAATTGCGTTCATTTTTCCAACCGGTCGCGGAATTGTTCGCCAATTTGTTGATAAACAGTGTCGGTTTGGTTTTCCGTGTAATGATACCGTGCTATGTTATGATTTGGCGGATCGTCGCGAATGAATTTCAAAACAATTTCGGTGTCGAATGGATGTAACAGGTGAAAAAGCTGGTAGTCGGTGTGCAATACAGTCGATAGTTGCGTGTCTCCGCCTCGCTTCCCCCCTCCCCTCTTTGCTGAAACGTCACTCATAGCCAGCTGACTTCCCGTCTGCGTACACTCTTGCGCAAAATGCACCGCACCGCCCGCGCCCCCCGCCCGACGGCCATTCGGTTTCTTGCGCCCGCCACCCGCTCGGCCCCAACATTCCCATGCCGTATTATAGTATTCATTAAATTATAGCCGCCAGCTAGGGGGTGTATTACGATCTCTTAAATCCGAGCGTAATTATCTCGACCAGTTTCCTGAGAAAGTTTTAACGCTTACATTAAGTTACTTGTAAATTTAGTGATTCAAGTGGTACATACATCCCAGTGGTCATGCAATTTTTTTTAAAGTAGAGAGGCATGTAGCAAATACCTACTCCAAAGTCAGTAACAGCACCTGTTTTATCTTATCAATCTATCTGCTCTTATGAAGGTCGTACTGATAAGCGCAGCGCACCGGTAGCCGCTTGTTTGCCTACATCTCTTTTCTGTAGCCTTTTTGAATTGAATATAACCTGCAGTGCATTACAATGAATTTATTTTATATTATGTAAAGCGACTTTACCAATCTTGCACTTTTTTAAACATGTTACTCATATACAATACTTATGTTACAAGTTAATACAGATAGCCAATGAAATTATTATTCGGCACTTAATGTAATTAAGGGGCGTCACTTTCTTCGTGTACGAGTATGCTATTATGAGTTTTATAAGATACCTAAACATTATGCATTCAGTCACATTACACATTATAACTAATAATATAGATATAATGTGCAATGTGTCCTATAGTTACGTAGGCAGTTACTTTTAAAGATTTTTGCGTAACCTAGGTAGGTATGTAGATACTTTCTGAGTAGGTAACTATCATGTTATGTAGTTGTAGGTACATAACTTTATAATTATTGTTATACGTAAGGCTTACAAAATACTCAATTTGTTTGAAATTCAATCCTAACAATGGTAATAGTTAGTTACATCAGCTATATTTAAACAATGCCCTCTTGACTACCTAGTAGGTATTGATTTGACAGAAAATTGCTTATATTAATTACCTCTTGTAACCTATAAGAGGCTTGGTTGGTAGGTAAGGTAGATACCTACCTATATCATATTTATCTTGCGAGGTGTTTAGGATTACTTAACCGCCACTGGTCGCCGAGTGATGAGTGATGACGGTCGACATCTCATTTCCTTAATTCCGAGAACTTAGAATATTTTAACTAATGAGAACATCCTAAATTTTAATTATACTTCCCATATTGAAGTGAATAGAGCAAAACTTCGGGCTTATTCAGTTGTTTGTACTTTGTATGAAGAATATTGGAAAATGTGCTAGGGGGTGAAACAGTAAATTCGGACCACGGACATACGACACGCGACATTCCCGGTGAGAGACACTTGCTCAGGCAGAAATCTTGTGCAAACCTGCAGACTTGCAAAGTGTCGATCGATACAACATTCTTGCGACATAATAATCACATCGAAAGAAATATAGATACTTTTTTCACATGAACATCCCTATCTTGTATGAAAAGTATAAGAGATTTTGAGAAACGAAACTAGCGCATCAATGCCTGCGCCGCGACATCTGTCGTCAGAAATTATGAAGCTAAGTTTTCACTTCTGACGTACAGTCTGCGACTGACATGTTTTTTTTAAAATAATAACTGTCGATTATGTTATATTACAAATTATGTTACGTTATATTACGTACTTATCTTAACGGTCCATTTCTATTTATAATTGACTAATTGGAATTAATTTATTAAAGCAGATAACGTATAACTGTGTACATATACTGTTAATACAAACGTAACTGTTTACTTACTTAAGCAATTGCATTAGGTTTCAGGAACGTGTAGGAACACTAAAGAAAACTATAGTGTGTCAACACTAAAGAAAACTATAGTGTTTAAGTGATCTTCTCGTTCGATTATTTAAAACAAATGGTCAAAGGTCATTTTTATATATCATTAACTTGCTTTAAATTGGTGACATTTACATTCCAACAACAGATAATTTCGTATTTAAATTTATGTAACAATGATAACGCTCTGTACGCGATAAGAAGCGAGCATTAACGAGCGTTAGATAAGTTTTGAGAGAAAAAAAAGATTTGTAATGGGTCAAACTATTAACAGGTAATTTGAACAAACAAGAATGCATACAACATTAAGGGCAAATAGACTGCCGTATCTTTTCTACAAAAGAGTATTGACACACGGAGATAAGCATTATCTCCATGTACACTAATGTGCCTCGTCACAGTATAGATGATGAGCAGTGTAAAAACTGAATGAATAAAATGAAATAAAATAGTTAGGTGTTCGAATCACATCACGTGTGTCTTAAGTATAATTAGATTTTTTATTATTTTTATTTAAAAGTTGGCAGGCTGGCTGACGGTCCACTAAAAATGGAACTTAAGCAACGCAATAAGCTCTGCAAATGCGCTGCCAACCTTAGTAAGGGTTAAGGATAATAAATGAATAAAATATATAATTAAGTTATAAAAAAGTCTAATGATTTGTTTGTATGGGAATGAGTAATAGGTTAGAAAACTTAAACTTTACGTTTCTTTCTTTACTGGATTCATTAAAGGAAGAAAGAAACTCATTTAAGAAATAAAGGACAGACTTTTATCCTCATTTTTATCCTGATAATTCTCACTTCAATATTGTCTATTTCAATTAGCGCCGTGTGTTGGGAGTTGCTTAAAATTTTTGAATATTTAAATATTTATTATAGTTTAAAAATATATTAAAATAATTATTAGTCCTCTGTTCTGTTATACTACTGGTTTTTGTATATAATGCGACCTTTAGATATCTGTTGAACTGGATTCCTGGATTTATACACATTGTGCCGTTATCGTACGGTTAACGCATTATGTGTCCGATAAGCAAATAAATAACCACTCTCTGAGGTAGCCGTCATTAAATACACAATATTATGCACACAAGATTCCACATTTTTTAAAATATTTCTCAAGAGAATTGAGAAAATGTGTTGCAAAATAAATTGTCTATTCTTACAAGTTTTTATTTGTATTTTTGATTTAAGAAATAGTATGAATAAAAGGGTGTTTAAAAATTTACCTTTAACATTATTATACTTTTTCATCTTTAACATATTAACATATTATATAGGTATTTACTTATATGATTATATTCTTATCTAAGTATTTTCTCGAAGGAGAAAGAAAGCTATATGTTTAAAATAAAATTCGTAAAACTAAAAAATCTTAGTCAAAAAGTATAAAATAAATGTTTTTTCGTATCCTAAATGAATTTTTGGAGTTTACTCCTTAAGAATCGATTTTCACGTGAAAATTTATGGAAGTAAAATCAAATGTTACATGTCACACGTTACGCGTTACAGGCTACAATATGCTTCAATACATATTAATATAATATAATACATATAATATATTTATTACAATTGATATTTATTTGTGAAATGACAAAATTAACAAACTAATAAAAGCTAACAAAATGCATTTATTTACCCTCATTTACCTACTACTATTAGATGTATTTTATAAGCGTTAGTAAGGAGTTAAATCCAGTCGTGCGTCGGAGTTGACATACACACTTTTTTTGATTAAGAATAACTAAACTGTTCTTTTGAATTACGTAACTACTCTCATAAGTGCAAACTGTGTTATCTTGTTGGGCAAGTAATATTTTCGTTATAGGTGAATTAATCAAGCTGGCTTGGTTCTATCAAGACAGTCTTCTAAATGTATTATTACTACTTTTATTTATCGTCCCCTAGCATTTGTTTGATATCTAAGTGTTTTAATTGCATTTTTTCCTTGTCGCTAATCATGTAATTATTTTTCTAATTTTCGTGTTGCGGTTAGAAGCGTAACGTGGCATAGTAATCAGTTGTGACCGTCGCGTCGCCACTCGTTCGTTCACTTGGCGGAGGCTATATTTAGTGGAAGCAATGCAATGCAAGCGGAATGCAGTCCGTCGAGCGTATGACCTACCACAATACCGGTGTCACAATTTCGGCGCACGCACAGCCTCTTAGCAGAGGATGCGCATTTCACCTCGTACGCATTCTCTACCTTATTCATCGTTACCTATATACTGTAGGGTTGTCAGTGTCACAAACACTTTATAAAGTATCCCACTAATGCTGTAAATGCGAAAGTTTATGAGGATGGATATTTGTTACTCTCACGCAAAAACTGCTCAACGGATTTGGATAAAATTTGGCACACATATTATTCACCTGGATTAACATATAGAAAATTTCAACTCCGTGCGAAGCCGGGTACGGGACGCTAGTTATGTAATATTAAGCATTGTGTAGATCAGGGGTCGGCAACCTTTTGAGTTGGAAGGGTAAAAATTACAATTTACAAAATTTCACTTTTTAAAAAGCCACAAAAACAATCTTGCCAATAATAAATAGTACTTGCATAAATAAAGTTTTTTGATAAAAAAAGTAATCTATTTGTTCATAAGAAAAATATCTATTTATTCATATATATTGTGTGTGTGTGTGTATGTGTGGGGCTCGCGAGACGCAGGTTGCCGACCCTTGGTGTAGATACTTTTATTATAAAATTTCAAAACAATAGAAACAGATAACTGTAATATGAAAATTGGTAAGAAATCACCATTTTTGTAAAAGCCCATTAAGCCTCTATAATGAAATTTACATAAAGCATTTATTGATATTATATTTTATAACCAATTACGTCCTCTTCTTATTGGAATCTTATTATTATTATTACCGAATAGAAGAACTATGAAGTCAAAATGTTGTTTATTTTTAATACATTCATAAATAATATATACATTGGCATAAAAAAACTGATGAATGATCAAATTAGTGAGATTTTTTTTTTCAAATCGCATCACAAGTGTGATTAGACTAGCTATTATGTTTATTAAAATAAACATCCACCGCCGGATATATGCCTTACGTTTAAATTATTTATTGTTTTTAATTATAAAACACAAATGTTTATGATTCTTTTAATGTTGGTCGAGTTATTTTTCTTTGAACTCTTTTATGGGAACGTAAAATAATAATCCAAATAAATAAAATTAATAAATAATGACTGCAGCTGTTAAGCTTTTTTTATACGAGCATATTTCAATGGAAGAGCTCCTATAAAATTAATCTTGGAAATGAATCACTTACTAAGGAATAGGAACCTTGAATAAATGTTGACTACGTCTTCTAGTCTATACACTGTTCTCAATATAAAAATGATACCGTAGTGGAACTCTTAAAACTTTTACTAAAAGGTCTTTTGAACCTTTTATATTATGTGTTACGTTCTATTTTTGTATATTTTAGAATATCTGATTTTAGAATGTATTTTATAATCGTTCGTAAGGAGTATTTATTAATGGTCTGTCATTATGAAGTTCATGTTAAATAATTATGTTCTATTTAATTATCATAGTGTGTCAGTGTCATATATTTTCTCTTGTGTTTCTTGCAATCAATAATAATCGTATTTATTCGTTCGTTCATATTTATTAAATTATTCAATTATTTATTTATCGTTCGTAAGGAGTAAACTTCAGTCGTGCGTCGGAGCTGACACACACACTTTTTTTATGTTAAGGTCGGCAGACAGGCTGACGGTCCACTTGATGGTAGGTGGCTACCGTCGCCTGTAAGCACAAGCAACGCCACAGATGCTGCAAGTGCACTGCGACTATAGTGGGATTAAGGATAAGGGATTGGAAAGGGATAGGGATATGGGCTCTGGCATCCCTTACTTACTCACCGAAACACAACAGCACATGTGCTGTTATTTCACTTCCCTTACTCGGCTTAAAATTAAAAATTATTTGATTTAAAAAAAGATTATTAATACTTAATAGCTATTAATAATCTTTATAGTTTACTTATCTATTATATATAATTATTTATTTATAATAATATATTAAACGTTAGACAATTATAAAATAGAAAATATGATACATAATAATATAACTGATATGTACAAACTTAATTTTATTTATTTAGTTTTATGTATTTTTTTTAAAATAATGTAGGTAGATTGTATACTGCTACATAAAAGTGCTGTGTTCAGGATGAGAGCGTTCGTCGGCCGAACTGGCGCCGGCTAGGTCAGACACTACTATTAGAACCCAGATTGATCGTTTTCCTTCCCCTATATCTAGACGCTATGGTACACGTTATATCTTATTTGAACTACTACGTTCTACGTCTATGTCATACATTAAATAAAAATTGTATTAGTTTAAATTGGGATTTTATATCATGACAGTATTGCACTTAATTAAAAAATCATATTCCACATTTTTTTTTTATTTGATGAAGTTTGAATTTTATCATATCGTAACGAAATGAAACAAATTTGATGAAATGATTTTTACACTAAACAGAGTCAATCTGTATCAAAATATATTTTTTTTTATTAATATTTACAAAAAACTTGATTAAAATATTCACAGCCAATTGTTTTCCTACGAAAAAAGGTAACAGTTCCAAAGAGTTTCGCTGTAGCTATTGTGGTTTGGAATATCCTTTTGAACATCAAAATACATTTACATTATGTCCTTTATTTTTTCCTTTTACTATGTTTTACATAAATAAGATTTATTTGTCAATCGTTAATAGTTCAGAAGTCATTTATATTACATTTAGTGTTTTCAGTATTTAATGTTAGTTAAAAACAAAATGTATTTTTCAAATTGTTGGCGCGATCTACTACTGAAAAGAAATATAATATATACTGATTTTTGTATGGCTTCAAGTCATATACTAAGGTAACGTTTGGTTCGATCGCGAAGAGGTCGGCTTAACCGTGGCCTACAACGTAAGCAAGGTTGCGGATGAACATTATCTGAGTAACATGATACACGTCATGATCATATTCGTAGAATTAATTATCATATAATCAGAACAGTACGTGTATCTTTATATTCAAGAACAAATGAATATGAAGAGAAAAAAATGTCCTTCACTTTGTTGATATTTATTAAAGAGATGTTCTCTCGCTGAATGAACAAGGCAGCACACTATTGTAGCATGAAAATTGACACATTATTTTATTAAATTTCAAATGCTTTGTATGTTTTCATAATTAAAACAGACCCAAAAGACCAGTACATCAAAAGTAGTATTTTTTATATTAAAGCGTGGCAAGCCAAATTTTACTGAAGAACCATTTGATGGTAGGTGACTATAATCGTTCAAGGACACGACCAAGAGAAAGAGTACTACCCTACAGACCCTTTTTTTTTTTTTGTTGAGGGGGGGAAATCACTGTTTACGGATTGCCCTTCGCCGACTAGGGCAGTCGACGAAGGGGTATGTGGGACTCGCCCGGCGACATGCTCCATCACCGGGCACTACCGCACTAAAACCCCCCCATGTTCCACCATCGGCGGCTTATATGAGACCCGGAAAAACAGCGAGGCCTTATCTCCGGGCCCCATAATCGCCGCCGTGTCCTTGCGGACTCACCTCCCTGTGGCGACCCACAGGAACATCAATGGGCCACCACACCTCTCAGCAGCCAGGCTGCACCTCCTCAAGTCCCGGACGCCAGATGCCCTGCTCCGGCGCCCGGAACAGCCGGACGACGCCGCCGCAGCGACGTATACCGGCTCTTCGATGCTGTGTGAGGCAGTCTTTGGGGGCCGGATTTACCCGGGAGCCGCACGTAGGACACCGTGCGGTCGCCGGAACCGTAGCCCACAGACCCCTTCTCTGACCCAGACATCGGTAACACCTCCGGCAGGTGAGCAGGAACCTGGGTCCACCCCCCGGGTTTCTCAGGATCCCTGACTCACCCCCCCGACGACAGCTGGCGAGAAAGCAGAGGGGAGGGATACTTGTCCCGCCCCAGCCGCCGAGGTTTGCCACTCTCCTCCGTGTGGGCCTTCTTGGTCCCCTCGCCAGGCGAAGAACAAGCGAGGGTAAGCCCCCCCACCACGTCAAGGTCGTGGCCCACCTAGGGGGGGTACCCTACAGACCCTGACAATCTGCGAATCTTGTTGAACGACAATGGGATTGAAAGTAACACGATAAAGAATCATAAATGTATAATAAATAAAAGAGGATTGCATGAGTATAGGAGCCAAAAGGCAAAAGAATTATCCCAGGATCCCATGGGATCCTCGACATGGGAGCCAAGTGGAGGGAGGCCAAGGGAGGCAACAAAGAGAAGCTGGTGATAGGTAATGTGTTCTGGTATCAGTATTTGTTACACACTCATTTTTTTTGGCAGAAATTTTTTTAGGCATTCAAATCTAAAAATAGATGAAAACCAAAAAAGAATAATAATTTATATAAACTACGATATATAATAAACTAGCTGGTGCCCGCGACTTCGTTCGCCTTGAAAAAGAAAAAATATATATAAGCAATATAACGCTTAACCTCTTGTTGCTATAACGCTTTAGCCAGTCGTTAGTTTTTTTTTAATTATATTATTTTAGATGATCCCTTGGGAACAATACTTTTTTTTTGGATGAAAGGTACCCTATATCCTTTCTTGAATCCCTGACAACGTGTATGCAAAATTTCACGATGATCAGGCGTGAAATGTAACAGACAACAGAGTTATTTTCACATTTATATATTAGTATGGATATATTCGATAGTCGTGATATTCTTTTGTATATACAGATTAGTGAACACAGTTAGCGTTCGCAAGATATTCCGTGGTGGTAACTTGTTATGACGTAATACCATATATCACAAACGTAATTTAAGCATTCTTATCGTGAATATTTGTTGCAATTTGCGATAAACAAGAGGTGCTTCACGAACCGCGTAGATAACGAACATTATGTGTTGGTAACTAAGCCACGTTTTACCTATCTGAGCTCGCACTAAACTTATATAATAAACTTACAAAATTATTGAATGGAAAGTCTGGATTTCGATTAAATTCTAACGTGTATTTAGTTTGCTTGGAAACGTAAAAGGCCTGTATTATAAAATTATCTTTAATATTATAGAATTTTAGTCATTGAACTATATGTTAAATCTTTGATTTTAGTATTGTAGTATAAATAGAATTAACTAGCTGGTGCCCGCGACTTCGTCCGCGTTGAACCAAAAAAAACTAGCCTATCCTGTGTCCCGTACGTCCAATTGTTTATCTACGAAGTTTCATGAGAATCAGTTAATTCGTTTCAGATTTATGGGGGAACATACATACAGAAAAAAATTCTAAAAATCGTCAATTTAGTTTCAGTATCATGTATAGAGCCTATAAACACGATATCTCTGAAAACAAAGTAACTTACTCCATGACCGACCCTTACAGATTTATTATTAGTATTGATGATTATATTTTATGATTCTAGGTCAATGAGTTATGGTAAGTTTGAAAGATAAACTAAATGAAGACGCATAAATAGTTTTTTTTTTAATGTTAAAGTCGGCAGACAAGCTGACGGTCCACTTGATGGTAGGTGGCTAACGTCGCCTATAACGCAAGCTGCAGGTGCTGCAAATGTGCTGTCGACCATAGTAAGATTAAGGGTAAGGCATTTGTAAGGGATAGGGAAATGGGCTCAGAGGGCCTACTGCGAGTTTTACTATACAAACGCGTCGAACGCGTAAACGTGAATTTGTATGGGAATGAAGCAGCGCCACCTAGAGGCTAACGTGTAGCGCTGCTTCATTCCCATACAGATTGACGTTTACGCGTTTGATACGTTTGATAGAACTTTACTCACTCACCGAAATACAAACAGCAAACATGCTGTTATTTCACGGCGATCTTCTGCAAGGGAGTGGTTACTGCCTCCAAACAGGCTGCCCAACATGACTGCGAAACACAGTGTTCCCTGCCAATACTAAACGCGATTTAAACTTGTGTTTGATGACGTTGAGTTAAAAGCTTATTTATTTACTTATTTTATTTTAATGTTTCCACGACTCAAAGATAAAATCCATCGAGTATAATAACATCATTATTCTGTTGTCCGTCTCGTCGTTTGTCAGCCAACAGGAACGGATTGTGGTATCATATTGAAATTAATATCAAATGCTAAGGTCTACGTTCCCTTGAAGATGTAATTCAATCTTTACTAAGGTCAAAGCTTTGTACGCCTATTATTGACATGCACACTAAACTTAATTTAAGATTTAAAAAGTTGTTCAGTAATTTCTAAGTGTGGCGTGTTGATGGTGTACCTTCTTAATATTTATATATAAAATGTCCACAATTGTCCACAAAACTCGAAAACTAGACAATGGATTGTCTTAAAATTTTTACAAAACATTACATGTTTTCATATACTTTTAATATAACGGGAGTGGAGGAGTAGATTTTCTTTAAAACTTACCTTACCCGTTGACCTAAAATTATAAAATATAATAACGTCTTATCTTTTAAATCTTATCTTGAATGAAAAAATGTTTTGTGATATCAACAGATACTGTTGGATGAAGATCCAACTGTACAAAATGTATAAACCAAATTTAAATAATATTTTTGAATATTAAAAGTAATACTTAAAAAATAATAAGTAGCTTTTGTCTGAAATTATAATTAGTTGTTTTGTCATTCGTAGTCTATCTTAAATAACATGGGATAATAGAGGCGAGGTTTAATCAATTCCCTTTGGAATACTTTCGTTTCGTCGTCGCATAAGCTTGCTTTTGAATTGGCTGTTCCATATTGCTGTGCGTCTGCGATTGACTGTTGCAGTGCTGAAGTTAAACCAAAGCGTATTAAGGAATAGAACTGCACTTTGCTGATTACTGTAAACATTATTCAAAAAGGAACTACAACAGTTTATAGTAGCAGGTACATCTACTGAATATTACAAAGAACTGCGTTATTCTAACAATATTAGCAAATGTGTATGAAATGTTTTATATTCAGTGAGCAGTAAATATTCATTTAATGTTTAAAAAATATTATCTAAAAGCCATTTACTCTTAAAATTTTCTATCGTAATATTCGTAGAGTGGTTATCCTTTAACCTGAAGATATGGTCTAACGAAACAGTACTAGAATTGAAAAACAAAGAACATTCACCGGATACCAAACACAATACGTTCGCATGGAAAACAAGTTGATCATTAGGGTAGTTGTTATCAAGCGAGCCCTCGTCACGCGGTGCGCGGATGTCATACAGAGTGTGTTACACTGATAACAAGTCGATTCGTTGTTGCTTTGTCATATGCTAACAATGTGTACTAAAGATAAGACGTACTAGTGTCCAGACAGAAGTGACGATGAGATCATTTGACATACACTTTCTCTCTCCAAACTCGAAACGATCTTCAGACTACAAATGCAATGTATCTACTATAGATACTGCACGACGAACTGTACTGAGGGAGGAAAGCGAATCGAGTAAACCAACCGAGAGAGTTCATTGGCAAAGTTGGAGTAAACTTTTCAGATCTGGGTATCTGGTGATAACAATTATTACTCGAATAATCGAACTACACTGTATTATTAATTGTATGTAATTTTTATGTACAGTTTATTATTGTTATTTGTATATTGTTGTATTGTGATCTTAAATTATTGACCACATAAAATAAATAAATCTATATCTATACCAATATTATAAAGAGAGAAGATTTGTATTGTAATTTTTAAATTTTTTTTGGACAGTCAACGACCGGACATAATGTGGTAGGCACAATTTTTTAAAAAGAAAATATAAGCTAGGACCGAGTCGGTAAAGTAAATTTTTTTTCTAATTTTATATTCGTCAACTCGACCGTCAATAAATTAATTAAAAGTTATGTATAGATATGTAAAAAATACATATCTATAATTCTATACTAATATTATAAAGAAAAAATATGTGTTTTTGTATGTTTATTTGTAATGAATGAACACAAAAACTACTGGGCCGATTTTAAACATTCTTTTACCTATAGAAAGCGATATTATCAGCGATATTTTTTTAAGTTACGCGGACGAAGTCGCATACAACAGCTAGTAAGTAGGTATATAAAACAAAGTCGTGTTAGTTACTCCGTTTATAACTCAAGAATGGCTAGATCGATTTTTATGATCTTTGATTTGTAGAATTGTCTACGCCCTGCAAAATAACTACTAAAACAGCGGAAATTTTTACAAAATAAAAAATGATGAAGGAAATTCGTTTTCTCATACCTTTTGTACCTTTTGCAATAATTTATATAAAGTACCGTTCCATGGTACTTTCTATAAATTATTGCATAAAATCTTAAAAAATAACAAAACAAATGGTAAAATACTATCTAATCTATCTAAAATCCTTCCATTGTAGGAATTATTAGTATATTAGAATCGCTTAGAAAGAGTAGTATTTGTTTATATTAGTATATTAGTTAAAAAAGCCGAGCGAGTATTTTCCCACAAATTTCATCATTATAAAAGCAATCTCAAGCGGTTTAAAACTTTGAACAATTTTTCATTTAAAAAGTTGGGTGATTCGTGTCAGAATCATTCCGAGTACATTTTACATCGAGGATTCCACTTTGGAATTGGCAGGTTTTCTGCTTCCAACTTGTTAAAGACATTTACTTATCTTTCGCTATTTTTTTACTTGTGCGAAATTTTAAAGAAATATTTCCGACGGTTATTTTAAGATTTACCACGCGATGTAAGGGAGTACTTAGGACATATTCCACTGAACATTATATCTATCTATATCTATAAAGAGAGATGTGTATGTTTATCATGAATGAACTCAAAAACTATTGGATCGATTTTAAAAATTATCTCACCTAATAGAAAAGCTACGTTATCAGCGAAGTCCCGTGCAACAACAGCTAGTACATTATATTCAAGAGTTAAGTCATGAGTACCAGTAAGTATAGCCTACTGATTACATATAATGTTATAAATCTTATATGTAATCAGTAGGCTATTTCTTTTAGGATTTTTGTATACTGTTATATAATAAGATCATACTAACATTTCCTTGCTACTTCGTCCATGTCCCTCGGAAAAAGTATTTATTTTAATTAAAGGTAATCTAAGTACTCTTGCAACGTGTATGCAAAATTTCATGATGATCGTTTGAGTGAAAGCGTAACTAACAAAGAAAAAAAAAACAAAATAACAAATAAATGAATTAAAACAAATATAGTTATTTAAAACTAGCTGTTTCTCGCGGTTCTTACTCAAGAATTTAGCTATGAAATGCAAAAACGATTTTTTTTAAAACCTATACTGGTAGTTTAAAAACGCGTTATCTCTAAGCGTAAACTAAACGAACAAACTCTGTAGAGCTTTAGAACCTTACAGAAATGGAAACCGTATTATTATTTTTTATTATTCTTATTTAAGTCTGCCGCGTGTGTGATTTACATATCTTTTTATTTTCATTTTTTAGATTGTTTTTTTTTACTTAACTGTTATACAAAAGTTTCTACAACCTGTTTGATTGTGTGAGAGAACATTTAAATGAAGTGAGACGCGGGAGTGTGCTCGAGTATATTGCAAATCTCCAGAGCACTCGAACTCTTTTCATCAACACTTTAGGGAACGGTCGGGAATGGAAGGAGGGGTAATGGCCCACTCCACGTGCGGCGAAGTCGTCGATAATTGGGCCCATTACGCGTCGCCTGCAGGTGCCTCGCTGAACGCTGTCAAATTATTTAGAAGCCTCTCACTGAGAGTACCAACGGGCGCAAGCAAAGAAATTGTCTAAGAATATTATTACGTCGGCAAGGCCTACCGCATTGTCTTGTCTTTTCAATTATTGTTTCGAACTTGTGATATTATTTATTTCGTACTTCGTGCCGATGTTGACAGCTGAGCGATGTAATATAAGAACATTAGATATTCCAAGATACAATATACATAATGTAATAAGAAAATTTCTTTTCATAATAAAAAAAAAACAACTAAGTACCTACTATTTTTTTTTTCTTTAGTCACCTTTAGTCGGCATTATTTATGACTAGGTACGCATACATCCAACACAAACATCTCATTTTTGCAATAGTCTTTTTGCTGCATGAGAGAGTGACCAGAGGTTAATTTTTAGTAACTTTTATTGTTTCATAGTTGTACAATTTTTTTTAAAGATACTATGAAGAAATTCCCAACTTTATGACATATTTTTTTTTATTAAAATAAAAGTGTACACTGTATGTTTCAAATGAGATGTTAAGGATATAGTTACATAACCAAAAGAAATTAAAAATAATTATTTTGGCATAGGTAGTTAATTTATTTGTTCAAACATATTGACCCCAGTTGACTAAAGTTTCATATTATATAGTTCGTTCCACAGCGGAATTTGGTTACAAAACAACAGTCAAAATGATTCGTTGTTAAATCGTTAATTATATGGTTTTTTTTTTTCACTTTCTAGAGCCTTTAAATATCAATGACCTAAATGGTAGTGGCAGGGCAGACTACATTTTGTAATCCAAAACTAAGCAGCGTAATGTTGGCAGTAATCAATCCCTTGCACTACCTTTATTAAACATAACTTGTTCTATTATGTTTAGCTGCGTGAATAATAGATTCCACAGACCATTCGCCTATCCCATTTAGGCGCGATTTCACCATACTCTGTTAGTATTTAACATCGCTGTTAAGTCATTTAGCGCTGTCACTCACATACTGCAAACGTCTGTTAAATGATTTAACAGCGATTTCAAATACTAACAGAGTATGGTGGACAGACGACCTAATTAAGGCCGCGGGTCAACGGTGGATCCAGGCTGCTTCTGACCGGTCCTATTGGAGAGTTATGGGGGAGGCCTATGTCCAGCAGTGGACGTCCTGCGGCTGAAATGATGATGATGGTGAAATCGCGCCTTAATCTTTTATATTCACGCCCCAGGCGTTTATTGTGTTTTTAATATACGGTTTCCACCTACCTGCCACCAAGTGTACTATCAGTTTGTCCACATTTCCTAATTTATACATTTCTATATTTTGTCAGATATAAATCAGGTCTTGTGTATGCAAGTAAATATTAAAAAAAAAAAAACATTTTGGTATTTGACATAGTATAATGTACAGGTGCTGTGTACAGTGTACACGATATATAGTTAGGAGGGTTTCATGCAAGCGGCTCAACTTCGAGTGTTATACAAGTTTTAAGTCACCTGAAAATTCCGTCCCAACTTTTCAGGCCACCGAGTGCGATGTCGAACTGTTAACACTTTAAAAGATTTAAAATTCCATTTCGCTAAAATTTATTGAAGAATACTTCGGCAATATTTTATCATCTCTATATTCTGTACTTCAACGCTTTTATGAAAAGCTTTTTAGATAATTTGTTCTAATAATAACTACTCGTACATTCTTCAACTTTGTTCAGGATCTAATTATATGGTTAGATACATATGACTTAAAACTTAAAACATTACCTCTGTTAAAAAACATTCTCGTCTCAAATTAAAATTTATAGGTAATTTTAACTTTATTAGTATGATTATTGAGTTTAACCTATTGACCTATTACAAATTTAAACGATATTTAAATTTGTAATAGGTCAAAATAGAAAATAAACATGTTAGTTTGTGTTGACTTATTTTTTTATGTTGCCTACAAACAGGATGACGGTTCACTTGATGATAGGTGGCTACAGGTGGCCGACCATAGTAGGATTAAGGATAAGGGGGATAAGGAAGGAATAAGGAATAAGGTCACTTTGGATTTTGATGCGGTTTTCACCATTAGTTAATCGTAGTTTAGATAGTTAGATAGTTTAGATATTTTTTCACGGAAATGTTTGTATATAGGTATAATAAAACCTAGTTAAGTTTTTCCTGGGCGAAGCCGTGAGCGGGTCGCTAGTTTCTTATAAGGGCTTATAAAATGCAAGGCATATTTCTTGCTGTTCAATTTCAATTTTACTGCCCTGCTTAATGCTCTTGAACATTGACGCCAGTCGACACTTGTCCAATGCCTTTACAGAAACTTGACTTAGATATAGAATATCTAAATAAGTTAAAACACATAGGTAAAACACAGGTTATAACGCATTTTAGGTCAATTTTCGTTTAAAAGTATGGTAGAGTAATTAGATTATACTTCGTTGTGTTTTGTTACAAGCAATTACAAGTTGTAAATTGATTTAAATCTTTTGTTTCAGGTATGTTGCTTTACTGTTTCCCGTGTAACGCCACAACATTACGTAAGTTTCGACCTACGAACATAGATAACATGAAAAGTTCTGTGTTTGGGACAACCACTTGAATTACAAGTTTCTCCAAAAGGAACATTGATTTATTTGCAAAATGTTACTTATTAATGTCACAAAAGAATTTATTATATTGTCATATCGAATCGGTGAATACATAGGTATTTCCTTTTGTGTTCACTGATATTTTGAGAAAATTCTCATCTTTTATGTGAATAACATTTCTTTTAAACGATTGTCTATGGGTACGTTTTGAATACTTTTAAGTTGATAAAAAGATTCTTTTGTTATCTATTCAAATATTTGTTTTTGAATGATAAATAGAAAAGAAACCGTATAACTTAGTTAGGATAAATAAACTAGGAACACTACTTTTTCTGGATGAATTGTTCATATCTCTTTTCATCTCCTAATCTCTGTACTCCTGACAACTTGTATGCGATATTTCATGATTATCGGTTGTGGAAGCGTGAAAGTTTAACAAAATAAACAAACTTACTTTGCATTTATAATGTTAGGATAATTATGACGAATTTATAGGTCGAGTGGTGTAAGTATTACTCTGACTCAAAACGGCCGAGTTCAATTCATATCAAAGTCAACCATCGAAAGAAATTCTTTAAAGTAATCCTTGTTATTGGCTTTCGCCACCAGTTGATTGCGTGATTTTTATAACACAAGTCATGGCCTGTGCTTAATTGGCCTTGGGCCAAACTTAATACCTAGTTGCTGACGTAATTTAATTATTTGTTATAAGCTGCCCCGATTTTTTAATATAAGCCTACGATAATCGTTCTTTCAGCTAGTGAAAACTATAAAAATTGTTTGCGCAGTGTTTGCGCAGTGTAAATTTCTTATAAAATTTAGAGAAGAAGAAAAGAGATTAAGGTATTTCTTTTATAGAAAATAAAATATTACTAACTAGCTGGTGCCCGCGACCTCGTCCGCGTTGAAAAATAAAAGGTATGTAACACCTGATAAAATATGTAAACCATATAACCGCCTGTCACACATTGACTCCTGAGCGTGACATTATACTTTTACCAAGAGTTGGATTTATATTATTAGATAGCTGGTGCCCGCGGCTTCGCCCGTTTGGAATATTTAGCCTATTAGCCAATAGTTAGAATAGAATCGTGAAATTCTATTGTAACTATCGGACTTGTATTCTGTGAAAAATTTTTGGAGTTTACTCCTTAAGAATCGATTTTCATATATAACGGGTGATTCATTTAGAGCAGGGTTCCCCAAACTATTTTGGACAAGTGACCCCTTTTCAACAATGAACTGTTACCTCAGACCCCCATGGTCAAATTACCTACTTTTAAGACCAACCCCCTTATTCATAATGGTCCGCTAACTTAAAGCAGCTATCTATCTTAGTCTATCTTTAGTTTTTTCCTATTGGTACAAAATACCTAGGTACTAAGGTGCCAATTAGAAAACTTTGCACTTGGTTAAGTGAGTGAAGTTGATTTCATTTTCTCGTCAAAATTTAACAAAATAAAAAGACAATCAAATTCAGTAAATATCAAGTTTAATTTATAATTATTATAAATTAATACATAAAGCATCTTAAGTTGGTAGGAAATTATATTTTAAAAACTATTAATTCGCAAAGAGAAAATAAAACATTCAGTGCGATGGATGAACCTGGTGACTATCTACCAATCTAGCTACATCCGGTTCAATATTAGTGAGTTGCAGCCTTAAATCTCCACGTTCGTTGATTTTCAAACGGTTTCTTTGTTTTGTCAAAATGTTTGTTACCACACTGAAGCTTTTTTCAACTAGATATGATGATGGAAAAGCGATAAGGTATTTTTCAGCAATGTTCCACAATGTAGGATACTGTGTTTCAATTTTGCGTTGCAACCAGAACTTCTGATAGCCTTGGTTGAACTTTTGCTTAAGCTCTTCGTCTGTGCTGATGGTAATCAACTCTTCTTGCATTATCACATTGGCTTCTTCTATGGCTGTGGTGTTATACGGATTTATTATCCATTGAGGAATTTGTAAATTTAAAAGATCATCAAACCTCTCCGTAAAATCCTTGTGTAATGCGTCCAAGTGAGTAACATATAATAAAATGTCATCATCTTGAAGCATTTTTGGTAATTTTGACAAATGCGGAAACTGCGAATATTCTTTTCTGCCTAAATTTTGTTTATAAAGAACTAGTTTACCCACGAAGGCCGATATTATTGATTTTGTTTTAATCAAGTTAAGATCATCACCCTGTAGTTGCAAATTAACTTTGTTGAACATTCCAAAGATATCAGTCAAGTAATAAATATCTGTTTTACAATTGTTCAGATTTTCTTTCAAATTCGGATCTTTTTCTTGTAAAAACTCCAACACAGATTCAAAAAGGGCTGAAAATCTTTCTAAGCAAGAGCCTCTTGATAGCCAGCGAACTTCAGTGTGCAGAAGTAACCGAGTAAAGACTTCGTCGTTTTCGTCACATAGTTGAGCAAATAACCGAGAGTTCAAAGAATTGCTTCGAATCTTGTTGATAGCATTTATTACATATTGTAAAGACTTATGCAATCTAGGACTCAGCTTTTTTGCTGCTAAATGCTGCCTGTGAATCACACAGTGAATAACCAGTACATCAGGCAGTTGTCGCTTTAAGTGAGCTATAAAGCCACGATGACGACCAACCATAGACGGTGCACCATCAGTCGCAACAGAAACAATATTCTTCCATGGAATAGCTTTATCAGTAAAAAAATGTTCCACGGCCTGAAAAATCGATTCTCCTCTAGTATCAGTCTCTAAATATGCAGCAAAAATCAGTTCTTGGCACATATTTTCATCTTTGATAAATCGAACATATCCTAACAATAGAGCTTCATTGCCGGGTAATGTAGACTCGTCCAACTGGAGAGAGAATCTGCGGGTCTGTAAGAACTTGCATAAAATGTTTTCCACATCGCGTCCCATCTCATCTATGCGTCTCTGAACGGTGTTGTTGCTCAAAGGTATTCTCTTTAAAATATCATGTGCGGGTTTGTGCAATACATTGTTAAGGACCTCCGCAATGGCTGGTAAGATAAGCTGCTCTCCAATTGTATGGGGTTTCCCCGACTTCGCTATTAGTAAAGATATATTATAGGACGCTCGTAAACCATCATTGTCTCGAATAGATGATGACGCAAACATCGATCCTATGGATGGCCTTTTGTCTAGTTTTTCTTTCAGTGCTTGAAAATATGACAAGGGCTTACTTTTTTTGTTAGCATGTACTCTTGATAAGTGGTCATCCATTTTTGAAGGCTTCATGGCATCGTTACTAAATACTTTTTCACATATGAGACACATCGGGAAGTGTTGATTTGATGGAGATGCAATAAATCCGAACTTCAAGTAGTCCAAACTGTATTGTCTGCATTTTTTTTTCGTGTCCGCCATCATAAAACTTTCAGTAATTCTGCAAACAAAAAAATAAGGAACCTAAATAAAAAACAATAATAAACTGTTAAATTTGCACACTATCTTATTTTTATCACACTCAGTTAATGGATTCTTGTTAAGTATTACTGACTTACTCTTTGATAAACTTTGATACCTATATTGGGAAGTAACTACAGTAGGTAATTAGGTATAGAAACTTCGTATTAGGTAATTAGGTAGAATAAGAACGAAAACCAAAGACTTAAGTGTTAGTAATTTTTACAAATACAATTATACATACCTATTTAAAATATGTTGTATGTTGTGTTTAACACTTTTTCAGTCACTTTACTTCACTTAATTTAGCTTTGTAATAAGTTTGTAATCTCTTGAAATAAATGAGTACTTAGCTATATGAGTTTTTATCGTTCAAGCTCCAACGAATTTCAAAACGCAAATGAACTTTCAACCTAAATGCAAGCTCGTTAAATAGTAAAATATCAGGAACATGTTTGGACTTGATCATGAATTCGTTCGTCTTAATTCGCGTAAAGCCGCTATCACACTATTCAATTTGAACGATTCCAATTTAGGAAATCGGAAGGTGTGATCGCAGTTAGAACAGATTGGATTCAATTAAGAGTTTATGCATTTTCAACTCTATATCTTCGATTTAGAAATCAATTTAGCGTAGTGTGATCACGAGCTCACTACTTAGATTCCTAAATAGGAATCGTTCAAATTGAATAGTGTGATAAGCACTTTATCGTCAAATAGAGAGCAAGTCAAAACGCCGCTGAAAGACGTACGCTCCAACTCAATCTTGCACAAACTTGTCCACATAGACTTGCCGAGTTTTTCATCTTGTACGAACTTGAAACTTTACATTCCTGGAACATTATTTCCTACAAAAATATTAATTATTCTTAGTACACGTAACACAACATAAACAATACAGTAACTACCTACTTACCTATCTTGAAAGTTTTAAATAAGAACTTGTGTTAATATAATAGGGGTCGATTTTTAGACCTCGTCGACCCCCAAAATCACTTTTCGTTTATGTCGACCCCTAGGAAACCGATTTAGAGGTACTTTTTTGTCTATGGATTTTTTGACAGATGAAGCGTGAGTCGTGATAACCTTTTATGGTATTTTTGTTCTGTATAGTTTGACATTTCATCATGGAAAGACTTAGCCCCGCACAGCGTCTACAAATAATACAGCTGTATTACGAAAATCAGCGTTCAGCGAGGAATGTGTTTCGTGCACTTAGAGAAACTTATGGTCCACATAATCGGCCTACCGAACGCACGATTCGCCATACCATCCAAAAATTTGAGAGCCAATTTACTTTAATAGATAATACACGACCAAAAAGACCACATCCAGCACGTAGCGAAGAAAATATTGCGGCGGTAGCTGAGAGTGTACGCGATGACCGCAAAGAATCGATCCGGCGCCGTTCGCAACAACTTGGCTTGTCATATGCAACGACTTGGCGTATTTTACGTAAGGATCTTGGTTTCAAAGCTTACAAAATTCAACTAGTGCAAGAATTGAAGCCGACTGACCTACCAAATCGTCACCAATTCAGTCTTTGGGCTCTTGAAAAGCTTAAAGAAAATCCACTGTTTTCGTCAAAAATTTTGTTTAGTGATGAGGCACATTTCTGGCTTAACGGATATGTCAACAAACAAAATTGCCGTATTTGGTCCGAAGAGCAACCTGAAGAGATTCAAGCGCTGCCATTACATCCAGACAAAACAACGGTTTGGTGTGGTTTATGGGCCGGTGGAATCATCGGTCCATATTTCTTCAAAAACGAGGCCGGCCAGAACGTAACTGTCAATGGTGACCGTTATCGTGCCATGATAACAGACTATTTGTTTCCTGAAATTGAAGCCCGTGATCTTCAGGACATTTGGTACCAACAAGACGGCGCCACTTGCCACACAGCACGTGAAACCATGGCTTTATTGCGTGAACAATTTGGTGAACAGTTAATTTCGCGCTTCGGACCGGTGAGTTGGCCGCCTAGATCCTGTGATATCACACCCCTAGACTTTTTCCTTTGGGGCTATGTAAAGTCCAAAGTCTATATTGATAAGCCAGGTACGATTGAGCAACTGGAAGCCAACATTACTCGCGTTATTCGCCAAATACCAATCGAAATGCTTAGACGCGTCATCGAAAATTGGAACTGCAGAATGGACTATGTTAACCGGAGTAACGGCCAACATTTGAAAGAAATAATCTTTAAATAATAAATGTAAAGAATAGTTCTTTTGTATAATAATAAAAATTACCCGATAAATTTGTTTTTATTAATATATTTTTTTGTTTTGAAAAAGTACCTCCAAATGAATCACCCGCTATATAAGCCGTCGTATGAAAATTTATGGGAGTAAAATCAAATTTCACGTGTCACACGTTACGCGTTACAAGCTACAATAATTATTATAAGGAGTAAACTCCACTCTGGCGTCAGAGCTGACACACACTTTTTTTTTAATCGAATGAGTAATATTTAAATAACATACAAACAAAAAACAAACATACAAGCTTTACCTCTATATAATATTAGTATAGATAGTAATTAAAATGTTCACACATTCATTTGTATCATTTGGAGCCTTTGCCATTTAAGTTTAGCGAGGAACTCAACCTTTACAAATTAGTTACATGTCCATTCAAAACTAAATGTAATACGGAGATGTGTATAATTTGAAATCAGTACAAACTAACGTGCACCACGATGATCTGTTAATGCGATACGAGGGGCTGAGTAGGGAATCTCCAATTAAATCAGAGTGTCATAACCTCGGCCGCCCGCATCATCCTGACAGGAAACTCAATCAGGAATAGGCTTAGGTTAGAATCGCCGTCCAACCGCGAATGCATGTTATATGGGTATTTTATATCACATAACGTGTTAGATGATATTATATATACACACATACAGCTAATCTATAGCCTAGCTATATAGGTAATTTAATACGCGCTGTAGTAATTTTTGAAACTCCCACAAGAACCAAACATTTTTCTAGGATAAAAAGTATCCTATATCCAGGTAATAAACAATATGTGTGCCAAATTTCATCCAAATCCACGTTTACAATAAACGTTCAGCCGTTTTTGAGTAACAAACATACAAACATTCGCATTTATATTAGTAGTTTTTGAGTTTATTCATTACAAATACCTATACAAAAATACAAATCTTCTGTCTTTATATTATTATTTATTATACATTAGGATTAGGATTCTCTAAAAGGTATTCTAAACATAGAATGCAATATGTTTCAGTCATAGACCGACTATTGCATAAATATCTAAGTCGAGAAACGGCTTTAGATATATCGTATTTGTGTTGACCGCAACATGCTGCCGCCTCGATCTCGCGACGCAAATATTTGCTTAGTAACCGATCACCAACCTTATTGACTGCCATGTGATATAGCCTTTGCAGAACACTAAACACGATACTTTCACATTAGGGGTAAATGTGGTAGAAATGTACTGAAGCATATAAATATGTTTATATTTAAAGTTTATCTTATTTTTAATACACTCAATAAAATTTAACCTATACTAATAAATAATATAAAGAGACAAGATTTGTATTTTTGTTTGTAATGAATAAACTCAAAAACTGCTGGGTCGATTTTAAAGATTCTTTCACTTATAGAAAGCTACATTATCAGCGAGTAACATGGGCTATATTTTTAAAGTTACGCAGACCAAGTCGCGTGCAACAGTAATTTATAATTATGAATTTGTAGTAGCAGATCACACTTAGTTTCGCAGTCATAAACTTTTTAAAATAGCTGGATATGCGTTTAATAACGAACAGTCTGTGGGTAAAGCATGCCATAGCCCTATCATCAGGTTTGGCTCATTGTTATTACTCTTTATTTTATCAAAAGGTCGAACAGGGTATTTCCGTTTATTTCGATGTCTTTGATTTGATTGATAACCAATTGTCCGTTAGCCTACCTGCTACAATTTTTCATTAAGGCGACGCCAGCCCCTAATGATAAAAAAATCCACTTATTTGTAACCGTTATTCTTTTAAATTATCATAATAATTACAATTTAAAAAATACTCAAATCATCTGCAGGATATATGAAAGCGGATCATCTTTATTATTTTTTAAATTATATTTAATTATATATATTAAAAAAATTACAAAGTTGGGGTCTAATATCGATGTTGTAACCGTGCGATTTGCTTAATAATCAATATTTTAAAGAGCTATTTTTTTTAATAAATACTACGATCTTCTATCTAACGGCTCATCAAAAGAAAAATTTGAATTATACTTTATTTAATTTTTAAATAGATATTTTCGAGATTTGCAAGTACGGCGGGTAGCGACTCCCCCTGAGCAGTCCCGTCAATTCAGTGCGGGACGAGTCGTGGTGCAAGGTGGACGTGTGTCGCTTTTCTCCGCTACGTACTTACCGTTTAACAAAGATCAATTGAGTCGTCGCAGAGGGTATAACTCATTTAATATAAACTAATATAAGTAACGTGTAGTAGTGGTAAGGTTTTATTTGTGTGAAAATTGGATATAAAAAAGGCACCCAAAAGAAAGCGATGATTTGGTTAAAAAAAGAAAAACTGCAAAGGATGAGACATCTGTAGATATAAATAAAGCCACAGAGGAAGACATAGTAGTAATGCAGAGTCCATTAAGGGAATCTCGAAATAATAAACAGTTAGATAATCGCGGATGTCATAATATAACAAAACGATTTTTAGATTTTAACGAGTTTTAATTATTTGTATTGTAAAAATATACAATTTTATATATATTTCTTCCGTTTTTGTATTATATATATATATATAATAAGTATTTTATATATAATAAGGAAAGTAATAAGTTGTAAATGGCTCTGTTACTGCAATTATTATTATGCTAGGTTTTTAAATAATGGCAATTAGGACGGGGTGCGAGGCAAGGTATTCAACTGTTTTTTTTTTTATTTTCATATTTTCGTATCACTTGATGCAGGTGCGAGTGTAAGCCCCCGAAATCTACAGTTAGTCATATTGTGAACAAAAGAGTAGCGTTTTTTTTCCAGACATCGAACAAAAACAAAATCGAAGGGGCGTAGCGAAGGATAGAAAGAAGTCTATTGTAGATATTGTATCTTATAATTATTTTATACTTCTAGGTTGATTTCTACATTTACACAATGTGACCTTGCTTTTTTTTGCTACTATTTCACATAGTAGTTATATAATATATTCATCATATTCAGTTGATTTAAATAAAATATGGATTTTTTTACTTAAGAAGTTTTCAAATTTAGCTGCAATCTTTTTATTTATATTTTCTATAAATATTTAAACACTACACTTGCTGCATTTTTACTTAGCGTTTGTATATGAACATATGTATAAATAATTCCCTACGTATAAATCTACGTATTATATCAATAATATAGGCAACCCTGTAATGTACCATAATTCAATGTTTTTTAAAGCTAATAACTTAGACACAGTCGCTTAAAACACTAAAAAAACTTTAGGCGTCATTTTCTCGAAATTGAGTTTAGTGTACTTACTGCAATTATCGTTAGCATGGCAGTATACCTGTTAGAAGGCCTAAATAAATAAATATAATAATACTATTTTGTATTCTTAAAGATTTTATGGTGTTTTAAATTACATAGGTACCTGCTATTACCTACAATAATTTTTGTTTGTCGTGTCTGTTGCTGTTGTTGTATACTCTATGACAAAAAACGCGTTATGCGATAATAGTATGCGGGGGAAATCTCGCCGCGGGTTGCGAGGGGTAATTACGGAATTTTTGTTAGCGGCTGGAGTCGCCTTAAGTATAAAAAAATAGCATAATGTGTGCTGACTAACACAAACTGATTTCGCTTTTTAAAATGTTTAACGTGACATGAGGCCAAATTATTATTATTTTGTCCACAACTAACGTGCAATTAAATGTAGATATGGAATTTACTAATATTTTTTAGTAATACTTTTTTATAATCAGAATACTATAATAAGGAAAGTATCTCTGTTGTATGTCTGTGAAAACTTTTTCACTTAAACCAGCGAACCGATTTAGTTATAACAAAAAAAAATGACCACAACCCAGTGTATAATTTTTTTCTCATAGATGAAAAGGCGTTTGTGCAGCCTTTCAGCACTCTATTCTCTCTCTCATTAATTAAGAATTTTGTCGAGTTGATACAAATGAAAATGCCAACTGACATTTCTCAAGCTCACCTTAAATTTGCGATCTACTCCCGCTTACACAAAGAAACATAAGTTCGCATACCCCTATAAATTGAAAATTTTTAACAAGCCGCTTACGTAACAAAACGCGCTCTAATTAAAATGATGCATCAGTTGAATAACTTCCTTAATCTTTTGCTACAACTAATAGCGGTAAACTTTTTTTTGCAGTTACATAAAACTCGCTCCACAATCCGACATAATTGGTTGAAAAAGTTATCAAGTATCATTACCGATCGGCTCACTTGCTCCGGTGTACACAAATTATTTTTTAATTACTTAGCATCATCTTTCGGCCATGTTTATTCATGTCTTTCGGTATGAATCAGCGCGAGGAACGATTGAAATGAGTAGAAACGGTTCGTGATCGATACCAACATGTATGCGAAGGAAAGCCGGTGCGCCTGCGCACGCGTTTTGTTAACAAAGGAATTTCCACTGCAAATCGGGCTCTAATCGTAAATTACAATTAGTCACAATAGATTCCGAATTGTTATGGAGGCCGCACATTGGCTATTATCGCTATAGTAAGCTCAGCGATGTTGCTAGCACGATAGTAGCCAACGACGAACGATCCTTATTCGTTTCGTTTGCCTCGGTTTTCATTCTTGATACATTTGGCCATTCTTAAAAAGTTAAGGAAATATTAGCCCTCATAAAAAACGCCTTAGATTTGGATTTTGGTAAAATTATGGGATGAAAGACTAAATATATAAATTAGGAAATATCACAATAGGTATAATTGCAATATACTTACATATTTTTAACATTACTCAAAATAACATTAAAATCTTGAACCACATTTATTTAAAACAAAATTTACCTTATAAAACATTTTAGATTTTTAACATGAAAAATACCACAATCTTATTTGTTGTTTGTGTTCGTAAACATTGTATATTTGATTTTATATTAAAATTGAACGAAACCTGGCCTTGCAAGCATGAAATGTTTCATATAAATTGGGCCTTACATAGAAGATACATAACATCCTACACGAATAGGAAATGGATGTCATTTCCTCATCGTATAAAACAAACACGTTTTTTGTTAAATTTACTTTCAGTAAACGTATAAAACGTATTAAGAGTTTTTTATATGTAGGTACTTATAAAGAAATAAGTATAAAAAAGTCTAAAATTGCGGTTGGCGATGGAATTTCTTGCTAATATCCTCACAAATTTATGGGTATCCGTGGTATTTCCTATTAGGCTAGGTATGGGCCGCAGCCTGGAATGCAGCAAGCAGTCGGTGAATCATCCTAGCTGCGTTGCGATAGCGGACGGTGTTCTGGCTGAGGTCACATGGCTCTGCGATGCCGTCATAGATCGACTGCATTACATTGCCTGCGAAAACAAGCGCGCTTTATGACGCACCCTAACGTCTGTCATTCTCTTCGTCGCTTCATTTATGTAATACTAAACTTAAAATTTAAATTTAAATTTGACTTTTAATTTAATAAAAAACTTATAAAATCGTTTGTCCCGACTGAGTATCAACGCACAGCCAAAACTACTAAGTTGAGAAAAAGTAAGTTTATTTTATAAGGTAAACATCCGCTAAGAAAGATTTTTTTCCGTGCGAAGCCGGTGGCTATCAGATTATTCTTTATATATTATATATTATTGATCTTCATACATTATATTATATGTTAATTACAATTAAATTAAATTAAATATTTTATTGTTTATGTGTTACACACAATACAGAACCTTGCTCTCGCACTTCGCAGGTCAATAATAGGACCAGACGGTTATCGTTTCTTGCAATAAATGTTGTTAAAGCAGAAAGACATATTGAATAGAGTACGGCAGTGTGAAGACTCTTTTATAGAATAGAAATAGTTACATTTTAATTTTATCCAACATTTTTCATTAGATGTTTGCAAACATTATTCCCTAGGACGGTCACAAAAATATTTTTTACTGATTAGGACCAAATTTCAGCCCATTGTAATAAAGGTATATACATTGTAATAAAGACAGATAAAAACGTTGAAAGAGAGTACATGATAAATACTTGTGGATCTGGAAAAAGTCCTCGAGGCGACAAGATGTGAGCTTATCTTCTGAATCCTTAAAAATCCTTCACAAAATTGGCTCGAAAAATATTCTTTACACGATTCCAGTCACAACGTTCAATATTTGGGGTGTTTTAACAGTGAATCTCCATTAATGACCCACAATCCCAATTCAGTTCAGTCAGTTTCCTGATCTCGTGGAATGAGAGGTATGTGCCGCCGATAGTACGCTGGTCAATTCGAAACCTGTTCATTTTAAAATGGCACAACAGTCGCGAGCGTGTAACTGAATATCCTCTTTATGCCTTTAACATAGAGGTGTTGGTCACATTATGACGTGAGCCCTATGTTGAGGTCGATACATCTCGGGGGCGTTTATTGGCGAGAATTGGGCGCATCCCGGTTGTTCGACGAAATCGCTATCCGTCCTACGGGCTATTATTTCATGGGACTTGTTTCGGACAACCCATTCACATCTTTGTATTCTCATCAATTAGCCTATCAAATAATGAGAATGTTCAAATATTTAGATTGCATTAATATGGAATTTTTTTTGTCGGTTATATCATACTTCATCATAATTATACTTAATTATGTTAATGACTCTTCTTGCATCTTCTTTATATGCATTATCATACTTTGATTTATCACCTTCCACTATATACTTGCTTCTTGCACATACTTTCGTGAAAACAAGGCTTGTGGTGGACTCGTGTGCAGATCGTAGCAACTTATGCACACAGATAACATATTAAAAATTTCTTGTGGATGTCATCCCTTGGTCTTCCTGATCAATATCCCTCATAATAGAATACAATAGAAGAGAATCACAATAGAAGGCTCTAATTAAGTTTTTATACATATGTGTTCATTTTCAAATGTCTTGAAACAATAATTATAGAATATTCCATTAATGCGAAGGCAGTTTCGGAGTTGTAATAAAACTAGATATATCGGTATATCTTTCCAACTCGTCATACTCTTATCGACCCTGTGTTTTCCAGACATATTAAAATTTCCTTTCCGACATGGCAAAGCTTCACTTTCTACTTCGATGACCTGCTCCTCTCACTGCCATTCCCTAACTCCAACTTTCTCTTTCTATTATTTTATTCTACTATTATAACTTCTTTTTCTATATTTGGACTTATTTTCTTTCACGCCACACACTTCTCCTTAAATCCTTATTGTTATCCTAGTTGTTTCTCTTACAATTATGTCAGTCATATTCTTTGTCATACTCTTACATTGTTGTAATAATATTCGGATTATCACTCGGCATGATCAATAATTCAGATCATTTAGAAACACTCGCCGAAAGGGGACTGACATACATTGGCAACAATGTGTACATAATTTCCTGTTGTTTGGTGCGAAGTAATGCTAAATAATATGAAAGTTTATCATAGTTTTCGTGATAATTATGGATTTAGCTTAACCTGGTATAAAAATAAGCTACTTTTTAAACTAAATAGGTGGCGGCGAACAATGGCCTGTTAGTAGTGAATTTTATTCAAACGCTAACTGAATTTTGAAATTTTGTCACTACAAAAGCTAGAATGAGTATTTAAGTGTTATAATAAACTACTCGTATGTATGTGTACAAGTATGTCGCATGACATGACGCGAGGTCAGAGGCACGTCACGTCACCGAGACTTCTCGGTTGGAACATGCTCCGTCAATTGGTTCTTTGTGCGGACATCGCCTCATCTAGTGTCGCCTCATCACTTCCCACAATTCATTGGACAACTATAAATAACATCTAACGTTCGTACGGACGATTGGTAACAAATTGATTTCTAATTTATACGGGCTCTCTATAATAAATTATTTAATATGCCCGCACATATAAATGCATTTTTAATATCTGATTTAAGCTTCTCAATGTGAGAACTAATAGATAACTTATTGGTATCCTTTAATGACTTTTAAACACTGCTTCATGGTATTTTATGATAAATGTTATTATTTGTCATTCAAATTTTCTCAATTACTTACAATTTGGTCGCCTATGATTTGTCTTTATAATTAACATTGGTTCACAAAGCCGATCCTATAAGGAAAAAGCTAGCAAAAATGTGTAAAATGTTTTTTACCAAATAATTATTGGTGGTGCAATTACTAATAATAGCAAAGTATAGACTTTGCAAAACCGATGACCTTGATAGTGATAGGACCAAGAGTGTCTATGTCGAACAGTGATCGCTTTGTGGGCTCATGATGTTGATTATGACAATCCCTGCGCTATATAGGTACGATACTAGGGACCCACCCTTTCTCAGCGGGCCCTTTCGTAGGTTTATTTTATAATTTACGTTATAAAATAAACCTATGGTCCTAATTCAGCTTTCTAGACTTAGTAGGCTATGCGTTGATAGTCAGACAGGACAATACATTTTATAAGTAGGTATAGATAAGTAAAGATAGATAGATAGATAAGAGACGGTTATCAACCTCAAGCATTTTTATCAGACATCTTTTTTTATTCAATGCTGTTTAAAATAATAGTAATCTTTAAATATCGTTTTCGGTTTTAAAGAGTTGAAAGCATTGGACTTGTCTAACACTTTCACAATAAACAACTATTCAATTAATAAATAAATAAATATTAAACAAATAAATTTCTTCACACATTCCACACAGCACCGTCTAGTTCCACAGTAAGCAACTAATGCTTGTATTATGGACACCTGACAGTGGATATACTACATAGATTACTTTTTTTTTTTTTTTTTTGTAAATACATACATATTATAAATACAAAACATCCATGACTCAGGTACAAAGGTAAAATGTATACACATAAACATTTGCCCCTAGCGGGATTCGAACCCGCGACCGTTTGGTTAACAGCTAGGGTCACTAGCCACTAGACCAAACGTGTTGTCAAATTCATTTATACTTCGTATTCATAATGTTATGTTTCCTGTATTTCTTTGCCTATAATAGGTGTTGTTTTGCTGTCATTCAGCTCAACTTCTATGCATAACAACAGCGTTGCCAGAATGTTACTTTTGTAACATTTTACGTTACTTTTGACCCTCTCATGTTACCTCTATGTTACACGACTTAAAATGTTACTTTGACGTTACTTTTAGGACATATAATTATTTTCCAGTAAACAAAAAAATATTGTGAAACGGAATGCATCCAAGAAAGTTTTCATTCGTTGTGTTGGCGCACTTGGTTCTGTGACGACCACTCGAAAATCTGTAACTTCATCATATCGTATCTCTCGCGTGTATTCCATCTTCCATCCCGCTTACTCAGGTAAGCGAGCGAGCGTCGTCGTATCAGTCAGTTTGTCTTTGTTTTGTAATTTTTGTATTGTAGTTTGGTGTGTTGTGCATGGAAGTTGTGTCTCTGTGTTTGTGTTAAATGCACAGAACCCTATTACTCCTAGGTTAAATGGATTTTTTTTACTTATTTGAAAATGGATATGGATTTTACTCAAAATGTTGAGGAATATTGGAGTAAAATTTTAAAATTGAATAATTTGACTGGTACTCCAATGTTTCCAATTTAAAAAAGTGATTGGGCTTTTACTTGTGTTGCCTTTTTCGAATGCATGCGTCGAACGCATTTTTAGTCAACTCAAATTGATAAAATGTGAACACAGGAACCGGTTAAACACCATAAAAAAGTGAAATATTATATTAGTGTCATTTTCTGTATAAAATAAGGAAATGTTACTTTTCTCGGGAAAACGTTACTTTTTGAGCTGTGTCATGTTACATTTGACTATCTGCCACTGGCAACACTGCATAACAATAGCAATTAGCTAGCGGGAGTGACGGTTAGTTATATATATGTACGACGTTGACACTACACACACACATATACATTTATCACGTCCACGAGCGACGTTTTCCGTGATTAATTCAATCGGACGCGCCCGACGGATATCGACCTCGCACGGTCCTTTTGGGAAATCGTCTGATCAAAGGCTTCTTTGATTCGTATAGGTACCACTCACTTACTTACAGCGAAATTTAGCGAATACGCCATAATTTCCTACATTTTTTTATTTTATAAAATGCAACAATTTCCAAAGTTAACTAACAATAGAACCCCCCGGAACAAGCATACCTTCTCACTTTTGAGAAAAGTAGTTGTACCTTCATTACATAACTAGCGTTCTGCCCCCGGCTCTGCACGGATGTTTTTCTGCAAATTATGTATAAAAAATTTCCTCCTTTATTTAACGCTTTTTCTATTAGTGAAAACCGCATTAAAATTCGTGCGTAGTTTAAAAGACCGAAGCGTACACATACAGATAGACAGACAGCGGGTAGCGACTGTTTTATACTAAAACAACTGTTTTGTACTTTGTTTGTTTTGTTTATACCTAAAGAATATGTGTATATTATTGGTGTAAAGTTATATAGAAAAAAAGCCTATGCCCAGCAGTTGTAACGAATAAGTAGGTATTATTATATGTGATCAAGTGATCAAAAATTTACAATATTTAAATTAACAATGTTACTGATAATTTTAGGCATCTATTTAATAGATGCCTATGCATATTTGTCAATTTTTAAATTTTTACAAATATTTAATTGCATATAGATAAAGTTTACGTTGAGTTTATAATGATGTCGTAACCATAAATCTGTTCCGTCATTTTTAAAGTCTTTGAAAGCAGGGAAGATTTCACTGAGCATTATGATTGGGAAGAACAATTTCCCGGCGGGACAGAGAGCCTCATTTCCTGCAAGTTCACGAGAGCCGTCCGTAGGCGAAGCGCTCAAAAATATTATTTTAAGCTTCCGCGAACATCTCTTAACGTACGACATTGCTTCGGCTTTATCCTTATTCAAATATTTGTGTGACTTGAAAAGTGTATATTCCAAAAGCTTTTTTAAAACTTACTTCCATTCCGCTTCTATTTTCACAACACGATTGACGATTTTCTTTAAAAGAATAGTGTTGTCGACACTAAAATTAGATCAAAGTAAGCTTAAGATCTTCTACACTTTGAATGTATTTCGGAAAACAACCGTGTAAAAAATTATAAATCTTATGAGTCTATCGCAAAAGCAGCAAAAAAAAAAGCTTTTTGATTTCATTTTAAGACAGATAACTAATATTTGAGTGTTAAAATAAAATATGTACAATATATTAATTGAAAATATTTCTGATGCACTTTGAAAGGATAAAGATCGTCACACAGGCTCACGGCCTACTTGTTGATAGGTGGCTACCGTCGCCTGGTAACACAAGTAACGTCACGATTACGATTACTATTTCGATATTTGTAGGATTACGAATAAGGGATTGTGGATAACGGAAGAGATAGGAAATAGTCTTTGGCATCATTCACTTAGTCACCAAAACAAACAAAACATATATTGTTATTTCACAATAGTCTTCTTTAAGGAGGTGGTTACTGATGCCAACTCACTTCTCAATTTATGTAACTCAAAAAGTTATAATATGCAGGGGAAACGTTATATTACAGTTCATATTGGTAGTACTTTGAAGACTATGAATTATTTTTACTTTTGTTTGTAATAAAAACATGTCGACGACATAAACCCTCTCATTTTGAAGATAGTAAATGGTTATGTATGAGCTAAAAAATATTCGGTATTTTTTTGTTTCATATACGTAGTTTACAATAATTCAGTCACAATAAAATAAGGTTAATTTTTTATTAATTTAGCGTTTGTACAATGTACGTATGTAGAAATATTTGGATAAATTGTTATAAATACGTTTGCGGTTTTCAAAAATATATCGCAGCGATTAAATTTCGAAACGAAAATGTTGGGACATTTGCTAACATTATTTAATTTACAAAAATATTATTGCTTTTGACCATTATTCTCCAAATTCCACAGGTCTTGTTGGATTTACTTTTCTGCTTCGAATAAGTTGGGTATCACAGATTTTTTTTTTCTAAAAATCGTCTTCCAAATTATTTCAAATTTAATTCAGTGTTTAATTATTTATTATTCTAGTTGTTTAGACGATGCAAAAGGTATGTAGTGGCGAATACTTTCCGGACACCGTATTTTATGTACAGCCCGCTGAGCGGAACCTGGAAGCAGTTCAATTAAGGTTGGTATTTAAGGTTAGCACAACCGGGGGAACTCTGATTGCGTCCCCCTCTTACTCTCAAGGGATTCTCGGTCTTCCTTTTAATTTCAATTAAAATAAACGTCTGTATTTTATAAAATGCACCAAACAAAATATCTTTAAAACACTTTTTATATTATCATATTAAGTAAATTCTAATTTGTGATAGGCATAAAAATGTTGCTGAGGTTGTTAAATTAAAATCTTCAGGTGCACTTTATAATTTTGGATGTACAAGACTCGGTTGAGGACACTAAAGTGATTTAAAGAAATTTTTGGTGGACTTTCAGAATATAATGTTATAGATATTTTTACATTTTATATTCAAACGACTTTTAAACCACTTGTCGAATTGGGATGAATTATGGTACTCGTATTTAAGCCATTAATTAATATTATACATTAACATAAAGATGATTTTTATCCCAACACTTAGTTTCGATGGTTAGAACTTAGTTTCCATTATTGTACTCGATAAGGCTGTCAGTTATTTTACAAATCGAAAATACTAAGTTATATTTATTTTATTAAGTAAAATAAAAGCAAAATTTTAACTTTGATCTGACTTCAATTTTTTTATTTATTCATTAGAGATGGATTTGCTTTTGGCCAGCATCTAGCCGTATAGCGATGATGCGGCCTATGATGGAGCGAGCTTACACACATAACTTTGAAAACATTTGGGTTAACTATATGAGCTAGGAAACACAGACGCCGTCAGTGCGCATTATAAAGGATGTTTTAAAGCGCTTGGTCCGAAAAAGAGGGATTCCGACAAGATCAGGATGGTAACCAGCCGTACGTCGGAATATCCGATGGAAGAAAGGGGAAGGCAGTATGAGCTCATGCAGCTCCTGAGCACACTCTCCGAAGTACATCTTATAAAACACAATAAATAAAGTTAGAGCTTCCAAGATTCTAAATTTACACCTATTGAAGAAAAGAAAATCGAAGAGTGTTGTGCCCTGTCACATAAATAAGTGTTCTTACGGGTGTGCTCGTCGTTTGTACTTCAGAGCTGTATATCGACATTGTAAAGCAGCACACTCACCGTCGAAGCATTCAGACACCCCAAGCTTTGTATATATGTATGCGTTATACGAGGCAAGACTTGGGAGCGGTCTTTTCAAGAATTATCAATTTGCGACTCCAATACAATGACGACATATTTTACAGACATATTTTACAAACATTACAGACATATTTTATTCTTAGTGACATAATTTATTAATGTCTTTTCTTTAATTTTTTTATTACATTATATCGGTTTTTATCGGTACTGGTATCGGTATTTCGGTACCCTAATATGTCATTTCTTGTATCTTGTTCTTGTCTCTTGTCCCTGACGTGTCTGTCTGTGTCTGTCTGTCTTTACCTTTTCACGCCTTAACTACTCAACTAATAATCATGATTCATGACATTTTGCATATAGGTACGTATACACGTTCTCAAGGACACAATAAAGAACATAGGGCCTAGGAATCACCCAGGAAAAAATAATGTTCCCGTGGGATCACCTAAAATAAAAAACTAACGCCTGGCCTGGCCTGGCAGATGTCAGGCGTTATATAGCTTATATATTTTGTATTTTACAAAGCGGACGAAGTCGTGGGCACCAGCTAGCAATTATATAAAAGTGTAGGTAAAGAGTATATAGTCTTGTGGCAACGGTGCAGTAGGTGCACAACTCATCTCCGGTATCGTTTCGCTTAGCGCACCCATTCCGGAGCGGACACACTTCATTAGTCGAGGCCGGGCTGCCGCGCGGCGGGCGGGCGGCGAGACGCGGCGCCCACGTTAAAACATACTCTGTGGCGGTCACGTACACCGTACTCGACTAATAACAGAGCCGTTGGGAAATTAGTACGCCAATACTCTACTGAAATCTTAAACTCACTTTTAAGACTAAACTTCATGTAGTGATAGCCAGACCAGCCCTGCGCCCGTAGTCTTACAACCGGTGCTCAGTTTGTGCGTCATATCACCCCTGATTGTTGACTAGGTAACATATTGGCTGTTAGTTGCCTGACTTCAAATGTCTTCGAGAAAATTTTCAAGAACCCGGAAAATGTTTATAACATGGCGTGAAAAATATATCAACCTACTACAGTTAGAAACTACTCTATTTTAATTTATGCATTTTTCATATATTTTCAAATCTAGATATCTATGCAAATAACTATAATTGAAACATCTGTATCTGTCTCTCAACAACGTAGAAGGCCTTTTTATTATTTTTATCTGATTTTAAAATACCCGCTCGTAGTTTTTCATCATTTTTTGGTATCGGATGAACCGAATTAGTTTACGCTGTAGGTATAGCTTGACTTCAGCCATCGCATGTAAGCACAATGTTTAGCAGCTCGCAATGTTATTTCTTGCTCGACGACCGACCGCGAGACAGTTCATTTGAGCTGTTAGCAGATAAGGCTCCACTGTTTCTCGGTTTAAATTTATTGCCCTATAAAATCCACAACGCTCGCAGCGACCGTGACTTGCACATCGTCCCTACGAACGATTTAAAATGTATCCTACGCGCACTTTCGAGGGACGTTAATTAATTTCACCAACTTGTTTCTGTGTACAGTTTCACTCAGTCTAATCGTTATTCTCGCGCACTTTTTTGTACTTTAATACAATATAATACAAATACACTTTTTTGTACTTTAATTGTTAAACGAAATCAAGTCTTTAAATTCGGTACAACGACTTGTACTGTGACCACTTTGTAACTAAAGTTACGTTGTGTAATGTCTAAAAAGATTACCTACTTATATTACAAACCCGCTCCCAACTTCGCCTAGAGTTGAAATTTTCATAAACCGTTTCCAAGCGGATATGCTTACGTTATGAAATAAAGAAATGTTCCAAATTCCAGCTTTTTAGTTCTGGACTTAGTAGTTTTGGATGTGACTATTTACTAAGTCAAGACAAACGATTCAGTCAGGACCAAAAATAGTAGATGATTACTTGTCTGTTTTTGGATTTCCGCTTCTCCCGTATTATACGTAAATGTAAGTACAGAATAAAATTAGGAAAAATTCAAAGTAAGCAAAAACACAAGTGTTGTAAAATTATTGAAACTAAAATTTAATGTGTTTAAAAGTAAAAAGTATCCCAGCAAAAAGACTTTAGTATTAACTATAATGTCAATAATTTCTCATTAAAATTTTTCATCGATACGGCACACTTATGGTAAAGTAATCGTGCACCGCTGTGTTTTTTCTTTGAATGTAATTCCTTTATATCACGCAAGAATGGCGTTAGTAAAATTAATTAAACGACTGCTTTCTTTTTTTTTTGCTTATTGTTTAAAAATAATGTGCAAAGTTTCTGTTAGTATGTATTATTTATCTATTTTACGTGGAGATGCAATAGGAACACTAAAAGTTACTCAATCATATGTAATGACTTTACATTAGGTAGTTACAAATAATTAGGCCATGCCGAGATTATTTTTATTATTATATTATTTTTTATTTATTTGCGAGGTGCAGTTATATCGTGTGCGTAAAGTAAAATATTAATTAAGAAGGAGGAGAAGGAGCCAAAAAAACTACTTGCAGTAAGGCAACTTAAATGACTGGTTAAACTTTAATCAACTTGGTCATTTAATTAAAATTAACCTATAGCCATTGACAAGCGTGCGAAGCAGCGGCATTTTTCGAAAGTTACGAAAAAACTGCAATTTCGAAGTTGTCTTTTGACAAAAAAAGAAAGCATGAGCCATGACAATAAAAACATACGACACTTTTTCGTGAAAAAGAGTGTGATTATTTTTCACGACATTGTGTACATATATGGTTATTTACAGACAAAATAACTGCGAGTGCACTGTTACTAACTTGTTAACGATGCTCGCGAAAAAAAAAACGATAAGAAAAAGCACGAGGCATGTTTTATTAATTCTCCGTACACGCGGCGATACCGCGGAATGGAGGCGAGCGCCATTTTTCTGCGGACGAGATTTAAATATGGAATTCCGGTGTGCGAGCGGGAGAGGCGCGTGCCATTGACCTTGCGCCAGGGCCGCGCACGCGTCGCCCGCCTGCGCCCGCGCACACCGCCATTGCACACCGCACTGCAAGTCTGCACTGCAATATACACCACATCCTATCCACCCATTGGTCATTTTTACCTACTTTTAAGTTAACTTTTTTAACTCCAATAGTTATTTATTTAAAACGCAAAGGAAATCAAATAATCTGTATGTTAATACGTGAAGCGAAAATTTTGGTTACCTTTTTAAATAATTTTCTATGCGTTTTAAAGAAATAACTTTGGATCCTTAAAGTTTGCACACCGCACTGCAATAAATACCACAGCCATTTTCATTGCTCATTTTTACCGGGCCTTAACTATGTAGGTATAATTCCAATAATAATTTACATATTTAAATCGCATAAGAAATCCAATAATCTATCTGTTTATATATTAATACGTGAAGCGAAAACTTTTGGATCCCATTTGAAGAAAATTGCGCATTAGAAATATAAACTAGTGACCCACTCCCGGCCTCGCCCGGGGTTCAATTTATATATCCTATCGGTTCAGTAGTTTTTAGGAGTTCATCGCGCACAAACACGTGACACGAAATTTTTATATATTAGATTAATTAAAATAACCATTAAACACACTATCGCGTGATTGACACACACGTTTGCACTACCTATGTAATGTATATACATATCCTTTTGCATTTGGTCAAATTCTGAGAAGAGATTATTAGTACCTACTTACCTACTTAAAAATTAAATTAATTACGGTTGAATCTTAACTATGGGAGACAACTAGTTTTTTTTTTTTTTTTTTTATTAAATCAAGGCAGCGCTTGGCCGCGATCTCACTTGATGTAAGGTGCAGATGCGGCCGAAGGTGGACCACGCTTACCTAGTAAATGCCCATTCACCCTTGACTTGAAGACCCCGAGATTATAATTATGCGGAAACACGGACGCAGGCAATGAGTTCCACTCCTTAGCAGTTCGGACAAGGAAGGTGGAACTGAACCGCTTCGTGCGCGAACGTGGAACGGCAACCACGAATGGATGAAACCCCTGCCCGCGCCTCGTGGTCCGCAAGTGGAACGGTTCCGGTTGGATCAAATCGAACAGAACGGACGCACACTCTCCATAGTGTAGACGATAGAAAATCGATAGGCATGCTACTTTTCGGCGATGCTGCAGGCTTTGAAGTTGAGACTCCACAAGGGCGTTGTTGCCAATAAGTTTCTTAGCTCGCCTTTCAATCGAGTCCAGTGCAGCCAGTTGATAACGGGCAGACCCATCCCAGAGGTGGCAGCAGTACTCCATGCAGGATCGGACTTGTGCTCTGTATAAGTCAAGGAGCTGTCTCGCAGTGAAGTACCGCCTAACCTTGGAAAGGATGCCCAATTTTCTGGCGGCCGTTTTGGCAATGGACTCGATATGCCTACCAAAGTTCAGATCGGCAGTAAGGTCTACACCAAGGAGTTGGAGGTGGTCAGTGATTGGAACGGTCACTCCCCGAAATGACGGGTTCAGGTCAAATTGACTCCGTTTCGCCGAAAAAAGACACGCTTGGGTTTTTGATTCATTGAATCGCACCAAATTGGCGTCTCCCCAGTCGGAGACAACTTTCAGGGCCTGGTCCAATCTACAGACCATGTCTTCCCTCAGAGAGTGGATTTCCTGGGTACTGGCTCGTGCGTCGGACATATACCTCTCAACCACTGTGCTGTAGTCGGCATATCCAAATGTTCCAGGCATTGCCAACAGGTCATTTATATGCAGCAAAAAAAGAGTGGCTGAGAGTACGGATCCCTGGGGGACACCGGCATTGACACCCAAAAGATCAGACGAGCATCCGTCAATAACCACTCGTATTGATCTTTCCCCCAGGAAATCAGATATCCAATTACAAAGGCCTGGAGGGATACCGTAGGAAGGAAGCTTGCCTACAAGTCCATCGTGCCAAACCCTGTCGAAGGCCTTTGAGATGTCGAGAGACACGGCAAGTGCCTCGCCGTGCCTCTCGATGGTCTCGCTCCATAGGTGCGTGGCGTATATGAGGAGATCACCAGTAGACCTTCTCTGGCGAAATCCAAACTGGCGATCATTCAGGAGGTCATTATGCTCAAGATACGCAAGGAGTCGTTTATTCAAAACACGCTCCATAGTCTTACAGATTATGGAGGTGATTGCAATAGGGCGGTAGTTATTAGGGTCAGCACGACTTCCTTTTTTAGGTACAGGTTGCACGTTGGCAAGCTTCCAAGATTTAGGCACAATACCCACTCTCAGAGACAGGCGGAAGAGGTGCGTAAGGATAGGGGACAGTTCAGGTGCACAAGTCCGCAGTACTATTGCCGGAATTCCATCAGGGCCACTAGCCTTGTTCACGTCCAGAGATCTTAAGGTCCTAAGTACCTCGGACTGGCGAATAGATATCTCCGGCATTGTGTATTCGCAACGGGGTAAAGATGGTGGAGTATGGCCGAAAGAATCTAGACGCGAATTACTCGCAAACAAGGAGGCAAAAAGATTAGCCTTCTCCTTGGCGGAATGAGCGAGTGACCCGTCAGGCTTTAGCAGTGGCGGAAGCGACGAACGACAGAAGTTCTCTTCCACAGTCTTGGCAAGTGTCCAAAAAGACTTGCTTCCCGAAGGATAAGAAGCCAATTTGGCACCAATACGGCCGATGTGGTTGAAGCGAGCCCTTCGCAATACTTTCTTAGTGAACTTGGCAGCTTGATTAAAGGCTTTCTTTAGGATTTTAGTCTCCGGAGATTTGCGAGATCGAGCGTCAGCCCATTCGGTATAAGCGGAACGCTTCAACGCTTCGGCATTAGCGCATTCGGCGTTAAACCAGGGGCGAGCTTTGTTATCGGTTGAAAGTTCAGAGTGCGGAACAAAGTATTCCATAGCTTGAACAATCACCTCAGATATGGCATTCGCACAGCTCGACGGATTCGCAGAAGTAAAGCACACTTGCCGCCAAGGATAGGATGCAAAGAAATGCCGCATCTCATCCCAATCTGCGGACTTGTACCGCCATACCCTCCGCATGCCCTTTGGACAAGAGTCTGGTGGAGAGTAGACCGATACAGATTTAACCAGACAGTGGTCAGATGACCCTAACGGTGCTGTCACTACCACTTGGTATCGGTCTGGTTCAGTCATCAGCAGAAGGTCCAAACAGTTTGGAATGTGCTCGTCAACATCAGGAATCCTAGTGGCACAGTTAACAAGCTGAGAGAGATTTAACGACAGAGCACATGTCTGCGCCTCTCTCCCAGCGTGGTCGGTCTTCTGGTATGGGAACAACCACTCTTGGTGGTGGGCATTAAAGTCCCCCAGAAGGACAAGTTGTGCCGTTGGATACCGATGCTGAGCCTCCAGTGCAGCGTCCGTCAGGTGATTAAACAGCCTGGTTGTCTCCACATCTCCGCTGTGAGATCTATAGACACAGGCATAGATAATTTTTTCAAGGCCCGTGTCGACGATCATCCAGAGTACCGAAAGATCAGGGTCCTCAAGGTTACGGAGACGTCGGCAACAGAGGTCATCGCGGGCGTACACACAGACCCCAGAACGCGGTTTAAATTTGTGTTCCAGAATATAACCTGGGTAGTGAAGGTACCTGGGTAGTACATTATGTATGATTAAATACTACATACATAATGTACTAGACATCTATACAATACAATTATGTATAGTAAATCTGAAGAGTTTCTTTGTTTCGTTTACACGCGTTTATATTTATTACTAGCGATCCGTTCCCGGCTTCGCACGGGTGCAATTTTTTTCTGCAAATTAAACGTAGAAACCTTCCTCGTTTAACGCTCTTCCCATTAATGAAAACAGTATAAAAATCCGTTCGGTAGTTTTTGAGAATCGCAAACATACAGACAGACAGACGCGGCGGGGGGACTTTGTTTTATAATATTAAAAAACGTAAATTTAATAATGTCTGCGTGAGCGAATTGATTTTTGTTTAATTGTGCGTAACTTTGTCTTTTTCCTGTGTATATTAGTTCAACTGAGATAAGAGAACGCAGTTCGGCGAAATATGGGTATATTCTATCTCAAAACTTCGATGATGAATACTAAAGCTGTCTATCAAGCTGAGTGATGATCGTTAGGCAGAAAAGATAAATGTTTCAACTTATTCGTGTACATAGACTTTTCGAGTTTAATGAGAATGATGCTTATGCATTAAGATAGCCTCACTCTACTTCCTTCGAAATAAATATAACAAATCACCCATCAGGTTTAACAAATTTTTAAATTTCTAAAAATTTTGACGATGTTCTAAAATTTCAAAAAATCTTATTAAATTATCTGAAAAAGTGAAGAAAGTTTTCATAGAATTTTCTAGAAACTTCTGGAATTTTCTAGAAACTTCTGAAATTTTCTAGAAACTTCTGAAATTTTCGAGAAACTTCTAGAATTTTCTAAAAACTTCTAGAATTTTCTATAAACATCTAGAATTTTCTAGAACGTTAGCGAAAAAAAATCCGTTCCTATTAATAATACATAATGAGCGACTCAGCCAAAGAAAAGATATGCCGCAAGGAGAACTCATCGTATTGCATGAACCTTCGTTTCAGTTGTTAACAACAAATGTAATTGTTATGAACAAAAAAATCTTTTTTTTTTATTGTCACAGGGTTAGTAACTTTTTTTCAGTAAAAGAAAAAATATCGCGTTTGAAAAACTCGAATATATTGCATAGATCCCGTTTTTTATTGTTTATAGCGGCCCGCTCCCGGCTTCGTCCGGGGTGTATTTTTTCTAAAATAAACGTAGCCTAAGTTACTCCTTATTACATCAGCTACCTGCCAATAAAAGTCCCGTCAAAATCGGTCTTGCTATTTCAGAGATTAGCCGGAACAAACAGACAGACAGACAAAAATTGTAAAAAATGTTATTTTGGTGTATGTACCGCAAAAAAACATAAACAAAAAGTAGCCTATGTTACTCCTGACGACCCCCTCTTCATGTCTGCAAAGTTTCATCGAAATCGCTTCAGCTGTTTCTGAGATTACCCCGAACAGACAGACAGACAGACAGACAGACAGACAGACAGACAGACAGACAGACAGACAAAAATTCTAAAAAAAGTTATTTACGTTTTAACAGCATGCGAATGAATCTCTAAGCTTAGTTTGAGGCAGTTTTTCGCAAATCACAGACAGACACTCTGATTTTATTTATATAGATAAAACGCTATGAAACTGATAAGGCAAGAAGGATAAAACCGGGGAGACAGCAATCGTATGATATTAGGTGCATTGTATTCTTTGGTAAAAATTTGGCTAAAAGGCTGAGACAATTGAAGGCCACCTGCCGTCTTCGCACTCGCCATGACTAATCTATTCACCAACAAGTGCACTTTCGACCTAGAGAGTAAGATAAAGGATATGGGACAATGTGGGGATAGGGGATTGGGCCCTTGTATATAATAAAGGTACGTGTGCTCGATCTGAATATGTATAGGGTGTAAATCACATATTCTTATCCACACATAACGGCAGAACCTTATGTCTAATGTCTTGAAGATTGCTTCTTTGCATATGTTAGTTCCTTGCTATGTTTTCTCATCGCAATCTGTCACAGTTAGGGTCATTCAGTGACTTTTGTGGATCATTTGGCTTGGCTGGATGCACTCCATTATTTATACTTCTCTCTAAGTAGATTAGTTGCAATAATTGCACTTATAATGACTTGACCAACATGCTGGCCCGCTCGGATTCGAAAGTGCGTCTACCATGACGGTAACTGATCGTGTATCCGACTGCTATCATTTATAATATTTTATGTATATTTTTCAGTGAATTGCGCATAAATTTATGCGATCCACATAACAAAGAAACCTTTTTCAAAGATTATTACGCATTGCACCGTTGCAATAGGTAGGTATATGACGCCTGACGCATTCATCGGCTGCGCGGCGGCGGGCGCAAAGTCGGAAGCTCGCATATTAGAAGCGTATGAGTCGCATCACTAACACTACACACGATGACTATTTCATTAGAGAAATTTTCAATTCAATGTTTATATGTATTGTATGTATAACTGAATTGGAAGCAACCGATTGTGTCAGTTATCGTAGAATGGGCGCAATCGTACACTTTGGAACCCAATTAAGTTTAATGACTAAACAGATGACTATGTATTTACTTCAATGACTAATATTGGTATTCTTTGTTAGTGTGTAGCTATTCGTAAACTGGACTAATACAAAATAGGAAAGGCTAACGTATGTCCAGCAATGGCCGTCTGACAGATTGATGGTGACAATAGTAAATACTAAATTGTCAACATAAACCTCAAAATAAATTTAAAATACTTAGTGTCCTAAATTTATAACTTTTGTTTATTTTCAAGCTATTGATTGTAACTCTAACAGAACAGGATTTTAACTGTTAAAAACTTTTCGATTTTATTGCTTGTCTGATAGATAATATATTTATTATAAGAAAACCTATTTCCCATAGTGTCTGTTTTTCTATATACTTGTCTCATTATAATTAAACAATCTGTCAATTTTGTTTTAATTAAATTAAACCGATTGGCAAAGTGATTAATTAATATTTATCTATTTATTTTATTTCAGTACCATTTTCAAATATTTAAATTAGCTAAAGAGTAGGTATAATTAAAAGATATTTGATATTTTAAAGAAGTTGTTTTTTAATTAGTAAAATAACACGTTTTGGTAGATACTAAATCTTAATTTGCCGAGCGAAATGAACCAGTTCACAAAGTTTCACAAACTAATTGCTCTGATATTGATCGCATTGAAAATGATATAATTAAAGATTGTTTTAAAATATACCGCAACAATTTTAGCTGACATAGTGACATTTGAGAGACCGCCGCCGATGCGCAACGGGTGGGCGCGCGCGTGCCTGTAAAAATGGTAGAACAATAAAAGCTTTTCATCATTATTGCTACTTGGAACATATTTTTAATTATTAAACTTTGTTATGATATAGGCATTTAATTTTTTTAATGCGCCCAAAGATTAAGAATCGTATTCTGTATGTTTTGTAAAATTGGCACGCATATAAACAAAGGTTCGCTAACTCCAGTACATCTTTTCTTTATGGATTATTTATTTATAACAGTAAATACATCATAATTAAATTTTATTGTAACAGAAAATCAATATTAATATTTCGTATAAAATAATTATGGATAATAGTCATGGACGCAAGTGATTGAGCTGATTCTTGCCTTATAAAACTATCTTCGGCTGGTGTAGGTATAAAATAACTTTTTAAACTACATAGTATGTTAAGTAATTCCATACGTTTTCTTCGGTATAACAAATCCATTGTTTTAACTAATTAAGAAACCTTAGATTGTTATGCATTTAAGTGCTTTGTTAAGTTACTTAGTTAACCCTTTTAAAATGACTATACTTTCAAGTGTCTCCAATACGTATCTTTCCTCATAGAAACAAGAAAATCACTTGACGTTATCGACAATTTTAAAAGAGTACATCTCAAGAGCACGTCTCTGAATACAATATTGTGTCATTCTTTGTTTTACAATTACAATCACATTACAGAGGCAATAATTTTTCAAAAGTATTCATGCAGTTTTTTTTTTAATTTTAGATAATTTGTATTTTTAGAATTATTTAAAATCAAAAATTTAAATAAGCAACTGTTGGTTTTACGTTTGTACCAACGTAATAGTACGACGTGTTTCTAATTTGCATTATTTTAACCTTATATCTCAACTTGTGACTACATCCCATGTTGGCATACCTTTGATCATATCATACTGGGCGTAGCTCCACTGGTTACAGATGTAAATAATTAATTAAATTATTATTTAATATATACTTACGATATATATGTTTTTAATTTAGCGTATTATATTTTAGTTGTGAACAAAAAATTCATTCTATATTCATTACATTATTAAAATATGTAGAGATTGTTCACATAGATAAGTATTCAGTCTCTCACTGTGAAAACTTAAGAAATGGATACTTTTAATATTTACCTACAAATTTTAATGGCATTTCATTACAATACAGCATATTTAAACACAATTTGATGTTTTGGAAAATAAAGATTTTTATAAAGTAATTTCTAACTCACTATATGTTAGAATAAACACGATTTTCGTCTAAGACGAGCTCTTTAATTAATGAAATCAATTTATCTGCTTCCATAACGCTAGGACCTTTGATTACAAGTACAAAGGGGGAGAATTTCGTGAAAGAGAAATTTATAATGAGGCATTTATTGCAATGACTCATGCTGATGTTGCAACTGTTATTCTATTCATCTGAGCAAAAATATTTTGAAGATCGAAACAATAGCCGCCGTTAACCAGATTTCGCTCAATAGACTATAGACTTTTTAATTTTTATACGATATAATAAAAGATGCTAAATCGTATATAAGATTTATTTTGTTGTTTATTTGTTTGTTTACTTAAAGTTTCTGGAAATAAAAATCCCTATAAATGTTTATGAGACGCATAAACTAATTGAGGAAGGCGATTGTAAGGCATGCGTATTTACTGGCAGTGTACACTGGCAGTCAAAATGTGGATAACTCGTCGACCAAGAACGACCACCTTAAACTGTGGCCGCTGTGAAATACCACCAGTCGGCTTCAAAACGACTTAAGGTTTAAGATCAACATAAGCATGATGTGAGAGGGACATTGGAAACAAGCACTCATTTGCTACTAGTTGCATTTCTTGCAAATTAACGGATTTACTAATAACATAAATAAACCAGGGCCCTAATTCTCTAACACCACTTGGCGATTCCTTACTTCGAAACCACGTCAATTCCTTAAAGTTATTCTCTTACATATATATAAACGCCATGATAGGAAATTGATGTGTTTTGGCAAGGTAAGACAAAAGCGTGAAATCATAATTGCCATACAGAATCAGAGCCCTGTATAGTTTTACACGCGCATACTTCATTGTCGTAATACTTTAAGAACAAACATTTGTTTGGTGAATCGTTCTCTTTCCGGTTTCACCACAGTATAATATAAAAAATAGTCGCTGAACAACAAGCCTATTATTTACATTTCATTGACCCCGCTAGCTGCTGATGCAGAATTTGTTTTTATTGCCACCATTTCTATACTGATACAATAAGATATTTGACATTTTTTTACAGAAATGCTTAGAAAAAATAAATATGAATGAACTTAGATATTTCTCTGTTAGTATATCTACTGTTTGTTGTGTTTATTAAGCTTCATCCCATTCGCTTTTATCCGCAAGGGATCGCTGTAAACAGTCCCTTCTTCACTTAATTAAAACAGCTCTTAAGGTAAATCCATTTTCCGGACTTAGGTTGTGATAACGACAGACTGTTCTACATTTACGATTATAACTCTACCTTTGGGTTTAAATGTTCGGACTACATAATCGTGACTTGAATAGACTAGGCTCATTATGTTTGCTATGTAATTGCGAATGACTATTTCCATTCGAAATTTAACCTAGTTAACTCAATAATCTTGATGGAGTAACATCTAATTTCTGCCATATATCTTCTTCACGTCAGCTAATAGAAGTCCAATGGTTTAAGACAGCAGTGGCAGGACAACACTGCGTTTCGCAGTCGTTTGAGCAGCCCGTCTGGCGACGCTAACCACCCCTTTACAGAATGTGTTCGTTGAGTTAGTAAGGGGATTAGTATACCAGAGCCCATTACCTAATCCCTTTTTATACCTTATCCTTAATCCTTCTATGGTCGGCAACGCACTTGCAGCACCTATGACGTTGCTTGTGTTATAGGCGACGGTAGCCACATACCATCAAGTGGACCGTCAGCTTGTCTGTCGGACCTTAACATAAAAAAAGATATTTCCTAAAGAGTTCCCTCCGTCATTCACGCCGTCATATTATATTTTAAACTCTGGGTGATCTCATATTTTATTGCCGTTAATTTGCGTTTTCAACACCCAGTTATAGCCAATTAGGCCTTTTAACATTCTGATAATGTTCGTATGATCAGTAAAGTAATTGTTATAAAAAGTTTATGATCTTTCGTGGCGCTAATGTGTATTGCCCAGACGCACGCGTTAATAGAACAGTTATCTTTTACATTAATTATTTATGACACGGACTATTCCTTCCACCCTCCATTTCCCGCTTCGCATTCGGCGCGCGCGCACACATACGGGTACAGTACCAGGAAGTGTCACAATTACACTGATTGAATCTATTCTCACACACCTCCTTGCCGAGCTTTACTGAACTAAATTTATTCCTTTTATCATTATTAGGTACCATTAAAATACAAACTTATAGCTTACTAGCGCCCCGCCCAACTAAAAATAAAAGAATAAAAGTCCTCGTTTATCCCTTTTTTCCATTAGTGAAAACCGTTTCAAAATTCGTCGGATGGTTTAGAAGTAGTTACCGGAAAAACAGACAGACTCGATTGCAAAATATTGTTGTTTTTTTTCTACTTACATAAAATAAACTAGGTTTTATTAATATTAACCTCTCATGAAAAATTACTTAACTGATGTTGAAAACCGCATCAAAATCCGTTCTTGTTTTAGACGGATAGACGTGGAAAGCGACTTCAATTAATAATATGTAACAAAGTTAAGAAGATACGTAGAAGTATTATAATTGGAAGTTTTTGTCAGATATGTCATTACGCGCCAAGGTTTCGAAGGGAAAATAATGCATGAAAATCGTTAGTTATTAATATGAAATTTTATTTTACAATTAAGACGCTTTAAAGATTTTTTATATACTATGATGACATGTGTTTACCTTTTAACAGCCCTAAAGGCACGTGTCGTTCTTATTTATCCAAGTTCAATGGCTCAAAAAGACTGCTAATCGCGTCGCCTGTCCCTCATCGACATTTAAAGCATTGACTTTAATAATTGTTAACAAATTGTCTCTGTGTGTGCCTCTGAAGTCAAATAAATCATCCATTGATTTAATTATTCTGTACAAGAATACATTAGTTTTAGTGAAATATAAACCAAGTCAAAATAAATTTGATTCTATGTCACCTTATCTTACGAACCTTTTCTTACCGCTGGAATAAATAATTAAATAACATACTAGGCTAGGTTGGCTTAGTAGCTTGCATTTGACAACGGAGCCGCTATCCCCACAACATTTACTTATTATACCTTTTCTTACCCCGACTAACATAATATGTTCAAGATATTTACCTACCTATATTAAGGCGATGGGATTAGGAACCGAACCGGTTTACATCAATCTCCACGGTCAATGGTTCGTCGTATCCGTGACACTAGTGGCGTCTGCCGCTACAAATGACGGTAAAACATTGACGCTCGAGGAGAGTTGTTGATTGATTGAGTTGGTTGACGAGTGCGCGCGAGGTGGTTAATTTGAGTGGCGTGTGTTCGTCTCGCGTGCCTCATACGGAGGCGGTAGTTCCGGTGTGTCGCCTCCGGGGCCCCGCAACCCGTTCCGAGGGACTGATGACCGCAAGATAACGGAACTCCATACCACTATACTGTCCCGCCCTGCGTACTACGTACACTCCACGTAACACTCAAGACACTACGCACCATCCGCCTTGCTGTACATCGCATAACACCTCACTGTACAATGAATGGCACTAAACACCCAAATTATTACTCTCACGCGTTGTTATGAGTGGAAAAATTAAAACAACGCAATTTTTTTTGTATAAAACGAAATGAGTTATGAGTATAATTATTAAAACACAATAAATCAATTATAATTTGTTATCTTAAAACGTTAGCTTACTTTGAGGAGCATATACGAATCCAATAATTATTTTAAAAGTACATTTTAATATAGGTATTAAAAATAATTGAAAAAAAGTACATATAATATAGTGAAATAGACTATATATCGTGTACTTGTTCTAGTATTAGATACATAATTTATGCAATATTATCAAAAAAAAAATCCTAATTTTTCCTTTCAAAACAGTTTTAAAACAAAATAAATAGCATTAGAAGGATGTGGGAGAAATTGCACCATGATATTAATGATACCGTCCTTGTAATATAATAAATCGAAAGATTTGTTAGAATGAATTTAAGGATCTTTGTTACTCTTTCACGCAAAAACTGCGGAACACATTTTAATGAAACTTTACAGTAGCATAAATTGGAATTACACACATTAATAAAGATACGCGAACGAATTGAATTTATAGATATTAATAAAACTAATTGATTCGCATTTCCTCTAATGTAATAGTTGCGAATTATAAATAAATAATATCTTGTTAGGGCCGCCACATACAGTCGGAATTCCGTTTCGGAATTTCGATTCGAAATATCGATTCGATATTCCGTAAATACAATACACACATACGTTTATCTCAGTTCGAAATAACAAATTGACTTCTGACGTCAGCGAATATGGAGGACAATTTTCTGAATGCCATTGCATTGTTGCTTTATCTTGCTAAGAAGAAGAAAATAGGTCGCCGTTACTGGATGTATCCTCTTAATACCCAAAGATTGCAAGAGAGTCAATATTATATAAAAAGGGCCAAATTACGAGACTATCCAGATACACGCCACGTTAGTTCATCGTATTTGTAGCAAATTAATTAGTCGTTAAAATGTCATAATCATCGTATCGTATCGCCTCGCTGTTGCCTCGGCTCGCCAGATAAGACAATGGTAAAACGTATCAGTAAGAGAAAAGCAGTTAAGCGCAGGCTCCGGAGTCATCTACTGTACAGGAAGACCATAAATCGATAACAAAAGGCCATCAAAAACTGAACGTATGTTGTTGTTGTTCGGTGTATTAGAGAATTTGTTCAAAAACATCAAGAAACTTGTACTTATGTTTATAGGCGAAGTTTTTAATGAAATATGAGAAATATGCCTTCAAGAACCTACCATCAAAGACTATACATAAAAGTATATTGGTAGTACATACCTACAATATGTTTTAATTTAATGCAGATATTTTTACATTAAAAAAAATAAGACAAGGAAAAACGAATTTAGAAAACGGCTATAAATAAAGTAACAATTTTAAAGACTTTGATCACTGCGATGCCACCGTGACCTGACAATCCGCGAATTTTTTATTCGTCTTGAGTTCGGCGCAGGTGTCCTTTGGATACGGTAATGTGAAGCCAAAGACAGACTGCCCAACACTCAAATTTTTCTACACGGTCTACGAACTCGAATTCATTGTTTGTTTGGGTTGTCTTTTTATATAGGTACGTTGTACAGTTTTTTATACTTTTTTTATCTAAAAGTAAACACATCAAAATGACTAAAAAAATCCCTTTTAACTCTTCAAATTGCTTTCATAATAAAGTATAAATATAAAATGTCAGAACGAACAAAGGAAACTGTTTTTAAATTTATTAGTCAACAAACTTATTATTTACATTAAAAAAGTAGGTACTTACTTTAGGTTTGCAAAAGCCGGGAGCGGGTCACTACTTTGTAATCTTTATGTGATATGACATGAAGTATGTACCTTCCCCCTGACGTATTATAATTGCATCATATTATAATACGAGTACAACTCATATAGGTAATTGTATTATAATACTAGCTGGTGCCCACGACTTCGTCCGCGTTGAAAAATATTAAGTAGCCAATCCTGTGTCCCGTACGTCCAATCTACGAATTTTCATGAAAATCAGTTAATTCGTTTCAGATTTATGGAGGAACATACATAGATACATACATACATACAGAAAAAAATTCTAAAAATCGTCAATTTAGTTTCAGTATCATGTATAGAGCCTATAAACACGATATCTCTGAAAACAAAGTAACTTACTCCATGACTGACCCTTACAGATTTATTATTAGTATTGATTTTGATTGTAAATAAAAGCTTATTAAGTGAACATACCCACACCACGTAAGTAGAGAAACGAAATTAATCAAGGTACGACACGCAGCCATTTACATCAATAAGGGCCACCACATACAGTCGGAATTCCGTTTCGGAATTTCGATTCGAAATATCGATTCGATATTCCGTAAATACAATACACACATACGTTTATCTCAGTTCGAAATAACAAATTGACTTCTGACGTCAGCGAATATGGAGGACAATTTTCTGAATGCCATTGCATTGTTGCTTTATCTTGCTAAGAAGAAGAAAATAGGTCGCCGTTACTGGATGTATCCTCTTAATACCCAAAGATTGCAAGAGAGTCAATATTATATAAAAAGGGCCAAATTACGAGACTATCCAGATATTTTTTTTAAATATTATCGAATGTCTATAAACTCTATCGACGAAAAATAATCGATATTTCGAATCGATATTCCGACTGTATGTGGTGGCCCTTATTGATGTAAATGGCTGCGTGTCGTACCTTGATTAATTTCGTTTCTCTACTTACGTGGTGTGGGTATGTTCACTTAATAAGCTTTTATTTACAATCAAAATCAATACTAATAATAAATCTGTAAGGGTCAGTCATGGAGTAAGTTACTTTGTTTTCAGAGATATCGTGTTTATAGGCTCTATACATGATACTGAAACTAAATTGACGATTTTTAGAATTTTTTTCTGTATGTATGTATGTATCTATGTATGTTCCTCCATAAATCTGAAACGAATTAACTGATTTTCATGAAAATTCGTAGATTGGACGTACGGGACACAGGATTGGCTACTTAATATTTTTCAACGCGGACGAAGTCGTGGGCACCAGCTAGTATTATAATACAATTACCTATATGAGTTGTACTCGTATTATAATATGATGCAATTATAATACGTCAGGGGGAAGGTACATACTTCATGTCATATCACATAAAGATTACAAAGTAGTGACCCGCTCCCGGCTTTTGCAAACCTAAAGTAAGTACCTACTTTTTTAATGTAAATAATAAGTTTGTTGACTAATAAATTTAAAAACAGTTTCCTTTGTTCGTTCTGACATTTTATATTTATACTTTATTATGAAAGCAATTTGAAGAGTTAAAAGGGATTTTTTTAGTCATTTTGATGTGTTTACTTTTAGATAAAAAAAGTATAAAAAACTGTACAACGTACCTATATAAAAAGACAACCCAAACAAACAATGAATTCGAGTTCGTAGACCGTGTAGAAAAATTTGAGTGTTGGGCAGTCTGTCTTTGGCTTCACATTACCGTATCCAAAGGACACCTGCGCCGAACTCAAGACGAATAAAAAATTCGCGGATTGTCAGGTCACGGTGGCATCGCAGTGATCAAAGTCTTTAAAATTGTTACTTTATTTATAGCCGTTTTCTAAATTCGTTTTTCCTTGTCTTATTTTTTTTAATGTAAAAATATCTGCATTAAATTAAAACATATTGTAGGTATGTACTACCAATATACTTTTATGTATAGTCTTTGATGGTAGGTTCTTGAAGGCATATTTCTCATATTTCATTAAAAACTTCGCCTATAAACATAAGTACAAGTTTCTTGATGTTTTTGAACAAATTCTCTAATACACCGAACAACAACAACATACGTTCAGTTTTTGATGGCCTTTTGTTATCGATTTATGGTCTTCCTGTACAGTAGATGACTCCGGAGCCTGCGCTTAACTGCTTTTCTCTTACTGATACGTTTTACCATTGTCTTATCTGGCGAGCCGAGGCAACAGCGAGGCGATACGATACGATGATTATGACATTTTAACGACTAATTAATTTGCTACAAATACGATGAACTAACGTGGCGTGTATTCATTAGATAATGATGTCAGTTTTACTTATAAGCATCTGTTAGCTAGTCCGTTGCGTCAGGTCTCGTAGACTCTGCAGGCCATAATGTTGTTTTGTTGTGAAGTAACACGTACGTACTATGACTTGTTCGGAGTGACTGAACCCGTGATAAACAAGTCGATCGAGCTGTCAACATTATTTATATATCAAAACTTATCTTCATATCTTGACGAGACTAGTGGAAGCGGTCGTGCCTCTGTACAGATTGCAAGTCGCTTATTTGTATACCTTTTGAATCGTTAATACGTTTTCAATAGATGCTATGCGCTAATGAATAAGAGGTATAATTGCTCGGCTGGTTGGACAAGACGGTAATTTTTCGCAGCCGGATACCGTGTTACTTTCAACTACTAGGAATGCGGCCACTGACCAGCCTCATGAGCGCCCCTCCGCTTGCCTCACTCGTTTGCACCGCGTCTCCTTCTTAATTATATCGACGTAATGAAGTAATTACCACAAAAATTAATCGTTATCATGAGTTTGACGCTGATCTCCAGTGTAAGACTTGAAGAACGATTCGGATTGGAGTGAAGAAAAGGACTTTAAAGCTAACAGAAATTGCACAGTAAACACTGGTTCTATTCTCAACCTAGAAACACATCTAGGTATTTCGATTTCACGTGTGTACTAAAAATAATAGTCATCTAATCTAACGGATCTTAATCTAAGTTAATACATAGCTAACGACGCGCCCCCCGCTTCGCACGGCTGGGGCCCTTAAGTTAACCCCCTTTATATGGCGTTTCATAATTCGAAGGAGTAACTTGACATTTCCTAGGTTGCAGGTTTTTGACCATACAGAAATAGTGATGTCACCTAATCGAACTTATTAAAAAACTTACGGTTTTATAAAACCGTAATCAATGCTTTATAGAACATTAATTAGTTAAGAATTAATATTAATTATTATTTGATTGTTTAATTTATATTTTTTACAAAATCCGCAATTATTTTCTATTATTATAATTTTTCTGATGAGAATATTTTCATAGTTGATATAAAATTATCACAAAATAATAGCTATGGAATGCATTATACCATTTTTTATTTATTTGACTTTACATATAAATTGTGAATTGTTTTTTTATTCATTCCAAAACGACTTGGTCATTAGTAATCCTGTTTGAAACGAAATTCAAACCTTAAAATAACAATAATACGAATGTTAAATTAATAACATCGCCGGGAGCGTATGTACATATATATATAGGTAATGTCATGAGGTAAACTTCCAACTTTTTAAGTAAAACTACTTATTAATGAACAGAGTTGCTAATTACCCCGACCAAATGATTCTTGTCCGGTTGACTGAATCGTTACTATTTTTTTGATCGTCAGAACTCGACTGGACAAAATATATGGTAGGCACAATTTTTTAAAAAGAAAATATAAGGTAGGACCGAGTCAGTACATTTTTTTTTGTATTTTGTAAAAAATACATATCTATACTAAATATTATAAAGAGAATATAATATATGTTTGTAATGAATAAACTCAAAAACTACTGTACCAATTTTAAAAATTCTTTCACTTATATAAAGCTAAAATTATCAGCGAGTAACATAGGCTAACTTTTATAAAGTTACGCGGACGAAGTCGCGTGCACCAGCTAGTATATCAATACTAATAATAAATCTGTAAGGGTCGGGCATGGAGTGTTACTTTGTTTTCAGAGATATCGTGTTACTGAAACTAAATTGACGATTTTTAGAATTTTTTTTCTGTATGTATGTATGTTACTCCATAACTGAAACAAATTAACTGATTTTCATGAAACTTGGTAGATAAACATTTGGACGTACGGGACACAGGATAGGCTACTTAATATTTTTCAACGCGGACGAAGTCGTGGGCACCAGCTAGTAATAAACAATAAAATGTTCCGCGAGCATCAAGCGCTAAGTGCATACAGCTATAATTACTCGCACATCGAAAGTGTATCTGGCGTTAAATTTATAATACTACGAGTATATGGAACAGACCGAACTGTGCGTGATTCGGTGTGTATAAATAGTTCACACTTTGCTTGACCTCGTACTGTTGCAGCCTGTATGAACATCACGCCGCGCCGCCGCAATAAACAAGGTCAACTTTTTTCCATCAATCACTGATGAGCGAGTGCATATTTATTTGTGTTTTTTTTTACATCGCTCAAGAGTAACCAATATAACCAGCCGGTTGTGCTGATGGTAAAATAAAAATTATAACATAACTGAGGAATATATGAGTAATACCTATAACGCCCGACTCGCCGTGGTGTTTGTCGCCGTGACTGGTGACGCCGAATTTTTTATATTTTTAGACGATCCCTGGGGTACCTAACATTTTTCCAGGATAAAAAGTGTCCTATATCTCAATCCAGGTAATTAACTATAATTGTTGCAAATTTCATCCAAATTCTTGCAGATGTTTTTGCGTGATAAGTAAAACATACAAACTTTCGCATTTATAATACTACTAGATGGTGCCCGCGACTTCGTCCGCGTTGAAAATGCAATATATCGCCTGACATCGTTATTGCTATTACACTTAGGTAACCAGGAGTTAGTTTCCTTAATTTTAGATAATCCCAAAGGAATAATCCTATTTTTCTTGATGAAAGGTACCCTATGTCCTTTTTGGTGTCCCAGACAATGTGTATGCAAAATTTCATGGTGATCGGTTCAGTAGTTTTTGCCTGAAAGAGTAACAAACATCCAAACAAACTTTCGCAATTATAATATTTGTACGGATGCATTAGAAACACATTAAATTAATTAAAATAAACATTACACGCACTACCGCCACATACGCTTGATATTAGGGTATGTAATATTTAGGTATATTATTCCTTTGTTTATGGTCAGTCTGTGTTCAAACTGAGTATAGTATTGGGGTATAGTACTTAAAAATTAAATGTATTAGGCTAGAATTTGATCACGGGGCGACAACCACTAGTAATATTAAATTGGCTAGTCCGTCTTTATTAATTTCAGTGAATCCACTAATTCCATGTTCAAATATCGTCCCGCATACACAAGAGATTTGCATACCCGTTCGTTTGTATTGGCGAACAGTGTCTAGGAGTGAGCGAGCTCTTGTCGAAATTCGCAATGCTAATAATACAACGGCCAGACGCACCTTGTATTAACACAGCATCTGTCGATTGCAACAGAACACGTTGATTTACAATCGACCTTATTAAAACCAAATAAGTCTCTTTTCACGTTCAACCGCTAATCCAATAGCGCTGTATACCGAAACGGAGAACCTAGACATTATAACTCGTGTCCTCATTCGTTGGGTTAGTATTATATTGTGTGATTTTATACAATAAACAGCGCTGGGGCTTAATAAGCTCGGTGTAGGAGTACACGAGGGTTGATATTGATGAAGAATTTGGACAGTCATCGCGGAGGTCGTCAACCTGGCGGCGATCGTTGTTCGTATTTGCATGTGTCAATGACACGGGCCGCAGTCTCGCCCGCGCCCGTAGACGTCGCCTCGGCCTATACTTTTCCTTTCAGACGGTACGTTTGCCGTGAAACACATTTCGGAACGACCTCGTGACACAGCCACGCAGACGCCGCCGCTCGGTTCAGTGAAATCTTACGACCTTCCAAACGTTTTTATTATACTAAAGTGATATTTTCATAATTGCACAGGTATATTTTATCTTAGTTTGACTATGCATGGTTATAAATAGCAAAGGAAATTGTGAGAAAAATGGTTTTTCCGTCAATAGAAATACAGAAAGGAAATAGTAGGAGACACCTTAATTTAAGTTGTAATACGTGTGGTTTTCCAGTAACGAAACCTCTGCACGATGGCGTGCGATTTAGCGACCCCCATTATTCATCTTATTGAATTACTTAACCATTAAGTTGCGGGCCGAAGGATCGTACCGGGAACTTGGCTGGCGAAGAGTTTGGCAAGAATCTTCCGGCTATCAAACACGTCGGCTCGGAACGTGCGAAATCCAATAAAGAAGTTGCGGCACCTGTGCCTTATTACATTCTTTCGGTGATGCCCGCTCACCGGTCGTTGTTCCTCTGAAATTCGTCCCAACTTTCCCTACCAAGAGATTGCTTCTTGTCCAACTTTTACTTTGAAAATTCGAACAATTAGTATCAAAGGCGCCGACGAACGAGAGCTACTTTCAGAGTGTTTTCATAATTGTAGTATCAATTAGCATTGAGTCGAGAGAATCGGATTGAAGTTTTGATCCATAAAAGATCTACAACACGTTAGCAAACTGATTCAACATGTTAGTCATTAATGTTTAAATGTAAATTAGTTCTATCTGCGCTTTTTTCTCTAAGCCAATGGTTTAGTTAGAGGGCCATTAGTTTTTAATGATTTTTTTTTTTAATTTTAAGGGCTTCAATTTACATCCTTTTTAACACATTAGCAAGATCCAGGCTAGATCTAGGCTGATCCAGGCTAGGTCCTAATGAAAATTATGGGAATTAAATTCTAAATCCAATGTCTACTCGGCCCCTTGACTGCAATATATAAGGCCAATCGTATATTATAGTTATCCATAAGATGTTTCACGTTTGCGAGACAATGGAGTCCCCCGGTGGGCGACGCAATTTTAATTGTAAATGTGGCCACACGTTATTAGCATATGCGCTTTGTGAGTTCATGAAAGGTGCGAGCCCAAGGCGACGTCGACATAGCGATGTCCTCATGAGCAATGCCTAGGTGTCACCATAATCATGCTAATAAATTAACACGTTCACAATTACCTACATTCAGTATTTACATAATATTTTATATCTTTTCGTTTTAATTGATTTAAAAATATGTTAAAATGGTGTAATTTTTAATAATATTAACTGTTGCTGTTATGTATTTTTTTTATTGGTGTTATTTTAACTGTTGTGAAAAATATATATTATAATTAAGGAATTATTGTTTAACACATTTTTTTAAATAATATAACTATTTTAAAAATGGTTACCTGAATAAGTGAAAATTCTAGCGAAAAACCGCGATTAAACATGAAAAATATGGAAAATTTACTGAATGGAATATAAGATGAATGCATTCTGGTTTCTCTTTTATATACATACCATATAGGGAGAGAAATACAAAAGCTGAAGCGCTGTTATTGCACGGTAGACTTTTTTTGAAATTCCGTGTGTAGTTTTCTTTGAATGCGATCTGTTTTATCTGTTACAGTAACTGCTACTGTTCATATCAAAACTTAGACGTCCTGTCGCAGTCTGGAAGATTATTATTTAAATGCAATGATAAAATTGGCGAAATAATTGTAAGAAAATTGTTCAATTTTTAAATATAGAATTTTAGATTTAATTTTAATAATACATAGTGAAACTTTTAATATATCTAATTTTAATTTAAATATTCTATAGAATTCCCGTCATTTGAAAATAGGATTATGAACAGATTAGCTCGGATGACGAATTTAACCTACGTAGACAAAATTTCCCTTTCATCCTTAACTTTACTTTTAACTTCTTATTTTCCCCACTGCGTGAATATATTCTTTTATTATATATTCAAGAAAAATCTAATCTTTTTTATTTTGGAATATATCGGTTTTTTTTTATTTGATAATTGTAAATTAGAAATAATTAACGTAAAATTGTTACGTTACAGGCCGTATAAACTTATAAAAACTTATAACTTATAAAATTTATAAATAAACATTTTCTATCTTTATATACAAATGTATATAAAAATTACGTGTCACTTTGTGTGTCCTCGATGAACTCCTAAACTACTGAACCGATTTTGATAAAACTTCGTAACTATGTGTAATTTGGCCCAACTTAAAAGATAGGATAGTTACGAAGTTTTATCAAAATCGGTTCAGTAGTTTAGAAGTTTATTGGCCTCAAACATGTGACTTGTAATTTTTATATATAGATAATACATTATTATACATACATTATTACATTTATTATACATTTTTCTATATCTCTTAATATGAATATTACTCATTATACTAATATCCTTACTAAAACATTTTTTGCGTGACAAACCGCACAACTGCGACCTTCCTAATGTCGTATAAGTCCGCACGCCTTTTCTAGTCGTTGGCGGTCTGTCGCCACTCGTACATTCTCATTAAAAGAAGCCCTACTGACCAGAGAATCATAGGCATCATTTCCATATTAATTATCCCATTGTAGTACCGCTACATTTTTATTGTTTTCACAGTTGGCTATAAAACATCGTTTGCACTTTAATTTTAATTACTGCCTACTTACTGTACTGCACCGCATTTTGCAGCTAATTAATAAAATAGAACAGACTAAAAATAATTTGGTACGGCGTGGAGGAAATTATAATTAGCCTCATGTGAAACTTAATTGGTCGGTATCCACTTTGTTAACTGTGTATGTTATGTATCAGCTAAAAGTAAATTGTGTATGACCATATTTCAAACGGCTTTTAATGTGTTTGTTACCTAATGCGAATAAATATTTTGTAATTTATTGGAGCTGCTCTCTTAAGAGCAGGCCCCACGAAAAAAATTCCTACGCTCGCTCCGCCCACGTCCCGCCACCCGAGAGTTACAAGTTGCTCGGCGGCTCTCTAGGATTTTTTTTAATATATCGCAAGATACAGCTTACGTAAGGTTGAATATTGCGTACATTATTTGAAGCATGATTTGGTATGCACTAGCTCGGAACTAAACAACGTATGTCTCAAAATTGTTTTCGTTAATTATAGGAGTAAAAATAAACCTAAGTTTATTTTATTTTGACAATCACTGGTAAACAATGTTTCCTTGCTACGAGCAGTTTTTTGGCGATATGACTCAAGCCGTTTAGTAGAAAAATGTAATATTCTCCGGAAAAGGCGCCGATTTCGATCAAAAAATGTATCGAATGAAAATCACCTAATTATGTTTCTGACTTGATAATCAAAATGATGATAAAGGTCTCAAAATATATATATGTAAATTCCACATTGATCAGATATGTGGTTGACTCAGCACATTTATTTAAAGTTCCCTTAGTTTCATAGGGCCTGGCCTTAAACATAAAATTGTTTAGATCAGATAACGATAAAATTATAATTCTATTAGCTTTTGCCTGCGACATTGTATGTGTTTCTTTATAAATTACTAGCTGTTGCACGCGACTTCGCCCGCGTAAATTTATAAAATACTAGCTGGTGCCCACGACTTCGCCGCGTTGAAAAATATTAAGTGGCCTATCCTGTGTCCCGTATGTCCAAATGTTTATCTACCAAGTTTCATGAAAATCAGTTAATTCGTTTCAGAGTTATGGAGGAACATACATACATACAGAAAAAAAATCTAAAAATCGCCAATTTAGTTTCAGTATCATGTATACAGCCTATAAACACGATATCTCTGAAAACAAAGTAACTTACTCCATGACCAACCCTTACAGATTTATTATTAGTATTGATATACTAGCTGGTGCACGCGACTTCGTCCGCGTAACTTTATAAAAGTTAGCCTATGTTACTCGCTGATAATTAGCTTTCTATAGGTGAAAGAATTTTCAAAATCGATCTAGTAGTTTTTGAGTTTATTCATTACAAACATACAAAAATACAAACTTCTCTGTTTTGTAATATTAGTATAGATAGTATATTGTATATCATTCTTAGGTACTTATACACTATGTTATTGTAAAATTTCATCAAAATCTCTTGAGTAAAAAGTTTTTGCGTAAAAATTATCCTAACAAATATCTGATTTTATAGATTCTTAATTGCTTATGCTTTTAATAAATTTCTGTTATTAACTTAAAATGGATCATGTTATCTGAGATAAATTAATAAAATAATAAAAAAATATAATATTAGTACATTAGAAGTAGAAAGTTAAAGGTATTCTATGTCGCTCGGAGCTAACAGTCACATTTTGTGTTCTGAAAATTGACCAATAAAATTAAAAAGTATAAAAATTCTAGATCGTACCGCATTAGAATGTAATAACAATAACGACGAACAAAAAATACCCTAAGATAATTTACGTACATATTACGCATGTATAATTTACGTTATTTCTATTTGTTAGCACTTGTTTCGATACTGATAGTGATAAGTGAACACAATATTCTATAGTCTAAAAATTTTCACGAAAGAGTATATAATCACTACGTTTTAAGAGACGGGACTCCCATACAATGAAAATGAAATCCAATGTTCTATGACAAACATGGACTGCTCCAATACCAACCTAACCAAAATTAACAAGTACGATGCTGCCAACATAACGAACAAAGAAATAAGGATGTGCTATTGTTACGATAAATGAGGTCAATAGTATAATTGACTCTATAGTCTATGGTTTTATGAAAATCCCAAAAAAAGGCCTTACATAATTTTAAATATTATTTATTGACAAATAAAAAATCAAATAATTACAATCATTGCTTTATTACTATCATACAGTTTACGGTTATCGCCGACTGACGGTGTAGCCGAGAAGTAGTGAACGAAAAAAACAATGGTTACAGGGCTGGGTGCCATTTTGGTATATGATTTGTTCGTCATTCATATTGATAGGGATGAAAGTTTATGTCAAACAAATCAAAACGTTTTTGAGTTACAGCGCTTACATTTTTGCAACTACGCCCCGTAATAAAACAGAGCCATGCACGTCTGCCTCTTCGATGTTTATCGTTTTGAGGATGATTCTGACCATCAATCCAAGAGGCAGATGAACAAATGATTTAACACACAGATTTTTTTACATTTTCAAAGTGCTGTCAATTGACAACGCAGGGCTGGCGGACGCGGTCCTTAATGTTTTTTTATGGTACAATCATCCTAACACGAACAAATCATATACAAATTTTGGCACCCAGCTCCCTAGCCACAAGAGTAACTTCACATAAAATCTTTGAGGACTGCAGGATTTATTTATTTTTAAATTAATTACGGCAGTATCCAAGGTCGACGTTGAAGGTTCTGTAACACACATAAAAATTGGATTATGTCATGTATAACGTAATAATAATTTCATAAAGTAATTCAATGGATTGGCCCGATACATGGAACAGCATTACATTTGTTGTTTGTACAGGATTTTTAGCAATATGGAGCGTAAATTCACTGAAAACTTCATCGTTCAATGGATTGGCAGATATTCCGATACATGGAACAGCATTTCATTTATTGTTTGTACAGCTGTTTTTTTTCTTTTCAGTCTTGCCTGCACCTAGAAAGTAAATGAATAATAAATGTTATTTTAAGTCAAATATATAAATAAAAAAATAAAGGCAAAATAAAACTAAAACAAACCAATTGGTACTTTGGGGTGTATACATGTGTTCATCTCTTATCATTCAGTGCAATAAAATAAAAAAGAATTTTTTGCCGATTGTCGATAAAAAATGGCACTGCACTATTGTTTACATGCAACACATATGCAACACAATTTTCTTCGAAAATTTGAACTAAACTCCCAATAAACTATATTATACATGGTTTTAGAACAGCAGCAAGATATAATATGTACTAACCTATCTTCATCCAGCGGGAATTGGGCCAAAAATATTAGTTTTTTATTATCAATGCGACTCGTTCTTAGGCCACATATTTCGCAGGTTACTTTCGGCATCTAGAACACTATACACCAAATATAACACTAAGAAAGAGTATTTAAACACTAAAATTTTGGCAAGTTTTATACTTTGCTTGCCGAAAAATCCGAAAATAAACAACAAACAAACAAAGACAGTTGAAATGAAAGACGCCATATTGCAACACATCAATATGGCGCCGATGGTTGTTTGTGGTTTTGACGTAATACGGCCAAATTAGAGAATCGGTGATGTCTTTAATAACTTAATGGGTTTCGCAATCGCCTTGACTTGGTCGGGTTATTCCGGCATTACAAATTCCATGTCTTTCATACATCATTTTCTATCCTTGAGTTGCGCCAGCCTGATTTTCACCTTACGTTGATTTTCACTGAAACTTTGTTAATTGGCGTAATTGACTATGGCTCCTTTGTGTGGGTGACGTTTGCATTTAGAACGTCGATTTATACTTATTTGAGAAAAGTTGTAACGATTTTATTCAGACGACGATTTCAGTGCTTCATTTTTGTGGTTAGCGTGACTTGTCAGCCCTGTTTTTATTTTCTATTTTTTTTTTCTTAAAAAACTTAAATATTTGACAATAAAAGTGAAGTATAATCTTTAAAAATTTTGAAAGGAAAACGTGTAGCATCCATTACCAGTAAACTATTATCTAATCTGTGTCATTACGTTACCACAAATGAAATCGTAGATGACATTTGTGATGTGAACTATAAGGTACATTGTTTAGAGACTACTTTGTCTTAACTCTAAACAATGGATTAACCTTCATTTCTGTAACGGCTTTTGTTTTATAAACTGAAATGAAGGATTCGTTCCCATTGAATTCACTTTTAGGAAAGGAACACATCTAATCCGATTTGTAGGGTAAGAAAACTGTAGGTTCGCAAACAAAATAACGCAAACGTGTTATTTGCCGGTATACGTTTATCTTTTGGGTCTTGTCAAGAATCTTCATCGAATAAAATAATTATATTAACATTAATTTCGTTACATACTATCGAACCGGACCCGGCTTCGCGTGGATGCATATTTTTTTCTGCAAATCATGTACACAAACCTTTTTCGTTTGTCGCCCTTTTAGATTCCTTGTGTGGTTAAGAAAATGTTAGCGACGCAAAAACGGGGTGTTATAAGTTTGACTTGTGTGTCCGAGTATATGTCTGTGAAATCATAGCTCGCGCTATGATTTCACAGACATAGACTCTTCGCTGTAATTTATGAAGATCTATCGCTTCCTCATGTTCGATTGATGTGAAATTTGGTATACTGTTACTTCAGTGGCATTTCCATGATATGCTAACCTTGACCTGATACTGCAGCACCGTGTATTCTACTCGACACCCAACTCTTCATCAACTTACAGCTGATTTTACTTGTTTGGCTTCATTAGAAAGTAGGGGGTTAGTTTATAATTGTAATTATAGCTTGTATAATATGTTATAAATAAAGATACCATAAAATACACACATATAGTAATAGAATATAGATTAATCGTATTAAGTGTGCTAATAATGTTCATTAATTGTTCGCAGGTATGTTGACAAGTCATGCTGATCTCGTGAATGCAAAGCCAAAAAAAATGGGAGGTGGGTAATTAGGTTGGATATATTTAAGTTGTTACATAAATTCATTAACGATGCTTAATCGACGCTTATTTCTTAGGTAATGGAAACGGGCAGCATCAATACATTTTAATTTCATCTATTTACGTACCCTACCTACGTTTTTTTTTAAATTAAGTACTACTAATTTCTTACTCTCTTAAGTGGTATAAATTAACTAATGATTAGTTAATTTAGACCACTTAAGAGAAATTGTTCGTCTATTACCTTTATATTTTTTTCTTTAGTTCAAACTATATCTATACTCACCGTGAAAACGAACAGATTGACAGTTACTTTTGCTTTTATTATATACTAACAATCCGTCTCTGGATTCGCACGGATGTATGTGCGCATACATACATACATACATACATACATACATACATACATATATACATACATACATACATACATACGTTTACCTAACAAAATTAAAATGATCTCAATAAACGAGGTGTAAATTAAATAAACCTTTGTAAAACTTTTAACAATAACAATTAACTTTTCTTTGCCTATTTTCAAAGATATTCTTAGTTCGTATGTGTCCTGCAAGAATCACAGGGAATTGTTCTACATAATACAGTACAAACTGTAATAAAAGTGAATGCTACCGCAAAAGAGCATGTATGGGTGTAAGGGTGTGAATAGACAGAAGACGCTCATTCTCAACGAACGATATACGTGAAGCGTGCTCCAAGTGAATGCTCGCCTTAATGTTCAAAGCCACTGGGGAAAGAAAAATGCCACTGTGACTAACTGTTCACATCAAATGTCTGTTTACCTCGAAACACGGCCTTTAAAGGATTTCACGAATGTTTTATATAAAAAGAAACATGTTGCTTTCCGCTTGAAATTATACGCAGTACAAAAATGTATTTGGCTTATCGCGCGTATTTGGCTTACCACGCCGCGCCGTTTTGATTGCAAATCGAATTTATTCCTTCAACAAAAATGGTTGATTGAATCTATCAACAAACTACTGTGTGCGGATAGATAACTTGAGTTACAATTATTATATAAATAAATCCCTACTTCCCTACTAATATTATAAATGTGAAAGTAACCTGATTGAGACATTTTCAATCCTGTCTTATTTAAAAAAAGGTCAAAGTATAAACTGAATTCATTGTTTCATTCAAAACAGCAATCGTGTATATTTAGGATGGTTATTTTACGCGAACTCTATGTCGTTAAAATTATTTTACTATTACAATGCGTTAACCGCCCGTTTTTCGCTTACTAAGTGCTATAAGAAAAAGCAATTTCGAAGCCCTGCGTCATGTTCCGTCTGTAATAAAATATTCGTCTTAATCCAAAAGAAAAACAACAGGGTTTAAAGGTATTGCAACATTTTATGGCGCCATTGTGAACACACATAAATTTTATAGGCATTAACGTCTCTAGGTTCGCAATAAACAGTTAGTACGTTCAGTAAGCAGCAGAACACCACGGGACGGTTTAATATTTTTCCAAGCGCTTTGAATTTGAAGGGCTCGGCGCGGACCGCCCGAACGCATCACTGTAGTAAGGGTTCGGTATATATATCCGGCAATGTATGTAGAAGTAGTAGTTAGTCTAATGAAACATAAGCTCGGTGTAGGACCAGATGTAGGTTCGAATCCCAGCCTGTCCCTCGGAATCAACGATTCAAGGTGTATACATATCACCAAAGGCACTTTATTGAATTATTAGCCTTTCCTGCAGTTTAAGGCGTTAAATTTGTACCTCCATTTTAAACCAAAATAATTGGATCTAATGTATGTAAGTATGCCAGTTCAAATAAACATTAGATTTGACTCAGGAAAGCTATGCCCCGTGAGACTCACGATTCGTATCTTAGAAACGGATAATGTAGCTTTTTTGTGTTGTTTGTTAAAGAATTTTTATATCGTTTCTGTAGTTGCAAATATTACATGAAAAAACACAATTTTATTTTATTTTTTTGAAAAATTAGTATAGACATAGATTATTTAGGCAGCAATTTAGTAATTTCGCAACGTAAGCTAGTCTTTAATAAATCTTAATTACTTTGGCCCACGACCGCGCGACGGATATGTGTCGAAGCCTTTTGAGTCCAAACAACGTCGTCCGCGAATGTAAGCGCTTCATCAAATATTAAGCTCAGCTTGCACTAGGTACTACTGGAATAAATCCTACAGCGCGTTTAATATTTTACCTAAAACGGTCTGCGGTTTCCATCCGTAGTTTTCATGCGGCTTTACCATGCTACTTAAGTTTTATTTTAGTCGAGTAACTAATGGCGTTGTTCTGATTCAGCCGCTAAATGGTTAAAGCCTCTCTTCTATACCATCTTTCGAAGTTCCAAGCTGACTTGGGTTGAAAATGCTATACTAATTTTGAGTCTTTCTTTTGTCTGTTATTTTTTTTAGTGGTCTGAAATATTTGAACACATAATAATATAAAGTGATTACTTAGTATTCCACGGGACGATCGAGAAAATCTATACATATTATATTATAAAATAAAGTCGCTATTTCTCTGATAACTTCTTCTAAACCACCCAAAGGATTTCGAAGAGCAATAAATAAGGAAGGTTTTTGTATCAATGATTTTACCCCATCTCAAAAAGGGTTAGTACTTATATACAGAGCTGTCAATTTCGGTTACGTAACGTAACATGACACTGTCGCAAGTTTAATGATTTTATCCCATCTCAAAAATGCCCAACGCGCCTAAAGAAGTTTTCCCTTCAAAAATAAGAAAAAAAGAACTATAATGTTTATCCAGGACTCGGTTTTTTAATATCAAGTTTCATTCAAAACCTAATTGTGTAAACTTTGGCACATCTTTACACAATCATGGTACTGTCTGAAATGAACTTTAATGAATTTGTCTTTGCAGACTTGATAACAATTAATAGCCGTAACAAAACACACCCGGGACCCTTCCGTCTTACGACGATGAAATTTTGGAAAATATCAACATTTTATCGTATGCGGTATTAAACTCCTTAACTCGCTGCCTAATGAATATTCAAAAAGAGTGACACCAGTTCAAAGTAAATAATCTGTGACATCTGACAACCATTAGTTAACTCGTAAAACAAAACTTCGTTTACTTCCATAGACAACTAATACGATGTACGAAAAAATAGATGTATAAAGTATAGTAAAAATTCACCAATTATAAAGTTTTAAATTTTCGTCTCACATCGAATTTGAGGGTAACTTGAAGTTTCATAAAAAGTATGATTTCGCAAAAAAACCCTTTTCCTGCCAAGTTCCTCTAGTCAAATAGTAATTTTGTTTTCTTATTCTGTATTCTTATTTGATTCTTATACGAATACCTTTTACAGATTTATTATTGTTATTATTTTATGTTTCTGTAACAAGAAAAACTATTATAGCAGTCTGAGAATATAATATACTTAATAAATTTTAACAGTTACTCGTAATGCATTAAGAACTTTCCTTAATAAACATATTTCTCAACTTAGAAAAAGAATATTTATCGCAACATTTTTCACTGTTTGCTTCCAACCATTACAAGCGTAATTGTACTCAATTAAGCAAACGACCAGCCTTCATTAAGAAATAAAAGAACGCTACCTCCCCCGCTGAGTTCGGTATAATACAACGCACGTCTACCGGCACCGTACACGCCGGATCGTATAGCACGACTACTTATAGCTCATCGCACCGTCTAAACTATGTATTGTTTCCTTAACTCAGGCAATGTGGCATAGATTGTCAAAAGACGAAGAAAGAACAAAATATTCGTAACTTTAAAACAGTTATTGAACATTCATTTTTGTAGATAATGCGAAGTATACATAGAAACTTTGGTTAAAAATACTGTTTAGAAAATGAAATATATTGGTGAGAACGCAAATTTCATACTATCGGATGTGTTGAAAAGCGGACCTTTATTAAATTTCATATAGAATTAACTAATAATTAGTTAACTAGTAATACAATTAAATTCAGTTAGGCGCTGCGCGATCATATTCTTAACAAGTGTTATAAATTGTATTAATCATGTAAGTGAAACGCCACGCGTGCTTGCCTTTTTTCTTTTTGTACTTGTCTGAGTTTAGTCTTTTTCGTAGACCATAATAACTTAAACTGCTTAATGATATTGAGGAACAAAAGATAGACAAAATATTTAAAATTATTTTACATTTCGTGCACGCTACTGACGCTACCGTCAAAATGATAAACCTTGTATAATAGGTTTATTAGGTACCGGCGCCGGCGCGCACAGAAGCCGAGCTGGCCCTCTGAAAACTTGGGATCTTTTCGGATGAACTGCATTTAGAGTTCAGACTAAATATAGTCCTTCTAAAAAGGCCCTGACACGTATAAACGTGTACGTACACCATAGGGTGTAGTTCAATGCATCCATATAGCAGCCGAGCCGATCTATGCTACTAGAATGCAGTTGGCTTGTAGTCATTATAACTATACGCCGACTGCACAGTCGGTCGGCAGTTTCGATTGAATTGTATCAATTGCCACAAAACCGCAACTAAACTGTAATTTAACTAACTTTCAGTATAAATACAGTTCGTCTGAAATGACCCTTAGCTTTTCATTTCATTTTCCTTCATAACGACTTACAAGTTGTTATTTATTATGTTAATAATTTAATCGATTATGACCAAATTTCAAACAATTGTACATAAATAGTTTCTGTTTTTATATTTCTAGTTTTGGTTTCGATCTAAATCCCAATTTTATGTAGTCCATATTATATATTTGCCTTGTAGTAGCGCTAAAGCGGGCTTAATCCATAGTTGTCGGACTATAATGTAATAAAAGAATAATAATATATTATAAGAAACTTCGATTGTTAAGTTAACGTTGGTTATAAAAATATAAGTAAGACTAATAAACTTAGGTACTTTTAAGAGGAAATATTAAAATATTTGGAACGTGAGAGTTTTCTGTGCTTGTATATATGTATATGAAGTGCCTTGTACAGTTAAGTAAACTACTTATGCTAAGCAAACTCAAGTTTCTCAATTAAGTTTTAAATATTTTCATAACATTTTCTTTATTATAATTTTATTACTTATCACAATAGCTGAATAAGTTTATGGAGTAATGAATATTTTGAGAGTACAAATTGGGCGATGGTAGGTATATTTGATAGTACATGCAGCACTTATGGCCATACACCATAAACCATGCCAAACAGACGACGGCAGCCTCCTTCCATCAAGGTCTTTTACTTTAAAAAATGCTTCGTATTACTTTACTTAAAATAATTTGAAGTCGCTATCCCCGTTTGTCTGTCTGCATAACTCTTCTTAAACCACGCAACGGATTTTGATGAGGTTTTCACCATCAGTTAGACAATTTTTACGGAAGGACGGTCAAATATCCCGGGCGAAGCCGGGAGCAGGTCGCTGGTTATTTATAAATGCTCATTTGTTCAAAAATGTTTTAACTGTAGAACGTCAACTCTGTGTACGATGGAAAGCGATTGTCGTATCGTTTACCTTTTCATCAACGCTGTTTTCAATTTAAACGCTTATTTGTAAACACCGTTGACACCCAAGACGTTGAACATTATCGTTTACATGAAACGCGACGCACCCAACCGCCCCTCCCCCTGCTATTTACACCAGCCGCGTTCTTTGAAATATAGCGATTCTTTTGAACGCCCAGGTACGGGTTTAACTGCTTTAAAAGCGACCGAACTGAACCGCTCGATCGAACGCGTTATTACAAAGGCTAAAGCTAATTCGTATAACATTGAAAATATTGCGTTATCGATCGCGCGGTGCGGTACAAAGCGCGGCCGTAATTAATGTATATTTTGCACATAGTAGTAGCACGGACGCGGCTCGGACGATGCTGGCGTTTGCATTTAAGCTAAACAAAGCTAACAAGCGAGTGGGCGCACCTCGTTTTGTTTCAACCTCGCGTGGTTTATTCACCAAAAACTGTATTGTTGCGGCATCGGATAAAGGGCGGGCGGAAGTCGGACGAACGCTGCTAGGTATTACTGAGATAGGCGCTGTGAAATCTGCGTCTGGAGCCCTCGGGCATTCGACTATGCTATGTGCTAGTAGGAATGCTGTTATTGTGCTTAAGAATGTCTTAAAGGAAGGGTTTTATTAGATTTCAGGTGGTTAAAGCGAAACCAGCTAAGGCAGCAGCAAAACAAGTCTTTAAAATTTTATTTTTAAGGTTAAATCCATCCTAACCCTTTATTATTGATTCTACTAAGGTCGGCAGCGCACTTGCAACACCTGTGACGTTGCTTCTCTTAATAGGCGACGGTAGCCGCCTACCATCAAGTGGATCATCAGCCTGTCTGACGCCCTTACATAAAAAAAGAATTATGATTCAGCCGATAGCGGCGCCCGTTACCTGAAGTGGGAACCTTATTTTAAACAAAGTATAAATAAAAAACATGTCAGTCGTTGGACTGCACGTCAGAAGTGAAAACTAAGCTTCACAAAATTATTGATCGCAAGGAATACAAGAGAAAATATATGACACTGACCACAATGACAAATTGACAATAAATAGAACATAATTATTTAACATGAACTTAATAATGGACTATTAAAAAGGTTTGATGTTGATATAAAACTAGATTATTGGTAGAGGTGTATACCATGTTGATCCTTGTTATCATATCTAGTAAGTTTACTTTCATATGCAGTTGTCTGCTTATTGTTCTTTTTTTAAATTATATTAAATTAATATCAGCTACATCAATGCTTACATTACATTACACGACACTGTCGCAAGTTCAATGATTATATCCCATCTCAAAAATTGTTCTTTTTTTTAAATATTTTAAATTAATATTAGCTAAGTTCATCAATGGTTACATTACATTACATGACAATTTTACGAGTTCAGTGATTTTGGCCCATCTCAAAAATGCCCAACGCGCCTAAAGAAGTTTTTACTTCAATAAATATTTGTAAGTTAGAAGGATCCCCTCTTTGAGGTATGTTTTTTTAAGAAAAAAATATTAAAAAGGTTTGAAAATAATTATTTCGCATTGTCCTTGTTTATCTTACTTAACACGTTATAACCTTTTATTGTAAAATGTTAATTTAGCCAAAATTAAAATACCTACAACACATTTTCAGTTAATGCTGACATGTAGATGCCTTTTTTATTTTTTATTCCATGTAGGTAGGTGTTATAAAACATTTAATATAGTCAATTATTCTGATACTTAAAATCGACGAGAAAATTCCTTAAGTTGATTTTTTGAAGATATTATGTTTCAACATCATTGATCAATCCCCGGGTGGCTTATTTCGTCAAATTATATAATAATTCCTCTTGCACAGTCTTTTAAATGAAAATTGTTTTAACTTTGTTTAAAACATGCAAATAAAGTATGCATTCATAAAAAGTGTGTACTTGAATAAATATAAGCATTCAATGAATATGGTAAACAAAGAAAGAGCCAACAAATTGTGTTGCAAAGTGCATTTTATTTGTCGTCGTATATTTATATCGGCAAGGCGTGAGGGCAGCCGACGACAACAGATTCTGGCAAGCGGCAGGGGCGGGGGAAGGGCCGCGCTTGCAAGGCCGACACCGACCGCCCGTCCAAAATTATGTTTGCATTTTTTTAAACACCACAATTTACTGCATACTACTGTAACTTTTGTAAGCCCCAGTAAAGTACGTCTATTTGTACGTCCAATTTAGTATTTTATTATTATTTCTTTTTGTCCATGTTAATTTATACATGATATATATAAAAACCTTGCTTGTTTAACGTTCTTTCTATTAGTGAAAACCGCATGGAAATCCAGTCAATAATTTTGGAGATAATCGCGAACATGGCAGATTTTACTTGACAACGATGATAAATTCTTTAAAATTCCTAAAAATTTTATATTTTTATATTCTTAATCGAAATTAATTGTAAATTGCTATTTGTTGCAAAATCAGCTTAGGTACTTCTATTTATGAGTAACTAGCTAGTGCCTGCGACTTCGTGCGCGTTAAAAAATAACATATAGTATAAGCAATATAATATAATGCCTATTACACTTTTGCCAGGCATTATTTAACAGTACTTTTTTTTCCATTTCCAGACAACGTGTATGCAAGATTTCATTATGATCGGTTAAGTTTTCATTATCATTAGTTAAGGCGTGAAAAGGTAACAGACAGACAGTTACTTTCACATTTATAATATGAAGTATGGATGTAAGCCTATATTACTCGCTAAAAATATAGCTTTCTATAAGTGAAAGAATTTTTTAAATCGGTCCAGTAGTTTTTGAGTTTTTTCATTACAAACACAAATGAAATTTCTCTTTATAATATTACTAGCTGCCTCTGCTTGCAAGTTGTTTTGCAAAAAAAAAATAGTTTACATACCCCAAATTAAAATCGGTCGTTCAAGCCGTTTCGGGGGAGTTTTGTTACAAACACTGTGACACGAGAATTTTATATACAGGATGTTTCAAAAATTGTGAATCAAACGAAATAGGGACGTAGAGGCGGCTATTTACTAAAATTATGACCGATTGGGTGCTTTTTTTACGAAAACACCAAAATTTATACTAAATAGCCAATTTTAATTTTTTTTTACCCTTTTTTAAAAAACTAATTATGTACAGTTGCTTCTAGGTAATGTATAATCACTAAAAAAATGCTTTTTAAAAAGCATTTTTTTTTAAAAAGGTACACTTTTTTATTGCAAATAACCGCCTCTACGTCCCTGTTTCGTTTGATCCACGATTTTTGAACCAGCCTTTATAAGATTATAGATTTTTATACGTTGGATTACATTATTGGAGTTTTCGTAGGGATCCTTAATTTTACACGATTAACAATATAGCCCATGTTACTCAGTGATAATGTAGGTTTCTATAGGTAAAAGAATTTTTAAAATCGGTCCAGCAGTTTTTGAGTCTCTTCATTATAAACAAAAATGTATTATAATATTAGTCATTGTCGTTATCGGTACTTTATTTAGAAGAAAAAAATAAACTCATTATTTTTCAGTAAATAAAAATGTGGCCAAGTAAGTAACCACGCCTGGGTGTAATGTCCATTATACCAAGGTGTAATGAAGGACGTATTATAAAGGACATTTCAATGACAGTTATTGGAACGATGTCGTCCATAAAATAAAACTCTCCTGCTTCTACCTAACTTTGATTAAATTTATTTTTATTACTTTTCCTATGAGATCGCCACGGATATCATAACCGGTCAAAACAATTTAAAAATTAAGTGTATTTTAACGACTCTGTTATGCCGTTTGGTGTTATTTAATTTAATTTATTAAAAAACAAATTAAATTTACGAAGAACTTTTGGTTGCAACTTCGTCTGCGCCCTTTTTTCTTATCTTATTACTCATATTTTTGTCAGGATATTTTTTTTTTAATTTTTTTATATTAGATGATCCCTCGGGAACATCGATTTCATGATGATCGAATGAGCAGTTAAGGCGTGATAGCGTAAGAAACAAACAAACTCACTTAAGCATTTATAATATTAGTTAGAATTCTATTATATCTATGTGTTAATATGATGTATTGTATTCTTATAATGAGAACGGCTATTGTGTAATTCCACAATAATATTCAAGAAAATTTACTTTTCTTAACAGATTAAAGTTCACTTAACAGCTTCAAAAGGAAATTTATGTAACGTAACTCTTTAATATAGTATTCAGGCTACGTCAAGCGATTAATTGACGTCTATTTAATGGAACCGTTTCCCTATTTTGGTTGCACTTATTTTCATTTATAAAAAGCGATGCGTGGCGCTCTCACAGTAAACGAACTCCGAAATTCTGAATCAGACTTGATTGAATCGTAGTCGTGCCCGCGGGAATGGAGTTATTTTCCAACCTATTTCATACGACGAACGTCTCGTTCTATCGACATGTGGGGTACATTCGCTCGCTAGTGGGGTACCTCGTTTCGCGTGTTTGTACCCTCTCGAGAAATTCCTTCCAGTTCATTTATTTGTTTGGCGACTGTTTTGTTTTGTTACCTCGTCAGTGTTTTGGCAGCAAATAAATCGAATTAAAAACTCAATAATAAACATTTACATTCGTGTTATAGCAATTTTATTTTATTTTATATACATAGACGAACGGTTCTGTCTGATAACCATTAACCATCAAATAAATGCTGCCAATAAAAAGTATCTTATTATGTTAATCCAGGTAATAAACTATCATTGTGCCAAATTTCATCCAAACATCCACCCGTTACATCCATCCATCCTTCTAATTATACTATTAGTATGATTCTTAAAGCCTTAAATGTGATTGCATTAAAACAGTGATTTATGCAATAATACTTAAGAATAAATTATTTATTTATTTATAAGTTATAGTAAAATTTAACCATTAAACTAGAAAATAATTAATACAAGTATTCCCTAACATTGTCCCCTGCCCCTTACACTATCGGGGTCGTCAGTGCATTTGTATCCGTCCTCCCCCTGATTTTGCTTGTGTTTATACTTAGGTGACGGTAGCCACCTAATCATGAAATGTGCCGTCAGCCTGCCGCTGGCCCTTTCTTTTAAAAAGCTCATTTTGTACAAGGGCCTTAAAAATCTAGGTTAAGTAATTTATTGCAAAGACCATAACGTATAGAATTTTACAGTTAAACACATTTATTCATTTAACTGTTAAAATAACATATTTATTTATTAAATTTTTTTTTTTAAGTCAGTCGTTGGACTGCACGTCAGAAGCGAAATCAGCTTCACAAAATTATTGATCGCAATAAATACAAGAGAAAATATTTATATGGTACTGACACACAATGGCAATAATAAATTCATAATAACAGACCATTAAATAGGTTTGATGTTGATATGAAACTATTTTATTGGTCAGAGGTGTAATACCATATTGATCCTTGTTATCATATCTAGTAAGTTTACTTTCATATGCAGTTGTCTGCTTAGTACTTATATACAGAGCTGTCAATTTCGGTAAGGTAGCTAACATGACGAATTCAATGATATTACCCCATCTCAAAAATGGTTCTTTTCTTAAATTATTTTAAATTATTATCAGCTACATCAACGCTTACATTACGTAAAGAAACATAACATGACACTATCGAGAGTTCAATGTTTTATCCCATCTCAAAAATGCCCAACACGCCTAAAGAAGTTTTCACTTCAAAAAAAAAAACCAATAGATTAAACAATATTTGCATGCCCTTGTACTCTAACTGTACCGTATATATGAATTAAGATCCTGTGTTTATGTAAATAAAGATCTATTTATTTATACTGTACTGTACTTTAACTGTTTGTACTGTCACTGTACTGTATATGAATTAATATCCAGTGTTTGTTTAAATAAATATATATTTATTTATGATACTTTATCACGCCTTGGATTTTTTTCTAAGAACCTGCAAGAGCTACTCTGCTATAGAGAAAATGTTCGGGTTTTACTTTGTTTGGTAATGTACTGTGCATCTAATACTAATGTAATTGATCGAAGCGTATTCGCTGAAACAAGTGCAGTATTAATAATTACATTGTAAAAATGCAATATGCTGATTTCTCATACATTGTGTCATGGTACATAACACCACGACCGCAGCGGGTACGTGTAGGAATTTTAATATGGCCATCGAACGACAGATTCAACAATGTCAATCATCGTGCCCGTTCGTGCACGCACATAAAATCTTAATCAGTGGAAAATCAGAGTCGGGGGGGGATAATTGCTGACAATAAAAGAACTCATTTACCAACTACTCGTCCAGCTTGTTTCGATTCGCGTTGCTTGGACAATGGGCAGGCGTACGTACAATGCTTCCCCAAAGTCATCAATCAAACCACCCGCTAAAACCCCTCGGACAAACGCCACCCCTTCCCGCTGTTAGTCTGATTTACCCTTACATTACAGGTAAAAGCACGTCCACACACTTTACTCCTATCAGTTCAGTCATAATGAATCATGTCGAATGCACTCAATCGTACATATAGGTACATATGTATACGGTCATATCAACTATATTTTCCTTCATAGTTAGATTCAGTTCAGTGCGGTAGGCTTGTCAATTCTAATGAGAATGCTTTATATTTTTTTCTCTTTTGTGCTCATCATCTTTTTTAAACGCGTTAAAAATGTTAAAAAACGCTGAAAGACTTTTTGCTTAGCAATCCTTCCTTCTATCTATCTATTATTATTATTATTTTATTGTATTGTAGGTATTATATCCTACATTTTTAGGAAATCTAAATGATTAGCTCAGCGCTTGAACCTTTAATTCGATCGCATAAGAAAAAGGTACACGTGCGAAGTCCCGGCCATAAGCTAGTATTTATTATGAAATATATGTAAAAGAAACACATGAGCGAGTAGAACGAATATTATGACTGCGAGGAATGTATAGCGATTTTCTTATTAACTAAGTTAATACTAAACAAGAAATTGAGATATTTTGACAGTTTTAATCCAGCATGCTACATTTTGCCGTTCTAATCCACATCAAAGAAATAAAAGAATAAATGTATTAAGAGAACTTTGATAACTTGTGGCTAATAATCTAAAGCTGTGGCATAATAATACGATATATTAAGTACGTCCATTCATTCACGTAACACGCGCAAAAACACAAACGCACGATATCGCTAAGTAAAACAAAGATAGACTCGATTTTACAAGCTCTTATATTAAATTGTCTTGTTGGGATTTTTATAAATTTGGTCGTGCATTAAGTATGAATTGTTTCGACTTAATTAATCCCGCTACTATTTCCTCAACACGGACGTCACAATATAATTCCTTGTCAAGTTTGTGGAAAATTTTGGGGTCACGTTACGTATCATTTCATTTCAACTCGCCCCGAAACCTTCATTTCCATTTGTGTATGCCACTACGCTTGTTTAATCTTAGTTAATCTGGAATGTCAGATGTCCAAACAGCCCCGCAGCAATCGCGTGACTCGTTGGGTCGCTGCTAAACCATTACCACTTTAATAATACTTCAAAGACTTGAATTAAATTCAAATTGATATTTGTTCGTACCGCGGGAACTGTCTCGGTTTTTCATTCGGCGCCATTACACGGGAAAGCTTATAATAATATTAATTCTCATTTCCCCGTGCGCATTAAATTAATTTTACGACGAAGGGACAAAGCGGACCATCAAAGTAGTTTCTAAGTATTAATATTACAATGGCTCTCTGTATTTAAATAGTTCTATTAGTTATGAATGATTATTTCCAAAGGGAAATTCTTGTGAAATAACTTTGGTAAAAGTATTGTACAAGCAGAACCGTCTTGCCTTCTAACTTTTTTTGTCATTCTCCTTGTTGTTTTAATTAAATTATGACCGTTTTATTTAAACGTTTTTGAAGGACAATGAACGCTCTGTTCATTGTTTCAGTTATTTCTAAGAGATGTTAAATTGTGAACAACCAATTGAATTGAACAAACCAATGAAAACGAGATGAACATACGCTATATATTATGTACTAGCGGCCTGTTCCCGGCTTCGCCCGGGGTGCATTTTTTTTACGTAAAAACCTTCCCTGATTATCCTATCCATGAGTGAAGACAGAATTAATATCGGTCCAGCCGTTCTCGAGTTTTACGCTTAGCAACACATTTAGGGATTCATTTTTATATTATAGATTAGTCCGGCGGAAAAATCTCAAGAAGCACCTGCTTTCAACAGTTAACGGCATTTATTAGTTTATTTTATGTCATTGACAGTTTTCGATTTTTTTCGATTTTCGAATTAGTCTATAAAGACCCAGTGTCAAAAAGTTTTACTAAAAACCGTGGTTTTTTTAAAAAAAATCCACCAGTCTATATACTAGCTGCCTGAACGTCGTCGGTCTAGTTAAGATATAAATGCACGTTCGTAGTTTTTAGCTTGCTTGGCATAGGTCAGCTAAAGTAGGCACATTTTTCCCCGAATCGCGTTTACAACATCTAGATGGGTCGCTTCGATAAAAATAAACCCCTTTATTCGTTTCTATACACGTTTGTTCCCACTATAAACATTATTGATTTTAGCGCGAAAAACCGCAGTGATGTTGTTTGTGATATGTGGTCGGGTAAAACCTGTATCGAACATGTATATGTCTATGACGATAACATATGTATACTTCATAACGGAGTAATTATGCAGAGGTTTCTTAAAAAAAATTCACAGATAAGCATACAATTTTTATATTTTTCATAACAAAAAGTACTCATAACAAATACTATACTTTAATCTACTTACCTGCACTTAACAATATTATATAGGTAAAATTTGTATGTTTGTTTGTATGTAGGAAGTAATTGTTGAAACTACTCATTCGATTTAAAAAAAATGTTTCACCATTAGTTAGAATAGCATTTTAGGACATAGGCTAAATATTCCACTAGGAACCAGCTATCTAAAAATAAAGATCAACGCTTAGCAAAAGTATAATCAAGGCGTCAATGTAAGTAGGTGTCAGGCGTTATATCTTTTATTTTCAACGCGGACACAAGCGCTCATATAGGTAAAGTGTTACGTAATATTAAGTTAAATATGGCATCCCAGTGAAACTATAAAACAGCCATCGATGAAAACAGCACATAACCAAAAAATGTCTGTCGAAAATAACTAAACGCATACTTACACTTATAAAAAAAGGTATATCAGAACAATAAATATGCTCGTTGTTCTTTAGCGTAATAAATTACTCATAATCAGTACCTAATGCGATGGCTGAGCACGCAATACCTACGTCTTGTAAAGTTACAATTTTGACACTTTCCGGATGTTAGTTATAAGTCAGGAAACTAGTTTTTTGAATCTATGTGAGCATTTACAGTTTGTATAAAAGTACATTTGTTATTACACTATACTAGTTATTGCCCGCCACTTTGTTTCGCCCACCTTAAAAGATATCAGGCCAGCAGTACAGTTGAAAATTGTACAATCAGGTAAGAAGAAATTATATATTTTAATGGGAAAATATCGTACATATATAATACATAACCGTAAAATAAATACAAGGGAGTATTTTTGTATTTTCATTTTGTACAATAACAAAACTTCGCTCCAATTTATCATAATCCTTTGCACAGAAGGAACAAAGCGCTTATTTTCAGACGCAGCGAAAATGCCTTGACATTTAAATTATTATAGTTGTCGACAAATACTTGTAAAATGTAATCGGATGTAATGTAATGTAACTCCATAATGTAACTAGGTACGTTTTATGTTAGATTATTCTAATAGCAGGTACTACCCACCGGTGTTACGTACATATAATGAATTAAATCTACCCACATAAAAAAAATCATATATCATAATTCTTCATATGCATACTTTGTTACAATTAAAATAAAGTAACGTCACAATATGAGCGTACTGTAAAGTGTTTGTTTTTAATTGGGATAGGTATCTAGCTGAAGTTACGATATGAAATATAATGATATACTTGCACTGAAAAATATATATTTTCCTCTCTCGTTTGATTTATATGGAACAAGTACTTGGATTATGTACGATGCAATATTATTTAATGAGATTTTTCATCCGGAATGACTTTCGGAAATGGTTCGTTAAGTACGTATGTGGGAAATATAGCTACTTAACTGTACTCAGATATAATTTTTCAAGAACCTAAGTAAAAAGCGTAATAGAATGCAGTGATTTTAAAATAAGTACATTAAAATAAGGAAGATATTTGGATGTTTATTTATAAATCACTATTCACGCATAACTGTTTAACGTATTTCACAAAAAATAAGTACATAAAAAGCATGTAAACTAAGTTTATTTTAACTACTTTTTATTTTCTGCACCATAAATGACGCAAGTATGCTATAGAAAGAATCTAATTTCATTACGGTTAAATAAAGATTTCATTATAATAATATATACCTACCCTACAACTTATGATAGGTACTACAGGCTGGACAAACACTTAAGATTACAACCTAAAATCTCTATTCTTTCGCGACTTTTACATCATTCGAAGGATTTTAATTTAATAAATCACATTAATTTTCAATTAACTTTTACCGAAACTTGTAAAGATTTAAAATAATATAAAAATATATCCAGTACCAGTATATCTTTGTGGTGAAATCAGTACAATAGGTCACTAATCGGCGGCTGACAGACAGCCGACGAATGTGGCTGTAGGGGGCGGAACGGCCGACTCATTACAATCGATATCCACAAGCGAAACGAACACAAAACTTCCACGAAATGTTCATTGTGCTTATTTTATATCGGGGATATTTTATAAACAGTTTTCTTTTTAAATTTTAGGGAAAACCCATCGAGATTCAACTTCAGACAGAGATCTCTATGTAGACTATTGTAGAATGTAGGTCTTAATTATTGCACTTCGAATGTTAAACTTCGAGCACTTACTGAAATTTGAATTTGAATTTGAAATTTTCATTTGAATCGTAAATAAAAACGTGCCGTAAATTAAAATATATCTATAAGCTGCTATAAGCTTAATTATATTGGTATGCTATAAGCTGAGATTCAACAAACATTTTATTTTAATTACTCATTAAAACTTATATTTGTATTTAAATGTATAATATTAAACTATGAAAAATATTGTGAAAAGTTATGATTGGTTTTATTAGTTATGAAAAAAAATCAGTAGTTAGTTACAAATGCGGCTTATCTCCATTACAAGGCTAGATAAGAAAATAAAAGTTCATTTATCTTCGCAATTTTCCACTCGATTGCACTAGAGTCGAGACAAATATCTGACATGATCTTAATACCTACTTTTTGTATGACGAAATACAAATAAAATCTAATTAAAAATATAGGTTTTCTTTGTGGTTTATTAACAATTAAATATATTAACAATCTCTTGGCGAAATTGTGTCAGGAGAATCGGAGGCATCTTTGTTCGTCACTCAGTACCGAACAAACATTGTCGAAACCTATCTTGAACGACTCTGACAGTGGTCTTTAAATGACTGTTCTTCGTGGTTTCTTTCGTTTATTTGTTCAGTTCAAAACATTGAAACGTCAAATTTAATTTAGTATTTAATTGTTCTTAGTTCCTAAGAGTTATTGTAATGAATTTTCAATCGAGAATTAGTAGTGGCAGGTTTGGTGGCAGGGCACACTGCGTTTCGCATTGGGCAGCCCATCTAGCGGTAGCAACCACCCTCTTGCAGAAAACCACAGTGAACACAGCATGTGTGCTGTTGTGTTTCGGATGCCATGTGTGAGGAATGGGTACTATCCCATCCTCAATTCTACTAAGTTCTGCAGCGCACTTGCAGGACTTATGGCGTTGGTACCTACCATCAAGAGGACCGTCATCCTATCCAACAACTTTTAAAAAATGTATTCATACATGTATAATTTTTTTTATGAAAACCCATTTACTTAACCGAGATTTACCTACACATTAATACAGGGATTTTTGAAATTGTGTCCTCTTCATCCTATTGCATAATAATAATAATGAAATGGCATTTAAAATTTCAAATGCCATGTGTTAAAAGCCATGTGTAGCATCCAAAGAACATACGGCAGTACAATCCGGTGACGTATATCGCGGGGGCGTATGATTAGAAATCGATAAGCAGCCAACACGTTCCGTCCACACTTTATTATTATTAATACTCGAACAATTGTTATATTAAACGGCTGTCTATTGTGAAGCTCTTAGTTCACCAGTAATCCCAACAGAGAAGGATTACCCTTCGAAGCGAGACTTTTATTAAACTTTTTTCTATCGTTGCTTTTAAATAATGTTCTGTCGGTTTAAACGAAATTTGCAATGTCCTGAACAATAACAGACAAAAATAATATTTTGTTATTGACGTGAACTTTAATTTACTTCCTTTTACACAAAATTTTATCAAGACAGGTAGGTACCTATCAAGAATCAAGAACAACTAAGGAGGTACCTATTTTGATAAAATTTTAAAAATATATTTTGTAATTAAATTGCTCATCCGAGAAGACGAGATGCATCTGACGCCAATCCGCAGTGACATTGACTTGGTAAACAGTAGCTTGGTTTTCTTTTATACTTTTAAGAACAGGCATAACGTTGGAACGCACTAAATATCCGTCATGAGTTTCTTTCATAATAATTGGCTGGAACAGAAAATTATACACAGAATTATAAATTCTCAAGATTCTTAAAAGATTTCATTTAGATGCTCAAAAGCATCTAAATAAGATATATTAGTTACTTAATTTTCTTGTCACGCAGTAATGACTTATAATTAATACAATACTGTCTATATAATTATGTGCGATTGCGGTCATCCATTACAATAACAGATGCAGTAAAACTTGGAACAAAGAATTTTTACAACTCCATCTAAAGACACAGTGCTCACATTTGAGCACTGCGTTCTCGACTCGTTCTTGCTACAATTTGGCGGGGTACACTGAACATTACTGCGTTTTGGCCACGATAACGCAATAAATCTCTCTCGGGCGCCGCATTGTACTCTGCATACAGGAGAAATGCGCTTCAGTCTTACAAAACTGAGATAATATCACCGCACAGCAAAACCGAGTACCTATTCTCTGGATTACTGCCGTTGTTATATTGCACAACTTAATTCTGCAACAAAATACGTAGTGCACAACAGCTGTAGTTTATTACTCTCAGCACCCATGTATTTATTAACAAACTTAGTTATTAACTGGTTAGTTGATGAGACTATTGATACAGTGTTTGACAGTAAAGAGTATATTTTATAAATAGCTATTTAGCCCGTGTAACTTTATAAACTTTATACTCTCTGATAATGTAGCTAGCTTTCTATAAGTTTAAGAATTTTTAAAATCTGCCTAGTAGTTTTTGAGTTTATTAATTACAAACAAAAATCACTGCTACCAATATAATCTTTGACAAAAATACAAATATTTTCTCTATAATATTAATATTGATATTTGGAATATATGTGAAACTCATTGTTAATATTCGAAGATAATAAGTATGAATTTAACATAAAACAACATGAAATCTCGAAGTAGTAATATTTTTTTATACAATGGTCGGCAGGCTTTTGATGGTAAGTGATTACCGTCACTTGTTATAAAAGATAATTTAATATATTAGAAGGCAAAAGATGGGCTCTGGCATCTCTTACTCACTTACCGAAAGACAACAGCACTCGTGCTATTATTGGACCGTGGTCTTCTTTGTGGACCGTCGCCATATTCATTATTATTATTTATAAAGTTCTATAATATCATTTGGAAAGTAAAACATTTAACTTACTTAAGCTTTCCAAATTACGAATTTCATTTCGAATTCGAATTTCGAAGCTTTCGAAAGGTTTTTCGAAGACCCCGTTAATTCTGAAGACAAAGAAATCTCCACAACTAATTAGTTATAAGTACGTTTACTTGTAAATAAAGTAAATATTTATGTTGCTCCGAACTCTTCCGATATAATATATTATGTACTTTACGGTGTGGGGACTGTCCATTTTTTACGACATGAACCGAAATGATTATTTCGTTAATGTGTATTTTTTGATTTACTTACGACTTAAAAATTGCGTTTTAATATAGAATCAGCACAGTTAAGATCCTTAGTAATGGCATATTCCCGGTAAAATAATATTATTATACGAAATGTTTCACTGTTTACAGTACTTTGCATACAAGCAGCACAAGCAATTTGCTAAATTACTATGACATTGTCATACATTTATCAGAAATACATGTATGACATAGGCTTTAAAATCAGTTAAAAAAAATCTTATCCTGACCGATATATTGTCCTCACTAAGATATCCCATTAATTTTATTGGTAACCTATTGGGTAATATAGTCGACTGCAGAGGGTAGCTCAGATACTTGAATGTCATTTCATGATCAAAAATCTGTTTGAGAAGACTAGCAATCTTTAAAGACACGTGAAGTCCTGCAAAAGTCAATGGGTTGGTGTGATGGACAATATCCGAAATTCTAACATAGACGAAAGGTGTTTGGCCCAAATAATATATATATATATATAATATGAGTTTTAGAAAGGTATTTTATTCCATATTTCAGCTTTCTAGACTTAGTTGGTAGTTTTGGCTGTGCGTTGATAGTCAGTCGTTACAAACGATTTTTTTAAGTATATAGAAAAGTTTAATATATAGATAGATATATATCTAAAATGGACACGGTTGGGTAGGTATAATTGGGAAGCAATAAAATATCTGGATAGCGGCGCGGCGTTGCGGCGCGCCTGTGTGCAAATGAACTGGCGTACGTCGAAGGACGTGGCCGCATTCCGCACCATACCACTACCACCGTTCAGATGACACACATACCAACACGTACTACACTTGTGTGTGTATACACATTACACATACACGGCTACACATTAATACCAACAAGAATAAGTATATAAGATTCTGCTAACGTTGGGCTAATGTACCGCTAACTAGCGCTTAGAATTTCTTATGGCATTTGCGTGTTGCATTCGTAAGCCATCTCCAGTTCGGAGACTCGTCATTTTGTATTTAATAGGCATCCGATAGATTACTTTTGAATCATCAGTGTTATTGCTACTACAATCCGACGTATACCTTACAGATTTTATTTCACAGCTATTAGTAAAATTTTGCACACCTTTCCGATTAGCTTAAATTAAAAGTACGATAGATAGACATTCCTTCCGTTGGTGAAATAAACTTTTTGAAATCAAAAAGTCGCCAGAGTACGAATACGAAATGCGAGTAAGTAGTTACAAATTAATGAAAAATCCAACAAGTGTTTAAAAGGAGGTAAGTATTCATCTTTAATATCGACCCGCCACTGGCCTCTCACGAAGTTGCAGTATTCAAATATCTTTTCTTAGCGGATATATAATAACGTTACAAAATAAACGTTATAAAATAAACTTACGTTTCTCAGTTTTCAATACTTTGTAGTTTTGGCTGTGCGTTGATAGTAAATCGATTTTATAAATACAGATTATAGGGATTAATTAAGGGACGCCTTAATCCAGTAGATTAGTATGCATGAGTATTGTGTGGCATTGATTTTTGGAAGATATGAAAAAAAAAACCTACGCAAGTTTCATTTATCTACAAAATAGAACAACCACAGTATGCGATAAGATACGCCCCTATAATTAAGTAATAAATGATTAGGTACATAACTAATTTGATGTATTTTTATAATGACATTTTACGATTGATGGCTGCCTACCTTCGACTATAAACGCATTCGGATGCGTTACCCACCCTAAGAAGAGTTAGATGAGGTTGAAATTTGGCTGTTTTTATACTTAACAAGGTGGACAGACGATCGAATCTGGTCAACGGTGGATCCAGGCTGCTTCTGATTTATGGGTGAGGTCAATGTCTAGCAGTGGACGTCCTACGTCTGAAATGTTGATGATGATATTCAAGCAACACAAAGCCATGTTGCTTGAGTAGTTACTTGCCACCAATTAAAAATAGGTTAGATTTTAGCGAAGAGAAAAGAAAAACCGGAAGCTATATGCTGTTTTCATTTGATGGCAATAATTTAATGTTTAGTCGTTTCGTCGTACATTAATTTTTAGGAGAGATAGAGAGACAAAACGGAATATCTGCAGAGCGGAAACTGTTTAATCACGCAGCGTGTACCGTCGGCCGCTAATCTCGCGGGCAACCGCCGCCGAAGCGAATCGCATACAAATGTGCCGCCAACTTGAGAAAAAAAAATGCTGAATAATATCCCCTCACGGTTCCAGCTCTCGTGCGAGCTTTATACCACATATAATGAGCCAGTCACCGTATCAACAGTATGTTCGTTTTACAGCCGCAGTCCGTACGTGCACACGAAGCTTTAAACATGTATCTGACATAATTTATACTGTAAATTAATTAACTTGAAGAGTTTCTTTAAAGTTTTCAAGTGAAATTGAACGCGATAAGCTCTGAAAATAGCTCAGTCCTTGAGACAATTTAAAGGCTATTTATAATCACCGGCTATTTATAAATTAGAAGCCGAGAAAAGAAAAGGCAGCGCACTTAGCAAGAGCACTTAGCGCAGGCTTAAGTTATAAAATAAACCTTTGTCCAAATTTCAGTTTTCTAGACTTAGTACTTTGGATGTGCGTTAGTAGTAAGTTAGGATAAACGATTTTATATGAAACTATTTAATACAATGCCCTCTGCCTCGCACGGTGTTGAAATTTTAAATCAACACCGTGCGATTAATCCTAGCCGATGCTTGAGTTGTAAAGTGAGTCTATGTTCAAAATTTCAGCTTTCTAGACTTAGTAATTTTGACTGTGCATTGATAGACAGTCAGGACAATCGATTTTAAATAAAACTATTCAATACAATGCCCTCAGCCTCGCTCGGAGTTAAAATAAGTTATGAAATAAACCTTTGTTCCAAATTTCAGTTTTCTAGACTTAGTTATTTAGGCTGTGCATTGAAAAACAGTCGGGACAAATGATTTTATAAAATATTGTTAATATCAAAGCAAAAGAGCTCCATTGCCGTTTACAACCCGACAGACGGATCGCAATTTCGTATCGTGTTACCGGCATGTGCTTCCACGGTGCAACCGCGGCTCGAGTGACATGACGCGGCCAATAAAGAAAATATGTGCATGACAGCAGCGACCTCTATGTTCAACAGTCATAAATATGATATGCATCTTATAAATTATGTAACACAACATCTTTTATTTAGGTATAAAGTTTTAGTTTTAGTTATATTTTAGTTATACGTTATACCTATTTTCTCAGTCTTTTTTCCTTCCACCCTTTTAAATCGTTAACATGAATCTGGGTATATATAAATAAAAATGTTTATATATGTTGTCCGCTATAGTAAACGGTTATTAAAAATATTTCTATCAATATTATAAATGCGAAAGTTTGTATTTTTAGGTATTTGTTCCTCAATAACGCAAAAACGGTTGAACGGATTTGGATGAAATTTGGCACACAGATAGTTTATTAACTGGATTAACATATAGGATTAACACTTTTTATTCTGGAAAAACGTCATGTTCCCGAGGGATCGTTTAAAATATAAAAAATTCGACAGCGCCACCGTAGCGTCGTCACAGCGATAAGCGTTGTTCAGGTGGCACCAGCTGATGTCGCTGGCACCAGCTAGTAACGAAATAATAATAAGGTAATCAATAATAATAATAATAATGACGTGGTAGCGATGTATGGACTTAATATTGTATAGAAACGCGTATCCACCTTGTCTATTGAGTAGATCGAAGATTTAACTAAATGTTTATATGAAACCGATGGTAACTATGCAAGTTGCAAGAAAATCGTTTACTGTTTTAAACACTTTATTTTTTCTTTATTTGGTTTTAGAAGGCACTCTTTTTTTCACATAAATTTTATAAAATAATGTTTGAAAACTTATTCATTAACTACCCCAGAGTCGATCGGTCCTTCATTGCTAAAATATAATTTCCTAGTAGCTAGACTTAATCTTGCCATTCTTAACGCCTACGTTATTATGAGCAAGAGAGCTTACGGCTTATTGTTTTTGTACGTAAACATGATATGATTAAATAATAATATTATGTCGTCGGTTGTTTGCAACGTTAGCGTCTGCAAGTCTGCGACCAGACAGTAAACAAAATTGTCAATTTGGCGACGCCTATTATATATGTATAACATTATCAACATATATGTAGCTATTGTATAGGAAACGAGTAAGTAATACCTATTTTCTCTATGGTAATACTAATCCAGAAGGGCAATGCAACCTTATCACCTGGACTCAATTTATTTTACCTACATAATTTTTTGAATCAATTATTATTCCTTTTTTCTTTTTTTTATTTTCTCTTAAGTTTTCCTTGTTTATTTATAAAGAAAATTCGAAGTATTTTATATGTCAGATTTATCTTCGACTAAACAACAGGTTTTTCTTAGGTATTTGAAAATTTATTCAATCTTTTGGCTCGTATATTTTTTTCAGGCGTTGAATTTTAATTTTAATATTATTTAATTTTAATTTTAACGGACTGCCCAAATGACTGCAGTGCGTCCTGCCACACTTGTTTGTTACGCTTTCACGCCTTAACTACTCAACCAGTTATCATGAAATTGCGCAAACACATTCTCAAGTATACAGGAAAGAATACACAGGAAGAACATTCATTCAGAAAAAAGTGCTGTTCCCGAAGAATTATCTAAAATTTAAAAAACTAACGCCTGGCAAAAGTGTAATAGCAATGCAGATGTCACGCATTGCATTGGAGATGTCGCGGCCACCAGCTAGTATATATTATATTTCTAAGTGAATAGGTATTTGAGTCTCGTAACTTGACACAGATTACACAGTGCAAATTGCTTACGTCGCTGTTGAGAAACAACATTCTAAATTCGAAGCCGATGTTCGAAATTCCGAGTAGAGTAACTCTTCATAGTGGCATTGTTTGCGGCTCACTGTAAGCCAGTGGCAATCAGACTTCTCGGTGCGGTGACGAGCGAGGGGGGGGGGGGGGGGGACAGGCGATAGACTAGTTGAAATGTCTGAGGCGGCTTCTAATTTGCGGAACCGTCTCTGCGAAGGATTGACCTCATCTTGGAAAATCGCCCACTCCGTTCGGATTTTCGCACATAGCTTTTGTTACAAACTAGCTCGGGAGACACAACTATCTTTCGTCGGCTCGGCGGCGTGGTAATATCGGCTGCCAAACGATGTTTAACGACTTACATCCAACATCCATACTTTTTTCCGTATACAAAAAAGCTCCGAGCCAAAATAAAGAGTATAAAATGCCGTATTGCTTCGAAACACCTGCTATTTGACACTATTAAGCGGAAAAAATGCCATGTTCTCGATTTGTTAATACACAATTAATCAAAAGGAAAATGTTGACTTGGTAGTGGGTAAGGTACCTACCACTAATTAGTCATTTCAGTCATTCATAATAATTCATAGTCATTAATTAGTTCCACTCAGCACAGATTAGCGAACAACGCTTAGTATTTCTATATAAATTTCATGCGACTTCGTCCGCGTAACTTTATAGCTTTCTATAGGTTAAGGATTTTTTTAAATCGGTCCAGTAGTTTTTGAGTTTATTCATTACAATCAAAAATACAAAAACACCAATCGTTTTTCTTTATTATATTAGTATAGATAAAAAAATAGATATTTGTAGGAGTCTAGATTTTGCACTCGCATGGTGTTAACGCAATATTTTTCTAAAATTGTGTTTCGTCTTAAATCTAGATAAAAACGCCCTTTACGCGATTGCATCCGTGCAAATCCGAGGCGAGTCGCTAGTTTGAAACAAAAAGGTTAAGCTCAGTTAAAACTGTAATATCTTCGAAGTTGCTCTCAGCTCTCACTATAACTCCAGGAGCCGCGGCTCCGGAGACTGATTTTATTGCATTTTATTGGCAAGACTTTAAAAGTGTCAACATTAAATGTTCCCACTGGATATACGAAGTAGAACAAAAATAAAATAGCCCATAAAATCTTAATTGTAGTGACGTGAACAACATGTGATGGAGAGTCGTTTATGTGAATCTGTCGTTTCAGACTTACTTTACTTCTTCCAAGTTAACAGTAACAATGAAGCAACAAGATTTTATGCAAACGTCTGCTGACTCCAGCTGAATCTTAAGAAATTTTCACTGCTGTACATTGTTTGTTATTTGAATACTTCTACCATACAGTTGAGCCATCCTTTTTGATAAGGTTTTGTTTGAAACACCACATAGATGGTACTCAACAAATTATTTATGCAACCCATGGTGCAACTTACACAATGGGTTTGCAAGTGCTCTGCCGACCTTTATAGGATAAAGTAAGGGTATACCCAGTTTCTGACTGCGTAACGCAGTGTGGCCTGCCAGTACCAATTAGTACAATTTTGAGTTCACGAACAATTTTTATTGGGAAGGTAATCTAGATATAATAAAAATTATAAACTAACCCCCTACATTTTATTGTAGCAGATTATATGTACTGTATAATAAATAAATAAATTGCATGTAAAAGTAGATTGTGTTTCTGTAGCAAATTAGTTATGGTTGTGTTCATCCCTTTTTTATAATTTACAAGTTAATATGCTTCGTAATTTTGTATAATTACTTCTCATAATTGGATATATATTAAATGATCATATTAAAAAGCTTCAGACGGGTGCAATTTACTAAAAAGCAATTTTTCCACATTAACCGCTCGAGATAATCAATCTTTCGTCTGCGTGCGCTATGTAAACGTCCCAAATTTGTTTTGTTTTGACGTCTTTTATAATAACTTAAGAAGAAATATATCGAATTTAATTAATTTCTAATGCATATTATATAAAAGTATTAGCTTTCTCCAGTCCTTCTCCATACAGGTTCCACGCAATTTTCATAAAAAGAAACCAAAGTTTTCTTTAGATAACTAGAGGTCTCAGCAGACAGACGTTGTCCCGTCCGGACCCAATTGCAATGCCATTTATCGTGTCCAATTATGAACCGTTCAACTTACACACACAAAAAATTTCATCCAAATCAGTCCAGCCGTTTAGTACTTACCTAGTTCAGTCACATATACACAGCCAGAAGATTTTTATATACAAATATAACTAGTAGCCCGCTCCCAGCTTCGCACAGTTTTTTCTGTAAAATATATACAAAAACCTTCCTCGTTTATGACTCTCCATTAGTTCCGCATCAAAAGCCGTTGCGTGGTTTAAGTGTAGTTAGAGGATATACAGAGAGACAGACGGGGAAAGTGACTTCAATTTATATTATGTAAGGAAGATTAGTAGTATATGTTTATTAAGTATTCTAGATAGAGTATTTAAATTGTGACTTTTACATGTGGGGGGTGTAGGGGGACAGCTACAAATTGCCGTCTCCGCCGCGCCGCCGAGACAGAGTCGTCACCAGCTGCGTCGCTCGCCGCCGACGCGACGCCACTAATCCCACTCGACAACTCGACATAAAACTAAAGCTAGAACGTTAGCACTCGCCGAAATATCGAGAAACGTCTTGTAAGGGTTTTCTTGTTATATAAATATCTTCAGTATGTTTTTTTATATGTGAAAGAATAGTACAATTTACTTACCTACATTTCCACTGCGCAATAATTGTAACTAAAGGTCACTCATAAAGAGTAGATTTTTCAAAAGTTTAATCGATTTCGAGAAAGTTTTTACACTATTTAGTTACAGGAACGTTTAATTTGATTATTTAAACCATTATTTTAATAAAGTAATTTGAATCGTTAATTCGTCACATTATTTTTGGCTTTCAATATTTTTAAATAATTAAATGAAAGAATGTCATGAAATGGTAATGACAAATAATAAAAAGTAAAACAAATTTTAAGATAAGAGAGTAAAGATTAACGATAGTTACAATTTGTGATATCCAAATATAATCCAAACGAATGTGACTTTGGGTAATGAAAAATTGGAGTCTGTGGAATCGACAGTACTTTTAGGTATTACCGTAGATTCGAAATTATAATGAGGTCCACATATTGAGAAAATAAGTAAAAGGCTTATGCAGCTAAGCAGATTCGACGCCTAACAGATGTCAATACAGCTAGGATTGTCTATTTTAGTTACTTCCTCAGTATAACGTGTTATGGGATTCTTCTTTGGGGTAGCACTGCGGACATAAATACTATTTTCATTTTACAAAAAAGGGTCATTAGAGCCATCTATCAACTAGATCCGCAGTCTTCTCTCAGAAAAAAGTTCAAAGAAATAAAGATTTATACTGACTTGATATTTATGAAAATTTAATTTACGGGCATAAAAATATTAGTCAATTTAATAAAAAATATGATGTACACAATATAAATACTAGGTTTAAAAATGATTTAGATTTACATAAGACGCGACTCCACAAGATAAGTAATTCTTTTATGGGTCAATGTATACGGTTTTATAGTAAACTGCCTATGATAAGAGCCTTATCTATAAATAAATTTAAAGCTATATTTAAATTTGTCATTAAAACCAAACTCCTTTCGATAGGCTATTATAAGGTCACTGATTATTTAAGCGCCAATGAAGCCTGGATTCGGAGCTCATACTATGTTTAGTATTGTATATGGACTTTGATTTTGTTTGTATTAAGTGTACCTAATTGTTGTAATTTTATATTTTAAAGATGACAAAAAGAATTTCTTTCGGGGTTTCTTCTCAGGATCGTCATCTTGGCCTTTTTCCGAAACCCTGGTAAATTTAAATTTATAATAACGATCATAAGAGTTTCTTGGAGAAACCTAAATGATAAATAAATATTTTGATTTGATTTTGATTTGATAAAAAAATCTAACTAAAAATATAACACTTATAATATATAAATATAATAATACACTTATAAAAATATAAGCCATAAATCAAAATTGATATAATATTTAGCATACCAATATTCACACACACACACTTAAAACGATTTTGTGAAGCCAAAATCTAAGCATATTCGTCATGCAAATGTATGTGACTTTGTATCGACATTCCTCTTTTTGACCGAAATAAAAACTTCGTCGCTCGACTTACAAGCAATTTCATTTAAAAGAATTTATGTAAATTTCATACATGAGGTCCGCTGATGAATAATGTTATTCATAACTTATAATTTTATAAAAATTATAAGTTATGTTATAAGTTATGAATGAAGTTATGAAGTTGCTGGACATCCCCCATTAATTTCTAATAAGACCGGTCAGAAGCAGATTTGATGCAACGTCGATGAGCGGGGCCCTTATTAGGTCGTCTGTTCACCTAGTGAGTGGATGAGTGGATGTCTCCTATGCTGTTTGCTGATACGCGGCCTCCACTCAAGAACCTTCCGGCCCCAGAGGCCCAAGGCTCTCCGTACTATGTCTTACGATGTATTATTTAAAAAAAAATCCATTTTAATTAAAAATAAGTGAACCGTGCAATTTAATAAACAAAGACTTAGGTGGACACCCTGTCGTAACGAATTCATTTTTTTTTTCATATTGTAATCCCTTGCCGACACTCCCACGCACACTAAGCGGATTGCCAGCTTATCGCCTTACAACTCTGTTCACCTATTTTTTTATAATAGAAAAAAAGTTATAAAAGCATAAAGATGCTATTACCGACAAAAAAAGAACAGATTTGATCCCTCAGGCTCTCCTAGTAAGTATTTCGAATTCCGTGACTCAAATAATTAAGCTCAAAGATGGGGGGGTCGTCGGTAAAATTATACATTGTTATTGCCGCTATAAATCTCATTTTCGGTGAACGCACCCGCCCGGAATAATAACTACACAGAGAAAATTTCATATCGCATCTCCTGACCAGTCTCTCATGTCATTCCGTAAAACCATACGAAATTCATTTCGCGTTGGCACATATATACACATACCTACATACTAGGTAACAACATAACATTATTTCTTAATCCGATTCTTTCCTTTTATAATATCTATATGCCTAACAATTGTGGACTTTCAATAGCGTGGACTAATGAAAAAGAATCAAAAGTAAGTCAGCTCGCTTTAATACGTTAAAGATAGGGGTTGAAAATGGTGGCGAGCTGTGTTGCTTTTATTAAAAAAAAAAAATACTGCATTATTGGTGGCTGTAGCATGATTTGATAAAAAAAAGTTTAAATGACCAATAACATGTTATTGCTCTTCCAAAATTAAAGAACCAAACACTAGACTATGTCATCCCTGCATCGATCGGTCTATCTCTTGCTTGGATCAGCAATAAATAACTATAAATAACTTCAAACAATTACGCCTAGGAAACAAGTTGTCCATACCCGTTTGGCTATGTGGAAATAGCTATGTGGAAAGAAAATGTAATAGTTGGTTATTCTGCTACTAAGTTCCCAAGCATCTTTTCTTAGTGTTTTATGCTCTTTAAACTAAATGTGTACTTGATAATCAAACACCATGAACGATTCGTCAGAGTTGTTGATCTTATCTATTTGAGAAATTCTCAGGCATTTGCAAAAGTCTAGATCGGTGTTTCACGATTCTGGTAATCCCAGGCATCTACGAATAGAGCGAGATAATTAAAGTTACATATATTTTACAAGATAACAAGTTTTGTGATGAAATAACATATATGATTTAATTTTATTTACTAGCCGTTTAAATGTGTAACTGCTTATATCCGAAAGTTGCTTCTATTTTTCGTGTTACATTCGTAGTGGGGGTTTATTAGTCGTTGCTACTAAATCAAGAAAATTTGCTGTCTTTAGCTCAACCTGTGTGAGACTGTATTATAACTTTTCAGGCGTATGTAACATTTAATATTTCATATATGGTTCATATAGTTCGGTATTTCATCTAATACTGTGACCACATTTTTAATATTTTTAAAATTGTTTTGTCTTTAATTCATATTAAAATTTTGGTTAAAACTGAGACCATTTTTATTTATTATCTTTATACTTGCTTAAAACTATTTGGAGCAGTAATTGTTTCGACTTTCAGGTTAGTTTTCGTCTGAGGCCTAATTTTAAACCTTAGCTCAGGTTAGGTTATGTACAAAATTATTATGCTGTTCAGATTAATTATTGTTTAAATTATATTTAGTTTAGTAAACATAAACCAAGTGTCTGGAACTGTTAAAATTTTAATAACGGGTTCTTTAATTACCTTCTTTAATTTCTTTAACGGGACCTAATTCTTAAAACATGTGTTGAAAACTTACGACATGGCATATTGATTCCATACTTAGGCAGAATGATATTCTTTTAAATAATATGTGACAAACGGCACCAGGGGCTATTTCCACGGCAGTGTCATGATATTGCAGAATTGTAAGATAGCTGTCGATTTCTTAATAAGAAAGAAATGTAATATATTTTCGAAATTGTAAAAATGTAAATATTATTAATGTAGAACATAAATGAAGCAAGAATACCTCACAAGATTCCTTTTATTTTATTGAAAACACTCGATGATGAGTTTTGTCTGATGGTCTGATATTGTTTTCAGGGCAACGGCGGTTGTCGTTCAGCGGTCGGTGCAGGCGCGGGCGCGGTGACGGTCGCGGGCGCGGGCGCGTGCGCGGCGCGCATGGCGAGCGCGGGCGCGCAGTTCCGCGGCGGCGCGCAGCAGTGGCCTACTGCCTATGCGCAGCCTTGCCGCTACCCGCCGCCCCAGCCCCAGCCCTACGCTGCGGCCCCCAGCCCCTACACGCCCCACCAGGTAAATCATCACTAACCAATTATTTGTGCCTTTTAAGAATAGGAATCAATATTATAAGCTTTATTAATAAAACCTCGTGAAAGCCGAAAAAGACAAACTGAGTAACTGAGTTGGCACGCCGCCGGATCCGCGGCCCTTATCAGATCGTCTTGTGGGTAGACGTCCTGCGCTGCGCTTGCCGGTCTGTGGCCTCCACTCGAAAACCTCCGTACTATGTGTCCTGCATACTAACACTTCAAGTTATTAATCTGCCGGATTGTGTCGATATCTTTAATTCGTTTACGGATCTCTTCATTACTAATTCGATCTCGCAGTGTAACCCCCGAGCATAGCCCTCTCCATAGCTCGTTGAGCAACGTTGAGCCCCTAGTTGGAGACCACGTTTCAACGCCATACTCGTATGCATGACCGGCAACACCAACAGGTGACCAACAGCGCCATAGGCATAGGTTACCGACAGGTGACCACCATGTGGGATATCGATTCGGCAATCATCGTTCCGATAGTCGTCTCGGTGAACGGTCTTATAGCGAAGAGTCTCGAACACCTCAAAAGGCTCTAACTATATGTTTGGATCAAGGGATAGATACGGAGGTTCCTCACTCTGCCGCCTGTACCGGTAGCTTGGGGCTTCGCATGCCTTAAATAACATAATTTCGCTGTATGAAAAAAAATCACAAACCGAATTAAATACCATATTTTAATACAGTTATTTTAAGTTATTCTTATCTGTAAGATAATCTCAAAATTAATTACTCTTGACTATATATTATAATTATTCAATTTAGTCTCAAACTCCTCAGTTGTAAGCTCAGGTGGGCATTGAAACTGTGTTCTAAAGCAAATTCTAAATGAAATCATTTCTTCAACTGAGTCGCAACACAGGACGGAGACGAAGTACGTGGATCTTATTTTCTCTTCTGTTTTCAATTAGTCCCTTGATTACACTTGTAAGTTAGAACAAAGTAAGAGCTCTACAAACAAACTCCAATCTTCCACGCGGTCCTTTGCATGGAGTAATGAGATCTGTTTACGATCGGATTTACGACCGCGGTCAGAAAGCGTCTGCCATTTTCTTACACTTCCTTAAACATCGTCCCATCGCTCATGTATGTTCACTGTCTTCACAAAGGCTTACTTTGATTACATATCTTATCAAACTGTTACTAAGTGTCTACACTGAAAACTTTTACCAATTCTCATTTAATTCTCATAGTAAAAGTGTATTTCAATTGAGATTTATCTACTCTACTCGTATAGTAATAGTAAAACTACACTTATTTTCGATAATAATATAATATGGTCTATTGAAACACATTTTTTATAATATTTTGATTTTTTGACACTAAAACATGCATTCCTTTTTGATACCCTAACCTAAAAACCGCTCGCTCTTTCTATTAGTGAAAAAAAAAAACCGTATCAAATTCCGTTGGTTAAAACGGTTATTAAAAAATAATTAAAATAATTTAGTTGCAATAAATCACCTTAAAGCCCGGTGTACACGGGTAGAGTAAACGGTATAGTAGCATGGTAGTGTACTAATTTTCTTACTAACTATACTAATTTAAACAGTATTGGTAGAGTAGAGTATGAGTAGAGTACTAAAATATGGAAGAGTAGAAGTAGCTACCATCGCGGGCAAGGTACTCTACTACTTCCCTTCCCCCACCCCTGGTTTCTTACAATTTTTCGATGAGTGTTCATAGTGTTCGATCAGTGTGACGTACCAGTTTCTATAAAAGGCTGATGATTCTCGTGTAAACAGTTACTCTACTAAAACTGGTAGAGTACTTGGAACGGGTAGAATAGTACGCTAGTTGATTCTACCGTTTACTCTACCCGTGTACACTAGGCATTATCGCTAGGACAAAATAAGTATAACGAAATTTACTTAATATTTACCTATATTAATACTTAATACTTAGCTACAACTTCTTTCAAGTAAGAAAAATAAATGGTATTTGTTTATAAAAACGAAAGACTATAAGTGATTAGATGAAGTTAATTAGTTATGACCAATGACCAAGGCAACCGCCTGCAATAAGCTGCTGGCAACATTGCCAGACCACAACATTGGCTGGCTACAGCTCAGAGCTGGATAATTAACCGGCAAGTTGGCGCGTCAACACCACTCCATCAATTTCTACATGCCGGCTCTACTTTTGCTCGTTATGCATATTACTTAAACAATGTAACATGATTTATGATTTCTTGCAGTATTGGAAGCGGATCGTGATTTGCATAAAATTGTTTTAATGCATAAGTTTATATGCTAAAATAACGACCATTTATTATTTTCGTACGACAAAAATCAAGTCTCAGAATACAAAACAAGCCAGAAGCCCATATAGTCATACTTTCTCGCTATATATTGAGTCAAAAGATAAGATTTATCGTAAACGCATAACAATTTATGATAGATATAATAGAAAGAAAGGACATATTGTAGTTCAAAACCAAGCCATTGTTTTTTTTTTAACACACTTAATTTCAGTAATTTCCTGTGTCAGATTTTTTAAATCATACACTTTCTTATACTTTCAAACTTAAATATCTCTGAAAACTATAATTTAACTATAACTAGTAAAATCTATAATTTCTTCTTACCATATAGTACAAAATAAGATACAATTGCAACCGTTAGGCTGGTTTTAGAGCTCGCCTGACGGTCGGTGCGTACGGTCGGTCAAAATATTATTTAATAAAATTTAGTTAGGTTAGGTGTTTTGAAAATATTACAAGTACATTTTCATTATTAAAATCTTCGAACAGATATTATTATGATAGATATTATTATTATTTATCTTTATATTATAATGATATGCATAAGCTTTATTATTATTTTAATAATAATAATATTAGTACGGAAACATGGGTTACTTGAGGAATATATTCATATTGGCAAATGTGTAGGTACTTCATGTAACGCGCGCCTTGTCCACAAACTAAGTGACTACCTACTAACGAGTGAAATTACCCTAAACAAGAGTTGCTTATGCGAGATGAAGATTCCTGTTTTATATGATTATATGCTATATGTATATGCTACAAATCTTGTATCTGGATATTAAGTCTGCATCTTACTAAACTATATTTGCTAAACAACGAATTTTCACTTCGCCATAAGTCGTTTATTCCCTATTTGGGCCACTAACCGTGTTTTAATTATACTATAGGTACAAAGTTAAGTTAGATAACAACACTTACACAAACCAGATGTCGCACAGAGTGTGTTCACATTGCACCTCCATCCCCCCCCCCCCCACACACACAAGAATCTCGTAAAAGGAATTTCTTCGCGCCCTTATCGCTTTTTGAAATAAAATGTAGCGCCCTGCTTCGCGTCGTACGTGTTTTATTACGACGCTTCTCCTTCGGGATTTATCTCATGGTCGCCCGTTCCGTTCCGATCCTAAACGCTTTTTTTTAAACAAATATCCAACTAAATAAAAAAAAATCTTTAGCAGTGTGTACCTACTAAATTGACTTCCCAGTTTAACTTAGAAATAGTAATTTTCGTGCAATGATTTCGTCCTGTCGTGGGTTTCTAAAATTTAGATTTAGATTTGGTACACCATGGATATAGGGTTTTGTAAACACTAACTAGGTTGTCTGGAAGATATCGCTTTTAGCGATAAGACCGCCCATTGTACAATGTCATATTTTGTATTTTTTTTTATTGTGTTACTCTGTGTACAATAAAGTATATCTATCTATCTATCTATCTATCTATCTATTTTTATGTCAGGATTTTGTACACTAACTTTAAGGTCAGCAGACAGGCTGTCCAAAACACTGCGAAACGCAGTGTGCGAAAGCTACATTATCAGCGAGTAACATAGGCTTTATTTTATGAAGTTATAGCGGACGAAGTCGCGTGCAACATCTAAAAATATATATATAAAAAAGTCGTGAAAAAGGTATCTCAATAAAAACTAATGGTTTTTTAAATTTCCTTGACCCCATGTACAATTATTATTTTCGTCTACCGAATTGTTGTTTATTATTAATGGTCACATTATTATCAGCAGTTACTATTGCTATGTATAAAACATGGAGGACAGTCATTGTTTAAATTCAATAACAGGACGATACCGCAGCGGCAAGTACATTATAAACCTTAAAATTACTAACACAAGACTCATATTTTATTAATGACTCACATATCTGCTTTGTTAAAGCTATCAATTTTGAATGCTTGTTTTACTTTTTTCGTCGGCTCGTTCATGTTTACTGAAGCGCTCGTTCGCTTTTTAAATGTTTGTTTCCACTCTCTTCGTGGCTTTAAATCTTAAATCGCTTCATTTAGTTAGACGAATATAAAATTCAGCTTGCAATGTACAGTCGGGGGTACGTCAGTTTTCAAAATCAATCGTAGACTCTTCAATCTTAGTACTCTTGTTATATAATTATATCCTACTAAGAAATATTCATTATTCGTTCTTTTAATGTTAAAGTCGACAGACAGGCTCACGGTCCACTTGATGGTAGGTGGCTACTGTCGCCTATAACACAAGCAATGCAATTGCGCTGCAGACCATAGAAGGATTAAGTATAAGGCATAAGGAAGGGATGGGCTCTGGCATCGCTTACTCACTTACCGAAAAACAACAGCACATATGCTGTTATTACACGATGGTATTCTGTAAGGGGGTGGTTACTGCCGCCAGCCGGGCTTGCCCAAGTGACTGCGAAACACAGTGTGCCCTGCCACTACTTATAAATTTAGTCTTATTGAGTTAGACGTTTAGTTCAACTTACAATGTACTTTAAAGTTTTGAATTTACATATTTTTTTATTAACAACATCGAACGACATTGAATAATATGGATTTTGTCGAAAAAAATCTTTCGAATGTCACGCGTCGTCACAGGAGTTCGGTGTTGGTTCGACACATGAATCAAAATGGCGACGTCCTACCCCACTTGATTAATGAGGAGAATATGTCAGCTGTCAGGGCTGTCACAACTCCGCAGCTTGTTAAATTCGTCGCGCCCCTTCTTAAACGTGGCAACCCTAAATGGAGGTTACTTTTTTGGTTAGAGAGGACCACCGTTTTTTTTTTTGCCAACGGCGACATATCTGTAATTCACTAGCACATTATGTCTAAAACGGCTCAAAGTTCCCTAATCCGTTGTTATAGCGACCCACGAAGGCAGCTTTTTCTTAAAAAGATAAATATTATTTACGGACTCGGTACAAGGCTAGAGTTGAAGAGCTTTACAAGGTTTTTCATATCCGGCCCATCGTTTCTTTCCCGGCGACCATTAGATTCATCTAGGCCTCACCCACTTAACCCTCTTGGCTCATTTTCGCCGCGCACGATGTACACTCAAAGATTATACTGATATATTTAAATGTATGCGCTACGGAGAAAAAATTTTGTAGATGAAATTGCCACATTTATTTCGGGAGGTTTCGGCTTGGGCTGTATATGTTTAGGAGATCCTTTTTCAATGTCGAGTCGGGTATAACACGGGAGTGAAGAACGCTTTGTATTTCCCTTTTTTATTCATGACCAAAGTCAATAAAATGTGCGTGATGATTGTATAATTTTATTTTTCTCATATTTTTAAGAATAACACCAAATAGAATATATCCTTAATCCTATATTGTAGCTGGCAGCGCACTTACGGCACCTGTGGCGTTGCTAGTGTTATAGGCGACGGTAGCCACCTACCATCAAGTGGACTTTTTATTATTACGTAATAAAAGAAGTTTATTGCGAGGCCCCAATATCTTGTTATGCACATCCCACTTCCTACTAACATTATAAATGCGAAAGTTTGTGATGATGCATGTTTGTAACTCTATCACGCGAAAAGGCTCAACGGATTTGGATGAAATTTGGCATACGTATAGCTTTTAACGTTGATTAACATATAGGATACTTTTTATCCTGGAAAAAGGAGTGGAACTCATTGCCTGCGTCTGTGTTTCCTCTAAACGACAACCTCGTGGTCTTCAAAACTAGGGTTAATGGGCATTTACTAGGTAAGCGTGGTCAACCTTTAGCATCTGTACCTCACATCAGGTGAGATTGTGGTCAAGCGCTGCCTATTTAATAAATAAATAAAAACACTATTCTAACAGCATTCGCGGCTCACCATGTCAAAAAGGATTAGTTTTCGTTAGTCTAATTATACTTTTTTAAGATAAAGGTCAGCCCGGTAGGCTGTCTATATATATTCGATGGCAAGTAATAGATTGCTGCCATTCTACCGTTGCAAAAACAAGTGCAGTCTAGTCTCTGGAAGGATAAAGATAAGCATGGGAAAATGTAGGCCCTGACATCCCTTATTCACGCATCAAAACACAACACATGTGCCGTTATTTTACGGGTCTTTTGGAGTGGTTACTACCGCCACATGGACCGCGCAATTTATGACATACATAGTTATGTTATGTTCCTTACAAAATATTTGTCTTAGAGCTTTTTCTTGATGATAGTTTATATCTTTATGTACTGTTTATGTATATAAAATTTCACATATTATCTAAAATTGATAAGATATTATCTAAAATATGATGGAAGTCAGTTTTTTTTATAGAGCGCGCCCGCGATACATTTCTCTTAACCCATAACTCACGAATGTCTGTTGACATAGGTAACAGATAGTTTATTTTAGTACTTATAATGCATGAACGTCTCGCATGCATGAGCCACCCTCGCAAGGCGCGGGGTGAAAGTATAAATAAACAAGACTTGCTGATATCTGTCATCCAAAGAATTAGATTTATTTCGGCTCTAACGGAAGGTGAAGGACCCCAGGCCCCTCGTGAATGACGGCCAAGAAAACATGCCCATACCAATATTTGAAGAGAATATTTCATGGCCATATTACCTCTCTTTACACCCTTTGGCCACGCATTACTATAATCGAATTTAACGCCTCGCTATTTTATTATGAACTCTTTTCCTATATTTGGATGGTCACAGTGAAATTCACGTAGGTGTATAAGTGTGTACATTGAACATAACACAATTTCGTCCCTAAACTTGTTCGATATTGTGAACTACGGGTCGGGTCCGCTCGCGCAGAAAAAAGACGCTTTTTCTCGTCGCGGGACGAATAATTTTTTTTGTTGAATTATGTTAATGGAGGAGTGACGCGAGCAGGACCCGGCCAGCTACCGATAATTTAAATTCGTCCGTGTAAATGGTGAACATTTTTTTTAGAACTTCTTGACCCCAATTCATTTACAAGAAATTGAAGTACTTCACGATATTCTCAAAAATTTGTATAGTTTATTTAGAATTATCGCTGTGTTGTAATGTCAAATCTACACGACGAAACCGCGAGAAAAAAATGTTCCCTCCATATTATACTCATTTTATTATTTTTGAGGATTTATTTTTAACGAACATCAATACTGTAGCACTGTTATCATGCGAACCAACACATCACACAGTATCAAAATTAATACGTTGATTTACAATTTACAGTTTAAAACAAAGTTCTTACCACACAATCATCAAAGGCATTTATTTCAGCTTCAGACTGTTTCACAGTAAATCGGCAGTAGATATTAATATCATACCGTAATATAATATAATGGAAAACCGATAGTATGTCTTTGTCTATACACAAATTATGAAAAAAGTCGTTGTCCGCCTTTGCCTGTTTCTCCACTAATTTCTACTATACCACCAAATGGATTTTGGTACGGTTTTCAGCAATGGAAAGAGCTACAAACATCCATGCGAAGCCGGGGGCGGGTCGCTAGTAACGAATTAATAAAGACTACATGAGATAACTATCAGTATTTTTATTTTAGTACTTGAACTGTGGCGTCGTCATGACCTTTTTAGTCATGACGTAAAAAAAATTGTAAGTTTGTAATTCTTCTAATTCTGTAATTCGACCGCAGCTCCATCTACCCATTCCAATTGTGAATCTAGACAATCCAAGGATCCGATCAAACATAAGAAATTTAATAAAGTAACATCCATAATGTACAAATACGGTCTTGGTTGTACCGCTTTCATGCTAATTCTGTAGTATTATAGTATTCTGTGCATTTATGAGGTTAACTCGATCCGAAATCTAAGTATTTAGAGTAAAATAGCTAACTATACTCAACTCAATCGAAAATGACATCAAGCCACCAATCAAATACTCGGAGATAACTTAAGTAATACAATCTTAGAAATCCTGTGCAGACAAAGGTCACCTAAATAGCGTGATGGCAACAATTATTAACAATCAGCGGAAAGAAAGACTGAATACGATGGGTAATTAATTTAGCTCGTCCATTAGAAACGTAGTCCCGAATTCTCTCCCCCAATTACCTTGTATCAATCAAATTAATTTCACCGTTTATATTGCTACTAGGTGAATCTTTTTAACAACGTTTTCGGCTCCTAAAATCTTTACGACTATACTAAACATTTTGATATTAACCGAACCATAAAAATTAGTTGAAAACTTTTCAAACATAACTACTAATACTTACTTTTGCCTGTTATTACTTTTATTACTTTTGTTTTTACTTGTTATTTTATTTTAAATTTTATACTTGGTTTAAGTAGATTGATAGTCGTTTTATTGATTATTGAAATTTTTGATTTCAATAATTCAGTGTTGGTTTTTTCTTATAAGTAGGTACACATGTTTATAATTAACTAGTGGCCCCGGCCCGGCCTCGCCCGGGTTCAAAATAGAAACTATCCTATCTTTGGAACGGGCTAGAGTACAATGACAAATTGCCCGTCGACAAAGGAATAAGGTTTATTGGGCGACGTTATTTTTTAAGTTGGACGAAATTACACATAGTTACGAAGTTTTATCAAAATCGGCTTTATCAAAATCAGTAGTTTAGGAGTTCATCGGCGACAAACATGTGACACGAAATTATATAGAAAAGACGAATATATAATAGAGAGAGATATGTCAAATTTCGTTTTTAGGTTGACTTTTTTCATTGGTAACGTCCACTTACACGTCACAGCTTGACACAAACATATCAAACCGCATCGGTGTTTGGGAATGTCGGGGGTTAGTTTATAATTTTTATTTATAGCTTTTTTAAACTAAAGATTCGAGTCAAATCGTGGCAAATGTCTATGTTGTTAATGTTATGTTTATGTTTGAATATTCATTGGAAAAACGAAATTGTATCTAAATATCTAAAGTAAAATGTGTACGATTCATGAACGAATCAACGATGAAACAAATGGAGCGCTCGATTTAAATAGATTGAAGGGATTTATGTTTAATTTTGAAAGCTTCGGCTTCAATTGCGATAGGATTCTCAATTCGGCCAGTGTGTGAAAATGTAAAATTCAAAGCGGATTTTCTTTATCAAATTTTCATTATTAAAAGCGGTCGTGTTGCTCGCCCGTCTCACTTCCTTAATTAAATTGAAACTGTGTGTAGTAAGTAGACTATAAATGTGATGTATGCGCTTGGTAAAATTTAGCTTAGTTGAATATACCATCAGCCATGTGATGTTAGTTCCGACACGCACGCGCTGCGCTATCGAGCCGGGACCAACTGTTGAGTGCTCCTGTCTTACTGACTCCCCCCTCCACTGTGCACGCCACTCTTCCGAGTTGCCTCACCCCCTGGGAGGCCCTCCTACGCGCGTGACGTCATCGGGCGACGTGTCTCTCTCTCTCTCTCTCTCTATCTCTCTCTGCTCCTCAACGTTTGAATATCCCATTGCAAATCCAACCAAGATCACTTTACAGTCTTGTAATTTTTACTGTTTGAAATATTTATTTATTTATCACAAAATCCACCGCTCTCAACATAAGATTTACAGACAAAAACAAAAACATACCTTACAGCCAATTACGGATTTTACATTAGTACAATGAGAAGAATTAAAAAATAGTAACGTAAACATAACCAATGTAATCGCTAGCCTGCAAGAATATTGCCAATGCTATTCCTGAATGAAAGCAACGACAAACGGAACAAGTCTGCTGAGGAAAATTTATCATTGTACGACGTCTGAAGACGGCGCAAGACTGAATTTTGAGCATAATTACTATGGACGAACCTACAATTGAAAAGTCTCGAGCGCCTCATTCCGACCGCTGGAGCCCATTTAATGTAGTCAACCATGCCATTGCAGATTTTATACAAGAACATCATATCAAGGAGAGTACTCTATCCTCAAGCGACATTACCCGGTACATGCTACAGGCATCCCTATAGTCCGACCGAATATGGGCGAAAGCTGCGGTAGCACATTTGTTTGAGAAACTTTCGCAGTATTTTCTCTATGCCATGTATATGCGAAACATACAGAGTATTCCATATGCTACTACAATACTCAAGGTGACTTCTAACGTATGTGCAGTAGAGAACCCTCACACAGTGTATGTCTGTGAAGGGTCTAATCACTCGCATAATGAAGCCAAGGTTGATAAAGGCTTTGGATGTTATCTTTTCAATATGCTCTGTAAACGTTAATTTAGAATCCAGTAGAATACCTAAATCGCTGACCCGTTTTGTTTTTTGGATAACTGAACTGTTGATACTGTAATTAAATTTTATAGGTTTTTAGTTTCCGACTGAAAGTTATGAAGGAGCATTTATTGACATTGACAACATTAATTTCTGTTTTCATTATAGTACACACTCAATCTATCCAAATCATCCTGTATGACGCGACAATCACGAATGTTCCTTATTTTTGAAAAATTTTATGTCATCCGCATAAAATTTTATAGGAATTTAGCATATCGCAAACACAGCGAAATATCGTACAAATAACAGTAATGGCCCAAGTATAGATCCCTGAGGCACTCCTGATGGAATTTTGAAATAATTTGAACGATACCCACCTATTTACAATATTAAACTATCTATACTATAAAAGTACACCTAGGTATTAGTATAAACTTTGTGCGCACTGAGAGTAAAAGGAGATCAATCATTTTGTATGGAGATCAGGCCATCAGTTTATTTACTTTTAAACGGTTAAAACTTGTAACATTAGCTAAAAAGAAATTATTGACTACGTTATTGCAATTGTTTGAACAAACACTTCTTTCCTTTTCCTTTTTCCTTTCAGTACAAAAGTTTAAAAGAATAATAAATAAAATTGTTAAAATAGTGTCAGACTAACGAGAACATAGTTGAAAACTATCGCAATGCTTACTGTTAAGTCAATGCCATTTTGTTCTTTAAATTTTTACATTGAAAGAGCGTGTTACCTACGCTCGATTGCACTCTACTTTAAATGGTATAAATCTTTTCTGCTTTCCCGTGCTACTGAATCAAAGTTTGCTTTTTAAGTAGGTATTTCACGAATTCTACCGTAAAATGCATTGCTCTAAAAAGCGATAGGAAAGAATCCCAGCACAGAAATCTGCATACTTTTAAGTACAGTGACGTATATAATATAATTATTATGTATTACAATATGGAAATATATTTTTTATATACAAAATAAATGCAATAATTCCAAAACAAAATATATATTATTTACCCGCATCACTGATTAGAAAATAATTTAATCTTCTTTTTGTATTTTTGTTTGTAATGAATAAACTCAATAAATACTTGAACGATTTTAAAAATTCATTCACCTATTAGAAAGCTACATTATCAGCAAGTAACGTAGGCTCAACATATAGTTCAGTTCAATGCGTAGGCTATATATTTTATAGTTACGCGAACTAAGGCTGTAGTGTGTGGGAATCATAACAGTATGCTTCCGTATGTTAATGTTCACAAAACTCGAAAAGTAGCCACAGCGTAGCATGGCGGGTTTCAGCTAGTAGTAAAAAATTAACATATAAAAATAATAACAAATTACACCTCTTTTATTCCAAGAAGAAATACAGTAAATGAGAAATAGAAATTACGTAGTATCGGCGACATGTGATATAACATAGATTCGAAAACTCTGTGATAATCTATTAGATAATTTTACTATCGTAAGACAATAGTTCTTACGATAGTAGCGTAACGTTACGTAGTAACGTAAATATAACGTACTAAATACTTAGTGAGATATTACTTTATATTTGTAAGTTGTAAGTGAGAGTGAAATTTCTTGGAACATAAGAAAACTTGGTTGACTTAATTTTACTAATAACATATTATAAAATATATGTATAATTTATCAATACATCTTACGGTTTTTCTACGTTTCGTATCGTGGCAAAATAGGAGTCAGTAATGATCCATGTCCTTTTACTTCCTATCAATTTAACGCCTAAAAAATATGAGGGGAAATTACGTAGCGCAAGTTTCCTAAGTCTCGAAGTTCGAACGTGTTTTCGACGTGATGATTACTTGTCAAGAACTGTCACCTCACTCGTCTAGAACGCCTCCACACCCTCCCTGCCCCTCTGACACCTGTCGAAGTTTAGCCAGACTGATTGAGACCTCATTTTACTTGCGAATATCTCACACTTCCTTGCTCCACGCATCGCAGGTGGCTTCTTTTTCCTCCATACTCGAGCACGGTATAAATAAAACATCATGAAACCTTGCATACACGTTGTCAATGATACAGGAAAGGACATAGGGTACCTTTAATCCAGACCTTTATTTTATTTAGACACAAAGTTCACGATGTTTATTATACTAGTTGGCGGTGTTCATTAACGTAAAACGTAAACTCTACTTAGCTTAGTTACTTGGTGTATATTATTAGCTCCTATTTCCCATTCTGTTATCATAAATTACTTTCATACAGTTTTCAATGTATAAATCTTGTATCAATATAAATTATCAATGTAGAAATCATGTAAAACTCTTAAATCAATCCGCTACTAACAAAGTAGTTAAATGAAACGTCCCCTTGTATTGTGATATGGGTACATTTAATTTCCTCGCATCTATAAACTTTTGCAACTATAACTCACGATTACATAGCGGAATTTTCACCAACTAAACTAACAGGGAAAACTTGAGTTCGCCGATCCCGCGACACAGGCCTGACTCACTTAATTACCCATCCGAAACTCCGAGTAGATGATAAAGTTAAATTGAGTAAATTGCACAGGTGGCCGTCGTAATGTGAACTTGTTGCGAACCGCGCAGTAATTGTTACCAACAATCGTACATTTTGCCATTTAACGCCCACCTATCATTACGGTTATGAAAGACTCGTGAAAAAAATAGTATCGTAATTATAACAAGATATACCTATATAACAATTAGCTTTATCTATATAATAACAACAAGCTATCTATATATTGTCTAGTGGTATATTTTATTTATTTGTAATATTATGGACTTGGACGAGCGTCCGTGAAGCCAACAATGAGGTCCCCAGGGGAAGATCAGCGCTGTATACATGTGGCTTGTAGCACACACAGCATATGCTGAGTTGGGTGCCTATTTGGGTCGAGACGCTGGTTCATGCACTGGCAAGTATGGTACTATTGCCAATACGATAAGATTGTTTTCATTAAACTTGTATTGCATGTGCTATCTGTGTTTCGAACTCAATAAAATTTCTTTTCTTTCTTTCTTTCTATATAATTTAGCTATAAGCTATAATGTAGCTTGTTATAACAATATTATATATTTAGAAATTGTAAACTTTCTATTGAGATTAATCTCGTGTTTGGACACGCTATATCTGCTGTAAGCTGCAGCCGAAATACCGCCGAAGTAGCAATATACCAAATTTCAAATCAATCGAACCTGGAAAGTTAGTGAGGAATAGGAAATAAGCTGATGATTTTCAAACGCCTGAACAGATCTTCATAAATTATAGCTTAGAACTATCTCGATCAAAATCGAAAAAAGCCGGATCAAAATCGGCCCATCTGCTAACATGCCAACATGCTAACAAACAGACACAAAGACGCACAGGGTAAACTTATAACATTCCTCTTTTGCGTCTGCCGTCGGGGGTTAAACAGTGGTATAAGTATAACTCAACTTTATAAAAAAAATATTTTGGAATGGTAATGTGCTATAATATTCTTTCAGTGATTCGGGCATTCCCATATATCATTGTTTACTTACAGAAATATTGATTAAATTATTTTCATTTTAATAACATTGAATTCATGAATATTATTTAAAAATATTTTTGGCAACTCAAAGTTCGAAATTAATAAACAAGACTGCATTGACACACAACCATCGTCCAACAAATATTGGCCATGTGGCAGAATATTAACCCCAAAAGATGTTTAAAAATCTTGTAAGTCCTCCGTCGACCAATTTCTACGCCCATGCACGTAACTGCAGCGAAGTCACTAACATCTCGATTAACACAAAATTGCCGTAATTTACTTCAATTGGTAGACTCATGCGACCGGCTAAAGACATTAATTGGATTATGTGCTACGTACCTATCGAATATCTTCTGCGAATTTTTTTTTTATATTTTCTCTTGTGAAACTAGTCGCTTGTTTTTCTAAAAGAGAATTGTAATGCTAAATATTCTTCTTTATATTAACGTGCCGCTTACCTAGCTTACGAAGGTTGACCTTAGAAGCTGCTGCACGAAAGAGGGAGCGAGTGCTTAAACCAAACCACTCTCTTAAAAATTTTAACCAGGGTGTCCTTCTCCTCCCTCTGCTCCGCTTTCCCCTGCATCACTAGTTGAAAAATACGGTATCTTTCGCCCCTCATCAAGTGCCTGAAATACTGCAGCTTCATCTCCTGTATCGTTCTTAGCACTTCCATTCCCTTTCTCATTCGACGTTATTCAGTGCTAAATATACCCCTAGGTTAATGTAACAATAAGTATGCTTCGTCATTCAAATTGTTTACCCTTAATTAATTTCTCATGTTAGTTTGTTTTTCTTTATGAGAATAAATTAGTTCTAAAATTAAACCTAACGTCGAATATATAATCTATTTTCATTCTAAATGAATTGCTACTTGTAGAAGGTAATATGAATTTTCTTCATAAATTGAATAACAACGAAATTTTGTTAAGAACAGTCTACTGTGTTGAATGTAATAAGAGCCTGTAATAAGAGCAATAAATTAAAATATAAACCCTTTAACGAATCAGTAATTAATTCCAAATGGTTTCAATTAATTAAAATGAAAAACAAATTTACTGTTATTTTCTAACAAAATTAATCGAGTTAGCAATGTACTACTACAGACATAATCGGTCTTACCACAAAAACGTTAAACACACTTTAAACAGGCGTTGAACGCTTGTTTAAATAAAACTTTACTACAAAACAGTATCTAGGCATTATTTAGGGTTAGACAATGCTTAAGCATTGTTTAAATTTAGACACCGCCAGACGCTAGTTTAACGAGTTATAGCGTCTTCTCTTCCTTGGATGTGTTCTGTCAAATTTGTAATCGTTTTGCGTAATATTAAAGATTTCTTTTGATTTTCGAAATGACTATGGATATTTTAAATTTAATTCCATAATATCAACGACATGTTTAAAAACGAAACGCTATGAACTAAAAATTTATGAAAATATGAATATTAAATTAACAAATTCAACTTGACATTTACAATTACGCCAGTGTCAGTTACGTTCCGTTATGCGCAATGTTTTTTGGTATAACAAAATTTTATAAATAATCTAACGTATTTGTTGTAATTTATGCCTTATTCCAATCTTATAATTTGCTTATATCATTAATATAGTTCGTAATATGTTTATACGCCTATCAGATCTGCGTAAAATAAAAACGACACGAATGAATGAATGAATGTTTGCTAGTTCTCGTACTTTAACACTGGCTTACAAAAACAAGCGCTAAATAAGGTTTTGTGGTAGGGACATTTTAAACGCTCGCTAAACGATGTTTAAATAGTTTGACATTGTCTAAGTAAACACGTGATTAAACAGTGTTTATTTATTTTTTTGTAGTAAGACCGATAGTGTACAGTCGGAGTACTTGACATTGACATTTACGATCGTTCTCGCCCCATTACTCTGTACCAAGACATCTAACGACTTATAACCGACATTTTAGCGATCAATTCTTTCAAACATATATGTTTTTGTTACTAGCTTATTTACTATTGATGTACACTGAACCACGTAAATTGACTATTTTCAGAAAATTTATATGTCTTTGTTTAGTTGTATTAGTTGATGTTTGATTTGTGTGGTTAGAAGCTTTTTTAATTAACAAAAAATATAATAATTGCACGTATTCCATTTCCGCCTATAATCCTACTGTAGTCGACAGCGCACTTGCAGCACCTGTGGCGTTGCTTTTGTTATAGGCGACGGTAACCACCTACTATCAAGTGGACCATCAGCCTGTATCAACCGGCCTTAACATAAAAAAAAAAAACGTATAATGAATATTAGTCAGTAATAATACTTTAAGGCGTTTCCCCGACCGAATGACCTTGAGCGTTTCGCTTCCTCACTCTCGTAAGGTGTAGCTAGCGACATACTGCCTCCCGCTACACCTTACGGGCGCGTGAGGGGAAAGGCTGGCCGAAATTTGATAAAAAATATGAAAAAAATATCAAAAAACGGTTAATTGATACATTTTTTTCGGCCAATTTATAGTTTTTATTCTTGTCTATCGATTGGTGAAAGCCATAAATTTTAATAACGTATACTTATGAAGGAGATGCATGTAATCTATTATTTCAGGCGAATTTTCAAAGCCAGATATCGTTATTATAAATTCCAATAAACACAAATTTTAAACGAGGAATTTTAAGATGAAACTGCAAAGATTATTTTTTAATTATTTTTATATGTTATAAAGCCGCTAAAAAGCAGGAAAATATCATTTATTTTCAAGTTTTGGTGTGGGACCGCTCTTAATATACTAAACAGTAAGTATTCCCACGTACTATATAAACTGCAATTACGCTATCCCTTGTAATTGTATAAGCTACGTCGGCTCATATGAGACCGGTCCAAACCTGAGATTAAACTTTACTTGCACTGCTGCCAAACGAGCACATTGTATAAAGTATATCGTTTCCACATATATACATATTGGATGTTGGGATTAGACGGCGCATATAAACGGAAGTATTCAGTATTAATAAACAATTAAAATGAATTCAAACTTAAAACCATCTATTGAGACACAGATGTGGTGCTGGACATCGATGGGTTCTGGCGACACAGTAGTGTTGCAATTTTTAATCTTATTATGTATTATGTAGGTATTAATAAATAGATAATCTCATAACTATCTCGACTTCGCCCGCGTAATTTTATAAAATATAGCTTTCTATATAGGAGAAAATTTTTTTAAATTGATCCAGTAGTATTCATTACAAACAAAAATACAAATTTTTTCTCTTTATATAATCTATATAAATAAAATCAGAGTGTCTGTCTGTGATTTGCGAAAAACTGCCTCAAACTAAGCTTAGAGAATCATTCGCATGCTGTTAAAACGTAAATAACTTTTTTTAGAATTTTTGTCTGTCTGTCTGTCTGTCTGTCTGTCTGTCTGTCTGTCTGTCTGTCTGTCTGTTCAGGGTAATCTCAGAAACGGCTGAAGCGATTTCGATGAAACTTTGCAGACATGAAGAGGGGGTCGTCAGGAGTAACATAGGCTACTTTTGTTTATGTAAATTGCGGTACATACACCAAAATAACATTTTTTAGAATTTTTGTCTGTCTGTCTGTTTGTTCCGGCTAATCTCTGAAATAGCTAGACCGATTTTGACGGGATTTTTATTGGCAGGTAGCTGATGTAATAAGGAGTAACTTAGGCTACGTTTATTTTAGAAAAAATACACCCCGGACGAAGCCGGGAGCGGGCCGCTATAAACAATAAAAAACGGGATCTATGCAATATATTCGAGTTTTTCAAACGCGATATTTTTTCTACTTAACTTATGAAACTTATGCGATAACTTTGAAAAAAAGTTACTAACCCTGTGACAATAAAAAAAAAAGATTTTTTTCGTTCATAACAATTGCATTTGTTGTTAACAACTGAAACGAAGGTTCATGCAATACGATGAGTTCTCCTTGCGGCATATCTTTTCTTTGGCTGAGTCGCTCATTATGTATTATTAATAGGAACGGATTTTTTTTCGCTAACATTCTAGAAAATTCTAGATGTTTATAGAAAATTCTAGAAGTTTTTAGAAAATTCTAGAAGTTTCTCGAAAATTCTAGGTTTCTCGAAAATTTCAGAAGTTTCTAGAAAATTCTATGAAAACTTTCTTCACTTTTTCAGATAATTTAATAAGATTTTTTGAAATTTCAGTACATCGTCAAAATTTTTAGAAATTTAAAAATTTGTTAAACCTGATGGGTGATTTGTTATATTTATTTCGAAGGAAGTAGAGTGAGGCTATCTTAATGCATAAGCATCATTCTCATTAAACTCGAAAAGTCTATGTACACGAATAAGTTGAAACATTTATCTTTTCTGCCTAACGATCATCACTCAGCTTGATAGACAGCTTTAGTATTCATCATCGAAGTTTTGAGATAGAATATAGATACCCATATTTCGCCGAACTGCGTTCTCTTATCTCAGTTGAACTAATATACACAGGAAAAAGACAAAGTTACGCACAATTAAACAAAAATCAATTCGCTCACGCAGGCAACATTATTAAATTTACGTTTTTTAATATTATAAAACAAAGTTCCCCGCCGCGTCTGTCTGTCTGTATGTTTGCGATTCTCAAAAACTACCGAACGGATTTTTATACTGTTTTCATTAATGGGAAGAACGTTAAACGAGGAAGGTTTCTACATTTAATTTGCAGAAAAAAATTGCACCCGTGCGAAGCCGGGAACGGATCGCTAGTTTTAAAATATGTATGTAGATGTGAAAGTAACTCCGCCTGTCCAACGCGGGCACGCCTTAATCCAACACCTGGCAAAACTGTAACAACAATAAACATTGAATAAATTATTGATAAAATATTTCGTCAGTCGTTATTTTTTTATTTTTCTACGCGGACCATGTTGCGGCGGGTACCATTACATCTATATAATTATTTAAATGGCAACACTAATGTAATGAAGGTCAGACGATACTTTTAAATTTGGAACAGTACCGTACACACTCGCGCGCCGGACGGTGTAACTCCGTGTAAGCGGGCAAGTCGATTAAGGGTGCGTGCTCTGAATCGGTATGCGTTCATTACTCCGCCCTATTCATTACACGTTGCGTTGTATAACTAATGACGCCTCTTAACGTGTCTCAGCAAGAGCAGTTACTTTCAATGAACTTGCCTCCGGCGCTCGTTTTGCCGACTTTACAGCAAACATATTAACACTCACTTGGACTTGATGTTCATAGTATGTCAACTTATCATCGATTTCGACAGTTTCTTGCGTTTGGTTTTCGTTGAGACATTTTGTAGTAGCAAGGCACTTCACACTAATGATCTGGGCATCCCGTCTGGCAGGAGTAACCGCAGCCATTATAGAATGCCACCGTGAAATAACCAGACTTCTATGTGTGAGTAAGAGATGCCGACGCACATTTATTATAACTAAAGTTCATCGTTACTGCTTAAATAATTTATTGCTCAACCTTTGAGCTAACCACTATTGCTTAGGACAGTCAGCCTGTCTACCGAAGTTTACATAAAAAAATATTTGCATTATTGTTCAGAACTTCAGAACCAGAAAGATGTCGAGCGTTATAATACGCATATATTTTCTCATGTGTTATATTTTTCATTTTTCAACGCGGTCGAAGTCGCGGGCACTAGCTAGTATTTACTTAATAATGAAATAATCTTAGACAAATTATGCGTACCTAACTTAAAACAGGACTGCTCAGTTTAAATTATTAACACATCCTCCTCTTCTCATTCGAATGAACTGTGGCCTTATCTCTCATTTGTAACTGTTAACAAGTACAAATTATAATAATAATAAACGACGCAATCGATAAGTGCTTAAAATAATAAATGTTGTCCATTGCAACTTGCAAATTACTGGAAAAATTATTTTCGGAATTCGGTAGGAGTTCGGCATAACGCCGTAACGTCCCCTACGCTGCCGGTATTCACGATGATTTCTTCAACGTTTAAAAAAGAGGCCACGGATACGGATACGGAGATACGAAGAGCCGACGGGCGCTGGGGCCGGAAGATTCTCGAGTGGAGGTCACGGACCAGAAAGCGCAGCGTTGGACGTACCACACCCACTCCGGGCCGGTCCATTTCGAAAAATTATGAGGAGGCTTATGTCCAGCAGTGGACATAAGACTCCACTGCTGAACATGCTGAACGAGATGATGATATTAACATAATATTTATTATTTGCATAGGTACAGCATAGGTAAAAAGTACGTAAAGCGCAATATAGTCTTTTGTGTTACAGTACAGTGGTGCGACGATGGGCGGCGGGTGCGGGGCGACTGGAAACAGGGTGCCGACTGCGGCCTCACCCGCCAACACGGCCTCATCGTCGTCCTCGAACACGGGGTCGGCGGGCGGCACCCGGTCCACCAGCCTCAGCACGGCACCGCCTCCGCCGGCCTCTTCCGCCTCCACCACCGGCGCGGCCGGTGAACAGCTCAGCCGCACCAACCTCTACATTCGCGGCCTTAGCCAGAACACCACCGATAAAGACCTAGTCCAAATGTGCCAGATGTAAGTTCCAATCGCTTTTTATAATTTCGCATTTTTATAATAGCGACAAACATGCTGACAATCAGGTAGTACCACTATAATCAACCTGATGAGGGTATCTTAATAAGGATATCTGATCATAGAATTTGATCATAGGATCCAGGCTACTTCTGTGGCCGGTCCTTTTTTTATATTTTTATATCATGACTAGCTGGTGCCCACGACTTCGTCCGCGTTTAAAAATATTAAGTAGCCTATCCTGTGTCCCGTACCTCCTGATGTTCAATTAATCATAGAGTTTTTTTTTTCTTCTTTCAGGTATGGTAACATTATTTCGACTAAGGCAATATTGGATAAAAATACTAATAAATGTAAAGGTAAACAATATTCATTCACATAAATTCTTCTCTTACACTATCCATAGCAACCTTTTAAATACTTAATGTAATACCATATGTTATGTACTTCTAGTAAAAAGTCTGTGCATAGTTATTTCACGCGTATGTATATAAAATATATCTTTCAGTTGAGATCCGTATTAAGATTTAGACGTTGCATCAGAAGATATGTGACTGAATTATTTAATATAATATTATTTTCTAGAATACCATATACCTTCATTATACTAATACATTTATGGTGAGACTTTTTCCAATATATGCACGAATAGTTTTTTTTTTTTATATTTAACCCTCTCATTATTATAATAATTATTACGATATGTTTATTTCACATACGTGTATTTTTATCACTAGATTGTCATCACACTTTTGCACCAAAGCACAGATTTATTAATTAAAATTACATACATACATATTAAAAGGAATGCACATTGAACTTTTTCACGAAAACATTTTTTTATATCACTTAAGTATGTCATTACGCCACATGCGAGTAAGAACTATTAAATTTGTTCTCATTTAGATAAACATTTAATATCCGAGTTCATAATATTGTATTGGGATTGGCAAGAAAGTTGTTTCAGTTTTTTTTTTGTGTGAAATAAAACTTAATTTTTTCTGTAAAAAAAATAATAACTTTAATCAATCGCTTTATCTATATACATTTATCTGTTTTCCAATTTCTCGCACAGTTATATGATGATTCGATTCAAATATAGCTTTCAAGTTGTCATCATAAACTTTAGAAGGTTACCACAACATTGGTCATCTTTCATTTCTATAGCAACTTAAAGGTATCGACAACCAAAAAGAAAAGAATAACGAAACAAACATTATCTACTGTATCTACTAGTGCAAACCGAAAGAACTTTCTTGCCGACCCAATATTTATGAGTTATTACCATGTGCCAATGGATTGTTAAAATGTTGCATTGTTATTTATAAGTAAAACGTCGTAAAATTTAATTTGACACTGTACTAACTCGTACTGAACTCGACTGTACTTGTATAGCATTTGTTTCTTATAATATTTTGATTGACATCGTTTATGAACGAGCATGTTTATCGTTTGAGATGTTAAATATCGTTTTTCTTAGAGTTTAGAAATGATTTCTTTATACAATTGTTGTAATCTCGTTTCCGCAGGTTACGGTTTTGTAGATTTTGAGACGATCGCTTCGGCAGAGGCAGCTGTTAAAGGATTACAAGCCAAAGGTGTTCAGGCCCAAATGGCTAAAGTGGGTATCTGGTTCCTGCGTAGACTGAACCGTGTACGTTTTGCATGCAAGTAATACTATTTATGACTAACCGCCTGCTCCTAGCCCGCTGTCTTATCCGATATCTTATTATATCCCAACAATCGTATCCTTCCTATACGTTCCTCGAACGATACTAGCGTTTTGCTTTGATAAAATTTCTCTCGTAGCAGCGCCAGTTTCGCTCAAAGGACGCTTATCCCACAATTGAAAACCCTAATTTGAAATAGCGATGTCCAAACTAACCATAATAGTCCCACACCCCCATATACTTATAGCTTTAGTATGTACCCTTTTATCTATTAAAAAGTGCTGAAATACATATTAAAAAAAAACATTATTTTCTCTTCTAAAACGTTTTGCTAGATTTGAAATATGCATTGTAGCGACAGCATCCTGTCCTATGTTCGTTTTGAGATGAGAGAATTCCTAAAATTGTTTATATTTTGTATAAAATAGATAAAAAATTCCTGTAATATCTAGAAGAAGTAGGACTAAATTTAGATGGTTATTATTGAAAGTTTTTTTGGGTGTTTTTTTAAAATGTTTGTAAAGGTACAATCGCCTCGAAAGGATTGTATTGTATTAGACCTTACTCATTTGTCATTTTTGTGTCAGAGATATTTTAGTACGTGAGCCAGCGTACCTACTTTGAAACAGAATTTGCGTAACACTAATGTGTTGTAAGTATTGTTACACCCCTAATGGTAACGCAATTCGACGCAAATTAACGCTTACATAACAATACTTCAGACATTGTTCATCCTAATACTTGTCGTATGCTTCAGCGTTTATAACAAATTTGTAATCACTCTCGCTACGGGCTCTGGGTATTTCTATGCTTTCAATATATTATACTTAATAGCAATATGTGTATGCGACTTTTAACTATAGCTTCTTAAACTATGCTGATGTATTATGCCCATCACGTTGACAACACATCCCATATATAATAGTATATTATTAGTACAATTTGCTGATTTACGTCAGAGCCGGCTTCAGTGTCTAGCTAGATAATCTTATGCGGGCTTCAAGCTAATTTATTACCTATGTACCCCGGACTTCGTTCACTGGAAATGCAACGCCTACATACGATAAAAACGCTTTAAAATTATCGTATCGCACTCACGAACTATTATAATTATGATAATTAATATTGTAATGATTACAAATGCATATTTTATAATTTGTGGGGAGAAAATTTCTTAGCATTTTAGATCCGCTGCCTTTGTGAGCTAATTGCATTTTACAAGGTAAAATGTTAGTAAAGTACTAGATGAATTAAAAGTGTAAAATTACTTAATTGTGTCACAAAATTTGTAAAAGAAATAGTCACAATTTTACATATTTATGGAAGTATGGAAAGTTAGAGGAGATGCTTCATTTCCCCAATCGGGGTGTCGTCTTACAGCAACAGGAGCAAGACCCCACGAACCTTTATATGGCGAATTTACCGCCACACTTCAAGGAAAACGATGTGGACCAGCTGTTGGCTAAGTTTGGGCAAGTGGTTTCTACGAGAATCCTGCGAGATACCCACGGCCACAGCAAAGGGGTCGGCTTCGCGCGGATGGAGTCCAGGGAGAAATGCGAGCAAATCATTCAAGTAAGTTTATCTACATTGACAATAACAAGATGATCGTCGAACAGAAAAATAGTAGCTAAACTTGGGACTAGAGTAGAGGAAAATATTTAGAAAACCACACAATGGACTCCAAAACATATGCAAGCCTGGGAGTGTACGTAAATTTTTAACCCTAGTGTTTTTCCAACCAGTAAGGTATTGTATAATTTCAATTTCAATTCAAAAAATACTAATAGGCAATAGTAAAAAAAAAAACACTAAAATGAACTTAAAATAAAACATGCCGAGCACCGCCCGCACCTAAAATATTAACTTCTACATTTCTTATAATCATCAGATCAGGTATCATTTCAGGATTTTATTCAAATCGTCAAAATTTTCAACTATTCGTCTACATTCTACATTTTCAAAATTTTATCTCCCTACCTCTAGATTGCGAGTAAATTAATATTGATGGTAGTAAATACAAGTAATACATATCTAATATTTTCATTTTTAGATGTTCAACGGTAACCCGATACCAGGTGCCAAGGAGCCTTTGCTTGTGAAGTTCGCCGATGGCGGTAACAAGAAGAAGGCCTTGTATAATAAACAAAACGAGAATGGCGGAAGAGTTTGGCGAGACAACGCGGAGTCTCTCACCCAGGTTAAAACAAAATATTCAATATTACCTATACCTAGCGGCACACTATGATGGCCTTATTATATATTAATTTATATTTAATACTAAATGGTGCCCGCGACTTCGTCCGCGTTGGAAAATGAAAAATATTACACTTGAGAAAATATATGAGTATTATAACGCCCGATATATTTATCGCTGTGACGACGGTGGCCCCTACTTTTTTAATATTTTTAGACAATTTTATAAATTAATTATACTAAATATGAAATTAATTTCAGTATTTTGTTTCCATCCAAACTTTCATATAATATCTCAGAAAAGTCATGTTTTTCTATGTATTGCTACAAACCAATAACGAAGGAGTAATCATGGAATTACATGGCATTGAATTTATGTGCTGCTCTAGTCGTAAAGTGGACTCTTAACAATGAGTAATGTTTGTTTACTTTCCGTTTACCGTATAGTTGGACTGGTTGCAGGCAATGGGAGTCAGCGGCGTTTACGCCGGCGGCGTGGCCGGCGCGGGCGGCGGCGCGGAGTGCGCGGGAGTGTACCGCGGTAGCGCCGGCGTGTACGGCGTGGCCGCCTTCCACCACCACCCGCAGCTGCATCACCACCACCACACGGCCCACCCGGCCACTTGGCTGGCCGCCCCCTACGCCGCCCTACTGCCCCCCGCGCACCACGCCGCGCACCCCGCTCATCCCGCGCACCCCGCGCACATACCCATCGACTCCGTGCCTAGCCAATACGTGAGTATAGCCCACGACCCAATTCTCCACAGTCCACTCACCAGCGACCGCACACCACGCTAGACGCCCTTTAAAATACTTTTAAAGATTTAGATTAGATTAGATTTAAAAGCAACAGGAGTAGCACTCATGATATGGTAAAATTCATTCGCATCTTAGATTTTCTATTTCAAGGTATAATAATATAATAAAATAAAATATACAAATTGTCATATCTTCTCACACAAATAATCAAAACCACAAATTTTCAGCAATAACCTGCAACTATCAATACTACACTTATATATTTATTATATGGTCAAGGTTGAAATGAATCTTCAACTTCATGAAATCAAATTTTATTAGTCCGATGCGATAGATACCAGGTTTATCAATATTCATAGGCGTCTGTGAGCTGTGTGGTCGCTGATTAAAAACAAACATTAAATAATAAAGCGGCCCAAAGTATAAACAAATCGTAAAAAGTGCATATAGACATTGAGTAGGGTAAATACATATTTTTGACTCGTAAAAAAGAAGGACACTCAGTCAAACACCGAATACAAATATGACTGATTTTATTCTGTTTTCCAGGTAAACTGGGACAGCTTAAGGCCGGATAATGATCTATACGTGAGTGCCAGAATGACGCTTTTGCTAACGAGAGTCCCGTTGCTTAAACCCAACACTCACTCAATGAACAAATGTCCCGTGTCTGCTTCTTGAGCTAATGTGTCATTAAAATGTTTCGCTAGTGCCCGATTCCCAAACTTTGCTGGTCCTAAATTCATAAATAACACAGTATGTTGCCTTAGATGTTTTACACGTCAATATAATTCAATTGACAACATTTCATGTTTATTGAACCCCAAAAATTGAAATTGAGGAAATATTTAGTTTTTATTACATTAAAAAATAGTAAAACTTATGATGACACCGCATGCGTCTTGTCTTGTCGTTGATGTAGTTAGTTCAACGAAGATAAACAAAACACTTAAATTAATTTCATGTCTAGTATAATTGATTTCTAAAATGTGTATAGAATTTGTGACATTTTCGGGATTGAATTCTTTTAATTACTGACTAAAAGCTAAAAATGTTTTTCCATAAAAACAATCATAATAAATAATATAATCATCTATAAAGGTTTTCCTAAAATGTTTTATTTTCGCGAGTTCAATAATTGCCGCAAATGTGTTGCTTCACTTTTTTCTTCGGTTATTCGCATTAGAGTAAGTTGAGAAAACAAATCCCCCATATATCCCATTACTGACTTCACTCGTTCGTGCAGCGTGTCCTTAAAATGCAATGTTGTCAATTGGATGTACAGTGGGGGTAAGAAAAGGTGCACTTTGCTTGCACCATTATTATCAGTGTGCTTAGTGCTTTAGTTTGAAAGGCTGAGATGCAGTGAGCGGTGTGAGGGTGGGCAATGACGCGTGCGTTGTGTTTGCAGTACTTCGCGTCGTACCCGTACTTCGCGGGCCCGACGCCGCAGCTGATCCAGATGCCAATGGAGAGCGAGCACGCGTCGACGGCCGCGTCGCCCGACGAGGCGTACCAGCCCTACCCGCCCAAGTAGACGCCTTAGCGACCCAATCCGTGCTGTTCACGAGCCAAAAAAATCAAACTAACTGTGACTTTTACGATGTTAATTTGTTTTTAGTTTATAATTTGCGGCCGTTGTAGACTTCATCGAAAGCTCCAAACCCTCTCTTGGAAACTGTCGCCTTCAACGTTTTATTTATTTCTCACCGATTTCGGCGTCCGCGCCGAACGTTCGGCTCGCTGTGATTTTTTGATGGGGTCTTTTGACGGTTCGAGAGGTGGTGTGTAAAAATAGCTGCAATTTTATGTGTTTTCACATTATAATTTTATTATTGTTTTCTAAAGATAAATTTAAGATTTTAGGCGGAAGTTTTTCAGTGTTGAGATGATTTTTAAGATAGTTAGGTATTTATTTTTAGCGTACCTATAGTGTAATATAATTTCATTTTTCTAATGAACTAGGGCGTTGTACACGATTTTTTTGGTCTTTCATCTGATTTTTTTTTTCATACGGCAGTGTGTCATATTTTTAAAGTGTAAGAGGACTGGATTATATTGAATTTATTCGCAGCGAAAAACGATAAAACATGTAACTCGTTTTGTATATTTTGAGAAGATGAAATATTTATTTATTTAAAAGAAGTGTTTATTACCTTTACAACGTCGGGAGTAGTTGGAAAGCAATATCCGAGGTAGGGAAGGGTTTGTTAGCGGAAGCGTTCATATCATGTGGAATCAAAAGCTACCAAATTGTGAAACGGTACCATTGTTGAGATAATTTTATGTGTAATGGTTAAGAATGGTGAATACACCGAATAGGTTTTTTACGATAAAAATAAAATATACTAAAGGTTGAGAGTCTTAGTGAAACTAAGGTATTTTTAAAATAAACAAGATAATGAAAATGGAACTCTTAGGCTCGATTCACATCTGACGGATGATACGTCGCGTATCATGTATCAAGTAAATGAACATTCAACCTTACACAATCAACCGACGACGCATCGAGTGTGTAAAGTCGAATGCTTTAATATCTACTTCAGTTTTGACGTTTCGCGACCGATGCTACGCGAAGTATCAACCATCAGATGTGAATCGACCCTTATAGTGTCGTGTTGTAGATAGACAGCAGTGTGCAGGCAGCTTTAAATTAAGCAAAGGTATATGTTCAAAATATGCATATGAAATTGTGTTGGGCGCATGGTGCTAAAGACATTTTGTGTTAGAAATGGTACTACACTCGCATCGTATATACAGTATTAAATTATAGGCCACCTCGATAACTTAGTACCGGTGCAGTCTTCCAAGGATCGCAAGTACCTTACAAATGAAAGCGTTTTATTTAGTTCTCACTCACTAAATTTAATACCGAGACTTGTTAATTTATGATTTAAACCAATGTGCCTGGACACCTCGGCCGCGCTAATCTCATCTATTCATTCTCCATCTAATTCGCTTCTTTGGACCCTTTTCATAATGTAGTAACGTCGTTGCCAAACCCAAAACACAGACTGAATTTGTGTATACCTATATTTTCAAATATTTCTCGATCAGCATTTTGTATCCGGATAGCATTTTAGTGGTTTCAAGTAGCGCGAGCGGACACCACGCGTCTACAGTCTGTGGTCGATAACTCCAGCGCTTATACTCTTTGGCACTCGGGTGTCACAGAGCAACTTTTAGCAATAAGCAGTTGTATGTAAAGTCTATTTATACATTTTACGAGTCTATACAAATTTTTGTACGTTCGAATACGTGAACAATGAAGTGATCCTTTTTTGAGAATCATGTACTGAATGAAAAAAAAGTTCTAGTTTTTATTTTGTAGGCGGTCGGCACATTCCACTAGAGAACTTCGAACAAAAATTCCACTATTTATTTCCACGTTATAAAAAATATATTTAAAAAAGGATTTGTAATCCGAAGTGCGTGCACCGTTTTGGTGTGAGGACACTTTTTGTACCATCACGTAGGTTTTGGGTACACTTTATGACTTTATATAAAATTTGATATTTTTATATTGAATATATATAAATTATACATGGATATGTATACATACATGTATATACATTGTTGATGGGGTAACGAGAAAAAGCCTACTATATCACAACTGTTTAATTCTATTTTGGCACGTAAAGAATTTCATCAGAACCAAAGTATACAAATCATTAAAGTCGAGTAAGAAGTAGGAAAATATTTATACAATTCAGGGACTGAAGACTAGTTAAATGTTTGATATATTAACTGTATTTTAACTGACGATTAAGCGATGATCTCTTTGTTCAAAACCTGTGTAAGAGGTGCCCACACAACTAATAAATGTTACAGGTAATATTGAGCGAATAGCTAACGACAGGTTTTGAATGAAATACTTGCGTAGATTTTGAATGATTAAACTATGTAGATCTGGTGTTTTTTTCACGTTTCAGGTAAAGGCTGAATTTTTAGGTACTGTTAACTCGTAAATTATTACGTTTTGGAATGTACATAAAACAGTCACTCGTTGAGTGTCTGTGACACTATTCGAATAAGGGCACGCAACACAATGCTATTAAGCGTACATGCGCACTTAGCGGCCAGGTCGCCGCGGCCAAGCCTCGTTGGCCCGACTAACTACTGTCTCATTTGCCGACTAAACTAAAGTACCATAAAGAAGCTGATAATATTATGTGCTTCTTGACATTCACATTTAATTGAAAAACTTGTCTTTTTAACTTTTCATGTTTAAATAGTTACTTAAGTATAATAATACAATTTTTTCGATTCTCTTTCATCCAGTATTTTTTGTCTATTTTTCTTTTTTTTCTTCTGCACAATTAAATATACGAGCACATCTATCCCTTCGACGTCCATTAAAAATACAATCCGTATAGTCAACTGAGAATTCTTGGCACAACTTTGGTCGCTAAGTGCGAATGTACGCTTCGATTGCCGGGACGTTTGAATTTTTATACTAAAAATGTCACATGACATCCGACGGTAGATAGTGTACCGATTTTTAGAGTTCCAAACGTTGCCAAAACGAATTTGCAATTAGTAGGCACAGAAAGTCGAACGTCCCGGAGACTTAGTATTTCACGAACACTAAATCAATCCACGTAGGATGAACTTATAGCGTTAGCTGACTGCCACTCACTTCGCGTATAGAACAGTTAAAACTAAACATTTGTCATAAAGGCTAATGAAAAGTGAGATTTTTATTAGTGTTAACGTTCGTACGAGACGTGTTGTAATGAACCATAATACTCCGCAGATCAGCGTTATTCGTGAATAATTTCTGATCAAGCCAAATTTACTGAACTGACTAAGTAACCGCCTTTACTTACTCCTTGTGAAAATTGAACAAAGTGCAATGTATTAGGACAGTGTCAAGCCGTAGTGTTAGTTAAGTGTGGGTCGTTTCGACTTACACTTTTGCTTCCTGTAACGACAGTCTTCCGGTTAGATGTTTTCGTTTTAAAACTTTGCATTTAAAAATTGATGTGAACCAATTTCGTGACACAAAATAAATGACATATAGGTATATAGTTTTGTACAAATCACCTAATTTTTTTTATATTTTTGACCACGGTCAGAGTGTGTAAATGTTTATGATTTAATTCCACAATTACAGACTGTTTCGTTGGAAATGCAAATAATAATTAGGTATATATATACACACACACACACAATATACACCAATATATAAGAGGCACATTACGAATAGCGTGGTAAAGTCCCAAGAGTAGTTTACAAAACGGACATCAGTAATAAAGCGTCTAATATATTTTAGCACTAAATTATTTTTCTAATGCTTTCTTCCATTAAATAAGCAATAATTAATTTGTGGTAGTGCCTTCAGCTTTCTTTATATATAAATGTGTGTCTACATAGCGGAGGCGTTTCGCTTCGCACGATATTTTTACAGAACTTGTTGTGTTTCAATGAAATTGTAGTTAATGGAACGGAACGGTTGTATTAAAAGAAAAAAAAACGTGGCTGTTGAATAGTTGCATTTCTCCCGCGTCACTGTAAAATTTCAACTCGACATTCGTACACGTAGACGTACACTCAACCTGACATTGTAGGCGTGTGTAAAACAACGCTTACGATACCATATATTTGAGATTACGAGGGCGATATTGAAGCGTTTAGGCGAGCGACTAGAAACGTAACTGAAGCACAAACGTTGCATTGTGAGGAACCAATTCTCGGAAACCAAAAAAAAAAAAGATTCAAATTTAATAGCATGTCGACGAGTAAAATAGAATCTTGTTTTAAGTAAATGTTTTAAAATAAGTCGTTAGTGTAAGAGAACGCTTGACTCGTTTCGGAACCGCGAACAGTGATGACACTCGTTGGAGCGACGATATATGACGGCTAGATGTAGGTGCATAGGCTTAACTATATTACATAGATAGGATAGAATAGAAAAAAAATGTTTCGACGCTAAGGTAGGTGTAATAGAGAGCCGTAGCTTAATAACGTTTCCAATGGGGCGGGAGGGACGCTCCGCCGGTTCCTAGGCTAGTTTCCTTTTGTTAGTTTACGAGATAGTAATTTTAATTTGAACGACTGAAGCCGTCGGCCAGCCCCGCGTCCCTCCGCACCTTAGCCCCTTTAGCCCCTAAGACGACTAAAGCTAAGTTTCCGTTGAACAAGTTTGCTTTCACCTCTTTTGTTATGTAGTTTGACTAAGTGTAAAGAAAGAAAACTAAATCAAAAAAATCTGTCGGATAAATACGTTACGAATGTTTTGTCCAATATGTATTAATATAGGTTGAAACTAGTCTAGAAGTAGCATAGTTTAGGTAAAAAATTAGTTAGGTATAGGAATACGAAATGCAAGAATAAAAAAAACTTCATAAAATATACAAAAAAAAATTGTTGGTGAAAGAGTATTTTTAAGGAACATGTTGCTTCGTTCTGTTATGATGTGATGTTTGGCATAACTATGGTAATAGCGTTTAAAAATGAATTTCTCACAGAGAACGCGTCGAAGGAAAGTTATGTAGGTATCTATTTTGTTACAAAATGTTTGCAAGTTTCTATAAGTATGTGTAATGCTATGAGCATTTTATGTGACACTTATTATTTATAGTTATGCTGAATGAAAACTAAAATAATATTTAAATTAAAATGGTACTAAGAAGCATGTTTTATTGTGACGAGTCATGTTCCTTTGCAATGAACATAATATTTTATAAGAGCAATGATTGAATAAAACAAGCGAAACCAAATCTAGTACATTATTTTATTGTTTCACTTCTCATTACTCGCACTACAGAAGATGCAAGGCTACAGAAAAAGGACATCAAGTCAGCTTGTCTGACTTTTTAATGCTTTTTTAATATAAAAAAGCATTTCCTGAACAAGTCCTGAATCTTAAATTGCAGTACATCTAAATTTAGTCAAATAATTAATTTAAATTTAATTGTATAGCATGCAACAATAAAGTTATTGTATAGTATGCACTGTTTGAAACTAATATATTTGTTGCATACTCCTTAAAACCTTCATCTGCCAAGAAAAATTCGAATTATAATTTATGTTTGATTGTACATTGACAAATGAACCTTTTGAAACTCTTAACATTATGGGACCAAACCGATGGCTTTATTAGGAGGTGAGTAATCCAGGTAAGCCAAACTCTGATACCATCATGACATCTATTGTCCTACGACCATCATCTGGGGTACAAGAAATCAAATATTTAAAGCCGCGGTCATCAAACTGCGGCCCGCAGCCTTTATTTGTGCGGCCTGAAAGAGCTGGTGCCCCCGACTTCTTCCGCGTTGAAAAATGAAAATCTGAGAAAATATATGAGTATTCTATCTAACGCCCGACATCTTTATAGATATTACGAAGGTGGCGCCAGTTTTAATATTTTTAGACGATTCTTCGGTAACCTAGCATTTTACAGGATAATAAATAATATTACTGAGCGATAATATTTTCTATTGTGAGTGAACTGTATTGGTTTAGGGTTGCCTTAATTAAATGTTTGTTGCCATAAATTACAGGCAATACCTTATTATTAAGTATTGAATAAAAGACAAAAATATAATCGAACAATCTATATTATTATTAATAAAGTATAGAAATATTTATGAAGTTCCGAGTGTGTGCTTAGCTTTGTATATCCTCAGCGTGTTGTCACATCCGCCGCTCACTAAGAGCGCGGGGTTCGACCAATCGCAGCACAGCACTTTATCTTCATTGCCGCTTAGGTCGTATAAAGGAGTTCGCGGACTGAAACAAATTCATTTATTGAAGCCATTTCTCCATTATGGACTCTTAAATCTTATTACTTACTGGAGAACTGACTGTACAAACTGTATGGAGAATTTTTTTCAGGAACGTTTAATATGAGTCTTAGTATTTTAGATTTGAGTGGATATTTTTTGATACATTTTTCAGTTGTGACGTCATCAATTTTTGATACTTTTTTTTCTTTAGAGACCTATCCAGTGGGGTATCAAATGACCATTACATTTCAACCAGTTGTTCAGTAAAATTTTTTTTTAATATTTCAAAACACCAAGTTTGGGCTCTTCCTTACAAAAACGGTTGAATGATTTTATTTCTAAAATATACGCCTTATGACTCGTTATGTCCTCATATTTAACGTAATTTTATTATTATTATTTTTATTTTCATTTTTAATAATGAAAAGGAATTCGGATTTTTTATTAGATACTATTTTTTTTATTCTTAGCGGAGAAAGGTCGCTAGCAATGGATTATTCTGACATAAAAAAGTAATGAGTTTATTCTGATTTAAACATGAATCATGTGTTCAAACAAAAAATGTGAATCGACCTATAATACTGGCCATAGATCGACTCGAAAGAGTTCTCGCTATCGACTAGTCGATCGATCAATCGGTCGACAGTTTGAGCACCGCTCAACTACCTCTAGAGAGTGATGTAGTACCAACCTCCTCGTCTCCCACAGCTTGAGCTGGCCATCGTAGCCAGCGGAGAGGAACATCGTGTCCCTTGTTGTGGACCAACGCACGCACTGCACCCACCCTGTGTGCGATGTGAAAGTCGTTTTCACTATGCTCTCTGGAAAATAAACAGTTCACATTTTCATTTATAATGAACACTAGCTGGTGACGGAGACTTCGTCTGCGTTGAAAAATAGAATATACATATAACGCCTGACAAAATACATAATATATGAGCAATAAATTTATTCAATAGTTTTGCCAGGCCTTGGATTTTTTTATATATCATCCCTCGGGAACTGTATCCCTGACAATGTGTATGCAAAATTTCATCATGATCAGTTGAGTAGTTAGTTAGCACGTGAAAAGGTAAGTGACAGACAGAGTCATTTTCACATTTATATATTAATAATATTAGTATGCTAGCAGTCATTCAATTATCAGTTCTATTGACTGTGCCTATCATAATGAATGATTCGGCACACGGAAAATTCATAGAGGCATAGGGAAAGGCATATTAAATAGGTGTCTTCTTTGCTGTAAGTCAAAGTCCCCACAAATAATTTTAAATAGGCAAAGGTGTCTTCTTTGCTGTAAGTCAAAGCCCGCACAAATAATTTCTTATGCATAAATAATTATTTTAACAACATATGTGCTGAGAAAATTAAATATATATTTAACATACCTGTGGATCTAGGATCATAGAGTCGAATGTGTCGATCTGCAGACGCCGTTAAGATACTGTTGTTTAGAGGAGACCAGTCCACACTGAAGAACGCTTTGTTACCTGCAAAAATTATTCAGCCTCTAACCAAACTAGGTCGTAAAAACATCTATTTGTTGTTGTAACAGTTTTAAAGTAAGTAAAAAAGTACTTCCGCTGGGTGCTTTAAACAAACAATAGGTTGAGTGATTTCCTGCCTGAATGTTGTCAGAAAGTTTGTGGAGGTATTTGGTTTAGTTAGTCAGTTAGAAGACTATGAATTAAAGTCAAACTAACCTCAATCCTTTAACGCCAAGACATTTAATAATAATAATAATAATTAAAAAGCTCACCAACAATCTCCTGTTTTATTCCTCCTAGCTCACAGTCCCACAGTTTGAGCAAGTGGTCCCATCCGCACGACAGTATTGTGTTGAAATCCATCCACTGCACACCAGATACTGCTTCTCTGTGACCTTTCAAAGTACTTTGCGGTTCCTTAAAACGCAAAGACATTACTTTTATTTTATGATGATGATAACAATTTTTAGTTTAAATAAAAAAAGTGCATTTTTTTAATGAAAAATGATTATAGACTTGTGTTATGGGATAACCATTCACACACCCAGACCGGGGCCAACTTTGAAATGTTTATTTTCAAAGTTGCCCTGCCGTGAATCGAACTCGAGACCTCCGAGGCAAGCGCCTTAACCATCGTGTATTTTTTTAAAGTTAATGTTTGCCTTTACTTTACAATAAAGGTACAATTTTGCCAAGGGTTAAACAAATTGGTACTCATATCGTAACTGATACAAGACAATTTAATTATTTTACATTTTCAGTGTGAAAAACACATATATTAGTTTTTGAAAATATCAATTACAGTTCATCTACATAGATATACAAGCACAAATGCTTAATTAAATATTTTACTTACTCTTGTCTTTCCCTGTTCTAGTTTACTTTTCTTTCTAGCTGGTGGATCATCTTCTGATAGACCTGTAAAGAATTACGTTAATACATTTCAACCAGTTCAAATAAAAATTAATTATATTTTATATTATAAAATCGCACAGCCAAAACTACCGTCTAAAAAGTTATTTTATAACGTAAGCATCCGTTCCGGTTCCGTTCCGGAAATGAACATTTCAGTCGAACTGAAAGGATCTGAACTGTAGTCGCAGGGCACAGTGCGTTCAGCAGTCATTTGGGCAACCCCCTTACAGAAGACCACTGTGAAATAACTGAATGCGTGCTCTTGTGTTTCGGTGAGTGAGTAAGGAATGTCAGAGCCCATTAACTATGGTAGCTACCTACCATCAAGTGGACCATACTTAACATACAAAAAGATGGGTGAATGAGAATGTTGACTCACCAGCACTCCACAAGCAAATGTTGTTGTCCCAGCTGCCTGTGGCGAAACGCGTACGGTCAGCAGACACGGCGAGGCACTCGACGCCCTTGTCGTGGCCGCGACACGTCACCACACACTCCACGGAGTTACTCGCCACATTCCACACCCAAATCATGGCTGATTGGTCGTGGGACCCACTAAAATGTTCATTCTAACTTATTAACAATTATCAACCCGAATGACTGCCACTCAACGTCTTAATGCAAGAGCTTCTTCAATTCTTTCATTAACCCTTTAGCTGTCGGATTTATCGGACAATAATCTTCGTGTCCATTTCGCCAGAGCCGGATATATATATGACAAATTCCTCTACTTGTATAATGTTTATTTTTAAGTCATTGAAGTCAGGTGCTAGGTGCACCACAATTCCTACAAAACCTACAGCCTTACCTATAAACGTTACTTAAATTTTAAGTAATACTTAGGAACCACTTAAGAAAATTTTTTACTTATAAACGTTGCTTAACTTTAATTTGTTGCTTAGCAATGTCTTAATGAACTGTCAAATTAAGTAGCGGTGGACCCTTGTTTAGCACGGTTAAATAACAAGATGGCGGTCATTTAACACCTGATTTGTGTCAGCTTATGTCAGTTTCAGTCTTGCTTGTGTATTAATGAAAATATTTGCTTTGTGATTGGATTGTCTTTAACGTTTTCTGAAATGGATAATTTTGATGATTATCCTGTCATTATATTAAATTATGCTGTCAACATTTCACCAGTGTTGAGAGAGTAAAATATTTTTTGTGTTATTATCCCTTCATTAGTTAAGAAACGCTTAACCAATGTTTATAAGTAAAGAATATTTAAACACTACTTAAGAAGATAAGTAGTGATTAGTTAATACGATGCTAAGAAGATGATTAGATGATTTTTATAAGTAAGACAGCAAGTGTTTAAAGGGTAACACTTTAATATTTACAATAAATCCGTCACAACTGTTTCAGCTAAGAGTTTCTATACCACAAAAGGGATTTTGAGAAAAAATGCATCTGCGCGAGGCCAAAATATATATTACGCTTATAAATAACTAGCGCCTGGCTTTGCACAGATGCATTTTTTCTTTTTAAATATTTAATAAAAGTTAACTAAATATGAAACATTTCTACCAAATGTATATTATCTCCATTTGGAAGTTCCTTGTCTATGGTTTAGCCTATACATACTTGACACAACCACCTTGAAAAAAGAGAGTATTTTATTCGGCATGCCCATAGTACAGAATATGGCATTAACTTATCAGAATGAGATTATGTACCTTACAAATGAAGCTTGTTCTCCATCGAATGACACCCAGGAGACTGCTTTCACGGGAGAAGTATGACCAGGTATAGCAAGTTTGTGCTGACCTTTTGTGCTCCAAATATGTATACTATTGTCATAACTGCCTGAGAGAATCCTGAAATTTTTTTTTTCCCATTATTTCATAAATATGTTTATACAAAAACAAACAAATTTTATATATATTTATAGGCAGAATACACAAAATATATTATAGGATTTTATTCATAACACCTTGACATTCTAATGCAAAATTAAGAACCATTATATTATCTGAATCAATTTTGAAACTATTTCTAGTCAGTTTTCTTAATTGCCTGGATAAGATTATGCTATTTTTGTACTAATGATATAAAAGAATACATTATATGAAGAAATAAAGGATATTCATAATAGTTTTAAAAAAAGAACAAACCAGTTCCCATGAGCTTGCACCGCAGATACCCAGTCATCGTGCATTAAACAATCTTGTGGAGTTGGTGCCGGGAACCTTTCCAAATATTCAATCTCTAATGTATCTTCAGTGGAAATCCCCTTTTCTTTCAAATGCTCTGACAGTGGAGAACATAATAGCTCTCCACATACTAGAAAATCAAATTCTACAGACTTTCTTATTGAAACATTTGTTTCCTTCAATAAAGCGTTTATCAAGGTGTTGAGTTCAGTTGATTGAACATTGCTTTGGATCGCATAGGGGCTGTCGGGTACAGCATATCTGAAAATAAAATGAAAGAATTTCAAATATATTATTACATTAATAAACATGTAAATTTACACTGCAAGATATAATTAGGAAAAAGGAAACCCTGCGGATTAGTAAGTTGAAGTGGCAGTGGGTAGGACACAGTACGGAGAGCACAAGGCCGCTGGGGCCAGAAAGCCACGGACCGGCAAGCGCAGGGTAGGATAGGACGTCCACTCACAAGGTGGACACACGACCTGATATAAGGCATCCAAGCTGCTTCTGACCGGTCCTTATGGAAAATTAGAGGGCAGCAGTAGACATCCTACGCTTGAGATGATTATGAATAGGAGGAAACGATTGCCACTTACTGTTCTTGTTTAGTAACAAAACGGACTTGTAGCTGCGCTTCTGCTGTATCTGAAGCCATTGCTATATATTAAAATTGCGTAGTTATTAACTATATATGGAATTTTACATTAATACGAAATTTATTTTAAACTAAACAATATTAAATCATAATACACGGTTTATTTTATAAACGTCCAGCCAGAAACCATGCTTGTTTTGCTTTTGACATTCATTGCCTGACAGCCTTGACAGTGACAGTGAAAGTGCAGTATTTAAGTAGTACTCTTGAGTTTCTATACTACAATCAAACTACAATTTATGGGGCATTATTTTATTCTGTGTCAGCATTAACCAGGTTGGGTATTTTTCGCAATTCTGGGGAAAAAAAACTAAAATGATACCATAATCTCCAACCTTGTAGGTAGACCACTGCTGTTTAACTTCATATTAAAGGAATACCTCATAGTGAACTGGCAAAAATTTATGATACATAAATTAATAACTACTATTTGTTTTACCCAGTTCCTTCCGCCTTGCTCTTCATCCTTCTACAATCCACCGTCGTAATCAACCCGATTTCAATTAGAAGGGCCGCTATTTAAAAAAAACATTGTGTGGTTTTATGAAACCAAGATGCAAGTGAAACTTTTATGCTACACTGTCAGCTGATGAGAGCCATGGGCGCCGCCATATTAGCCTTGCATCTGGCAACCCTGTTCTGTGATAAAGTGTGATTAACCAGGCCATAAAATTCTAAAAAAAATTAGTGGTTTGTGGTTTTTGCAAAGAGTATATAATCACTAACGTAGTGATTATATACTCTTTGATCACTACGTTTTAGTTTTTTGGTTAAGGTGGGTTAAGGTTTGTTGTGTTGTGTTTACAATTTAAGGTTATGTCATGTGTTATCTAATCCAATTATTACTTATTTTTTAAAGAAAATATACAAAAATGGTATTGAAACCTGTCAACGGCAGCAATTTAGCCGATAAATACGTATTTCACAGAAAAGCTGGTAAAAGTTTAATTGAAACACGACCTATATTCTCGCCTGAAGGAGAGTAAGTAGTCTTAATTTTGTGTTTGTACTTCGCGAATTGACTATTAATTATTTAATCTTTAATTAATTGTTTAATCTTTATTTCTAGCTCAATAGCACTGATCGTCGAAAATGTTGTTCGTGTGTACAACATAGAGACTGGTGACTGTGCGAGAACGCTTGAAACTGAAACTCACGTTAATCAATTAATTGCTATTGAGTTCACTGAAAGTGATAACTATAATTTATATGGGTGTTCAGAGGAGGGTCGAGTTATTGTGTGGACATGGGCAAACGGCGCTGTACTGCGAGAGATTGTAAGTTTACATTATTTCAAGTATTTCTGACTGACAATATCTTGGCCTATTAACGTAACAGCACCTTCTCCTTCACCTTTAGAGCAATTGATCACCGATTATTTCTAACTAGCGATCCGCTCCTAACGGCTTTGCATGGTGAATTTTTTACTATTTTTTTTTTCTGTAAAAACCTTCCTCGTATAACACTTTCCATTAGTGAAAACCGCATTATAATCCGTTGCGTAGTTTAAAGGCTCTAAGCGTTCATACATACAGGAACAGATGGCGGGAAGTAACTTTGTTTTATACCATGTAAAGAAGATTCACAAATGAAACTCATCTTACTATTATTAGAATACAGTCTGCCTTGCCTTGATTTTGTCTCTCCAGGCTATCCCTATTATGTAAATTAGAGTTAATATTACCACATTTCTTTGTGTTACAGGTACAATAATATCCTTCAAGGAATAAAGATAGAAATCACACTTTATTCCCAGATGGAATCCACTCTACCTTCTTACTAATTGTACTGTTCAATTTCTTTCAGAATCTCAAATTACCATCTCCAATGAAAGTGATAACATTTAATCTCCTTGACAATAATGATTGTTTCATCATCGCTGAATCATCGACCCCACATGCAGGCACATATTCAATGAAAACTGGAGAGTTAATACACAGTTACACAATTTTGAAAAAAACATCTAATTTTATAAAGGTAGCGATTGGATGGTGTAATGGAGATAAATATGCAGCTGTAGTAAATGGAACAAAGACTTTGTTTATTCAAAATTTGTACAAACCACATATTAATACCAGGTGAGTCAATAGGTAAACAGTTTCAGTGAGTCCTCCTCACCTGCAATATTAGAGACAAGGCAGGGTAGTGGGTAGCGTGAAGAATATCTCTCACCCCTATAGTTGGTATGAGGAAGTGAACTTGTTTGCCTGTAGTACTATAAATGAATAAATAAATGGAGCCTTTATTTCTTCCTATTTACAATATTACTTTTTTTTTGTACATCTCCACATTGTTGTTAGTTTTTTTTTTTTTTTTTATAAAATAAAAATGCCTACATGGTTTTCTTTTTGTGTGTCAGCTTGCCTTTTGGCAGGCATCCCCTAGAACTTGTTTACCTGTAGTGCAGTGTTAGTTGTTAAATATATATCATTTATTATGAAAAATATAAAGTTTATGTTAACACAATAATTAAAAGATTTATTTTAGTTATTGTGATGCTAAAATTCCAAAATCACACTTACACATAACATAAGTCAGCTGATTTACCATGTGTGTACACATATGTTTTATGGATACTTTATTCCCTGAAGAAAGTAAATTCTTTCCATTAGTTCTAGTTTGGATGAAATGAATGTTAAATTATTATATTGGATTTGTTAATTTATTTACAGGATTGCCAATCAGAATAATCTTCGTATACTCTCAGTAGCAGCTCATAAAACAGAAAATGCTGTTGCAATCACAGATACACTAGGCAGAGCTATAATATTCAGAGGGGATTTGTTTGATTATAGAAAAGTAGCTCGAGAGATGTTACATTGGCATTTTTTGCCATTGCTTGCTGTAGCTTTCTCATCACAAGGTTAGTATTGGGTTAATGTTGTTGTGCATAACTGTTTGAATAAATACTTTTTTAATAACCTAAATGTCTTCAAATAACCTTAGCAATTCTTATGCATTATTAAGTCAGTTAGTTGAATAGTTGATTCGAAGATCGTGAGTTATTAATTATTCTAATTATTAGTACTTAGTGCTTTAGTCTCAAAAGGTACTAGAGTCTGCGACTTGATAAAGGTATGAATTTAAAAACTTTTCGTACACTGACTGTACAAACAAAAGACATACTTTTTGGCTTCATTATTTGTATAGGTCTATGGCATTTTTTAAATTACGTAGTGCTACTCCAAATATAAAATATTTTTCTTTTTTTTTAAATATGGAATGTTGATTGTAATCACATGTTTTTTTATATAGGTAGTTATCTGTATACGGGAGGAATAGAAAGAGTTTTACTGAAGTGGACCGTTGCAACTCTCGCCTCAAAAAGTGGAGAAAAAATATTCATACCACGCCTGCCGGGATTGATACGATTTATAGCAACAAGTAACACTCACGTAGCAGTTACACTCAGTAATAACTGTAAGTAGCTATCATTACAATGATAGCCAAAAATAATCAACAATGGTCACTTTTTCTTTAGTCAGTGATTTTGTTTCATTGTATATTGTATTAATAGGGTATGAATGCTCCTCTTCTTAATACAAGGGTCCTATTAACCTTTCAGATAAAACTTTTCTTTTGTTTTTGTTTCACCTATTCAATTCATACATATGAGTAAAAAATAACATCGTAAACTGTAATAAACCTCCCCAATCTATTACAGTTTACAGTCTTGCGAGCTTATACCACTCTCGAGGACAAATCTCTTTATTTATATTCATGGACTTAGATTAGAATTCACATGTGTTAGGTTGCTTTCAGGATTGTTCGAAATATTTACCATTTTAATAATGTTTATATCATCTCATCATCTCAGCCATAGGACGTCCACTGCTGGACATAGGCCTCCCTCATAATTTTCCTATAAAACTGGTCAAAAGGTTCTGTTATGAATGGAGTTTAATACAATTCTGTGATGAATGGCACAGCCGTGGTTGTGGCGAACGCACAGATGCGCGTGGTGTCCACCATATTGGAGTGCGGTGGGTTGTCGCCGGCCGCGCGCGCCATCGGCGCTTCGCTAGTGTACCACAAGGCTCAACAGGCGCTCCTAATGGGCGGGCGCACGGGCCATTTGCAACTCTATTCCACTGCAACTGACAAGCTACTATTCAATGTAAGTTATTTATTTATCTCTTATCTCCTTCTTTTTATAGTGTACTTAGCTGGTGCCCGCGATTTCGTCCGCATTGAAAAAGAATATATATGAGTAATATAATGCCTGACATCTTTATCTGTGTGACGACAGTGGCGCCTAATTTTTAATTTTTATAACTTTATTTCTCATAGAATGCCTACTACTCACTACAGTAACGCCCTCTTTAATGTTATGCATTCCGCTTACAGGTCGACATAACAGGAATGGAAAACATACCTCCCGCGGAGGACAACTTAATACCTGTAGACACAGAGGTTACATGCGTGGCCATTAACGCCAAGGGAACTTGGCTGGCGACATCCGAATATCGCAACGACGGCATCATGTATCCCGAAGAGAGACTCAAGTTTTGGAGGGCAAACCCTAACCCACCAAAACTATTTGTACTCAACACGTGTTCGGTCCTATCCCACGGCGGTTTCAATATAGTCTCTTTGGCGTTCAACGATAAGGCTGAATTTTGCGTGTCAGCCGGCACGGATCAAATGTTTCGCATTTGGAAGAGACACGAAGTGTCCAGTGTGGAAATTAGAAACAAAACTATAACAGACTGGGATTGGACCTGCTTCACGGCCTGCTATTACTCATCGGGTGTGGCACATTGCCTGTCGGACAGATCTTTCAATAATTTCAAGGTCGGAATGTGTCTCAATCCAGATGCGGATCTGTCCTATAGGACTGATATTGAAACGAACGATGTAGTACAGAGGATCTTCGATATACATAAGGAGAATCGTTTGACGAAAGGGGAGATGGTCGATCCGGCGCTGGATAAAAAAGATGAGCATCACATGGGCGGTGTGGCGATATCGCAGGACGGGTCGCTGATAGCGGCGTGGTTCGGGTGTAAATTGACCTTGTGGGATACGAAAACATACAATTTGCACTCGACATTAGCACACCCCGCTTTGCGCCCCGTTGGGTGTCAAGTTCACTTTGGCAATGGGGATGCAGCGCATTATGTGAGTGAATTCAATTCATTCTCAATAAAATGAAAATAAACATTACACACACTTTGTGTGTAATGTATACTCTTTTGTTTGCAGTCGAAAGTTTGTGGTCAAATTGAGAAGAGATTAATATAGTACTTAATATATTTCAGACAGACTAGAGCCCGTGAATTCGTTTGCGTTAAAAATTAAATAAGCATAATACATCATACTTTTAGATGGTCCCTCGGAAACAGTACTTTTTTCTGGATTTTTTTTTATAATATAAAGGTGGCAGAAAGGCTGGCGGCTCACTTCATGGTAGGTGGTTACCTTCGCCTAAAGACATAAGCAACACCATGTATCGTCCTGTATCCCTGACAACGTATGAAATCTGTATGCAGAATTTCATGATGCTCGGTTGAGTAGTTAAAGCGTGAAAAGGTAACAGAAAGACAAGATTTTTGATATTTATAATATTAGACACAGTGAGATAGGCCATTGTCAGGGGCCAGGCCTGCCACCTTTGTTTTTGTTTCAAATTGTAAATATGTAAATAAAAATTTTCGGTACTTCCTTGTTAAAAAAAACTATAGTAATAATAAAAAGTTGAATAAAAACATTGGAACACATATTATTATGTGTATTGACTTGTTTTGCTCTGATACAGTTGGCATGCACAACACAGTCTTGCCTCGCCGTGTGGAGTCTGTTGTCTATGACAATGACGTGGCTGGTCCCTAATATTTATTGCGTGCAACTCGTCGCCGACCCATTCTCCAACAAGATGGCGCTACTCACTCTCCAGAATGACGGTACAGTATGATCTTCTTGCTTTTTCTTTCTATCCCAAAGGCAAGCCTTTGTTTTCGAAGAAATTTTGTTTTCACCATTAGAGAAAATACTATTCATTCCAAGAAATCATTGAAATAAAAGTACAACATATTGAATACAAAATTCAAATTGGATGCTTAACGCTCTGTCAAGTACTGGTATGGTTCAACTTTGGAATTGTACTTTTCAAAATTGGCTTGGGTCTAGATTTAGCAATAAGCAAGAATTGTCGATCTTAATAGGACTACAGATAAGCAGGGGATAGGGGAATGGGTTCCGACTTATTTTACGTCATTCACAAATTATTTCAAAGTACTCCCCTGTAAGTGAGTAGTTACTGCCTTCAGTCTCGCCGCCCTTTTATAAACGCAGAACGCAGTATTAAAACTGCCACTACTGAAACAATGAACAATTAGTGTTTTTAATATTAATTAGTGACTTTATCTATTTCAGTGCACATTTTCACTCCTCACAGCTCCAAACCGATATTGACAAAGAAACGACTTCTCGATCCTAAAACTGGCGTTCTCAAACATTGCGTGTTTGGTTCCAGCACGGGCGATGACGTCTGTCTGTATTTGACCAGAAACAACAATGTAAGTATAAACTGCATATTACATCTAACTGGCCGTCACACTCTCTAAGCAACACCGTCAGTGACCCCCAAGGTATAAAATAAGCGCCATCTATCCGAATTAACACGTACTTCCTAGTTCATAATAAGCTTAACTTCGACAATAGTTTGTTAAGACGTTAAAAGTACCTCAACCATGAGTTATAATGACCGCACTCGCTAGGGAGAGCGTAAAATATTTATATGAAAAATTGTCAATTTGACAATGACAGTTGACAGTTTTTCATATAAATGTTTTACGCTCTCGAGTGCGGTCATGGTACAGATGGCGATAGAGTGTTCGAAAGTCATAGCGGTAATGTATGGAACATTTCACTTCTGTCGTGCAGTCCTAGGACTAGGACTGACTTTTTTAAATATATTTTTCTAATCTCTACTCAATATGAGCCTATTAAAATAACATATTTTGTGTTCGAAATGAATTTGATGCAGATATGTTATAGTAGAAGTTGTGTGCAGGAGATATACTGCTTGGAGCGCGCCGACGCGAAGAGGGAGCATTCGGCGGAGGTTCTAAGTCGGCAGGCGCGTGCGCACGTGTCGAAGTTCGGCGCGCTACTGGCTGAGCAGCGCAGCAGCGAAGTACGCGCCGCCCCCTTCGCGCCCTCCGCCCTCCCAGAGCTCGCCCACGCCTCGCACGCAGCTCAACAGGTACACTACGTCACACATTCTTGTTATATTTTTTACTGGTTGTTTGAAAAATTTACATTAATTCCTACACAATATTTTATTTTATAGTTTGAATAAATATTAGCTTGAAAATGGTATTTTTGATTATTATTTTTAATGAGAAATGAGATTAAATACTTACTACACGGGTGACTTTTTTATTCAGATATAATAAATATTAAAAATAAAATCCAAAAAATCACCCATTTATTATTGCCGCTCCTCTGTGGTGTGACCCGGGAACATGTTTTTCAGATTTTTCACGCTTTTCTATGGAAACATGTTTTTCATCTTTGTGGTAAAATAAAATAATCTATTTTTGACATATTGTCGAATTCAAAATTAAATTTAAATTCGAATTGCTGTATTATATTTATAAATTAAAAAAGACGTAATGTAATATCAATTACCACAAAATTAACATGAAGTGAAAGCTCTGTTTAGATATTTTGATTGATAGAAACTGTGCAGTTTCCCTGAATATTAATGAAATTTCGTTTTTTTTTTAATAGTTTATATCGGCTGCGCCACATATGTTGCCTCCAGTAAGTCTCCTGTGTACGTCGTTCCTTCAGCAAATATCAGGTCATCAGTCACAGGAAGACGTGATCGAGGAACAAGACAACGCAATGGAAGTCGACCAAGCAGACTCAAGTGACGATGAACACAAAAATCCTAAAATAATAGATGGAAAAAACACCTTGAAACCCCAACTATGGGCACCGAATTATGAACAAGTGAAAGAGAAAAGATTGAGAAAAATACAAAAACAAATGTTCTTAGATTTACATGCTACAAGTGACATTTTCGGTGTATAATTATGTTTAAATAAATTATGTTTATTTAAAAAGTGTGTTTTTATGTTGTTTTTTTTTTATTAAATAATATATTCGTAAAACATGAACAGTATTAAAATAATTCTTTAATTATTAATCAAAACCGAAACATATTTAGGAAGTAATTACCAAATTTACTATTTCGCTGTTAAAGGGATTATTAGTCCGACCTTATTATTTTGGTATCAAGATTTTTGTATTGAGCGGAGCAAAGGAGTTTAAGGAGTTTATTAAAATAGCAAAAGATGACAGCAAATATTACAATAAGATATCTGAACTGTTTGATGAAATTTTTGTGATAGATTTATCTTTTATTTGCGAAAAGCAAATAAAAGATAATCGTTATCATTAACATCGTTAGGGGATTTCTAATATAATAACATTGCATCCCGCCTCCGCCTGCTTCGCACGGGTCCAAATTTTTTCTGCAAATTTTGCTCACAAAACTTGTTGACATGACAGCTCTTTCCATTAGTGAAAACCGTATCAAAATCAACGGGTTGGTCTAGAAGTTAGCGGAGAAACAGACGCGCGGATTTTATTAATTTTAATGAAGAAATGGTCACCCTAACAGATATGCCATCGCGGAGTTTTCTTCAGAATTTTAGAAGAACTACAATTCTCTAGTACTTACATCATTTTTATGTATCACGGAAATGTTTAGCCTGGCCTACGTAATAAGCCATGTAAATTTAATTTTCAGCAAAATATTATTTTTTCTACTTACATAAAAACTTAATTAAGTTTTATTATATACATAAAATCTTGAGTGAAAAATTATCTAACTAATGGTGAAAGTCGCATCAAAATCCGTTGTGTGGTTTAGCATGAGTTAGCAGATATACCTGGTACCTGCAGACAGATAGACGCATAAAGCGACTTTGTTTTATACTATGTAGAGATATTATATTTGTTTGCTATTTGATTTGATGTTTAAACATTTAAACAATGATATATTAAATTATGCCTCTTGCGCTGCAAATATACTTCTGTTCGGTAATCACAATTAACTTGTTAAAATGTCTTTAAACAGTGCAATATATGAGAGCAGTTCTCTAAATGGTCCATCGCTATCTGAGCAAGATGTAAATTACATAGTGAAACAATTTTTAAAAGGAAAACAATGTGAAGTTACTAAGTATTTTTTATTCGATGCTAGCAATAATATGTTGGGATTTTTATCAGATTATTGGAAGCTTAAAGTTGATGTTACAATAAATGAAAACGAAAAGAAAACTCTGCATTTCTTTATTAAAGCTGTTTCGAGGACAAATACAGCAAAGGCTGCTGTGGTGCTAGATATGAATCTTTTTGAAAAGGAAGTAATATTTTATACAGTGATAAAGGAAATGATGTTTTTGTCAGGTAATTAATAATGTGTACCTACTTATAATGGTTTTTCGTAATATTTTTTTTATATATAAAACGAAAAACTATATATTATATAATTTTTTAATTTTATTTTTAGATATTAAACCATGGAGTCCAAAAATTGCAACCGCGCTTGACTCTGCTATTATATTGGAAGATTTAAATGCTCTTCAATATAGGTCGGCTAACAAATTACTTGGTTTCGATATAGCACATACTTTAGAAGCTCTAAACACGTTGGCAAGGTTGCATGCTTCCTGCATTATCTATGAAAAATCTAGAAGCAAAGAATTGGAACGCTCATATAGTATCAATGAAGAATTTCATAGAATTCTCAACAAAGGTGGTTATGACAGAGAGAGTAATTGGTTTATTCAAGGTATCAATGGAGCCTTGGAAGCCGTAAAGTCTTATTCTAAATATAGCAAAGATAATGATAAAATGCAAATTATAGAAAAGGCTTGGTATGATGTATGGGTCTCTGCATTAGAATTGAGTGAAGCTTCTTCGGAGCATCGAAACGTGATTTGCCATCGCGATTTGTGGAATAACAACTTGCTATTTCACTATAGTGATAAAGAACTTAACAGCAACATTGTGCCAGATGACTGTGTTCTGGTAGATTTCCAAGCAGCACGGTATCAACCGCCTGCCGGAGATATCATGCAACTTTTATATTGCAATTTGGACCGAAAAATACGCGAGAGCAAAATGTATGAATTCTTAAACCACTACTACGGACACTTAAAGACGATCCTTTCGAAAAAAGCTTTATCCATTGAAAATATTTTGCCGAAAGAAAAATTTCTCATATCCGCTGAGGAACAAAGGAAGTGGGGTCTGATTACAGCGGCTTGCCTCTTGCCCTTAATTTGGATCGGCGACGATCTAATGACTAAAACTTTCACAGACACCACACAATTCGAAACTATAATCACAAAGAATAGGGCTTCGTTTATATTAAAAATGATGAGTGAAAATCGGGAGTATAAAAATAAAATTTTAGAAATATTCGAAGAAATTGTAGAGAGATATTGTACATAAAACTATAGTAATAAATTAGCTAAATAAACTAAACAATATAACAAAACTATTATGTTTTGAAATAAAATAATTCTGTCCCTCATGCCTCATAATCATGGAAATAAATGGTTTTGGTTGGTTCATTTAATTTTTTTAAAGTTGGATACATTTCGGTTCACTATTCGTTTAAAAATAATAAATGTATTCAAATTTATACAAGAAAAATATTATCATTGAGTTATGGTATCCTAATAGATCCTAGTAGAATATCCTAGACGATCTGGCTTGAAAACAGCAATTTAAATATTAATCTGGCAATAGGTAATAATAACCCACATCATTATCAGTGACTACAAGGTTGGTAGAACATCACGAAGAAATTTTACATTAAGAGCGTTCATGAATTAGAATCACGCTGGAGTTAAAATTTATGATTTTTAGTAGTTTCAGATGTTTAGTTTGCAGATAAGATGTTAACGTCATATTATTTGTAGTTATTAAAATCTAGTACATGGCTGAAAAATATTTTAAAATGAATTCTCATTAGAACAGTTTTTAAACAGCCCCTTTTCAAACTTAGCGGTCGACGGCCTACGCAGATAAATATACAAAATATTAAAAAAAATATGAAACAGTGTTTTAGCACATAAATGACTTCACATACTAGGTCGAAGAAAAACAGAAATATCTCAAATTTGATCCTAAAATAAGACGTTTAATATCACGAAAAATTACTAAAAGTGACACTTTTGTTTATACTTTTCTTGAATGAAAATTTACAGAAATCGTATGTTTTTTTTCGACTATTATCTAATAAATGATATGAATTTTTGGAAAATCAATATTTTTATAAGTTTTTCACATATAATTTTACTAATATCTCACTTCTGCGTAGACCGTCGACCGCTAGTTTTAAAAAAGGGCTGCTTAAAAACTGTTCTAATGAGAAAATTATCCCAATATTTTAAAATATTTTTCAGACATTATCTAGATCAAGGCTGCTCAACCTTTTTAACAGTCGGGCCAAACGGTGGATTCAGACGTTCACGACGGGCCACTGACAATTCCTATTTCAGTTACTCTCAGAACATGCGCAATAAAAACCCAATTGCTCAATTAAGGATGTGCGGTATTTATTTTTTACATAATTAAGGTCTGAAAAAACCTTTTCACAGACATATGTTGATCCAAAACTACTTAGAAACTGTAACGCCAGGTCAGTTATTGCTGGAATTTTGGTACCAATTTCCAGAAATCTGCAAAATCTTCTGAAGAATTTTGTGCTTTCGAAGACAATTTGTTGGCAAAAAGGTTTTTTAACGTATCATTATTTTGCAGTTCAACGACTTCCAACTGAATATTGGCAGGATAACTAACTATTTCAGCCAAACTTATTATGAAAGGTTTTATAAAAATTTGTACATTTTGTTTTTTGCTTTCAAAGTCTTGAAATCTCCTCTCAAACGACTTTGATAAGCATCTAATTTTAGATTGGTATTTAGAATAATTAACAGTAGCAGTATTGAGCTCCTCTTTCAGATGTTTTAGTGTGGGGAAAAGGTCAATATTTTCTGTAGCCAAATTAATTGAAAAGAGATTTAATTTTTCGATTTGGTGCGTATTTCAAAACTTTCCTGCGCGGGCCTTTTAAAATTCATTCGCGGGCCATAGTGTGGCCCGCGGGCCTGAGGTTGATCTAGATCTAGATTACCCTTGATCTAGATTATAAAACTACAAATAATATGACGTTAATATTTTATCTGCAAACTAAACACTTCATGGCATTATGATCCGAAGGGAATCATAAATTTTCACTCCAACGTGATTCTAACTCTGTAACCCCCTAGTCTTACTAATAGGATATAATTAATGAAATACTTTTTTTTAGTAAACACCATATTTAATTAAAATAATCACTAAATAAACTAATATACTAATTAATAAACACGATTTTTTTTAAATCGTCAAGTCCAAATAAATATGTGATTTGAAATCGTGAGATTATAATCTTATCCCTCAAATCTAATGAGTGCTGTGAGCTGTGCAATGAAATAATTTGTCCGTCCTATCTACAAATTACCAAATTACGAACAATTGCGTACTTAGTAGGTACCTAGTAACAAAAAGGCCTAACTTTTGTTATTTTTAAACCTATGTTTCAGACCGGTCTTAACTGACTTGTCGTTCTTGTAGCTCCAATCGGCATTCGGAGTAAATTTGTTATCTTCGAGACGACGTGAACCGAACTTTCTATGCCACGGATCGTCACCGCGTTGGCTGTATACGTCGCAAAATGGACGAATCAGTAAAATGTAGAATAACTCCACAAAACTAAGAATGCTGGCGCCAAGGAACAAACCTCCAGTTCCACCGGTTGACACTAAAAATTAAATGGGCTGTTTAATTAGATCACCCAAATATTCATCATAAACACGTGAATTCATAATGTAATAAACACACGTGATAACTCGGAAAATATAAATTAGATATTCATGACCCCTAAGACAGAGCTTTAAGGCCACTCATCCATTGTTTTAGCATTTTTTGCTGAATTTCTTGAAGTAGAAATTCAGCCATTAAATTTTTTGCCACATTTCATAATTTTAAATCAATGAGATGATAATATAGCTTATAATAGTGTATTTACTGGTACCATAAATCTTTAGGTTGCCACTTCTGAAATTGTAAAATTTAAATTTTCTAAAACTGAGTATTTTACACAATCATCAGACCGTATGACCTTACAATAAACTCTTAATAGCACCGTACCTACTAGATCAAGTATCCCTCTCACTACATTCCTTCTGTATCTTTCACTTGGCAATGTTGATAATCCAATTTTAACAGCGGCATATTCTTCAGAAGTGGGGACTTTAAAATCCTTTACTACTGATATTTCAGCTTCGGTGCAGGAAGGCAAACAATCGCAATAAAGTCCAGGGCGGGATGACCATCTAGCTTTAAGCACCTGTTAAATTCAATGAAATAGTCTTAATAAATTTTTCCGCAAGACTTAGTTTTGTTCCGGGTATAGAGCCCAACGCATTGACTGAACATACCAATAACAAGACAACACGCCTGACGCTAATATCACACGGCTGGATTGCTTATGACTATACTTACTATATACTCTACAGTAACTTCAGTGAATTCCTTTCATGAAATATGAATCTTCTTTTAATGTTTTGAGCCCTGTTGGTGCGCTCTGGTTATTTTAGACTCTCTAAAGAAATCCGAACGCATGATGATGATGATGTTATAATATAGAGAGCTGTTACAATTTTTAATTGTTTACTTCAATTATTTTACATTTTTATATTTAACGTATACCAAGTTTTTTTAATGTTAAGGATCCCAACGGGATTTAACTCCATTATTATTATTCTTTAGTTATTTTTTGAGAACTTGGGTGCTTTCGGTATATATCGTTTACTCTGTATGTTAATTAAAAATTTATTAAAAAAAAAGGTAGATTTTGATATAGTGTCTCGAACCCCCTTGGAAGGGCAAATGATATCTAATTCTTAAGGTTTGCCTGGGGCGAGTTCTCGAGCAAAAACTAGGATTAATACTAAGCTTAAATGATTGATTTTCCCAAAATACGTACAGATAGCTCATTGAGATGGTCATTTAAACAAATAATTCCTCCTACGTCACATTTGAGGCTGTCTGGAATGTTAGGCATGAAGAAATTAGTGCAATTACATAGTCGCAATTGGGCCTCTCTTCTGCATTGGCACTGTATGAGTAATGGCGGTACACTTCCAAAGAGTTTTCATCGGAATAACGACATTTCCTTTTGATTGGAGATATTTTGCGTGCATCTGCGTCGTTTTCTATATTTCGAATTGATATGTATCTTCTGCAAAATAACAGTTTATATTTAATTAAATTTTACGTTAATTTTTTCAAACTTTTATTCTAATAAACAGTATGGTAGTAAGTAAATAAGTACCAAGTACCAGTAGTAAGTAGCAGGTACATTCAAAGTAAAACAGTATGGAAAAAAGTGAACTCGCTCTATGGCTACACACTCAGTGATGTTTAATTGTATGAAATAAGCGCCATCTACCTGAATTAGTACGTAGGTACTTCTTAGTTCATAATAAGCTTAACTTCAAGTCAATAGTTTGTCAAGATATCAACAGACTGCATAATTTTCACTTCCTGTGGGTCTAGCATCATACGACTGGACAGTTTTTTTACCTGTGAAAAACTTCAGGTCCAACAGTCATGACATCCGAGCCTAATGTTGTAACAGAGGGGACATCTTCTTCATTCAAGACATAAACATTACCAGTAACCAAAAGATTAAATTGAATAGCTCCCGGTCCCGTTGTTTTGTTGCTTATCATTGGCAGCTTCGGTGCATTCTTTTCTCTGAAAACACATTTTATGTCAAACCTATGAAGCATACTCACTGAAGCATTTATTTAAAAAAAAGTTTAATTAGTTAGTACCTCCCCTGAATTGTGTTAAGGGCATAACAAGTTCCAAGTTCCGTATCCATGGGTCTGAAGTAATCACAACATTTAAATGGCACATCATTCCAAGAGCAGTTCGAAAAGGTGTCTTCACAACTGCTTCGTACCTAATGTAGAATTTAAAAGTAAATGCTATCAAATTAATAGGCATTAAAAGTGAATATTAAGCCAGTTATATTCATGATGATTAAAAATATTAATAACTAGCTGTGCTCGCGACTTCGCACGCGTTGTTTTTTGTAAACCATTTAGAAGGAACGAAACTACCACTAAATGTCACGGGAAGCTCGGCGAAACTACAATACATCAGTGAAAACCGCATTCAAATCGATCAAGTCGTTTCTAAGATTAGCGTGAATGTGTACAAACGCACAGAGAAACAAATAAAAATTCTAAAAACTGTTTTTTTTTTACCTCGGTACAACATGTACAACTTGTTTTTGAAAAAATATTTAATACACAGACACGATTTGTTTGGGATTTTAATTATTGGCTGACGGTCCACTTGATGGTAGGTCACTAGTGACCCGCTGCCAGCTATATTAGGATTAAGGATAAAGGGTTAGGAAGGAATAGAGAAATAGGCTCTGGCATTATACCATATTTGCGTAATGACTAAGATTCGACTTGAAACAATCCGGCAAAGGATTGTCTAAACCGCAAAACTGTGATGTGTAGTAAGTTATTCCTTTAAAGTAGGCTAACTCTTTCAAAACTTCTTCCATATTGAAATCATGATTTTCACCCCATAATCTGAAAATTCAAAAAAGCAAAAGTTTTAAGGGATAGTGTGTGTGTGTGTGTGTGTGTGTGTGTGTGTGTGTGTGTGTGTGTGTGTGTGTGTGTGTGTGTGTGTGTGTGTGTGTGTGTGTGTGTGTGTGTGTGTGTGTGTGTGTGTGTGTGTGTGTGTGTGTGTGTGTGTGTGTGTGTGTGTGTGTGTGTGTGTGTGTGTGTGTGTGTGTGTGTGTGTGTGTGTGTGTGTGTGTGTGTGTGTGTGTGTGTGTGTGTGTGTGTGTGTGTGTGTGTGTGTGTGTGTGTGTGTGTGTGTGTGTGTGTGTGTGTGTGTGTGTGTGTGTGTGTGTGTGTGTGTGTGTGTGTGTGTGTGTGTGTGTGTGTGTGTGTGTGTGTGTGTGTGTGTGTGTGTGTGTGTGTGTGTGTGTGTGTGTGTGTGTGTGTGTGTGTGTGTGTGTGTGTGTGTGTGTGTGTGTGTGTGTGTGTGTGTGTGTGTGTGTGTGTGTGTGTGTGTGTGTGTGTGTGTGTGTGTGTGTGTGTGTGTGTGTGTGTGTGTGTGTGTGTGTGTGTGTGTGTGTGTGTGTGTGTGTGTGTGTGTGTGTGTGTGTGTGTGTGTGTGTGTGTGTGTGTGTGTGTGTGTGTGTGTGTGTGTGTGTGTGTGTGTGTGTGTGTGTGTGTGTGTGTGTGTGTGTGTGTGTGTGTGTGTGTGTGTGTGTGTGTGTGTGTGTGTGTGTGTGTGTGTGTGTGTGTGTGTGTGTGTGTGTGTGTGTGTGTGTGTGTGTGTGTGTGTGTGTGTGTGTGTGTGTGTGTGTGTGTGTGTGTGTGTGTGTGTGTGTGTGTGTGTGTGTGTGTGTGTGTGTGTGTGTGTGTGTGTGTGTGTGTGTGTGTGTGTGTGTGTGTGTGTGTGTGTGTGTGTGTGTGTGTGTGTGTGTGTGTGTGTGTGTGTGTGTGTGTGTGTGTGTGTGTGTGTGTGTGTGTGTGTGTGTGTGTGTGTGTGTGTGTGTGTGTGTGTGTGTGTGTGTGTGTGTGTGTGTGTGTGTGTGTGTGTGTGTGTGTATTAGCTATAGTTTATGAAGATCATCATAATCATTTCATTAAATTTTAAATTTAATTATAACTTGTTTTAAATACATATCAAAAGCTACAAATATTGACTTACCTACTACTTAATTACTAATTATTACGTTCTTAACTTACTCGTCTGATATTTCTTCAATACGATGACTGTTATCGTTTTCACAAAATGCCACCGATGGAAAATGCGTATCCCAATCTTTGTAAGTTGTCTCCACAACGAATGAAATAGGATTGTTCAGGAAGGCGTCATATTGAGCCGCAATCAATAGAGACGAGCCGTACCACGATAATGTTACAAAAACTAGCCAAAAAATCCTAGAATAAAAAATATGAAGCATATTTAAACCATCTGCTTTAATCTTCCACTTATTAAAAAACCTTAAGATTTATAAAAAATTAAAATATTTATTTTGCAATTGGCTCGTTCTAATATCTAATACAGTACCTACCTAGGTACAATTTTATTGATAAGTATTCTTTTCAGCCTTCCCAAAGGCTTAAAAATATATATATAGTGACATTATTTTTTTACTTTATTATAACTGGGAATCCCAGAAACTTAGTAAGCCCTAACCTATGTAATTATAAGTGTTCATTTATTTAATGAAATACAAATTTACCTTTCAATCCAATGTCTCTTCGGGTCGGCGATAAATCTGAAACCGTGAATTGATGTTGTATCTGGCAAACTTTTGATCCCATTCCACCATACGTCGAAATATCTCCGCAAATTTTCTTTATTAGATGTCATTGCTGACCGTACCACCATGTTATAATGAAATTCTACATATTCTGCTTCTTTTATTTTTCAAATTTCTATGTCAATATAAAGGATAATTTTCGTGAACAACAATAATTACCTAAATTACTGTGGTATAAAGTGATAAAAATCTCGTGAGAGCCGACAGGTGTTTTCTTTGTCATTGAATGGTATTAAAAATATACAGTTATACAGTGATACATTATTAGTAAATAATAAAGATTATTAATTATATTTTATTCATAAATTTTATATATATGCATAGTAAAATCATATCGTACATATTTAAATGTTAATTCATCTTTATATTTAGTTACAATCATTTGTCTTATAACTTAGTTAAAATGTTTAATGTATACATTTTGAAGTTTTCTTTGCTCACCATGAGGGCAAAATTTCAAGGTCGTATTTTATGTGACGTTTCAGTGTAACGATCACGTCAAGCTCGTCAAGCTTCTTGTAAAGTTTCTGCAAAAGTAAATACTAGTGATCATTTAAATTATTTATTTTATTTTAATTCTCTCTCTCTCTCTCTTTCTCCCTCTCTCTCTCTCTCTCTGACATCTACCGCTCACTAGGTCTTTGATCGCCAAAAAAGTTTCACTTCAGACACGTGTAAGTACTCTGTACACGCACATTGTTTTTTGACTTGAATACGTCTTTAAATTTGCTTCCATAGTGGGAGCCTGGGACGCAATTCAGAGAACTGATGATAACAAAATCGAGTGATACAGTTTGATGCTGTAGCTACATATACATACAATACATACATAAACATAAAGGATCAAAGATTTTTTTTGGTATATATGGTATATTCGAATTCGTTGTAATATGAATATAAATTGTTCAAAGAAAATATTAATCGTAACGTACACGTATTCACGTAATACACGGCTGTATCCACGACACAAATCCGCATCCAATTTTTTTTATATACATTGACTACATTAAGTGGAAGTGCCAACGGAAAACATATGTTACATTTACTAGTTCGTGCATTGTCTAATCAATTATTAAGCTGTTGTGACCAAATCCGATAGAGCCCCCCACTTCGTTCCAATAAATAGATTTCCATTCAGAATCGAACTGAGGTTTGTTAGATACTGAATCCTTTGCAGGCTTTGTTTTGTTGTATGTCAAACTCATCTCTCTGATCAATTTCACCGTGAAGAAGTAAAAGAATTCGAGTACTGAGACGAAACTGAATCCCGTCACGAATCCGCAAGTCGATCCGATGTTACCTGTAATATTTTATTGGAATAACTCTATAATATGTCTGTTTGGTAAGATTTTACGGTAGAATTTATTAAAATACATAATTCATATAAAAAATTAAAAAACATAATTATAAAAATCCTGCATTTTTTTTTTAGTAAATTGAGACGTAGGAAGCTTGCCTTGAATCTTGTAGAACTAAAAGGCCAAGCGCACAAAGATATAGGAATTCTACTGAAATGTATTTTCAGTAGAATTCCCAATATATTGTAGGTTTGTTGTTCTAAAACTTACTTATTAAATCGAACCATTTCATTATAACATTCTGTCCGTAGCAGTCGGCCACTTCCTTCCCATATTTCACATGCAGCATAGAAGTGCCATTGAAGTTCACACCGCGCCTGTAATAATGGCATAATTGTGAACAAAACTAATACGCCAACGCCGTTGGTTTTGTTTCGCATTCTACTTTGCACAACACGCAAGTGTTCTGTTTAAATCATTTATTTACCAACTTTTTTTATTGTAAATTTTATTTATTTTCCAACTTTTTTATTGCAAACTTTTAGTAGTTTTTAACAAATTACTGTTTTTTTTATTTTTACTGAAACGCATACTTGACTTTATTTACTTTTAAGAATTTAAAACAGTTGTGCATCATTCTTTTTTTTGCAATTTGAACCTTACCAAATTGATTTCAGAATATTGTCTAAATAAATTGTAAAAAATTAATAGCGACAAGGCAAACTGCATTCATAAATTGGCAAGGCAGCGCGTGTGCTTTTATGCTTCTGTTATTGTAGTGTGCTTATGACGTAGTTGTAGTATAGGCGACGGTAGCAACCTACCATCCATCCAGTGGACCGTCAGGCTGCCTGTCGACTATTAAATATAAAATTACGAGAAGACTTAGTGATAGAACTAAATTTTGACCCGTAATCATAAAGGGCAGTTCATCTTGTGGCAAAACAACGTTTACAGGCATCAATCGTGAAATAACAGCACTGCTACTATATATATAAATCTGCCTCTATATAGTTTGTGAACAAACTAATAGTAGGTAATTATAAGAAAAATGTAGTTTGGTTTGCTCCATAGATACCTTCGCAGCCACAATTATACAATAGACATGCGCAAAGCACTCTCTGGCGAGATATGCGTTTCCAAAACAACTCGAATAAACAATTTTAGACATTTCATTTGTCAGCAGAGAAATTGCAAAAGAAATCAGACAATAATTTATTTAATTTATAAGTATTTTACAATGGCTGGTGCCAACAAAAGAGTCGGCTTAATATCATCCGATTTCGAAGTTTTTGGTAAAGTGCAAGGCGTTTATTTTAGAAAGTACACTCAAAAGAAAGCGTCCGAACTTGGACTGAAGGGATGGGTGATGAATACAGCTCAGGGGACTGTCATCGGCCAAGTACAAGGTCCTCAGTTCGTTGTGGAAGAGATGAAAAATTGGTTGCAAGCAGTCGGCAGCCCGAGATCGAAAATAGAAAAAGCTGCGTTCAGGAATGAAGCGCCTATTGCTAATTGCGCTTTTAGAACTTTTGAGATACGTCGGTAAACAAACACGTATCATTATAACCTTTTAGAGAAATATTAAACAAAACATTTTTGCATACGAATTATATAAACAATATTTTAAAAAGTATTTAAATGTATTTCTTTTTTAAATTTTTCATTAGTAGTGGCAGGGTACACTGCGCTTCGCAGTCATTTTGGCAGCCGATCTGGCGTCAGTCACCACCTCCTTAAAGAAGACGACCGTGAAATTAAGCACGTGTGCTGTTGTGTTTCGGTGAGTGCTTAATGGATGCCAGAGCCCTTTTCTTATCACTTACTATGGTCGCCAGCGTATTACTTGTGTTATAGGCGACGGTAGCCATCTACCATCAAGTGGCCTGTCTGCCGACTTTGACATAAAAATAAAAAAAGTCTTTTACTTACAGCCAGTCATCCCTGTCCTTATCGGGGACAGTGTTGAGATAATCAGGATAGATTTTTATGTTGTTGAATACATAGAAGTAGGCAGTCTTGGAACATGTTGGATAGCACATAGGACACGGTATGCCTCCTCCCACCAACTCTAACTCCAATCCTGGTGGCATAGGTTTTGTGACTGGCCGAACTGTTATAGATTGAGCTTAAAAAATAAAATATTTTTTATAGTGATTTCAAATTCAGCCTGGATAAAATGTTTCGCTTATTTCCACTAGTTCTGTGCTGTAGTTCTGTACATAAAACTATTGGGAAAAATATCTCTCACTAAGATACAAATCTCATTGGCCGCTAAGTGTGCATGTACGCTTAACAGTATTATCAACTAACTAGTGATCCGCTCCCGGCTTCGCCCGGGTGCAATTTTTATACGTACAAACCTTTCCTGTTTATCCCATTTTCATAAAGGAAAATCTAATAAAAATCAATTTAGCCATTCTTGAGGTTTTGCGAGACTAACGCACGACGATTGATTTTTTATATATTTTACGCCCGCTCCCGGCTTAGCCCAGGAAAAAAAACTTAATTAGGTTTTACTATATATAATTCCGTGAAAAATTATCTAAATGACGGTAAAAACTGCATTAAATGGTCCGTTAATGGTTTAGGAGTTAGCGGCCATACACACAGTTACTAAAGAAGATACGTACAGAAGTATTCTTTGAGGCACAGTAAATCCCGCATGTCACAAGTGCGAACATTCATCTTTGGCATATTGAAAGGAGTGCAGTTGCAATTGGCAAGGAGGAAAAGCATCCTACACTTGAGCATACAGTCGCTATGCGTGTAAAACGGTAAATAAGAAGACTCATCGTAGAACAAACATCCTCTCAACTTCACTGATACGTGTTGGATATCACGCGATGCTTCCGTGAAGGTTGCTGTCACCATTACAGACATCTGTGAATAAATTATAAGTGTTAGGTACACCTGTTTACTAAAAAATATAATATTGTAACACCACCTACTGTATCCAAAATGTACATTACCAACCCCTACTAATATTACATTCAATTCATACTTACTAATATTATAAATAAAAGTAACTGTCTGTCCGTTACCTTTTCACGCCTGTGGTTGTTTTGTTGAGTAGTTAACTCAACAAACCAACCGATCTACTTAATTCAGGTAATATACTACCTTGCCTATGTCCGCCACTTTCCCCTTGACTGGGACCGGGCGGTAGTCCTAGAGGAGACTACCGCCCGCGTGAGGTCCCCCGAGAAGGCCGGCGTACCTCTACTGTTGGGTACGCCGAGGGTCCGACAGGGAGCGTAGCTCTCCCCGCGCTGAATAGCCGTGGCTGGGCACCGATGTCGCGTCATAATATACCCGTGATCTTGCCTATCTATGGCCGCGCTAGGAAGTCGTTGAGTGTTTAGCCGGTGGCAGTCCGACATAACCTCGCAGTGTCCCCTCACACTGCCGGGTATCCATTAGGATTTACCAACGTTAAAAAAAGGTTGGATATCAAAAATATCCTTAAACCGAACTTAAACTACCAAACGTCAATTCAGTCGTCAAAACTGTCTGTGTGCCAAATTTCATACAAATTTTGAAAGAGTAACAAAGATTCACACAAACGTTTGCATTTATAATACTAGTAGAAAGTAATGTTTTGAGAGTACTGTAACTTATAATCATAAACATCACAGGTCCAAAGCAAGATACATTTATGACACATATAAATTTTGAATGAGATAAGAAAAATGTTACGTTCACATACTTGCACTCCAGGGCTTATGATTTGTAATGCAAAACTGCCGCTCGGTGCATCAGGAAAGTCATAGGCATCAGAGAATTGCAACTGCGATAAACACATTGGTTTAACGAGCATAGTTATAGAACGTAGGGTTTTATAGGAAGAGTACTGTTAGACAATCCACTCACTTGAGCTCCTTTTAAAGGCATGTTGTAATAGAAATCATCGCTTTCATTTAAACTTAGTAAAACTTGCAATCCTTGGTCGAAATCAAAGGAAGATTTGTTTCCGTATTTATACATGTCGATGCTGCGTGTTGTACTGCTTTTGCTGAAACATTGAGAATCTGGCCTTTTGAGAGTCTGTCTTTTAATCTGTCCTTATGCGAACAAACCAAATAAAACTAAAAACTAAAAATCATCATAAACAACAATAAATTAACATAAAAAGTGTTTATTTTTAGTTTAACAAAATGAATTTATGAAAAGAGCAACTAGGGGTTTCATGCCGAGTTCTTCCCCCTAGAAACAGCATTTCGAACCGGTGATAGTTTAGAATTATATCAAATGTAAAATATTTGAAGACAAATGTTTTGTAAAAATTCACATTGAATAAATGATTTATTATTATTATTCCTAATTCTATGAATAAAATTCTAATATAAAATAAATCCTATTCCCCACCAACTAGTGAATTTCGAATAAGAATTTATGAGTCAAATATAAATCCTATTTTAGAAAAAGAATCTTCAAACTTATTACGTACTCTTCAAACTTATCGGTTGTACGGAGATAGTTAAATGTACAACAATATCCATTCATTGTGAGGCGAAAGTCGAATAGGGATGAACATTCCGAAGGCTTTTCATTCCACTGACATCTTACTAAAAGTTCTTCGCAACGTGGTGTTAACTGCCGACAGACAAGTAGATAGATATTATGGTTTCTTGAGACAAAAATATTACTTAACATGCTATTCTTCGTTTTATTAATAGCAATCATCTCTCACTGTACCCTTGGGTAAAAAGAAATTTTCCACAAAATTTATTTAAATTACAAGTATACACAAAGTATTTACCCTTTATCGCTCTTTCGATCAGTGTAAACGTATCAAAATTCTTTGGGTGATTTAGAAAGGATTTGCAGAGAAATAGACATATGATGACTATATCTATACCTAGATATACTCATCAACCAAAAGTCTACAGTCTTCTTCCCACCAATAGTTATTGTCAACGTAGTCGTTTTATCCTAAATCCCTCCTGCATCACGACATATATAACTCACCCCTTTTCTTTTCAGCTGACTAACTGTTTGGGCTATGATCTATGACGTCTATTAATTCAATAGATCCAACAATAATATCTGTACCTACTGTAAATTCATCTAACATATTATGTCTTAACTAACACCTGTTACGAACTAAAAATTGAACACGAATAGTCCAATGTTAATTTCATAAGTCTCAATTAGTCTTTTAAGTCTAAAATGACTATTTTGCTCAAAATGGATTATGTACCACCCTCGTCTGACGTTATTATAACATTTTAAACAATTATTATTTATAGGTACGTACGTCTCGCATCAGATCGTCTATATCATAATCACCCAACGCCGTATGAACCTCCATCGGTTGAATGATATAATCATTGTCCGTTGGCCCCAAGTTGTACAATTGACCTAAACCATAAAGTAACCTCATCATCTGAGAAGTATTATATTTTTTATTCCGTTCTTCGCGTAATCTAAAAAAAATACTGTCGCTATAAAAATTATATAAAGATAATTTTACTATTATATCAATAGGTATATATAATATTAGCGACCAGCCCCCGGATTCACCCGCGATTAATTTTTTTTATATACACAAACCGACTTTGTTTTATACTATGTAAAGATTTTATCAAAATCTGTTGCATGGTTTAGGAGGAGTTAGCAAATATGAAAGCTACCTACTTGAAATTATACTATGATTTACTATGAGTTACTTACAGTTTTTGTGCCAATTCAGTAACAGCTCGCTTACTGATCCTGTTAATGGAGCATATGCTGACAGCGGGGAATATAATGGTGCTGACGGACACCCCGTCCGGCATTTGCGTAGTGACTAGAGGCGCAGTGTAATATTTATTGAATGTGTACCATACAAGGGACACCGAGCACACTAACGCGCTTATCAAAGTTATTATCCAAATTATCCTGTTCCACACAAAATCACTCTAAAGAAATCTGTCTGAAGAAGTGTAGCTTTTAGTTAGGACAAATAAATACTTAGGAGTAAGTAGGTACTAAACAGACAGTAAGTATAAACTTAATGTATAATTTAAAAGAATATTGAAAATTTTATGCAAATTTTATGACCTTTAAACTCAATAATTAATACAAATCAAAAAACAAAATGGAAGTTTTGTCCTAATAAGGCTTACTATGGCATAGCAACTAAATTGATGAAAAAATTCGGTCAAATAAATTGGTTTTTTTTATTAAAATGTTACTGTTTTGACATGTATATTATTATTTAATAACTAGATGAATTTTAAAATAAAAATAGTCTAAGTTAGTCTTTATAAAATCAGCTATCTTCCAATGAAAGTTCCGTCTAAATCGGCCCAGCCGTTTCGGAGTTTAACTGGAACAAACAGGCAGATAGACAAGAAATTTAAAAAATATGTTTTTTACTAATTGTAAAAATTAGTTATTTTTACATTACAAGCATCACAAATTAAATAAAACTTAATTTTATTTGCCCCAATATAATCATGTGTACCTAATTTTATGTTCAAGAGTTAAAATTATTTCCACCTCGGGCAATACTACTCAAATCTCGTAATTTTGTTGGGTACTTACCATAGTCACTTACCATACACGAGTCTTTCAAATGTTGCAATTATGTTGATATTAAGAAATAATGCTGTAAGGTATTACACAGTGTTATCAACAATACCTTTCGATATGCGGTGTGTTGTCATTAACGAGATGCTTTAGGCCACATATTGAAGACTCGGAGCAATATTCTTTTGTGACTTTTTTCACGCTTTCCTTCAAAGTTTTAAGCTTTTGAAGTTTTTGGGGCTTCTGACGAAGATGTCTGCGATATACTGACACGTGTGAGTAGTCGCCGTTTTTCTCCATTTTAAAATAAAAATATGAGAAAAATACGGACGATGGAGCAGTTTGATTGTAGAGTATAGAATTACTAGTTAATGTTGTTTAAATATAGGTATCTGAACGTGTCTACTGAGCTGGTTGAAATCTATTTCACGATAAGATCTAAACTTAACAAAGTGCGAGGTTAATTGTTGTGATTGATCACTTGTTTTCATGTCACCAGTACTATTAAACCTACATTATTTTTAATATTCAAATAGGTGTTTTTAGAGACAATATGTTTACCAATGGAATCTTTGTCATAATGCCGACGAAATCGTGGCAATTTAAACACAAAACAGGCTATAATCACAATTTCAACAGGCTATAATTAACAATTATAAACTAACTCCCGACATTCTATTGAGCCCAAAAACGCTAATACTTGGAAGTTAGTGAGACTAGGAATTGGGCTGATGATCTTCAAACGCCTGGACAGATCATCATAAACTATAGCTAAGAACCTTCTCGATCATGTCAGCCTTCAAACAAAAAACACCGCATCAAAATCGGTCCATGCGTTTGGGAGCCTACGATTCCATAGCTAGATACAAAGAGTTCACACATTGTGATTTATAAAATATATTAAACTTCTGGTGACATCTCAAAATGTCTTTGAACAGTGTCAAGAGCCTGTTATTATTATTAAACAAAGGCTTAATAATAATTATTAGCTTCATCGTCGCTTATGGTAAGGCTTATTGTAATTCGCCACAAAGTAAAATCTCATACCGGGGCGTAACATTATTCATTCCACGGCTGTCTTCTTAGATTCATGTCACTGTCTTATTTCTGTTTCAAATCCGCTCATTAAATTTAAAAATACTCAAAAGTGTTGAATGAATCGGGATTGAAACCCCGTCTAGTCCTCAATAGATCTTTTTAACAGATTATTTATTGACCTAATCTAATGCAATGATAACTTATAATAAATTATAAAAAATATAATAAACTAATGTTCTCTGTGTTACACCGACATCTATTACACTCTTTCTTGTGGAATCAATTCAAACGACTGGTGAATGTGATTGCGTCGATCGCGTGCATTTTGTGAAACCCAATTTGTATGCAAATTTTAAAAAACATGAATCAAAGCTAAATTTAGCGTATTAGTTTTGTAATTTTCTGTTACATAAGAATGTTGTTTTGTTTAAATATCAGGGAATTGTAAATTATAAAGGCGAATATCCTAATCCTAATAATATATTTATTTATATAAAACAAAGTCCCGTTAGTTACCTGCACCATTTATAACTCGAGAACGGCGGGACCGACTTTTATGATCTTTGATTTGTTGAATTTGTCTCCGCCCTGAATAGCATTAAATCATCTGAAATATTTACAAAAAAAAATTGTGAATAAAATTCATTAGTTAGCTAAAATATAAATGCGAAATGTTTATACGTTTGTTAATCATGGCTGAACGGACTTTGATGAGATTTGTCACACAAATAGTTTTTTGCCTGGATTAACAACTTTTCAATACTGGAAAACACTTAGGTTTCTGTAAGATTTTCAAAAAACGCGGGCACAGGTAATTTATAATACTAATTTTTTTTTTTCCATTTTTTTTTATAAATAAACCAATACTGTCAGCAGTTTAAATTGCATAAAAAGTTATATATTTACATGAAAAAAATATTCGAAGTATATCTAGATTCTAGACATTAGCGAAAGGTCATTAAACCTTACTGCCATCCATCTAACACGAACTATATTTAGCGAGACTTCTTCCAAAACGTGTGATCGTCTTATTTTTGTGTTCTCTACTATACAAAGAATTGTACATTCCATATTCGTGACATTAAAGTCAGACAAGCTCCAGACTAATTACTTGTTATGTAAAGCGCATGATATTATTATTACATTACGAATGTGATCTATGGCTACGACGTCTGCGGTGGTAGTGGACGCTGTGCCATTCTCTTTGCTGCGCTCGTCTAACGGCTCTGCAAATACAAACAAGAAATGATAGGATGCGACCGACTGTTTGCGTTTTCAATTTAATAAAAACAAAGGTGTTCTGTTCAAAGTGAATGTGTGTTGATATGAGATTAGTGTCTTGACGTGATCCGGAAGTATACGTATTTACAAAAATGATTCCAAAGGTATTAAAAAAAAATTTTTTTTTTAATATTTGATAGTGACAGAACATATATGTACATTTCTGTCGCTTCTTTTTTTGTATATAACATGTTGTCGATTTGTGTACGCTTCAAAAATTCGAGAATGGGTGGGCCGATTTTGATTTGGTTTTTAAATATTGAAAGAGGGATAAACGGGAAAGATTTGCACCCCGGGCCAAGCCGGAAGCGGGTCGCTAGTCTGTTATAATTAAGCTCAAGGGGTGATAAGACTGACATGTCTTTCCAAGGCCTTAAAATTAAAAATTGACAGAAATTAAGCAAAATTTCAAATTTTTCCTGGTTTGCTGTTTTTATTTTTTATGTACCTCCTATTATTTATACGATTTAGTCAGCGCAAGCCGATTTTCATCTCGAATTTTCGTTTCAACTAGATTTATAAGTTGATATCTAGAAAAATTTACTATGTTACTTCGCTTCAAGATTTACTGAAATTACCCCCCATGCATATAAACTAATAATACTTTCGCCTTAACTTAATATTTTATTATTTATATTTTGATCATGGCAACATTAACTATAATTTTAATAAATAGGATAGGAATTTAATAATAGGGTACGATTTTTTTTTCGAAATTTATATGGAAGCAACTTCGAGGTATACCCTATCAATAAAAAAAGAATCCTCCGTTTTATTTTTTCGTTTTCGTCGGTAGAAAAAAGAGCATCAACTTTAAATATTCACTGTGACTGTGATCAATGTAAATAAAATAATTACCGTCAAACGTCAATACTTTGACTTCCAGGGGAATTGTCACATTTTAGGGCTAAATTGACCATTGGTTTTAAAACAGGTCTGTTGGTGTCTTTATAACGACTCAGAAGCGCGGGACGTCCCGGAAAATGATAGCGATCCACTGTGTTGCCATAAAGATGTGGCGGGGGAAGGGTACGAAAAAAAAAAAACAAAAAAAAAGAAATGTTGATTATTTTGGTCTTTTTAATTCAATTTTCAAACAATTTTTTTTGTTATTCTTTGACCATCACTGCATTTCAATGCTATTGTCAAAATAGCCCCTCACTCCGGGTAACTTTGACACCTACAAAAAACAATAGAAGAATTCATTTTTTCCCCATTTGAGCATTGTATAGCCAAAGGACTGATTGTAACATAGAGATAAAATATATCAAATATCGCAGAAACACGTCGTAGGAACAAAAAAAAACCTCAAATCCCTGTCAAATTAACCCCGTTTGACGGTATTATAAATTGTAATTGTACACTGAAAACCTTCCAAATTCAAATTGTTTATTTGCAAATTTTATTTAAATCCTAATTTCTAATCAATTACGTCTGTCTGCAAAGAATATTATCTACGGGCCATGTACAGAAGAAAGTGAAATAAAACACTCTTCTCTCAATATCATTGAAGCGTTAAGGCTATTGCATATAAAATTTCTTGGTATTACAATTTATTAAAGTATTAAGTATGAAAGTATTATATAAGCATACATTATGTTCAAATAAATAAATACTATTTTATAAGACCTTTTATAAGATCTTTATAAAATACTAGCGATCCGCTACCGCATTCGCCCGGGGTGTTTAGTTTTCACATGTAGAAAGAGGGATAAACGACGAAGATTTTTATATAAAAAATGCACTCCAGGCGAAGCCGGGAGCTGTCGCTAGTTATATATAAAAATGTTAAGTTGGATCGTATACGCTTCAAAATCTCTTGAATGGGTGGACTGATTTTAATTCGGTTTTCACATATGGAAAGAGGGATAAACGGGGAAGATTTTTTATATAAAAATTGCACCCCGGGCGAAACCGGGAGCGGGTCGCTAGTAGCATATATAAAACTCTTCGTAATGACGTTGTGTAGTGTGTTACCAACGACGACCGCATATAACATATTGCATTAAAGTTAATCTTGCAACTTTTTTTATGTAATTTACATAAATAACCGCTCCAGTTGTTTGTCTTCGCGGACCGTTTTACGTAACCGATGCATCTTGGCAAATGTTAGGACCGCTATTGCTAATATTGTATATTCTCGAACATTGGGTAACGTTTGATAGTGCGTTAGTAAATTTTGAAAGTAAGTTTTGTTTGTATTCGTCGACCTTGAAGCCATCGTCCGAATGCGTAGTACGCATCGCGGCCGCGTGAGCACACACATTAATTATTGGATACTACCTGGTTCCCGCGATTTCGTCTGAGTTAAAAATAAAAATATATACCTAATGTCTGACCTCTTTATACTTTTTCCAGGATATGGATTTTTATTTTTAGATTATCCCTTGACAACAGTACTTTTTTATGGATGAAAGGTGATACCCTATAACCTAAAGATTTATCCAAAAAATGGATGATTTTTCTGTGGATTGTTTTTTCTGTATCCCTGACAATGTGTATGCAAAATTTCATGATGATCGGTTAACAAGTTAAGGCATGAAATTTAACAGACAGACAGCGTTACCTTCACATTTATTAATAATCACTAGTATGGATATTTCTGATTCCGGTTTTTAAAGAGTTCGAATAAGTAAAAACTTACATGATCTATTATTGTTTTTATTACTTTCACTAAGTTAAAAATTCTTTACATTAATTACTTAGGTCGTCGGCCTCACGTAAGATCACAAACATTTTGAAACACAGACGATTGTACCTATATATATCTACCCATTAATAATCATAAGATTTTAAAGATCGATTATTTTAAATGTAGGCGTACTACACCTTTAGAAACTCCTTAATACTTATCTGTCAAGCCGCCCAATCCTCGATATGTTAGGCTCAATTATATTGAAACTTTAAAAAACTTATGGAACTAAAATGATAGATAGCAGCCAAGATGCAATACCTTCTTGGCTGCTATTACGTTAGTAAACTTACGAAAACATAAGCGTTAGATTGTAAATTTTAGTGTCCGTTCACAATCTATCAACAGTTTATAATCTCACTAGATTAATTACAAACTAACGGTTCGTACAATTATTCGTTGACATATACATATTATAAAACAACATCCCACGCTGCGTATCTCTCTGTAGTATGTTTGCGATGTTCTCAAAAACTACTAAACGGATTTTCATGCGGTTTTCACTAATTGAAAGAGCGTTAAACGAGGAAGCATTTTATATAGATAATTTGCAGAAAAATATTCCACCCGTGCGAAGCCGGAATCGGTTCGCTAGCTTAATTATAACACCTATTTTAATTATAATAATTAAACTTCACCCCCAAATCTAATCCATTGAACAATTTCAAAAAAACATGCTGTTTTGCATTCTTAATATTAATAATAACATTTTTATTTGAATAGGAAAAAACCTCAACAGTTAATTTCTAAAAAAAAAAAACTACAACCATGTGATGTAAGATTACAAACTAACATGGAACTATTGGTAATACTCGTATCTTTGTGTAAAATTTCAGATTTTCATCACATTATGGACGCTCGCAATTTTTTCGAGGACATGTTTGGGGAGATATCTGCCATCCCCACATCCAGCAGTAGAGGCGGTGCACAGCGAAGAAGATTTTCTGCCGGAATATTTGCGCACTCCAATAACACAAAATCCGCAATTACGAGAGCTTTTATTATTTAGCAGCCTCCTGCACACCGGAGAAAAAGAGGTAAGTATATTGTTTGCATAATCAAATTAAGCTGCAATATTATCTCAAATTTAAACATACACAGATTTTGAGGAAATACACCCTGAAACACTAATATGTATATTATTATAATTTATAAATTGATGAGCCCTTTGGATGAGTGGTTAGAATGCTTGCCTTAACGCTCTGTTCTAGGGTTCGATTCCCGAACGGGTTAACTTTGTAAATAAAATTTTCAAAGTTTGCTCTGGTGTGGATATGGAAAGTAGTGACGAGGCAAACTGCATTTCGTAGTCATTTGGGCAGCCCGTCTGGCGGCAGTTATCACCTCCTTACAGAAAACCACCGTAAAATAACAGCATGTGGTGCTGTTGTGTTTCGGTGACAGTGATGACAGAGCCCATTGCCCTTTTTTTTAACGTTGGGAAATCCTCTTCGTTACCGGCAGTGTAGGGGACACTGCGGGGTTATGCCGTATTCCTACCGGCTAACACCCAAAGACTTTCTTTCTATCGCGGCCGTTGATGGGCGGAGTCGTGGGGACGTTATTACACGACTTTGGTGCTCCGCCACGGCTATCCAGCGCGGGGAGACCTGTGCTCCCTGTCAGAACCTCGGCGTACCCGACAGTGGAGGTACGCCGGCCATCTCTGGGCTAGAGCCCATTGCCCTGTCCCTTCCTAAACCCTTACCATTCCATACCGTCCCGTAGCGTGCCATAAAGTACCGTCGTGCCGTGCCGTACCGTACCGTACCGTACCGTGCCGTGCCGTACCGTACTAATACTATAGACTGAGATTTTTAACTTATCTAAACAACTAGACAGTTATCCATATGAGTGAAAAATTGAATTCGTTCTGTTCTTTCCACAGGTGTACGATAGAGAAACGGACAAAATACCAAGAAGGAAAGTGTACAACCTTTTGACTCACGCGGGATTCGTGCCGCGAAGACAACATTTCGCCAATCAGCTAACATCAAATTTTGTCTTTCAAGGACCATCATTATTCTTGACACCTGACGGTTTGCAATATTTAGAATAGAACTATTTGAAATTCCTTTAAGTGGGTTAAATTGTAAATAATTGAGTTTCTTAATTATATTACAATCAGTGTTATCCTTGATAAAACAAATATTATCTCACTTGAATATGTATTAAAAAAAGTAACATCAATTTTAATTCAAAAAACTATGTATTTTCTATTTAATTCTGTACCTGCCAATAAAATAGCTTGTTAGTAAAAGCTTTAGTATAAAACTTTATATTTTATCTTTATCGTTATACTTAAGTAATATTTGTTTGTTTATTTTTGTAATATATAAAAATGTGATATTATCATATTAGGTTTTATCTGTAATTTAAATGAATATAAAATAAAATAAACCTAAGACTTTTCCGTGAATTATTTTGCTACAAAACTACTTTAACATCAAAAGCTAGTCGTTAAAATTACAATGTTCAATAAAATGACAAAAATCAGTTTCTATTTTATTAATTACTTTTTAAGTTGATCATAAAAAAAACTTCTATTTTGTTAAATTTTTAATATTTTATTTTATTATTATTTTTATTTTAATTAAGTTAAAAAATAATAATTTCAAAACAATCTTAACCCGCCCCTATCAAGGGTTTAAGACATTACCAACCATATTATTAAAACGTAAACATTTATATATAAATATACAATAATACGTGATTTAATTGTATAATTAATTAACATATAATGTACAAAAATCATCGATCACAAAACATAGAGCGTTGACGTATTTCGCCAACTTTCTTGTTTTGAGTACTCATACAAGGGTAGTATATTTATTGTTTCACTGAAGGTTTTGGATACTAAGAACTTTCTGTTCCTTTGTTTAAAATAAACGTTTTAGTGATAATTTTTGAGTACAATTTTTGCATTACCTTATATTATACAAAAAATTATTATATGTTTTACCAAATAAACCACCATACATACCTACCATACATTTCTTTTAATAAAAAATTTAATAAAAAAAATAAAAAATTAAAAAAAAACCAAACAGATGTAGTAAAATATTACTACATCTGTTTTGGAATTTATTTATTTATTTATACCATATTTTTATTTAGGAAATGATAAAGTTGTGTCTTCATTTAAATGTCATCGTGATTAAATAAAATTGGATGCAAACAAAGCGGATTAACCAAAACCTCAATAACTCCAATATATTCCAAGATTCCAACTTCCAAGATTCCAAGATGAATGAATAAATGAATCCAAAAATTATGAAATGGAACTTTATAAAATAATAAAGTCACTGAAAAGAAATAAAGAGCTTTTACTACTTCTTATATTTGTAATGAAATAAATTTTAATTTAGTTATAATTTTAAAAGGATTGCTCAAATATTTTAAGAGTTATCCCATTTTTTATAACCAAACCAACCCGCTTATAGGAGTAAATAATCCTCTATTTATCATATCCTCGTTATATACATATATGTATGTACCATACTGTTTTATTTCAATAAAATTTTAAAAAGAAAAAGATAATAATAAGAAAAATAGTATTTTAATAAATTGTTTTATTTAAAGAATAGTCCAGTCATTATATCCGAAAAAAAGGCAAAGAAATCAAAATGAACATAAAAAGCTGATTTTTGGATATTGTGTTCGGGGGGCTCAGAAAAGCTTAACTTCAAATTGTCGACCAAGATTTCCTATGAGCTTTCGCCGCCATCTTGAAAAAGGGGTAAATTTTTATTTTTTAGCGATAACTCGGCTCTCCGTCATGGTACGAAAATTTTGGTGATATACTTTTTGGTTGCTTTTTTTATGCTCTACAATTTAGGTCATTAGCATTTTTCCTTTATTGTTGATCATTGTTGAGATATCGGACGAGAAAGTTTAAAATTGATATGTTGAAACTTGTTTTTTGCTATTCTTTCTTTTCTCGTAAAACAAATCGAAAATATGTCTATTATCAAACTTGTACAGCATACTGATACTTACAATGTGCTTTTTTGGTTTTTTTTTCGAAAGTCGACTTCTTGTGTGACGAGGATGATGTGGATCCAAGAATCATTTCATGGATCATCATCCATTCATCCAAAATCTCAAAATTTCGAAGAATACCCTGAGGAGGAAGAATGTGGACCGGGACCATCGAAACGACAAAAATTATAAATACAAAACGGACCTCGATGAATCTTCAATTTCTACTTCTATTTTTTCTAAGTTATGTATTTTTCAAATAAATATTGGACGTGTCATTCATATTCTTGTTGTTATATTTGTTTATATTGTATTTTAATATTTTTTTCTGGAACCATTAATCCGTCGAAACATATTAACACAACCGCACGAGCTATGAAATCGAAACCGCGCGGGCTTGCCAACTTTACGGGGAGCTCAAAATAGTAATTTTTGTCCGAAAAAAAAAAACCAAAAAAGCACATTTTAAGTATCAGTATGCTCTAAAAGTTTGATAATAAACATATTTTTGATATGTTTTACGAGAAAAGAGAGAATAGCAAAAAGCAAGTTTCAACATATCAATTTTGTACTTTCTCGTCCGATATCTCAACAACGATCAACAATAAAGGAAAAATGCTAATGACCTAAATTATAGAGCATAAAAGAGTAACCAAAAAGCATATTATCAAAATTTTCGTATCATGACGGAGAGCCGAATTATCGCTAAAAAATAAAAATTTACCCTTTTTTCAAGATGGCGGCGAAAGCTCATAGGAAATCTTGGTCGACAATTTGAAGTTAAGCTTTTCTGAGCCCCCCCCAACACAATATCCAAAAATCAGCTTTTTATGTTCATTTTTGTTTCCAAATGTATATAATGACTGGCCTAGAAGAAGAAAAGAAGAACCAGTGAAACTTTAAAAATAAAAATCATTAAGACGTCATATGCACGTCATAATAAAATTGCGCAAAAAAAATTATGATCCTTAAATATAATTTCAATTTTATAACCTCGAACAGGCTTTTGATGTTACGGAACTACGGTGCATGATCAGACAGCATTGCACACTTGTTGCCTAATTATGACATTAAATATTTAACATTAAGGCCACAATTAATTACGAAATCAATATGTGGGTTATCCAATTTAATACTTCAAAATAAAATGCCATTGCTTTATGATGGTCGAATCGTTGCACTTATTAAATACTTAAAACCAATAGTGACATATTCATAATGACTTCTACTTCGACCACATGTAAATCTCTAATCAGAGATTACTGCTCAAATTGTACGTTTGCTGGGATTCATTTTATTGCGGATAATACTAAACATTGGATTGAAAGGTAAAAAAATCATTTTAAGGAATTATAGATTTACTAGCTGTGCCCGCGACCCCACACGCGTTGTAAAATGAAAATAATATAGGTATGATATGAGTTATGAAGACGGTGGCGCCGCCACTGTTGAGCCTGTGAACACTGCTTTCTGTACAGACCACGTCGTCGACCTGCGCACGCGGCACAAAGAAAGCCGTAATCGGTTTCATACAAATCGATTGCGTGCTACAAAACTCTTATAAATAATTTTAAAATAAACATTTCCATATGTGTACATCAAAATAAATTATAGGTAATACTTTTTTTAAATTTAAATAAAAAAATGGGTTTTCCCATTTTATGTATAACAGATGGTTTTGGTTTATCTTGGTAATCCTCTCGTGGTATGGTTCTGCTGTTCTCATCATAGCGGCGTGGGATGCATTTCAAGATAGCCCCATAAGCTTCGGAGTGGAAACCACTTACACTGAATGGAACACAAAAATGCCAGCAGTTGCTATTTGTGAAACGTCTAATGACGACAAACTCTACGATGTCGCTGATACGTAAGTACCCACAACAAATTCCCCTTTTTTTGGAAAAAAATCCTAATACATATTATTATAAATGCGAAAGTTTGTGAGAAGGTATGTTTTACTTTTTCATACAAAAATTGCTGAACGGATTTAGATGAAATTTGGCACACAGATATTACTTGGATACTTTTTATCCTGTAAAAAGATAGGTTCCCGAGGGATCGACTAAAAAATATAAAAATTTTGGGCGCAACTGCCGCCACGGGCACCAGCGTCGTCACAGAGTTCAGATTTTTTTTAGATGTTGATCAATTAAGCAAACAAACTCACTTTCGAATTTATAATATTAATTAGATGTAGGCTTAGTAAGACAGTCCTCATTTAAATATAAAGTGAAATGTAAGGTATTTACATACCTAATGTAATGTAAGGTTCGGCGACAATGGCGCCCAATTGTTACGTTTTTTTTTTTCTTTAATTACTGTTATCTAATTATCCATCTCATCCGAAATTTTAAAACGAATATCCGCTTGTGAAGGTATACATTTTATTAAAACTAAATTAATATTGTTACCTTGTATTGCATTGAAAGTAAAAAACATGAATTTTTTACACATGAATCACCAAAAATCATTGGATACTGCTATATCAAGGACTAACAAATAGGTATAACTTAAATATAGGAGTTTTGATGGTAGTAACAATATCATTATTGCAATTGTAAGCAAAAATGTCTACATTACGAACAAAATGGACAATGACACAATCGAATATATGTGAAAGCCCACTATCTACAAGTTAATGACTCCTATATTAAATATTAATTAAAGTGGGCTTATATTACATGTGGGAGCGATTTTCTAACTAATCATGCATGTTGGCAATTGTTATTTAGAATTTCCAACCTTTTTTTAACAATTAAACGTAAAGCCTGAAGGTACGAACGCTAAGATAATTTGGAGAAACAATCTGGTCACTTGTTTTCAGAATTTGGCCCCCCGATCATCTCCTCGATCTCGAAGATGCGCTAAAAGATATCGCGTACTTCCGTGGCATTTGTTACAATCTGCTCGACGTCTGCTACGTACGCAAACATCCGGATCCTCTATGTCCTTTGTCAAACTTCAGTTACTATGCAGATCTAGTTCGTAGCGAGTGTACACAAGTTTTGAGCGATTGCTCATACAACGACAATGCATTTAACTGTTGCGACTATTTCCAACCCATAGACACTGACGCTGGAACTTGTTTCATCATTAACTCCATTCAGACCAAGTACAGTATTAGAAAAACCATTTTTTATATTCATTCATTAGTATTGTATGTTTAAAAATCATGGCCACTTCTCGGAGACAGGTGGGTAGGTAAACAATTTTATAACTTACTATAATAGCGTCGTTTTATTACTAAAATAAGTATTTAAACAGTCAAAATTAAATTTAAACAATTTAAATAAGCCTTTAACAGTGTATTGTCTATTTATTTCAGAAATCCAAAACCATATCCAATGGTTAGTAATATGAGCAATAAGCGTGGCATCATTAAATTTCAAGTTCTTCTTCCATCGACGGTGAGTCCTTATAAAGAACTTGCGACACGCCTCGGGCTTTGCGTTCGAAGTTTAAATTTTCAAATATTGCTTCTTTAGCGGATGCATACGTTAAAAATAAACTTATGTACCAAAATTCAGCTTTCTATAGACTATGTTCTAAGTAGTTTAGGCTGTGCGTTGATATTCAATCACTACAAACTATTTTTTAAGCATAGTTTAGGTACAACCTTAGACTTAATTTCTTGTTTCATTCATTTGCAGATGTATTCGTTAGGAGAAGACGAAGTCCCGAGCATAACGACATTACAGTCGTCAGCATTGAAAATGCAATTGGGACATAGATATCGGTAAGACAAATTAATTAATTATTTAGGTACTTCCGTTTTGTTGTCTTGTCTTTGCATTTTTGCCATTTGTTTTCATCCATTTTTGCATTCTTGTAAAATTGTGCAATTTTTGTAAAATGGCAACACTAAAACACGGTATTATTTTTTTTATTTTTTCTAAAATCAAAACTTGTTATAATAATTGTACGACGCTTATTCATAGAACTTTCAAAATAAAATTTGTTACTTGCCTAGGTATGTTAAGAATCTTTAATTTTGTAAATGAAACTATTATTATTAATAGTGTTTTGAATAATCCATAAAATAAAGTAAAAAATAAAAATCCCCTGTTAGTTACGCAGGAAATGGATGTTGATAACCTACTGTGATAAAGCTACAGTATTTATGTATTGTATTAAATGAACCTAATTCAAATTTTTACTCTATTTCGCAAAGCCTTCTTATAAAATTCTTATAAAATGAAGATATTCTCAAGAAATATTTAATGATCTAATAAAACTTTTATTTGCTTGTTAATTAAAACGTCAAGCCTACATGCCACCCTCCTAAAATTTCCTCACAACTTAAGGAAAAAACCTACATAAGATGTTATATCCTTCAACTTCAAGGCTAGAAAAGATACGAAGTATAAATGTACTGATATATCCTGTTTGATTAAAATAATACGAAATAACGAGTTGTTCCAGTCGACAGGTAGCTGTTCGTAACATAGAGAATGACCCTTTAATTGTTGAAACATCGCCAAAACAGCGTGCTTGTAGATTTCATAATGAGAACGAGGGAGGGCTTTACCCGTTCTATTCGTACAGCACTTGTACGGTGCTGTGCCGCAAACGAGCGCAAATTGAACTATGCGATTGCAACGACCACTTCATGGTTGGCACAGGTGAGTTGGGTCAAGTGCTGCGTGTTTTTTTAGCTTCGCCTGTGCAATCAAGTCTTGAGGTAGGATTTGGTTCCTTAGCAATAAACATATTAAGGCGGCTTCCACCAAAAAATTGAAATCATATAAAAAAGTTGATATTTATAGATATAAAAAAATGTGAATGTAAAAACACGATTTATAATACTTCACGCGATATAAATAAATCCTGAAGTAACCTCTAACAAGGACTTTCAATTTAAATATTTTCTGTATGAAACTTTAAAAAAAATACTAAAATATATGTAAAAATATTTTGACAGCTTTAGAATTCAGGTGCCTACTATGAATAAATCAATACTAATAATAAATCTGTAAGGGTCGGTCATGGAGTAAGTTACTTTGTTTTCAGAGATATCGTGTTTATAGGCTCTATACATGATACTGAAACTAAATTGACGATTTTTAGAATTTTTTTCTGTATGTATGTATGTTCCTCCATAACTGAAACGAATTAACTGATTTTCATAAAACTTGGTAGATAAACATTTGTACGTACGGGACACAGGATAGTCTACTTAATATTTTTCTACGCGGACGAAGTCGTGGGCACCAGCTAGTTTTCAATATTACTTACTCGTAGGCATATTTTCTTTCAGAAAACCAAGAGCCTTGCAACATAACTGGTTTGTCTTGTATCCACAAACATGCAAACGAATTGACGATATTGAAGCCTCATTGGGGAAATCGTTCGGGCTTGGCCTGTGACTGTTTGCCTTCGTGCACTGAAACTGAAATCACTATCATTAAAGACGCCACCATTCAGTAAGTCGATATTAAATTTGAAGTTACAATATTGTTTTACATTTTTTCTTGCGTGTGTCTTGAAATAATTGATTTATTTTGTTTCAGTAATATGGCCAATAAGAAGATATTTGTCGAAATGATACTCGCATATTTACCAACGGAACGTTTTAAACGTAATGTAGTTCGCAGTCGGCTCGACTTAGTTGGTAATATAAATCTATAGTATACTAACTGGTGCCCACGACTTCATCCGCGTTGAAAAATAAAAAACATATAAGCTCTATAACGCCTGACATCTGCATTGCTATTACACTTATGCCAGGCGTTAGTTATGATAACTAAAAACCGGGGCACATAAAATCGCAATCATTAAAAATGAACTTGTGAACTACACTAAAGAGTGGAGAATTTAATGTCTGTTGTCTTTCCTCGTTAAATTTCCTATGTACTTAATTTTATGTTACACCAATGAAACAAATATTAGCTAATAGGAAAAAAAATACAAAAAGTTCACCCATCATATAGGTAGCTATTTGTGATTATTTTTTTAAAATTTATGTTAAATGCTGGTGAAAGGAGGCGCCACTTTCAGGTCCGGTTAGAAAAATTCGAAGATCCGGGACTGATAATGTACCAATAATGTACAAACGGCAACACACTTAACTGCACACAGTTTTATCTGTCATATCACATGAGACACATTTGACGCTGACAATTATGAACCCTAGCCAGTGGCTGAGTAACATAACTTCATTTCGTCGTATAATTATCAAATCGGGCAAAATCGGGTAGTCGTTTGTTTTCGTTTTACCTAGACGGTAAAACCTTAATGCGATGACATTTAGACATCTTATTTCTTACTATACAATGATATTCATATTTTGTTAGGCTCAACTCACACAAGCAGACCACGGATAAAAAAAAACGTTTTTAGTTAATACGGTACGCAACTTAACTTTATTTTGCCTATGTTTTGCTCGTAACGTTTCAAGTAGGTAACCATTTTTCCGATGTCCATATACAATCAATCTATACGCACACATAGCGCATACACACATCTCATACTTGAAAATCTAATCGAAAATGAAAATTATAATGTATAGACATGCGGGACGCATTTCACGTTTGGCGTGACCATTTTACTAACTATTGCAAAGCGGGATTACAACTCGCATCACGGGACGGTCCCGCAGAATTCGGGTTAAGGATTTTATCGACTACCTAACCATAACCACATTTAAGGCCAGGCTCTATGAAACTAAGGGAACTTTAAATAAATGTGCTGAGTCAACCACATATCTGATCAATGTGGAATTTACATATATATATTTTGAGACCTTTATCTGTAGATTATCAAGTCAGAAACATAATTAGGTGATTTTCATTCGATACATTTTTTTATCGAAATCGACGCCTTTTCCGGAGAATATTACATTTTTCTACTAAACGGCTTGAGTTATATCGCCAAAAAACTTCTCGTAGCAAGGAAACATTGTTTACCAGTGATTGTCAAAATAAAATAAACTTAGGTTTATTTTTACTCCTATAATTAACGAAAACAATTTTGAGACTTACGTTGTTTAGTTCCGAGCTAGTGCATACCAAATCATGCTTCAAATAATGTACGCAATATTCAACCTTACGTAAGCTGTATCTTGCGATATATTAAAAAAAATCCTAGAGAGCCGCCGAGCAACTTGTAACTCTCGGGTGGCGGGACGTGGGCGGAGCGAGCGTAGGAATTTTATTCGTGGAGCCTGCTCTTAAATAAAACTGTTATTTTTTATTGTTATTTTATTTACATTTTTCATTCTGTGCAATTATTTTAAATTGCTAGGTCAGCACATATAAACTCTAACACAAAAACAACTATAGTTACGTAAAACACTGGTATCATCTGAAAATCGTCATTATTAAGCGGAGTGAAACGTAGCTCGATTCCTTCAGACTCGTATAAATAATATAGTGTTAAATAATTTGCATCACATTAACTTACACGGTAGTGGGTGGCAGTATCACTTCCACCCCATTCGTGATACTCCTGCGAGTGGCTAGCGACTATGGCGGCGTCTTCAGCTTCCGTTGTGACACGTCCTTGAGCACCACGAGGACGGTCGCGTAGGTACAATCAGGTAACAATAAACATGACACAACATTAACCATCAAGGAGCCTTACATTTTTTTAAGACTGTTTTGTTTTAAAATGAAAAATAAATTGAAAAATAATAAAAATAATTATTATATTAAGAATTTAATCACAGTTCTTTACATTGTATTATACTTAACAATAAACATGACACAACATTAACCATCAAGGAGATTTACATTTTTTGGCTGATAAATGCACAAATAGAGATCGGAAAAACTTGAATTTAATGTGAGTAATTAATAACAAAATTATTCCGACATATCTTCCCCAATATCACTTGATTCTGAACTCATTGTGTCCGAGTCGGAATTATTATTTAAGTTTGTGACGATCTCATCCATCACGCTATCTATTTCCATTTCGTGATTCCAGTACTCTTGCTCGATTTTCTCAACCTCGTCATCGTAATTTTGCCACGCTTCGGCAGTGAATTCAGAAAATAACCCAGTCAATATAGTAATCATGTTGTTAAGTGTTGTAGGGATGTGATTTCTGATTAAATTGTTCTTAATTTCCGCCCACACGAGTTCCATCGGGTTTAGATCTGGATAAAATGGAGGCAGTATTAAGACCGTATGACCTGCAGCTTTCAACAGTTCTTCGATTGCGTATTTCTTTTCTATTTGGGTCTTATTAATTAACCCGAATAGTTCTGCTTTAACCATGGTGGAGGAAAATGGTATGTGGCGTTCGCGTAGCCAATGTTGCATGTGAGGTTTCAAGCTTAACATTGTTGGTTTCTTTGCAACTTGCACACAATGATGGGCAGCACTATCCATGACAACAACTGAATTCGGTGGAAGTTTATTTTTCAATTTGCGATTTACCCAATTCATAAAGTTATCGGAGTTCAACGCTTCTTGATAGTTCCCCGTTTTTGAATCGAGTTTTAAAATCAACATTGCGCCATCAACCAATCCGTTTCGACTGCCAGCGTGAAATATTATTAAACCACTTCCCTTATCAGATTCTGTATTACCACAGTTTTCCTCAATAGGACTGTGTTTTACAAAGGTTTCATCCAGGAAAAAGATATTGCGGTTCTCAGATCTATACTTACGTATTGCCCTCAAGTATTTCACTCGCCATTCGACAATATGTGGTCTCTCTAATAAAACCAATCTTTTTGACTTGGATTTTCTAAATGAATATCCCAGTTTGTACAAAAGTTGTCTCAAAAACGTCACTCCACAATCCAAAATACCATCCTCCTTTAAGGCTTCATTTAGCTTGCGAAGACTTGGAAACTTCTTGTTTATAGTATAAAACTCGTTTATTTTTTTTCTTATCATACCAAAGTCATAATCGTCAACGGGTATTTTCTTTTTTATTTCTTTTGGTTTTCGTGGAGATCCAAATTTTGCTGTGCCCGTACTTTCCAATGAAAGTTTACCTTCAGTAACCACTTTCCTTACAGAGCGTTCTGACACCCCTGTAGCTTCCGCTATTAATTTAGCTAAATTTACGTCACTTTTATGTTCTATAGTATTAGTGTCTGCCTTCCTCTTTTTAAAAAAAGAATGCACTTTAAAAATTACAGCCTTCACTTCCTTTTTCAATGGTGGACCCATTTTACCACTTTAATCTAGTGTGTGTTTAATTTAAATTAGCTGAAAAATATATAAAGCTGTTAAGATCTCACTATCTCAGCTGAAAGCAACTGACTAATTCACTCTTTGCCCTGATGATGGCATTCAACTACTTAACTAGAATTTATAAGGTCAATCACAAGATTTGTGTTAACTATCCCCACATTTAAGATTCTCCTAAATACATTGTTACATTGTTTTAACATAACGAGTGAAAAGAGAGCCAGCATACTACACATACTGTATTCTGATACATATTCAATAGTTTTTATGATAAAATTATTTGTACCTAAGTGTATTTTAATTTATTTGCATTCCAACTACCAATATCATTTATATAATTTAAATAGTTGTTGATTGCCTTTAGAGAGAGACTCAACATTGAGTTCTTTACATGAGCTCTTTAGAAAGGTGGCTGTAATGGAGAAATAAAATACAAAGTGAAGACATAGTTTTATGAGGCTCTATCTTTAGTTTAGTAGTCTACAGGTTTCTGTCTTAGTTCTTATTTTATCTGAGTATGAAACGCTTAGTTAATGTTGAATTTATTACAGTTATATTATATTCTTTAGCAGCAGCCCTTTGTTAAAGAAGTCAATAAAAAGTAATGTAATGTAAAGTGGACCAACTAAGTGCTTTATCAGTTTCGATAACAAATTCCATTCATTTCAAATTTTGCTAAGGCTTAGATTTGAAGTAAGTAGGTAGGTATTGATTACTGATTAACATTGAGTAACCATGTCCTCGGTGGTACTGAATAACCACCGTGAAATAATAGCATTTGTGCTGTTGTGTTTCGATAAGTAAGGGATGCCAGAGCCCCTTCCTAATCCCTAATCCTTAATCATACAATAGTCACATAATACTTGCACCTGTTGCGTTGCTTTTTATAGGGCGACGGTAGCCACGTACTATCAAGTGGCCCGTCAGCCTTGACATAAAAAATATTGAAATGATTGTAAATGCTTATAGAAAACTGTACTAAAAAGAGAGTCTGGGTCTTGGTTTCATAATATGTAAAATACAATTTGATGAGAATTTTGAAATCCCTACAAAAAGGCAGAAATATTTATTAAAGCTCACCTATTAGTCCTTATCCGATAATAGCTGTAAAGTGTAAAATATGTTTCGGTTGAAAAAAAAGTTCACAACCATTACGTATTGAGAAAATATTGTCAAATTATGAGAACACAACCAGCCCTGTGATTTAGCACATCAAAAACACAGCTATCGAGAAGTTTGTATTTATTTATATTGTGAAATTGTTTTACTGTAAATAAATAAAACATATTCGTTTGACTGCTGTCAATGTCATTTCATTGGCTGTCATGTCAGTAAACAAAAGGCACTGGCAACACAAATATTTGATGGGTATATATTCCTTTGTTATGCATGACGGCAAAGAGTATATAATCACTACGTTTTAAGAGACGGGACTCCCATACAATGAAAATGAAATCCACTGTTCTATGACAAAGATGGACTGCTCCAATACCAACCTAACCAAAATTAACAAGTACGATGCTGCCAACATAACGAACATAAAAATAAGGATGTGCTAGTTACGATAAATAAGGTCGATAGTATAATTGACTCTATAGTCTATGGTTTTATGAAAATCCCAAAAAAAGGCCTTACATAATTTTAAATATTATTTATTGACAAATAAAAAAACAAATAATTACAATCATCGCTTTATTACTATCATACAGTTTACGGTTATCGCCGACTGACGGAGTAGCAGAGCAGTGAACGAAAAAAACAATGGTTAGCTGGGTGCCATTTTGGTATATGATTTGTTCCGCCTGGTATCAGTAGTACGGTTGTACACCTCACTCGGACTGTTGAGCCCCCTTTTGTATCAGTAGTTCGGCGCTGGTGAAAACTTTTGTTTTCTAAAGTACTGATGTATGTACACACATGACGATTGTTTTACATTTCGAAGTAAGATAAGAGGAATAAATATGTATATTAATAATAACTTTAAAAATATAAAAAAGATATATCAAATTGTAAATCAAATGCTAGGAAGAGTTACACTGTCAATCGATATGGTCATACTTAGAGCATTTGATGCACAAGGAATCTCTACAAAATACATTGATAACAAGTGGCTAATTAAATAAAGAGGTTGAATAATGGACACTTATTGAAGTTCCTTGATATTATTATAAGAGCCTTATGTGTACATACAGTACCTTAGAAAACAAAGCACCAGCGCCGAACTACTGATACAAGAGGAGGCTCAACAGTTCGAGTGATGTGAACAACCGGATTACTGATACCAGGAGATTAGTTCGTCGTTCAATTGACAACGCAGGGCTGTCATGGTGGCAGACGCGGTCCTTAATGTTTTTTTATGGTACATCATCCTAACACGAACAAATCATATAGAAATTTTGGCACCCAGCTCCCTAGCCACAAGAGTAATTTCACATAAAATCTTTGAGGACTGCAGGATCTATTTATTTTTTAAGTTAATTACGGCAGTATCCAAGGTCGACGTTGAAGGTTCTGTAACACACATAAAAATTGGATTATGTCATGTATAATATAACGTAATAATAATTTCATAAAGTAATTCAATGGATTGGAACGATACATGGAACAGCATTTCATTTGTTGTTTGTACAGGATTTTTAGCAATATGGAGAGGGAGTTCACTGAAAACTTCATCGTTCAATGGATTGGCAGAGATTCCGATACATGGAACAGCATTTCATTTGTTGTATGTACAGCTGTTTTTTTTTTCTTTTCAGTCTTGCCTGCACCTAGAAAGTAAATGAATATTGAATGTTATTTTTAGTTAAATATAAAAATAAAAAAATAAAGGCAAAATAAAACTAAAACAAACCAAATGGTACATTGGGGTGTATGCATGAGTTCATCTCTTACAGCATTTTTAGCAATATGGAGAGGGAGTTCACTGAAAACTTCATCGTTCAATGGATTGGCAGAGATTCCGATACATGGAACAGCATTTCATTTGTTGTTTTTTTCTTTTCAAAGTCTTGCCTGCAACTAGAAAGTAAATGAATAATAAATGTTATTTTTTAGTTAAATATACATATAAATAAAAAAGAAAGGCAAAATAAAACTAAAACAAACCAATTGGTACATTGGGGTGTATGCATGTGTTCATTTCTTATCATTCAGTGCAATAAAATCAAAAAGAAATTTTTTCCGATTGTCGATAAAAAATGGCACTGCACTATTGTTTACATTTTACATGCAACACATATGCAACACAATTTTATTCGAAAATTTGAACTAAACTCCCAATAAACTATATTATACATGGTTTTAGAACAGCAGCAAGATATAATATGTACTAACCTATCTTCATCCAGCGGGAATTGGGCCAAAAATATTCGTTTTTTATTATCAATGCGACTCGTTCTTAGGCCACATATTTCGCAGCTTACTTTCGGCATCTAGAACACTAAACACGATACACCAAATATAACACTACGAAGAAAGAGTATTTAAACACTAAAATTTTGGCAAGTTTTATAAAAATCAATACTCTGCTTGCCGAAAAATCCGAAAATAAACAACAAACAAACAAAGCAGTTGAAATGAAAGACGCCATATTGCAACACATCAATATGGCCGCCGATGGTTTATTGCATAGAGTAACTTATACATACAGGTTTATTGTGGTTTTGATGTATAATACGGCCAAATTAGAGAATCGGTGATGTCTAATAACTTAATGGGTTTCGCAATCGCCTTGACTTAGTCGGGTTATTCCGGCATTACCCAATCCACCTGTTTCATACATCATTTTCTTTCCTTTGAGTTGCGCCAGCCTGCATGACGGTATATTACTTACACAAAACAAAGCATTTAGTTAATTTTAATATTAAATATATCGTAACTTAAGAGGAACACAAAATATCTTCACAACGAATTTATCTTCAAAAAAGTACCGACAATGTTGTTTTTGGAATTTCAGTATCTTGTCAGTCCTTGTTTGGGTAATATGACGTCATACAGATTATGTGATGACGTGACGAAGTATGGGTAAAGCCGGCAACATTTGAATGTTAATTTTTTTTGTGTTTTATGTTTGTTATCCGGTTATTATTCATGCAAAACAAAACAAAAATTAATTCAGTAATAATTAGTTTAAACACTTTTTGAAAAATAAGCGAATAGCAATGTTGTATTCAATTGGAATTGGAATATAGACTAGAAATTTAATTTTTTGGCATAGTTATCAACTACCTAAATGTAGATACTATTTTTATACCATTCATCTTTCTATTTTGTTTCAGTGTCCATTGGAGGAACGACGGGTTTATTCGTCGGTGCCAGTTTGCTTAGTTTTGTTGAACTCCTATTTTATTTTACTGTTCGTTTTATAAGTAACTTATATATTGAAAGAAAAATACGTAATGCTGCCCTTAGATCAAGTTACAATAATATTTATGACATTGATTCAGTTAAAGTCGTAGATAGAAGCAAAAGAATGAAGATCGGTGACTAACTATCAATGTGTGGTTCTTATAGTATAGACCGAGTCCAGTTTTATTGAGTCGCTCAAACCAGTGATTATATACTCTTTGGCTCAAACAAACTCGAACGAGAAATAACAGCTTTCGTTTAGAATTTTGGACATAGTCAAACTGAAAGAATATCTTTATATAATTGAGAAGATTGCCGTGTTATCGAGGTATAGGTATTTATTTAAAAATTAAATATGCGTTCAGCTTGTGTTTGATATTTAATTTTTATAATTAAGACGATTTGGTACATTATATTGGGCGATAGATTGGAAGGAATCCAGCCTGGGGAGGAATTGATCATGGCTAGACTGAGTTTAATTATTCACATAATCCAATAGAAGGTATAATTTAAAATAGATGCTTTAATTGTTATAGTAACTCATACAGCTATCTCATTCATACTACTACCGTTTCATAACGACAGGCGAGCGGTTATCAATAGATTTATTTTTATTAAGAGGAGGTATAGAAAACAAATAATTGTGAAAGGAAGCATCATATCCAAAACAAAGACGTCCCATTATCTCTTATAGTAAGAGGCTAATAGGCTCATAAATTATGGTTATTAGGTCGATCGAATATTACATTGTATATTCCATCGACGGTTATTCACATTTTGTCTTTATAATTCCCTTATAGCTATAAGAGGGCTATAGCTGATGTGTGTCGTTGAACATATTTTAGTACCTATTCAGTAGTAGGTAATTTTACATACTAGACCCTTAAGTAATACTGATTATTGATGATGATAACATTGGTGTATTGATATAACCGAAGACATTAATCAAAATTTCATTAGAAATAGCTCCCGAAGTTTTTATAATTAGAATGCCCATTTTGGCTTTTGTTACGTGCGTTAGTACATTATACTTCAATGTTTGTTACTGTTACTAACGAAGTAAATACCTACCTACCTACTTCTTATTAACTTAATAATACTTGTTCTTATTGTGACATAACGAAGTAAATGAATCACTTCTGTTACGGAATTGAGTGCAGTCACCGAATCACTCACCAGCCAGACCATGGTCCAGTACGCTCTGGAAACGGCCCAGTTCCATACAGGAAGCGAACTGTTAACTGATGCAGAATATCTTATCTAATAAAGTGTACATGATACTTCTGTTTACGCGGTTTTCACTTAATCCGTAACGTTTACGCGCTAGGTACCATCGAAAGTGTTATTGGAGTAATGTTGGAGTCACCTATAGGAATACTGTCACCTATAGGACACCTATGACAAATACTTTAATAACATGAAACACTAGCTGTTGCACATTTATTCGTCTGCGTAACTTTATAAAACATAGCCTGTTACTCGCTATTAATATAGATTTCTATAAGTGAAAGAATTTTTAAAATCGGTCCTGTAGTAGTCCAGAGTTTTGGCTTTATTTGCAAGAAAGAAAAAACACAGAAAAATGTCATTTTAGAATTCTACCATCAAAATCTTTCGGTTAAATCGTAGCACCCTAAATTTTTCTGTGTAAACCACGGCATGGGTTTTCGAACTACTTAAACACAGCCAATTTCATCAAAGTCGCTTCCAGGCTGCTTCCAGGCGGGCAACCCTGTTCGGTCATTGAAAAATTAGGTAAAGCCAAAACGGTAGCCATTCACAACCTTTGCGTACAGTAATCATTAATCAATATCGGTCGAGAAATGTGTAGAGGTAAATTTTAGTGCTTTCATAATTTTTGTTGCGGCTTTTACAGCAAAAATAGTAAAAATAGGTAATTTAAAAAAGTAATATTTTGTAAGATTTCTTCATTATATTTATTCGTTACATTGGATAATAATAATAAATGCATCCTTTGAGATTTATTGGTTTTATTTTTCATTAAGATTTTACAACTTATTCCTTGGATTTTACACATTTTACAATTTACATTTCTTAGGCAAAGTGCCCACTAAATTTTAGAATTAACACCTATAGTTTACTATAATCAGTACTTACAATAATCATTATCGAATAAAATAAAGTAAAATAAAATCAGAATAAAACATAAGCTAAACAAAACAAAGGAATCTTTAAATAATTCAAAGGAAGACTGTTTTTAAAGAATATTTTAAGAAGTTACATATTTTAAGAATAAGTCACCTAGGTATATCTACATACAAGACGATTATAAATGTCAAGAATTTGGATTATTAAGTACCTATTTAATTTTAATATTAAATCACTTGTAATTTAATATGAATGTATTAAATCATGAAAATCGTTATAAGTATAATTCGATATAGAATATATATATATATAGATATTTCGATATATACAGGGGGTCCCACGGCTTTGCTACTTTGGAGGGAAAGTAACATAAATACTGTACTCGTAGATAGAAAATGTTATTGAAAGAAGACTTCATTTTTATTTTAAAAACAATACGAACTGCTTTCAAGGAATTTTAAATTATCGCCTGTCTGTACCGGGATTGTACCGATCATTTATTTATTCTAAATAACATAAAATCTTCTTGCTAACATTGTTTGTACCATAACAACGGTGTTCTGAAGCCAATCAACTGAATTTAGTTTCTTCTCGTAAGAAACCAGCGGCTGCAGTGACCGTGGGGATGGAAGCGTCGGTACCTCAAACAGTGCCATTGAGGAATTTGTTGCATACGACGAAGGGCTTCCAGCTGATAGAGGAATAATGTCAAATTATAATATTTTAATATATATAAATTACATCTTTTAAATTATAAAAGAAACATGCGCGTGTACAGAGTACGCGAGTCAGAAGTGAAACTTCTTTGGCGATCATATATAACACTAGCTGTTGCATGCGACTTCGTCTACGTAACTTTATAAAATCGGCCCGGGGGCCTAGCCAAGATGCAAACGCTTCGTTGCGTACTTCGGAAACAAAGAGAGAACGCTAAGAGAAAGCTTGGTGATTGGTTGTTTTAACGTCAAAATAAAATTTTGACCAATAACAAAGTTTTCTCTTAGCGTAGCGTAAACGACTGTATACATTGCTACGGGCCCAGTAGTTTTTGAGTTTATTCATTACAAAAAAAACTAAAAAAGAGAGAAAGAGAACTAAAATAAAATAAATATTATAAATGATTAATAGTATTTACTTTTGCAGAAACATTACAAGAATCGCTACAAGAAGTGTCACACAAAAAGAAATTGCACTTAAGTGGTTTAATAGTAATAATAACTGAACATAATTGATTCAGTCAGAGGATAAGCTGTTATCTCATAGTTCAAGGGTCCCGGGTTTAAATCTTGGCTGGGTCTAATTTTTGAAAAAAATTATTTTCATGAAAATGTAGTCGACGTCCAGTGAAAACTGATTTTTTCGGAATTATATTTTACGGTTCAATTGTTTCGTGGATATGTCTATCTTTTTTGTATGTACCTACAATAACCTACATATAAATAATAAATTAACAAATATTCAATAATACTTAATTTTCAACAAAAAATAACATTTTCAAACACTGACTTGACTATCTTTTGGCAAAGTATATTTATTTAGTCACCTATTAATTATGATATCTAAATAATACAAATATTCAATAAAATACTCACATAGTCGATATTCCTTTCAGGTAAAGGTCGAAAAGGATAGGCTTCTATTGAGACAAAACACACAACCGCTATTAACACAAGGCATAAATATATTGATTTCATTCTCCAATTCTTTTTATTTAATATTACGAATATTATATAGGTGTTCTTATACGGGTCAGTGACTTCTTAGTCGACCGTTCGCACAAGAGATGTGTCCGAGTAAACTGGCATTCCCGCCATTTATAAGGGAATAGGAACGGAACGTAGTAGTACCTATATCTACACGCTTTCTTTTCATGTCGAGGGAAACGTTCAATGCAATTTACCCTATGATTCAATGTCTTTAGTCATGAGCGGAGCGAATGGCGATTACGAATACACGAATAGACATGTATTTAACGAGCTATAATTAAAAATTATAAACCATATACCCCTCTTGCGTCGGACGTGGCGTGGGGGGTTAAAAATAGTTAATTATTTAAATAATAATAAAATGATAGTTTTAAAAACAATGAAATAATTAAAATGGAATATTTTTTAAATTTGTTGAAGATACTATATTATTTCTCTAACTCAATACCTACTCGGAGTTAATAACTAGTATTATAACGCCAGGTTTTTATGCAGCCAATATAGTAATTTTTAGGCTGACTTCGCAACTGACTTAAATTGAATCAGCGAAGATAACAGGAAATTTAAGTTCTGAGAATTTTCCCAGAATAATTTAGGTACCTATGCTAGAATATCCATTCGTAAACATACATACATAATTTTAATGGTCATAACTTGTGACTTCTGAGAGATATTTTTATCTAGTCAAAAATCAAACAATAAATCAAATCATGACTCCAAAATGTAATTTTAAATACAAGGTTATAAATTTTTTTGCATTAGGAATGACCTTAATGTCCCGGGTTCGATACCTGGCAGGGCAGAACTTTTCAAAAGGGGACTCTGGTCTGCTCTGGAAAGTAGTGACAGGGCACACTGCATTTCGCAGCCATTTTGGCAGTCCGTTTGGCGACTTTTCGGTACTTTCTATTTACTAAAATAAAACGTAGTACCTACTTACTATCATTTCAATCCACATGAAATTATACACATTGATATGTTAAATTACTAATCCGAAGCAATTAGGTACGTCTATATACCACATGACAAAGTGCACATACAATTATTAATGTTAATTATATTGTTTGTCTGTAACTCAATATGTGACGACACATCCCGTCCCGTATGATACAGCATTGAGTCAACAATAAATGGATTACACTCTTAAAGGTACTTGTATTTCCGAGAAACGTTTAGTTTTTTGTTAGTTATAGAGTTAACAGTATCTGTAATACTAGTATTCTAATATCTTCGTCACAGCGACAAAAATGTAAGATATTTTCTCAAGTGTTATATTTTATAGAGACTGTACGAGGACAAAATTCCGGGCACCAACATACCTAATTTAAGAACCCATCCACCTTTCCTCTATCTATCTTGTCCCTTACTTTTTATCCCATCCAGGATAGAATTGAATCTCTCCACCTAACGGTAATCACAAACCATCTAGTAGACAGTGTCTGCCTATCATGCTCCCTCACAAAAATATTATATATTGATACTAAGTAGGTAAAGTTGATATTGGTTAAAAGATTACGGAATGCTGACAAGGGATTTATAGAAGGTGACGCTGGTCAATGCAAACCGTTTAATGTGAAACCTTAGCAACGAAACGTTTGCAATTGTATGGTAACCACTAAGTATAATGTGTTTTAAATATATTTTTAAGTAGTGGCAGGGCACGCTGCTTTTAGCAGTCATTAGGGCAGCCGTCTGGGGCCAGTAACCACCGTGAAATAACACTATATGTGCTGTTGCGTTTTGGTGAGTGAGTATATACCTAAGGGATGCCAGAGCCCACTATCCCATCTATTCCTTATCCCTTATCCTTCTATGGTCGGCAGCGTACTTGCACCACTTATGGCGTTGTTTGTGTTATAGGCGACGGTAGCTACTTACCATCAAGTGGGCGGTCATCCTGACTGTCGACCTTAATATAAAACAGGCGATATACACGTTTTTATATCTATATATGTATAAATATATCTTCTATATATAATAATATCTGCCCGCGTCTGTCTACTTCTTCGCTAACTTCTTTCAAACCATTTTGATACGGTTTTCACTAATAGAAAGGGCGATCAACGAGGAGCGTTTGTGTATAATTTACAGAAAAAAATTGCATCCGTGAGGCGAAGTCTTGTTTTTTAAGATATAAAATAAAAAATGAAAATAGGCGTTTTTAAATAATAATAACAAAGTTAAAATAAAGTTGAATTTTTAATTAATAAGTCTTAAGTTTACCTACATAAATGGTCACCCCCCGACCGAGCGTAGGGTATCGATTGGAAACTGAACAAAGGAGACACAAGTATCGGCTGCACTCTTCGTGTTTTGTCGCAGAAACACGAAAATGGTACTGTATTTACTAGCTTCTTCGAATAAACCGAAAAACATCCTATCAATTTTCATATTTAATTAATCTGTCTCATTGTGAGAAGCAGTGACTATAGTTAAATATGCATTTGTGTTGTTGGAAAAATTGATTGCCCTCTGGGACTTTGAAATTCGGTAAGTTGATATTAGGTAATTGGCTTGATATAATTCTATAACTTTTTCTTCTTAGATATAATTTCCAGAGTTCAAAAGTGAGAATTAAATGTATACATCTGTGCGTCTAGTTTCTTACAAAAACGTACCTATCTAAGTAAATTACTGTAATCATGATTCTCTTTGATTTTCGTTTCGAAAGAGTATCTTAACATTACTTTGGTACCGACCGAGTGTAAAAAAGTTTTATTATTAGTAAAACCAAATGAGTGTTATGTTTTATATAATTACTACACAAGAAAAAACACTTCTAAAGTCGTATTAAGTCTTAATTTCTTTGTTTTAGTTTACTTGTTAGTTTAATTAAAAATCTCTTCTATTGGTAGAAAAACTAGATAACTTGAGTATTCACTTTGTTCTTCATATTATACCTAACAACGAATCACGTTTAAATAATACAACAACATAAAACAGGGCATGCAACATAAATATATTATATAACCGGATTTATAAATTTTTTTCAATAGCCATCATTTTAGTCGCAGGACGTCCAATGCTGGATGTAGGCCGCCTCCATAATTTTCCAATAGGACCGGTCAGAAGCAGTCTAGATCCACAGTCGCGACCTACAGTCCTTAACAGGTCCTTAACACATCAACTTAATGATCCTGCCGGCTTATGTCGGTAACTTTCGTGCGTCTACGGATCTCCTTTGCCAATATAGAGCCAATTTGCCAATAGTAGGATAACTAAAAATTCCGTGTTACAAGACGGTGTGGATAATATTTTTAGCTGATAAACCTTTTAGATATCAATATGACGAGTGAACAGCGATCAAATCAATGTAACGCAAAGACGAGTAGCACTTTGTCAGCTCTGGGTGGAAGTGAGGGTTGCAGTGCGAGATGGACCCTTGGCGCATTACTCTTGGCTCCACTAGCTGCAGCTAATTCGAGTTATTGCGCCGTTCCTGCTGTCATGTTGTTAGCTGTATTTACCACAATAGCTAGTAAGTAACATGTTATTAAATCATTTTGGTGTGGTTTCGTAATTTTTTATTATCTATCAGCAGAAAACCTAAGGCACTTTTGGAAATAAAATATGTAATTAAATGTTAAGTCACTTTCAATTCAAAGCAAGATTTCTCTTAGGTCTCTGTCTCTTCTCTTTCCTTTTACTTGAACCCTTTCAACACGCCTTGGCGGTTAAAACAAAAAAAATTCCCTTTATGATCTCATTTCTTCTATATTTACAATTTCATTTCCAGCGTTCACATGTAAAGACCTGAAAAAACTGTCGGAAATTCTCCCCCCGGTGAAAACAAGTCGAGGACGTCGCGAGAGAAATCTTCGGTCCTTTTCCGATTTCATGGCGATGTGGATGTCTTTTCTCTCCCATCTCGTCGCAGTAGCTATTTGCGCAAGGATTCTGAGTGCTACAGCGGACCATGTCACAGGTGGAAGAACAAGAAGATGGCTCTTTGGTTACGAAACCAGAGCATTAGGAGAACCTTGGCCGGATGTGTTAGGAGTTACTGTCGTCTTAGTTGTTTGCGCTATGTTCATGTGTGGACTAGAGGTCAGTAATATTTTTACATGTTAAGTGAACTTTCCATTAAACTTCAACAAAATATAACTAATATCCTTACTATTTACAGGAAAGTATGATGTTCACATTCTTACTCCTCGTCTTGTTATATATATTCAACCAGTTCTTTGCAATTTTTGGCCTCATTAACCTGGACATAACCAATATAAAAATGCCTATACCTATTACAGTTTACGAGGTAAAAAAATGCATAAATTTATAATTTTACTTAATAATTTTTAGAAGTTTCTTCAATTTTTTTTTCTTTTTGAAATGTTACAGCTGTTTGCAGCTGGTGCGCCGATTTCTTACGTTTTCAGTGTTACACTACCGCCAAAAGAAAGCGGATCTCTGAAGAGGAATTTATTCCTTATGATCGGATTACCCACAATAGTATTATGTGGATTATGCTTTCTGTATACAAATATGTTAAAAGGGTAGGTGCACAGGAACTATACCTATATATTTTAATGTTAATTTTAAACCGGTCACCCCAGTGGTCAAAATTCGATCATCAACAAAAGAGTATTATTACTTTATTACCTGCATACGTAGTGTCGAACGTGTGTGCGTGTGTCAAAAACTCGGTAATGTGTGAAATGTTGATATTTTTAAATATTAGTTTTCTCCAGTATTTCTCTATATAAACTTTAAATGTAAGTACGTCAGCGAACTTGAATACAGATATATTATTTCGATGAGGTACGTATCAAATTTTACACCCCTCAATCCGCGCGATTTTCTTAAAAAGGCGGCGAAATTTTCGCTTCACGTTTTAATATATAATATAGATTATATATATTTATGTACAATAATTTAAGGTAAAATTTAAATTTCCGAGAAAAAAAAAACTTATTATAAATTTTCTAAATGAAATCTTAAATTCTTTCAATAAAAAAATTAAGAGATTTTTATTAAGCTGGCCTTAAAAGTTTTTTTTATTTTATTTCAGAAACACTATAGACGCTGCTTTACCAGTGACTACACTCTTAGAAGCCAAGGCAGCTGGATGGATTTGTCCAGTACTGGCTGCTGTCACCGTTGCTGGAGTGAGCCTTGCTCTTACTGAACTGTGTCCCTTACTCTTCAGTGTTCTGGTATCGTTAGCATCTCCCGAGTGGAAAGTGTTAACGAGATCGATGACCTATGAAAGTTCAACAACAGGAAGTCCTGTCCTAGCTGTATTCACTGGCGGTATGTATGTTATTACAAACCCCTTGGATTCGGTTCGACGACCCCTTTGATGAGTGGTTAGGCCTTAACGATCTGTCTCAGGGGCCACCCGGATTCAGTTCCCGGCAGCGCCTGTCTGGATTTGGAAAGTACTGACACTGTGTTTCCCAGTCATTTAGGCAGAAGGCTACCGTGAATAAAAGCATGTGTGTTTTTGTGTTTCTGTGAGTGAGTAAGGATTACCAAATCCCATTGCCTATCCCTACCATTTCCCTTATCTTTAATCCAATGGCGCATAGCACCACCTGTAGCGTTGCTTATATTATAGGCACCATCAAGTGGACCGTCAGCCTCTCTGTCGACCCTAACTTATAAAAACCATATAATTTTCACTTGAAAAGGGTATAAAAGTAAAGTGTTTGTTGTTTTCAGGTAGTTTGGCTGCTATATTGGCATTTGCTTGTCCTTTGTCGCACATGATCACCCTGATGAATGCAAGCCACTTGCTTGGAATAGTAATTCAAGCTTTACACTTTATTGTTATTAGATGCATGCCTACGGCTGAACAAATGGAAGCTGGCGGTAAGTTGAAATTTGTATATTTATTCACTAACATTTCATAATCATGAAAGAAGTTTATAAACGTTGTCAGCGATATAGAAAAGGGCATAGGGTGCGTACTTTTTATCCAGAAAAAGTATCATCTAAAAATATAAAATTTTCAACGCCTGTTCAATATACCCATAAGCAATAAATTATTGCTAATATATTTTTGGAAAGCTTTGAATATTATATTATTCAACGCTTAAGAAAAAGAGGCGTAGTCGAAGTCGCGGGTGAAAGCTAGTATTCCGTCTTATAGACCTCATATTTATGTCCATTTTATAGTAAGTATAAGCCCTGATTTGATTTTTGATAAAATTACTATCCTACTTAGATGCGAACGCTCAAAGTTAGCTTTAGGATGAGTTGCTGGACTCCGCTCTACGATCTTTGTATAGGTCATAAATAGTAACAACATTCTAGTACATAATTTGCTTGAGATTGTGTAATATAATTTCAGATATTGAATACAAGCGCCTTGGTAAAGAAGGTACCGGTCGCGCTAAAGCATCTGAAGCAAAAACAAGACGAGGGCTTTGGTTTATTTCATCGGCCATACGTCATACCAAAACTTTGGAGAGCATAAAGTCAAAAGTAACGACCAAAGGTAAATACGTTTTTATATAAACAGTATTATAAGAATAAAATACAAAATAATTAATATTAACGTAAAAAATAATGGCTCCGTTTACAGACACAGAAGAACGTGAATGCCTTCTGCTAGATGAATACGCTGGTTGCCCACTGGATGATATAGAACCTATGACAAGTGGCATTAGTGATGTAAGAGAAGTGGAAGAAGTAGTCGATCCTAACTCTGACATTGAACCAAGTTATCCAGAAATATCATCCGGTGATGATTCTACAGACATCGATGCAGTTGTCAAAGAGTATAAAGATCGAATACAGGTGATATAGCTACTTACATAACTCGACAAAAATCAATTCTGGGATAAATAATATGTAAAAAAACATTTAGGTATACTTGACAATTTGGTGTAAATTTTCTAACAGAATTGTATATCATTTAACCTAATCAAGTAAGAATGAGAATACAGGTATTCATTCTTTCAGGTCGTAACGGCTATCCCTGAAGCGAATACTCCAATGCCCCCATGCTTAAGAGGCGTTCGGTGGTCGGCGGTGGGCCTTATTGTCCAAATTATAGCTAGTGTTTTAGTTGCTGTTGGTTTTTGCAATGATAATTTAAAAACTTACTTATTTAGTACAGGAATACCACGTAAGTTATAAATAACAAGATTAAAATTTTAAAAATGTTTATTGGTACTCGTAATATACATATTTAGATACCTAAAGTGTGAATGCAATATAAATATTTTTAAATTTTCAGTTTGGTTATGTGGTACCAGCATCAGTGCTTGGCAACCAGCACACAAATTCGGTGTTAGAAGAGCCCAAAGCTTGGAAGGCCCGATCACATTGTTGATAGCTCTTCTTTTCCTTACACCTTTACTGCTCGACTCTTGGCCGGCTATTGTTCTTTTTGCTGGAGCAGGTACGACTTCAAATGTTTTATAATATATCATGAGATTTTTATATACATAATTCGTATTCTATCTATGAGATTAGGATTTATAATCAAACAATCAGTTGCTTACAACTGCTGTCAATGTTAAACAATGGTTATCCAAACTTGCAATAACACAAGGTTATCACTATCTAAAATGAAATATAATCTCAGCTTAGAGGATAAATAAATCCATACTGATATTATAAATCTAAAAAGTAGCTCTTAATTTTGCATAGGTACACATTCTCACCGATACAAAAGGACATACGGTACCTTTCATCCAGAAAAAAGTACTGTTCCCGAAGGAACATGAAAATAAAAATCCAACGCCTGGCAAGCATCTGGCAAGACTATAAACATTGAACAAATTATTGCTTATATATCGTATTTTGTCAGGCGTTAATTTTTTTATTTTTACAACGCGGACGAAGTCGCGGGCACCATCTAGTAAATATATAATACCAACAGGTGTTGTCATATATGCTCGGTGCGAGCGATGGTGTGGCGATCTGGCTGTCCAGCAAGCTCGAAGCGCGCTTGAGAAACGAAAACTCCGACCAATGGCTGCCAATGTGCGTTTAACTGGCGGTCGCCTTACTCACGTCGATACAGTGTATATTACAAGGTATATAATTGTTTTATGACAAAATTTTGTCCTATAATACATGGAATATTTAAAAAGCTTTTTTATATAAAGGGTTAGGGTTGATAGAAGGTAACTAAAATGAAGGCGTTTATACATATTTTTTGAGGCCTAAACTTATGTTGGAAAATAATCTAACCACAAAATAGGAATCGGTTTAAATGCATGTAAAATAGATGACCGTTAAATTTCAAACCTGATAAACCAGTCTGCAGAAAAGTGTAAATTTATTTAAAAATGTAAATTTCCTTAATCTAAATTTCAGATGACAAGAGGACGACTCGGATTCGAGTCTTGATAATCTAATAGACGCTGACGACGAGGAGTTAGACGCTGATGAATGACAGGAGACCGACGCAATCGTCATCATCGCCTCTTAGAAACAATAAAACAATTTAAAAAAAGTGAAGTATCAAGTTACAATTGCAAACTGCCAAAAGCCTACTCACTCTCACACGCCCCACACTACGTCTACTGAATTATCTATCTTAGAAGATCTTCTTTTCTCTATCTTATCTCTAACTCATTGCTTTTACTCCACATAAACACATAAATGCAATTTTTTTCGTAACTTGAATACCATTTAACTCTTAGAATCTTGGCCTCACGAAATGGTTTAGCATTTATTACTCGAAATGTCGATACGATACGAAATATCGATCGATACCATTCATAGGAGTAATCGAAATTACTCTTACTAGCATAAGTTTTGTCTGCAAGCATAAGTGTAAAGAAAAACCAAAGGTTGGAAGAAAAGGGAATCAGTCAAAGCAGAGTAAAAATTTGTTAGTCTATTATATAAATTTGTTAGACGACTATAAAACCTTTTAAAAGCTTAAAAAACTATTTCAACAATGTGCAAAGCAGGGGGCGGGTTGCTATATTGTTGTATAAGAATTAGGCATGTGTAAAAAGTTGTAAATGAAAAAAAAATAAGACACTATATTCTGTATATTTATAAGTAGGTTTTTCTTGTGAAATCGCCTGCATGTAAAGGTGGAAACTAGCAAGTGGCTTTTCCCATTGTTCAAGTTATCTTCACATCGAATTTCATCAAAATTGGTTCAGTAGCTTATCCGCGAGTGTGTATATAGCAGACTCATTATTGAATCAAACAAAAACTTGGTAATTTCTGGTGGATTTTGGGGGGAATTTGCTCTGGTAGGAATTAACAGGACCGAAATCATTAAATTACAAATTTACTTTGTAAATTGTGTACAGCAGCCTATGTAAAATATGTATTGAAACGACACATTAGAATTGTAAATATTACCAATATGAAGTTATTATACTTTTAGCCTCCAATGTAAATACTTTAAAAAAAAAAAGCTATTATGATAAAATCCGTCCACTATTTGTGAATGTGGCAACACGCTTTGCAAGGAAGCTTAGCTTCATAAATATTAGTAATTAATCTTTTCCAAAAAAATGCCTTATATTAATTAATATATTAATATTAAAATTTATTTATTGGAAACTTTTCATGATTTGTGAGAATATTAAATACTTTTCACGGCGTGGTTCAAAACATTTAGAATGATTGTTCTAATTTATTTTATTAGGTAATCATAGAAAATATCTGATTAAAATATCGCTTGTATAATATAAAAATAAATAGAGTTCAAAATGGCATTGCTATGTAAGTAGAAAAAAATGTTAACCTGTTTCAAATGTATAAAATACAATGTAACTATATCAATTCGTACAACTACACTTGGCCTAAATTATTTTGTCATAACAGTGATAAATCATAAATCATTTAGTTTGCAATAAAAACTGTCTGGCTTCAATAAATAAGTGTTTTTATTACCTCATAAATAATACAGTTTTATAATGTTTCTTGTATATTTATATCCATTTTTTTTCCCGAGTTTTTTCTTTATCTATACTTTACTAATATTATAAAGAAGTAAAGTTTGAATGTTTTAAATTCTACCCAAATCAGATAGATGTCGCGTGACCCTCTAACCTTCGCCTAATTCTATTTTAATAGATTTTGGATAGATGGCGCTATCAATTAAGCTTTTACTATGAAACAAGCTATTTTTCTAACAAGTGCATTCTATACAATTTCTCAGCGTCTTTATCGTCAAAACAAGGATTGAAGTTCACTTCAATCACCTCTTTGAAGCCCTCGTTGACGGTTGGTTCCACGAACTTATTTCTGAAACAAATTTATTCGGGTACAGTAGGCCTTTTGCACATTATAAGAAAAATTATTGTGTCTTTATGTCAAATGTCTTATAAGAAATTCAGTCGCATTGGTTGTTATACCATACATATTACAAGATATATTTTCTTATGTCGGAGTAGACACGGATTAGCCAAGAAATCTACTCAACTATATAAACAAGTTTGATGTGCGCCTGCAAATCAAAGTAACAACGCGAATAAGCCAAATTCTGGTGTATCATATCACAAATTAAAAAAATTATGCAATTCTCGGAACACAAAACCTAAACGATGCGTAAGCCGTGTGTGTACTGGGTGTGAATAAACTAAATTTATACTAACAAAAAATTAAAGACTCACTTGTAAGTATGAAAGACAATATCATTGACGAGAGCGTGATTGATCTTCATGAGTTCCCTGAACTTATTGTTGTGTTCCGCGTGCGCTTTGCTGGTCGCCATCTTGGCGCATCGACACACCACTCGCTTCTCCTTGGCGAGCGAGCTCCAGCGAGCGCGCGATTCAATATCCGGGTTGGTACTGTCCACTATCACACTCTGACCTCTCTGAACAGTAGCAAAAAATAGGCATAAGCACTTAAACATAGTAACTAAAAAGACAGAAAGGACAAAGAACAGGATGGAAGAGGATGACATCAAATAAATAGCGACAACTCTAGGGATGGCCTATGCCAAAGGGCAAGCTGATAATAATGGTATCGAAAATTGAATTGTTATTATAGAATATAATCAAACATAATACTTAAATTAAATATATGTAATTTTACACCTCGGATCACATTATTGGAATTTTTTATAACCTATGTTATATCAGTGATAATGTAGCTTTCTATAGTTGAAAGAATTTTTTATGAAAATTTGAGTTTATTATGTTTGAGTAGTTTTTGAGTTTATTAATGAATAAACTAATGAATAACATAATAACTCAATCTTTCTCTTTATAATGTGAGTATAGAATTGATATATAATTTTACACCTTGGGTCACATTATTGGAGTTTTCCTAAGGATGATCCCGAATTCAACTCGTTTAACACTATAGCCTATGTTACTCAGTGATAATGTAGCTTTCTATATGTGAAAGAATTTTCAAAATCGGTCAAGCAGTTTTTGAGTTTATATATTTAATGAAAAATACAAATCTTCTCTCTTTATAATATAATATTTGATAAATATAAATAACTTTCAAAAAATACCTCCAATAATTTCGTTGCTTCCGCTGCGCATTTCTGCCACGTACCGAACACATCTCTACATACAGTGACATATTTGTAAGAGGATTTCTTCTCTATTAGTTTAGCCAAAAACGATTTTCCACTTCCAGGGTAACCAACTAAAACTAGTACCTGAAAAATATGAGTGTTTTTTTTAAATTATGGTAGAAACAAATATTTAGTGATGTAAAGAGAAACCTATTTTCTGCCTTTAAAAAACAAAATTCCACGCAAATCAATAGAACAAAAAGCAGGCTTTTCAAACATGCTGGTATGTTTTTTTAAAAACCTGCAAAGTAACTGACACTGCTATGCTGTTTCATATCAAACACATTATTTGTTTTAAGAAAGCCTTAACAATAGATTCATATTAATTTATTTTTAATATAAATGTGACAATATATGACCTCAATACATCAGATATCGGCTTAATCTAAGTGTTATGGGAAAGAATAAACCCTATGGTAGCGGAACGCAAACTAATTTTAAAGCATGCATTTAAAATATTTAAATAAAAGTGCAAGAAAAGCATGAAAAAGGGTAGCGCCTAGCTATAAGTAAATTCTGCAATTATGATTATTACAAATTCTTTATTATTCTAAGTAAAATCATGATCAACTTGGTGATTGATAGAAAAAATAATACACACCTCTTGCTCTGAACTTATTAGTTGCTCATTAAACGGCTCTTCCTTCAAATGTTTGGATACAAAATCGGGATCTTTCATCTGGACGTTTGCAATGGAATGTCCCAAAAAATATTGTTCTGGGGTATAAAATTTAAGGCCTAAATTTTCAGCAAACAACTTGTCAGCCATTGAATGATCTTTCTTCTTTCCGGGAGCCCAATTAGCAATTCTTCCGGCTGCATCACCACAATAGAAACTTTGATCCATATCAATAGATATTCCATCATTTTTCTGTAACATGCAATAATATACTGGTCAACTGTACAAAGTCATTAATGGTCACACTTTATTTTAATTGTGATGTTTAAATGTATAGCTTACTAGCTGTTGCACGCGACATCGTCCGCGTATCTTTTATAAAATATAGCCTATGTCACTCGCTGATAATATAGCTTTCTATAGGTGAAAGCACTTTCAAAAGTAGTTTTTGAGTTTATTCATTACAAACATACAAAAATACAAATAATTTGCAAAATTAATAAGTAGGTAGCAAAATCCTCATCATGGCTTGAACTAAGCTAAAAGATGAAGGATAAACTCTTTAATAATAATAACAATAATGAAGCTTTAGATAATGATTTATAACACCATAATATGAACTAATATAAAACAAGCTAGAAATTCAAAATACCTTTTCCACCAAATAATTCCACATCCCTGTTGTAGGTTTTCTATAAAATCCTCTTGTAGTTGCAATGAATGCTTGTACTGGAATACTGATTTTTGTTATTATGTTCTCAATTTTTCTCTTAAAGTCCTCAAGCTTTACCCTCCCGTTTCCTAAAGGCGCTTGATTGCTAAATATAACAATTTTGTATCCCTGCGTTATTTGGTCTTTTAACTTTTGTAATACAGTTGGAAAACCTATTGTCCAATCATTTGTATCAACTGGATGTACTTTACCAGACTTTGTTTTTATTAATGTGCCATCCATGTCAAAAGCGGCCACTTTATTGCTAGATTTCACACCTTTAGCAGTAAATATGTGCAGTTCTCCCTTATCTATTTCTTCCCATAGATCCTGTGGACACTCAATGGGATCAGGTCTAACTTCTTTGTCCATTTTCAAAGATTTTATTTTTCTAGGTGACGTACTATCTTCTAACTTTCTCTTACCAGCTATTTTCTCTTTACTCTCGTAATCATGTGGCGGCGGATCAAATTCGATAACATGTGTGAATTGGTTCAGTATGATCTCAATTTTAGAGCCGTGTTTAATTTTATATATACCATTTTTTTCCAAAGCGAATCCATTCAAGCCGGAAGGGTTTACACCGAGTTGCTTGACTTCAACTATACATTCGTCGCAATTTGATTTAAAACTTACTGCAAAACAAATACCATTTAAAAATAAGACAATTAAATAAAATATGTACTTACATAATAATAATAATAAAATAAAACTTATGGTTAATAATGTCTACCTTATTCTATCTTACCAAACATAACATGATTTCGTGGTCAATACATGAATCATGCAGTAATAGTTCAAGTACTGCACATCATATCTCCCGACCAAGGTTTGGAGGCCAAACCCTCTGTACGAGGGATGTCTATTTTATTCTTTAGGCAATATTAAAATAGATAAGTATACTCACATTGCTTGCGGGAACAGGACTGATCCTTAATTTTTGTGTTTTTACTACGACCCACTACAACCTCCGAGTTATGTGGTAACTTAATAGGCGTATGCGAATCCAACAAACACTTGAGGAAACAATGACGTGTCATATTTGATGTAACTTTTGATGTGAAAACATTGATAACAGTACTGAAGTCTACAAGATTACAAATTTAGTCATCTGTGGAAATTTATACAATACAATCTTGCAATAAGATACTTTCTTATTGATTATTAGAATTTGAAGTTTGAAAGAAAAATGATTTAGTAATTAATTCAATTCAGGTGATATGACAAAAGTAAAGTTGAATAGACCAAACAAAATATTAATTATCACAATTCAGATTCACAATTTCAATTTTCACATAAGTACAATAGTGAATAGGTTGGAATAGGTTGGAATAGGTCAACAAAATAACCACAGCTCATATGATTAAGAAAAGTGACAGTGACATTAAGTGGTATCGATCGAACCCATCAATCCACCGTACCCTCGCAGAGTACTATATTCCTTGCACTAGTGATGCACCACCCAGTGGTGGCCAGTGGTAAGTAGAGTATAGTAATATATATATGGTGGTACGGTAGCGGGTAGGCCCGCATCACCCGCATCCGTTTTGGTTTGGTTTTTGCTAGCTTTTGCCCGCGCTCCTTTTTCTTAGTTTGATTTATACAATATTATTATTAATTTTAGATGATCTCTCGAAATCAGTAAAGTTAAACTAATTTCGTTAAATTTGTTTAACTTAATTTAATTTAAAAAAAAGTTAACTGATCGTTATAAACAAACTCACTTTCCTGTTTATAATCGTTTTATATATTAGTTAGGATTTATTGTATGACTTGAGTTACATTCATATTTATAATATTAGTAGATATGGATTTCATAAATATAAAAACCTATAGCTACATAAAACCAAATTCATCATTACAGTGCGGCCAGCGAAAGAATACGATCCAGGCAATGTAAATATACAAATAAAATTCCAATATACATACTTAAATTATTAGATTTTATTTCATTGAGTTTCTTGAACATGTTTTCTAAGTACTTCTTCGACAATATTCTTATGGCTAGCATACAGTTTTATGTCTGGTGTTATGTCAACCCAACGGACCCCAACTGCATCATCACCAGCTTGAAGATTCAATGCACCCACAATGGAACCATCCTCATCATGGAAATTATAAGCCACTGTTTCCATCCAAGCATTATCAGTGTTCCGTGGGTCATCCACATATCCCTTATAAACTTCATCGCCACCCTCAAAAAATCCTTGAAATTTCTGTTTCCAAGCTACTTTTTCATCTGCAAAAATATTTATTTATGTCTGTTTAAAATTAATCTATTCATTTAGGGGCTGACATAGATCATGACTTAAAAAAAAACTACTATAAAATAACAGCATATTATGTGCTGTTGTGTTTCAGGGAGTGTGTAAGGGATGCCAGAGCTCATTCATTACCCTATCACTTCCCTATTTTTTTCCTCAATCCTACCATGGTCGGGAGCATATTAGTAGCATCTGTATGGCATTGTGTTATAGGCGACGGTAGCCATACTACCATTAAGTGGTCCGTCAGCCTGTCTATCAACCTTAACGTAAGAAAAACATACTTTAAGAGGATGCTTGAATACATTTCCAATGTGTGAATGAATGAAAACACAACTGTTCAGCACCAACTGAGTCTGACCATCAGACAGTTTATCATATTAATTTGCATGCTATTTCTCACTTTTGTGCTTGCGTACTAGAATTGCCATGCTTGGAAGACCCCACTACCATTCCACAATCACCTTTCATAACAAAGAGTATATTATATGGTTGGCTTCATCTGGCTCTAAGTGGATCTACTTTGCTTGTTTGAGCCTATCTTCTGTCTATGTGAAAGAATGGGTTGGGATCATAACGACTACATTGTCAAAACAACCAAATCATCATAAGGTCTAGATCTCAAAAGGACCATCTCTGTAGAAAGCCCATATCTCTGAATGACTAGGCAGCAAAACGACTGGTTCTTGAGAAGACCACATCGTTAATAGTCCACATATCACAAAGACCTGAGAGCAAAATGACTAGTTCTTGAAAAGACTACGTCGTTAATAGACCACATGTCAATAAGACGAGGTAGCAAAATGACTAGAAAGCAAAATGTTGGTATCATCAAACCTATTTTCTGTGTAACATTTTAATTTTTTTTTCTTATTTCATGAAATTTTGGTAAAAACTTTATTGATAAATACTTTAATAAATATGAGTGACAGCGAATTCTGAAGTGTCGTTTCCTATTCAGGTATGAATAATCGTATGGAAAATGGATATAAACAGAATAATATTTGTCAGCAGTAACAAAAATAAGCCAGCAGTGTTATATAGAGATTACAGGTATAATTATGTATCAAATAATCAAAATGGATCTTCTTTCTGGAGGTGTAATAAACGTGAGGAGTGCAGTGCATCCATCACAATAAATAAAGAGAAGACTGCAGTGCTTCGCGAGAGTCAGCATTTATGTGAGGCAGATCATGAAAAAATTATAAGGGATGTAGTAGTTGACAAAGCAAAATCTAAGGCATGCAAAAATATGAAATCTATAAAAAAGAATTTCGAAAAAGCTGTAACTGCATGTGTAAATGAAAACGCGATTTCCGAAGATCAAATGCCGTGTTTCACGTCTGTAAAGGATGCTTTACGTCGAACTAGACGTAATTTTTTGAATGTTAAAAGAACTGAATTTTGTCTGGTCTGGTCTGGTCAATCTCAAATCGGTGTGACTTGTCACAACCATGTTAGACCCATTGACTTAAAACCCTTAACTTTTGTACATGGTTGTGACAAGTCACATCAACTATTACCCATTTATGTAAAGTTAAGTATATAAAGGTAAAATTTAATTTAATTATAAGTTTATGTTAATGAATGAATAAGATTTATTTTGTTTCCGAACCCAGCGTTTTTATGTTATGAATAAATACTTGCACAGAAACAAATTCAGTAAGTCATTTTGCTACCTCGTCTTATTGACATGTGGTCTATTAACGACATAGTCTTTTCAAGCACTAGTCGTTTTGCTGCCAGGTCTTTGTTATATGTGGACTATTAACGATGTGGTCTTCTCAAGAACCAGTCGTTTTGCTGCCTTGTCATTCAGAGATATGGGCTTTCTCCTTTTGAGATCTAGACCTTATGATGATTTGGTCGATTTGATAATGTAGTCGTTATGATCCCAACCCGAAAGAATAAATGCTTTTTAAAACATTCCTGTTTATTTCAAAAAACCTTTAAAATTATTTTGATCATATGAAATTTTTTCTCATTTTACCTTGTGTCATTGTCATGGAGTTAATAGCTTCTTCTTGAAACTCCCTAATGGCAGCATTGGTCACTTTCTCTCCTGGATCTACCATACCGCCAGGTAAAGCCCATTCACCATTGTCACCACGCTTTATTGCAACAAACTGTAGAATGGGCCTAAAATATTTAAAAAATAATAATATTAAATAGGTACACAGAAATCCATGACTTCCTGGAGATGTCTACTCTTAGAAAGAAAGTCAGCAGTAAGAGCAAAAAATAACAAATTGGCAAATAAACTATTACATGAAAACAGTAACAAAAATCATCTCAAGATGGCATATACACCGTTCAGTTCACACCGTAACGTGACGTAACGCGCACTTTTTAAGATAGCAAAATCAATTTTTATATAATATACAGAATATGTATTTAAAATGAAGCTTGGAATTATTAGAGCTAGAAAATATTAAAAATAATTAAAATAAAATTTACTTATCGTGGTCAACATCACCATTAATGAGTTTCTTCCATCTAGTCACCACAGGATCTGCTGCATGATTTGGTCCCCAACGACCTAACACACCTCTTCCTGCCAAACCTGTTCGGCCTATTGGGTTGAGTGGATATCCATTTGAAATCTTATAGTGACCCATGTGGCTAATTCTGCTTACATTTCCATTTAATTCGTTCCATTTTGGATTGAAATCTCCTATCAAAAATTTAATAATAATTAACAACAATCAATAAAATTAAAAAATGCAGGATGAATTAGAAAAAAAATATGGAGCATAATTTTTAAAAGACATTCTTACCAATTTCAGGATCCGCCCAAGGCTTGCCATGTATTGATGGTGAAGTATAATTTGGTGGATCATACCCCTCGTAATCGGTCAACCAACTAACTTTATCGTCGGGAACTGGAAATCTTTTAATAGTAGATCTAGGATAAACACCAAAACGGCACTTAAAATGCGTTGCGATCATGCTTAAACTAGTATGAAGCATTAAATAATTGAAAAGTATTAAAATCTGGCTTTTTACGTTCATGGATGTTTGTTTCAGATGGTTTCAGAATCAGAATTCAGTTCAAAAACTAAATAAATATATAAATTATAAATAAACTTGTTATGACATTGACACACAGCACAGCTGAGGGCCGTTTTCTTTTTTGGAAATTTTGTGGCCTGGTAGAGAAGACGTTATGAAATATAAAGGACCACAGAACACTTGATAATCACAAGGAAAATGCAATTTCATATCCAATTTGATTCAATTTATTGAAGCCAAATAAATTGGCCGTAATTGAGGCCGTAATCTACTCACGAATCAATCCTACTAACTATTTCATTTTGATAGTGTTAGCAACAGTGCAAGCACCCGCAGAGACCACTATGGTTCTTTCTAATATCAAAAACGTGAATTTGCCTTTCTTATTGCATCAATGATACAAAAGAAAGAAGAGATATTAAGTGAAAAATGTCTATTGTTAGGGAAAGAAATTACGTAACAAGCCATTAATTAAAAAATATATTTAACAATGAGGTAGCACAGTGGTAATAACAATGAGCATTCAATCTGTTTTTTTTTTAAACATGTTGAAAGAGCGTTAATGCCTCGCCACCTCGCAATCAAGTCCAATTGAATCGAGATTGGATATGAAATTGCATCGTGAGTATATAAGAAACAAAGAAAAAAGTTTTGACTGTGATTGCCTGCTATATTTTCTATGAGTATGGTCCGTGGGTCCGTGGCGTTTAATTGTTTAACTTGTCACTACGTTGTCACTTGTCATTCCATGATTAAGAATGTATAGTAGTCTGTTTATTGTATTATGTAGTGATTATATACTCTTTGCTATTATCAGCCGCTAGAGTATAAATGTTCTGTGTTATCAGCACAGCAGTAGTTTGGAGTTTGGCAGTAGTGGCCACAGAACATTTATACTCTAGCGAGGTAGGTAGTGGCTGATTTGCTGTGGCTGGTAATAATTTGTTGCAAACTACGAACTGCATTATTTATATTTTTATAAAGATAATTGAATGGCATATAAAATTTTTCTTTTAAATATTGCATATTTATAATCTGTTAAAATTAAGTGTCCAGAAGTAAAAGCAAAAATTAAGGTATTTCATATATTAAATATAAATTTTAATGACGTGTATTTTTCTGGTTGGCTTTTTCCGATTTGATTAAATTTTTAGGCTTTACGAGCGGTAATAATGTCGTTAACTAAGCGAAAGCAATCGGACGACACTGAAAACTTAATTGAAAATGGAGATCCTGCGCCAACTGAAACACGGAGCAATATAAAAGGCGATGAAGTTAATATAGCGGTTTTATTATTTCTCTACACTTTGCAAGGTATTCCATTAGGTCTGGCTGGAGCAGTGCCTATGCTACTTCAAAATCGAGGAATAACATATACTCAACAGGTAGCTATTTTTCCGAAAATAATTCAAAACCATTTCATTTACCATATTCATGCTACTTAAGTGTCATAATTATGAAAATTATGGGGCCTATGTCCAGCAGAGGACGTCCAACGGCTGAGATGATGGAAGTTTAGGCTCATAGGGATTTAAAAATTTAAAGAACTTTCTTTTAAAATTATATTATATTATATTGTTAGTATAATTTACATTAAGCATGAATTTCAATTAGAACCAAGTAAGTATTGTATGCTAAGTATAGTGTTTGTATTTTCAGGCAGAATTTAGTTTTGTCAATTGGCCATTTAGTGTAAAGTTACTATGGGCGCCAATAGTGGATGCTTTATTTTGGCCACAATTCGGGAGAAGGAAGACATGGCTTGTACCAGTTCAATATTTAATTGGCATAGTGATGATTATTATGTCCAACAGTGTAACGGGCTGGTTAGGTTCAGACGATGAACCCCCATCAATGACCATCCTTACTGTTTCCTTCTTATTTCTAAACTTCTTAGCAGCAACACAAGATATTGCTGTTGATGGATGGGCCCTTACCATGTTGAAAAGGTAATATATTTCTCATTCAATTATAATTCTTTTTTTTTTTAATGTTTTAGTTACTCATAATTTTCATGACCTTCCATATCAAAAATTAACAAGCACACCTTTATAAAAAAGGATTTAGTTGATCATTTTATCTGACTTCCATAATTTCTTTTTGCCTGATTCTAAAGATTATAATTACACAAGATTACTCTTCAGTTAAGTTATTTATTATTATTGATAAATGATCCTTTGTTTTGTTTTCCATGGCTTTGAAGCATGTTACTTTATCTCATAACTAAACATGTGCTTGGACTAGCCAAAAGAGTTTCAAGATTAAGGCAGATTTAATTGTTAACTTGGTTATAAAAAATCCACTTTTTCACCACTGCTCATTGTGGCCACAATTTAATCTATAACTTCTTAGTATAATACTATTTAATGATTATAACATGTTTGCATTGTTGTTGTTGCTAATATGAATAATTCAAGTCTCCATCAATTTTTTTGTTTTAGCTCTTTACTCCATGAAATCAAAAATTTAAAGTAGCTTAGCTCATTACTCACCTACTCATGTGTAACAGAAATGTTATTTGTTTTACAGATGTAATGTTGGTCATGCATCAACATGTAATACGGTTGGACAAACGGCAGGCTTCTTCCTAGGATATGTATTATTTTTAGCACTGGAATCGCCATACTTTTGCAATAAATATCTTCGCACAGTGCCGGAGGATGTCGGACTGGTCACATTGTCTAGTTTTCTCTTCTTCTGGGGATGGATTTTTATAGTCACTACGACAATGATTGCTATACTGAAACACGAAGCAAAAGAATCAATGAAAACTTATGGACGGCAGTCGACGGGCGTGAAAGATATTGTCGATGCTTACAGACAGTTGTATTCAATAGTCAAATTGCCAGCTGTTAAAACATTGGCATTAGTTTTAGTCACCGCTAAGGTAAGAAATTTTATTATTCTATTCTATTCAGTTACCTATCTAACTTCTAATTTCTTATTTCTATGACTACCAATATTATATGTAGATAGATAAAAACTTTATGTTAAGGACGACAGACAGGTTGACGATGCACTTGATGATTATATTATTTTAAGACTAAAACAGAATTATTCCTCTTCAGATCGGATTTTGTGCTAGCGACGCAGTGTCCGGCTTGAAGCTTGTGGAAGCTGGAGTTCCACGCGAAGACCTCGCTCTGCTTGCGGTGCCACTCGTCCCTGTACAAATTATCATGCCAATAGTAAGTTTCCACATCCCCAGGTTTTTACCATTGCACCTAGACATAGATGGATAGAAAAAAATTATTAGTAAGTAACTTAGTCCATTCAATCATTTTTGTTTTATTTGTACGGGCGAGTAGGGCTGGCGGTTGACTAGTTTAGCCGGCAGCAGATTAGTTTTTTGTCAAGTACTCAATAGCTGCCTCGAAAATTTCGTTTTGCTAAAGTGAAGGAGCAAATAAAATTTGTTTCTAAATATGTACAACATGAATGCTTGTAGAATGTTAAGTTTCCACAGTATAAAAATATTTTCTTAGCAATCAAACAAATTTCTTCATCCACCTCTACAAAAATAGCTTTATTGCGTTGCAGCTCGTTCATCTTGCAAAACGACACTCGTGTATTGTACTCGACCGTAATGCGAACGATTTTTGGGCAGTCGCGAGTAGTTTAGCTACTAAATATTTCTGGGCAGTAGCGAGTAGGTTTAGCTACGAAATTCTATATTTCTGGGCAGTAGCGAGAGCAGGTTTAGCTACTAAATATTTCTGGGCAGTAGCGAGAGCAATTTTAGCTACTAAATATTTCTGGACAGTAGCGAGTAGGTTTAGCTACTAAATATTTCTGGGCAATAGCGAGTAGGTTTAGCTACTAAATATTTCTGGGCAATAGCGAGTAGGTTTAGCTACTAAATATTTCTGGGCAGTAGCGAGAGCAGGTTTAGGTAGTAATTATTTCTGGGCAATATCGAGAGCAGGTTTAGCTATTAAATATTTCTCGTCAGTAGCGAGTTGTTTAGCTACTAAATTTCCCGTCACTAAACTAAATTAGTCCGAACAAGCCTTAACGCGTGACGATTGTTCGATGATAGGTGTTGGCGAAGCACACGACTGGCCCAGAACCACTGTCGCTGTGGTTGAAAGCGTTCCCACTGCGACTCGCCGTGGGCCCGTTGGCGGCGGGACTGGTGGCCCTTACGCCCGCTCTCTTGAGGGACACGGGACCAACGTACTCCTATCTCTTCGTGCTGCTTCTTCTTTACGTGTTTCATCAGGTATACAAACACTGTCACCAGTATAGACAAACCACTAATAAATCTTGCTCTGTGCCTCTTACATTTATATCCTTGTAGCTGGTGTGTGACTTCGTCCGCATTAAAAAAAATGTTACCAATATAACGTCTGACACCTGCATTGCTATTACACTTTTACCAGGCGTTATTTTTTTAAATTTTTGATCATCCCACGGGAAGAGTACTTTTTTCTGGATAAAAGGTATCCTGTGCCCTTTTCTGTATCCCTACAGCGTGTGTGCAAAATTTCACGATGATCGGTTGAGTAGTGAAGGCGTGAAAAGGTAACAGACAGACACAGTTACTTTCACATTTATAATATTAGTAAGTATGAATTAGCGACCCACTCTAGGCTTCGCACGTGTGCAATTTTTTTCTGCAAATTATATAATTTCTCGTTAACGGCCTTTCCATTAGTGAAAACCGCATTAAAATCTGTTCAGCAGCTTAAAATATCTAAGCGTACATACAGAGGGACAGCCGGAAGCGACTTTTTTATACTATGTAAAGATGCAAGTATACAGTGTGGAAAAATAAGTCGGGCCCTGGAGGGAAACTACTTTAAATCCTTAAGCTAGATCATTTTACATAAAGGAGACATTCCTTTATTTTTAAAAAGAAACAAAACTGCATTCAAAGATTTTTTAAAACTCGCTTGCCTCGCCCGGGACTCGAACCAACTAAAATTAAAAAAAACAAACACTCCCTGTTTTACTAATCGATAGAATTATTATTCAGGATAAAATTTTGGTGTATGCCCCAAATAACATTTTCTACAACCCTTAGCTCTTGCACGGTGTCATAACAGGTTTCATAAATAACATTTTTTACATTACGTTCATTAAACCTGTGTTTACTTCGTGAATAACATTGTATATCGATTACCAAGCAGTTCCCAGCGTATACGAGATTCTCATACGCATAAACTATTTATGCCGAAGTTCTGTAAAACTAACGCTGGCGAACGTGCACCTTTATACCGTGTTATGCATAGGTACAATTGTCTGTTTACGGGTGTTGATCTGTTTTCTGTTAGATCACGGGAATATAAAAATGAAATTGCTAAATTAATTTAATTTTGTGGTGTTGTTTTTTCTTTTCTTGTTTTTGTTTTATTTTTTTGTATATTCTTTTTAGTATGTCTTTCTCTGTATAAAATTAGTGTAGCAATTTGAGGAAAATGTTGTTGATTGTACTGTTACCTTTATTTTTGCATGTTTCTTTTTTCATATTTATTATACACAGTGTAATTGTTTGTTTTCCCAAATAAAATAAAATAAAATTAAAGAACTTGTGTACTAAATAGGTATTCTTCATGAATATCTTGTACGACAGACGAGAGTAAGACCAAATGTTTGTTAGAGAAATTTTATCCTGAATAATAATCCTATCGATTAGTATAATAAAATAGCGAGTGTTTGTTTTTTTAATTTTAGTTGGTTCGAGTCCCGGGCGAGCCAAGCGAGTTTTAGAAAATCTTCGAATGCAGTTTTGTTTCTTTTTAAAAATAAAGGAATGTTTCCTTTATGTAAAATGAGCCAACTTATAGATTTAAGGTAGTTTCCCTCCAGGGCCCGCCTTTTTTTCCACACTGTATATTAATACTTATATGTGTATGTGTGTATGCATATTTTATTTTATTCAATTTCGCACGTGGTATTTACCTATAAATGTTTTACGCATTTGTTCTAAATCATTTCTATTATTTAAGTCCGTATTGTAAATAAATGTAATTTAATGTTGTATTATTATATTGCATTATTGAATTTACTTCATCTTGTATTTCCGCAGACATGTTTGTACTGCATGTTTGTGGCGGTGATGGCGTTCTTTGCAAAGGTGTCTGACCCAATGGTGGGTGGCACTTACATGACTCTGCTCAACACCGTGTCGAACCTCGGCACCAATTGGCCTAACACTCTAGCGCTTTGGGCCATAGACCACCTCACATTCAAGACCTGCACGGCCGCAGACCTAGTCGACAATACGTGCTCAACATTAGGAGAGACTGAGGTGAGTTTCTTTTTATTACGAGGGTATTCTCAGCAATCAAGACTAAGCGTTATGCGCTGAGACGCATGCAACGCAGAATAGCAAGGAACAAATTTTGCAGGACAAGGTAATTGAGGCAGACATAGACAAGGTGATTGAGGCACATGTACGAACGCAAGCTACATTCCCGTCCTAGCTAGTTAAAGGTCGGCAGACAGGCTGACTGTCCACTTGATGGTAGGTGGCTACCGTTGCATTCAACATAAGAAAACACCACTGGTGTTTCAAGTTCGCTACCGACTACAGTAGTGTTAAAAATATAGGATTTGGGGGGGAGGCATCCCTTAGTCATTCACCGACACACAACAGCTATTTCATGGTGATCTTATGTAAGGGGGTGGTCACCCAATGACCTGCGAAACGCAGTATGCCCTGCCACAGACCAGAGCCAAAGTTGAGCCTGCCGAGAATCGAATCCGGGAACCCTAGTACAAGCACCTCAACCACTCGTCCAACGGCTCGTTTCAGTGTAAACCAACGTTTATTCACTGCGTTCCGCTTTTCAGAGTAGGGGAGTAGCCCTTACAGAAGAATAAGTGCTGGCAGAGCCAATAAATTTCCCCTATATACTAGCTGTTGCATGCGACTGTCCGCGTAAGTTTATAAAATATAGCCTATTTTACTCGCTGATAATATAGCTTTCTATAGGTGAAAGAATTTTTAAAATCGGTCCAGTAGTTTCGCGGAGCCTATTCAATCAACAATCGAATCTTACAAACAAACAATCGAATCTTTCCTCTTTATAATATTAGTATAGATTAAAACGTATTAAATTAGTAACGTTTTATCGGATGACGTGAATTGTTGGTAATTATATGCAGCAATGCAAGGCAGCCGGAGGCAGCTGCGAGACGCGAATAGACGGATACTACGTGGAGACGTGTCTATGCGTGGCGGCGGGCTTAATTTGGCTTTTTTGGGGAAGGCGCGCCGTGTACAGGCTGCAACAATTGCCCGCCTCCGCTTGGCAGCTGCGTCGGCTCAGGTAATGCCTCGAAAAACATGGGGAAGGTGTGCGAATTCAATCTGATTGGGCAATCGATGAGGTTTCCTTCTCGGATTAAGTAAGAGACCGTATACTTATTTATAGTGTACCTACTGGATGACAGTTAGAGAAAATAAAAGAAATACAACCAAACCAAGCTTCGTATCATATACAAAAAAAGTGTGTCAAATTTTTTTTTTAATTTTGTTATCTGAATAGTTAACTGTGATGCAAATAAAAAGGTCAAAAAAGCTTGTCTTGCTTGAAAATAAGTTTTTCTTGTAGCAAATTATCATCTCTGCTAAAAAAATCTTTATATTGCAGGACTATGTGTAGACACAGAAATTTTTATTATGGATATACAATTACGAAACATTACGGAAACATGATATAGGTAATAATTTTTCACTTAATGAAAAAAGTTTATCTATATTTCTTTTCTTTTGCTCACAAACTAAAGTGTGAAACAGTTTCTTTAGTTGTCTTTTTCTTTTATTTCGTGTTTTTTTTTCTCTCTTTGTGTGAGTATTAACATTTATTTTATAATAGGTCTGATAATATCCTTAATGTTGATAATTTGCCCTATTAAGGTTGTACTTCTATTCTTATTATATATATAGTTGTTAAATTATATGTTAGTTATATAGTTGTTGGAATTTTATGTATATTATGATCGGTAGATATTTAATTAGGTATTATTAAAAATAAAATTAGAGTTATTGTTGTTTTGCACTTTATTGTGAAAATGTGACTTATAAATTTAATATTAATTTAATTGGACAAATCCAATTTTTTTTTTATTTAATAAAAATATGAATTTTAAACTATGTCTTAGACATTTTTTAAAATATTTTAATATTTTTCAACAAATTATATTAGGCTACGGTCTCATATTAAATGATGAACTTGCAAGTGCCTCCTCATCACTAGAGACAAATGTGTTTTTTTTTGTAATTAGAAATGATACAATTTGGTTCATTTTTAGTCGCGTAAATATACGAACCTTGAGTTGCGAATGAGTATTGTACTAGACTAGTATTCTACTGGAGTATCGTAGCGTTTATAGTAGACCACAGCCTTAAATTACCTTTTGGGTAATTTTTTACTGACCTCGAATTACTTTTGTTCATTCCAAAGTCGATTGTTTGCAGACATACACGAGACTGCTATTATTTATTGCATTTCTGAATTAAAAGAAATAATTCCCATTTAATATTAACTTTCTTTCCTCACGAACTTTCTTTTCCAATATTATTATGAACTGATATAAATTATTTGTATAGTTAATACAAAGCGAATGTTACTGGCCACCAATATATATATCGTGATAAAGAAATAAGTATTATGTAAGAAAATAATGTTATTGTCAAGCTCAATCTTCACGATTATCAGCAATGGCCAAGTTTGTGAAAAAAAAAAGAGTACAATAAGCCTAAATATTATTTTAATTTAATTTTAAACGAGAAAAATATTTTTTCGTTGCAGTTTTTTTATTATTGTTTTATTCTAAATGTTCTGCAAGACTACTTTCTTCACCTAATTTTATTTATAAATGTGTTTGTAAATATAAAAAAATAATATTATAAGGATTGTGTTACATAATAGTATTTATGGATGTATTTGTGACAACATTAAATAAATGTACAGGGAAAATAAAATAGACTAGCATGATGCGTGACAGTAGTTTAATTATTTTTTATGTACACATACATAATAATAACGTTTCTTAAAATGTAAATGGAACCTAATAACAATGCTATATAATATGGTATTTTTTATAAACAATTTATCAATTGTGACAATTCTATATGCAATAAAATAATATCTATGATACATGTAACATGTAGTGTTTTATTCATTCTAACAAGTAAAGCAAGCTAATTGCCAATATTCCATTTAATCTTTAGTCGTTGTCAAACCAAAATCCGTGCACTTCTTTGAGATTTCAAAATGTTGAGCTAAAATAGTTAAATGCCTTATCTGCGTTTAAAAAAAACTATTAAACTTATGAGCACTATTTTGTCGAATTACGACCTCTTAATAAAATATGCTATGCACAGCATCTAGAATCTGTTGTGTGCAAAATTTACTGTAATATTAAAATAATAAATAAACTATTAAATTTTTATGTTCAATAGACTAATAAGTTTAAGTAAGTTTCAAATAAAATACTTTCTTTTTACAAATAAACCTTCATGTAAAATTTTTAAAGAATATGTTTTGTCAATATGCATCTCAAAAGTATACTTTTTTCACATAGATTTTGGTTTGACAAAAACTATAAATATCGTATTCAAAGAAATGCCAACTTTAACGCAACCCCGGAAGAGCGATTTTTGTATCGAACAAAATACTTTGTGCAGTTTGACAAGTTGTGCAATTATAATTCTAACATTTACTACATGAAATTTATAAATCAATAAACATTCATTAAATTTACTCGTATTTTTATGACTGAATATAGTTTTTCTTATAGGTTATGTGAACTTTAAAGAATGTTCGTTATCACAATTTAATTTATGAAAATTCTTTTATATGTAGATAGTCGATACTTTACATTATATGAAAATTTAGCGCGTTTGTGTAACGGAATAGTAAACATATTCTCAAGGAATTTACTCACTACATATACTTCGTAAACGCACTATAGGAAAAAAAAAGTACTATACAAACGTTGGCAGTTACTTCCCTGCCGGGAAGCTGTGTTTAATATTCCTTAGAATAATTAATTTCTAAGATAAGGCTATTTGTTATAAGTATACTAATAAAAACAGATCTCAAAATTCCAGAAAAAACTTTCTCAAGCTATTTATTGGTTGTTTGACAACACTTTTTAAACAACATGAGCATAGTAAGTATAATAGAATATATATATATTTCGTGTAATCACTAGCTGGTGCCCGTGTCTTCGTCCGCTTTGGAAAACACCTGACAAATATATAGCCTGACATCTTTATTGCTTTTTGGCAGATGTTTGATTTTTATATTTAGATGAGCCCTCGGGATCATCTGCTGCATTGCAAAAAAGTACTTTTTTGCATGAAAATGGGTATGAAAATTTCATAATGATCGGTTTAGTCAGGCGTGAAAAGGTAACAGACAGACAGTTACTTTTACATTTATAATATTAATATGGATTTTATTTTAATAATATAAAATTCTTGTCGTAAATAGTTTATCATTAAACTACTATTAGACAAGCTTAATATTAGTATGGTGGTGAAAGACTACAGTGAACCGAAATGTTTGAATGTTACAATTATTTAAAATATAAATGTTAAATGGACAAACTACATACATAATTCATTTATCCTATATTAAATAATTTAACATCCCAGTGTTAATACATTAAAATAGTCTAAAATAAACTGCTATATCTATTGGCACACAGACGGCTTATTTCCTGCAGTGACTCGTGGCCATTCTCAATGTCCCATCCATCTTTGACTTGACCGTAACAAAACAAAAAACTACTTTTAAATATAATGTCCCAATAAACTATAGGTACATAATTTAGTTGACAGACATTTTATCTGACAGTTAAGACCGTTATATTTTTCGAGAAGCTTTGCGTTGGTCACGTGAGGCCATCACACTGGTTTGATTGTGAAAAAATAATTTTACTGACATCCATAAAATAACCGTGTGATCCGTGATGGTAAATAAACTGATTTCGTAACGTTCATACCAATGTCGTAATGTACTTAACGGTAAGTCACTTTTTAAACTTTAACACCATTGCGATTAAAATCTTAATGGCGAGATCTAACTTTTACCAATTTTGTCACAATAACGCATAAAACAACGCGTAACTTTGATAAAATAATTTTCAACATTATAAAATAGGTGAACTATTTAAATAATATTTTTAAATGAGATTACACTCCGACGATTGTGGAATAACTAGTAGGTAATTAACCGTAAGCATCAGCTCACACCGAAACGCAACGTTTCGCGCACGTTTTAAAGGAGCAATACAATGTAGAACTTATTAACTACACAAAAAGGTACACAGTTCATTGAGTACGCGAAAGTACTGCACCGCGATGCATCTCGCGATGTCGCGTTGCGTATCGCGAGATACGCAGCGTCCCTAGGTTCAGCGAGAACCCAATTTACATAGCTTCACGACGCCCTCGCATCGTACCACGCGATACGCATAGCTTCACATATCGCAACGTCGCGATACGCATCGTCAAACATCTTGCCTCTTCAAGCATCTTCGTGTCACATCACTTCGCGTTTCGGTCTGAACTGACCCTAACTTTTTGCGAAACAGACACTTCTTTAGGCGCGTTTTGCTGAAGAGTGAACATAAATAAACCGTCACGCTCGGGTTGTTTACGCTGAATCGGGTTTACTCGGTTCTACTCGACATCTAAGCTCAGATTGGTGTTCTATAATTGAAAAATTAGAAGTTTTCACTTCTATCGTGTGGTCATCACCCATTTTTTTTTTATTAAAAATGAAAAGGGAACGTGAAGAAGAGGAAGCAGGGTCGCTTAGAATCACGGATCCCGCCTGTTAAGTTCATCGTCGCAAATGATTGGCTTTCGGTCATCGCTCTTGGAGCCTTTCGCCAAGCGGCCGACGCGTCTCGCCAAAGAATTGGTCTTTTCGACGGCTCCCCATCCGCCACTTTGGCCTCCGCCGCTGCCCGATCGGGATAAAAGACCAGTCACTCCCTCGCCCAGCTTGCTATGGTGGATGCCGTACAGAAAGTACAGGAGAAAACCTGAAATATTTTATAAAACCTTTAATGTTTATTACGAATTTGTTAAAACAGTTAAGTAGGTAGGTGCTCTTCTTATTTATTAACTCATTTTTCATATATTTTTTACCACATTAAAGTGAATGTAGCTTCAAGTGTTAAAAAGTGGAATAAAATTCCTATTTCAAAAATAGATAGATATTTAATAGCCTTCCTATGTTAAAACACCAATTTTTTATATCTTAATAGATGCTATGTAGAAATAAGAGCCCATTTTCCTATCCCTTATCCTTAATTTTAATATAGTCGGCTATGTACTTGCAGCACCTGTGATGTTGGTTGTGTTATAGCCACCTAGCATAAAGTGGTCCATCATCCTGTCTGTCGACCTTAACTTAAGAAAAGACGTAAATGTAGGTAAAAAAAATTCTTACCAAAAGTCATCCAAATGGCAAAACGAGCCCAAGTCAACGCATTGAGGTTAATCATGAGTTCGACGTTGAGTAAGACACTCGCTGCCGGCAGTAGTGGAACCCAAGGTACGCGAAAAGGCAGCCTAGTCGGACTTTGTTGGTGGGCGTAAATCACAAACAGACCTAGAAAATAAATTTATGTTCATAGCATAGTCCTCTGCATATCTCGTTGAGCGACGTTGAGCTTTCTCAAGTGGTCCATAGTTAGAGACCGTCTGCTATAATAATAATAAATCATTTATTCGATGTAAGTTTTTACAAAACATTATCGTCGTCAAATATTTCACATTTTATATATTACTAGCTGACCCGGCAAACGTTGTTTTGCCAAAAAATAAAAATAAAATTTGGGGTGGACCACCCTTAACATTTAGGGGTATGGAAAATAGATGTTGGCCGATTCACAGACCTACCCGATAAGCACACAAAATTTCATCAAAATCGATCCAGCCGTTTCGGAGGAGTTTGGCAACAAACACTGCGACACGAGAATTTTATATATATTAGATAATTATAAACTGCCACCGGTTCGGATTGCTGCTTTTAGGGGGCAAGAAACTCGTTAATTTAAGTTTATAATACTGTAATATTATAATTTAATTCCAAGAATGTTTATCATTTATATAATCTAACATTTAGAGGGATATTAATCCTTTTAGCTAAAGAACCAATTCAACTTACAAGCAAATATGATCAAGGTCAAAATGAAGTCGGGTAGGAGTACCCAGAGGCCAGCCGGTTCTGCCAAGAAGTGGTTGTGAGCGCAAAGAATGGCAGCAGCAGCTGTGAATGTGTATACACAACCAGTGACCGCTGTGCCCGGTGCTCTCCCTCCAGCCAGGGGCTCTAACCAAGCAAATTGAGCTCGAAGTCGACCCACGGTCAGAGCTTCAAACATCTAAAAAAAAAGTTTAAAAAAATTTACTCGCAATGTAAAAAATTAATAAAACTAGCTGAACCCAACCACGCCCTTTACTGGATATTGCTTTTTTTTTTTTTAAATTAAATGAAGCCTAAGTTAATCCTTATAACATCAGCTATCTGCCAGTAAAATTCCTTTCAAAATTGGTCCAGCCTTTTCGGAGATTAGCCGGAATAGACTGAAAAAAATTGTATTTTCTTATACCTAAGTGCCTAGAATTTGAGAGCTTTAAACGTGTCGCCTGAACAACAAATAATGTGATAATAATCACCTCAGACGATGATGATCCGCCGTCAGTACCAGGCGTGCCGGTAGCCGAACTATCTTCTCGGTCGCAAGGGGAATCCAACTGTGGCACTCCAAATCCTCTATCTTCAATGGGTGGCATTGGCCTATATCTCAATATTATTACTGCTGCACTAACGATCGTGTACGCTAGTAACGTCCCGATAGACATAAACTCGACGAGCTTTTCAAGATCAAACAACAATGCTATTATCGCTGAAGATAGGCCCGAAATTATCAGATTGACTATAGGAATTTGTGATTTGTTATTAATGTCACTCAAAGAGCTAAACAGTAAACCATCTGCTGACATTGCATACAAACAACGAGGTAAGGAAAATAGGGATCCTAACAGAGTGGTGGTCATGCCACAAACAGCGCCCACGGCCACGGCATACTTTGCCCAATCGGCGTGGACTGCGCCAAGAGCTGCTGGCAATGCTGCATCAGGGTTGATACTTGTGTAAGGCACCATGAGAGTCAACGCTAGTGCAACAAGTATGTATCCAAATGCAACCACAGCCATCGACAGAATAGTTGCTATCGGGATAGATCGAGAAGGATCTTTTGCTTCTTCGCTGGAGGCTGAAATACTGTCAAAGCCCACAAAAGCGTAGAAGCATGTTGCCGCTCCCGCTAATACACCACTGAACCCATAGGGCATAAATCCCCCGTGTTTCTCGGACCAATTTCCCAGGTCAGCATAATAGAATCCCAAGAATATTACAAGTGATATAACTAGAAGATTAAGGATAGTGAGGCCGTTATTGATGTAGGCAGACGTTTTGACACCGACGGCTAATATTAAAGAAGCAACAATGCATATGACAAAAGCTAAAACATCAGGATATCTGCTTAGAAGAGTTTCGTGAAGTTCGCCCGTGATGGAAATTGTAGCGTTGCTTATGGCTCCGTCGAGAATTGCATCCAAGTATCCGGACCAAGCTCTAGCAACGGACGCAGCTCCTAAAAATAAATAAATTTGTCATCAATAAATACTAATTATTATAATTTTGTAGTCATCTGGGCAGCCCGTTTGGTGGCAGTAACCACCCCCTTAAAGAAGACCACCGTGAGTGAGTGAATATCCCTTCCCAATCCCTTTTCTTTAATCCCGCTGTAGTCGTCAACGCACTTGCAGCATCTATCTATGGCTACGCGGCGACGGTAGCCACCTACCATCAAGTGGACCGTCAGCCTGTCTGCCAACCTTAACATAAAAAAAGCTTCTGTGCGCACTTTCAAATATAATTATTTACATTAAAGCCCAGCACAGACGTAATATATTTATATTATTAAAAATATGTAAGTATTACGATATATTTTCTTTGGTATTTTTTGAGTAACCACACGAAACTCAAAATATATATTTTTAGTTCGTCACAGCCTACACTGAAAAGATATGTGTATATAATTATAATAAACTAGCTGGTGCCCACGACTTCGTCCGCGTTGAAAAATATTAAGTAGCCTATCCTGTGTCTTGTACGTCTAAATGTTTATCTACCAAGTTTCATGAAAATCAGTTAATTCGTTTAAGAGTTATGGAGGAACATACATACGTACATACATACATACAATACCTACACTTACAGATTTATTATTAGTATTGATTAACATATATTTTCGTGATATAGAGTGCTCTTTTGATTTAATTACGACTCCATTTTATCACAATCTGTGTTTATAAATACAGTATAATCTCGCTAATCCGGCACTTCAATAGACCGGCACGTCCAGTAATCCGGCACCATCCGCTCACGCCTTCCCTGCCCTTCTACGGCCTATGCACTCCGGTCGCTGCGTCCTCGTCTAGCAGTCTAACCTCAAAACTTATCATCATGCTTTATTTTATTTTATTTTTTCTTTATAATCCAGTAATCCGAACATTCCAGTAATCCGGCACCCTTTGGTTTTTAATAGTGCCGGATTAGTGAGATTGTACTGTATAGGTATAAAACGAAAAAAAGTACTGTTCCCGGGGAAAAAAAATCCCAACACCTGGCAAAACTATAATGGCAAAAAGATTGAATAAATTATTGCAAATTTATTCAAAAATAATTAAACATTTTGGCGTTATATATTTTTTCAACACGGAAAAGTCACTAACAAAACCTAGTATACTAATATTTTCTTTACTTACCAATCATGTATTCCAAAATAATATTCCATCCAATGATGAAAGCCCAAAATTCGCCAATACTAACATAAGTGTAGGCATAAGCACTGCCAGCTCGAGGAATTCTTGTACCGAATTCGGCATAACACAGCGCGGCCAGTGTAGACGTAATACCAGCAAGAAGGAAGCTCAGTGCCGTAGCAGGACCCGCCATATGGCGGGCTACAGTTCCTGTTAGAACATAAATGCCGGCGCCAACCATATGACCCACGCCTGGAAGCAATGAAAAATTTGATTAGGGATTTTCTTTTTTAACTATAAAATCGCTCTGTGAACCCTTAAAAATTGTAAACTTTACAAAGCACCGGCAAATAGTTCATTTACTTAAGTTATGTAGTTAGATCCCCTACTTTTTTCCTATCAGTTGGAAAATCCTGACATTAAACCACGTTTCCTTAATGGAAAAGTCATTTAATAATTTTAATAATTTTTTCAAGAGACGCTTAAGACGTTACAATATTTTTATGGACTACAATATAAAATTGTACATAACAAAAAACAGCAAACTATAAGTATAGGTACTATCTAGTAACGTGATTTTAGATTTCTTTATAAATAGTCTAATAATATTATTATAAAATATCTATTATAAAGTCTTAAGTGTCTCCTGAAAATTTTCTTGAAACGGAGTTAGTTAACTTGCCAATCAAGGTAAAGTCTTAATTGCCAATAAATAAATAACAAATAAAAGTAACAATTTTTAATATTAATAACAAAGATAAATAAAATAATCTAAAACTTTTTTCCTGTTACATACGTCTTTCCAAAGCCTGTTACATACATAATACTTTTTGTAATTACAGTATTATTTCTGAATGTATAAGAGATTAGGTAGGTATACATTTACTTCTAACGCCAGAGGACGCAAAAGAGGGCTGTTATAAGTTTGACTGTGGCATCGTAGCTCCCAAACGGAAGAACCGATTTTGGTCCAGTTTTTTTGTTTGAAAGCTGACCTGATCGAGATGGTTCTTAGCTATAATTTATGAAGATCTGTATCTGTAGCTATAACTTACCTAGTAGAGTGATATCAAATGTAGTTAGACATCGATTTAGCGGTGTGTCCAAGACATCGCCGTACAGGGGTTTGCGACGATTCATTTTGTGACAGAATCCAGAGAGCACATGCCCCAGGATCTTTCGCCTGGCGCCTGGCATCTTCCTCCGTCTTAGGAGAAATCAGTTGAATATTGCGTTGCCTATAGTTCAATATAAAATTATATTAACCTTCATTTATATTATGGAATCAATAGGGAAATCAATCTACATAAATAGGTGGAAGCTGCATTTTTAAAAATAGAACAAAACATAATGGGGAAAACAAAGTACTTAACACTGGTAAATAACAGATAAAATACTATCTAATCCATTACTTAGTTAGGAAAAAATACATAAAAAATTTAGTTACCATACCTTGTTTTTTGTCGCCAGTTGATTATTAATCGCAATGCCTTTGTACGATGATTACGACATGTTGCTACGGTAAGTTTCAATCGACTCGGCGCGCGCATCTAATCGATTTTTCTGTATCCAACTGTATTTCCGTACATTCCCAATTTTTGGGTTAAATACTTAATTACTTAATAAGTTAAGTATAATTAATCATTACATAAGTTACACAAGAGATCATCATGTTCTGCTCATATGTTCAATCATGCTCAAAGGAGCATTGCCCTACAATTTTATTAGTCCTACAAATAGATATATTACCAAGTAGCAAAAGATAAGTCTTGCTTAACATACCTATAAACGCTGACGTAGGAAGTCTGTTTAAACAACAACTAAATATACTTAACTTAATAGTTATTATGTATTTACTTATTGTAAATTTCTATAAATTGTTCCTGACCATTTAAAAGCAGGGTCAGCCCAATGGTACAAACACTCGTCATGAGAGGTTCAAATCCCGGTCGAGCCCGTAACTCAAACTTCATTTCATACTTAATTAATTAAATAATAAAAAAAAATTAATGTATTTCTGAAATGTTACATGCTGTAAGGTTAGCTAAGTATTAAATTAATTAATAAATAACTAAAATACTAACATTATAAATGTGAAAGTAACTAAAAATTCTACTATTGGCAATTTAAATAAATTTGTGCCACGATTCCTTCTATGCTACCTAGGAGACGGTGAAAACTTCGACTGACTAAAAGTCCAAGTGTTGGGGATATGCACAATCAAAACACACAGATTCTGCCGCTGTCCTTGATCCTGAGGAAGTAATAAGCGTTGGGTACTTAGCTGTGAATTTTACTGTGATAATGTAGATTCTGAACATTTGTACACTTACAAGATTCCATTTGATATATAATTCGCGGAGGGGCGATATTTTTGACGCCGAGTGTAATTGTTTATCGAAGAATGTACCCTCTCAATTTATACAATAACTACTAGCTGGTACCCGCGACTTCGTCCGCGTTGGAAAATGAAGAATATAATACCTGAGTGACCTCGGGAACCTAACATTTTTCTAGGATAAAAAGTGTCCTATACGTTCTAGGTATGTACACTACCTGTGTACCAAATTTCATCCAAATCAGTTGAGCAGTTTTTTCGTAAGAGTAATAAACATCCTTACATCGTCCCCCCTCACAGACTCATCATCTCCCCGCATTTATAATATTAGCAGGAGTAGTGTTAGGGACCTTTGCAATGGCGACTTGGGTCGTAGTATAATAATACGATATATTTTATGCCGCTTTTTTGGCGGAGTCTACTCCGCCAAAAAAATCGTCATCTGATGATCTATCGTCATTCTGAAAATAAACGAAGTGGCGAGTTACACCACTACGTTAGTCGTTTTTGATCTGCTGTTACATCCTACAATATGCAAACCTTGTGTCAGCTGGAGCTAGCTTTCTATATCTCAAAATCAAGTATTACTGAGCATTCGACATAGTCAAAGATTATGTGAATGATAGTTACACTATCATACTTACCTATGTACTCAGTAAATCAGCTTTTGAGTAATTATAAAAAAATGCGAGAGCAAAATAAGCTCCACACTCAAAATGCCAGTCTATTCCCATTAGCTCAATTAGGAGTTCAATTGAGAATTCAGATCCAGAAGATGAGCCATTAATACAAGTTTATTTATACGCAGCCATAAATAAAAATAAATAAATTCTTTTAACATTTTATTAGGTAAGCTTACCCTAATCACTGTTTAATATTAGCAGACCAACCATAAATTAACATAATAAAAATATATTAAGTATTAGGTACAATTATTCCATGCTTAATCAAGAAATTATTAATTTATTTTGTGATGACTTGCTGTTCAAGCAATTTTACGATATAAAATCATTATTGTGATGGATTGACAAATTTTCTTATTACTTTACAATAATATTTCATCTCTTAACAAGTTGACATATCCATTTGAAAGATAGAAACAAACTCACATATGTACCTAAACACGACCTAACCAGAACCGTATCAAAGAATATTTCGGAATTATAGGAAAAATTCTTTAGGCCCCCCAAGTCCCTGAAAAATATAAATGCGAGTTTTACATAGAACAATAACAAACAAAACATTTTACCTGTGTACCAGGGTTGTTGCGGATGCAGAATTTTCAACTTCCATGCGCGGATGCGAATACGGATATCAAGTTTTTTTTAAATAAACTTAATTTTTAATGCAGAAACAAATCATTGAAATTAATCATTTTAATAAATTTTTATTAAGTATCAAGCTTTTAGTGGAAAATCGAAATTCATCCTGAGGAAATCTGACAGATTTAGGACTAGCTCCATGTCCGCATACGCAAAACATTGATACGGATGTTGATGGTATGTCGAAATAAATCGACGTGGAAGTTCAATCTGCAACAACCTTGATATGTACCTACTCGAAAACACCAACTTTAAAATAATAGATGAAAATCTATACAATACCTTGTATACTTACCAGATTAGTCGAATTAAAACTATAAATTTTATTAGTACATTATTTACATATAAACTTTATTCGCTCTGAATTAAACACTTGTGATTTGAGACATAACATAGTAAGTATACAATTAGGTAACTACATTTATTCACCTGAATTCAGCTTTTGTCCTTAAAAAATACCATTTTTTATGGACAACAGAGGGCCTACTATCAACTTTTAAAAGACGATTCAGTTCAATTTAGGTTCCTAAACAAAATCGCTAACATTCGTACCATCACCTTAGTAAAACAGCGCCTCATTTGAATCGCTAAAGAACCTAAAAGAACGAATGAAATCGTAAAAAAAACCACATTTGTCTCTGAATCACAAATTCCAGGGTCGAAGCGGGAAAGAAAGTAAGGTGATGGTACGAATTTACCTTTAAAAGAGTGAATGATATTGGAATGCGATTTTGTTTAGGTGTCGACCTAAATTGAATCGTAAAACGAAGAATGCAATTCAGTTTAGGTCCTAAATTAAATCGTATTAAGAGTTGATAGTAGGGCCCCAGGTGAATTGTGCTGAATAAATTTCCCTTATACATCAAAAACGAACAAATTTTCGGGTATAACTAGGTCGATAACGAATCCAACCAAATAACGAAGTGGTGCATATAATAAAGTCTATTGAAATCCCCCACAGAAAAAAGCGCTCATGAATTATACACACACCTATAATTTAGTTTCTAAATAGACACTCAAAAATTCTACTAGAATACATCTAATACAACATATATTTTGTACAATACAATCACAACTAATATAATATGAATCATTATTACGTGTAGGTATTATGTAATCATAAAAAGTTGATATTTGAATCGATTTTCATACTTATATATTTTCATATATGAAAATTTATGGGAGTAAAATCAAACCTCACATGTCACACGTTATGCGTTACAAGCTACAATATGCTTCAATTCATATTAATATAATATAATACATGTAATATATTATATTAATATGTTTTAATTATATTTATTAAATTTATTAATTATTTAAATTATCTATATGTAATCTTATAATCGTTCGTAAGGAGTAAACTCCAGTCGTGCATCGGGGCTGACACACACACACACACACTTTTTTTCTAAATATACCTACCACAAATAAAATGTATTTTATTATGTAAGTTTTTATTGTGAAATTTTATGATTACATAATTACACATTACTGTACAACTAAAAATAATTTTGTAATAAATCTTCATGGCACAATTTAGAATCATTGAAAAATAAATCTCATTTACTAATTTTTTTTTTGTTATTGCTATAGGCAGATGAGTTTTTAAAAATATTAAAGTTCACATGCTCTGTAATATAACTTTGTATATAAGTTCTTACATAATTTATATGTATAATAATGCTTTCATAGTGAGATGTAATGTTGTACTATTATTATAACTGAACTGAATCTAAAATCTTAATTCAAATGGAGCATTATTTATTTTTAATTTATAAATCTTTTTCTTCTTATAGATATTCTTATACATTTCTTCTCAAAATTTATACATAATAAACCGCATAAAAAATTGCGTACCTACTGTCTCTTGAACATTAGTTGTTTTAAATTTGCTATCACGCCTAAAACAATAAATATGTATTAATTTACTATATAATATATATATATATATATGTTTTAAGTAATTTTCAATTTCTTTTTATTCTAATACCTACTAAAATTTTATAATTCTTTTATTGCCCTATATACAAAACTGGAAACAAAGATGATAAGTTAAAATTAGTGTGATGTTTAAGTAAAAAAATACAATTTTTTTATTTATGTACAGAAGAAATAAAATAAAAAAAATTTAGCGCATAAGTACACACAATGAGTTAAGTACTAGAAAGTATTACTTGAATGATATGTTTAAAAAGTTTTTCAGTCTTTCGAAAATGTTTGTATTATTTTCTCAATAACTATTTTCGTATTTTTATTTATTTATGAACATAAAAAAGGCTTCATTAGTACAAAATAAGAAATATCGTATAGATTAATTTTATAATTTAACCTGTTACTGTGCGTGCGTTTCTTTATTTTTATATTATATTTTTGTTCGACTTATAGTACTTACGTATGTATATTCATGCGTAGTAGAAAAATTAAATAAATATTATGTAATACACGAATGAAATTATTTAAAATCACTGTAATATTTAAAAAGCTACAACCGTATTGTTACTGTGTAAAAAAATTCAATAAAATAAAATGACGCTAGAAATAATCCTCAGTCATAGAAATTATCCCGGTGAATATTATATTTGTAATTAGTATAGACGTATATACCTATTTTATAATTTAAATTGTAATGAAATATGTGTATGTATTAAAATTATTTTAATGAAATCAGAATGTCAATTAATATAAAAAATATATAGTTAATTATGATAAATAGTTCCATCAATATGAAATATGTTAGAAAGACATCATTGCATATTATAACAATATGCATCCCCTTGTATTATTCTAATAATTAAAAAAATATGTATATCATTACAAAATTATGAAGATCATATGGCATAGAGCTTTGGGGTTCGACGAGCCATTCTAACCTTGAAATCCTACAATTCCAAAATAAAACATTAAAAACGTTTGCTTATATACTTAGGTTCTTGTGGTTTTTATAACATCACCGAAAACTTTCTGATCGCTCGACGGTATGTGGGACAGGACTCGCTGTTAGTGCCACAGACCACCGCGGATTTATTGTAGAACACGAAGGGGTTTTAGTGGGTAAAGGTATATACACTATTTTTCTTTCCAAGTGAGCCCATAGTGGGCTCCTAAAAACAGTACCTAATAATAATTATAAAATATATAATAATAATATCCACACATTCCACACAGTTCCACATTAATTGTATTATGGATACCAGACAGTTGATATACTATATAATTGCTTTTTTTTTTTGTAAATACATACATATTATAAATACAAACATCCATGACTCACGTGCAAAAATAAAATGTTCACATAAACATTTGCCCCTAGTGGGATTCGAACCCGCGACCGTTTGGTTAACAGCTACAGTTACTAACCACTAGAACAAACGTGTCGTCAGTACCTAACCACAGTCTTATTTGTTAAAATATAGGTTGGTTAAAAGTGGTCTAGTTAGACATTAGAATGATTACGTTTGGAACTTTAGAATCGGGCACTACAAGATTGTCAATTGTCATGTATGGTTTTTATTTACGAGATAAAATTTAAACACATTAAAACCGCCGACGTAAGCTCAAAAATTTCAGGTCATAAACACTTGATTACCTATTTTGGTGGGATAATACATAGTTAAGCATAATAAGGGACATTAGGAGCAATAAAATATGTCGAACAAATCAGACCAATCGTCTAGTTGGTTGTTTAAAATATTCCGTAAACAAATCAAATAATTTATTACAGATGCATTATATATTATGTAAACTTTAAAATCTACTTATATATATATACAATTAGAAATCTCTTTCGAATACCTGTATCCACAAATTCAATATATCAACCATTATTTTTTTTTAATAGAAAGTACCAATTCATTTATTTATTTATTTCAAACCGCATTGTACAATGTTTTACTAATCAACAATGATTTTCTTTATTTACTTAACATTTCTCTTTTATTTATTAATGGTCCCAACGTTTATACATCCCAAGGATTAATAAATAACACAAGTAACTAACTTGTTAATTGCATATTGACTAGAGTTACAATTAAACTTAATGAATACCCATATAGACCGCATTGCACCAAACCGTTTAGTCGAAGAATAAATTTCATTTGAAACTGCACAAGCTTTTATACAATGAATGCTGTTACGGAATATAAGCGCCGTACAGTTCTGTACTGCCGAATTTTGCCCTAGTAAAAATTTGAATAACTAATATTTTACAAAGAGAAAGAGAGAGAGAGAGACTGAGAGAGAGCGAATTTTGTAAGTTTGTTTTTATGTGAAAGTTATCTCCGGAACCACTGCACCCAATTTAAAAAAAAATCATTATTTTATTATTTCAAAGTTATATCATTGAAAACCTACAGGTTATGAATTTATAAATACTAAATCGCCCAATACAAAAACGGTTACCCACCAGAAAATAGACACGTTGAAGTTTTCCACCGTTAGAAAAATATGAAACCACTATCTTAACGAAATTCCCAGAAGAACATTGAAATACGTTAAAGTAACATTTTAATTAATAATAATCCTATAGATGGGTCGCACGGAACTTTCAATGGCACTGAGTTACTAGAGTGAATTTGTAATCTCTTCCCAAACTTTTATATCTTGATCTTTAATTAACAGTTAAATAATATGCATTTTTTAGTATAATAAAAATACTAAAATCATCCTTAAACTCACTGGGTTATCTTATGTACTGTATATTGTACTAATAATTCTATACTAATTGATGAGTCAAAAAAAAATTCCTAAAATATAAAATCAATTACAAATTCACCTTATACCCAATTCCCCAATGAGTTTTTCACTGGTATGTGGTAGTCCTACATATTTTTCATTTCTTTCTATAAGCATATTGAAGAAATGATTGCTTTTATTCAATATACCGACATATACTGGATACTAGTTTCATTTATTATTATTAAAATTCCAATTTAAGCATTATGTTATAAATCGTATACCTATATCTAATCTCTGTATTTCTTTAAAAGAAATTTATCCGTTTCCATAAACATCAAAATATTGTATCTTTTAAAACTGTAAGAAATGTTCTACTCGTTAAAAACTCTGATAGCAATGTGAGAAGAGGTCATTTTAAATGTGGGTTATCCTAAGCTAATCACTACTTGAATAACAAGATAAAAGTTTTGTTGTAACTATGTTTTGCAAACTGAATTCAACACTACATTTAAAGATAGATAGTCCTATTAATTTATTTTAAAGTTTTTGTACGAGACTATAAGAAGCACATAGTGCCACAATATTTCCTTCGCAACCAACAATATCAAGGGTCTATTAACATTAAATGCGAGTTATGCAAGTACATAGTAACTTCAGAAGCAATCGTAATGGGGTTATCAATGGTGTTCCAAGTACATCCCAATCTTTCTATATTATATTTACAGTGAAAAAAAAAATTAAAATTAAAAAAAAAAGATAAACGGTTTTATGAAACTCAACAGCTATTAAGAAAAGAAATGGTCATAATAATTGTTAGGCGTGAGGAAATCACACAAATAACTGCTTGGTGGAAAACTTGGTAACCTACACCATAGCATATTGAAATAAATATTTACAAAGTACCACAGTCAAATAGGAATAGAACTTGCAATACTTTTTGAGGGCAGCATATCAAACCAAATGACCACGAGACACTTCAAAATGATTTCTTTTTCTTTGGAAATAAAATAGATCGTAAATTATTATTATTTTTTAAATTAATAAGTACATAAATAGTATAAATAAGTAGGTAGGTAAGGCATTTGTGACCTTATTTCAAATAGGTAAAGTTGGATTAAAAGTTGGATGGAGTGACAGGCATCATATAAACTTACAGTTAAATATCTACCTCTAATATTTAATATATCAATTTTAGTTACTTTTAGATACTTTACATTGCGTTACGTAACTAGGTAGTTTCATAGGCAAGTTAAAAATAGAAAGCGAACAACTCACAAAAAAATATATAAAAAGATATTAGGCAACTTGTTCAAAAGTATCGTACAAGACATATAAAAACATTTACAAGAGATAAGTATAAAAGATATTAAGTATATTATATCACAATAATAGATAGGTTACAATTATAAAAATACAAGAATTTCCATACAACAGTTATTATTAAAGTTTGTGAAATTATATGTTTAAAAAGATAGCCTGTTAAGTTGCTTTATTTTGTTTTAACAAACTTAAGACTTTAAATGCAATATATTTAATCTATTTTATCGACCAGTTAAAATGTATTAAATTATTATTTCTAACACAAACAAAATTAATGGAATCTTTATAAATAAGAAAATGCTTCAAATACATTGGCCCTCAACAGGCTAACTTACCCATGGAAAATGGACACAGTTATAAAAACTGTTCATTCATACCTGAAAAGAAGTGCATGATCTCACAAATATTATCAAAGCATTTAGGGACCCTACATTCATTCAAAAAGTCAAGTTAACAAGCAATGAACAACATAGTTGTTACAAGTTGTACTGAAGTAGTACTTACAAAGAAAGTCTCCTTTTTCATGGTGTGTACACATAGAGATGTACTATTTTAAAAGAGACAGTTCCCACATTATAATCCAAACTATCCTGATAAAATAATTTTTTTAAATAAAAGTCCAACAAATATGATCAAGCTCTTAGCACCTTCTTACATTCACCAACAGTAAAACACTATCACATTTTATTCACATAGAGGGAACATTTAAAACATATATGTTTTGCATCAGGTATTACTTGAAAAAGAATTATTACTATCCACCCGTGCCGTTGAAGTATTGAGCGTGTTTTGTGTAGGGAGCGGCAATATGATATGGTGGAGGTTGACCGCGGCTGTATACTGGCTCAGATACACTTGGACTATGCCTTTGACTTATAACACTTGGTGGATTCGATGACACCGGAATAGCATCATACAAGTCATACATATTCTGACTTGTAGGAGAATGTATATGACTGTAGCTACCATCGTCTGAAATGAGCGGTGTATTTGTCATACGATATGGATTTGTTGTACTAGTGTGACCAGTGGGAGAATATAACTCTGGGGACTGCGATGATACATAAGTAGGACTCGATGTTGGTATTTCATAAACATTGGCATTTGCTGAGGAAGCCTGATGGATGGGTGGATAGTGATGTATGTCTACACTGGATCCTGGATACATATTATATGTGCTTAAATTTGGCATTGTAGTTGAGCTGACAACTTGACTTATAGTATGTATTCTAGGGCTCGGCAAGTCACGACTGCTGTGTGGATTATAACTGTAGGTGTCAAATTTCTTTTGACCATAAATGTTCTCTTTTCCTTGCATGTATGTCTCACCACCATACAATCCATCATGATAATTACTCTCTGGTACTTTATGAGTAACTACATGATCATTCTGTGAATACATAGAGTCATAAGGGGTCACACTATCCATAATAATTCTAGGGCTGTGTTTATAAGGAGCTTCATCATATTGAGGCAGCAATATAGTTTCATTATTTGAGCGTCTATCTTGTGAGCTGATACTGAGTCTTTGCAAACGATTCTGTGTTTCTGTTAAACTGTTTCTATAAAGACTTTCACTTGGCGGTTGATAACTTGTATGATCTTTATGGCCTATGTACTTACTCTGCGGTAAATCCATAGTGGCATTTGTTCTTTCCAGTTCTTGTCTAGAAGAATACTTTTCATTATGTCTTTTAGAATACTTTCCTTGAGCTAGATAGTGATCAGAACTGTCATTTCTAAAGTCATTTACTTGTTCACTATTTTCTGGATATAGAGCATGATCTACACCTTTGTAACTTTTGTCATGCTCATAAGTTAGATCTAAAGGTTTGTCATAACCACTTTCAGGCAAGTTATCATAAACGGAAACTTTTAGAGGATCTCTATGGGTGCCGTCAGTACAGTCATTAATGGAACCAGAGTTTTCAGTTTTGTTATCTGATGCAAATCTTTGTTGTAAAGTAGGCGTTATTTTTGCTGCTTTAATATGTACAGAATTCTGCATTGGTGGAGAAATGTCCTGTGTACCATCTTTGTGAATATTTCTAGCGTGCTTGGCTAAAGCGCGTAACTCTTTCGGATATGGTGTTGGAGCACGACGTAATTGTCCCGGCTTATCAGGTACTTTTGTAGCAACTTTCATGTCTCCAAAACTAATGTGGCGTACAGAGGACTGTGTTTCTGTGTTTTCAGACTTATCTTTACACGATTTAGACTCGATCGGAGTTAAAGGCACTTGGGGAAAGAGAAAACAAGTGAGGACTTGCTCGTAAGTGTAAGGATCGACTTCTGAATGCATAGGCACTAAGGGTTTGCTTTGATTTTCCGACAGCCAAACGGCAACTAAATGGTCACAATTCAGCAAAGACTGGGGAAGACAATTAAGTGAATTTCTTACTAAATTCAAAACTTTTAGTGACGATAAATGGCCAATCTCTGGAGGAATTTTAGTCAACTTGTTGGCACGGAGAGATAACACAGACAGCTTTGTACAACTCCCTATCTCTGGAGGGATTGATCTCAGCATGTTATCATCGATATTCAAATATTGTAATTTCCTTAATAGACCAACCGATGATGGTATTTTATCTAAATAGTTGCACATTAACATAAGCTCCTCCAGATTCGATAATTGTCCTATGCTTTCAGGTAGTGAATATAGTCTATTATTATCTAGCTTGAGTGTTGTCAAATTGCGCAACTGCCCAATTGTGTCCGGGAGTTGTGTTAAACTATTCGAAGATAAACATATGTCCACTAATTGAGAGCAATAACCAATCTCGGGTGCCAATTCCTCGATCAAATTATTACTTGCTTCTAAATGTATTAAACTTTCTAATGTCTTAATTACAGCTGGTATACTCGTCAAGCTGTTACTGTCTAGCCACAATTCTCTCAACTTTAAAAATCTTCCGATAACATCTGGGAATTGTTGCAACTCATTTTGGCCGATATCAAGTCTCAGAAGCTCGGTGGAACGAGACAAAGATTTTGGTAAAATCATCAGGTAATTGTCTCTGAGTTCTAGTATTCTTAAATTTGCAAGTCGTCCAAAATTTCCTGGGAGATATTCTAAGTAAGTATCGTTTAAGAATAGTTCCTGCAAGGCTATTAGGTTTGTTATGGCATCTGGGAGTTTCTCCATGGGATTAACGCTTAGATCTAAAAAACATAAATACTTCAATGTCTTCATCGTGTCTGGTATAGTTGCTAGAGTATTTCTACTAATATTTAAGTGGTGCAGGTTTACCAATGAAGATATGGCTGTGGGTATGGCTTGTAGCTCGTTATCGGAGAGATTCAAATGTTTCAGCCCATGGCACATGAAGAGCTGCCGTGGCAGTTCCGTGATGCGATTACTTTGACAGAGTAGCGTCTCGAGCGTCCTTTCGTATACGAACACTTCAGTTGGAACATCTGTTAGCGATTGATGCGAATAATCCAACTCGACTACATCCTCCACTCCCGGTCTAACACAACAGAGGAAGTCGAAAGGCATTATGTTCAAGTGAACATCCAGCCACTCACTAAAAACACGGCACTACACTTTTATTCACTAATTTCACCATTTTTAAAACAGATTTATTTTATATTCTAATTCAATCAAGCGTAAATAAATAATCATATATATTGGTAAAAATTTGTTATGACTTATTTGTTATTAATGTTTATGTTCCACGAGAGTAAAATGTTTGTAATTCCATTTTTTCGCAGTGAATCACTATTCATTCTGACTGATTCCCTCAAATAAAATCACCAACCCAACACCAACTAACCAAATCACAATCAACCATATCAATCAACTTCAAGACACAGAACATTATATTTTATTTTGCACTTACAAGCAAGCTTCAAGATTACAGATATCAAGACAATAGATGCAATAGATAAATAGAATATTATAAGTATGAAAATACAAATAATAAGTAATTATTTAACTTACAAAAAAGTAAATGGTATAAGAAATAAAGAAAAAGTAAATAATAATAATAGTAGAATCAAATGATAGCAATCCGTCTGGCGTATAGTACCTACTTTATACAATCAAAAACTAATCGGAACAAAATTTAATAGGTTGTAAATCTTATTTATATATTTTCTGCTTTTACTTCTGTTTTCTTTTAAAACTTGTCATAGGACCCATAAGATAATTAAATAAAACTTTCTTATATTTCCATATCATAAATTTAATCACTTTATTTTACATGGCTATGTATAACTTTATATAAACATATTCATCAAAATTACTTTAAAACATCTCAAAACAATTTCTAACACACTTCTCAATATCTTAAAATCAACTGATCAACGTTTGTTTTTTTCAAATAACCTTCTAAATCATGTTTCTTAAATTTTACACCAATGTTTAAAATTCAAACCTCTAACAGTAAATCACCGGTTTCTGCCAATACATTTTTTCGAGATGGGAAAAACCATTGAACTCGCATCACTGTCATGTAACGTAATGTAACGTAACATAATGTAACGTACCGTAACCGAAACCTCTATATATATATATATATATATATATATATATTTTAGATATTGCGCCAGCTACACAATATGTTACGTAATAATAATATACTATTGAAAACTAATTTAATTGAAATAATACATCAATGAGGACAGAGAGATATAAATTTAAAATAATTTAAAAAAAGAACAATTTTTGAGATGGAAAAAAACCATTGAACTCGCGACCTGTTAGGTAGTTATATAATGTATGTTAATGAATTTTTGAACTTATATACTGGCTGAATTTAAATAGGTTTGATTTCAAATACCTATATTGAAAAAAAAATGAAGGGGTTTTGATTAAAAAATGCAGTAAGTTGATTTTAAGATATTAAGAAGTGTGTTTTTAGAAAGTGTTTTGAGATAAAATTATACATAGCTATGTAAAATAAAGTAAATAAATTTAATATAGAAATATAAGAAAATTTATTTAATATCTTATGGGTCCTGTGAAAAAGTCGTAAAAAGAATACAGAAATAAATATATAAATTTAATTAACAAGAATGTAATGTAACGTAATGTAACCGAAACCTCTGTATATAACTATGTAGTTCCTGACCAAGGAACATATATACTCTTTAGCAAGTTCCTGACGATTCAAAAAATACACACGTGATTGTTCAAGTTTTCACTTACGTCGGCACTCTGAGCCACTGTTTTTTTTAAACTAAGTATACATACATATCAATAATATTTTGTGCCAGGGTTTTTTTAAATCTTTTTTATACTTATTTTCTTATTTACTTTATTTTTAATTTTCTTTATTATTTGAACGTTTTGCAGTTAAATGTTTTATCTTAAGAAAGATTAAAAAATAAAATATTTGCTGTCAATTTTGATGGGCCATTTACATTAAATATACTATATACATTTAGTAAACATGTTATTTATTTAAATTGAAAAAGTGTTTTTCAAAAACACTGTGTTTTTCTTTTTCAAAACATGGAAAAGTCAAAATATAAACGGAACAGTGACATAGAACATTGAGAAGTACATAATTATTCAATGACATAGAATTGATGGAATTGAATTGTTGAAACCATAGAGAAAGCGGCACCCTAAGGGGTCTTTCCACAATGCCATTTTCTTGTACATACGAGAGCAATAATTGAATTCAATAAATTATATAAACTAGGGCACTGATCTAAACAATAGATGAGGTGTATCAAGCAGAAAGCCCCGAAATATGTGGTAGTATTAAAATCATACTTACGAACTTATTGCGAGATTGACACGCAATTCCAAATGTATATTGCTTTTATGAAAAGAAACTAAATAAAGGTGTTCTGTACTAACGCATCAATGTATACTGCACAACGATATTGACCAGCTTACAAGCAACAAACCGCTAGCCAATAGTACATCTGTAGTAATACAACACGTGTTACGTATCACAGGGCCGCATGTATTTGAAACCTACCTGTGTCTCTTTCTACAACGGGACGGTCTATACTACACAATAAGTAAGAGTGAGACAGCTATAGAATTCAAATGGTATTTAAACTTCCTTATGAAATATGCAAAAGTTGAGCTAAATTATTTAAATATTTTGTTAAAAATATTGTAATTAAGTATATTTATATTAAAAACTCACGTATGATAGGTAATTCCTTTTTCTTTTTGTCCTTTTTGAGGTCTATTTTTACACAATTTCACACAGCACGATGGCATTTTGTCGATTTTTAAATAGCAACCAAACGGCTACAGCGCTAGCGAGCGACTAATTGCGAATTCGTCCACTCGGGACGAAGTGGACGAATTTTACTACTACCATTTTTTGTAGGCCGCGCCGTGTCTATACTCTCAATATACTTATATAGTCTTAGAAACTAGGGCCATTGAGAAGCGATACCAAATGTCGCCAAATGTAAACAAAGTTACCGCAAGGTCATTTTTTTATGCAGGGCTTTAGCGCGGCGATGTCCGGGTTGTCCTTGAATATTATTATCAAACGGAAGCTCGTATGCTACATTGTCTCTTTCTATCTTGTGTCAAATAGATACAACATAGAAAGAGATAATAGATTGTCAGTTCAAGTAAGGTGAATAAACTTTTGTATCTCACCAATTTGGCTCTACTTTAGATTATTGACTTATTGAGATTATTCAAGTTTTGACTTGTCTAAACACAGGCTTGCTTGTCCATTCACCATTCACCGGCGCTTTCGTTCAAGTATGGCATGTATTTGCGTTGGCGAATTTTTCATTCAAGTCATAATAATCTGTGATTCAAGTCTTGAAGGCTTTAGAAGAGAGGTGTGAATATGAGTAAAAAGCATTAATCTCTACCAATATACTTATGTAGTTTTTGGTAAAAAGGTGTTCAAATTCAGTTCTGCTGATATAGTAAAGTTTATGTTTGCAAATAAAGAGAGAGAATTGAGTACAAGAATTGCGTAAGAAATTATTGTACGTGCTGTTCCTTCAGGTCCACGACGTCGAAATCTTAAAATGTTGAATTCCCATTTTACATCAAGAAAAGTTTTAACGAAACTTGTCCCATAAGATTAAGGATGTTACTCTTAAAATATAAAAAATTATTTATTTATTTCTGTATTCTTTTTACGACTTTTTCACAGGACCCATAAGATAATAAATAAATTTTCTTATATTTCCATATCAAATTTATTTACTTTATTTTACATAGCTATGTATAATTTTATCTCAAAACACTTTCTAAAAACACACTTCTTAATATCTTAAAATCAACTTACTACATTTTTAAAAAACACTTCGTTTTTTTTTTTAAACTACATTCTAAATTATGTTTCTTAATTTTGTTAGAAATTAACTGACCAGTATTTAAAATTCAAACCTCTAACAGTTACGTGTTGTTTGGACCATGCAAGTCATTTATTGCGTCAATTTAATTGTATGCAACAGGCAAGAAACTTGCCTCGTGTACATGGCGCTTTTCGGACATGTGGATGTAGGTCTGAAGCGCAGACTAGGTATATATAAAGTACTTTTATATTTGACTTCACTCACATCACTTCTATTCCAATTCTATTCTTTGTCTATTGGACGCTTTTATAATTTCCCCAAAATTTCCCGTAGCACGGCACGGCACGGCACGTTTTTACCGTCACGGTACAATAGGAAAGCAAAATGTATGCAATTGTATGCAGACGCTTTTAATTTATCATCCGCGGTAACGGCATGCCGTGAACGGCAACGGTCTACCGTGCCGTCGCTGTAGCACACTGCGCTCCCCATCAAACCGTCGCGTCGCGGCATTCTTGAGTGTATAGTGTGTACGTACAATGAATTTGTAGTTGTGTGCGTGCGTAGTCGGGCGGCGAGGGCGCGGGCGGGGCGGCGCCAGTTTTGCAGTGTTCGGCGAGCTTTTAAATCATTATTCAGATGAGAAAGGATGAAATAAAACGTTCTTAATTTTTATTGACATCCAAAAATAATTGAAAAACTTATTTGGGTCTTCCTTGAGCTTATCAAATAGCGTGTAGTATGACCCTTCTAAATATTTTACTTTTAAAATATTTACAAGATGTTGCCAATACTTTCTTGTAATATGTCTTTTTCTACGTCGTAAATACAACAAATAAGTCGCTGCCTCTTCGAAAACATACGTCCGCACTTTGAAGACGCAAAGCGTATAATGATTTTACGGCGAATTATAAAACCGACCTACGGCACGGCCTGCCGTCGACGGCCACAAAAATACCTGAGACGGCCACGGTATTACCGTGCCGTGCCGTGCTACGGCAAATTATAAAAGCGTCCATACTCCATTCTCTCACTTGTTTGCGTTTGACCACCCTCTACGCGTTTCGTTTGCTCTTTGTGACAGTGTTTTGTTTGTCAAACTTGTGGTATGTGTATGTACGTACCTGTGTATGTATAATCTGCACTGAAAAGATTACAATATAGTATTTCAAGTATTTTTGAAATGTGATGCGAATACGGTAATAAAAGAAGAATATTAGTTAATGTACAACAATGGACCTTTCAGGTAAATATGGTTGGACTTGGTTATATTCTTTTCTTGAAGAAAGTTCTTCAAGTGTTAGCTTTTTCCGGTGCTTTATTCTAATGTAATTATAATGTATTTTTGTTTGTCTAAGGAGTGTTCGAAAACAAAAAGCGCTAACTCTAACCTTATGCATTTCGATTTTTATTGTTTTATCGGTTTGCAATCAAATTTGCATTATTTAAACTGTGTCCAACCATTAGAATGAAAGTAATAAAAATGTATTATTGTCATAGGCACTTCAGATACTTCTGGCGACGATGGCTACGATTCGAGTCATCGTGCCAAGAAACCGCGACGTGAAAACTATAGGGCATTTTCTACAAATTCTGGTAATTATTTGTCTTTTATAAAATAGGTTAGATATCCATTTCGGAATATCTGTTAGCAAATATTTTGTCCTTATAAATTGTGTGATATTTGCACAGTTTATAACTGTTTTAGAAGTCGCAACAACAACCTAATAATGTTTTTTTATGTTCTGAGGTGCTGGAAATGTTTACATCAGATTGATGAATTTTGTTATTTATTATGTCACTTGCGGGGATTCCCCCACACACTATTTATAACAATGGAGTTCACATATTTTATAGATTATGACTTTAATTAATTATCATCCTGCATGTGGGGAATCCCCTAATGCAGTATATTGACTGCCTTGAGAATCTATCATATAAATCAGTGTACTTGTTAACACCTGACGCCATTCGTTGACGAAGGGATTTCACTGGTTCGATTTATGTGAAATTTGATATAATGTTATTTCGGTGTTATTTTCATGACATGGTGGTAACCTTGATATGATACTGCAGCATCAAGTAATCTGCAGGACACCCAACTCCTCGCCAACTTACAACAGATATAGCGTGTTTGAGCACAATAGAAAGTCTGGCGTTAATTTATAATTTTAAATATATTGTTTTGATTATACTATATTGTTTTGATTGATTTATCATAGAATCAGAGTGCATTTGTCTAACGTAAAGATCTGTAGTTTAACACCTGTACTAAACAGACATTTTACTTAAATTTAATTAGATTTATGTCTTTTTTCTTCCTCGGATATATGCAGATACAGGTATGGATACCCGGCACATCACTGATAATGTAAAATTTCTATAGGTGAAAGAATTTTTAAAGTTTTTCCAGTAGTTTTGTGAGTTTTTTCATTAGTAGTTGTTGCACGCGACTTCGTCCGCATAACTTTAAAAATATAGCCTATGATAATGTAGCTTTCTATAGGTGAAAGATTTTTTTAAATCAGTCCAATTTAATTTATTTTTTATCCAACTCGACTAGATCGATCTGGTGATGACACATGTAACAAAGATGATGATGATATCGGAACAAGCCGACCAAGTTTTTCTTATGGAGAGACAGAGCAAGAGGAAAGAAGTGGATTTTCAGATTCCTCACCTAAAGGCAGTAATAATAAGGAAAGCGATTCAGACAAGGAAGAGAGTTTCATGTCACCATCCTATCAAAATGCAAATAGTCAATTTTATAACAATGATAATTTAAATGAGGAAGAAAACAGCAAATTGCATGGGGTGATAAAAGAAACATACTCGGAGAAAGCACAGCAAATGATGGCCAAGATGGGCTACCTGGTCGGAAAGGGTTTGGGTAAAGCGGAACTTGGTCGTGCGGAACCAGTTGAGGCGTCTACTCAGAAAGGTGGAAGGGCCGGTTTCGGTATGAAACCATCAACCGTTGGGCAACTACCAGAAGACTTCAAGTGGACTCATGATAATATTGAGACTTTAGCTGAAGAAAAAGTGGTTTGTATACTTTATGTTTTCATTAAATTAATAAATAATAATTAATAATATTTTTTAAAATAAACTACAATACAATATTCAAATTTATTTCGCTTTATAGGAGTTTCGCCATATAGAACTCATCAATCTCATAATATGTAATAATTATTATTGTTACATCTACATTATAAATAAATTGAAATTAGAAAATTGAATGAAAAAGTACTAAATCGGTTCCCATTCTCATATTTGTAATAATAATTATAGAACATAATTTGTCTAACAATGCATAGTCTCGAGGAACAATATTGACTCACACCAAAAATAAAAGAAATAAAATTTCAGTGCTGGATACCATTGTCACCATCTGAGCCATTAACAGGAGATCAGTTAGAGGAGTGGCTTCAAAAGGGTCCTAAGAAGTTAACCATTGACGATGAAACAGAATTTGTTAAACCACACATATTAAAAGGTGTTTTAGATGCAAAGGTAAATAATTAATATAATTAATGAAAATAACTATAATTCAGTCTGATTAATTTTTTTGTTTTCAGCAAAGTCAATTAAAGTCTTTCATTCTATAGGGTGAGTGACTTGACATAATGCTATTAGGTAGTAACGGCTGAACACTCAGTGTATTTTTTAAAATGTTACTCACTCACAGAAACACAACAGCACAACATGTTCACGGTGGTCTTCTTAAAGGATTGGCTGCGAAACGCAGTGTGCCCTGACACTAGTTTCCAAATTCAGACCAGAGACTACATTTCAAAAGGCGGCCCAGCCGGGAATCGAACCCACGACCCTTGAGGAAAGCAACCTAATCACTCATCCAATGGGCTCGTCAAAAGTAAATTCTCAATTCTGATTTAATTCCATAATTAACACAATGATGTTTTTGTCACAGTTATTTAACTAAATTAGTATAAAGATTTACTAAATTAGTATTAGTAAGTAAGTTAACTAAATTTAGCACTAAGGACTAAATTTCATATTTTTTTAGACTATATTTAACTCTTTAAACGACAATGACTTGAGGAATGCAAGGTCTCGCAGCAATCCATACGAGACGATAGGTGCTGTGATATTCTTGAATAGAGCTGCAGTTAAAATGGCAAATCTGGACGCTGTGTTTGATTACATGTTCACAAATCCAAAGAAACAGAATTCAGATGAAAGTGCAGTAGACAACAGGGAAATATTGTACTTTGCCGATGTTTGTGCGGGACCCGGTGGCTTCTCAGAGTATGTTTTATATAGGAAAGGATGGAAAGCAAAAGGTAAGAGATGATCATTCGTGTTTATTGCTACATGCTGTGTTTATATCAAGGCATATGTTGTTTAATGAATTGAATAATTTTAAATAGTGTCATCATATCAATCAAAATGAATTTGGTGAATTTTTGATATTAATAACGCTTAACAGCCCCAAGCTATAAAGAGTGTATTTAAAAAAAAAATCATACAAATTAGACCTTAGTTTTTTATAATAATATTAATTTATTTTCTTACATATAAATCATTGTAGTTTTATATACATATTGTTTATTATCAACTAACAGTTTGAATTTGTAGATGTAGCACAAATTTGCTAAATTTCATTATTATTTTAACATTAATATATTGGATTAAACATATAAAAATCGATTGCAACAAATCAAAGTAGAGAATATTTTTATATTTGGGATATTTTTTAAAATACATTCTTAACAATTTTTCTAAAGTAGATGACCAAACCAACAGTGACTTGATAAGAAAATAAAAGTAGCTAAAAATAGAATTTTTGCATATATAAACAATATTTTTTTATAACAAAAAATAGAAATAGAATTGTGCTATCCTGTCCTATTTTAGATTTGTTTGTATTTCTCTTAACTGTTAATACCCTCTTGAACTGTCATTTGTTTTACTTTTGTTTCCAGGTTTTGGATTCACACTAAAAGATACGAATGATTTTAAACTGTTAGACTTCTACGCTGGAACCCCAGAAACTTTTAACCCATATTATGGTGTAAAAGACGATGGAAACATATTCGATCCGGAAAATTTAACGTCTTTAAAAGAATATGTATTGAAGCAGACCGAAGATAAAGGTGTACATTTTCTAATGGCTGATGGTGTAAGTAAAAGAAATACTGTGTTAACGAGTTAAGAAAGAACAGTTAAAAGTTATGCATAAAATATTTGGTTTTTGATATCAAGACAATTAACTAGTTGCATATTATATTATTGGGGTTGTCAATTTGTATGGACTATCCTGACTGTTCCAAATCGTCATTAATTGACTTTAGCTTATAGCTTATTATCATACGTCAATAATGTATCCGAACTCATTAAAGAGATTACCTATAAACGTTTGATTTTAGGGTTTCTCTGTGGAAGGTCAAGAGAACATTCAAGAGATACTATCGAAGCAGTTGTATTTGTGTCAGTGTGTAGCAGCACTAATGCTGGTCAGGACCGGTGGACACTTTGTTGTGAAGCTGTTTGATGTGTTCACACTATTCAGCGTTGGCCTCATTTACATCATGTACAGATGTTTCGAACAGGGTACATGTGCTTGATTATTATTTCACACTCTCAGACTTATCTATAATCTTTATTCTTTATATATACAGGGTGTGGCCTGTAAATGAGAGCAATAAATTAAAATATAAACCCTTTAACGGATCAGTAATTGATTCCAAATGGTTTCAATTAATTAAAATGAAAAACAAATTACTGTTATTTTCTAACAAAATTAATCGAGCCAGCAATGTACTACTAAAGACATAATGTGTCCAGTCCGAGTACTTGACATTGACATTTACGATCGTTCTCGCCCCAGTACCCTGTACGTACCAAGACATCTAACGACTGTTAACCGACAATTTAGCGATCATGAAATTCATTGATTATGTATTGTAACTTTGGATTGCTAAATCTCTGAGTATAAACACTTTGGAGCATTATGATTAAGTTAACTGCGTATACTCTATAGGATCATCGTTTAAATTTATTGCTCTTATTATAGGCCACACCTATATATACAGAGTTGTCGGTTACACGGTAACAGGTCGCGAGTTCAATAGTTTTTTCCCCCATCTCAAATACGCCCCCTAAATAGTTATTGCGATTGTGTGTCCATCAGTGAGTATTCACAAGCCGGTGACGTCACGGCCCGCCAATTCGGAGCGTTATTTGGTGTGCAAGTGGAAACGCGCAGGCACTGAGCCAGTGGAGCGACACCTGTACTACGTCAATCAGCTGCTCAACAGGGCGTCCGCCGCCGACAGTGACGTCACGCAACTGGTGCCCATGTCCGTCATAAAGGACGACAAGCATTTCTTCCACTACATTTACAATAGTAATTGTGTGTAAGTTTTTTTATTTTTAAAGTGAAAATTTCTTTTATAGAAAGTGGCCCATTGGACACTTTTACATGAGGAAAATACAGTGCGAACTCGTACCGTCACCCCGCAGTGACGTTTAATTGTATGAAATTAGCGCGGTCTAACCGATTTACTACATAGTTCTCGGTTCATAAAAAGCTTAACTTAGTCAATAGTTTGTTAAGATGTTAAAATATGGCGTAATTTTCAATTCTGACGTGCAATCCTACGACCGAGTTTTTATGACAAAGCGTAGAAGGCAGGTTTAAGCTAGAGGGATTCAAGTGCATTACAGGGCCTGATAGTATAAAGGTTATGGAAGCATAGGTTATAGGGGAATAAGTGCTGTTATATTAATATTGTCTTCAAATTCAAAGACATATTTTAATATTTCAGGCTTGGTGAAGCGCAAATAAAGAACCTGGTAAAGTTATCTGAATTCAGCAAGGACAAAGATTTAAAGGAGTCCACTCAGATTCAGATAAGGGAACAATGTCTGAAATTATGGAAGGTAAAGCTACACATTTTTTTTTTTAAATTTTCAATATATAATACTTCATACTTTCAATATTTTATTATAGTATCTAAGGTCCGAAGAGAGGTCGTCCTTCGCCCATCTTTTACCAGACGAACCATGTTACCAAACATGTATACCAGACGAAAAGTATATTTTATCAATTGTTTAATATCTATGTGGAAATAAATCGCGATTGACTTGCCTATTAAAATATGCTAATTTATATCCTTAATTTTAAAAAAAAGCTGCTCTCGTCTGAGTAAACAGACGAGTGAAGGTTGAAATCTCATCGAATCCTTTACACATGAATAAAACATTAATTTATATGTCTCTGTATATAGAGCTTTCTTACAAGGAACTCTGAACAGTACGAGAGAGTGGAATGAAACGAGAGAGACATTTAAAAAGAGAGAGAGTCAACTCGTTGGAGTTTTAATAATATTTTAACAAAATGTGAATCTCGAAGAACTAAATATACAGCAAATAAGTTAGTATATAATATTAAAAATGAGTTGAGTTAATTGTTTAAGAGTTTTATTGTTAGTTAACTATATACTGTCTCATTCTGATGGAGTTTGTCAACAAAATTTCGATTTTACTTAATTTTTGTATTCGTAATCTTGACTGAATGGATTTAACAGGAAAGTGGGATTGTCTTATCATTTTATGAGTTAGAGATAGATTTTATAATGATTATTGAGTAACTATATTATAAAAAAAACGCTCAGTAGAATTATGTACAAAAATCATAATGATCAAATCGCAAAATGAACACAACAAGCAAAAGTAAATCCGTTGGATGGTTTATATTTTTGTACATAAATGGTACTGAGCAAAAAAAATTATACTAATTTGTTCACTAGTCTTCTCATTACTATATTAGATTAGTGATCCTCAACCTATGTATTGATTTTTTATTTTCACAAAATACCCTTTTTACGTTTTATTAACATTATTCGCGCTTCACAATTTTTGACATTTTTTTTTTCATCGGGATCGTTTTTTTTTTTTTTTCTTGACCCATCATCAAAGGTGTCAATACTACTGTTACTTTGTCTGTTTACATTTTTGGGTGTTTACGTTTCCCCATTACCCGATACATTATTAAATAATTGATAATAAAATAAAGACTTATGTAAATAATGAAATGTTCCAGTTGCCCGATGAGTGTAGGAAACAACCGGAGAGACTGAACGCGGACGACACCCTGGCGAAGATATTGTCTCTGATGAAGAGAGCACCGCCGGACTCGCATCCGCTCCATACATTCAAAACGGCTGTGCTCAACAAACCACCAAAGTATTTGGAGAAACCGGCGGACTTAAATTTATTTAAGACTATTTACGAGTGGCACATGGTTTTTTTGAGCAGCGCCAAGAACAGTCCGGTCTTGAAATTTTTCATAGGTAAAAAATGTTTTTTTTTTATCATCAAAATTTTTAAATCGATACATACAGTTTTAAATCTAATCTGCGAGTTTGTTTTGAGGATGGATGTTTGTTATACTTTAACGCAAAAACGACTCAACGGATTTGCATGAAATTTGACACACAGCACAGCTAGTTTATTACCTGGATTAACATATACGGATGATTTTTATACTCGTAAAATGTTAGGTTCCCGAGGGATCGTCTAAAAGTATAAAAAAAATTCTGCGCCACTGTCCTCACAGCGATAAAGATGTCAGGCGTTATATTTTGCACTTTTCTAAATAATATCTTACGTAGTGCCACAGTCTAAATGATTTTGGAACAACGTTTTGGGTATTTGGAACAATTTTTAGGCAACCATGTAGTTTCTAGCATTTGCTAGTGATTTCGCCTGCGGCACTCGGGAATGTTTTCTTTATGAAAGATGATCTATAATTAAAATTTAATTATGATCGATTAAATTAGTTAAGGCGTGAAAGCGAAACAAATAAAAAAAAACAGTGGCACTCCGGGAGTGTCGACAGAAGTGAAAACTTACGTGAACAATTACGTGTTTATTTACAACTAGCGATCCGTTCCCGGCTTCGCACGGGTGCAATTTTTTTCTGCAAATTAAACGTAGAAACCTTCCTCGTTTAACGCTCTTCCCATTAATGAACACAGTACAAAAATCCGTTCGGTAGTTTTTAAAAATTTTGACGATGTTCTGAAATTTCAAAAAATCTTATTAAATTATCTGAAAAAGTGAAGAAAGTTTTCATAGAATTTTCTAGAAACTTCTGGAATTTTCTAGAAACTTCTGAAATTTTCGAGAAATTTCTAGAATTTTCTAAAAACTTCTAGAATTTTCTCTATAAACATCTAGAATTTTCTAGAATGTTAGCGAAAAAAAATCCGTTCCTATTAATAATACATAATGAGCGACTCAGCCAAAGAAAAGATATGCCGCAAGGAGAACTCATCGTATTGCATGAACCTTCGTTTCAGTTGTTAACAACAAATGCAATTGTTATGAACGAAAAAAATCTTTTTTTTTTTATTGTCACAGGGTTAGTAATTTTTTTTTCAGTAAAAGAAAAAATATCGCGTTTGAAAAACTCGAATATATTGCATAGATCCCGTTTTTTATTGTTTATAGCGGCCCGCTCCCGGCTTCGTCCGGGGTGTATTTTTTCTAAAATAAACGTAGCCTAAGTTACTCCTTATTACATCAGCTACCTGCCAATAAAAGTCCCGTCAAAATCGGTCTAGCTATTTCAGAGATTAGCCGGAACAGACAGACAGACAGACAAAAATTGTAAAAAATGTTATTTTGGTGTATGTACCGCAATTTACATAAACAAAAAGTAGCCTATGTTACTCCTGACGACCCCCTCTTCATGTCTGCAAAGTTTCACCGTTTCTGAGATTACCCCGGACAGACAGACAGACAGACAGACAGACAGACAAAAATTCTAAAAAAAGTTATTTACGTTTTAACAGCATGCGAATGACTCTCTAAGCTTAGTTTGAGGCAGTTTTTCGCAAATCACAGACAGACACTCTGATTTTATTTATATAGATTATTTACAACGACTAACTTCCACTTTAAATCTGACAGCGGTTCTCGTTGGCGAGTGAGTTCTCCTCGCTTTCGGCAGATGGCACCGTAAAAAAAAAGCTATTTTTCTCGCAATCGAGATTATATCATTACGCGAAAAATAGATAAGATCAATCCTTGAAACGGATTGCATATAGTGTGGAAAAATTTCAAGTCAATCTGTCGGCTAGTTTTCGAGTTTTTGGTAATACACAAACCAGCACAACATTTTTATATATATAAAGATTAGTTTTATTCTGATGTATAACATATGAACTATGTTACTGTAATAAAAGTATTATTTATGCCTAGTGTACACGGGTAGAGTAAACGGTAGAATCAACTAGCGTACTATTCTACCCGTTCCAAGTACTCTACCAGTTTTAGTAGAGTAACTGTTTACACGAGAATCATCAGCCTTTTATAGAAACCAGTACGTCACACTGATCGAACACTATGAACACTTCGAAAAATTGTAAAAAAAACCAGGGGTGGGGGAAGACATGTAGTAGAGTAGCTTGCCCGCGAGGGTAACTACTCCACTCTTCCATATTTTAGTACTCTACTCATACTCTACTCTACCAATACTGTTTACATCAGTATAGTTAGTAAGAAAATTAGTACACTACCATGCTACTGTAACGTTTACTCTACCCGTGTACACCGGGCTTTAGAGCCGTTCAGTAGCTTTCCGCGAAATAGTTTCAGCAAAAAAATTCTTACAAATTTTTAATAAACTTTTAATCATAATAATTAGTATGATAAGGATTTCTAGACATCTAATCTATATAGTCTAATGTTATAAACATGAACAAGTTACGCGGAAGAAGTCGCGTGGCAACGGCTAGTATGTACATATATATCCAACAAATTCGAATATAGCAATGTACTAAAAATAAATGTATGACTTTTTAGCTATCGAGTAGTGTAATTAAATTTTGTATGTAGATGATAGATATACTGTATCCCCTGATTTTCTTAACATCACTTTTCTGGAATTTCTTCCCACTATGGAAGCAAGATCTTGGCATAATAAGATGGATGATAAGAAAGAGGGGGCGTCCTAATTGGCCACGATCGTACGAGCAAACGATGCGTTTTCGTCGCACGACGAAATTAAACACACAAATCTCTTAAAAGTTTCCTAATCGAAGCTCGCAAGTCATCGTGCGACCACAGAAAACGCTTAAAACGATCGTACGATGGAAAATGGTCGTGCGATAAAGTCAAATGTCAATGTGAAATAACAACTCTATGTATTAAAAAGTGGTCCCAGAATACGAGTAAATTAAAATGGCGCCGCGCCGTTGTGATGACATCATCGTACGATGGACAGCGTGTTGGACCATCGTACGATCATTTCAATCGCACGACAAAAACGCATCGTTTGCTCGTGCGTTCGACGCCAATTAGGACAGCGCTAGAAAAGAATACAAAGAAGGCACAAAAAGATGTATTCACATCAAGAACAAATTGATGGAACAATAAAATGTATGTTTACAGGTTGCGGTGGTAAACAAGTGTACCAACTTGACGGTGCAACTTGGAGAAATGTAGTCGACTTACATCTTTCTTTGCCCGCTAAGACGCTAATATATGGAGAGGTATTTATTACATTCAAAATTAGACTTTTGCTGTCCGGTTCTCCGCTAACTATATTCTAAATCACCCCGATGGCTTTTGACTTCTAGGTTTTCACTAATGGACTAACTCTCCCACTCTACTCTTTATTTTAATATTAAAGTCGACAGACAGAGGTTAAGGTAACTTGAAGCGTATGTAATAATAATATGAAGACTATACTGCATATAGGCGTTAACTTTAGCTGGAGATTTCAATGTAAATTTTGATTTTTAAATTAAATCGGTTGATTTATTAAAAGAAATTTAATTAAAATAAGTTTTTCGTGCATATTTTCTATACAAAAAAGTTTATAACTACCCACTCACAGAAGACTAACGTGAAATAACAGAATGTGTGCTTATAATGTGTTTCGGTGAGTTAGTTAAAGGATGCCAGGGCCCATTTCTTTATCCCTTCGCAATTCCTTAATACTAAGCAGAGCAGAGCACTTGCAACACCTTTAGCGTTGCTTGTGTTATAGGCGACGGTTGCCACCCTACCACCATCAAGTGACGACCTGAACAAATAATATATTTTTAAAAAGTTGCCAGTCGCGTGGTGTTGTTCATTTTCATGTGGTGTTTTAGGTAATAAAAGAATACCAAGACGAAAGCAGTAAACAGGTTCACAATAAAGCGTTCCACATCGTTGACGCCGTTATGCTGGGAGGAGTCGATATCTCTCACTTGCCCTTAAAAGAAAGGTTCGTGTAATTTCAATTGTTATATAATATTGTTTACACCTGCAGTTGTGAGGGTCCAAATGACAAGGACAGTCTAAATTCTATTTGTCAAATACTTTTTTAAAATCGCATAAAGTGATTCTGATGATTATATCTCCTGCATCTAAATTTTGTACGGGTAGTGCTACAGTGGCGAGTCTTTACATTTTATAGAATAAAATTTAATTAGTTTTTTGTGTTTATTGTGTAATATTGTTTTTTTTTTAAATTTGTTTTCAGAATAAATCAATGCACCTTGTTCTGCGATGCCCTTAGCAAGATAAAATCGGAATCGCTCTCAATAAGATGCAAAAGACTGTACAGCATGGAACATTTTCAGGGGGCCATGAACAATTTGGAGTATCACTGTATGAAGAGGGTTAAGAAAGCCATCACTATAGATGTGCCGAGCAGAACGAATGGCACTGTTCGGTCGTTTTACACGATCGGTTCGGTACTTTTTATTAAGGAGATAAGAGGTAATAATATACATTACATTATATTTTAAGAATCATTACATTTAACCACTTGCTTTTGTAGGAGTCGACTCGTAATTATAAAGCAACGCAATGATTTAAAAATAAACTATATACAAGTAAAGGATTTTTTCGTAAATATACGGCTCTGGCGAAATGGACATGAAAAATCCGACTCTGGCAGCTAAAGCATTAATGACTATCTGTTGCATGCGACTTTGTCCGCGTAACTTTGTAAAATATAGCCTATATTACTCGCTGATAATCTAACTTTCTATAGGTGAAAGATTTTTTTAAATCGGTACAGTAGCTTCTAGTTTATTCATTACAAACATACAAATGTCTCATTATAATATTAGTATATATTTCGTTCTTTTTTCGTTTTCAGAACCGTGGATGGCAGTCTATTCTAAAAACACAGGATACAAGTATTACTTCAACACAGCGGATAGAAAAAGTAGCTATGTTATATCTCCAGAAGCGATTTTGGATATGTTAAATGCATTCACAAACCGCATAATGTGGCCATGGGAGCCAGAAGCCAACGCAATATATGAAGGACAGTCACGCAATGGCCTCAACAGACCATATATGGATGAATTTATTGCCCACAAAATTTCTAAATAAAATTGTAAATACCAGTATTAAATAAATATACCATATATTGATGAATTTATTGCCCACAAAATTTCTAAATAAAATTGTAAATACCAGTATTAAATAAATATCACATTTATAAAGTTTTTGTCTTTTATTTCTCAAGGCTGTTTACACAAAAGTGGTTTTTTGTTTGCACAAATGTTCAAGACATTCGTGCTGATACTGACAATAAATGTTTTTTATTAATAGAAGCCTGCTTTTAATAATAATAGGTAGTAATAGTAATTGACGTCAACTTGTATCCATTTTATACAATAACAGCTGCTGCACGCGACTTCGCCCGCGTACTTTTACAAAATATAGCCTATGTTACTCGCTGATTATGTAGCTTTCTATAGGTGGAAGAATTTTCAAAATGGGACCAGTAGTTTTTGAGTTTATTCATTAGAAACATACAAATCTTTTCTTTTTATAATATTAATGTAGGTAGTACAGATATGTGATTTCATTGTTAAGCATAATGACTTTTTTTGGGACACAGCTGCTATTTTGATTGTTTTCTGAGATTCAGATACAGTTATCACGCGACTTTAATCAAATGGCCTAATTTTGAAACTGACATTGAGTAGAACTGTAAGTTTCGTATCAAACCAATATTATAAAATTTATAATGTAGTAACAGGTGCAAATTTAAAATTTGCAAATCTTTAAAGTTTTAGATTTTAATAGTTTATAATCACAAATAAATTATTATTAATCAAAATTATATACTAGCTGGAGGCAGCGACTTCATATATTGAAAAATAAAAATATTACACTTGATGGCGCCATCTATTATACTACAAAAGAATTAGGTGAAGCTGCGACATATCAGATTTGAGACACCAAGAGCTGCGATACAAAGACACAAGTCCTTTCTTGGTGATACACCTGTGCATAGTATGTACGTTTTGCAAACCCTCGGGAACTTATGGAACTAGTCTGTTTACCAACTCTATTCCACACAGGCACATTTAGACAACTCAATATTGTATCTGTTTGAAATGTAATATATCATTGACCATTTTAGTATATGAATAGAAAGATTAGATAGATACCAGATCACGACTGAGATGGAAATAACTTATAATTTAAAAAAGAAAAGAAAACACAATTTGCGATTATTTAATCCCAAAGTCACATTTATAATCAGTATGTATTCATTAATACGGTCTTAAACTAAAAAAGTGTCCCTTCACTCAAAACAAACACTCTGGTTTCACTTTATTTCTTTGACGTAGGCGTCCAGTTCAGCATCAAGTTGTTCGGCGGTGGGAACTTGCCGTTTTCCACGTTGAGCACCTCCACGGCCACGTCTAGCACCTCGGCCTCCACTGCTGCTTTGGTTTTTATTTTGTTTCGGTGCATTACCTCCTGTGTGGATAAAATAAATAATAATATTAATATCTGTTTTTTCCCCCCCGTGTTCCAAGAGTTGTACACCTAGTAGTGAATCACCTATTTATTCTTGAGTAATGTGAGAAAAAGGGCCCAAAAAGAAAAAATAATCACCTTACGTATGATTTTATGAGATACTTTATCAGAAATTTTTAATAAAAAAGGTGAATTTTTAATACAATAAACAAAATGCAAACACATTTATTTAATGCACTTTCCTACATACAAATAAGTATGTACTATAATGAATACAAATAGTATTGGCGGCAATGAAAGAATTCTTTTGTCTTAGTCGAGGTTTTTGTCTTGTTTGCCAAGGTATTAGTTTAGATCAAATAGATCAGGATACGTTATGTGGTGATTCATTTGTCTATAATAAGTATTCCCTTTAGATCAGTCAAGTTTCTAGGCCAGTACGAAGTGAGATATCCAACAATTACTAAATACATTACCTCTAAAGGAACTTCTCCTGACAGGGCCACCACCAGATCGAGCTCCTTCAGCTCTGAAGGAGCTTATTTCAGATGTTGCCAGCTGTATGTTCATGGCTCTTCCATCCAAAGGGACTCCATTGTACTGCTTCATGGCCTTCAGAGCATCGGCTTTGCTTTCAAATACAACATCAGCAGTACCTAGAAATAACAAAAAAATTTGAATAAAATTTTATAAGCAATTTAAAAAAATATATAACTGCAGTGGACTTCATTCATAACGACTTGAATTCAAATTATACTTTTAGTGAAGATTAAATTGGCTATAGCAACTTTGGATTTCAAGTATAGTGACTAGTTTTAGTGAACCATGTGCAGATATTGCAAGTCTACACACAAAAATCAAGTCAACAAACAAATACACAAAGGTTCATATTTTGTAGAATCATAAGTTAAATTCAGCTTATAGTATAAAGTATAAGCTAAGTTTATATAGTAGAAATTAAGTGATATATATGCATTGCACAGCTGTATTGTCTGGCAATAAATATGGCTTTCTTTCTTTCTTCCTATGTATATGAAGACCTAGATATAAAGAAGGAAATATAGTGGTCCCTTCAGGGTCATTATAGTATTAGTACTTTTATCATTTATATAAGAACTAAAACATACTATTATTAAGAAATCATCAAATATCTTCTAAACAAGAGAAATAGAATATTCAATAAATAGAATTTCATAACAATCCATACTAATATCATAAATGTGAAAGTAACTTGCATGTCTGTCTATGTTAACTTTTCACACCTTAAATTTATCATCATGAAATTTTGCATACACATGGTCAGCAATAGGATACATATATTGCAATAGGGTACCTTTCATCAGAGAAAAGCACTGTTCCCGAGGGATCATCTAAAATAAAATATAAAACCAACACCTGGCTAAAGTGTAGCAACAAGAGGTCAAACGTTATATTGCTTGTATATTTTTTAACACTGACGAAATTGCAGACACTAACTAGTATTTTATATAAAAATGTTATTGGTGAAAAAAAAAACATGCATACCTAAAGATCTACCAGATCGATCATAGTGTACAGCGGCACTCTTCAGATTGCCAAATTCCGAAAACAGTTCTTGTATATCTGAATCTGATACTCCAAAATCTAGATTGGATACCAATAGTTTTGTCGGACCCGATGAGAGCGGATTGTTTCTCAGTATCTTCCTGTCCAAGAACTCATTAAACATATCATGTTTCCATGCGCTGTTTACATCTCCCTGAAATAGGTCGTCCTTCAAAGAGCATGCCCACTGACTTAGCTGTCTTTATTGAGGAGTATGGGCATACTCGGAACACGGGGCAAGAATTGTACATTTAAACATAATATCACAAAGTAGAATACAATGTTTACTTTTACAATGAATAAATAAAGCTATAATTTAAAACAAAATTAATAAAACTGTCCATTTGTTGCACTAGCACGCAGCACTGGTAACAACACTGAATGGTTAAAACGTCGTCTCCACGTTTAAGTAAGAAATTATTATCTTCTGTCCAAGTCACAGCTGTATGGTGAAAAAATATGGCACGAAGAGGTCGCTTGAAAACCATATATATCCATTTCGAACTCCCATATATATCGAAAACTAGATGAACCTTGAGATTGATCAAAACTTGATGAAAAATTGTGATTTATTGAAAAATGTTGCAACAATCCCCATGAATCATTCGGACGAACGAGGAGACAAAATAGTAGGAATCATCACGGACATATTGTAAAATTATATACATGATGATCCGCTGTGTAAAAATAGGCGTTTAAATATTCTGAACACAAAGAAAATCAATGGGAATGTTCTCAAGCCATTTTTAGGTCGCAGATTTCTCCAATGATTTGAGGCGTCATTAGCGAGCAATTGGCCGCCATTTGCAATTTCGTAACCACTAATTTGTAGAACATTTTACCCTTTTATAATTGGTAGTTTTCGTAATGCCGCCGCGATTTCTTCCACGCATTACACCACCAGAACGGCCGTTACGGAATCCACCACCACGACCACCACCACCGCCGCCGCCGCCGCGGTTGGTTCTTCTGTTGTTATCAAACTTTCTTCCGACACCGCCGCCTCTACTGCCTTTCTTATTTGCTTTTATTATATCGTCTAAGGCCATGTCAACACGGTCAACCATATTGTAGTTTATTAGATAAAATTAATTTTTAAAAGAAACTAAGTCTGCAATACACTTGCAACGAAAAAAATTATAAAAAAACTCGAGATGGACAGAAACAGAACAGCGCGCCTTTCTACTTTTCTACCATGGATGGATCCAAAGAGTATATAATCACTACAGATGGATCGAACGTGCTGCCGAAAAAGAACAGAAGAGAAAGATTGAAATGAGAAAAAACTTAGGCACAGACAAATGGCACCACAGAATAAAAATTGTAACGATGTTGAACCACAACCAATCACATTAAACATAGACACACAATTTATTAAGATTAGCATAAACTTTGTCATTTTGGATTGGCATTGGCAAGTGGTTAGTCCATTTCCCTTGGGACAGGCTTGGGAGAGGCCTTCATCCAGCAGTGGAGCTGGAGACACAAAGGCTGTTGATGATAATGAAGCGTATATTTTTACTACCCAACGAATAAAATTTGTGATCTGAATCAATTACCTAGATATTTATTTGTTTAATAATGCTGTTACCTCTGTGGCCACTAACATTTGTTTTACCCCGGCTCCACACGTTGGTCCCAACTGGTACCAACGTTCGACTGTAAATTGGTGAGAAATTTGGCCCGTTAGGGCCAATGTGAAGATGTCCAATACAAAAATCGAAACTGCTCTAAGCGCTTTTACAATACTGAGTGCACATTTATATTTGTTACTGAGAAAATTTATATTTTTTACTTTTACTTACATTAAAAATAAAAAATTACCAACCTACAAAATTAGTATGTTGATTTAGGTACCTACCCACGTGATTTTTCATAACGAAATAAACAACTACATATTAGATTAAGTATGTAATTTGTCATAGTTTATGTGATTTTGTTTATGTAAATAAATAAAAAGTCGCTTTTTTTTAATCTTCAATTGAGAAGATCGTTCCCATATTCTGTTGAATGATGCGATGCATCACCTAATAATTTTTTATTTTTATGATCCTTTCGGGTTGCGTCCCAAATTATTGGATGTGCTTGGTAAAGTTCTATAAATTCTATAACTTTTTCATTTGTCCATGCCGGTGGTGATTTTATGGATGAGGAAGCCATTCTCGCTCGACGCACGCACTCGATGCGTGTTGCAACAGGACTGAGCAGAACGCCAACGTGTGGACAGATCGCAAGCGTTGGCGCAGATTCCTTTTGATGAAACCGACACTAGCCGGCCAACTACCAACGCTTGCCCCAACGTTGGAGCCAATGCCATTTTCTAGAGCCACACGTTGGACGAGTGGCGTTGGGGCCAATATTGGGGCCAACGTGTGGAGTCGGCTTTATAGGATAGAGGAATTTCTTAGGCAAAATAGCGTGATATCTTACTTATTCGTCTATGACATCGTTGATGCAACAGACTACATAAAAATTTCGCGCCATTTTTTTCCACTAATGAGACAGATTATTGAGGCAATGTTAAGTTGGCAAATATATATACATATATTTTTTTAATTTCACCAATGTTATCTGATTGTTGATGATTTGTTGATTATTGTTGATCTAATTTTATTATTTGTTGATAGTTATTTTTTTTGTTATAAACTATTTAAAATTTATCTGTGAAGTTGGCGAATAAAATTTTTGTTTTATTATTTTCTTATTTTTTTTTTATTTAATCGATAGAAAATTGTTTGTTGAACACATATCACACTGCAAATCATCAAATTTAAAAAAAACAATTATTTGCCAACATAACATACGTGATCATTGACGATAATGACATCATCTAAAAAATATAGTTTGTGGCAAAAGAATAGAAGAGACAAGTAGGTAGACTTGTAGACTAGAAAGAGAAGAGTAAAATCCTAGATATTAAAAATCTAAATTAAAGTAGTTATAAGAATATTTAATAAAAACAATAAATGGACAACAATCAGCCAAACTTTTAAACTATCTACGCAGGAATTCAGAGAATAAAATAGTGTCCAATAGTATCCCTTGGTTGTGATACCCTTCCTCAGAGTAAATATAAGCAAGCTATAGAGCGCGAACGTCGCTAGTTGTCCATTATGCCAAGTGTAAGCAGATGTTCTATAGATACTGATAGATAGATGTAGCGTTTGAATAGTGATGTGCCACGATTGATGTCTGTGCGTAAATATAAGTACTTAATTAGTTTAAGTATTAGGTAGGTATGTATTTTGTATGTATGTATTTTTTTGTATTATTTTGTCGTACGGTCTTGTAAGTATTTTATTATATATTTGTAGGTAAGTAATACTCACTTAAATGGCTTCATTTGGTGTGGTATTTATAATAACATATTATTTATAAGTATCTATTATGTAGGTACGTAACATAATCATGTAGGTAAGTATTTATAAATCTCATATTTGTAAAACTAGAATAAAATAATTACTTCAAAGTAAAGAAAAATTTATATGTTAGCGATATTATCTTTAGACGTAAGCAATATTTAACAGTAAGCAACCCTGGCAACGCCTGGGAGACAGTGGGGCGTAACGACGTAAAGGGGGAAGTAGGTACATAAATGGCGGTGTTTGGGACTCGGTCAAAGAAGATTCCGTTCTATTGTTTATTATTTATTCTTATGATCATAGATAAATATTTACCTAACGGTAAGTATTTCACTACTCAAACACTGAGTATTTAAATTGTATGTAACACTGAGTATTACATACAATTCAAAAGTTTTATTTTAAATATTGATCCATAATTGGTTAGTAGATAATGCAAACAATATTAATGACTAATACTTACATATTATTATTACGGAAGAAATCATGTTATTACACAATATTTGAGTACAACGTGGTACAGCACTATCTTCAAGGCGGGGGAGGTCTGAAGCGCGAGGCGCGGAAACGCGTCCTGCGTGTACCCGTCCCCGCGCCTCCCGCGACCTCCTTTCTCGCCATGAGTAATGTTGTTAAAACCTGTGTTTTCTAATCAAAATATTACTTACCTATGTAAAGAAATATCATTATTCTTTTTAGTGTGTTTCCTTGAATCATTCTTACAGCTTGATACTGCACATTTCACCGTTATAATATTAAATTTAAATAAATATCGGTGGGAGAAACATTCAGCGCGGGTGACATTTGTGACTAATAGCGTCGCCACTGCAATGTCGATACTGTTCAAACCCATGCTCACAGTTCATACTCGCTAACTAGCACTCTATAGCTTGCTTGCTTATATAAACTCTATGTACCCTTCCCTTTGACCATGGAGACTAGAGGTAAGGAGGACCAACTTACCCTGGTAAATGTGTTAAACTGAAAAAATTAAAAAGTGGCAAGCTAAAAGCATTAAATAGTGGTTCATAATTGACCAAAATGGCGCTAGTGTAGCATTGGTGTTCGACATGATTGGTTTTTATTTTTTATTTATTATTTATACACAAAAAAAAATACAATTTGTGGTACACAGTTTAGGTGTACTATAAACTCAATTAAGTTTCCAGCGTACACCTGAGTTGTCTACAATGACAGAAATATAAACGGAATTATTGCTACAACAAATATAAACAGAGGAAAGAAGTACGTATTTGTAGGTAGATACAATTTTAATACAACGCTTAGATACAACGAACCTGCCTGTCCCACTCTTACATGCGGCTAACTCATATAAGCGCATCCTTGTTGACAACAAGAATGCACACTTTTACAGAATGTTTTAATTTTACTAAACTTTATCTTAATAAATGATGTATAAATTAGCTATTATATTTTAAATTTCTTAGTATTAGAAGGTTTCGTAGTTCATGAAACCACCGTAAATAAAATGCATGGAAGTATTATTTACTACGTATAATACTTTTATGATAAAATTCTACTAGAGCATCACACCCAATTCTACTACAGCGCTGCCCAATTGAGCGTATTCGACGGACATTTCTCATGTATGGAATTGGGCCTCCTACCCGTATAATAACATAATAATCTGCTCTAGGCTCCATGAACTTTGACATGACATAGCACAGCAAAACATAGAATACTTAATGTACCTTGTTTGTTTAAATTGGTGTCAATTCAAGATTTTCAAGTTCATGGTTATTTATTTAATTTTGAATTGTAATTGTATTAAAACTTATTTAATGTAAAATAAAAAGTGTGTGATTTCATAAATTTCGAATATACTTTTTTAGTTTATTTGTTTGGTATTGGATATAGTTTGTATATCACATATCACTACAAAATGACGATGGGGGAAAAGAATAAAAATCTGCCATGGTAAAGCCGGTTCTTTTATTTTTAATAAAAATAACGATTAGAAATTAATTTCACAACTAGTATATACTAAAATAAAAAAAATAAAAAAAACTGCGAATGTAACATATAAAACAAAATAATATAACATAATATTTCAGGGTGGAAAAATATCGTCCAGGTAAACTGGAAGATCTCGTTTCTCACGATGATATAATAAAAACAAGTGAGTTTTTTTTATATTCTTTCTTATATTCTGTTATATATACAGTGTACAGGTTTTTACTATGTTTCTCGTTTTTAGTTAATCAATTTATGAAGGAGAACCAGCTACCACATTTATTGTTTTATGGACCACCAGGCACTGGAAAAACTTCTACAATTTTGGCCTGTGCTAAACAAATGTACACCCCACAGCAATTTGACTCAATGGTAATTTAATATTATCAATGTTCTTTATTGCCTAGGACACATTTTTAGTTACTTAGGGATTAACTACACCGGCGGAAAGGCAGCGGGAAGAGGATCCCCTCTCCCAGCCAATCCGCCGGAGGAGGCTCGGGCCCAGGCGGCTGGCCTATGTTCGCCGCCTTCCACCCTAACCGGGACCTTGGCGGTGGTCTTAGGGGAGACTGCCGCCCGTCGTAAGGTCCCCCGAGATGGCCGGCGTACCTCCACTTTCAGGTACGCCCAGGTTCTAACAGGGAGCACAGGCCTCCCCGCGCTGGATAGCCGTGGCGGGGCGCCGAAGTCGTGTAATAACGTCCCCACGACCCTGCCCATCAACGGCCGCGATCGAAAGAAAGTCGTTGGGTTTTAGCCGGTAGGAATCCGGCATAACCCCGCAGTGTCCCCTACACTGCCGGGTATCCAAGAGGATTTCCCAACGTTAAAAAAAAGGGATTAACTACACACTTATTCAATCTATCAATCAACCAATTTATTTGCAACTTATAAAACATACAATTAATAAACTGAGAGAAAAATAAGCAGTAATTAACAAAAAGGACCCTACTCAGCATTACTCAGCAAAATGCTGAGTAGTGCTGAGTGTCTGCAGACCTTAACATTAAAAAAAGCTGAATAAATGCATGTACAGACATAAATGTATCTTACTTAAATTACATTTCTTTCATTGTTTTTTAATAATAAATAAACATTAAAAAAAAAATCTTTCAAGGTATTGGAGTTAAATGCGTCAGACGATAGAGGTATTGGTATTGTACGCGGAGAGATACTTAATTTTGCCTCTACAAGGACTATGTTCAAAGTTGGACCCAAGTTAATAATTCTGGATGAAGCTGATGCAATGACAAATGATGCTCAGAATGCACTGAGAAGGAGTAAGAACATTTATTTTTTCTGTTTAAAGGTTGGTAGATAGGGTTGTCACATGATTGTATGGTACTACCATTGCTTATAAACACAAACCTTTTAATTATACTGCCAACCTTAATAAGATAAGAATAAGAATGGGATAGGGAAATAGATTGTGGCATTTTCCCCTTACAGATTTTTTGGGGGTGATAACACCCAGATAAATTGTCTATTGTGACTGACATTATACCAAATAAATTGTCTATGAATGCAAGGCACAGTTTGCCTGGCCACTATCAAATTTATTTTTATGTTTTTTAATATTAATAAACAACCAATTTTATATAAGTGCTTTAGAAAATTAAACCCTATGAATAAAGAATTACATTAGCATTTTGTAGAGATTCAGGCACCTAAATTTTTGCAATTTAGACAAAATTATATACATATTATGTAAATTGTTTGCTACCATGATTTAGAAAATTTAGGGTCTGGATTCTCTGAATTACCCAGGTACTGTTACTTTCCATGCTCTAGTTCGATTTTCAAACAACATGTGATATCTTATGTAAATCCAGTGTGACACTCCACTTTGATTAACAATTTAGTCTCATTTGGTGGGTTATTTAAACAGTTGCTTTATGTGACCAAATAACTTAAGAATTTAAGTACAAAAAATATATTTGGGACCACAGTCATTAGTCAGATCATTTGTATTGATTTCTAGGGAAAACATGATACAGAATTATTAAAAAAAAAAACAAATTTATATTTATCCGTTCGCTACTAAACTTCACAGATTCACCTGCTGGGCCAATCTAAAGATTGCCTGAAAATTTTGTCAAAATCAGTTAAGCGGTTTCAGTCCATAGGGAACATACAGTATACACATTTGATTTTCATATATCCATATACAGGAGGAATACTATCCTAAGTCCATTATTTAAGAAAACAAAATGAATTTGAATTTTTCATAGGGTTATTTGAAAAAAAGAAAAAGAAGCCATGTGCTAAATACTTCATTATGTTTAATTACTATGGCAACTGGAATCCTAACAAACCAATATGTGTTTTATTTGATAACTGTTCCATACAACGTGCCTTTGCATATAAAGTCAATGTTTTATCTGTGATCCTTAAAGTCTGACGTGAAACATTTTTTTAATGTTTTAATGTGTCCCGCAAAGCAAATTGCGAAAGTTATGACGGATAGCGACTCCGATGAAGATGTACAAAGCAGAACAGTAAAAATTACAGTCATTGGAGAACCAATGACTGGGAAGGTAAGGTTTTTTTCTGTATTATCTACTATGATAATATTTTTTTTTATTTACTAAAGAAACCTTCTTTAGGCCACGTGGCTTAGGAGGAGTTAGCGGATATACAGACGGACAGACGCAAAAGAGACTTTAATTTATACTATGTAAGGATAACAATTGCTTGCTACGGTGATTGTAAGCGTTATCTCCCTAGGGAGATAATTCTAAATCACCTTAGTACAACTCTGTTATGGTTTATAACTATGTATATGTCTGTATATCGGAAGCAAACTGACCTAGGTCACATCTAGCAAATTATTCAGTACGCACGATAAACCTCTTGAGTGTAAGCATTTAACAACTTGGACTTGTAACATATTATAATAATCAAGAGTGAAACTTTCTTGTTTTCTTTGATAGGACTTAAAAAAGTAATACCAGTAAATAGAACGTAAAATACTTATTTCAATGGCATCATACAGGGATTTTAAAAAAATGGACAGGATACTATACCTCCAGTATACAGACATTAATTTTTTTCAATTTATTTATTCACTGCGGTTTGAATTTAATAAATTATTATACCTTGTTTTGTTTTATCTGCTTACAGAGTAGTCTGTGCGCCCGATATTTAGGTTTTAATCAAGTGTGTGGCAGTACACAGGGCGCTGTTGTGCTCGCTGGAGAATGTTTAGGCCTCCGTCCAACGATACCCTTACAGCTATGTGACGTTGCTGGCAACACCTTAAATACACAAATGCTCGGAAATTATTTATACGCCTCTGATGTAAGTAAATGATGATCTAAACTCATTTTGACGTGCCCAATGGATTCGATTCCTGGCAAGGCCAACTTTGGAAATGAACTTTTCAAAGTGGTTTTTATCTGGAAAGTAGTGGCATGGCACACCGCGTTTCGCAGTCATATGGGCAGCCTATCTGGCGCCAGTAGCCACCCCCTTACAGAAGACCACTGTGTGTTGTTGTGTTTCAGTGAGTGAGTAAGAGATGCCAGAGCCCATTTTCCTTATCCCTTCCTAATTCCTTATCTATAATGCTACTATTGTCAGCAGCGGCATTTGCAGCATCTGTGGCGTTGCTTGTGTCATAGGCGACGGTAGCCACTTATGGTAGGTGGCTACCATCAGACTATATGTCAATCTTAACTTCTTTTTTTATTCCTTACAAAAACCTAAATAATATTAATATGCATTTTGAATGTATAGAAATATTATGAACTAGCGGTCCGCTCCCGGCTTCGCCCGGGGTGCTTTTTTTTACGTAAAAACCTTCCCTGATTATCCCTCTATCCATCAGTGAAGACAGAATTAAAATCGGTCCACCCGTTCTCGAGTTTTGCGCTTAGCAACACATTTAGGGATTCATTTTTATATTATAGAAAGATATAATTTTTTATCTTCAATAACTAGCTGAAACAACATAATATGCAGTTTTAGCTCATATAATTTGAGACTAGTTGATGAAAATAATTGTCTTAAATACGATAAATAAATTGACACTACTTCTGTAATGAATATATATTATATAACTGTTTTCAGATTGTAATATTTGTATATGATTTAACAAATTTGCAAAGTTTTGAAAAACTTACTTTGTGGGTGATGGCTGTTAAAGAGATTATAGAAAACGAAGTAAAGAAACCATTGATGGCCCTGTTCGGCAACAAAACTGATGTGGAACATCAGAGGGCAGTCCGGTTCTCTTGTGTACAAAAATTTGCCTCAGAGCATTTACTTGAAAGTTTTAAAGGATCCGCTCGCACGGGAGAGATGGTAATTATTTTTATTTATGGTTTAATATGGAGAAGCAAGCAATTAATAATATCATAAACTAGCTATGCCTGCCACTTCGTACGCGTGGTTTTTTTTTTGTAACCCGATTGGAATAAAACAATCACTAAATGTTACGGGAAACTTGCTACTATATATAGATCAGTGAAAATCGTATTCAAATCGGTTAAGCCGTTTCTGAGCCTCTATCTCCTCCTTATTTCTCAACTTTATTTATTCCTATTATCAAGGATGACAGCACACTTGAAACCCTTGTGGCGTTGCTTATGTTCCTAGGCGACGGTACCCACCTATCATCAAATTGGCCTATAAATATAATTCTTAAAAGAGATCATATTAGTATCTACACTTTGCGAATGCAAGCCGACACTTCTATGTCTTGTATCATTTTGTTTTCCACTAAAAGGTTAAAATTTTCTTAAAATTTTTATACAAAATAAACATCAAATAAACATCATGTGTGATTTAAATGTAGATATATATTAATTGTATTTCAGGTGAATAGTGTATTTACAAGCTTGGTGGGCCGCGTAGTAGGAAGAAGCGTGAGACAAGCTCTCGCTCCCGGCCCCGTCTCTCTTCCGCATCGCCCCCCGCCTCGTCCCGACACACAAACGAACGGACTGCACAACGAACCGACACAAACACTCATCATGAACAGAAAAGCATTAAGGAGGATTCAAAGAACAGCATCATCTTCAGTTTGTTGTATCCAATAAAAGTTTTTGTTAAAGAATTTTGTTTTTAATTTAATTAGAAAATTTCACGAATTAATTCAAAAATTAACTAAATTTAATATTAGTAGTGGTTACACTGTGTTGCCTATTAAAAAAAAATTGTGGTAAGAAGGCATCAATAAAACTCAAGCTAGGCCACGAAGACATTGCACAGTATGTAAATAAACTTAAGGATAGTGTCTTTAAGTTTATTTAAATTCTGTTTTTTTTTTTTTTTTTTTTCGTTTTTTTAATAGCTAATCCCTCCGACACAAGGTCGTAGCCTATTTTTTCTGCACTCTCATTCCAGTTCTATCATTTATCCTTCTCGTACTTTCATGCTTCATACTGTTTCTTTCTCATATTCATCCTCATTCATGCTATGCGGGTGGGGTTCCCGCCTCTATTTCCTAAACTGTTAAACTATCCTTGTTATATCCTGTGCTTTACTACTTTCCCTTATCCTTTGTTCCTTTATCCTTATCCTATCCTTTGTTTAGTAGTATTTAGGGTTTTTTAAATGATTGTAGACACATTATTATTATTATACACATTATAAAACTTAAAGCTAAATATCACAATAATTAACTAATTAAAATGACAGCGGCATACCATTTAAAAACATTATAAATATATTAAAACATTAAACAATTAAATACTGCAATAATAATAAATTTAATTAACATATCAGAAACAATAAAATTTAAAGCATTGTGAATATAACATTAAACAATTAATTAATTAAAAACACTTGATAATTTACATTTGTGTATATGTTAAAATCTTAACCATCTACAATTTGATTCTGTGCCATTTCTAAGTTTTATTTCTATTAATTACCCTAATCGCTACATTTCTACAATAATCTAGAAACTTCTCCTTTTGGCTACCTGCGATCATCGCGTTGAGGTTGGCTGGGCACACTTCCATGTCCATCTCATATTCCAACTCCATCCTTTCCTTGGCGAAGACCGGGCACTCCAGCAGAACATGCGGGACATCCTCGTTAGTGCTGGAACAAATGCACGATGGGCTCTCCTTGCGCTTGAACCGATGCAAGTACTCGGAGAACCCACCGTGCCCCGTTAAGACCTGGATCATGACACCTTCAAGTTTCACCTTCCTCAGGGTCTTGTAAGCGTCTATGGCTCCAGGGAAGAACAGCTTGGTCACTCCAGCCGTAGCACCGTCCCTGTATCTTTGGTCCCATTCGTCAAGCGAGCGCATACGAATGCACCGCTTGACAAATGAGACCGGACACAGGTCGTACGCCGGCTTTCGTTTCCACTTCAGTGCGGCCTCCCTCGCGAGGCAGTCCGCCCTCTCATTACCCTCCAGACCAGCGTGAGCTTTAATCCAAAATATTTTCAATATTTTGTCTTGTTTATTGATTTTGTATAAGTTGGCTCTGGTTTCAGCTGCTAGAGGGTGTGAGCATTTACTCGCCGCGACGGACTGCAATGCGGACCTCGAATCGCTGTATATTGCGACGGTTGTTTCGCTGCGACGGAGGGCTACCCTCGTCGCCTCACATAGCGCCAAGAGCTCTGCCTGGTAGACGGTGCAATACGGCGCCAGACCAAGCTTGACGGCCTTGGTTTCGGCGTCGCCCTTCCATAAGGATAGAGCGGCGCCAACCCGACCGTCAATCTTGCTGCCGTCCGTAAAGATGCGAAGATGGTAATCGCTGTTTGCATTAAGCTCGTCCTCGTCCACCAGGCTTCCGAACTCAAAGTTGGCCAGTTCGGCGGGGTGGGGAGCCTCGGCCGCAAGAACCCTCCGCTCGATATCCCTGTCCTTGAGTTCAGGCTGTGGTACTCCCCTCTTGGCCTCATATAATGAGGCAGCCTCGCGAACTCGCAAGTCAAGGGGGAGTATCCCAGCCAGTAGTAAGGCTGAGTTCAGGGACACCGTTCGGTAGGCCCTGCAGATTTTCTGCGCGAAACCCCGCTGCACAGCGTTCAAGATCCGCATAATCCCCACTCTGCGGGTCGCAGGTGCCCACGCACTCGCAGAGTAGGTGATTATTGGTTCCACCGCGGCGATGTAAATAGAGCGAACGACCTCGGGATGGAGACCCCAACTGACTTTAGCTGCTCTCCCAAGCTGCTTATAAACCCCGAGGGCCTTCTTGGTCACGTTTTTGACATGATCCTTGAAGGTGAGACCCTTGTCTATGGTTAACCAACCAAATTCTGATATTTACGCTTCTGATATTATTACTTGCCAAGTAAAAGGATAGATATATAACCAGTTAGGACTTATAAAACACGCAAACTGCTTAGGTTTATTGATCAGAACATATTTTAACAATCACAATGGTATGTTATATTGAAACGCACACGTCAGCTATATGAGGCTTATTCCTCGTGGTCCCTCTTGTCAAACACACTTAATTGAAACACGCGTCAGCTATTTGAGACTTATTCCTCGCGGTCCCTCTTGTCAAACACACGTAGGTAATTGAAACACGCGTCAACTATATGAGGCTTATTCTTCGTGGTCCCTCTTGTCAAACACGCTTAATTGAAACACGCGTCAGCTATGTGAGGCTTATTCCTCGTGGTCCCTCTTGTCAAGCACACGTAGCTCCCTAGCGGATGATCCGATTACGATCAAATTTATTTGTTTGAAAACTGACGTGATCGGTATCGTTTTTAGCTATAATTAATGAAGATTTGTTCGGGCGCTTAAAATCCATCAGCTCATTTCCTAGTTGACGAAGTTATTTCAACAACGTCCACAGGTTCGATTGATGTAAAGTTTGGTATATTGTTACTTCGGCAGCATTTCCATGACATGGTAATGTTGACCTGATGCTGCAGCATCGAGTAATCTGCGGGATACCTAACTTCTTAGCAACTAACAGTAGATATAGCATGTTTGAGCATAGAAAGTCGGGTGTGAGTTTAATGATTTTTAATTATAGCTTGTTTTTTTTTAGTAATCGAGAAGTTCACCGACAACGTGAGATTCTGCTTGATCTGTAACTACTTGGGCAAGATTATTCCGGCATTGCAGTCGCGATGCACGCGATTCAGGTTCGCGCCACTAAACAGCGCCCAGATTGTGCCGCGTCTCAACGAGATCGCAGATGCAGAAGGGTAACGTATATGTAATATGCGGATTCAAATCTGCGGCCCTATTCTCTATCTGTGGTTTTTAACTTGTCAAAAGTAAAAACCACACAATAACCCGCCAATAACTTCATCGACATGTATAACCACGGTAAAAACATCATAGACATTTTAACAGGTGCTTAGTGAATACCAAAGTAGACAATTGTCGAGTCTATAACCGCATCTAACAAAACCATAGATAGAGAATATGGGACCTGTTGCATGATTCATTGTTATTTATTGTTATAACATTGTGATTGAAGCACAAAGCAAAGAATTCCCGCGCCGTTCCCTAATAGAGACGGCATGGGCATCGCTTTCCATACAAATCGTATGGAAGCGTGTTAGGGGCGTTACCGTTTGTTCAACACTAATGCACGCACGGATTACGCAGTGTTTAGGTTTTGCGTTCCGAGACAATTCATTTAATTATGTACTCACTTGTGATAGGATACACCAGAATTTTACTTATTCACGTTTTTACATTGATGAGTTATGCACAATGAGGCATTTCTATCGCTTTTTTTGATAATATTTACTCCACAACGTGCAAATAGAAGCTGGCGGAAAAATGAGCCTCGAGCGCAATTGCGGTCTCCAGTAGGGGGCGGCATGCGCCTTGTGTTGTGAATTTGGACTACTTTCTAACGCGACAATCTGACTGAGAATATTTGGTAAATGAAAAAAAAATAATATGTTTTCTTCATTTTGAGAATTTTTTAATAAAAGTTTTAACATCTAAGAAAAAGGGGCGCAGGTTTTTATTAAAACTTTTTCATTGAATTATATTTTATTGAAACTAATAACTGGTTTTGGACAATCAACTCATACGATATAACATAGATATTCGAATAACTTAATAATCATAATATATAATAACGAATTCAGTGTTACACTGAGCGAGGATGGCGTGAAAGCGCTTCTGACGTTGTCCGGAGGCGACATGCGTAAGGTTCTCAACACGCTACAGAGCACTTGGCTCGCGTACAAACGCGTCACAGAGGACACGGTTTACACTTGCGTGGGCCATCCGCTGCGCTCGGATATCAACAATGTGCTCAACTGGTTGCTCAACGAGACCGACTTCGCCGAATGTTTCAAGAGTATCCTTTTCATCCGTATCTGCATCGTGTAGTCCTTTTTTTTAACGTTGGTAATTCCTCCTGGATACCCGGCAGTGTAGGGGACGCTGCGGGGTTATGCCGGATTCGAACCGGCTAAAACCCAACGACTTTCTAGCGCGGCCGTAGATGGGCGAGGTTATGACACGACATCGGTGCCCCGCCACGGCTATCCCGCGCGGGGACGGCTACGCTCCCTGTCAGAACCTCGGCGTACCCGAAAGTGGAGGTACGCCGACCATCTCAAGGGAGCTACAGTTTTTTTTTAACAAACGAGTACTTTTATCATATTTTTCATTACTGACAGGATGAGATGTTGAGATGCGTCATTGTCATTGTCAGGGGCGGAGCCTACACCTTTGCTCTTGATTCAAATTGTAAATATGTAAAATAAATTTTCGGTTTTGTATATTCAACTTAACTATTACTTTATGGACCAATAGCAATGCAGTGGTTTTTTGGAACTCGTTTGTTAAAAATAAAATAAACTAACGCTGTTAGTTGTTTAGTTAGTACATTGATTGTTTTTTTGAAGAATTAACTTTAATTTCCTATATGCAGTTTAACAGACATCCAGGATTTGAAAATATTAAAAGGACTCGCTCTGACCGATATACTCACTGAAATTCACACCATTATTCAAAGATGTAAGTTGAACACGTATAATGCTTTATGTTTCACAATCTCTAAGGGCTTCTAACCATTGTAGTGTGAGTGAGTATTGGATCGTCGAAAATTCGAAAAATTGACGCTGCAAGGTGTCCATTAGATCTATGGCTGGTATTTTCGTCCGTATGTCTGCTGTATGCTATTGTTTCCTTCAAAAATGTACTGCTCATAATTAGGTTACTATAATATCATAATTATGATCTAAAAAATAAATAAATAAATAATGTGCATAATACACTGTCTGTTTTTATGCCAACTTCTCAATAATCCAACGGATTTTGATACGGTTTTCACCAATGAAAGATAAACGAGGAAGAAATTTGTGTAGGATCAACGCAGAAATTAAGAATAATTGATCCGTATGAATTAACTAAAGTTATTTATTACTATTCAATTAATTGTAGTAATTGTGTTAGTTCATTTGGAGCCTGATAGAAGGTACAACTAGTTCATACCTTGTTTCTTAGTAGATTATGGCAATTACAATTTTATTTTGCAATCCTATTAATATTATAAATTCGAAAGTTTGTGAGGATGGATGAATATATACATGTATGTATGTTTGTTTCTCTTTCACGTAAAAACTACTGAACGGATACAATAGTTTATTACCTAGATTAACATACAGGATACTTTTTATCTTGAAAAAGTGTTAAGTTCCCCAGGGATCGTTTAAAAATATAAAAGCCGTTGTAGCGCTACCGTCGTCGCAGCAATAAAGATGTCAGGTGTTATTTGGGTATTAATATTATTCATTTTTCAACTCGGACGAAGCCGGAGCGGGTTACTAGTATTAAATATTTTGTACTGTGTGTACAGTGAAATTGCCGCCCGAGGTGTTGGTGGAGCTTCTAATAAAGATGTGCGATGCCGAAGCGCGCCTTGCAAGTGGGGCCAGCGAGCGAGTGGAGCTCGCTGCGCTTGTCGCCGGTTTCATGGCCGCACGGGACCGCATGCCACCGCTGGCCGCCATCAACCGCGACTGACCCGTGCATGTAGATAACACACCATCGAAGTACTATAACTATGGAATTTGCGTCACAAATGCCAAAGCGGCACATAAAAAGTACGCCTAAAACGGAATCATGGCGGAGTCTTGCCTTCGCGCGTCAATGGTAAAAAATAGTAACAACCAAGTTCTACTCTACTATTGACTTTCAATTTTCAAATTTTCTTTAAATGACAGATGTTTGGTTGGTTTTAAATGACAAATGGCAGAGTTCATGCTCTACGCATGTGTCACTTTTAAATGTTCCATAAAGTTCGTAGAGATTTGTATGGCGTGCGAAATCCATAGTTAGTACATTGATGGGTAACACATACAATACTTGCTTACCTCGCAGTGCTTGGTTCTATAAAGGACATCAGTGAATTAATTGTAAATGTATGATGAGTGAATGCAATTAATGAACAATTGATTAAGAGTAAAAATTAAATAAAAAAATTCCAATTATTTGTTTGTTTTCAATAAACATGTATGAAAAATTTAAAATAATTGAAGGAATATTATGAAGAATTTACGTTAATAAATGATAGGAGTTTACAAACGTTTAAGAGATGTCAGGACCTGATCCTTTATCCTTGTCTTTGCCCCTTATTCTTTACTTGTCTCTGCCTACTATATCAATACTAATAATAAATCTGTAAGGGTCGGTCATGGAGTAAGTTAGTTTGTTTTCAGAGATATCGTGTTTATAGGCTCTGTAAATGATACTGAAACTAAATTGACGATTTTTAGAATTTTTTTCTGTATGTATGTATGTTCCTCCATAACTCTGAAACGAATTAACTGATTTTCATGAAACTTGGTAGATAAACATTAGGACGTACGATGGGACACAGGATAGGCTACTTGATATTTTTCAACGCGGACGAAGTCGTGGGCACCAGCTAGTCATAAATAATATCTTTACTTGTAACAAATATGGCTAAATAGAGCATTGAATTCATATACTTTTATCTACCTCGATTTTACTCGATGTTTTATAAATATTTCGGTTATTAATTAATATTAATTTTAGTTAAATGTAAAAGTGAAACCCAATTTGTATAAAATTCTTTATTTAATAAATACTTAGCTAAATGAATAATAATTAATATTTACAAGTATATTTTTATTTGCTACAATATTTTATAACATTTTAAATTTTCGGTAACAATGTGTGTATGACAGTTAGCACAATTTTGTTACCATTCAAAATATTTGGTTCATGAAATTATTAAAAATTATGATCCTTTAGAATCATATTTATGGTCCACATCACAGATGGTCCACTGACACATAAAGTTCATGTAGCGAAACGTTCACATATAATATAATAAAGTCCATATAGCATTATTGATAAACATCAATAGTGCTATATGGTTTATGATTGAAGTAGTAAAAAAAAGAGCTATAAATTATTATTAGAATAAATTCATTATTCGTAATTTACAATCGAACAATCTAATCATCTTTAAATTATTTTTTTATAATACCTTGCTTTCTAAAAGTGAATCATATAATTTGGGAATAATTGTTTTGGTTTAGTCTTACGTCTGTATCCTGAAAGAATGATTTTCAAAGGATACAGTGAATATGAAAAATTCAAAAATTTACCTAAGATAAGGACCTAATATTAATTGCGGTTAGGATACTGATATATTTTTTACATATTTATTATGTTTCTATTGGTAAGTAGATGGTATTTTGCCTATTCACACATAAATTTGACAAATGTTCCCAATTTATACATACAGCTTCTTAAACATTACATTACAGCGCACGTTCTTATTATTTTATTACTAGGCAGTATGATTGCTATGAACAAATTTTATTGCTACTCTTAAACGTACCTACTTATTCATAAAATTGTCTATCATTCTTTCCATACATTATATACAACATACATTTGGATTTTACATTTACAACTCAATTGACTATAAAAAAGTAATCAAAAATACACAACAAAACTTCTCGAGATGTTAATAACACCAGTCCCTTCCTGAACTAGGTAATACTTTAAATCAACCAGGTTGACGGTTGAAAGCCTTACACATTTACTCTAACCTTACATTGTTTGTAAGTTGCTTGAAAAGCAGTAAAAATCAAGCAATAATTAATTTAAAAATAATTTCATTTATTATAATACAATATAAAGTTAATACATATAGGTCTACCAGAATATCATGGCAAATGAAGAAATAAAATTTTTTAGAGTGCAATACAGATCTTGGACTAAACTATCTTGATACTGTTTTATTTTTATGTGTATTTAATAGGAGTCGACATATTTTTTTAAATGTTATGGTCGACAGACAGGCTGACTGACGGTTCACTTGGTGGTAGGTGGCTACCGTCGCCTATAACGCTGCCGTTTATAGAAGGACTAGGGATAAGAAAGGGAAGGGATAATGGGCTCTGCTATCTCTTACTCACTCACCGAAAAACAAGAGCACATTTGCTGTTATTGCACGGTGTTATTAAGTATTTATACGAGGTTTAGACATGTTTTTTTTTAATGCCATCACATTCTGGTATACTTCTACTCGTATATTGACAAACAATGTTCTCGTAACGAAAATTTCCCATTCAATCTGAAAGAGACCCTGCCGTCACTTCAATGTCTGTTTTATTTTAAAGAAGTACTACATATTAACTCGCAATAAAATAGTGTTTGGTTGTAGTGATCTAACCGAAAATGTTAGACATTAGCGAGTTGAATGAATTTGTTAGCGTTGCGAAGATGCCAGAAGATGGGGCTGGGGCAGGCGGCAGCCGTGGAGGCATCGCCACGGGCCTGTAGTACGGACCGCCGTCAATTCGCTGGAAAACAATTTTATATATTTATATAATTAAAGGTCAATTATGTCGTTTTGTACTGTGAAAATTTAGGCCAGGTTGACACGGCTTGAAAAGCATCGCAGGAAGCGGCTGGGTGGGGAAACTTGCTTGGTGACGAGCCTTGGGAGGCCTATATCTAAGACCGAGCTGATGATGATGATTTTTTTTTCAATGTAAAGGTCGTCAGACAAGTTGACAATCCACTTGATGTGAGGTAATTAAAGTCACCTATAAAACAAGCAGCGTCATAGAGGTGCTGCAAGTGAGCTGACGGCCATACTGGGATTAAGAATAAGGGATATTAGGAGGGATGGAATGGGCTCTGACATCCCTTACTCACTTAACGAAACACAACAGCACGTATACTGTTATTTCACGGTGGTCTTCTGTAAAGGGGTGATAGTTACTGCCGCCATACCGGCTGTTCAGATGACTGAGAAACGCAGTATGCCTTGCCAGCACTTGTTAGATCTATGACAGAACCAAATTAAAAAAAATCAATTTGCAAATAACACGAAAATAACTTTCACAAAAAGATTCCATGATTTTTTTGCGGCAGTTATTCTGCTGGTCTGCTTAATGGGGGATTCCCCTCCAGTACTGATCCTGCAAGAATTTTTTTACAGCCTTCTTAAAGGTCCGCGGGGTGAAAAATTGTTGTTTTTTTTTAATTGATGAAACTTTGATATGTATTCAAATTCGTGAAAATGTTATGCATTTAACAAAACGGAAACGTTTTGCATATATGAAAAGGGTAGATCGCTTGTGGACAGTGGACCGTCAGCCTACCTGACAGGGTCCATTAGATGATATATAAAATGATATAAAAAATAAAACAACTGTTAATAATATAATTAAAAAAAAACACTAGTAACAAAACTGTAATTTCATGATAACAATCTTATCGGAAAAAGTGAAAATGACTAATGAATTTTACTAATGCGCTAAAATGAGTATTAATTTTTAATGAAACGTGAAAGTTGGCGATTTTTTCGGTATTTATAAAATCCTGTGGTTAATAAATGCAAATGAAATAAAATGTAACTACTTAACAAAAATATAAAAACACCAACACCGCCACCAATCATTATTATACACCAAACTAGAAACCAATCCAAACCAAAAGAAAAACCAACATAAGCAAAAGTGTTGGTTGAAAGAATTTTGTAAAATCGAAATTATAATACAATAATATGTAATAAAATAACTATACATAAATCGTTACTTACTTGTTGTTACCGCCAATTTTAATACAGCCAATATTTCAACAATTTGCGTATAAATAAAACAAAAAAAATCTCTTTTAACCGAATCTATCTTATCTGCAGCAATCAAAACAACATATATTATACAAAGAATTAATAAAAAAAATTGTGCCTACAAACAAACTTCATGTACCTTCAACTATAATAACTATATATGCAACTTAAAAGCTACGTAAGAATTATACTCTGCATTACATTTTCAAAGAGGGAACCTAAATGTGGGGTCGCTCGTTAGTCTAATCTTTGGGGAACTGTATTTCTCCTACGCTGTGTATCGAGGAAGCAGTCGATGTACTGTGAGGTCTGCTGCCCGGCCGATTTCCGCGTATCCTGGTCGGCTTCGTAGTGCTTGGCTGTATCGGCATGTATCCCTAAACAACCACAACCACACATGACCACTGTACACTATACCCAATTGTGCAAAAATCAACCATCGAATCTGTGATTGTCAAACTTTTAGGGCTCATTTTCATTGGTCTTTAAGGCACTCGGAGTCGTCAATAGTGTTGGCCGTCTAGGCGGGGTGTAGCCCGCTACACCCACGCCGCATACCGCAATTACTGAGTAATGAGTAACAATATATCACTATGTTGTGTTTAAATTACAACAGGTATTTAATTTTTTAGAGTGTTAATATTTCCAATCGCCGTACCAAGCCAAAAATTATAGTTAATCTTTTTGCGGGTTGCGGGAGATGTTCTGTTTACACATGCTATGGGACCCTCTGTATAACACGCTTACCGCATGCCAGGTATGAGAGTTTAGGTCTTTTTCTCCCTTGCTCCCTCGTAACATAATTTCATTCACGTCTAGAAACATTTGTGTACCGTCTTGTGTCAGTTTCCTCATCCCGCATGATATAATCCTGACCTAGGAATATAGGTACGCCGCTTGCGGGGAATACCCGCATGCATGTATATCGACCAAAGAAAATGAGCTTTTAGGAATATGCTTTCGATAACGGAGTTCAGTACATGTTAAGAATTAATTAATAATTTAATTGTCTCTTCAAATTAGTGTCTTTATAATTTAGGCATTTGCAGCCTGCGAACCACAGTTTGACGACCATCACTGGTTGAGAATATTGCGTGCAAAATATCAAGCAAAATATATTTAAACGGTTATAATCATTTGTAAAATTTATATGTACATTGATCAGGGAAATATAAGTACTATTTGGTTGGCTGAGATCGACATACCGAAGGTGAAATCTGTAAATAATAGGTATAATACGTTTCTCAAACATAATTCATAATCATCATTGTCTCGCAATATTAGATAAGCATTAATTAAACCGTCGGTATTTGGTTGTCGATATCAAAACAACAAAGCAGTTTTATCTGCACGTAATTAGATTGGAAATTTAGTTCTAAATTAGACAATATTTACAAAATAGAAGTAATACTTCTTTAGTTCTACTTACTTTGGCAGAATGTAAAGTAACATTAAGTAATGTTGGATGACTGTCTATCACGATGAATTCTACTTCTTGTGGCAAGTAGCCTTCCGCTGATACCTGTGGAATGTTTATTTTTGTGTTTTATTTGAATTCATATCTCAATTAATTTTGAAGATGGGTTAGTAATTTTTCCATTATTACAATTAAAAATAAAACAAAATCTTACATCGAGCCTATAAGTTCCCGGCAACAGTATTCGCCAGAACTCTCCATATTTTGTGGTGTGATATGTGACGTCCCTTCCTTTTACACGAATAGAGGCGCGTTCCACGGGGTTGCCATTCTCATCCATTACAAATCCATGCGCGCCGCGGTGAGCCTCAGCCAAATACTTTATCAAAGACTGAAAAAGTGCAAAGTAGTTATTGATAGAATTGAAATGAATGCGTACTTCCACAATAAACAATTAAAACAGTATTTCTTATCTTAATAATCTATACTTATAAAATCGTATGTCCTGTCTGACTGGCTATCAACGCACAGCCAAAACTACTAAGTGTAGAAAGCTAAATGGAACATTTGGTTTATTTTATAACGTAAACATCCGCTAAGAGAGGATTTTTTAAAAATTCTGACTTCGTGCAAAGGCGAGGGCAGGTTGCTAGTTAAAAATCAATCTTGTGAGGTGGCGTTTCCACTGTCTGGGACCAAATCCAACAAGATCTTGATCTTCCTAGCGTTGCTTAGCACTCAAGTGGTTTAGTAAAGCAATGTCTAGTCTAGAGGAAATATTTGTGAGGAACAAGAAGGAGAGAAGCAAGCGCTTGCCGCTTGTCTGCCCCACATTAGCTACTAGTAGCACATCGCTTTCTGGTACCGCATTAGAGAAAAGAGTCCATAGAATCGGAGCCTTAAGCTGGTAGAATTTTTGTAAACAACTCTTTTGATGACAAAACTAAGCACATATATCTTAGAATTTTATCCATAGATTTATCTATTTGGATGAACCCAAACAACAGTGTGATAAACAACTTCAGCTGTATTCCAATAGAATTACAAACTTAATGAAAAAATTGTTTCCATGCTTTATGAGCGCTTTTTTATTGATACTTTCTGGATATACCTTTTACCCAAGTAGTATTTACTTTATTTATATACTAGCTGGTGTGCGCGGCTTTGTCCGCGTTCAAAATTAAAAAATAAATAAGCAATATAACGCTTGACCTCTTGTTGCTATAACACTATGGCCAGGCGTTAGATTTTTATTTTATTTTGGATGATCCCTTGGGAACAGTACTTTTTTTCTGGATGAAAGGCTATGTTCTTTCTTGTATCCCTGATAACGTGTATGCAAAATTTCATGATGATCGGTTGAGTAGTTAAGGCGTGAAAAGGTAGCAGACAGACAGAAGTTATTTTCGCATTTATAATATTAGTATGGATGTGTACAATAGTTATCTATGTACTTTGTAAATAAATCAAAAAGTACTTGATAAAATACGAAAAGAGTGTTACAGATAAAGAAATGTAGCGACATCGATACAAATGATTCCAGATAAGTTTGATATGGGAACTCCATTAGATTATCCTCTTATCAAAATGTATATACAAGATAGTCCATTTCTTATTTAATAGCACGAAATTTGGGTGGCATTGTAATTTGGTTTGAGCTCTTGTAAAAATGTATACACGTTGGATTATTTTCGTTTGCTTTTGTTTGGTGTTCAGCAAAATAAGATGCGATGCGACAGTGGCTGTCGCACATTTTTTAAATAATGTCAATATAAGTGGGAGTGTTTTATTTACGGAGACAGACACAGGCGTTCGCGTTACTGGGACTATCACCGGTCTTGATGCAGGACTATACGGATTCCACGTGCACGAATTGGGAGATATTATTGATTGCGATGCAACCGGTGCGCATTTTAATCCAGAAATTACAGTTCATGGCGGCAGACATCATGATGTAAGACACGTTGGCGATTTGGGGAATATAGAGTTTGTTGGTAACCCAGGAGTGGCTACTTTGGATTTTGTGGATAATGTTATTGCACTCTACGGTTCTAACAGTATTGTCGGACGAGGCCTAGTACTTCATGAGGGAGAGGACGATTTGGGTCTGACTGATCACCCGTCCTCACAAACGACTGGTAACGCTGGAGGTCGAGTCGCGTGTGGTGTAATTGGGATTAAGGAGTTCTCAATACGGAATTCTGCCTCAGTTTTCAGTCCATCGTTGGTTTTATCTCTTATAATTTCAGTGTTAATTTATGCTTAGATGCTAGTTATGTTACTATAGTAAACAATCTCTGACTACTTTATGAGAATAATCTGTATCCAGGTAAATATAATACGTACCTAAGTTTAACATTGCTACATATGTTTTAAATATTTAGATAATAGAGTTCTATATTCTAATAATAATAAATTTATTTTAATAATCTGTTTGAACGTTTTAATTTATTGCTTTATAATATCTACCTCAAATTAGTAGTAAAAATTTATAAATTAAGTACTCATTCCTCAGACTAATTAACGTGATAATAAAATAGAGAAGATAAGATAAAATACCGAACTAGAAAGTTTCTTTAATATAGGAGCTGTTTTGTTAATAAATGTTGAATTTACCTGTTTATTGTCTTGCCAATATTTAGGTAGTTCGTGCGCTGGAGGATATTTGCAACATGAAATCTCCAACGTAATCTCCATACATCCATGCCATAAGTAGTTATAATCTTGCATGCCGCCTAAAAGAATGCAACAATTAGTTAGATGAAACAGAACTAAATCGAGCTTTTTGATCTAATTTTCAAAAAGCTTGTTTCAATTTTTGAAGCATTATTCAAAATTTATGAATATGACGATATTTCTACTATGGAAACGCAACACTAAACAGGGCTGATTTTTGCTAGAGGAACAATCACGAAGTTGATAACGCTATTTAATATTAAGTATATAACACGTTTTATGGCTAATATATCTAGTTATAAAATTTAGAAATTTTCATGTGTGTTCATATGTATTCTGCACGATCTAGATATGCTTTTAGAAGTTTCTTTTCATAGACATCGTATACTTATACTTTTTATACAATTTAAAAAAAAAAACTATAGACTAAATGTGAACAGTTGAAAGTGTCCCCATAAGATTAATAATAAATAATTAATGATAATACAAATAATTATCCTTCTTATAAATAACACACATCCTCTCGTAACACCTTTAATACTCTCCTTTACCTACAACTTGCATCACTATATATTGACCGAATCTCTCGGCTGTTTAAAACAGCTTATATTTAAGTACTGTTTAAATTTAAGTGTTATTAAAACATTTCCTTTATCTGTAAAGAAAACACGAGGAACCGAGCACTTGTGAGAAGAGCTAGAATGGTTGAGTGTAACCTCTTACCCTGTGAAAAGCATCATCAACCATCATGATGCAAAATACCTTAAAGAAAGAAAGAAAGTAAGATAAATATACCTGTGAGTGGATACCAAGCAGCTCCATTAGTGATTCCGTTCTCGAATCTTGGCACGCCGGACTTGCACGAGACGCCACGAGACATTTTCGCGTGATTGTTTGAATAAATCAGCGACAAATGACGGAACACGTCATCGTCCGGTGCGATTGACGGCGAGTGCGCATAACTTTGGAACACTGCGTTCAAGGGATATGTGGACGAAACAATATGTTGTTAGTGAATTTTTATTTAATTTTTTAACGTATAGGAAGTAGGTAAGGACCAAACTGTTCAATAAACTAAACTGTATTTAATATCTATTATTAAGCAGTTCTAAAAACTACTTAAGTGGCGCTTATTTATACCCAGTTAGTGTCCTTAAGTAGACCTCCTCTGCTGTGATGAATTTATTTTATTATTTAATTAGCTGTTGCACGCGCTGATAATGCAGCTTTCTATAGGTGAAAGAATTTTTAAAATCGGTCTAGTAGTTTCATACAAAAATACATATTTTCTGTTTATAATACATATTAGTATAGCTGACCCGGCGAATTTCGTACCGCCTCCGTATAGAAACCCGTACCCATTGTATGAAAAAATGAATTTTATTCACAATTTTTGTTTTCGTGAATATTTCAGGTGTAACTATTCTGCTATTCGTTCTATTCTGCTATAAAAATCGATCCAGCCGTAACTAACACGACTTTCTTACACGATCTCTAATGCAGTTATTAAGTAGGTATTTTAAAGAAATACTTCACCGGAACACAACACTGCTGATCTGCATATTCCTATTAGAGGCGTGAAAAGAAATAAAATCTAAAATAAGTTTTAGCAATTACATTGACGATGTTAGACTTATTTTGATTGAAAACACAATAGTTATTTTAAATTTTAAGATATATTATTTACCTGTTTCATATTTAAAAGGCAAAATGAACCAAATTTTTTAATGCTTATTTTTAGAAAGTCGAGTTATAAATAAATACTTACTAGCACTTGGTGTATTGTCGAAAGGATATGAAGCAACCAGTGCTCCACCGTGAAGAGATCCTGATAGCACAAATTGTATCTTGCTTATCCATTCTTTAACTGCATCGGTTTCCGGTTGTGGCTGCTTTGTGTTCGCTTTGAAATAATCTGGGAAGTTCCGGTTCAAGTCGTATCGGCGTGCATTATGTCTGAATTAAATATATAAAGAATTAACCTACTTACTATTATTATTACTGACACAAGGGGTGACGGTCCACTTAATGGTAGGTGGCTACCGTCGCCTTTAACACAAGCAACGTCACAGATGCTGCATGTGCACTGCTGACCATATAAGGATTAAGGATAAGGAACGGATGGGGTATTGGGCTCTGGCATCCCTTACTCACTCACCGAAACATAACAGCACATATACTGTTATTTCACGGTGGTATTCTGTAAGGGAGTGGTTACTGCCGCCAGACGGGCTGCCCAAATGACTGCGAAACGCAGTATGTCCTACCGCTTCGTACCACCATCTACTATCATCACCTCGTATCAGTGGAACGTCAGCCTTTCTGACCGACTTTTATATAAATGGAATGGGATATTTACAGCATATAACATAATTCGTTGGAAGAAATACGCATTACGCACCTTCCGTGGACCGTGTCGCATTGGCCCTCTCTGGAGATAGCATAGCCATCAGGATTCATAGACGGCATTAAGTGGATCCTGGTATTATCCAACAGCCACTTTATATATGCATCCGATTCATAAGAAGTCACTAGATGCTAAAAAATAAAAACAGAACGACTAGGCTAAGAGTGTTGTACGAAAATAGTTTAGCACAATTGGATCAAGTTGATAGTGTAAGTCAAAAGAAAGCCTCTCTTACTCGACACGAATTATAACGCTTGGCCGTGATATCTTGCAGTTCATAATTAACGAGTCTCGTGAGAGACTGCGGGCTTTTTAATTAGAGAAATATAAAAATACTTTACATGTATCAAATGGAGTAACAGCTCGCGACCGACGGCTTCATTTCCGTGAATATTAGCGACGTACTTGACATCAGGCTTGCCGATCATGTGCTCGTAAGGCGACGCAGAAACAACCATCACCCACAAGTCACGACCTTCGGATATAAGATGTTAATCATTAATTCACCTGGGTGAACTAAGTCTACTGCCCCAAAAGAACGAATATTGTAGGTGAACGTATAAGCATCTATTTAAATAAGGTTTTAAAGTATACATACCTTGCACTGATTTTCCAATTGAATAGAGCGCTGTAAGAGCTGGATATTGCGCAGACACAGCTCGTAAGAACTTTGTTAGCTCATCGTGGTCGTGGTAACGAAACTCGAGTTCGAGACCATTCGCTCGAGGTTCTGTTTCACTCAGATTCGTTGACAATTCACCTGCTAACAGTTCGGAAGGACCTGAAATTAAAAATCTTGTTAAAGGTTCAGTTGTTAACTATAGTAAAGCCAAGGAGACAACGGAAAGAATATACAAACCCGGCCCTCTAGCCTTTTCCTTCACTATCTGTCTGTTTCATGGTATAGGAAGCAACCTTGACAACGCTTTGCGTTTTCTCTTTGGTCTTGCTTTACATGTTCATAAGTTCATTCGATTGATGGTTAGTAAAGATTGAAGTCATTATACTAAATTAAAAGTATCATCATCGAGTGTTACATTTCATAAAGGATTTTATTAATTGTAACATAAATAATTATATAATAAATTAACATCTAATCAATTTCTAAAACTAATATTTACATATTGTGTATAATGTTAAGCTTTGCTCCCCTAGGCAAGGTCCCAAGCAGGCTGCATTACCTCGTTGTATGGAAAGGCTCGTTGTATGACCGAGGTAATAGCCAGATCTGGAATCTCCAGTTATGTCGACCAAACGTTTGAACTAAATGTTTAAAAAAATATATTAAAATAACTCATAAAATTAAAAATAATAAACATCTTACTTGAACTGTAATCTATTTGAGATTGAGCACGCGCACTCCCCAAGAAGGTTATAAGCAATAAGAGCGCCGTACAGGCCATCATGCTGTTGTGGGTCATCTATAAAAGAAAAAAAAAACAACAATTTCATATTTACAGTAGATATTTTGTAGGTAGGCATGAATTTTTATAATGTTAAGATTAAATTTATTCATACACAAAGTTTATCGTACACTGTAGTACGCATTATTTTATGATAATATGATATTACAACAGGCATGCATGCGAATATTGTTTCTACGGCGACATATCGTTCTCTTGATTCATTATTATGTGTGGCAGACAGCTCATTGGTATGGGCTTTCTTTTTGGTATGATGTTATGTTTGGTAGCACAGAGGACGGCCACTGTCCGCCTAGCGTGGAGTGTTCACTCCAGTTGCGTACAGGGTAACCGGTATGCGTTTTGAAGGTCACTGTGTCAGTGGTCCGGCGCGGCCTACCAGGCTACATTTGCCACATACAACTCCAAAATTATGGAACCAACGAACAAAGAAGTTTATTTTATTTATTAATTATTTATTAATTTTTGTAGAACATGTTACAATAACGAAAAAATTTTTTATAGTATTTTAAAATTCTTCATATCTGTACTTGATTTTTTATAGGTAATCTTCTCTTTTTTATATATATAAATGTAAAGTTGGTTAGTGTACGCTTCAAAAACTCGAGAATGGGGAGACCGATTTTAATTCGGTTTTTAAAATTAAAAGAGGGATAAACGGGGAAGATTTATACAGGGTGTCCCACGACTTTGTCAAATGGAGGTAAAGTACCTTAAATATTGTAGATAATTTTACTGAAAGAAGACTTCGTTTTTGATTTTAAAAAAGTTGGTCTCAGATTTTTCTTAATTTTTGAGAAATTTGTAAAAGTTATTGAAAATTTACTTAATATCGTTCAATAGTAGGTCTTTAAAAACATTTAATAGAAAACAGTGAAAATATTTCTTCTTTTGTGGAAACGTCATGTAAATAAGTGATTACGGGTGTCGATTTTCCAAAAAAAAAAACATAAAAATGCAAAAATTCGAAATCTGTGACTTTTACTAAGACTGTTTTTTGACATATGGTAGAGCTTGAATATACCTACTTAACATGACTGTATAAACTATGTAGTACCTATTTACTTCGCTCTACTTAAATTCTAGTTGAAAGTAAATAGGTAGGTACTACTTATATATTATGTAACTTTCGTTTAAGCCACAAATTATACAGACAGTAAGTTCTTAATACAAGTCTTAACATTTCCATAATGTAATCCATTCGTCGTCAATTGAAAGTGTATAATTTTCTTCTTTATACTTAAAAGTTTCATGTCGATGTTGTAAAACCGATATTTTTTTAAATTTTCTTGTATTTTTTATTTCGCTATAATGTCTGCTTAATGTGTGGTTAATGAAATTACAATGAACACGCTGCCTTTGATAAACTTATCTACCTAATAATTAGCAGATAGCAAATAGCACTAATATAAATATTGATTGATTGTCAATCGGTTTTTTATAACCGATTACACTAGGTCATTTTTTTTACTTTAGGTACTCGTATGCAGATAATCTTTAGACAACTCAATAGTTAATAACCTATTTGAAATAGCTCGGTTATTGACTTCACCCGGAATGTAAAGCTGAAGTATTGTGTGTGAAGTTTGGTGTTAGGGGAAACACTTGTGTTCAGATACTATATGTTTGAACCATTAAGGGTGTTGGGACCCAAAGACACAGAAATTCGACACTGAAGGTAATGAAAATCTAGCCGGTACCGATATCTTTGTATTTGAGTATGGCACTTGTTCGTACACAGTAACACCAGCTATGGCACTTGTTCGATGAAGATGGGACGGTGCCAATGTCTCAACCCACACTAATGTGTCATAAGTGTGGTATATATATACAAAATAATATGCCATTTATATCTTTATTTACAAAATTCTATGTGTGTTTAAATGTTCCCTATGGATCAAAACCGCTCAACCGATTTAAATGAAATTTTCAGGCAATCTTCAGATCAGCCCAGCGGGTGATCCTGTGAGGTTTAATAGCGATCGGATAAACAGTGTTTTTTTAATTTTGGCAATTTTACGTCATGATTTCCCTACAAATTAATACAAACTTAGATTTTTCTATTTAAAAATAGAAATGAAATATTCAATGCCTGACAAATAGGTATATATGAGCAATAAAGATTGAACAAATCTATTGAATCGCGGGCAAAAGCTAGTAGTGTATATTATATATAGAGGATAAGACACTATATTTATGATGTTATGTAGGTACTATGTGGAATTATGTAGGCATAATATTATTCTTGTTAGAAGTTAATAATAACTTCTAAAAATGGTTGAGGAAAATTAAACAGATTTATGTCGGGTTTCCCTACTTATTTAATAATGCCATGGCGTTTTATTTATGATGTGGTTTTACCATCTTGTGTTGTCTGTATTTCAAATTGCGGCCTCTTACATTATAACATATTCATTACTATATTAATTTTGAAATAAACTTTCAGCCTTCGCACTGTACGTTATGCTAGCGAGCGAGTTGTCTAGTGAAATAATAGGTAAAAGTCAAATATGATAACTCGCCCATTAACTCAGTGTAATTTTGCAGATCTAATTATTAGTGTAATGGTTAGTGCTCGTCTTAACGATCTGTCTTCGGGGTCCAGAATTCTATTCCCGGCTGGGTCAACTTTGGAAATGAACTTTTCAAAGTTGGCTCTGGTCTGGATTCGGAAAGTAGTGGCAGGGCACACTGCGTTTCACCGTCGTTTGTGCAGCCCGTCTGGTTGTGTGCAATGCAGTACTTTTGGCGTTGCTTGAGACCATCAAGCGGACCGTCAGCCTGGTCTGTCGACCTTAACATTAATAAAAAAGTTAATATTTTGGAAGAGGATCCAAGAGAAGAGTTTGTTATAGGATTTTTGACTTTCTATAAATTTTCGTATACATAATTATACAACTTTTTTTTTTTTCAAAACACCAATTTTATGGTTAGCATTCATGTGCGACTGTTTTTTCTTGAATTTTCTCGCCGTTTTTTGACTACATATTTAGTTAACGTATACTGTTGTATAGCTTTCTTACGAAAACTGTTGTGAAAATATTAAATAATATTTAAATATTATTAAAATAATGATTAGGTTTATTTTCGTTAAAAAAAGTAAACTTTTTAACTAGAGTAGAGAAGTTCAAATCTATTATTGGAATTTATTGACGTATTTGACGCTGATGCAATAAGCTAGAGCTATATTTTAAATTATAAAGTTTCCAAGCCCCTCTGCATACCAAAAAAGTGCCCTAATAACTTCCTTAAGTGGCGATTCACATGTGGTTTTATGGGCAGATCTACGCATGCTTGTTTGGTCGAATAAAATTTCATTTTTTCTATACCATAAGTGACAAGGTGCAAAGTGAAGTTACCAACAGCCATGATGTTTTTGATTTGCGGTTGTAACCATGGATACTCGACCGTATCCAAGGCGACGTCAGCGGTTACCACAACAATTTGACATCATCAAGACGCCCCGCCGTTCGCTTTCTTGGGAGACTACGTGCGCGCGCAGATTCCCGTTTTACACTGACTTTTATCCAGTTTTATTTTATTTATTTTTTTATTAGTGTTTTCCCTGTGATTGTATGTAAATTTCAGTAAGTATTTTTCAGTATTAATGTTAAGCAGCAGCCAAGATGCAGGGACTTCTACCGATAATGCGACCGTGTCTTCGGAAAATCTAGTGCAGTGTTTACAATGCCCTCAAATCCGTTATTTTAAAAGTGAGAGGGGCTTACACATTCACATTGGCAAATGTCATAAGCAGCGCTCCGCCCAAACCGCTATATTAACCCCACCACACAACTCCACTCCCCATCAACAACCCTTTTGGCAAGAAATTTCCACCTTAAAACATTCCATACCCATACTCAGACGGATTCCTAAGGGTGCAAGAGTAGCTGTGGCTCACAACCTTGCCGAGGCAGTACACAATACCGTGCGTGACAACTCTAGGCAGGCTTGGGAGAAACTGCTTTCTTTTCCATACCGCATTCTACACATTACGAGGGATCCTCATAATAGTGCCTCTCTCACATCACGTGTTAAAAAAAACTGTAATTCCAATAATGATCTCAATCAATCTTTTTCTTTATCTTCTTCGCCAAAATATAACCTTTTTAAAAGGGTCGAAAATAAAATAAGCGAGGGAGATATTAAGGGCGCAGCTCGTCTGCTTTTTTCCAATGACACGATCGCTTCCGACTGCTCAGAGACTCTCACCGCCTTGCAAAACAAACACCCTAGATTTCAGTCTTCTAAATTTCAATTACCACCTAACTTTTTTCAAGCCAACGATGACATAATAACGCCACCTTTACAAACCTCTACAGAGAAAGTACGTGGAGCTATCATCTCTTTTCTTCCGGGTTCGGCCGGTGGTCTCGACGGTCTCACCCCGCAACATCTGAAGGATCTCACCAGCGGCTGCTGCGGAGCAGCTGGCGAGACTCTCCTACAAGAACTCACGAACCTTTGCAACCTGATGCTGCGTGGCGAGGTTGCATTGGACGTTGTTGATGTATTATACGGAGCTAACCTCTGCGCTTTGAAGAAAAGAGATGGTGGTATTCGTCCGATTGCTGTTGGGTCGACATACCGGCGCCTCACAGCTAAAATAGCATGTAAATCTGTTAATTTTCTCTCCTCATACTTTCAGCCAAAACAGCTAGGCTTCGCCTGCAAAGGGGGTTGTGAGGCAGCCGTGCACTCTTTTCGATCCGCTATATTAAATCAAGGCGGTGATGTGTTTCTAAAAGTCGACGTTAAAAACGCTTTTAATTCCGTTAACCGAGTCGCCATGTTGGCTCAAATAAAATCAAAAGCTCCTGCAATTTTGCCCTTCATGATCCAATGCTATAATGACCCCACTAAACTTCTATATAAGAACCACCTCATTTCATCTGAGGTCGGGTGCCAACAGGGCGACCCTCTGGGTCCAGCAATTTTTAGTCTTGCCATACACCCGGTCATCGAACTTCTAAATTCAAAATTTAACGTTTGGTATTTAGATGATGGTACTCTGGGAAGCGATGCATCCATTGTACTTTCGGATTTTCGTACTTTAAGGGCCGGTTTCGGAGACGCGCCGCGCGAAGTTTAGGTTTTTAGCGTTACTCTCTCAACGATCGAGGCTCGCGCATCGCACGCACACACGTACGTATGCATAGAACAAGAGCCCACGACGGCCAGATCTTCGTTATTTTATAAAAGCTAAAAGTTTCTAGGTGCATGTCCCCAACACAGGTATTAAAAACCAGCGAGGACCAGCAGACTCAGCCGGGTAGTGCTTGGGCTCATCGGGGACGTCTCCCCGAGATAAAAAATTTGACGCCCCCCTCGGACCCCCCGGCCGTAACTCGGAAACGACGCGACGCAGTGGGGTCGTGCTTGTGCTCATCGGAGACGTCTCTCCGAGATAAAAAATTTGACGCCCCCCTCGGACCCACCCGGCCGTAACTCGGAAACGACGCGACGCAGTGGGGTCGTGTTTGTGCTCATCGGAGACGTCTCTCCGAGATAAAAAATTTGACGCCCCCCTCGGACCCCCCCGGCCGTAACTCGGAAACGACGCGACGCAGTGGGGTTGTGTTTGTGCTCATCGGAGACGTCTCTCCGAGATAAAAAATTTGACGCCCCCCTCGGACCCCCCCGGCCGTAACTCGGCAACGACGCGACGCAGTGGGGTCGTGTTTGTGCTCATCGGAGACGTCTCGACGAGATAAAAAATTTGACCCCCCCGCGGACCCCCCTGGCCGTAACTCGGAAACGACGCGACGCAGTAGGGTCGTGCTTGTGCTCATTGGAGACGTCTCTCCGAGATAAAAAATTTGACGTCCCCCTCGGCCCCCCCCCGGCTGTAATTCGGAAACGGCGCAACGCAGCCAAGTCGTGCTTGTGCTCATTGGAGACGTCTCTCCGAGATAAAAAATTTGACGCCCCCCTCGGACCCCCCCGGCTGTAATTCGGAAACGGCGCAACGCAGCCAAGTCGTGCTTGTGCTCATTGGAGACGTCTCTCCGAGATAAAAAATTTGACGCCCCCCTCGGACCCCCCCGGCCGTAATTCGGAAACGGCGCAACGCAGCCAAGTCGTGTTTGGGCTCATCGGGGACATCTCGGAGACGAATTTTTTAGAGTAGACCAAATTTCAAATTTTGACAGTTGCGGTCTACTCAGTAGACCATGGTCAACGGTTTTAGATAAACGGTTGCGTGTTGGGTATCATTTGAAAGGTCTCAACGAGGGTGACCAATTTTACTCCCCCTTTTTACTTACCCCTAATTCTTCACGAATTACAAAAAAAGACCCAAAACCAAACCAAAACAATTAACTATGGCAAATGACAACACCTAACCACAACCGCGCCCTCGTGGGCTGCTTGCAGACCGCGGTAGCAAGCACGATCTAGTTAGTGTATAATTATTATTTTAGTTGCACAATACAAAATGAAATTGTTATTCCCAATTACAAAAATAATATATTGTACTGAAAACGTTTGTAAGCATTTTTAATTTTCAAACTGGAGTCAATTATATGATCCTGAGCATGAGTTTGTATAAATCAGAATAGATATGGTTATGCACAGGGTAAGTTAAAATGTCATTTAGGGGTATAAGAACACGATTTGCTTTCCAATAAAACCGTAAAACTTGCCAAAAGTCGTCACTAATTGGACGCTTGTATAATTTGCCGTAAAATCATTATACGCTTTGCGTCTTCAAAGTGCGGACGTGTGTGGAACTTTCCTTGCGCCCAGAGCTACGCTCGGGCTTTCGAGAACGTTCCATATGTAGTAAATTTACCATGATGATTATGATAAATCTGACTCCTAGAAAACTTAGGGTCTCCTTAGATTAGAACTTATGGCATACTGTTCCTTACAAACCTTCTATTCATCAGTTGCATTCGGTTCCAAATCTTTCGACGCGCTTTGCACCCTTGCTTTCCTCTCTTCCATTGATTTAATAATATAAGGCGGATCTCGTATTTGCATGCACCGAGAATGCCGTGGGTTTCTGGCCTGATAGAAATCTTTCTGTAAAGTGCGCTAGCTGCGGAGATAAATAGTTCCGAGGAGTAATTTTTTAGTTGCGCAGTTCACATCATAATTTCAAGATCAAAGACGACATAGGTATTTGAAATTTGGCGTGATCTTTTGACACTAATGATATTAGGTTTGACAGATGCGCCATCATGCGTTTCGTTATACGCAAATGGGATTTGGTCATTTTTATTATTTAGTGTTCAAAATACTATTTAATGCTTTGTCTCCTCATAATTTATAAATAAGAGCATGTTGTTTAGTTCTACGCTATTTAAATACTAGATCGTGCGTGCTGCTGCGGTCTGCAAGTAGTCCGTGGGGGCGCGGTTGCCAGTTGGGTGTTTTCATTTGCTATAGTTAATTGTTTTGGTTTGGTTTAGGGTCTTTGTTTTGTAATTCGTAAAGAATTGGGGGTAGGAGACTTTTACTTAAAAGGGGGAGGGAGAGGGGATTAGTTTCAATTGATCACCCTCGTGCCGTCTTAGATGATTCCAAACACGACCCGGGTGCGTCGCGCTATTTCCAAGTTACGGTCGGAGAGGTTGGAGGGGGTGTCAAATTTTTTATCTCGCAGAGACGTCCCCGATGAGCACAAACAGGACCCCACTGCATCGCGTCGTTTCCGAGTTACGGCTGAGGGAGTCCGAGGGGGGCGTCAAATCTTTTATCTCGGAGAGACGTCTCCGATGAGCACAAACACGACCCCACTGCGTCGCGTCGTTTCCAAGTTACGGCCGGGAGGGGTCCGAGGGGGGCGTCAAATTTTTTATCTCGGAGAGACGTCTCCGATGAGCCCAAACACGACCCCACTGCGTCGCGTCGTTTCCAAGTTACGGCTGAGGGGGTCCGAGGGGGGGTTCAAATTTTTTATCTCGTCGAGACGTCTCCGATGAGCACAAACACGACCCCACTGCGTCGCGTCGTTTCCGAGTTACGGCCGGGGGGGGTCCGAGGGGGGCGTCAAATTTTTTATCTCGGAGAGACGTCTCCGATGAGCACAAACACGACCCCACTGCGTCGCGTCGTTTCCAAGTTACGGCTGGGGGTCCGAGGGGGGCGTCAAATTTTTTATCTCGGAGAGACGTCTCCAATGAGCACAAACACGACCCCACTGCGTCGCGTCGTTTCCGAGTTACGGCCGAGGGGAGCGTTAAATTTTTTATCTCGTCGAGACGTCTCCGATGAGCCCAAACACGACCCGGCTGCGTCGCGCCGTTTCCGAGTTACGGCTGAGGGGGTTAGAGGGGGGGTTCAAATTTTTTATCTCGGAGAGACGTCTCCGATGAGCACAAACACGACCCCACTGCGTCGCGTCGTTTCCGAGTTACGGCTGAGGGGGTCCGAGGGGGGCGTCAAATTTTTTATCTCGGAGAGACGTCTCCAATGAGCACAAACACGACCCCACTGCGTCGCGTCGTTTCCGAGTTACGGCCGGGGGGGTCCGAGGGGGGCGTTAAATTTTTTATCTCGTCGAGACGTCTCCGATGAGCCCAAACACGACTCGGCTGAGTCGCGCCGGACAGACAGGGCGGTTTAAGGGAGGGGGGGGGGGGGGGGGGTTCCAAAATTTTTGTTTTTTCGTTGCCCCGGTAGACCTTTACCGTCGTCTCTTATGTGGGTGGAAATCCTGCCATATATGGTCACACTGAACGATGGTCTGGCCTTGGGCTCTTGGGCTATAATTTCAACATCAAAGACGACATATTTGACATTTTTTGTGTAAGTACACGGTTTTATCACGAACTGTCAGTGCGGCGCAAAGCGACGTGCTCTCACTTCGGAGGCGCATGGCCGACTGAACCAGACTGAACCGTGGCCCGAGCGTGATTTCATAATAATAGCCTTCATAGTAATTTGTATGAAGATTTTGAGCGAAAAAATTGGGCAAGTTTGTGATTTTTTTACACAAAATAGGAATATGTTTATTAAGAAATGAAGATTGCATCTATTTTTTTATAGTTTTAACTTTATTATTTGATAAAATTCATTTAATAATTCTTGATACTTACCGACACAATTGTAACAAAACGGGAGTGCGATTTACACGTTTTTAGTGATTTTCTGGATTTTTTTTACACTTATCCATAAGCATTATCTTAAATTCGAATGTTTCAGCAAAAAGTAACATTCATTGGCTAGCTGTGTTATTTTTTTCAAGGTTGTGGAGCATCGTTTACTATATAATTCTTTTACAATCCCGACCCTCGATTGGCGTAAGGGACCCTTAATTCATGAGTTCCAAAACATCGGTTTAGATTTGAATTTTGCGAAGTGTGAACTTTTTGTGCCAGATAATTGTGTGGACAGAGACGCCGTTATATCAAGCTTCAAAGAAATAGCGCCACAATTATCTGTCATTGATAAAAAGTCATTACATCTTTTAGGTTCTCCGATTTTAGACGAATCTCTACCAGAATTTATAAATTCCAAATTACAAAATTTTAGTGAGATATTAGACCGGCTTTTGAAAATTAATTCTCACATGGCTTTTTCTTTAATACGTTATTGCCTGTTTGTTCCGAAATTTACGTATGTCTTACGCTGTTGTCAACTTTGGAAGTTCCCCCAGCTCCTTTCATGTCTAGATAACACTATAAGACATACGCTTTCTTCCATTTTGAACATCAGATTTGATCACCGCTCTTGGACTCAAGCCACGCTTCCAGTAAGGTTCGGTGGCCTGGGCATACGAAAAACATCTGATGTGTCCTTACCGGCGTTCTTGTCCTCGACACATGCAAACCATACACTAATTTATAAAATATTGGAGCGCTCATCGTGTTCACTACCTGTTCCATATATGGATGAGGCCAAGGATGCCTGGAGAATTGCGAGTGCAAATAGTGACATACCTGTAAATACCTCTTCTCAGAGGCTTTGGGATGAGCCTCTCTGCAGACTGTTGCAAAATAATCTTATTAACACGTCTTCTAGTCCTGCAGAGCATGCTCGTCTTTTGGCCGTTGGGAAGTGGGAATCGGGACTTTGCTGGACCCAAGTACCTTCCGTTTAGCAACTGCCCTTCATCTTGGTTCCCCCCACGTCATCCCTCATCGATGTGTTTGTGGCACGAACGTAGACAGCCTCGGACACCACGGGCTGTCTTGCCAACGAAGCGCTGGTCGCATTTCCCGACATCACTCTTTAAATGATCTCATTCGCCGGGCTCTTGTCACCGCTGGAGTGCCAGCTATACTGGAACCCTCTGGCCTGGCTCGCGACGATGGCAAGAGACCGGATGGAATGACACTGGTCCCTTGGAAGGCGGGACGGGCTCTTGTATGGGATGCTACTTGTGTCGATACGCTTGCCCCGTCCCACCTCCAAGGCACTTCTAGTATTGCTGGCGCAGCCGCAAACCATGCGGAGAACCTCAAGCGGCGCAAGTATGAGAACCTCAGCGGAGATTTCATATTTGATCCGTTTGGGGTTGAAACCTTAGGCACATGGGGCCCGGGTGCGCATAAACTTTTTAGAGAATTTTCAAAAAAACTAACGGAAACCACCCGCGACCCCAGAGCCGGCAACTATTTGGCACAAAGAATAAGCCTCGCTATCCAGCGAGGCAATGCCCTTAGTTTGCTAGGTACTCTACCAGATGGAGATGGCCTGGGGCATTTTTTTTACTTATAGCATTTTCTATTGAGTAGTTTTAATTTCTTAGTTTTAATTAATAATACTTGTATGTTAATTGTACTTCAATTATTTTAATAAAAATTTATTGAAGTAAAATATTAATTGAAATTTAATTGACTACGACTTATGAATTAGGTACCTACTTGTACACGATTGCATGATTTTCGGTTCATAGCAAAAAAAACGGAAATGAATTCATTTTAAAATTTATTACGTGTTTTATAGGTAAAAAAAGAAATATTATTTTATATATTATTATATTTATATTACACATACTACGAGTATTATATTGTAGAATAAAGTAGCTGTTCGTCTAAAAAACCTACCTATTCGAGAAATTCACAGATCCAAACATTTCAATTTACACAACACTGGTGGGGCCTAGTATAGGGAGGGCTACTTTGATACTCTTGTCCTTTTTATATCTTTATGGTAATTCTATACTCCCAATATTTTGAAATTACGCTATTCATACCTTCAAATACACATAAACTCTGAAGCTGTGTATTAGAATTTTTTTTTTCAGATAAAAAAAAATAGTTTCCATAGTACCCATTAAGTATTTTAACTACTGCAATTATTATTTGGTAATACCCACCAGCAAAAAATCGCATAAAATTTCACTTTCCAACTATTATCTTTTTTTGTGTGTGTGGTGTAATTTATGTATTATTATATCCATATCCAACTATTATGCGTTGATGCGTACAATATGTGGTTCTCACAATTATATCATTTAATTTTCTGTGTGATTTTGTGAACTTTCCTTCCGCTGTGACATTGGCACATTGACCCTATTGCCGCGATCCCGCTAAACATTTGCGACTTTCATTTTCAAATGGTCGAAAGCGGCATTAACTCATTCATTACTAGTAGCGGGTATACTCGTAAGTAAAGCAATATTATTTATATATACCACTAGCGACCCGTCTCCGACTTTGCAATATTTCTCTTCATAAGAATCTTCTTCGCACTTTAACCAATTCTAAACTTCGCACTTTAGAAAAAAATAGCTGAAGTGGTCCAGTCTATCTCGAGTGTTGCACTTATTTTATTATACATATAGACAAGCGATCGTCCGTAACAACAGCACGGTTTTATTATTTATGGCATAAAAAATAGTTTAATTTTTTTAATACAATTTGTCCTCAATGAAGTATTATCAACAGTGAACAGAAAAATAATCGTAAATTAACAGAAACCAGACAAAGAAACAGGGATTTTTTTAGAAAAATGTTTTATTTTCGACCACAGAAAGAGTTCTTAGATGACAAATGAATAATTCTATAAACCGCTGATGTATTTTATGATGTTCATGCATCTGATTTCAATCGTGAAACCACACTACATGCCTTTTCTGATCAGCAAACAATGCGTACGATGTACACTTTTTTGTTTTGTGAAAGTGTATTTTATCAGCTAACATTATTATCGAGTCGCTCAAAGAAACATTGTTTGCAAATGAGATCAAAGAAAAGAATATCTAAGTTGAATCAAGAATATCTTACTTCTACCTTGTTTTTCTATAACTAGGTTAATTTTTTTTTAAAGCGGAACTTAAGTGGAATGTTACAAAAATCTAAAAATATATATAGATATTATACATGTGAAAACTCACCCTAAAACTCCACCTATGAGAAGATCCAGGGCTATATGAATGAAAAACTCATAGAAGTCATTTATGAAAACACAATGTGATCGCGAAAATTTTTTCGTATTAAGTGTTACTAGGACGAAACTGTCCTCACCGTTTAGCGAGCTTCATTCGACTGAGTGTATTGGTGAGTGGCTTGGTTCAAGCACAGGCGTCATCTGCGTCATACCAACCCGCACACAACCGGAAAGTGCTTTCTCTCAGAACGGCAAAGCTAAAACAAACTTTAAACCAACCGCTTACGGTCCAAATCGTTTTTCAGCGAACGCGGAATTCTGAATAAGAGAAGAAATTTTCATTTTCCACTCTAAATCAATCCCGATAGGGATGAATATATAAATGACAGCGAACGATCAAAACTTGAGCAGTGACGTAGTGTTCCCGCCTTTTCCACCTTCAACCACTTTTCTTTCCCCGCGAGCTAGAATTTCTTTCACGACTGATATCTAATATATCTTAAATCATTCATTTGCAAATAGTGAAAACTCCACGTGAAACTTAAGCAATAATAAATAATAGTTAATAGTTCGAGGTTAATAAACTTAATGTTGGAAATATTATATCTAAGTAACTGATATGTGTTTTGAATATTATAGGAGCACTTATTTCCTGATTGAATGGTTGAATTTATTATCTGCACATTTTACATGCACATACTCTTATTAACTTGTATTATAAACTAGCTGAGCCCGCAACTTCGTTTCTTGAAAATGCGACAGGAACCTAACGTTTTTCCAGGATAAAAGCTATCCTACATGTAATTTAATGTAAGTAAAAAAGTTACAACTGTGCAAAGCCGGTGCCGGTCATAGTATGTCTATATTTTAATGTCATGAGATCTGCAATAGTGCACTTTAACTTTATAAACTATGTTACTCGCTGATAATGTAGCTTTCTATAGGTGAAAGAATTTTTAAAATAGGTCCAGTAGTTTCGGAGCCTATTTATTCAATGCAAACAAACAAACAATCAAATCTTTCCTCTTTATAATATTAGAAGAAACAAACTTAGATATGTAAAAACCTCCTGGAACTGGGCACTATAACTAGATCCATTACAAGTACAGTAATGCATCTTATTTTTAATAGTAGATATTTATAGTTAGTTCCAATTTTATTACATCTAGATTCATTTAGGTATAGTTGGTAATAAATGTTATACGACCCACGGTTGAGGCTAAAAGCGAATATTTATATAAGGCTCAGACATCATGAAGTTAATTTGAGGAGTTAACAAGGCTGTGTGCAAATATATTTTTAGCTTTGCATTTTATCTTCGAAATACGAAACGATGTGAAGGTTGATTTGTACACTAATTTTCATTAGTGGGGCACTAATGAAAATTAGACACGACATCGGTGCCCCGCCACGGCTATCCAGCGCGGGGAGGACTACGCTCCCTGTCGGAATCTCGGCGTACCCGAAAGTGGAGGTACGCCAGCGACGCAGTGTGCCCTGCCACTACTTTTAAAATCCAGACCAGAGCCAACTTTGAAAAGTTCATTTCCAAAATTGACCCCGCCAGGAATCGAACCCGGGACCCTTGAGACGTTAGGCAAGCACCCTTTCTTATTTACTTATGGTTATTTTACCATATAAACCTAAGTAGACATACTGCTTAACCAACTAGGTAGGCAAAATCTATCGATTTCCCCAACGAGTTTTCCATGTTTCCTGTATTAACTTTTAAAACTGTGGGAGTATGGTACAAACAGGAAATCCATAGTTTCGATGAATTCTTAGGCTTTTAACTTACTCTGAAAGTTCCTGTAAAACAGGTCTAAGAAGAAAATGAGTGAAGTAGTCCCAATTAGGATATATCAATTTGCTCTTAACAGTGACTAAGTTCATAAAAAGTGGAACCGTTAATGAGACGCGTGTATGTACTTAACTCATCGAAATAATGTATATATACTTAACTGTTATATACGTCTTATTTCTCTGAGTTCCTGTTTGTTTTCTCACTTCCTGTAACTATAGTTTGGTAGTAGAATGTGAGTAGTTCCGCCGCTACAGTATCTATCTGTTTCAGTACCTGGGCGAACGTGGTGTACTCGGTATTTTTTTTTTCGCCGACGTGGACTTAAGGTCGTCACAATAATTGTATTGTTAGTAGTTTATGTAAACCGAACATATAATAATAATATTAATAATATTTTTTAAAATATTTATTGTAAAAAATTTAATATTAAGAAAGAAAATAAATATGTGAATAATAATAATAGTAATAATAATCATTTATTTGCCGAATTTAGGTTACAATGGTTTTACAATCAATACTAACAATAAATCTGTAAGGGTCGGTCATGGAGTAAGTTACTTTGTTTTCAGAGATATCGTGTTTATAGGCTCTATACATACATGATACTGAAATTAAGTTGACGATTTTTAGAATTTTTTTCTGTATATATTATGTATGTATGTTCCTCCATAACTGAAACGAATTAACTGATGTTCATGAAACTTGGTAGATAAACACTTGGACGTAAGGGACACAGGATAGGCTACTTAATATTTTTCAACGCGGACGAAGTCGTAGGCACCAGCTAGTAGATACATAAGTCTCGTTACATTCTACCCTTCGAGGAGGTCGGGGGAGACCAGTCATCTCACAATTTTTTTAGCTAACATGTTGATTTCATCCATCCGCTACAATATAAGCGTAATCGTCATTCGGTTACAGATGACGCTTTGTAAATAGTTTAAAAAAAAGTTTTTTTTTAATGTAAAATTCCGTTTTTACAAGAACCATTTAAAAATCAAAACCTTATCTAAATCTAACCTAATTAAAATTTCATCCAATAGTTAGAGCCGTTTCCGAGATACGCGAAATAAATTTATAAAATTATATAAAATATCGTTAAAAATTATTATTAGATTTAATAAATTTATAGTAATTTTATTAATTCAGCAGAAAACCTGCATAGGTTCATCAGTGTAACTGTGTTTTGTTTTCATAATGACATTGTCATATTTTAGGTAATTTTACTTTAGTACCTACCTACCTTAATTATAATAGTTCAATCAATTAAACTTCTAATTGAACTAATGGGAATATACCAATCTCTCTTGCAAGTAAGTTTTGACTAGCCCATCGGATGAGTGGTAATGGGATTTGCCAAACGTCTCAGGGCCCCGGGTTCGATTCCGGGCGGGTTAACTTTGGAAATGAACTTTTCAAAGTTGGCTCTGGTCCATTTGGGCGGCCCCTCTGACGGCAGTAGCCACCCCCCCTTACAGAAGACCACTGTGAAATTACTGCATATATGTGTTGTTGTGTTTCGGTGATGAGTAAGGGATGTCAGAGCCCATTACCCTATCCCTTCCTTATCCATTATCTTAATCCTTGTATGGTCGGCAGCAGACTTGAAACACCTTTCGAAATCAATCCCGAAGCATAATATGACGAGATCTCGTACGAGATTGACGAGATTGAGCGGCAGTAGACAGCACTCAATACTCTTTGTTTCTTAAGAAGTTATTTCCAGAATCACTCCTAGATCTCTAGATCTAGGATAGATTGGAGTAATTCTGGAAGTAACTTTCTTTAGATAGATAAATAAACTCTTTATTCACCATTACAGAAGACTTATACTAGGTGAATTAAACTAATGAATATTTTTCGTGAATTATATTAAATAATAAAGGTAATTTCTTTCAAAAAATGTTATTTTAATTCTTAATTAACCTCATAATCACATCTTAGCAGTTTTCGTCGCTTTTTAGTTATCTGATTTAAGCAATATTTTTTTGAAAACTACCCGAGATTTCGAATTTGCGATCTCGATTCGTGATTGCATTCCCTGGCCGTCAGCCTGTCTGTCGAAGTAATATATTGTATTGTGATTATTTAGCGGAGGTACATATTATAATAATCTATCATACTGAAATATATTTTATACATACAAACAATCATTGTTTATGTCTATTGTTTATTGTTCACTAATGATTCAAAGCAAAAGCAATTTTTTTTTTCTAATGCTATTTTGTATTTATTCTATTATTAATATTGCAAGCTATTTTTCTATGTAAAGATCGCCAATTGATGGTAAGCGGCTACCGTCGTCGCCTATTAACACTAGCAACACCAGAGTTTCTGCAAATGTGCTGCTGAGTGCTGACCTTAGGATTTAGGATGGGATAGGGAAATGGGTTCTGGCATTCCTTATGAGGATCCTATCATAATCCTTTTATTTTTAAAACATTTTTTTATTTTAGACACGTATACCTCAATATGGTTTAGGTGGAAAATATCACCGCTATGCAGGATATTGTTATTTTTCTACAGGCGTACACAAGACAAGGTTAGACACCACCATACAGTGTTCCTCACTTTCTACAAATACGTTCGGCCTGCTTTAGGACACAAAACTAAATAAACGTTGTGATTCGGTATACCTACTTGCTCGTAGGTATTTGTATATCATTGTTTTAGATTCAGTTTTTAGATATCTATGTATAACTAAGTATCTTTTAAAAATAATTATTAAAATAAAAAAAACCATTAAAATATGACAGTGCGCAAAACCGCAAAAATATACGAGTAATAAATTTTTTATAAATGTTTCAACGCCTAAGATCTAAGCCTAAGATAAAAGAGCGCGGACGAAGTCGCGGGCAAAAGTTAGTTAGGTAAATGATAAAAAGAGGTTGATGCGTGCTCACTATAGGCTTATATCTATACTGCTATTAATTATGGCAAACATCTGCTACCATGACAAAAATAAGGCATTTAGATTTAGACAGTTTTTAAAAAGATTATTTAGATATCAAAATTTTAGATCAATTTTTTAGAAATCCATGTAGGTTTATCTATGTACTTTTTCTAAAAATAGTAACTCTTATATTTGAAATCGAAATTACATTTTGATTATCTAGAGAGCCATAAGTAATAAATAATGAATCCTTGAAGCAGTTTCGTGTTACTGACTTACTGAATAGAGCTTTAGGGATTTTACTAAGCGAACGACCTAGATATTTTAATGAATAAGCTATTTTCGGCATAACCTTTGGGGTTGGACAGTGCGCGATTGCTAAAAAATTTCAGCTTTCAGATAGATTTACGAGTATTAAATTAATAAGTAGGAGTTTTTCTTTTATATTTTACTAGCGAGTCGCCCCCAGTTTCGCACGTAAGTCCATTTTTTTTATTTTTTTCCTTCATAAGAACTTTCTTCGGACTGCAAAGAATATTTTAAAAAATAAGATTATTATTTATAATATTTATTCGGTATATTATATAATTTGTTCTATAACATTCCACACTCATGTTTTTTTTCTAACTAATTTAACAAACTGTTAAGTAATATAGTTAAGATAAAGGAAATTAATTTATATTTATACTGTCTGTAATGTCTTTCTGCAACATCTTTTAAATTTGATATATAAAATCATTATTTTTTCTATTTTATTTGACATTTCTTTCTTTCATAAATGTAGGATACAATCAAAGATACATTTTATACTAAATTAACTTCCCCCCGAACAGTGTAGTTTTTTTGTAAGTAAGTATTCTCTTTCTGTACTCCGGACAGTGAGTGGAAAACTTCATGTTGATCGGTTAAATAATTAAGGCGTGAACGCATAGATAACAAACAAACTAACTTTCGCATTTATAACATTAGTTAGGATACAGTTAGGTACCTACTATTTCCTAAAATGTATTCAATCTTTAAAAAGACTAAGACCCTGTCATATATTCTGTTTCTTAATTGGCAATCTGAGCAGATCGAAGCGTCAGAGGAAATATTAGCGACCTTGAAGTTTATTGGGACGCATAGAGCGCATGTGGGCCAAGCTGACGTGGGGTCAAACATTGTAACAAGAATAGAGAATGCGCAGGCGCCCTGAATGTCGGGTTTATTGATTGGTCTCGTAGACGACGCGCATTGCTCGACCATGGGTCCCGGCATTTCTTCCGCGCAGGCGATGACCTGAGGGGAGGGTTGACGTTACAAGGAGGGACCCAGCCAGGCCCGGGCGGGACCCTCGCATTACGTAACTCGACACGCACAGGACGGCGCACAAACAATGTGATTTTATTTTTCTTCAATATTTTCTACTATTTTTGATTATACAATTTTTTAGGATTAGCATAGTGTTTATGTTTAAAGTCGCGCGGCTTTTATTCTTTCGCACTATTTTTAGATGTTTAGTGTAACACTAAGTAATTATAAATAGAATAATTATAAAATTTTAAACTCGGTATATTTGTGGTCTAAAATAAATTTAACTGAATTCAGTCTTCAAAAACGTTACTGGGATAATAGAAGACGCGTTGTGAAGTACTTTCGTAAATTTTGGCTTTTATTTATGTAAAAAAAAGTGCTAATATTAGCTAAATTTTTTTTTTTTTTCAATTAAATGATGAGAAATGAACATTCAAATAAATTAAGTTAAACTGTGGAAATTATAAACGAGATGCGGACATGAAAATTTAATATAAATTTTCTTAGTGCATTTTCCAATATCGTTTTCCACTCTCATCATGACTACAGGTAAGTCATATTACTATTGTAATGGTTTTTTATTAAGACAGTAAAAACTTGTATTAGGAGGAAAATGAAAAACCAGTTTATAATTATTGTACTAGTGTAAGTCCTACTGAAGGCATCTTTAAAAGACATTGCGGCTTCCTATGAAAGATATTCGCAAAAAACTTTATGGTCGATAATAAGCAAGAAAAACACTAAATTACTAATGAAATTAACTTATTTACTGTTTATATTAATATTTACTTGCATGTTTATAACATTGGTACATACAACATTAAAACATTTTATGTTTGTTTTTTTTACTCGGTGGGTTTAGTTCCCTGTTATTGGCGCGAAGGGGCGCCATCTGGCAATCTTTTTTTAAACCTTTTTAACCTTAGTTATTTGGTAAAACAATTTTGAGTTATACTTTGTATAAAATTGTAGATGTTTTTATTTTGTGCCAGTACAATAGGTACACAGAGAATTTCACCGAGTATGCGTGCATTATTTCTTAAACATTCGGAAATAGCTCTGACGATTTGATTGCAGGATTAAATGTTTCATTTTACAAATTCATATAGTAAGTACTTACTAGCAAATTTAAATCAAATAAATTACTAAGTTAATATTAATTATTAATTGATATATTAACTTGGACGTTACTGATGCTTTCTATTATTTATTAGCATTTCTGTTTTATTTTTGCTATTATTTGGCCAAAACTACCCGCTGCAATTTAATTATTATTTGACATAATATTGTGTGTTATGTTATTTTTACACTGTTTTTTCTTATGAAGTTGAAGGTATAATTTTTTTTGAGAATGAAATTTCTATTTCCGCTTATTTCTCCTGAACCACCTAACGGATTTTGATACGGTTTTCACTAATTAAAACAGTGATAAATGAGGAAAGTTTTAATTTCTCAACAATATCTAATATTTTTACAATAAGAATTAAATCCGGAAGTATTGGACGCATATAGGCATGTACAGCGTACATCCTATATAGCGTATCAATAAATAAGTAGGTATCCTAAATACACTGCAAATATAGCAGCTCTGATTGGGTGCATTGTATTATATATAATAAGCTTTATTAAAGTATGATTCTAATGTGTGATCAGAGTATGACGATGTTATTTATTATGTATGGGCGCGGCAAGGTGCGCGTCTGACATGACGTTCAGTTTGGAGCTCTCAGTGAAGCAGTCAGCCGCGCACCGTTCCCGGGTCGACTATTATCGTGCCTTTATCGTCTATATTCATTATTATAATCAAACATACAGAGTTGCATACACAACTCAGCTTAGCACGCAACAATAGAGAATCAACAGTGCGTTATGAAAAGGTTCCCGCGTTTTTATTCCGCACAGTAGACACAATTTGCGCGATTTCTGGTTTTTTTTTAGTTCTTCGAATGCCGCAAATGTAATAAAACAAAAATAATGCATAATACAATATCTCTGATAATGAAAAAAAGTGATATAGTGGCCGGTACAATTTTTAGTAGTGATAACAATAATGGGTCGAATTCAGAAAATGAAAGCATTGATTTCAAAGTTGACAAGGCAATCCTCACCTACACAAACATCGCCAATATTCGTAAGTGGTTCAATTAGTTTAAATTCTGTCAAGTCTATTTCTTGACTACAAGTCTTAACACTGCCTTTTTACTTAGCACAATGGTTCCTGTGAAATGCTAAAGCCAAGTTAAAATTAATACATAAAATCAACTTATTATTTACACTGGACTGATTAGATCGACTTCAATACCTATAATACTTTAATAAAAAAAAAAAACGATTTTTTAACTTTTTAAAAATCAAAACAATAAAATCAAATTTAACACCTAAAATTAAACTCCCTATAATTGGGTAGAATTTTTTATTTTTATAAAAAATAGGACTATGCTTCTTAGCCCTGAAACAGTGAAACAGTAATTTATTTTCATTAATTAAGTTTAAAAGAAAATCACTTGATCGTCTATTTTACTAGCATTTCGGAGAAAAAACGGCCAAGATGATGGCGATCCTGAGAAGAAGCCCCGAGTGAAATTTAGTATATTACTAGCGGCCCGTTCCCGGCTTCGCCCGGGGTGTATTTTTTCTAATAAAAGAATTTTTCTAAAATAAACGTAGCCTAAGTTACTCCTTATTACATCAGCTACCTGCCAATAAAAGTCCCGTCAAAATCGGTCCAGCCATTTCAGAGATTAGCCGGAACAAACAGACAGACAGACAAAAATTGTAAAAAATGTTATTTTTGTGTATGTACCATATATATATTCATATGCATGTAGTAAAAAACGGTTATTTCAATATTACAAACAGATACTCAAATTTTATTATGTATAGAAGATTACTCTATTCATTAGTAGTATTTTTATGACAATAACTTTTAAAAACTTGTTAGACAATAAAATATTTTAAGAAATAAAGTTATGTAAATTTAATATATTAAAATAAATAATTCCACCCTACATGCGTATAAGGTTACCTATTTATCCGATTGTTGATTTGATATTTGTATACCTATATAAGTGGGTATACTAAATAACAAATATCTATTCGCATATTATCAAATAATGTCGCTTTTCGCTTCTATTTCTCCGCTAACTACTTTTAAACCACCTAACCGATTTTGTTACAGTTTTCGCTAATAAAGCCGAGGGTGAGTCGTTAGGTGCAAATAAAACAACAACTGCTCAATGCAAACAATTTTTTCTGTAATGTCACTGTTTATTTTTGTACGAGTTTTTATTTAAATAACAATGAACGTATCAATGGCGATCGATGTTTTCTCTCGTTCGATTACAATTCAATAATAACAATACCTCCTTAACTATATAATCATGCATATCTCATCATGTTTTCTAATTACTACAGCTAAGAACCGATCGTGCTAGAACACGGCACGTTGCGTCACAATCATGGAGAAAATCTAGTCTATTGTTCACTTTTGTGGGAAAATTAGTTTATTACCCTTTTATTTAAATACCTACCTAGATAGGTACCTATTTTCGTTATCTTGATAAGTTATAGACTGTCGTAGTTGTCACACAAGTTTCACTAGGTGTGAATGGTGTTAGCGAGACAGCGTGATGAGCACGTTTTGTCGTTTCCGCTAGCTGTCCCCAATATCGTAAAGGATTCGACATACGTCCGACAGCCGACAGTTTGTACGGCTACTCACCTTGACGGCTCATTGGCTACTATCACCATTGGCTATAGTAGCCAAAAAGGCTGAAATGGCTCAATGAGGAATAGGCCGCACATTAGCTACCTACTATCGCGCGGGCAACAGCATCCATATTGTTGGAATAACTTCGCAACTGCACAGACGCGAGTACGAACGTTCTTATCATTTTTACAACTGATTTTATGAAGGAAGTTATCGCTCTAGCGACAGAATGGTCACTTTACGTATGTAGAATGGTCGCAACTAATCGCAACGTCACCTGTCCCATCGGATATGTGCCCAAACCTTAAACCCTGCGCGGGCGCACCGTCCGACACCGTCCCCGAGCTGAGCACCGAGGGAACCTGTCATGATACGCTCTGTTGAGTGCCCATAGAATGCCTTGTTGCCTATAATAATCACATACCGGTCAAGTAAAACTTGTAGGTACTTGTTGATACTTGTTACGAAGTCGTTTTTCTGACTTGTGTTCCGGACGCATTCAGAAATGTTTAATTTTGATACTTATAAAAATACAAACTTAGGTATCGATATAGCTGTTTGTGCGACCCTCCTACGGCTTTACAATGATGCATTTTTTTTTCGCAAATTAGGTACCTCCATTTACACAAACCTTCCTCGTTCATCGCTCTTTCTATTAGTAAAAAATCGCATCAAAATCAATTGTGTGGTTTAAGAGGAGTTAACGAAAAAACAGACAGAAGCGACTAGCGACTTTATTTTATATTTATAGAATAAGTTATAATTTATGTATATTCAAATCCGTTCAACGACTTACGCGTAGGTACAAACATTTTGTTTTAAAATATAAGAATATTTTTAATTCAAGCATTTATTCCTCTGCTTAAATTAATAACGAAATTAAACTTCTAATAATTTTTGGTTTTACTAAAATAACAATTTATAAAGTCATAGAAACACGGATATGTACATACAATAGGCATATGTACTTACTTTATTAAATGCAATTGATTGAATTAGTGACATACACACATAAGTTCTAAGCGAGTAATACCATGTCTTCTATATTACCTACATCTCAACTTTGTCAAACTAAAGTAGACCTAACTTATTTACTTATAAAATTTAATTTTGTATGTATTTATACGAAATTACTCGCTGAACTTTATACTGTGTAGGTCGAAGTAGAGGTATCTCCTCACTCCTCATATTTAGATAACTGCAACCTACTTGTGTTTTTAGATGAGTTCATTGAGCGCACGTAAAATTACATTTTATGTTTAGAAGTATAATGACTTTAAATGAATCTTATATGGGAGAATTTTATACTCTAATACGACTGCACTAGAGCATAATATAAAAAGTTAAAGTTCATTAATTATAACATCAAGTTTTTACTGTCATATATAATTGTAAAAACGTCTTTTCATTATGTGTAAAAGAAACTTCAAAACTATCTGAAAACTAGGTTAATCATATTTTTTTATTACTACATAGATACGCGAATATATGTATATAAACGTAGGACAATTATATAGACAATAAACGACAGAATAAATATTACAACTGGTAATTTTCTTGCTGTTCCAGCAGTTGCCAAGTGTCTGCTCAAGCAGTTAGCTACGACGGCTTGAGCGTCCATGTATGATGTTCAATGACTAAATTTTCAAATTCAAATTATTTATTTACAAGCAATATGAGCCAATGTGAACCAGTTCTTATTGGTTAGAATAAGTATCCTCATGTACTGCCATGTCGGGCATGCAAAATCATAACTTAAGAATATATAAAATTATTAAAGATCTGCCCGTGTATGGCCGCCCTAATAGTGACCTTTTGAGACCATTTAATTAAATCGATAAAGTAGAAAAAACTAGAGGCACTTCATATTGATGTGATCAGTTAGTCACACGTGTTCATTGAATTTGTAACACGTATTGAATGCGAGCAACCAAGGATTGGTCAGTCGTTAACAACTGGTCGGTATGTAGTTACCTACTAGGTACCCTTGATAACTTGTTACCGTTTAGCGCACGTACTAATGAATAAATAACCTATTCCTTGTGATTGTATATCGTAATAATATGTTTTACCAGAACGAGAACGCGGTGAGCGTGATTATATTGGATTCGCAACTCTACCTGAACAAGTGCATCGCAAATCAGTAAAGAGAGGATTCGACTTTACCCTAATGGTAGTGGGCGAGTCTGGATTGGGTAAATCAACATTAATCAATAGTCTCTTTTTTGGAGATCTTTACAAAACAAGGAAGCTTCCTGATGTCCAAGGTGAGCCATTAAGTACTGAATATTCACAGTGTAAGTGTGATTAAGAGACTACAAGCTTACCCGTTGATTAGTAACATTTTATTAATTGACAAAAATAAATATCACATAGGTAAAAATAGATAGTTTAGATAGTTATAACGGGTATAAAGAGGCTGGCCAATTAACAATGCCTACCTACTTGTTTTATTTGCAAAGAAGAGATATTTTTCATTACTTGGGAAATAATAAACATTACAAAGAGTAGTTCCTCATTACTTGGGAGTATACTTGCTTGAGAAGTTTCTTTAAAACACCCGATAGTTGAATATGTATATTAAAATAGCAAAATTACAATAGAAATAGCATTAGAAAAGACAACACAGAGAGGAATTTGTAGATTTTTTTTTAATAAGTCCCGCAATTTTCACAGTAACATTTAAGCCTACATTGTTAAACTATACAATATAGGGTGTAAGGAGGATCCCTGATTCATAGTTCGTTAAGTTTTACATATATTTTATTACAGACAGAATAGAAAAAACCACAACAATAGAGAAGAAAACTATGGAAATAGAGGAGCGTGGGGTGAAATTACGTTTGACCATTGTCGACACTCCCGGATTCGGAGATGCTATTAACTGCGAGGATTCATGGCGAGTTTGTTCAGCGTACATAGATGAACAGTTCCGTCAGTACTTCACCGATGAAAGTGGTTTAAACCGCCGACACATGCAAGACAATAGAGTTCATTGCTGCCTGTATTTTGTACCACCTTGGGCTCATAGGTGAGTTTATTTCCTTATACCTATGTAAGAGAAATTAGACAGATACCTAAGTTCTGTTGTAGAATCGACAAAAAAGGTTTGATGCAATATCTTCATCAATTTTGGACGTGAATACGACTTTTTGACTTCCATAGTGGGAGTATTCAGTAAACTGATAATAACAAAATCGGGGGATACAGTTTAATGCTGTAGCTGCATATCTATCATCTACATCCAAAATTTAATTAGGTACACCATTCGATAGCAACACATTTAGCTTTTTATTTATAACTAGCGGTCCGCTCCCGGCTTCGCCGGGGGTACATTTTTTTTTACGTAAAAACCTTCCCTGATTATCCCTGTACCCATGAGCGAAGACAGAATTAAAATCGGTCCACCCGTTCTCGAGTTGTGCGCTTAGCAACACATTTAGGGATTCATTTTTATATTATAGATAGAGACATGGTTATTTAATACTTAAATAATAAATTTTAAAAAGTCTAAGATTTGCGTATTTTCTAATGAAAATAATATATTCTATAAATATATTCTATAAGTATGATTCTCTATGCCTCACTTTCTTTTGAATAAAGTACAAATAAACAGGATGTTTAAAACAAGTGTCCTCGACTTCCATAGCATAATGACTTAATGAACCAATTAGATTGGTTAAGTTTATTCAACCTTCACGTGTATTGTTCTTTTAAACCATTTCGAGAAGAGCATTATGTCCAATTTAACTTTCTCCGCTTTGAAAGAGGTATTGTTTCAATTTTTTTAAACAATGGACACTTGTATGATAAGCGTGCTTCTCTTCTCGAACAAAAAGTCAATGACAATAGTTTTTGAACCATTGGCCACCTGACGAGCTAGTGAACGATTTAATTCACTTTATCATTAACTTATTAGTGGTGGGGTTTGCAGTCATAAACTGAGCAGCCCGTCTGGCGAGACTCGGTTTAAAAATGGAACCATGCTTCTAAACTACGTGTCATTAATTATTATACTGTCAAGTGACTTCAAAAGAGCTGAAGTAGGTAAATACAATCTTGCAACTTGGTCTTTGTGGCGTGGTGTGGTGATAGCTACTTACCAGTAAGAATACTTCCCTGCTGGTACTTCCTTGCTGGCCGCCCCTTTTTTAAATTAAATATCGCTATGATTTGCGTTTTCTTTGTGAAAACCTAACCTAACTAACGAATCGCATAGATTATTTGTATACATAAATTTAAAGTAATTGTAACAATCTTGTATTTAAATGCAGCTTGCGACAAGTTGACTTGGAGATGATGAGGCGTTTACATCGGAAAGTGAATATAGTGGTCGTGATAGCGAAGGCAGACTCGCTGACGGCCACTGAAATTAAACGACTCAAGTCCGCCATACTTCACGACCTCGAAAAATATCAAATACAGGTAATACTCGTAACTGTTATTCAGTAGAATATATCAATGTAACTTTTCACTTTTGTCATAGACGGACATAATGCCAGGAGTCCCTTACCTTGGGCCCTCAGCTCAAGACCGTAAGTGCAGGAAACCTTAAAATTTTATAAAAAAAAATTAAGAAATCTTATTTTTTGTATTTAATCAATTTCAGTCAGGTTTTCAATTTTTAAGTAAGAAAGGCTTAATTTGATTGTAACGAAAATTATTTACTTATTATTACTAATTATAGTTCTATAACAAGTTAAATATTGTAGCCAAAACAAAATATTCGCTCTTAGAGGCAATTTTTTTAGATGAAAAGTAGGTATCGTATCAAAGACATTCGCCCTGACTGCTTGCCATCAAGAACAGAGTTGGCCAGTTGCCATTAAGCGGATAGTCAGCCGGCCTGCTGACCATTTACTCTCTACCTAGATATTGATGATGAATGAAGTATTTGTACTTAGATTCATCATCCACAGTGTATTCCAATTGCCATTGTTTTTGTCTCACTCGTTTCGCTAACTGAAACTGTTGACGATATTAAAGTGAGTGTGAGTGATTAGGTGTACCAGTTTCCGGAGTGCGACAGCGACGAAGACGAAGAGTTCAAGCAGCAGGACCGCGAGCTGAAAGCGGCAGCTCCCTTCGCTGTGGTGGCTTCAGACACAGTGCTTGAAATTGGCGGCAAAAGAGTGCGCGGCCGACAGTACCCGTGGGGAATCGTTGACGGTAAGAATCGCTTTACTAGAAATAACAAGGACTGTTAGCAGATTCTTTAAAAACGGTGATTTTTAATCAGTCTCAATTGGGCAACTTGTCTGGCGGCAGTAACGATCCCCTCACAGACCATCGTGAAATAGCATGTGTGCAGCTGTGTTTCGGTGAGTGAGTATAGCCTATCCCTTCCTTTCCTAAGCCTACTAAGGTCAGCAACCCACTTGCAGCAGCTGTAGCGTTGCTTGTGTTAATAGACTACGGCTGCTACCTATAATTAAGTGGACCGTCAGGCTGTGATAGAATAAAAGGAATGACAATAAAAGGAAAGGGAAAGAGGAATGAGCTCTGGCAAAGCTTATTTACCCAACGAAATGAAACACGAGATCACAATATGTTTTGTAATTTCACTGTGGTATTCTGTAAGAGGTTGGTTTCTGTTTTCAGTTTATTATTACTGCGAAACCTGGTGTGGTTTGCCATTACTGAAGATAGATTTCATCCTAAACCTTTGTAGTGATTTCTTTATTATGTTGTCTGCGTTTATAATGTTACCTACATGTTGTTGTTTTTTTCTCTACTGTGTTTAGTGGAAAACCCTCGTCACTCGGACTTCACGAAGCTCCGTACGATGTTAATTTCAACGCACATGCAGGACCTGAAGGACGTTACGCAGGATGTCCATTACGAGAATTTCCGGGCGCAGTGCATCTCACAAATATCACAACACGCCATGCGGGAGAGGGGGTAAGAGTCTTACCTTAAGTCTTATCTAATAAAAATACATTATTACTCATTTTTAATATCCTTTTTTAACCCCCGACATTCAAAGCAAAAACGGAGATATCATTCTTAGCTATAGTTTATGAGGATCTATTCAGGAATTTGAATATCATCAGCCTATTTCCTAGTTGGTGAAGGGATTTCACTAGCTTTCACAGGTTCGATTGATATGAAATTTGGTGTAGGTACTGTTAACTTCGCTGGTATTTCCATGACATGGTAACCTTTCTGTTTACTGCTGACCTGTAACCTGATGCTGCAGCATGAAGTAGAATGCGGGACACCCAATTCCTCAGTACCTTATAACAGATATAGCGTATTTGGGCTCAATAGAAAGTTGGGAGTTAAGGCCAGGCCCTATGAAACTAAGGGAACTTTAAATAAATGTGCTGAGTCAACCACATATCTGATCAATGTGGAATTTACATATATATATTTTGAGACCTTTATCTGTAGATTATCAAGTCAGAAACATAATTAGGTGATTTTCATTAGATACATTTTTTGATCGAAATCGGCGCCTTTTCCGGAGAATATTACATTTTTCTACTAAACGGCTTGAGTTATATCGCCAAAAAACTGCTCGTAGCAAGGAAACATTGTTTACCAGTGATTGTCAAAATAAAATAAACTTAGGTTTATTTTTACTCCTATAATTAACGAAAACAATTTTGAGACTTACGTTGTTTAGTTCCGAGCTAGTGCATACCAAATCATGCTTCAAATAATGTACGCAATATTCAACCTTACGTAAGCTGTATCTTGCGATATATTAAAAAAAATCCTAGAGAGCCGCCGAGCAACTTGTAACTCTCGGGTGGCGGGACGTGGGCGGAGCGAGCGTAGGAATTTTTTTCGTGGGGCCTGCTCTTAAGTAGTTTATAATTTAAATTATAGCTTATATTTGGTTTAAGCAAATATTATTCGTATGCTGAACTGGCCCTTATTACTTGTACAGGAAGTTGAAAAGAGATTCAATGGGAAATCAAAACGAAGCAGTTACAGACACTGATAGGCTGCTCCTGGAGAAGGATGAAGAGGTATGCACTGTTACAGCATTATTATTGAAATTAGGCAACAACTTTAGTTTCTCTGAAGAATCAGTACTAAAAATATAGATATTTGTTCAATGACTTTTATATACTAGACTAGACTCGCTGGACGGAACGCAGAAATTTGCAAGCGAGTGAAGGAAGGAAGCGAAGAATGCGTAAGCGCCGTATTTTCCATGGCGCTTTCGACCTTCTGGTCGCGAACTTTAGCGTAAACTCTTACCGTATTTGACAAACAATGTTGTTCCGATCATCAAGCCTAGTAGAACACATATAGGTCGAAATTTTTTTAATTAAAAAAAAAAAACTGAAAGTAATCGAATCTGGTAGCGCACCTTTTATCTGGCTATCTACACTATTTATTATTAAATATTCCTTGTTATGCAATGTTAAAACTGTAATTTAAAGATTGGACGACTTTTTAAAAAAAATTCAATATTAACCCAAAAATATTTTCTTGTAAGTACTCATAGGTATGAAAAGTTTTCTAACCTACTTTTAACGGTATCCCTCTTACTTCTTTTAAACTAAAACTGTACCCACAAGTTGCTGAATTGTTGCAGATTCGTCGTATGCAGGACATGCTGACACAAATGCAAGAGAAACTCAAGGCTTCCGACAAAAAGCACGACAGTATTATAGATGTATAGAGAATAGACTGCAATACCTACTAAATTAATAAGATTAAATTCACAGTAGTTAAGGATAATAAGAAAAACCTCTTTAGAAAAATTGCGATGAATTTAGGATTTTTGGATACTTTTCTAGACATTGAAAAATCCTATTATTATTTTATTAGAATTTATTTGCAGCTTTCAACGTGCAAGCACTAAAGTATTTTTTTAAAATCCAATTTCCTACACCGGTGAAATGAAATTAACATTTAAGTAATATTCGCTATATTTAAATTCATATTAATTTATGAAGTACCGTCAAACGAGGTTAATTTGACAGGGTTTTTGAGGGTTTTTTTTGTTCTTACGCGTTTCTGCGATATTTGATATTTTTTTATCTATAGTACAATTAGTCCTTTGGCTATACAGTCCAATGCTCAAATAGGCAAAAAAATGAATTCTATTTTTTTGTAGGTGTCAAAGTCAGTCAAATAGCATTGAAATGCACTGAAAGTCAAAGTAATCGCTTAAAAGCTTACATTAATAAGCTTTCTACAAGAATAAGAAGCAATATTCATCATTTTTAGTGAAGAACCAAAATAATCAACATTCTTTATTAGGATTAGGATTTTTTGTTTTTTTCGTACCCTTCCCCCCGCCACATTTTTATGGCAATACAGTGGATGAATCCCTGTGATTTTCCGGGACTTATGGCAACACCAACAGACCTGTTTAAACCCAATGTCAATTTAGCCCCAAAATGTGTCAATAGATAGATAGATAGATATACTTTATTGTACACAGAGTAACACAATAAAAAAAAAATAAAAAAAAAAAATACAAAATATGACAATGTACAATGGGCAGTCTTATCGCTAAAAGCGATATCTTCCAGACAACCTTTGGATGGACAGGATTAGTAACAAATAGAACAAGGGGAAATTAGCGGTGTACTTCAGGAGATATATACATACATACATTATATACATACGTTGTATATACTTACATAAAATAAAATATTACTTAAAATAAACGACATTGGTATACATCGATACATATATATAATAATATCACATATAAATATAATAATTAAATATATGGTGACAGGAGAATACGGAAAAGCAAAAGTTTAAATGAAATTATTGAGTCAGGTAATGATTTTTAACAAGCCTCTTAAAGGCAGGCAGTGATTGAGCTTGTTTTATTGACAGAGGTAATGCATTCCACAAACGCGCTGCTTCAACAGTAAAGGATTTACTAAAAAATGACGACGAGTGAGATGGCATCGCAAGTCTCAGGTTGTCCGATGATCTTAGGCATCTGGTATGTGTGTCACGAAGGAAATCAAAACGCTCTTTAAGATAAGGCGGGGACTTAGGATTAAACAAAATATTGTAAAGTAGGGAAAGTACCTATATGTAAGTTCCGGCGAAGTCTAATAGGAAGCCACTTGAGTTTATTACGAAATTCAGAGACATGGTCATATTTGCGAAGACCAAATATGAACCTAATACAAAAATTCAATGTTCCCCTGAAAGTCAAAGTAACCCCGTTTGACGGTAATTGATTTATATTTTAGCGCCACCAAGAAAGTCTCGCGGCTTAAACTTGAACTAGATTTGGCACAACTAGAATTATTGTATATAAAAAAAAAACAATATTTGGCAATACAATTGGTAATGACTACGCCGCGTCTGCAGGACTAGTTTTCTGGCGCTGCCTCTATATGGATTAGTTTGGAATAATAGAAATTTTATTTCATTAACTGAAATAAAAGTAGTTTTTGTACCTATACCATTACAGTATATGTCTACTTCAAACCTTGGCACAATGTAACAAACACCGCAAATTGAATAGTTCAGGTAGCTAAAGGATAATAAGTTGTATTCTCATGCGAAAACAAATATAATATTGTGGGGAATTTTTAATTATATATCATATTTTTTTCTCAGCCGTAGAACGTCCACTGCTGAGCATAAGCCACCTCCATAACTATGCATATAATTACTAAATTGCTATTTTATTGATTGGAACTTAATTGAGTAAGTTCATTTAGACAAGGTACGATATCTGGAATGTCAAATTTCACGATTTTGTTTGAGCTAATCTTATTGATCATAATGTACCTACTTCAAAGTATTTAACACTGGCATGGGCCTCAAAAAAACTAGGAAATATTATAACTAACAATTTTAATTACCTAATAATATCAATCATTTTGATTATTTTCGTATTTAGATGGCGTTGTCATACGTCATCTAAATAATATTTAAGGCAACTGTAACATAACTCTGCTAATGTAGGTAATCGTGTTGTATAAAAATTTACCAAAATAAAATACCAAAGCTTTTCGAATATCTTTTTAAATGCAAACTTTTTATGTATATTTTTTGTTAACAATAAATTTATATTAATTAAGAAGTATTTTTATTTTTTGACAAACCATGGAGGTGATAGTTGGGTGTTGGGTGCTAAGTGCTAATCTCTACCAGATAATCTGTTGCTATTCTATTTAACTTACTATCTATATGAAATGGACTGACCCCGGTCACTGACATGCGTGCAAACATTCTTACATTGTACGAATCTTTGCACGCATGTGAAGGAACGTGACATTCATTCGCAAACTCAGCTACTCGCAAATGGGTTTGCATACATGCGAACGCATTGAAGGTGAAGATGATTTTAGTGCAGTTTAGTGTTTGTCCAATCCATGATCAAATTCAATTTACGCCACTCAGTACACGATACGAACTCTGAAAATGGTAAACGAGATGTCCGTTACCTACGCAATCAATACGCAATCGTACGCGCAACTGGTCGCACGAATGTGTGGGAGACTACGCGAAGGTTTGAGGTTCGCGCGCTTTGATGTGCGTTAAAAAACCGACACTGCACGGAAAAGCGCGAATGTAGCAAAAACTTTGCATAGTCATTTGCAAATATCGTCCTACACTTGTGGGTTCGCGTATTCGCGCGAATGTGAGTGACCGGCAGAGCCGACAGCGGCAGCTACTTAAGACATGGAGAATAGACAAAGATTAATTAAATCTAAGAATAGAGGTAAAAAAGAAAGTGCTTGTCGGCCACCATTAGGAGGCGCCGTAGTAAGTAGAAGTGTTTTTATGAACTACGCAACTATTCCTACAAATAGGAAATTATAATTATGTAACGCCTAAATAAAGATTTATATATCACTCATAATACAGTCATTCTATGTAAGCAATGTATGGGGGTAACAAACAAATTAATAAAGTTTTGAAACTTGTGTGGATTATACCTTTGGGTCTGCTGATCAAAATCCACAACTCTTCCCCATTCACTTGCCGCTTCCCATCGTGAAATTTGTCCCCGTTAACGGTTTTTTAAGTATTGCGAAAATTTTAATAGATACAAAAAAAGTGTCAAAGGCATAACTTATCCTCATTAAATTCTAAACAAAATATGTTCTATACATTATTTTGATTAGCTTGACGGTTTTCAAGCTATAGCCAGTTTTCAAACTAACTTCCAAACTAAATTTGTTTGTCTGAAAACATAGAATGAGCGGACTATCATCCAGTCAATATGATGTTGAGGCCCTTAAAATGGCAAATTCATTAATGAAATTTGTTGTTAGGAATAATAATTTATAAAATAGCGCTTTAGCGTCCGGCGGCTTGTAATGTATATCGGCAACACTCGCTGACAATTATTATCAACTGACTTTACCTTAAAAGTCTAGTTACCAGGCCATAAAAGTTAAAAAAAAACACTGACTTTGACTGTCGACTTATTGCTTGTCAATTGTCAATTTGTCACAATTTAAAATCTTTTAAAGGGAGGCGAAAAGCTATTCTATAGAATAATTAAATTTTTCAGAAATATTATAACACAACTTCCTAATTAAATGTGATTAGCATGTTACAAATTTGCATTAAATAATAAAGATATTTTTTTTACAATGGCTGATAGAGATCTCACTATGGGACCTCGTGAAGGTGTAAATTATCCCGTAAAGGTTCAATACTGTGGAAATTGTTCAATGCCGATAGAATATTGTGAATACTATCCTGAATATGATAAGTGCAAACAATGGCTTGAAAAAAATTTGCCTACCGAATTCGAAAAAGTTAAAATCGGTAAGTTTTTTCTTCGCCTCATCTAGGTTAGATCTCATTGCTTTTATGGTTTAAAAATTGATATTTTTATCCTATGGATGAATCACACATCCAATAAAGTGCAAATATAGATAAAAATGTTCAACTAGACAGTTGCTTCATCATCATCATCATAGAACGTATACCTAAACCTCACCCATAATTTTTCAATAATTAGAAACAGTTTGGATCTATTGTCGTCCTGTGGCCCTCATCAGGTCGTCTGTCTACGCTGCACTTACCGGTCTGTGGCCTCCACTCAAGAACTTTCTGGGTCCAGTGGTCATCCATACTATGTGTCCTGCCCACTGCCACTTAAGTGTTATTAAGTTATTATTAAGTGTTTTCTTATATCTGTTTTCAATTATCCCCAAATCCATACAATTTTATTTTAAGATGATGAAGAGAATGTTGGCGGGGAGGAAGAGAAAAAACGACAAAAGAGAGGGGGAAAAGGTATGCTAAAGTCGAAGAAGAAAGAGGATGTGCCGAAATTAGTGCAGGTTTCACGTGCCCCTCGTGGAAAGAAGAAATCTGTCACAGTTGTGTCAGGAATGAGTACATTTGGTATGTCTAAATTCTTAACCTCCAAAAATCAATGTATCACGGATAACCTGACAATTGTTACCCTGTTAATTTCAAATCTAAATTTCACACTTTTCCCATGGAATTTCCAAAAATTTAATGAATGTTCTTTAATAACAAGAACTGTCAATCTGTTAAATATAATGTATAAAAACCATATAAAAACCAATTTGGTATGACTTTCATTCATTCAGTGTTAAAAACATTTAACACTGCTACTGAAAAATCAAACCTTTTTGTGTATGGAATTTATACTTTTTGTTCTTTATATTAATATTATATGTGTTTTGGGATGATTTACAGATATTGATTTGAAAGTTGCTGCAAAATTTTTTGGAACAAAGTTTGCTTGCGGATCATCTGTAACTGGAGAAGATGAAATTGTTATTCAGGGTGATGTGAAAGATGATCTTTTTGATATTATACCGGAAAAATGGCCTGAGGTAATTAATGATTAGGTTGTCACACACATATCGGCTCAGTACCGAATCAGCACCACCTTGACTTATTGACTCTGAGTCATAACCAGAACAACTCTGCATGTCCAAAGTGATCTTCTTATAAATGCATATATCTATTAATGTTTAATGAAAACTTTACATAAGTGTGGTGCTCAGGAGATATAAGCCCGTGCACACTTTAATCTTATTGACTATGAGTTAACTTACATGGTATGGTGGTATGTTTGTCCCAAGGTGAGACAATGCAATTATGATGTTGATAAGACTGTGTGGGTTGCAGTATGGAGTTTAACAGAAATGGCTCAAGCTGAGGCTGTGTTAACCCAGTGCAGAAGTTCATATGTCTGCAAAAGACCCCTCAGGACTAGAACTAGACAAGGAGATTTTCAACGTACTCACCAACTAGATGCCTAAGAAACCTTCATTAAAAAAATCTGGGTTCAAATATGTCGAACTTTAAAGAGCTATGCCATTCAATAAATTAATTGTCAAGGATTCACTTATTCAGTTTGACCAGCAGAACTTCACACCAATGATGTTACTTCCAAATCTAAATACTGACCGTTAGAATAGATCTTGATTTCCTTTGTAAATCTTAATTAATTTACACATTAGTTTCTCATTTTCATTACAATATTTAAAAATTGTTAATTACTTTAATTATTTTTATGTTAAGGTCATCAGACAGGCTGCTGGTCCAATAGATGGTAGTTGGCTACTGTCAGGTGCTACAAGTGCGACCATATTAGCATTAAGGATAAAAAATAGGGAAATGGGTTCTGGCATCTCTTACTAACTCAACGAAATGCAATAGCACATACATTATTATTTCACAGTTGTCTTCTCTAAGGGGGTGGTAACTGCCGCCAGACGGGCTACCCAAAGGACCTGCCCTGCCTTTCCTATTTTTTAAACACAATGTTTGCCTAATTTATAGATTAGAATAGTTTATTCATCTGTGATTGCAGAGTTATTTTCCAAGAATTTTTTAACTCATTCAGTCATTACTTGAAAATAAGAACACGTTCTTGTGACAGGCTGTCCACCTTTATATATATATATATTTTAACAATATAATAAATAAAACTAATTTTTCAGATTGATGAAGACAGCATTGAAGATCTGGGTGACCAGAAGAGGTAGTTAGTGACAACAGTAGGAAAGTACATGTTGATTATGCTTCTGAAAGTTGGAAACTTATTCATTATGGATTATGTACAATATCTCTACAGTACTAGAGATTCTAATTATATCTACATCTATTTATAACACTTGGTACAAAGACACACAATGACATCTTTGTAAAATAAATTTTCAGAAAGCTCACTTGTTTTTTTTTTTATATCCTCAACAAACAATGCATAATGCACAGAAATGTATAATAATTATGAGCTACAAGATTGTCCATATTGGACTAGATTATTCATATTGGGGCCTATCTGCAGTTTTTTTCATTACTTAATTATAACGGTATGATGTCACCCTGTTCAATAAAAACCCTAAATAGGATTTTTTTTTTCGTTGTCTGTAACACAAGCAACGTCATAGGTGCCGCAAGTGCTCTGCCGACTACCGAAGGATTAAAGAATGGATGGGATAGGTAAATGGGCTCTGGCATCCCTTACTCACTTACCGGAACACAACAGCATCCTGTGGGGTGGTTACTGCCGCCAGACGGGCTGGCCAAATCACTGCGAAATGCAGTGTTCCAGAACCAAATTTGAAAAATATCATTTCCAAAGTCGATTCCAACCTATTATAGCCGATTTGAGACTCCTAGTCAGTTGCCTATACTGCCTGATGGATAATCCAGCCCTGTTTGGGACTAACATAATTTTAATTAAGTATCATAAGTCCTACATGAGTCTTAATCGAAGCGTTTCCGATTTGGAAAACATCTATTTTAATATCAACATGTGTTTTTAAAAATCCCGCCCTCCTTACTTTTTTAAATGAATCATACGCTTAGATTAACTTCATTTGAGTCATTAACTGAAGAATACTTTTCATAAATGTTTTACATTTCTAATAAATATATTTTGCTTTTGAATACTTTCATCATTTTCATTTTGACTGTTTCGAGAGAAAATAAAATACTCCTCTGAATTGGCAACATCAAAGTATCGCATTTCAAATGGCAACATCGCCCGCCGTCTACTTCGCAAATCAACAAAATAAAATCACTTCTAAACATTTTGCAATCATTGTGTGTTGTGTTTCGATAAAGAGACGATGTTACGTTTGTGCATATAAAGTGAAACGAACGTAATATTATTTACGTTAACATTAGGAAGTGAATAGGAGCTCATTTTGTTTAAAAATCTGTTATCAGATCACTATGTAGCGCTTAGTCAAGTTCCCAAAGGCCGTGCAATTCGTAAAAATTCACAGTATCGATCTTTTGTTCCGTAACACCAGCCAAACGTTGTAAATAAACAAAAATAATAAAATGTCTGTTGTAAAAGGAAAACTGGTGAAAATGGAAGTAGTCCAAGTAGGTGAATACGAATTCACCAGACAAGATATAATAGGGCACGGAGCTTTTGCAATGGTGTATAAAGGAAGGAAGAGAAAGGTAAGAGACAAATCTCATTGTTCTTGCTATACATTTCTTGTAATAAGATGAGTTGAATATGTATGGATAGAATATATGGTGTTATAATTACAAATGTTTTTGTAGAAAGTGTGTATTGATTTGTTGGAATCGTGGGATATGTTTTTATTTGTAGTTGTGTAGTGTAGGTACGTACGTCATTTGGCTGGTGTGTCATAGAAACAGCTGATTGGGAAAATGTTTGCTCTTTAGTTAGATAAAATAGGTATCATGTCCAACTAAAATTTATCACTGAAAAGGAAACACAGATTTTGTAAATTCCGTTGAATTTAAATTTATTTCGAGTTTGCATATTCTGAGTTTGCATTTATTATTTACCTCCAATAACGAAATCATAAATTATTATTGATTGTTGCAACAAAATAAGGTAGAAAGTTTATTAAATATTTGCAGGTTTTAAAAAAATGAGAAGTGGGGTATATTATTTTTTAAATTAACAAAATATAAAATTCATTTCACCTAATTTCTACTCTTTAAGTATGTATTATTTCATATATGTTTGCAGTTTCAAATATACCTTGATGGCGTATTTACATTATATTAAAATATAATACAACACTTATAAATAAATAAAACTGTAAAAAAAAGTTTTCTCTTTGTTCTCATGTTTCACACTTTTGCAACACATTTAGCTATATAGCGAAGATTATGCCTATCACTCTATTGATACAATTATTAAAATTATTATATCAATCTGTAGTTTACTTACCCCAAGTGATTTCTTTATATAAATTTTTTAAGTGGTCATTAATATTTTTGTTATATATTTACTTTACTAAGATAGATTGTTACTTACCTATCTAGATGTATTTTTTTTAATATTACGAAATGTATTTACCCACCATTAACAGAGGTGACTTTTGTTTGAAAACAAACGAAATATTTATTTTATCGACGTAAATGTAACGAACATTACGTTACGTGACTATGTCTATTATTAGAGTGCTTTTAATATGCGTCACTCCTCGAGCCATTTTGTGACCACAATTTGTAGCTTTAACGATTTCAAGATTTCATTTTGGTAATCTTTTTTTATTACAAATATTTTATTAGTATTCAAAAATATTTGGTACTGTAATGAATCTCCTTTCAGATAAATTAATGAGTAGTGTAGTGCCTCCCAGTTTCAAACAGCTAACATTTTTTTGTTTGAAAGTGGAAAAGGCATAATAGGCAAAGGAAATAGTATGCATTTATTTCCAAAGGAAAGTATTTACAACATGAAATAGGTATCCCAGGAAAAGATGGTATTGCAGGGACAAAAAGTTTACAATGCTTCAATGTCTCTTAACAAAACAGGGTTCACCCATTTTATCCAAAATTTTATCGCTCTATCCTTTCTATTAATAAACACAAATTTTCATAATGATAATTACAATAATCAGTAGTTTACTCCATTTTGTGTATGTACTTATAAACACTTTATTTTTATTTTGTCAATCTTTCATGACATCGGTACTAAATTATCTTTAATAATAAGTAATTAATTTGTTTTGTTTCTCAAAACAATATCGACTTTCGAATTAATCATAAGAACCAAAATTAAAAACTCAACTTGATAAGTTTCGTAAATTTGACAATATCGAGTCAAATGTAAAAGATCAATAGACTTATCTTCGATAATGTAAAAACGTTTACTTTTTTTGTATCAATTAAGGAAATTCAAGTGTGAATAACCTTGAATCTCAATAACACTTTTAAAACACGCAAAGTTGTAATGATACATATGCTAAGTAAAACAGTCATAATATTTTATATGTCACTGGGAGTTCAGATGTGTTGGGTGTTGAAATCCACGCCAGTTGCTTCTTTTTGCGCGTACGCATTTCGAGAAAATCCAAATATAGATCACGTCCACACTTGGATTAAGAAGTGTTTGACGCGATATTTAGAGAGGGAACATATTTTGGCGACGATGTAAGTGTAGAAAACTCTAAGCAATTTCCAGAATTCTTCTTTTTTTAATTCTTCGGATATACCTTGACAAGTTCTCTGCTGAGTCCTGACCGAGTCTCTGTAAGAAATTTTTATTGCTTATAATGTGTATCACTTTAATAAGTAATTTTAAAAAAAACAAATTTTAAAATTTTTGACCATTCCGGCCAATCCCTGAAACCGTTTTTGACTGGACTTTCACTGGCAGATAGCTGATGTTATAAGGACTTGTAGGCTGATGTTGACTTAGGCTACTTTCATTTCAGATAAAAATACAAATAGTATAATAATATTATACGAAGTAGATGTGAATAAAGTTTACAATGTACCTAACTGAAGTGCATTCCTAAATAACTATGCAACCGGAACGACTAATGGACATCCCGTTCCTCTGACTGAAGTATTGTCAGTGGCAGTCCGTGCCGTGGGTTGGGTTACCCTCTCTTTGTAAATGACCCTCGGAAACAATGTCCCGTGTACATAATATAACTACTTCACGCACCATGCTTCCACATCAAGGGCAAACGAATACACGTGCCATGACGAACACGTTTCAAATAATAATTATTATCATACTAGCTGGCCCCTAACTTCGTACACGCGATTTTCGTACCTACGCTCGGTATTTCTGTATTCAATATAACTTTCTTACTTGTAAACCGTTTGTAATAAAACAAATGTTACGGGAATTTTGCTACAATATATCAGCGAAAATCGCATTCAAATCGGTTAAGCCGTTTCTGAGATTAGCGTGCACAAACGCACCAACAGGCAGAAATTCTATAAACCATTTTTTGATCTGGGTAACATAAGTCGGTACAATATGTACAAATTGTTTATTTTAAAAAAAATGTAAAGACACGACTCGTTTAAGATTTTATTATGCATATGAATAGATACTTCATACACAAAACTATAAATGATGTAGTTTATTTATATATACAGGTTCCAAAAGTTTGCTGTTATTGTCCTTTTTATTGCCAACAACTTTCTCTTAGCCAGGAGTGCTAAAAGTCAATGTATAATAAAGCTGTGCTCGTGTAATTTTCTCAAGTGAACCATGTTATTTTCGTTTCTTTTTTAAAATAAAAAAAAAGTTACGTACACAGGGATATATTATCACCATAGATAATCACTTTCTTAGTAAACGGCATTTGAAATTTCCTTTTTATTTAGATTATATCGTGTTTTATTTTCTAGACGACAATATTTAGACGATAGGGTTAATTATAAGACAAATAATTTAGGGTACACTGCTGCGTTTTGCACACTTAAATTGGGCATCACGTTTGGCGGCAGTAACCACCCTTTGAAATATAAGAAACTACCGTGAAATGGACCTTCAGGCTACCTGCCGACAAAATTGTTTATTGCAGGTCTATTGTAAGATCCAATCCGAATGCACAGTCTTCACGTTGCGCGATCGTTCTGATGACTCGCTTATATTTGTATAACTAGATGTTGCCCGCGACTTCGTCCGCGTTTAAAATGTTATATAGCCTAAAGCCTTTCTCAATAAATGGACTATCCAACACAAAAAGAATTTTTCAATTTGAACTAGTAGTTCCTGAGATTATCGCGTTCAACCAAACAAACAAACTTCAGCTTTATAATATTAGTATAGATAAGTAAATTTTACATAAGACTACCGTGTCGTATGAGATTATGTGTCGTTTATTCTGACGCTGCTGGCGATAAAATTAGTTCTCTTGCTAATACCAAACGACTTGTATGCTAATTTGTGCTACGTCTTTCTTGGCAAACGTTTACGTTGGCGAGATGAAGTAGCAGCTTATGCGGCGATGACCCTGACCAAACAGATGAACACCTCACATAACAGTACAATACTAGCCAGAAGTAAGCAATTTTCGGCCGAGCAATATTGGAATTACTCGGATTCGCCTTGTAGTACTTTCCGAGTGATTTTAGAAGGCCGATGCGAGCCGATGTCCTTTTAAAATAGCAATAATCCATTGCTATTTTGGCCGAGACTTGTATAGGTACTTTTCTCTAACCTACGAGGAAATTATAGACTACTATTATATAATTTCGTCATTGCTAATAATAATAGTTGCAATTAATTATTACAGTTAAATTATTTGAGTATTTATTATAATTAATTGCGAGGAAATTGTAAAACAAACTACAAACAAATTAAATACTTTTTTTTTTCGATTAAGTACCCATTTTATTTATTAAGAACTTTTAAATGTATATAATTGACAGTATGAATAAAACAAAATGGCGGTCGTCTTCTGATCTAATTGGTCGCCCCTCGGTAATCTAGTTGGTCACACTTTAAAAGTGTCCAGGAATTCCTATTTTTTTTTCCTTTTTTTTAATAATGAAGCCGTTCCCAAGCAAGTGTCAGAAAAAGTAATTAGGTTGAATACGAGTTTAAGTACATTTAAAAGTTAAACTGTGAATTACCGGTATGAAGGTCGCCTTCTTGTGTCTATGATCGTTCAATTCGATGGAGTAATTTGAAAATAATAATAATAATATCTTCACTCATCCACACAGCACCATCTAGTTCCACACTAAGCAACTTAATGCTTGTATTATGGATACCAGACAGTTGATATAATACATAGATTACTTTTTTTTTTGTAAATACATACATATTATAAATACAAACATCCATGACTCAGGTACAAAGATAAATGTTAACACATAAACATTTGCCCCTAGCGGGATTCGAACCCGCGAACGTTTGGTTAACAGCTAGGGTTACTAGCCACTAGACCAAACGTGTCGTCAAATAATAATGTTACCAGCGTGTTTTCCGTAGTGCTATACTAATATCGGTTTTACTTAAATAGTTATATTTTACGGTAAAAATATGATTGTTATTTTAAGGTCTTAATTTCGTTTAAAGCAGGATTACTAATGACCAAGTCGATTTGGAGTGAATAAAAAAACTATTCACAATTTATATGTGAAGTCAAATAAATAAAAAATAGTATAATGCATTACGCACAAACTTGGGCAAGTTCTCCCCGGTCAATCTTATGATTTCCAATTTCCATTCTCTTCAGACTGAATATTTTTCATGACAGCTTGAATTGTTTTAAAAGGAAACTCTCAAGGTTTAAAAATATTGATTAATTGCTTTCATTTTGACGATGTTTTGTTTCAAGTAGATATAGTATTTATTATTGATTATTTCTTTTCTAAATTTTTAACATGACAACATGTAACATGTAGCTGTAGATACCTGTAATTGGTACACAAATGTAAACGTGTTTTTATATCTTATAAGTGTATGTGACTTAGCTAATTTTGATGTGCTGTTGGTGTTTCTATTAAATAAAAATAAAAAATAAAATAAAAAAATTACATAGCATTATCACCAAATTATTTGGTGATAATTTTGTCAGCTATAAAAATAATCTCATCATAAAAATTATAATAATGGAAAAGAATTGCGAGTTATAAGACGGACTTTGCAAAAAATATAATCTAAACTAATTAATGTTTTATAAAGCATTTACGGTTTTTTAAACCGTAAGTTCGATTAGGTCACATCACTATTTTTGTATTCCATCGAATTATGGAACGGAGTTTAAATATCAATAAACTCGCCTTTAAAGTGATTTCAAACTGGGCGCGTGTCGAAATTGGGTCAAGCAGTAATCGCTCCTCTAGCCTAGGGAATGTAGGGCGGGCTAATGTTAGAGTATCACATACTAATTGAACTGGCCGGCCATAATGGCAAAATCTTATCTTAACCTTTGCGAGAAATTATTGTTTTATCTTTGCCATTCAATACAATCATTAATAATGAATCCATAATTTTCATTAAGTTACACACCTAATTAAAGTACATCGTAAGAGTTGTGTAATATGGTTTATCTAAGTACAAAATAATGTTACTAATTAAGGATGATTTATTTTAAAATCATCCTTAATTTAAAAAGAAAGAGAAATAAGAGCCACATTAGTTTTCAGACAGATGTTATATGAAATAAGTTAAATAATATTTTTCTTTTTTAAATTTATAGTCTGTTTAAAAATTGAAATTTCTAATAACGCATATTGGATAATTTATAAGTTTAAAAAATCTTATTTTATAAACTAAATTATAACAAAAATATATATTTTTTGAGGAAATCCTCAAAAATGTAAACCTTTCGTTTTAATTTTGCATTTGCAAATCTGCATTATAATACTCATTTGCTTTACCACACCTAAGTCCATTTTTATTTTATTGAACTAAAAAGTAAACAAACAATTCACGACATTGATTTTAATTACACATTTATATATACACGTATTCATGTACCCTCACTAAACATAATATTCTTTACGATTTGTATCCAAAATTATTGCATATTTTCAGAGGAAAAATGCAAAAAAACTCGTTAATATCGTCACATAACCTACAATATCAATAGACGTCACAGAGTTTTTGTCTATGGTTTTAGAGACGGGACATGTACACCACCTAAGTCATTTGGAGCCACCTGAGGTTTTGATTCGTACATAAATTATCAAGTTCACAATCCACATACATTTTTAAAGTTTTAGTTTATCATATTTCATAACCGTAGACGAAAACACTTTATGAAATTATTTCTGATTAAATGGCATAAATTAAATAGATTACTTAAAATTACTACTAATACTTCGTATTTTATTTATTATTCTTATTAATAATATTTTTTTTTTTCGGTTTGGGTTATTATGGAGGTGCAAATTCATCACATTAATTAAACAATACGAACAAGTTCTAAATGAGTTACTCACTGAGTCAACTCTCTTTGATATACCTATTGTTCAAATCCCATCTGTAAAACAGGTCAGTGACCCTGGCGACGCCATATTTGTTTACCTTTTTGTTCAATCAAATAAAAAGAAACTGTAGCAAGTCTATTTTAAAAAAATCTTATTATATTTGTCCATAGAATCCATCACAAGCGGTAGCTGTCAAAGTGGTTACGAAGAAGGGTATTCAAAAGGCGTCCGAAATCCTCGTGAAGGAGATCAAAATATTACGCGAGTTGACAGCACTACACCACACGAATCTGGTGGCGATGCACGATTGTATGGACAGTTCGTCATACGTGTATGTCGTCATGGAGGTAAGTGCTACTACGGGTATTTGATTAACCTTTGTGTACGTATATTTCTCAGGCCAACGCGCATTAAATTTACTGTCGTGAAGATTGGATAGGTACTCGCGTATAATGGTACGACTGGCATGAATCACTAAGCTAATCTTACTGTTTTTTTTTGGTCTCTTATTAAACACCAGCCAAGAAGATATTATGTATAAATATTTAGCGACAAGTTTTTTAGAGAACATAACTTAGTAAAGGATGATTGATCTTTGACGAGTTCATTGGGCGAGTGTTTAGGGTGCTTGCTTTAGTTAGCCCTCTTTAGTCTAGGGTTCGATTCTCGCTAGGGCCAAATTTGCGAAATGAAGGGAACCTAGCCAAGTGTGCTTTTTACAGTTGTTTACGCTAAAAGAAAACTTGGTGATGAGAAAACGACTTTGACAAGACGACGAATTGCGTAAACGACTGTAGAAAGCACACTTGGCTAGGGGCCCAGGGGCCCTAGCCAAGATGCAAACGCAGTGCCTTCTACAGTCGTAAACGCTACGCTACGCTACGGACAAAGCTTTGTGATTGGTCAAAATTTTATGTGGGCGTTACAACAACCAATTACCGGGCTTTATTTTGTTCGCTTCGTAAAGTTCGCTAGGGAGCGTTTTCTTTAATGTACATCTTGGCTAGGCCCCCTGGTGTACTTATGTGAGTGAGTAAGAGAGAAGCCCACTTTTCTTTCCCCTTATAAATCCTTATCCTTCACTAAGGTCGGCAGCGCTCTTACAGCACCTGTGGCTTTGCTTGTGTTAATATGTTACGGTAGCCACTAACCATCAAGTGGATTGTAAGTCTGTAACATGATGTTTAGGTATATAAAAAAAATGAACGCTAGCATATTTATATTATCTACTGGTGCTCCCTTTACCAATACCAGTATTACAACATAATCTAAATGTAGATACTACGTTCACCATGTGTCGCACAGTACAAAATGTTATACTTATATATCGTAGATTTATAGAATTCATATGTACGTTCAGTGCCCATTGAAATAAATATATAAGTGTCCTACTTTATAATCGCAAACAAGTTGGCTTTACGAATACGCATTATTTATTTTATCTATTCGAGTTTGAGTTAGGTATTTTCCAAAGTGAGTGAGTACATTACTTATATATTCATATATTCATAACACAACAGCACACGTGCTGTTATTTCAAGGTGGTCTTCTGTAAGGGGGTGACTACTGCTGCCAGACGGACTGCCCAAATGTTTGCAAAAAGCAGTGTGCCCTACCACTACTAAAATATTACGGTTGTAAGTAGCAGACCGGAGCCAACTTCGAAAAGTTCCTTTCCAAAGTTGACCCCGCCAGGAATAGAACCCGGGGCCACTGAGAGATTAGCAAACATCCTTACCACTCATCCAACAGGCTCGTATAATCGTAAAAATAATGATATTACATTTTCACAATGAAACGTGACAAGGTTATAATTTTTTTCTCGAATATTTATAAATTTATCTTTACAAATCATTAATAAAATGCAGACATTTTTCTTGATATTTGGTTTCTTCCATGAAACAACAGAGAGCATAATTAATAACTGTCAGTCAGCGTTCAATTCTTTCCAAAACTCGTTATTTCGTTACTGTTACTTTAGTGATCAACCTTCATAAGTATTGCACATATACTTGATCGCTATATCTGCTTAGAACCACCTATTTTTTCCTTTTTTTAGACCACCTCAATAACATTCATCATAAACCTAAGGTTTTGAGATAGCTCTGTTTGAAAAAGTCGTATTTTTAATAATTTTTAAAATCCCTGGTCCCCAATACGCAAATGAATGTGTGTGTAATCAAACCTGTGTAAAATTTGCACACAATAGACATTAAGTAGTTACTTTCAAATTGTAATTACAATGTCCTGTTTAAATTTGTTCCATAAAATCCAATAAGTATGTATTTAATTCGTTAATCTGGAAACGAAAACGGTGTCAACGAGCCTCAATTCTGTCCGTGACCTGATAACATTGAAATTAATACATTCATTTAATCTATACTTATATTATATATAAGTATACCTATGTATGTTTGTTTATTTGTGAAAAATAAATTATCCGAAACCGAAACCGAAGTTATTTAAAAAAATCGAATCTTATTTGAAAATTATATAATCTGCAAAGGATAACTCAATTAGTTCAAGATTCCCTTATCTACATAAAGTTTGCAAACAAACTTTTTATTTTTATTTATTTTTTTAACTCATATATATATTAATTAAAATATTATAAGACGCGCGGACCTCGTGATGTTAGGTGGTTTCTGTCACCTACTAAGGTCAGAGGCAACACCAAAGAGGGTGAAGGTGCGACGCAGAAACTGTAAAATTTGTTTACGGCTCTCTTGAAGAAGCTCATATTTATGCTCATATTCATAGCTAGGGACTACGAAGGAAGAATGTTCCAAAGTTAGCGTGTCGAAAGTTATCAAGTTCGAAAATTAGTTATAATGTTCCAAAGTTAGCAAGTCTGGGGGCCTAGCCAAGATGTACATTAAAGAAACTTGTGATTGGTCAAAATTTTATGTGGGCGTTACAACAACCAATCACCGGGCTTTATTTTGTTCGCTTCGTAAAGTTCGCTAGGGAGCGTTTCTTTAATGTACATCTTGGCTAGGCCCCCAGGTAGCGTGGGTAAAGTTTCTACTCTTTCTAACTGTAGGTACGCAGCGCCACAGTTTATAACATTAATTATTATGTACTAGCCACTCGCCTCCGACTTTGCACGTTTTTTTTTCTGTAAAGTATATACACAAACCTTCGTCACTTTTCGGTCTTTTCACGAGTGAAAACCGTATTAAAATCCGTTGAGTAGTTTAAAACAAGTTAGCGGAGAAACAGAAAGAAGCAGACAGCGAGTAGGTATATTTTATGTGTAGGAATGTATGTAATATATGTATATAAGTATAGATTATAAGTACTCCTTACTCGATCGCCGCAGTGACGCCCGATCCGAATTTTAATTGATCGACTAGACATAAATCATAGCTATATAATAGAATAATAAATATCACTTTAAAACGACAATCAAAATTCATCTCACTCTTTACTCCAAATAAAAATAGACGTATAAAAATAAATAAAACTACAATTCCCTCTTCCGTGTTAAATTTGAATATGTGGATTGGTGACAAGGTCACCAAATTTTAATACAGAATGGTGCCCAAACCGCCGAACCACGCGCTCAATGCGTGTATTTCACGTTCGTCTGGCGCTTGTCACGAAATTATCAATTTTGGTGATATAACCGAGACAAGACTTCACATAATTTAACAAAAGTGTTTTATTCCGCAGTAGAAAACGCAACTTCTTTAGGTCAAGGCAGCAAATTGATTTGCATATAATTTTTGAAGCATGGTTTTCTCTAATAAATTAATTTTGGATTTTTAGTATTTAGAGAAATCTTATGAAGCAATTTAATCAATTAAGTTAATTTAAAAATAAAAACCTATGGTGATAAATTAAACACGAGTAGGTACAAATATATAGAAAATGTATATTTAAATATTGTCTGGATAATTTTAATAGTATCTTACAAGCGCTTTTTTTTTTAAATTTCATTGTTGCTAATCTAAGAATTCCAAACCTGTTATCAAAGTAGACAAAATACTCTTATCATGACTCAGTTTTGTCTTGGACGATATGCAAATTAATAACAATACGTGCCCTACTAACCTAACTAACCTCGATGTCATTCGCCATTTCAAAATTTTACAATACCTAACATTTATCTGGCTGGAATTATTATTTATTAATGTAATTTAATCAACACAACGTAGAATGAATTAATCTTTAATTAGGATGTAGGCAACTGTGCCTAGTGGCTATACATCGGCTAGCGGCCCTGTGAATTTGAACAATAAACATTTTCTGTGAAAATTAAACTTGATTTGTACGAATTTTAATATTATTTCATCTAATTTCAGTACATTTCGGAGCGCATTTTAAATTATTGTGAAATGATTATTATTATTATTAAAAAGTTTTTAATTTAAAGCAGACTAAGAGAACGGCACTACAAGAGCAGATTTTTTGTTCAACTTTGCATTCAATGAAAAAATATGCATAATAAAATTCCTTTTATTTGTTTTATACTTTTAATAGGGTGAAAGCATATATATGTACCTTCGTTTCGTAGTAGAAACACCGTGATATTCTTTACAAACTTATAAAATCGTTTCTGACTATCAATGCACAGCCAAAAATGCTTGTATATAGAAAGCTGAAATTTGGAACATAGGTATATTTTTGATTACGTACCTAAGCATCCGTTAAGAATGGATTTTTGAAAAAAATCAGTAGTTAATGAAAAACAAGAAAAGTAATGCGTCTCGCGAATGCACTTTTTCAGGCACAAAACTCGACATTTTCAAAAAATTATAAATCTATAACGCTGTTATTTTGGCGGAACGTAACTTGTGTAGTTTTGAGGTTAATATCAGTAGAATAAAATGACATATGTATCAAATCATAACATTTTATACTTATGGCTAGTGACGTCTGTTACAAAAACCGGAAAGGAATTACCGACATATCTAATATTTGAGCAAGTTAGAAGCAAGTAGATGCCTTCCTTTGATGCCCGGTGAATCCTTACACCTGGCCCTGAGACGATCGCCTAGGGACCCCAACATGTGGTTAATCCGACCCTGATCGTAATTTCGTTTTAATTTGCTGTTTAAATGCTTTAAGACAGTATTTAGTCTTTAAAATGACGTATTGGATTCAAGGCGGAATAATGTGTGACAGCGAGCGCCGTGTTGTCTGATTGAGTTTCGTTTCACACGTGTCACCTCAATACTCGTGTCTCTCCGTGACTCGTGTATGCTCTTTATTAATGCGATGACTGCCTATTCATTGCGCGCATTGATAATAATTACAATTGCGCAGAAACTAATCTCTTCACAATACACCACAACAAGTATATAAAATAAGTCGTTTTTAAATCGAAAATAACAATAATATGTTATTGAACTTGCGCATTTTTATCATCGGTTGAAAAAAAAACAGGTGTATTTTTTTTAGATGACAATGACACTATAATAACAATATATATTACTAGCTAGCTATATCTCGCAGTTTTACCCATTAATGATGTACGCAGTCATTAATTTAAATTGATTGTAATGTTCGCCCCAACATGCGTCGTATCTCATGGCCCGCACGTGCTGAGTATCAACTTTATTCGTTTTCACAAAGCGTTCTTTCTGACTTTTTTTTGTTCGTCCTCGGTTTTAGCGTGATGATAACCTTCCTCAAAAACTAGACTATTAATTGCAAAAATACTTTTTTTAACAGACTGATAGTTTTAGTTTAACACGTTCAAATAAACAAACTTCACTTTTTTTCATTTTAGTATAATTATGTACTTTGATTATAATTAATGCCAGTTAATCAGATAATATTGTACATGTTAACTCTAAAAATTGTTCATAAGTAATTAAGTAGGCATGTCAATAGTTGATTGTTGTGTTCTATTTACAAGTCTTAAGACATACCCTTGACCACAGTCTAGTGTTCTCTGTCTTGCTTTAGTTAATTGACGACCGGTCTATTAATTAAGTTTTTGTTGCTAAATGGACGATGCGGTCAATTTTATAATTAACAAATTGTGGCTACATGACATTAATTTGTAATTAATGTTAGGTGGCAATTATAAAACTATTTTTTGGAGGCCTTGATCTTTTGCAAAGTAAATAATTTTAAATGTTTTTACATGAAAACAAATCTCGTACTTTTTGTTAACTGTATCTCTCGCGACATCAAACATGCAAGTCGGTTTCTTGTAATAAGAATATTTTATGAGTTTTCCCAGTTCATCATTTCAGCCGCAGGACGTCCACTGCTGGACATGGCCTCCCCCGTAATTTTCCAACAGGACCGGTTAGAAGCAGCCTGGATCCACCGTCGACCCGCGGCCCTTATCAAGTCGTCTGTCCATCTTGTGGGTGGACGTCATTCGTTTCGCTTGCAGGTCCGTGGCCTAAAGCTGGACTTGGGAACCTTCCATCCCCAGCTGCCGTCGGTTTTCCGTACTGTGTCCTGCCCATTGCCACTTGAACTCACTATTCCGCCGACTTATGTCGGTAACTTTAGTACGTCTACTCATTCCTGATACAATCTCGCAGTGTAACCCCGAGCATAGACCTCTCCATAGCTCGTTGAGCGACGTTAAGCTTTCTTACGAGGCCCGTAGTTGGAGACCACGTTTCAGCGCCATAATTATGTCATCACTGGCAACACACGTTGGTCGAAAACGTTTGTTTTGAGGCACTGACGAATTTTGGACTAGAAAATGTCTTAGCTTCCCGAACGCTGCACATCCGAGCTGGATTCCACGATTTTCCAATTAGATCTTTGAAAATTCCAGTAGATTTTCCAGTTCTTCTTAATATTTGAAATATTTATTTATTTCAAAGTCATAATAATATGGATGTGGCCAAATTGTTCCAAGCGTTGTTATTCAATAAATATCGTTGCGCGTTTAGTTTATTGCGTAAAAACAGCAATGCCCTCATCACGATGGTACAAAGCCAAACAAAGTTCATTGGCACGAGTTCTTACATTCGTGGAACGCGGATGGTCGCCATGGCTGCCACGGACCATGACATTACAATTATCATCATCGTTTAAAAAGTTTCGCAAAAAACTCTTGCTATATGTATTAGGTATAGGGGTACCTACATCTCGGCGTGAACACAGACTGGATTGTATAAACTTTTTAAAATTCATTTTAAGTAACATATATATATACATACTTTTATCAACGACTTCATCTGTGTCCTTGGGGAGCAGTTCTTTTTTCTGGATGTACTTTTCTATATCTGTACTGACAACCCCTCAGGGTGACAATGACAACTTCCTAAAACAAAAACTTTTTAGAATGTCAACATCCTAAAACGACAACTTTTTAAAATGTCAACGTCCTAAACGACAACTTTTTAAAACGACAAATTCTTAAATTAATTCCTTTTTCGCCGGGGTAAAACTAATAGTCATTTTTATACTTAAGCCTAGTGTACACGGGTAGAGTAAACGGTAGAATCAACTAGCGTACTATTCTACCAATTCCAAGTACTCTACCAGTTTTAGTAGAGTAACTGTTTACACGAGAATCATCAGTCTTTTATAGAAACCGGTACGTCACACTGATCGAACACTATGAACACTCATCGAATAATTGTAAAAAACCAGGGGTGGGGGAAGGCAAGTAGTAGAGTTAGCTTGCCCGCGATGGTAGCTACTCTACTCTTCCATATTTTAGTACTCTACTCATACTCTACCAATACTGTTTACATTAGTATAGTTAGTAAGAAAGTTAGTACACTACCATGCTACTATACCGTTTACTCTACCCGTGTACACCGGGCTTTAGACATTCATCTAACGACAAAATTATTTTGTGGCGATATTTTTAGTGTTCGATTTCTTTAATTTTCTCTCGATATGCTACTAAGCAAAGTAATCATAAAAGTAAAGAAATTATTCGAGGAAGTCCTCATTGCCTCATTAAAACTCAAACATATATTTTTACGCATACGACCCTATACGTATAAATTTGACATTTTTGACATTTCATAACTGAGGGCCGAAAGTAACACCCCTTAGGTTAGTAAGTTGCCATTTTCGGAAATTGTCATTTTAGGAAGTTGTCGTTGTCACCCTGAGGCCTACAACGTGTATGCACTTATACTCTTAACCCGCGATAAAAGTTCAACTTTAAATATCTACCCGTCTGAAGGGCATTTCTAAATATTGGTAAAATCATATTTAAAATTTAAATAGTAGGTTTCGAATATTATCAAACACTACATTCACACACAAACTTGTTAATAGTAGACATGGAGTAAAGTCTCATTAAATTTTCATCATAATTTTACTTGTTTCTTTGGTCTGATCATAGCTTTTGCTTTTTATTTTATTTTATCGGATCAAAATATTATTATTTTTATTTTCTTTATAGATAATAATAATTGTCTTTCAGTGTAGTTTGACAAAATGCATTGTTTGTCCACTGATATTACAACGAATGAGTTTTACATTTTTTGTGACATAATTTTTATAAAGGCTAAAAATTGCAAAAAATAAAAAGGCATTTAATTTTAACTCTTCACAACTATAAAGGAACTTTTGTAATGTATTATACTGCAAGTAATTAACGTAAAGTAATTGCTAGATTGAATACGTAGTTAATAATTAATTCGCATTTGTGTTCTCCATAGGGGGGAATAGAATAGTATAAATACCTACATATATGTAGTTGACTTTTATTAAGGACTAGTAGTACGATCATTCTGTGTTTTCACACACCAATTAATAAAGTTTTGAAACTTATGTGGGTTATACCTTTGGGTCTGCTGATCAAAACCCACAACTCCCCCCTCCCACCTTTCCACTTGCCGCTTCACCCCCTCCAAATCGTGAAATTTGTCCCCATTAACAGTTTTTAAGTGTTTTGAGAAAACTTTAATAGATACAAGAAAAATATCAAAGGCAAAAATTATCCTTATTCAATTCTTAACAAAATATGTTCTATACACTATTTCGATTAGCTTGACGGTTTTCAAGTTATAGCTAGTTTTCAAACTTTGAGATTTAGTTTGATAATTTTAATTTGCCTTTGAAACTTTTTTGTACATTGCTTACACAGAATGACTGTATTATAGCTGTTGTATTGAAATATACTGAGAGAATTTGGACTAAAATCTAACTTTTCCAAACGAGCAAACCGCCGATAAAAGCCAGTCAGTATAAAAATAAAAAAAGCAGGTAAAAATAAGTCCATCTTTTAAATGTGCAACTCTGGTGGATGAACTCATGTAATGTTATTCATCTGTCAGACAGGTTTGGCAAAGGCAAAAATAAAACCGTGTTGAATACATCTTTTGTTAAAGCACATTGCAAATAAAGTCGTAGGTATTGTCTCATCCCTTTTTCAAGTAACAAAGTTGTTAATAATGTTTTTATTTGATGATTTCAAATCGTTAGTTTTCCAAAGGGGTGTTGTTATTTTTTTGTTTTGGTAACCGATTATTATACTTCTTCCTAAATTTAAATATCTACCCTGGATATTTTATTAATTTTTGAGACATAAACAGAAATAAAACAAAAACAGGAAAAAAGACAAAAAAATTAACACAAGTATTCCACAAGCTTGTCCACAGATAGATAACTTACATATTAGTCCGGCGGAAAAATCTCAAAAAGCGCCTGCTTTCAAGTTAACGGCATTTAGTGAAACTTTTTGACCCCGGTGTCAAAAAGTTTCACTAAATGCCGTTAACCGTGGTTTTTAAAAGTTTTTCACCAGTCTATATAAGATAGTTAGAACAGAAACTAAACAGACCAAGACAAAAAAGAACAAAAAAATATTAGATAGTTAAAATTAAAAACAAACTATACAAAAATAAAACGGAAAAAAAAATCAACCAATTGATGTAATAAAAAACATCAATTAAATAAATCAACCAGGCAGGCGTGACTCCTCAAGCTCAGATATAAGACCCCTCAACTGCACTCTAAGCTACGCAATTGTGCAGCTGAAAGGATCCAAACTTTAAAATTATGACATCTAATTCCCATTGCTTTTTAAATAAATATCCAATCCTTTGTTGAATAAATTTAACTGAAAGACAACTCCACGCTTAGGGAAATATAATGAAGGTCGATGTGTAATTTATTGTAATTTTTAATTACATTAGTTGTATTTATTTGTACAGTTGCTATTTTTAACGAAATGATTAAATTTCATTAAAACATTAGTGTATAATACAGACATTATTATGTATGTCCCTATTAGGTACACTGGGTATAATTATTGTAATTATAGATGTATTACTATGTGGTACTTACTACGTGATATTTACTATGTATAATGTATCAAAATTAATGGCAGATGGAACTTCAAAATCAAAAATTAATTCCGGCAAACCGGAAGTTACTAGACGTTTGTAATTCTGTAACTTTATTTATTAAAAAAACATCATATTAGTATTGCTTAATTAATTAAAGTAGACCTTTTAATAAATTTCAATTTAAAAATGTGAACATAAAATTAAAATTTCAATTATAAAAAAATGTGAAGATTAAACCCATGGATTTACGACCGTAATAATTAATCTATGGTTAAATCATTAATCACACTAATCTTTCGACGAAGCAAATCTTTTGTAGACAACTTTCTTCTTTTTGTATACTCTATCGTGCTTATTGTATTGAATTGTTTTTGCACGTGTTTTGTAGTTACATGCTTTGTTTGGTATGATGGCAATGAACTAAACTTAAATCCCGGAAGTGTTTTGCGTGTGGTGTGGCGTCGTCGTTAAATTGCGCCTTACATTAAACTATGCGTGTCTGATATAATTTTTGGTTTTGCATTGTTATGTACGCGAAGAGCTTATACTATCTTAGTATGTTTACTAGTATCTCAGATTATTTCATTAAATTGTCTTAGTTATTTTCCATTTAAAACAAAGTACACTGAAGCTCAACGTTTATTTTAGAAAGTTGGCGAATTCGGCTCTATATCTGTCTCCTATCCGCAGGCCAGAATATTCTGCATGATAACTTTTATTACGTTAGTGTTAGAGTTCAATTTGATTAGGAATAATTCAATCGCGTTCCCATATTCATTCAAATGCAAACGCATCTAGTACATTGGATGTTGTATTGCAAATATCTCTTTTTATAACTCCCTACGCCCGACGCACATGTGTATCTGTGGCATCGTAGCTCCCAAAGTAATGGATCCATTTTGATCCGTTTTTTTTTGTTTTTATTTGAAAACATTTATAAAGATCTGCTCATGCGTATGAACAGTTCTTCATAGCGTTGAAGATCATCAGCTCATTTTCTAGTGGACGAGGGGATCTCGCTAACTTACACGGGTTCGATTGATTAATATTTTGTGTACTGTTACTTCGGTGGTATTGTCATGATGTGGTAACCTCGACCTGATGCTGCAGCATCAAATAGTCTGAGGGATATCCAAATCCTCATCAACTTACAGCAGATATAGCGTGTTTTGGTGCTCAATAATATGTCGGAGGTTAGTTTATAATTTTTAATTGTAGCTTGTATTTTATTAGGTAGCGTTATGCAATGTTTTGTAGGCGGATAATATTCTCTATCAGACTCTTTTTGTAGCACGTTCACAACAGTTTTTGTCCTACCCAATGTATGTAATCTTTTATGATGTCAATTGTCTTGCCTGTTTGTTGTGTGGGATGAGGAATTGAGGTTGATACGATGCGAACGTTTAAGAGCACGACTCAACTGTGCACGTGTCTCTGTTTTATTAACGAACACGCGTGTATGTCATCATCGTCGGCGGTATCTTCAACTTTGACATTTCCACGACTTACAATGTCTGCAAATCTATGAAATGAAGCGAACTCTATATTGCGTTCCCTTGTTAAATCATATATACACGCTTCGTTTCATTACCTATTATCTATATATTGTGTAATCGTTCATTGGTGATTAAACTAGCTGCGCATGCGGAATTAACATTTTACAGACAGATAGTGCTTGCCAGATGCCCTCTGCCGTATGGAAATTTTAAAACGTTATAATCTATATAAATAGATATTTATAAAATCGTTATCCTGACTGACGATCATCAACGCGCAGTTAAAAAACTACCAAGTCTAAAAAACTTTTTAAAACATAGGTTCTAGGTTTTTTTAAAACCTAAGCAACTACTAAGATGGCATGAAAGGAATTATGAAAATTTCAACTTAGGGCGGGTCGGTAGTACATATAAAATCGTTTGGCCTGACTATCAACACACAGCCAACACTAAGTACCAAGTCTAGAAAGCTGAAATTAAGAACATAAATATCTTTTATAAGGTAAGCATCCGCTAAGAAAGGATTTTTTAAACTTTAAACGGGGATGATGGGTCCTGGTGAAGTCGAAAGCGGGGCGCCAGTAAATATACAAACGAATTGTCTCAATAAACTGTACCTAAACCTAATACGTAGGACGTTGTGCGACCATGGTCGTATTCATGTACGATGACCTCGGCTGCAGCACATCGCACGTGTTCGAACCTTGGGCTTCAGACACTCTTTTGCTCTTCTCTATGTAATAGAATTTGTACCATCACTCGTCTTAGGTTTCTTTTTGGTTTAGCTTAGTTATCAATAAATTTTATTTAAGTTGTATTTTGATTTGCAAATACAAAATGTGGGCTCAACATTTTAGAAACGGCAGCCCACTATGCATTTTGCAGTTATTCCATTGACAGGCTAACCCACGAGACATGCTATAGAAGGCCCTGGCTTTCTGCCATGCATTTGCGAAAATGCTCCTATAAGGTAAAACACAAACGCGCGGTCGTTTAGTAACAACCAGGTAACACGTAAGCAACGTATTCGCGGCATTGAGAAAAAACAATATACATAATTACGAAAACAATGTCAAATTGCGGTGAGAAGTTGTGTGGAAGTGATAGTCGTTTTAATTATTTCAAAAACGATTCAAACACAGTACTTGTACGTACATAGAAAAGAAGAAACCGTGTTATTTATTAGTGACATATTACTAGTGTTAATAAAAGATATGAATGATCAAAGAACATATTTTAAAACATGGAGCGACTGTGTTTTGTTTGTTAATAATCCGAAAATTTGTGTATGTTTGGTTAGTAATCTGAGGCATAGGTGTATCGACTATCGACTTGTCTTCACCTATAAACTAGCGACTAAACTGCCGATTTACTTGTTGGTGCCATAATAAGGTATAGCCATGAAATTATGCTGCCGACCTTGAATAGAATAAAGATAAGTAACTAGGTTTGGATAAGGAAATATATTCTTGAATTCATTACTAACAAACCGAAACACAACAACAGGAGCTGGTTTTCTGTAAAGGGATATCCACGCCTTACAGACTGCTGCCAGGCTGGCTGCCCAATTCATGATGCCACTATATTACTTTCTATTGATTAAAATAGTTTTTAAATCTATCTATGTATACATTTACAAAACAGTATAATACTGGCTTCAAATTAACCTACCACCAAAGACTCTTACCAAAGAGTGACAACAAACTAATAGAACGCTTTATTTCTAGTTATTTTCTATAGATTGCTATAATTGCGCATTATAGGTAATGGTAGGGGAGCTCATGATGCTAAATGTTGGATTACTTTACTCGAGCGCGTCGTGGGGAGCTATTGAATTTTGAAGATTGGATGGTAAGAAGGAAAAAGGTTATATGAGGTTTTTCATTTTAACGGTGGGGTGAGAGTCTACAGGCTTTCAAAAATTTTGAAAAATCTGTCACAAATGGACATACTCGAGCGATTCAGATATTGATAACGTATATGCCCCACATGACCCCGATGACGGGTATATGTTAATCTGCTGATTTGGATAGTGTGATCTCCCGTACGGAAGCGTTAATAATGAAAAAAAAAAAGTATTTATTCGAGCGCGTCAGATATTCAGAGGGGATGTTAAGTGAACCCTAACTAAGCTCCCATCACAGATTACCCCCTACAAGATGCCCCATGTTTGCGATTTCGCATTAGCCAAAAGTCACCATTTTAAGCGGTAGGAACGGGTTGCGGGGGACGTACTGACTGCCTGTGATTGGTTATGTCAAGGTCAACTATCTTGCTAGGGATGTGACAATACTATAGTTGCATTGTCGATAGTATGTCGATCAAATATAATAAAATTGTAGATACATTTTATTATTTTCACGAAATGTCTAACTGGATAGTTTTCGATATATTAAGTTACTATAAAAAATGGGAGATGGATTAAGTTACTTTTATTTGTGATGAAGTTTTTTACGACCTCAATCAACACGGTTTTGAGGGTGATTCATATTAGTGATGCAACGATTACGATTAATCGTAATCGACAATTATTGCTATTTCACGATTAATCGTAATCGTCTAATCTATCGATTATTTAGCGATTATTTATGAAATTTAATTAAATACTTTTATCAAAAAATATTTAGTGTAACATACTTCGCGAATGCGTAAGATATTTTTTCTTCATACGTGCGTGTATCCGAAGTATAAAATAAACATAAAACTTCGCAAATAGAGAAGTTATTATTTTGTAAAGATTTAAAAATATATATTCCTAATAATTATAATTTTTAGCAACATTCCAACATAACATAAAAAAGTTACCTACCTAAACTTATCATATTAAAAACAATATTATCGATATATTCCAAAAAAATTCTTTCCCTGGACTAGTAATATTTTGACTATGAGCGAGGAACATGCCACGAACCAGAAAGAGACAAATATACGAATTATCGTAATGAGAGAAAGTGACTTCTCGAAAAAACGTCAAAGGCTGCGGAATCGACCAGTATTTCTTGGCCTCTGGGAGAGATAAAAATTTTACTTACCGATGAAAAGTTATGCCGTCTTTCTTAAAGCTAGACGTCCTGGAGTTCTTCCCACACCATTTGATAGAACACGTGGTCATTTTAGTAGTTTTTGTTGCGAATAAGTCGTCAAAAATAAAGGATCGGTATCACAAATGAACGACGTGCACGCGGATCTAATATTTGGTCATACTGAAGTGATGCACCTATTTTCGACTTGATATATGTGCAAAATCATATATGCATGGCGCGCGTTGGTTGTCTTGAATGCGGTATCTTGTAGGGGGTAATCTGTGGCTCCCATTCAAAAAACTGACGATCCGTATGTGACGCAAGCTCATGGCAGTTTTTTTGAAAATGCAAAAAAAATCGCCATGTTGACATACCCGAGCGCGTCAGATTTTCATACGGAGGGTTCAGCTTAAATTCCTGATTGTGCTGATTATTAATCTGACGATTACATGGATTATTTTTTCTTAATCTGACGATTTAAAAATTCTTTTTCATGTCTTTTTAATCACTGAATGTGAAAAAAATGCTCGGAAAATAGCATACAAATATACACAAATAATAAAGCATATTTTCGTTGTTTCCGGCGTTAAGTTTACAATTTTTTTAAGGTTATTTTGTAAAAATTAAATAAATAAATAACGTAAGTCGTCATTATAGCAGATATTAAATTTACACATTTTAATTCGAAGAACTTAAAATACAACAAACCCGCCAGAGCGCTGCACATATAATACCACGAGTGCTGTTATCAGCTGTAATGGCAACGCGGCGTCATGGCTGGCGTGTGGGTATGATGCGAGAGTGGAAAATAGAGTAATACCCAAAGGGAGAGAGAGAGAAAGCTGAGTAGGAAATATATGTTTTCCTGCAGCTGTATGAGCTAAACTTTATTGACGATTTTTGTTACTTCGGCTTTCGCACATCGTCAGATTAAGGTTTCTTGTTTTCCTTGCATTATTTTCTTTAAAATAAAAAAAAATATGACCGCGCTCGAGGTAACGTCAAGGTAACTTTTTTGCAACTGTGACCCTCGTATACTCTTGCGTCACGTTCATATCGTCAGATTATTAAAATGCAAACTTTTCAGCATGTAATTAACCCACCATACCTTAATCTGACGCGCTCGAGAATGTCAAGTTGACGTTTTTTTTTGCATCTTTGTGACCTTCCCATTTCCTTTCGTCACGCTCAAATCCTCAGATTATTAAAATTCACACTTTTCAGCGTGTAATTAATCCAACATACCTTAATCTAACGCGCTTGAGTAAATCCCAAAATCCCCTCTTGGGCTCCCCTACTATAAAGGAAAATTTTCATCACAGTTAAGGAAATGCAATTTGCAACAGTTTATGTTTATGGTAAAACATAAATTTATAATGTATATAGGTAGTGTTACGGTATTAATGCACCTCAGTACTGATCATTATCTTCGTGTAAGAGAATGCACTTGTGCATTAATGAGTAACGGTCTACGTGGGGCCTACAATAATAAATATTGTAGTACTGACTTAGTTGCGTTATATTTCAACCTATTTGAAATACTTACTGTCTTCTTTAATATTAAAAACCAATCGTCTTGCGCGATCCAAATCTGGTTTTTAGTGGGTGTCTATCTATACATACATGCAATGTAATATGTATTTTTTGTTCTACAATACTGACTAAGTACTATTGTTATCTATTCTGTCTGACAATGCGCATACGAGATTGCGTCGGCTCGGTTTCTCCCGCGTCATGAAACGCTGCAACCGGCGACCCCTCGCCGCCACGAGGTGGAGAGTGACGTGCCGGAAACCGCCGCAGCTTTCTATCAATCTGTTTAATGGTTTGATTTCGCCCCGCTAGACTCTCGATCTTATTATCTACATCTTATTTGCCTTTTAAGTCTGTATTGCAGCATGAACGCATTTGATATGTGTAACCGCTCCGAGCGGTCGGAGCCGAGACGCATTTGTCCGAGTCGAGTCAATGGCCGTCATTTTTGACCTACGTCATATTGATACATAAATAAAGTCTTTATGCTCCGCGAATAAACTTTACCCGGGATGGCACTGACCCGAATTTCATCAGTCGCCTTCCACATTGTGTTACCGTACGACTTAACGGAACACTACGTACCGGGTTGTGTTGTAGGTCAGGCCACTCAATCGTAAATCTGTCTTTTATCTCGCTGTGACCTGCCCCATCGACTTTTATATTTTTCTGGTTGTGACAGTGTTTCATTTATACAATACATATAATACAGACAGACCAAATCTAAATTTATTATTTATTTCCTTTATACATTATAGGTTTGTCTTTATTCTATACTAATATTATAGAGGTAAAGTGTATGTAGGAGGTTATCTTCGAAACTACTCATGCGATTTAAAAATATCTTTCTTCAATTCTATTGTTAGAATGTGACAGGTTTATTTAGATATATTCCAACACATATATACAGAAACTACATAAATTTACGTTTTGTATGATCGATTGATATTGAGATAAAAGCTATCTTCGCTATTATTTCTGGTCTATGAAATAATTACCCTCAGGTAAGTATCTAAAAACCTTACACATAGAGCAACACAGCCAAATTGAAAGTTCCTTAATGTCATTTTGCATTCAAGGTATACACGGTCCATAATATAATGCGGTCTCTAGACAATCATGCGGCATGATAATTAATTGATTGATGCGAATAACATACAAACTACGTGCTGGAGGTTGATTGACAATTCCCTTTATTTTTTCATCCTGCAAGCTGTGACTGACATGCACGCATGATCGTCTAGATCGGTATGATATGCCTTTGACAAAAATAATTCCATAAAAGCGCAGAAAACCTCTTTACTGTACTATATTGTGATAAAATGATTTATAGTAAGCATGAGGGTGCATCACGCAGCATGATAATTCACGTAAACGCATGTCATGCCGCATGATCGTCTAGGAACCGCTTTATAATTTTGTATGTAGATATTCTCCAACTAAGTGTTTCCTAAGGTGCCCTATTCTTAGTATCTTTATACCGTGGCGTATAAAAATAAATAAGGAAAACATGAATAGATTACGTATGTAGATTTTCTAAAGTGCGCCACCGGCGTTAATGAAATAGTAAACAAACCACGTGGGTGACGAGTTGAAGAAAGACATCATCCTATTGGTGAAAAACATGTCAATAACTTTGATACCTAGTGAAAATAATGTTTCACGCTTTTTGGTATCTATTCAACCATAAACAAAATAAATGACGATTGTAATAAGTTCGCATGATAAAAGCGTATAAAAATGTTTTCGCATTCTTTTGATTATTTTCATGTTTTTATGTTTTTATTATTATCATACCTATAAAGTGTTTATTCTTGTGATGTGAGTTAATAGCACGAAAATAGTGTTCAGTATTATCAAAACATGTTTTTTTTTATATACACACACCGGCGCATATTTAGCGGAACATAAAATAAAGGTTTGATATCAGTATCATATAAGGTTGCTGGCTGGTTTATACGTCATTTAATTTAAAAAGAAATATTTTCAAATTAAGAAAACAACTGAACATCACATTTTATGCAATTGTTTTAATTTTATTCAAATACACCTTATCTGGAGCGAACTTCGAGTATTTCTTCCTTCTGAGTTTGATTTAAAATTTCATTGAAATACTGTTTTTTGTTAGTTTTTTTTAATCGCGTATCTTTCTGGAGTTGAGGACTGAATTATGCCTGACTTAGCCCCAACGGAGATTGCCAGGGCACTCGAAATGCGAAGAAATGGTCAAACCTACAGAGTGATATCCAGAGATCTTCGTCGACCAGTTTCAACGATCCATCGCAGTATCCAACGGTTCAGGGAGACCGGTACTTATGTGAGAAGAGCAGGACAAGGCAGAAAAAGACGCACTTCGAGTAGGGATGATCGTTTCATTCGGCTTCGTGTACGTAGGAACCTAGGAACCCCCGTTTGACGGCCGTCCAAGCCCGACATGAGTTAGAAGCAGTGCGGGGTGTAACCGTAAGTGAGCGTACGGTACGAAGAAGATTCGAAGAAGCTGGTTTGGGTTCATTTGTGCCCGCCAAGGCTCCAAGGCTCGAGGTAAATCATCGTAGAAACAGGTTAACTTTTGCTCAGGAACATCGACTTTGGAACGCGGACCAATGGAGTAAGGTATTGTTTAGTGATGAGTGCAAAATTCTCTTAAATCAAATTGACGGCAGGCAAAGAATATACAGACGCAAAGGAGAACGATACATTCAGACAAATTTTGAAACTACAGTTGCATACGGTGGTGGATCAATAATGGTTTGGGCAGGCATTTGTTTGGGAGCTCGCACAGACTTGGTAGTGATTGACAGAGGGAGTCTGACTGCAGACCGCTATATCAGAGAAGTTTTAGAAGAAAATGTCGTACCGTTTGCCCCATATATCGGTGACGATTTTGTTTTTATGCAGGATAATGCTCGGCCGCATACCGCTCGGGTAACTCAAGCTTATCTTAATGATATGAATATCACTGGATATGAACCCAATAGAGCACACGTTTGGGACTTGCTGAAAGCAAGTCCGCTAAATATGCCGGTGTGTTTATATAGATAGATCCTTTAGATAGATATTAAGGAAATATCTAGATACTTATGTGTTCTATCTGGGATTCTTCAAGAACAAATGAATGATACTGTGACGTGACGTAGCAATATTACCAAGTTACGATATGCAATTGCAATAATAATTTTATAATTTCTCAAGGAATCGACTTCTCGAGTGTTGCTCGCCTCAATAGGGCGACGTTCAATCTGAATTACTTGTTGTCATAGTCTCATTTAAAAAAATCAAAAATTATATAACAAAGTGTTTTACAGTGATAATTTTAAAGGACCCTTTTTAATAAAAATTGTAAATATTTGGTAGGTACCTACCTACTCCTAGCTGACCTTACAGGTGTCGTCGTCCGGTCAATAGCATTTGGACTGTGGCAGCGGATGTGTACGTTAAACAAAAGGGAAAAAACCTGTATTTTTTTCCAAAATTTTCTCTTCCTTAGAACTTTTCTCGTACTACAACGAATATTTAAATAAACTAGCCGATTTGGTCCAGTTTTTCTCTCGAGTATTGCGTTTAGCAACCAGACTTGATCACCACGAACCTTTTTGTCAGCAACACACAAGTTGGGTGTATCGTGAAAAATAATAGTCAATTACTATAGAAACTATATTATGCTTATCTCAGCTGGTTAAGTAATTATAGAGAAGGCAGATATATTAATAGCCGAAAACACCTGCGCTTCTAAATAGCGATATACAAAGGGCAGATGCTAACATTATAATGTTATTCTAAAAGTATTTTCTAACGAACTACACATTTAATTTTTATATAATTATCATTTAATTACATATAGGTAATAAAAGAGTTATAAAAATATTGTAGAAATTTTATTGGTAATGACATTTTAGTGACAAGAAACATTAACTTATCTTTAAATATAATTAATTACAGATTGTTTTATTATATAAATGAAATATATTTACATATAATAATACTACTTCTTACTTTCCAAAATAAATATAAATAACCTACAACATTCAGATCGAAACCATTCACACAAAAGATAGCCTATTTAAAAAAATGTGTCCATTTATACCGGCGACTTATCCTGTAAGGGGACTTCTTCTGGGGTAGCCCCATTAGCATTAGCCGATGTTCGCTCATTAGCTGCGCTCGGATTCGAACTAAATCTACGTTTTATTGAACTCCAATTCTTCTTTATGGTAACACCGGCTATTACTACTACCATGCCTGCGACAATCATTCCAATCACACTTTTGTCTACACCTCCGGTTTTGGTTTCGGCAGTTTTTGCCCCAATTTTTACTTCGGCTTCGGTACTGCCTGATGCCTCGATAGGCGCGTCTGCGACAACTTTTAACTGTGCTGAATCTTCTGACGCCTGGCTTATGGCGGAACGTAAAGAAAATTCACTTGCATTATTATTAGTGTCGATTGATGATAGGGTAGTCGGTGCCGCTTGAGTAGTGGGTGTTTTTGTGGGAATATCTGTAGTTATTACCGCATCGTTTGTGCCAATTTCGTAATTTTGTGGCGCTACGACTTCTTTCAAATCAGTATCATCACTCGTTTCATTAATTTTAGGAGAGTCTAATGTCAATTCTTCTTCGGCGTCATAAGGAGAACTTAAGGTTCCAGGCAAAACGGCGTCGAATTCGTCATCCAAATTCTGTACAACTTCTGGACATTCTGTGGAGTTTTCTGTGCAGGATTCTAAGCAAACGCTTTTTAAAGTTTCCCCGTACGATCCACATAATTCTTCAACCAATGATGCGTAAGAGTTTGGCAATATGATTTTGCTGAGAGAAGTGAAATATTTAAATGCGTCTGTTGTCAATTCCTGGAATGTAAATTGTTATTTATTATTAGCAGCATTGAGTCGAACGCTTCGCTATCGAAACGGCAGATGCAGGTTCGTATCCTGGTCGAGCCAGTTTTAGAGGAAACAGTAACTTTAAAAACTATAGTACTTTTAACTTTTTAACTTTTTACTTTATAGTATTTTTAACTATAGTAAAGAAAAAGTTTCATAAGATAAAGTTTTACTTTGCGGACGTTAAACAAGTTTTTAAACTAATATGGAAACATGAACTATACCTTGGGGCGGGGCAGCGCTAGTTATTCCGATATCGCTATTTTACAATATCAGCAAAATAAGTTCTTGGATAATCATAGCATGTGTCCCATGGTTCATAAAAATGATGAGATTCATGAACACCTCCAAGTTAGAATTATAAAAGAACAAATAGCAACTTAACGGCAAAGTACAAGGCATTACATTATCTAAACGAATTAGCTTGCCTACTGACCGTCACACCATACTGGAACTAGAAACTAGAAAGCCGCCTTTAGTTCTTTTATTTTGTGAGTACGTGCTTTCAGTGGAAAGCTGTTCTGTAAAAGCAAACCACAACCAACAAATTTGCTTATAACGTAGAAAATCTAGTAACTCCCGAGGTGTGTTGCAATATTTAAATATTTACTGATATAATCTAGTCTTTAAATGAACTACATAATTGAAAGGTAAATATTTTGTAAAGTAGTCCACTTCACGGTAGTATTTGATTAGACAATTTAAAATCATGGGATATTTTCTTCGTTTATTTGTAATTCGTACTTCTGCAATATATGTGCGTTGTTACAAGTTAATGTAATTCTTACCGTTCTCATATCGTTATTTCCTAAATTAAGCTCTTCCAGTTTTGTTAATCCGAAACTGTTTTTCAAATCTTGAGGATACTCGATGAGACGATTATTTGCTAATTGTAGATCTGTTAACTCGTTCAGCTCACTTACTGACTGAAATATTCAAAAAGACCATATGTACGTGTTAGTAATAATCTTGTCTTATAATTAAATTGCTGTGAAAAATAAGAACTAATATATTAATCCTTTCATATCATCGCCACTATAATAGGAGGAAATTAAAAAATGGCTGACAGATAGTAAATAGAAATTTCAGTTAATAACATTGATGTTTTAATTTATATATAAAGTATATGTTATTTTTTATATATATTAAAAACCGATATACTTACACCGGCTGCCACGTTCATGATCATATTATTGCTGACGTTTAAAATTTTCAAGTTCTTCAATGCGGATATCTCTTTTGGTATTTCGGTCAACTTATTGTTTTGTAGTTTCAATACGGTCGTTTTCGAACCGATCGGAGAAGGGAACTCGGTCAGATCGTTCCCAGAGCAGTCAACTACAAAGATTTGCGGATCACCTTCCAAATTACATAAACATTGTGACGGACAATCGTGTTCATAGTTTGAAGTTGTCGTCGTAGTATATGTGTCCACGATGTCTTCGAGCGGCGCTGCAAATCCTGACGTCGCTTCTGTAGTTACCACAGATTCGTCTATAACACCAGCGCCGCTACCTTCTGGTATGTTGTCTGAATCAACATCTGAATGCTCCGGTGGAAACTGATTGTCGTTTTCGTCAGGAATTTGTAGCTCGTTTTCATTTTGGCCCTTCACTGTATCGGTTCTGAAAAGCGTTTTCATTAAGCAACGTTAATAAATAATAGCTACTTACAAATTTATTTTATCGCAACCATTTATCGCAAAATGGAACAAGTTAAAGATAAAAATGGCGATAAGTAGCTAACTAACAAGGTCATTTGAAACTTAAAATATAATTAACAGGCTGCTCTATTTGTCTAAGATGATTTTTTTAAATTCAATTTAAAATTAAACAGCAAGATAAACACCCAATTTCTATGTTTTACGGTTCTTCGCCAGATGCACATAGTCATCGATCTTACCCATGTCAGATCGGTAATTGGTATAACAATTGGCAATCTTTACTCATAATCGACTTAATATTCTTAAGATGATATAGATTTTTTAAGTGCCAACCTAAGTCGTGCGTGATGACGAACTATGGAACCTTGGGGTGATGTCCAACAGTGGATAGACACGGGCTGATGATGATGATGAACCTAAGGGCACGGTCAAACTGGACAATAAAAGCTGAACTATCATTTAAATCACCCGTATAAAAATAAGTATTCGCTTCATGTTGTGACCTCGAACATTAGGTCAGTTAATTCGACTAACCAATATTTGCTCGCTCGCTCGTAGATTGAAGTTTTTATAGATATAGCTCACCGACTTAGTGAGTTGGCTGACTATGTGACCGTCATTTGCTAATAATTTAATAACGCTCTGTCTACTAGCTCTTGGTTTGACCACGCCCTAATAATCACTGTATTGCTTTAATATTTTACATTTGGATATTTGAAATAAGTATTAACAGTTTCTATTTTCATTCCTATGTCCGAAGACTTGTTCGCTGAATATAATTTATTATTATTATTTTAAATTAATTTCTTTGAACATTTATTTGTATTGTGTCGTTAACCCACATTAAGTTTTCACAAACTTATAGTACCCTTATGTTTAATTAAAGTTATAAGTAAAGAATATTGTAAGTACTTACGCAACAAGCGCCAACAACAGAAAAATGTATTTTGCCTGCATTTTCACACGACAATTAAATAAAGATGGTCACGTATTGTGGTGCTCTGTACAATGACTTCAGCGGTGCTACCTGCGGTCGCCTAAGTACCATCAGAGTGTAAGTCACATAACTCACTGACACTTATAACTATTATCACTCATTGATAAGATTGCCTGGCGGTATAGCGTCGCTTATCACGAATCAAGCCCGATAACGGACCCTGTGAATATGACAAAATGTTTCACGAATTTTCAATAACACTCTGCGTCACATCGATTTATAGCTATTAATTTTGCCTCTCTGTGTATGCATACTCTGCAAAATATACCAACACTCGACTGACGCAGTCATTGTCTGTCTGTTGCTAATTTTGAAGTGTATTCAACCAGCTATGTAAACCGAAGCGAAATCTCGACAGTATATTCCCAAGCAATAAACTGTTTTATGTTACGTCTAAACTGATCTGTTATATAAATATAAACTATCATTTTGTGCTGTATTCCACAGAAATTTACACACTCAACAAAAGATAACGTTCATTGAATTTTGATAAACTATGATACATCACCAAAAAATATCACGAAATTATTGCAATAATTAAAAAATAATAATTTCAAATGTTCACAAGACTTCCTCGCCTAAATAGACGAGATACTTCTAGAAGAATCCAACAAACTATAAAATTTGTCGTACGTATAATATCTCACAAAATGATCAGAGCCTTGTTTACGTCTTTTGTGTAGTAATTAATTGCTTTTGTAATGTTCTAGTTGTATCCAAATATTTATCACTCAGGCATTGCGGTTGTGTTTTTTGTCACCAATAGTTAGTTGAAGCGAATACAATTTAAATAAGTAAATTATATAGTTTCCTTTTGTTCCTCATTGTTATTGTCCTTATTGTTTCCTTTATTCAAGGGATCAATAATATTTTTAAATTTTTACAAGAGACTTTATAACAATTTTATTGGTATCTTGGTCATAATAAGGGATTTCTATTGTTGTAGTATTGTAATGGCGGTGATCTGGCGGACTACCTCCAGGCTAATCGTCAGTTGAGTGAGGGAACGATTCGTCTGTTCCTACGGCAGCTGGCGGAGGCGATGCGAGCTATACACAATAAGGGTATCGTGCACAGAGATCTCAAGCCGCAGAACATACTCCTCACACACAACGTTGCTCCACCGCGTACACCGCATCCATCCGAAATAACACTTAAAATTGGTAATAATACATTTTAATTATGTTTATATAGGTGAGTTAACTAAAGGCACGTTCACAGTACTCACACCCCAAAAAAGTTTGGAACTCAACTGTCGAAGTTCTTGACGAGTAACATATACTTGGGACAAACAGTCCAATTTGGTAGAGCAAACTTCGAGAAGGAGATCAATCGTTGAATCTAGCTCGGGTTCGGGAATCCCAGACATATTCGTGTCCAAAGTTCCTAAGTGTCTCAAAACAAAGGTTTTTCTACCAATGTCTGTGGCCATGCCAGTGATGACATATGGCCCTGAAACGTGGTCTCTAACTATATGGGCTTTATAAGAAAGCTCAACGAGCTATGGAGAGGGCTTCGGGGTTACAATGCAAGATCGAATCAGAAATGAGGAGATCCGTAGACGTACGAAAGTTACCGACATGAGCGGGCAGGACTAGTAAGTTGGCAGGACACATAGTACGAAGAGCCGAAGGTACTCGAGTGGAGACCACGGACCGACAAAGACGACCTGATAAGGGCCTTGGGTCGACGGTGGATCCAGGTTGCTTCTGACCGGTCCAGCCGGTCCTATTGGAAAATTATAGGGGAGGCATATGTCCAACAGTGAACGTCCTGCCGCTGAGATGATAATTTTGTCACTGGCAATAAAGGATTAAAGGATTCTTTGTAAGAGCTTTAATATTTATACAAACGTTTATAAATGCGTTAATTCGTAACATGTGTGTTCGAGAAGCTCCTATTTTTTCGGAATCTTATCTAACTTATTTTTTTAGAGTCTTAAATATCTTTAGATGTGTGTGTATCAAAGTTTACACTAACTTAAGTTTTTTTTTTGATGCAGCTGACTTTGGGTTCGCTAGATTTCTCGAAGAAGGAAACATGGCGGTAACACTCTGCGGCTCTCCAATGTACATGGTAATTAAAATCCACGATATATTTTTGTTTTAAATTTTGAATTCATTTAGCTTGTACCAATAATATTTTCTTTTATAGGCACCCGAGGTTATTATGTCTCTGAAGTATGACGCCAAGGCTGACCTGTGGAGTCTTGGTACAATTGTATACCAATGTCTCACGGGTAAAGCGCCTTTCCAGGCGAGCACTCCACATGAACTGAAGGCTTTCTATGAAAACAGTGTCGATCTACAGCCCAAGTAAGTTCATTCCTCTGTCTTATATTTGAAATGATCATTGCTAAAAAGATAAACGAACAGGAAAATAAATATGAACAATCTAAATACTGTAACATTTTTTGTTTTCTCGCGTCCGAGTGAAAAAGTGTATCTTGATTAAATAAATTTTTTTACACTCGCACAACAAAATTGCCACCTACCGATGAAGTCAGTAGCCATATTCAAGGTCTATGGACACTAAGATAAAATCGTGTATATACAATCTTCAATTATATTAGATCAAGTAGTAGTATGCTACTGAGTGTAGCATTAATCATTATCAATGTGTACCCCTTAAATAAAATGTATTATATTTTTTGGTCATTTCACCTTCCACTGCTATATATATATCGGCTTCTTATCAGAGACTAGTTTTATATAGCTATATCCTCATTATGAATTTATATCAGGTCAAAAACAGAACAATTCGTGCGATTCGTACGGAAAGCTTGGTCACAAAACACTTGATTAATTTTGTCACATTTAGTCTTCCTTTTTCTGTATTATCACTTTCCCTATTTACCATTTTGTGTTATCATGGAAAAATGGACATGATTTTGCATTGTATTTTCCATGGAAAATTAGAACATTTTACAAAAAGAGCTTAAAAATATTTGTCTAAGCTTAAATATTTGGATCGATATCGTGACAATATTTATTCAATTAATGCTTGTATGTAATTTTTGGCTACCACCTAATAATATAAAAAGAAATCTCAGCCATAAAAGTACTGAAAATGTTATAGAATGCCCTCGGGTACGAGTCCGGAACTATGCAACCTTCTGATCGGTCTTCTACGGCGAAGCCCACGCGAGCGCATGCCCTTTGAGAAATTCTTCAACCATCCCTTTCTTCAACGGCCCCGCACCCCCTCTATGACCAGTGAGTACCGCATTTGATAACATTTTTTGCTTACATCATTGCTTTTTTATTAAACCGGTTAATGTGTCACGGATGGCTTGTGAGTAATGTATAGGTATTAGCAAGTGACATTGATTTGTAGATGAAGGAACGTAACGTGCTATAAAAATGTATAATTTTTTTTCTGCACCTATAATGACGTGAATGCTACGACTGGCATGATTTAAAGGATGTATTTTATACATGGACTAGTTGTGTCCCGCGGCCTCGTCTGCCTTAAAAATGGACAGCATGAAAACTTTATATACCTACTTACGTGAAAAAGTTTTTGATGTGATCGGTCTAACGTTCACATTTCGGTCATTTTACAGGCTGAATTAAGTAATCATTAAATAAATACATTAAGTATACATTTATAATAACTTCAAATGTGTATGTTGAAAGACTTGCGTTCTCGCAGTTCAACCATGGCCATAATTTCTTAGAAGAAAGTTGTAGGTTTTCTATTAACTAATTAAATAAATAAAATAATAAAAAACTTTAATTAGGTTTAAAGAAAAGTTTTGTAAAATATTTAATACACGATTTGTCTTAAAAGTCGACCTTCATGCTCAAGTGCGTTGATTTATGATAATTAGTTTTTCTCGATCTTACCCTTTTTGGTATGTGCTTTTGGTCCGCGGACCTTAAACCGTTTTTACTGGTCTCCGAATATGGAAGTTGTTGAAAATTTCAATTTCCACTTTCGTATCAGTGAAACCATTTTGAACTATGGACATGGATTATACTTTTTGTCTAATAAAATTGGGTAGTGACTACATACACATCCTGTATATAGATTATCTACGTAGTGCATTTAGTTGAAAACTATTTCGTATCGATATAATTACTTATTCGCCCATAATTACCAGCGCAGTTTGATGTAGAGCTGTTCCGTACAAGTCAGTAATCAGTACCGACAAATACTAATACAATTTTGCAACGTTTATGAAATCCACTGTAACAATTTCCTGCTACTTGTTATACGGTTTCGGTCGCATTTGCTTTTTTTTTTATTTTTTGTGCACTCAGATCGTTTCTACTCGAACGATAGCTTCGTATGATATTATATGCTTCATACAAAACTACCCGCCTCAAAAGTATCAGTATTACGCTCCCACATTAAAGATTTGTAACTAAAGTAGGTTACCTATGGTCTAATATCCGAAGAGAGGTTGTTCTTTACCCATCTGTTTACCAGACGGAAAGTATATTTTATCAGTTGTTATCTATGAGATAATAAATCGCGATTGTGTTTCCAATTAAAACATACTCTGGATATCCTTCATGAAAAAAAGACCAGTTGATATGCTGCGTCCTTCTCTATTACACTGCACGTACACTTAATGCTTCTCTGTCGCACATCTTTGCTTCTATTTTCAAATTCAAAAGATGTATGACAGAGAAGTATTAAACGTATTATGCAGTGTAATAGAGAAGGACGCAGCATAGCACCAATTTTTTCTTTAATTAAGGATATCCATGAGCATATTTTAATCCTTTAACCGCTTGGTTTTGTAGGAGTTGTCGTGCCCCTAGCGCTTGACTCGTAAATATATTTTTTTAAGAGAAAGCAACGCAATGATTTAAAAAAACATTATACATGTAGAGAAATTTGTCGTATATATACGGCTCTGGTGAAATGGACATGAAAATAATTGTCGGATAAATCCGACTCTGGCGGCTAAAGGATTAATAGGCAACACAATCGAGATTTATTTTTTCATAATTACTAATTGATAAAAGATACTTTTCGTCTGGTAAACAGATGGATGAAGGGCGACCTTTCTTCGTCGGATCCCGTACAACATAGTCACAGTGTGTCAATATTGTTTAGGTTTGGACTCTGAAATGCCCGACATATTGGAGAGCGATGTCGAGGGCCCACTCGATACTAACTGTTGTTACCTAGAAGAGTCTTGGGAAAGTCAGGGTATACCATTACAATAATTATAAATCAACTACTAAATCAAAATCGCTTAAATTTGTGCATGGGTATGATTTGGGGTGGTGGTGTAAAATTTGTGTTAACGATTAAAATTTGACGGTGGTGATGGTCATTGCACTGTTTTTTTTACGTGGCAGGGGGATTGTGTGATATCATTACGCGACAGCATATAATGAGCATGGCTTTGTGTACCATTTACTTTTATTTTGCTCGGTGTCATCGCGATGAGATATTGTTTTTTTAAGCGATACAACGCAGAATGTTCAATATGCGTGACAGGTGAAAACAGTTTAATTTCTAATATAATGGAACAGTAGAATAAAATAAATACATAGATTGTTAAATATGTGATAAGTTCTTTATGCAGAATGTCCAATACGCAAGACGATCTTAACCCCCGACGCCAGGCGCAAAAGAGGGGTGTTAATAAGTTGGATCTGTGTTTCTGTGAGCATCGTAGCTCCCAAACGAATTGACCAATTTTGATCCGTTTTTTTTGTTGACAAAAGAATCTCACTAACTTCAGGTTCAATTGATGTGAAATTTGATGTACTGTTACTTCAGTGCTATTCCATGACGTGATAACCTTGATCTCATCAAGGTACTTGATGCTGCAGCATCAAGTAATTTAAGGGATACCTAACTCCTCAACAACTACAGCTGTTGGGCTCAATACAAAGTCTGGGTTTAGTTTAATTTTTTTTTTTAAATATAGCCTGTTAGTATAGAATTCGCCTTGTAGTTAATTTTAATCAAATGTCATCTATGTACAGCTAACTACGATACAGCTAACTTTCTGATAAAAACTGAACATTTCTCTGTAAATTCCGAATTTACTTAGTTTACTCGTCCAATATATACCATATTGTTAGGATTATAAATTGTATTATAAATTTATAGTGTTAAAGTAATTTTGTATACCTACATTATTGATTTAAATTTTTTTTTTTATTACAAAGTTAGCTTTTATTCATTATCTTATGTTACAGTTGTCCTAATTCTTGTCACTTCATTTAGGCTTATGTATATTCACACTGGATTCTCCTAAGTAATCCTTCGAAGAATTACATTACAGTCGGGGGAAAATGACATTTTATGAATCGGACGTAACAAATATATACAACCTACTTATGAAGAATTTCTTTCCATTATCCTTTTGCGTTTTGAACATTTTGCAAATTTGATCGTTTATCGTATTGAAGTTTCTGCGTATAGGCGTGATTACATTTACCTAATTATTATACTATTCCATATTGTGTGTCCGTTGCTTTTGTAATAGACGGTGAAGCGTTTGTTATTTAGTATACATGTGCTAAATACAAGTATGTATACGATTCGCCAGGGGAGAGTGGGGTGACATCGAGCGGTGCGGGTGCATCGAGTCGAGTGCCCGCCGCCCTCCCGCGCCCCTCACTTCACTCGGCGCCTCTGTCAACACTGCAACCGTCCAAAAAGCCACAACCTATATCGTCAGGTAGGTATTTACATCAATCCCCGATCGCGTACCAATCGCGTGTACCAATCAAATTTTTGGTGCATTGTTATTATTTTATATTTATCATCATCACCTCAACCATACGACGCCCACTGCTGGACATGGGCCTCCCAAATATGATGAAATATTTAATTTTAAACAATATTTTTTATAAATAAACTTTCTTGACAATTGAATGTTTTGATAAAACAGTTTTAAACGGGTTTTTCTTACTGTTTATTTTGAAATTTTGTTGAAATTAAAATTTTGTTAAGAGTATTGAAATTTCCAAAATAAGTTTGTGTTTGTAAAATTAGACCTAGACCTGGACAGTAGTGCTATTTATATTTTAGCACAAAATCTGGCTCGTATTTAAAATTATATATTCATAATTACATAAGTATGTTCATGTAGGTGCTGTGCACTGATGTAACTATGCCATTATGTCAATGAACAATCAATTAAATGATGATCGATTTGACGTTTCAGTAATTAATTAACACAAAAGTGGAGTAAAATACAAGATACTGGTTCCTTGGTTTTTTCACGTAAATGTACGCAGTTTTCATATGGAAGTCAATCTAACGGCTTATCTTAAAAATGACGCAAAGCTGATTATTACTACTATATAGCACCGAATCGTATTGTATGCAATGTTATGGTTCACAGTCATCGAAAGTGATCGATTCTTATCAGAGGATTGAACACGTCATTTCCTCGATGGCGTAATTTGTAATCGACTGCGTTCGTTGAAAAAAAAAAGAAAAACTTTAAACTGAGATGAATATCAAGAACAAAAAGATAATAAATGAAAAATAAAAATCTCATTTCATTTATAGAAACAGGATCTTAAAATGCAGTTGATTTATAGAAGAGTTTGAAGCCAGAATAAACGCGAAATCTTATGAAATTTATTAAAGTAGAAACTTAATTTAGAAGAAAAATATAAAAGCCTTCGATCGAGGAAGTAAATATGTAAATAATATAATAAATTATATTGGTTTTCAATTCTTGTGATATGAGATATTCTTCGAATTTTCGCAAAACGAATATTTTGAAAAAAAAGTCTGTATTTATTTATCATTATCAAGGGAAAATTTCTAGTTGGACGTCACATTTCATAAAATAAGTGATGAAGGTTGAATCGTCGTTTTCGAAATTTTTTGTCTGTTTTGTTTTTTTTTAACCCTTATCAGGTACGCCTAAGTCGATTTTAACAAGATAAGTCGATAGGAAGAGAGAGATATAAACTACAAGGTTTTTCCGAAATAAAAATGTCAAACAGATTTTACACAAAGTGCCCCAAAACTGTGAGGTTTTAATAAGTAAAAACCTTTAGTTTTCAATCTAACTTATTCGTAATTTTGTATCTTAATAACTCAGTACTTTTTTACTATAAATTTGATAGCGCCAAATAAGTAGGTACAAGTCATCCCTTTCACTTAGTAACATTGTGGTGCGTCGTCATTTTATCAATAAAGCAATAACTCACCGCTCTGTTCCGACATTTCACGAGTTAAAGTACCCATTAAGACTGTTTATTTGTTTCATTTCGCAAATAAACAGTTAATCTTATTTAAATTATTGAGTACTATCAAAAATCTACTAAACAATGCAGGCCATTAAGCAGTCCATTGCGTGACGATATGACCTTTGTTCAAAATAATAAAGACATTAATAGCGTAGGAGCAATTAAAGAGAAAATCGTTATTCCTATGTCACCGCAATAATATTTATAGATTACAATAATGCGAGGAGTTGGCGCGTTTGCAATGTCATCTTACTCGTGCTATGTTATAATTGTATCATAACACCTCTGATTTTTAAATGATAGACATTGAATAAATATTAATGGCATATTATAATAATATTAAGAACTATAGTAATTAATTAAGTTTTAATTTTACTCCAAGAAATCCAATTTGGCGATGAAAATAATACATTCCTGCTAAGTACTCGTCTTAATACCGTTTGCGATGCGTACAGCCGAGTCGTCGGACACGACTTGGGCGGGCGAGGAGGACTTCGTGCTGGTGGAAGCGACCGAGAGCGGATCCGCGGAGATAGCGGAAGCCGCGTCCCGGCCTCGCTCGCTGGCCCTCGGCGCGGCCGCGCCCCCCGCGTCCGATTCCCCTGCCGCACCACTTCCCGCACCTGCCACCGCGCCGTTCGAACACATCTCCGCTGCGCACTCCAACCAAAGGGTATGACCACATTGGCTTATGGACGTAGAGGAACTCTTCTTTATCTTTTCTCGGATCGATGCTCAGTTCTAAATTTGAACTCCATTCTAAATTCTCAAATGCTCTCAAACGTGGTTGGAACTTCGTTACAGTATACTATTGTTCTTACCTTATTATTATGTTATATGATATTGTTAATGTTACAGAATCAACTAGGCGTAGTGGCGAACAACAACACGGTGCCACGCTCGCAGCCAATCAGCATGCGTCGCTCCAACCACACGAGGAACCCGACCGCCAACATCGGATCCATTTCTCCACCATCGGTAATGTCGCCTTATTTCTGTGTCTCCTTACAGTGAAATTATTCATTTTTTTAAACGCCCAACGCGGAAACCTGGTGTTATAAGCTAGACCAGGGATTCCCAAAGTGGTCGATATCGACCCCTTGGGGTCGATATCGGTTTCCTAGGGGTCGACATAAACGAAAAGTGATTTTGGGGGTCGACGAGGTCTAAAAATCGACCCCTATTATATTAACACAAGTTCTTATTTAAAACTTTCAAGATAGGTAAGTAGGTAGTTACTGTATTGTTTATGTTGTGTTACGTGTACTAAGAATAATTAATATTTTTGTAGGAAATAATGTTCCAGGAATGTAAAGTTTCAAGTTCGTACAAGATGAAAAACTCGGCAAGTCTATGTGGACAAGTTTGTGCAAGATTGAGTTGGAGCGTACGTCTTTCAGCGGCGTTTTGACTTGCTCTCTATTTGACGATAAAGTGCTTATCACACTATTCAATTTGAACGATTCCTATTTAGGAATCTAAGTAGTGAGCTCGTGATCACACTACGCTAAATTGATTTCTAAATCGAAGATATAGAGTTGAAAATGGATAAACTCTTAATTGAATCCAATCTGTTCTAACTGCGATCACACCTTCCGATTTCCTAAATTGGAATCGTTCAAATTGAATAGTGTGATAGCGGCTTTACGCGAATTAAGACGAACGAATTCATGATCAAGTCCAAACATGTTCCTGATATTTTACTATTTAACGAGCTTGCATTTAGGTTGAAAGTTCATTTGCGTTTTGAAATTCGTTGGAGCTTGAACGATAAAAACTCATATAGCTAAGTACTCATTTATTTCAAGAGATTACAAACTTATTACAAAGCTAAATTAAGTGAAGTAAAGTGACTGAAAAAGTGTTAAACACAACATACAACATATTTTAAATAGGTATGTATAATTGTATTTGTAAAAATTACTAACACTTAAGTCTTTGGTTTTCGTTCTTATTCTACCTAATTACCTAATACGAAGTTTCTATACCTAATTACCTACTGTAGTTACTTCCCAATATAGGTATCAAAGTTTATCAAAGAGTAAGTCAGTAATACTTAACAAGAATCCATTAACTGAGTGTGATAAAAATAAGATAGTGTGCAAATTTAACAGTTTATTATTGTTTTTTATTTAGGTTCCTTATTTTTTTGTTTGCAGAATTACTGAAAGTTTTATGATGGCGGACACGAAAAAAAAATGCAGACAATACAGTTTGGACTACTTGAAGTTCGGATTTATTGCATCTCCATCAAATCAACACTTCCCGATGTGTCTCATATGTGAAAAAGTATTTAGTAACGATGCCATGAAGCCTTCAAAAATGGATGACCACTTATCAAGAGTACATGCTAACAAAAAAAGTAAGCCCTTGTCATATTTTCAAGCACTGAAAGAAAAACTAGACAAAAGGCCATCCATAGGATCGATGTTTGCGTCATCATCTATTCGAGACAATGATGGTTTACGAGCGTCCTATAATATATCTTTACTAATAGCGAAGTCGGGGAAACCCCATACAATTGGAGAGCAGCTTATCTTACCAGCCATTGCGGAGGTCCTTAACAATGTATTGCACAAACCCGCACATGATATTTTAAAGAGAATACCTTTGAGCAACAACACCGTTCAGAGACGCATAGATGAGATGGGACGCGATGTGGAAAACATTTTATGCAAGTTCTTACAGACCCGCAGATTCTCTCTCCAGTTGGACGAGTCTACATTACCCGGCAATGAAGCTCTATTGTTAGGATATGTTCGATTTATCAAAGATGAAAATATGTGCCAAGAACTGATTTTTGCTGCATATTTAGAGACTGATACTAGAGGAGAATCGATTTTTCAGGCCGTGGAACATTTTTTTACTGATAAAGCTATTCCATGGAAGAATATTGTTTCTGTTGCGACTGATGGTGCACCGTCTATGGTTGGTCGTCATCGTGGCTTTATAGCTCACTTAAAGCGACAACTGCCTGATGTACTGGTTATTCACTGTGTGATTCACAGGCAGCATTTAGCAGCAAAAAAGCTGAGTCCTAGATTGCATAAGTCTTTACAATATGTAATAAATGCTATCAACAAGATTCGAAGCAATTCTTTGAACTCTCGGTTATTTGCTCAACTATGTGACGAAAACGACGAAGTCTTTACTCGGTTACTTCTGCACACTGAAGTTCGCTGGCTATCAAGAGGCTCTTGCTTAGAAAGATTTTCAGCCCTTTTTGAATCTGTGTTGGAGTTTTTACAAGAAAAAGATCCGAATTTGAAAGAAAATCTGAACAATTGTAAAACAGATATTTATTACTTGACTGATATCTTTGGAATGTTCAACAAAGTTAATTTGCAACTACAGGGTGATGATCTTAACTTGATTAAAACAAAATCAATAATATCGGCCTTCGTGGGTAAACTAGTTCTTTATAAACAAAATTTAGGCAGAAAAGAATATTCGCAGTTTCCGCATTTGTCAAAATTACCAAAAATGCTTCAAGATGATGACATTTTATTATATGTTACTCACTTGGACGCATTACACAAGGATTTTACGGAGAGGTTTGATGATCTTTTAAATTTACAAATTCCTCAATGGATAATAAATCCGTATAACACCACAGCCATAGAAGAAGCCAATGTGATAATGCAAGAAGAGTTGATTACCATCAGCACAGACGAAGAGCTTAAGCAAAAGTTCAACCAAGGCTATCAGAAGTTCTGGTTGCAACGCAAAATTGAAACACAGTATCCTACATTGTGGAACATTGCTGAAAAATACCTTATCGCTTTTCCATCATCATATCTAGTTGAAAAAAGCTTCAGTGTGGTAACAAACATTTTGACAAAACAAAGAAACCGTTTGAAAATCAACGAACGTGGAGATTTAAGGCTGCAACTCACTAATATTGAACCGGATGTAGCTAGATTGGTAGATAGTCACCAGGTTCATCCATCGCACTGAATGTTTTATTTTCTCTTTGCGAATTAATAGTTTTTAAAATATAATTTCCTACCAACTTAAGATGCTTTATGTATTAATTTGTAATAATTATAAATTAAACTTGATATTTACTGAATTGGATTGTCTTTTTATTTTGTTAAATTTTGACGAGAAAATGAAATCAACTTCACTCACTTAACCAAGTGCAAAGTTTTCTAATTGGCACCTTAGTACCTAGGTATTTTGTACCAATAGGAAAAAACTAAAGATAGACTAAGATAGATAGCTGCTTTAAGTTAGCGGACCATTATGAATAAGGGGGTTGGTCTTAAAAGTAGGTAATTTGACCATGGGGGTCTGAGGTAACAGTTCATTGTTGAAAAGGGGTCACTTGTCCAAAATAGTTTGGGGAACCCTGAGCTAGACGAATGTATCTGTGTGTGTTTGTGGAATGGTAGCTCCCAAACGGTTTGACAAATTTTGATCCGTTTTTTTTTTGTTTGAAAGTTGACGTAATCGTTCTTAATTCTTAACTATAATTTATTAAGATTTGTTAAGACGTTTGAAGACCGTCACCCCATTGCCTTGTTGACGAAGGGATTTCACTAGCTTCCACATGTTTGATTGATGTGAAATTTTGTAGACTGTTACTTTATTAGTTTTCCATTATAATGATAACCTGCTTGATAGCTTGCCGGATATTAAACTCCTTAGCAACTTACAGCAGATATATCGAGATGGCTAATACCTTTCTCAATATTTATGGTCTGTATTAACTTCGAGAAAAGACAACTACTGGCCGCACGATCGCTTCGTCTCTCTCACTCGCACTTTCTACCCGTATTTACACTTTACAGGTTGATAGGGAACGCTCAGTACATCCACTAAATATTTTGATTCGGTCGGTTCACCAAATTGTATGTATGTGATGCGATGTTCAGGTTGCGTTCACAATGGGCGCCATGGGAACGCCGCCGTCGACGCGTCGCCGAAGCGGCTCCGGCAGTTCGCCGCCGCCGACTTTGTGGCAAGTGTCACCCACCAATGCGAGTCCGCTGCGCCGATCAGGTAAAACAGCGTGCAGACTACTTTTGTGTTTACTTATTTGATAGCCGGTGCCCGCCCGTGACTTCGTCCACATTGAAAATTAGAATCGTAAACGAGCCGTACTTATGTTACCGAGATTGCTGTTTGTCTGTTTGCTTTTGTGCACGCTAGTCTCAGAATCGAGTTAACGGATTTGGATTAAATTTGGCGAACAGATAGTTTTTATTTTCGAAAAATGTTATGTTCCTGTGGGATTTAAAAAAAAAAAACGAACTACAGCGTTTACGAAGTCGCTTGCACTTGCATCGCTCTGATGTAAGCGGTTATGATTTCATATCAAATAAAAAAACTTATTTATAAATACTGATGACACAAAAAATAATAATTACATCGGCAAATTTAATGGTTAAATTAATTTATGATTAATGGAAGTGATGCAACGGAATTGGTATTAATTTCTGTCAGGCGCATAAAACATGACAATTTAGATCCGGCTTTTACATGCGAGCCATAAAATAGTTCATTGTTCTACTTCTTTTTTCGAAAAACCAAATAATATTCCTTTTTTATATAAGTAAGTCTTTTATCTTCGACAGTTAGTGGTTTTAACCCTAACTAGTTAAGGCAAGCCGGCTTGCCTTATTGCTCTGTCTCTGGGGTCAACTTTGGAAATGAAGTATTAAAGTTTGTGGGCTGTGTGGTTCAGGAAGTTCGCCGAGCGGTGCACTGGCGGTGCGAGGCGGAGCGGAGGGCTCCCCGCGTCGGGCGTCCACTCTGCCCGACGCGCTGCTGCGTGCCGCCGGACTGCGTGCCCCCGTCATACACGACCCGCCCGTCTACATACCCAATCTGCAGGAGGAGACCATTTTGGCGGTAACTATTATACGATATTACCCAAAATATTATGTCTCTTTTGAGAGAAACCTAAAAAATTATGTCTCCCCTATGTCATGTGCAAAAAGTATACTTTTATGATCATCATCTCAGGACGTCCACTGCTGAATCTCCCCCATAAATTTCTAAAAGGACCGATAAATATCTCAAGTTTCCAGGGTGAATTTTAGTTCGACAACGATATATTAAATAATCTCCTTTAATACATCAGTTGAGCCTCATCTTGTTTTTGTTTGCTACTACCTCAGCTTTCGTTGGTGATGATTTTGACCACCGTTGAAAGTGTAACGTGTATTGATGCCATAGGAGGAGCACAGCCAGGTGTTCTCTCAGTTGAACTTCGTGCTGATGCTCGCGGAACTTCTCCACGACATGTCTATGACCTTCGGCGCTCCATTCTCCACTTTGGAAAACCGCTACGACGGTGAGTGACAATGCAACTCAGACTCATCACGAAACATAATTTGAGTCCCTCAGGGGCATTTTTGATATGAGTTATTCTATTAGATATTTAAGGGTTGCTATACATATAGTCGGGTCGGCACATTTCATTCGACAATGTCTACCGTCTGGCTTTACTGACACGGCTATATGTATAGCAATTTGTCGAACGTTCATCTACACAGTCATGTTCGATTTTACCGCCCGGCTATGCAGGCCCGACTATATGTATAGCAACCCTAATATCGATGGGTGAATAAAATTTTTGATTCCAGCCTGCAGAAGGGGTGAAAAAAAAAGATTATTTCTAAAATATATAAAGTTGTAATGGAATGGAAATCAGATAAATATTTTGGAGGATTAAATTCTATACATAAACTATACTTAAAAAATGTTTAAACAACATTTTTTGTTAAAATTAAAATTAATAGAGTTAGGGAGGTAACAAAGGAGAGAAAATCTCTCAATCTACTTGTTAAAGTGAGACAGATTTATTTTGATGTATTCCAATAATTATGATTATTTGTAGTAATGTGAAGTCTTCACTTGTATCGTGTAGTGATTGATGTTCACACGTTGAATGTCCGCAGACGAGTGCGTGGAGAGCGTGCGGTTGGGTCTGCTGGTGCAAGCCATGGAGGCGCTGTCGGCGGGACTCAATCTGGCCTCAACGCACTTCAAGAACGGCACCTTGCAGCCCACACCGCAAGTGCGCAACGGTCAGTACACACACACCCTTTTTTACACATACAACCATTCAGGTATCATATATATAGTACTTATGATAATGATGATCAATTTCGGTAACAGTTATAACTAAAAGCACTAAAATATAAATTAAGGCAGACAATCAAAGATCGTTTCTTGAATGTAATTTTCATGGCAACATGGCGTTTACAGAAAGACTGTTTGATTATAAAACAAAAATACTTTATAATTCTTACGTTTTCTTGCTTACCGACAAAAAGTTTGCTTGCTTGCTTTTTTTTATTAATAGGTAATAAGTTTGCTCTTAGCCAGCATCTAGCCGTTTAGCAAAGACGAGGTCGAGGATGGAGCAAGCTAACCAGAAAATGCCTATTCACTCGAACTTTAATAAGATTTGGGTTATATAAGCTCGGAAACAGACGTCGCAATTCTCTATCTTAATGAATGTATATTGAAATGGTTTTGTGTGAACAGTGGTGATGTTGATGCACAACAAGTACAAGTCGATTCTGCCCGAAACGCGGCGGAAGCACGAAGCAGGAATATTGCCGGCCGTCTGCGACCGGATACTATACGAGTACGCCATCGACCTGGTGAGTACGCCTCAGGACCTTTGTTGCTAATTAACCCCCCCACGCTAAAACGGGGTGTTAAAAGTTTGACTGTGTATCTGTCTGCGGAACTATCGGTATTTGTTCTTATTACATTATTGTGTCTTATATGACTCCATAGTTGAATTATTTATCACCATTAAGCCTTCTTCGGACGCTGTTTTAGTAATTTAGCAAATTTTTTTAGAGTACATCCGCGAATGCGGATTTCCACATTTTTAATAAATTTAAATTTAATGTAGAAATAGATAATTGAAATTAATCATCTTAATAAATAGTTATTATTAAGGTTTTAGTGGAAAATTTTAATAATTTAAATTATAAACTGAAACGATTTCATAATTGATCCTGAGGAAATCTGCCAGATTTAGGACTAGCTCCATACTTGATAAATTTTTTAGTGTCCAGACAGTAAAGCCAAGGAGAGAACGCAATGTAAACAAACTCGGCCCTCACTCTGTCCTTTTCACTCACACGAAGGGCCGGCGCTATCTGTTTCATGGTATAGGAAGGCGTTGTCTCTAGAGCGATGCGTTATTGGTTGTGTATTGATGCTTCAGTGCAAGACGGGAGCGATAGGCGAGCTGGTGGGTGCGGACACGGCAGAGTTGGAGCGACGCTACGTGTCCGCGCAGATCCTGCTTCACTCGCTCGTGCAACGCTACCCCGACCATCAACACCTCGTGCACCCCGACCCCGTCAATCCCGACCAACCGCACACGCTGGCGACGTGTAAGCTGATTCTCTCTTACTATTTGCTTTTGTTCATAGAAAAAACAATAAATAATAATTATAACTTTTCAAACAAAACCGATATTAGTACAGCATATGGAGGGTAGAGAGATAACGAGAACCGACAGACACTATGTATTAAAAAGTGGTCTCAGAATATCGGTCAATTAAGATGGCGCTAGTGTTATGTTAGTGTTATGTGTTATGGGATTCTTCTTTGGGGTAGCGCTGCGGACATATACTATTTTTATTTTACAAAAAATCTATCAACTAGATCCGCAGTGTTCTCTCAGAGAAAAGTTCAAAGAAATAAAGATTTTAACTGTTACATGTCAGTATATTTATGAAAATTTAATTTACGCGCATAAAAATATTAGTCAGTTTAATAAAAAATGTGATGTACACAATATAAATACTAGGTTCAAAAATAATTTAGATTTACATAAGACGCGACTCCACAAGATAAGTAATTCTTTTATGGGTCAATGTATACGGTTTTATAATAAACTACCTGAGATGATAAGAGCCTTATCTATAAATAAATTTAAAGGTGTCATTAAAGCCAAACTCCTCTCGAAAGGCTACTATAAGGTCACTGATTATTTAAGTGACAATGAAGCCTGGATTTAGAGCTTGGATCCGGAGCTCATACTATGTTTTGCTTAGTATTGTACCTATATGAACTTTATGTTTGTATTAAGTGTACTTAATTGTAATTTTTATATTTTAAAGATGACAAAAAGAATAGTATCTTGAGTTTCTTTCGGGGTTTCTTCTCAGGATCGTCATCTTGGCTTTTTTCCGAAACCCTGGTAGATTTAAATTTACAATAACGATCATAAGAGTTTCGTGAGAAACCTAATTGATAAATAAATATTTTGATTTGATTTTGATTTGATTTGAGTGTAGCATTGACGAGTAAATTGAACAAAGATAGATAGATAGAACATATGCCACACTAGCGTCATTGTGCCCACTCTGAGAACGCTTATTTTATTTGTTGGTGGGATCATTTTTATAGTTTAATTGTCATATGAATCGGTACTCCTTACCTCTACCCTCCATAAGCACTACGGAGAAACGTTGGTAAAATTATCATATTATGTCTCAGATATGTCGTTTTTTTTTTTAAATGTATTGCTAAGCAATGACTAAAATGAGTAATCATGGAATTACTGTTAGTATGGAATTGGTAAGTCTATACTAATATTATAAAAAGAGAAGATTCGTGTATGTTTGTAATGAATAACCTCAAAAATTACTAGACCGATTTTGAAAATTCTTTCACCTATACAAAGCTACATTATCAGTGAGTAACATATTTAAGCTATATTTAAAAAAAGTTACGCGGGCCAAGTCGCGTGCAACAACTAGTGTATAATAATGTAACAAACATATTGTGTGGGTCCAATTTTGTCTGAAAATAACTGAATTTTAATTTCAATTTATACTAAGCACTAGTGATTTTTACAGATCGCGACGCGGTGCAGATGCGGATAAACATAGTGAAGTCGTCTCGCAAGGTGGCCGAGATGAAATTAGAGGCCGGAATCTCGTAATGCAATAATCCGGTGAACATTTTAATTGTAAGCTTAAATTGTACACAAGAAGTGATTTTATTATGTTCAATGAACTAACTTTTTAATTATTGTAAATGAAATAGAAAAAAAAAGTGTAAGTGAAAAAAATAAATACCTAATGAATTAACAAATCCCATTGTACAAACGTTTTGTTTCTACTGTGGTTTTTATTGAAGGAAAAATAGATTAATAATTTTAATATACATTGGTTTTTTTTTATTATTATTTATTTGCACACATTTACAGTACATTGAATTTGTTGTTAAGTAGTAAACTAGTAGGAAATTATAGAGATGTTTTGTAGTGTATGAATTTTAGTGACAGCTTTTTTAAAGTTAGACTAAAAATGATCTAGACATGTGTGTGACCCTTTCTTAAAATACTAGAAGTAGGGGGGCACTTGTGCTCTTTCTAATTTTTATCATCGACGCCTATTATATATGTACATGTATAAATGAAGTAAAAAATATATAATTTAAATGATAAAAGATAAAAAAAAATGGTAAGTTAGATTGTGTAATGTTTTTTTCAGTAATAAGTATCAACGATTGTATTATGAAAATAACGTTTTATTATTACCGTTGTATGAACTTTGATAATAAACGAAGCATATAGAGATCTCATTGTTGACCAATAATAATATAATTATGGCATTTTTAGGTTAAGCTATGTTTAAAAGTATTTTTTCAGAAAATTATTGGTAGTGCGAATGAACTTTTGTGATTTTCTCTCTCAAATCAACTGTTAATTTTTACATTTCTCATAATGTTGTACGATTTCTTTAATGCTTTACAATAAGAATAAAGACTGTTGTATTATAAAAATTATTTTTTTTGTTTTAATAAACACTTATTTTAACATCATCAACCATGACTTGTTATTTTATATTTTTACTTGCCCACGCCTTTGTTAGCATTGTAAATGAAAAATATAACACCTTAGAAAAATATACATATATATAATAATTTGTATTTTTGTTTGTAATGAATAAACTCAAAAACTACATACTGGACCGATTTAAAAAATCTTTCATCCATAGAACGCTACATTCTCTAGTAACATAGGCCAAGTGGGTTTTTACTGCTGAATAAGGCCTTTAGTTTTATAAATCTATCTATAAGTTTGAAAAAGTAGAAATTTTAGAAAAACTATCCATTTTGAAAAAAGTAATTTTAAAAAAAGGTGTATTAAATCGACTTACACAATAACTAAGGCAAAAAAAGTTAAGAATTATTTTGACTTAAAATTGCTAGATAAAGATTTTATTATAATAAAACAGCCAACCAACATGACAACTGCCATAAAGATAAGGCTCGTTCAGTTTATTTATAGACTATTTTTGGGACTTGACCTGACTGCTTTGGACTTGACGGACCTGTTTTGGAAAACTAAGAAAAAATTATAGACTTGACTGACTAGTCTAGGGGGGCTACTTTTGATTTTAATTTCAATTTTGCCTATTTTTACTAATGACTAGCAAAATCATCAGAGAAGATGGATCTGATGGAGCCAAGGCATTAAAAGAGAAGAAGAAGAATATTTTTGGTCAACAATAATATTGTGGATACATTTACTTCTTTCTAGTACTCTAGAATTGCATCGTACATACTATCGTGCGTTTTTTAAAAAAAAAAATATTTTTCTTCTCATTGTATAAATGTAAAATCCTTAATTGGCTGTATGTTTTCGTTCTTGTCTGTAAATCTTATGTTGAGAGCTGTGGTTTTTGTGATAAATAAATAAATAAATAACCACCAATCCTTGGGAACAGGTAGAAAAATAAAACGAAAAATTTCAATGAAAGATCTCTTTAATACTGCACAAAGACACCCGTGCCCTGTTTTATGTATTTGTACGGTTTCGCCCTGTTGCGGCCGCGAACGGGATACAACATCACCTTATCAGGCGGGAACTCGGGAGAGCCTATACTCTCCAATACCACATCCAGGCAAACTAACACCTTTCTCATCTGTCCCGACAGAGTACAATTCTTCACATCCTCTGTCCAATCCGTATTCACAACTCTCTCTATATCCCTGATATCATCGTCCACACTCGCATCATGCAATCCGTTCCAATGCAATGTGAGAGAAAATATCGGCGCCTTCTTTGGATAGTCACTTCTCAGCGCCACTAGAACGACTAACTTCGCAGATTGCCTAGTTATTATTGCTCTATAGAGCATGTCGTTTGAGTTAACCAATGCCTCGGCTATGAGATGAGCCGTAGATGGTGTCTGGCTGTACTCTTGCCAACCCACGGTCTGCCACTGGGTTAAAGATCCGGATAACTTTATTGGATGGGACGTGCATCCTGCGTCAGACTGTATCTTTCCACATTCCAAATCTTGCAACTCCTTCATCAGTTCCACTCGAGACTTCAATCTCCTCCTCAATATTAGTATGAAATTTTCCACAGTAGTCACGCTGAGTTTGGGACACGGCTCAATGGTCATATTAAATTTTTTCTCATCAATCACTGCAGCCATGAAATCTAACCCGCAAATTCTCTGTGCCCATATGTAAGGCCTTCCCAACTCGGCTACAAAATGGTCAAAATTCTCAGTTATTCCTGCTGCATTTAACAGGTAACCGGTGGCTGGATGTGGGGAGTCGTGTCCAATGTCACCGGGATACAGTTCATTTAAAATGGAATGACCATTTAACACGTCCGCAGCGGAAACTCCGAGAACAGAATTAGGCAAAGACACTGAAAACTTCACTACAATTATTTTAAGATGAAGCAGATAAGAAAAGACTAAATTGAGACCTGTGCCATCTTGAGCATTAACTGTTACTAGGACATTCAAAGGATGTTTTCTGAAGACTTCTTTCTTTTTAGCTTCAGCTTTCTCTTCCTTTGTTATCTTAGTTGATCGATGGTGTCGCTTTTTTTTCTTATCCTCTGTTGCATCTTCGTCATTGTTGTCTACATCAGAATCTGAGTCATTTGATATAATCAATTCATTGTCCACACTGGTTAATCTTCGTGCTTCATCTTCATCTCCAGATATAGCTAAGCAAAAAAAAAAAAACAAATTTCAAATTAGTCTTGTACCACATTTACTAAACTGTGGTGACTAGTGGATGTTTTGAGATGTGGACTACTGGACCATTTGCGATGTGGACAATTTGTTAGTCAATCTATATTACTAATCTAAATCTTTATGATCGGGCTACAATTCTATTCTTAATTTTATTTCCATTTGACTACATATAGGTACTAAAACCAATTAATGGGCTACCTATTATATTTTACGGTTATGTTATATAATTTTCCAAAGTATTTTTCTTTTCCTCCTGTCCATCCAACAGAAGAGAGGGATTGCGTTACCTACTCTGCTGCCTGCATTAGCCCAAAAACGGGCATCTCCTATAAAAATATCAGATTCAGTCTCCCTTCTCCCCTGGTTACTTGACTTAACCTTAATCAAGCAATGACAACCGTGGAAATTTCTATAATTCTAATAATTCAATATAAAATGAACTAACCTGCAGTCACCACCTTAGAAGTGAGCACATCCGAATATGCGCTAGTGTTGGCATAGAGCAAAAACAGAGGCGGCGGCAAAAGGGAGGCGACCCTTAACTGTTCACGTTTCTCGTCGAGGCGAAGATTGAGACATTCCTGTAAAGGCTTGGTCGCCTTGAGGACGTCTCGCAGGTGAGGCGCAAGGGCGTCGAGTCGAGACCGCGCTGCGGCTATCGCGGCTGCCACACGCTCCTTGGACGCCACCAGCTTACTGCAAGCTCCGGCCAACTCGCGCCGCTGTCTCAACTCCCACTCTAGTCTTGCTAATTGCAGCTGATGTTCATCGTTCTTCGTGACCTCCTAAATTAAATGTCATTATTTTTTAGAAGCAAGTCAAATGATAGTCCAGTAAAAGACTTGTTTAATTCTTTAGCTGCCAGAGTCGGATTTATCGACAATTATTTTCGTGTCCATTTCGCCAGAGCTGTATATATATGACAAATTACTTGTATAAAAACTATAAAGCCGAAAACCCACTGACTCAACTAGTGACTGACATAATTGTTCTCCCGGAAGGAGCGTTGGGGGAATTCCCGGTTATAGGTGGTCGCGTAGGGGATTTCCCGGTGACCCCCAGAAAAGTTCCATATCCTCGGTACACCGACCTGGTAAAAAGTTGGTTAGTGGTCCTCGGAAACTATGAGGGATGGAAGGGTGGCGTTTGCGGAATGTCATAGAGGGTCATCGGTAGTCACCAGGGAAAATGTCATCCCCATCCCGTTCATACATTTTTTTTAAACTCCATACAACTTTTTTGGACTTTTCCAAGTGGAAAACCTCCCGAACCACCGGGGATAGGTGAGCGGCGTCTGTGGGGGATAACGGTTTCTCCCCATGGCCCATCGGCCGGGACGGTCTACTTCCCCCCACCTCCCCTCCTTCGCCCCCCCCTCCATACAAAAGTGGCATTTTCGGCGAAACGGATGGGAGGAATTACAAAACAAAGACCCAAAAGCAAATCAAAACAATTAGACATGGCAAAAGACAAGACAAAACGAAAACACAAAAACCCCCCCGCGGGCTGCAAGCCCGCGGCATCGAGCAACCTACTAGTTACTTGTATGTTTATTTTTAAATCATTGTGTTGCTTACTCTTTGAAAAAAAATTAAAAAATTACAAGTCAAGCGGGGACAAGACAACTACAAAATCAAGCGGTTAAAGGGTTGAGTAAAGTAACCTCTGACTGTATATCGAGCCCAAACACACTATATCTGCTTTAAGTTAGGTGTCCCGCAGACTACTTGATGCTGCAGTGTCAGGTCAAAATAAGAGATTAAGAAGAGATAGGTACCTCTATCCTTTCTAGAGATTAAGAATTAATAGGTACCTCCATCCCTTCTAGAGATGTAGAAGGGATAGGTACTTCTATCCCTTCTTAATCTCTTATCCTTAATCCTACCATAATTGGCAGCACACTTGCAGAACCTGTGGAATTGCTTGTGTTATAGGCGATGGTAGTGACCTACCATCAAGTGGACTGTCAGTCTGTCAGTCTATCAAATAAATCTTAGAAAAATATTGAGTATACATACGGGACGAGATATTTCAGGAGGTGCTTCTTTATAAAAATCTTCAACGGGCACAAGGTCAATTTCCTCATCTTTTGATTTGAATTGGAGGCATTTAGTGACTTCCTTGTTAAGATGATCAGCTTCATACAACAAGTTTTGCAGCAGTAGGTGAGTCGAATCCACCCTTTGCTTTTCTTTGTGAAGTGCCTCTCGGCCAGATCTTGTACGCACCTTTTCTAAACGATTGAGTTTTTTAAGAGCAACCAAGAGAAGTGAAGCTTCCATTTTTTTCGCGTTAATTTTCTCCTTGGCCTAAAAATTAAAATTAATTAAAGTACTTTATCCAATACAGTAGAATAGTAAGAATATATACTATAGTAAACCCTAATTGAAAACCATGAGTTTTCGGGTTGTGTATATTTATAGTCTATATAAAGTACCTCATTTGAATCTTTCATTTTTAGTTCTGCAATATCCGTGAAAAGTTGACGAATGTCTTGGCATGTTTTTTTGAACAAATTAGCATCTTTTTCTGCAGATCTTGTTTGTGCTTCCGCTTCTTCAAAATCCACAACACGCTGAAAGCACATAGAAAAACATTTAGAAGTCGTTGAAGTTATTATGTAGTAAATAAAAAGATGTATATACCTTATAAACATCCAAATGCGTTTGTTTCGTGGTCTCATTTACTGTACCAGTTGTCAACTTTCGTCGTTTTCTAACTGAAACATCATCTTTACCCATGGCTATTTCACAGTTTTAAAACTGAATCAACCCCAAAAATAATCTAAAAGCAAAGTTATACTTAAAAATAAATAAAAACGGACTACTTGAACTAACCTAAACCTTGCCTCACCTTGCCTAAACATATATTATTATACTCTTTGGCCCAGGCTGGCGCAACTCAAAGGAAAGAAAATGATGTATGAAACAGGTGGATTGGGTAATGCCGGAATAACCCGACTAAGTCAAGGCGATTGCGAAACCCATTAAGTTATTAGACATCACCGATTCTCTAATTTGGCCGTATTATACATCAAAACCACAATAAACCTGTATGTATAAGTTACTCTATGCAATAAACCATCGGCGGCCATATTGATGTGTTGCAATATGGCGTCTTTCATTTCAACTGCTTTGTTTGTTTGTTGTTTATTTTCGGATTTTTCGGCAAGCAGAGTATTGATTTTTATAAAACTTGCCAAAATTTTAGTGTTTAAATACTCTTTCTTCGTAGTGTTATATTTGGTGTATCGTGTTTAGTGTTCTAGATGCCGAAAGTAGCTGCGAAATATGTGGCCTAAGAACGAGTCGCATTGATAATAAAAAACGAATATTTTTGTCCCAATTCCCGCTGGATGAAGATAGGTTAGTACATATTATATCTTGCTGCTGTTCTAAAACCATGTATAATATAGTTTATTGGGAGTTTAGTTCAAATTTTCGAATAAAATTGTGTTGCATATGTGTTGCATGTAAAATGTAAACAATAGTGCAGTGCCATTTTTTATCGACAATCGGCAAAAATTTCTTTTTGATTTTATTGCACTGAATGATAAGAAATGAACACATGCATACACCCCAATGTACCAATTGGTTTGTTTTAGTTTTATTTTGCCTTTCTTTTTCATTTATATGTATATTTAACTAAAAAATAACATTTATTATTCATTTACTTTCTAGGTGCGGGCAAGACTTTGAAAAGAAAAAAACAACAAATGAAATGCTGTTCCATGTATCGGAATCTCTGCCAATCCATTGAACGATGAAGTTTTCAGTGAACTCCCTCTCCATATTGCTAAAAATGCTGTAAGAGATGAACTCATGCATACACCCCAATGTACCATTTGGTTTGTTTTAGTTTTATTTTGCCTTTATTTTATTATTTATATATTTAACTAAAAATAACATTCAATATTCATTTACTTTCTAGGTGCAGGCAAGACTGAAAAGAAAAAAAAAACAGCTGTACATACAATAAATGAAATGCTGTTCCATGTATCGGAATCTCTGCCAATCCATTGAACGATGAAGTTTTCAGTGAACTCCCTCTCCATATTGCTAAAAATCCTGTACAAACAACAAATGAAATGCTGTTCCATGTATCGTTCCAATCCATTGAATTACTTTATGAAATTATTATTACGTTATACATGACATAATCCAATTTTTATTTGTGTTACAGAACCTTCAATGTCGACCTTGGATACTGCCGTAATTAACTTAAAAAATAAATAGATCCTGCAGTCCTCAAAGATTTTATGTGAAGTTACTCTTGTGGCTAGGGAGCTGGGTGCCAAAATTTCTATATGATTTGTTCGTGTTAGGATGATGTACCATAAAAAAACATTAAGGACCGCGTCTGCCACCATGACAGCCCTGCGTTGTCAATTGAACGACGAACTAATCTCCTGGTATCAGTAATCCGGTTGTTCACGTCACTCGAACTGTTGAGCCTCCTCTTGTATCAGTAGTTCGGCGCTGGGGCTTTGTTTTCTAAGGTACTGTATGTACACATAAGGCTCTTATAATAATATCAAGGAACTTCAATAAGTGTCCATTATTCAACCTCTTTATTTAATTAGCCACTTGTTATCAATGTATTTTGTAGAGATTCCTTGTGCATCAAATGCTCTAAGTATGGCCATATCGATTGACAGTGTAACTCTTCCTAGCATTTGATTTACAATTTGATATATCTTTTTTATATTTTTAAAGTTATTATTAATATACATATTTATTCCTCTTATCTTACTTCGAAATGTAAAACAATCGTCATGTGTGTACATACATCAGTACTTTAGAAAACAAAAGTTTTTCACCAGCGCCGAACTACTGATACAAAAGGGGGCTCAACAGTCCGGGTGAGGTGTACAACCGTACTACTGATACCAGGCGGAACAAATCATATACCAAAATGGCACCCAGCTAACCATTGTTTTTTTCGTTCACTGCTTCTCTGCTACTCCGTCAGTCGGCGATAACCGTAAACTGTATGATAGTAATATTTTGTTTTTATGATTGTAATTATTTGTTTTTTTATTTGTCAATAAATAATATTTAAAATTATGTAAGGCCTTTTTTTGGGATTTTCATAAAACCATAGACTATAGAGTCAATTATACTTTCGACCTTATTTATCGTAACAATAGCACATCCTTATTTTTATGTTCGTTATGTTGGCAGCATCGTACTTGTTAATTTTGGTTAGGTTGGTATTGGAGCAGTCCATCTTTGTCATAGAACAGTGGATTTCATTTTCATTGTATGGGAGTCCCGTCTCTTAAAACGTAGTGATTATATACTCTTTGCTTTGGCCTAAACCCACCAAAAACCAAAGAGTATATAATCACTACCATAGAATAATATTAGTTATTATTCTATGATCACTACGTTCCAAAAACCCACCCCCAGCCCACCCCACCTATCATAAACATGTTCCTTGCACACGTAGAGGGATAATAACCTAGAGACGTCATTACAATAATAATAATCGTGAAAATGAGACGCATTTATGCTTTATTACCTTTGAGGGAGCGAGATACATTATTAATTTTTTGTCTCTTTGCGTATGCGTTTCTATTGTTTGCCACACTTGTCAAGTGTGGCAAACAAATCTCTTGGTGAATATACGAGCACTTTGTATTTTGTTGATTTTCATATTTCAAGTAGTTTTCTAAGTTCCTGGGTATTGTGTTAGGTGTGGTACGTGTTGGTGAACGTGGTGAAAATGGTGAACTGTTGTATTTTAGGCTGTAAAAGCCGATCAGAGCAAAATGTTGAAAACATAACCTTTCATATGTAAGTACTTTATTTTTTGGTTAAATGCAATAATTTTTGCATGCATGTTCAGTAAACTTCTAATTTATGTCTTGTTACACATTTAACAACTGTTTTAGATGATATTTTTATGATTTTTCGATCACAAAATATCTTGTTTTGAGATTATAAACCGTACAAGTCGTGTAGCCATCTTAAATTATTGGTGACATTTAGCAATTACATGTAACCTAATATAGTAGGATTATACACATTTTAGGGATACCAGCGCATGAATATTTTTTTTCCTTAAATGTTGGGTAATATTTAGTTTTACGCATTAGTTATATTAGTATTATGCGCTTTTGTTTCTGGTAAATAGCGATTGCGTTTGGTTACAGTTTTCCCAAGGATCTTGGGTTAATGAAGGAATGGGTTGCTGCTACTGGTCGGCAAAATTGGAATCCTTCGAATTAACTGATTTTCTTGAAACTTGGTAGATAAACATTTAGACGTACAGAACACAGGATAAGCTACTGTTTTCTTTTTCAACGCGCACGAAGTCGCGGGCGCCAGCTAGTATGCCAATAAGTTAGCTTCAATCCTATCAGTTTTAGATAATTCATGAAGGGCATGTGCTTGATCCTCCCCTCCCCTCCCCCCCCCCCCAGGTGGGCCATGACCTTATCGTGGTGGCGAGGGGACCAAGAAGGCCCATACCGTGTGCTCTGAGCGGGCTTGAGACACCAAGCTCGTGGTGGAGCGCATAGCTGAGGTTCCCCTGGCGGCTGGGGTGGGATTGGTATCCCTCCCTATGCCTTTCTCGCCTTCTGTCGCCAGGGTTTTTTTCAAGAAGAATTACATGGTCAAAGGCTTCCGTCATATTGAGCAATATTGTGCTCAAATACAGCACATATTGAGATTTAGTATCTACATTTGTCATAATTATATTTTAGAATTTAAAAAGTGCCTCATTTATTGTTTTATTTTTTCCTGTATCCATGTTGTTCATATATTAAACGTTTTCATATAGTTTAAAAGTTAATAAAAAAAAGATCATATAAATTTGTTTTATGATCCATATTAAGTGAAATAACTACTACTGAACCGATTTTGATGCCGTTTTAAGTTTCAAAGAACAAGGTTTAAAATAAAGGTTACAAAAAAATTGTAAAATGTTATTTTGGTGTATGTACCGTATATATATTCATATGCATGTAGTAAAAAACGGTTATTTCAATATCACAAACAGACACTCCAATTTTATTTATTAGTATAGATTGCAAAAGTGAGTTTGCCAAACCTTTGCGTCATATCGGAGTCAGAATGACTGGATTTTTTGAAAGGTTGGAGAAAGAGGATACTTTTTACCACGGGAAAATGTGATCCTGCGGGAAAACGCGGGCAACAGCCAGTATTTATTAGTAATGTGATATGATGATCAATGATGTAAGCTGTGTGATGTTTTTTTTATAAACAGGGTAAAAAGTGTATGATGTGGCAACCCAGAGTTCGTATGTACACGGTATGTACTGTATCTCCATCCTTTTTCAGTGTACGCTCATCGCTTCTCTAGGTTATTATCCCTCTACGCTTGCACAAAACACACACACACACACACACACAAACACACACATGTCACAGAACAGATTATCATAATATATAAACCAAATATAAACTGTTTCATAATTGGAGAGGTCCTAATGTCAAATTTTAAAATAATATTACCATTGTTTTTTTCCGGAGTGTTTATCGGTTTCACTTAAATAGTTATATTTTACGGTAAAAATATTTTTGATCTGGTTTTATTGATTTAACTTTCGTGTTATTGCTATTTTAAGGTTTGAATTTCATTTAAAGCAGAATTACTAATGACCGAGTCAATTTGGAATGAATAAAAAAAAAAACAATTCGCAATTTATATAAAAAAATAAGAATTCATTACATAGCTATTATTTTGTGATAATTTTATGTAACCCATAAAAATATTCTCATTATAAAAATTATAATAATCGAAAAGAATTTTGACTTATAGAACGAATTGCAAAAAATATAAATTAAACAAATAATAACTAATATTAATTCTAAGCTAATTAATGTTCTATAAAGCATTGATTACGATTTTATAAAACCGTAAGTTTTTTAATAAGTTCGATTAGGTGATATCACTATTTTTGTATGATAAAAAAACCAACATTAACAAATTTAAACTATAAAATAATACAAATTTAGAGCAAAAACAGTTTAGCCTTTCGACCTTTTGGAAGGGCCAGGTCTCATCCAGTCTAGATCAGTGGGGGGAGTGGGGGGAAGAGGGATAATGTTTTCTGGAGGTGGAGGCGGGTCGGCATATGGTGTTGGGTCGTCCTCATCCTCGTCCTCCTCATCCAGGACGATAGGGATGGCGTTGTTGCAATTTCGACCGTGGCAAAAGGAACATAGGATAGAGCACTTGAGCCCGGCCTTTCTGCAAGTGCACGAACCTAAGCAAACTCTTTTGCATTTGCAAGCCACCATTTTAAGCAGGGTCTGAGGAGCGGGCTCTGCGCACATTGTGACAGGCATTAGACCTTGTTCGCTGGTCTCCCATCCCCAGTCACAGGGGTTTTTTTCAACCCCTAACCATTTTTGTACTTGGTACAAGTACAAAAATGGTTAGAGTTAGGTCATCTTGCCTTGCCAAAAAAGGGCAGAGGTTGTGTCACACCCGCTGATGGCATGCAGAAATAAAACCATCCCGCGTGGAATCTGCATTTCTTCACATGTAAAGGAATTTGCTGTAATTTAATTTATTTAAAACATGTAATGCTGAAATGTAATTTCACAGTTTTCCGAGCACTGCGGGAGAATTGCCCATCTTTAACTTGCTATATCTTCGCAACCAATGGACCTAGTGTGCTCAGGTTTCGCTCAAATTGTAGCAAATTTAGTTATCTTTATTAAAGTACATAACAAAAATACTTGAAAAAAGCTTCTTTAGGGTAACTAGTTTTTTCGAAAAAACTAAAACATGTGCCAAAATTTTGCAATTTTTCGAGTACCGTGGGGGCAGCACAGGGTTTTCAGGGTTGCAAACTTGGGTGTTAACTTAACTACTCTCAAGGGACCTAACAACATATAAAAAAATCATAGTTACATGCGCGTTTGCGATGTTTGTCCTTTTTTATGTCGATTTTGACCGGCCTATGGATCAGGGAAAAGTATCTACCTACACTACAGGATCGATCAGTCAGCGGTGACGCATATTTCATTATGAGCGCATTGTATGAGCGTGTTTACACAATCTTGTAGTTGTTTGTGCCATTGATTTAACATCTAATCATGTAAAATAAATTGATTATTTGAATTCGCGTCTTTGACTCAACGGTAGTTAGGTATATAGTTACTAGGTCATCAATGCAGATTGCTCTACTACTTTTATAGTCGGATTTATTCAATGTCTATTTCTTTGTGTGAGATTATACTAATACAATAATTCTTCTTAGTTTTAATTCATATACAATACAAAGTATTGTAGTTAGGTTTAAAAATAAATTACGGGCAATAAAATACATTGTTATCTCGTTACCTAATGATTTAGAATGCCACCTTTATTCTGAAAGAATTTTGGTAAAACCACATTCTTGATCATTTAAGTATATTTTCGTTCCTACGAAAACAGAATTTGCAAAATGGATATAGGAGTTCGCAGTCATTAAATTACGAGAAAACGGTGCTAGGTTTACCTAATTAGGACCATAGTGCACAAATCATACCGTTACAATTTCGTTGGCAAAAAAATTGTTATTAATATGATTGTAGAGGTCGATAGGGGCGGCAAAATTTAAATAGCCTACTGGCGGCTTAATGAGTATTTACACGACCACTGCAGTGGGGACATATTAGTGGGAGGAATAGGTGGTAAGGAGGATTGTTTATAATACGAGTATAAGCATCGATAAGGTATATAGGTAATTTAATGAAGAAAGTGAGTTCGAGAAATCAAATAACACGCTACTGTCGCGTGAACGCATGACGCGGCCAATGCCCAGCTAATGCTAGAAACCGGTAGGCTACATGACCCAAGCGTGCATCGAGTATATTTACTTACACTATTTATCTGTACAACAGTCCGATAAGTAGTGTTTAAAATTTGGCATTTATTTACTTTTAATTTCACCTATCTATTGTTGCAGCTCGGAACAAAACTCAACTTGGGATCAGTCTTGTTTTAGTCATCGATTATACATCTCGTACGAGTAACATTGTTAAAATGTCTAAGGGCAAGTTAGAAATTCGTGTCGTGACATACATGTGTCCTAGTCACCACGTTCAGCTTTATGAGTTAATTATGGAACTATTGGAGGACACTCTCGATTGTTATACTACTCTGCAGTACGAAAGTCGGAGTCCTGGACCATTTGAAGATAGACCGGATCCATTTTCTACAAACAAAGTCGACTTGGGTAAGTGACTTTTTTTGTATTTATCTTGACACTTGCTTGCCTTCTTTTTAGCCGGTTTTAAAACTAACGAACCGCCCAAGGCTTCGCACGGATGCAATTTTCCTCTTCATAAGAAACTTACTTAATTAATAAATTATTATTATTTAAGTACCCGCCGTTTAATTTAAATTGATTTTTTCTAATTTTTCTCTTCATGAGAACTTTCCTTAGACTTCAACGAATATTAAAAAAAAAAATGCTTTCGGCTCATTACAACCAAATCCCAAATTGTCTATTTCCCAATATTGACTAAAATGCAAATGACCTTTCCTAAATTGACTAAATAATAAAATGTCTTAGTCCCAGAATGACTGAAATCCGAAATGTCCTAGTGCTAAATTGACTGAAGATTTCAAGATTGAAAAATATTATGCATGTTTATCAGAGCCAACTTTGAAAAGTTTATATGCAAAGTTGAACCTTTTTTTTGGGAGGGAAAATCCCCACCAACCATGTAACGCTTGCTCGTGTATCCGCTCATCTACCACCCTAAAATTAGTTACAGGCTATCTAAAAAAAACGGCTTACATTAGTAATTAAAAATTAAGTTAATTTGGCATTCAGTCTATTTGGAATTTAGTCAATTTCAGATTCAGTCTATTTGAGATTCAGGTGTATTCACATTTCAGACAATTTGGGATTTGGTTGTATTGAGCCGGAAGCAAAAAAATGACCAAATTGATCTAGCCGTTCTCTTGTTTTGGCTTAGCAACACATTTAGCGATTCATTAAAGATGTATATTGACCGAATTTGAAAGTAGCAAATATAATTTTCAGCATTTATGAGTGCTTCCGAGTATATGAGGCTGCGTGCACTGAAGAATCCTTATGTTGAGTTGTTGCCTGTGACGTCAGTGATTGCTCATCAAATGAACGTGGAAAATAAACCCGGATACTTCTCAGACATTATTATAAACAGCGATAAAAAGTAAGAATAGATACCTACATTTTTTTCTTTGCTCAAATGTGTAGGTACTAAATAAATTTTTTCACAGGGAAAAATGTTTGAAATTACGAGTAAAAAAATGCAATGTTGTTTAAAGATTTCAAATCAATCCATCGGCTAGTTTTCGAGTTTTGTGGATACTAACACGGAAGCTGATTTTTTTTTATATAACTAGCGTCCCGCTTCCGGCTTCGCCGGAAAAATTCCGTGAAACAATATCTAACTGATTGTGAAAACCGCATCAAAATCCGTTGCGTGGTTTAGGAGTCCGCGATCAAGAGTTACTTTAATTTATACTATGAATAAAGACATGTAAGGAAAGGAAGATTACCAAACAAAAATAATATTTGATGAAATAAAAAATGTCCGACTACTTTTTTTTGCTTAAAAACCACCTACCTACTTTTTTATATTAACGATTAAATACAAAACCATTGAATATTGTCACTTCCATTGTTCTCTTCATATTACAAAGTCTACAAGAGGACAAATCTATTGTGTACATGTAAATATTACTTTTCAACTTTCAATATTATATCGTAAGCAAACTTAAATGGGTGGGTGAGCAGATAACGTTATCAGGAGTCATTGCTCCTGATAAGAAAATAGTATTTCTAATATTATTTTAACAATTGACTACCAAACTAATAGAATACAGTCTTAATAACTGTGTTTTCAGAGCTCATAACGTGAATACTTTATTGGACTTGCGAGGTTGCACTTTCGCATACAGTGACGAAAAATCTATTAGTGGCAGTAAAATTGTTTTGAAAACGCTGAAAGCGAAGGGAGAGAACGCATCATTCTTTGGATCATTACTAAGTATTTATGAACTTTTGAATAAACAAAAAATAAAATACCTAATAAGATTTTGGACAATTAAAATAACAATTTGAATTGATTTCAGAATCTGATTCGCACCTATCTTCAGCTCAAATGGTGCTTGCGAAACAGGCTGATTGGGCTGCAGTCGATTCTACAACACTTCTACATTGCAAAAAATATATGCAAGATGGTGGCAAAGATATAACAATATTAGAAACTTTGGGACGTTTACCACCATATCCTTTTGTTGTCAATAGTAGATTACCAGGTAAGATTGATTCATACACTGAATATTTTCCGCATTGATTTTTTTTTGAGTTCATAATATAACGCCCAACATCTTTATCGATGTAGCGACGGTGGCGCCATCACGGCGACATTAGCGCCATTTTTAACATTTTACATTCCAGGATAAAAAGTATCCTATATGTTACTCCAAGTAATATCTATCTGTGTGCCCAATTTCATCCAAATCCGTTCAGCCGTTTTTGCATCCAAAACTTTAACAAACATATATCATCAAAAACTTCTGCATTTATAATATTAATCTAATATTTATAAATAAAAAAATAGGATCAATAGGATGCATACATTTAAAAAATTAAAAAAAAATTATACTTATATACTGTAATTTGTCAAACCTAGTAATAGGCTTGGTATTTTTATAACGTGTTTATAAACTAAATATTAGAAGCAGTTAAGTTTCATCAATACTAATAATAAATCTGTAAGTGTAGGTATTGTATGTATGTATGTATGTATATTCCTCCATAACTCTTAAACGAATTAACTGATTTTCATGAAACTTGGTAGATAAACATTTGGACGTACAAGTCTCAGGATAGGCTACTTTTTTCTTTTTCAACGCGGACGAAGTCGCGGGCGCCAGCTAGTATTAAATAAATAAATGTTTGACCCTATTTTCAGCTGAAACTAAGAAAGCTATTACCGATGCACTTATGAATGTCACACAAAACGCTCAATGGAAAAAGAGATTTGCTAAATTCGGTATAATAAAGTTTGATGAAAACAGCGATGCGGCCTACGATGGGCCGGCTGCACAGGTGTGGGCCGCCCCAAATGAAAAACTCAACATTCGATATTATTAGAGTGATCTTGTTTGTATGTTTAATTTATGTAATCTATATTTTATATGTTGATTATACACCAAAATATTAAATTATGCCATTGAAATGTTTTTTTATCGTTATGTTACCGTTACATATTTTGTCTCCGCATGCTTATTTACGACCAGACGGTCTCTTGCCTGACTTCTCTAAGGAGACATTTAAAGTTATAGTTTCTTTCTCTTTGGCGGCTTCAATTAGCATTTTTTTGGGCACTTTAACAACAGCCCTTAATACTTTAGGTGTCGCTTCTTTCGTTAGGTTTGGATCATTTTTCTGCAAGAGAATTAATAAAATTTGTTAGTTGACAATGTGACACTTAAATTACTAAAATCAAAGAAATAAAACAGTATTATAAACATTAATTAAATAAATAACTATATTATTAACACGCCTACATATACCTACATATGAAACAATAAGTTAAATATATATATAAGGACATTTGCCTCAATAAAAAAAAATACATATTTTGTTCTTAAACAAAACATTAAACATATTAGACAGAAAAATTGAATAAAAGCTAACATATCTACGTTAATTCTATAAACTGAGTCTACAAATATGATTGCTGGAGTAACTAAACAATTCCACCGCCATTAATATGATTAATCTCTTCTTCGGATAGGGGTCGTCTTCGGTATCGAAGTGGAAGGTCAATATCTTGAATTGCACCTGTACTCATTGCTGCTGCGGGTTGTGCTTGCATAGGCTGAAAAAGAATATTATTTCATTTAGTATCAATAGTTTATTTATTTTTTTAAAAGACAAGTACTGAAAATTTTCAATGCATTGCTATCGGTACACTTAATCAACATAAAATAACCTCTTGAATGCCGGAACATAAATCTGTGATTATGCTTTTGTATGCAGGAACACAGATGTATGTCAAAAGAATGAATAATGGAAGCATTTCAACATGATTTCAATTAATGTTTTGTGACTTTACTTATCGGTGACTTTTGTACTTATTGTGACTAAGTATCGGCATTCAAGAGGATATATTATCATAAAAAAAATATGATATCACATTTAGTTGTGATTTAAATATACAAAACATAAAAATTATTTACATATTTACAGTTTACTGTCAGTTTCCAAAATATACGAGACAGCAGTATTTGTTTGTTAAAAATAAACTGTAGTAGTTGGGGAATCTATTCTTCAGTTAAAACTAGATAGCCTGGTATTGGTGTCCTTAAACCTTCTTAAAGACCAACAGCGTAACAGTAAAAGAACTTGTTTGGTACATGAATAAGGGAAGGCAGAACCCATATTATGTTTTCTTCCTCTTTGTGTTTCTTGTGTTTGTAAGTGACTAGTCACTTACCACCAAGTGAACTGTCAGCCTCCCTGCCATTCTTAATATTAAAACTAAAAGTATATATGTTACCATGATGTGTAAATATCAGATTCGCTTAAGTATGTCCTTGGTAAGCAGTGAAAAAATACAATTTTCTATGGTATGCAAATATAAAATAAACTCGGATGAAAGTAAATTTAATATTTTTGTTATGTAGGGAGTATCATTTATTCGGCTTATTTCAACTTTTGACTTCTGAAAAAACGAAAATACTCCAGCTTCGGAAAGCTAAATAGACGTGTACACATCTCCATACAAAACCGGTTTTTTCTTTTTCTATAGACAAAAGCTGAATTGAGCAGAATAAATGTACTTATTCCTTAAATATGTAATTTTTTTCAAAAATTTTGGTTAGTTTATGTTAGAAAGCGACACCACAGAGGTTATGTTATGAAACGAGCTATTTTTGGATTTACCAAAATAAGTGATGTGATAAGTATCAAATGTAGTATACCGCAGAAGATGCAGCAGGCGGTGCTGCAGAAGTGGCGGCAGCAGGAGATGCAGAAGGTGCTGGACCAGAGGTTCCAAGGCCACCCTTACGAAATTTAATGACAGGAATGCGTCTAAGAACTGCTGTGAAATGTACCATATTTTAAACACTTATTTCAATACTAAACAAACAATAGGATTTAAAGAAAATTTTGTTTTGGGTTGAATTTTATTTAACTGATTTGATATTTTTTTCTGAAGTTTCTGAAATGGCAGATGAGTGGGTGGAGTCGAGTGACACTCGATACTTTTGAAATTAGTAGAGAGTACTTCATGTGAAAAATACAGAATACTATTGGATTAACAATCAAATTATGGATTGATTAAAATTTATAAATAATTTAACATTTAAATTTCACATTAAATAACACGTCTGTATTTTATTAATCCTAAATAAAACTAAACTAAAATCCAATCCTAAGTTAAATATATTTACACATTAAATAATATAAAGCATCGGTCCCTTTGGAAGGGTCCCAAGCATACTGGCTGCATTACCTCGTTGTATGGCAATGCTAATCTGTTGCCCGAGGTAATGGCCAGCTCCAAGGAACATATATACTCTTTAGCAAGAGGGCCAGCTCTATAATCGCCGGTTATGTCGACCAAACGTTTCGCCTGATGTTAAAAAATTTAAGCGCGTTGGCACCCCATGGACCCAGAGATTCGATACCGAAGGGAATGAATATGTAGCCGGTGCCGATATCTCTGTATTTTTGAATTTTCCGCTTTTCGGCCGCCTCCGCAGCAGCACCAGCTGTGGTAAGTGTTCCATGAAGGTGGGACGGTGCCAGTGTCGACGCAGGTGGCATCCCACACTAGTGGACGACCCATCCTCCATGGAACTAGGGACATCCCATCAGGTCTCTTGCCATCATCACGTACGATACCATTTGGTTCAAGAATCGAAAGTATATTTATATACCTATATATTTATATATGTAAAATATACGAGTATAAATAATACACTAAAACAAGACACTTACCTACATATTATGTCGCTTATATTCCTTTCAGTTAATATTAATTTAAGACGTCCCTTTACTTCACTCACCGAAACACAACAGCACACGAGCAGTTATTTCACGGTGGTCTTCTATGAGGGGTGGTTACTGTCACCAGACGGGCTGCCCAAACCTAGTGTGCCCTGCCACTACTTTCCAGATCCAGACCAGAGCCAACTTTGAAGAGTTCATTTCCAAAGTTGACCCCGATGGGTATCGAACCCGGGAAAACCACCTAAAAGGTTCAAGGCAAGCACCCTACCCACCCATCCAACGGGATCATCAAATTCTAGATCGATTGCCGTGATATCGACCCAGGCCTGTCACAGGGTATCAACGACTATAAAAATATCTATGAATTAGAACCTCTGCCTGACGATGACCGAATTAATGTAAAATTAAATCTATATACCTTTTTCGAATACAGTAGGTAGGTATTATTCATTTATTGCAAACTATTAAAAAGCGCAATTTCGAATATCTTGGCCACGTGCTTAGACACGACAGATGTCTGGCTTCAGTTAAAATCATGATCGGTATCGTGAAGTGAAGAGATGCGCTTTTGTTTTCTAGTTCTACTTTGCAGACCTTCATTTAGTTTGGAAGTAGTTTTCAAAAATATAAAATAATAAAAAAAGGCGATTTGTAAAACTCTATATTCTTCAGATATAATAATTAATCACGTAATTATTGTAACTTTTTTTTATAAATACATATTAGCTTTAAACAAGAATCAAACTTTTACGACTGCTTTTCCAGTGTTCTCTCCTCGTAATATTCCAACTAAGGCATCGACCATATTATCAAAACCAATGTAGACTTTTTCCTTATATTTCAATTTGCCTTCCTGTATCCACTTGAGATTTGCATTAATACCTTCGTCCCACCGATCTATCCAACGAGGTACTAGAAACCCTTCTACTTTTAATTCTTTAAAAACTATCGCTGGTTGTACGATGGTTACTGAAAAAGAACAGTTTTTTTCATCAATTGAATTAGTCAAAAATATAGACATTCACGTATTTCTCTTTTGAAACTTTGATACACAATATAAATGAAATTATTACGGTGTATCATAAATGCGTAAAGACCACCTAGGATACGTAAGTACACTAGCTGCATTCAAGCGGCGGCGGCATGGCGTGGTAAGCGTAAGCGCAACATTCATCATCTCAGCCGCAGGACGTCCACTGCTAGACATAGGCCTCCCCCATAATTTTCCAATAGGACCGGTCTGAAGTAGCCTGGATCCAATGTCGGCCTAAGGCCCTTATCAGGTCGTCTGTCCACCTTGTGGGTGGACGTCCTGCCCTGCACTTGCCGGTCCGTGGTCTCCACTCGAGTACCTTCCGGCTGAAAGCAACATTACGGTACGAAAATATTACCTACATTACATTAGATTACGGTACGGAAACAATGGTTTCATTACCGAACGTAATATTGGATATTGCAATGGAGAGAGCATTGTCAAATAGAATGAATGAATGAGATAGTACCATAGGTACATAATTAAGTTATTAAAAAAAAACACCTTTTGGTAATCCATCATCATTGTAGGAGGAAATAGATCCGCAAACCGCTACTCTTCCGAATTTATTCATGCTATTCATTATAATTGTACTTATCTCGCCTCCAACCTGTAAATTTTAGTTATGAGCGTACTTAATTGATTTAATGCTCTCCTGAAAGAAAAGATCGTAACCACATACATTGTCAAAGTAACAGTCAACTCTTTTGGGAGCAGCTTCTTTGAGAGCGTTTCTAATATTTGTTGTTTTGTAATTAAATGCATAGTCGAAACCTAAATCTTTTTTCAAATATTCACACTTTTCATCCGATCCAGCGAAACCTATAACTTTTAAACCTGCAACGAAAAAATATCATTTTATTTATGGATGTAAAATTTTATCATAATACGAGTATAAATATCATAATTTTATCACATTGCAGATATATCGTAATAAAAATATACTTAATCTATATAACCTTATACAGGTGAATTTGCAGTTATGTAGGTACATTTTTTTTGTAGCAAGTACATAAGTAAGTAAAGTACCTACCCAGTATTTTTCCTATTTGTCCAACATGAGAGCCGACGGCACCTGCTGCACCAGTAATGACCAAGGTCTCGCCGGATTTCGGCTGACATATTTCTTTTAACCCAAAATACGCAGTGTTTCTGAGGAATCAATAAAGTACTTATTTACGATTAGTTGTGCGTCTTCTATAAAAATTATATGAAATCATAAAATACTTATACCTATCTTGAATTTTTTGCTGATAACGTCAGCGATAAATTGAGCGACATTTTATTGGATTATGAAACTCATTATTAATTGAGTCAGTTACGTTACGTTATTGTGACTGAAATATTACGAGATTTTAGGATGATATTTTTTAAAAGTTTAAATGTATATTTATGGTTTACTAGTCCAAAATCAGAGATAACTGCTTTCTACGAATTCTACAATTCTTCTACAAATTAAAGTTATGAAAAAGAACATATCAGAATTCAAAAACTTTCAATATGATACCCAGGCAAATATCATTTGTCCAAACAGTTTTAGCTAAGGTTCCCTAGCTACATATCTATTGTATAAGATTTAATAAAGTTTAGGATATTTGTCGATATAGGTAGTAAAAATCTTGAAAACAATAATTCACGATATTGTACGTACCCTGGCATACCAAGTACACCCAAAGCGAGAGATATAGGATGAGGACTTATATCTGGAATAAGTGTTAAAGGCAGAAGCTCATTGCCTATATTTATTTTAGGATCATAAATTGTGTGAGTCCGCCATCCAAATGGCCCAGTCACATATTTACCCTCAGGATAGTTTTCATTTCGACTACTTATAATTCTGAAAAAAGATAATGTTAATTATACCCATATTATATTACATATGTTTGCTATGAAATAGGTAAATGATAACAATGAATTATTATTTAAACAGGTTCTTCTATAAGTGGGTATTCTATAGCTGGGTATTGAAAAGAAAGCATGCAATATTTTATTTTTCAGTCTTACCTACTTAACATTCTTAACTTGACTTACTAGCGAATTTACCTACAAACATTTTTATGAAACTTCACTGGATCAATTCATGAGACAATTCACTCAGTAATAGGTAAACAAATAAAAAAATATTTTTAAAAAATGCTTTCCTATCACGTAGGCTTAAACTGCGTCAGATTCTTTAGAATATGTATAGAATTTAGTAGCTTTTAATGGATAAGCGTCAAATTGCTTTTTAAGTAAAAAAAAATTTATTATAAAGAAATCTTGGGTATGTTTGCAGAAGAAATATATTTTAAAGGAAGGTACCAGCTAGACCATGGTAATCTCGGAGATACATTAGGTATAAAATGGTATAAGTCAAGTCTCATACAATTTAACAGAACTCTAGGCAGAAGATCCTGGAGAAGTAATATTGTAATTTATGTCCGACAGTTAATACACGAAACCAAAGCCAAACACGTCAACGCTCAACACATTGATTCGAGGAAAAACCATTGCTGAGTTGTAGGTAGACTCTCTTTATGCGACATATTATCAATTGGTCTCGTGTATTGGTTCCGATATAATTATATTGGGTTTGTCGTATTTTTTCTCTTTTGAACATATGAAAGCGACAGGTAGGTATGTATATACCTACAAATCCTACAATACAAGCAAACACTTGAGTCAAGTCCCTACTTAGTGTAGGTAGTATCACATTAAAAAAATATAATATTTAATACTACTTAGGTAGTAAAATAATGTTTAAATACTTTGCAACTTGGCCTCCGATCATATCTGTAGGTAGTTTATATCCAATCATATAAGCACGCATATATGGATCTACACTGAGATACACTGCTTCAGTTAATATTTCTGAAAAACAAGTTAAGTTAAAATTTAATTACCAAAAAGTACACTGAGTAAATAATAAAGAATTAATTTACCTCCATCTTTTAAATCCGGAAGATCCTCTTCTACAATTTTAAAGTCGCTTTTTTTCGGTTCGCCTTCGAAATATTTTGTTAAAACATATTTACTTGCTCGCACCTTTCCGCTTACTCCAGAATATAATCGTTTAGAGACAAGAGATACAGTAAATAATTTTGAAAACATTTTGGTACCTAATTAAAGATAATTTTAATTACTAGTTACACCTATACCTGAAAAAAAAATTAGCAATATTTTTTACTCTATGTACGAATCTGAAAAATACAGTTAATATCTGTGAATCCAAGCCATGACAACAAGCTTCATTCCCTTGCGATTCCATTCTTTATAAAATGTAATAAAAAAAACATAACCAAAACAAAATGGCTAAACTAAAGCTAAACACAATTTGACCAAAGTAATGTAATGTACCAAACCAAACGAAATATATTGCATTATTGTTTGTAAAAAATAGTTTACACTATGAATACTACAGATGTTTTTAATTGTGTTTTGTGTAAAGATGTGTTCGATGATAGAGAGTCATTACAAGTCCATTTCAGGTAACAAGCATTTATGAAACACACAATTTTAGAGGAGTATAAATACTTTATAATTCAAAATTTTTGTAGGAAACACGGCGATCCCAACTTCAATGTGGCTATGAAGCAAAAAAGCAAACAATCGTATGAATTGCCAAGTCCAAGTACTCACAAGTCCGAAGAGGCGGTCAGTTGCGATGTCTGCGATGAACAATTTCAGTCAATATCGAAAGCGATAACACATAAACACAAGGCGCATCCAGACCACGAGTCGAAGTATTTCTGTCCGTGGTGCGGAAAACTTTTCACGTTAAAGGTACGTACCTACGCAACAACCTATTACTGGGCGTGTATATTTACGATTACATTACATACGACCTATGTACATCCCCACTATTCTTTTTATCATCAATAGTATCGACATATTATTTCCTGTTTCTTGTAAGAAAAAATAAATTAAAAAAAAGTGCTTTATTAGATAATTGCTTATACATTTCTAATTCAGATCTAGTATTTATTCATAGACTATTTTCTTTCTTTTAAATTACGCATTGTAATCACTGATGTTTTATTAAATTGTTTCAAAGTATTTTTCAAAAGAAATGTTCTATAAAAAATCAGTTTCATCAAATATTGACTTGGTAAACATCATCTCTTGGTTGATCGAAAAATATTAAGTTTGAGATGTAAATATAACATCTACTATTTAAAAATAAGTCGGGTTTTCCTTCCTGACGCTATAACTCCAGAACGCACTAACCGATTTCCACGGTTTTGCATTCGTTGGAAAGGTCTCGGGCTCCGTGAGGTTTATAGCAAAGAAAATTCAGGAAAAATTTCAACAGAAAAGCGGGTCAACAGAACAGCCATCTGGTGGCGAAACGGAGTTCGCCGGGTCAGCTAGTATTTGTATAAATGGTTGCATATAAAAGTACAGTGAGCAATATTAATTTATATATCGAGATGTGTTATAAATTAAATTCCCATTGAGAAAAGTGGCCTTGACTTACATATTCTTTCATTTTATACTTTCCGTATGGGGGTTAAACCTACTTAAATAATTAATAATGATATAACGATGAGAATGTTCATGAAAATTTATTTTATACAACATTTAGAAGACTAGTAATTTACAAAAACAAGTGAAACCTATCCAAGACAGGCCTATTATGACATTGTAGCTTAAACATGTGATATTTAAACACAAAAAAGAAAAATTGTAAAGAAAGGCCATAAAGAAGATCATTTCCAAATTTGTAATATGATGTAACATTTAGCTTAAATGTATTTTAATATTGATTTCAGCATCTCTATAATAAACATATACAAGCAAGTCATGACAGTACACAGGTACAAATCACCTTCCACTGTGACACTTGCATTGTGGACTTTTATAGTGCAGCTGCTATGAACTATCACAATACATTTTTCCACAAACAAGACACAGAATTATCCAATGTGGGAGATTCGAAGAAGCTGAAAATGTATAATGAGGTATAATGCTTTTCACGTTAAAGAAACATTAAGACAGACAACATTTCACACAGCATGGCAAAGTAGCCATTTACCATCAAGTACCACCATCTAGTTGACAATTAAAACCTCACACTGTTTTAAAATGTTAACTTTTAATAACTCTACCCTTTTTCTGCTTTTGTTACTTAATATCATAGACATGTGAGTTTATTTTCTCATTGTTTTCCCGTGAAATTTTACTACTTGCCTTGCCGTTACAAAAATTGTATTGGCATGAATGTATGGTAAAATTGATTCTGTTACATAGAAGCTTTTCCAGATTTATTTAAATTTAACTAACTTACTTTATTAATTTTTAATTAATTTCCCTTTATTTTTCAACAATAAACAAGATTCTCTATTTTATTCCGGTTGCAACATTTATTTTCCTTATTGCATACCTACCAACACTACTTTCCGCAATTGTTATCATGTTAATTAAATTATTTCAGGAATTGCTACCAATTTATTACTGCCCTTTTTGTGGAGATGAATACAATAACAAAGTTAATCTTCATGTAAGTATTTTTTTTTCCTTAGATTAATATGAAGGAAATTTATTTATGGGTGGTTCCATGTGTCTAATGTCCCCCTCTTTTTTAAATTATGTTAGTAAGTAGATATATTTTTAAGTGCATATATGTACTTATTTTTAAATAAGTCCATTGTCTGATAATATGACCCTTATGTGTGTATAAGGGTCCGATCACAACGAAACGCGAACATAAGTAGTACATAAGTAGCTGCGTCTCGGGTCGTGTTTCGGTGTGAACTGACGCTTACGCATCGCGCAGCGTGAATCTGTCGACACTACTATCGCGTACTCACTGAAATTCATACCTTTTTGTGTAGTAAAGAAGTTCTATATTGAATTGTTACTTTGAAACGTGCTCGCAGCGTCGCGTTTCGGTGTAAACTAACGCTAAGGGTCAATTCAGACCGAAACAACGCTGTCAAGTGAGACAGCGTCAAGCCTGCTTTTTATGTAGTACCACCTGTTGCACGCGACTTCACCCTCGTAACTTTATATAAATATAGCCTATGTTACTCGCTGATAATTTAGCTTTCTATAGGTGAGAATTTTTAAAATCGGTCCACAGGTTTTTGAGGTTATTGTATTTCTCCCTTTATAATATTAATATAGAAAAAGTTATATATTATACTGCTACCTTAAAAAATCGCGCAGCGGCGTTTCGTTGTGAGGTGACGCCAAGATGACGCTAAGGGTTAATAAGCATTACATTGCTTACTATTACATATTGCATACTTTGACTTACAGAAACATATGAACGACGAACATATGGATGAAAACCAAAGCCCAGATGAAGTGCTCCGGTGTCCATTGTGTGAGGCAATTTTCTATCACTTAGATGCATATGAATTGCATTTAACATTTCACTCACTGGATGACAGATACAACGAAAAAGAAGAATTGTATGTATTTGTTTACATTTCACGTGAAAATTAGCCTATTGAATGACAGTATTGTTGTATATTTAAGTAATAATTGCCAATTGCAGATTGGCAACATTATCAGAGATATCATTGGAAGCTGTGCCTCCACTAATGGAAAAAGTGGAAACATGGGAGCAAGTACCAGGCACCGAAAGATCTGCCAGCGTAATGGGTATAGTAAGTATTTCAGACTTTATAAATTGGAAATGCGTTTTATGAGAACTATTAAAATATTTATTCATTATTTCTGTCATTCAGGATAAATTCCTTGAGTTAGGAATGGAGGAGTCCAACAACTCAAGCGGTGAACAGATATCTGAAAAACGCACGTCCAAAAAGAAGAAAAAACGAAAAAAGTCTAAAAAATCAGCTATCACATTAGATGAATTTTTAAGCATGAACCAAGACGTGTTTGGCGAAGGGCTAGATTTTGAAGGCATTGAAGAGGTACCAACAAGGGTTATTGCAAAGCAAATTAAGAAAAGTAGGATAAAACCACCACCCTCAGAGGTTAATAAAATACCCGTCGCCAATTCCAATGATATAGAAAAATTAAAGAAACAAGGCATATCAGTAAAATTAAATTCAAAAACCAGCAAAAAACCGGGTGCTATAAATGCAGATCCTAAATTAACTGTTCCTTTAAAAACTAAAACTCAAATTCAGTCCAATGTAATAAGCACTACAAACGACGTATTATCCAAACTTTTAAACCAGAGTAATAATCAAATAAAAATTGTAAAAAAATCTGTACAAGAAAATAAAACCGCCAACGAAGAAACGAAAGAAGAACAAGTAGTTTTGTCCCATTTACATTCAAACAACCAAAATGCAGACGCACAGAATAATTTTCAAAAACATAACGTAAGCGAAGCTTTAGAAGACGCAATGAAATCAGGTGAAGAAATGACAGACACAGTAACCGAAGTTGATGAGTTTATTGATAATAATATGGCTTTAAATGAAGAATGCGAAGATTCTTTGGAGAATGAGTTATGTAAGGACGACGTTAATAATTCAGATTTCGAGAGAGCAGAAAATATTCACGATGTCAATAAAAAAACTGTAGATTCATTAAAAGCTCTAAATAAAAACATTACGGTGAAGTCGATACAGAAAACTACAAATTCAGAACTTACGGACGATTCATCTAAGCCTGGCTTGAGTGATGTTTTTGACCAAAGTAATAAAGAAGATAAAATGATTGGAAATGAAAATGCAAATATAATGGCATTGAAAAAATTAGGTAGTCAACTTAAAGTCACAAAAACTGTGGAAAAAAAATGCCAAAATCCTCTAGGCGTTGACAGTCAAAAAGAACCACATGAATTCGTCAAAGATGGTGTATTACAAAAAACAAACACTCAATTCAAACCAGCTAGAACAACCCAAGAGAAACAAGTAATAAATAAATCAATAGACCCTTCAAAAATTTTAAACCATCAAATTACGGTAAAATCTGTACCAACGAAGAAATCTCAAAACCCAACTTTCACAGACAATTGTGAAGGACCGGAATACAATGAAGATACAAAATCGCCAGTAACTAAGTCGGAAATACCTTCAGACGATGAAGACGTAAACGACAAACCTTTAATGAATGTCCAGAAAAACCTAGAGGCTGAAACAGAAATGAAGAGTTGTGACAATGTAAAATTATCGACAAGTATTAAACTCCTCAAACATCTGAAAAATGTAACGGCAAAACCTGTAGCCATCAAAGTTGCGAATCAAACAAAAGTTATAGAGTGTGTTTCAAATAATAATGAACACAACAAAGGAGAAATTTTTAACATAGACGATTCAGATAGTGAAATTGATGATCAACATACTATTGAACCTCATCTAGTGTCAAAACAGTGTCCTAAAATTGAAAATGTCAAAATTAATAAGCAACCATTAAAAACACCATCAGTCTTGAACAATATTGGTAAACATATAACCATAAAATCTAATAAAATACAGCCATCTCTTTCGAAACCTGATAATGTCGACACTTGTTTAAATTACAATTCTGATGAATTTGATGATGAGATGGAAGAAAATGTCGTTAAAAATGTTAGTACATCTACTCTGAAACAGAATGCGACAATGAATACTTTAAAAAAATTAGGCCAACATATAACTATTAAGGGAAATAACTCATTTGCTAATGATCAGATCATAAATTCATATGACTCCGATGAAAACTTGGTACATGAAGATGGTGACTCTGATACTGGTTCAGATCAAGTTAAAATAACAGAACTACAGGAAGAGAACAGTCATGTAGAGACTCCAACACTTGCTCATAAAATTAGCAGCAGCAGCACACCTGCGAATGCGATAGTTCAATTTCCAAATGAATCAAATAGTGATAATGACGAGAGTAACAACTATGAAGATGAGGATTTTCCTGACATTGAAGATCAAATTACATCCAGTAAAGTAGTAAAAACACAAAATGAAAAAGTACAAACAAAATTTCCTCTAAATTTAAATAGATTTCAAAATATCACAATCAAGTCACTCAATGAAAAGAAATCTTTTAGTAACATAAAAGAAGACCAAGCTAACTCTAAAATTGATGTACCTTCGACATCAAAGGGTGTTAAAACTAACATTAAAACAAATCTAACGAACCAGACAGTGAATATGGTTAAACCAAATCAGAATGTTTCTGCGGCAGCTAATCAGATAAACGCAGTCAATAAGGAGGTCACGGTGAAATCTTATCAAACACAGACAATAATAGAAGAAGTTACAACGACAGTTACAAAAACTGTCAGAACTGTAAACCAAACAGTAAAACAAACTGGTAATATTAATCAAACATTAGCAATTAGACCTCAGGCATTGCAAGGACCAAAACTACAAAAGCCTCAAGCCAGAAACATCCAAGGAGGGATTGTTAGGCACCCTACACCGAACGTTCGACCTGTAGCCGTTAGGCCTTCGAACTTCATAAGGCCTGGTACGCCTGTAAGGTCTTCAAATGCGTTGGTGCCAGTTAGGCCAGCTACTACAAGACCCAATAATCCAAAACCAACAGTCAAACCTTCAACGTTTACCTCACAGAGTCAAGTGACTGGACGACCATTGAAAATTGCCCCAAATGTCTTGAATACGACAGCAAAACGTGCGAATACCACGAACGAATGCAGCGTATTTAAAAAGCCAGATGAGTTTTTAGCAGGTTTTGATAGCGACGATGAGGATATGGGACAGCAATATGCATCGACCTCTCATTCTACTAAATCCAACTTTGTAAGCATGACTAAAACGGTGCAAGGTGGTTCTACTGTGATATCAACTAAAATGTGTGCTACTTCTCAACAATTGAATAGATTGAGTAATGTGGCCGGTTTAACAATAAAAAGTAATCAAGTTAAACAGTCGATGCAAACGGAGAAAAAATGCGAAAATATTGCTTCGAAACGTGCTTTGGAAGCTATAGAAAAATTGCAAATGCAAGGACTCTTGGTGAAAAAACCTCGCGTGGATGAAAGTTTTGATGATAATTGGATGTCGGGTGAGGAAGAAGACGAAATAGGTCAGAATTTATTAGAGTTTGATGAATGATAAGTTTCTTTTTAACGTAAAGGTCGACAGACAGGCTGATGGTCCACTTGCTGGTAGGTAGAGGTTACCGTCAACTGCGCTGTAACGGGTTTGTAGAAGCTTAAGCAGTATTTTCTATATTTTTCAATAAGATTTAAAAGGGCTAGTTTCAAGGAGATGAAACTTTTTTTTAAATTTACCTGACACTATATTCTGAAGATAAAATGTTTTTATGTTTTGAGAGAAAAAAATGAAATTATAATAAAAAAAAGGGGGAAAGGAAGAAATATTATCTGAATAGAAAGAATTCGATTGAAGTGGTTTTTTTTTGTTTGTAATTTCAGTGAGAAGTAATTTTATTTTATTTATATCTTTAAAGTGAATTGTTAAAAAATTATCTCCGTAGTGCTTGGGTTTGATGATTGTTAACTCAATCAATGAACTACAGAGAATATATTAGGAATGTAATTGATAAACAATAGAAAAATTAAATATGTGTGAAGTTGGATGTTGTTCTAGCGGAGTTTAATTATAGTAAATATTGGGTCGGAGACAAAAAGTGCGTTTGTATTTCATATAAGAATTTAAGAAATTTTATTAAGATGTTTAAGTGCTGGATAATATTAGATAGGATGTATAAGTTCTATTCGATAACTAGTTACCATCTTATAGTAAATGGTGATAGGATTTCGTTGCAATAGCAACTTTTGGGAAAACAGGTCAAAATATTGCAACAAGTCTGTCAAACAGTCCTATCTTGAACTTGTTTGTGAGCGAGAAAAAATTGTAGGTCAAATTTTGTGTGACGTTTCAGTGTAACGATCACATGACTTTAATGTTTGCGTGATTTCTCCGCCAAAGAATTTTCACTTTTGACTCGCACGCTTACTCTGTTCACGCGCATGTTTTTTTTAGTAACCTAACAGGTATATGAATGATTTCTGGTTAAAAATAAATTAAAAAAGCGGTTTTTCTCCTCGACCTAATATTGTCATAACAAATTTATGATATTTCAAGAATGAAAAATTTATTTGTTGCAACTAAATAATTACTCATATATATTTTAATTGTAAATACTTATAACAAAAAGTTTTGTTATTTATAGTTATAAGTTTTATTTCCTGACGGTACACAGTTGCGATATTGATTCATTTTTGTACTTGAAGACTGCACATAAAAGCGCCGTTTAAAATGACATGAAAATTTTGTGTTTTTATTTTCACGAAAAGCCCTGAATTTGAAAATTGAAAAGCCCGAAATTTTGTTTCATTTATTGGGATAGAACCTCAAAAATAATAGTATAATTATTGGTTAGTAAAAATTCCCTTTTCAATTTTTAATACACGAAAATGTTGAATGAATTCAAACTATTTTAAAATCAATCTATAATAATTTAATATTTATGATACTGCTATTAAAATTACATCCCCCAATTCGATATTACTAAATAAAAAATGAATTTAATAAAATAAAATAGAACCTCCCAAAAGTGTAAAAAAGCAAGGAATCCTCCCTTTCTACGCTTCAACTCATTCAATAATTGGAAAGAAGATCATAAAGTATCGGATTTCAACCACATGTATCCCGAATTTCTTGAGAAGTCCAAGACTCCTTTCCAGGAAATATAGATGAGCGAGTGTGTTAACTTCTGACAGTTGATGGACCCTTCTCTAGCTACATCTGTCAGTGTTGCAGGGCACAATGCGTTTTGCAGTCATTTGGGTTGGGCAACCCGTCTGGTGGTATTGACCACCCCTTACAGAAGACCACTATAAAATCACAGCATATTTGCTGTTGTGTTTCAGTGAGTAAGGGATGCCAGAGCCCATCTTCTATGGTCGGCAGCACCTATGGAGTTGCTTGTGTTATAGGCGACGGTAGCCACCTACCATCAAGTGTACCGTCAGCCTCTGTCGACCTTATTTATTATTTCACTGTACATAACCATCAGTAGTACTATTCAGTGCAATATCCAGACTGAAGACTAAATTTAGATCTAATGATCTAATCTGGTAAGTAGTATAAAGTTAATCTAATTTTTCCTTAACCCTTTAGCCGCCAGAGTCGATCCGACAATTATTTTCGTGTCAATTTCGCCAGAGCCGGTTATATACGACAAATTCCTCTAGGTACTTGTATAATGTTTATTTTAAAATCATTGAGTTGCTTTCTCTTAAAAAAAAAATACGAGTCAGGCGGTTAATGGGTTAATAAACAAATAATAACAACGAAATTATTATTTCTTTATATATTATATTTAGATAAAATTAATAATAAAACCATATTTTCAAACACCGTGATATATCAAAATATAAACAGATTTTCCATGATGTTGACTAATTCTCTATAAGTTAGGCCGCATTCCCGTTTATTCTGTTTTGGGTTCCACTTTATTTTGTCTCCACTTTTGGTCCTGCAATCGATACAACAAAGTTGGTAATCGTCACACTACCGAGCTGATTGCAACGGGGCAGACTGACCGTCACACCAGTGTGATCGTTGGGAGTTCTAGTTTTACACCGACAAACGGTCGAGAAAATTTTGCAGGCTATTGATTTTTTTAACACTTGAGAATTTGGTAATAAGCCTTTCTTAATTTCAGTTTTTCCTGTAAATATTTCAAATTTCATAAATGGGGTTTAAGGGAATACATTCGAAAATTAAAGACTTTTATATTTTTATACTTTCAAACTTTTTAAATGCTTTTAAACTTGAATATCTATTAAACCTCGTTACCAAATTACACGATATTTTCCCAGTAAAATCTATAATTTCTTCTTACCTAATGGTAAGAACTTACTTTCAACTCTATAAAAAAACTCGATACAAAACTGATTGATCTCCTTGTATCTTATAATCATGAAGTTTAGATAACATTCAAATAAAGATCTCAAGTACTTATGTTAAAAAGTGCGGACTGAGAAGAGTCAATTTCTCCTTCATTGTGTAGAAAGCAACGTAGTTTTTTAATTGAAATGACATCCTTGTCATGAGGGAATTTTAAGCGTGTAGTTATCATGTTATCAATTCTTCTATAAATATGTCGTTATCAATACTTCTTGGTTATTTAAAATAGTGCGAGTTAGAAAAACAAAATGGCAACTACACTAGCGTGACGGTCAATCTGCCGTCGATGGTAACAGCGTCTTCATTCTAATCGATTTTAAATATTTAAATTATCATGGAATACTGAATAGAAATTTTACCACAAAGCGCTATTCTATAAGCATATGTACGACTTAATAATATCCACAATTAAACACTCAAATAGGAAAAATAAGCATTCAGGTAACCTAGGATCATGCGAATAGCCAAATATGTGGACCCAGAAGCAGCTATTTGAACGCACACAATCTACACTAGATAACTTACGTAAGAAAAAGTATTTTTATATGATTTGGCACTACAACAGAACTCCTGCACATAACGACACTTAACGGTAAAAAACGGATATAGGTAATATACTTAAAAACATTACATTACATTTATTACATTTATTACTAACATATCAGGAGGCGAAAGGCATGCACACATTACGAAATTTTACGAATACCTGTAAAAAAAACTGAGCAATTTCTATTTCCTTAGCTTGTTATTGGAATTAAAAACGAAAGTGTAAGTACCCACTGTTTCCATTTCACTCACCCGTCACCAAATTCTTCTAAAAGGCGACGACCTTTGATATTACTATAAAAGTAAGGTAGGTAGATCAATAAAATATATATACCCCTGTCTCATACGTTAAATTCATGCCTCTAAAGCTGAAGACATAGACATTTTGACATAGACAAAACGAACATTAGCCCCATAATAATTTATAATGAAAAATTCTTTTTTTTTAATAGCACCCAAACAATTTCGGTAATATTTAGTAAATTAAATATAACCGAGACTTTGACAGACATGTATCATATATGCATGTGAAGATGTACAATGTCGCAGAGACGTACCAAAGTGGCGATTTCGTTTGACAGACGATAGGCAATAGCTCGTAATTTGTATCTCAGCTTCTGTCCGCCTTTCGTTTTCTTGCGCACTGTCCTCAATAAGGTGTATGTGTTGCCAAAGAACAACGAAAGGAACAAAACGGCCAAGTAAGAAATCTGGATTTAAAAACATAAGACAATAATTAAAAGAAAATACATGCCACAAAAAACAATTTTATTAAATTATTTTGTATAAAAAAAATATACAAAGGAAATTATTCAACAGAAATATGCACTGATCACTAACTACTCTTAATTTATTATCAACAATTTTTATGTTCATTATAATACAAAGAAAAAAATTTAAATACTTATAGAAAACTTAGATGGGTTGTTAATTAATTTCTACCATAAACAATACAAACATTGAATAAATAATTATTATGTTAAGGAATATTTTCGGGCAGTTTTTATGAGATTAATTTGTTTTTGTGAAATTTAGGCAATCCTTCTGTATTTCTAAATTCATTAAAAGGAAACAATGTTTGCTTCTCCCGAGAAAACGAAGAATAATAAAATTCAATAATTTGTCTAAAATTAGTTTAATAACAAATTTATCAATTGGGTACACAAAAGATCTCAGAAACTTATTTATTATTAAATCCAACACAGCTCACATGAGATTCATAGAAAGGTATCAATTTCAAATTGTTCTTACCCCCACTTCGTATTTAATGTATACAAAAGTTGCCAAGTTTTATGCCCACAAGTAGTATATTAGTTTTATTTGTTGTAGTATATTACTTAATGTGATAAGACTCGAAGGACCCTTTTTTATATATTCAACTTTTAACACAACCCTTTCTAGTAAGATTAAAAAATTTACAAAAGAGTACAAATATACCAAATCAAATATACAGAAAGCAAATTTACTAATAAAATAATTATCTACTTTGACGAGGATTAAAGTATAAAATAAAATATGTTCGTATAAAAGAACCAAATATTATTTTTTAGTTTCTGTAGCAATCACCTTATATGTATTTGTATATAAAAAAACATCCCCCAAATGCAGACCATGTTACGAAACTTGTTGTTGCTACAGTTATATAAACTATGCATTACCTTTTCAATTATATTTGTAAAAATATAAAAAGTACAATCATGCTAATATAAACTAAAAACACTAATATACATATACACCACACAAAAAACAGTGACTAGTCCCATAACTATATAACATACAGAGCTTAATTATGCAGATAGTCTTCGTGCTATGTTTCGTTGATATTCTGAAATAATATGTCGAAATTATGCCTCCAAACTTGTCAGTAAATATTTAAACATACCTACAATTCTAATTTGTGCGTAGAAAAGTGGTAAAAATTTACATGTTACTCCTTCAAGACTTGAAACAAGATTTGAACAGTATCAAACGCTTTTTTTTTCTTTAAAACTTGTATATAATTCAATAATACCCACACTAAAAGTAAAATAATAAATATTAAAACACAATCTCCTTTAAATAAAACCTAATATATAAATAATGAGGTCGCATTCTTGTGAGAGGCCTCAAATTAGCCCGAGGCTTAACAATTATTTATTTATAATCACCGTTGCAACATAAAAAAAAACATGCACTTTAGTATTTTTCACATAGCAATGGATAAGGTGGCATTTGATTTCACCATTTTCACGCACGTTATTGAAAAAAAAAAACGTCAGTCGTCGGACTGCACTATGGAACATTATCGCTATGACATTCGAACACTTTATTGCAATCTGCATTCTGGTTACATCTTAACAAACTATTGAAGTTAAGGTTATTATGAACCAAGAAGTACGTACTAATTCGGGTAGATGGCGCTTGTTTCCTGCAGTTTAACGTCACTGAGGGTGTCGCTCACAGAGCGTGACGGCCGAGTTCAGTGTTTTATCCCCATCTAAAATAGTCCCCAGTACAAGGAACTTAAATTTTTTTGACACATACAAATGTAAAACTCTGTGAGTGCCTTTTTTGCGATGAGTCCGACAAACTTTTCTAATGCAAAAGTTTCGGCGCTGCTGCGTTTTCGAATGCTCGATTCCTGGAATTGTCGATATGACGTCACTATGACTCTCCGTATATACAACTTTTTGGAATTTTTTTTAATAAAATTAATTTAAAAATTGTGGTCAACTTGTCCGACAAAAATCATGTTGCGTATGGGGTGTCCACCACCCCAAAAATGTCGATATGACGTCACTATGACTCCTCGTACATACAAGTTTCATTTTTGAAATTTGTTTAGTAAAGTTAATTTAAAAATTGTGGTCAACTTGTCCGACAAAAATCATGCTGCGTATGGAGTGTCCACCACCCCGAAAATGTCGATATGACGTCATTATGTCTCCCCGTACATACATATCGGACAAAAATAACAATGATAGATAATAGTATTCTAAATGCAAATATCGACTTGTCCGACAAATATATTGAGTTAAATAGTCAGTCCGACCAAAAAAATGAAAAAAAAAAATCATTACTAATGGTAAACTTCTTTTTGTCAATTTCTGACTGAATAAACCTAAATATTCACGTATATTATTTAAATATATTAAATTGACATAAAATTTGTCGTATAAAATTACAATTACCTATAAAATAATTTCAATCGGAAAATCTGAAAAATTAAAAATCTGTTTTCTTTTATATTGATATTTTATTGTATTAAAAGGTAAAAAATACGTATTTTATTCCTCTCTTTTTGAGCTAAAACTTGGACTTTCACTCAAAACACTGCACAAAAACACTCAATTTTTTATGTGATAAATAATGTTATAAACATTGAAATAAACACTCCGAAAATATTCAAAAATTTAATCGATGCGTGCACTTCTTGGGTATTCAAACATGTGAGTGCGTGCTCCGACTACGAGACACGTGGCTCGTGTGAAGCTTGGCCGCGTAAATTCAAATAAAATATGGGAATATTTTCAGATAAATTATTTTCAGTACTTAAATTTACAAATTATGAAAAATTTATTACTTTATAGTTTATAATAATATGTTATTTTTTTAATATAGGTATCTGATTAGGATAGCCAGGATTAAGTTTTTTAAACTACTACAATTTCAGCGTGTATTTGTCGGACACATATTTGGTTACAATTAGTACTTTATTTTAAATCGAAAAATATTAAATTTAAAGTTGTATGTACGGGGAGACATAATGACGTCATATCGACATTTTCGGGGTGGTGGACACTCCATACGCAGCATGATTTTTGTCGGACAAGTTGACCACAATTTTTAAATTAACTTTACTAAACAAATTTCAAAAAATGAAACTTGTATGTACGAGGAGTCATAGTGACGTCATATCGACATTTTTGGGGTGGTGGACACCCCATACGCAACATGATTTTTGTCGGACAAATTGACCACAATTTTTAAATTAATTTTATTAAAAAAAATTCCAAAAATCAAAGTTGTATATACGGAGAGTCATAGTGAAGTCATATCGACAATTCCAGGAATCGAGCATTCGAAAACGCAGCAGCGCCGAAACTTTCGCATTAGAAAAGTTTGTCGGACTTATCGCAAAAAAGGCACTCACAAAGTTTTACATTTGTATGTGTCAAAAAAATTTAAGTTCCTTGTACTGGGGACTAAAAGTGCTCAACGCGCCTAAAGAAGTTTTCAGTTCAAAAATATTCATGGAAAATGCAATGGTTTTAAAATTATTTTACTATATTTTTCAATAATTCGATTTCATCGGCGCTACGTCTCTAGTAACTTCAAATACCAAACTTCACCATACCCATGCTATGTGTAAAATAGTATAAACACACGTATTGCATGCATTTTTCTATAAATTCTAAATAAACCACCATGAATCGTTCTAAAAAATAATAGAGAGTGACTACTGTAGCCAAGAGAAAGCTATTGTCGTGGATTTAGCAATTTGTGCTTTTTTTTATAGCCATATGTTTCGATTACACATGGCTTATTTTCAAAAATATGTTTGGCACTATAGTATTCTAAAATAAATAAGTATGTAATAATACACACTTCAATACTAATTAAGAATAATTCACTGCGGTTATTAGATTTAAATGAAAACATTCAATATTTTTGGTTTAATTTCACTGAAACAAAACTTACAATTACATTCAACACATGTATACAATTAATGTAATAAGTTGTAAATTGGGAGATATTTTCTATTAAGATTCTAATTTAGTAAAATCGTGATTTCTACTATAGACAACTTTTACATCGAAAATCAAACTAACTAAGATTTTCGCCTACGCTAAATGTTTTGAACACAAGTCCAAAACATTACTTGTACAATCGAGTTGTTTAAGTCGATCATACAAATTAAAGCAAGGCCACGAAGACAACTCAAATTATGTAAACAAACCTTCAGGGGTTCATATTTTGTTTTCAATAAAACAAAATTGTTAACACGTATTTTTACTTACAATACGTATTTTATCTATTTATTATATTTTAGCGCAATCATTCATAAAAAGGTGACCCAGGGTTGTCAAGATCGCTTTCCTGTACCACGAAACAGATAACACAGGCCACTTCTGACATTTTTATGTGCGAGACAAAAGGACAGAGATATAATCACTCAATTTTGTAAAATTCAAAATGGGTCGGGTTTATTTATCTGGCATTGTCTAAATGGCTTTAATTCAGTATTGTCTTATTTACTTATCCAAATGTTTTAATACCACAATTTGTAAACAATTCATAAATATGAGTAAATAAGAAATAATCGCACATCTATGTATTCTTGAACTCGAATGCACAATCACTATATTTTTCCCATAAAGTACGTTTTGTACAATATTATATTGTATACTATTTCATTGTGACCATATGTACTATATAATTTAAAATTGGTTTACATCATGGGAAAAATAATACTATATCGGCATTTATTCCACCAAAAATAAAATAAAATATAACTAACATTCACCGTTTTACATTACACTACACAATATTAATTGTTGGTCCACAAAAAAAAACTAAAATTGAGTTTGTCCCACTCTTGGATTTAAGTTTGGTGTCGATCTTAGATCATAAAGTAAATCCTAGATCCCAGACGGTACATATTCTAAGACGATCACTACCAACTTATTATTCCAATTGACTAGAGCAATCATTTTGCAAGAAAGTGACAGCAATAACTCCCTATACAATATGTTTTAAGCTATTTCTTATGGCTTTGGTTAGAGTTATGTTAAATGACAATACTTGGCAGTGGATAATAAAGGTGCCAATAGACGGTCCGATTTTGCTTGACAAACAGACTTTTCGAGCGTCAACGAAGGCAACTAACTCGCGATACTTTTTGAAGTATATAGAAAATCTTCACATTATTTTAATTTTGTTGTTTAGTCGATATAGTTGTGAGGTAGTCAGACGCGTTTTTCAAATAGACAAGTACACGTCGAAAATTAAAAGAAATTACCAAAAGGCAAATCGGTAGCTAATGGGACGCGTTGACCAATGGGTAATATTATCATGTATGTTTAGCAAATTGCCTTAATAGGTGTTCTGTTTTAGTTTTGGTCGGCGTCTGTCCTACATTTCAGAACGTCTATAGCGAACTTTAAAAAGGAGACAGTATGCACAAAATCAGTAGCGTTCGTTTTCAACATGTCCCGTCCATATTACGCTAGTTTATTTTAGTACTGAATGTAAAAAAGTTATCAAGTTTACTTATATATACTTTTCTTAGGAACACTGGTCAGTATGGTTTGGAGAAAGCTTACTTTTCATATTAGAGAAGTAATAAGTAAGACTACGAAACCCAATATTTAATTTTAACAAAAAGAAGAATGTGAGTTTCGTGACATTATTTTTTTATCAAAACTTATCTAATCTAAGTATATATATTAAACCGTCCGGTAGTAAAATATAATAACTTCATGTTAATTCCCAAAAATATGTTTTTATTTCTATTTTTTCTGGGTAACATTTACTTCTACCAAATCTGTCTTGATTTTACCCACCCGATCGTATGAGGCCTTACTTTCTCATTGTTTGTTCTTATTATTATAAGATTATTGTGAGAGTGGCACAACTCTAAATTCATTCATAAATATTTAATGCTAAAACTACGACTTCTTACTGTAACTATTCCGCCAATGTAAAATGCAAATTGTGTCGTATATTACGTCACGCTCTGTAGGTTCGAAAAGACCTGACTCTTGTAAGTTTTAAAATACAAACGTAATCTTTTAAAACCTTCTTAGAATATAGAGCCAAAAAAAACACATTTAGCCATCTTAACAGCTACAAATTAATATGGCCTTATACATTAGACAATTTCCCGTCATAATTCATTTATGTGTCAGAATTCTACTGTTATTTAGCTATAAGTTGACCATCTATCTATTTTAAAATGTCAGTTCTCTACGGCGCTTCCTACAGATCCACGTAGTATACGTTTAGTTTGAGAAAATATGTTAGCGGAAAAACTCTTTTGAGAAATTACTTTTCCGACATGTTTAATAATACATAATGTTCAATTTAGAAAAACTTTTGATTTGATTTTCTCACTTCGAATTTTTTTAGATGAGTTTCTAATGTTCACATTGGCGGTTAAGGGAGTAACTACATTTATTCAGCACAATTCAGCTTTTGTCCATAGAAAAAAAAAAAACAGTTGTATAGAGATGCGTACACGTTCGTTCAGCTTTCCGAATCTACGCGTCCAAACAGGCGAAAATGAGGACAAGTGTGTTTTAATCATTTGCATTAAGTGTGGGTACCATGTCATTTTGACATTGACAATTAACAATTTTCCATAATACATGTTTTACACTCTCACTAGCGAGTGCGGTCATTATAAAGTCATGGTACACCCACTGTACAGTAGTACCCAACTATTATGGCTACCCGCAAGACGAATTTTTAAAGCGTGGGAAATGCTATCGACCAATCCACATAATTCGAGGCTTTTTCCGGTACCGCTATTGGTCGCCAGGTGGCGCCATGTTAGCGTGCGCCGCTTGCTATCTTACGCGAGTGCGCATTGTATTAACAACCTTATAGATATTGTATCTAAAGTTAATTGTAAGTTTTAAGCTTTCTTCGTTAATCGTCGGAGCCGTACTTTATTTTCTGCGTGAACGAAGATTCACGACGCGCCTTATCAAGTGCGTACTATTTGTACGTAACTCCTCATCGAAACAAATTACGACTTCAATTGATTCTCACTCAATATAGGAACTGTATAAGGATAACCAAAATTGAGGTGAATAAATGTAATTATTATTCCCTATATCGCTCAAACCATGGAGGGTAGAGGTAAAGGAGGACCGACTCTGTACATGAAAATGTGTCCGTCGAATACGTTCAATTAGGCGGCGCTTAATGTAGCATTGGTGAATTGATATTATTGGTTGGTTTCGTAGTTCATGAAACCACCGTAAATAAAATGCTCCCTACATGTGACAGTGTCCGTCGAATACGCTCAATTAGGCGGCGCTGTAGTATAATTGGGGCGTGGCGCTCTAGTAGCATTTTATTTACGGTGGTTTTATGAACTACGAAACCAACCAATCATATCAAACACCAATGCCATTCTGGTCAATTTATGAACCACTAGTTAATGCTTTTAGCTTGCCAATTTTTCAGTTTAACACCCATGTAAGTTGGTCCTCATTACCTCTAGACTCCATGGATCAAACAAACAAACTCACGTAACACAGAACAATAAATGCATCTAATGAAATCAGTCCGCATTGCACCACTCAGTTGCAATGTACCTGTTCGTTTAGTTTCTGCGGTATCACCCTCAAAGTGGTCACCATGTTGCCGATGCCCAGAACGAGGAAGGAGACGCTTAACGCTGGAACCTGTTATTAGTCGTGTGTACACGCTTTATTTTATACACGTTCATTATGCAATTATAAATCAGCATTTCCTTTAAGGGATGTATGTCTGTCGAGTTTTATTGCTGTTTCAACTATAACCCGTACAAATTAACTTGAGACCTGGGCCGATGAAATCATTTGCACACGCATCAGCATCGTAGTATTTTTTTAAAATTTGCATGAGATTATTAATAAGAACCGAATAAAATGTTCTTGAAAGAGATAAAGAATAATTAGTGATATATACTGTCGGGTACTGTACGGGTTATACATAGTATATACAACTAAATTATTTTGTTCTCATCAGAAATACGAAATATATTTCTTCATACAATTGTACTAATTAATCAAGAACATGAATAAAACTCAACTGACAATATTGAAAAAAATTGGGGTCATATCTGATTGACGCAATGTGAATTAAAATAAAATTTTAAGAAAGTAACACAGAAATATCTAGTTTGAACTTGACATGCATCATTTATTATTTTTTAAAACATTTTTGCATAAAGTATTCCAAGTAAAATTAAAAAAATAAAATAACAAAAAGGGTATTTCAAATGCAAAATTAGTATTTTGTATTTGCATTTCAAATATTATTCAATACATTTTAATGTATGTATTTTAAAGAAATGTAACAAGAAAGATAGTTTGTACGCAGATATGATTTTTATATATTTCGAATACCTACTGTATCGTCAGCTTTTCATCACTCATTGCTTAACATATATCATTATTATGCCAATTAAACAACATCGTTAAATTTCACTGCGATTTAGTTATGCATTGTGAGCTTTTTAAGTGTTCACATTGTGAGCTTTGAAAATGTTCTTACGGATTTGATGGACCTCCTGTTTTGGAAAACTCAAAGAAAAATTGTCGACTTGACTTGACTGACTAGTCTCTGGATCTGCTACTTTTGATTTTATTTAAAAAAAAGGCTATTTTGAATTGCTATTTCGGATCTTCGGAGAAGATCTGGTGGAGCCATGACATTAAAAGAGAAGAAGAGGAATGTTATTACCTGCCAAGTAGCTTCTGGATGATAGCACAAATTGTACAATGTATACGCCACATACAATTGGAAAATATATCCTCCAAATAGGAAGGGCAGGAGATAGGACAGTCCGCGCCACATCCACGAGTGGAATCCCTCGATCGTGATGTCCATATTGTGTCTGGCGCCCAACGCCTTTAGTCTATACAGCACTCCGCTTTGATATCTGAACTGCATGTATTGCACTGTGCCTGAAATACATTTATTAAATACTGAGTGTTTTTACTTTATAAAATATAGCCTAATGTTGATCGCTGATAATGTAGCTTTCTATGGGTGAAAGAATTTTAAAAATCTTTCCAGGTAGTGTTACTTACATGCAAAAATACAAATCTTTTCTCTTTATAAAATTAGTATAGGCGCTCTCGGCTTCGCGCTGGTTGTAATTTTTATTTATACAAACCGGGAAGGTTTGTATAAATATCTCTCGTTTATCTCTCTTTCCACAAGTGGAAAGCGAATTAAAATCGGTCAAGCCATTCTTGAGTTTTTGCGGGACTAAAGCACGGCGATTGATTTTGATTTATTGATATATAAAGTTTTTGTACAAAAAGAATCTCTTGCGTTATAATTTATTTATTTTTATTTTAAGATGAGCTGCCCAAATGACTGTGACCTGCTTCTACTTACTAACTAATGTATTACAAACTATGCAATAATTGTTTCTTGCTAAGTATGTACCTGTGATGACTTGTCACCGAATGCCTAGTAAAGTAAAATTGAATAAGATCTTAAAATCGAAATTATACTCACTGACGTATGCAATAAACCACATGAAGGTGGGTCGGAATTCATTCCAGGGTTCATTCTGCGACCACACTAACAAGATGCCGGCGACCACGGTCGATATGAAGTGGTGGAGTCGCCACCATCCCTTAATCCTTGAACCGTTCACTTTGAGGATACTCTCGCGAATCGTCAACGTGCAATAGTACCAAACAAGAAGGAATATCAGTATCAATTGAAGCGGCCTGAAAGGTGTAAGGGTATTTTATAAAAAAAAATGTGTGTGTGTGTGTGTTTGTGTATGTGTCAGCTCCGACGCACGACTGGAGTTTACTCCTTACGAAGGATAAATAAATAATTTAATAATTGAATAAATACGAACGAACGAATAAATAAATATAATTAAAACATGTTAATATATCAAATTATATTATATTAATATTTATTTAAGCGTAACGTGTGACATGTGACATTTGATTTTACTCCCATAAATTTTTATACCCCGGGCATATATATGTAATTATGAAAATTGATTATTAGGGAGTAAACTCCAAAAAACTAGCTGTTGCACGCGACTTCGACCGCGTAACTTTATAAAATATATAGCCCATGTTACTCGCTGATAACGTAGCTCTCTATGGGTGAAAGAATTTTTTAAATCGGTAAAGTAGTTTTTGAGTTTATTCATTACAAACATATAAAAATACAAATCTCTTTATAATATTGAGCATAGACTGGATTTCGCTCGCGACTTCATCCGCGTCGCTGAATGTAATCAATAGGTGTATCAAATAGGTCAAACATTTAAAAAAAAAAAAAATTTAAAGGAATTTTTGAGTTATTAATGTAATGTGAATATTACTCAAAAAAAGTTGAATCTGACTTCTCTTTATAGTGTATACTAATAACACTCAATAATTGGAATATTTCACTTTAATAAGGTTTATTTTATTGAATACTTCCAGGCTAATTTTAAATTCATTTCTTTCTAACTATAAAATTAATACATACATCAATAGTTGCGCCATTGTATTTTTCCATTTTTAATGCCAACATTAAAATGAAAAACAACATTTTTATTGCATTCAATATTAGGACAAAAATCAATTATTGTCTACTTCGTTATTATTAATTTCAATTTATCTTGTCTTGTGAAATATGATAGTGGTTTTGGCAATAAAGATGAGATGAAACAAAATTCATACCTGAAATCAATATATAGATTTCCAACAGCTAAAACAAACGCAATGGCGCTCAGTATCAGCTTGAATTTTTCATACTCGTCCTTGTACTTAAATCTGAAAAAAAAAAACATTAATATTAAAAGTACATTCTTGCATTAACAAGTTATTACCATCATAAAATGGTCATAATATGTATGTTTCAAGTATAAAATTATTACTTATGAGTTATGTCCCCCTTCTAGGCAGTGAGAATTTTATAATTATTATTTAAATAATTATTAACTTACTTATCATATTAAAATGGGAGTTTATTGTTTAAAAAATGACGTCTCGTTTATTTGATTTTAAGTAACGTCAAGGATGAAATTTGACACATATAATAGTTTATTACTTGGATGAACATATAGGATACTTATTATCCTGGATTTTTTTAGGTTCCTGTGGGATTTTCAAAAAACGAACTACAGCGCGTACACAGCTACTAGGTAATTATGATGGTGGGTGCAATCGTAGAATTTGAATAAATGGTTTAAAAATTATAATAAGTATATAAATATAAAAGAACAAATTAATATTCTTTACTTTATGTGCACTTAAATTGTTGTGCGATGAATCATAATGAATGTCTTTAAAAACGTTTTAACTGTGTATTCGTCACCTAGAAGGGTCAAAGATTAGTTTCCGCAACTTAACGACAACTGAGTATTTTGTTAGATAAGTGTGAAACGCGGACAACTTTTTATTATCCATTGGTAAACACATGAACTTAGATTAGATAAAAGACACATTAACACTTACTTATCATTTTTGTTTAGTATCGAAACATTGACATTTCCCAGTATAATGCGCAGGTATAGACTGTTCTGTTTGGGTAATGTGGTCTCGATCTCGTGTAACATCGCTTTCCTCTTTAAAATCTCCTTTTCGAGGTTTTCCAAACGCTCATTTTTAGTTTTATCCGTTTTTTCTAACCTAGAATAGAGAATACAATACAATTCTGCAAATGGATTAAAATCGGGGTCAACTTTGGAAATAACTTTTCAAAGTTGGCTCTGGCTAGATTTGAAAAGGAGTGGCAAGGCACACTGCGCTTCACAGTCATTTAAGCAGCCAGTCTGACGGCAGTAAAAGGACATGTGCTGTTGTCTTTTGGTGATTCTAATATACTTGCAGCATTTTTGGTGTAGCTTGCTTAAATAGGCGACGGTAGCCACCTACCATCAAGTGGAACGTCAGCCGGTCTGCCGACCTTAACATAAATAAATTAATGGAACTAATCTCAAGAAATATATGTTATTATATGTATATACAAAGAATTTATTATCTAGACATGTTAAACACACAATATAAACATTGCCAATCACTACAATTTCAACATACATAATATATATTTCAATTTAGCTAGACTCTAGCACAATTTCAAGATAGAATGGCAAAAGATGTGGTTTAACTAATTAAAGCTAGAGTAGTGATAAGTTGATATTTTTCATGTGTTATAATAAGAAACAGACGAGGCTGATGTTGGAGGCGAGCTCACTCAGAAGATGCCTATTCACTCGAACTTTAGCTACATAACGAAATAACAAATAAAGTAATATTAGTGTCAGTGAAATTAACCAATTGATAATTTAAAAAAATATTCAAAAATTAGCTAGAATACGTTAAAACAAAATGTCAGGTGTAATAAAGTATAATATAGACGGTTTTTGTTGATTCATAAATGTGCATTTTTGTTGTTGAACTGCCTGGTGGGTGATGTAATAATATATTATTATTGATTTTCTTTTTATTTGAAGGTGTTTAGTTTCTTTTGTTTAGTTTATGCTTAATTTTTGATGTAATTTACTACATCTGAATTTATTATTATAATAAGTCAACAATTTAAGAAATAAATTCGGGCATTTAAATTGTTTCTTTTCTTGTTATTGTGATAAATAATTTTAATTTCAGTGATTATTTCCTTCATTCCAAGTTAAATAGTACCATAAATTGAATTTAAAGAAATCACAGTAGAGGAAATCAAGAAAGAAGTACTTACTTCCTGTGTTCGTGGCATTGTATGTATTTGACCTATGACATCATAATTTTGTCTTAGAATTGGTAATTAATTTTGGCATATTAGTCTGTTAAGTAGTACGATTTTAAATTGAGAACTGTTTATGTTCTTAAAAATAAATTGTTTATAACAATTTTATATCTAAGATAAAAGTTAATGACTATTTTTTTTAAGTTTCCCCCAGGCCGTTTATTGTAAGTAAAATTAAAATTTTGAATTAATTTTAAATAACAAAAAATAAAATTACAGTTACAATTACAGGTTTTATGACATTACAATTTCAAAAAAATGTTAATTTCAGAATATCTGGGGGTTTGGGGGATTAAAGCTTTTACCTCCGACATAATCGGAGACGTTGATGTGTTGCTTTAAATAAAAAAATTACCTAATATTGCTTATGTTTATTTATTTTTAATTGAAGACAATTCCTCCTCCACCTCTCCCTCCTCCCTCCTATTTTATGCTATCCCTATATATGGAGTCCCAGGATCCAATCAGGCTGTCGCGTTAGCCTTTTTAACTACTTCAATTATTTTATACCAGGAATTTAATGGTGTGATTGATTGCTTATGTAAGTGTTTAATGCAATGAATTTAAGCTTAATGTAAGATTTGTAATTCTAATTTTCAGTTTTCTATCTAGGTAAGTATCATTTTGCTTAATGTTTTAATTTTTTGTAACAATAGGTTTGCTCTTGGCCAGCATCTAGCCCTGCAGGAAAGAGGAGGCTGACGATGGGGCGGGCTAACCCAGAAAATGCCTATTTATAGAATTATTATTTCCTATTTTTTTTTTCTCTTCCTTGTACTGCAATCTGTCTCATTAGGACATTCAGCAATAGTTTTACAAATTGAGTAAATATAAGCGTTGTGTGGTCCAAGCCCAGTGGCCACATCAAATGTTACAATAGGGTTGAGTTAATCCCTGTTCTTCAAATGGAGTTTTCCTCTTTAGTCTGGAGAAAGCATAATTAAATCTTTGTATTATTTTCTATACAAAGATTTAATTATGTTTTCAAAATTATTATTGAAAGAGCAAGCCACACAACTTAAATAATAGCCCATTCGAATATAAAGGGTTCACTGTGAGTTTCTTTTGTCATGCTCTTTTCTAAGTATCATAAACATTTTACCTGACTATTGTACCATTTTGGATAATTAAAGAAGTGAAGATGTTTTAGCATCATTTGCACCTACAGTTCCAAATATTTATAAGAGAAATGGCTCTAAAATTAAATTAGAAAAAAATTAGAATAAATTAATAAAATTAAAAAATTAAATAAAATTAGAAAAAAATATGAATATTTCTTATTGGACCCTATATTCTATTGTCTTGTAGAAATTTGTAGTTTTATTTAAAAAAAAAACGGGTTTAAACTAAACATCTTTTAAACAAAAACAGCAAAAAAATTGCCAAGAAAGAAAAAGAAATGCTAAGAAAGGTTAAATTGCTAAGAATAAGAAAAGAACATAATGAAAAAGTGAGTTTTTTCTGAAAAAACCTAAACTATTAAATATCTCAAAAACGATTTGTTCTTTTTATTCTAAGATGCAAACATCTGTTAATTTTTTTAGTTATTTTGTAACTGTTAGGTCAAAAAGATACTTTGGAAAATGGTTTGGTTAATTTCACATTTACATAGTGAACAACATTATTAAAATAGGAAAATAGAAATGGATTAGATAGCTTAGTACCAAATCCAATGGTTTCTATCTCTCAAAACCTTTTTAAATACAAGATGTTGTATACATATACTTCTTCTTTAAATCTTTTTCTTTTGTCAGTCATTGTTTTATAAATTTTATTTGTCATTGTTAAACATCTCTTGTAAAATTGTAAATGTATTTTATATTCATCATAATCTGTCACGTTATTTAATATTTACACATGCCTGAATACCTTAACTCACAGTATATACAATTTATTTCGTTATATTACAAAATATATATTAATATATTGTATTAATTTTGTGAAGCTTTAAAATCATTAATACAGAAAGGAAAAATAACATGTATTTATAGTTGGGAATTAGTAAAAGCAGATAATGCTTATCTAGAATCACTTTATCAAAAAATTACAACAGTTTCACATGTATCCTGATAGGTATGTTATAAATATATATCTTTAGTTATAACACTTATTATGATGAACTTCAATTAAAATAAAAGTAAATATTATAATAGTTGTTTGAACAATAAAATATTTTACTAACATTATTACAGTCAATTTGGCTTAGTTTTTTTTTTAATACTAAAGTTGTTGACTGTAAACATTAAAAGTTAACTATAAATATATTATGATTTAAAATATACCTAAATAGAGTACCAACTACATTTATTACATAAACATGTGTTTAGTGGATGCAATAGAGATAAATCTGACCTTTTCAGAGCTCCAGTGATAACGGACAAGCGATATCTTTGGTGATTTAGTTCCTTCATACAAGTGGCTTGTAGGTCACCCACTTCTTCCAATTTCGAAGTGTATTCTTTGTTTACACTCTGGAAAAACAATCACAATTTTTCATAAAGGGTCGGTATCAAAACAACTGGATCTCAAAATGACCAGTTCTGCATGACGGGATCGCAAACGACCACAATTGCAGAAAGTCTATATCTCAAAAATAACATGGTAGCAGTTCTGCTACCACGTTCCATGTGGTCGTTTGACCACCTCGTGGAACGTGTACATCTTTAAATGACTTAGTAGTTAAACGAATAGATGGTAGAAGAACTGAATCTCAGAATGGCTCAGTAGCCGAAATACTTGTTATTGAATTTTTAATTTTTTTGTTTTATTTTTTGGTTTGAAGTAATGTTCGTTTTTATCTTGTTTTTTTTTTTCGATAGCTGACCTTAAATTTAAGATCTCCTTTTCATTGTTTTATACTCAAATCAATATTATAGCTATATTGATAACTAGTCGTTTTGATACCAAGAAACAGATGTTCCGCCACTTGGTATTTTTGCGATCTAATCGTTTAACTAAAACCTCGAGTGTTTAAGAATAGATTTTTAATAATACTAATCAGTTCGCAAAAAAAAATAAAGATCGAAATAAGCAGCACGGTATAAAACAAATGATTCAACATTACCTCCAAACGTTTATAATCAGCAGCTAAATCTTCCCATTCTTTTAAACATTCTTCCGCGTCCATTTTCGTATTTTTGTACTAACACCAGTATTATGTTTTTATTGAAAAAATAAATAAATTATAATTTGTAAATACGCAAATGAATGCAATGTAATAACTCCTTGCAGTACAAGTCCACTCCAGTTCTACTTCCTTTCCTTCCTTTCCTCCCTGCCTGCCTGCCTTTCAGTCAAAGAACATATATACTTCTCTAGCGAGAGCTGTCTGTCAGTCACCCTATGCTGTCACCTAAAACGCAGTGATTATATACTCTCTGCTGTCACCGGTCACCGTGAACCAGTGAGTGAGTGAGTGAACCAGTCAGGCGGAGAATGCTACATCATACGTTGTTCGTTGTTAGTACCTACACGGTATCTACTATTTTTTTAGTTTGTGGCTACATTTATACACGTGCACAGAATATTTTATATACTCACATACATACTTGTACATACTGCTCTATACTTCACAGACCAAAGAAATTAAAATCTGCTCACCCGCAAGATTGCGGTAAACCGTTAAAGAAATTATTTTGTTTTAATATTCACGATTCTATCGTACAAATTAAAATACCTATTTGCAATTTATAAAGTGGATATACTTCTTGCATGTTAAACACCTAGATATCCAATGCAATAATTTCTAGACAATAAGTAGGACCGTAGCCAAGTCAGAAATGAACACAATTTCACAAGAATGTTTTTTTTCTTTTTATATCGTTATTAACAACTAAGATATGGTGGGTTTATTTTGTATTTAAATGCAAATATTTAAAAACAACCGACTTGCTGCTGAGGAGTTACGTATCGTGCAGACTACTTGATGGCGCATCAGGTCAAGGTCACCACGTCATGGAAATATCACCGAAGTAATCCGTCGAACCCACGTCGAACCTGTGGAAGTTAGTGAGATCCCTTCTTTAACTAGAAAATGGACTGATCTTCAAACTCCTAAGCAGAACTTCATAAATTATAGTCAAGACAAGAACCATCTCGATCAGGTCAGCTCCATTAAAAAAAAAGTGTGTCAGCTCCGACGTTCGACTGGAGTTTACTCCTCACAAACGATAAATAAATAATTTAATTAATATGAACGAAGGAATAAATAAGTAATTTAATAAATATAATTATGTAAAACATTAATATAATATATTTTATGTAGGTACCTATTATATTATATTAATATGTATTGAAGCATATGTGACATTTGATTTTACTCCCATAGATTCTCATACCCCGGCCTTATATATGAAAATCGATTCAAGACGGATCAAAATCGGTCCAAACATGTAGAAACTATAATGCCCCACACACAGGTCAAACTTACAACTCTTTTGCATCGGGCGCTATATCCATACGTTCAAAGTATATATATAGATTGTAGGAACACTATTGAATGTAGTTCAATTTGAAGTCTGTATTAAGGCTAAGTTCACATGACCGCGCGGATCGGGAACATTTGATCTTGCATAGCTGCATCTTGATAAGTTGCACCAAATTATACATAGTTACGAAGTTTTATCAAAAATCGGTTCAGTAGTTTAGTTCATCGGCGACAAACAACGTGACACTTAATTGTTATATATATAGATGTAGGATTAAAAATGATTATGGCATCATACACAATGCGCTACTTCTCACGTGGGCTATAAAAATACACAACTATTAAGTTTATTGATTTATTTACAGACATAAATCAAACTATGTATTACATTTTGGTAGTTACCTCCTATATAAATTTAGATCAAAATACAGCAGTAAGTACAAAATTCTCTTGTGATTCAAAGATGACATTCCCATTACAAGTGCAAAGAGAACTTTGGTTATTATTGTATTGTACACAGGGCCGTCTTTACCCGGGGGTGCAAGGGGTGCGGTGCACCCGGGCGCAGAGCGCCCGGGGGCGCCTTGCCGAACCCTGAATATTTAGATATTTCATTGAATTTAACGCCATTGCACAGTTTAATATACTTGTTACGACAAATACGTATGCCCAAAAGTAAATATAAAAAAAATAGTCATCAAAAATAATCATTGTTTTACTTTTATTACGCTTTCGGCGCTTGTCATACCGCTCATGATGTGCAAGCTAAAATGACTCTTATTACTACACAAATAAAAATTTTATTTAATACAACACGCGCGCGGCAAAATCTCTAATCCAAAGAGAGTGTATAAAACTTGGCACATTGCCGCCCGGTCGCCCGCACTTGAAGCAAAATGATCTCTAAGTCAATAAAGTGTGAGTTCATTTGAAATGGGCGCACGGCGGCGGAGCGGCACCTATGCGTCTGTCATAGGCGAGTAATTGCTCCCTTTGATATAGCCGCCCGGGCGCTCGCACTTGAAGCAAAATGATCTCTAAGTCAATAAAGTGTAAGTTCATTTGAAATGGGCGCACGGCGGCGGAGCGGCACCTGTGCGTCTTTCGTAGGCGAGTAATTGCTCCCTTTGATATAGCCGTCCGAGCGCTCGCACTTAAAGAGAAATGATCTCTAAATCACTACAATTAGGTGTAAGTTCATTTGAATTTACAGCGCGGCGCGCGGCGCCTATGTAGTGTCGGTCAGTGATTGATCTGATATCTTCTTTTTAAGTAATTAAATTCGTTAGCTCATTTCATTTGCGACAACCGCCGAATTAGCACAGAAGATCTTAGTGCAGAAATTATTGAGATTTTGTGTAAGTTGTAAATGCATGGAATAAATGAAATTTCTTCGTCATAAATAAGAGAAAAAATATCAAGGTAAGTCAATTTTATTTTTTAAGTGTTAGGTCAATCATTATCATCGTAGCCACCTATCACCCACTCCTGGACATAGGTTTCTCCAAACGACAGCACGCAGTTCTCGACCATCCTCATCCAACTAATACCTAGGCGCCTACCGACTATGTTCGTCGGTCCAGCGGTGGGCTGGAGGGGCGTCCGAAGCTACGTACGTTCGTTCGTTCGTGGACAGTGGTTTCCACTCGAGAACTCGTCGGTTAAAATTAAAATACAATACATAGGTACAATACCGATACCCAAAAGTACTCATACCTAGCTAGAAAAATACATCATTGTTGACGCCATCGTGTTGGAACGAATGGTCCTGCTTGGTTCGAATCCTGGGTTAGGGAACAATTTTTTTGTAGTATTTGTTTATGAGAGAGAGTCATGATTGTTTATTTGTTTATAATCGCAAAAATACAAATTCTTAAGGGCGTGCAGCGCGAACGAAAATCTTCACTTCCAAAAACACTTTAAACGTGTGTAAATACAAAATTTATAACACAGCTGACTTGATACCTCATGACGTCATGCCATACGACAAATAAGTGCGCCTAGTGATTTTATTAGAGCAATTTTTTTGTTTGCAAAACCATCAGGCGTTTGGATTAAAAATTGAAAATTCTTAATAATTTCCTATTTATATTTTTATAATCAATATTAAGAAGAGGGTGCTCTGCGGAATATCAATACAAACATTTCCGTGTGACAGTTAGTGCTTCATGCGTAAAATTTACGAAGTATTCGAAGATAAATATTTTTAAAAGTCATTACCGTCATGTATTGTTTATTAATACAAAATGCATTTATTTCAAATTTCAACAAGGCGGTGACCTTGTGCAAGGATCAGACTAACCTACAAAAGTTCTTTTAATGTATTTAAGTAATTGAGCGTACATTACTAGTTATTTAAAAATACGTCAATTTCCAAAATTTCGTGCAGTACCCTCTTAATGTTAGTGATTGATACAAACCTACTTTATTTATTATAAAGAAAGAAATATTAAATTAAAATTTAATTTTATTGTAGATGGCCGAATTAGGGGATGGTAAAAAGAAACCATCGGGTGCTCAAAACAGAAAAAGGAAACTGGAGAAAGGAGAAAAAATTAAAAAGCTAACTTCTCCGATTGACTCTTTCTTTCGATCTGGTAAGTTCAGTTAGTTGGTTGGTAGGTACCTTTAAAGTACTACCTTTTTTGAAAAAGTAGGTACCTTTTCTAGAGTGTTAATTCCAGAAACTGGACATAATGTCTCGAATGGAGAATAGTTTTGTTTTTTATTTGTATAATTGGGTTTAATTTGTATAATTTAAGTTTAATTTTAGTTTTGTATTTTAGAAAAATAAACAAATTATCAAAATTACGTGTATTGTGTTTTCTTGGTTGACTAGGACCCCTTTCATACTGCAGTGTGTCGTCGGTCGCGTGCCACGCTGCAGTGTAAAAGAAAACGAGGGCGCAGGCTGAGCCCCGCACCCCGGCGCCGAATAGACTTAAGACGGCACTGATTGTACACAATACATTCGAAAAAACCTGATTATCATTAGGGTAAGCATAATGAGATGAGTGCTGAGTTAATAGTAAATTGTAATACAATTCTAAAATGTAAACATACAACTCGCAAGCTTTTTTTTCTCTATGTATGGTGATCGATGAGTACTCGTGTATTTACGAATTTACATTGATTAAGCGGATATAAATATAAATAATGGTACATGGGTAATGCCATATACATAGAAACGCTGCGCTAATAACCGTTAGGCAACCTACACATGAATGCAGCTCTAAATCTACTTGTAAAAATTATGTTTAAAAAAAGTTTCAGGCGACCAAACTTCTCGATGCCACAATAAACAAGTTACCAAATGTTTGTTGAAAAAATATTAATAATAATAATAATGCATACAAGAATTGGAACATTTTATCACACCACAAATTACATTTATGAAAATGACAAAAAAAAACCTTTTAAATTATAATATTATTAACAAAAACAAATATTTTCTTATAATCAATAATCGTATTATTGAAAATAATTTACTTCAACTACGTATGTAAATCAATTTTGAGACATCACTGAAAGTGTGTGTAGCGTAACTTATTTAAAGTTTTGAATATTCAAAACTAAAATAAGCATATTATGAAATTTCAAAAACAGTAACTACTACATATTATTGTAAATTTTATTAACTAGAGATTGTGTTTTCTTAAATAATTGTAGTTTATATTTTATTTTATTTACTCTCATAGTCTCCGCATTTCATTAACGCTGTTGGCACTTATTGCAAACAAACACAATGAATATATTGTTTGTATAGAGACAAGTATGCGTACAATTTAACACGAGTGTGAGATTCCATCGGCAATCTCCGATAACAATCATCTTAAGCCCTTTTCTTGATAATTAATATATAATATCGTCATTGTCAAACGAAAAATGTACTATGTGCACTTTTTCGAGATTCCAACATTTTGACCTTAGTGCAAGTTCATTCACTACCTCATCAATCGTTTTAAAAAAAAATGCAATGTGCAACAAATAGAATGTTTTATGTGCAAAATTTACTTTATTATTAAAATAATAAAGAAATCATTAAATATTCGTGTTCAATTTAGCCTAAATTTCAAATAAAATCAATTTAATAAATTTTAGGAAAACTTTTTTGTCAATATGTCAAGGGCACACTTTTTGCACATAGCAGCTGATTTTTGTTTGACGATATTATAAGCTTTCCTTTAACTCGTGAAAAACTGTAGCATCAAAGTACATGTATTTACATTTCGTTTGTGAAAATGAGTCAAATGTAACCAAAATACAAATGCACTACTAATCCATTGAAATTGTCATGAATCAATATCAAAACTACACTACCGATAAACAAAATCAAGGTACAAATTCGTCTAGAGCGACCATCTAAGAAATAATTATTAATTTATTTATTAAACTACAAAATAAAATTTACGTCTAAATTCACTTAAAGATAAACAAATAACTATAAAATAAAAACATAGAATAAAGAAATGTTAAATTATATAACACAGCTTTTGCTCCAAACTTTCTCACCACTTACCACACCGTTCGGTTACACGACGAATGCTATATCACTATTATCGAATCTATTAGCTATTTTTTTTTAATTCTTAATGAAAAAAAAAAACTTAAAATTACAACAGAGACTATTAATTTAATGGAATGTGTTCGTTGAGAGAACTAGTTACAAAAAAAGAAATTGTATGCGAAGGAGTTTGAGATTGGTAATAACAATTTGCAAAACAAACAATCGAGATATAGCATCGTCAAGCGTGCAAAGACAGGCATCAACGAGTGGAAGTATGAAACATCATTTTTAATAAATTATCAAAACTATTTTCTCCGTTTCTATCGTATAAATCAGATTAAAATCACTGCCGCCCTTCTTAGATTGCAGCTGTTCCGTGTGTGAAAAATAATAATGATAAACAAATCATCGGTGAGTTTCAGTTACTAAAAAAAAATGGCAACGCTCTTAGCGACATTCCCAAACTTTGACGGTTTGATCAACGCTGCCCGTTATCACGTATGGCAAGCTTCTGTGGAAATCTGGAAAAAGGCAAAAAAATCACTTTATTAAATTATTTCCAAAATGTCCCATATCTTTAAATTAATATATGGTATGGTTTGTGACGTCATTAAATGAGAGAAAGGAGAAAAACGAGTATCTCCAACCGCCCCAGATCAGCATTATCTGTAAGTATGTTTTGTCAATATCCCTTTCTTTTCATCTGTTGCTCTTCTATACAACTAGACTACTTCTTCATGTAAAAATGCAATCACGACTACTTCTCTATTGAAAAATTCCGAAACATAATAGGATTCCGAGTAGGATTATGTTTCCGAACATAAACATGATCCGAAAAACTCCGGAACTAGCGTGTACACGCATATGACGACAGTTGGCGCAGCGTCTTAAAGTGCGGCCAATGTTCCGAGTGGTAATGGTTCGTATCCCGTGAAAAATTAAAAAAAATTTGTGGCGGGGCACCGAAGTCGTGACGGCCGCGCTAATAAGTCGTTGGGTTTTAGCCGGTACGAATCCGGCATAACACCGCACACACTGCCTATACTGCCGGGTATCCAGGAGGATATCCCAATGTTTAAAAAAAAATTGTGTCTTTTCCGTGTCTGTCACGTTACGTGGTGGTAAATGTGAATGGACGAGAAGTGACGGTTTGTTAGTTATGTATGAATCTGACCGAGACTGGTGGCGAAGTGCTGGTGCACTTGGAGCGACTTGAGACAGCGCGTGTGGGCGACGTCCCAGACGCGCAGCGACTTGTCGTCGGAGGCGGAGAGCAGGTAGCGGCCGGCCGGGTGCCACGCGGCGCCGCGCACCCAGTTGTCGTGACCCACCAGCGTCGCCACGCACTGACCGGTGCTCACGTCCCAAATCTACGATGACAGATAACATTCAACAATACTCTACGAATCATTATACATAATAATAAAATGCTTATGTCTTTTTGCTTGTCTGTGCGTTTGTTAACGCTAATTTCAGAAACGGCTTAACCGGTTTGAATGCGGTTTTCACTGAATTAACATATAGGATAATTTTTATCCTGGAAAATTGCTTGTATGCGAAAGATTCCTGGGAGATTTTCAAAAAATTAAACACAGCACGTACGAAGTTGAGGACACAGATAATATTATACTTAATATAAAGCTTCCATAACAACCAAACCGACAAGTTAATGGTACACTTGAAGGTAGGTCGCTACCGTCGCCTATACCTAACACAAGCAACGCCACAGATGCTGCAAATGCGCTGCTGTACCATAGCAAACTGTAGGAGACAAATGTGTATGTGTCGTGTAGAGATTTTTGTGTTGTGTTTAGACCAAAACACGAGCAGATGACATGCTTTTAAATTGTTGAAATTTGTTAAGAAATTGCATTGACGTAAATATAGTATTTTACTATACTTGGTGATCGGAACAAAATTGTCAAATACGCTAAAATTTTGCATAAAAGTTTGCGACAAAAAAGGTCGAAAGCGCCATAGAAAATACAGCGTTTACGCGTTCTGCGTTTCCTTCCTTTAATCGCTTGCAAATGAGTTACTACTCGCTCACAAACCCGTAACTAAATGCGCAATTTGTGCAATTGAGAAATTGTGTATGTGTAGGATAAGAGAAGAAATGAACCTTGATAGTCTTGTCGCGCGAGCCGCTCGCAAGGAAGGGCCCGTGGTGGTTGGCGCGGCGGTTGTCTGCGCCGGCCGCTTCGTTCACCGCCGCCGAAGCCGACTCCGGCGCCCACGACACGCACTCCACCACGTGCTCGTGCTCTCGAAGCTCCATCTAGACACACGCCCACCACATTAGCTCAAACTACACACTAATATGTATAATTACCGTACATCGTGACAAATATACGCATTAACCGATTTTGAGTCCGTTTGTGCGGGATTGCGTCATGCAATGAGCGAAATGATAACACTTATACAAGAAAGAAAGCAGTTGCGCCGTAATGTTCGCAATTATACATGCGCAAACGAATGACGCTTGCTTATTGCTTAAGGTCTGAGCCCAAGAAGATTTGCGATTATAATATTAAGGGTTCGTATATAGCATTAAGGATTGTTTCAGTGAGAATGAGAACTCAGATATCTGGTGACCTTCGTCCCCTCCACCGTATATACACACAACACCTTGCCCTTTAGTGTAATAAAGCTTAGATTATTACTCTTACTACACTAAAGCTTAGATTATTTTATCTAATTAAAATCCAGGTTTACTTCTTACTTGTGACTCTAGCTAGGACTTTAAAAGCGTCACCGGATTTTTTGGCGAGCGTTTAAAAACGCTCAGCCCTGCAAACAAGTATATTTTATAGGGAAAAACATTTACCTTGCACTCGTTAGTATCTGCGTTCCATATGCGTACGGTCTGATCGTTGGAGCAAGAGGCAAGAAGAGTGCCATCGGGCGAAACGCGCACCATGCGCACCCAGTCGCGGTGTCCGTTATACGTCTTGATACAGTAACTAGAAACAAATATATAAATTACCATCGTGTCTATGGCAGCATCGTGTCACAAGCGTGGTCGATGTGTGTGTGCCCGTCACTCGAGAAAAATCTTTCCTCCTCATTGAATTTCAGTTCTATGTCATATGTGGCTTGAGCACTGTCACTTCAGCTTCAATGATATGCGAATGATAAAACTCATTTTGTCCTCAGTTTTGTCAGTTTGTTGTGAAAGCTGAATAGAATCGGAAATCTGAATGGACGTATACACATCTTCATATAAAAGTGCTGTTCTCTATGGACAAAAAGATGCCACATATTGGCAAACACGAGTTGATTAAAATCTTTAAGGCTTTTAAGGTTTAAAGGATGTTTAAAGGTCTAAAAAGCAGTGTCTAAAGATTTATGTAATAAATTAATATCCATACCCAGTGGCAACTTCCCACGCCTTAATAGTCTTGTCCCGACTGGCCGAATAGACGATGTCGCCGCTTGGTGAGAACGCAACGGACGACACGTTGTGGTCGTGCCCGTGCATTGTCTTCATGCACTCAAACGTCTGATTGAAGTCCCACAGCTTAATTGACATATCGGCACTGCACGACACTGAAATCAAATCATCAGGTTACCAATATCTCTATTAAAAAAAAATTCACTACAAGTGATTTTAGAAAACGTCAGATTACATAAAATTTCTTAAAATATTTAAATTTACAAAAACTGTTACAATATAATTTATAAATCTATTTCAATTAATCTTTAACTAAATTTGTACGACATTTTAAAGTTTTATACCATTACAAATTATTCACTTAAAAAAAACTTTACAAAAAATGTGAGGTTGTTTTTGCTTATACTGAGTGCATAGTGCGAGTTTTACTCGATCAAACGCATCCAACTCATAAATGTCAATTTGTATGGGAATGAAGCAGCGCCATCTAGTGGCTGACGTGTGGCGCTGCTTCATTCCCATACAAATTCACGTTTACGCGTTCGATGGGTTTGATCGCGTAAAACTCGCACTAGGAACTCTGATCATTTTTAACAGGATTCAATGTACCTAATTTATATTTTACGTGTATTTTATAGCAATCAAAATAGCTTTACGCTTTTCGCCGTGAAAACTCAATGTTCAATAAATCATTGATTATTGATCAATTGATTATTGATAAATCGTTGATTTATTGAAAAAATATTATTCTTAAAAATTAGTCCTACTAATTATTGTCTCTTTAAAACTATGGTAAAAAGTAAAATAAGATAAAAAAAAGCACTTACCAAGTAATTTACCATGATGATCGAAAGCTATATCCTGAACAGAGTCAGTGTGACCCTTCAGTGTTCGTTCGTACTCGCCGCTCTCGAAATCCCATACTTTGATGGTTGCGTCCTCGCTCGAGGATACCATCATACTAAATACTGGATGAAATATTACCTGGAAATCAAAACATTTCGCATAGGTCAAATTCATATGATTAGTTCATGTGCATGTTATGTAGTTCCGTGTATTTTAATACTCAAATTAGCAACAAAGTTTAATACAATAAAGATATTTAAAAAAAAAAAAATAATCCATGCAAAATACAATTTCCAGAATAATCTAAGTACAATAACTAATCATTAAAATAGAAGGCGTTTATGCCTTTTAGTCAATAAGCCTGATGAAGGCCATGGCAAGCGATTCGCCTCTTTTTAAAATACTTATTAATAAACTATTCAAACTTAACTGTAGGTCAAATTCTATATGTCAATTAAGTCTTCAAGTGATTTTAAAGCGTTCTCACACCTTTACAAAAAAAATATCACATCTATAGTTAGTTTCAATAACATTTATCTTTACAATACGAGCTAAAGTGTTTCTCGGACGTTTGAGATGTGGACCAACATCCTCGTAATTCATTAACATGCGATGATTGGATGATTGGAACTAACGGTTGTTTTGGGTAAAATTGTTCCATTGCAAATGTTAGTAATATCACGAGGTCAGCGAGGTCAGTACTTAGCTCAATTTTAGCTAGCTGTAGGTGTAGCATAGGTGGCCAAGAAAGTATGTTAAACAGGAATAGACTGAACAAATGTTACATGGTATCGGTGTTGTGAAAGGATAATGCAATTATACGACAAGACATACAATAGGCTGCTCTTTACAGACTTATGTTAGTATCTCTAGACAAAATTAGTCCCATTTTACTGTTTAAGATGTAATCTAATTTTAAATACATATTTGTACAGCATTAGATATTTTGTTTAAACATTGTCAGGGATTTTGTTTAAGTTTTGTATAAACATTGTCTTGTATAAGATTATTTAGAAAAAAAAGTACTTGATCTCAGTAGATTTAAAATTTAAATCCAACACCTTGCAAATCTATATTTTTCAGGCGTTATATTTTTTCATTTTTCAACGCGGCCGAAGTCACGGGCACTAACTAGTGCAAAAGCCAAAATAAAATAGAATTTAAAAATAGTTTGGCTAGATTTATAGACCCATAGATTTTTTCACACAATGAAATATTGTACATTCTTCACTGAGAATGTTGGCAAAGATTAATTATTGTAGTTACGTAGATTGATGTTTTTGTAATCAACTCATGCCATAAAACTCAAGACAATAAATGAAACCCTTGAACAATGCAGTTTCTCGCTTGTTAATCTCAGTAAGTAAAAGACCAACTTTCATTCGGTTAGAAAGCCTCGTCTTGGTTGTATAAACTAAATGTGTAGTTATATTTGTAATTCAACTTATTTGATGACCTAATGACACACTTGACATTTCAATTGTTTTCTATGAAATAATGCCAACCTTTCAACATTCTCTAATAGTACCTATACGAACGCACAAGGCAATGTGGCGATATATTGACATTAAGTATAGAAAATAACTTTCAAAATAGGAAAAAAGAAACGTAAACAAGTGTTTAACTCAACAACAAAATAAATAATAAATAGCTATCAATGCTATCAACATTAATAGGACAAAAGAAAAGGGACAACTTGAGAATAAGTAAATGAGCTCTAGAATACCTTACTCACTCACTGAAACACAACAGCACATTTGCTGTTATTTTCTGTTAGCACACATAAAGGTGCACACACCCCCCGTGTGCTTATTGCAGCCAGACAGGCTACTCCCCATTTTATGGCTGTGGATTGCAATGAGTTATACTACTACCAACTTACGGTAAACTATGTAAAAAAACAACAAAAAGAATCTATTGTTTTGCAATAATACATACATTTATTAAAAAAAAAAAACAAAAAAATAATAATAATCGAAACTGGAAAGTACTATCAATAATTTTTATCTCGGTCCTTTCGTCAAATATCTTGTATAATGTAGTTTCGTAGTGCATAACTAAGATGTTTTATTTTTGGTGTGCACATTTCGAATTTAATAGCAGTATTAATTTTTCACATTTTTTTCTTAAGTATATCTTTACCTTAGTAATAGTGGCTCGATGACCGGTGAGGCAGAATTTCTCTGGAGGCCGAGGAATCCACTCGGCCGGAGTACGTTTGCCCCGAGTCGGCGCGCCTTCGATGAACTCCTTCTGAGCTTCCGAAAGTTTCGACTCCAATTCCATTACCTAAAATTTATTTATTCATCCTTATACTCATAGATTCTGGAGAATTATTGCCATAATGTATAAACATGAATGGTGTATACTTCTAAATAGATAAAGGACATCACCCAGCCTCCATACATTTTTGGGCTAATTTTGAAAGTGCCGGCCAACAAAATTAAACTTATTATTATAATAGAACACAATATTTTAAACATTTTTCAATATGACAACAAAGTTCTAACTATTATATTTATATGTAAAAAGTTAACTAAAAAAACATAATTACGTAGTTATACTTGAAGTAACACAAAAGGATCTGCAGGTAAAAGAACGATTTTGCCGGTTGGTTTATGCCATTGTTTGTAGATAAAAGAGACTGAAAAAGCACCACGCTATCTCGCTCGCACCATTCGAAAAAACGGGTTTTGGAAATGTGCGGGGGACGAGTGCCGATCACCATAAATGCGTCATTGGCGTTCAATCGGTTCTCCGTGCAACGGCTACTTTACTGTGTTCTTAGTTTCTGGTTGTTATCATTTCTGTTTAATTTTGTTGTTACTGTTAATGTTGTTATTGTTGTTTTTTACTTGTTATCATGGCACACATGTTGTGTATAAACTGTCGTGAACCATGTGAAGGTCGCAGGAGATAGGTATACGTGGAATTCTTGTGAAGAATATCACATCGATGTAGCGCAGATCGTTATCGAAGAACTGATAGCGAGACAGGTATATATTTTAAAATATTTCTAATGTGGTTTTCAAGAATTACTTTTAATATTTTACTTAAGAGTTTGGTCGAGTAATCGAGAGGTCGATTTTTATTACTTTAAATATCAGAATACCTTTTTTGATTACGCACGTCTTTGATGTTAAACCTTAGCCTTAGAAATAGTTAGATGTTTGGTTAATATTGTTTTTAGGAAGAGCCTACAGACTTCATTTGCCGACCGTGTTGGCAGAGAGCTGAAAGGACCTTTCAACAACGCGTACGTGAAGTTCGTCAAGCAAACGATGTTTTAATGGACCAGCCTGTTGAAGTAGTTAATTATAACAATCCGACAATAACATTACCGGGATTTGTTCGTACACCAAATTCAACTGCGATTTGTGTTTTTCAAAATTGTCAAAATATAACCCGACTAAGAATACCCAATAATGTGATTATTCGTTTGATTGTACGCTACAATTTATTGATACCAGAAAATGCTCGCGTGTGTCAAGAACATTTGGAACAAAACCTTTGGCATCTGCTTCCTCTACAAGATAATCTCATAGATCGTTTTTCGGCCTCTCAAATAGTGAGTGCTTTGACTATCATGAGAAATCATATTACAGACGATGTATTGAATTTTGAGGCATACGATCATATAAGCCCCAACGAATTCCACGACTGGACGGGACTTACGCACAATCAGTTTTCTGATTTACTGGAATCCACGCCAAGTTTAGACAATAACCGCTATAAGAAAACTATACTGGCTGCAGTTCTAGTTAAACTCAGATCAGGCGACTCCAATAAGAGGCTAGCTTTGATTTTCCGAACGAGTGAGTCCCGTTTTCAACGGTTATTGACTTTGGGACGTGATGCACTGATAAATGATTTTGTTCCCTTGCATGTGGGATTTGATCATTTAAATCGTGAACAAGTGGCACAGAAAAACTTGATGCTTCCAGAGACATTGTTCGGAAATCCAGGAAGCCCTTTAGAAGAAAGGAACGCTATTATTATATGCGATGGGACATACGTATATAATCAGAAAAGCTCTAATTACTTTTTCCAGAGACTTTCGTACAGCCACCACAAATACAGACATTTGACAAAACCTTTCTTGTTTGTATGCTGCGATGGGCATATTATTGAGGTTTCCGGCCCACATGCTGCAACTACTTCTGACGCGGAAATATTCAACGGAATTATTGACAACGAAGAAAACATATTTCATTGGTTTTTTAGACAGGGAGATGTATTCATACTTGACCGTGGTTTCAGAGATGCAACACTTAATTTACAATCTCATGGATATACGGTGCATATGCCTGAAATAAAACATCCCAAGGAAACACAACTTACTACAGAACAAGCAAACAAATCGAGACTTGTAACCATATGTCGTTGGGTGGTGGAAGCCGTTAACGGACGATTTAAAAGAGATTTCCGATTACTGAGGATTGTCCATTCTAATCGCGCTTTGCCCCATATGATGGATTATTTTAGAATTGGTGCAGCATTATTAAATGCTTATTGTCCAGTCATTGTAGACAATGTACGGGCCCCAACATTTTTAGCAATCATTCGAGAAAGAATGAACATACCAAACACATTGGGCGACCTAGTACAGAGATATAATTATCCTTTCGGTCCAATAGGTCCTATGTATCAGAATGACCGGAGTATCAAAATGTCCAGTTATTCAAAATGACCAAAGTTTCAAAATGTCCAGTTGCACAAAATGACCAGAGTATCAAAATGTCCAGTTGCACAAAATGTCCGGAGTATCAAAATGTCCAGAGTAAATCTCTTGGGGTACACGTCGTTAAGTCGTATTGTTTTTTGTAGTAATTATCAACGTTTTACATTCTCTTTGGTAATAACTAACTATTAGTGTAAACTTCTTCAAATAAATGAATCATACTGGCCACTTAGCTATCCTTTCTGTATTCGTTGATATTTTTCAAATGTCAGGCATTATTTCCTTATGTTATATTTGTCATTTTTCAATATACTATATTATTTATTTAATGAAAAATAGCAATGACTTCAAACTTGAAATTTATTAAAAATCAAAAGGGAAGGGAATCAGTAATACATGGAGGATATCGATACAATTTTCATACTAAAAACAAAAACCAAACTACTCTATGGAGATGTGTGCATCGAGATGTGTGTTCATCAACCATTACGTTGGATGCAAAGAAAATTACAGTGATGCGTGAGAATCATCATGTTTGTCATACTCAAACAATAAAAAATGAAGTGGCAGTGACTTTAGCCTCTTGTAAGAAAGCGGTTTGTGAAGATTTAGGACCAATCCAGAAAATTTTTGAGGACACCTTCGAACCGTTACGAAAAAAGGGATCCAATTATGTTTGGGAAATACCGGATTTTAACTCAGTAAAAAATACTTTATATCGAGTAAGAAGAAAATTTCTGAACACGGAAAAACTATATTTTGTGACTTTAGAAGATGTACATATATCTGAAACATTAGCGAAAAATTTTTTTATTTGTGAAGATGGTACCAGTGATAAAATATTATTATTTTCGTCTGCAATAAGTCGAAAAATTATTAAAAGTAACAAAAATAATTCATTTTTCGGAGATGGCACTTTCAAATCGTGTCCAAAACCATTTTATCAAATGTTTTCTATACATTTGGACTTAAAATCCACTATCAATTCAATTAATGTCTTTCCTATTATATTCGGTCTACTACCCGATAAACAAGAAAAAACATACATTCGTTTTTTCACATTAATAAAACAGAAACTGAGTGTAAAAATGGACACGTACAAATGTGACTACGAACTCGCACAAATTAATGCGGTTCGTAAGGTATTTCCAAATGTTATTATATCGGGCTGTTTTCATCATTATAATGATGCGGTAATAAGAAAGAGCGCGGATCTGGGACTTGACAAAAGCAAAGAAGGTAGAACCATTACAACACTGTGTTCCCTTTTGCCCCTTCTTCCATCACATTTCATACAAAAAGGTTGGTCTTCAATATTAAATATTTCACCAAATAGTATGGAAATGGAAAATTTCAAAAAATATTTCAATCGCCAGTGGTATTCTTTGTTAACAGGAATAGTTACTAGTGCCTATGACGAACATCGCACAACTAATAGTTTGGAAGGGTGGCATAGAAGGGTAAATTCTAGAATTCCAAGGACGCCAAACATATTCCTTTTTATAAAATGCTTACTAAAGGAATCTGTACATTATGACTATAAAATAAAGAATGTTTTATTTAAACCATTAAAAAAGAACAGAAGAAACCGCGACATTTATTTTGACAAAAAATTCAGAAAGTACTTATATAAGCTTGAAAACGAAAAACTATCACCTCTTCAGTTCTTAAGGAAAATTGTGTATTTTAAGCTAACTTTATAAATGTCGCGAAGTATAAGGACATTTATTTTGTGCACATAATTTTTTATCATAAAATACTGAGTAAGCGTATTTTTAAGTTTAATTTTGTTGTTCGTTAGTTGTTTCATTTTATTAAGGCCTTTATCATAAGATACTGAGAGAGCATATTTTTAAGTTTAATTTTGTTGTTTTGTTTCATTCTATTAAAGCCTTAAGTTATAAAACATACTTTTATTAAAAACATACTTTTATGATACTCTGGTCATTTTTTGAAACTGGACATTTTGATACTCTGGACATTTCAATACCTGGACATTTCAATACCGGTCATTTTGTGGAACTGGACATTTTGATACTCCGGTCATTCTGATACATAGGACCTAATGGACCGAAAGGATAATTATAATAGAAGACGCGCAGATTTTCAAGCAGTTAATGCGAATATGCACGACATTCCATTCCCTAATATGACAGAGGAAGAGCTTGTTCTTTTTGCTCTTGGGGTGTATCAATTGAAACAGGCACGGAGCTATTATGCAGAGCACCTGTTGCCTCGTGGCATGTTTGTAATTGAACTCGGAGGTCTAATACCTGATGATCATGTACAGGAGTTGGAAGGTAACGATCTCTACTTGCTTCGGGGTCGCATCCAATCACGACATGTCCGGTCACGCACCTATTACGTGTATATTGCATTGGATAGAGCTCTTCGTGGGCGACAAGGTATTACACATTATTATTGCACTTGCCATATCGGCAGAAGAACCATTGGTTGCTGCTCACATGTCATGTGTATTGTGTGGTACATGGCATACGCAGGGCATGAGGCTGTGATAAACATTCCCGCAGAAGGTTTAGAAGACATTTTTGTGACGTTGGGAGAATTATAAGGAAATATAATACATAATATATCTTTTTGCCTTTTAATATTCCTTTTTAAATCATGATCAGCTTTAAATCATGATCAGCAGTTATTGATCATAGCTACTTTTAATGTGCCATAAGGACATTATTAATAAAACAATAACGACCGTTAGTAATCTTTCTTGTAATCGTCCACTTGTCGAATGAGTAAGTGTTTTCATTATTTATACCAGAATATCATCTCGGAGAACCTTTGCGCCATAGTAAATAATGTTTGCATCGTTATACTAAATAATAATAATGTGTCAAATATAGCTGGCCGCCAAAAAAAAAATTAGCCCAGAATGGGTGATGTCCTTTGAAAATGAAACTTCTCGAAATGTTTTTTCTGGTTCGGATGATGGTTTTTATGTTGACCAAATGGAGACGAAACATCAAAGCACAGCAAAAATACAAAAAAATATATATACATATTTAATTTGTTTTGTCTTAATTCCAAAAGAATAATTTTGTGTTTTTTTTATAGTTTATGGTCTGGAGAGACATAGGCTATTTTTAAATGGGAAAATTCACATTTCTTAAGTATAGTTTTGGAATTTGCGAAAAGCGAATTGTTGACTGGGATTAGAAGAGAAGAGGGGTATAAGACAAGGGATTAGAAGAGATAGAGAAATGGAAAAAACTTATCAAAGGAATCTTAAGTTGACTAATATAAACTCGTTGGTCCATAGTTACTCAAAGTTCAAGTTGTGTTTTACATTCTAAACTCATGTGTTTGCGAGAACACATTCTCGCTAAATAAATGCTTTAGCTAGGCAATTATCAACAAGCACAACATTTAAAACAGTGACCTACTAAACTACTACGTACAAAATCGATCGAATGCATTTCAATTTTAGTATTTTTTATAGTATAGGCCACTTCGATAACACAGGTGCAAGTAGTATCCATAGAATAGTGGACAAGCATTATATGAACACACATTCGACGAACATTATTTTGTAAATATAGATATTACATAACGGAATGTGATGTAATGTTTGTGTGAACCCAGAAATTGATGCAATTTATCATATTTAACTGTGTTTATAAATCGATTAGTGTTGTGCAGTAGGTGCTTACTTTTTAAATATTAGCAAATATTATCATCCCATTAATCATTTTCCTGTCGAAATGTGTACAATAATTATGCAAATATTATGTTAACTTCGTAAAATTATACATTTGATAGTTAGAAATGTAACTCCGATTTTAAATTAAGCATATTATTAATAATCGAAATGTTTTGGTATATATTTAGAAAACTATTCAATCGCAGTCAACTTTAATTCCATGGTTAAATTTATTACGTTTATTGGATATACCGAGTATTTTAGTGAGACTAGATTAGTTACGCATTAAATTTGATTTACGTGTAGTCTCGACATAAATTCTGAACATACAATAGTCTTATTACAAATTGTAATATATATGAAAAAGTAAATATTTGCCTTCTTCTGTAGTCTGATTACGGAGGTCCATTTCTTTTCGAGTAGGCCGCCGAATTTGCGATCCATTTCGCCAGACATGTCGGCTTCCTTCTTGAACGCTTCCAACGCGCCCGTATAGCCATTGCTGCCTAGGTATTCGGCGATCGCTTTATTCCTGTAACAATAATAACATAATCTTGAGATTTTTTAATGGTAATAGAGGCTTGACAGTCCACTTGATGGTAGGTGGCCACCATCGCCTATAACACAAACAATGCCATATAATATGTGTTGCCAATGCGCTACCGACTATAGCAGGATTAAGGATACGGAAATGGAACAAGATAAGGAAAATGGGCTCTGGCATCCCTTACTCCCTTACCGAAACACAACAGCATACATGCTGTTATTTTTCGATGGTCTTCTGTAAGAGGTTGGTTACTGCTGCCAGACAGGCTGACCAAATTAACAGTGTGCCCTGGCCTTGCTATACTTTCCCGATAAGACTAGAGCTAACTTTGAAAAGTTTACTTCAAGAGTAGACCCTACCAGGAATCGAATGTTATTGAAAAAAAGCATACAAAAAAAAGTAACAGCTGAATATCTTGGAGGATTTCCTGAGCAGGAGAAGCTACACGTGTCTTAAGACAGCGCATCTGCTTAAAAATTATGAATTTTAATAAAAAAAAATGAAGTGAATTTTTCAATTCTAATTTCTAACAAACATTAACATGATATCAAAGGAAATTATGTACATTTCCGTACTGTTACTCGTTTAAACACAATTCTTCAATACCGGATGGAAGACACAACGGAACAGGTAGTCTATTGGGTTCTTATCTAAACAGTACAAAATGTAGGTCCGTAATACCTTCAGTAATACGTAGTTGAGGAAGTATGTATCAAAAGACATTGAAACGAGCACATTAAAAATTCAGGAGACGTCACTGCAAGGTTATATAAATAGTGTGTGACGCGATACAATATCTAATGAATGATTCGGGTTTATCTTTGTTCAATAAAAAATAGCGTGCGTTTGTAAAATTGTATCGAATCATTGTAACCTCTTTACAATTCATAGAAATGTTGATCTCACAATGGTGGCCTACAGTGTGCTTAACTTAAGTGTTTACAGTTTACAGATATTAATAATAAATGTGATTAAATAATATATATAATAGAAGACACAATTCGTTGTTTTCAACGCTGACACAATCATGCTTTTTTAAAAAGGGAGACGGGCAGGATAGTACGAAGACCAAGGGCAAAACGGACTATTTACATTTGTTCAGCTCAATTAAGCGTTTGAACTTAGAAAATACTAGTTTTGTATGGACTGAGGTAAATAAATGTAGTTGCTCCCCCATACATGTCTGAGACTGACTGAGAAACACAGTGTGCCCTACCACTACTTTCCAGATCCAGACCAGAGCGAGCCAACTTTGACCCAAAGTTGACTCTGCCGGGAGTCGAACCCACCCTTGAGACAGACAGAGCGTTAAGTAAAGTTAAATTATTCATGTAAACCACTCATCCAACGGGCTCGACAAAACCATTAAACCAGCGAAGCTATAACAACCGAAAGATCATCTATTCACTCCAGCAAAGCAAGCAGTAACCGATTTGACGATTAGTGGTGTCCTATTTTGATAAGTTGCCCTTGCACAAGAACCTTCGAGTTACTTTGTATCCGTAATTAAAGTGCACATATTATCAGAAATTTAATTACGCATTTTGCAACAATTGATTATTGACTTTCTGATATTTTCTGAAACTATAATATATTACGTAATAATACATCCTTGCGAAAACTAATTAAATTGAAATAATACATCAATGCGAACAGAGATGGCGCTGATATTAATTTAAAAAATAATAATGAGATGATTATTTAAGCGACAATGAAGCCTGGATTTAAAGCTTGCGTTCGGAGCTCATACTATGTTTTGTAATTGTTCAAGTTTTCACTTCTGACGGCGCTCCACTGTTTTTTTTTTTGAAAGAAATACTCTACGACTCTTATTGCCAACTTAGATGACGACAAGTATTTTATTTGCATAAAAACATATGAAAAAGGCTTCTATAAATTTCGATGATGTATATTGTCCCAGCAGAGATGAAGTCATCTTACGAACTTGAACGGCTAGAATTTGTAGAGGTCACGACTAACGTAAAAATTGTAACGTTTTAATACAATTTTAATATAAACAAAATTATTTAAATAGCCATAATGGTATAGTGAGAAAGTTGCTTGAATTTAACATAATTTTGATTCGTAAAGTGAAAAATTTTATTACAAAAAAATGTAACTCTTATTTTAAGTAATTATTCCATAAACAATATCTTAACAGCAATGAAACGTGGTCTCTAACTCTAACTAACTATGGACCGGAAGGTTCTCTAGTGGAGACCACGGACCGGCAAGAGCAGCGTAGAACCGACTGACGACAATAAGGCCCATGTGTCGGCGCTGAATCCAGGATGCTTTCAACCGGTCCCTTTAGAAAGTTATGGGGAAGGCCTTTGTCCATTGTCCAGTAGTGGAACATCCTAGGATTGATGATGAAACAAAATCTATTATCAATATATTGGGCTTCTAAATTTTTATTTTATTGAAATAGGTTATATCGGCCTTTCAACACAACTTACAATGTGTCAAAGAAAATTTAAAAAAAAAAAAGAAAGTAATGCACACGTTAAATTATTTTAAACTGACACTTATTTAAACATCATTCATTCGGCGAAAATTACTACAGAGTTTACAAATTGTTGTGAAGAACGTTATTATCTCCGTATGTTGTACAATTGTGTAGTATATGTTGCATTGGCATGCAAAATAAGTGTGATAAATAAACTGTGTCCAATGTGTTAACGGTCATTTTGTCTAAATCCGGTCTTATAAATTAATTGGGGCATTTCTTGCCATGGAGCCTTGAGAATATCCTTTTGGTAAGACAATAAGGATTATTCCACTTTAAGATTATGTACCCATGGAGATTTCTTTACACCACAACAACAAATATGGAAATAAATCATAGGACATAATTAAATTTAAGAATTTTAGACATCAACTTCTAATAATATATAATACGAAAAATTTTACACAAAAAGATGTAATGTGTTAGGTCATTACAGACTTTATGCACGACAAAATCACCTTCTAACTAAATAATCATCAAGTCAGATTTTTTGACTTGATGATGCTAATTAACTTTTGAGGTTGATAAATTTAAAAATTCATTTTAGTTTCAGCCATGTAATAATTTCTTGAGTGTAATAAAATATAGCTTAATAATCGCATAAATCTATCAAATGTGTAAGGACTAGCTTTGTTTATGACACTGTGACTTTCTAGAGAAATAATTTTGAATATTAACATTGATGCAAATCGTTGAAATGAATTTTTTTTTCAAATATCACAATTTGTTCAAAATTACATTCTCTGTAAGCAAATTTCTACTCTAATTACGATTTGGTGCGTGGATTCTTCGGATTTTATTTCAAGCCATTCTTTAAATCAGCCGCACAGTTTACGACTCAGTTTAAAAAAAAACTACAAACAAAAAACAATTATTCTCTATCTTTAGGCCGTGAGACGAAAAACGCATTTTATACAAGAATTAAACTACCAAAGCTCCTGAATACAACTTTGTTAGTGTTGCATTGCATTAGTTATATTAGTCAGATTTTGCCGGTTCATGTTACCTAGTATTCTAGACGTAATCTTATTAAATTCTTCGATTAACTTTAGGCGTAAAATATATTTTTGCAACACTTTCATTGCTTGGAATTTGGCGAAAATCTACGAATTACTTTTTAATTTAACGATCCGAGCGTTTCGTGTGCACGTACGTACCAGGTGAATGAAGCTCATTTCTTGCTTTTTAATACGACAGGTTGCGGCGTTGAGCGTTTGAGCGGTGAAATTGAATCGATTCGAAAGACAATCAGTTTCGCGGAGGTCCCTATTGTTTGCGTGGGAGCAATCACATCAAGCGTTATTTGTTTCCAAGTGAAAAGATGAAGCGACGCAGGTAGCGAATCATCGGTTAAATAGCGTTTCAAAAGAAAATAATGTACTTTGTACATTAACGATTGAGAGACGTTAAAAGATTTTTCCAACCCGTCAAACCGCAGTGTGCTTTGTGCAATATGTAAGCAAGTAATAGGTCGTGTCTAGCTCCATTGCCGATGTGTCTCGAATCAAACTACACTACAAATATACACCACCTTAGTTGACAGTGATGCTGAAAATGAATCGTTAACCTAATTTCAATTTTATACATTTTCGCTGATTGAGATATTCATTCAAAACTTCTCAACCCAAGTATGTGCTGTTGTGTTTCGGTGAGTGAGTAAGGGATGCCAGAGTACATTTCCCTATCCGTTCCAAATTCCTTATCCTTAATCCTAATATAGTCGACAATGCAATTGCAGCACCTGTGGCGACAGCGACGGTAGCCACCTATTACCAAGTGGACCGTGTCAGCCCGTCTGACGACCTTAACATATAAAAAAAATGTCAAAATCGCTACCAGCTTTAAGTTTGATCATTGGCGAGTTCAGTAGTAGGTATAGTAAGTAACATTGAAATAGCGAAAGTGGTCTCGTGCGTATAGAGACGCTAGCCGATCAGGACCGCCTGAGAAAATAACTTTCACGCTACATTTCCTGTGGTAGTGTATTAAAGATCGCAGGGACAAGTGCAGTGTGTTCGCACATTTGCCCGTGACTTCGTTACAGGTGACTCATCAGGGTCATCGCGGTGGGACGATAAGTCTGGAGCGATAAATAAATTAAGACAGCTTTCTTAACTCAAATAAATGTCAGTTACTGTATGAAAAAAGAGAATAACTAGATAGATAATAGACATAGACGATTAGTGATTAAATGAGTTCAGTTAATCGAGAAGACTTCGTTTAATTATTAAGTACATGATCGTACGCCTACTTTAATCAAAATACATCTCTAAAGATCGATTACGTAACTTAATTACGACATTAAAATGATACGTCACTTGTTTATTTTTTAAGAGCCCATCTGTCCTAATGTCACTAAACTAAAATATCAACAGAAACGATATTCTACATGACGCGTGATGCGGATAGTAGGTAAACAATGTATATATTAATTTATAACAATATTTAGATTCAGATCAGGTTAAATGGATAAAATTTAAACGAACAGACAATTACAAAATGAAGCCTGTATGAAGCACGAATTGGATTTGCATACGAGCACGTGACCAGAGAAAAAGATAACTTTTGTAAATTTTCGAAGAACTTTACCACTGATTAAATGATAACATCATTACAGAATATTCTTGGTAAATTGTTTCATTCGAAACGATAGATTAGATAAGATTACAACACCTATTTATTTTAATTGGTTATTATTTCATTAAGCAGTGTTATGAAAATGGACTTCCATTCAAGATGAAATTTTTTAATATGTAGGTACTTAGCTGTCCGTATTATAGTTTTTAAATCTATCCAAGAGGCAGTCTCGACTTTAAATTCTCTAAACCTAGGGTTGATAATCATTTTTATAGTAGTGCGGAGGCACATTCCCCATCCCCACCCTCCGTCGCCCACACGACTCGGAGTTATCGATCGGCCACAGGCGACGACTTGCTGCTACGTCAGAACGCCAGTGCGTCATTTCAAATCCCTATTCCACGAGACTATTCAATCCAACTCCCCCATGGTTCACGGGTAATGAGCAAACCTTTTCTCGCGTCGCAATTTCATGGCAACAGACCGTGTTTATTTAACTACTACTAGCTGTTGCACGCGACTTCGCCCGCGTAACTTTATAAAATATAGCCCATGTTACTCTCTGATAATGTAGCCGATGAGATATCGCAAAAACATATTTAAAAAATCAGTTGGTACTTGCGCCATCTGATGGGATGAAAATAAGACTTTTTGTCACTGCAGTCTGTCAGTATTATGTTTAATGTCACTATTCACTGACAGATGGCGCTAGAGTTGACGCAAATCGATACTAAAATTATAGATATATTTAAGCGTGACGTTATATATAGCCTAAAGTCTTCCTCCATAAATGGACTATCCAACACAAAAAGAATTTTTCAATTCGAGACAGTAGTTCCTGAGTATAATGCGTTCAACCAAACAAACATACTCTTTAGCTTTATATATTAGTATTAGTGTCCGACCGAAGGTCAATTTCTGTCCGAAGCCGAAGGTTTAAAAGCTCTAAGAAATTTATTTCAAGAATGGCTGGCTACAAGCTACAATTAATAAGATATATGATTTTAAAACTTTAATATTGAACGTTTATATCTGTATAACATAACATATAAAGGTATTAATCATGTCTAGAAGTTGATCTAGAAATCATAAAAGAATATTTGTCAAAAATAATAACATTTCGAAATAATGTGAGTACATACTTATTAAAGTAATTTATCAATCGACATTAATTCTATTTATTTCTTAACATTTAAATGGAACCAGCACAACGTGCTAGAGTGAACTTAATTTAAAAGCTTTACTGAAAACGACTATCGAAAACCAAATTGGTTCAGCCGTTAAGTTTCGAACAAAATCAGATATATGTGTTTTTATGAAACACTATCTATAATATATTTCATTTTGTTCTACACTGGTTTCTTAATAAGAATTTCATTCAATGCACCGACTTGTTCGACCTCTTTGCGTTTCATTATATCGCTGCTACATAGATAGACATTGCATGTTTATGCTTGCTATGTAATATACCATGTTTATTAGAGGGAAGGTTCGTGGGCGTAAAGGTATAATGGGAAAAACCAAGACAACGCGTAACAGGGGACTTGAATGTTAGAAACAATACACGAAGGCGAAAATAAATTATCAGGAAATTCGAGAAAAAGTAGGCATAGAAAATGCCCAAGTCTTTTATTTGTAATAAGGTTGATGTTAAAAATGCAGATAACAGAACCAACCCGCAGGAAATAAAGGAAATGCAACGCTTTATTTAATATTTCAAGGAAGGCAATGGAAGAACAAAGTCTACAGTTGTTAAACCGGCACAGCTTACCCAAACAACTTTTATCGATTGTTTTGCTAGTCAGATGAGACGTGTACATGAGTAAGTCCCTCGGTTAGCGCGCCATTAAAAATTCCCTCGGCACGTAATGACAATCAGAAACTTATTTATTTTATTAAATGAAATAATTAGTAAAAAATAAAATTCTTGAACATCAATAACATTATTCACAATGGTGGTAGGTGGTTACCGTTGCCTCAGGACACAAGCAACACCAAGCGGTATCCATTTGCGATGCCGTGTCGACCCTACAGGAATATGTTGCTCGCTTGATTAAGCCCATATTGTATCTAAGTGGAAACACTGCAGAAGGGATGTTGCTTCAAAGTTCACGCGTCTGAGGGATAAAGTTTTTATCCGGACTGTGTGCAGCGGCACCTTATCTAAGCAATGAGGATGACTCCGCATCTACGGTGAGCAGTACGGTGGTAGTAATAGCTTGATATAGACATTAATTGGAACAACTCATTGGAAAACTCACTATTGCACAGCCAGTAGAATACATAAAGAGAGGTTAGGTACATATTTTCCTAAAACTAAAGGATCTAACCGTTACGTAGTTTTAAAAGGACGCGCACTATTTTTGTAAAAAAATCCAATTGGCTACTGTCGCCTACTCCATAGAGGTTTCAAATTGCGGACAACTTTGATACAATGAAGGATAAGAGTTAAGGATAGGCTCTGGGATCCATTACTCACTCAACGAAAAATTCCGCGGTGGTCTTCTGAAAGTGACAAGATACTGCTTCCAGATTACGACTGCGGGAGGCATTGTGGCAGGAAACTTACCACATAAAAACTAAACAGGATATTCTATTATCTAATAATCTTTACTAGGATACACAATTATTCAAATATATGTATAATAGCAAATATTAACGGTTATCTTACGTAATGAAAAAGTTCTAGATTGTTAATGTAATCTCGTGACCAGAACACTAAACAAATTTCTGCTGTCCGATCAGTAGGTACGTTTTTTTTTTCTAATAACAGGAAATGATATAAAATATATCTTTTTACAAATTAATTATGTTTACACTATTTAAAAAGCACTTTTGTTACCTACTCATTAAAAATCTCTTCTTGAAGTTCAAAATCCGAATAACTACAAGCGAAATTATGTATGCCAAGAAAAGGACCCATTTACATACTTTTGGAGGCAAGTTATGACACAAGTAACAAGTCAAAATAATTAAGATAATGATCTATTACGAAGTACTCGTATCCACTTGACTACTTAACTCTCAATCCATTGTTTTGTTACGATATGAAACAATGAACACGTTTTGCATATCACCACAGCATATCAAATTCACATGCACAGAGATAAATGAAATATTAATTATTGATTTCTGCGAAATAGACAATAAGTTTTAAAAAGCTTTTACTAGGACACATTTACAATTGGATACTTTTTCAATTTCTTATGACTCCCGCTTTATAAAAAAAATGGAAACAAGCACATATAAGATTTTAAAATTTAAGAACTCTTCATGTATAAATGGATTAAAAATTAAAATAATATGAATTTTTATTTAAAATTAATAAAAAAAATAAAGACAAAATTTATTGTTATCAAACATTGTTATCGGATAATTTTATCTATACGTACTAATATTATAAAGTATATATATTGTTTGTTTGGTTGAACGCGTTAATCTACTGAAAAATTCTTTTTGTGTTGGATAGTCCAATTATCGAGAAAGGCTTTAGGCTATGTAACATTTTGAACGAGGGCGAAGTCGCGGGCACCAGCTAGTATTTAATGCACATATTGACAGCTAAATCAGCATGTGTCGTATTAAATGCAATTTGGTTAGAAATGAAACCAATGAAATCGAGACAAATAAGAATATTTACCCAAACTTTAACTTATCTCATACAACATTATTCTGCTTCTTCTGTCGGTTAAAATCTTTGTATTCGGATGGTTGAACATAAATGAACTACATACATATTGTAATTAATTCTAGTATCATTAAAAATAATAATACGTTTTACAAGTGGCGCCTCAAATTGATGTCTACGATTGATCTACAAAGAATAATATTTTTATAGAATGGACATCATATTATAAAGATGAATACGTGGAAATAGTTAGGAAACACATTTTTTTGTAACCAGTGGCTCCAGTGTTACCAATACCCAATAACGTCAACGAAATTACAACACAATAATGTGATAAAAGAACGAAACGGTACTTACTGCTTAATAAAATTGAAAGCAAGAATTTTGCGGTTGCGATTTAACTATACCTACGTATATATTATTACAAAGGCTATATAAATATTGAATAAGATTACATTATATGATTATAAAATATTATGAAACCAATTTACCGTTTTTTTTACCCATTTTTCATGACTACCTTTATGTAACTTGTTTGAACTGCAATATTCTTGTTGGTATGCGACCTTTAAATGCTAAGAAATCGATAATTTCAGTAGTGATGACCTTTACTTAACAAACTAGTTCTTTAAAGTTACCAATAGGAGTTATTCCCGCCGTCTTTGCCCTCTTTTATGTTAGACATCACAATAACTTTCATGAAAGTACACGAGCTTACACAGCCGTGATAGCGGGCGCAGGTACCATAGTGTGAATACGTTAAAGCTTCGTCTCTCCTCATACCTATTTATTCGCACAGGTACAAATGTCTTGTTTTCTTTTTGTTGTAAATCGTGTTTATTCTAATTGATATTATAAATGCGAGTGTGAGTTAGTATGTTTAATACGCTTTTACGCCTAACTACTCAACCGATCATCTTCAAAATTTTGCATATAATTTTTTTTTTTTAATAAAAGCAGCCTCGGTTACTCCTTATAACATCAGCTATCTGCCAGTAAAAGTCCTTTCAAAATCGGTCCAGCCGTTTTTGAGATTAGCCGGAACAGACAGACAAAAAAATTGTTCTTTTATTATACTTCGAGAGGTATACTTTTATTAAAAATTAATTATTTCGACATTACAAACTAACACTTTTTAATTATATGTATGTATGGAAGATATCCTAGCTTGCGTTATAGTCCGGGAGGCGCCAATACTGAAATCCCCGTGATACGGATACTAAAATTTTTAATAAAAAATAAAAGTTAACACTTAGACGAACAAGATTTGCTTGGTCGGCGTGGATTTGGTTGGCCGGAAATATTTTAAATAAGTTATATATTATTAAATTTCCGAATTTTTTTTCTGTCATCACGGATTTTGATCAAACTCATATAGAATTTTGTGCGAAATAATGTTCATCAAGAAAAAATCCGGCCGACCAATGAGTTTTAGCCGGAAAGGTCACGCATACCTATTTGAATGGTGTGATAGGGGGTAAAATTTATCCATTATCACGGATACCTTTTTTTTTTTTTTCATTTCACGCGTTTCAATGTTACATTCATAATTATCTTGGTATGCGTGCTTGCAAACTGCCGAAAGTATCGCGCATACCAGATATTATTGTGTGGGTGAGGATTATACTGTCATAGATTTTACTTACTTGATGACATTTCTTTTGGACTCTTTTTTCTACCTCTGGTCTCTTCCTTAAGTTTTCAGCTATTTATTATACAAATTAATAGGAGAAAACTTAAGGAAGAGACCAGAGGTAGAAAAAAGAGTCCAAAAGAAATGTCATCAAGTAAGTAAAATCTATGACAGTATAATCCTCACCCACACAATAATATCTGGTATGCGCGATACTTTCGGCAGTTTGCAAGCACGCATACCAAGATAATTATGAATGTAACATTGAAACGCGTGAAATGAAAAAAAAAAAAAAGGTATCCGTGATAATGGATAAATTTTACCCCCTATCACACCATTCAAATAGGTATGCGTGACCTTTCCGGCTAAAACTCATTGGTCGGCCGGATTTTTTCTTGATGAACATTATTTCGCACAAAATTCTATATGAGTTTGATCAAAATCCGTGATGACAGAAAAAAAATTCGGAAATTTAATAATATATAACTTATTTAAAATATTTCCGGCCAACCAAATCCACGCCGACCAAGCAAATCTTGTTCGTCTAAGTGTTAACTTTTATTTTTTATTAAAAATTTTAGTATCCGTATCACGGGGATTTCAGTATTGGCGCCTCCTCGCCTATAAGTATAAATTTATTTGTACAATTGTGCATAGGAAACGATGGCGCACAGTGCGAGGGCATGCGGCAGAAAGAATTTAAAGCTGCGACCGGCGAGGACTGCATTCCTCGCGATCCGCAACACAAGTCGTTTAGCGGACGCACAACGGGGTCTTGGACCTTACAATCGCATCGTTTCTTCATTATGGGAACGCTATGATGAGGATGATTTACGAGTTTATAACGCATCTTGCATGCACTTAAATGTACGTACGGCATTAAAGAGTCCCGTAAGAAACATATTATAAATAAATATTATAAATACTAGCCGTGTCTGGCGGTTTCACCTCCATTTATTTTAAATTGACATAGGTATGCATGCACATAATGGGTTCTTCTTAGTAATGCTCGTTTCTCGTCAGACGGCTGCCTTCGGGCCCTACCCCGACTCAATACATCTCTTCACTCGCACACGCTATTTAGCGTTCTTTCTGATTTTTTCTTTTCCGACTGGTTGTTTTAGAGTTCAGTACATTCAAACAAATAAACAAACAAACAAACAAACAAACAAACAAAATCTTTAGCTTTATTATATTAGTACAGATAATTACAGGCACAGTGCAATGTCCACCGATTAAACAAACATACGCGGTATTGACGACAATCCATGTCATAGAAGGCGATGGGTGAGTAATGCCAAGTAAATGAAACGATGAGATAGCATATGAATGACGGCCTTGTATCGTGTGTATAGTATGTACGATGTATGTAGTTAAACTGAATTTATTTAAAGAACACCTGAGACGCTCTACACTACATACGAATGTGTTTCCAATTATTTATAAACACGTTTCGCGGAGACAGTTAACTGTCAACGCATCAGTTCATTGGGTCAAATATTTTTGCAAACGCTTTCTAGACGACGACGACGACGTCTATTACAAAACTTATGCAATCACGATTCATAATCTCGATCGATTATGATAATAAACTGTGATGTAATCTGGTTTTTTAAACCATTCAGAACAGAACAGTGTTCTTAATACAAATCTCGAGTCGAGCCCGGTTTCGAGTCAACGGGAGGTCTTTGAAGCGGGCCTTGAGAGTTGTGCGCGATCGTTATCACTAATTTGAATATACTAACATACACTGGTAGGTATACGCATTCTGTTACACTTTCACTATATTTTTTCATACATTCAAAGCAGTGAAGGCACAGTATCTCGCCTAAGAAAAAAAAATGTTTTCGAGATTTCTAATTTCAATCGACAAGGTAGAGTTCGTTTAGACAAGATTGTAACACTTTCTGATATAATTACGTAGGGTAAAAAAAATACAATCTCAATACAGAAGCTTAAATCAACAGATGCCTATCTGCACAAGACTAATCAAAACAAACGAAGGAGATGTATAATATATATTCTATTCGATTTAAAACCAGCTTAAATATATATAGCTTTTTATAATTTTGATAGCTTTAATACTTTTATACTTCACCACCATATATAATATTACCTATATAGTTAATAGTTGTGTACCCACTTTATTTGTTGTAATTGTCATTGACTGTCATTTTTACTATGTAATCTTGGCATCACTAACTTTGATAATACTACATTTAAAGTAGTTTTGGAGTCAGAGATGCTATTAAATAATGTTCACTTAGTCCATAACCTTGTAATGATATGGTCAATTAAGAAAATATTTTTATTTCTATTATTTTGCACGGTTATCATAAAATAATAACGGTTTATAAAATATTTAATACTATTACTAATATTAAACTAAGAACAATCAAGAATATTTAATTTAGCAGTGTAGACAAAAAAAAAGTACTATTATAATTTACGACTTCTGAAGTACAAGATAAGGGATAAGCTCACACCTAATCAGCGTTAACAGTGTGTTTGCGAACGATATAATATTGAAGTAGCGGTGTTCATTGAACTAGTGGGGTAGCGGTGCGCTTTAGAAACGGTGCTGCTGCAATCTTTGGATTCAGGAAGATCGTAGAGCATATCCATTTGGCGAAATGGTCGTTATTTTTAATCATCGGATGCGTTCAATGACCCCGATTCTTAATGCGGTGGATTCCAACTGAATGTGGAACTATTTCGTCTTTAGTAAGTATATATAAATACATTTTGTTTGTCAAGAGCAAAGTAGAAGACGGTATACATATTCCAGGGAAATAGAAGTTACAAAATTAATTTTACCTAATATAAGTTAAATTTACTTTAATTTAACTTATACTACTCAAGTACTATATACTTTTATATATTACTCAAGTTATTTTACTATGAAATAATAAATTATTATAATTATAATAAAAACTTGAGTTTATTTATTTAATAGTTGTTACAAAAACATAATTTTGCTTAAAAGTTACTTAAACTTAGTTAATTACAAGATAAAGTTACAAAATACTTTTTTATTTATTAGATAAGGAATAAAGGCAGGATGAAAGCGAGGACATTCCTAGGCTGGACGCGCATTGCGAAATTCCACCGCGCGATTTTTTCCGCAATATAGAAATTGTATGGAGTTTTTTTATTCGCGAAAAACGCGTGTAGCTCCATACAATTTCTATATATCACAAAATTTTGCGGAAAAAATCGCGCGGTGGAATTTCGCAATGCGGGTACAGCCTTAGTGTCTTAACAGTTTGAACTAAATCAGATTTGTCTTTGATGACGCAATAAACATGATTAGCTCTCATATTTTATTATTAGGAAAAAGTTGTCGTTCTATTACCACTCACGTGCTTCAAGCTTGATCGCATTTCACTAATAAGCTTACGTAATTCGACATTTTTAATTCGAAATTTAGACAGTACTTACTCTATAGCACAGAGTGAGGCTAAGTCTGTTTTACAATAGCGTGTGAATACCGTGACCACATCTTTGTTTAGGCGCGAGTTGATGTATAGTGTTCGTGGTTCTCCTTTCACTTCGAGTGAATCGAGTCTAAAGGGAATGTCAAGGAATACCAGGTTTTTACGGTCACCAAACGGTAACAATCGCAACTATTTACATTAGATATATTCTAAATAAGTGTTACATTCAAGGACAAATAAAAATCCATCAAATTATTAACATTTCCATTTTTTTTAACGTAAAGATCGTCACACAGGCTGACGGTCAACTTGATGGTACGGTCAAGGATAACGCGTTATGAAAGGATGGGGAAATGGACTCCGGCATCCCTAATTCACTCAGCGAAACTCGTCACACATGTTAATTTTTATGTTACCAACTGTGAGACAGGCTCACGGTCCACTTAATGATAGGTGGCTACCGTTGCCTATAACACAAACAAACTCCACATTTGTTGCAAGTGCGTTGCCGTCTACAGTATTGACTTGTTTTAAATAAAAAAAAATGTTCTTGCCGTCCTGCTCGACAGTAACATAATCAAAAGACACAATTATGACTCCTCATTTCAAAGGTTCACGAGGAAAGTTGCACATCGATTATGTCGAGGAAGCCGGTGGCAACGGGGTCAACGACATCAAGTTATAAGAACACTGTTACTTTCAAAGGTCGACCGTAGAACAGTCGGGTCGATCGTACTAAATGAATCGCTATAGTTTAAACTTTTAGACACGCAACATCGCCAACACACATAGATACAATCATAATTATATCGTCTAGATACTTTTCTTTTTATTAAAATCAGTTCGCGATAGGATACGGGAACCGATAGCAGACAGTTACCTACATACGGAAGGAAGTCAATCGTTGCAAATCGGTTACACAAAACTAACTGGATTTATTTGCCGAGCTACTGAAACGTATTGAGCATTTTTTTTTAATTCTTCTTGTTTTAAACTGGTTAAAATTATTTTTACAATGCATAATTAATGTTGTGTAGTTCATAAAACACTTAATCACATTGAAAATAAATGCTCACTAGACTGATAAAACTAGATAGCGATGGAGATAATGATTTACAAATACAATAAGTAGGTACTATTACTATGTGTCCGTTTGTCACGGTCACGGCTCATATTGATAAAACTTGTTATGGCGTCAAAGAACACCTGTAGGATATTTTTCAACATTAAATGCGGGCAAAGCAGTTGGCAAAAGGCAGTAAAAGTTGAAGATGAAAAAAAAGTTGACTAGCCTATGATAAAGTCTCTTTTAAATGTCTAATTATTTTCAGACCAACTTTTGCCCGCGACTTTGTTTAGCGTGATCATATATATTTTATCATTTAACACGTTCAACCAAACAAACAACAACACTTCAGCTTTAATTATATTGCCTAGTATAGATTGAATCAAACTTTCAAGCAAAATGTTGGCAATATTGCGTTACTCGCGTGACCTTGTAGCCAAAACTACTGGACTGAATCTAATAATTATACCAAAAACTGAATGTTTCTGAATCAGATATTATTGGTACAAGTTTAATTTTCATGTGTGATATGTATACTTCTTTACACTGTATAAAATAAAATCGCTTCCCACTGTCTGTCCCTCTGTATGTACGTTTAGATCTTTTAAACTACGCAACGGATTTTAATGCGGTTTTCACTAATGATTTTCACGCGTTAAACAGGTTTTTATATATAATTTGCAGAAAAAAACTGCACCTGTGCAAAACCGGAAGCGGGTCGCTAGTATACTATAAACAAACTTGTAAATTTTAAACAATTTTTTGAACTCCATAAAATGCATAATGCTCAGAATAAAAGATTTCTATAATTAAGTCAATGGACACATTTTCTTATTTATAAAATTAATTTAAGTTTAATAAATTAATCAGTGTTGAATGTGTGATAAAAAATCATTCATCCATAATTTATATAAAAGAAATGACATATCACAAACAAATACACAAATGTGTCAAATTATATACATTAGTATATAATTTGACACAGTCAAAAATTAATAGTGCTATAGGTTTTTTTCCGCTCTTTGTAACTTAACAGTAAATTATACTAATTTTACTTATTATGGTGATTTTCATATTTCAGTGCCATACTGTGGAGATATTGATAAACATTTTCTTTAAAGAAGCTTGTGTATAAAAATTCAAATTATTGGCTGATACTGTTATTATTGATGAGTGCCATAAAAATCGTTATACTGTATTACATCAGTTCGCCACAGGCGCGGTTAGAGCTGCGATCACATTTCCGTGTCTCTAGTTACGTCTGCTACCCTACTTTAAATGGAGAATGAGGTGCAAATTTATACTTCTACTAGCTAATTTAAAACAACAGTTCACTCCACTTAGTCAAACGATAAAAAAAAACTAAATTATTGTATCTAAAATCCATAATATTATTATTAGCAAGACTACCATAACATTTAAATCATTTACAAGAAACGGATAAGTTCGCGACCTATGCTACTTGGCAATGACTAATCATCTCATTATTGATATCACTAGTGTGCGAGGAGGGATTATCAATTTATCTGTCAAACCAACACAACTCCATTATGTTTTAGGACACAGCGGCTTTATTAAATTCATCGTTAAAAAATAGAATCTGTAGAATTAATAATGTAAAGAACGCAAAATAGAAATTTATATTTGCATATGAAAACCACGAATATTTACTCCGCTTCACAAGCAGAGGTCTCGCAAACTGTAGTTTTTGGATTAAGCTAAAAATAATTTTCGATTTTTGATGATTCTCAGTATGATTCAAAATAATTCCATGCTATAGATTAAAACAAGGAGAATGAGGGCAAAAAAATCCAAGTTTAAGATTAAGGTGGTGATCTTCAAGGACAGTTAGAAAATTCTATCCTGCCTTAGAGGACTAATCTTAGTAAGTATTTTAGACTTGGGTGGATATCTGCCACCTGGTACATTTTCCAGTTTTTTTATAAGTAATTTATTTTTTCTACAAAAACCAAGGTATCGAGTGTGGTCCATGAGCCTCCACGAGCTGATTCCAAAAATATACCACACAATTACATTTCAGCTACATTTTCAAAACTCACCAAGTTTGGTCTCTTCCTGGCAGCAAACGGCTGAATTATTTTTACTAAAATATACGCCGAATGACTCTTTATATCCTCATATTTAATGTAATGAAAGAAATCCGGAAAATTTAATGCTTAAAATTTTTTTTCCTAATTTTTTAATAAATTCGGAAAATTTTAATCCTACTTAAAAATTGTAAAGATATATATCAAGTGGGGACCCCTACACTATTGACTCTATTGTGAGAACTATTACCTGAAGAAATTATTCAAATGTTTGGTTTAATTTAAACAACTTTTAAAGCCATTGTGAAAATGTGTTAATAATGTGGTTAACTTACAGCTCCTCTCGTTGCCGTTGTGACAGAACCATTTTCATTGTGGTTAGGTGGTGCTGGAGGCGGCGTAGGCCCTGGAGTATCACTGCACTAGAGTCTTCACTTATTCACACAGGCGACGACAGAACAGCCGTTGCCATTATCACACCTGCAGACAAAGAAAAGAAAAAAAAAAATTGAAATAATCCCTTTCTAGTAACAAAGTAATAGGTAGGTAGGTGACGAGGAAATTTTTACTTGATAATTTGTAGCTGTTGATTGCATTGACAATTGATTGCATTCAACTGACCAAAAGCAAATGTATATGGATATATTGGCGCCTTAAAGAAGTAATGTAAAGTAAATGGTAACACAAGACATTGTGGCAGCTAGCTATACAGATTTTTAGTTTAACATCATTTATTTTATTTACATTATTTTTCTTAATTCTTAATGACACGTCACTGGTAAATAAGTCTGTTAAAGGAGGGTCTTGTTACAGTTTTGACATTAGTGTTGTGTTCTTGGATAAATATGTGTGCATCGCAAACAAACAAAAAAACGAATGTGCATCGCAATTGCGTAACAATTAGTGGTTGCTAATTTTTACTCTTAGAATAGTAATAAATATTTTTAAAAAATCGTAACGAAAAATACCTAACTATATCATCAAATAAATAACTTTATTTATATGTTGGCTTATGTTTGTATATGTTTGTTCTTTCTTTATCTTCATATATGAAAGTTTTATTCACTGGATTGATAAGCTTTAGATTTCCTTTTGTTATGTAATTAATAAATTGCAAAAAGCTATAAACACAAAATAAAAGTTGGATCATTTAAAGTTCAAACATTTAAGCCTACAACCCCATATTTAACGCAACACTAATTAGTTTAAGTAGTGGCAGGGCACACTGCATTTCACAGACATTTGGGCAGCCTGTCTGGCTGCAGTAACTGCTCTCTCACAGAAGATCATCGGGAAAAAACAGAATGTGTGCTGTTGTGTTTCGGTGAGTGAATAAGGGATACTAGAGCTTATTGCCCCAACAGCACACTTGTAACATCCATGGCATTGCTTCTCATAACATATAAAAAAAACAATAACAATAATAAGCCTAGATTAACCAGTGCTTTACATTTGTTCTTCTGAGCTCTTATTGAATGTGGAGACAAATAACTATAATAAGAAGTCTTATTGTACCGGTGTTAGCATTAATGTACACATTAAATGTGAATGCACTTAATTAGTTAGTGCAAATTAGGGCTTCATCAAAACAAAAAAAAAATACCCTTGACATAGAAGCCATAAATGTCAAGCACAGGTCAAATTACAGTGTATAGTTTTATAAATTCCCCAATTAAATGAATCCTAATAAGTGTTTGGTAAAGAACTCATTAATACTTAACAAAATCCAAACCTTAAAATTTATATAGGCAGCTATTTTGTTTAGTATAGCCATGAACTATCCAAATCCAAATTTCAAATACTGTCCAGAAACACAAAATTTGAAATAAACCTATTAATGCCTAGCTCTCCAATAGCATGTTTTTTACAACAGAAATCTATAAGATGTTTTGTTTCTTATGCAGGTGCAGGTTAATGTATTACTAAATTATTTATTATTTTATATGTTATGAATTTATTGTATGATTATGCTTAATATGTAAGTATTTAAATAATATATTTTGTTGTTAATTATTATTACTAAACAGTCAAATCAGCTAAACGTAACATGATAATTTACTTTTAAAAATTGTTTCTTGTAAATCTAACATTACTCAGATATTTTTTAACAGATGAGGGATTATTTCATTTTTTTATACTAATGAAATATACATCTATAAAAACCATAGGTAATATGAAGGAATTAATTCCAATACAATTAAGAATAATAACATTAATATAGTTTATTAATGTCTCATATACTTACTAAATAATTATAGGACTTCAATTTTTAGGTAATATTGTTAGAAATACATATTATGTATTAAATTTATACGAACTTTTGGTCTAGTAAAAGTACATTGTTACCGTCGATAGATAAATTGGTAGTACATATAATTATTTTTTTAAGTAAAATGAGTCAGAAACGAAATGTCAAATCCAATACTGTCAATTTGCCACATCAACGAACGAAATTTTGTTTGTAATTATATTTGTGACTCTCCAGTGACTATTTACAAATAAAATATAACATTTGTGATGAATCTCTAATAAATCCAGTAAATTGTTTAGCGCAACGGCCATATTGAACAATATCAATGAAACGGGAAACACTTCACTCACTTATTTTAGCAAGTTAACATCCTAAAATACTTATATAATATATAAACACTGTAATTAATATACTTACAATACTCAAAAACACAAGAAAACGTCTTAATAATCTCAAAATCACACAATAAGCAAACACTTCGCAAGACCCAAGGCAGAAACAGTAACCAAAACCGAACCGTTCGATGTCGTTGTTGAATGAGCAAATTTCGATTTTCTTTTTTGTCTGTCTCTCTTTCTTTCACCCAATGACGTAAAGCGACATCTGCTGTAAACCTGTACATCTGTAAAGTAACTAACTGGCAACATACAATAGTTAAACAGAGACGCGTATACGTGTTTCTTTGTAAGTACAAACGAATAGGCAAACATGCTTTTAAAAGATAGACTGATGTTACTATTAATGAAATATGTAATAATTTTACCGTAAACTATCGGATAATATTAGAAAATAGTCATATAAAATATCATAGTTATTTTAGTTAAATTAAGCATGTCTTTTTGAGTGATTTGTGTGAATAACCGCTATGAAGAAAAATTTAATAATTTAATTGTTAACCGTTTTATTTATTCCAAATAATGCAACTAATATACGTTTTTTTTTAAACATAAAGTTAACAATTCAAATATTAATTGTTTTACGGATTTTATATTTTCGTCTATTATATTTAATATTTATTATATTATATTTAATATTTATTATATTATATTTATTAACAATAATAAATATATACATACTTATTATTATTCTAAACCATAGGTTAAAATGTAATAATGAGGCTGTGCGATAAATCGTGAATATACCGAATAATAAACCGGTAAAAACCGTGTATCAGAGTTAATCACTACGTTATGCCGGTCACTCACATTCGCGCGAATACGCGAACCCACAAGTGTAGGACGACATTTGCAAATGACTATGCGAAGTTTTTGCTACATTCGCGCTTTTCCGTGCAGTGTCGGTTTTTTAACGCACATCAAAGCGCGCGAACCTCAAACCTTCGCGTAGTCTCCCACACATTCGTGCAAGCATTCGTGCGACCAGTTTCGCGTACGATTGCGTATTGATTGCGTAGGTTACGGACATCTCGTTTACCATTTTCAGAGTTCGTATCGTGTACTGAGTGGCGTAAATTGAATTTGATCATGGATTGGACAAACACTAAACTGCACTAAAATCATCTTCACCTTCAACGCATTCGCAAATGAGTATGTGAACCCATTTGCATACTCGCTGAGTTTGCGAATGAATGTCACGTTCCTTCACATGCGTGCAAAGATTCGTACAATGTAAGAATGTTTGCACGCATGTCAGTGACCGGGGTTATACCTTGTATTACCGATAGATGAATGAGAAAATATTATTATTTTAATAAACGGCGGGTGAAACGGCGGTGCACGACTTTCAGATAATAATAAATAATACTTTGTTTTATTCTCTAATTATTATCAAAGAATGAGAAATGAAAGTAGTTATTTCTACAAAAAACAAAACTTTACTTTTAGTCAAAATAGCCGTTATTTCTAGGTAAAACGTAGTGATTATATACTCTTTGTTTCCGCTCCTTCCACTTGGATCCACAGCCTAGGCTGTGATGTGAACATAATATAGTAGTATGTGCCAGTGTTGCCGTTTTGGCATTTTTAATGCTAAATTTGGCATATTTTCACCTTTGTTAGCATGTAAAATTTAAACTTAGCATATTGCATTATTTTAGCATTTTTTGGAGACATGTAATTTTAGAACAATTAATAAAACCAAACGAATATGTTATTTTGGACTATCGTCTATGGCAACACTTTATGGGGAAGTCTCGAGTAGCGTTCGGAAACTTTAACTTGTACGTACGAGCGATCGCTCTGTGTAATTCTTGAACGCGGCCCAAGGGGGATTTCCCGATGAGTCGATTGTTTATGTTTTTAAGTTCAAACATTCGGTCACAAGTTACTTACTGCGTTAACATTACGTTTGTTGACTTAAGGCAACGAAAGTGAGTGCGCGTGCATACATAGGTATATTTAAAAGAGATTTTTGTGTCACGTATTTACATATTTTGTGAGAATCATGCCCCCCAAGTATTCACAACATTATCGTGAAGAATGGGAACAGATGAGCGAGTTTAAGGATTGGCTGTCACCAGTTCAAGATGATGCGACTAAAGCTTACTGCAAATATTGTAAGTGTAATATTATTGCAAAACTATATTGTTTAAAGCAACACATTTCTACAACAAAACATGAGAAGTCTGTTGAGCCCATGAAAAATCAAAGAAAAATTAATTTCCCTAAGATGCAAACCCGTCTCGATACCCAAAAAGCGGAGGGCACTCTTGCACTTTTTATTTGCGAACATACTGCAATTTTAACAGTCGATCACCTATCAGATATGTGCAAAAAGACATTTTCAGATAGTAGAAGTACAGAAAACATGAAGTTACACAGAACAAAATGTACCAATATTATAAATAATATCTTGGCACCGCACTTTGTATCTGAATTGATAAAGGATATAGGAGATACAAAGTTCCGCATATTAATAGACGAATCTACAGACATATCAGTCACAAAAGTTCTCGGTATATCAATTCGATACTATAGCTAGACGAAAAAAAAAATTATCACAACATTCCTAGGTTTGGTTGAAATTGAGAACGGGACAGCCGTCGCCTTGGTCAATGGCATTAAGACCCTATTTACACAATTAAATTTAAATATAAGAAATTTGATAGGGATTGGAACCGACAATGCTACTTCTATGACTGGTGTCAACAACGGCGTTCACAGCCTTCTGAAATCTGAAACCGGCAATAATAATCTAATATTAGTGCGGTGCCTATGTCATTCTTTACAGTTAGCTATTACTCATGCGTCTGAAGAAACTCTACCACGAAATATCGAGTTTTTGATCCGAGAAACTCACAACTGGTTCAGCCATTCCTCCAATAGACAATTGTTCTACAAGGAACTTTATAAAACTATAAATTGTGGCAAAGAACCTTTAAAAATTACTCAGATGTGTAATACCAGGTGGTTGTCCATTGAACACGCTGTCCGTAGAATAATAGATCAATGGTTAGAATTGAGAACCCATTTTGAAATTGTAAAACAAAAGGAAAACTGTTACATGGCAGAAATGCTCTACTCTATGTACAATGATCCCATCAATCATCTGTACCTGCTATATTTGTTACCAATTTTAGATGAAGTACAAAAAGTGAATAAGCATTTTGAAAGCAATGACAGACCCGACCAAACTCCTAAATGATTTGGTTGAATTGGTTGAGTCTGTGGCTAGACGAATTTTGATGCCAACAGCATCAGCCAGAGTAGATATTTTGACAGCTGATAATATCACCAGTTACCTGGATCCATCTCCATACATGGGTTTCAGTTTAGAAAGTAAAATTACTGAATACCAACTTTCTTCAGAATCAGTTCAGAATCTACGACATCGTTGTAAACAATTTACATTAAAGCTCGTCCAGGAAATGCGATCAAGGTTGCCAGTAAATATTCAAACATTGAGAAAAATGAACATGTTTTCTGTACGAGAAGCTTTAAAAGCAATTAAACCACAAATTGTTGACATTGCTCAGGAGTTTGGTTACAACGCAGTCGATATAGAGCGTATTGTGGTGCAATGGCGAAACATTAGTCACATAGACTGGAAAAACAAAAATTCCACGATTGAGTTCTGGTCAGAGGTCTTTGAGTACAAGGATTCTGCTGATAACAATCCATTTCTGGAGTTGGCATCTTTAGTAATGTCCATCCTTTGTCTTCCACACTCCAATGCAGAAATAGAGAGAGTATTCAGCCAAATGAATGTGGTTAAAACTAAACTGAGGAATCGGTTGTCGTTAACTACACTAAACTCAATTCTGCATGTCAGATATGGACTCCGAAGATCAGAGAAATTTTGTCATTCCTATAATATTCCAGATGATGTGCTTAAACTCATTAAGGGTATTAGAGAATCACATGCAGTGAGTGATGAAAGTGGTCCGTCAACGTCACAACAAAATGAACCGGTAGAGTCTGACCTGCAGGTATTCTTCGAACTAGAAGACTAAAAATGACTTAGTTTTTGTTGTTTTTAAATAAATACTTTCAATCAAATTGGCATTTTATTTAGCACTTTAGAAATTTTATTTAGCATTTTTTAGCATTTTTCCAGCGAAAATTTAGCATTTTTCTCATTTATAAAACGGCAACACTGGTATGTGCTGTCTAGGGCGCGGCGGCAGTGTATGTTACCATAGAGTAATATTATTCATTAGGAATCGGATGTATACTATCTTATTAGCAAAATGGATGGAACGTCACTATGAACAGATGAACATCTATCTATCTACCCAACAAAACAAATGTCCGATTCGTGCGCCCATTTCGTAAGTTCCTCGAACGACAATTTCGATTCGCCCTAGATATATTAAATTTCGTAATAATTGGGCATAGTAATTTAGTAATTTGTCTAGGAAAATTCACACGCGACGATAATATTTTTAGTGATCATTGTTTTCGAAGATTCGTTTTAAAATTGTCACCTCTACGTAGACGAATGGAATCAAGTTTCATTAGTAATAATAATGTGTTTGCTTTGCGTTGTTGAGAAGTGTTGAATAAATTCATTTGTTTAATTAAATTTACACTTGGACAGTCGTTGGCCCTCAAGATGGCAGTGCACCTTTCACCTCATACTTTGTGATTACTGAGGTTTTGTTCACCGATGTATCACTCGTTATCCAATATACGAGTCGCGGATGTTGACTCTGAGGAGTGCTGTATGCGATGGTGATTGCAAAGAGTAAGAAATTCAAACCACAGATGAACAATACAATTAAGAATATGGATTACAACTGGGCGCCTGGACCAGATCCTCCAAATAATCAGGATGCAGGTGTACCTAGAGCAATATTCGTACCTCACTCGAATTCACTGCCATTTGAAGAGAGACATGTTACTTTGGAGCAGCCTGTTAAGGTAAATTGTGTAGTTTATTCGATGAATTTGCTTATATTTAAGTTCTCTTTTAGGTTACTTATAGAATTCTTTCACACCAACTAAAATGGCAATAGTTATAGTTGAATTTTTAAGTCATATATAATAATTTATCTAAAAGGAATTGAGTATATCTGGTTGACTATGAATATTATGTTAAAAGAATACCAATGTTTCTAAATGATGTAATGAAGTATCAAAATCAATTTAAAATATTTTATTTTTGTCAAACAGTATTCTCTCAAACTGAGATATCTGATAAATCAATCATTTGACGGGTTGTCATCCATTTAGTGATATTCATATTAAAAATAAACACCTACTTCAAAGTTATCTCATTTTCTGTTTGAAGTTCCTATTTATCTCTTGATATATAGAACAAATGTTAGTAAAAACTGTGAGAAACATAAATTTATTAATAGATTTATATGAGAAATAATATAAAACAAAAATGTTGTTACAAATGTTTTTGTACATTTGTATAAAATACTTGCTAGCCATGTGAAAACCTTAAATATCAACTATGTAGGTATTTACATACAAATAAAATAAAATAATTCATAATAGTTACAGTTAGGTAACTATTTTGAATAGGATTCCATTAAAAGGAAAGGCAAACATGATAAATTCCTTGATCTATATGATTATTGCAACTAGTCATTGTTTATTTATATATTTACTGTATAAATAAATTATATTATGTAATTATGTATTACATATTTTATATTGTATGTACATATTTATATACATTTATGTTGTTTCTACTTTTTTGTATTTGTGTATTGAAATATTTTTATTATATGTATATTAGAATGAGGCACTCCGGTTTCACCAGGGAACAAATTTAGGGATTAGTTTAATATATACCCTATGTCCATCTGGAATAATGTACTTTTTAAATAGATTCTGGAGATTACCCTCCACATATGAACAAACATACAAAATCCACCCTAATCTCTCTCTTTATTATATTAGTATAGATTGCATTGTATATAAAAAGTACTGTGATGTACATAATGTGTGAGTCAGCATGACCCAAGGTGCTTGAGATGAGCACAATTGTACATTGGCAATTAAATTTAATGAGATTAAATTGTGCTATTTCTGACTTCAGCATCTGTTAGTAATGGAAATTGATTGTTATCAGTTTTTATGAATACAAAAGACATGTATGATAATGAGAAAATAACAATAATTATTAAAATTTAAATTAATTAATTAATTTAATTAAATATATTTAGTGTTTAAAAAGTTATTTGTTGTGTACGATTAAATGTGTTGTGCATGATTGGAATTATTCTTAAGAAACTAGCAAAAAAGTATACAATACATTTCGGTTCATATATTAAAGAAGGAAGTGGTTCTTTGTTTAGTTGTTCTTGATGAGAAAATTGTTCTTTTATAACCTAGACACATATTGGAACTCATAGGACTCATTATTGGAATGAATAGATTGTTTTTTTTTTTTAATATACTTTTTCTGAGGACTCTGTTCTGACTTTATGGTGAATTCACACCACATGCGGTATATTCAAATCTATTATAAATAGTTAGGTACAATTATATTTATAATTAAAAAATATTGCAGAATAATATTCATATTATGTTGGGGGGAGATGTTTATGTCCACCATATTTTAAAAAACAAGACCTTACACCATGTCATCAAGACTGACAATAACAAGTTGAAATCACTATTCCTAACACTTAATTACCACATGATTATTTATGGGGTAGTTGCATGAGTAGTGAAGTCCATTATATAAGAAAAACGTGGACACGGATGCCACGGTGCGTGTATCTGACCAATTAAGTGTGTAATGTGAACACGATTTGAATTAATAACAAAGACATGATGCAACACATCTGCGTAGAGTACTACAAATACGTAATAACGTTCAAAACATAGTTAATTGTATGTTTAATTACGTGTTTTCCAACTAACAGCTTAGAATCGACATATAAACAAGTTGGTTTATATGGAAAATGTTTACTGGAAAAACCACTCTCAGCATTTTATAAATAGAATATATTATTATCGTTTCAGCATCCACTGGCGTTTTTGACAAGATTACGCTTTCACGCCTTAACTACTAAACCGATTACCATGTAGAAAAGGACATAGGGTACCTTTCAGAAAAAGTACTTTTCTCGAGGGATCATCTAATCATGCCTTGACTTTTATATTTTTCAACGCTTAAGAAAAAGGGACGCCGACGAAGTCGCGTGCAAAAACTAGTTTAAAAAATATGTTAGCAATCAAATAATGAAATAGTTTAAATAGATGAATAGGTCCATTTCTCATAGAAAGCAAAGAGCGGTGCATTTGCATCGTACATAAATTCCTTTTGCGCGCTGAACATGAATGGAATGAGTAATCAATCGTAAACGGCTACGCACTTATGTATCTACCGATATTATGTTATTGTATTGTAATTGCATGATATTTCAGATCGGGCGGAACGTATGTCGAGCCACTCCCAGTCCTTCGAACACAATTTTCGAGTGTCGAGTGCTTTCTCGACACCACGCCACGCTCTATTATGATAAAGGACACTTTTATCTTGTGGTAAGTGTTTCAAGTACGCATACAAATTGTGAATTTTTAAATAATTTTTGCAATATATTTTTATGTAATAATAATAATAAGCCAAGAAAGACAAGATTAGTAAGTACATAGACTCGACTCACGAGGTGACCAGTGACCACCATTTGGGATGTCAGTTCGGCAAACACATCAAGAGGCTCTCGTAAGATGACTGGATTTAGGGACAGATACAGAGGGTGGTTTTCATTGACGTTTGCTTTTCCAAAATTATATAAAACTAGCTGGCACGACAGATGTCGACAAACATAGCATCGTAGAATTCATTGATGTATGATAACTTGTAGGTAGTAAAAGAGATTGGTATATTATTTATCAATAGTTACTGCAGACTGCAGTAGACAGTAAAAAACTAATTTGTTGCGCCTAGAAAGCTAACTACAATATACATAAAGGTATTTACAAAGGTATTGTAAATTAAACAGTAGACAAGACGGCTACTGCATATGAATGTCGAAATTTTATATAATTTTTAATCATTTTAATAATCGGACATGCATGTACTTATTACTTCTGCTCATTGTCAGACAAGACCAATACCAATCAATACTAATAATAAATCTGTAAGTGTAGGTATTGTATGTATGTATGTATGTTCCTCCATAACTCTGAAACGAATTAACTGATTTTCATGAAACTTGGTAGATAAACATTTGGACGTACGGGACACAGGATAGGCTACTTAATATTTTTCATCGCGGACGAAGTCGTGGGCACCAGCTAGTGAAAAAATAAAGGTAGCTTATACATCCCTTTTTCTACTCGCTATTGACACTGATAACTAGTTAAGTATGGAATGGATATTTATTTACTCGTTTAAACTTATTAGATTAATTTAAAGAGTAAACCATTAATTTAGATTTAGAGGTTTTTATTATTTTTGCTAATATGATTATAAATGCGAAAGTGAATTTGTTTATAATACTTTTGCGCCTTACACAACCGATTATCATGAAATTTTGCATAAACCTTGTCAGAGGTACAGTACAGGACTATTTTTCATCCAGGAATTTAATTCATTTTACTCATTTATGTTTCTGAAAATAATTAAATTTCAATCTTTTACACAGATATATTAGAAATCAAAGATTACAACTCAAACATTTTGTGCTTTTTCCTGTGTGCTGATCACAAACGGGCTTATTACAGTCAACGTAAGACTTCCTTGTCTTTCTTCTCTTTCGAATAGGCTGCTCGTTGCAAATATAGCATGATCCAACTACAACTTTTCTACCACTAGCATCTCGTTGATCGTTGTTATCAGTTAGCACTTCTGTTACTGGCTTTTCATAGTAACTTTCGATTGCTGGTTAGAAAATCGGTCTTCTATCATTGGCTAGTTCTTCCGAGAGCTGGCGTGGAAAAAGTCTACGTCTGTTAGTTTTTTTTGCAAGCATATAATTTTTTTCATAGTAAGTAATGTACGCAGCAAAACTGGCGATATTCAAATGACGTTCGCCGTTGGGTGGAATATCTCATGCACATTTGATCCATAGTTTCAACGCCAGCTTTGGTTTTGTTCTAAAACAAAATCATTTCTGATTTCTGTTGAGATGCATCAGAGATCGTAGCATCATTGTGCATCGTACTGAGAAGAATCACTGCTTTGTTTTTCTTCGGAACACGAGAAATTTACGGTGCAGCTGCGCTTTTTATAACTAATTTATGACTCCCAAGGTCACTGTATATAATTTAATTGTTATATTCAGATAGGAATACCTTCCTAGAATATGAATAATTTCGTAGGTGGGGTACCCGGGTGCCCGGGTGGCAGATACTGTGAGCAGAGTTTTTTTGAGTGGCACCATAAGGGTTAACATTGTATTGAACAGGGCTTTGTTCTTATATTAGGATGACATAAGTTTGTATGTTGTATCTTTTTTAGCAAAATAACGTAAAATAATCATTTCTTTAATGCTAAAGACCAGCCTCAATAGTAATTTAACAATGAAAACTTTCTCTCACAGTATCTAGGACGCCATTATGTAAAAAACAATTCAAGGCATAGATAGTGTTCTTCCTACACATAATAATATTTGCTAGAACCTTGAACAGGTAATTGTTTGGCGCCATGAGACGATTGTCAAATCTCGCTGTCTTCCGCCCACTGCGTTGCCAGTTTCGTACAAGCCTTATGTTATCTAATACAAATTAATACCGGTTCTCAAATTTTGTCACTACTTTGAATACTTGTTTACCAACATTTTGAAATGTTTATATTTCATTTCAACCTTTAACTAATTCTGGACATACTTAATTAGCATTTCTCTAAATATTGAACGTTTTTAAATGCATATTTATGATTGTTTTTAGCAGTATTTAAATTTTTTTATTATAAATTTATGTTATTGCATAATTACTTACTTATTATAAACTGTATTATCATATTATGTATAATAACTTTATTATGGTTCTGCACCTCAAAAGGAATAAAACTTACAAGTCATGCATGTATAACTTGACCATTTTTTTCTTGCCCCTACCCTATATTTGATTAGGTCGTGTGAAAATACTTTGAGGTCCCAGGTTCGATTTCTGCCAGTCACCTTATAGTAACGAACTATTCAAAAATGGTCTTAATCTAAGGGTGTTTGGGTCAGTCTCCAATCCGTTGATTTGTCCTATTCCCTTGAAGATCATACAGTTAGTGTATTTGTATAGTGCTTATTATTATTGCTTATTATTATCAATTTTTGTGTATCACCTTGTGCTCTTTATCTTAGCCCATTGTAGGTATTATTATCTAAGCCAGTGAGCACCCAATCTTTGACATTTTTGTGTGATGTCAATGGCCATTAGCCATTTAAGATAAATAACAAACTGGTTATGTTTTTAATCATTTGTGAACAACATTTTTTGACTATTATTGCTATAACAAATTAATTTTTGTTCTTTGCTAAATGACTTTGTTAAAACGAGCCAAAAAATCTTTCAACTTTTTCGTTTACAAGGTGACGAAATCGACAATATTGGGGAAATTTAACCCCGGACTTTTTTTATTTATTTTTATTTTTTGCATAATTAAGACAATTCTAGTGAGTGATTTTTTTTAAAGAAGTTCCATACATTCTGCAGATGGTTATCAAAATGTGTACAAATTTAGTTACTACATTTCTCTAAAAATTTCTCTGAAACACTTCGCCTTTTTGTACATTATTATTTTTGGACGTTTTGTTTTATTATTTTACTTTGTTATTTGATATTATACAACAATTAAAGATATTAACAATATCATAATTTGTATTATAATATTGTAGTATTTTTTTTTCCTGATTCTCACTATTGAGGTCCTGTCTGGTCTTCTTTTCAATTCATCTATGTAATACTATATATTCTCTACTCTACTGGTATAGTTTCCAATGTAGACATTTTGTATTCTAAAACCATTGTTTAAATATACTGTCTTTCATTGCTTTCTACGAGTGATAAATCTTAGTTATTGTCTACTTTTAAATTAAAACATCCTGTCTGAAGCTTGTTATTTATATAGTAAGGCACAATGGTCATTTAATACTTAGAGCGCACATTCCTCTAATGATATAGGGTTGGCAATCTTTTGAGGTCAGCAAACCTCGTAGATTAAAATTATATAAGCAGCTGCATACTATTATATAGCAATATTCCATTATTGAATTGTTTCACTCTTGTATTGATCGGTGTTTTGTTTTATTGATTTTATTTTTATTTGTAATTGAAATATAATTCTTATTTGTATACTGTTGGGTTAGAGATAATAGTCTGAAACACATTTAATAAACTATAATAAAAATTATGACAAGTCCTTGAAAAGTATAGGCAAGCCTATTCTTCAGAAAATAAGGTTCAAATAGATCTTGTAGGTGTTCATTCCTTTTTTAAATTTAGCCTGTTTTATTTTGTTTCGTTTTGATGTCGTGGTGTTTATTGACTTTGTTTATAAATCGCAAATAAAGCCAATTTCACGATTTGTATTTTTTTTTTCATTTTTCCCCAGTAATTCTGCAAAATAAATATACTTTTTGAATAATCGGCGGATACTGTTATTTTTTTATGGTAGTGGTATATATTATGCAGACCACCCCTAAACTAGCCGTTAATATTGCAAAATGGCGGAGTTATGATTTTTTTTTCCGAAATAAGCCATTTTTCCAGAATTTTGACCTATATGATCAGTTTTTAGAGCGCCATCTATGAATTAACCAACTTAAACCATAAGAAATGTTAAAGAACTCTTCAACGAACATGACACAATCAGTTAAAAGTCTTAAAACATCTACAAATCTCGTCCAATTGAGTTTTTCAGCGTGGGGTAATGAGTTAGCTCGTGTGGCCGCTATGTGGCCTGGCTGAGGTGTGGCCGCTAAGAGTTAATGATGTATTTTTTTTAACAAAAACACTGGCTTTCAGGACAATCAGAGCAGTAACGGCACATTTATTAACAACAATCGATGTTCGATATCAAAGGAACAGGAGCCGCACGAGGTGTTCTCTGGTGATGTGGTTCAATTCGGTATACCCGTTGTCGAGAATGCTGGAAATTCCGAAAAGGTATTTTTTTTAAGGTTCTTTATCTTCCCATTTACAATCTATTTGTAGTGGCAGCGCAGTAAAGAATGAAACTGTGAAATAATATGTGTCCGTTCGTCTATCGTTTCACTGAGCATGTATTCTATTCTATTATTCTTTTGGTGCTGATTGAGGAAACGGTAGCCACCTACCATCAAGCCTGCCTGCCATCCTTATTTTAACTTATTTTAAAAAACATTTTTTTATATATAGAGTTTAGATATAATATTGTATTGTTATTTTAGAAATGAGGTTTAAATTAAAATTATGTTAAATGCGGTTTAAAGTAGAGTAGGTACTAACTGGAACAAGTTATTGCAATGTTATATAATTGTTGTGTACTTACACTCCAAGCGAGATAACAGTACCTATTTATTGTTCCTTATTACTGGGTTATTATAATATTTGTCAAAGTTAGTTTACTTTAGCTTGTCCATTTTGGTAGTTGATAATTTTCTACTACGTTATGAATTCTCCTGATACTCATAGTATTTAGATTGATAAATTTTCCTTGGTAACAAAATAAGTTTTTTTGTTGTTTTAATTTAGTTACACTATCACATTAGGATTAATGTGTAAGATATATTTGTCATAATTTTAGTAGACACCTCTAAGTGTAAGTTTCTACATCTCCAATATATTGAATCTAAAAGTTTATTAACAATAAATAAAAAGCCTAAATTGAAATGCAATTGTTTCCAGAATCCGTTTCCGCCCGTGGTCGCCTTGCTTAAATTGTATCACCCTGATGGCAAGGAGGCGAAGATCTCTTTCAATCCGACAATGACGACCCCATTGCACCTCAAAGAATTGTATCAACTCAATAACTTTGTACAGGTGCGTATGTTTTACATTATTTCTATGCACTTTTTAATTTTATGATATTAAAAAAAAAGTTCACTGGTCTTTCAGGAGGCGATCCAGCGCGAGGCGACGCTGGAGAGCCGGCTGCGCACGCTGCGCGAGTGCGTGGAGCGGACGCGCGACGAGGCGCGGGCGTCGTGGGAGCTATTCGTGGGCGAGCAGCGGCTGCTCATGCGCGTACACACGCTCGAGAAGATGCTCGCCATGGGCAAGCAGCCCGACGCCACGCACGTCGTCGACCTCCTCAACGATAAGAGGAACTATCAGGTATGCCATTCGACACCAGAACAAACTTCATACCGCTTCGAACCGAGAGGCGCTCGTTGTAAGGTAGCAATACAATATAACAGGTATTAGGGAAACGTTCGCGAAAACGAAGACAGGCGGTAGTTGTTTGTCTTCGTTTGTGGCAGTGTTTCTCTTATACCCGATGTAATATAACTTATTAACGTTTAACTATAACGATTCTAGGAATCTTTAAAAAACGGAAATATACTCCATCCATACTCGTCGTGTTTTTTGAACCATTTTTTAATTTTTATTTAATGAAAAAAAAATAATAATAATTTCATGATAATCAAAATTCAAACAATCAGCAATCTACAAATTCCTCGGAGCTCGCGTGCGAACAGCAGTATGCATCTGATAGAAGCGGAACTATACAAGTGTAACTAAAATAGTCCCTTGTTGTGTACAGGAAGTGGCGCAGGAGAGCCTGCGCACGGCGCACGAGCAACGACTGGAGCTGGAGGAGGCGCTGGAGCGCCGCAGCCGAGAGGCGGCCGCCTTACACCACCACAATTGCTCCCTCAGGCTAGCCGCCAACAACGCGCTCGCCGAGCTGCAGGTACTATACCTGCTAAGGATTTTTGGAAATTTCTATTCCGTTCCGTTGTCCAATTTGAAAGCCATATTATTTCGTGTGTTATTTTAGAAATTGGCCGCTCGCTGTGAACGCAAGATGTGTGCGGCACGACTCGCTATCGCCGCAGCCGAAGAAAGGGAACTCACCGTCAGACAACATCTGCCTCTAACAGTACGTTTACAATATTTACCATATCACTAAAGCCTTGTTCAGACTGTACTGTAGTAATTTAGTTGCTAAACAACTCGTTACTGGCCATTTGTTTTTATATGTGGAGACTTGACATTCCACAAGCATTCATGTTGTACATATTTAGTAACAAATTATAAAGTTGATTCTTCGCTCCAGCGAACGACATTTTTAAGGTGGCAGCTAATGAACTCACCTAAAATGACAGGTTCAGACTTGTTTGGCCAGTGAAACACCTGCGCTACTCGCCCGATAAAATAGAACAGAATGGATCGACTCAATTAAATTGCATACTAATCTACTCGACTAAATTACTAGCCTAGTCCGACCTAGCCTTAAACAAGTGCGGGGCTCTTTGTAGTGTGGCCTTAGGCTTACGGTTGTCTGGTTTACAGTATTCAGTGCAAAATGGCGAAGCGAAGATGTTGGTGTTGAGTACGGACGGCGCGGACAGCAACCGGCTGCAAGAGTCGCGGAGGGCCGGTTCGCTCGAAGACGCAGTGCGGGCGCTGCCGGACTACGTCAAGCTATTGTTACCGCAACACCTACTCAATAAGGTAACCTCTTACATGATGAACGTGTATTATAATCTCTAACCTTGAACAGGCGTCTTTCGTTTGCGCATTTTCAATTGCGAACAATACGGCGAAACTTTCTGCATGTGTTATCATTCTGTTTCGTTCATTGCTTGACTCCCCCTGCGTCGCAATCCCGTCCACACAAACAATTCTATAATCGGTTACTGCCACTGACCTGTAATATATACCACTGGACATGCTGCTGTCAAATTATTTTTATGCCTATTTGAAAAACGCCATTTTGGCGCTGTAGGCTATGGAGCGATTGTCCATTGAACTAAAATTAGTCATGCAATAATTAAAACTGTTCATGGAACATTTACAGAATACACATTTCCTCATGTTTCAAAATTCAAGCGGACACAAATAAACTTAAACACCCTAAGACATCAAGAAATAGAATGAAACCGACATATCTATGTAATAAAAATACCCAAACGTCAAAATTACTTCTCGGGACAATCGAGGGCGACGTTTCAAGTACACGAAATTAGCTGTCATTTGTATGAGACAGCCTGTCCAGTGGTATATATTACCGGTCAGTGGTTACTGCACATATTTGACATGTGACATCGCCAGAGCTCAAGATGATTTGCGGTAATAGTAACGTCTGTTTCATTTAATATGACATTCACTGTCGATTATGTTTTGAGCGTTTCAGTACGTAATTTGCCACAATCATAGAGAATAGGGTAACTACTGTTTAATAGACCAACTCTATACATGAGTAGTAGTAGAATTGGTGTGGGACCCTGTAGTTCTAGCATTTTATTTTTCATGAACTACGCAATTTCATACTTTCATTTAAATTTAATTTCCTTACATATATGTATATATGTAGTTCTTTAAACATAAATTATTTTAAACTATGATCTATCATAGGTGGGTATACAAATGATATCGGCTGACGGTAAATCTGCGAAGGAGTTCGAACTAATATTGAAGAAGAACAACATATACGATTCGGAAAGTATAGAGAAGACTGAGCGTGAAGACGGTGGCGTAAGCGGAAGCAGCGAAGACAAGTCCATCGACCCCGACTCTTCTACCGACGACGAGAAGCGGCTGCGGCTCAACCACGGTCAGTTTATCCGACGCCCGACGCATAAATGGGCTGTTATAAGTTTGGCATGTATGTCTGTGTTAGATCGTTTTATTTTGTTTGATAGCTGACGTGGTCGGGATCGTTCTTAGCTATAATTTATGAAGATCTGTTCAGGCGTTTGAAGATCATCCACCCATTTCCTAGTTGAAGGGATTTCACTAATTTCCACATGCTCCATGACATGGTAACCTTGACCTGATGCTGAAGCGCGATGTCCAAATCCTCAACGTAATTATGGCTTGTTTCGAAATATTTTTAAGAAGGGTCGAACCATCTTGCTCATCGTGTCTATAATCAGAGTACGCGTGTCAGAAGTGGAACTTCTTTGGCGATTCAAATATATAGTAAGCGGAAGATGTCATGTAGAAACGTTACAAGAAGCGTCACACAATATTCGACTGAAATTTTACTCTCATCGCGCGCAAAAAAGTTTCACTTCAAAAAATATTACAAGAAAGTGGGATCATATCGATCATATCAATATTGATTATGTAAACGTGTTATTTTAGATCCAACACATGGAGAATCGACTAGTCCTTTGGATGGGGAGTTGCATGAAGATAACAACGCCAATTCCACCTTTATTGGGGAAAGGGATGATTCTCCGGTAAGTTTTATACTTTCTCTTTAATTACGGGAACAATGACATCTTTAAAGAGAGAAATTTAGAGAGGAGAAACTCAAGGTCTTGAATAGGATTACTCAGTGAAATTAGGCAAAGGTTGGGATATAAAAAGGTTATTTCGGATAACTCGAAAGAGGAATGATATTGTCAGGGAAATGTGAAGATTGGTTAAAGTTTCTTATGTTTAGCTTAGCTATAACAGTACGACAAATGTGTTACATATCCACACTTCACTATTAAAACCTTTTATATAAAGTTCTTTTCCACAATATTTGTCGCAATTAGGTTCATTTTTGGTTAGAATTTAGATTGTATATTACTTTAAGGACATATTGGCAATATGTATATAATATAATAAAATAGTAGGCCATAAGAATTACGATTTCAAGATATTTTTTTTTGAATGAAACAGTAGTTTATTCATTAAATAGGTTTATTCATTGAATTCATTTCAATTAAATAGGTTTATTCATTGAATTCATTTCAATTAAATAGGTTTATTCATTGAATTCATTTCAATTAAATAGGTTTATTCATTGAATTCATTTCAATTAAATAGGTTTATTCATTGAATTCATTTCAATTAAATAGGTTTTATTGTTAGCCTATTTTTTACCAGGATTTTAGACCAGGTATTTAAATATTATAATACATGCCTTACAATTAAATAGTTTAAATGGTTTTGAGCTCATACAAACGTAGTATGAGCTTCACCCGTTTCGTTAACGTGGGAGTAAAAATTGGGATTGCTTAGAGTTTAGACCCATTTTTTTTAACGTTGGGAAATCTTCATGGATACCCGGCAGCATAGAGGACGCTGCGGGCTGCCTGGTGTTTGGCTAAAAGCGTAGTCACGGCTGTCAAGCACGGGGAGTACTGTGCTTCCCGTCGGTACCTCGGCGTACCCGAAAGTGGAGGTACTAATAGTCTAGTGTTTTGGTAGAGTCGCGGCGGCGTGGAGTACGCGAACATCCTGCGCGTGATGGGCGGCCTGAACGAGGAGATACGAGCGCTGCGCGAACGCTTGACGGCCGCCGCGGCCGAGAGCGAGCAGTTGAAGGCCGTGCGCGACGAGCTGCTCGCCGCGCAGCCTCTTCCCGCCGCCACCGACGCGCCCGACGCCGAGGACGTCGCCTCCTACCGCGCCAACATCGCCGACCTGCAGGTGAGCATTTTAATCGTCGTCATCTAGCCGTAGGATGTCCACTGCTGAACCGTAGGCCTCCCCCTAATTTCCCAAAGGAGCTTCTCGGAGACGACCGAACAGATTTCAAATTGGAAGGTTTTTCTTGGTGTGTAAAATATAGAAAAAGAAATAAATAATAATAAATAATAAATATCTTCACACATTCCACACAGCACCATCTAGTTCCAAAGTAAGCAACTAATGCTTGTATTATAGATACCAGACAGTTGATATACTACATAGATTACTTTTTTTTTTTGTAAATATATATGTTACGGCTAAAGATAGGTGTGAACATAAACTTAAGTTTAGCCGGCTAATCTTAAGTTTATCTTCGAGAGGCGGCTAAAGTTCGATATCATGTTAGTTTGCGTCGTGAATTTCCATCTTTAGCCGGTTATCTTTGCACATTAACCGAAACAAAACGGCTAAAAATGTTTCGATGGATGCGCCGGGGCGAACATGTCTCTTGAGGGGGCGGAGGGGAGACGATGCGCGCAGACAGACAGGCTGACGGTCCACCCACTTGATGGTAGGTGGCTACCGTCGCCTATAACACAAGCATCGCCATGAGTGCTACAAGTGCGCTGCCGACCATAGAAGGATTAAGGATAAGGGAGGGATGGGGCTCCTTATTATTTTATTTTAATGACTAGATATTGTTTTATTAACACTGCAGAAGTTTTTTTTTGTAATTTTAAATACAGAAGTATCTGTAATGAACAAATGTTTTCTTATTATTTTATTTTAATGAATAGATATTGTTTTAAGTTATTAACGCTGCAGAAGTTTTAATTTGTAATTTTGTATACCTACATAAGTATGTGTAATGAGAGTGATTATTTTTTAATAAAAATTTTCGTGTCGAAATAGTAAACATTATTATACCGTTTCCTTTTTCATTTGCTTCTACTAACATTAACATCTCCTCGAAGATAAACCTAAGTTTAGCCGGCTAATCTTAAGTTTATGTTCACACCTATCTTTAGCCGTAACATATACATATTATAAATATAAAACATCCATGACTCAGGTACAAAGGTAAAATGTTAACACATAAACATTTGCCCCTAGCGGGATTCGAACCCGCGACCGTTTGGTTAACAGCTAGGGTTACTAACCACTTAATACAGAACGTAAGTAAATAATAAGCTTAAAAACAAATGTCGCTGAATTTTTTTGTTACTGTGATACTGAAGGTTTTTTGGGCAGCATTTTACTATTTTTTTTTTCTCAGAAAATAATCTGCTTTAATCTAATTTTAAGTCTTCGCCTTAAAATATCCACAATAATGTGTAAAAGAGAAAATACGGTATCGTCTCGAAAGCTTAGTTTACTGGAGTATTTATTCAATTACGAATTGTATATTTCCAGGCGCAACTGACCCGCTCCACGGTAGCCGAGAAGGCGAACCTCGCTGAGATACAGAGGCTCGCGTCGAGCGCCGCGGAAATGCAAGCGGAATTGGCATTTCGACCCACGCGCGCCGATATCGACGACCTCGTCGCGGTGGTTGGTGATTTGCGGGTCGAAATCCTCGCCAAAGACGAGCAAATTAGTCGACTCAAAGCTAACGTCGGCAGAGAGAAGCGAGTGGTCGACAAAGCTTGCGACACAAGCGGCTCTCTAGAGAATGTTAGCGAAGAGAAGGAGTTGGATCCTGTGAAGATTTCTGCGACGATTGACGAGTTGTTCCGTCTGGACGATGACGACGAAGAGACCGATTCAGTTGCGACCGAGATCAACAAGGAGGAAGACTCGAGCGGTGAGGTGATGGTTCGTCTGGACGACGAGAGCCGGTTACAGGTGACCTTACAGAATGGGGTTCTGCACGCATTAGAGGAAGAATTGGTGCGAGCTAAAGAGAGTTGGGCGGAAGTGTCAGCTGAAAAAGCGCGATTGGCAGCCCAACTGGCTGCCTTACAGCACAAGCCCGGCACCGGTCTGCGGCTAAATGGCAGTCAAGTCGTAGCTTTCTTGCTTCCTGTGGCCATCGCATGCCTATATTACATACTGTTGCCTTACATCTCTTGATGGACCGCCACCTGGGACCCTCCCGGGTACGTGTAGTGGACCGTGCTCACTAACTCCAACTATTCCTTCTGAAATTGACTATGTCATCTCGCGCCTTTCTCCTCCAGTCCTAAAAAGATATTATAAATAATTACAATTAATTAAAAATAGGATTACAAGTCATAAAAATTATTTCATATTTTATTTCTCTTCACACTTAATTTAATTTCTTTTCACATTAATTTTATTGAACTGCTCTCTGTGTGTGTTTTCAACTTTTGTGAGTTGCTTGAGAAAATTTAACACACATGGGCCCAGATTATGATGACTGACTGCACTTTTAAATTTATTTGAGAATTATTGTATTGAATTAAACACATTAAAGTAAGTAAAACGCAACATGGCAATGTCTACAAATGGTCGCAAATCGCGTTTCTGTGATAAACAATGTGTATCCCTTATCAAAGGTATACGGGTATTATTTGGCATGACAGCCATACTTCTCATGCCCATATTGGATGATAGGCTTCTTCTATGTGTATGGCTGAATAAACTTAATGCCGCAAACATTGTATAGCTTTTTTTTCTTCTTTTTGTCTCATCTTGAGTCTGTTATTTGTCAAATTGTATGTAAGCTACTAAAGCCCAGTCAGCCCTATAGTCTTTGACACTACAAGCAACAATTATCTACATTTTCCACCACATTCCTCCCACTTAATGTGAGTAAAAGTTTCACATTATTTTTAAGTTGATTAGTTGTTGTGTTGGCATAAGTGCATTTTGTGTTTGTTTCTGAAGATATTTTATTTTTATTTTTTTTACTTGTGAGACGTTTGTGGTGGTAAAATATTTCCAAAAATAGGAGAAAGGTCTGTCAAGGGGAGACGGTGCGCGAGGTCGCAAAAGTTCAATAAAAAAATTGTTACAAGCGTCGTGTAAATAATGATACCCAGTATTGTTTGTGTAAAAAAAAATTGTCAGTAAAGTAGTTGTAAATTGTTTGTTGACATTCTGCCATAATAATAACAAAAATGTGTACATTTTTTTATATAATATAATGTTAAGGCCTAACGACTGTCCTAAGTTATGATGTATAATGTGTAATTATTGTTGTACGAGTTCTAAATTATATAAATATAACATTTGTGAAAATATTGTAATAATATATATACGATATATCCCCATCCCGACCCTCTTGTTGAAATATTCTAGTTGTAAATCTATAACTTTACCTTATATAGTGTGTTCATCGGTTGCCCGGACAAACGGGCGATCCTGTAAAGTACTGTTTAACCTTTAGTTAGTTATTCGGGGGGTTTTTTGTATGGTGGGGTTGGTCCGCAATACTAACGCATTAGCAGCTCTCGCTTCTCGTGTCTATACATATCAATTTTGTACAATGAGGCATTTACATTTACTCGTCGTTATGGGCCGTTAGATTTTCACCGGATCTTTTTGCATTTTTCTAGTCTTTTAGAATGGACGTAGTTTCGTTGCGATGGATCGCGTAGTTTTTTTTTTTGAAAAATTTAACCGCTGAATACGATTTTTAATTATTATTATTATTATTAGCGTAGAGTTGTTGCTATTTTATGCGCATTTACATATGTTCTCGTTTGTCGTTTTATGCTAATACAGGTTTCGATAAACCCATTCATTGGTCGCGCGACGTTGAGAAGTCCTTTCGGGTGTTAAGCGCGAAGACTGCATTCGCTTTTTTTTTTTAAAAAAATGAAGAATTGAGTTTTAGTTAATTATTATTTAATTATTTTTAGCAGTGAAGAAAGCATTGCAATAAGCGAGTGTCTTAGGCGCTTTGATCATACACACCTGTTAGAGAAAAAAAATTAACGATATGTGGAGTTGAAACTCTGTATGCGTACGAATAAACGCTATCAGTTATTAAATTGTGTGTCACAAAAAAAAAAACAAGATGATTAATAAATAATTTTTAAAAAATCGAAAAAGATGCTAATAAAAGTGACAAATATTTGTCACTGTAATTTGGCAATAATAGGAATATTTCATTGAAACTGTCCCATGTGATTCGCTTTCGTGTAATTAAGGTGATAAGAAGCTTCGCGTCAGGAACAGACTTTTGGATCGCGGCGCGATGTGGTCAATGACGTCACTTTTTTTGCTCCCATCAAAATTGTTGGTTTAACGTTTAATGTTTAAAGACATTGGGGTATTAATTACATGATTTACTAAATACAAAAAATAATACAAGTTTAATTGCACCAATCTGTATAATAATATTAAAAAGTAGACAAGAAATTCTCAATTATCTCACTTTAAATGAAATTGGATGACGTTTTACTGGACAAATTTTGATACATAATTAATGTTCGTCAGCGTTTTTGACTTGTCGCGTTGCGTTCCACTCGTGTGTTTCCTGCCTTACTCTATGGGCTCGCGTGGACGGTCAACCCTCGAGATGGCTTTACTTAGCTCTGTGATGCGAGGCCAATAGATAGGTAATTTTTGTAACAAACTTTAAAAACTAACTGATTTATTGATAATGTTTAGAATATGCCACGTTGAAGTCCACTTACACTTATATTTATTTAATTGTTGCACTGATTTTTGTTATGTTCGATGTTTATTTTTGTGTTTAATGAATACCACCTTATTGTAAATAGATTTTTGTATCTTATTCGTTCTTATTTAGTTCCACAATGTCTAAGACTTATGTTTATCTTTTATAGAGTAATTTAATATTGCATTCGAATGTGGATGTACTGATAAATCTATTGAAAATAATATTGATTTGTTTAAACAATTAAAACTGTTTTTATTTTAATAAACCCGCCTTTATTTACATTACTATAAAATTTTGCAAGTTAAATGTCAATTGAGGGGTGTTTGCTTTAACAACGCTGTATGTAGAATTTTCACATTTTTGAGGAAGTAAAAAAGCCTTGTATGTTTGCTGTGAGAGGGTTTTATTGCGTAAATCATACAAATAATTACGAACCTTCATTAAAGCTCTGTATGTTTTTTTTATAATCATAACTATGTTTTTTTTTACTTCCTTAAAAATGTGAACAGCTAACATACAGCGTTGTTCGAGCACACGCCTCTATTTATATAATCATAGTACAGCAAGCAAAAGTAGAAAAGGCATCTCGATCTAGAACACAATTTTCTTTTTTCTGACGTTGAAGCAGGCGTATCTGAGACCAAGAATTAGCTGGTAACTCGGCCCCTTCTGCAGCATCTGCTACTGCGGGAGTAGTTGGAGTTGCCTCAATAACATGAGAAATGAAAGGAACACTTACAACTGCTATCACTTCCTGCTGTGGAGCATTTGATGTAGTAGCTGCTACTAATGACACCTCCTGCTGCACGGCATTTGTTAGAGGGGCAACTACTGCTACTTCTATTGGAGTGTCATCTGCAGGCAGCTACAAACAAATCCATACTTATATATTAATATTATATATGTGAAAGTAATTCGCTCTGTCTGTTACCTTTTCACACCTTACTACTCAAGCAATCATGATTTTTTGCATTTTGTCAGTGATACCGGAAAGGACATAGGGTACCTTTCAGCCAGAAAAAAAACTACTGTTCCCGTGGGATCATCTAAAATCAAAAAAAGACGCTATATTGCTTATATATTGTTTTTTGCTATATTGCTTTTTGAACGCGGACGAAGTCGTGGACACCAGTTAGTATACAATAAATAATAGTGGTTCACTTATTTTTTGCTAAGTGGTTAGTCACTAAGTAATTTCAATATGTTTTTAATATCTAATTTGTACCAATAAAAGCTTACAATATATAATACTTACAATATAAGAAATTGTAAGCAAACGGCTTATATTACCTCGTTAAACTTTCTACTTGCGTTTCTCGCACTTCTTCAATACTTATAATTGCCCTGAGACCGTGTGGTCCGACTGCTTCGTCCGATTGATCGGACGATGTCACCACTTGTCAAGTAATAAATAATGTATATATCTATACTGTAATCATTCACGCCAAATATGTAACAATTAACATAAGGATTTTAAAAAAATATGGAAAGAAAGTGTAAAGAAATATGACATCGTAACCTTTTCTTCCATTTCGGTTAGGTTAGACTTAGACACACCGATTTACTAGCATATGGTCCACTAGTCCACAGCATTTGGTCCACATTGCAAAACGTCACTAGTCGTTACGTCCACTAATGAAATACATTAAGTATTATATATTTTTAAAATGAAACACATCAAGTAAGTAGGTATATATTTTTAAATTAAAATTAAAAAGGAAAACTATTCTAACCACCACCAGTCCTGTGCCTCTCTCTTCGGATGGCTCCTGTCTTTTTCTTAATCTTGGATTTCAAGACTTGCCATGTCTAAAATTTTAGTAATTTTTTTAAAACACATGAAGTGAAAATACCTATTAACGAGTTTTTGGTATGTTTTTGCGTTTTCGCGAATAGTATTCAGTACTTTATGTATGTACGAGTATACTTGCTTCCATTTCAGCAAGGTCAACCCACGCATCATTGATGTCTAGCCGACCTTGCGAGGAGAAAGCGGTTGGTGGCAACATCTCAGTGCTCAGAAAAAAAGATTATTTGGCGAGAAGCATATTTTCTTGTTCTCTTAATCTAAAATAATTAAATTAAACATTTCATTGTTACTGTCTTACAGTGATACTTTTATTAAAAACATTAAAAAACTAATACTTACTTACCATCTGCCATCTGCCTGTCTGTTACCTTTTCACGCCTTAACTACTCACCCGGTCATCATGAAAGTTTGCTTACACGTCAGGGATACAGTACAGGAAAGGTATAGGGTACCTTTCATGAAGAAGAAGAAAGTACTGTCCCCGAGGTAATTTAAAATATAAGAAATGTTGCGGTGCTACTGTCGTCAACAGTGGCGGCGCCACTGTTCTCACAGCAATGAAGGTGTCAGCCTTTATATTACAAGTCGCGGGCACCAGCTATTCTGTATATAAAAAAATGTTAGGTAAGTATATAAAAATTTGTGTAGGTATACGCTTCAAAAATTCGAGAATGGGTAGACCGATTTTAATTCGGTATTCACATATGAAAAGAGTGACAAACGGGGAAGCCGGGAGCGGGTCGCTAGTCTATACTTACTAATATTATAATGAGAGAACATTTGTATGTTATTAATGAATAAACTCAAAAACTGCTGGACCTATTTTGAAAATTCTTTCACCTATAGAAGGCTACATTATCAGCTAGTAATACAGACTATATTTTATAAAGTTACGCGGGCGAAAACGCGTGAAACAGCTTCGTATTCTGTAACTTTAAAAACCTAAACTTTGTACTTAATCAAAATTTGATATAGTAGGTAGCAATGTCTACCAAGTTTATCTTCATTTAGACACAAAACTTTATTTGTAGGCGTATTTTTTGACTTGAAAACATGTTAGCAATAACAGCGTAATGACGCACACAAAATAATAGTCTGACTAAAGAAACTATGCATACACGTAACCACTGACGAACTGATGAGCGCACCACGTGTTAGCTATTTTAAAATAAAAATTATTGCGAAAATACTGTCTTTTCAAACATGAGCAAACTCATGATTAAGACAATTTCAAAGAACAAACTTAATACGCAATAATCTTTGATATGCATGTTTAGTAATTTGTTTTGTTGGAATCAGGTTAATTTATAATATTTAAAAGATTTCAAAGTATTCATTTACTTTAATTTGTATTTGTCAGCTAATCGATTTCCTTCTGGCAGGTAAGCGAAATTTCTAGTGAACAATATTATATTTCATCGAATTCAATAGGTGAATTGGATACCTTAATTTCACAAGTGCAAAGCAGTTAGCATAAAATACAGAACCAATGGTTCCAAGAAAGTAAGTAAGTAAATAAGTATAATTTTACAAAGTTATTAAGAAAAGGACTAAACTCAGACCGAACACAATTTTTACCAAGATGAATTACGGTGCAATATTGCACAGCAAATTTTTGTAGCTTCTCGGAGATAACCGAACAGATATAAAATTACAAGCTTTTTCTTAAATATTGTGTAAAAAAATATAAAAGTGGACTGTTTAAGCTTAAGTATCTACAGTAGTTATTAATAAATTGTTAATTAATAAAAATAAAAACAGTTATCACTGAATTTTTTTATTACTGTGACAACACAAGTTTTAGGACAGTAATTTAGTATTTCTTTTTTCTCATAAAATTGATATTTTGTATAAACTTGTCCATTTCAATTTTTTTTTAAATATATTGTATGTAGTCTATTGTGCACTGTATTTTTATCTGTTTTAATTTTACTCTAAGAAGTCAAATTAGACGAAAATAACGCTTTATGTCATAAAAAGCTACAGATACCTACACAACACATGCTCTTTAAAAGCATGCTAATAAGTATGCTCCAATTGTTTACATTTGTTTGCTAGCAATAAGCATTCTAGTTTTCCATAGACATTCCTGACAATTATGGTTCTGGTAGAGAATAATAACATTAAAACTTTTTCATCTCCTCAACGCGCCATTATTCATAAATACAACTGAACTCCAAAGGATTTTAGCGAGTGAGCATGTTATTAAAGAGCAAACAAGTTAAGACATGCTCAAAAAGGGCGCCAACCTCTCCGCATCCCAAGTAGCGTGCTCGAAAGTCAACAAGTCAAGTCAAGTAAGGTATAGAAGGTATGTAAATTTCTAGGAAAGTACTATGCCTACATACAAATAAATACACATAAACAAAAAAACAAAATACATATTCACAGTTACAGTTCATATTACAGTTAAGTAGCACGAAAGCAGCTTAAGGTAAAGACTTAGTAGCTTGAGGTTGGTTTGATCATTTATTGTAATATCTAATTTTACAGTTAATTTATGAGCCTATATTTCTTAAATTTAGATTATGGAAGAAATTATTTTTCTATTTCCTTTAATGTTCTGAAGTTGTGTAGTCATAAGATTGGGGTTCTTTGATTTTGTACCCGATAAACCGCCTGACATTTATTTTATCGATATAAGTAAATACAAATATTTCATTATTAACAACATTTTCCGGAATTAGTACCTATATCAATTCTACTATTATTAGCAATATTGACTTCTGTAAGGTTACTGAACTAAACCTATTCAATAAGCTAAATGCGGCTAGAGCTACAGCGTGAAACCAGAGTAAATTATCAACTTTTTCTAGACATTCCTTTTATATTTACATTAATTTTTTATTAGGTACATTAGATAATTTACATTTGGCAGTGAAATTAGTTGATCGACGAGTGAAACTGATAAATTTGGAAACCAGGTCACAATATCTGAAATTTGTTGTTTCTCTTTAAAAACAAGTGGTACGTCATCAGTAAAAAGAAACTTACAAAAACAATGATTATCACTTACAAGATAAAGTAAATCATTTATTTAAATGATAAGAAAAAGAAAGGTCTAAGAATTACACCTTGTGGCACTCCTGATACTTAAGTCGCAGAAGTTTCCATATTATGCATTTAGGGACTCATTGATAAAATTATTATTAATTCCGTCCAAGCGTCCGTTGTATTAAAGTTTTTTTTAATATGCACCTGGTAAATAAATATGTCTGTAATAAGTGTGATTAGTATAGCTTTACCTGATTTATTCTACTGATCTGTATTAATATTACTCTATTTCATTAACTCAGGAAATACAAATAGGTACCTACACTATCTGTAGGTACATCTACTTTAATTAATAATGGTAATACCCCTAGATCAATGTGATAAAATAGTTTAATAAAAGTATTTAATTACAAAATAAGTATTTTCAAAATAGCCTTTCGCATTAAATACATTATTTCAATGATTTTAACACATATCTGTTCAGAGTTCATCTTTCATGTTCATAATTTTATTTAAGTTACAAAATTTACTTATGTTCTAACCAATTAACTTTTCAATAGTCAGGTTTTTAAAGTTATTTGAAGTATTTTTCGCTTAAAATTATGCATGCTTTAGATACCTACTAAATAAAATGTCACTGCGTTCTTTAAATTCTTTGAAAAATCAATACCTTCAGTTTAAAAATTACCATCAGCTAGTGCGCCGCATATCATAGTGAATATCTCCATCAGAAAATATCATTGCCAATATGGCATAAAATAGTAAATTTTAACCGTAGGGAAATAATTTGAAACTGTAGGTTTTAATTTTCCAAGGGGTACAAAATGCACTAATAATTAAAATATTTTAGAAGAAAGTTTCCTATTTATCACAGAACTTAAATATATGTAAACAATATTAGATATAACAATAAAATAACAAATTAAACGTAAATTAACAAATTAACATATTAGACGAAAACGCTTGATTTTTTTTTTTTAAGTTTATACCTATGCTGATCTAAAGATATTTGTATTTTTTAACTTTGATTTCATTATACATTGTATATACTCAATTACTATTTTATAAGCGTTATTTTAGTCATATTTTTTCCTAAGATTTTCTCATTTTGTCATTTTTCTCTTGCACGTATATTCTGTGTTATTTACCTACAATAAAAAAAATAAAAAAAAGTTTATTTTCAAGAAAAATTTATACATATTTTATTGCGTTCACATTATATCATTAGTTTGTGCAATTAAAATTTAAAAACAAATTTGAAACTTGTAATATCGACAAATTTAGGTTAAAGACACATTCAGTACGACTTTAAAAAACCCGCATGGGAGAAAATAGCTATAAATAGCAGTGATCGATCGAAACTGTGTTTAACACACGACATTGGAATAACAAGTACAATTTACATAAATTAAAAATGCCAACATTGCTTGTACCACAGAGACTATTCCTGCGAGGATCCACAACAAATTTCCTCAGCGGAAAAATCTAGGCCGATTTCTGCGACGGCAAGTGTGGGCGCGTCTTGAAAAAATTTCACACCCCAAGCATCGATTAAGTATATTGGTTGTTGTCAAGCTTATTACTGGTTTAGTAAAATATTAAATTGGTTTAATATTGTATTACAAATCTATTGCTTGTAGTCGGTACAAAGTATCCGGGGTGAAAAGAGACTGAAAAGGCTCAGAAGAGATCGAAAATTACTTCAAATGATTATCAGGCAATTTTCAAGCAAATATAGGCATTTAAATTCGTTGTAATTATTTTTATTGCTTACTTATTAGTTATTTATACATTTAGTGATTAAGTAATTAATTTAATTAGAAACAAAAATATAAATGGTTATTATATATTACTTTATACTTAAAATGTAAAAAGTTCAAACTGTAGTGTGAAACTTTTTACATCCCACTATATATATACCTCTTAAAAAATATAAGTCGTATAAAAATTCGAGATTCGTAATTACTTTAAAAATAATGAGTATAAAAGAAACACTTTTTAAATAGATAAATTTTACTTACAATTATTCAATAATTCATACGCGTTCGAGAAGCTTCACGTTGGCGCCAAAAATTGTGAATGGAATGGATTCAAAGCAACTGTCTACAAGAACTCGTTGCTGGGAATTACCATACCACGCTTACTGTTCATCCAAGGCTTCGATTCTTGCTTCTTCCTGATAAATCTTTTTTATAAAATTCTTGATATCGATGTTATTTCGTATAAGCGATACAAACGGACGAAGATCCCACCGACCCGTATAAATATCGGCCGAGCTGGGAAGTTCATCCGGGCGTAGCACTTGATACCGTTCTTCTTGCTTCATTATTCCTGTGAGCTGCAGCCCATATAAATGCCCATTCCGCACACAACACACTGTGACTCATTGGAGAACGAATTACATAGTAGTCTATCTAATATATATATTAATCATAGTTCACTGTACCTACATTGCGCATATAATGAAACAAAGAAATTCTATAAATAACAGTCGGGCGTTTGACAAAAAAGATAAGCGCATATAATTCACAGTATAATATTGTGAAAGTACAATAATGTCTTTGTACCTACGCTTAACTCAAATTTGCGCTATAAAACACATATAATACATAGAGAGGTTGTATGTAGCGAAAAATATTTCACCTGTAATAAATATGGAGGCTATAATGAATGCGTCTTCAGCGCGAAACGGGTGAGATAAGCACTCGGCTGCCTTTTGTCGACCTTCGATCGGCGCGAAGTGAGCGCGGGCTGCGCGGGCGCCGACGGTGAACGAACTCACCTTGACAAATGCACCATTTGGCCATTTGGCATTGTTCGCGGGAAAACCGGCGGCCTTGCGCGCGCGCCGCCTCTGTCGACCAATCGCGAGCCTCCGTCGCCAAAGCCTGCGCACTTTTGGCGGGAATCTCGTCTGAATGTTGCGAGCATCGAACGCGGCGGCGGCGGCGGCGCGGGCGTCGCCGGTTTCAGCGTGGCGACCTTTCATTCAACGCTCTCTAAGCAAGCACGGCACGGCAAGCTTCAGACAATTCGTAGCTCGCTCGCTTGGCATTTTGCTTACAATACTTTCATTCTAACAGTTCTACTGCTGTGTGCACAATCATTGTAGATTTTTTTCCAGTTAATTGATATTTTCATGTCAGATTGTGTGCTGCTTTGCAAACCAAATAAAGAAAGAAAAAACAGTTTTACTTATTAGCTTAATTAATGGAACAAAATTTTTATTCGAGCTAATCTCGATAACTATGTGTAGTTCTGATACATTTATCGTTTTTAATATGTTTAATACAATTTTTAGTTGTCACTAATATATTTACAAGCAACTTATAAGTAACAGTTTGAATGGATTAACGTCACCTATCGCTGATACATCAGTCAAACAATTAATACAAAAATACAAAAATAGTCATGTATTGTGTAGCGAGTCAGCCCTACACAATACTTGACAGAAATAACTATCTAAAATATTTTCTAAAAATGTGAATAGTTATTGTTAAAATGTGCAAATAGCGAATAATATAAAACGAATCATATTTCTGGAGACCACAAAAAATGTCATCGCCTTTGATAAGTTATGGTCCAAAATACACATAATCGATCTTCATTTATCATAGAGCACGTTCGCGATACACTTCTCTTAATTACAAATCAATTAGGTAAAAAATACACATTCCTTTATACTTATCAGTTTTATTGGTAACAGTTGAACGCTATTCTCGATGTCTAATCTATTCGCATTAAAAAGTCAGTTACTGAATCAATTTAGAATTTTAGATATGTTTCTTTGAAATATTTTTTTAATAACTGTTTAATTGTTACTATGGCTTGATTTTTTGTCGTGAATATACGTCTTTAAATTTGCTTCTATAGTGGGGAGCAATTCAGAAAACTGATAATAACAAAATCTAGGAAATACGTTCATCTAGGAACCTAAGAAGTCCATACGTTACGCCAAGTTAGTGCTGGACTATCGTCGACATTATTCCAGTCATTCAAAAGCTGTTAGATCGGTAACACTATAGTGACAACGCTTACAACGTATAATCAAGCACTGGATTGGCCGTTCAGACTATAGGCCAGTCACCTAAGACAAAAAAATCGCGTTAGGTCGCAATAAATTGCACTGTCTTGATTTTTTGGGATGTTGTTAGGATAGATACCAGTAATGTAAAATCAAGTTTGCAGTTTCGAAAGACCTGTGCTAACTGCACGGTGCTCGAAAAATCTCGAAATTTTCAGACTTTTTTCAGTTTTTCGCTTATCATTTCTGAAATGTGCATTCTACGGAAAAGTCATCTTACACACTTAATGCTATAATTTGAATGCAACCGAAGTTCTGTATGTCAAACAGATCTCGAGATCTCAAAAATGGGTCATTTGTAGTTAGCCGTTTTTCGAAACAAAATATCGTCTACAATAATCATTCCACGAGAAAAGTTATGCGAAATAAAGTTGGAGAGCAGTTACTAAGCTTTAATTTAAGCACAAGCAAAACTCTGTAGGACCAATAGTTCTCTTGTTATAAAGTAAATGATAATAGTAAGGAAAGATGACTTTTCCGTAGAATGTACATTTCAGAAGTTATAAGCGAAAAACTGAAAAAAGTCTAAAAATTTCAATTTTTTTCGAGCATCGTGCAGTTAGCACAGGTCTTTCGAAACTGCAAACTTGATTTTACACTACTGGTATCTATCCTAACGACATCCCAAAAAATCAAGACAGTGCAATTTATTGCGATCTAAGATGTCTTCAGTAACTGGCCTACTATTCCAGTGGTGCTGGAATGGGCGAGCTGGAATAGACCGTCATTCCAGTCAACTGGACTGGATTGATCACTGGAATGGTACATTCCAGTGCAGGTTCACATTATTCCAGTGGCATTCCAACGCTGGACTGGAATGCTGAACTGGAATAATGTGCATTAAGGCATTAAGGAACAAACATTTTTTTGATATATATTGTGATATATTTGAATTCGTTGGATGTATAAATATAATATGCTCAAAGAAAATATCTATTAGATAGTCGCAACGTACCTACCTACACGCACGTATTAACGTGAACCACACACCCGTGTTCGCGACACAGTTAGACCATATTTTTGAATTGAAAACTTCTTTAGGCAAGTTGGGCGTTTTTGAGATGTCATGTACTGTCATGTAATGTAACGTAATGTAATTTAAAATAATTTAAAAAAAGAACTGCTCACTCACCGAAACACAACAGCACACACACTGTTATTTGTTGTTTTGTAACGAGGTGGTTATTGCCGCCAGACGGGTTGCTCAATTTATGACTGCGAAACGTAGTGCTTTATTAAATTCATCTTACAGAGATATCGGTGCCGGCTACATTTTCATTCCCTTTGGTGTGGAATCTTAGGGTCCGCATCGGGTCTTTAACGCGCTTAATTTTTTTAACATTTTATCAAAATTGGTCATCATAAAGCTGTCGATTCTAGAGCTAGAGCTATTACCTCGATCAGCTAGTTAGCCTTGCAACACAACGAGGTAATGCAGTCAGCTTGCTTGGGACCCTGCCTAAGGGACTAAAACTTAATATGATACACTATTTGTAAATAATCAAGATTAAGTTTTAATTATAAAATTTTTCATAGTTAATTCTATCTGTAATTTGGCTTAGAGAATTCTGGAAGAATCACATGTAAAAATACCTAATTGTCGTCAATTACGTATTAGGTATACGTTTCGCGCAAATGACAAAGATTGTAGCGCGAAATATAGTCAGCAATTATCTATTTTAACACCAAAATGGCGGATGCAACTTGTTGGCGTTACGTCAGCGACAGCACAGCAACACTGTTTCGTGGAAATTGTATACATTCTGACCTCGATCGGCTTACTTCGCTTACGGAAAAAAACATGTAATTTCATTTACAACTTGTACAAGCTAAGCACATTATTGCTATTAGAATTAAAGAGTTTATATTACCTATTCGTTCTGGAAATTTTTAAACTGATGATTTAACATTTAATTTTATAGGTTAAGGAAAAGTAAGCACTTTAAAATATAATATGGGCCTGGCTGATTTTGCTGTTTTTATCGTTGTGCTCGTAATTGTCAGTACAAGGTTTGAATGAAAGATTTTTTTTGGAAAAATCTCCGGGATATTTGGATGTTAGTTTTATATGAAATTAACAGGGCAACGACTGGTAGGGTCAGCTAGTTATATCATACATTTATAAGTCCATATATAGCATAGGTAGACGAGTAGTATCACTAGTTCTTTAATTCTGATACTATTAACTTCGAACTGATGGTAAAAATAAAATAATTTAAAGAACGAAACAGTGAAATACTAATTTATTCATTAAATAGGTTTCAAAGAAACACTTAATCGTTACTCTATTTTTACGATCCTAAAGTTGAGATGAAGAGGATTCTGAGAAGAAACCCTGAAAAAAATTCAGGATAGAATTCTTTCGTAACCTTTAAAATAATAGCGAATAAGATATATACGAATAAGAATAAGCTGAAATTTAGTAGATATTTTTTATTTTTTATGTCAAATTCTATTGAGAAGTTTATCAGTATTAAGATATGAATATATAAATTATATAAATTAGGCATTAAACTTAATTATGTCATACATAGGTATTTTTGTCATACATATATATATAAACGGTCATACATATTCTCGCGAGCAAAAAAATCGACTCAGGCTGCACGCTCGCAGTAAGAGTATCTGGCACAAAATTACAACTTTTATTTGATTTTTGTTTAAAATAACATGTAGTTCTAGGCTCTAGCTTTAGGAAAATGTCAAATTTGTTAACCTTAAAAAACAAGGTAAGCTAAAAATGTGCTACAATCGAAAAACGGCATTTTTTACCTCTTTGATCTACGTGCTAATTGCGGGATATTAGGCCATATAAAAGGGTGTATATCTGATAAATCCTTATGAGTTACTCATCAGACGTCAACCGATACACATCTCTCTTATATACAGTCAAGAATATTACCTGAAAATGGACACAACCACCGATGAAGCAGCTCAAGCGGTTGGGCTATTGCAACAAGACCAAGGTCAACGTGAATTCGTTCGTGTGCTGAATATAAGCCAGTCTGCTGTATCAAGAGCTTGTCGAAGATACCAGGAGACTGGTAAATTTCAAAGACATACAGGATCTGGCAGAAAGCGGTGCACATCAAAAAGATATGACCGGTTCATTGTCAGTACTTCGCTGAGAAATCGGGCTTTAACGGGTGTTCAAGTCCAACAGGAACTCAAAGAAAAGCGAGAAGTGGTTGAGAGTGAGTGGACAGTCAGAAGACGACTTAAGGCAGTCAACCTTACTCCAAAAAGGGCAGCTACCGGACTGAATTTGACACCAGCCCATCGAGTAGCCCGCCTACGTTTTTCAAGAAAAAACGTAGATTAGACTAACGAGCAATTGCTCTCTGTTCTGTTCTCGGGCGAGAGCAGAGTATGCCTTTATAGCAGTGACAGAAGTGGACGAGTACAGAAGGCCTGGAGAACGTTTTGCGCAATTGCATCCAAGAAAATGTCGCTTTTGGAAGAGGTTCCTGCATGGTATTGTTACGCGCAGGGTAAGTTAAAATGCCATTTAGGGGTATAGGAACACGATTTATTGTCGCAGACCAGGATGACTTCCAATATTAAAGAGCTTCTCCAATTAAACCGTAAAACTTGCCAAAAGTCATCACTAATTCACTCTACGTGTCAATTATGCACAGTCGCAAATATCTTCGTAAAAGCTCACAAGTGTTGTTATCGTATCGCTAGTTATCGCAGAACTGTCCTCTCGAGCGATCGCACCCGTATTTATACTCGCGCAGATAGTTTTGGAAATTACTAGAAACTTAAAAGTCGTAAACAAGTTTTTTTAAAGCTTCTCTCAGGCTATTGCTGTTAGTGGAATGTGAACCTTATGTCGCAACCATAAGGAACAGTTTGCTTTGACATTTACAAAAAGGGGCGTGGTCACCATCTATTCATTGTGGGGCGCAACGAAGTGTGTGGAATTTTCCAGCGTCCAAGGCTATCGAGAATGTTCCATACTCTGGTCGTAACATTACCCCCCTCTTAGTTATGATCGTCCCGATCATCATTCGTACCGTGATACTTTGTCAAACGGTCAATGTGTACGACCTTCGGTTTTCCACTTTGCCCCTTTTTGATTCGGTAGGTGACGTCGTTAATTTTTGTAACCACATCGTGCTTGTAACTTTGGGTTTTTGCCTTTTTTTCTGAGGGGATTGTGAAGCCATACGAGAGCCCTCTTCAAAACCGTTGATGTTTGATCTCCTATCATAACGGGTTTTCATTATTTTCACCGGTCTTGAGACTGCACTCGCGAACTAGCTTGTGCACTTCATCCAGCTTTTCGCGAAGATCGCTGACATAATCCGTCATATTCGGCGGAGATCCTGTTATTGCATCGACCGGTAGCCTTATTTCTCGTCCAAAATTCACTTTGGCAGGTGTAACACCAGTAGCCAAATTATTTTCCAATGTTTGGTTAAACCTTTCGACCATTCCATCCGACTGAGGATGAGCTGGTGTCGTACGGGTCTTATGTATACCGAAAAGGTTACACATCTCTTGAAATAGGGCTGATTCGAAATTTCTCCTCTGATCGGAGTGTATTTCCAGAGGTACGCCATACCGACAGATTACATCCTGAACTAGCTTCTTGGCAACAGTTTTAGCTTCTTGGTTAGGGGTTGCAAATACTTCTGGCCATTTGCTGAAATAGTCCTGCACTGCAACGATGTATTTGTTGCCATCCTAAGTTTCAGGAAATGGTCCGGCCACGTCAATAGCGATACGTTCCCATGGTGCTCCTACATTGTAGAGCTTCAGTTTTCCTCTAATTCTTGTCTGCGGTCCCTTGACTGAAGCGCATGCGTTGCATTTACGACACCAATGTTCGTAAATGCAACGCATGCGTTGCAACCGACCTCCAAGATGACCACCGCACACCCCATCATGAATATGACGTAGCAGAGGAGATACCTTGCTTCGAGGGACTACAACCTGTACCGTAACCTGATGTCCGGTATTAGACTTCCATTTCCTGCATAAGACTCCGCCTTCCAGGGCCAAACTATCCCATTGAACCAAATAGCTTTTTGTAGCAGGACTGGAAGCTGATACGTCCACCCACTCAGGTTTCATTCCTTTATTCATCCAATCTAAGATCAATCGCAGGTCGTCATCTTTCTCTTGCGCCTTCTCCACACCAGTCGTCGTCTAATCCTTGGGTACGGATAATTTTTACAGATTCCTGTGACTCTTGTTTCCCGCAGTGTTTACAGGTTTCAGGACATGGTCTTCTCGATAGAGCATCAGCATTACCATGACCTTTTCCATTTCGATGTTCTGTTGCAAAATGGAATTCCTACAATTGCTCAATCCACCGTGCTACCTGTCCTTCAGGACTTTTAAATTGAAGGAGCCATTTAAGTGCAGCATGGTCCGTCCTTAAGGTGAACCCACGTCCAATGAGATATTTGTGAAAGTGCTGCAAGGTCTTCACTACAGCTAACAACTCTCGACGTGTAACATAGTAGTTCCTCTCTGGCCTGGAAAGCGTTTTGCTGTAGTATGCAATCACAACTTGTTTGTCTCCTTGCACTTGTGATAACACTCCACCAATACCCGTGTTGCTGGCATCCGTATCCACAATGAATCTTCCATTCCGTGTCGGATAGCCCAATATCGGGGACTCACATAAACGCTGTTTCAGTTATTTGAAAGCGTCACAATCCCAAGAAAAAACCTGTTTATCTTCAGTCAGGCGATGGAGGGGTTTGGCTATTGTTGAGAAATTCTTGACAAAGCGCCTGTAATATGCGCATAAGCCAAGAAAGGATCTGACTTCCGTTTTATTCTTTGGTGTAGGCCAATCTTTTACAGCTTTGATTTTTTCTGGGTCTGTTTGAACACCTTCCTTGGTGATTATGTGCCCCAGATGGCTAACTGCGTTGCTGAAGAAGGTACACTTTTTGGGACTTAGTTTTAAGTTTGCCTCACGTAGACGGTTGAACACCTTTTCAAGGTTTTGGAGATGTTCCTTGAAGTCACGACTTACTTTTTCTATAAGTATCTATATCTATATATATAGACCCGAAACAATCAAAAATTAAAGATGGACCAACAATTGAGGTAGTTAATTTTAAGACCAAGGCACGTCTGGTGAGATCATTAGTATTTTCCATCTGCATACGTATTATCCATGTGGAAACATGGATAATACGAGCTAGAAAGGCATAGAATTTACATTATACATTAAAAATGAAACAATGTTTTCTACGGACAACACATAGTAAAGAATAGGTGCCGACAATGGTCATAGCTGGCAACATAGAAGGCAAAAGATACACGACCAGGCGGTGATGGCGACCATGGGCCGGGGGCGGGTCGCTATAGTGTTCTATAAGAAGCTGATTTGAAAGGGTATAACAGCGCTCATATTAAATAAACCCAAGTCGATCAGGTGTCAAATAAATTTAATGTCAAGTTATGAGAATTATAGAGAATGCGGTTGTCTCCTTATCGCGAGGCTAGTGTAGGCGGGATTGCTGCAGATCCCGCCAAAATTACATGCAAATGAACTCCCACTCGATTCCACAATTTATAACCTGTTCGATCGCTTAAACATAAAAAAATGTCTTACTTCATTTTGTTTTTTAAACCCTTTCGTTGTCTGATCTTAAACATTGACTACAGAGTAATTTTGAGACTATCGTCGGTCATTTTAGGACTAGATTGAACCTTATCTTGATTATATTGACGAAAATGAGGACTCTCTAATTTTTAGGGACATTAATAAAATTTCATTATTTTTGTCCTTGTTTTTCGCTTTTTGCACTAGTGTAAACAATATCAAAATCTCTTAGGTGATATAGAAGAATATAGCGGTGAAACAAACAGGAAGAACAGCAACTTTATTTAATTTAGATATAGATTCTTATTTTTTCACAAGAATCAGGAGATTAACAACGCAATAATTCTATCGAAATGAAACTTCCGTTGTTCGTAGCATGTTCCAGTCCAATGTGCTACGTCGTAGCGTCACAATAACACATTTTTTTTTATTTCACCAATAAATTTTACAAAAATAATCTAGATGAGCCGCGTATCTTGTATTTCATAAAAGAAGCCATTGATTTGAATGCTTAAATTCAAGTTTAAAGTATAAGTTTAATCGTTTAATGCATAATGTCTCACCAAATTTTATGAAGGCCCTACCTAAGAGGTAGTTATATTGCTTCTGGGATGCTAAGAAACAATGTATAATCGTGGATAAGAGGCAAAAAATACTAATGTATATATTACTAGTAATTTTTGTGGGATACCTCAGTTACGAGTTAAACCTGTGAGTGAAGGTATCGCAGATTTATACCCCTAGATCCTTAGATGTCTGTATGTCTGATGTCTGTATGTCTGATTTTTATCCTTAGATCTTCGCGATGATCTCAAAAACTACTGAACAGATTTTTACTAATGGAATGAGCGTTAAAGGTTTTTCTATATATGATTTGCAGAAAAAATCGCACCCGTGCGAAGTCGGGAGCAGGTCGCTTATTATTATTTATTATATTCCTAGATTTCTGAGGAAGTAATTTTGAAAATGTAATGCATATCCCGAAATATTTATATAAACGTTTTACTACATGAATAAAAAACCTTTCTTGAAAAACGCATTATCATTATGATTAAATGAGAAAGTTTGGATGTTTGTTACTCAATCACGTTAAAACGCCTAAACGGATTTGGATGAAATTTGGCACACAGATAGTTTATTACCTGGATTTACTAATAGGATACTTTTTATACTGGAAAATTGTTAAGTTCATATGGGATTTTCCAAAAACCAACTACAGCGCGTACGAAGTCGTGAGCACAGCTAGTTCAACATAAATTCGTGGTAAAGAAATCATACACCTATACTATAATCACGTTAAGTATATTTTACACAAGAATTGAAGGCAGGAGTAAAGTATAATTTGATTCCTTCTATTATTCATGGTTCTGATTTTAACCTTGTGGTTTTTTAACGCAAATCAAATTTATGCCCCTTTGATTGTGGCGCAGCCTAATATGGAGGTCTCAAATTTCAAATATTTTTAGCCATATTTTTGAGTCGATTAGGAAGAACCTTAATTAAAATAATTGTCAGTGCATTTATGTTTATGATACGAAGGTTACCTTTTAAGGATTGTTTCTAAAATCAAAGGCATTGTACCGTATTAGCAGTACAATGTTAAACTAAATATAAGATTGAACAGCCAATAAAAAAAGGGGGTTTTGATTGTGTCGTGGACACGGCCGTGTATACGTGTAAGTTACGAGTAAATTTAAATTTAAATAGTAAATTTTTAAATTAGTAAATTAAATTTTTAAATTAGTCAAAAATTTAGTAAATTTAAATTTATAATGACGATCATAAGAGTTTCTTGAGAAACCTAATTGATAAATAAATATTTTAATTTTGATTTTGAGTAATATTTTTTTTAACTTAGGTAAAATATATTATATATCCAACGAATTCAAATATACTATACATACAAAAGAAACTTTAATCATTTAGCTATCGAGTGGTGCAATAAAATTTTGGATGTCTATTATAGCTATGTACAGCTACAGCTCAAACTGTATCAATAAAAGGTTGTTGATAATTGTTACAGACATCTATGGAGAAAAATAAGACAGTTTCTGGCCAAAATGTAGATCTGTTAAAAAAAAATTTGGCTGAACAAAAAAGTGTCCTTTAGTAAATATTTTTTAGGGAGTCTGGTTATTCTAACAAATTAACAAAAGCAGACTCCCTAAAAATGTTATTTTTTTATTAAAAGTTGTTAAGGCTTTATATCGGAGTAATTTTTTTTCATTATGACCTCTTAAGAGAAAAATAATATAATTAAAAAAAAACGATCCGCCTATGGCTTCGCACGGATGCATTTTTTTATACACACAAACCTTTCTAGTTTATCGCTCTTTCCATTAGTGAAAACAGTATTAAAATCTATTGGGTGGTTCAGAAGAAGTTAGCGGAGAAACAGACAGATATAGATATTTAAATGGATAATATACTATCAAAACAAAGAGACCCGTTCGTTTTCTGATAAGGAAAGAGGAATATTTAAATTTGTTATCGTGTTTGAAATTTTATTTGAACAAAAAGCAATGCTGACCTTTTTTTTAAGCCGGGGGGATTCAAAGCCCGTCTAAATCCCGACCCGTCTCGGTCCCTCGGTTGATTTTGATTTACTTACATTAACTACGAGATGTTGAATGATTCATCAACTATGAATTTCCTGATAGTAGGTACGAGATACGGCCGCAAAAATGCCTACCAAACCAATCAAGTATTAAATAAAAATATATTTTTTTTATGTACAATTATAAAAGAATATGTTTGGCGTACCCCTATTAAAATGTGCCCGCTCATAGTTTTAATTAAATTAATAATTATTGAATTAGGGGAAAAAAATATTTATTAAGTATTAAAATAAACTATTACTTCACACCACAGCCCTATACGTAGAGAACTAGAAAGTGATAGGTGCCGTTGCTCATCTATCACTTTTCAAGTTATCTACGTATAAGCATTCTTGCGGCCGGATCTTAGACCATGAACAGTGTTTTGAGGTTTTATTTTAATGCTTGTTTTGTGTATATTTTATTGATCTATACCAGGGGTCGGCAACCTTTTGAGTCGGAAGAGTTAAAAATTACAATTTACAAAATTTCAGTTTTTAAAGAGCCACTAAAAAATTTCTTGCCAACAATAAATAGTACTTGCATAAATAGTTTTTTGATAAAAAAACTGATTTATTTATTTCTAAAAAAATATCTATTTATTCATATATAAGTAGTGTGTGGCTCGCGAGCCGCAGGTTGCCGACCCTTGATCTATACATATTATTATTCTATTTATTCACGCTTAAAGTAAACTCGGATACTTAAGTGAGCAATGCTACACTCTCGGGTCTTTTTAAGTAATCAAAAATAAATCTATCGAAATACATAATATATCGTAAGTGCGCTGGGACCTGGCTCGGACAAAGCGGATAAGAGATATGAGCTCTGGCGTCCCTTATTCACTCACAGAATCTTAAAAGCACGAGTGCTGTTATTTCACGGTAGTAATAAAGTAATTTTATTCTTTAATTTTTTTAAGCAAATCCAAATTAATTTTCAATTAAATATAGTCAATGCTGAATTCCATGCACCCGAAGTCAGATTAAAAATTAATAAGAATTAATATAAACTGTTCAGTTATTTTTATTAAATACCAGTGAAAATAAATAAATATTTAAGTCTAATTATTATTATTATTATGTCCGATGAAATACAGTCAGTAGAAAGTAATTGCGTTGCGAGCAGTCGTAAGTATAATATAAATTCGAAAAATGTATAGACAGGAACTTTACTTGCATTTAAGAACAAAATTCAACGAACAATTATACGTTTACAAAATGTCCGTGTAAAATGTCTTCAGCAGTGCGGCGAGGGAGGGGAGAGGATGTGAGTCAGGTGTCGTTCACCCGCGGCACCGCGCGTCATCACAATGCCTCGCCATTATTTCATGCCACTTTTATCACATCTCTCCAGTCTGACCCCAGAACGTGTTTGACAATCTTTATCGTTTTAGCAATTATAGTTGTTACGGCTCGCTGTAATGATTAATTTAGTCGATATTTACATACTTTTAAGCCTACTGGGTTAAAAGTAGGTACTTATTAGTGATATGCCGGATATCCGTATCCGCGGATCCGATCCGTATCCGAGGGAAAAGAAAGATCCGTATCCGTTACTTTTGGCGGAACTTTTACCTTATTTATTTTTAATTCATAGCTGAAATTATTAAGTTCCATTCAGATTATTTTTTATTTCTTAAAATCAAACATTTGACACCTTTATAATGCAAGCGTCAAGTGGCGGGCGTCAACTATCGTTTCAAGGTCACGCGCGCATTGACACCGATTGAGTAAGAAAGGGAAGATCCGTATCCGTATCCTCGGATCTTGACACAAAATATCCGCATCCGTATCTGTATCCGCGGATCTACATTTTTAACGATCCGGCACATCAGTAGTAGGTATATAAATATTTCCTCGGTGCCTTATATAAAACAAAAGTTCGATTCGACCAATGTGTGTTGCCAGTGATGAGATATGGTGCTGAAACGTGGTCTAAACTATGGGCCTCTTCAGAAAGCTCAATGTCAGTGAACGAGCTACGCTCGGGGTTATATTGCGAGATCGAACCTAGAGTTAAATGTTCCCTAAGTCTAGCTGTCTGTTGGTGAAAACGGACATGAAAAAGAAAGAAAAAGAAATTAATGAAATATGGCTTCAGACCAACTTTAGAAATAGTGTAAACAACCCATGGAATATCAGCCCACTAGGTAGTAGGTAGGTAACACTAGGTAGTTAGTTAAAAAAGATTTAAAATGATTTTGAAGCAATCCATTCCATCGCAAAGGTTTCCGGGATGAAACGTACCTACGACGCCAAAAATGCATTACTTTAAAAACACTATACTTTAAATGTTATCAAATTCTTACTTTATAATTTTACATATATTTGTTGACGACCATCCTTTTCCTTATTTTTCTCACACAATGCGTTTTAAATGTAATTTGAAATTCATGAACTTTTTCTACTTCATCTTTCGTGGGTATGTATATCAAGAATATTTTATCTTCAAAAATTGTAATTCGTTTACGTAATATTTTGAAGTATTCAAGATATATATGTATTTTTAAAATAGCAGTAAACACACACAATACAAAAAGGTATACAAAAAACACGTTAGATTTTAATAAACCGATACTATATACCTATCTATATTAAATATTATAAGAAGATTTGTTTTTATATGTTTGTAATGAATAAACTCAAAAACTTCTGGGCCGATTTTAAAAATTCCTTCACCTATAGAAAGCTATATCTATTTTATAGGGTCTATAGACCCATTATATAAAGTTATAATACGAGGACGCCTGCAACAGCTATTTATAAAAAAAAGTCGCCGACCGCCTCTGTTTCACCGCTAACTTCTTCTAAACCAGGGTTCCCCAAACTATTTTGGACAAGTGACCCCTTTTCAACAATGAACTGTTACCTCAGACCCCCATGGTCAAATTACCTACTTTTAAGACCAACCCCCTTATTCATAATGGTCCGCTAACTTAAAGCAGCTATCTATCTTAGTCTATCTTTAGTTTTTTCCTATTGGTACAAAATACCTAGGTACTAAGGTGCCAATTAGAAAACTTTGCACTTGGTTAAGTGAGTGAAGTTGATTTCATTTTCTCGTCAAAATTTAACAAAATAAAAAGACAATCCAATTCAGTAAATATCAAGTTTAATTTATAATTATTACAAATTAATACATAAAGCATCTTAAGTTGGTAGGAAATTATATTTTAAAAACTATTAATTCGCAAAGAGAAAATAAAACATTCAGTGCGATGGATGAACCTGGTGACTATCTACCAATCTAGCTACATCCGGTTCAATATTAGTGAGTTGCAGCCTTAAATCTCCACGTTCGTTGATTTTCAAACGGTTTCTTTGTTTTGTCAAAATGTTTGTTACCACACTGAAGCTTTTTTCAACTAGATATGATGATGGAAAAGCGATAAGGTATTTTTCAGCAATGTTCCACAATGTAGGATACTGTGTTTCAATTTTGCGTTGCAACCAGAACTTCTGATAGCCTTGGTTGAACTTTTGCTTAAGCTCTTCGTCTGTGCTGATGGTAATCAACTCTTCTTGCATTATCACATTGGCTTCTTCTATGGCTGTGGTGTTATACGGATTTATTATCCATTGAGGAATTTGTAAATTTAAAAGATCATCAAACCTCTCCGTAAAATCCTTGTGTAATGCGTCCAAGTGAGTAACATATAATAAAATGTCATCATCTTGAAGCATTTTTGGTAATTTTGACAAATGCGGAAACTGCGAATATTCTTTTCTGCCTAAATTTTGTTTATAAAGAACTAGTTTACCCACGAAGGCCGATATTATTGATTTTGTTTTAATCAAGTTAAGATCATCACCCTGTAGTTGCAAATTAACTTTGTTGAACATTCCAAAGATATCAGTCAAGTAATAAATATCTGTTTTACAATTGTTCAGATTTTCTTTCAAATTCGGATCTTTTTCTTGTAAAAACTCCAACACAGATTCAAAAAGGGCTGAAAATCTTTCTAAGCAAGAGCCTCTTGATAGCCAGCGAACTTCAGTGTGCAGAAGTAACCGAGTAAAGACTTCGTCGTTTTCGTCACATAGTTGAGCAAATAACCGAGAGTTCAAAGAATTGCTTCGAATCTTGTTGATAGCATTTATTACATATTGTAAAGACTTATGCAATCTAGGACTCAGCTTTTTTGCTGCTAAATGCTGCCTGTGAATCACACAGTGAATAACCAGTACATCAGGCAGTTGTCGCTTTAAGTGAGCTATAAAGCCACGATGACGACCAACCATAGACGGTGCACCATCAGTCGCAACAGAAACAATATTCTTCCATGGAATAGCTTTATCAGTAAAAAAATGTTCCACGGCCTGAAAAATCGATTCTCCTCTAGTATCAGTCTCTAAATATGCAGCAAAAATCAGTTCTTGGCACATATTTTCATCTTTGATAAATCGAACATATCCTAACAATAGAGCTTCATTGCCGGGTAATGTAGACTCGTCCAACTGGAGAGAGAATCTGCGGGTCTGTAAGAACTTGCATAAAATGTTTTCCACATCGCGTCCCATCTCATCTATGCGTCTCTGAACGGTGTTGTTGCTCAAAGGTATTCTCTTTAAAATATCATGTGCGGGTTTGTGCAATACATTGTTAAGGACCTCCGCAATGGCTGGTAAGATAAGCTGCTCTCCAATTGTATGGGGTTTCCCCGACTTCGCTATTAGTAAAGATATATTATAGGACGCTCGTAAACCATCATTGTCTCGAATAGATGATGACGCAAACATCGATCCTATGGATGGCCTTTTGTCTAGTTTTTCTTTCAGTGCTTGAAAATATGACAAGGGCTTACTTTTTTTGTTAGCATGTACTCTTGATAAGTGGTCATCCATTTTTGAAGGCTTCATGGCATCGTTACTAAATACTTTTTCACATATGAGACACATCGGGAAGTGTTGATTTGATGGAGATGCAATAAATCCGAACTTCAAGTAGTCCAAACTGTATTGTCTGCATTTTTATTTCGTGTCCGCCATCATAAAACTTTCAGTAATTCTGCAAACAAAAAAATAAGGAACCTAAATAAAAAACAATAATAAACTGTTAAATTTGCACACTATCTTATTTTTATCACACTCAGTTAATGGATTCTTGTTAAGTATTACTGACTTACTCTTTGATAAACTTTGATACCTATATTGGGAAGTAACTACAGTAGGTAATTAGGTATAGAAACTTCGTATTAGGTAATTAGGTAGAATAAGAACGAAAACCAAAGACTTAAGTGTTAGTAATTTTTACAAATACAATTATACATACCTATTTAAAATATGTTGTATGTTGTGTTTAACACTTTTTCAGTCACTTTACTTCACTTAATTTAGCTTTGTAATAAGTTTGTAATCTCTTGAAATAAATGAGTACTTAGCTATATGAGTTTTTATCGTTCAAGCTCCAACGAATTTCAAAACGCAAATGAACTTTCAACCTAAATGCAAGCTCGTTAAATAGTAAAATATCAGGAACATGTTTGGACTTGATCATGAATTCGTTCGTCTTAATTCGCGTAAAGCCGCTATCACACTATTCAATTTGAACGATTCCAATTTAGGAAATCGGAAGGTGTGATCGCAGTTAGAACAGATTGGATTCAATTAAGAGTTTATCCATTTTCAACTCTATATCTTCGATTTAGAAATCAATTTAGCGTAGTGTGATCACGAGCTCACTACTTAGATTCCTAAATAGGAATCGTTCAAATTGAATAGTGTGATCAGCACTTTATCGTCAAATAGAGAGCAAGTCAAAACGCCGCTGAAAGACGTACGCTCCAACTCAATCTTGCACAAACTTGTCCACATAGACTTGCCGAGTTTTTCATCTTGTACGAACTTGAAACTTTACATTCCTGGAACATTATTTCCTACAAAAATATTAATTATTCTTAGTACACGTAACACAACATAAACAATACAGTAACTACCTACTTACCTATCTTGAAAGTTTTAAATAAGAACTTGTGTTAATATAATAGGGGTCGATTTTTAGACCTCGTCGACCCCCAAAATCACTTTTCGTTTATGTCGACCCCTAGGAAACCGATATCGACCCCTTGGGGTCGATATCGACCACTTTGGGAATCCCTGTTCTAAACCATTCAACGGATTTTGAAATGGTTTTCACTAATGGAAGAGCGATAAACGAGAAAGTTTTGTGCATATAATTTACAGAAAAAAAAATTGCATTTGTATAAAACCGGAGGCGGGTTGCTAGTATTTTTATAAGTATATACTGTGCGCTTGCCTACATATTTAGATTTCAGGTTTGCATGTAGTTGAGTTAGAAGGGTTAGTTTCCCTAACTAACTAACTAACTCTACAGCAGATATTATGTATAGGTATATCTATCTATTTTAAAAGTACCTAAAGTGGATTTTGCACCTTGTGTCGGTGTATGATTGAAAGCTATGGCGTCCGTAAATGGTGCGAACGTCCTTCCGCTAGTATTGACTCAAATATTAGCATTCAGAATACGAATCTTGACAAATGATTGAATTAGGTGATTGTGTATGCTGTTACCATACACCGCGATCACTCGAATAAATTATATTACTATTTATGATGTTCTCTTTGTTATATATCATATCTAATTTTTATTCTAATAAACTTTATATATCACTAGCTGTTGCACGCGACTTCGCCCGCGTAACTTAAATACTAGCTGGTGCCCACGACTTCGTCCGCGTTGAGAAATATTAAGTAGCCTATACTGTGTCCCGTACGTCCAAATTTTATCTGCCAAGTTTCATGAAAATCAGTTAATTCGTTTCAGAGTTATGGAGGAACATACATACATACATACATACATACATACATACATACATACATACATACATACATACATACATACATACATACATACATACATACATACATACATACATACATACATACATACATACATACATACATACATACATACATACATACATACATACATACATACATACATACATACATACATACATACATACATACATACATACATACATACATACATACATACATACATACATACATACATACATACATACATACATACATACATACATACATACATACATACATACATACATACATACATACATACATACATACATACATACATACATACATACATACATACATACATACATACATACATACATACATACAATACCTACACTTACAGATTTATTATTAGTATTGATGATGATTGATAGTCTATGTACTCGCTGATAACGCAGTTTTCCATAGGTCAAAGAATTTTTTAAATCGGTCCACTAGTTTTTAAGTTTATTAACTACAAACTTACAAAAAATACAAATTTTCTCTCTTTATAATATTAGTACATATATAGATAAAACACACATGTTTACATATTATTAAATAATAGTTAAAATTTAAATTAATATTAACATAAGCAACGATAATTATGACGACAATTTAATTAAGTATATAAAAAAGTATAGATTTTTTTTTAAAATTAATAATGTCAATTAATTAAAAATTGTATATCACGTCAAGCTTGGATCCTTTAGGCATGCAACATTGAGTTTTATTACTAGAGAAGACGCCGCGAACAAAATCTGTGAAACAAGCGCGGCAGTGCGGGGCGCGCGGGGAGCGGTTAATGAGTCATAGATGCGATGTCACCGTAACAGAGGCGACACTTTGTTTATATTCTGCCTATTTTATTGGATACCACTTACGTGAACGTAGTAAAATAAATTTAAAGCGGCTGGACGGACAATTTTAATTATAATATTTATTTTAGGTATAAACTGATTTTACTCTGCGGAACAAACAATATCTAGCATGTATTTGTTATGTATATGTCCGTGATACTTCAGTAAGGGGCATGGAAAACTCATTCCTTACAAATTTTGCCTTAAGTTTTGCTACAAAAAAATAAAAGCCTTATTTATTTATTTATTATTATTATTATCTAACACATATTTACACACAAGATGATAACAATATCTTTAAACCTAGACTATTTATCTAGACATTTTATTTCACGCCAACACATATAGATATAATTATTATACATTACAATAATACCTAACACTTTTTTGTATAATTTATAAAATTTTATAGAAAATGTTTCTAAATTAAAATATTTATTTATCAATTAGGTTTCTACAAGAAACTCTTATGATCGTCATTATAAATTTAAATTTACCAGGGTTTCGGAAAAAAAAAGCCAAGATGACGATCCTGAGAAGAAATCCCGAAAGAAACTATTTGTTGTCTTTAAAATATAAAATTGCAACAATTACACTTAATTTTAACAAAAACAAAACACTTAATATACCGCTTTTGTGGTATATTTATCTTCTTCGCGAAAATGCAACGAACATACATAACTATGATTGAATAAACAAAATGTAACATATTATCTCTAAATAAATAAATAATAATTTTATTTCAGGCCAGTAGCCTATAATCAATCAATTAAAACCAATCAATCTAATAAAACAATTAAGTAAGAAGGTAATTGATTTTTATGATGATTTTACCTTTTTTTAATTAATAACCACAGTGTATTTTTTTCTAAAGGTGTACGTCAAAGATACGTCAGCTAATAATATCTACACTTGTTATACACCCAATGTCACTTCTTTAATTTTTTTAGTCTATGACAAACGACGCAAAATGGCACCCGCTAAATATTTTGCTGGAATTAAGTTTTAAAATGATTATTTAGTTACTTACCGATGGAAAGTTATTCCTTTGCACTTTGCCGTATTACTTGAATTATTAGTGCAATATCTTAACACACACGAGGGCATATTTGATGAGTTTTGACGTTATTTTACTTTAACACAAACACTGTTACTAGCTCAAGAGCGAGCAAGCGACTGATTAAACTGCGGCCGGTCGGCCGCAGTTGAACGGAACACAAGTGATAGCGCGGTGTCTTCTCTAGTAATAAAACTCAATGGCATGCAACTGCATTACCTCGTTGTATGACAAGGCTATTTTGTTGAACTTATTATTTTGGTACGAGTATAATTATAAAAATTATTTATATTATATTTATAAAAAAATTTAAAAAAATGAAAAAATAAAATTCTTTTTATATATATTTAGTTTACGCTTCCTCTCTCCTACTCCTTTAAGTTGCATGCCCGACAGGGTCCATAATACTGGTCTTTATAAATTTTATAACATCTTTATACCTTACGGTTTCAACTAATAATTGAATTGAAAAAAAAAATTAAAAATAATAAAGGTAATCTGGAATCGCCAGTTATGTCGACCAAGCGTTTTGATAAAATATTAAAATGAATATTGTAAAAAATATAAACCCACTAGAGGACGAATCATTTCGTCCGATAATATCTTTATTCAAATTTTTTGCAATATTTATATAACTACAAACAATAATTATGAAAGATACCAGTCGACGTTGCCAATAATCGGGGAATAAGACCTGCTTGCTCTCTCGCTCACGCGCTTAAACACAAAAGCACACGTGCTGTTATTTCAATATGGTATAAATTGTATTCTAATTTTTATGAATTAAATAAATTATAAAAAAATATATAAAACTTACAAATATGTATATACCGTTCATTCAGATATTCTCACAGCTAATCATCTGAAAAAGAAAACGTTTTTATAGTTCAAAATACTATTTACTTAATTTATATACAAGCAAATTAAAATTGCTTACGAAGTTAATTCAGTTTTCAAATACATATATATATATATATATATATATATATATATATATATATATATATATATATATATATATATATATATATAATTAACGAACCATAATGAATGAATAAGAATAGGTTCATTCTATTTCCCTATTTGAACAATACTGAGATTTCTAGGAAATCTTGTTCAAACAGGACGCAGCGAAGTGTGATAGAAGGTAATCAAAATCATAGCCACGAATATATAGAATCAACAATTTGTATGATGTCACCTTTGTGTGATTTTAAAACCACTATTGACATATTTGACATGACTGCCTCAAAATATATCTTGTACTGGTTATTATTTTAAGAGCTTCCTGGATTCCAACTATTCATTTGTGTTACTTACTAAAAAAAAAGTGTGTGTCAGCTCCAACACACGACTGGAGTTTACTCCTTACGAACGATTATAAAATTTAAATTTTCACAATTCACACGCCGAAAGAACATTGTTCTTTTTTTAACTAATATTGTGTAGTTGGCGCAATATCTCTGAAACTTCAGATATTCTAAAATATTCAAAAAAAAAGAACGTAACTATAACGCTTCAACGCTTCATTTTACTCCCACAAATTTTCATACCACGGGCTTATATGAGGTTGAGGTTATTTTCTGCCTCTTTCTCCGCTAACTTTTGAAAGTAGCTAATTTTTTTCTGTCGATTCTAAACATAAATTTAATGTAAATACTAATTTATAATTCCGGTATTAAATATGATATCTCATTGAAATATTAACGACGATTACAAAATTGCATACTTGTAAATTTATTGCAATATTATAGAGTAACTTGACTCCCTTTTTTCCGTCATTACACATTCCATTGCAATTCGCATTGCAATTGTATCTACACACAAACCGTATTAAAAATACATAGTAATAATAGCTCAATAATTAAAAAGAAGTAATTATCATTTTGTAACGTTCTTTTGCTGCGTTTTTCATTAACAATTTGTATTCAATAGAGGGGGGTGAAAGGAATGTGGTTTTACGTCATGATTAAGCGTCTTCGCATGGACAATGCTTAAACAGGTGCTAAGAAATTCTATACATATAAACTCTATGAAATATTAAAATAAAATAGCAAAATATGGTGAGCGGTTAAAGAAGGAATTTTTATTTTTATTTCAATACTAGCAAACCGGTCCTGGCTTCGCACGGAGTTGAAATTTTCAAAAATACTTTATTAAACGGATGCTAAAATGAACTTTCGTTCCAAATTTCATATTTCTACTTTGATCTTCAGTTAGGATAAACGATCTACCTATATCTATGAATATCTATATAAATAAAATCAGAGTGTCTGTCTGTGATTTGCGAAAAACTGCCTCAAACTAAGCTTAGAGAGTCATTCGCATGCTGTTAAAACGTAAATAACTTTTTTTAGAATTTTTGTCTGTCTGTCTGTCTGTTCGGGGTAATCTCAGAAACGGCTGAAGCGATTTCGATGAAACTTTGCAGACATGAAGAGGGGGTCGTCAGGAGTAACATAGGCTACTTTTTGTTTATGTAAATTGCGGTACATACACCAAAATAACATTTTTTACAATTTTTGTCTGTCTGTCTGTTTGTTCCGGCTAATCTCTGAAATAGCTAGACCGATTTTGACGGGACTTTTATCGGCAGGTAGCTGATGTAATAAGGAGTAACTTAGGCTACGTTTATTTTAGAAAAAATACACCCCGGACGAAGCCGGGAGCGGGCCGCTATAAACAATAAAAAACGGGATCTATGCAATATATTCGAGTTTTTCAAACGCGATATTTTTTCTTTTACTGAAAAAAAGTTACTAACCCTGTGACAATAAAAAAAAAGATTTTTTTCGTTCATAACAATTGCATTTGTTGTTAACAACTGAAACGAAGGTTCATGCAATACGATGAGTTCTCCTTGCGGCATATCTTTTCTTTGGCTGTCGCTCATTATGTATTATTAATAGGAACGGATTTTTTTTCGCTAACATTCTAGAAAATTCTAGATGTTTTTAGAAAATTCTAGAAATTTCTCGAAAATTCTAGAAGTTTCTCGAAAATTTCAGAAGTTTCTAGAAAATTCTATGAAAACTTTCTTCACTTTTTCAGATAATTTAATAAGATTTTTTGAAATTTCAGAACATCGTCAAAATTTTTAGAAATTCAAAAATTTGTTAAACCTGATGGGTGATTTGTTATATTTATTTCGAAGGAAGTAGAGTGAGGGCTATCTTAATGCATAAGCATCATTCTCATTAAACTCGAAAAGTCTATGTACACGAATAAGTTGAAACATTTATCTTTTCTGCCTAACGATCATCACTCAGCTTGATAGACAGCTTTAGTATTCATCATCGAAGTTTTGAGATAGAATATACCCATATTTCGCCGAACTGCGTTCTCTTATCTCAGTTGAACTAATATACACAGGAAAAAGACAAAGTTACGCACAATTAAACAAAAATCAATTCGCTCACGCAGACAACATTATTAAATTTACGTTTTTTAATATTATAAAACAAAGTCCCCCCGCCGCGTCTGTCTGTCTGTATGTTTGCGATTCTCAAAAACTACCGAACGGATTTTTTAACAGTTTTCATTAATGGGAAGAGCGTTAAACGAGAAAGGTTTCTACGTTTAATTTGCAGAAAAAAATTGCACCCGTGCGAAGCCGGGAACGGATCGCTAGTTATAAATAAATTCGCTGTTCGTTTCTGTCCATTTCTCAGCTAAATTCTTCTTAACCATCCAACGGATTTTGATAAGGTTTCCACTAGAGGAAATAGCGATAAATAATTGCATCCGAGCGAAGCCAGGATCGGGTCGCTAGTAATTTTATATATTGCAGGCGGTACTACAAACGTTAACTAAGTGCCACATTAGATGGTAATATGGTACTCTAAAATTCGCATTCAATACCTGTGGTATGAAAAATACGCCATATGCATAGTCTCTTACGTAATTGTGTATAATTTTAGTTACGCGTGGTCTTCCTAAAATTGATATCTACGCACATGAATAGGGAACTATTATTATCGCACAACTATGACTAGTGAGTTCCTCGCACTAATCAAATGTGTCATGATGACATTTGTGCGATGACATCACAGTCAGCTGGGTCATTATGGTGAATGAGAGATCGTTTTTATTACATAAGTATCTAAAACATTTATGACGCAATATTTGTTATGAGAAATTTTATGATCGAAAATAGAGTTTATGGAAATATTTTATAGAATAGTTTATTTTTATAAAATTTTCGATTAATATTTATGTTTTCAATAAAGTTTATTTATTCATCTTTTAGCTCTTCTTTATAATTATGATCTTTATATTTCTTTTTATAGCTCGCACAAGTTTAGCCTGTTGCAATTGGGGTCCTTATATACACAACATCCATCTGGAATAATGTACCTTTCAATAGGAATAATGTACTTTCAAATAAGTGTAATTTAGTAGATTATATCTAAATAATCTTATAAAATCTGCTCTATCTATAATATTAGTACAGATTATATATTTGTAAATAGATATTGATTATAGATGGAATAAAGTATGTCCAATAAGTGGTGCCGTCACGTGTCTCAAAAGTAAAAAACGGTAGTCAAACTGTCATAATAAAAAATGCTGTAAAAATTATCACTATAGGACACTGTATGGCCAGTGGAAAACCACATGTAATCTGGCCCCGGGTAAGGTCGTGGGCCTTCGCCCGTGACACTAGTCAAACATAAACTCCAAATTTTTTGGTGTATAATAAGTTTTAGTTTTTAGTATTGTGTCACTATAGAAAATAAGTTTTGATTATAATAAAATAAAATAAATAAATAAAATTATGATTATGATAATGATTACATATTACAAATGTATGGGCCTTTACTTTTTCAGATTTGTTGATGACATGGTCCCCAATAATCAGTATTTTTTTTTAAATTTTAATTATTTTTTTAATGTTAAAGTCGTCAGACAAGCTGATAGCATACACACATGTCGTTTTTTTCATTAAGGGAGTGGTTACTGCCGCCATAAAGGCAGCTCAAATGACTGCAATACGCATTGTAGCCTGTTCAGATCCAGACTTTGAAAACATCATTTCCAAAGTTGCTCGTGCCGGGAATCGAACCCGGGATGCCTGGAACAGTGGGTTAACGCAATGAAGCAACCTAACCACTCATCCAACGGGCTCGTTACATTTTGGTACTTTGGTGATGACATGGAATATTATATTAAATTCTGGTGCATTTGAGAGATAATGTTGGTGTGTTTGCATGATAGTATATTTGGCCAACGTTTGGGGTGTTGACGTTGGCGCCGCGTGGCATCTCTGTGTAAATTTAGAACAGCGACGCTGCCGACGCACTCTATTATTGTAACCGGAGCGGTCATCCACTAGTTTACGATTTCATTTCTCAATATTTGCGACAGCCAATTTGTTAGTTAACTTTATTTTCTCTTACAACCAAATAGCGTTTAGACGCTCTTTAGTGTCGAGCTTGCTTATTTGTACGTAAGAATTCTTCGAATTGCGAACAGTCATTGCTCTTTCCGCGAAAAGGAAAGCAATCATGTATAGAGTACGCTTGTCAGAAGTGAAACTCCTTTGGAGGTCAAATACAGTAAGTGGTAGATGTAGTAATATGAATATATAGAAAGAAAGAGAAAGGAGAGTGAGACAGAGAACTAAAAGAGATTAATAGTAAGAGATTAATTTACTTTTGCAGAAACGTTACAAGAAGCGTCACGTGATTTTTTTAAGGTGACGGGACGTCACGTCTCCTTAAATTTACCCTCATCGCGTGCAAAAAAGTTTCATTTCAAAAATTATGTACCGTGGCATCACAGACAGGTAATTCACCAGATGAAACGTCTTCTAGATACCTATGCAACACAAGGAAGGAAGGTCGTGTAAAAAATTTAGGTTTAAAAATAAGTTTAAAAGAGTAATCATCACATATTATGGCTATTTGGGCGGGGTGGTAGAATGGGTCTCCTCGCTAAGGGGATATCTATTATGGGGCATTCAGACATTGGTCAGTGGATAGACCGCCGGATCGTACCTCCCTGATCCGCTGGATAAATTAAATTCAAAAGTACCACAAATCAAAATTACACTTTTTTACAGGAGAGCTAATGTTTTTTTTTTGTAAGTATATATTTTTCTTATTAGATATCTATATATCAAATATATGCAATATTATACATCGTTAGAAGCGTATTTTTAAGTGGCATTAAATGTTATAAGTACTTTTATAATAAACTGAATATTAGAGGAGATATAAGCATATAAGTTACTTTTGAATATAATTTTTTTTTATCAAAATATACTAAATATGGAATAAAACAACCATAAGTCTTTTTACAACATACAATATGAAGGATTGTGACTGTATTTTTGCAATAAAAACATTTTTGGAATTTTTTGAGTTGTGATAATTTTGAATTTAAGCAGCGATATCTTCGTTTCATTTTGCGTTTTTAAGTGCGGCAAGCCAAAACCAGCGGCAGACCGACGAGAAATTAGCCAAAATTAGTAATTGAAAGGCGTGTTTATAATTTCTTATAGTAATAAAAGCAATACAGAGTTCGTATTCTATATATGAGAGTTCAAACTAGTTTTTTCGCGGTTTGTCCTTTGTAAGGATCTTGATAACTGCTGCTACCTCTAACTGATTTGCTGAATTTGAATGTATTTTACGTATTAATAACCATAAAAACAATTTCTTTAATGTCAATTCAATTACTTATTATTAAAAATGAGATTATTTTAAAAAATCAGCTAATTTTTTACCTGCTAATAAAACAGGGCGATAATTCCGTGTGTATGACGGACCGGCTACTTTATAGTTTAATGTCCTAATTAAGGAATTCTCCGCGTTCGTCCGTCACAGTTCGTTAAATGATTAGATTGTGCAAGAGCCGGCACCGAGACAACACGAAACACTACATTTTATCGTATAATACGGTATACTATACCTAACTATCGTATTATAACAGGGCACACCACAAAATCATCGCATGCTTATTAAGTATTTTCTTTTGTGTTTTTAAAAAATGCCTTCACGAATTTTGTTAAAAGTATTTTTTCAGCAATATATTCCTGGATGGACTAAGTCGCTTTATGACTAAATTTCATTTTAAATTAGCTTTATGTTTAGAACGACATTTCGAGACGCGTTTTTATTTGATATAATGCACGGTTTCAAATTCAGTTCTCATTTGAAATGAAAACTGATATTATGTTAATTACTTACTTTTATTGAACAAAGTTTTACAAATACGCTTCACAAAACTCAGTCAGAGGGCACGCCAAAGAGCCATAAACAAGAAAAGGTTGGTTACAAGGCATAATTTCCTCTAACAATTTCTTAATTACAAAAGACAGAACAACCGCTGAGATTAAGTATTTCCAACATCCTTTCAGTCAACCTATAATGGAATTTTCTGATATTATAAGTTGTCAAATAATATTTTCCTTTCGTCTTATAGCCGTGGTGGACAGCGGATGTCGTGCCATAACTTTCCCGCAACCCCGTCTATCTGCGGCCGCGCTAGAATGGTCTTTAGCCGGTAAGGATAAGCTCGAAACTGCTCCTACGTTAACGCGTATCCATGAGGATTTCCTAACGTTAAAAAAAGGATACATTGCCGTGCATATCTGAATATCGTCCGATTCTAAAAGAATTTATCTGCGATATGAATAGATATTGGAGCTCATGTTATTCGGGTACCGAGATAAGAGTTTAATAATTTTTCTAAATATACTCCATGACGAGGTGATGGTGTGATGGTGGCGATGACGCGTGAAGGATGACGCGGTCGCTGCCCACGTCAGCGCCCACCGAATCACGTGACCACTCTTCCCGCTTTTTCAGATGTTCATTTCAGTATTAACATAACATCGGATGCTTCTAGACACTAAATTATACACTAGGTATTATTTCTTATAAAATATGTTCGTTTAACTGTAATTTATCTATTGGAAAATCTATGAATTTATTAAACTAATGTAGAGTTCAATAACAGAACCGTGGGAATCTTATTACCAGACTACTTGCTGGAATTTATCTCGCTCGAACCAGCGAGTATATTTACTCGCTAGCATCAGATCATAATCCATTACTTGATTCTAAGTTTCTAACCACATATTTAAAAAAAGGTTAAGTTTAAATTGTTATATTTGAATTTAGTTTTATTTAACTTATCGTTGAATGAAACCAATCAATCAAAAATCACTTTCTATAAACAGCAACTACCGAGAAATCATAATGTCAATATAGTTAATAACTGAATTTATTTACAGGCGATGTGTATTTGATTTTAGTGTGTGAAGTGATATACCTATTAGTACTTCATACCATCATATATATGACACACATAAGTAATAAATAAAGAATCAATAATAAAGAAAAATATATTCGACGGGGAAGCATTTTATATTTTTGTTTGTAATGGATAAACTCAAAAACTACTGGACCGATTTTAAAAATTCTTTCCCTTATAGAAAGCTATATTATCAGCGAGTAAAATATGCTATATTTTATAGTTACGCGGCCGAAGAGTAGCGTGCAACAGTTAGTTTGTGTAAAGGTGGGTTCACGGTTCAATTGATGGTAACACACACAAGGGTCCTGTGGACAAAGATTTAAATCTTTGCCTGTGGATATGTTAAAAAATAAGAAAGAATATAGGGCAACACACCCTGGATTTCTTTACATACTGCTCTTTACATTCTGAATGCCGCCAAACGGGCAGCTCAATTTATGATCGCGGAACGCATTGTGCTCTACCCATATAGATATTAATCAATTTAAAGTTACAGACGTATCTACTATAACGTGGAAAAATAGACTGTTATTGTTCTGTGTTATCTATTCGTACTAATGTAAGTTTGTAAGTTACATTTAAGTTAGTAAGTTGTGTAACAGCCTCTGTATTATTAAGTAATTAAAGTTGAAACTCGGCAGAATGCCCAGCAATTTAATTATTAAAATTAAAATGTTAAATTTTATGGCACCGCCACTGTTTTTTATATTTATGACGATCCCTCATGAACCTAACATTATTCCAGGATAAAAAGTATCCTATATGCTAATCTAGGTAATAAAGTATCGATGTATCAAATTTCATTTAAAGCTGATGAGCCGTTTTTGCGTTAATGAGTAACAAACATACCTACAAATTTTCGCATTTGACAATGACACATAACACCGCAGTCCGGTTCCGTTGGCGAAGTTATATATATGTATAAATAGTGATTAATATTGACCAGATAGTGTATGAAGAACTGTATACATTACAAATATTCGATTTGAATCAGTCAGACATGTAAACTTCTCCAAAGGAACCGGACTGCGGTGTTATGTTGACTCATTGTCAAAGGACTGGGCCATGGACCCGGCCGCGTAACTACAAAGTACTTACGGGTGCACCGATGTGAATAAACTTGCATTCCCAAGGTTTAAATTGTCTTTATTGCACACTACAACTGAACCTTAACTATACTTAGACAAGTCAATTGTCACATTTTAATTAGTCATACAATGGTTTGGAAGCTTTATTACCATTGGTAGTCCTACCAGAATGCTGATTTTTATTAAGTAAAATTATTTTATCACAAACAAGTAGTCCATATTGTTAAAGGAAAAATGTGGTTTTTAATATACTAATCTAATTAGACGCCTATTGTTGTTATAACTTAGGTAGATTTGCTTCCAATGTTGCGAGAATTGGCGAATCCAACATAAATGTGGGTTAATTATTGGGCTCATTTTATGAGGAAAAATTCGGTAAAGAAATAATTTGCAGTAAATTTATTAGACAGTACATCCGCGCATGGACCTTATATTATTAGCAAATAAAACTTAAAAAAAAAACAACAAAATATATTTTGTAATTTTGTTTCGTTATATTGTCGTTTAAATTTCAAAACTTAAAAAAATATATAAAATTTTCACTATAGGTATATTGATGTATCAACAACAGGTATAAAAATTTAACAAACAAAGAAAGTATATACGTGTATACGATATTATATCAACGCAAGATGATAATGTTATTTGCAAATACGCCGCTCCGACATGTCTCAACAAGAAACTCGAAGGCAATCGCCCTCCGCCCTCCACTTGTTTTTAGCTCGGAACTCCGCGATAACTACACCATTTCAACTTTTATTACTTTTACAATATATAATTAGTTATAATATACTAATTTATACACACATATATGTAAAAATCAAATTGCACATGTAGGTATGACAGATCATCACTTGAGAATGGTCCGACCGATTTGGCTGGTTTTATTTTGTTGTGAAAACCGAATTTTCAGGTAATTTGTACACCTTTGTATATAAGTTTGTACTTACCTGACGATTCAAAAAATACACACGTAATTGTTCAAGTTTTCACTTCTGTCGGCACTCCCAGAGTGCCACTGTTTTTTTTTTCATATTGAAACTGGATAGATATACATTTTAGAAGGAAACTAAATTTGTAGCAATATATCTTAACACATACAAGTATTACATATTATAATGCAATTTTGATTTGATTTGATTCGATAGGGAACATTTGTTGTGAACGAGCCATATATTTTTTTTGTTTGGTTGCTATGACATCTGTCAAACATATTTAGTATACATCAAGCCATTGTACAAACAACATCATATTTTATCGTGTTAAAAATGTGGAATTTTGTACCTGAAAATTATAATTTGCGGAAAGCATTAAATTTTTGTTTTCATTTGAAGAAAAGTGCTGCAGTCGCATCGAATGCTTGTCGAGGCATATTCCTCTATCAGATCATGCTCTATCAGAAGCAACATGCACAAGATGTGTTCAACGGTTCAGAGATTTTGATGTGAGAAATAAAGAATGTGGAATTGCAAGTAATATTGGATGTTTCGGCAGCTGATCGTTTCGGCAAGAAGACAATGCTGTGTCTGGTGGGACTGTTAATTCTGATCGCTACCGACAACAAATGATCAATTCGAATCATGCATTGATCGATAAACGACCAGAATGGGCCAGAAGACACGGCAAGGTAATTTTGCTCCATGACAATGCACCTGCACACAAAGCAAAACCGGTTCAGGATACAACCAAAGCACTTGGCTGGGAGCTGCTACCCCACTCGCCGTATTCATCAGACTTGGCTCCTTCCGACTACCATTTGTTTTCATCGATGGGACACGCATTGGCTGAGCAGCACTTCGATTCCTACGAATCGAAAATTGGGTGTCTGATTGGTTTTCAAAGTGAAAAGACGAACAATTCTATTGGCGTGGTATCCACAATATGCCAGAAAGGTGGTCAAAATGTGTAAAAAGCAATGGTCAATATTTTGAATAAAATGTTTTTTAGTTACTTTCACATTTAAAATTAGTGTTTTATTTTCACATAAAAATGCATAATAGTCATTTGTATAGGTAACAAAAATGCATGCAGGCACTACTGGTGAGCAGATGGTGAGTCTATTTACATGCAAAATTTTAAATGACTAGGTGAATTGCGAGTTAAAAGGAAAAATTAACTTGTAATTACAAAGCCATGGTGCCAATTTAGTTGGAATTAGTGAATAATACGGCACGTTATCAGTGACAATGTCGCAAAGTTCAGCGATCGGGCCGCGGTCAGAGCGGGCGCAATCGTGCCTCTGACTTCTGACGTCACTTGCATGATAAATATTTTATCGTACACTATTACACGGCTGGTTCTTTCTGTGGAAAAATATTGAATCGACTAAGCCACTTGTGCCATACATATGCCATTTTGAATACTATTTCCCATGTTAAATAGTACCTGAGATACACTACACTAGTAGGTTGGTACACTTTAGTAGTGGCAGCACACAGTTATTTGGACAGCCCGTCTGGCGGCAGTAACCACCTCGTTACAGAAGACCACAGTGAAATAACAGCATGTGTTTTGGTGTTTCGAAAAGTGAGTAAAGAGTGCTAGAGCCCATTTCCCTATCCCTTCCCCAGTCCCTTAGCCTTAATCCTTCATATAGTAGGATCTATTTAATCGGCAGCACTAACAGCAGCATTGCTTATGTTGACGGTATCAAGTAGGCCGTTCTGTCTGTCGATCTATGCGTAAAAATGGTTGCATATTTATGCCTACTTTGTGTATGCAAGATGACATCCTTCTAGAAACATCCAACCAAGCACGAGAGACTCGTATGCGCCTCGTTCATGACTTGTAATAAAATTTGATTGATACGTCACTCGACTCTTTAACGGACTAAGGTCAGTATGCTTCTTAAGGCTAAGTTTAGTGGCACGATGCCGTCACGGCCTTAGCTTAGTCTTGTAAAGTTAAAACAATGTTGTAGCATAATGGTGTCAACATATACATATATAGATGTTTTGAATGTATAGGTAGTCAATAATTGCTCCTTTTCGGAGACATATCCATAAATTTTCTTCTTTCAGTGTAAATCATTTGATATTTCTCTTACATTGGGCCATTAAAAATGATTTTTTCTAGCGAGGAAAAAAAAATTTTAACGAGCTAACGCCGCGTATCAAATTACTTTCGTAAGTAAATCAATTTGTCAGCCGCAGGAACTGGGTATGACGGAAGACGAGATTACGTCATAGGAAGCGATTTTTTTAATGGTTCCATTCTGCGCGAGAGATCCGATAAAAACAAAGGAAACGCTCGTCCCGTCTGTCAGTGTGGCGACAATGTCGTGCTATTTGCGTTTAAACGAGCGATTTATTTCAGTCGGTCGCGGCGTGAACGTCCGCGGAGGAATTTCGGTGGCGAGGAATCCGTTTCCGTTAGTTTGCTTGCTTGCGGTGCTTGCAACTGCGCGATGGCGTGAGATGTGCTACATGCCGTCGGCGCAGTGTCCAAAGTTGGCGACGGCCGTCGGCGAGTGCAACAGTTAGGTAGGCTGAGATACTTGTTGCCATGTGCCACATAAGAAAGGCTGAGATGCCACACGCTAGCGTACGCCAGCTAACGCTCAGACATTACTTTATCATAGTCCCGCTGTTTGCAGACGAGGAAAACCAAAGACCTGCCTGCCCTGACTCATTGCTTTACACGCACTTGACACGTAGCACATAGCAACACTGTCGCTATAATTGTGACCTCTAAGCGCACGTGCAATATTTTTCACAGATTTTCAAGACTTACCTTGGCCTTATCAGTGAATTCACATGTCGTCTCCTTGCTCCTCAATAATGTATATCTTCGGTATAAAACACGAATTGTTCACACACTGCATTTGGCACAGTATTTTCCGATTGTAAGGCACTTAAACGGTGGCATTGAGGTTTTCGCGAATGCGAGAGATACATAAACGCGAGCGCATACAAGTCCAACTGTTAAGACCGCGCTCACGGAACTGAACCGGCTGCGCCGGCGCTCCATTTGGGTCACTGTCATACGGTGGTGGGACGGTGGGACGGTGGAAGCGGTGCGGGGGAGGGGAGACACGTTCGCTTCTGAAAATTTATTACCGTCTAGCGAATATTTTTCACCGACGCGGTAATTTTTCTCTCGCGAATCGCGATGTGCACCGCTGCGCCGCCCTTGATGCTGACGTTTTGGCGGCAACCTGAATGAACCTGTGTCCACATGCCTCTTTAGCCTTCCAAGTCATCGACTTTCTACTGTTGTAAAGTGTGTTCCACAGGCTTATAGACAAATGCCGTAAATACAACATGAATGCCGTTAATAGATACTGTAATGAAACTGTTAATTACTTTTTATTTTTTAACAATTTAGTACCTACATAAGGGATACTTTACTAGAGTACATAACCTATCTTCTTCAGGTGAAGAAGATAGGTACCCCTTATCCCTTATCCCTGGTGTAGGTCACCCTTATCCCTGGTGTAGCTTCTAGGCGACAACAACTACCTATTGCCATAAAGTAGACTCAGCTATAAGAATAGTAAACTTAGAAATCGCTCTCAACTTATAGTTTTGATAGAGTAACGGCAGGAATTCATATACATATACATACATTTTTTTGAAATTTATATTAGGGAAACATACAATATCTCGGTACACATTATTCACATACATACAAGAAAAACATAAATCAGCAAAATTACTAAAACATAATATAAGTTACAATACATAATACAAGTCACTACAGAATATTGGAGCTGGAAAAAATATACAAAAAGGAAAGAAGTAAACAAAAAAAAAGAAAGAGGAAAAACAAATAAATAAACCAAATAACAAATAACATAAAAAATAAATAATTAAACTGGCCGTTACAAAAAGGAGACTACACAACTATATTTTCAAGAGCTTGTTTAAGGCTTCGTTTATAGGCTCCTATAGGACAACTGAAAATATCCAGATCTAGCAAGTGTTCATTATAAAATTTACAGGAGCGATGTAAAAAGGTAGGTATTGCTAGTATATTTCTTTTTGCAGAACAATGTGTAACGAACACTTACGGCTGTGGAGGACGTGTACCATGTTTTGAAGGAATGTGTCCGGAACGAAAGGGTGCGTAGGCTGGGCTTCAGTGGCCAATGGTGACCTGAACAGCGCCCTGGCTTTCCCGTTATCTGATGATGACAGGGAGCTGTACAATATTTACCATTCTAGATTTAGTGTTTAGTAATAGTTTTGTATAGTAGTATCTAGTATAGTTTAGCTATATATATAAGACCTTGCCCAATGAGGCGACATGTCCCTAAGGGGAAAGCCTTAAATAAAGATTAAGAAAAAAAACACTTAGGTACCTACGCCGAGAATTTATTCGAGGGCAACTCAAACCAATATTGCTTAATAAGAACGGTGAATCAAAATATAGGTACTTATTCATAATCTTGTATAAAAACAGTTGATCTTTCTGAACTCGTCTATGATCAAGAGGTGCGATCGTAGGTACATTGTTAAATCTATAAAGATGTTTTAAATACAAGTTAAACACTATCCAACCTCTTTAATTTGAGTTTTATATTGCGGGTTCCAAACAATAGGACCCGTACTCGAGTAGAGGTCTGCCGTAGGAGTCGAATAAGAGAGAGAGGGTTGAACTGGCTTTGAAATCAACATGAAAATCTGACGCGCTCGAGTATTACAAAACGGCAATCGCCAAGAAATCTTTTTTGATTTTCAAAAAGATGCGACGAGCTTGCATTACATCCGCGTTTGGGTTCACTTAACATCCCCACTGAAAATCTGACGCGCTCGAGTTATATTTAAATTTTAACTCCAACCCCCACCAACCCCACAATTTTACATATACGTTATCGGAGACACGTGGGGAATATACATTGGTAATATCTGACGCGCTCGAGTAAATCACAAAATTCCCTCTTGGGCTCCCGTACTACGTTATTAGGAATTCTTTTCTAATTGAAGAATTTTGTTCACTGCTTGAAATATTGACGGCGATATTCAATTCTTCAATATAGAATTTAAACAGAAATTTGATTGAAATTATCTCAAATGGTTTGAAATAAGATTTCGTCACAGTGAAATTATCGAATCATTTACCTTATCACTATTAAAAAGCACAAAAACCTGATAATATCTTATGTAATCAATAAAAATGGAACTACGTTTTTACATTCGAAGCAATAATCAACGTTTCTATACTCTTAACGGTATATGAATTTCAACCGAAATATGTGCTCTAATGTCTTAACTTTGAGATTTCCCCTATTTTTCTTTTTTTATGTGAAAGTTGACAGACGGTCCGTTTCGTGGTACCATAAGGAACGCCATAGAAAGCATACTTAGAATAGAAAAATGGGCTCTAGCAATCCTTAGGTAACTCGCTTACCGAAACAAAACAGCACACATGTTGTTATTTCTGAGCTGAGCTCTACTCCTTTAAAAACTTTTATTGGATTAAACTTATTTAAAAAATTTCAGACCATAATTTCGCATTGTTCAAACCTAAAAATTTAATTTTAATTTTTTATTTTATTAATTTTTGATACACAAACAGAAATAAAAACAAAAATATGGGAAAAAGACATAAATAAATAAATAACATATCCACAAGTGTGTCCAATATTATTTTATTGTGTGTTAAGCCTACCAAATCTGGTGAAGATTGTTTATACCTCCAATATTATTTAATTGTATTTTTTTTTTGTTGTGTTTTGTTATTTTTTATTTAGTTGTTTACATCACAAAAAATACCATATATTGTAAAATTCTTTTGCTTCAAGAAAACAATTTGTTTCTGTTAAAATACATTTTTCATGATTATGTAATAATTTATGAAAAAACTTTTGATTCAATTGCTACAAATTGCTCTATAAAGTTCCATAATACCTAGTTCCTTTGCCAGTGAGGTCAGATATACCACATGATTCTGACAGGAATTTCATTAATCTAAGTACTTTTGTTATTAGTTTTATTTTTATTGAGCAGATTACAAAGAAATGCAATATGACACAAATAGGTAAATCAGATAGATTACTGTTGATTACAATATCTACTAAATTGATCAAATAACTTCTTTAACAAAGTATAAAACCTATACAGTACCTATAAATATATATAAAAAATAAAGTATATAACATACCTATAAAACAAAGCAGCTTCCCGCCGTCTGTCCCTCTGTATGTATGACAGATCTTTTAAACTACACAATTTATTTTAATGCGGTTTTCACTATTTGGAAAGAGCATTACACGAAGAAGGTTTTACAAATAAAAATACAAAAAATAAAATAAAAAATCAACCGTGTGAAGCCGGGAGCGGATCGCTAGTACTAGATAAGTGGTTTTAGTTAAAAGCGGTTGCCAAGCGGCTTTGAGGATAATAATTGTCTATTCTCATTCATAATGTAGGCGCCACGTTGTCTGCCTTGTCTATGAACCAATTGACCGAGTTGGGTGGGCCGAGAAAGTTCTCGAATGGTATTCATCAAAGTAAAGGTATGTGATCACAAACATGATTCGTTTACAGCGCGTGCGCTGACCAGTTATGGCCGTATTTCGTAGCCAATGTGTGTGGAAATGTTTTAGAGAAAATCACTTTATCACATGGCAGCGTTAATAGATAATTTTAGAATATTTAACGAGATAAGATAACGTGTTTCAATAGAGAAATGTAATGTTTTGTCACGTCTTATTTTGAAAGGTTTTATACAATCAAATAATTTAGCTGTGTAGGTTTCTATTATTATTGTTAGGCAGTGTAGATAAGGTAAAAGGTAGTTCTTACATTCCAAAACTAACATATCACAACTATTCTTCCACAAGGAAAATTGTGGGAATTTTGTTTTGTACCGAAAAGAGTTTCTTTTGTATATTTTCAAACAAAATAGGTATATTTAAATTATTGCTAATGTTAATGTTATGTTATAAGTACGCATCTAATGTTATTGCATAAATTAATGTTCTATAACAGCTCAATATAGAAAGCGCCAATAAAATTGATGAAGGCTTGTTCGTAGCTAATCAAAATAAAATAAAAATAATTTAGTGTTATTTATAATTATTTATATTTTTTACTCTATTCTAAAAATCAAGGGATCTACTCTACAATTCAAAGTACTATTTAAAAAAAGACATTTAGAACTTTAAATAAAGATAAGTAAAAAGTTAATAAACAGAATAAAGTGAGATACTAAGTACCTACTAACATGAGAATTTAACTAAGTGGCCTGAGAGAATAATGAAGGTTCCAAATTGTATTATACAAATCAAGGCTAATATAGCGTATTACATGCTTTACTATTTATCTACATCACAAATATTAGCCAATTTAATGTTTTCAAAAAAAATTGTACTTATTGGTTATGAACTGATGTAGGCACCTACTTAACATTGAATATTTATCAATATATTTACTTAATAAAAAATATAAGAACTTTACAATGTTAAAGTCATACTTAAGATTTACTTTGGGTCTTCAATGTAGGCACCTACCTTTCAATGTAGTCACCTACAATCTTTCAGGAAACTTTCAATTCCCTGAAAGATACAACTCGGGACTCTTCAAGAACAAAGTGAAGAGGCTATTAACGGGCAAGCAAACTCCATCTTCGACCTCATCTTCACTTATCATTTGAGGTCAGTTGCTATCCCGTATACAAAAACAAGGTAAAAAGGGAAAATTAATATGGAAAAAAAGTTCTAGTTTAAATGCAAATCCAATTTAAGATAGGTATTTAACTACATCTATTCAGCAGCAGCACAGCAGCTTAAGATTAAGGACTACTGAAAGCAGATTAAGGATAACGGAAGTGGCTAGTTTATAACTGACTAGACCGAACGCGTCCCTGTCTACTCCAGGTGCAATTGGGGGACTTAGTGCACATAACACATAGCCTATATCCATCTGGGACCTTTCAATTCGAATTATTCGTTGAATAACGAATAATAGTGGCTTATTATTCGACATTCGGCGAATTTTTAATGAACAAAGAAACTATAGACTTAAAAAAAACTATAACTATAGACTATGCCATATTTTTATATTAATTATCATTAATATAAAAATATGGCAAAAATCAATCATGTTGAAGTTAATTAGTTAGGCTTTTTAATAAATATTTAGTCCTAATCGATGGTGGATACAGCAGGCTGCTTCTGATAGGTCCTATTGGAAAATTATGGGGGAGGCATTATGTCCAGCAGTGGACGTCCTACGGCTGACATGATAATATGACCAAAGTGCCATATATAAATATTTAGATATTAAATTTCAGGGTTTACCTGGAATTCAGGTTACCTGGTTAACCACTACCTGGTTTACCACAGGAAGTGTTGAAAGGATTCTAATGTGTGTCCCAAGTTATATAGAATCACCATAAGCACTGCTGTGCTTATGTGTAATGCACATTGGTTCCTAATCTCATCATAAGGGAAATTTTATCATTGCTTTTGTCCTTTTCTTTATTAAACCCCGACGCCCGACGCAAAAACTCGCTGTTATAACTTTGACGTTTGCGTCAGTGTATCTGTACGTCTATGTATTTGTATATCTGTGTATGTGTGTATCGGCGTGTCTATCTGTGGAATCGTAACTCCCAAACGGATAGATAGAGCGATTTTGATCTGATGGTTTTAGGTTCGATTGATGTAAAATTTATACTGTTACTTCGGCGATTCTAAAATCAAGTAGTCTGCAGAATAACCACGTCCTCAGCTTTTTACATTATTGATAGCGTGTTACGTCTCAACAGAAAGTCTGATGGGGTTAGTTTATAATTTTAATAATACTCACAGCCTATTTCTTATTTATTTCTATTTCTAAATTTCGTGCATAGTCTAGTCTAGGGTCTGTTGCCTAAGTACAGCATAAATAATTTGGTAAAAACCTTTCTTTTAAAAGTATGGCAGTAAATCAGACTGACGGTCCATATGATTGCAGTTAGCTATCTTCGACAGGGAAATTCAAAAGATATTCACTTTTTAATTTTATTTTCTCATATTTTCGTTAAAACTATCTTTTCACGTCATAGATTTACTTCTTATTTACTTCTTATTAAGGCACCTTTTACAGATACTTAAGGGAGCTCTGCCTGTTGGAAATATAATCTTGAGAAAGCATACCTATTTAATTATAGGCTAGGTTTTAATAAAAAAAAGAAGTCATGAAAGCAGACACATAGATAGATATATGTGTTTAGTTTCATGGCTTCCTTTGGTTGCATGACAGCTACAGATACTATGATTACTTTATTTTATTATACTAAAAAACAAACAGTCATAATAATATATAAAAAATAATGATAATAATAATAACAAAAATTTATGATTCAAAATTTACATAATTATGTAGTTTCCCAATTTATACAAATAATATAATAATTTATCAATTAGGTAAGTCAAAGCAAGATAAAAAATAAAAATTGCTAAATAAACCTTACTTAATTGTGTGACATTTTATTTTAAAGAAAATGTCTTGCATAAGGAAATCTTGCATAAGATTCTATTATCTACCCTAGGTATATGTATCTACGCAGGTGCCTATGAGGATTATGAATTTCAGGCTCTTATCCATACATACATTACATGTATAGGTAGATTAGGAAGATGCGTGTGACATTTTTATTATAAAATCTTCCGTGTAAATAGGCTTGGTTCTAGTCCTGAAGGCACTTTTGAACAGACCTGTGGTTGAACGGTCGTGAAGCGCATCACCTAGCTATTATGGCCCTTACAAGAACCTTAATCAAATCAGTACTTATAGGTAAAAATGGATTTTAAAAAATTAATATACTTACCTACATAAGAATTAGAAGACGACCAGCCTGGCTGGACTATTCCCTGTGTGGCAGATAAATATGATTCCATTTTCAGCTCGTATTTTTTTCACTTCTTATTACAAATGCAAATCAATATATTTTCAGCTCTGTATTTAACTAGTTCTTTCGGATAGGTACAAGCAATTTGTGCAAAAAAAAAATGAAGGCACCAATGTACAATTACTAGTAGCCAGAGTGGCTAATGTGATCAGATATTGAAGTATCACGACATGATGAATGCCTGTTTACAAACCGCGTTAGTCACTACATGACTACACCTCTGTTGCCAAACAAATTTACTGTGACGTGGCAGTGGTCTGATTGAAAAAAAAAAGGCGGCAAAATGTGGGCACATTCATGGCTGGTTGGGCGGCACTGTACTATAGGGGCGGGACGGGGCGTACTGCCCTTGGCACCGCCCATCTGACTCACCACGTAGACGTCGGGTGCGCAGTCGCAACCAACTCGCAATAATTAGAACACACGACCGATATGAAACGATGTTGTTGCTGAGAAATAACTTTTTAATTTAAAAAAAAAACTGACAACAAAACATAAATTCTAAATTATCCTCATCGATATATATTCATTACTCCCATTATAATAAAACACATTAAAATGACGCATCACGTTTTAATAATTATATATATATATATATCTAACGCCCGAGTCGCGCAGTGACTCACGCCACAACCTGTCTACGTATCTAGTTTCAAACATCCGCGTCTAGATACAAAATATGTCAATGGCGGTTCCATTGACCTTTAACAAATGAGGCTTCAAAAGATAAGTGACACGAAACAACAATGTAATGCGTACACTGCGCATAAGTAGATTAATGGGTGCCTGGATATAGTCTGATTAGATAGAATGTCACGTACGCGGTGGAAATACAAAATCTTTTCGCAAGGACGTGGCCTCTAAAACTTGTATGCACTGGTCTCCGTGTAGCCCGGATTCTGTTAATATATATTTTTTTAATTTAATTTAACACGTTTGATCGAACGCCAATCAACTTAAGGACGGTCTAGAGTGAACTCTACACAGTTATCGAGAAAAGTGTGGACTTTTGTATTAAATTTAACATCTTATTTAAATATTAGTTTAGAAATTGTTACATTTGAGTTTTTATTTTTATATTCGGCATGTAAGTGTATGTTGATGCAATAAAATCAGGCAAATTTTTACATAAAAGGATATTCTAACTTTCTTTACCTACTTGGTGTCTACTATGTCTATGTCTTACTATGCCTTTACTAGCTGGTGCCCGGGACTACACCCGCATTGAAAAATGAAAATATAACACCTAAATAACGCATCTTTATCGCTGTGACGACGGTGGCGCCGAATTTTCTATATTTTTAAATTATCCCTCAGAAACCTAACATTTTATCAGGATAAAAAGTATCCTATGTGTTAATCCAGATAATAAACTATCTGGGTGCCAAATTTTATACAAATCCGTTTAGCCGTTATTGCTTTATTGATGACATAAACATCCAAACATACAAACTTTCGCATTTATAATGTAATATTATATTATGATATGATTTTATAATATGACTTATCATAGGATTAGAGTATACCTACATCTGTAGAAGGATAAGGATAAGGTAATAAGGAACTTTTCTCTTTATACATATTATAAAGAGAAAAGTTCCTTATTTTTGTTTGTACTTAATGAATAAACTCAAAAACTACTCGACAGATTTTAAAAATTCTCACCTGTAGAAAGCTACATTATCAGCCAGTGACATAGGCTAAACGCTATACGCTAGTAATCTATAGGTAAGTATAAATACAAATCAATGTAAGTTGATATGTTTATCCTCTATGGAGTCCAAAACCGCTGAACCGATTTTAACTCGGTTTTGAGTTATGGAAAGAGGGATAAACGAGTAAGGTTTGTACGAGTGAATTAATGACACAGGGTCTATGGGTTACATTGATGTATCCCACACGTAGGCTTTGTTTTTCATTTTATTTTCAAAATTTACTAAGTCACATACCTACATAAGTTATACAAGCACGTTTACATTTGCGTACCAATTATTGGAATTTACATGTCACATGTTGTCTGTTAAACATTTAGAAAAAAATGAAATAATAATTAATTAATTAATAATAATTAGACTACTCGAAACTGAAGCATTTATAATTAAAAAAAATGAAATTTTAAGTACAATAACATATCCAAAGCTCAGCAGGTAGACTGACGACATGATGGTTAGAGGATATCCACATGCTGTTAAGCTGTTATGCTGTTATTTCACGGTGATCTTCTGTAAGAGGGTGGTTACTGCCGCCAGAGGGGCTGCCTAAATGACTGCGGCACGCAGTGTGCCCTACCACTACTTACCCAATCTAGAGCAGAGCCAACTTTGAAAAGTTCATTTCCAAAGTTGACCCTCATCGAACGGGCTCGTTACCAACGGATTTTGATACGGTTTTCACTAAAGGAAAGAGCGATAAACGAAGAAGGTTGGTGCTGTATATAATTTTCAAAAAAAAGTGACATTTATTGATGGATCGATGAGTGTTGTATGTTACAGTTTTATAATTTAAAATTTGTTATTGAATATCGTAAAATATGCCCCAAAAAGATAAGTAGGTACGTGAGAAACTGGCGAGGAAGCTTATCTCAGCGTTGATGTCTTTTAAATATGAAACTTAGGATTGCATTAGGACAGTATAGCAATGTTATTATGTAAACTGTTAGTTACATGAAATGAATGTAATCAAATAAGCAAATAAGAAAGAAACAAAGTTGTTTGAAACTTAATTTTAATGTTTTCCTTTAAATAATGTCAGCATTAGGAAATGTCTTTTTTATTTATTTTTTAAAATATGTTTATGTATTAAACATAAAGGAACTTTAATGTAAAATATCCTCAACTTATATAAATACAAAGGAAAGACAATTAAATAGCAACTGCTCTAGAATATCTTTACTGATTCACCTAAACCTAGATATTTTTACAGATTTTATTATCTAATTTAATATCTAGGTATAGTTGCATATTTCGGAGCAGCGTTCTTCGGGAGAATTTTTTTCTATATGAAATGTAATGTCATTTTCTGCACCTCTGAAAACGTGTATGCAAAACGATGATCAGTGGAGTAGTCAAGGAGGGAGAAAGCATAACAAATAAACAAAGTATTTTTCACATTTATCTTCATATTAGATTCAGCATTTCCAAAACAGCTACATTTCTTAATCACACACATTTCGGGCTAAGTATTGATTGCAAGCGTAAGAGATGTCGCATATGTTTTTGTTCAAATAATAACGACCAAACTTATCAGAATAAAAAAAATAATTAAATGTTATTTATATTAGGTGATATACCAACCAATATATATTAGAAACGTTTATATTGAGCTAATAAAAAATTGTAATTTATTATTTATATATGGTATTTGAACTAGGTATAGGTATGCTGTAAACCAACCAATCTAAAGAATTAATTGGACAAGAAATCAAAAGCGGTACTCATAATTACACCATTTAGTGAATCAAATTATACCTAATTAAAGCTCTAAGTCAGTGTGCGTTTAAAATAATAAATTTATGGCAGATAGTTGCTATTTTTTGTAGTTTGTGAGCATATCTACAACATAGTTGCGAATATCTTTTACCACCGACACAAATATAGGTTCACTTATATCCTAGTCATGGGACTAACTTTTGTTATTAAATATTTTTCGAGCATTGGGTAGGCACATTCGATTTTGTCACCGCGGTGACCATGTCTACTCTATATATGACGAATTTTTGGGATGGCATCCAGTCCATCGCCTTAAAATAACAATAGTGTGGTGTTGTGTTTCGGTGAATGAGTATAAGGGATGCAATTTCCCATTTCCCTATCCCTCCTTAATTCCTTATCCTTCGGTAATTTCTACTATGTCCGGCAGCGCGTTTGTAGCACCCATGACGTTGGTTGTGTTATCGGCTCGTAGCACGTGTCTGGCACTTGACTTTTACATAGTAAAATATGTTGCTTCAAGGAGGTTTAAAAATAATATTTTTCTTTAAGTCCCTATCCTTGGCTACTCCTCCGAACACCCGATCTATAACTTAAATAATCTACTTCAACTTCATCTACTCCTTACTCCTTAAGTATTTTAAATGAAACTTTAATAACAATAAAATAAAATATGTACATTTATTTTCGCTCCTTCCACTTGGATCCACAGCTTGGCTCCACATGTGGATCCGCGGATACCTTTATCTCCTCTTAAATCCACGTGTGGATCCATGGATACCTTTATCTCCTCTTAAATCCATGTGTGGATCCATGGATACTTCTTTTTCCTCTTCTATCCACCAGGTGGATCCGTCGATATTACATATGACTGAAATATTGTTGTTCTCTATAAGTGTCACTTTGGGCTAAAATGCTTTTCATTTTGTTTTATTACCTTTTTTGACTCAATAAATAATTAATTAAATCTGTTGTTTAAATAATAAGAACCTACTTTAATACACTACTGTGTACCTATCTCAAAAGAAGATCCTACGCAGACACTTGTCAAATCCTTGATTTGTCAAATTAGAGATTGGTCAAAACCTAAATGGTTACTTGATTCGTCAAATGAGTTATTAGTCAAATACGCTTTGGGACAGTCAAGGAGAAATGAAATAAAAAGATAGGCATATATCTTTTACCAAGTCTATTAACTTAACATGTACCTAGATATTTTTAAAACTAGAAACAAACAAATTTGTGAAAGTACTTTGTCTGTCTGTTACCTTTTTACGTCTTAACTACTCAACCGATCATCGTGAAATTTTGCATACATATTCTCAGGGATACAAGAAAGGATATAGGTGACCTTTCATCCAGAAAAAAAGTACTGTTTCAGAGGGATCATCCAAAATTAAGAAAACTATCACAACAATATCAATCTTCATCAGACGCAATATTTTTCTTTTTTGTGCTGAAAAATAATTAACATTTTCGGATCCGATCATTTTCATGCTTGTACACTAGTTATTAGAAAAAAAAGGAAATTTTATCAAGGGGTTTTCAGAATAATATTTATGTGAAAAAGAACAAAAAGGTCCCGAAATCATAGTGCTTCCTTCCACTTGGATCCACTTAGCGGATTGTGGATTCAAGTGGCATAGAAAAATATTAGTATTTTTGGATCCCCTCGTTTGTGGATCGAAGTGGCATATAAAATTATTTGTATTTTTGAATCCCCTCAATGGTAGATTTAAGAGGAGATAAAAGTATCCGCGGATCCACATGTGGAGCCAAGCTGTGGATCCAAGTGGAAGGAGCCTTTATTTTCAGGCAACTGGACCGATTATACATTATTTAAATTCAAATTCAAAATTGCAAATAATTTATTTGCTAAATATTATGATACACAAGACAATAAGTATTGTTCTAGACAATTCCTTAAAAAATTAAATAACAATAATAGTAATAAGACACATGATAAAGTTTACAACTAAATTAAAAAAATCATTGTTAACATTCAGAACCCCACATGATTTATATATTACCTATATTACAGTGTTTAGACTCGTGCAAGGTGTAATTTATTTGAATGGTGAATCATCTAGGGAGGGAACACGGATGACGTCACCCAAAAACCTGATTCCAATATTATGTTTGCAGAGACCCTGCCCCAACCCTGCCCCCGTCTCCGGACCGTACCTTCCAAGAAATTCTTACCGATTTGGGAGGCATACACACTGTTATATTAGGCGGACACGTTTGAATATTAAATTAGTTTTTTTGTATTATTTTTATAAGTTGCCAATTGAGTTTTATATTAGTTGTAAGTCGCCTTTATGTTTTTATGACGTGTTTTATGGCTTTAATCTAACTATATAAATTAGGCATAGACTTAAAAAATATTCTGTTTGCATACCTCATAAATAAATCGTAGTTCTTAAATAGTAGAGTATATAAGATCATAAATGTTATTTGTATTATTTGAAACTAGCTGGTGCCCGAGACTTCGTCCGCTTTGAAAATGAAAAACAGTTTGATCACCTGTGAAAATATCTGACGTCTTTATCGCTGTAACGACGGTGGAGCCCAATATTTTATACTTTACCCTATTTATATACGAACCCTCGGAAACCTACGATTTTTCATAATAAAAAGTATCCTATGTGTTAATCCAGGTGATAAACTATTTGTCTTTCATACTAATCCGTTCAGTAGATTTTACGTGAAAGAGTAACCTTGGAGTAACCTGTTAAAACATTCGATTTTATATATAAAACATTTAAAACAGTACCTATTGTACGGAGAATATGTATCTGAGTAATCGGACTACTGATACTAGGCCGTATTTTTTACATTTTATGACACTTCATTTTTCCGTTGCCAGGCAACGGTAGATACATTTTATGACCTTTTCTTTATCTGTTGCTAGGCAACGGTACATTTTGTGACATTATATAATATTTTTAGCCGTTACTAGGCAATGCTTTTTCAGCGCATGACAGCGGCGCTACTACAATTTTTTAAATATTTTTTTTAGTTGATCCAATACAAGAAACAAACAAACTGACTCGCATTATAATATTAATTAGGAAATAGATCTGCATTATATAATTAATTGTGTTACCTGTGGCGTTGCTTGTGTTATAGGCGGCGGTGGCACCTATACCATCAATTTGGACCCTCAGCCTACCCGTTTGAAAGTTGAACCACGGGATTCGGGAACACGATAGTGAATCGAACCAATGGGAAAAAAAGTGCACATGGTTCGATCGATCGAACTATGCGGTCGAATCACGGCGCCTCAGCCTGTTTAAAATCAATTAATCTTACCGCCAAAATACCAATATATATTTATAATTTTATCGTCTAGACAATATTCGTCAAAGTCGAATTGACAAAACGAATCGTTTGGTGGTGTTGCATGTGACCGGGGCTTCGACCGGTCGCGGGTCACTCACCTCCAAACTGCGCTCATCCGCCATTTTGAATTCGTCACGGAGAGCGCGCGCACTCTGTCTTTTGCACTAACTTGGCAGCATCATGCAACCAGATTCACATAATTAGCAATATTGTTTAGTCGTTACTCGTGAGTCAAATATCCAATTAATACTCCCACATATAGCCGATACAATTATATTGTGATAAGGACCTCGTTTAACAGCTATTTATATTACTTAATTATACGATTCACCAACCTTTGACATCACAGTTCCACGAATCCATGTAAACTATAACTATAACTACCATAATAAGTATCATGTTTATTTATAAATATTACACATCTAATCTAAGCATGTAGATTACATTCACAGGTATTGGGAGGATATCATTAGAATATTAAATATATTACCTATTAACTGTTGCACGCGACTTCGGCCGCTTAACTTTATAAAATATAGCCTATGTTACTCGTTGATAATGTAGCTTTCTATATAACTGAAAGAATTTTCAAAATCGGTCCTGTAGTTTTTGAGTTTATTCATTAATACAAATTTTCTCTGTGCATAATATTAGTATAGATTATAAATGGGAACCCATTTCTACCTATAATAAAGCCGATTTTTTTTTGTTTACTCTCTGATTTCTGGAACCAATAAGCCATAATTTAAAAAAAAACGCATTACTCAAGATGTAGTTCTTGAGGAAGGCTATGACACTGGGAGGCTTCAAAAAACATGAGCTAATGTCATTAATCTTATTAATCTACTGTAATTAATATTAGAACGTTGTGTTTTTTAATTTGAATTAAAACTGATATTTTATATTCAGCTTTGGTTGCGAATAGTTTTTACGAGTATTTTTTTTATGTTTTATAATTTAAACCCTATATAAACGTTTTAACACGTTTACTCTTTAGTTAGCATTACTATGTATTTGGTATTTTATAATACCAAATACATAGTAATGCTACAAAATACATTCGTTTCACGAGAGATCAGACTGTAAAAATGACCGATTAGCAACAACTTGGTAACAACGTCGGACGAAAAAGTATCGGTACAAAAAATGGCCGGCGCTCCCATTCAATGAAACGCGGTGCGAGCAATTTTTTTTATCACGCTCGTCATTGTCATTAATTTTTAACGCAGAGTCTAAACACAGTCGTCAACTCACTCATAAAATGTATAATGTATACATATGTAAAACTCTTTATTTATGAGCAATAATTTACTCAATTTATATTAAATATACCTCTGCTGCCTACTGCCTTTGGCATATTAAAAGTTTATTAACGATTTTAACAACCTAAACTTTAGCTTTTAATATAAAAAAATTAAAACGGTTAGGGTTTTAATAAAAAATATCTTATTTCATTATACACAAACCATTTGTGCTTACTTTAATAAATTTTTATGTAAATAACATGGAAATAATATATATCGCTGGGAAATGCATAAGTACACCTACAATACATTTTTATACAGTCTTCTCCTGATAAGGTGCTAAAGATGTTAAAGAAGTTAAAGATGCTGTGAAGATGTTAATTTAAAATCCGTCTATACTTTTTGGCTAAAACATTATTATGATTAGAATACGCCATTGGTATGCGGTCCGGTGCAGTATCAACGAAGATGTTTAACATTGCATATACTCGTAGGTGACATTCCTTGTTCAATGGAGAAACTAGTTTCACCGCATTCAACGCGAGTCCTTCACAGACGTTAGTGATGTATTGGATACCATTTCACTTTAAACGATTAGATGTTCATTTTATATAATAACTTAGCGGCCCGCTCCCGGCTTCGCCCGGGGTGCTTTTTTTTACGTAAAAACCTTCCCTGATTATCCCTCTATCCATGAGTGAAGACAGAATAAAAACCGGCCAGCCGTTCTCGAGTTTTGCGCTTAGCAACACATTTAGGGATTCATTTTTATATTATAGATAGATTTACTAAATAATTATTCTTTTAAAATGTCATACACGTACAATGCATTCCGCAGTCAATAGATAGCAGGCAGACCGTCTGGCGGCAGTAACTAACTAGACCTTACATAAAACCTCTAAATAACTCCGTGAAATCCCCTATTAGAGGAGTGCTTGGACAACTCTTCTCATTTTTCGTAAAACAACAGCGCACATTAGTAACTATTATTTCCTACCTACTTTTTATGCTGAGGTTTTTATTCCTCTTTATGCTATTACGTAAATTCGGCAGTCTACTTGTATCCTCATTGGAGTTTATAAGCACGTTGCATATCTCATGTTTATAAACGACCTCCGATCAAATGGAACGTCAGCTTGCCTGTCGTCCTTTACATAAATAAAATATTACAATTTATACTAGGTGTTTAAAATATAAAATTACAATTTTCTTTCTAATACCTATATCTTAGAACTGTTTTAAATACAAGTAATTAATTTTGTGTGCATTGGTTACACTGTAGTAAGAAGGTTTTAGTTAGTTTCATTAAATATCTTTATCTTCTTCATAATATTAAACAAAGTTGCTTCCCGCCGTCTGTCCATATTGTGTTTGTGTATGTTACTCTAAGATCTTTTAAACCAATTGGGTTTTAATGCGGTTATCACTTATGGAAAAGGCGAATATGGCACGCAGATAGTTAATTACGTGGATTAACATGTATGATACTTTTCATCCTGGCAAAACTTAGATTCCCGTGGGATCGTATACAAATATAAAAAATTGAGCGCCACCGTCGTTATATTACTCTTTTTTTTCAACGCGGACGTAGTCGCCGGCAACAGCTAGTGTACCTATAGATACCTATATGATAATATAAATATGAACACCTAGAGAAAACATTTTGCGAAATTGTCAAAGCGTTGCTTTATCGTCCTTCTTTAAGTAGTAATTGTTCTGTAATTTGAGATCTCTTTGTTTTGTCACAAAGAGAGGGCATCTAACCGTTGTTGCCTTGTTGTGTTGTGTCTGACCAGTTCACCAGATAATGATGCAATTCCCGGAGTTTGAGTCACCGGTGTCGGCGAATGCTAAATGAATCAGCAGTTGCGTGATGTGCCAATTTCACTTTGATTCGCACAACCACCACCTCATTCAAAATTCAAATCACGCTCGGCCTGTCACTTTATCGATGTGGATAGAAGAAACGAGAAACATTACATTTAACAAAGTTATTCAAATTGGCGTTGCTTCTAACATTCGCTTTTATGAACCGACATAAACTAACTATATCTACTTATTTTTCGCATATTTTATGCTATGTTTACGTAAAAATAGATATTATAGTTCCCTCGAGTAATTAATGCACCTTGACCATATAATTAACAATAATATTTAATTATTAGTAAACCTATAAACAGTCTTTTATAAATGTTAAATAATTACACATAATAAGTAGTAGGTGGCTATGTCTATGAAATAGGTTAGATTGAGAAGAAGGGATTAGGTTAGGTCAGTGCCGTCTTAAGTCTATTCGGCGCCGGGGTGCGGGGCTCAGCCTGCGCCCTCGTTTTCTTTTACACTGCAGCGTGGCACGCGACCGACGACACACTGCAGTATGAAAGGGGTCCTAGTCAACCAAGAAAACACAATACACGTAATTTTGATAATTTGTTTATTTTTCTAAAATACAAAACTAAAATTAAACTTAAATTATACAAATTAAACCCAATTATACAAATAAAAAACAAAACTATTCTCCATTCGAGACATTATGTCCAGTTTCTGGAATTAACACTCTAGAAAAGGTACCTACTTTTTCAAAAAAGTGAAGAATTATACTTTTATTTTAACATGAAAAAGAACATGATGCAAAAACAAAGAAAAGAAGGAACCTGTTAGTTGAGAAATCAATAGAATTATGAGTTAATTACAATTAACAGTGATTGTAATGGCGAAAAACACCAGCAATCCAAGTTCCAACTCTCGTTTATATTATTATTTAATTGCTAAATATCTATTTATTGTATGTACATACATCAAACAAACTCAATTTTTCTTGCTTTTGAGTCGGCAAAGATTTTAATTAAATCATTTATTTTTATATTAATTTTGGATTCTATACTTATAATAGCTAAGTTTGTCAGTCTGTCTTGGGTCATGGTTGACCGAAGATAATTTTTTATTAATTTTAATTTTGAAAAGGATCGTTCACCTTCAGCTACTGTAACAGGCAGTGTTAAATATATACGTAGAGATGTTGAGATATTAGGAAATGAGGAGATTAAATTATTAGAATATATATAGCTTAAAATATTAGTGGGAGTGCTTGTTGATGCATTGGGAAAAAACATTGGTAACAATTCTAATTCATTATATAAATCCTCCCCGTCAATATCAAATCTATTTTTAAATGTTAGTTTTTGTTGGAGCCGAGAACATTGAGATTTTTTTTCATGCAACTCTAATTTCCTCCAGCATTCAATGTTTTGGAAGAGTGAAAAAACTGAATTGTGTTCCGTCAGCAAATCGAATCTCTCATTTAATTTAGAGATAGCAGTGTCCAGTATAAAAAAATAAAAACATACTTTAAATTTGTTGGTTGGGTCTAAAATGGGCTCATCTGCAGCCTCGTAATCAAAATGTCTTTTTCGGGGACGTGGACGAACAGTTTCTTTAAATTCTGTTTCGCATTCTAATTCTTCAGCAATTAATTTTGCATCAGATAACAACTGTTCAAACGCACTATCGGTGCGGTATTGCTCCAAATCTTTTTTAACCAGATTAATCATTTTGGTAGCCTCTGAAATAATTACGTCTGATTTTTGCAAATTTTTGCTTACAATATTAATCTTTAGTAAAATATTGTACCATATAACTACTGAACATATGAATCTATAAGACTTTAATTTGGCTATTAATGAACTCGCTATGTTTTTTGTGTCGCTATCATACTTGTTATTTGTAAAAATAGAGTATAATGCATCGTAAATTTTATCCATGTTAAAACGTAGTGCTCTAAGAGCATCAAATCTACTTTCCCAACGCGTATTTGAAAGAGGTTTTAATGACAAAGTAGGTATCTGTTTCATAATTACATCCCAGCGTGATGTGGATGCTGAAAAAAATACATAGATTTCTTGGACAATAGAGAAAAAGTTTGTAATTTCCAATGAGCTTTTAGCGGCGTCATTTACTACTAAATTAAGGGAGTGAGCAGCACACGGTACGTAAAAAGCACGAGGATTCATGTCCAATATTTTTTTTTGGAGGCCTATATTTTTCCCCCTCATATTGGCTCCATTATCATATCCTTGGCCTCGCAAATCATCGAATTCAATATTGCATGATTTTAAAAAATCTAACAAATAAGTCTTCAACCCTTGTCCGGTAGTATCAGTTACAGGTAAAAAACCTAAAAAATGTTCTCGTACCTCAGCGCGTTTTGTCGATGGATTTAAATAAATAAACCTCACAATAACAGTAAGTTGTTCTTGGTGTGAGATATCAGGTGTGCAATCTAGAATTACAGAGTAGTATTTACATTGCTTCAAAAGACTAATTATAGTCGTTTTAATTTTTTCAGCAATTATACTAATCAGTTCATTTTGAATGTTATGACCAAGATAATGTGGCATGCGATGCTGAGTTCTTTGAATTCGAGCAATGTGTTCTGATAGTGTACTATCAAAATTAGATATACTCTCCACCAACTTTAAAAAATTACCATTATTTGGGTCATACAACTTCTCAGTTGTGCCCCTAAATGCTATATTTTGACCTGCTAAAAATTTTATAATTTCTATTATCCTTTCCAAAACTGCCGTCCACCTCTTTTTCTCGCGGTCTATTTCAGTTTGATTTACCGAGTCTACTGTTTGCCCTTTCAATAAGTCATTTTTTAAATCCAAATATTTTTTAAAAGAACATATGTGCCCTGAACTTTTCTCATGCCGTTCTATATTTCTCGACAAATGCCCCCAGTCTTTGTAACCAGTGGGGCCATTAAATGCAGTGACATTAATATTAAAAAGCTTACAGTGAAAACAAAAAACAGAATCAGTAGATGTGGAATATACAAGCCAAACTCGATGAATAATTTCGTTATTTTGTAACTTTTTACTGTAATATGTATCTGAAAACGACCTCATGTTACTATCTGAAGGATAGTTGGTTTTTTTAATCTGAATTGGTCCACGTTCTGTTAAAAATAATCTTAAACTATCGGGTATTACTTGCGGCCAGAGAGCAGGATCATTCGCGACATTTTCACAAAATCGTACATCTGGTTCTGTTGCTGGTTGGTTAACAATTGGTTCACTTGAAGTAGGCGATGTACTGGTACTAGTGTGAGCTGGAACTTGTGAAATACTCGTAGAAGTTCTCTCTTCCAAGTTAACTGTCTCTTCTAACTGTCGAGCTGATGTTGACGAAGATGTACCTAAAAAACATAAGATAGTCAACAATTTGTGTAACCAAGTGTGGTAACAGGGCCACGCAATAATATTTTAGGACAATAAAAAATTAAAAACAGCGCCTGAAAGTTAAGGCGGGCATAGTTAGTCTGGCCGAGCGCGCTCATTGTGGAATAGGGTACCTATATGCACTCAATATTTTATTTTTTTTAACGATCGGCTACATAAATAAATTACGTAAAAACAACGTTTCACGCTAAAAATAGGTTTATTTTATTATTAAAAAAAAGTTTAAATTGTTAACCAGCAGCGATAGGAAATTGAAACGACCAATTCAATATGGCGGCCATTGTGACGTCACAATGTCCGCCATAACCGCCCGACGGAATATTCAAACTATGAAAATTTTACATTTCGCGCGATTTCTAAAAGTTTACTTAAATTGAACGGACAATGGAGACTTAAAAAAAAATAATTACAAGTACTGCTTTGTTCCTATTAATTAAAAGTCAGTCATTGATTATATACCTAATAGGTAACTAATTAGCTATTTATTCAAACTAATTCAAAGTTACAACTATACACATTACAACTATACAAGTTACACTGATTCAGTATTCGCTTCACCTTGCAGTCTTCACCCCACAGATATAAAGTCAGGATTAGTGACTACATAAGAAGAATAGATAAATACATCTATTCTTGGTAGATTATCACTTAGTTAGAGTTTTGACGAAACTCGATTTAATTATTGCTTAGCCTTTTGAAATTTTTGTGCACATTTACTATACCTACTGCAATCCTATTAATAGGTGATAGGCTCCCTATTAGGTAGAGGTAATTATGCAATTGTCGCCTGGGTTAACTGGTACCACCCGCTTATTTATTTCTGCTGTGAAGTAGCAATGCAACATCCAGTCCACTGTTAGACATGAGCCTCCAAAACTATAGGGTTATTTATTGTCATAATCTCCACGATGGGAACGCGTGTTGGAGATATCACACAACACAAAAATTTAACATACAAGGTCTGAGAAGGTATGTAATTAAACAAATATTTGCACCGGCCGGGATTCGAACCCGAGACCTTCGGCACAAGAGTCAGTGTTACTAACCATTGCGCAACGGAAGGCCATCGCGCAAAATAGATATTGTCATTAGGTATACAGTTACAGGTAACTTATACAAAAAATAAGAAGTGTAATAATAATAAGTAGAAGTAGGTAGGAACTTAGTTAGGGATCGAACCCAGGCAGGATACACCAGCGACTTCTGTCACTGATTTACGCTACTTCAGATGTATTATATAAGGTAGTACTTTAAAGGTACCTACCAACCAACTAACTGAACTTACCAGATCGAAAGAAAGAGTCAATCGGAGAAGTTAGCTTTTTAATTTTTTCTCCTTTCTCCAGTTTCCTTTTTCTGTTTTGAGCACCCGATGGTTTCTTTTTACCATCCCCTAATTCGGCCATCTACAATAAAATTAAATTTTAATTTAATATTTCTTTCTTTATAATAAATAAAGTAGGTTTGTATCAATCACTAACATTAAGAGGGTACTGCACGAAATTTTGGAAATTGACGTATTTTTAAATAACTAGTAATGTACGCTCAATTACTTAAATACATTAAAAGAACTTTTGTAGGTTAGTCTGATCCTTGCACAAGGTCACCGCCTTGTTGAAATTTGAAATAAATGCATTTTGTATTAATAAACAATACATGACGGTAATGACTTTTAAAAATATTTATCTTCGAATACTTCGTAAATTTTACGCATGAAGCACTAACTGTCACACGGAAATGTTTGTATTGATATTCCGCAGAGCACCCTCTTCTTAATATTGATTATAAAAATATAAATAGGAAATTATTAAGAATTTTCAATTTTTAATCCAAACGCCTGATGGTTTTGCAAACAAAAAAATTGCTCTAATAAAATCACTAGGCGCACTTATTTGTCGTATGGCATGACGTCATGAGGTATCAAGTCAGCTGTGTTATAAATTTTGTATTTACACACGTTTAAAGTGTTTTTGGAAGTGAAGATTTTCGTTCGCGCTGCACGCCCTTAAGAATTTGTATTTTTGCGATTATAAACAAATAAACAATCATGACTCTCTCATAAACAAATACTACAAAAAAATTGTTCCCTAACCCAGGATTCGAACCAAGCAGGACCATTCGTTCCAACACGATGGCGTCAACAATGATGTATTTTTCTAGCTAGGTATGAGTACTTTTGGGTATCGGTATTGTACCTATGTATTGTATTTTAATTTTAACCGACGAGTTCTCGAGTGGAAACCACTGTCCACGAACGAACGAACGTACGTAGCTTCGGACGCCCCTCCAGCCCACCGCTGGACCGACGAACATAGTCGGTAGGCGCCTAGGTATTAGTTGGATGAGGATGGTCGAGAACTGCGTGCTGTCGTTTGGAGAAACCTATGTCCAGGAGTGGGTGATAGGTGGCTACGATGATAATGATTGACCTAACACTTAAAAAATAAAATTGACTTACCTTGATATTTTTTCTCTTATTTATGACGAAGAAATTTCATTTATTCCATGCATTTACAACTTACACAAAATCTCAATAATTTCTGCACTAAGATCTTCTGTGCTAATTCGGCGGTTGTCGCAAATGAAATGAGCTAACGAATTTAATTACTTAAAAAGAAGATATCAGATCAATCACTGACCGACACTACATAGGCGCCGCGCGCCGCGCTGTAAATTCAAATGAACTTACACCTAATTGTAGTGATTTAGAGATCATTTCTCTTTAAGTGCGAGCGCTCGGACGGCTATATCAAAGGGAGCAATTACTCGCCTACGAAAGACGCACAGGTGCCGCTCCGCCGCCGTGCGCCCATTTCAAATGAACTTACACTTTATTGACTTAGAGATCATTTTGCTTCAAGTGCGAGCGCCCGGGCGGCTATATCAAAGGGAGCAATTACTCGCCTATGACAGACGCATAGGTGCCGCTCCGCCGCCGTGCGCCCATTTCAAATGAACTCACACTTTATTGACTTAGAGATCATTTTGCTTCAAGTGCGGGCGACCGGGCGGCAATGTGCCAAGTTTTATACACTCTCTTTGGATTAGAGATTTTGCCGCGCGCGTGTTGTATTAAATAAAATTTTTATTTGTGTAGTAATAAGAGTCATTTTAGCTTGCACATCATGAGCGGTATGACAAGCGCCGAAAGCGTAATAAAAGTAAAACAATGATTATTTTTGATGACTATTTTTTTTATATTTACTTTTGGGCATACGTATTTGTCGTAACAAGTATATTAAACTGTGCAATGGCGTTAAATTCAATGAAATATCTAAATATTCAGGGTTCGGCAAGGCGCCCCCGGGCGCTCTGCGCCCGGGTGCACCGCACCCCTTGCACCCCCGGGTAAAGACGGCCCTGGGTTAGGTAGGGCCAATGAGTTCTGGCATTCAGACAGGCTGGCCAAATTACTGCGAAACACAGTTGGGAAGGCATAGATAGGTAAATGGGCTCTTTTGTATATTTTGTTTTATAAATATATATTTTTAAAAATATATTATGTTAATGCACTAAAAGACAAAGAATAATTCTCAATATTTTTTCTTTTGAAATATAGTTAGGCCTTCGATGAAAGCGTGGACTGGACAATATAATGAAGATCGTAAAATATAAATTAATTAAATAATTCAGAGGCATGTGGTTCCAGCGGTAACGTCTGTCGGCAGCTCGACCGTGACGCTTTATTTTTAAATTCAAATAATAATTATTTTGTGGCATGTAAGCTAATTAGAGGCACTTCGTTATTACCCGAAGGTCTAGTTAGATCGTGATGTAAATTCCATTATACAAGTAACGCCTCTTTAATTAAGTATTATATCGACACACTACGGAATGAAGTTTTCTAAAAATTTCTGTTTTGGTAGAATTTAGTTAGTGGCAATAGGAGATATTATATTTTGCAATCCTTTTCAACAAAACAAAAGTCAAGTAAGAGCATTATTGCTTATTGATTCCGACGCATACTTAATTTAATGGGAGTGCATTACCATCTGCCTGTCGCTATTCATCATGAACAACCTAAAATTATAAACTAACCCCCGACTTTCTATTGAGTCCAAACACGCTACATCTGCTGCTGTAAGTTGCTAAGGAGTTGGTTGCTTCGCAGGCTACTTGATGCTTTGGGTACCTATTCCCGGCGATAAATCACTTCACCGGGAGGGTCCCAACACTCCCCTCCTAAAAAAAGAAACTGTGTGACAAATTTCGTTCAAATCTGAATTCGTTTTTGCCTGAAAGAATAACAGACATCCATCCTCACACACCTTCGCATTTATAACATTAGTAGGATAGTCGAAAAAAAGTTATTTAAATAAATTGTAGGTACATCTTAATAAAAGCGTGTCACATTGTACTGTAATCCGTACAAGGAATTAACTCGGTTGAACGGAGACAGGCAGCTAGCATCGAGATCAAACGCTTTCGGTACAGACGGCTGCCTAGACGCAGAGAGGGGATGTGGAAGTGGTTTCGGGTGGAGGGGAGTGAGGGAAGGCTGCGTTACGTCATGCCATATCCGGGTTCGCGGCCGCCGCACGCGCCGCGACTATTGTCCGCCAAGCGGTCCACTGCTGGGCAGGTGAACCTCTCACTAGCGGCGCGAAAATGCCTACGACTCTACACCAGATACACGTGTTTCCTATTTATGTATTCAGATAGTTACATAATGTAAGTTTTTGTAGTTGAATAAATTGTTTCCATCCAACCCGAAACTTGACCGTAAAAATTCCATCATGTTCTATCACTAAATATTCTGCATTTGCAAAGCTAAAAATTTTCTCTATTACTTAATTACAATCGAATTTTGATCATGTAGGTACCTACACGATTAATCGACACATCGATTCAATCGACACACGTTAATTTTAATTACAATATTAATATGTAAATGGTAGTCAAAAATGTATAATTCAATTTAAAAATAATTTCCGAAATTTTATATTTTATTTTTATAGAAAAACCAAAAGTACAAATTAAAAAAAAACCCATAAGTAACATTTTTAGTTTTAAAGTAATGAATACATTGTAAATTGTGTTAAAGTATTGTGAAGTTACCAATTCCTGCTTTCTACTACATATCTTAATATATAAAAGGCGATGTGTGTCTGTATGTTCCCCATGGACACCAAAACCGCTGAACCGATTTTGATGAAACTTTCAGACAATCTTCAGATTAGTCCAGCAGGTAATCCTGTGAAGTTTGGTAGCGATCGGACGAGGGTGAAGCCGGGAGCGCGTCGCTATGACTATAATATAATTAAAATAGAGATGCGGATATAGAAAATTGAGAACACAGTGAGAACACCCCTACTAGGTTTTTTTTTATTCTAAGATCGGCAGACAGGCTGACGGTCCACTTGATGGTAGGTAGCTACCGTCGCCAATAACACAAGCAACGCCATGCCACGGAATGATTTTTAACTATAATTTATGAAGATCTGCTCAAGTATTGATAGTCAGGTCAAACAATTTTATAAGTACTAGGTAAATGCAAGAGTTACTCGGTCACGGGTTTTGTTGAAATTCGGTATGGAGTTAGCTTAAATCTAAAAGTCTAAAAACAAAACTAATTCAAGAAACTGCAAAAAACGTGTAAGTTCTGTGAAAGAACCGGGATTAAACTATATTTATATGAAAGTCAAAAAGACAACTGTTTAAATTACTAGACCGTCTTTATGGAAACGTGAGCGAGCGCAGGCGGTCGCGGCCTGTTGCTAGGCTGAAGCAACCGCGTCATCGGAAATTGGTTAAATTCTAGGTCAACCGAGTGAGCGATATACATTGTCTGTCTCTATCTAACTCAAGCGATTCATTATCAATTGAGAAATTGTTTAGAAATAGGATTAAAATGCTTTTAATTAAAAAAAATCAAGTTTTTTTTTAACTTTGTAGTACAAAATCGTTCCGGGACATGGCTGTTCACATCAATTTATTCATTTATTCAACTAGGAGAAAAGGGGGATGGTCATGGAAATCGTACCTACCCCAAATCTCGCAGTTTTCCCATTGCCAACGCACCCTGTGTACAGGTGCGAGGCGTTAAAAATATTGATAGATGCATTCAGCCTGTTCCAAGTTGGAGTAATATTTGTATGTAATTGTTTATTATTCATGTTAAGGTCGACAGACAGGCTGACGGTCCACTTGATGGTAGGTGGTTATATACCGTCGCCTATAACACAAGCAACGAACGCCTTAGGCACTGCAAGTGCCCTGCCAACCATAGGATTAAGGATAAGGGATAAGGAAGGAATAGGGCAATGGGATCTGGCACGTATGCTTTTATTTCATGGTGGTATTTTGCCTAAATGACTGCGAAACGCAGTGTGCCCTGCAACTACTTTTGTTCTGCCCTTTTTAAGGTAAATAATTAACATGATCCCCTTTGCCTCCCAAAACACGCTGGCACTGAACCACCGGCTACCAATCCTTGCTTCAACTGCTGTTTCAGTTCTGGCGTGTAGTGGTGGAACCATATCCACATTAACAAATAGCCGTTTAAAGTCGGTCGGATCCCTATTAATTTCGATTGCTGCGAAAATCGTTTGCGCAATTGATTTTGCTCGACATTCAGGAATCAGCTGCCACATTTGCTAGAGGGCTATCTTGCGTAGAGCTTTCGCACCCCTTATTTTTTTTCTACAAGATGTTTTGCACCCTTTCTTCTGGTATCCCTACAGCCTCAGATATATCCCTACAGCCTCAGATATATCCCTACAGCCTCAGATATAGCCTATCGTCGAACACGAAATAAGTAATGCGTTTTTCAATGGTTTCTGGTGTGGTTGCGTTTTTTGGCAGTTCTTCACGTGGGTCATCTTCAAGGGACGTGCGGATATGAAAGGAGCAGAGTCCTATATCCTTAGGGGTTGATTCCACCGAAATCGAAGAATTTTGTGACAACACGATATTCAAGTTTATCAAATCATTTTAAAATTTTCAATGAAAAATAAAAACGCAAGACGTAAACTGGAGAGAACAAGTTGAAACTTGTCATTGTCATATGATGCCCAGGCAGGAAACATTTTTTTTGCTGATTGGAACGTCATCTCTGTGTTAGGTCGAGAACTTATCATTTCGATACTTTTATAATTACCTACATATAAAAATTTATAATAAATATACCAGTAATCTAAAATTTTATGATACATATAAAAATATATCCGAACAATTACTTAATATTTTCGTTTTTGACCATTATGACACTATAATTTAATTTCTTCTTTTCACAGATACTGACAGTGTGTTGCATACCTTAATGGGATTAAGGATAAGAGGAAGGAATAGGGAAAAATGTGCTCTGGAATCCCTCTCACACCCAAACACAATAGCGCACTTGCTGTTATTACACGATGGTTTTCTATAAGAGGGTGATTCCTGCCGCCAGACAGGCTTTCCAATTATTTTATGACTGCGAAACGCAGGGTGCACTCCCACTACTAAAAGGATTAATTACTACTAAAAGCAATTAATCCTTTTAGTATCTTCTTCCAGATAACTGCTACAAGTGCTAATGTGTTCTAAGGGCATCTTCAGACAATATCAGTGCTCTGCTCCATCTACATTTAGATTTTTTAAATTGAAATCTCAAGAAATGTGTGTTGCTTCACATCGTTTGTTATTAAACACGTAAATTATACAACTCAACCATCGACAAGTCTATGGTTCAACCAAGACCACCGAGACTCAACGCCGGTCGCTGACAAGCGGCATGAATAAATTGCAGCGCTAATTTTAAATTTATGTAGATAGTTTATAACATTATTTCTTGTATATATGAGCAGCATAATATCTTGGGCAAGTAGCAACAAATGGTGGTAAATATAGTTAAATAATATAAATATAACCTACCTAAGTTTTTTTTTCATATAAATTTTTTATTCCAAACTATGACTAGCGACCGGAGGTCGCTAATTGCTACTTGAATAAGATATGGACATTTCCCTAACGACAATTTTCGGGCAGTTACCCGAAAATTTCAACACGCTCGCTAGCGACTCGCCCCCGCTTGGAAATTTTCAAAAATCCTTTCTTAGCGGATGCTTACGTTTTAAAATTAACCTATATTCCAAATTTCAGCTTTCTAGTCTTACTAGGTAGTTTTAGCTGTGCGTTGATAGGATATATCAGGATAGGATTATGCGCCATACATAACGTACAATCCGAGATGGCCGAAGACATTCAGGTTCAAAATTCTATGAAAAGAATATCCTCTGTGCCGTACCGCATCGGATTCTAAACTCGATTTGATCCAAGAATAGAATGCGATTTTTCGCTAGAACCGGTTACCGAAAGTTGCGCGGGCGCATAACGGCACAGCGCGGGCTCTTTGGCGAGTGTGGGGAGTGTGGCGAGAGGTGCGGGATCGGGTCCGTGGGAAGAGCGAGTTCCGGCTGTGCCACTTGCGCCACGCCTTTCACCGCGCAACGCAAGGTCGTCGCGCGGCCGCGCCACTTTCTTTTATATAACCGCTCCGTGCCATGCGGCATGCGCTCGCGGACGGAATGCGACACCCGAATTTATGGCGGTGACGTCACCGACGTGATTCATCGCACCATCGGCTAGTTCGACGGCTTCCATCTGTCTCTAGCCATGAGCAAATAGGAATCTATCCTACTAATATTTTGTGAGGATGGACTTGTGGATGTTTGTTACTCTTTCGCACAAAAACAGTTTCATGGATTTGGATGAAATTTGACACACAGATAGTTTAATACCTTGATTAACATGTGGGATACTTATTATCCTGGAAAAATGTTAGGTTCACGAGAGATCGTCTAAAAATATAATATAAAATATTGGGCGCTACTGTCTTGTGAATCAAATGATAGAAATCTCCTGGTTGGCAACTGGATTTGCCAAATAGCATTAAGACGATGACCTATGCCATTTGCCAGGTAAACAATTCACACCTAAATTGCTGAGCCGATTTCTATGAAGCTTGGTGTGCTATACTTATATGTTTGGTATGCTACATATTATGTTATTATGATCGCTTAAGTATAAGTAGGTATAATCGTTTAAATAAAGTTTAGTACCCTTTTGTTGTACCTACTAGCTTACCCGGCAAACGTTGTTTTGCCACATAATTTTTTTTTTGGGGTGGGCCACTCATCACTTTGGGGTATAAAAAATAGTTTACCACCTATTCTCACACCTACCGAATAAAATTCCATAAAAATCGTTCAAGTACGGAGGAGTTTGGTTACAAACACTGTGACACGAGAATTTTATATACCTAATATAAATTTATTATGTGTCTTATTTCTTATGTATCTATTCGTATGTAGGTATAATTAATTATAAACTTGTGACATAAGTATTGGATCCTGTACGAAACTTAAGTAGGTAGTTATAGATACCTATTGGTTACAGCATAGAGGAAATAGTACTTTAAAAGTACTATTTTCTCTATGGTTACAGTCAACCCAATGGCGAAAGGGATTTGTAAAAAAATAACTTGTTTAAAATGTACCTACTGCAGACTTATTGCTTTTGTCACTTACCAACATCCGGCCTTAACTGACGATATTTCGGCATGAGACCGACGTTAGAAAGTGAGAGGTGTCTACATCCGCCACGTTCCGGAACTAGAGGCACGTCTTGCGCGACCGAATTCGGTTACAAATTACATCATCGTCGGCAGCAACAAGTGGCTGCCGTTGGAAGTGTCCTCCGGAATTATGAGTAATGCGGAATATCGGACAAATAAGTATAAGTAGATAAACCTGTATGATCGAGATATTGGCTATTTTACTATTTATATTATATTTACAAGAATATTTCAAAGAGACTGTGCATTATTGTCACTGCTCGAGTAAGTCTCGAAAATTATGCGTTTATTTGAGCACAAGTGCATTTTTTTAAATTATGTAAAGGTCGATTGGCAGCATGAAGGCCCACTTAATGGTGGGTGGCAACATAATTATGCGTTTTCTATGGCCACAATATATTGTGTGGCGCCATCTATTGACGACCATCTATACTGCCATTGACAAAGGATCTGCATGTAAGTTGTGCTTGGAGATGCAATACCTATTTATGAATTGTGTCTGGTGTGTTTGAATAACAAATATGTATTTAAACTTGGTCCAAAGAAAGTTGAGTTACACGTTAGGAAAGCCTGGCATCCGTTGTTATTGTTAGCATGAACATAATATTTTGATCCAGCTGAAAAATAGGTAAGTACTAATTTTAAGGTATAAAAAATTACAGTGTTTTTGTACTTTGAAATTTGAAAATATTCGAACATTAATTCTTACATATCTAAATACAGCTTACAGATCTAAATACTAAGTCGTTTTTATTTGAAATTATTCTGCACAAAATAAAATTTTAATTTATTCTATGATTATATCTGTGTCATTTGCAATTTCTTGGTCTGTAATTTTATGTCAGTGAAGTGAAGTGTCACATATATTTTTGTCAATTTGTCATTGTCAAGTCAAATGAAAATCAAATTGAATAAACGCAAACGCAAATACCTACGCAATTTATTTTCTCAATGCTATTTTAAACTCACACATGGAATATTGTTATTTTTTATTGTTTAATTAACACATTTCCTTATTTGTTTAAATGTATGAATACATTTTAGAAATAACCTACAACTTTCTAGAAATTTTTGGCGGTATCAATGTTTGTGATGATATCATGGTGTGGTGTCCCTCCGAAACCGTTGGTATTTACATTGTGAACTTTTTATACAATTCCTAATCGTTTTTCACTGACTGGCACGGATTTATAAGTAATTATTAAAAATGGAAACTGTAAAAGTGACTACAGGCCGTGGTCAAGAAGTCCCAATGAATGCCAAAACATCTATCACGTGAGTGTGTTTACCCTTGAAAACAACATTACGATTCTTATATATTTATATGTTTCAGTTATAGAAGATAAATTAAGAAAATGTTATATGAAACGTACCAGTATAACATCAATATAAACAAAAAGAATATTTCAATGTACTTTCCTTGAATATTGTCTCCTAAAAGAGTGCTGTTAAATATGATATATAACTTTTTCTTAAATATGATATATAATAATAAATATTGAAGATGATATAATGCAATAAAGTTTGTCATAGTATTCACATACTATAACACGATTTTGAGCACTACAATTTTGACAGGTTTTCTAGTACTTATTGTTAATTTTATACAGCTAATCGTCACAATAGTTAATAATATTATATTATATTTTTTGCTTTTCAGTTGCATAAATGTCCCAGAGGTATTGTATGATCCGAGTACAGCTAGAAAACATTTTAGTAAGTTTGGAAAAGTCCTTAGAATAAAACTTTTTCCTAAAAAGCACATCTGCATAGTAGAATATGAGCAGCCTACATCTGTTGGGAAAGCAATTCTTAACGCTGGAGCCTTTGATGGGTTTATGTTTGATGTGATTCGTGCTAGACCACTGATGTAAGTAATTTGTGTACATACCCTCTTTTGTAAAGTAAATCAAGGGCCATAGTTTTTGCCATGAGTCACAGGTTATGTTCACAAAAGTTTTGATCCTGCACTGTTTATTAGCAAATAGCATAAAATATATTAATCATAGGAGGTGAGGTCGAAATGTTTGCAGACTTTTTTGTCTGTCGTCTTCTAAGTATGATATCTCCACAGAGCAAAGAATTGTCTCACCTCCCACTACTACAGACAACATAGTCAATGCTTTCCATTAAATCTAGCATATCAGAGGCGTTACCATTTATTCAGTACCAGTACAATGCATTGTTTAGGTTTTGTGTGCAATACCATTGAATTACTATTATTCAATACCATTTAATTAAAAATTGCATTTAATTACTGACTGACTATACACCAGAATTTTGCTTATTCATGTTCACTTTGATCATTCACACCAAATCACAGCACAAGGCTTTCATATAATATAGCTTTTTTGGATAATGTTTTTTCCACAACATGCAAATAGAAACTGGCGGACAAATGCACCCTTGGTTGCGCTGAGCGCAAATGCGCGCCACAAAATATTACTATTACTGCCGCGGCGCGACGATTCTTTGCTCTGTTGATATTGCTAATGGACGCTTTTATAATTTGCCGTAGCACGGCACGGCACGGTAATACCGTGGACGTCTCAGGTATTTTTGTGGCTGTCGACGACAGGCCGTGCCGTAGGTCGCTGTTATAATTCGCCGTAAAATCATTATACGCTTGCGTCTTCAAAGTGCGGACGTCATGTTTTCGAAGAGGCAGCGACTACTTATTCTTTATTTGTTGTATTTACGACGTAGAAAGAGACATATTACAAGAAAGTATTGACATACTACACGCTATTTGATAAGCTCAAGGAAGACCCAAATAAGTTTTTCAATTATTTTTGGATGTCAATAAAAATGTTTTATTTCATCCTTTCTCATCTGAATAATGATTTAAAAGCTCGCCTCGCCGAACACTACAAAACTTAGCCGCCCCGCCTGCGCCCTCGCCGCCCGACTACGCACGCACACAACTACAAAATCCTTGTACGTACACACTACACTCTCAAGAATGCCGCGACGGTTTGATGGGGAGCGCAGTGTGCTACGGCGACGGCACGTTGCCGTTCACGGCATGCCGTTGCCGCGGATGATAAATTAAAAGCGTCTACATACAATTGCATACATTTTGCTTTCCTATTGTACCGTGACGGTAAAAACGTGCCGTGCCGTGCCGTGCTACGGGAAATTATAAAAGCGTCCAATACCTGTATTTTGACATAATACCTATATTTTGGCCTGTATTTTGAAGCATAGTGTCAACTATTTTCTTTATTTGTAGAAGGAAAAGTAAGAAAGAACATGATCCCGAATGGTTGCCAGATTCAGACGTGGTGAATGAATTGTCTGCAATGAGTGGAGCGCCTACATACAGGATCACTCGTCAGACAAGTATGTTCACTTTTTTTTATCATTGCTAGACAACTCAGATATGCTCAGATAGTTCGCTCAATATATTTTAATGTGCTGCAGCTGCAACCAATTCCATAAATATTTTTGGAAGATAAATTCTATCTCACTCAACTAGGCTATCACCATATTATTATGTACTTGTATACCTAAATGCCATCATGTGGTAATTTATAGCTTTTGTTTTCAAAACTTATGAAAGTTACTAGATTATTTATTACTATTTATTTATAGATATTGGTTGTCTCATTCCTGGTTGAAATTATGGAATCTCTAATGAATGCTTCAAATAAATATGTATAGGTTTTATTGGATCTATTTATTTATTTATTATAGCAACTTTTCATTAAATGCAATAATATTAAACTGTTAACTTTGAAATTCCAGTATTGTCATTACAATTTTGAAAAATAGTTTTTTTTTTTAAATTATTAAATACAGTATTGTTATTAATAATGTTGTGTAATGCATGATAACGTCGTTATTAAGAGCATTTATCAATTAGAATCACGCTGGAGTCAAAATTTATGATTTCAGTAGTTTCAGATGTTTTAGTTTGCAGATAAGATGTTAATGTCATATTATTTGTAGTTGTATAATCTAGTAAATAGCTGAAAAATATTTTAAAGTGAATTTTTATTAGAACATTTTTAAACAGCCCTTTTTTTAAACTAGTGGTCGACGGCCTACACAGATAAATATACAAGTTATTAAAAAAATTATAACACAATCTTTTAGAATATTAATGACTTCACATACTAGGTCCAAGAAAAAACAGAAATATCTCAAATTTGATCCTAAAATAACACGTTTAATATCACGAAAAATTACTAAGTGACGCTTTTCTTATACTTACTTTTCTTTTGATTACAATTTTACTAATATCTTGCTTCAGCGTCGACCGTCGACTGCTAGTTTTAAAAAAGGGTTGCTGGCAAGTACAATTCTATGGACATTAAAAATTGTAGTTATTGAAAACTGTGTTTTATATTGTGTGCATTTTATATCTGTTTTTGCATAAAATGTCTTGTCTTTCTTTCTTTCTTCAGTGCAGTGAATATTAACTTACAGCAACCAGTTAGCAAATTAGCAAAGGTTTTTTTTATATTTTTTCGATGCATTCACAAATAAAACTTCTCTAGGCGAAAAAATTTATTTTCCATTATATATTGTTACTCTGTTATAGATCTTAATTAGTAATTAGCTATAGTGTTGAGATAAATAAAATATAAAAATAATTCTTAATAGAAATGGAAGTGGAAACACAACCAGAAACTGTCAAAACAAAAGTTAATACACCGAAGTTTGGTGCAAGAATTGGTAAGTTATCACCAATGAGGAAAAACTGGACACCACGCGACAAGTCACCTGCAGGGTAAGTGTTAATATTTAATATTTTTATTTTATCTGATATTATTTATTTTACCTGTAATACAGAAATACATGAGAGAGAAATACATGCCTCAAAAGATGGCGAATACTAACCCTCAATGGTATTAAAACACATTATGGCAAAAGTGCCCTATGAGGATATACATGGCTAAATTTGCTGATTTCAATAAGCTGATTTTCAATAATATAATAAAAAAATATATTATAAAACTATTTCAATAAAACTTTGTTTAAATAGTTATCAAAATGGTGATGGTGAATATTTAAGTGATAATGAATAAATATTCACTTAAGGTTTAAAAGATTCAGAGCTCATACTATGCTTAATATTATACATACTTTAACTTGAGTATTATACTAATTTTAAATAATAGAATTGTACTTTGAATTATTAAAATTAAAAGCCTACAAAATGTATGGCATTCTTAGCTTTCTATGGGATTTCTCTTAAAGCTCGTCAAAGTCTAAGAGAGTTATTTTCTGAAACCCTGGTAAAAATGGCCTAATGATTGAAAGTACTTCACTGATTTTTGTAATGGCTGAACCATTTTTGAATGTATTTTAGTAGAGGAATATTGTCTATACTACTTTGATTAACTATATGAAAACATATAAAATGTTTCTTCCAGCGCCCAAAATCTGTTAAATCCTGTCCCAATAGTAGCAGCATTGCCAACCACTCTCAGTACAAGTGAGGCGGCAATAGAACTATGTCAATTACATTCAAGAATATCACTCACTCCTGATGAACAATGGAGAACATTAGATGCAAGAGACAGGTATGTCAAATTCATTTGAATAATAATTATAATTATTATAACTGATTACAACTGAGACTATTTTAATTTGATGTGCAGAACATAGCGGTTCATATATCTTAACTCTATATTAGGGCCCTAAAATATTTAAAATACATAATTATAGCTTTTTGGTCAATAAGTTTATACCATTGCCACCGATATTGTTGTTCCAATACCAGAAATGTTTTTGGAAAAAGTGAATAATTAATATGAAATTCAATACAGTTAAAACATTTGAGAACTGAAATAAATTTCAACATTATACATCTTAAGGTAAAATTGATTTCAGGATACTGCGATCATGGGGGGGCGCAGGCTCTCGTGTTAAGGTGGGAGGCGCAACAATCGGGACTTGTTCCGACATGTGTCCCGAAAAAGAACGATTGCACCGACAGGCCGAACACCAGGTAATGTATCTATAGCAAAAAAACAATATTATATAGTATTGTTTAAGCACAATATGATTTATAATTAATATTAAGAAAAATTGTGTTTCGATGAGTAAATGATGGCAAAGGCCATCATCATAATTATCGCTTTTTTAATACTTTTTTAAATTTAATACTATAACCCTTTATTGTCTCAAGGTCGGCAGTTCATTATGATTTTTTTTTTTTCAAAAATAAATGTTAACAAATAATAAAGCAGCATGTACAGTGAGTGCGAGTTTTACTCGATCAAACGCATTGAACGGGTTAACGTGAATTTGTATGGGAATGAAGCAAGGCTACACGTTAGCCACTAGGTGGCGCTGCATCATTCCTTTGAAGCTTCTTTGGCGATCAAATGCATAATAAGCGGTAGATGTGAGAGAGATAGAGATTGGGAGAACTAAAATGAAATAAATAAATAAATGATTAAATAGTATTTACTTTTTTTTTTGCATATACGTTATAAGAATAGTCACGTGATCGTTACACGGAAGGGTCACACAAAATTTGACCTTGAAATTTTACTCATCGCGCGCAAAAAAAGTTTCACTTGTTCATTAAGCATGCTTTAAAAATTTTAACAATATTTTTGTTTTAGAAATTAAATTATCTATAATATTGTGAAAAAGTCATTAAATCCAGAGCTTGGAAGAAATTTCTTGCAAAAAGAAAAGTAACGACAATAAACGAAAAATGCACTATGATTTTTTTTCTTGTCTAATATTACTATTTTCTTTCAGATTATTTGAACTACTCGTTTAGGAGATATATGCCTCTTTTGCAGTTAAGCCTGACTATGCGCCTTACTTTTGGCAGGTGATGAGCCTAGAATCGGTAGAAGGTCGCGAGGGCGAACTGGACCCGTGGCGAGCCGTGAAGCAGTACAGCCGCAGTTCCGCTGACCAGGAAGTGCCGATGTGCTACGAGCTACGGCCGGCCTCTACGCTCACTCAAACCTGCTTCTATCTGCTACACGAATTAGCCGATACACATCGACAGGTACCCCCCAAGCTCGCTCTCTCTCTCTCTCTCTCTCTCTCTGTGTGTGTGTGTGTGTGTGTGTGTGTGTGTGTGTGTGTGTGTGTGTGTGTGTGTGTGTGTGTGTGTGTGTGTGTGTGTGTGTGTGTGTGTGTGTGTGTGTGTGTGTGTGTGTGTGTGTGTGTGTGTGTGTGTGTGTGTGTGTGTGTGTGTGTGTGTGTGTGTGTGTGTGTGTGTGTGTGTGTGTGTGTGTGAGAGAGAGAGAGAGAGAGAGAGAGAGAGATGCCACTGTCTGATTTCTTTATTTATCCTATCGTATTTTTAGCATTACTGAACCACTTAATAAAAATATTAGCAATAAACTGAGTAAAATATTAGGCAGCCGTTAACATTATCCATTAAGAACATTGTGTTTGTCTCAAATTTGGTCCCGTTCAATAAAAAAAATCCATAATAACTATACATAATTATAGAAAGTTCAATTACATTAAATGTTTTTATAATAAAATAAACTATTATATACTGCTGCTTAACAATAAAACTAGAAATCTTTGGTAATAAATGGATCTCTTACTAAAAGTTATCCTATGTTTTGTTAATTGTAGGTGTCCCTCGCCGATTGGTTTCACTTCATGTGGGATCGTCTTCGCGGGATTCGGAAGGACATCACGCAACAGGCTCTTTGTTGTGCAGGTAACTAATGACCCCCCCTCCCGGCGTCGTCCGGGGTGCAATTTTTATTATTATATATATAAACCTTCCCCGCTTATCCCCCTTTCCATAAGTGAAAACCGAATTAAAATCGGTCTACTCATTCTTGAGTTTTTGCAAGACTAACGCACGGCAATTGATTTTGTTATATGTATAATGATTACAAGATATTCGCTGTCTCTTTCGCACTCGTATTAGTGCCATAAGAGACTGCGTTCTCACTTGCACTATCACTGCATCAATTACTAGTATAATAGGCTTGTTTCCACTAAGAATAAATCGGATGGCTTAGAGTTTCTAATGATTAACCATGATAATTAGTAAACAAAAAAAAACAACTTTTCTACATATTAAAATAATAAAAGATTAATAATATTTTTGGAAAATAAAATCGACAAAATGAGGCGTTTAATCACGTCACATTAAACACCGATCAGAGAAGCGCATGGAAGCGTGACGTCACACCTCGCGAAACGCCATGTTGTAGCTGTTATTGACACAATTGACTGTCATATACAAACACGACTGTTTCGCGAGGTGTGACGTCATTCAAGACGCCATGACAGTCTTGGCCTTTTTCGCGGTCAATTTCAAGTTCATTTCTAAAAACTCAAATTACTAATGTAAAAGACCTATTTTTTTTTAAATAATATATTTTTGGAGTGAAATAGATGCTAAGCTATAGTTTTAAACTAATTTCCAAAATTTGTCAACTAGCCTATTATCAACGTCAACGATTGGAAGAGAAACAAGATGGGTTATTAAGAATAATTTGTTCGACAGAATCAATTCGTCTAGTAGAAATGTGCGCTCGGTTCCACGCACATTGCGCGGCGCGTCTCGCTGACCTCGACCACACTCAGTTCGACCAGAAGCTCAACACAGACAACATCACCAAGTGTCTGCAGACCCTCAAACACATGTACGCCGACGTGCAGCCCCCAGACAAGCCCAGGGAGTCTGAGTTCAGGGGTTACATAGCCCTGCTTAATTTGGGTGACGCGAACTTCTGGTGGGAGGTAAGTGTTTTCATATTTCAAACACCGTTTCTCGGCTTATTATGTTTAAGATACTAAAAAAAAATAGCTTGCGTGCCTTGACATATGCGAGTCCCTAATGAGGTCAATTTCATTTACTGACTTATCGAAGCACACTTGCTGTTATTTCACAGTGGTATTCTGTAAGGTGGTGGTTACTGCCGCCAGACTGGCTGCGAAATGCAGTGTGCCTTGCCACTCCTAAAACGATGATGATGACGATGTTCTGTGATATCCTATATATGATTTTTTCCAGTGTTTATTTCGGCGAATTATTCCAGCGTATAGAGGGATTATTTTTGTATAACTGGAAAAATCCAAATATAATATTTATCCAACTGATCGATTTAAATTCGAGGCCTTCGCTTCTTTACGGCTCACTATTAGTTGACGCACCTGTGGCTTACTTTAGTTATCACAAGTGTTCATTCATATACTTATTTTAAAATCTGAATTAATATGAATATGTTTTTACTTACAGATAAAACAACTACCAAGCGAGATTCAAAAGTCAGAGCCGATCACGTTTGCCATAAAAGTATTTAACGCCTTGGACAACAATAACTATGTGAGGTTTTTTCGGTTGGTAAAAGAGAAGGCCACATACTTGCAAGCGTGTATTTTGTTGCGGTACTTCAACGATGTCCGAGCGAGGGCATTAGCTAGGATAGTGAAGGCTTTCGCGCCTCGCGGTGGTTCCAGATATCCTGCTGATCATTTCATGAAATCACTAGCCTTCGAAACCATTGAAAGCATGCAATACTTCATAGAACACTACGGGCTGAGATTCAGCAAAAGCGACGACGTTGAGTTCTCTATAATTTTAGATAGAAACAGCTTCATAGAGGATAGTGAACCGTACCCAATATCAAGAGCTTTCAATCTTATTGAATCTAAAAGAAAAAATTCAGTTGCAGAAGTTATAGCTGGTGGATCTGTGCCAAGAGTAGATTACAAAGACCATACAGTGTATAGTAGTTTTAATAATGATGGTCGTTTAAAACAATGTGCTTTACTAGCTGAGGATCAAGGTTATAATACGTTGAATGATTCAAATAAAGATGTTGAAAGCTTGAAAGCTGAAGTTCAAAGACTATTGCAAGGAAGAAAAGTTAATAGACTTGTTGAAGAACCTAAGTCAAATGTACCTATGAAGCCAAAAAATAAAGTTTCAAATTTTGTTTTCAAAGTGTCCCCTCCGGAAGTTAATACAGAAAACGAATGTACGTTCAGATTCAAACCGGCCACAGTTGTGTCACTAAATAAAATTGCATATCCATCAACAAAAGATGAGCTCGATAAAAGTATTTTCACATTCTCCAAACCTGAAGATTGTACAGACACTAGTTTAATAAATGATGAAAATAATGGTTTTAAACCCCCTTTAAGTGACATTTTATTCAATGCGAAATTAGATACAAGGGGTCGTAATATTTTTATGAAGCCATATGAAAACAAACACATAAGCCAAAGTGACAATTTATTCTCGGGGTCAAAGCCAAGTGAAAATATTTTTAAAGCAGCCGTATCAAACCAACCAAATGCTGAAAATAAAAATGTATTCAGCGGAGTTACCGACAAAAATATATTTTCTAAGAAAAGTGATTCTGTGTTTGGCAATGAAAATGTTTTCTCGAAACCAAAAGACAGTAACGTATCTAAGCAAAAAGAAGACTCAAATACAAATATATTTGCTACAGCTAATAAAACTAACAACATAATATTTTCGAAACCTGACGAGAATGTAACAAAGCCTATATTTATGCCCAACGGTGACAACGTGTCTGATAAAGTAACACCGGAAAGTATATTTAAAAGTGCTTGTAAGCCTTTGAATGGGCCCGAAACAAAAACTTACTCAATATTTAAAAGTAAAAACAAATCTTTAGACAATATTTTTTCGGCCGCCAATGCTCAGAGTGTACCTGTCTACGATTTTGCATGCAGTAGCCAAAATGTTGAGCCACAGGAAAACACAGAAAAACAAAAGGAAGAAGAGAGAAATAGAATAGAAGAACTCAGAGAGAAGGAAGAGAGAATATTGGAACTGAAACGTCAGGAAGAGAAGCAACGAAAAGAGGAAGAGCGTAAACGACAGCAGGAAGAGAGACAACAAGAAGAGTTACGAATAAAATTGGAGAAAGAGAATGCAGAATCGAAAAGAAAGGCCGAAGAAGAAGAAAGAAAGTTTAAAGCTTGGGTTGAAAAAGAATCTGCTGATGTTACGGATAAATTAATCGATGAAATCAACAAAGAAAACGTTGAACAGTTAGTGAGAGAAGAAATAGATAGTTTCAATAAATTGATGGCCCAAGCCAGCCAATTAACTGACGATATATTGGCAGAGGTGTGTGATGAGATAAGTGTTTTAGAAACAAAGGCGGAACAGTTCCTGACACACAAATTGATGAAGAAATGGTATTACATTTGGCGCAATAAATTCCTCACGGGTTCTAAAAAAAGGAGGCTTCTCGATGACTCGCCAGTGTGGATCCCGAAACGAAATGCAATGGAAATGGCGTCTATTTTGAGACGACCGTCTGAAAATAATGTTTTAAGTTACATGAATGCATTTCATAAGGGATACAAGTTTGATGGAGAACTACGACTTCCACTCTATCCCGAACCCTATAATGTAATGGAAATTATAAAATCAGCTCTATTGAAACGTATGAAAGAAATTAAATATCCATATGACAAATGTTTATTTTGGAAGATCACCTTAGTGACGTCTGGAATAAAAAAATGGGTGTACAGAAAAGTAGAGCTCGATAAATGGTTATTGAGTGCGTTTAGTGATAAAAAGCAACACGATGTTTCAAATAATTTAATTCGTATAGAAAAACAGTCTTGGAATAATTTAATGGACTTTGCGATATCTGTCGGTCTTGCACAAGAGAGTTGTTTACAGAATTGCACAGAAGCATTAGAAGGTACCAATGGATTGTTGTTTTATGCCACCGAAGATGATAATAACTTTTTAAAAACTATCAAAGAAACAATTAGACACAAATATATGTTTCAAGTATTGCCTGTGGCTATAGTGATGCCTAAAATTTTAGAATCGACGTTACGAAATGAGTTAGAAACGCTTTTAGGATGCTATAGAAATAATAAAGTGATATCAGAGTACAAAATTTTTATATTGGAACCAGAAAATGTTGCAAATTCCTTAGACACGAATTCGAAAATGGCCTTGAAGTGGATAGCGAGAAGATATCCCCCCAGTCCGCCTTTAGAAATTGATTACTTGAAGTCCATTTCCCAAAGGTATCTAGGCAACGAAATATGGTGCAGACTTAAGTCCGAGAGTGATGGCAGAATAAATGCAGCATTAAAAGACATTAGTAAACTTATAAAATTGTATAATACCGCTGTGGATAAGTTGACAGATGCAATTACAAATGAAGAATTGTTTAATTATCCAACATTTCCCCTAGAGTTCAAGTGTTATCTGGACGATACGTCTCCCTATCCGAAACCTTACGAATTTATAACGAGCAATGTGAAAACTCTGGACAATGTGTACCGTATTAAAGATTTAATGAGGCAATTGAAACTGCCAAATCCTATGGGGGAATTTAAACCAACAAATGCCTTGGATATGCAGGATAATATGCGCAGTTATTGCAAACAAATCGGCTGGTTTGAAAATCCTGAAGAGGTTGTTTGTAGAATTGTCAGTGTGATACCACAAGAGCTTTCGGACGAAACGATGTCGTGTGAAGAGTTCGGCAGTTTTTTCGAACAATACGACTTACACCAGTTCCTCAATGTGATTGTGTACGAAAAAATTAGTAGCCTTAAAAATTTTAATAACTGTTACGCCATTTATGATAAGTCAATTTTAGAAGATTTTCGTAGTTTTAACTGGTTGTTTGATACGGACGTTGTGTTGAGTATGAAGCATAAAATTTTAAATGAAACGGATGATTTAGATATGTTTATAGCGGCGAAACGCCGAAGAATCGCATTTAACTCCACCGAGTACTTACCACTACAGGATAAAGATTGTACGTTAGTCGAAGAGAAAATAAAAGATGTAGACGAGTGCATATCTATATACAGTGATTGTACAGATGTTGTAAAAAAAATTGAACATGACATGGATGAGCATAGAAAGAGAAATGTAGAATTCGAGAGAGCGCTCAAAGCAGCTCTAGCTGATGCTTAGCTTAGTTATTATGATGAAATCATTTGTCAAATGGAATACTTGTTTAAAATTTTGTTTATTAAGGATTAAGGAACTATTAAACTATTTTTTTTACAGTTTACGCTTTTTATTTTTTAAGAAGATATAGAACCTATATAAGAAAAGAAAAAATTAAACCCTTATTCCTAACTAATCCATAAATGTGAAAGTAACACTGTCTGTTACCTTTTCACGCCTAACTACTCAACCGATCATCATGAATAATTTTAGCATACAAGTCACGGGGATGCAGAAAAGAACATAGGGCACCTATAATTCAGAATATTTCATTTGAATGAACAGGGAGGTCTAACTTTTTTATTGATCACTCTTTCTACTATCACTTGGAACTGCTTTTTAAAATATGGCAAATTTAAGACACCCTAATTAATGACTATAATAAATATAGAAAATTATTTCCTCAGAAATATTGATTTAACGAGTTTTATTGCTAAATTTGCTCACATTAAACCACGAAGATATTTTTTTTACATGTTTTGTTTTATTTACATCCTAAATGTAATATTTTTAATAGATAATGCAGTGTGTAGGTAGTTAGGTGCCTATGTTTGATTTTACACGATATTTAATGTGGTGAGTAGTAGAGACCTTTCAATGAACTGTAATTATTTGCAAAATATAGTGATGTGCTGGATATCCGTGGGAGAAGAAAGATCCGTATCCGCTACTTTTTGGCGGATCTTTTACCTTATTAATTTTTAATTCAAAGCTGAAATTCTACATACAGGTGATTAGGTAGCAATGAAAAATTATTGAATCTTAATTAGAATATTTTTAATTTCTTAAAATCAAACATTTGACACCTTTATAATGCAAGCATCAAGTGGCGGGTGTCAACTATCGTTTCAAGGTCACGCGCACCGACACCGATTGAGTGAGAAAGTTAAGACCCGTATCCGCGGATCTTGACGCCAAATATCCGTGGATATACATTTTTAACGATCCGGCACATCACTAGTAGTTATATAATAAAAATAAGCTAAGTATTCGTTTTTAAGTAAAGAAAAAAAGGGATAACAAAATTTGTTGCTAATTGTAAAATTCGAGTACAGCTGGACCAATTCGTTTTTATTTTTAAATATTCGTCTGAAGAAGGCTGTTATGAAGAAAAAAAATGGATTTTTTTTTCTATTTCCCATCCAAAGTTCTGAGCTGACAAGTGGATCGTCAGCCTGCCTTAACATAAAAATATAAATATTTTACAAGAATAACATAATTATAGTTTTCTATTTATGAATAATTATTGTAAACATGATGATTCACATCAGTCACTTTCTTAACTTTAGGCTGCTCAGTTTATGATAGTAGAACACATTGTGGCTATTCCTTATGGACTTTTGTTTTGTAATTGATCAATGTTCCTTGTAAATAAAAGTATAGGTATATATAAAAAATATATTAATGCTAATTTACAGTTTAACTTTACATAACTATGAAACAAATCAGTCTTCTGCAGGGGGTTGCACTTCATTCAAACATGCATCCACAAACTCTGTGAATATTGGCTCTTGCATGTACTTTTGTATCAATGCGTGTGGATTTGAACATTTATCTAATTTCTCTAATATATCTCGGACATGTGGATTTTCTAAACATTTTCGTAGCTCATCAGATTGTTCTGAAAGAAATGTAAATAATATTAGCTTAGTTAAATGTATATTGATATGAATATCAACATATCATTGATATATTTTGTATAAATTTATTATTTTACCTAATAATTTTAATTTTTCTTGCGGTACTGTATCTTCTGTAGGAAATTCATACTGAACAATTCTGTCTTGTTCATTTGATACAACCGGTGGAGGTGCTGGTGCAACACATGGAGTCTCTTTGTGTTTTTTACAACACAAAACAGAACAACTGAAATTAATTAATTATATCATTAATTAAATTTAAGTTAAACATTGTTTCTACTTAAGTACTTGTCTGTATTTGCCTCCAAAAAGTAAAGAAATCTGGACATTTGGTGTTGTCGAGCAGTATGAAGAAATTCTAATAACACAAAATTCTATAGATCCTCATCTCAGCTGTAGGACGCGTATCCCTCATTATTATTCCATAGGATCGGTCAGAAGCAGCCTGCATCCACCATCATCCCACAGCCTTTATCTGATTGTCTGTCCACCTTGCGGATGGACATCACATTCGGTAAATTTTAGATGACAAAGATTGAGCTCTTACTATGTTATTATGAGATTTTTAATAATAACATAGTCTTTACATGAATTAAGTGCATCACACTCATAGCCATAAGGTTAAGCACTTGTGGCATTCACCTTGTATATAAGTACTATTGGTTAGTTCTATTAAACAAACCAGACCTACACCGCATGGGGACAAGAATTCGATGAAAATTACCACAACTTTTTGTAGACACTCATGATAAGGAAAGCTAACCTCTAAAAATCGGTTTTCGAAGGTGATCGTTTAGTGAGGGTGTATAGCAATAGTTACAATCAAACAATTACCTTGAATGAAGATTTAAAAGAAATATATACTTACTAAGGTATAAAGCATGTAGGGCATTTATATTTTGAAATTTCTCCACAGATTATGCAGCAACTCATAATTAATATTTTTTTCACAATTGCAAGTTGCGACGTTAAAATATACTGCTTAATAAGATACTTTTTAATAAAAAGTGTATAAGCACTTGAATTTGTAATACCTTTCCCTTACATCAATACAATACACGTGATCTTGTTTTTGTTGTTATTTACAATTATTTATGTATGCAATATGTATGAATGAACTCAATCAAACTCACAGACTAACTAGTACGCTAACGCTAACGCTGATCAAAGAGTATATAATCACTACGTTTTTTTGACGCTGATCATGAACCATATTACTATACTCTTTGTCATGAACTCGCTAGAGACGCGCTAGAGAGTATTTATTTTGTTCCTTGGAATGAAGTATGACATGATCACAATAGGATAATAAAATGAACTTATTTTTACCACAGACAACCTATATTATTACAGAACATAAAAAGTGAAATCGATTACACACACAGACAGCACAATAGTCCAATCAAACTCGGTGTATTTAAAAAAAATATAATTATTCAGAAAGGTAGATATACCCAGAATATAACTACTCATACCTATCTTAAAATAAATAAAACTGTACCATAATGCAGTCACTTTATAAAACATGTGATAAGTAGGTAGGTACAGTAGGCACATAAGCCAATACGTACGAGCCTACATAGGTACTAATGTCATATTGTAGTAGGCAGGCACACAGATTGGGCATATCGTACCAATTGGGTCAGTATACACACATGATATACGAGTATATAAAACTCATCAATCTCAAATATGCAGTAGTCCTGGCGTAGGTACCGGATTAAACCACATCACAAATTCGCTATGTACCTATCTCTCTTTATAATATTTATAATCTCTCTCTCTCTCTCTCCACTCTTTAAAAAACAGATTTTTTTCGATTTTCACTTACACACTGTTTGAGGCATTAATATATACATATGATTCAGTTTTTGGTTTAATTTATCAGGTACTTACCTACGTATGAAAGGATACGTTTACTGTGGTCGTCTGCTCACTGTTTTACAGCCTATGCCATGTAATGTAACGACTTACTTTCGACTTTTATTCAGGCACACATTTACGAAAACGGAACCCCTTTCAGTTAAAAGAAAAAAATAACTTCATTTTGTTCCTGACGAGAAAATTTAATCGAATGAAAGTGTTCCATTCAAATTGCAAGTTAGGTAAATAAAATCATAAAAATAATCAATGTGGTATCGTGATGTCAGCCATGAACGGATTGTGTCAAGTAAAAAAAGTAAAAAAATATATGGCAGTTATTGTACTTTATTCACATTTTAACTTATTTACATGAATCTAACATTTATTTAGAATTAGCACTATTAAATGTACATAATAATAATAATTTATAAAATACAATTGACAGCAAAGTAACGATAGGTAGGTACGATTTATTTAATACCGCTTTTTAATAACTAACTTATATTATTGTACCTAAGACTAATTTAATACCTATAATGTAAAAAATAGTGGCACTCTTTTCTATAATCTATAGGTGAACGAGATGTTATTTATATGGGTACCTACTTGATTTACATCTATCAACATTAAAAATATTAATTTATTTTTAACGTTTGTTCGTGTAATAACATAATACTAGGGTGTTCAATAAAAAGTGAGAATGAAATAGATACTCCTTGATAAGAAAAAAAAAATGATACTGGCAGGCAAATTTAAAAATTGTAGTCATTTGCTTTTTACGTTCCGAACGTGTTCTTGAAAATGGAGAAAATTGAAATTCGCGCGGTAATTAAATATCTGCTTATTTTTTTTTACTACGGAGCAGGTAAATCAAGACTTGCAAGGAACATTAGGTGTTCTTGCTCCTCCATACTCTACAGTTGCTCGTTGGTGTGCTGAGTTTAAGCGAGGAAGATCTTCCATCAATGATGACCCACGCTCGGGGCGCCCTGCAACAGCAGTAATCGAACAAATTATAAAAAATGTTGAAAATATTGTTTTGGCGGATTGTGTTACAGTTCGTTTTATAGCTGAAGAAAAGAAGATTTCGATGATCTGTCTATATTATGGTGTTTTCGTGAACGTGAAAAATGATAAAAAGAGAGTGTCTATAATATTATGCACAACTCCACCTGGGCATGAAAAAAGTGACCGCGCGCTGGGTGCCCAAAATGCTTACGGACGCGCAGAAACAAACCAGACTAAGGATTTCGCGAAGCCGTTTGGATTTATTGCAACCTCAGAGGCCAAAAATTGAAGACGATGAGGCAGTAGTCGCCGAATTACACAGTTTTTTAGAAAATAAAATAAGTTGTATTACAAGATAGTCTGTCATTCTCATTTTTAATGAACACCCCTCGTATATGCTTGTCATGTGCTTCATTGTTGCGGGCGACGTAATAGATAAGAAAGTAGTATTTTATCGATGGACAGTAGTATTTTATCAATAATCAATACCGTAAAGGCAAGGATAGATGTAAGGAAAACAAACTAAATAGTAGTAGTGTCCGTTGAGAAGCCTTAAATAAGGGTGGCGCTAGTATAGCCAGTGTGTGTAAATCTTAAAGAAAGAAACAGGTGTATTATTATTATTTTTTCATTTTTCACAGCACAAATCTTCACCATTATTATTTTATTATGTTTTTAAAACAGTCAATACAATAAAATCAATAAAAGATATTAAAATCGCATGGAAATAATACAAAAATTCTCCATGACAAAAACATTAAATTTTTCAACAGCGCACTTCACACCGTCTACAACTGCTACAATCATTTCATACACTCTGGCTACACTAGCGCTATTCCGGTCAATTTACGAACCACTATTTAATGCTTTTAACTTGCCACTTTTTCATTTCAGTTTAACACCCATGTAAGTTGGTGCTCCTTACATCTATCCTCCTTGCATATAGGTAAAGAAAAAAAATAGCACATCACAAACGAAATGGTAATCAAATAAAATATTAGGTTTAATCGATTAAAACTTCTTTTTTTAACTTATAAATACATATTATAAAATCGATTCGGATTTGGACGTCACTAAAACGAGCTGTCAAAAGTAAAATAAATGCCTGTACGGAGTACATAGGTATGTATAGTTATTTATTTTATTTTTATTTTACTTTGACCACTTTGTGGTAATTCTTCGATGGTAGACAGTCTTAGGTACTAGAGTTCTTCGTGTCTGGGCGGTCTGTTGTCGCTGATGTAATAAGTGACATCTGGCGGTGGCAACCCCGAGTCGGTTGCGGCGAGCGCGAGATAGCGCGAGCGCAAGTGGTGCGCTGACGCCTTCGGCTGCCGCGATCGTGTGAAGATACCCTTTTTGTTGCCGCCTACTCGTGTTGTTGCTGTTTCAACAAAATTTACGTCTTCAGTCATTTTTGAAAAACGATAAAATCCCTGGTCACGGATTCTTAAAGTAGTTAAGAATATATAGGTACCTAACTAGTATTTACTAAGGCAATATCTTAAGTCATTGATTGGTAGTTGGAGAGGCCAACTATCCAATATAATATAGTTTCTACCAGTAGTATATGAGGAGACTTGCACGTTGGGGGGCACTTGTTTTCACGGGAAGTTGAATCAAATGTCAGGTAGTGGTAAGTAATTGTTCGTTTTTACGAGATATTAGTTACTAACTCTGAGCAGTCTTGAAATCCGCGAAGTTCCATATAAATTCGCCTATAAAGAAACCAGCGCGGCGAAGCTTGTCGAACGCCTTGAAATGTTCCGACATCAGCGCCACTTGATACTCCTCCGACCACACGTACTCAGGCAACTGTACCACGAAAACAACAAATATAGGTACTTACACCGAATTAATAATCAATTTCATTGGCATCCATTCCATTTAATACCAAAAAAAACCTTTGACACCTTCTACCCTCAGCCCAAATAAAAACTAGACAGAATTTTTGCTGACATAGTGAAATCTGGTTTTATAAACTGTATAATGCGCAGGCCGGTATTGCCATTATAATTAATTTTTTTTTTGAAAATATTGTGTTCCAAGTTAACTCACGTGTGATTCCATCCTGCTTTTTATTTTTTTGAAGACTGGTTTTTACACAATTTAAATACGCAATTCGGCATTTTCACTAGTAAATATTTAAATAAGACGAGGCGTAGATTGATTGCATTTGTACCTACATACACGTGGAGGGCGTAGTTTTACCGGCTTAACTTTTCGTCCACAGGAGTCTATCTTAGTTCTTATTCTATCTAAGCTTCTATCTTAAATGCTACTTCATGTTTAACAGCCGCAAACTTTAGATGGTTTACCAGATGTAATCCGGCTACGGTGTCAGCGCCATACTCCGACATGAGGACAGGTTTGTTGTGTTTGCGATGCCACGCAGCAGCCTCGTCCGCTACGTACGCCGCTATATTTATCAGCGAGCCTGGATTTTGGTACCAACCGTTGTAACGGTTGAAGCTGATCACATCCAAATGCTGGCCCTAAAATGCAGTTTCGTAATAAAACCTCATTCGACATATTTCAGGTTTAAGGCATCGACCTCAAGTATCTATTAAAGAACCATTCGTCGTCGATAAATGTTAGCAACAAAGCGGGGAATGCTAGCAGTCTGTAAGCCTGGAAGCTCTATAGGATCAAGGACAAAGTCAATACAGGAGAATAGAGTTTTGTAATAGCAACTCATCCAAAGGTTATCAAACTCTTGAAAATCTTTAAATGCAGCACTTAGGACTTACGATTTCCCCACCTTCGAAATTATAATATTTTGTATTTTTTTAAGCTACGCAAACTTAGGTATGTAGGTACTTACAGCTTTATCCACAGAGTACCCTTGAGCTATAGCAATCGTAACAGGCCTCGAAAGATCCATTGACTTTACGTGCTTTACCACATCCCTGTAAATAAAAGTTTAAGAAAATTAGAATGGCGGTTTTTTTCACCCATCGATATTACATTTCTTATATAAAAATTTTCTCAGAGGGACAAATTTGATTTGTTATTAAATTTTCCTGGATTTTAACATCGGGTCTGGCAAACCAAATTCTGTTTTGCAATTGAAATTGAATACATACGCAAAATATTGATCTGCTGCGCGGTTCTGAGATCGAGGCTCGTTCGAAATCGACCACATGATGACGCTCGGATGGTTTTTGTCGCGCCGAATTAGCTCCGTTAAAGATTGCTTGTGTTTCGCCAACAACGCCCCTGAGAATATACTGAAACATGCACACGATCGATATAGGCTAAATAAAATAAATTATCGACTCTAGTAGCTTCATTATTAATTTAATATAATTTGCACTACAATTTTCATTTAGTGCTCTCCTTTTAATTAAACTCTCACTTAGCTTAAAATTGCAAAAGTTTTTATGAAAATGTTTTTGATGAAAAGTTTCGTCCGTCCGTTCGGACGAACGAACGAACGAAAGAACGAATCAATGTATGAAAAATACATATTTATTTATTAATTCAAATTTTTTCACAAATATTATTTTCATCAAAACTTTTGCAATTTTAAGCTGAGTGAGAATTTAATTAAAAGGAGAGCACTAAATGAAAATTGAAATGAAAATGAACATATATATATATATTATCATTTTTAATTACTTGATTTTTATATATACTTGACTAGAGGCCCGCTCCCGGCTTCGCACGGGTGCAATTTTTTACTCAATCCAGCTGATAAAATCACCTTACAACGCCATCTGTTAGAATCTTATGGAATAATTGCTGGATTGAAAGATAAATAATTGCTGGATTGAATAGGTATCAACAGATGGCGCTATGTTAATAATATTATATAATTTGCAAAAAAATAATAAACAAAATGAGATATAAACTATCCTGTCTTTTAAGTTGGACCAAATTACATATAGTACGAAATTTTATCAAAATCGGTTCAGTAGTTTGGGAGTTCATCGCGGACAAACATGTGACACGTAATTTTTTTATATATATATAAGGATTATATAAACATTTTTATCCATTACATACATATAAACACTTGTATAATATAGTATAATCAATTCACTCACTCAGTATCTACGCTAGGACATTCGTCGATAATCATGATGCCGTGCTCGTCAGCCAACTGGTATATTTCCTCAGCGTAAGGGTAATGAGACGTGCGGAAAGCGTTGGCGCCTACCCACTTTATTAGGTTGAAATTCTTCACCCAAAGTACCGGATCCCAGCCTTTACCGCGTAGCTAAAAAATTATAAAATTTACTAACAATGCACGTTTATAATGTTTATAAGTACAAGAAAAATAATGCCAAAAAATCTATTTTTTTGAATTCAATTCCTTACATCGGAGTCCTCGTGCATTCCGAAACCTCTCATGTATAACGGTTTGTCGTTGATGTAAACTGTGGTGTTTGTCCAAGTGATTGTCCTGATGCCCACTTTTTGACTGTACGTGTCCACAATTTCTCCATTTGGACCTATCAGTGACGCCTGAGGAAGAAAATTGAAAAAAAAAAAGTTAAAAGAAATTTTATCAACAAAGTAGGAAAATGTCACTCTAATAGAGTAGTGCTGCGATTCGGATTGTTCATAAAAACTATCCGTTTTTTCATATCGTCGTTGTCAAAGCAAAATATGCTATGCGCACTTTTTTATCATTAGTGAATGCCTTATCTGCTAAGTGCTTATGAGCATATTGTCGAACTGCGACCTCTTAATAAAATATGCTATATGCACAGCTAGAAACTGTTATGTGCAAAAAAAATATTGATAACTTTAAATTTTAATGTTTAAAAGACAAATAAGTTTACGTATTTTTACACCCCCAAGTTTCATACTGTTTTTTTTTAAATAAACCTTTATCAAAATTTTTTCAGGAAAACTTTTTTGACAATTTCATTCTTTTTACACATAGCAGATTTTGGTTATTTCCTAGCAAAGCTAACATGGACAAAACCTTCAAGTAGACAAAACCATTATATATGTACTGTAGAAATATGACTTCAATCGCCCAATTCTTACAGTGGTGAAATGGTTTAGTATACATTTAGTATACTCTATATAAAAATAAAAATAAATTACCCTTAATGTATAGAGATAACCAGGGTTATCATGCATCAGATGTGGCCACCAGAAGTTGGCGTTACCAACTTCAAGAAGTCCAGCGCACTCTTGCGACCCAACAACTTGTGTATCATTGGCGTCAAACATTTGAACCAAACATTGGACATTATTTTTGTAATCCCCTTTATGTGTGATGTTGTACACCACAAAGCCTGCAAATACAATGATGGATATCATATAAGACAACATGAATCTCGTGATTTAACTTTGTGTAAGCTTGTTGACTACAGTAGCATAATTTCATGGAATTTCTTTTATGGATAAGTAATCTATATCTTTACTAATAAATAAAATTTAGGTATATGTAAGTACTTATATTTTAAGTACATATATATTTTAAGTATGGTACTTATACCAATAAACATTTTTTTCTTTTTTTGTATTCATCTGTTTGTCTGTTTACTCCAGCTAATCTATGAAACGGCTGGACCGATTTTGACGTGACTTTCACTGCCAGATAGTTGATGTTATAAGGAGTTACTTAGGATACTTTTATTTAAATACTAGGTAGAGTCCAGTACCATCCGCGCTACGAAGCGTAGCCGGGTTTGGCTTATCAATAATAAAAATTAAAAACATAATATATAGTCACCAGTAAGTCCCTGTATGTCAGTGTTGACAATGACGTCATCGATGTACACCGCAGGCGTAGAATAGAGGAACACAGATCGATGGATTCCCGCATAGTTGAAGAAATCAAAGGTGTAAGTTTGTTCCATGCGCACTTTGTTGTTGCCTCTAACAATAGAGATATCAGCTTTAGAACATCAAAAAGAAATACCGAATAACGGCAGATTGTGTTGAAAACTAAAAATATAAATTACAGTAACCACCCTTACAAAAGACCACCGTGAAATAACAGCATGTGTGCTGTTGTGTTTCGGTGAATGAGTAAGGGATGCCAAAGCCCATTTCGCTATCCATTATGGTGAGCAGCGGAATTGCAGCTGGTGTTATAGGCGACGATAGCCACCTAGCATCTAGTGGACTGTCAGCCTGTCTGTCGACCTTAACATAAAAAAAAATAGTAGCGGTAGGGACACTCTGCGTGACTGTTGAGGCAAAACATTTATTAACATTGAACATGTTCGCGATTTTCTCTTTTCGCACAACGTTATCAAATGATGCCAATTTATCCAACGGTGTAAAAGTCAATGAAAACTTTTTTTGAGCAGGAACAATCTTTATGTATATAGATTGTTTGAGTATCTTCTATATCAAACTATATCTATACAAATTATAAAATAAAGTCGCTGTTAGCCGCTGTTTGTTTCTCCGCCAACTTCTAAACCATCCAACGGACTTTGATACGGTTTTCATTAATAGAAAGAGCGACAAATGTGGACGGTTTGTGTAATAATTTGCAGATAAAAATTGCATCTTTGCGAATCCGGAGGCGTGTCGCTAGTTGACTCATGAAAACGTGCCGAGCAAAATTTTTATATTTGGAGTGGAATCCGTGATATTTATTTCGGACTTAAACAAATCGAAAGTCTTATCGTTAATGTGGCATATTATACATATTATATATATTATGTGGCATATTATACATATTTTATATATTATGTGGCATATTATACAGATTATACAAGCCGAGGCAAATAAACATGAGATAATGTTTTTATATTTGGTAAAGCAAGATTACTTTAAAGCCAACTTAATGGCTATAGAGTAGGCGTGAAAAATTCGATAACACGAAAACGAAAAAGTTTGAATACTCCTTAATGTTTTTTTTTTATTATTAAGGCGACTTCGTTTTTTTTTTCAATTTTAAAATGGATATGACGAGCTCTTACGAGAGCCTATGAGAAAGCACATATACCCAAATACTTTTCTAAAACCACCAATCTCGAAATTACTTTTGCTTTTGAGTAATTTAGACCTTGAATTAGACTTTCGAAAATCTGCGGTGTCTAATAGCTTCATTAGACAATCTTCGGCGTGTTTTTTTTTTAATTCTGGAAAGGTTAGCCTCTTAGTTAAATGTTAATAGTACTTACACAATAATGTCTTTGATGTATCCTTGAGGTATGGTGTCGCTGAGCAGGATATTGTCAACGACCACAGTGAGAAGGTTGCTTGCATTGTAGTACACCACATCAGTAATTTCAACTTCGAATGGCAAATGGCCGATTTCGTGGTACGTCACCGCTTTTCCGTTCACCCACTGGAAAGGAACACTCGCTTATTATATTTATTTATTTATAAAGACACATCTCTATGCATATTTCTGTTTTCTATGCATAGAAATGTATGATTACTGTTTGTTCTATATGATTTAGTTTTTTTGTTTCCATCCAAACCTTCATATTATAAGTCAGAATCGTCATGTTTTTTATGTATCGCTACAACAAATAAAAAACTACTTATTAGTAATGAGTAATCATGGAATTATGTAGTATGGAATCGGTAAGTTGCTCGAGTTGGAAAGCGTGTAGAGGTTGGCAGGTAGGCTGTTGGTTCATTAGACGGTAGGGGTTACTATCTACTTACTATAGATAGTGTATTAACTATCTATACAAGAATTGGTTCTTTGTATAAAAACTCGATCAGTGACATAAAATTGTACGTTCTTTTGATGATGTATTTGTATGAAGGTATCAGATATAACGATTGTTCGAGGCAGAACCACAGATTACTATAGCAGAACTTACAATATATTATAGGTATAAATAAATGGAAATGCGCGTACGGCATTGACCTTTACAAACAGACATAACAATAAACTTAACACATTAATAATTCAAATTATCCTAATCGATAACGTCAATATTATTTTATACACTTTTTTAATGTGACTTTATAGCTATATTTAAAGGTCATAATTAGGTCATAATATAAGAACATGTAGTCTATACAGTATAATAAAACTAAAGAGCTTGTTTGAGTTTTTTTTGTTGTTAAACTAGCTAATGTTTGGAATTAAGATTAGGATTAGAATTCTTTTTGCATTAGATAGTCTACTAAAAAAGGTTTATAGGCTATTAAACATTATGCAAAAAGAAAACTTGTCAAAAAATTTTAATCCTCCATCAAATTCATGTGTTCAGCAGATCTCTTCAGAAAATACTTCGCTAAATACAGTACACAGCTTAAGATTTGAAACAGATTTAATTTTGAAGCTTCTAAAATCACTTGACATATCTAAGGGGGCTGGTAGTGACATGATTCCTCCAATGTTTTTCGTTAGATGTGCGGATTCCCTTGTTATACCTATCACAAATATTTTCAACAGACTACTTAATGATGGCTGTTTCCCACCGATATGGAAAACTGCACAAATCGTTCCTATTCACAAAAAGGGCTTGAAAACAGAGATAGAAAATTATCGACCGATCTCAATTCTTAATGTTTTGAGTAAAGTTTTTGAGAAGGCTGTTCACCATCACGTTTATCCAATTCTTTCTAACTCAATTCCTGAGCAACAGCATGGTTTTGTTAAAGGACGATCTACTAACACTAATTTAGCTGTTTTTACAAATGAAGTTCTTCGCGGAATGGATGGCGGTCATCAAGTTGACGTGATCTATACAGATTTCGAGAAAGCGTTTGACCGCGTTGACCATATGATATTACTGCGAAAACTCCAGGAACTTGGAATTCGAGGTAATCTGCTTCGGTGGTTTGAATCTTACCTTCGTAATCGTAGTCAGGCTGTTGTAGTGGGTGGTTTTTGCTCAGATTTCATCGAAATCCCATCTGGTGTGCCACAGGGATCAGTCCTTGGCCCATTGTTATATGTAGTTTATGTGTATGATATAGGAAGATACTTGATTCATTCTAAGTATATCATGTATGCGGATGATACTAAGGTTTATAATGTAATCAAGAGTAAGTCTGACTGTGAAAATCTGCAGGAAGACCTGCATCGACTTGAGAGCTATTACAGACAAAATTTAATTGGTATTAATGTAAATAAATGTGTTTATCTTACTTTTACACGTAAAATTAATAAATTATCGTTTAGTTATAAAATTAATGATTTAAAAATTAAAGAAACCAAATCAGTTAAGGATTTAGGCATTTTACTTGACACTAAATTAACATTTTCCGAGCACATTGCATTAATTGTTAATAAAGCATACAAAAACTTGGGATTCATTCTGCGCACATGTCAGGCTTTTTCGGATACAGAATGTTTAAAGGTATTATACTTTGCTTATGTCAGAAGCAATCTAGAATACTGCAGTAATATATGGAACCCCCAGTACAAGACACATATTCAATGCATTGAGCAAGTTCAGTCTAAATTTTTAAAGCATCTCAACTACAAAAAGCGTCATAGATACGTAAGCAACGCTGAATCTAACTTATTTCATGGTCTAATGACACTTGAAAGTAGACGCTCCCTATTGGATATGCTTTTTTTATACAATGTCTGCAATGGAGTTATTGACAGCCCTGAACTCACGACTCTTTTCCTCCAGCTGCGTGCACCCCTTGTTAGAACTAGACACACTCCTTTATTTCATGTCCCTATGTCATATACTAACTATGCACAAAATTCTATAGTTTGTAGAATGCACAGAAATTACAATAAAATATATGCATCATTAGACTTATTTTACTTTAAAAAGGCAGTTTTTAAGAGTCAACTAATAAAGCTTATTAACAATAAAGATTCTAATATTAATGTATAATAACACATACACACACGCACGCACTCTCTCTCTCACACACACCCCACCACACTTACTTACACACACACATGCATGCACACAAGCGTCTCTTCCTTTGAAATTGTATTTGTTGTTTACTTATTTGGTTTTTCGTTTGTTTTTTATATTTATCTTTATTTAATATTGTGTTCATAGCTATTTTTATAGTAAAAATGTGGTCCGTTATTGGCAGTAGGTTTTAAGTATACATATGTATTTATTCTTACATTATTGTCGTATTGAGTGCTGTGTGACTGTGTTTCAATAAAATAAAAAAAAAAAAAAAAAAGTTGTTGATACGATATGGTTCGTATCTTAACAACTCTTTTTGATGATAGTGATAGTGTTAAAGAGTGTTTGAAATTTTATAGTGCTGTAGGTACCTATACTGTATACAAAATTTAGTACAAATAAACAAACTAACCTTCGCATTTATATATAGCTTAGGATTAAAAATAAATATATTATTTATGTGAAAAACAAAGTTTTCAAGTAAGTAAATAATATTTAAACAAAGAATATATACCTATTACACTGTTTGCAATATTTTAAGAGTCAATAACTTGGAACAAAAAATGAAAGAAATATTTGCTTATTTGTTGATCACACAATTGACGGGACGATATACTAGCATAATATAAGGAAAATAAACACATTCAAATACCTACTTACAAATTAAGATTGTGTAAGAGTGTAAAAGTTGTAAAAGGAATGGTAAATTTATTAATATTGACTAACGTTTTGATACTGTTATCGCTGAAAGAAGTAATTTTTGCTATCTCCATGTTGACAGTATGTTACTCAATTAGGGGTTATCGTTATCTTAAGTGTTGAAATCCAACTGTGTGGTTGTTCATTCTATTCTAAATAGGTGAATTTTAATCAGTTTGTTGACGATTGTCGTTGTTCTTACAGATTCATTATTTTACTTAGGTAAGTATAGCTTTATATTTTTACTCTCACGCTTTAAGAAGCCTTAACAAAAATTTCTAGGAATGACAATGGACTCAAAAACCGCTCAAACGATTTTGATGAAATTTTCAGACAATCTTCAGATTAGCCCAGCGGGTGATCCCGTGAAGTTTAGTAGCTATCGAATAAATAGATTTTTTTTAAAAATAATTTTGTGTCATGTTTTCCCTACAAATTAATACATAATTAGATATGTTGGATATATCAAAAATATATAGGCAATAAAGACTAAATGTTTTTGACACCTAAGAAAAAGGGGTGCGGATGAAGTCGCGCGCAAAAGCTAGTAAAATAAACTGGGGAATCAACAGTGTATATTAACATTAAGAACCTATAAAATAGTAACTACTTACACTTGTACTTCCAAATTACTTAACATAATAACAACAATAACAACCTTGTTATATACATTTCGCGATAGTCAATATGAAGTTCACAAAGTTGTCTATCAAACACAGGGTTCGTGATACAAATAAATTTTCATTTATATAGAGCAGTATTTTTTGCTGACTAATGAACCTTTGCGTGCGTCTGAAGGAAGTGAAAATATTAAACATTTCTGGTAATTTGTTACCATGTATTTAAATAAAATCATCGTTTTCTTTGATCAAAATTGATAGCTTTTTATTTGCGAAGAAATATAATCTATCCGTATAAATAAAATGGTTAGAGAACGGCTGGACCGATTCCGATATTTTTTTATTGAAGTCCTTCTTCGGACTTCGAATATTTGAAAGAATGGCAAATGTCACAGTCCAATAGGTTTTGATGAAACGTCGTCTGTCTGGTCAGTTAGTTCATAACACAATATCGAACCTTCATTTTTTACAAAACTAAATAAACTTTGTTATTGCAGTGCTAATGTAAATATTTTTTAGCGTTCATTACAGAAGGTTGGATTACAAACCACTAATACGCATAAGACCAACTGTGTAATATTTGCGAATACGTCAGTTACAGAGCGAAGGAAGCTTATTTTTAAAAAAAATAGTGATTAAAATAGCCATTAAAATACGTACGAGTATTTATCCTTTTTTAATTTGTAAAGTACTGCTATTGAGCGTTAGTAAATTAGTAGAATTAACGCCACATATTACCACAGTTTTACAGTCCATGTTATTACTCTAAAAAAATTTTTTTTTTTGAATTTTTGAATAGACCCACATTAGGAACGAGGGGTTTAAAATTATATATTACCATAGTCTTCCAATACAATCTATATATCTATCTAATATCATAAAGAGAAAAGATTTTTATTGTTGTATTTTTTTGTACTTAATGAAAACTCAAAAACTACTGAACCGACTTTAAGGATTGTGTGCAACAGTTAGTTGAATATGAAGTTCTTGCACAAGTAGATATCTCACTATATATTATGTTGGATAGTGTAACCCCTATGGGTACGCAATAAAGTAAAAACATCTCGAAATGGCACACGATTTCAAAAGACGCAGGCTTCCAATAGTACCTATATGCGACCTGAGCTATAATTGCCAATCCATAGTCAGTTAATGATATCTCGTAAAGAGTAAGGCAACCTTTTACTCAAAACGCAAGTCCATTAGACACGTCTGTGAGGAGCTGATTGAGTAATATCACCGGTTAAGCGAGGTCAGTGCTTCTTGCCCCGTGCAATTGTCACATGAATGACCGTTTATGATACATAAATGTACATACACTTACCTACATAGTACTCCAATACAGGTTAAAGTATCGGTATTTATTGGGTAACTGTAGACGTTCATTCTATAGTACACAAATAGGAAATATCTATTTATTATTTTTTGGTAACTACCATGCCGTATAATATCTACCACTATATTGCCATGTCTGATAATAATATCTAACTATTTTTAATTTCATTAATTTGAATAGTTTAATACTATCCCAATAATAACTTGTATAGGATAATTCACATTCCTTTGATATGGTAAGACGTTTAGGATATTACAAGCTTTGAAAACAAAGGTGTTTTGTGTAAGCAAAGGTGTCATTTAACACTTTACCATTCACTGTATTTTACATAATGAAATAAGAACAAATAGGTTTCTAGGTCTATCAGTCTATCATGAAATATGTATCAGGTCATCTGTGAGAGCATAAATATATCGTTAGATAAATTGATAAATAACAATCAACCAATTGCCTAGCGACAGATGGAAGAAGCGATCTTTCGCTTGACCGAACTTATAGGGCTCTATATTCGCATACATTTATGTAGATTTGTGAGCAAGATATTACATGTTATGGCCTTTGCATTTTAATGCTTGGAAATTGTGAAGTTGGAAAAACATACAAAAAAGATCCCATAAATTAAATACACAAACTATTATATCATAAAAATATTTTTTTACCATGAAATCATAATCAAATTTTTATTTGTTAAGACAACTTTAAATTCTTTGATTATATTAATTCTTTAAAAGGAATTATTTTAATAAAGACTCTTTAACAATATTAATAAAGTACAAGACAACTGGAACGTAAGTAATAACACATGAAACATAACTAATAAGTACATAACCAAATTGATTTGTAAATTCATATACTTAATTAATAACAAAAAAAGGTTGTCGAACAATAAAAGGTCTATAATTATTCTAATATGACTACCAAAAACAGATCTAGATAGTAGACAGTTAATTTTCTAGAATACTCACCACCTGGGCTGCATAATGGACGCTGCTGAATCTTAGCCATACTCGCTGGCTGTCCTTACACCACCAGCGTGGCACGTAAAAGCGGCGATCGTACCACACCAGTCCGACGTGATCTCTCAAAGTTGCATCTTCCCCTACGTCATTGTACGACGAAGGAACTGGCATAGGTATCACTGGACCCGTCTGAGACACAGAAAAATTAGCTGGAAATGAATAAACATTCTGTCTGCGATTAACAGTAGCTGTCTTGGAAATATTCATTGGGTAGACAAAATTTTAATATCTATGTCATATTTAATTTATTGTGATCGAATTGTGATAATAGCTCAGCATTTAAGTGCAATCTACTGTAAATATTTTAATTTTTACTACCTCAACAAAAATGAATAGTAGGTATGTAACGTTGCTATTAGTTTTAATCTATGACTGATCAGTAACTTACAACTCTGTACGATAGGTATTTTCAGAGCCTACAACTAGAAACTATGGCTTTCAGTAAATATTAACAGGTAGTCACTTCAAGCGTATAGACAGAATTAATTGAAGTACATATTGCTCTGGATTACTATTATGCACCTTTTGTAAGTCTTGCTTTAACCATTCCAATTCGTACTCCGTATACAGTTTGAGAGAGAAATAACGTTCTGACAGTCTTGGGTGATCGAGTAAATGTTGTTTAATCTGAAGCCAGCACCATGTGAGGAAGTTACATAGATACCATAATGCTGAGAGGAACCGACACGGAGGCTCGCGATCCCAACTGAGTAACACCTTCCGTTTATAAATGCAGCGTGTGAATCGAACAAAATATTTCGTTAATATGGTGTTGTAGAATTATAGCAATCGAAATGTCAACTATTCAAATTCCTATTCATTTATTGTAATTATATTGGTACTACCATGTATCTACCCTTGGTCTTTCTACAATGAAAATGACTAGCAAAAGAAACTACAAATGAATGTCAATATGTTGAATAAAAAACATGAATACATTTCCACATACAATACAGTGTAGTCTTTTGTAGTTTTAATGTATTTTTTATTTATTTTTCCATTCTACAGTTCACAAACGTTTATTGTTTTACGCCTGAAAATCACCAAGATTTATGATCTCTAAGAAGATTTCATGAGAGGTATATTGTACCACGGTTATTGGAATGAATGAAGGCATTCCTAAGGTGTCCAAATGGACAATTTCAGTGACGTGAAGAGAATATCTGATATTAAACATCAAATGTTATATTAATCATTTGAAATAAATAATTCAAATACCTAAATGAAATCGTTTTTCCATTTGATTTGCTTTTGATTTAAACCTTTGGTTTTTTTCTGAAATATCTATATGCAAAAACTATATATAGAAAACTATACTAGTTTTTATAGTCCATAAAGTAGGTAATTTATATTTACATTTTTAAGATTCGAATTTAAGAGTATACAGACTAATTGTTCAGTCGAAGTTATGATCAAAGAATCACAGAGCTGATTCTTGAAAAAAATTATACTCACACAATGCTAACTTTGCTTATATAGAAACAAATTGTATACTTTGGAAAATCAACGCATATTTTAATATAATTTGAAAGTGATATTAAGTGAAATGTGGGCGCTGCGTTTCCTTATCACACTGAACGAAACGCGATGTGTCGTGAGTCGTGTGTTCTTAGTCATAGTGTGTTCCTGACCTTATTTTAGTAAGCTTTTAAAAATCTTCACTGGGTTTAAAGTATCCTCAAGTATTTTGTATAGTAAGAAAAGGTGTATTAAGGATTTTCATATTATTTATGTTAAAACAAATTAAGTTGCATTCTCTGTAAATCTTTATCTCTCTCGTTGAGACTAAAACACGTTTTTTTTTTGTACTTTTTGCTTGTATTTAATTTGTTATTTTTGCTGCACTATTTATAAATTAACCTAAGTTATATAATTATTATGTAATTTTAATCGTATAGTACTACTGTTATTATATTTGTTTACCTTCACGAGGTCCTGCTCATACCACCCGTTCCTATATCCATATTCTGGGTCTGCGGGCGATTTTCTGAAGTTCCATATTCCGTTCAGGATTCTCACGTCTCTTGTCTCAGTAGATTGTGGATATAATGTTCCACCGGTACTAGCTGATGGCTTCTTTTGGTTGTTAGTTATCTCATTGGCGCTCGATGACCCCGGCACTATCGCGTTAGCCAAAGATATGTACAATGTCGTGACCAGTAATAACATGATGAATAGCAGTCTTGATTTTTCTGTTAACATTATCTGCAAAGAAAAGTGTATGACGTGAAACGATATACTCACCAGCAATTGATCGAACGGCAATTTCACGATATAATTACTACTGAAATTGCAATGCTATAATTGAAGGCGAATTACAATCCATATCCATAGAGGCATATAAATGCGAAAGTAACTTTGTCTGTTGTGTTAAATAGAAATTGATAATGTATTTGACGAGCCCGTTGGATGAGTGATCCAGTGATCCTGGGTTCGATTCCCGGCAGGGTTAAAAAGTTACCATTGGATGGATACCTAAAAATTGTTATTTCAGAATTTTGTTACGTTTCAAGCCATTGGTGAAGGTCTATCAAAATCAATAAATACTTAATTAAAACTATCCAATCTCGACGAGATAACACATAGGTGAAATCTCTTTTAATAACTAGGTAAAAATAAAATAAAATAAATAAAGTATTTATAGCAAAAATCAATAAAATATCTGTAATTGCTTTTTCAGTGTTAATATTTTATGGCAAACACCTTGAATTAGTATCCGTGCAAAATATCTCGGCAGTGGACACTAATAATTCAATTATAAGTGATTATAACATTTAAGTATTATCTATCTACGTCATAATTAATTACTTTTATAGAATAAATTATTAAATAGTATTAAAAAGTTATTATTACCTATTTTTAATTAAATTCTATATAAAAAATAATTACTGATTGACCGATTTAATATCAATATTATGCTTATTTTAATTACAAATAAGTACTTATAAATCATCAAACATAAAATTGTGAAATTCACTATTTTCCTTAAATTTGTCAATATTATTATGAATATTACAATACTTACAATACTTACTACTTAATAAAAAATATTTAGAATAAAAGCTGATAAATCTTATTTAGTACGGTACACACGTTTACGCAAGAACGTTTAATCCCGACCGACAACGGAATTTACAATGTGTAACACAATTCTCAAATTAGAATAAAAATGTGTTACATTTAAATTGCAAACATTTTACGCGTTTGTTGCACAACCGGTGGCTTTCTAGTGCACGCGCATAAACAATAAGTTAACTGATCAAAATTCTGCGTATGCGTTGCCATATAATGCCATACTCGCTCATTCTGGAGTGTCAGATAAAATACAATAGGTGCCTTTACGAGTTGGGCATAACAACTAAAAATTGTTTCGTAATGGGTTTTTACATTCGAATAGTTAAACTAGTTAGATACGCGACATAGCTTTGTTAAAAAATAACATACTATATAAAAATTTATTGAAAATATTTAGGTCAGAACGTTAGAGCACGATAGACTGCGTCAAGAATGCACATAAAGGAAGTAGTCTGATACCTAGACCAGGCATTAGGTATTAACAAATCAGTAAACTGGTTGTAAGATCTAAATCAAATGCCGAAATTAATAAGACACCTAGCTCAGGCCGCGCACGAAATTAATATAATTAGCAAAATTTGTTACATTTTTACGTGATATGCCATCGCGGAGTTTTCTTTAGGATTTTAGAAAAACTACAATTGTTTAGTACATAATTTTGAAAGGTTTAGCCTACGCAAGCCATGAAAATTTATTTTTCGGTGACTTGGTTTTGCAGGTTTGGTCCCATATCGCAAAATACTGGTTTTTTTTTTCTGTTTATATATAACTAAAATAGGTTTATATAAAACTTCTAAAAAATTATCTAACTGATGGTGAATTGAATGTTTAACAACGTACCCTTATGCTGAAGTCGCATGTCACATATTATAGAATTTAATAGGGGACCGTAGCCTAAGAAATCTATAGAGCGAAAGTGAAGTTAATAGCTCATCCAATTATTAATAAATGGCTGTGTTCAACCAATCATTATATTCATTACATTATTTATATTTCAAATCATTCTACGCTACGATACATTAGGACTGCGCGAATCTATGCACCATTGGTTATTTTAATCAAATTGTGCATAGATACGTATTGTTTCAAATTTCCTCCTCGGGTTATTACAGGTCACTTGTCGGCAACCTTTAACACGAGTTCATTTACCCGGACAAGAAAAAAAAACCTCACTCGGCGGGTTACAACACGAAAACTTAATTAATATTGAAATAATATAGGTATAAAAAAAATTGCCATCAACAGGTCAGCGCCCAAAGGTGATGTAATCACCACATAAAATCGAAACTTTGAACATCTTTCTAGTTATTTATATGGCTCGCATGTTAAATACCTACTATGTTTTTACAGGTCGATTAGACGTATTGTACGTTTTTCCAAGTACAATAGAAGTATATTTTTCAAAAATACTTTTTTCATATTAGGTTAACTGTTTTATTTTCAAAAATGTAAAACCAAAGTCTTATCACTCTGTTGTCTATTGGTCTGTCTATATGTCTATATTTAAAAAAATATTTGGTAATAATTTAAAAGTCTATGATTCCTAGGACTTCAAAAAATTATACTTTTACCGTTATTACCGTTACGGTTGTAACAGTTGTTGTATTAGCGAAACTAACGAATACCATAGTGGGTGCAAACGTGGTGCCAAAGGAAGAAAGAAGGAGCGTGTTAGCGTGTTCATCTGCACGTGAGTCACAGTATTCAGTCAGTCATCGTGCGACATTAACGTTATCAGAGGCCTACATTATTTTTTAACAGTTAAAAGTAAGTATTCGATTTCTTTTAATAATTGTTCGTATATGTGTATAGATAGATAGAATAATGAGTATTATTCCTCGTTATAAGTTAAAAAAAAAGATTAGTAGTTAAATAGCAGTGATTATCTACTGTTTTTTTTTTTAGATGCACAGAATACGCGTCAGGAAGACCGAAGTGTTTTAGTGTTTTTTGTGACATAAAAATATATGAAGATCCCTACAAAGACGTGAAACAAGGGACGTTTTTTATGAAGAGCTGAGAAAATGTGAGCTTTGGTTCCATTTAAAGTGCGCAAGTGGTAGTGATCCAAGTGGCAAGTGGATAGATATCAGTATCGTACTTTTCAGTTTTTAGAAATAAGAATTGACCTTAAATTTCTTCTATTTTTCGTTACTATACAAATGTCCTATAATGTATAATGTTCTATAATGTTCTAAATGTTCTATATGTTTCTACTAATTCGTCGATTACTATACAAATGTTTATATAGCATTTAATATCATTTGTTTTTTATTTTGATAATTTAACTTTTTTGACCAATTGTAATATGGAGACTTTTATAATAACTATAGATGCTACAGTATCATATTAGTTATAAGTGATTAAAGTGTTAGGAGACTTAATTTCTTTTGTTTTTTTTTTTTTTTATTTTATTCCAAAATAAGATTTTGTTACTTTACGTTCGATATTACTTGCAATAAAAAATATTTTAAATAATTTTGGAGTATTTTTGAACTTGTCACTACCGACCCCAAGCACTGTTACAACCGCCCTTGGGGTCAGGACGGTTGTCATTTTCTCCTTTTTTTCTAATTTTATCCTATGAGTTAACCATTGGACTTTAGGACAAAATTTTAGTAATTATACGTAGATACATGTACACTTTACAATAAAAATCATTTTTCTTCCATCTAACTGGTATATTTACAAAATTATTGGCAATCAAATGAAATTTGTCACAACCGTACCCAGTCTACCCTACCAAACAGAATTATAATAAACATATTATGACAGTATAAGTAAAGGAATAATATGGGCAAAATATCACATATTACTTTTTTGCAAATACAATCTTAGAGAGTAGAGGTTTTCTCAAAGCCTTCGGGGCTATTTAGACCTAGTAGATTTATAAATTGCATAATCAGTGGCCATCGTAATTTGAAACTAGGTATTCCTGCACTACATTTCTCAAACTGATGGTTAGTTATTTTAAAATCAAATAATGACAGTAATGACTACTTAATACAATACATACTTAATACATATACTTAGAAAATATGTCTCTTAAAAGTATTTTTTTATATATTCCTTAATAAATTTGGCATTGTTTCAAATAATTGATGATGTATTATAATTGGAATTTCAAAGAATTTGTGAACAATTGAGTCAATAACCACATTACGTGGAATTACTTTTTCGTGAATCTATATTAATAACAACCGTTCAGTAATAAATATTAATACAAGTTAATAAGTACCGTGTGGTGTCACATTAAAACATAACATTCTTGTCTTTTTAATAACAAAGTAAAAGTAACTAATTGTAAGTACGCTACCGACCCTGCAACAATCTATATCTTGTGCTTGAATATTCCATATGGTACGAGTAGGTATAATTATGGAGATGAAAACATTTCAGCGAAGTTTGTTTCACAGTTCGAACCGTGCGAATTGGCTTCCGATTCAAGTAACTAATATAGTACCTAGTAGAGAATGGACTCCCCATTGTACAACAAATACCGGATATTAATACGTTGTAACCGATGTTGCGTCAGCTTTTAATATTTTAGACGATTCAATGACCGTCAATAATACTACTCTAGACATAGAGTAAATAGTATTTAACCAGTAAGTAACCAGTGGTTAAGTACTATTTACTCGATGGTATTGATCAGCACACAAATATTTATATAAGCTCTTCCAAGTAACAAAATAAAGTTTCCACAATTTGAACTAACTGAATTATAATGGAGTTTAAATGTTATGTTTTTTTTAAGCAATGTAATAAAAAGCTACGCAGATAAATTAGAAATTAATTAGAAATAATATATTAATTACAAAATAATTGAAAACATTTTATTATGTTAACCATGGAATGCAAACTTTGAAGTAAAATTTATTTATATACTAGGAACCAGGCCTGCGACTTATAACACCTGAGAAAATACCTAAAAATTTTTTTAGAAAATCCTATATGTTAATCCAGGTAATAAACTATATGTGTGCCAAATGTCATTTAAATCCGTTCAGCCGTTTTCACGTTAAAGAACTTCCATATTCACAAACTTTAGCATTTATAATAATAGATTAGCAGGATTAGTTAGAACTTGCGATCAAAATGAAATATAAAATGTAAATAATTTTATTTCAGCATGGATTCAGTCAGAATATTAATTTATGCAATTATAATTGCCGAAAAATTGAGCAGTTGTGATAATCGCTATAGTAATAAGATATTTCCATGTATGTTAGATGCTTTAAAATGAGCAAGTCCGCCGAATAGTGTTCAATTGACGGCGCTAGCTAATCAATGTGGCGCATTTACTAACGTATAAGACCATTAAAATCCTCTACCCGTATTTCCCACTGTTCAATAGAGCATTGTGTTCGCAGGAATGCTTTTATCACAAATCTCTTTCAAAGTATAGTCGTTAACAAAATAGTTATTGTAGACGTGCAAGAATGAAATATTACGAGGCCTTAGAAATAGAGAAGTGTAAGAATATTGAATTTATTTTTAAAAAGCTGAAATTTTATTGTTATGGAAATGGATAGAATTCTTTATTTAAATGGATTTTACGAAAAAGATCTAAAAAATAATATGACCCTTTAAGATTCTTGTTAAATTCATCTTCATTATCATCATTAAATTAAATCATCATCAGGTTTTTAAATTATCATCATTGATAATCTCCATCATCGGCCTATAAGAGATCCCTGTTGAACAGTCCACTGTCCACAAGTCTTTTTAATTGAGCGTCACCCCACTTAATTTTCTGCCCTTCACATTCATCCACTGCCAGCCGCTCTATTGAGGTCATCGCTCCAGCGTGCAGGTCGTTGGGTGTTACAACCGCCAAGACTCGTTAATCCTAACGTCCAACCGATACATCACAGATATGACCCATGCATTTCCACTTCAGTGTCTGATTCTCGGGCTATGTAGAGCGCCTTCGTTTATCAAATCCGGATCCCGGATGTCCGTATTTCGGATCATGTCCCTTAAGAGAAAATACCTTCTCCATACCTCGCTGAGTGTGAAATTTGGTACACTTAAAAGTTCATGTGAAGAAAGACTGGAAAAACCTAATATTTTTTTATTCAGTATGCATTAGAAATACATTATATTAAATTAATTAAAAAAAAAACATTACACACACTACTGAGTGTTTGTCGCACGAACACACGTTTGACACTACGTATGTAATATGTATACTCTTGTTTATGCTCAAAGTCATTGGTCAAACTGGTATAGTACCTCAAAATTAAATGAGTTACGGAAGAATTTAGACCACTGCACTGGGAGAGCATTTTTTAATAGTATTTTTAAATACGCCGATCGCAGTCTGATGGGTCATGGCATAGTGTAGCGATCACAAGCAGAGCCCAAACACGCACCACAAGGCGCACCTTCCCATGTCGTGAACGAGGCTTGGTTTATCACACGCAACCACCTAACCATCACACCCAGAAAACAGACAACCATAATATGTTATTTTGTTTTCTAAATGAAATACAATTTTCAAGTATGCGTTATCGGCTTTGGTAGAATTATTTAATATTAGGTAGAATTTATAATATTACATAAAGAATAATATTAGTAGTGTTATGTTGGGAAAGTCGCCTTTCGATAAACCAATCGGACAATGTGCAATAAAATTTCTCGAAGGAGCTTCTATCCGCCGATAGAATTTAGACCTTTATCAGGTTTAAGGACATATCCACCAAATTTGTGATATATTTTTAATAATTATTAGAACTGTAATATATATATACACCTTGTTTGAAGAAAACCATTTAAAAATGAGCAATGCCACAATCAAAGACTAGATATTTATTATATCATGGCAGTCAATTCCACTTCAAGTTGCACTTGGATCTTGGGTATAGGCTGATATTATTTTGGGCCATGCTTTCCATTAGTAAATTAGAAAGCCTACTTTAAGTAAATTGGAAACCAATAAGTTAAAACTCGGATCCCTTGGTTTTGATCTACCTTCCCCTGTTGGTGATCTAACAATAGACTTAGCTGGATAATATTGTCGATGGTTTTAAACGAGATGAACAATGACCGTGTTTACTTTTCCTTGAAAATATTTAATGGCAAGCATTCAAATGGAAATCATTAAGGAAGGCGATCGTGTAACGGTAGGAAAGCATATAATCAATTACCAATTGACGATTTAATTGTACATACGTGTTGCGCCCAGGTGTTAATTACAATGTTTGATTTCTTTGCTTCGTTCATTGCGTATGTAAAGGTTTTGTCCATTAGGAATTGATCGGTGTCATTAGGTTCCTATTAGATAGCACCTTTTCAAATTAGATTTAAATGGGTTCTCTTAACCCTGATATTAATTTGATCGCTAATAAAAACATAGGTATATTTGTAACTCCACACGATAAACCATAAAATGGAAGTTTAGAAAAATGTCAATAGGTACCTTGTCACCGTAATTGCACCAGTCTTTGAAATCAACAGACAAAAAGTTCCAATCACTATAATACGCAATGGTTAAATTTTTTTATTAAGTATTATATAAATAATTGAATCTTGTGTTTGAGTCGTAATGACATGAATTTCTTTGCGTCACTTATTGTTAAACATAATTAGTTATTGATTTTAAATTTTTAATTTAAACTTTGCGAAATTGTTCTCCTGCGAACAATTTCGCAAAGTTTGCATCGATCAAGCGGTTTTGAGTGATTGATTCTGATAAAGTTGATAATTTTTGGAGTTTACTCCTTAAGAATCGATTTGCATATATATAACTATAAGCCCGTGGTATGAAAATTTATGGGAGTAAAATCAAAATTGTTACACGAATGCGTTATCGTTACGTTCTATTTTTTTGAATATTGTAGAATATCTGAAGTTCCAGAGATATTGCGCCATCTACACAATATTATTTAAAAAAAAGAACAATGTTGTTCTTTCGGCGTGTGCAAATTGTGAAAATTTAAATTTTATAATCGTTCTTAAGGAGTAAACCCCAGTCGTGTGTTGGAGCTGACACAATTTTTTTTAGTTAAAAGGAACTAACTAAAACAGTGTTTAGTTTCCTTGCACTATTAACATTGTATTGCTTTAACGCGTTTAATGAACGTATTTTAATTAGGTTATCGAAATGTAAACCTACATTCCACTTTAACGATATGTCGTAAAGAACTTTCACCGGGCACTGGTCACAATTAGAGGAAAATGTTACATAATCTTAATAAATTAGGAAAGATCGCAAGAAAACAAAAAAATAAATTAAAATTAATTGCTTGTGACAAAATCAAAGATTTCAATAACATATAGTTCAATGGACAAAATTGACAATTTCCATTTTTTCCAAGAATTAATGGTCAAAGTTTTTGATAAAAGTCTTGCTTATGACACTTTGTATTAATTTTATTGATCAAAATTATGCGGTGTCATAATTTTTGATTTAATTTTAGTGAATAAAAGTCTTTAGCAATCGTATCACATGTCCTTAGTCTAGTATTTATTTGAACTTAGTATTCCTGCAAGCTTGCGGCATGGCATAGCTTTGCGCTAGTCAAAGCGATCATGAGACGTGTTATATTATTATGGTTGAGAATAATGGAATAGAGATGTGCTCTGTCGGGCATACTAAATTAATAACGATACAATGTAGAGAGAATACCGACTAAGGATAATGTATTAAGATTTAAAGTGTATTTATTTTACAATAAATATTCCCACGGCTTCGACAGCTTATAAAGCTTACTCTGACGCGCTGAACCCATTTGCATAGATTGACAACTAGATAAATATTTATTTCTATAATTATAAAATATGATAGGCAAACAATTGATAAGTAATTTAACTATCGTTCATTTTTCTCTTAATTTTTTATTTTATTTTGTATTACTAAAATATCTAGGTATCGAGTATACAATTCATAACACAGATTTTATATAATAAAAATGTAAGAAATTGTAGGCAAAAATCTATACTATAATAAAGCTAAAAATTTGGTTTTTGTTTGAACGCACTAATCTCTGAAACTATTTACTATTCGGATTCCAAAATTTCTTTTTGTATTTGATTCTTGTTAAGTAACCAAACTTTAAGTAGAAAATTTAAATTAAAATAATAAATTAACAATTTAAATAAATAAAAAATAAACTGAAACAATTCTCTCTTGTGTAAATCTGCGAAATTTAGGACTAGCTCTATAACCGCATTCGCAAAACATTCGCATTGATTATTGCTGATCTCGTATTTTGCGAATCTGGTTATTTGTGAATCTGGTTATTAGCGAATCTGCTATTTTGCGAATCTGATTATTTGTGAATCTGGTTATTTGCGAATCTGGTATTTTGCAAGTCTGGTTCTATGCGATTGAGCCCTACGGATACAGTTGTGCATTTGCGGATGCGGATGCGAATATCCGCGGCAACCCTGATCCACAGACATAAACTAAAATGTAGAATACACTGCCACTAACAAAGCTGCACAGGAAATGTCCCGAAGACTACAACGGTTTGTCATTTATATAAATGCTCAAGTCAGGCGCTGTTGTTTAATATGTTTTATGTTTATTTTTTATTGTCTATTACTCAATTATTTTCTGTATGGGTTACATTCTCATTCTTGTCATTAAGTGGGTTTTTTTTATTAATATTCCCATGTCACGTATAATGCGTTTTGCAATCATACTTCAAACAATAAGTTACTCAACATTATCGACAGCGTACTTTGTATAATATCTACTTAGTTTTAACATGGTTTATATAAAACTTACTTTATTCGACAGTTTGAAAATGTTATGTCTAATGTGGCAGATTTAATTTTGGTTAAAGTCCTTGCACCTGCGTAATTAGAAACCTAGCCTTTGAATAATAGTCTTATTACCACTATGGCTCTGTGTGTATGCGCCCTTAGGCTGTTAAAAATTTCGAAATCTCATAAACGCCTGAATATATATAAAAGTATATGTAAGTTTAAGTCATTTTACTTTAAAATTCATCTTATTATGAGTAGGCGAGTTATGTATTTAGAATATTGTAGGGTTATTGTAAATATACAATTACATATGTACCTAAAGGTAAAGCAATTAGAAGATCGTGTGAAACGTGACTCCAGTAATGATTTAGGTATTGAATAGCAATATAAATGTAAAAAAAAACATCTATGTTTCTTACAATCATGAGAAACACTGTGATTTCCCAGACTGTTGATCTGGAAGTGGGACTGAGTTGGTAAAAAATTTAAGTGGCACTGCTGAATTATTATGGAAAAGAAATTATGTATTACTTTTCTTAATCTTCGTTGTTATAACATTTATTTATATTGGAGAACTCTCGTGACGTACAAATTCATATACTTATATATTATTATTTTTAATTTTGATATCTTCTTTAACTACAAAGAACAAAACAAAGTCACTTCCCGCCGTTCGTGAATAAAACAATTATTCACGGTAGGTTTGTATATATTTATAATAAAACCTGATTAAGTTTTTATGTAAATAGAAAAAAAAACCAATATTTTACAACCAAGTCGTCAAGAAATAGATTTACACGGCTTATATAGGCTAACCTTAAGATACATAAAAATGATGTACCTACTAGAGAATTGCAGTTCTTCTAAAATTCTAAAGAAAACATCGCGATAGCAAATCTATCATTCTTTATCAATCTTCTAAACCACCCAACGGATTTTGATTTGGTTTTCACTTATGTAAAGAGGGATAAACGATGAAGGTTTGTGTACCTATATAAAAAATTGCATGCAGGGCGAAACCGGGAGCTGGTCGCTTGTACCAATAAAACTTAACGTACATGCTTCAAAACATAGTAATATAGTAATAATTATGTACTAATATAGTAATGCAAGAAGCACAAATAAGTAAGTTATCTGTACTGCTCATTCAATTTACAAGGTGCGATAACCTGGTGTGTCATAAAGTCATAATGTAAGTATAGTGTATTTATGAGAAGGTCATTTTAATAAGTACCATACGTTTTCCTAGTTAATAATTAATTAGGAATTTAATTTAATTTACATTTATAATCAACGAAAAACATTGTACTCGTTTTCAAATATTGTCTAAATATTTATAGTTGTAGATGTCGTGATTTTTTTTATTAAAAATAAGTCCGAAAACAAATAATGCAAAATTTATAGTTTCCACAAGCAATTCTAATATTAATTACAAATAGAATTTTTATATTACTTACATTAAAACGCCTAATGTCTTCAAAATATTAATTCGTCAGCGATTTACAGTAAAATTTTAAATTAGCACTCTTTTATTTATTCGCCTTCATAAATCTTGTTTCATCCACTACGATTACAAAAATGATAAAGGGTTTCTTTCAAAACATTTTTATCTACGATGTTTTGAGACGGGTGGGTGTGAATTCTTTTTTCAAATGTGACATGCAACCTGATGCAACCCAACCAGCCGACGCGTGTCGGCGGACTGGCTGGTTAGAAAAAACCGCCGTCTCGGGAACGCAACCGGCGTAAACCGACCGCGTTAAACTAACAAAGCGTCTTAACGAATCCCATTTAACAGGGGAACTATTGTATTCAGTTGGTTGTAGGCTTCACTTTCTATATAGCTAGAAGGCGTGACTGCATCACTCCAGACAAAAACAAAGAACAGATAACTGATTATGTCAGTAATTCATTGTGATAGAATCATAAACATGATCTATGGTTTGAACTTAACTGAATACCTATCATTTTTATTCAACCATTTATAAAGAAACTCGTATGTTTTAAGAACACACGAGTTTCTTGGTACTATGTAGGTAAGTTCGCTGAGGTAAAGCAATTATAAGTGTCAGAAAGAGTTTTTGTAGTTAACTAGTGTGGTTACTTCGAATCCTTAAGCGATATGTGCTTATCTGCTTTTAAACTGATCTTAGATTCGACCAATTGATTGAGCTTAATTTTTATTTCTCAGTAACAACCTAGAGGCGGTTGGGATTTCGTGGCGTTTCCCACTGTGTATCTGTCAGATAATACCGCTTCCCTCTCATTTTGGCTTTTGGAGGGGGGAATGAATTAAGCTGATCAATAATAATAATAATTTGCTGAAAGCAAGTAGCACAGAACATACCTACATGTATTATATATTATTACATTGGTATCCACATCCTGTTCTTCAAGCATGAAAATATGTAATTTAATAAATTATCAAGATGAACATTTAAATACTGGAGATATTTAATAAGGTACTACAAATTATAAATAATATAAAATTACCAATGATAATTACTAAGTGTAATTTTCTGTCATAATGGATGTCTCTTTAAAAATTAAACTTAAGACAAGATGGATAACGATCGCTTGACCAAACACAACTCAGGTTCTAGTCTTGACAATACATATTGGATATTTTTGACAATGTATACCTACTAATATTATAAGGAGGTAAAGTTTGTATGTAGGAGGTAATATTCAAAAACTACTCATCATATTTCATTCAGGATTTCAGGATGGATATATGCCATCTAAAAATAAAGATAAAATGCTTGGGAAAATATTGCTTTACATATTTTGTCAGGCGTTATATCTTTTGTTTTTCAATGCGGACTATGTCGCGGGCACCAGTTTAGTAAAAATATATTAGCTTGTATCGAGTCTGTCTAATTTTACTGACGAAAATAACAGTTATAAAGGATATATTACCAAGCTAGTTTTTCGTTGTACATATCCATTATGTAACATTGAATAAATATGATATTTTATTATAGAAAATGAGCATTACACACGATGCTGTGTGAATGTAAAGTTAATTCGTACGGTTAGAAATAGGCTCAGCGAGGCGATTGCTTGTGCTTCTATGACCTGCCTCGCACCTGGTGGCCGAATGACCTGTTATTTGTTAACTCAATGGTGATCTTACTTGAAATTACGTGAAATTACTGAGCGGAACCCACTAATTTCACCACACAAACTCACTTGGAACACGTAAGTGCAAAATTTATAGGCAGAAAGTAGAAGAATTCAATAATATATATAGTGCCCATAAATGTACGTAGTATACTTTTACATCGGTGCTTCGGATTGTTTCATCCGATATTTAATGTAGTTAAAGATAATTTAATAACCACAATAATAATAATCGACGCCATTTATTGCCACGGTCAACGAAGCGGCACTATATTGAGCTGTTCGTTAGAAAATATTTTATTAATTGACTGTTTAAAAATAATATGCTATATAAAATTTCAACTTAATAAATAAGTTTGTCATTTCTATTAAAAATAAGGATGTGAATTTTTAATAATCTATTTTATTTTATTGTTTTATACTTTACTAACGGCCCTCCCTCAGCTTCTCACGGATGCAAAAAAAATTTACAAACTTTCTTCGTATCTCGCTTTTTTCATTAGTGAAATCGGTATCAAAATGGGTGGTTTAGAAGTTTTTCGTCAACACGTTACACGAGTCTGTTTAACTCGCGACGCCCGACGCAAAAACGGAGTGTTATAAGTTTGACGCGTGTGTCTCTGCGAATCTGTGGGGCTGTTTGTTCAATGTAGCTCTTTAAACGGATGGACCGATTTTGATATTTATGAAGCGTTTTTTTAATTCAGGCGTTTAAAACCATCAGTCCATTTCTTAGTTAACGAGGGGATTTTACTAACTTCCACATGTTTGTGTTCCACATTGTTGTGAAATTTTGTGCTTATTGAATTATACAAAATCAATTTATCTTTCTATCCATAGATATGTAGTTTTATTTTTATACTAACAATTAAAGGAAATAACAAGCGTCCTTCATTTGTATAATATGGAAGTTGAGTTTTGCTGGACAATCAGGATTGGGCCGGGCGCGACCTCGACCTCACAGGCTTACGACCTTGTCTCGTATACTCCTATCAACATATCTCTATCTCACTCGTCTTCAAGAGTTAAAGGAGTTAAGGTATAACCGCTGTGTCAGCGGTGAGTAGTTACGGGTTCACATTTAAAATATACATTGTTCAGCACAATACACAGATGTTTTATAGCTTATGGTGGTATTTAAAGTAGACTGGGCGCAAATTGAAACTGTTCTCAAACATTAAAACACGCACTTTAAAACATGTACTGGTACATATAAACCAAGATTTTTTTTTTATTTTTTTTCAATTTTCAAAGCATTCACATTATATGAAGGCACATTTTCAGAATGAACTCTAACGCGATTTATTAATACATTTTTGGTTTTTTTTTATCGGAATGCTCCATGCAATCGAACTAAATATTTTTAAATATAGTACTTATTGACCATTGCAATCTGGTGGTAACAATTCTTAGTAATCTATCTCACAGAAATCAATCTATGTTCTTGACTGCGCAGACATGTCTGCATTTTAAATGTCTTTTCGACCCTCCTGCCTATCGGCATTCGAACCTGGGACTCTGGAGACAGTGCGTTAAAGAAAACACTTTAACCACTTGACCAAGGTTCAGAGAGTAGGTAAGTATAGTGTCTACGTTTTTCGATTTCATTAAGTTTCGTATAAAATCTGTTAATATTTGATTATACACTTATTTTTGTCACAGTATCATGATACCGTTAATATTGCTAAACTGGACATATCCTAAAATAAAAAGCCGCAACGGTTCTACCTCATAAAACGTGTATTGACAGCAATTCGATTTCGTGATCTGAAATATAAATTATTCCTATTACGAGACAATATAATTTCCTAGAAACGTTTGAGGATGTAAAAATAAAATGGAATTTTTTGTTGTTGGTTTTGAATGTTAGGTACTTTAACAATAGGCTGTAAAAGGTTGTTTCATTACTTGAATTTTTTAAATTTCAAATGGACATAGACCATACATTACTTTTTATCCGACCTAATAGTATGTATATTAACACGTCCAATTGTACCCGGGCAAAGCCGGGGTCAAGTCGATAATAAATTCATAAAATACTTGGGCGATATGGAGTGTACCCTTTTACCCATTAATATACCCATGTTAGTTGTTTTGGGTATGGTTGGGATCAATCTGTCGAGTATCAGAAGACTATTTGTACTTTCAGAGAAGGCAATTTAACGCCGGTTAAGTATTTAATCAACTAGCTCTTCGGGTTAGAACTTGGTAATATACCACGCGTCATAGTCCTAAAGAAAATCTTTGTCAACCCTGGGTTTTACGAAGCGATTGAAAGCGTATAGGTATTTGTGAGGTACGTATACTTTGAAATAACAATTAATATATTGTAATATCTCAAATATAATATATGGTCTCTATGGTCCATAAAGATTCTTTGACCATAGATTTTATTTATTTAATTACTTAACATAGTCTTACTGCCATCTGTACCAATTTGGGTGAAATATCTGTAGGTAATGTATTGCAGCTACTGGACGATAGATGGCGTTGTTATTACAAAACTGAAATTTGCTCTTATAATTTAATACTTATTATAATACTTAATACTTATTATAAGTATTTTATAATAATTTGATACTTAATATAAAAACGACAAATTATTCTGTACTTATGAAATATATTTTAGTTTGGTCCCCAGTATTGAAAAGAACCAACATTATAAAAATATGTAGACGTATTGAATAAAATTATTTCTCTGCATTATTTCTTTTAGAGAAACTTATTAGATACAACAACACACGCCTTTATTCGCTTACTAGATCCTAGAAAACAATTTCTGCATTTTTTTAATATTATGTCTATGTTCTTCTTTTAACTTAATTAAATGGTTAGATGCTTCTTTTAATAAAATTTTAATATAGATATTATTATAAGAAATTAAGAACATATTAATGCATATAAGTTGTGGCGTAAGAAGCATTGGTTAAGTTTCGGATTATATTTACTGTATTGGCTTATAGCATTGAACTGGAGTAGGTGTATACATATAGTTGGCTTTTAGTCAAATGCTCTTTAAAAACAAATACGACTGGCAAACGTATAAAATCCGATTTTCGAAATTACAAATTAGAGGACACAGGACATGTGGGTGTGGATTACGCGATAATTGGGCACAAAGCGTCGCATAACAAAGGAACTGTTTGTGTTGCCAATGTTAAAATGTATTTTTTGGAACGACATCCCCGGATTTAAAATTAAACGTGTAGTACAATCCGCTTCTATTTTTTTTTGCAGGCTGTAGCAAACATCCCATGAGATTTTATTGATTTTTTTATTACAATAAATATTACTTAAAAAAAACCATATGTTTTTATAACTTGTTGTTATTGTATTTGTCTAATATGCAATATCATTTTGTCGTTCGATAGAAATTGTTGCAGACATCCAATGTCGGTTATGAATCACTCTTTGTTGACACATGTCATAGTAATTTTAATTAACTGTTGCAATAAATAAAAAGCGATAAATACCGTTGATTATGAAATATTATAGGTATATTATTGTTATATATATATCGATGGTCCCTATTAACAATGTCGGATATACATTTTTACCATAATTCACTTTTTTACACAAATAGAATCACAACAAGAAGATCTTTCTCAAATAATATTTTGTTTTATTGAAAATCATGTTATTTAGTCAGTTTCTTGATTAATATGTTCGATTGTAGCATTTTTTTAATCATCAAAACAAACTTTGAACTGCTTTAATGAACAGTAGTTTTTTTGCAGAACCGACATTGTTAATAGGGACCATCGATATATATATAAGCTTAAATATATCAAGCGGCTGTGAACTTCTGTGTCAAGGTTTATATATTATCTCAGAATACCAAAGAAAAGAAACCACATAGGAGCGATGATGCATAAAATTGAGATAACACAGAAAATATTCTTACTAGCATGTAGTTATTATGTGGTAAAAGAAAGCGTTACGTTGAAGTATATTTTATTTTTTATTCACCTATAAAATATATATATAGATATAGTTATATATATATATATAGTTTTGTTACATCTCTATCAAAGAGCTACGCGGACATCACGTCATGACGACGCGTTGCCGTGATGACCGCGTTTTTCTGAGATCTCTATTTATTTACGAATTGATTGTTTTTTGATTATCATGAAATATTTTTTTAATGTAAAAGTTGTAAGGCTGACGGTTCACTTAAGGTGGATACCGTTGCCTATAACCCAAGCAACGTGTGCTGCAAGTACAATTTTAGCCTTACTAGGATTAAGGATAAGGGATATGGAAGATGATAAGGGATATGGGATATGAAACACAACAGTACACATGCTTTTATTTCATAGTGGTCTTCTGTAAGGGATGGTTATTGCCGCCATACGGGCTGCTCAAACGACTGCGAAATGCAGTGTGAGATGGCACCACTATTAGTTTAACAAAGCTTAAAAATTTGGTATGTAACAGTTAAGGTACCTATCAAATAAAATATGTCAAATAAAGAAATTAATGGCGCCATACAATATACACGCTCGCATCAATATTCAGTAAGTGCATGTCAGAGGAAGTAGGTCCGACGACAGTTAGCTTTTACTTCATTCTGTTGGTGAATAATCAAAGCCTAGCTTTGTATTTAATGTTAACCTTGAAACTGAGTTTAAATCTGTTTTATGTAAGGGCAGGCCCCCGTCACTCGCGCCAAGGACAGTTTTAAATACCTACCGCTAAGTAGCTAATAGCCGGGCATAACGACAGTAGGTTGCCGACCGCGAGACTGAGTGCTCACGTGCACGTTTCTCGCTCAAAACGCAGCGATACTTACATATTTTATCATTAAATTTTTGACTAACGATACGATGGTTATAAGTGTCGCAACGGTTTATGAGCGCTCGGCAAAACTGGCGGGGATGTCTGCGCAGGTGTACACTCTACTCCCGCCATAACAGATCCAAAAAATGAATACTGCGCATTCAAGGTCAGCGCTCATAAACCACTGCGACACTTATAACTATTGTGAAGTTGTTGGATGTCTTAGTAAAAAGACAAATAAAATTTGTCTTTTTTTTCATTGCCAAAAGATGATGAAAGGTACATTACGTTATTTGAATTAAGTACCTAATTTTAAGTATTTAGATCCTAATACCTAGATCGTAGGACGGTGGGTGTTTTAGATCGGGTGAATTGTTTTTTCTATTAATTTGCTAGATATCTGTATACCCGGATATCCGAAGAAGAAAAAAGGTCTGTACCCGTGTTACCCTTTGTAGGATCTTTTGCATTATTAAGTTTCATTACGTAAATAAATTATTTACCTATACGTAAAGGTAGTAATAAAATGCAATGAAATCCCGTTAAAATAGTTTTTATATGTTTTGAACATTTGTATTGTAAGTTTTTATTGTATGAGTTTTATTGTAGTGAGTTAAATGGTAACAAGTATAAATAACTTACTACCTTATAATAAGGTTTTTAATTAAACTATCTAACTGTTGTTATACCTAATGAAAAAAAAATTAAAAAATATAACACATTTAAATAATATAGAAAGTTATATTAGTTTTTTTTATAATAACCAGCTAATTATTTATATAATAGGAAATTTAATTTTATTACGTTACCTATTACCAAAAGTTGCTTCGTACAAAAAAAATACTTGTACCTTTGTAGGCACAAACAAACGTTTAAATAAATATAAAAAACACAAAAATTGTTTCTTTTCCAAAATAAAAATTTAAACAAACCAAACGTGTAGTGTAGGTATACATATTTTCGTTTAGATTCTTACGTACCTAATAAATATTAAGAGCATTCGCCCATTAGAATCACGCTGGAGTGAAAACTTATGAATTTAGTAGTTTCTGACGTTTAGTTTGCAGATGTTAACGCTGAAATGTTTTTTTAAATAAATTATCATTAGAACAATTTTAAACAGCCATTTTGTTTAATTTATATTCTTTGTAGATTTTGTACACCCCTAACGTTTTCGCTCGATGACGTAATCGCGCTGTGTACGCGGGAATCTCGTTTCTCGGCGCGCGTCCGTAGAGTACGTTTCTTCTTGCAGCGTCTTTTGTAGGCTAATATAGCGTAGGTATTTTAGCTTTAGTATGGGAGTGACGCATCTGTTACGACAGTAACTCTTATTTAATCTGAGGTAAGGGGCCATCCATTAATTACGTCATACGTTGGGGTGGGGAGGGGGGAGGGGGGTCAATGAAGTGTGAAAAAGGTTGTCGTATGCTTCGTGACGTCACATGTCAAAATCTAAATTATTCAAACATAAATCTTTAAAGTATTCTATCTTTAGAGAGGTTTAAGACGACTACTAAAGCACATTTTCTTGTTAGCGAGCAGTTTGCTGTAACAGTGTCGCGCGTCGTCGGCCGCCTTCGAGCCAAACGAGACAAATCTTATTAACTTTCGTTTGTTTAGTCGGCGATGAAGATGCTTATGATTTGATGAAGAAGATGTGGACAAAACGGATGTTTCTGAGATTAACAACAAAAGCGAAAACAAAGAGATTAGTATGCCAGTGATATTCGTCTCAGTCGTAGGACTCGTAGGACACCGTATGTGGCGGGCACGCCGCTGTCTCCGTCGCCTGGAAGACCTAGGACCATTGCCAATGTTCTATGAGGTGGGTGCTACATGTTCTGACTTCTTTCGTTTCCTCACTCCCTTTGATTGTGCGTACCGTCATAAAAAAATTCAGTTCCCTTTTTTCCGTAGGAAATTCTCGATAACATATTGGCGGGATCATATATCAACACGGATGTTGGTTTATCTCTATATGAAATTTGGCAAATTCAAGTATTTCTCGTAGAGATTTTTAAGTCGCAAAAAAATTGACATGGAATCCATGGACATGGAATAAAGGACTCTATGCAATGAGAGCTATGCAACGACTAGTTATACAGGGAAGAGTGGAGGGGCAGTGCTCTCGCGGCCGATGGACCCACAAGATGGACAGATATGGTCAAAGCAGCCATAAAGTGCTCCCTCATTGAGTGTACCCGTAGTGCCAGTGATAGAGAAAGATTGTCAGATTCAGACATTTCATAACCACGACCGCTCCGTCAGAAGTGTACGACTGAAGATGATGATAAAGTGAAAAAAACTTATTGAAAAAGATCCCCTTACAAAAAATTGCAAGACAAAAGGTCGCAAATGCATTAAAATCAATTCACCATTTAACAAGCAATGAATAAATTAATTACAATCAACATGAACATCATGACGCTCATTACTTGAACCATAAAACCGTCGCAGCTCGCTCATAAAAGTCGGGGTGAACGATACAATATGTCCATACATTGTCATCGTACCGAGAAATGAATATAATGAGTACCAAATTAACAACCATTCTCATGGAATTCAAGAGGAAATTGTCGATGTATTAAAATCTGATTTGAACTGGATCCATAATATGAAATTAAGTTTCATATTTTTCAAGCGACTCGTTCCCGGCATCGCAAAGGTGCATTGTTTCTGTAAATTATGTACAAAACCCTTCCTCGTTTATCGCCCTTTCGGTTAGTGAAAACCGTATCAAAATCCGTTGGGTGGTTTAGTTAGCGGAGAAATAGACAAAATCCACCAGCAAATTTATTTTATAATATGTATAGAATAGATGTGTTTTATTTATTATAATATTCATACTAACATTTAAACAATTATAAAACTCCCAAATATTTTCAACAAATCATTAGAAAAGTATGTTTTTTTTTTAGATGTTTAGATAATATCTTCATTAGGGTTCATATACCTTACTGCACTGGAGAAATTTAAAAATATTTTATTATATTCAATCTATATAATTATTAATTGATCACTTTAATTTAATGCAAATTACATTTAATATCAAACATAGGTTTTATAATCTAAAATGACTCTATTTTTCCATAGCCGACGGAAGCACGGAAGCCCAATGGGAAACAAATAAGTGATTCATCAGTTACATTGTTTAGAAAAGGCGATTGCTGTGCAAAGTAATTTGTCAATGTATTGTGGAAATGTACTCATAGTTCTGGAGCCCCTAGATCAAGTACTGTTACTGATCCGAGATGGCCGGCGTACCTCTACTTTCCGGTACGCAGAGGTTCTAACAGGGAGCGTAGCCCTCCTCGTGCTGGATAGCCGTGGCGGGACACCGATGTCGTGTGATAACGTCCCTGCGACCCCGCCCATTTACGGCCGCGCTAGAAAGGCGTTGGGTCTGAGCCGGTACGAATCCGGCGTAACACCTCAGTGTCCTCTACACTGCCGGGTATCCAAGAGGATTTCCCAACGTACAGTAACTGTATTGTCACATTAATATAATTTAAAAAAAAGCATACATGCGAAGCCGGGGGCAGGTTGCTAGTTATTTTATAATATGTAATTGTATAGATATAGCATACCTATAGATATAAACAACCACAATTGAAATACGGTCTCTTCACCTTGGAAATGTTAGAATTCCATTGTATAGTTTTTTCAATAATTTGATTCTCGATTACAATTGAAAAGGTTATATTTAACTGATTGAAATATTATACTTTCGACTACCGTATTATAACTTAATCCGCGATGATTCATTGGGAAAGCCAATACACAGAAAAATAAAAAAAAAACATTCCTTAACTGTAAGTTGAAAAGTGTTACGCGAATTACAAGGTGTCTTTTTATGCTAGACCAATTAATAAAATGAGTCAGACTAAAACCGCATAGAGTAAAAATTTTTTTTTAAAATGCTAATCTCGACAGACAGGCTGACGATTCAATTGGTGGCAGGTGACTACCGTAGTCATAGCATACCCTTTACACTCCAGTTGTGAACTTTTCTTTCAACTACGTTTACTTTACTAAATTATACAGCTGACAAACGAATTGTAAGAGAGTATAAGTGGTTCGGCGCATGCAATAATGCATGCACAGGTTAGCACCACACGTGACTCATGTGTGGTAAACACACGTTGAACGCTAAAAGTGTCGACTTTGCAGACGGTAAGTGATTAATTATTACGGTAAATATTGTAAGAATTTTTGAAGGAATGACTAACAAAGGTATTTGAATAAATTACGGTCATTCGCAACGCAGACAAATTTAGAAGACATTGAAAAATTATCATACTAGGTTCATCGGGATGTAATGTTTTTATACACAAACCTTCCATTAGTGAAAACGTTACATAGTGAAATGAAAATTCTGTGGTTGGTTCACAAGTAGCGGAGAAACAGTCTGACGCGGACAGTTTCGGTGATTTGGTTGGAATTTTTTTTTTCTACTTACATATAAACTTCATTTAGGTTTTATTATTATATATACTTTCGTGAAATATTATCTAACTAATGGTGAAAAATCCCATCAAAATCCGTTGTGTGGTTTAGGAGGAGTTAGCGGACAGATAGCGACTTCTACTCTGCATAAGGTTATACTAATTGCTTAAAAAATTATCCTAAACTACAACTTTAATTACTTTTAAAATTAAATTAACACCAATTTTTATCTGACCGCAGTTAACGAGCAAAAAAAAACAAATGTCACGGAAAAATAGTGTTATATTTTATTCAGTAATGTTTTTCCGGTTAGTTAGTTTAAATACTATAATTGTGCCATGGTTGAGGTCGAATTATAGAAATTACAATAACAATACAATACAAATGACAAATACAAATGACGTACGTCTTCGAAGACCTACTTGAGTCAACAGAATAAAAAAATATAATAAATAAATACACATTTAAACTTTCAAAAATAATTCCAAGTTTCCTGTGTTTTTACTTATAATATTATTACGCCAGCCCCGAAAGTATATGTTTCTAGGAATTATTGATAGTCCTATTTTATTCTCTTACTTATTCTAAAGATTTTATTATGTTACTAGTGACCAGCTTCCGGCTTCGCTCGGGGGTATAATTTCCATATATCTTCCCCGTCAATCCCTCTTGCCAGAAGTGAAAATTGATTTAATATCGGTCTAGCCATTCTGAGTTTTTGCGAGAATAACGCACGGAGATTGTAATGACTCGCTAACGGCCTCGCCTAGGGTGCAGTTACACAAACCTTCCTTTAAAAAAAAAATCGGTTCTGCGGCTTAGAAGTAGTTAAAGGACTAACGCACGGCGATTATTTTCAATAGCACCTCTGTCGTTTATTTGTTTGAATAATTGGATTTGTTAGTAATAAAATGACGTACGTTTTTAGCGGTACGGTGGGAACTTCCCTGAGACTGAGTCACTTAAGAATGAACCTCAATAAGTGAATTCATTTAAAAGGATCTTGCTATTAAGTTAAAATAAAATTAAGTGAAAATACATTTAATAAAACATTATACAACTAGATATTATACAACACAAGACAACTTTTTTTTGATAATTGAACCTAATTCTATATTCAAATCATCTATACAAGTATGTATGTATGTAGTAGATACTTATGTATATGAAACTTCTCTAATTCTATATTATGAAAGTAAAGTCAGCGGGACTTCAGAAACTGATAATTATAAATGTAAAAGTAACTCTGTCTGTATGTCTGTCTACCTTTTCACGCCTTATCAATAGACCTCATGACATTTTGCATACACGTTTCCAGGGATACAGACTTTCACCCAGAGAAAAGTATTGTCCCCAAGGGATCATCTTAATATAGAAATCCAACGCAAGGCAAAAGTATAATAGCAATGAATATTCAGTTGTATTTTTTATTTTTCAAGGTGGACTAAGTAGCGGGTACCAGGTAGTAATGAATAAGGCGTTAGTGGAAAGAACCCCTTATACTCCCACTCCTTAATGACGCAGCGAAAGTATGGTACAAAAGTTATTTGCGGTTACTAAGGACTTTTTTGAGTTTATGTCTGCGTACTTGCAGTACGCTTTGGCACCAGAAACCAGCAAAACAATAAACACTATGCTATTTTGTTATGATACTAACAAAATAGCACAATGTAAACGCAAATGACTAATTTTTCATTCACTTACCTTTTTTATTTGAATATAAATTCGTATAAACTGATAACTTTTTGTTTAATCTGAGTAAACTGAAATAAAAAAAAAAGGTTACAATAAAAATCTGATTATTTTTATTGCCCATTATAAGTGGTAGGTGGTTACCGTCGCCCAGGGAGATGCAGTTGCGCTGCCAACTTTGCAAGAATTTTCCATATTGCACCTAGGTGGAACACCTCAGAAAGGTTGTTTCAAAATTCGCGCGTCTGCCGGATAAAGTTACTTCATCCTACTGCATCCATTTATATTTGTATTATACAAATATAATCACCCTTATTTTGTATCATTAACTATGAATAACGCAACCGTTATATGAACGGTTGCTTTATTCATGAAGTGAATGATACAAAATAAGGGTGATTGTCGCTGAAATGTAGTCTAACTATTGGCCTTGTAAGATAACTCAACGAGCTATGGAGAGAGTTATGCTCGGGGTTACTCTGCAAGATCGAATCAGGAATGAAGAGATTCGTATAAAAAACCTTAGTCCCTGACAAACTTTGGGGATTAGTAAGCTGAAGTGGCAATGGGCAGGACAAATATTGCTCACAAGATAGGTATACTGACAATATATAAGGGCAGACAGTTGACGCTGTATCGAGGGTCCTTATGATTGATCCATTTAAAAAATTATGGGGTATTTCGACGGTCCCTACGTACATAAAGACATGTCAAAAACCGGGGTTTACAGGAGAGCGTAATTTATGTTCAAACCGCTCTAGAAATAATTATATGTATAAGTAATTATAATTTTTTTTTCTAGACTATTTTATTAGCTTTAGGAACTTTATAATGGTAATCTAAAGACAATTATGCAATAAATAAAAAATTGCCATTTTTGACATGTCTTTATGTACGTAGGGACCGTCGATTTATATCCAGCAGTGGACGTCCTGCGACTAACAAACTGACAAAGGTGACGATCTTGATGTAGTGGTACACTATGATGATACTACTAAATCTAAATTATTCCTGGATACAGAAAGATGTCAGCGATCGAAGTCCTAGTTTCTATATTTATATAGAACTTTTCTATATAAATATAGAAACTATATATTGACGAACAATATAACTATATAGTGACGAATAATATAGAAATTATTCGTCACTATATTTATATGTGTCAGCACCCATGTGGCAAGGTAGCTCTTTTATCTGGATGCTGGAGAAAGCAGCTATCAGAAAAAGATTAATTCTAAATTTGAACTAGATAGATTATTCATTAAAAAAGTTAAAATATTATTGATATGGACTAAAGTATCATATTACCTACTACATACTATACCGTCTTTCGCATTTACGAATTTTATTCCTGAAATTGCCCATTTTTTTTAAAATTTTCCTTAATGTTTTTGTGTGGTATTAATTTTTTTTTTTAAATACATAGGTTCCCTTTTTTCTTTCATACTTCATAACCTACATAAAATATTAGAAAATTGCTAAGTGTGAGCTATATTTGATGTGGTCTATCATTATCGCAGGATGTCAACCGCGCCGCTCGGGTCGCCGCTCTGATTTATTGAAATTAATTGTGACAAATTGCAATGCAAATGTAACTGGAATATATACAATATGTATGTTTATATTATAATATTATAATATTATAATACCTATATTAATATTGCAAATGTAGAAAGGAAAGGAAATGTTAATGTTAATGAGACTTTAGCTTCTGACAAAATAATTTTACAAATTCTAAATGTGTCTCAGTGGAACTAGAACACTCTTTTTCTAGGTAAGGACTATTAGGTTTTGGTTCATATTTTGAACTAGTTGGTGCCCTCGACTTCGTCCGCGTTTTTTTTAATTTTGAGACGATCCCTCGGAAACCTAACATATGCTGTTTTATATATAGCTGACCCCGTAAACGTTGTTTTGCCATAATAATTATAATTTGGGGTATAAAAAATAGTTTACAACCTATTCTCAGACCTGCCGATTATACACGTTGATGAAGGCTTTATAAAGGCTATAATAAGGAATAACAAATCCTATTTCCTAGACTTCTTGTTTTTTTTTTTTACTTTTTGCTTATGACTATAGATATTATAATATAAGATTTTTCTAAAATACTAATACGAGGAATAGCTTCACTGATTCTATGAATCACTCCATCAAAGTAAAATGTGATTTTAAAAAAGTGCTTTAGAAACGGGTTATCAAATAGTCATAAATAATATAATATATTAATTAATAATCCAATTTTTATGTTTCTATAGTTATCTCGTTAACGGTAAAGTTATTCTCAAAACAAATGCAAATTGTTCACTTATCCTAAATGCAGATCGACAAGTCACTTTGTACGCTTAGCCACACAACACTTAAATTGGTCTTAAAAGTCTGAAAAGTTTCCGACAACGTGAATATGGCAGCTCTCTTCAATAAAGGCTAGTGAATGTAGTTGTGCATCTTTTGACAGTTACTCAACAAAGTTTCAGCCATTTCGGACGCGCAGTTATTGTTTGACAGTCGTTTGAGTGAGTCGATGTGAGTGTTTTTGTGAAAATGGAAAAATTGAGTATCGAACTGTCATTATTTTTTTATTTTTGAAAGGCAATACGCCTATGTAAATCAAAGATGAGTTGAACTCTGTGAGGTAAATGATGGGGACTCTGCACCATCATTAACCACAGTGAAATTTTGGGCAGCTGAATTTAAACGTTACCGTGAGAGCTTGGGAGACGAAGAACGTTCGGGACGTCCAAAAACTGCAACTACTGACGATAACATCGCTAAAGTTCACCAAATAGTGCTAGACGATCGCCGAATTAAAGTGAGAGAGATAGCAGAGGCTATGAAAATGTCCAAAGAACGTGTTTGTCACATATTAAATCAAGATTTAGGTATGAGAAAGCTGTACGCGCTTTGAGTGCCGCGTTTGCTACGTTAGACCAGTTTAAGCACGATAAAACCGAGTTTTGGCGCCGATTAATTACTGTAGATGAAACTTAGATACACCATTATACGCCCGAAACAAAAATACAGTCAAAACAGTAGACTGCAAAGGGGGAGCCATCTCGAAAAAAGCAAAAAATGTTTTTTCGGCTGGGAAAGTGATGTTTATTTGGGATAGTCATGGAGTTATCTTAAGCGGTTATCACACTTTACAATTTGAAGGATTCCAATTTAGGAAATTGGAAAGTGTAATCGCAGTTAGAACAGATTAGATCCAATTTAGATTTTATCTATTTTCAATTCTATGTCTTCGATTTAGAAATCAATTTAGAGTGGTGTGATCACTAGTTCACTACTTAGGTTCCTAAATTGGATTCCTTTAAATTGTAAAGTGTGATAACCGCTTTAATCGATTATCTTCATAAAGGAAAAGCCATTACAGGAGCATACTACGCATCATTACTTGACAAGCTGGAGAATTGACGAATCTGCGAACTTGACCACATTTGCAGAAAAAGAAAATCCTGTTTTACTAAGACAACGCGCCGTCTCACACCTCAGCGGTTGCTATGGCAAAAATCCACGAATTACGGTTTGAACTGCTTGACCATCCACCTAACTCACCAGATCTAGCCCCATGCGACTTCTTTTTGTTGCTTCATCTAAAAATTGCGCTCGGAGGACAGAGATTTTAGTCAAATGAGGAGGCAATCACCTTCGTAAAAAAATATTTTGCAGATAAAAACGCCGAGTACTATTTGGACGGGTTAAAGAGATGGGAGCATTGCTGGAAGAAGTGTGTGGTGTTACAAGGAGACTATGTAGAAAAATAAAAATAAATTTTAAGAAAAAATATCTTGTATCTTTGTTAGGTCGGAAAATTTTCAGACCACCCACGTATATCGGGCGACGTTGCACGCCGACTTTATAGTGTTCTCTATGTTCGAATTTGGACCGATTATTTTGCAGATATATTAATTTTACCATATTAATACTGCAATATACATATATAGGAACTTCGATTAGTATACAGAGACGTAATACATTGAGACACCAACGATAGTCCCGATTAAAAACGTTTATTATAAAAAATTCTACATTTCACGTGTTTATAAATGTGGTTTATTATATTAACAATTAAATTTAGTTCAATTTAGTATAATAATGAAGTATTTAATAGCTTCATTTTAATTAAGAGATGAAATTTCATTTTCGCTATGAAATCCTTTAATATTATAACCGCTAATAGCGTTATAACCGACCACCTACTACAAGGGTAACGTAAGCCTTCTTAGAAACTCCATAAATTCTATTGAAATAAGTAATTTGAGAATGGTTTAAAATTTTACTATTTAATTTTGTCTTCGTCTATATATTTTTCTTTGTAACCATTTGAATAGTAAATTGGTGAACAAATACGAGAATGAAAAGGATTACATGGTACCAGTGACGTTACTATTATGTAAACGGTCATAAAGTTTTTTCTTTTATACAACAAATTGGTTACTTATGTTTTATAACAAATATAAATAATTTTAATAAAAATGAAACAGTTATGTGATCGATTGTACCGAGTGCAATCAGTCGGCCCGCACTCGTCATCGCGGGCGTGGCTGCCCCACTTCCGACTGATGAATTAGGTGTTAAACTCGCCTTCCACTGTGACCCCAGACGGATTCTGCAAAAATCTATATTATTTTTTCATTTTTATGGGGTCAGACGGTCTACTTATTATACGTATTACATATTAGGAAAAAGCTGCTGCGAAATCCACAAGATTTCACAAGACATCGGCCTTTTTCTGCGGAATATCAGTGTTGTGTCCTGTATTATAGTATAATATAAAACTTTATACTTCGCTCCATTTGCGTTTTGCTGGACGATTTTGTTTTTATTAGATTTTTATTAGAATTTAAATATAGCTCATTCACACTGAGCAGAGTGTGCTTTGACTTTCATTTTGTTCATTTTTTGGGTAGTTTTTAAAACGGTATTCAGTTTTATGGATGTATTTAGTCTAAATGATGAGCATGCAATAAAATAAATTATTAATGACAAATTTATTGATATCATAATTTTAAAACATAATGAAAATCACCGAAAAATGCTTCCACCTACTGACTCATTGACTCGCTGAACAACATTTGACCAGGTAACGGTATGTAAAGCCATCTAGGTCAAGTACTCAGAAATTAGCGAATACGTACGCGACCCGAACACAATTATTCATCATCTGCCCGTCTGTTGGTGAATGGTAAATAAACATATACGTATTGTCTGTGATAATTTTACCACTACTCTATGTACACTTGTGACTGGCCGTTTTGTGGTTTAGCCACTTCGCCATTTATTTGGGTTTTTTTTTGCGAAATAATTTAAACAAATGTACGTACATGCGTGTTTGAAAGCAGAAGCTAACGGATTCTATGTTTAATATGGAAATCTTTATTCAAATCTCAATTATTCATTCCACGGAGAATGCCCCTGGGAAATTTTTCTGTATATTATTTTGACTCAGTCCGCCTAGCCAAGTTTTTTTTTGTAATGTCATATAGGTCGCGCGGTGTTTTAAGATCGCTCGGCATAAGTAGAAGGGGCATGCGCGCGGGCATTGTTCGCGATTGTACACATGCGCCGATTGCCCCCACTAGTTTCGCCGAGCGATCTTAAACCACCGCGCGACCTATATCAGCCTAGTCCCCTTAGTCAAATTGACTTTTAATACGTTAACGCTAATAGAACATAAAAAAGTTTCATTGTCATAAGTAACTAACTAGCGTTTGCTAACGATTCGTATCAGTTTTTTAAAGGTTCAAAATAGAGAGAAAATAATCTAAGGAAAATATTTGTCTAGTCTAGACCTACAATTATAAATTGAAGTCGCTGTCCGCTTATGTCTGTTTCTCCGCTAACTCTGCTAAACGCCCAACGGATTTTGATCATGGATTACTATGATTTTGATACGGTTTTCACTAATGGAAAGAGCGACAAATGAGGAAGGATTGTGTATATAATCGTGTGTAATATATATTATCAAGAAAAAGTATACTATGTAGATATGAGCGCCGCGCCGACGCGCCGCCGTCGTCGTGAATTCGTGTCAGCGCGCCGCCACCGCGCCGTCACGACAAGTCACGACAAAACGTAGTGATTATATTCTCTTTCGCCGTCCCGCCCGCGCGCGAGTACGCCCTCCCCTCGCTCGCACAGCAGTCGAGTCGAGTATTTCACCGAGTGAACGTGTTTTCGTGTGTTCGTTCGTTGTTACGTGGCGTCGAAAATGGCGGCGGCAGGTACTTCAACTCATATTGATGTTTATAAAACAAAAATAAAAGATATTTATATAACGCCAATGAAAAATATTTCCACAAAACAAACACATAGTTTTTGCTGGACAGAATTCGGCCAATTATCAGTGGAATTTAATGGAAGACGAAGAACTGTTCTAGGTGAACAAGTATTTTGTGCCGCTTGTCTACGAAACGCAAAAAATGAAGACGAGGAGTGTTTGTTTTCAAAGTAAGTTTCTTTTATGTAATATTCTTGGTAGACTAGAATTTATGTGGTTTCCAATACTAGGAATTATAGTCGATTCGCTGGATAGACTTAATCAGTCCTATTCTGTATCATTCACTTTATAAATAACGCAACCGTTATAGACAATAGACATATTAACCTCTAAAATCAAATATTTACTTCTAAAATCAAATTCATATGTAAATGTAATGAATGATTATAATCATTAACGTAACGATAAGTGTTTATTAATTTATAATTTATTTAACTTTTCAGGGCTCAAGTGAAAGCTTACGGCAAAAGCATAGCCACAAGTAATTTTCTTAGACATTTGAAAGATGCACATAGTTTAGAAGATACTCAAAAATCTCAACCGTTGAGCATCAAAGAGTTTTTTTACCGAGAAATCCGAAAACGAGTGACAAATACGGAAGCAGCAAGAAGAGCGATAAGTGGTCTCTGTCTCGAGATTTAGCTCTTTGGTTTGCAAGATCATTGATGCCTTTTGACACCGTGGACAACGATGCAATGATTGACTTTTTAAAAAAATACAGCGTCATTGTATCCGACGCAGACTTACCAACAAGACACAATATAGCAAGAGAAGGGCTGGAAGATGTGTATAAAAGTATGCTGGCACATATAAACGCTTTCATTTCAAAACAAAGTCCTCGTTTTGGTGCCTTGACAGCCGATATGTGGACCGATAAGTATAGACGGCGCAATTATATCACTTGTACTTATCACTTTATTTCTGAAGACATGACCCTCATTAAATTTACACTAATTACAAAAGAAATCACCAAGAAACACACTGGTGATACAATTCGTGACGAAATTCTGGAGGTTTTGCGTAGTTTTAGAATAGAAGAAAAAAATATTTATTTAGTTACGGATGCAAGTGCTAACATGAAAAGAGCTGCGAACTTATTGGGATTTGATAACCACCTCTGTCTTGGTCATGCTTTACATAATCTGGTCAACGTAAATGGTATCGGAAACACCAGAGAAATATTCAGACTTTTAAAAAAATGCAAAAAGATTGTAAAGCATGTTCGATACAGGGCACCACGTATTGAAGCTGCTGCATCTGTTGAACAAAACGAATTGCTTTCTTCTGTTGAAGAATTCGCCGAACATTTGGAAGATAGCGACTCAACTGATTCTGAATCAGAAGCAACTGAGATAACTGAACGGGCTTCAAGTTCCAGACAGCATTTACAGCCTCCTCCCACAATTAAAACGAGCACAAATACAAGGTGGCACAGCATTTTGATGATGCTTAAAAGTATTAATAACTACGCAAATCGTCAGCCTATTAACACAATTCTCAATGAAATCAGTCGAGGTAGTCTCGTATTACAAGATGTAGACTATGAAAACATTGAGGCACTGATAAAATTTCTTGAGAATTTTAAAAAAATTGTGGAAGTTCTAAGCTCAGAAACGCAACCTACCATGAATTTGGTTCTCTTATTTCGCTCGGAAATAAAAAGATTGCTTGAAGAGGTGAGCGATGATGAGCCTCTCCTCATAAGTAGGCTCAAAAATAATATGTTAGAGGGTCTGGAATTACGATTTCCTTTAACCGATGTTGTCGTTGCTGCAACATTACTTGATTGTCGATTCCACGCCATTAACGAGATTGATGAATACATGCAATCAAAAAGAGTTACTAAGGTTTCTTTTCTATCATCATTGCTCAGAAGTCGATTGGTATCAGAAGATATTCCTCAAAATAAAGTTGCGGATCCCGCTGTAGCTAGGCCGAGTTCAACCTTTCTACTGGATTTGGCAAAAAAGCACACTTCTACTCAACGCGATTCTGAAAGTGCAATAGAAAATGAATGCTGGAGATATTTCAGTACAGCAAGTCCTGAGGACTTAGAGCCTTACGGCGGAGAGATTCTAAAGTACTGGAAAGACAGGAAAACTTCTTTGCCATCATTATATGCTCTTGCACGCTCGATCTTAAATATACCTGCCACCAGCACGCCGAGCGAGAGAGTTTTTTCCACAGCTGGATTAGTACTAACTGCGAAACGATCACGATTAAATCCTTTAAGATTAAATAGGATAGTATTTATCCATGATAATTATGAATTCTGCAAAGAATCCATAAATATGTAATTTTTTTAATTACCAAAGAAATTGTAATAAATACCAAGAAATTGTAATAATAGGCCTAAGCCTTTATTTTTTATTTATACTGAAACGATTATTTTTCAGTTAACTGATCACGTATTTGTTTCTCTTGTATGTCAAATTGCCATTAACAAGTAATATTTGCTATTTTATTTTAATACCTTGTAATATTTAACTTTGTAAATAACCTTTAGAAGAAATAACTATATATTATGTTACTTTATTGAAGAGATTTTGATTTATATTTAAGTAAGTAATTTTGAACTTCAAGTCAGATTGAAATTAAGCGCTGGGATTTAAAAAAAAAATGTTATAAGCAGGGGAATATAGAGATGGCAGAAATGATAGTGTATGTAATAATTTTAACTTAGAATGTGATTTATTGTTGTTAAAAATTGTGTAAAATGTAAGAATTAAGCAATTAAGACTGTTAATATCCTCTGTTTCTTTTGTTGTTTTGTTTCTTTTGTTTCTCTGTTTCTTTAATAAAAATATGAATCTTTCTTTGGTAGTAACAGTGTTGTTTTCCTGAATATTTGATTTAAAAAAAATCCCTAATAAAAAATGTAACGCCCACGGCCACGCCGCCGCGACGCCGCCGCCGCCGTGGAAAATTTTAGACCACGCCGCCGCCGTGGAATAGACCATCGGCGCTCATATCTACTATGTATTATACAGAGAAATATACGAATTTATTGACGGGACTTCAAAGAATTAAAAGGTTACATAATATAGTTTTCTAATCATAAAATACCTACGTAATTATCTGTAGAACTTTATTTTTTAATATTTCACCCTCATTTAGTCTAATTGACTTTGTTATCTCCCTCTTATTTGGCAATTTTCTTTAATTCAATATTCATATTAATTAATTAAAACTTTTACAAGTGCCTAATAAATTCATCGTCTCTTTACCTAGATATCAAATGAAAATTCAGAAATATATATTACATAATATATATCTATATGTATGTACAAAAGTATTAATTTACTTCTTGCAACGTGTTTTATTGTGTCTGGTATACCTACATTTTAATATAAAACTTATAGTATACAAGATTCGAGATCCCATTCGGTGCCTACCTTTCTCAGTAAATATATCTTTATCTACGTCTGAAACTCTCTCCACACCAACTGTTTCCGCATTGCACATGTAATTAATTGTTACAAAACGACTCTGTTAGTACGTTCGAATGATATCTGATCAGAAAACATATGGCATCGTGATCTGAAGAATCGCTGTGCATTCGTGGGTCGTGGGTCAGAGTCACGTTGTTGGCGCCTCTGAGGCACGTACGTCGCCATATAAGAAGGCCACTGCCAAACGCAGCTCGCTTCCTGCTAATGACACTGCAGCACACCGTGTCACGCACGAACTACATTACTATTCAGAACATATTGGGCATTGGCTATTGCATAAGTTATTTTGTAAGTTCGCACGCTAACCGTTGTAGGAAAACGCGGAACACATAATTATTGGTGAGATTCGACGTAACTTGTTACAATTAAGGACATTATTTATTTTAAATTTCATAATAGTTAAAGGGCTTCTTTCACCATCTCTGAGTAAAGTGTCAAGTAGGCTAACCGCAATTTAAAGTCACAGGTAAGAAAGCGTACGAGTTTCACCATCTTCGAGTAGCATTACTCAAGGGTAATTTCAATGAAATTGAAACAAGATACGCGTAACATTTACTCGCCAATTAGCGTTACTTGAAAAGTAACTTATCAACACTTTACTTGTAGTTGGTGAAAGAGGCTCTAAGTGTCATAATCCTTCCCACTTCCTACTAATATTATAAATGCGAAAATTTAGACTAAAAATGTAAAAAATTGGGCGCCACTGCCGCGCGGCGGCGCCACCGTCGTTCCGGAGATAAATATGTCGGGCATTATAATTGTATTTAATTGTATAAGTATATTTTCCTGAAAAGGAAACACCAGCTAGCTACCTATAATAGCTAACAGTTCTTAATTAGTATCTAAACAGAGCCAAAATGCCCTGTACATTTTGGCTCTTTATATAAAAGTTTTTTTTTTACAATGGTTTCAAACACAACTGTCGTTGTATAATATATTATGTATGTATTTACATAAATATAAATCGCTAAATGTGTTGCAAAGCTTGAGAACGCCTAGACCAATTCGGCATTTCTTTCAAATATTCGTTGAAAACGTTGTAAGGTTCTTATGAAGATTAAAAACTGGAAAAATTGCCCAGTAAAAGTATTTTCTTTTTCTAATTTCCTATCTAACAATTCAAAAATTTCAATCAAATGTTGACATAAAAAACATTTCATTTATTTTTTTATTTTTGTATAAATTACACATCTACTGTCACAGACTCACAGTCCAACACCTATGGACAGAATAACGCCTGTCGGGTCAGCTATAATAATTTTATAGATTAGATTATAAGACACGATGATGAATTTTATTGAAAGTAATTTTTTTATCGCATAATATTAGTACTTACGTCAATGACAGCTCATTTTTTATTTAAGGTGAAACACCTTCATATAGGAGCAATTTCAGTATATGACTACAGTCGTACAGTCCTAGAATTGTTGATCGCTTTCACTACCACAGAAGTGTAGTAGTTCACACTACTAGCTTTCACTACTACTTATGTAGCTGGTGAAAGCATTATGTACATTTACTAGGTGGTGCCCGCGACTTCGTCCGCATTGACAAGACAAAAGGAAAAAAAAAAAAAAAAGAACCTGAGAAAATATTTGACATCGTTATCGCTGTGACGACGGTGGCGCCCTCACGGCGACAGTGGCGCCCGATTTTTTTTAGGATAAAAAGTATCCTATATGTTAATGTAGGTGTATGTGTGCCAAATTTCATTCAAAACCATTAAGCTGTTTTTGGGTGAGAGTTACAAACAGGGATGGATGGCATCTTATTTAACTGGCATTTGGCAGCAATATGCATATAACATCCTAACTAATATTATAAAGTTGAAAATTTGTTACTTTCTTTGTTAGTCTTTCACGCCTTAAGTATTCAGCCGATTCGTACTACTCTAGATACAGAAAAGTATCTACAGTAGTACCCTATTACCCAAAAAACCTACTACTGTTTCCCAAAAAAAAAAGCGGACGAATAAAGAGGAAAATACTAGTACCTATACATGCCGACTAGTATGCACTAGTATACACTATTTTACAACGTATTTGCTCATATTTACATAGAAAAATACGTATTTAAAAATTCTTTTTAATAATTGAGTAGTAGGAGTTTTTTACTGTCCCTTATGATAATTTATCATAATCAATAGTATGATCACATTTTCCAATTTCTAAAAGGGATGTGACTGTTATTATTACAAGAATTACATATGACAAGTGACGTGGCCTTGAGCTGTTTGATAAAAATTGTGAAAAAAATAGTGTTAATTCCGGAACAGGAAAAGATAAAACCTAAACTAAACAATCCCGCGCTAAAGGAAGTAGAATATTTATTGGACAAATGACATCACATTATTGATATCGAATTGTCTTCTGTGGAAACCATACTTGCGTACACAAAATTGCAACATAATGAATCACTTATGCACAGTTTCAGGTTGTTAGGTGGTCATACGGTTTTCAGGGAAGTAAATGTCATTTTAATTTGATTAATTAACTAATTACTTATTTTATTTATTTAAGTATAAAAATTTTTTTTGCCGTTGGGAGCAGGGGCAAGACCCATACACTTTTTCAGACTTTAAATTATTATTTTTTTACTTTCTTTTGGAATTTTTAACTTTCAAATTCGAAATTTGTACTATATAATAGAAGTACAGCTAGATATAAAAATATTTGGATTAGAAGATAGAACAAAACAACGATGATTACCATTATGGACATGAAGAATACGATTCAATTTAAATGTATATCAACTTTAGATTAATCTTCAGATATGTTGTAGACAGACAGCTCAATATGATATCGAGATATATTTTAAGATATTCAGTACACAGAAGAAAAAATGCATTAACAGACGCTTCAAGTAAAGTGCTGCCATTCTATAAACAAGTAGAGATTCGGAGTCTAGACTCTTTACCATTCTCTTTAGAATGTTGAAAGGAACAATATAGGTATGCTATGTATTAAGACATATTAAAATTTTGTACAGCCTCTTCGCTTTGAGAAACGTTTTGTGTACGAAAAAACCCATTGTTACGAAATTCTTTTGTGAACCAGTCTGTTTTGGCTTTTACTCGTAATGTGTTAATTGCATGCACTTGAAAATCGAACCGCTCTGGGCCCAATTTATACCCTTCTAATTCAAAAACACGAGCCACGAAACAAAGGCGGGCGCGCAAAACCGATTTTTTTTTAATCAAACGAATTGCTTCTTGTACGCACTTCATTGTGCGTCGACAATAATAACCCACAAAGCAGTACGCACGTGTGTGCGTTTGTGCGTATACGAGGGCACACACAAAGAGAGACAGCGCATGCACAAAAGTTCACTGCTGTAGTCAGTTCCGTTCACCCGGAGTGTCCGAAGTTGTAGTTAGTAGAACGCGCGTGGTCGCGGTGTACGCGTGCCGACTCTAGTGCCGAGCGTTCCGCTCATGGACACTGCTGTTTGTTATCGTTTACGAAACATCCGAACTTAATCGAGCTTTTAAGAAACAGTGCGTCCTTATAAATATTTAAACCGATACAGTTCATTACCACTCCACGTGGCCGGTGTTGTTTTTTCTTTCGTATTGATTTCCAGTGTGCAATAGTTTGTTGACTGAAACATTTTCTGAGTTAATTTCGACATAGTCTCAGTGAGATTTCTGAAAAGTTGTTTGTAGTGCTTTCAGTGTGCGCCGCGTAAAGGTTCGCTGTCTCCCTCTTTTGTGCTTTAACTGAGTGGAAAGTCAGACTCCTTGGGGAGTGTTATTTTGTTTTCAATTTTCCTTGGCTGCGATTTTCTTTCACGGATTTAGGGGAAATGTAAGTGTCCCTTTTATATTATGTACATACTAACATTTAGAAACAAAATTCATCCCATAATTTAATATTTTCAATTAGTCATCATGATTCGTCTCTATATCCTTAATTGAATTATTATATTTATATATTTAGAGGCTGAAGATTCTGAACTCATTACAATCACACAAAATACTTTATTTGGACAGTTAAATATCTCATTCTTTATGACTTCAAGGTGGTTTTGATATCTTTGCAACACTGTTTGCTATAGGTTCAAACAGTTCACAAACATCTGGAAGATCAATTAACATTGATATGTGTAATTCTCCATCGACTTTAGTTTTAACAGGTCCTTAAAGTAAGCTCAAACTCAATATTATAATGTTTTATTGTATTAAATTCTATGCATCTATGCATATTCAATTTCAATACTTTCATGAATGATAGCAGTAGTACTTAAATTAGCATGCTGTCTTAAACTAGGCTACATCACAGTCTTACAGAAGTATGTAATTATAATTATGTAATTATAATATAGTATTTGTGTTGTAGTTCATGGGTGAGCGAGTAGGCGAGCCCATTCCTCTTCCTCTACCAAGTATCTTTCTTCTAACTTGTCAGGATTGATTTCGCATCCTGGTGTAGCTTGTGTCCTTATGTGGGTAGCCTATCTACCATTAAGTGGCTAATTAGCCTTCCTGCCACCCTTAAATATTATAAAAAAAATATATTTTATTCGTTATCATCATCATAAACTCGTAGATCACCGTTATCTAATGAAACAGAATCATAATAATATGTCGAACTTAGATCAGTAGTTAGTATTATGATTTATTTGTAGTTGGGTGTCGGTCATGTCATGTGGATGCTTAATTGAACCGGCGGCGTCCGTATATAAATAGCCCCACTTAGTTTGTACTTTCGTCTTGCTTGCACCAAATGTTAAATTTGTTCTTCTATCATCTGTGTGTGTTTAAAATTTAAGTTCTCAATTCTTATTTATTTATTCTATAATTTGCACAACGTACAGATCTACATATATCTATCTAAAATATAGATAAAATAAAGACTGTCCGGCTCTGCCTGTTTCTCAGCTAACTTCTTCTAAACTATACAAGAAATTTTGATACAGTTTTTACTAGTAGAAAGAGCGATAAACGAGGAAGGTTTGTGTATATATTTTGAACAGATAAAATAGATCGGCGCGAAGCCGAAGGTGGGTCCCTAGAAATAGATAAAAAACAGAACGTACACACCCCGTCTGGGTACAGCATCAAGAAGAAGCCTAAGAGCCTAAGAATATTTTTCTTTTCTAAGTTAAAGTATATTCAAGTATTTTAAGAATGTTTCTTAGGAAACAATGAGTGTTCTTGTTTCCACACTTTGAAACTTGTCTTGTGCATCTATAATAAACGCTGATTTATGTTTCAAGTGGGTGTTATCTGAGGCGAACACATAAATACTGTTATCAAAAGACATTGTTTCATATCAAAGTTGTATTTTGTCATCGACTTGATAGGGCTTTTATTATCAATGGATTTCCTGTTCGCATTGAGCGATTGTCTTACAATTCCTGAAGAGATTTTAATCATTATAAAAACAATATAACACAATCCACATTAACAAGAATTAAAAATTAATAAAAATAAACCAATGCAAAAAATGCAAGGCTCAGTTAATAAGATGCATGGTTTTTCAGTTCGTGTTGCCAGCTCTTATCAGATAATATTCATAATGTTTATCTTTGTTTTGTTGCAGAAATCGCTTGGATATCTTGTGCATACAAGAATATAATAAGTAGAGAACAAACAGGCGTGCCGCCCACGTAGCACGATAACATAGCATCCCGTCCACAGAGAAATTAATCTGGCACACGGTAACAGGAAGCATGCCGATAAAGAACATTTACTGTACACCACAGACAGTATAGATGAGGGGATCGCTCGCCGCAGACACACTAATATGCTTAGCTGACACCTGCTCGAGATTTTACAAACTTGCCATTATGTCGTCCACCGCGCCAACTAGCTACCAAACGCGAGGTGCAGCACATAATCAAAATTCAAACTCAACAAACAAACCAAAAATTATAACAGATAAGAACGATACAATCAAGTCGCGCACCCAACTAAACATTAAAAAAGATCATAATTCAAGCCTTGTAGATTTTAATATAAGAACTATGACAAATCATAATAATCATTCCAATGATAATTTAGATGAAAGCCTGGAACTGATCGAATTAAGTAGAATAACAAAAACGGCAGAATGCGAATGCCAACATCATATCGAGCATCGATATTCTCGCACATGTGAAGGATTTGAATGCGAATTGCATAAGAAGGGAGACGTATACGGAAAAGAATTGATTATAGGAACGAGGGTGGAGGTTGACGAATATGGTGTTCCAAGGAGGGCCGCTGATTTAAAATTTAAATGCATGCGGGATGCGCAGGAGTGGACGGAAGCGTTCGGGAGGACAATGGGTGTGCGCATACGTTCTGTCGTCATGATGTGTCTGTTTCTTACTATGTTGACGACTTGTGCGGCGGCGCCATCGAGGTCACACCCAAGAACTACACGAAGTGCTACAGAGAAATCTGTGGTGAGTTACACTTATTCTTATACCCTTTAAACATTACCTACAGTATAACTAAAATTATTTAAAACAGAAGTGTGGCTTCTTGAATGCACAAAGCCGCGGGGAGTTTGACAAAAAATATGATTATTTTTCAACAATGGGGAACATAACGCTCCGATTCATGCATACTAAGTAGTCGTACAGTTGGCTCGGCTGCCGTTTACGACTTGTAAACTTTAGTTCTCGTTGCCTGAGCTTCGCACAGGAAACTGGTTGATTATTACACCGGTATTGTTTTGCTTATCTAAAACCTGAATCTGTGATTTACCATACATTGCCATCTCCCAAGTTCAGGGCTTGAGTGAATCTAATTTATTAACGAGAGATAAACAGTTTACGTCGTCTTAGTTCCCAAGCACGCTCTGTTTATAATTACATCTGAAATGTTCTCAATAAACGTCTTCCTTTGATTCCGTAAAAGGCGCCGTTATCTGCTCACAGATTAACGACCACTTAAGGCGTATTTCCACCGAGTGCAAGTAATATAGGGACAAAAAGCTGGCGTGTCGTATTAGATTACTGGCAGTGACAGACGGACAGAGCGTTGTGAGGAGATTAATGGGCTAAGTGACGAGTAGGAGGCGTTCCTTTACCGTCCTTCACTGCAAGTAGGGAAGACATCTAGACTCATTTATATCTTGGACCGTTCCAAATCGTGAAAAATCCGACAAATTGTCAGGAGGACGGACGGCATTCGTTATTGGTAGGGACGGATTTAAAACTTGTCAAATTAACTCTGATGTTCTGTGGAATGTACAAAAAAATGTAGTCAGTACAACTTAGTTTAGATATTTTATGATTTAATTTATTGTTGAAATTGATCTATCTATCTTAATAGGGTGAAAATAAGGAATGGCACCCCCAATAAACAACATTAATACAAAAACACACACGGTGTTATTTTAAGAAAATCTTGGTAAAGGGGTAAATACTGTCGCCAGACGGGTTTCCCAATTTATGACTGTGAAACGCAGTATTCTTTGCCACTGCTAATTCCAAATGGGCAAAAATAAAAATAAAATGCATTTGCCGATGTGAATGTAACTGAATTGATTGTGAATTTCTTATGTATTAAAATGAAAACATTAAACCTTATAGAGGAACCGTTAAGATAAATTAAATCAGATTTGAACTCGGTTTAATTAGAGAATAAACATGGCATGACCACGGTGGTTAGCGGCTTCCTGTGCTCGCGCAAGTAGGTCGTGTTTGTGTTAAACTTGGGTTATGTAAGTGATAACTGGTCCATTGCAGAGTTGCTTTGCATTATTCGAGTTCTTAATCATTTTTTTTAATCATTCCAATTACCTACAGTACTTACAGCCGCTGCTATTGTTGAAGAGAATAATGTTATAATATTTGCATACGTCGACTTTAACTTTCATTCTTGTTAATAAGGGTCCTTGACCCTTATTATTGACGGTGGGTTTCTTCCACTAAGTATATATTTTTTGGAGTTCACAAGTATCAAGTTGGCTGTGATAAAATATGGTGTTTAATAACGGATGTTCAACAAAAGTTGTGCAATCCTGACACGTTTATGTAGTTGGTTTAAATTTTATTGGTGTTGTGGGAGGTGTGCAGGATATTGCAGCCTTTCCAAGTGATTGAAATATTAACTTCGATATATATAGAAGAGCAATTTAATTTTTGTATTTCTTTTCTATTATATTCTGTACGTTTACCTATATGTCACTGAATTTCTACTAAACAGATGGACCAGTTTTGACAAAAAAAATTGTATGTTTAAGAGGGTCCTTGGATGGTTTACATTCACATTTGGACCGGGTAGGTGACAATGGCGATCACATTAGATATTTTTTTCGGGTTCATTATCTATCAGTACATTTATATCTATAGATATAAATCAAAATAAATAGCTAAATATTCGATAAATCTTGCTTATTTTACGAAACTCTTACGTGTCCTTATCTTTTGTCATTAATTCATGAACATTTTGTTTCTCAATAGATGTTTCACGGTCACGTAGGAAACAAAGTTTGCATACGTTTCTTCCATTGCACGTGCATTTATTAACATTCTTATTAATTATTTAACAAAGTACTTCACTACATTTAATTAGGTAATTTAATTACTAATGTAATTTACATTGTGTGGAAGAGAAATAGTCACCATTTCCTCTTTAAGATTTTCTTTGTCGTTTTCTTTTTGCTATGTTGTAAATGAAGCTTAACATAAGTAGGTACTTACATATTTTAAATCAGGTATTATGGGAAACAGTGGAGAAATTGTTAAAAAAACCATGTAAAGAGAGTGAAATTAAATGAAATATTAATATTTCAATGAACTTTTGATTTTATAATTTTTTTTTAAACTTTTACTATGCACATAGTCATCATAAATATAGCTTCAGTTTAATCAGTTAAAGTTTTATAACATCAGAAATGTGCTCACATTATAACTTGAAAGTATAAGTTGAAATTTTAACTTTTCAATGTAAAATAAGAGCACGATTGTATGTATGTATGTATGCAAAAAGTATCTTCCTCTAGCCGCTATGTACATCCGCATGTCTGCGACACGTATTCCTAAAACAAAGGGCTGTCTGTGTCTGGATAGTCTGATGCCGTGTAGGTATATCCAGCAAGTGATGTGCATTGTCTACCTCCACCCGTCTGGAGACCACTTAATGCTACCATGTTTTATGCAAGCCTTTATCCTTTATAAGTACCATGCATAAATCATGATATAAAGCAACAGTAAAATAACAAAGCTCATTCCTAGTTACATATATATGAATGTTCTTAATTTATATATAAGTAAATCATGAATTTATTTTACCAACATTATGTCGTTACTAACCAGAATTAAATGTATTATCAACAAAGTGAGTACGTTTTTTCATCATTATGTCGATGCCTGGTCCTTAAGATATATTCTAACTATTCTAATATTTAAATGATCCTAAATCTTAATATTTGTTATGCTTTCACTACTCAACTCCTTAACCCATCCTCATTAAATTTTGCTAACATGTTATCAGTTATCATTTCATTAAGGGGAAAAAAAAGTTATTCGAAAAAAAGGCTAGTTAACTAACTAGTTACTAAATACATTGTATTATATTCTAAAGCTAATCAAAATGCATTTAACTTTTATTGTAAGATTTATGCAGAATATTCAGGTTTTTTTTGTAAATTATCAATATTTACTGTGATAGTCGAGAATGAAGTAAAAAAAAATGGTGCATTATGTAGCCGCAAAGCATTGACCTATCTTTGCCGCAAAAAGATTTCTTAGCGTTTATATAGCTTGAATAACTGAATCTAGAAATGTGTAGATAGCTACCACATAATATCTTCCATAAGTACCCTGTAAGTTCTGTTCATTATTATCATAAATTATAAAAAATGAAAAATATTAAAACTAAAATGTTTTGGCAAGTAAATAATCATGGTTTTGCAAAGCATTCATATTGCATCTTTTATTCAGATGTGTAAGTATAGAATCTTTATCAGATAATATTTATACATACTAATATTATAAATGTGAAAGGAATTTCTGTCTGGCTATGTGTTTTCACGTCTCAACTACACAACTACCTATTATTATGAAATTTTGCATTACACGAAAAGGGATACATGAAAAGACATAGGGATCACCTAAAAAGAGAATCTGATGAGAAACCAACGCAACATTTTTCTATATACTCATGTAATAATTTTAATAAATAATCTAAGACAAAGCGGTGACAGTATCCAAAGCTGAAGTCATTATTTACATATTGATGTTAATTATTTTGTCTGTTCGACATGTGGTAACCCACATTACTATATTTAGTGAGACACTTTTGATGGAATGAGTAGGTACTTACAGTCTAACACGGAACATGTGTTCGTTTTCACTTGGACATGCCTAGTTACTTGTAATATGAAGATATTTTAGGAAAGTTCAAATTGTGTTTTAATTTTTTTTATTTACAAAGTATATTAATATACATAATTATTATTTATTATTTTTTAAATAAAATTTTATTAATTTATTTTTTGCAAATAAGGATGAAAATAAATATATGTAAACAATAATAAATTATGTTTACAAAACATTTATCGTCGTCAAAATTATAAACTACTATCAATCTGAATATTTCTAAACTGAAAATATTTCCAATCTATTTTATAGACATAATTTAGGACCTAAATTGATTCTAAATATGTATTATAAAATAGAAGTATAATTTTAAAAATTGACGTGAATAAAGTTTTCAATGGTTTTTTTAAAAAGAAAGAGATAAATCTTGTGAAACAACATCGCCCAACGTGGGGCTCGAACCCACGACCCTGAGATTAAGAGTCTCATGCTCTACCGACTGAGCTAGCCGGGCTTATGTTCTCGCAGTTAAAACTTTGCTAATGTTTCCATAAAACATAGTTTGGGATGCTTTGTTATTATTTAATTTATTGTAAATGATACATACAACCTGCTGGATACATGTGTCTATCTTTAAAATTTATTATTCACAAATACGTGAATAAAAAAAGGAATTGATTTTTTTCTGTGTTTGGATGGGAGGAGCATTAAGGCAGCACAGTAAACAATTTAAATTGAATGAATGAATGTAACAATGAATGAACTAGCTAAACGTGAGTTTAGAAACAAAATTTTTTAATCTAAATTTTTTCATTGAAGCGGACAAAAATGACTATGAAAAGATAATTACAGTTGCGAACATGGATGAAGGGGAAATATTACTATATTTACTATAGTTTGACCAATTTCATTGTAGCAGGTGAGTTTGTGCGCGGCGAGGATTACCTTGATTAAAAAATTGGTATATTAAATGTTAATATGTATAACCTACTTTGATTAGTAAAATAGGTAGGTAGTACTAATAAATACAGGGAAAGCTCTATCTCGCTCGATGCGTTTTCAAATATTGTTAATCGATATCTTAAGATCTATCCGACAATATAGCTCTTATGTGAACTCGTGCTCCTTCCTTGCATGGCTTTTATTTTTATTTTTTTTTAATTCCCCCCGAGGGTTACACCGCCCCCGTGGGCCGTTTATTTATTTAGTTTTACATTTGGCTTAATTATATGTACATTAAGTGGGGGGAAAATCACAGTTACCCCTTGCGTAAGCAAGGGACCTTGTTCATCCTATTATCATTAATTTCATTATTATTCAATTTCTCACTAGTCTTCACTTAGTTTTTATTCGTTCTGATCGACACCGTAGCCACTTTGTGGCAGAAGTCTAAAAATTTTTTGGCTGTTTGTTTGTTTGTTTTTAAGGATTTGGTGCAGATTATCTGCACTCAGGTTCATATCAATATCATGCTCCAGCACGATCCTTACTCGCGCGAACCTGGGGCAGTCCACTAATAAATGCGGTTTCCGCTACCCCATGTCCGCAAGAGCAGTCCGAGCTGGAAGCCTTCTTGATCCTGTGCAGATAATCCGCAAACCCACCATGACCCGTAAACACCTGTACCAGGGTTGGTGACAGCTGTAGTTTACGTATCATCCCGTACGCGTCCTCCGCATCCGGTGAAAACAGTTTGGTGCCCGCAGCAGTGATGCCATCTCTGTACATTTCTCCCCACAGAGCGACGGTCTTCCTCCTTAGGTGCCCCTTAATATAAGATAAGGGGCACCTGTCATAGATTTGGAGACCTTTAATTTGGTCGCCGCAAGCTTGGCAAGATGGTCGGCTCTCTCGTTTCCCTCGATCCCCACATGGGCGCGTACCCAGTAGAGTCGGACCCCCCTTCCCTCTGATGCCATAACGCGTAAGTTTTTTTTATCGCGTGCACCAAAGGGTGGTATGGGTTCCGGTCTCCCCTGAGAAGCTCCAGCGAAGACCGAGAGTCACTGAGTATGCCGACTTCCGCCTCTTTCCTATTTTTCGCGATTTCCATCGCCCTGAGGAGAACGTATAACTCTGCTTGAAATACCGTGCAGAAGGACTCCAGCGCGTTGCATGGCTTCTGGAAACCCTAATTCACACATCGAAACACAACAGCTGTTATTTCACTGTGGTCTTTTGTAAGGTGGTGTTTGTTGTCGCCAGGCTAGTTGCCCTGCTGCCTACTGCTTGCTACTAGCTTACAATTTGCTAATCTATCGAACAATTTTAATTGAGAGTCGATTTTCAAATTAGATTACTCGTATATTCGCTATAGTATTGTCATGCTGGTAACATTAATTGGGAGTTCAACGTCATTGACCCAATTGTTCTGATTATGCCTATCTACTACTGTTTCATTTAATTGTACGCAGATATCTAGCGAAGCAATGACATCCTGCAAGCTGCATCATCATTAGTTATATTTTGTTGCTATTTGTACATTACAATCTGAATAGATTACAATGAAATCTCAGTTGTGTTTTTTTAAATACTTTATTGAAAGCTAGATGTTGCCGCCTTTTTTTCCCTTTTCTTAAGTGTTAAAACATTTATTGTATGTTTATTACTCATATAATATATTTTGTCAAGCATTGTTTTCATTTTTATTTTTAGGTGATCCTTCGGAAATATTAAAAATGTTTACAATTTACAATTTTTTCTGGAAAGAAAAATGCCAATTATGTCCATTTTTGTATCCTTGACAACGTAGATGCAAAATTTCATGATAATCGGTTGAGCAGTTAAATCGTAAAAGTGTAACGAACAAACAAACTCAGTTTCGAATTTCTAATATTAGGATACATAAATTTAATAATTACATAAACAATATGTGGTACTAAATGTATATAGCAAAATTACATTTAGTTTTAATGTGTAATCTGAAAGGTTATTCCATTACGGTACGTGTGTGAATGCAAACAGAAAAATCTATTTTCGCATTTTATATAATATCAACAATAGAAATAGATAAATAATTAATTCAATTTACAGTTTCCAAAAAATATGGGGCAGTGTTTTTCAACTTTCCCAATATAAAATTTATTTTTCTTATAAACTATGCCGATCGAGAAATCATTGTGCACTGTTGCGGGAAGTAGCCAGAATATAAATTTTTTTGCGCTAGCGCAAAAAGTTTCAAAAGTAAATAGACCCCAAATAAACAGGTAATCATATAATTAACATCAGAATAATATCTACTAAAACTACTTTTTTTCATTTCGCCATGTTGATGACATCTTTTATTTTCGGTTTTTTTTTTTTTTTAATTTACTTCTTCCATGATTTTCGCTTAGCTAATAATGATCTAAGTCAAACATATCAAACTGTCCTTTTTTTGTTTAACATCATTGTGTGAAAGTTATTCTATGAGTTAATACTCTATGGTTCTATGACCCATCACACAATGATTAATAAACCAGCATTATTTTTAAATTTTTTATGACTAATGGACTTATGTTACACATAGTGTACACAAAATGAGTATTTGGGATTTGCATTTGAAAATTGCAGCTGTGTAGTGCGGGCGGTGCGTACCCGGTCCATCTAAGGTAATTAAACCGGAACTCCTGTTTAAAACTGCTCGCCGATATTTGCATGATAATAACGCGATTACAATTGTTGAGGATCACACAATTTGCCACTTTATCACTTTAAAGTGCTATTGTTACATGCCAGGATACAGTATTATTCGAATAGAGAATTTTACAAAACTATTATGTATGCAACGCTTTTTCGCTTTATCTTATTTTTTTAAATTATATACAGTATTTATACAGTATACACAAACCTTCCTCGTTTATCGCTCTTTCCATTAGTGAAATCCATATAAAAACTTTTGGATTGTTTAGATTAGAAGAAGTGAAGGGAGAAATAGACAGAGACGGACGGCGATTTTATTTTATGATCGTATTATATACATTAAGAATAGATAGACTTACATTAAGTAAATATATAGATTTAGACGTTTCCAATTTGTTTTAAAGACGACTTTAAATAAAGTGAAGAGATCGAGTTCAATGAGTACTTCTGTTCTATGTAGATAAAAGGTACCATCTAATCTTCTTCTTCTTCTCTGTACATATGACAATGTGTATGTAAAATTTCATGTTGATCGGTTAAGTATTGTTAAGTATGACGATGGAAACTAGTAACGGAAAAACCAACTCACTTTCGCCTTTGTAATGTCAGATACCAATAACCTTAATGGTCATTTAAACAAGACGAAGGTTATGTAAAATATTTTGGAGACACTAATTCAACTGGGATTTAATTAAGTAGACACTTTATTTTGTGAACTCGCATGCTACCTACATATCTACATCCACCTCCTTCCGGGTGTTTCCATTTTGCCATTACTTGCCATAACCAGCAGAGAATTCAGAAGTTTCAATTTTAATTTTTTAAATTTATTTTTTATTGACATTATTGTTTCTCTATATGTAAACCGATTATTGTTAATATTAAAATATATTAAAAATTAAAATTCCGAATTTATTTAAATTTGTCACTGCCTAACTTGGGATTGCCTTGCACTTAGATTTTAAGATCAAATTGCTTTTATCTACATATTAAAAATTACAAAAATGAAGGTCTGAAATCTCTCACTTGTGTTGGTCCGAGTTGTGAATATATTGTGGGATAATATTCCTTACTCACACACCGAAACACAACAGCACGTGTGCTATTATGTCATGGTGTTCTTTAAGATTGTGCTTTATTAACCTTTGGCGGGCTTTCCAGTTTATAAATGCGGAATGCGGTACTGACTGCACCTTGTCACTACAAATTATTAAAAATATGTTAATAAATGGGGTTATTATTATAAATTTAATATTCTATAATAGACCGGAGTGTGATTTATAAGACAATTGTCTGTCTATCACCAGATAATATTGATTTCACAACAAATAAAATTTATACGCAGGTAGAGTCAGCTGTTCTAGCGAGCTTGTTAATTTTTGCCTCATTTAATTTTTTTTTATCTGATTTGTGACAACTTCAAAATATATTTAATCTGTAAGAAAAAGTTGAATAGCGCAATATAAACGCATACAATATGTCATTAACATTTTGAAATGACGAAATCTGACAATGCGAGAACGCTCTGAGCTCGTGATTGCAAAGTCGCAATCCATATTTTTAACCAAAGGAAGTGAATTGAATTCTGCAAATTTTTATTTATATTTCATATACTTACATACACATGTACCTTAAGCGCAACAGTATGAACAACCTCATCCGAATGATGTTACACAGGCCGGAAGCTCCTCTGGTATAAATACACCAGACAGAGATGGACGTTCACCAAAACAAACACGAATACGTTAAAAAGAAAAGGACGGATATACTGTGACTGTTCAGCTGCATTTGAACTATTTAAAACTCTAATGATAATTAGGCTACTTGTGGTGCAGATAATATGCCCACACCATTATTACAGGGCTTTCTTTTTTAGAGACTCGACTATGAAAAAAAATGTAAAGTTAGATATTTGGGATCACTCTCACTATCCATTCACCGGCTCCATATAAATGGATCTAGTGAGAATTTTTGTTCTCATTAGATCTAACTTCTAAGTTTTGGATCTATTGAAAACTTTTTCTCAGTTGAAATATTGACTAGATCGCAGACTGACCAGACTTAACCAGATCCCATATGGTCAATGGGATCTAGTGAATCGAACTAGTGAATTGAACTAGTGAGAGTGATCCGATATTTGAGATGAGACAGTGCACAGCAGATCCAACAGTAAATCTTATAAGCTATAGGTTTTGGCAGCGACTTCGAACGCGCCCCTTTTTAAGTGTTTAAATTAGAGATTACAGTAGGATTAAGGATAAGGGATTGGGCAAGGATAAAGAAAATGTATTCTCTATCTATTTTTACAAATGTAAATAGTTTTTTTATCATGCTAAAATTAGCTGCATTAGAGTTCGAAATGATATTACCTACACATCTAGGCATTTCTTCGCGTAATTAAGATACACATTATACTTACTTAGATCGTCGTCAGCCTGACTGTTGTCCTATACATTAAAAAAAGTTAAGAAAAATAAATTTGTAGCCTTAAATATTATAAACATTTAATTGAGTGAAACGCTCAGTCATTTATTCAATTAGATCAGCCCTCCCACAATGCTAATCATAAATTGTTAATATTATTTAGTAGACGCCATACGTGACAGGATTTCGATAATCAGTATTCACAGCTCGGACCAAAACAGGTGAGGTCTGAAGTGCGGACAATTCGGCGCACGCTGTTCCGGTGACTCACTACGTCCGTCTACTGTGATTGAAATTTTTAATTAATTACAAACTTAACCCCAACGAAATAAGGTTCAAGGTAGATTGAAATGATAACGCCACTTACTATACTGCTTTTCTATTGTCATTCGAAATATGCGTTCAATGACGTTGCTTCAGTTTTATTTTTAAACTTTATATCTCTATGGCTTCGTATGTAACGTTGACCTATATTTTGGTTGAAAGACCTTTCTTCGAGTAACAGGTTGAAAGAAATAAAATGTTTATTGTGTTTGAAATAGGATATCGTGGTAGAACTTAATGGAAGTAATTTTCATAAGAACCTTTGGGTAACCATCAATATTTTTAAAATAAAATCTCGACTTTTTCTTAAATACTTAGTTTTTTTTTAAAAAATTTGCCACATATTTCTTACCTAATATTTTCAGAATAAAAAAGCTCGAATTTTTTACATGTCAGCGTAACATAATCGTCTGAGATTCAATTTGAAAAAAGATACAAAATCTTATTATACAATAAATATTTTACACTAGATGTGCCTTCAACTTCGTAATTAATTGCTATGCTATACATTTTCTCATTAGAAATGAATATGTCAATCAAATTAGTTTTAATCACAAATTAAAATAATAAAAAATAATTATTCTCACACGTCGCATGACTAAACGAATGAGACGAAGTTTATGGACACCTCATATTTATTGGAAATGGAAGAGGAAAAGTTTATATTATGTGGTTGATATTTTTAGGGCGATCATAAACTTAGAGATACCATCGTAAACTTTTGAATATGTTTATTTCAAATTGACATCGTTAATGTTTGTAATTTTAGTGATGAGCATTTGAATAAGTCTGAATAATCCTTAAATACCTTAAAATACGATATATACCCACCCTAACATTGGAATCACCGTTGGCAGAAGTGTATTGTATCCGTCGGTGATTACTTACAAGGGGTGAATATAAATTTCTCGATATTTTCAATCAATCAGTTTATACCTAATCTGGTCTTAATTGTGTAGCTAAGTATTCAGGTCATGTCGTTTGTATTGTATGTATAAGGAGGCAGTGATTGATATCTTAGTTTCAAATTTCAAATCAATCGAAAGTGTGGAACTTAAGTGAGATCCTTTCGTCAACTAGGGAATGAACTGATTGTCTTCTAACGGCTGTACAGATCTTCATAAATTATATCTAAGAATCATCTATCACGTCTGTTTTCAAACAAAAACCATCAAAATCGGTCCATACGTTTGAAAGCCACGATGCCATAGACAAATACACAGACATACAAGTCCAACTTTTTTGCGTCTTTTTTTTGTCTCTTTTGCGACGAGGAAAAATAAAAACACAATAATAAATTAAACGATTTATTCATTGAAGCATAGACATCAAGTCTTGACATACCGTCAAGTGAAATATCAACCTGTTTGTGGACATTTACTTAGTTTTAGTTTTTCCTAACTTAATCTATTGTTAATATTCTTTTAAATACCCTTACCAAAGCTCTTTGTTCAAATAAGTTGTGACATTGGATATCGACGCCTTTTTACGGATGATGTAATTGCGTCCGAGCAATATGTACTTTGTTCCAGTGGCTATGCATCCTTAAAAGTGCAAACTGCATTCTCGTTAACCGCCTTTTTATGTGCTCAAGTTTATTTCTTGGACCTGCTATTTACATCGCTAACGCTCTCGCAGTATGTCTTTGTTTCGTGTTCTTTGTTTGACTACTGTGCATTCTTCTACCCATTTTGATTTTACTGTATCGCTATCAAATTATTTCCATAAATTCGCGACAGAACAATTTTTTTCGCTTTGACTAACTTGTATTACTGGTTTTTACTGTAGTTACGCATTGTATCATTTACCTATACCTATATGAATCGTATTCATATTTTTAAGGGTTTTGTCAGCTGATCTTTGCTTTAGAATAAACAAGTGGTACGCGCCATGCATTTTTTTCTGCAAATCATATTCTCGTTAATTGATTTTTCCATTAGTAGTGAAAAGAGTATCAAAATCCGTTCTCTAGTTTAGAAAACATTAGCGGAAGAACAGACAGACGCGGACAGCGACTTCATTTATAATATTAATTAACAAATATTCACTCTTTTTAATGTATTGTTTATACAATACATCAAATAGAAAATATTTCTTAATTTTACTTCTTATACTTTACTTCTTCAGCTTGGAGGTTTTCCTTAGGTATACCAAGTTTTAGGAAAAGTTTATTTGAGAAGATATCAATTATGATATAGTAAATTAGTATATGATGATAGATGTATAATGAAAAACTAAACATACCTACTTATAAAATATAAAACGGTTTAGTTTTTAGATTTGTAATTTTATATGTATTTTTAAAAATACTTTCACTGTTAGTTAGAATGGACCTCCTTCAGGATGGACTGGACATAGACTATATTTAGTCTTCTGAAATCTCAAAAGAAGGGTCTTCTGAAAGGAAAGGTTTCTGCCGCGAGATGTGTTTATGATAGGGTGCACTGTGCTATCGCACACCTATTGCAAAACAAACACACCTGCTAATTGTCATTATTGCAGGAAAAATTAAATGAAGACTGAATTTCTCTTAAAAAACCGAATTTTTTAATTCACTAGCTAGAATTATAAAAGCTAGTAGCTATGTATAAGTAAATTAAACATAACTACTAGAACCCAAAATCAATTGAATTTCATCAAAAGATGACTTCATAAAATTTGCAGATATGGTGGTTTTGCATTACGTGTGCGACATATTTCATTCAAACTCCACTATAAATATATTATGTTAATATAATATCGATGTATTGTTTTACAATCGTCTCCGTCATTACTCGACACAGGTGCATAATAATTGTAATAATAACGTGATAACATAATTGTTTTCTTTCACATTATTTAATATTATAAGCAACTTAGAAATAATTTGTAGTAAAATTTTTAGTTTATTTTTTTACAGTTTCATTTGTCCCTATTTTATTTATGAGTTTTAGAGTTTTATATGTGTAAGATGGAATTTTAAATGTACAGCGAGATCTGGTCGCAATTTTCCCCTTTTATTTTTTACTGTAAACTGTGGATAACTGCGTCTAGTATGTTTCTTTATTATTCTTGCTAATAATGTTTTGCTAGGACGTAAATTATCACAAATATATCATCGTTCCCTACATCAGTCAGTAACTTCGTTATTTGATAAGATTGATTTTGTTAGAATTATAGTTTTATTTAGCCTAGCCTGAGCTTTTATCTATTGGTGAAATAGTACTTTTTGAAGCAAAAATTTATGATCCAACTTTCAACTCTTTATTGGGAGGGCTACATTACGCTCCTTAGCAATAAACTGGGCAGCCCTTCTGAGTGGCAGTTACCCTACCCCTTTATACTAGAAGTCACCATATTGTGTGGTGTTGCCATTTTTTTTCTTTGCATCTGCTTCAAAATGCTTGAAAAGTAAAGGAGTTTTTCTTACAATCATGAATGATTCATCAGAAATCAGAATGATTTCTTACAATCATAGTTAGAGGCCATTGGGAAATAACAGCACGCGTTTGTTTCTTTGCTCCAATCAGTTATGGACCGCCTTTTATCAAACTATCAATATCAGTATAGAGTTGTTTAAATTTTCAAATGTCTATACCAGGTAATGTAGAATGTAACATCGGTGTATATCGTGTAGTTAGTAGAAATGGGTTGAAACTCTTGGAAGTTCTTTCAAGCTGTGTTTATTTAGATAAACGAATCAAAGAAGCTGTCCTTCAAAGGCAATCAAGGTGTCTACAAATATTTTACAGTCTAGCGACGACGCAACGGACGCTCACGCGATCTCGCTTCGTTCACATGCAAAACAGGGGGTTTTTGAATAATTTATTAATGGGTGTGTAAACTCCGGTGACCATGCTATTTATTAACATGCTTTGTTACATTAGTTTTTTATTTAATTAATTTACTTTCTCCTAAAAATTAATGCTAACTCAGAATTAAAAGTACAGCAACATAAGTACATAAAGATAGCCAATGAATTAAAATATTCGAAAGTTTGTGCTTTATAGAAATTACATAAGGGTTAACGTGTTCAAATAAATTAATTAGCATTTTGATTCGAAGAAATAAAAAGGCTTAAATTGACTAAGTTGCAAAGTTACTAGAGACTTTTTATTGATTTCAACTTAAAATTTAACAGATTTGAAACTTTTATGTAATTTTCTATGTACTTTTATTTAAAAGAAAAAATAATAATCACTTTTTCAAATATTACCGTTTTTTTTTTTTTTAAATTGAGTTATGTTATTAACAAGTTAAAGTTAAACAAGTTAAAACACATTATTCATATGATGTTCTTAAAATTATACACCCATCGTCAGATATTTAGATTTAAAGTAAACATGGCTCGAAGATCGTCTTTGGTTACCGCGAAAGCTTTTCAGCGCCTCAGCATCCAACGTAGTGCATTCAAAAATAAACTCCTAATGGGAGTCAATAATGCAGTGAATACATATACCTAATGCAACGAGACGTTCAAGCGTGAGCGAACGGGCGACCCGAAGGCGACGATGTATGGGCAAGACAGTAGTCACAATATTACAACGCGATGTTTATGTTTCCATACATTGAAGGTCCCCTTACAGACACGATTTAATATTAGTAACATCCAGCGATAATAAAAAAATAATACTCAAACAACCACTACTTATTTATCGTGTGATTTTCTAGCTAGAGGAATATTAAGTTACATTATCGCGCAATTGTAATCACTGGTGGCAAGTCCGCCTTTTGTTTGTACTGAAAACTTAAAATGTGTTACAATTTTTTTAAATGTTAAAGTAGTCAGAGGCTACCGGCGCGGCGCGGCGCCTACAACACAAGCAACGTTACAGGTGCTGTAAGTGCGCTGCCGACCTCAGTAACATAAAGTATTTGATTTTGGAACGGATAGGGAAAACGCAGTCAATAATTATTATTTATTAAATGACAGTGTTGTAAAAAATAGCTGTCAAGGTTGCAGGTGAAATCGTTTTTCACGCTATCCCTCACACGCACACATTAACACGTATGTACAAACAAGACGTCAACACAACCAAGTTCACGCGCACTCGTAAAATACAAGGACTATAACTCATAAGCCCCATAAAGTGTTCTCGTGTGTGCACTGCCTTATACAGTGTATATTTTATATTGGATTGGTCGCAACCGCAGGCACGGGCGTGAGCAGTCTATCTAGTCTAAGTATAGAGAAGAAGGGAAGAAACTGCGCTTGCGGCTGGACTATAATTGTAGCGAGCTACTTTCGCTATAGAGGGCTTAACCTGTTGCCAAATCAGCTGATAAACTTTGCAAATCATACTTGCTCGCTTATTTTATAAGGCTTTAATCATTTTACTAGCTGTATCCTGCGGCTTTCCGCCTTAAATGTGCACCTGTATTATTTTTTCTATAAAAGTTTCATACAAAGTTTAACTTTAATATTATGAGCAACTATAACATAACAAACTATAACATCAAATCGAATTTCATGATTATAGATAGCATCAATATTGATTAAACTTACGGTCGCTCAGACAGTGAAGTAGTAGTATCATGATTTTATATACACTTTAAAACCTCTCAATAAAACTACTCTCCATTGTTTAAAGTAAAGGCTCGGTAGTTAAGGTTAGGTTACTCAGGTTAGTGTCTACTAGTGAAATGGCGGAATTGAAAATTGAAGAAGAACGTTCTTTAAATTATTACGACACATTAATTAGTGCGGGTCAATTTGATTAGATTTAATAAGGTTACAGCTAAACATGCAATGCCATGTATGGAGTCCTGTGGAATCCTATCCCATGGAAGCACAGTAGACATTCCACAACACGTTCAAAACTGGTGTTAATTAATACCATTCCTAACCACGTGCTGTTAAATGTTCTTCAGAGTAACACAAGTTAATAAATAAAATATTTTACAAGCGATTTTTATTAATAAAAAAAAAATACATGTCAGTCGTTGGACTGCACGTCAGAAGTGAAAACTAAGCTTCACAAAATTATTGATCGCAAGAAATACAAGATATATATGACACTGAGACACATTGACAATAATAAATAAAACATAATTATTTAACATGAACTTCATAATGACAGACCATTAAAAAGATTTGATGTTGATATGAAACTATTTTATTGCAGAGGTGTATACCATATTGATCCTTATTATCATATCTAATTATCTAGTAAGTTTACTTTCATACGTAGTTGTCTGCTTATTTTTCTTTTTTAAATTTTTTTAAATTATTATCAGCTACATCAACGTTTACTTTCAGTTACATGACACTGTCGCGAGTTCAATGATTTTATCCCATCTTAAAAATTGTTCTTTTTCTTAATTTTTAAAAATTATTATCAGCTTTATCAACGCTTAGATTCGGTTACGTGACATTTTCTTTTCCACTGATTTCGACAACTCTTTTTTGCGTTCCAAATTTAGTATTCATATCGACAAAAAAAAACCAATTTTTTCCAAATTCTGTCCAATCAATTTTTTGCTTATTCCCGAAATTACATTTAAGAAACAATTTTTGGAGCATATCCGTACATCGGTAATATGCTGTTCCTCGTATTTGTAAAGGTCGACGCAACCCTCGCTCTTATAAATAGCTAAGCGCCCCTCGGGGATGTAAAAATGCGTCCAAACGCCCCACTCGTAATATATCAAGATATCGAATTCCGACCATACCGAACTTCAAGAGATAGTGCTATTACATGCAGGTATTTTTAATTATTTCGTGAGGCTCTTTGTATTGAATTTATCTCACTGATAAACCAAAAAAAGTTTTAACGAACAAAATTTAGTATTACCTTCTACTAAAATAATTATTGAAAACAAAGTCGTATATTATATTTTTTTACAGCAAAAGACGTGATATATTTTTTTATTAATATTCTTATGTGTTTTGAAAAGTGTTATATTGTGAGTCCTATTTTTATACATTTAATTATGTTTGACACGTCTAAATTAGTCTGTATCTTAGACACTATTTTAGTCCAGGCCCCCTCTAGGCTTCATAGGGAGTTTTTCATTTTTAAAAATCCTTTCTCAGCGGATGTTTACCTTAGTTTTACAATAAAGTTATGTTCCAATTTTCAGCTTACTAGACTTAGTAGTTTAAGACTGGCTGTGAAATGATAGTAGTTTATAAGTATAGATAATTTTTTCGTCACATCGTAGGCATATTCGGGGTGCACTAAAATCCATTCACTGAAGCCGCCACGATACTTGATGGCGGGAAGCGCAATCGATTACTGGGGTGAACGACACGGGAACTGACCTTTGGTCGGCTCAGCTGATCGAATATTGCATCAATATTACATTTACAAAATTCCAACTGAAATAAGTGAGCAACAAATAAAATTGTCTTGCCGACGGTCCGTACAAAATTCGCTCGTAAATTAGGAAGCTATGCACATAATTTTAACCGAGCAACAGCGTCTTAAAATAAACCTAAAATATCGATTTTATTTATTCCTTTTACGTGGCGTCTCTCGCGGTACATTTATAGTTTATTCCTGTACGAAAATATTGTTATAGTTTTGTTTTGTTAGCATAATAAAACATGATTAGGATCTCCGCCGACTATGGATTCGACTTGATTGTGTCCCATCTCTTGGGGGCTGACAGAAACACATGTACTATTGTTGTGGTCTTGACAATGAAGATGATCAACGTGTATTCAGTATCAGTGGGACACGAAAAAGTCAGACGCACCTCTTTGGCTGTTAGCCAGTGGTGCGTGTAACGAGCAATCATAATGTTCTTTGTTGTAAAAAGACCACACTAGTTAGCGTCGGGCATTTAATTTTGTTTGGCGTTTGACAAATGAAATATAATAATTAAAGTTGATTATTACATTGTTATCCACGGACCTTTGCACGCGACTTCGTCCGCCTAACTTTATAAAACGTAGCCTATATTAGTCCCAGATAATGTTGCTTTCTATAGGTAAAAATAAAAATAAAATAAAAATCGGTTCAGTGGTTTTTGAGTTTATTCATTACAAACAAAATTACAAATCTTCTGTCTTTATAATATTAGTATAATATTTATAATACAACATAAAAAGTACATACAACATTTTGAATACATAATAAGGTTTTACAACTAGGCCGTAAGTACAAGTACAGTTTTTTAACTGTAACAGTTGGTTCAATTAATTTTACATATTTTATACATTGAGTTGTAAGGTTTCAAGAAGCCTTTTTAATAATACAAACAGTGGAAAAGTAAATTTACTGCCGTAGTATTCAACGAAAGTTAAATGTTCCATTGTATTATAAAACTTACTACAGTCAAATAAATGTATCGAATGTCAACTATAACTTTAAAAATCTGGCGACATCTAATAATCAAAGTACTTGTTGCTATGTACCTACTTGTATTATCCCATGGCAACGCATTCCACTCTCACTCTCATTAAAAACATTTAAAAACGAAGGACTTATATTCCTCTTTATGCTTGCCTGTGAACAACGAAAACTCACATTATTTTATTTAAAAGGGGTATAAACAAGGGGATGTCTATGTCCAGCAATGGACGTCCTATATACGGCCGATATGATGATGACTACATATTAAATGTCTTTTTCATTACGTTGTTTTGTCTATTTTCCTTACAATAATTTTAAAATGTTATCGCCTCGCTTATTATAAATCCTTGTACAAATTCACGAAAACAATGATATTGTTTTGACTTGCATACGTGACTTGAAATAACATTAAAAAGAATGTCATATTTCCAATTCAAGTTACGTAAGTAATTAACAAAGCTTCATACAAAATGCTATCACCTATTTAGTTACCAGTTGTCGTTTTCATTGGGTTATCTGTAACAGTCATCAATCACGTATTGATTGACAACGTATGGCGCTCTGTTTATCAGATCATTTACGGGCATTGGTCCAATATTTTCATCAAGACATAGGTGAACGACATTCTCATTGGTTTGACATTAATAATTTTATCGTTGCAAACATAACAGTTGTTATATTTCATCATTTGTCCAATTCAAAATTTTTATACACCTAATTTATTCCCTGGGTCTCTCTTTCAAGTTTCCACTTGCAAGGAATACTGTTTACCTACTAGCGACCACCCTCAGTTTCGCACGGAGTTGAATTCTTTAGAAATTCTTTCTTATGTTGTATGCTTATGTTATAACATAAATCTGTGTTCTAGACTACTGATTTAGACTACTACTACTAATCTAGACTTTAGTAGTTTTTGTTGTGCGTTGATATGTCAGTCAGGACAAACGACTTCATAAGCATATATTACTTGGTAAAAGCCTAATGCCTTTAAGATTGTAACTGTTTAACTAAAGCAGACCTATCTTTATAGAACTCCACAAGTAACTACATATTATGGAAACTGTACACACAACAGATTATAAGGACTATGTTGATTCACACTCATCTGAGCGGTCTCAATTCGCTTCATTCGCTCGAGCAGTGTTGTAAGTATAATTATGTCTGTGCGTCAACAATTTAGTGGACTGAATATATAGGCCAGTCATTATATCCGAAAAAAAGGCAAAGAAATCAAAATGAACATAAAAAGCTGATTTTTGGATATTGTGTTCGGGGGGCTCAGAAAAGCTTAACTTCAAATTGTCGACCAAGATTTCCTATGAGCTTTCGCCGCCATCTTGAAAAAGGGGTAAATTTTTATTTTTTAGCGATAACTCGGCTCTCCGTCATGATATGAAAATTTTGATAATATACTTTTGGGTTACTTTTTCATGCTCTACAATTTAGGTCATTAGCATTTTTCCTTTATTGTTGATCGTTGTTGAGATATCGGACGAGAAAGTTCAAAATTGATATGTTGAAACTTGTTATTTGCTATTCTCTTTTCTCGTAAAACATATCAAAAATATGTTTATTATCAAACTTGTAGAGCATACTGATACTTACAATGTGCTTGTTTGGGTTTTTTTTTTTCGGAAAAAAAATTACTATTTTGAGCTCCCCGTAAAGTTGGCAATCTTGGTCGACAATTTGAAGTTAAGCTTTTCTGAGCCCTCCCAACACAATATCCAAAAATCAGCTTTTTATGTTCATTTTTGTTTCCAAATGTATATAATGACTGGACTAATATTAGTGAAAACTCGATTAACTAAATGATAGAAATTCGCCTGTAATTTCTAATTTCCTTGTCCAATTATGAGCGATCGAATACAAGTAACACAGAACGAAGGCTATATGTCTCAAGAAAACTTAATTTCTCATAAAATTTATGTAATATATTAATAACAATATCTTATTATAACAAAAAAAAAGATTTTTTTTATAATATAAAGGTGGCAGACAGACTGGCGGCTCACTTGATGGTAGGTGGTTACCGTCGCCTAAGGACACAAGCAACACCAAGGGGAGTGCTAGTGCGCTGCCTACCCTGTAGGAATTTGTTCACTTTTATGTATTTACAAAGTATTGGAATTATAATAACATGAGGTGTGTAAGAGACCTTAAATTTTATTTCAAAGTCTGCACTCGGCTGCACTCACACGTCGATTTAATATGCTGTCGCCAACTTTGTTGTCTTCCTGGTGTAATAATGTCTGTTTTTGAATAAATTTTGTTCAAATTCCTTTTAATAATCGTTGCAAATAAACGAAGATATGTTTGAATATTAATGATTAAATTACTACGGTAGTATAAAATTAACGATCAGATTACCGCAATGGTAGACTAACATCTAAACGACCCAAAAGATTTTTCATACGATTTTCACTAAGAAAAGAGCGATAATCGAGGAAGGTTTTTGTAGAAAAAAATACTTTTACATAAATTCTTATAAATAATATAAAAACTCACTTTCAATATATGTACAATAAATAAGTTACGATATTTTAGATATAAATGTATTAGATACTGTTCACTTTGACTCTAAAATGCGTTTGCAAATGGTGTTAGAGAATGTAATCCCTGATTTCTTCAAAGTTTTACTCTCGCTTTAATATGTCTGAATATTTTAATAAAAGTGTCGTTTCAAAAGCGAACTTAATAATCTAGACTTTATTATGCTATCACCAATGCGAGACGAAACGCGATATGAATACCATTTCGAAGTTACATGCGAATATCCCTATGAAAGTACTCTGTCTGGATTCTTGTATTCAATCTTTATTCAACGGTTTTATTAAGAAACATTTCTCAAAATATTTTAACTATTCTCCAAGAAATTGTAACTGTATATTAAACAATTTAACTTTACTTATACTATATCTTTACTTATTAAATACAATTATAAAAACAGTAAGTACCTACAATTATTTGTATAATAGTAAAAAAATGCTTACCAGTAAAACAGAATCTATGGATTTCAGGGTGTATACCAACCGTTTTAAATAAAAATAATCCTGTTGTTTCGTTTGCATCCCATATCAATACCGCAGAAGAATATAAATTGCACTTTCAATGTAATTGAAACCGCAGGATGTAACCCATCACATCCATTGAGGAGCTTTTCTGAACTTGTAATGTATACAATTGTTATGTAATTTATATCTTAACGCGATAAGAATAAGGAATAATATTGACCGATAGAAACAAACTGTCAAGTAGCAACGACCTTTAGTCATTAGGAGATTGAATGGTCAGAATAAAAAGACAGATAAGAGTTATTACTACCAATTACATATTAATTCAACTATATAGAATTTTTAATGGTATATAATGGTTTTAATAAAAGTTATAATAATTAAAATAATTATAGCTGAGCGCCTCCGGTGGTCTTACTGTAAAGTATGTTATTTGTCCTGCTTGATAAACGAAATGTAGTTTTTTTAAATGTAGTAAAAAAACTACTGTACGAATAGCACAGTATCGTCACAGAATCATTGTTACACTTATTTATCATTTTAAAGATACCAAAAAGAATGGTATCCTGAGTTTTAAAAATATAACTAAGTATGTACAGAAAAATAACCTAGTAAACTTTAATAATGAATATAAGCAATAACTATTACCCACTGATCATGAAATTGTTCTCGAAAAAGCAATCCACATGGAGCACTAACGCCGATTGTAAAGACACGTTTGCCAAATTTTTATGGGTCTTTGCTAAGGACTACGAGTATATAGAAATCAACGTGCTCTCATCTGCAATACAATGAAATGCAATGCAATGTTTATTGATTTCCTTTTTATTAGTTTACACTATTTCTTGAAGATTTTGTTTTACATATATTATTTAATTTTCTTTAATAAAACTTAAGTACCTAATTATGTGAAAAATACCAAGGTTTATATCGGACTGATTTAGGTCGGTGTGTATAACGTTACGATCGGTTCTTAAGAATTCTCTAAACGGGATAAACAATAAAGTTATAACTCTTATATTTTTCGATGAGGACCAAACGAGCGGCTATAAATATGCTATAGTTACGACTTTATTTAAAAATAGATACCCACTATGCACTAACGATAATTGACAGTTCTATGAAACGAGACGAAAGCATTTTTCAATCCATCATAAAAACTCAACGTATTTAAATTTAGATTAACGGTTGCGGAAAGACTTATTTTTTCTTTGTATATTATATTATTTTATTTTATTTATTAAATTACAATATATGTATATATAGTTACAATATTTGCTATAAATAATTTTCTGAACCCGGCAGCCGACAAGGCAGCGCACTTGCAACTCCCCCTGGTGTTACTTGTATCCATCCATCTACAATCAAGTAATAGTTCAATCAATTGAACTCCCAATTGAACCAGTGGGAATAGACGAAATCGTTAGCCAGCCTGCCACTTTTTATAATATAAAAAAGTTCGCAGATAAACAAAGGTAACACTAACATTCTAGTTTTATAACTAACAATAAGTTAGTTTTGTGAGTTCACTCAGACCACAGTCCTAATGAAATTCAAATATATTTACTAGTACCTACTCCCTAGTCGAAAAAGTCAACAAAGACCTATCCTATCTTTTATTATTTATTTATTTTATTTATTTATTATCCTCCTTTTACAAGAACAAAAATATTTCAACTACTTTCAATTTAGAACAAAATCAAAAAGTAGTCCATGAAAAAGTTAACGCTATATACACTCGCGGACTAAGAATACGGGTCGATGACAAAATCCTCTGTACCTTGCAAATTATTAATGGTACATGCATGAAACTAACTATATTAAAGAGAATTTAAAAATGAAGCAATACGAAGTATTAATTTGGCTTTAAAGGCTTTAACGCAAAAATTTTAGATTTTTTTGTTCCTTATGTAATTTTAATAAATAAACAAATAACTTTTCTAACATTTGCTGTTTTTTTATTAACTGTGAAATTAACTAAATATACGCTTTCATTCATGCCGCTAACTCTATTATTTTAGGAGATATTCTAGTTTTTCGTACCGACCCGTATTCTTAGTCCGCGAGTATAGTTAGGAAGTCATGTAACAACAATGATTGGATTTAACACTAAGAATTAACTTTTAAAAGGTTTAAAGCAGGCACTTTCGTTACTGTAAGCATGCAGTCAAATATGTAATGAGTTCAAAGTACTCTTTATTTTCCTCATCAAACAACCAATCAAAGCATTTTAGTTTTTACTGCGTTTTCGAACGCACGCCGTTCGATATATTTACGTATTTTACTGCAATACAGACGCTTGAAGTGGTTTTGTACTTACTCTAACATGTTTAAAAAGTTATTTTATATAATTACTGGCTGTTGCACGCGACTTCGTCCGCGTGACTTTATAAAATGTAGCCTATGTTACTCGCTGATAATGTAGCTTTCTATAGGTGAAAGAATTTTTAAAATCCGTCATTACAAACAAAAATACAAATACTATAGAAACTAGCTGTTGCACGCGGCAGCTAGTTTCTAGTTTCTAGCAAAACTAGATTCTACTTATATTTATAAAATATAAGTATAGCCTATGTTACTCGCTGATAATGTAGCTTTCTATAAGTGATATAATTTTTAAAATCGGTGCAGTAGTTTTTGAGTTTATTCATTACAAACCAAAACACAAACCTTTTCTCTTTATAAATTAGTATTAAATGACACTTGAACTTACAGTGGAATCTAAAATTATTTATTTATTTATTTATTTATTTATTTATTTATTTATTCTTGTGTATTTGCACCTTTTACGTAACGTTATACTTAATTGTAATCTGTGGATAATATAATAGGTTGTAAGATTTAATGTGTATTGTAGAATGTAAGTAATATTGTGAGTAAATATCCAACTAAGGATCCGACGAGTTTCTTTATAAGGTACTCCACCTATTATTTCTTCGCTAATTAAAGTGCATTGACTCATTTGCGCTATCTTTGCCCATAATGCTGCTCGTATATTTTCTCGTTAGTCATGATTTGTCAGCACATAAATATCGTATGAAATGTGCGAAGAAAAATATGCATAATCTTTTCCCTCTTCATATTTAATAGTGGCAGGACATAAACTGGGCAGCCCAATGACAGCAGTGACTGCTCATCTTATACCAATGCTAAGTAACCATATCCTAGCAAGGATTTAGGTGGGAGGGGAAGGGAGGTCTTATTCTTCAACCCGTATTAGGTTGTTTGTGGTAATAGGCTGCGGTAGCCACTTAACATCAAAAGACCATCAGCCTATCTGACAACCTTTACCTTAAATAAAATATTCCTACATTGTGTACATACTGAGTTATATTTGTCCTGAGTCTTAGCTTTAGCTTTGAACACCTTTCTTTGAATGTCCGGGACACTTCAAATATACATATAACACTTTCGTGAATGAACAGCTATTCAAAAAATATATATTATAATTCAAAAACATATTTATAAGTATATTCAGTCCACTTCCAAAAGTTTGTTCAGACACGTGTTAACTCGGCGCCAAACTTATTCATGTTTTTAAACTGGAGCCCATAAACCTAATCTAATATAACCTTTACGGCTTTGTAATAAGAATTTAATACTTGGCACACGGACAAAAGTCATTGAGGAATTAATTGTCTGCTCGAGGATGCAGTCCAGACATTATTCTTGTAGAAGTGACGTGTCCGGACATCCATTGTCCATGATGCATATTGGGTTTAATTGCTTAATGTTAATTCAACTGGAATATACTAGCCATTAATCATAAGGGATCCAGGCTTCCTTTTGCTAGTACTGAATATTTTTCAATAATTATATCAAGTCCTACTAATGAATGATGAATGTTTTTTACTCTTTCATGCAAAAACGGTTTAACAGATTTGGATGTGACTTGGCACAGATATTAACTTGTGGGATACTTTTTATTCTAGAATAATGTTGGATTCCCGAGGGATCGTCTATAAATATAAAAAAAAAATACTAGTATAAGTATAATTATACTAGTTAAAGAGTTAGAAAAATATATGTATAAATATAAAAAAATAATTAAGTACCTTTACAATAATATTTTTTTATTGGAATTTTGGTGCCGGCCTTAGCTTCTGAATTCGCAATTGTTTATTAATTTTTATTTTTAAAAGATTATTTCTTTATTATTATAATTACATTATAAAAAATACTACAAATCCATATTCTTTTTGTATGGAATGTAATTATATATATTTGTTATTCATTTATTTATTCTAATCAGTCGTTAGGAATAAATGTAGGAATTTAAATCAAATAAGGAATAAATTTTGCAATAAAAGTAAACAAATATGAATAATGTTGCTGCGCGTGCGCGTAAACAATTGCGCAAATGGAGCCGGCCACTTCGTGATTCATTTAAACTTTCATTTGTATACTGGACCAAGCATTTCAAGTTAATGTCAATACCAAACCATTAAAATTCCATTACGTCGTAAAATAGTTAAATAGGTACCTTTTATCTAGAAAATAGATAAAAGGTATAAAATAATATACTGTTCCTGAGAGATCATCTAAAAATAGAAAAATATAAAACCTGACAGAAATATTGTGACCAATAAAATAAAGCGCTTAAATTTTTTAACATCTTGTCGAAACGTTTGGTCGACATAACCGGCGACAGTGCTTTCTACCAGGGATGTTGCGGATGCCGATTTTTTCACATCCGCGGATGTGAATGCGGATGCAGATTTGTGAAGGCTCACATCCGCGAATGCGGATGCGGATGTTTAAGATCTTATATAAATATAGTATATGAATGAAGAATTTAAACAATGATAAATTCATTATTAACATTTTTATTGATGAAAATTAGTTTTAAGTATAATGCTCCTTTTTTTTTAACTTCGCATACTAATTTTCATATTAGTAAGTGAAGTTAAAAATAGGAGCATTATACTTAATAAAGAGTAATATTGCCGCCTTTTCTGATTCAAGAGGTTCGTAGATTAAACCCGCGCTACTAAATAATTGTTCGCTAGGAAAACTGCCTTGGTGGAGTGGATAAAAATCTTCATGCTATCGGTGATAGTAGGTATCTTAAATTCCTCTCGATGAACACTCCACCACTTGAGCGTTACAGAATCAGTATCAGAAATTTATGATTCCCGGCGGATCATAATGCCATGATGTGTTTAGTTTGCAGATAAGATATTAACATCATATTATTTGTAGTTTTATAATCAAGTAAATGTCTGAAAAATATTTTAAAATTTTGGGATAATTTTCTCATTAGATCAGTTTTTAAAGAACCCTTTTTTGAAATTAGCGGTCGACGGTCTACGCAGCTAAAATTATATGCGACAAGCTTATAGAAATATTAATTTTCAAAAATTCATATAAGTTATTAGTACATGGCTGAAAAAAACATACGATTTCTGTAAACTTTAGTAATTTTTCGTAATAATTTGAGATATTTCTGTTTTTTCTTGGACCTAGTATGTGAAGTCATTAATGTTCTAAAAGATTGTGTTATAATTTTTTTAATAACTTGTATATTTATCTGCGTAGGCCGTCAACCGCTAGTTTAAAAAAAGGGCTGTTTAAAAATGTTCTAATAAAAATTCACTTTAAAATATTTTTCAGCTATTTACTAGATTATACAACTACAAATAATATGACGTTAACATCTTATCTGCAAACTAAAACATCTGAAACTACTGAAATCATAAATTTTGACTCCAGCGTGATTCATCAATTGATGAATGCTCTTGAGAGGATTTTCATCCACATTGACTCTTTTTTTTAGTGGGGTAAGAAAGTAATTCCTTTTTAAGTATAGCTTCACTGCTACGATTTTCTGGTATTTCTTGACTCTCATCTTCACTCGACGAATCTAACATAATAGCAAGCATCCGCATCCGCATGAACATCCGCAATGATTATTGCGGATGCGGATGCGGATGCGGATGCAGATGTCCAAATATATACGGAAGCTCTGCATTTGCGGATGCGGATGCGAATATTCGCAACATCCCTACTTTCTACAGTCGTAAACGCTACGCTACGCTAAGAGAAAGTTTAGTGATTGGTTGTTCTAACGGCCATATAAAATTTTGACCAATCACAAAGTTTTCTCTTAGCGTAGCGAAGCGTTTACTACTGTAGAAAGCACTGCGTTTGCATCTTGGCTAGGGTGCAAAGCTATTACCTCGGGCAACAGATCAAGATTGCCATACAATGATCCTGCCTAGGGGACCGAAGCTTTATACTGTATAATATGTAAATGTAATAAAAAATTTGTTTAGCCTTGAGTATAAAGTAATTGTATAATCGAATATTATGTAATAAATATTGACTATTATATTTTTGTAAGGCGTCGATTTTTTTTATTTTTCAACGCTTAAAAAAAGGGGGCGTGGCTGAAGCCGTGTACAAAAGCTAGCTAGTATTTTATATAGTAAATCCTTCAAATGGACCCAGGCGAAGCCGGGTGCGTTTGAATGTATCGAAAGTCGTTAGTTTACATTGTCAACGATAAATAAAAGTGAAGTGAACATTTTACGGGAGAATTATGAAGGATTTGCGGAAGGTTTTGACGTGAAAAAGTAATTTAATACCTACCACAATTCTTTTCACTCACAGCCAACTCACAACAATAAATTTTAACAAATTGTGTTAGGTTTTGACTTAATTCTGCTCGAGTTTTAAACTGAAATGTCATTTTCGAAATAAAAACGTCAACCGGTGATTGTCTTTTTTTTATAAATAAGAGAAGAAGTGTTTTTTGTAGATTCAGTAAAACGAAATCGCTGTCGTTTCAATTACAAACACTAAATTATACTTTTTATCGAATATTTAAGTAAGTTTTTTCTAAGTCAATGGTTTCTTAGAGTGACTTACCTTCCCCATTAAAATTTATTTTATAATTATTTATTATCATAAACTGTAACATTTATTTTATAACACTAAATGTTACAGTGCAAACCGCATTAAAATCGGTTAAGCCGTTTCTAAGATTAGCGTGCACAAACGCACAGAAAAACAGATCATTCCATTCCTATGATAGAATGGAAAAGCTTGTAAGGTGGTTAACAAAAAAATAATAATACAAGATGTGAGTAAAAAAAAAGTTTTACAACTTAACCTTACATTTTTTCTGATAAACATAAAATAAATAGGCAAAATGGCAATGATGACATATTTCTGATTTATTATACACATAAAGGACCAATTATTTGAAACAATTAATATTTAAATTAGTTTTGTATATTAATTCATAGTTACCAAAACTATAGTACCAAGTTATAGAAAGAAATGTGCGCCTAACAATAATAAACAGGTTTTGTCAAAATATAAAACGAAAAAATTTATTTTACCAATGTCAACTCCCACTACCATGTCACTACCATGTCAGCCCTTTACACAAAGGTATTAAATAATTTTTAATAAAAATAAAATATTCTTAGAATAGTAAAATAAAAATATAGTAGGTATACTATAAAAAATATATTACACGTTAATTAAAAATATGCAATTATTTGTTTTCTTGAAGTTTCTGCACAGCCAAGTTTTAATGCGTAATTTAGTAAGCATGCAACATTTATAATTTATGATGCGACACTAATGAATAATTGCAATGTCTTTGTGTTTGTCTTTCAAACAAAGTGCTATAAAAAATAGTTCGTGTACTACTATAAAAAGTCTTTGTACATACTAAATAAAAATATCCTTTATTGCATTAAATCCTTGGAGTTTATTATTAAAAATTGTTCTTGTACTTGCTATATTGTTCTTGTACGAAGAAGTTCTGTAGAATAAGATAGACTACTCTGTTAAAACAAGTTGATCTGTGAGTACCATTAGTGGCAAAACAGTTAGCAGGTTTAACAGTGTAATAAAATAAAGAACCAATGAGCGAAATACTCGTATAAATTAAAGTAATCTATGTATAAACGACCTTTTAACGAGCCAATTGGTCGAATAGTGGTGGTATTAAGATGCTTGCCTTAAAGCTCAGTTTCAGGATTTTCAGATACAATTCCCTGCTGAGCCAACTTTCAAAATAAACTTTTAAAAGTTGGCTCTGGTCTGTATCTAGTTTTGCAGTCATTTGAGCAGAGGGCCAATTATGCTTAAGTGATGTAATGCTAATGTGATGTCAATATGATGTTGATGCTAAGATGATATCGTTTTTAAATGGTATTATGATAGTTTCCTATGTCACATCAAGATCATATCAAGATCATATCACAGTAGTAACCTGTGTCGCATTTTAGTATTGCCATCCAATTTACTCGATTGACTCAATGCATAATCGAGCAATGATTTTCTTTAGTTACGACCACTAATTATGCATATTGTTTTAATATTCGACGAAGTAAAATTATTACGAAGATAAAAATACCAATAATAATAAATTTAGAGCCGGTTTGGGTTAAAACCTATTTAGATTCTAAAGTAACTGAGAAATAATCGGGCAACACTTCTCCCGGCTGTAATCTGTTGAGGTTATGTTATTTGTACACAATAGTTTTTATTTTGATTGAAAAGGCTAATTTATTGAATTACTTAAAAATGTGTATTAAAAGTCCTATTTTAATAAAAGATGATGATGACTTCGATGTTGAAATTAAAAAACTGTACCGACTTACTTACTTCAAAATTGTAAATAGGTAAACAAGTAAACATTAAAAAGTCCAACGATAAGTGTTCTTTAAAGTGTTCGTTGGGATAAGAATCTGGATAACACTGCCTGCTTGGAGCTGCAAAACAGTAAGTACTGTAACGGATCAATACTTGCGAGTGAAACTAGAATAAAATAATTAAATAGGCTTCCAGGAACAAGGACAAGTATGACCGAAGGTTTGGGTATTGTTTGAAGCCAACGTGTGAAAGCAAAAATGTGTTTATTCTCACGTAAAGCTTAAAAACAAAGAAACAAAGAAAATCACGTAAACTTAGAAAAAATTGTTATTCATATTTGTCTGTGTATTTTATTTTATTACTTTATTAAAAGCTGACACAAGAATGGAACAAAAATAAGTATGGCTCAGGGATTGGTTTTTGTTTGAAACAAAAGTGTGAAAGCAAAAAAATGTTCATTCTCGCGTAAAGTTTAAAAACAAAGAAACTCACGTAAACTTAGAAAAAATTGTTATTCATATTTGTCTCAGTAATGGTCACATGCCGGTAGTATAAATAAATAAATTTAAAAAAAAGAGAGTAAAATACATTTTATTAAATCCCGTGCAAGGGGTTTGTTTAGTGAGGCGATACCTATCTTCAAATGCCTTGTCGGGAAGGTTAAATGCATCACATAAATCTCTTAGCATTTTGCGTTTTCTTCTCAACCTACGCATATCCTCGGCATGAGCACGCTCTAAATAGTCCATAAACAACCCGAAACGAGCCATTTTACACTTTTAAAATATGAAAAAGAGCAAATTGATACAGAAAAACCACCTTCCAAACTTGATAACTCTGTATCACGTCTGTATCACATTTTTGATGTTTACGCGATACTGATTTATGTCAAAAAGTTGACTATAATACGCATCTAAAATGATATCAAGTTAATATCACTTTGAGAAGGTGAGCATAATACGCAGAAGTAGATGTCAAATTGATGTCAATTTGAAATCGCATTTTTCGGAGAGCATAATACGAAATAGTCTGTAATGTAGAGTTGACATCAAAGCAACATCATAATTTATAAGCATAATTGGCCGGCAGATCGTTTGTCGGCGGTTACCATCACCACCTTACAAAAGACCACCGTGATACAACATCAGTTGTGTTTCGTTAAGTAACGGATGCATAGCCCATTTTCCTATTATTTCTAATCCCTTGCCCTTAATAATACCATGGTAAGCAGTGCACATACAGCTTTAAGGCGTTGCTTATGTTATAGGCGAGGTAGCCACCTACCATCAGGTGGACCGTCAGCCTGTCTGATGACTTTTACATAAAAAAATATAAGGGTTTAATTTATTCGAAGAGGCTTATTGATGCGACGGGAGACCGAAGAGCTGGCGCTTTCCTCGGCCAACGTATTAGTTTGGCCATTCAACGAGGAAATGCTGCCAGCGTCCTTGGTACAATGCCGCAGGGTCCATTTTTATATTGAGTTTTAGTTATAGGTTTAGTTTTAGTTATGTATATTTAGATAATATTTAGTTTTAGGTAAATATGTAAATATATTTTATTATAACAATAACATTGTAACTACAAATTTCTAAAATTATTATATTATTATCGTAATTTATTAGATCTAAACTTGATATATTTGAAATAAGGGTTTAATAAACAATTTAAAATTGTATAACAAAATTTAGGATGCTCGGTTATTTTAATACTCCAAACGGAGTTTTAATAAAGAACGAATGACGCGAAATACGATGCGTGATATTTACACAAAAGTTAATTTCGTTGAATTTGTTAAATCCGCATAACGAAAGCCCCGACACGCGTCAAAACTTCGCGCCGAATAAATTAATTAAAATCTTATTTGGAAGGAGATTAAAGTCGCTGCTTCATTGTAACGAAAATTAACCTTACACAGAGAAAATCCAATTCTATTGAGATTTACGTGTTTACGGCACGAACGTTAATGGACGTAAATTTTATTTTTTTAGCACATGGAATTGGTATATTTTACCTTACATCAAATAAGGTAGTTCTATTTTTTTATATATCTATCTATTGGTACTGATGAAATGGCAATGACAAATCCAATTTTTTCACCTCGAGTCTTACGGATCATTGTAAAATTCATCAAAATGTAGGATCAAAATGTTATCAGTTTTTGTCGATTTTTACTGCCAAAGACCTGTGTTACTGCAAAAGTCACTATGAACATTTTTTAAATAGATTAAATTTGCAATTGAATGAGAATAATTTAGTCTTGGTAGGCGAAATACTTTTAGATACGGCTATTCAATAGTTTGCAAAATTAAAAAGAAAAAGGATTTTTAGTTATTTTTAGTGTTCGACAATTTTTGACTGTAAAGAAATGATTTTACAGTAAAAGTTATCTTAGAAGTTATTAAAGCGCACTAAATTTCTAAATGCCTACTAAATGATATTAGGTTTTTTAATTATAACTAATATTATAAATGCGAATGTGAGTTTGTTTGTTTGTTACGTTTGACTACTCATTAATTTTTGCAGACATTGTCAGGGATACAGAAAAGAATATAGGATCTACTTTTCATCGAGAAAAAAGGACATACACCAGTATTTATACCCGAGTAATGTACCCTCGAGATTATCTAAAAAAAATAATACACACCTGAGAAAAATAAATGACCAATAAATATCGAATAAATGCTTTAACACCTAAGAAAAGGGGGCGCGAATGAAATCGCGGGCAAACGCTAGTAATAAATAGTAGTGGGCAGTCTGACAGTCTAGCTACCGTCGCTTATAAACTCATTAGCTGTTGCGCACGACTTCGTTCGCCTAATTTTATAAAATATAGCCTATATTACTCGCTGATAATGTGTATTTCTATAGGTGAAAGAATTTTTAAAATCGGTCCAGTAGTTTTTGAGTTTATTCATTACAAACAAAAATACACATATTTTTTAAATCTAGATATATTTAGTTTCTAAATTGATTATTGATAAGAGGGAAAGCATTATTATAGGCGCCGGGACGACGTCGATATGGCTCGCCTTTCATTGCGTTTTCGTGGTCGTGACTCATCCGACCTCGTTTTAAGAGGACGCCCACAAAACTTCCTGGGGTACATGGGATGTAGAATTGCGGACGTATACGTAGGTATATAACACTAGCTGTTGCACCCGAAATCGTCTGCGTAACTTTATAAAATATAGTCTATGTTACTCGCTGATAATATAGCTTTCTATAGATGAAAGAGTTTTTAAAATCAGCCCAATAGTTTTTGAGTTTATAAACAAATATAGAAATCTTCTCTTTATAATATTAGTATAGCATAGATATACTACGTAGTTGCGAAATATAGGTATTAGGTTATTAGGTATCTAATTTTAATTAATTTTATATTTTAACCGGTATTATAGGTAATGTCAAGGTAATACTGTTTTTCACATTCATTTGGGTTGTCCCTCTAGTGGCAGCTACCAACGCTTTCCGAGAAATAACAGAGCCTTAATATTTCCCTATCCTAATCCCTTCCTAATCCCTGATCCTTAATTCTACTATGGTCGGCAGTAGGCACTTGAATGCTTATCTTCTACTGTCAAGTTGGCCGTCAACCTGTCTGACGACCTTATACATTAGTAAAATCTACATAAATCTTTTACAATGGCAACACTGCTGTTTTTCAATGGAATGTTTTACATACACTAGGCTTTTACAGTGGAATTGGTTCTCGAGTTTTTCGCTTAGCACCACATTTACAATTCGTTTTTATTCATATAATTATGTAGTTTAAAAAAATCAAAGTACTTCAACGTTATTGGATTTCTACTATAATAATTATTTTTAAATATGGAACTGTAAATATTACTATATTTATATCAAATTTTCTATTATTTTGATTTACATAAAAATAATTTGCGATACTAAAGATTTGCGTCCTTTATCGGTGAATATTTATTGTTATTGCTGTGTGGGCAACAGAGTTTTGACAACTTCGCGTGCGGCCTGCCGGGCTCTGCAAACGAAAACCACACGTGCGCCGACCAAATTGTATTTTCTGTCAATACCATCCTTAACTCGTGCGCAGAAAGAGTTATTAATAAAAGTCTTAACCGCAATCATCAAGTTGCAAATCTGTTATGATCAAAATTTACACGGTTAGTTTATTTTAACACATAACGCTTGGTGGAGCCACTTGAAATCTGAGCACCAGGTCAAGTAGCAATTACTTTCAATTTTGATTACCCGCCTTTTTCTTCATTGTGACAGAAACGTCGCTTACAAAATTCAACGGAAACATAAAAGTAACCAAAATGAGGATATTGATTTTTTTATTACATTGTATTTCATTTACTTTTTAAAAGAACTATACTTATTTGGAGATTTAAAAAAAAACAATTAGAGATAATATCAGAAGTAACAATTAATCCAGTCTTCTCGAGACCTTGAGACTGAGAATTCATTTATTTGGTTTCTAGGTGAAAATGGAATTTACATGTATTACTTACTAGCTGTTGCACGCGACTTCGTCCGCGTAACTATAAATTAGGCGAACTGTACTAGCGAAAATACACTTTTTTTTAAAATGTCCTCTTAATTTTACGGCTATTATTTTGTCTCAAATTATATTAATGCCTGTATAAGTTCTATTCACTAATTAATGTGACATGTAGATGATACCTATACTATGTTGGTATGATAGCATTTATACACTAATTATAATGTTTAATGCAACTATATCGAGATTTTTTACGCCCAGCACTTACAAATCTAATTTAATTTTGACACATAATTAAAACAAATAAAAAAATAACATGTAAACCAGTATATTCTAAAGTTAATTAACGAATGCATTTTGCATAGTCACACGACATAGGATCGTTTTCCAAAAAGTCAGTGAACTCCGCGTTAGCCCGAATTGGTTCGCGACTTGCTGGTCTGTGGCGGTCGACAATAATTAATCACGCTCAATGCCAACAGCTAAGGGACGTTAATATGTCCAAGGACTGTCTCAATTTGTTACAATTCCCTGACAAAGTCCACTCTACAATTAATGGCTAAGATAAACTTCAATTCATTTATTATAACGGATCGATGGCGCCACATAGTCAGAGTTCTACTGGTAAACATAATAATGGGTGTCTGTTTGAAATTGATTGTTGCAAGTCTAAAATAGATTTACATCTAACAATGAAAATCACATCGAATTTCATCAATTATTCCAACATTACAAAGTGGACAGACGACCTGTAAGAGTCGACAGTAGATCGAGGCCTATGTTCTGCAGTGGACGTCATGCGGCTGAGATGATGACAACAATAATATTCTAAATATAACATGTTGTAAGTTTGAAAAAACAAGAATGTTACCCTCATAGTTATTATATTATTTTACATGTTCTCGTAAGATCCTAAAACTACGACTCGTATTATTCAAAATATCAAAATCTGCATAGATTTTGGGAGTGATAACATAAAAACATCGCATAAGTTTACGTTTGCTTGTTTGCTTTCGTAATAAGAGTAGGATTAACAAGGCTGAATCACAGATTACTGACTAGTTGAACTAAGTAATAATATGTCTTCTTCATTTAAACTTTTATAAAATAGTGGATAGTTTATTATAGATCAGCGCAAGATCAACCGTTTATCTATTTGATCAAATATCACCTCAACCTAAATCGTAATAAGCGGTTATATACCTTCATATATCCTTAAATTTTAAAAAAGTTGATATTTGAATCTGCTAACATTTTTACTGTAGGTAATTGAAACACAATACATCAATACTAATAATAAATCTGTAAGGGTCGGTCATGGAGTAAGTTACTTTTTTTTCAGAGATATCGTGTTTATAGGCTCTATAATACATGATACTGAAACTAAATTGACGATTTTTAGATTTTTTTACTGTATGTATGTATGTCTGTATGTACGTATGTATGTATGTATGTATGTATGTATGTATGTATGTATGTATGTATGTTCCTCCATAACTCTGAAACGAATTAACTGATTTTCATGAAACTTGGTAGATAAACATTTGGACGTACGGGACACAGGATAGGCTACTTAATATTTTTCAACGCGGACGAAGTCGTGGGCACCAGCTAATACTAATATAACTGCCAAAGTGAGTCTGTATGTTTGTTACGTTTTCACGTTTTGACTACTTAACCGATCATCGTGAAATTTGGATACACGTGTCAGGAATATAGAAAAAATCGAATCACATAAGATAAGCACATAAGATATCTTTCATCTAAAAAAGTATTGTTCCTGTGGGATAGAATAAAAATAAAAAAAATCTTCACCTGACAAAAGAATACGAGCAATGAAGATTGAATACATAAATATGATTTAACACCTAAAAAAGGGTGCGTACGAAGTCGCTGGCAATAGCTAATATATAGGTAATGTTCTTTACAGGGGAAACGCAGTGGATTCCCCTTAACTAAGATGTTTAGCAAGTCTATTATATGTATTTACATCAACTGTTAACTACGATATAATGACGAATTAGTAAGTTTATATTCATTTATATCGTGATCATTCATGAAACGTGCAACAAGTTGTTCTGGCATTCACCAAATTAATACGACCACGCATTACACCGTTGTCAATGTTCACGTAGTCGTCGTAAAACCTTGATAAAAATATGTATTGGAGTATTTTAATGTGGTGTCACAAAATCGCAATGACCTTGCAATACTATTTCAGTTTGGCGACCTCGCACCATATGACCGCGGTTCTGCAGAAGGCGGGTCGTTGACTCGCACGTTCGGACAATAAATTTGAGGGTGCGCTCGATGTGTCTGCGACCTAATTTGTCACGCTACGTTACAGTAGAAAATATTGTTTAACAACGGAAATCGCGTCTTATTAATGTATAAGTTTTAGCGAAGCACATGTTTGCGTCTAATATTATAATGTTTTGTTCACACGTTTCTATGCGAATCTATGCTATTTTTTAAAGCCCGACGCAAAAACGGAGTGTTATAAGTATGACCTAAGGGACCGATTTTGATCCATGTTTTTTGTTAAGTTAATTAAAGTGTTGAAGTGGATATCAATAAAAGATTTTAACAATAAAATGAATATTTCCTGATTTTTTTCATGAAAATACAGACTGTATTACTATACAGACTTTTTACTTTATTTATACCTTTATTGACACACTAAATATAGATTTAGATTGTTTTAGATTTTATTTAATATTCCATTTATATGATGTTGACATGAATATATTTTACGCTTGATTAAATTAGCAAGAGCAAGAAACCATATTAAAATGTTAATCCGTAATTAGACTCTTCTAGACACGAACCAATTTTCTATCTTTTTTTCCTACAAGTAATCACAACAGCAACGAAGCATGATATGTATAATTCTAATAAGTGTCAGAAAGGACTAATTACGCCAACATATAACTTCAAGAATCTTTTTTATGAAAAAAACAAAGCAAAAAGTTAAGCCTAACAAAAAACTATTTTAATGAAATCGTACCTCACAGTTTTTTTGTTAAGCTCGTAACTTAAAAGGAATTTAAAATTAGTTGACATTATTTGAATATTAAGTAAAACGGTGAGTGACACCAGCACCAAACGTTTTGTGATCCGATTATTAGGGTTGAGTTAACACTTCCAGAGAAATTTTACTTACAAAGAAACTAATATTAAATATAAATAAAATCAATGAAAAGTCAAATTTTTATTTATTACTAGCTGACCCGGCAAACGTTGTTATGCCAAAAAAAAAATTGGGGTGGACCACCCTTGACATTTAGGCGTATGGAAAATAGATGTTGGCCGATTCTCAGACCTACCCGATAAGCACACAAAATTTCATCAAAATCGGTCCAGCCGTTTCGGAGGAGTTTGGCAACAAACACCGCGACACGAGAATTTTATATATTAGAAGATGAAACTTATTTATAATACACAGCATCTTTATTATTTATTATCTTTTGTTTCTTTTTTTTTTCTTCTGGTGGATATTGACATCCGTAATGATACTGGTAGGTACACAGACCTGCGCCCGTGTAATTCATCTCCATATTGGGCAGCATCCCTGATTGTATGACTCGTTTTCATTTCTTGATCGGGAACTTGACATTCCGTCTTCACCTTTTATAGGAAGGTTCTTCAACTTTGACAGAACTAGGAACGACTTTAAACTAAACTGATTATGATCAAACTCAGTTATTTTATTTTATTATATATAAATAGTTTTTTTATATATATTTTGTTTACACGGAAAATGGGAGCAGATAAACTGTAGGCTATTCCTATAGAATATTCCATAGAGGCAAATAACAAGTAATTCCACAATATAAAACCATAACATTATGTAATAGGAAATTTGTATACGTACGTAGGTAATTAATTATCTAAAATTAGTTTTACCGTATGGAAAATAAAAACGGTAAATAATTATTAAAATTATTACACCCATTACCTTACCCATTACCCCATCCCTTCCTTATCCTTAATCCTTCCATGGTTGGAAGCGCAGTTCCAGTACCTATTGCGTTGCTTGTGTTATTGGCGACGGTAGCCACCTACCATCAAGTGGACCGTCAGCCTGTCGACCTTAACATACTTTTATTTATATTTAATAGTTATATTTCTTTTATATAAAGGTCGTCTTTTAAAGACATGCTGACGGCCCACTTGATGGTAGGTGGGTAAAAATGCATTCTCTAATTGACTCTAATTTTTATGCATTTCGCATAAAAATTCGAAATGCAGTGTGGGTATAACTGAGATCTTATTTGTATCAGAAATAATATTTAATTTGCAGTCTATTTCTGTATCTATATCCCTTGTGTGTCCACAATTTAATAACATTTCAATATTATTATACATATATTTTAATAACAACTTCATCATTAAATTAATACTATTTCAGAATTAATATCTGTCTTATCTTAACAAAGTAAGTAATCTTATTTACACAAAATGTAAATAGATTGCCCAATAAGCGAAATACCTTTGTGCAATTTATTAAAATTTACATAGCCGTAGTTAAATAAGTTGTTTAGTTCCTGTTGTTAAGTCAGACTGACCATAAGCGTAGAACCAAGTTCACTTGTATCAATCGAAGTGGTTGAATCACTTCTGGCACAAAGCAGGAATGTTTAATGATGTTATACCTATATGTAGCGTTAAGTTCTTGTAGTAAATGTTCTATAAGCAATTAATGAATGAATAGCTTTTTCATTATAGTATATTTGTTGGACTTTAAGTCCCACGGCCTATTATAATTAGATATTCCTAATCCTTCTTAGTACTCATTCTTTAATAGTCTAAAAATTAGCTTGCTGCCTCGATTTTTTTTAAACAAGCTGGTGCACGCGACTTCGTCTGCATTGAAAAAGAAAACAATATAACGCCTTACAAAATATATAACACTAAACTCTTTATTTTTTTAGATGATCCCTCGGCAACAGTACTTTTTTTCTGGATGAAAGATAGATACCCCATGTCCTTTCCTGTATCCCTGTGTATCCAAATTTCATGATAATCGGTTAAGTAGTTAAAGATTGAAAATGTTACAGACATACGGATAGACAGAGTTACTTTCACATTTATAATATTAGTATGGATTTTTAGAATTATATCTAAGTTTGTTTTAAAGTCATTAACATTCAGCATAACAGCTTGTGCTGTGCTATACCTACCCCATTTGTAAAATATTGTAAAATACTTACCTCTATTGTTGGTAATTAAGTAAACAGGACACCTAATGAACCTTAGGCGAGTATTTACTCGCTTTACAATGCAAATATTGACCTATTTGTGGAAGCTAAAACGCGATGGGCATACTAACTTGTATTCCTGCTATAAAGTATATAGGCTAAGTTTGCCTATATACCTATTCGTGTGACCTATGTGAGCTAGGTTAAATGTCTTATTATTATTTACTTAGAATTATAAATGTCTTATTATTATTCCCACCTATGTGAGATAGGTTAAATGTCTTATTATTATTTACTTACTTATTTTAATGTTGTTGCCGATTTAATTTTTATGAATTTTCTAGCAGACACTTTAAGTCATAAGTAATTATGACTATTTATGAAAAAAAACTAAAATCACGTTGATGGATACCTATACTGTCGTTGGCTGTTATTTTTTTAATAATGTTTATTTTTATATTAACTAGTGTACAAAAAATAATTTTAAATAACGTTTTAAATTTCTTCTGAAAAAGACGAAGAACGAAGTTTCTTTTTAACCACATAACATTTTTCCGAAATAGTCACCAAGCGATTTCCTTACGCAATTGTGTGAAGTAATAAAATCCTGTACATTAGTGTACATATTTAAAATATTGACGTACATTTCTTCGTATAAGGAAAGGCGTACAGGAAAATTGTTTAATATAGGTAGGTACCTACTTACAAATTCATGTAGAGAATCACCGGAACAAAATACAATCGGTGCTATTGTTTAGCGAATATAATTTCATTTAATTTCGTATGGTGCATACGCATTAAAATTTAAAATGCATCATTGAGCGAGATTAATAATAAATTTGACTGTCAACCGCAACATAATAAACTTCATTACATATTCTGAATGCAATAAATATCATTTGTGTTCAGGAAATCCTAGGTTTCCTCAAATATAGTTAATAATATGGTATTAACAATGAAATAACAGGTTGATTGTTTAAGTATGTCATTCGATAGCGATTGAGTAATCAAGATTTACATGACTAGTAATAAAATATAATTTAAGTTCTTAGAAAAAGAATAAGCACATGGTCCAGTCCAGTAGTCTTCAATTTATCACCACCGCTCAGTTTACGGTTATGTCCACCACCTTAGTTCTTCTCTGACTGATTTTTATCATAGAATTATTAGTTTTTACTACCTACCTACTAGCTTTTCCCCGCGACTTTACCCGCGCTCGCCTGTTCGTAAAGTATTGAAAAAATCTCGAGCATTCTTTATAGCTTATGTTATTACATCAAGCGTTGAACTTTTCTAATATTTTTGGATTATCTCTCCACTAGTTTTCGAGATTATTCATTACAAACAAAAAATAAAAATCTCTTTTAGCCCATGGAATTGGTATTATTTACCTTACATCAATTAAAGGTAGTTCTGATTTTTTTATATGTTTATTTTTTTATATGAACTACCTTATTTGATGTAAGGCAACGCCGCTTGTTTGATACGATTTCCATGGACTATAATATTTCAATAAATTCATTAAATTCGAGATTACACTGAAATTGCAATAATGTATTTATTGTTTATTATGTCATTATTTGTATTCGTTCCTGGAAAACATCAATGATACAAAACTGACGGGAAATTTGCAGCTCATTATTGGACGTTGAAGTGACATAAACAAATTAATGATTGTTTTTAACTTGCTTTTAATGCAGTGATGATTTTATTATGATGATTGGATGTTGGATGCCCGATATTAGTCTTATTTAAAACGTCGACTAAATATTTTACGAGGTATGAATTATTCTATTGTTGGAATGAGGATCTTTTAACTCACACGACATGTAGTATTAGCTCCCACGCGTCTCCGTCAATATCATTTGCAACATCCGAACATCTGTTCTTGTATCTTATTAATGATAATCAACTATGACCTATTAAGTGACACATAGCTCTAACTAAATCTAGTCGAGATAGTTTTCGTTAGGCTTGTGTTGAATATTTCTTATTATGTGTATCTAGTGTTAGAAGGTAATATCACTTTAGTTATTACAATAACTAAAAGACAGTATAAGACCTTTCAAACTAATACGCGTCACACTTAGGCCCGATCTAAACTCAAGGTTTGCGAAGCTGTCTCGATCATCGATCGTAGATCGTTGGATGTGCCCTCCAGTACAAAGAGCGCACGAAGTTATGTCATTACTCAAACTTGTGCGTGCACAAGTCTTGTCTTAGTATCCAACGAGCGCTGATCGTGAGCGGTACAACGCGGCTGTCTATTTCTATTTATTATTTTTCGTTTAATCATCAATCAGTTCTAAATTATGCCGTCGTGTTCATTTCGGAAGTGTAAGAATACAAGTCGAAATACAAATAAGGATAAAGGTGTTACATTTCATGCGTAAGTAGCTATTTTCAAATTAATTTATAATATATTCCTAACACTCGGCTCAAGACGCTTGGAAGGGCTGCGGGGGCGCACGGGGGCGGACAATCGGCAAGCCGCCAAAGATTATGTAAAGTCGTTACAATCAGAAAGGCCCTTAGGTTACTAACTCGACAGTTTTTACATATTTGTTATTATGAAAATATAGTGACTCAATATTCATTTCTATATTTAATGTTTCTTGTTGCAGTTTCCCCCACGACCCAAAAATTAGAGAAAAGTGGATTAAGGTAATTCAACTCGAACGGAGGGAAGACGAATGGTTACCTAACAATTACAGCAAAGTATGCTCTGCTCATTTCACGCAGGGAGATTTTCTTGTGACGAAATCGGGGAGGCGTAAAATAGTAGCTTCCTGTGTTCCAGTTTTTCAGGTAGATTAAAATGTTCTATTAAGCACTTTTTAGTTTCGAACTTTTTCTAGATTTGGTACCATAAATATTGAAAATAGCAAATTTTAATTAAATTTGTGCCATAACATCCCTGTTGCTACCCATCTATTCTCAGGTTTTTAAAATTTTTATTTTTATAGATTTTTAAAAATAAATCAAATACTTTATTTTTATTTCTTTCCAAAACTATCGTAAAACAAAGTTTCCTTTTGTATTTACGGTACTACCTTCAAGTTGAGTACAAATTTTCCAATCTGTTTATTACACCATAAAAGCAAAAATAATGGAATAAATTTAAAATGATAAGTGAAACATGAACAAATACATTATTTTTTGTATATGATATATAAAGAATATTACCATTTTAAATTCATACGACATCTATAAATTATAATTAATTGTTAATTTATAGGCATATTTTGTAAATATGTTTGGTTATGGACAAATTTAAAAATATAAATATTATTTCCAGCCACCGTCAATCAATACATTAGAAGACAGAGAAGGATCGCCGCTCCACAATGTATATATTTCAGATAATGATTCAATTTTTGACACTCCAAGGAAAATATTACTAAAGAAAAAAAATTATTTACTGGAAAAGAAGAAACTAAAGTATCAGCAAGACCTTTTTAAAGTTAAGAGACAGAATAAGAATTTAAAAAAAATAATCATTGGTTTGAAAGATACTTTGAAAAGTTTAAAAAGTAAAATAAACCGAGAGCAATACCATGAATTGGAACTAAAAGCTGAAGAAGCAGACGACAGTTTCCAGCATTTGTTGCATTTGTATCGTAATAAACGTATTCACAATAAGTTTACTCCAGCTTTAAAAAAATTTGCGCTGACACTACATTATTACTCTCCTGCTGGCTACAAATATGTCAGAAGTAAATTTAACAATATTTTACCACATCCTCGCACATTAGCCAAATGGTACGAGAACAGTGATGCTGAACCGGGTTTCACAGCACAAGTTTTTGAAAAACTAAAATCTAAAAGTGTAAATGGGAGAATTTTAGCATCTTTAGTTATAGATGAAATGGCGATTCGGAAGCAAGCTATTTGGAATGGTCGCTACACTTTAGGCTTAGTTGACTCAGGATTAGGACAGACTAACGAATTAGCTACTGAAGCATATGTTTTAATGCTTGTTTCAAATACCGAGAACTGGAAAGTACCTCTTGGTTATTTTTTCATAAATGGTCTTCCAGGAGAACTGAGAGCTAATTTGATAAAAACTTGTCTTGAGAAATGTTTTCAAGCTGGTGTTGACGTGATAGCCATAACATTTGATGGTTGTGCAGCTAACTTTGCTGCTGCAGAAAGCCTTGGATGTAATTTTAGCAACCTAAATTCACTAGTTACGACCTTTGATCACCCATCTAATAATAATAATAAAGTAGCAATATTTTTTGACCCTTGTCATATGCTAAAATTAATCCGCAATACATTTGATGCAAAAAGGATAATTTTTGACGACTGTGGTAAGAAAATAGAATGGAAATACTTAGTGAAGTTACAAAAATTACAAGACTCAGAAGGTTTTAAATTTGCAAACAGGGTAACAGAACGGCATATCAAATTTAGAAACCAAATAATGAAAGTTAATTTAGCTGCTCAGCTTTTGAGCAAGAGTGTTGCGAAATCATTGGAATTGTGCTGTCAATTACTTAATAATTGGAAAATTGACGATCTTTCAGGCACAATCAATTTCTTAAATATTTTAAATGATCTTTTCGATATTTTTAATTCTCGCGCACATCAGTACGGCTTCAAAAGTGCACTTGGTAAGAAAAATTTTACAGATGTATTTAATTTTTTACAAAGCGTTAAAGAATATATAAAAAATTTAAAAATTTTTAACAAAATTAAATCAACTAAAAGAGGGAAAATAAAAATAATTATAAATAAAAAAAATGTTTGTAAAGCAAAATGTAAGACAGGATTCATTGGATTTTTAATCAATATTGAAAGTCTCTTATTTTTGTACAGAGATATAATAGAAAAAAAGGAATTAATGCCTTATATGTCGACATACCGTTTCAGCCAGGATCACATAGAATTGCTTTTTGGAAAGATAAGGCAGCACGGTGGGCATAATAACAACCCCAATGCTCAACAGTTTAAAGGAATATACAAGAAATTATTAAATCATTTAGAATTACGTAGTTCATTTTCTGGCAATTGTATTCCGCTTGACAATTTTCTTATTCTTAATTGTTCTAGACCATTACAAAATATTAATGAAACTTGTATTAATCGCGAAGAAGATATTTCTGACACTCTATCAGTTGTAAGTCAATATGATGTAAACTGCTCAATCTTATCTCGCACTTTAGATGCAAACAATAACACGTTAAGTGAAATTTCTAAGCAAGTAGTAGGATACATATCAGGTTGGGTGGCGAGGAAAATAGTAAAGAAGCTAAAATGTATTACTTGTGTAGATGCACTAATGTCTAATGAAAAGTTAGAATTTCATAAACTAATTTCAATCAAAAATATGGGCGGACCAGTATTTCCTTCTAGAGATTTATTTGTTGTTAGTTTAAAATCAGAATCATTTATAAGATCTTACATAAAAGAAAAGGGAAATAATTATTTTAATAAGGAAAAGGAACTAAGTTCTATGAAATTACTTATATTACACTCATTTTTGAACAGTAATATATTTCAAATATTAGATGTGCATTCGAGAGAACAACCAGCAACTTTCAACCATAGGATTTTAATAATAAAGGTTATAATTGACAATTATATTAATGTAAGACTTCATTATTTACATAAAAAAATACAAATAACAAAACGCCAAAAATTTAATAAGTTGGTGATATTTGAAGGACTTTGATAGTGCTGTAAAAATTTGTATGTTTTAAATCAATAAATCATTCTAAGATGGTAACGTGTATTTATTTACTTTATGGAATTATTTTATATATTCAGACATTACATATTTCTTATTATAATAAACACTATCGCTTACATGGTTTAGTTATAAATAAATGTTTAAGATAAAACTTTGTCCTATCTGATTAATATTCTATGATAGGTGATGACGCGTACGTATCGCGCTTGTTTGAGAAAGCATGACAGTTCCATGAGACGTGCGGGCACATCCAAGTCTCGATGCTTTGATGTCTTACTATTGCGACGCACCGCATACCTACTTGGCCCGTCCGTATATCTACTAGTTAAAAAAGACGAAAAACAAACCAAAAAAAAAAACCAATAACGTTCACATGACGCAATTTAAAGAATTTGATTCTCCACTTTAAACACTACCAATTTTTTTCCAACAAAAGGCGAGTATTACTAAGCCTTCTTCTTAGTGGAAATTGAGAAGTCAATCTTCGCAAGGCATTCATTTTTTTTTTGATAGAATCCCATATCTATGGTTAGTGACGTTTGTGTCCGTACAAACGTCAACACAACACACAACACTTTGGTTTCAATTTGCACAACACTTTGGTGGGGCCAAAGGCCTTTGGTAGTAAATGTCAGAGGAACCGTTTCTGAATTTTTTTTTTGTTAATAAATGTCGTGTATCGTCATTGGGTTTTGAATAGTTGATTAATTAACAATGCAGTCGGAAATTCCTGTTCATTTTTTGACCTGACAGGGTTGAATTTAATCGGTCATAAACAGTCACCATCAAATATGGTGTGGTACATTTTTGTGGTTGCATAATAAGGGTTAGAGCGATGGCGTCATTTATAATGTTCAGGGAAGTGACGTGTGGAATGACAGCAAATGTCGTCAGGGTGCATCGCGCAATGTTCGTCGCCATGAGATGCGATGACCGGCGAACGATCGTTACTCCCTTTTGATACACGATTAGTTTGTGATGAATGATGACATTGCTCGTCACAATTTAGCCCGCTAGGGCTGTCACCTAAAGTAAACTTATTTAAGCTTTATTAAACTCGACTATCGACTATTAAATTTAAGCTCACACACCCATCCTCATAAAATTTCTCATTGATAATACGGATTGTTATTTTAATTAATCTATACTTACTTATAAAATTTGTCCTTATTGTCTAAAAAGTTGAAATTTGGAACATACGTTTATTTTATAACGTAAGCATCCGCAGAAAGGATTTTTGAAAATTTCAACTACGTATGAAGCCTGGGGTGGGTCGCTAATAAATTTATAATTTTCTATGTTGAAAAATTAATTCTTTTCATTTAATTAAAAAATAAAACGAATTAAATCTTACAGCGAAGTCTTTACAAGGTCTTTACTGAAAAGGAAAACTGTATTTTCGTATATTTTATTAAAATGCTATGAAATGCTGTAACGATTATTAAATGAAAAATCTGCATTATTATTATTATTAGCGTTCGAGTAACTATTAGGTGAGTTTGTAAAATTTATTCTTATATTTGTAACATTCAAGTATTTTCTTTATTTCTAAGAGAATGGCAGCCCTAGCTACTAATAATGACGAGGCTGCAATAACTGCGGTAATTATCGGTTGAGTTTTGATGAAAATTGATTGATTCTCCCCAATTTCATTCTGTTACTAATGATAATATGCAATTCACAAATTGTATGAAGCGTATTTGTTAATGAATAGGGACTAGAGGGTCGGATGTCGCTTAAAGAACTGTTTAACCGCAGGGGAGTCACAAAAGGTTCTATCGATCAAACTGAAATTAAAGAGGTGTAGGGAGGAAGTGGAATAAAAAGTAAAGACAAAAATACGAAATTCTTTATTGCCAGATACAATAATTATTATGGTTAACTTTTATAGATAGCCATTCTCTATGGCCACCTAGCCTGTAGTTTTTATAATGACTCGTCATTACGAGTATATACGTGTACAATTAAAATTTTAAAAAAATCTTCTTTTTTATGTTAAGGTGGGCAGACAGGCTGACGGTCCACTTGATGGTAGATAGCCATCGTCACCTATAACATAAGCCACGTCACAGGTGCAGCAAGTGCACTGCCGACTACAGTAGGATAACGGATTGAGAAGGGATAGGGAAATGTGCTATGCCATCCGTTACTTACTTAACGAAACACAACAGCATACATGCTGTTATTTTACGGTGGTCTTCAATAAGTTTATAAGGGGGTGGTTACTGCCGCCAGATAGGCTGCCCAAATGACTGCGAAACGCAGTGTGCCTTTATTTATTTATGTCTTCACACAACCTGACAAGGTTGCGCATATCTAATATTTAAATTTTATATAGAACTACAAAATAGGTACCTATATATCCTTATATGTATAAATAGCTAAACATAAAAAGTAGATTTATATAAACACATATTTGAATTTATATAGAAGCATATACTGGTATTCAATTCTCTGTAACTGTCAGCGAATAAAGCGAAGGCTTATTTTTATTTTTTATTGATTTTGTTTAATTTTAACTTATATTATCCAGCAACCGAAATATCAGATATATAATATAGCACACAACGCACCTTAATGGCAGAGATTTGTCAATCAATTACACGGAAAATAGTTAGAGTCACGAAAACCAAATTAAAGGCAAAACACAGTACTTATGTTGACCTAAATTAAGCTCAAACCACTCATTGTCCCCCTAGCCTCAAAATGACCGGTGACAAATACCTCTCGATTAGGACCCGCATTGATGTAATCATGCAAAATTGTAATTAATTAATTTAATTCTAACTGGCAATTGGAGTCGTATTTCCTTTAATTGGTAAGGGCTCCAGTTTTTACCTTAGAACACGACATTAGGCAAAAGAAACGCTTCAGGGACTTAATAGTGAATAAATCTTGTTGATCTCAAGGGAACAATATAATTCGTTCACCGGAGAATAATGTAATAGTTAGTAATGACAAGGAATACTTTGTTTCGCAGCCATAAACTGGCAAGTCCTTATGGCAGCAGTGACCAACGGCTTCCACAAGACTATAGTAAAATAAAAGCACGTGTGCTACAATTTTTCTATGCATCAGTAAGGGATGTTGGAGACAATTTCCCTAAACCCTCTTTATAACTTATCCTATTCAAGGATGACACAGCGTAGTTGCATCTACGCTGGCGTGACATATGTCATGTCTGCCAACCTTTACCTACTTATATTTTAAAAAAATGTCTGCATTTTTATAACTTAGCCACTCGTTTTGGAATATGTATTTTTAAAGGCATCAGTATCGATCGATTCAAATCGAACAGAATAAAGGCACTACTCGGAAATCGCAGTGATTAGACAGACTAACGGTCCACTTCAGGTTGGTGGCTACCGTCACCTATTAACCCAAGAAAAAACACGATGCAGCTAGTGCGTTGCCAAATTTAGTACGATTAAAGATAAAGGGTTAAGAAGGAACAGGGAAATGGTATAATATAAGTATATAATCCCTTATTCACTCACTGAACTGGTCTTGTGTAAAAGTCCAATTTACTGCGAAGCTGTGCACCCTATAACTATATTAAAATCAATAGAACGAAGCGAACACACTAGCATATACCAACTAGATATTGTTACGATCAGAGTATGGAACATTCTCGATAGCGTAAGATCTGGACGGCGGAAAATTCCACACACTTAGTCGCGCTCGGGGCGGCACAATGAATAGGTGACCACGCCCCTCTTTGATTAGTTTCAAAGCAAACTGTTCCTTATGGTTGCGACATAAGGTTCAGATTCCTTTGACAGCAATAGCCTTCGAGAAGCTTTGATAAACTTGTTTACGACTTTTAAAGTTTCCAGTAATTTCCACAACTTTCTGCGCAGTATAAATACGGGTGCGATCGCTCGAGAGAGCAGTTCTGCGATAACTAGCGATACGTTAACAACACTTGGGAGCTTTTACGAAGATCTTTGCGACAGTGCATACTTGACACGAAGAGTGAATTAGCGACGACTTTTGGCAAGTTTTACGGTTTGATTGAAGAAGCTCTGTAATATTGGGAGTCATCTTGGTCTGCGGAAATAAATCGTGTTCTGATACCCCCCTAAACGGCATTTTATCTTACCCTGCGCGTAACAACTGGTGTCAGAAGCGGAATGCCGTTAATGCCACGGGACGAAGGAACTCGTACTCCACGGACAAGGAGACAAGCGGAAATGGATGCTGCGAGACAACGAGGACGTGAGGAGCCGGAGGAAGGCACCGATGCTGAACTGCTTCCTGCGGCAGCATCTTCATTGAGCCCACCGATGGACCTCGCTGCACTGCTATCCGCTGTACAGAGCATACAAGCCAGTCAGGAAGCAGCTCGCCGTGAACAGGAAGCCGCTCGCCGTGAACAGGAAGCCGCTCGCCGTGAACAGGAATCGGCTAGCCAAATGTTGCTTTCAAAATTGGACACAAGCCTTGAAGCGATCTGTGACAAGGTTAAACAGGTCGAGTCCGAAGTAAAAGGGGTCTCACTGAAATTCGAAGCCCTAGAAGAGAGACTCGACCAAACCGACAGTCGCCACCAAGCGCTCGCCGAGAAAGTGCAGAAGCTGATGACGAGAGAGGCAGTCCTCAATGCGCCGGTACCTACACAAGGCAGATTGGACTTGCCACGGTTTGATGGCACATCGTCCTGGACAGCCTATAAGTACCAGTTCGAAACCCTCTCTAACTGCAGCGGTTGGACCGAGGATCAAGCATTCATGGCGTTGACTCTAGCCTTAAGAGGAGACGCCCAACTGATTCTGGAGCGACTCCCTACAGAAGGAAGGTCTCTGCAAGCCCTACTGGAAGCCCTAGAGACACGGTATGGTGACAAGCATATGGAGCACACATATAGGGCACAACTACGCGACCGCATACAGAGGCCCACGGAAACACTCCAGCAGTGGGCTGACGAAATCGAAAGATTAGTTCGTCGCGCCTATATATCAACACCGAATGCAATAGAAATAACTCTGCTCCAAGCCTTTGTGGACGGCATAAGGGACGGCGAAGTTCGCGCAGCGGTGCGATTGGGTCACCATCAGAGCCTGAAGAGTGCACTGGCACATGCTCTAGAAGTGGAAGCTGTACGGCGTGACACAAGGCCATTCAAGGTCAGGGAGCTGGTAGCCGAGGAGCGAAAGCCTCGCTATGGTCCGACCTGTTATGGCTGCGGTGAAAAAGGCCACATAAGGGTGGACTGCCCAAAGAAGAAAAAAAAGAGGGTCTCAGAGATGGAGACCCAAGTTGACGAAGGGCAGTTAAAACTAAGCGTCGCCAGGGCCGCGGGGCAGGCACTTGCTTGGAGAAAGAAAGCCCCTGCTATTACTATCAGACAAGCTTCTAACGGAAACAGTTTAATCATCGAGGGTACGCTGAACGGGAAAACGTGCAGGTTCACAATAGACACAGGAGCATCGCGCACCATTGTAAGACCTGAACTTTTAAAACGAACTATTTCATGGAAGCAACGATCTCCAACATGTCAGCTGCGAACAGCAACGGGCCAGCCAGTACCTGTCCTCGGTGACACAGACATAGAAATTGGAATTGGTAGTCAGTTGTACTCAAACTCAGTGCTAATTGCCAATATTACTGACGACTGCATATTAGGATTGGATTTCTTAAAAAATCACCGTTGTATTTTGAACGTTGACCAAGGAGTACTCAAATTTCCTGATCAAGAAGTTTTCTTAGAAGGATCGACCCCGTGTACACTCTATTGTTTAAAGGATGTGAAACTAGCCCCAAGATCAGAAAATCTAGTAATGACCAAATTCTCACCTAACGTCAAGAACGGATTATGTGTCATCGCGGAGGATGAAGGAACACATCCTAATTGGATAATGGCCAGAACACTACTAATGACAAACAGGATAGGCAGAGTAAGAATATTAAATCTCAGCAATGAAGAGGTACAGCTAAAAAGAAACAGCATAGTAGGAAAGTGTCAGGAAGTGAAGTATTTAAGACGTATAAGCAGTACAACAAACGCAGAAATAAGCACAGATTACCCGGTATCGCAGTTATTGGATTCGTTGAAAGGAAATTTGTCGTCAGTTCAGTTGAGATAAGCTCAGGATCTTTTAAAGCGGTTCAAAGACATTTTTGCCATAGGCAATGATTGCGGTAGAACAGGACTTGTGAAGCACAGAATAGACACCGGCGATTCAAGACCTATACGACAAAGACCTCGTCGAATCCCGTGGGCAAAAGAAGCTGAAGTTGCAGATATGATAAGGGATATGGCGGCAAACAACATCATCGAACCATCTACAAGCCCCTGGTCGTCACCTGTGGTACTGGTGAAAAAGAAAGATGGCACAACCAGGTTCTGCGTAGACTACCGAAGGCTGAACGACGTTACCAAGAAAGACAGCTACCCTCTACCGCGTATTGATGACACTTTAGATATGCTCAGTGGAATGGAATGGTTTTCTACCGTTGATCTTAAAAGTGGGTACTGGCAGGTGGAAATAAGTCCAGAGGATAAGGAGAAAACCGCATTCTCTACGGGCATCGGAAACGGACTTTGGCAATTCAATGTAATGCCGTTTGGTTTATGTAATGCTCCCGCAACGTTTGAACGCCTTATGGACAGAGTTATGGTGGGTCTTCTGGGAGATGTTTGCCTGGTGTACCTGGACGACGTAATCATCATGGGTCGTGACTTCAAGGAACATCTCCGAAACCTTGAAAAGGTGTTCAACCGTCTACGTGAGGCAAACTTAAAACTAAGTCCCAAAAAGTGTACCTTCTTTAGTAACGCAGTTAGCTATCTGGGGCACATAATCACCAAGGAAGGAGTTCAAACAGACCCAGAAAAGATCAAAGCTGTAAAAGATTGGCCTACACCAAAGAATAAAACGGAAGTCAGATCCTTTCTTGGCTTATGCGCATATTACAGGCGCTTTGTCAAGAATTTCTCAATCATAGCCAAACCCCTCCATCGCCTGACTGAAGATAAGCAAGTATTTTCTTGGGATGCAAATTGTGACAACGCTTTCAAAGAACTGAAACAGCGTTTATGTGAGTCCCCGATATTAGGCTATCCGACACGGAATGGAAGATTCATTGTGGATACGGATGCCAGCAACACGGGTATTGGTGGAGTGTTATCACAAGTGCAGGGAGACAAACAAGTTGTGATTGCATACTACAGCAAGACGCTTTCCAGGCCAGAGAGGAACTACTGTGTTACACGTCGAGAGTTGTTAGCTGTAGTAAAAACCTTGCAACACTTTCACAAATATCTAATTGGACGTGAGTTCACCTTAAGAACGGACCATGCTGCACTCAAATGGCTCCTTCAATTTAAAAGTCCTGAAGGACAGGTAGCACGGTGGATTGAGCAATTGCAGGAATTCCATTTTGCAACAGAACATCGAAGTGGAAAAGGTCATGGTAACGCTGACGCTCTATCGAGAAGACCATGTCCTGAAACCTGTAAACACTGCAGGAAACAAGAGTCACAGGAATCTGTAAGAATTATCCGTACCCAAGGATTAGACGACGACTGGTGTGGAGAAAATATGAGGAAGGCGCAAGAGGAAGATGACGACCTGCGATTAATCTTAGATTGGATGAAAAAAGGAGTGAAACCTGAGTGGGCGGACGTATCAGCTTCCAGTCCTGTTACAAAAAGCTATTGGGCTCAATGGGATAGTTTGGCCCTGGAAGGCGGAGTCTTATGCAGGAAATGGGAGTCTAATACCGGACATCAGGTTACGGTACAGGTTGTAGTCCCTCGAAGCAAGGTATCTCCTCTGCTACGTCATATTCATGATGGGGTGTCTGGTGGTCATCTTGGAGTGAGGAAAACCCTTTTGAAAGTGCGACAGCGATTCTACTGGGTCCATTGCTGGGAAGACGTAGAAGATTGGTGTCGTAAATGCAACGCATGCGCTTCAGTCAAGGGACCGCAGACAAGAAGTAGAGGAAAACTGAAGCTCTACAATGTAGGAGCACCATGGGAACGTATCGCTATTGACGTGGCCGGACCGTTTCCTGAAACTGAGGATGGCAACAAATACATCGTTGTAGTTCAGGACTATTTCAGCAAATGGCCAGAAGTATTTGCAACCCCTAACCAAGAAGCTAAAACCGTTGCCAAGAAGCTAGTTCAGAATGTAATCTGTCGGTATGGCGTACCTCTGGAAATACACTCCGATCAGGGGAGAAATTTCGAATCAGCCCTATTTCAAGAGATGTGCAACCTTCTCGGTATACATAAGACCCGTACGACACCAGCTCATCCTCAGTCAGACGGAATGGTCGAAAGGTTTAACCAAACATTGGAAAATAATTTGGCTAAAGTAGTCGACTCACATCAGAGAGACTGGGACCAATACATACCTCTTTTCTTGCTGTCTTATCGCTCTGCTGTACACGACAGTACTGGTGTTACACCAGCCAAAGTGAATTTTGGACGAGAAATAAGGCTACCGGTCGATGCAATAACAGGGTCTCCACCGAATAGCCCGAAGCTTGTGACGGATTATGTCAGCGATCTTCGCGAACAGCTGGATGAAGTGCACAAGCTAGTTCGCGAGTGCAGTCTCAAGACCGGTGAAAAAATGAAAACCCGTTATGATAGGAAATCAAACATCAACGGTTTTGAAGAGGGAACTCTCGTATGGCTTCACAATCCCCTCAGAAGAAAGGGCAAAAGCCCAAAGCTACAAGCACGATGGGAAGGACCTTACAATGTGATTACAAAAATTAACGACGTCACCTACCGAATCAAAAAGGGGCAAAGAGGAAAACCGAAGGTCGTACACATTGACCGTTTGACGAAGTATCACGGTACGAATGATGATCGGGACGATCATAACTAAGAGGGGGGTAATGTTACGATCAGAGTATGGAACATTCTCGATAGCGTAAGATCTGGACGGCGGAAAATTCCACACACTTAGTCGCGCTCGGGGCGGCACAATGAATAGGTGACCACGCCCCTCTTTGATTAGTTTCAAAGCAAACTGTTCCTTATGGTTGCGACATAAGGTTCAGATTCCTTTGACAGCAATAGCCTTCGAGAAGCTTTGATAAACTTGTTTACGACTTTTAAAGTTTCCAGTAATTTCCACAACTTTCTGCGCAGTATAAATACGGGTGCGATCGCTCGAGAGAGCAGTTCTGCGATAACTAGCGATACGTTAACAACACTTGGGAGCTTTTACGAAGATCTTTGCGACAGTGCATACTTGACACGAAGAGTGAATTAGCGACGACTTTTGGCAAGTTTTACGGTTTGATTGAAGAAGCTCTGTAATATTGGGAGTCATCTTGGTCTGCGGAAATAAATCGTGTTCTGATACCCCCCTAAACGGCATTTTATCTTACCCTGCGCGTAACAATATCAATCAGTATTAAAAATAAAACAATTTTCACATCACTGTATTTATATAGTTGCATTCCGGCATTTGTTGAATTAATAAAAATATGAGTCAAAGTTTTGATTGATTATGATGCCTGAGGCGCGAGTCAAGGGTGAGCATAGCTGGCCTGCAAATATTTTTGTCTAATTTTTTAAGTTTTATTTCTTTGAAACGCCTAACTTTGTATCTGAGTTATATATTCGGATACAAAAAATATAAATAAGTAAAGATTTCAAGGTTCAGAAGTCACAGATATGCCGGAACGTTGCTAAATTTTATTTAACAGATATTTTTGCTAGAACTTCCTTATGTCATGAAGAATTAATTTATACCTACATCGAAGCAATAAACAGTTCTAATTAGGTATGTAACGTGTGCATGAAAACTACAAAAAATCTAAATATTTCATAGAAAAAGCTTAATATTTCGTTTAAAATTTGTTGAGATTAATTTTTCCTTAATTCCAAAATGTAAGAAAAAACTTACAACTTAGTTTTTCATTTAACATAAGTAACACTTTTTGTTCCATAATTTTGTAATCTGATTAATGCCGTGGATAATTAATGTTAATTAATTAATGTTAATAAATAATTTTTTGTTGTGATTTATATATTCATTTACACTTCTATGGGATGTGACCCGTTGACCAAAACTTCTAGAAAAAACACGACTTTAAAATGAAGTCGTTTATTAATTAGCGAATTGTGTTATATATCTTACCATGAAAGCTAATAAAAAGCTAGAACAGCAGATAGCTACAGCAATAAATCGCAAGACAAAACGATCGGTACTAAATTTAATAGAATAGCAATCAATTAACATGGTTCCGATTCCATCGGTGCTTTGTATTAACCTAATTGTTTGCATATTTGCATTATTTTATGATTCTGTTCTATTCGTGACAAGCCTTAATTACAATTTATCGAAGGGAATGGTCTCAACGGTGGTAGCTCGTAATGTAAAACTCATAAATTCCTCAGTCTTGATATCGAGTTTTGTATAGTTGTTTTTTGTTAAGAACTTTTTGTATTTATCAATAATATTAAATAATGAGATCTTTTATACACATATTTTAGTAAATATACTTATATATTTTTATTTTTTCTTTGGAAACTTATTCACTTTGACAAGTTTTTTATACCATTAAACTACTTTTATATTATTTTGGTTTTTTATTTAGTTTTAAGAACATCTCACATTTTTGCATATTCTGTTATCCGTAGCGTGGATCCATGGCCGTAGTACACTCCTTTTCATAAAAGAAGTTCATTAGACGAGGCACTGTAATCGTGAGACAAAATGTTACAAATGTGGTTTTAAACTTCCCCAAATTCTATTTAAAAATAGCTCTAAATTAGTAAATTAAATTTGTAGTAATTTATCATAGTAACTTATTATTTATTATTTGGTTTCGCTGTTTGCCGTGGGACTTCTTTTATGAAACGAACTTGTAACACAGAGAGCACACTGCACAGTGCAAGTATGGGTTTCTAATTTCTTAAAACTAGTTGTGACTTGGTTACTAAATCTACATCGTTTTCACAGACCCAATATTTTGGTTGTCAAAGTACAACCAAATTATTGGATCTGTAAAAACATCTGAAACAAAGGTAAGCGAGGGGAGCGAATAGGCTACAGATTGTTTAACAAAGACTTTATTAGTCGTAAAATTGGAACGAAATAACCTGAATAAACAAACTTAAAAAGGCCGATGGGTAAGAAAAGGTTTGACAATTTAATTGTGGGTATTCAGATACATAAATAAGCGTAGTAGGTATAGGGAGTGTCTTACGCCTTGCTTGCTCTTAGTTAGATGTAATATTTATTACAAAAATATAGCTGATACAAAAAAATATTTTTTATACAAAAATTTAAAAATATAAAACTAGCTGTTGCACGCGACTTCGTCCGCACAACTTTATAAAATATAGTCTATATTACTCGCTGATAATGTAAATAGCAAACGCTAACAATTAGTATAGATTACTACAGATGAAGAATTATAGAATTGGCCACTTTTCAATATATTTCAAAGTTTAAATAAATTCATCACAAACCACTGCTTTTATAAATCCACATTAACAAAAAAAATGTTTTCATTTACTTAATATATAGATTCTTTTAGATTAAATAATTTGATTCGTTTTTGGCGTTTATTGAGAAAAAAATATTTTGTTCGGGACTTTTAGTATTGAATACTGAGAGGTAGTTGATGTTAATTGGGTACCATTCGCCTAATAAGGATACTAAGGGATGCAAGTACGCTACCGCCTTGAAAAAGGATGAGAAATAAGGGATGGAAACGGGCACAGTTTAGGGATGGTATAACTTAATAAAGTGGAAATAGGCTCTGCTATTTTAATCACCAAAACAGCACAAGTGTTGACTTTTTCATGTAAAGTCTTCTGACAGAGGCTTGATACTAGACGGGCTACGCATTGTATGACTGACTAGAGATTACTCTTTGCCTTTCTAGGATTATTTTTAAATGATAAAATTAAAATTATTATGATTTAGTAAGTCCTTTATACAGACAGCGTTCTAGGCATAAAGCTAATTTGATGAGACATTTAGTCATAACGCGATTTAGTCTCTCCAAGCATTACACCTATCTCAAAACTCAAGTTGATAAATTCCAAAGTCTTTATCAATTTCTCAGTACCTTTTACCTTTGAATATATTTCTTTCGTTAAATAACCCATTAAAGAGAATTCGTTGTTCTAGTTAAGGGTTTGATATTTATGTAATACAATTAAAAAACGAAGCTTGTTTAGGACGAACAAAGAAACTTTAATGAAGTATAAATTAATTATAAATATTTCTTGACTCTTTCAACCTGATCGTAGCTGTAAGCTAGGAACTCTAGATGAGAAATATGAGATTTTTTTACTTTTTTGGGAAAAAATTTTCAATACTTTATTCATTTTCAATTCTCATCGATAATTGAAGAGAAAAAAAATTTGCTGAATTGGTCCAGCCGTTTTCTAGTGTTGCGCTTGACAACACATTTTACAATTAATTTTTATTTATATGTAGATTAGACGAGACATTAGAGGTTGACTAAAAATTATGTATAATATTGACAGTATATGTAAATATTATATATGTATAATAATTAATATGTTATATCTATAATGTAAAAATGAATCCCTAAATGAGTTGCTAAGCGCAAAACTCAAGAACGGCTGGGCTGATTTTAATTCTGTCTACACTCATGGATAGAGGGATAATCAGAGAAGGTTTTTACGTAAAAAAAATGCACCCCGGGCGAAGCCGGGAGCGGACCGCTAGTAGTATATAATTATTGATTTAAGATTACCGCGTAGGTCATCTAAAATGTTTTAGGTACCTACAAGTGTTTCTTGCAGATTTCGAAATCAATTAAATGTACCCTGTATTTTTCCTTTCAGAGAAGTTACCTAGAAACATTCGGTTATTTGAAACGAGGGGTGCCCGAGGTCGAGAATCTGTTACACGGCGATGCTGACCATTCCTTAGACGTTGGATTTAAAGGCGCCATTAGAACTTTACAGGTAAGTCACTTTTTAGTCTGTTTTTCGAAAAAAAAAAGAATTATAAAAAACTTGCCAGTAACATCATTGTTAGTCGCGTAGTGTACGTTTCTGTGATTTCATTTAGTAATTTATTATTCACTCACTTTTGTCGACGGTTTCGTCCGCGCCCCTTTTTATTGCATGTTTAAACAATTATTCAATCTTTATAAAAAAAATTAATGCGTTATTTTTTTATTTTTAGACGATCACTCGTTAGGTAACAGTACTTTTTGCTGGATAAAAGGTACCTTATGTCCTTTTCTGTGCCCTGACAGTGTTCACATGATGATTGTTTGGTAGTTAGGGCGTGAAAGCGTAATAAACAAACAAATCAACAAACTTTCGCATTTATTATATTAGTTAGGAAAGTTAGCATTGGATTAGACATTATTTTATATTAATACTAGTGGCCCGCTCCCGGCTTCGCCCGGGGTGCTTTTTTGCAATCCAGCCGATAAATTACTTTAAACCGCCATCTGTGAGAACCTTATGGAACTCACAGATAAATAATTGCTGTATTGAATAAGTATCAACAGATGGCGCTATGTTAATAATATAATATAATTTAAAAAATAATAATAAACAAAATGAGATTTAAACTATCCTATCTTTTAAGTTGGACCAAATAACAGATACTTATGAAGTTTGATCAAAGTCGGTTCGGCCCTAATTTTCTACGGCGAATGAGATTCCACACTTATATCTTACCACGCGAAACTCACGTCAATACCGTGCCTTGCCTATACCTTGTCACGGTAAGGAATCGAGACATCACTATTCTCTAAGTCCCAAGACAAATTGTCTATGGCACCATATACAAAGTCACACTTACGTTCTGAAATTGAACTCCCGATTAAGTATTCATGAAAGAATACTTCCTAAAAATTGTTTATTTAATTCACAATTGGTAAAATAACTTGATTTTACGTTGTACTTAATGATTTTAAACAAATTTCAAAGGAATGGCTCTCAAAATAAATTTATTTGACATAATCGTTAATACACAACTACAAAAAAAGGTAAGACGATTTCTGAACGTTTGTTTGTGGAGTGATAGAAATTGGAGGTTAGAAGTTTTACATACAATTACTACGATTGAAATGAAATGAAATGAAGTTAATCTTTAGCGGATTTTAAAAAATTAAATAATTATAATCTTATTATTATTATTAATTAAATTTATAATTTAAATTTATATTTATAAATTAAATTTATAATATATATTTATATTATATATTATATTTATATTATATTTAATTTATAATTTAATTTATAAATTAAATTTATAATATATAATTTATAAATTATAAATTTAAAAATTAAATACATAATTCGTTGCTCTAAGTGCCAAAATACTATCACTCACAAGTTTTTACAGAATCACAATTAAATAAGATACTTACTTTGTAAGAATATCGTGTGTAGTTTACTATGAAAAACGATTATTGCTTACCTTTTTTAAGATTTTTCGCACAAAAACGCCAATCACAATCAAATCACAACGATTCCGCGTGGTTGTCAAGCGTGGTATTTTTGACAGTTCTAACCACGCTAACGTCGCGTTAATTCCACACGGTTTTGTAAAAGTGTCATAGAGAATAAGTTTTTAGCAGATGTCGTAACAATTTAAGGGATTGACGTGGTTTTGAAGTAAGGAATCGCTAAATGGCGTTAGAGAATTAGGGCCCAGTAGTTTCAGAGTTTACCGCGAACATACATCGTGACACGAGATTTTTATATATATAAGATTAGGTCCAGACAGGGTACAGACAGGTATATGAACAGGCTAAAGGTTCACTTGGTGGTAAAGGCACAGGTGCTTCAAATGCGCTTCCAACCATAGTAAGATTAAGGATAAGGGATAAAGAAGAATATAGTTATGGGCTCTGGGTTCCAAAGCCCATCACCATATTCTACGATGGCGCTGGTTATTGTATGATGCTTATTGTATGCTTATGATAGGCGCCGATAGCCACAAGTAGACCGTCAACCCTTCAGATAACCCTTAATTTTTTTTTAATACTAAGGTACTAGAACTAGCATTAAGCACAACAACAAATAATGAATTTCTTAAATAAAAAACCTCAATAATTTTGTAGCACTGATGATAGTTTTATAATAAATATCGTAACGCTAATATTTTTGAAAATCCATTAGTTGAACGAGCAAATTTTATTGAACTTTTCAGGAATTCGGTGGAATTCCAGTGACAGGGGAAATAGATGAAGCCACAGTAGAACTAATGCAAAGAAAACGTTGCGGGAGACCCGATAGAGAGACGAACGACCATGAGAATGGAGCCAGAAGAAAAAGATTTGTAGTGCAGGGCGAGAAGTGGAAACACACCAATCTTACGTGGAGGTATGTGACTTTTACAAATACCTACAAATACATATTACTGCATGTTATTGGAAATTATTAATTGATTCTCCTCCGGCGCGTTCATAAAGCGCGATTCTTTCTTGAGATGAACTTTTTTTCCTAATTTGTGGTTTACATAGCGCCATCTATTGTCGAATGGACAAGTCGAATCGAAAGACCCATCTATTGTCGAATGGACAAGTAAAGCGCCATCTGTTGTGGACCGCATAAAATAATTTCATCTTTGTTCATTTATATTTGAGCGCCATCTGACGTCAAGTAGCAACAATTGTAGACATTAATGTGGAGCGAATGAAAGTAAATTCGGACTGTGAATAGAAACTAGGGGCTCTTTTTCTTCAACGATTATTGCTCTCGGAAGCGATTAAATGTAGTGATTAATGTGGAATATTCCCTCGGTGTTGTTTGCTTTAAGACGACATAAAATTGATGACAAATAATAATTAAATCACGGATCTCGTAAAAGTTACGACGCATTCCGCTTGAGTTAATTAAAAGATATTATGTCCCTTCGACGCCACTGGCGACGGTATCGAGTAATTCTACGAGTATATCCAACTTCTTCCTGTTGTTCTTAATTGTTTTATTAATTGAGTCGTTTTTTTTAAAGATATAACAAGCTTTTAGACATATTATCTATACCTACCTACAATATCTCAGTGATTTTAGAATTGTCTTTTATACATTACTAGCTGTGCCCGCAACTTCGTACGCATTGAAAAATAACAATATATGAATTATAACGCTTGATATATTTATCGCTGTAATGACAGTGGCGCCGCCACTGTTGAAGGCAACGACGCAGAAATTTATACATATTTACACGATTCCTCAAGAACCTAACATTTTTACAGGACAAAAGTAATCCAGGTAATGAACTATCCGTGTGCCAAATATCATCCAAATCCGTTCAGCCGTTTTTACGTTATTGAGGAACAAACCTCCAAACATGCAAACATATAAACTTTCGCAACTATAATATTATTAGGATAACTTCACGTAGAACGCCTCTATTTTACTTGTAGATATTAATGTGCTAAAATTCGGGAATACCTAAGTAAGGTGGTACGTAGGTGTTGGTTGTGTATGTACTAAGGATGTAAAAATAATGTTTTTTATATAGGTAATAATAATGAACATTACTTATAGGTTTAGCACACTAATCATTCTAGACGCAGGCATTACTAACAAATTAAAAAGTCTAGTGAGCACGCCAATTATAGCTGAACATGCGTTCTTAATTTTACTAAACACTAGCTGGTGCCCGCAACTTTGTACGCGCTATAGTTCGTTTTTTAAAAATCCCACAGGAACCCTAACGTTTTCCAGAATAAACAGTATCCTATAGTTTAATCCAGGTAAATACATTAGTGAAAACCGTATTCAAATCGATTAAGTCGTTTCTGAGATTAGCGTGCATAAACGCACAAACATACAAAACAAAGAATCTAGTCAAAATGAAGCACGCACTAGCATCTACCATGGTGTCTTCAGCGTTTGCAAGACCGTAGCGACATACAATCAAGCGTAACATTTTATATCGATTGTCACCCCGTCAGGGATGATAAAGTATTCGAGAGCACACAGTTAGGTAATAATAGGTAGTGCCTCCGAGCTAGTCCCGCTGTAGAGAGTCTGTGGAGTTTATTCAACTTGATATCCCCGGAGTAACCAAACTCGCTAGCGTATATTTGAAGTGAACCGACCGCAGTGTGCGCGCGGGTAATTTGAAAAGTTCACAATCACCTGCACGGGCCACGGCTTCAGCTTCAGCACAATTTCATCGCGAATTAATGCTCTGTCAATATTGTAGCTCCCTATTAGAGCTTTTGCTAATAACATACCGCACTGCCATCTAGTGGACGTTTTATGGTAGCAATGCGCGCGGTAGTTATCTACACTTTCCCATATACCTATTATGTTCTCGCCAAAACTAAATTAATGTATTCTTTTATGAGAAGATTGTGAGACAGGCTGACCGTCATTTAAATACGAGCAAAACCAAGAGGGGGAAGCATGTGCGCTGACGACTTTGATGGAATAAGAGGGAATATGAGAAACGGCTCATGTATTCCTCAGGCTGAAGGTCTACTTGATGGTAGGTGTCTATCTTCGCCTATAACACAAGCAACGCCAAGGGTGCTGCAAGTACATTGCCGAGTTGAGGATAAGGAATTCATAAGGGATAGGGAAATGGACCCATGTGTGCTATTATGTTTCGATGAGTGAGTAAGGGATGCCAGAGCGGAACGCTACAGCCTCTTGGTATTGAAATAAAGGAGTGTGAGTGCTAAAGCCATTAGAATAAGGTTAAAAATAATATATTCACGAAACTGTCCTTTGCAATGCCGTGCCGTGACATTATATGCAATCCTAAAAGGATTCATAAAAGCGCGTCATAAGAGTTTAATTTGCGATTCTTACACTGTCCGCTTAATTTTAAAAAATTGTCAATGCTCTATTTGAGGCCTTATCCTAGTTTGAGACCTTATCCATTTGAGGCCTGAGCCTTATGAGAGTAGTGAAAGTTGGCGGCGCCACCGTTGTCAAATATATTTTTTAGATGTTATATTTTTTAATTATGATCGCCAACAAAGTCGTGGAGAGTAGCTAGTCTTGAAATGATATTAAAAAATGTCCACTTTGAATTGCATTTCAAAAAATAAAATAGCATTGTAAAGTTACGACGGCATGTTGTAGACGTTCGATTAGGTAATAAAATGGAAATAAACAGTATTGTTTTCCGAATGTCTGTGACAGCCAAATGACAGTGCGTTCCACCTCCCGCCGCGCGAGGCGCTGTCATCGCCACTCCGTCATACAAGGAAATTGAACTAGTCATCTACATTGAATTCATAACCATCATTTCTCACTAAACTATAAGTAAATTAGTTATTGTAAACCAAGAAAAGCTAATAATAAGTTATAATAAAGCTGAAAAAATATAAAAATGAATCAATATCAATCAATAAAAGAAAGTCGCGGTCCGCCTGTCTCGCGTGGCTTACAAGAAGGTGCGCCAACTTCTTTTGATAAGAGTAATGAACAAATAAGAACTTCGTATATTTCGTATAGTACCTATTATTTCATATATATAATATGGTTGATAATTAACAAAAAAGAACTAAGAAAATTGGTAAACTAAGAAATAAGAAAAAGGGTTTCGAAGATTTCTGTTCGCATAATTCATATTATATGCTTTTACATATATATTATAATGTTTCTAAATGTATATATAAAAATAAATCGAGAAAGCGGTTGTAAAGCACAAAACTCGAGAACGGTTGAACCGATTCGGTAACTTTTTTTTTCGTTGAAGATTGTTTTTTTTTTTTATTATTGGTCATCCGTGCAAAGCCTTCCACTAGTATATAATATAATTCTTCTGTAAGATAGTATGTCATTGAACTCCTTCCAAACGGCCACTGGGCCGAATTTGATAAAAATTCTCGAGTTTGTCTATGATGGTTTATATTCACAATTGAGTTACAGATTTATTTCGGTTTTTGGCAGGTCAAAGTTTGCTGGGTCCGCTACTTAGGTATATATTAATAATATATGTATTAAAAGTCGAACTAAAAGCTTAGTTTTTTTATGGTCATATATAATCTGAACAGTTGAAGAGTTGTTTTTTGTCTTGAATTATTTGTGATTATCATGTTATGTACTAACAACACACAATTAGTTTTATTGCCATGAAATGATTCAAATTTCATTGCATAGTTGCACAGTGTTTTATTAGTTTACTTATCAAAGTTAGCACTAGTTATAATGAATATAGGATGATGAAACAAATCCACCCCTACGTCGGAGCGTAGGTAGCTTCGCCTTTCAGCCACCCAGTGGCCGCACGAACTAGGTCGACATTTCAATATTGAAGGCATTTCACAATTTCTATTGCTCTTTATTACGTTTGTACTGGGCAATAAAGAATTTATTGTGATTATATGGTATGGTATCCCGTAACGTAGCTGTGGTATTGATTCTAACTGCAGATACAATTATATCTACCATAAACTAAATAAAATATTGACACTGCGAAAGTAAGTTTGTGTTTGTTAGTTACGGTTTCACGCCGTAAATAGTACTCGACAAATCGGCATGAAATTTTGTATATACCTTGTCAGGGGTACAAAAAAGGATATAAAAGGTGCATTTCATTCAGAAAAAAAATACTGTTCCCTAGGGATTAGATATAAAAATGAAAAAATATATTAAATCAGCAAATTATACCTATTCAATGTTTATTGCTCATAGATTTTTATAATGCGTCCAGAAAAAACAAAATGGGTCCCGATTAAGGCACACGAAGTCGCGGGAAAGAGCTATATTATAATAAAATAAAGCCACTAGACTTAGAGGTATTCTGAAATAAGAACGTGCCTGCAAGATAGGGGTGTTATAAAACATTTCATTTAAGTGTTTTTGGGTAAGAAAATTTATGGGAGTAAAGTCAAATGTCACATGTCACACGTTACGCGTTACAGACTACAATATGCTTCAATACATATTAATATAATATATTTATATTTATATCCATTGATATTTATTTGTGAATTGAGAAAATTAACAAACTAATAAAGCTAACAAAAATGCATTCATTTACTCTCATTTATTAATCTATGTATTTTATAATCGTTCGTAAGAAGTAAATTCCAGTCGTGCGTCGGCGCTGACACACACACACTTTTTTCATTAAAGCCCGTCACAATCGTAGCTATAATATTATATATTTTGTCTTCATTTCATTGATTGTCGTAATATGTCTTGCTATACCATAATATGCAATAATATAAATTATGTAGGGCAGGAGGCCCCGGTTTTGGCCACTTTAAGAGAATTTCTAAGTTCAAAAATTCGCTACTATTACAAGATGTGTAGCTGCGTGTGTGGTCACTCCAATATTTGTATAGAAATTATATCGTAATATGCATTGCTATAATTTATATTAATAACGTGTGTGACGGGCTCGAGATAGCAGATTACTTGCTAATAATAAATATTTTTTCTTTCATTAATCCATTAATAAAATTACATTTTTTCTTCATTATAAATTAGCAAAATTTACAATATAATTATTGAAAATACCCCTGGTGGGACTCGAACCCACAATCCCCGGCTTAGGAGGCCGATGCCTTATCCATTAGGCCACAGGGGCTACGAACGAAGGGGTGAAATATTCTATCTAATTTCAATTTTAGTTTCGACTTTTTATGGTTTTTTATGGTTTATTGTACCTATATATTATCAAATAAACAGATTGTATCCCTTAAATTGTATATGATATAATAAAAAATAATAATTACGAAGTTAATACTTTGTTTCAGGACAGTAATACGCATTATTACAATAACTGTGTCAACACAGTTATTGTAAGCCCGGATAGCTCAGTCGGTAGAGCATTGGACTTTTAATCCAAGGGTCCAGGGTTCAAGTCCCTGTTCGGGCGACCGTTTTTTTATAATGTAACTAGCTGGTGACCGCGTTAAAAAATAAAAAATATATAAAAAATAAAATTTCAAAAATTCTTTCCTAGCTGATACTTATAGTTCATCGGTGATGAAATTTGAAAGAAAAGACATTCGAATCGCAATAAAGCGCCAGATACACGACGACACTGACACTCGACACAAATGTCGACACTAGTGTGGATTGCGCCCACACGATAGGCAATTTTTTGTGTCGACATTGGTGTATACATCTAGTGTCTTGGTTCAATTGTATTGGCTGTCTACACGCACGTTCTGTCTCCACGGCTGCAACACGGACACTGAGCGACACGACACTACATCTGCAACTAAGTGTCGCGGCAATGGACACACATACAGTCGATGTATACACTGAGTGTCTAGTGTCAAGTGTCCTCGTGTATGTATCCCTAGCATAAGAGATAGCCGTAGTGTTCAAGTCTTGTACAGTCGGCTGCACGCGGCGATCACTCACTTGCACTTATAATTAATTTATTTATCGGGTTCGCGGATCGACGGCGCAACTCGCGCCGTCCGACGCCCCCCAACCCCTCGCTGCCGGATATATAAACCGCGGAGCAGCACAGACGTCCGTCAGTTTTCTCAGGGACGCCAAGGGTGCCGGTCGCCCTCACCCGGGAAAATGTGTCGGAAGCGCGAAGGGGTTACTTTTTTTCAATTTCAACACTAGTTGAAAATGTAAAGCTGGCTTTGAGGGGGTTGCGTGTAGGGTCCGGGTCGGTTCGAGGTGTTGGACGATGGCCGACGGGTGACCTTGAGGTGAGTCAGTGCACGCGCGAAGGCGCCAGTCGATAGGCCCACCCTCGCCGCCCGCCTACGCGCCTGCACTACAGCTGTTTCCCATGATAACCTATCACTTACTTAATTATCACCTTTATTAGATATTGTTTTTCGATTTTTCGTACGTATTCGATTGATTTACGCATTGAAAGATAAATAATAAAATTTAATTAAAAGGATATAACATTTCAAATGGAAAAATCAAAGTATATTTTTATATGCGTGATAAGAATAATATTTATTCTCTTTTACACGTGTAAGAAATAAAAAGCATTTTAAAGTTTACGTTAAGGTTAAATTAATAAAAAAAAACTAGTGGCCCGCCCTTGGCTTCGCGCGTATGCATTTTTCCTTCTTCGTTCTTTTCTTTAGTGAAAACCGCATCAAAACCCGTTTAGGAGATATTAGCGGTTATACAGACAGATAGACGCGGAAAGCGACTTTAATTTATAATATTTCTCCCTCAATATTAATTAATAATTACTATAAAATAAAAATAAAATGAGTAAAAAGTAAAGGGATTAAAGCTACGTCTACTAAAAATCTCCAAAAAAAATTAAAAATTTCTAACACATTCAAATATGAAAATAAAAAATACCTTATTACTGAGTTCATATTTCGAAATTAATTTTTTTTGTAATGTCAATTGTAGTTTTATCTATTTATTTTTTAATTATCCGCATCTTCAGTCTGCTCACGTTTTTTAATTATTATCATTTCAATTATAATGCCTACTGATAGAGTACAATTCCCAACTCCATTAAAACATGAAATAACTAGGCGAACCCGCTCACGAACTGTTCGACCGCTCGCAAAACATTTTCACACATCGATGCAGCATGTTCTGATAACATTCATAATCCATGGCCCGTGGGGTTTGAACCAATCGAGTTCTACGTAGTTTTAGTAAATTGGATGAATGAATATATACCTATATACCTTACTATCGACCTCGAAGCACTTTAATATTGTTTCAAACGCGTACGTTTGATCTATATACAATTGGCTGCAATATTTTTATGCACCTATATCGACTGCTATAGATATTGTAAAATAAAGTTGCTTTCCGCTTCTGTCTGTTTCGCCGCTAATTTCTTCCCAACCGCCCAACAAATTTTGATACGATTTTCACTTGTAGAAAGAGTGATAAATGTAGAAGGTTTGGTTTTTGTATATCATTTGCAAAAAAATGCGAAGATGGGGGTAGATAAAAGGAGGCACCAACTTATAAAATTTTTATGTCTGATAAACCTCTTCAAGGTTCATTAAGAAAAATTGGATGATACAGATGGTGTCAAACTTGGGATTAAAGCTATATCTATCTTTTATCAAATAACAAATATATTCTGAATGAGCAACTAAAGAAGTTTCTTGTTTCCTCATGCAATTAATAATACAAATCAATAATAATAGTTATTAAGACTTTGGCGACCTGCTTCTGGCTTTGCACGAAACTATTTTCTATTTTTTTTTCTCTTCATTAAGAATCTCTTTCGGCCTTTCTAGTACTTTGAAAACGAATGTTAAAAGAATCAAAATTGTTACAACCGTTCTCGAGTTTTGCGCTTAGCAACACATTTAGCAATTCATTTTAATTTTAAAATATAGAAGATAAAAGTTAGCTTATCCTCCTGTCAAAATGGAAAATCAGAAAAACGTTTTTCCAGACATTTTTTTCAATTTTTCACATCATATTAGAAAAAAGAACCTCTCTCGGCCTTCAACGTATATTAGAAAAAAAAAATAGCCAAATTATTACAACTGTTCTCGAGTTTTGCGCATAGCAACACATTAGCGATTCATTTTTATTTATATATATGCAGAATAAAGTTTTAAAATTTAATATACATACTACCTCTTTATATTTTTAATTTAATTTTAGTTAAAATAAAATCATATTTTTTATTGGAAAATATTTTTTCCTCTTCTAATATTAGTGGCAGCATTTTTAATAAAATAAAATTTAAACAAGCAACACGTATTTTTCTTATTCAGTTTTTATTCTCTGAGAAAATTGACAAAAGATATTCATACGTCAAGACAAATAGCAGCAGAACAGACTTAAAGACTTAGATAGTCGCGTTACTTTGTTGGCTGTAGCGAGCAATACAGATCCAATAGGAGATCATAAATCGAGTGAGGGATATATTGTAGGATAACCCTAGCATAGTCGTAGTTGGTCGTCGGCCAAGTATAGACGCTCAGTCAGTAATTACTGTCTCAGGAGCTAGCTCTTAATTTGCCTAATTTAGTCGAGCCCATTCGTGCGATTTTAATCCGCGCGATTTAATGGGATATTCGAATGACGTGCATTGTTTTATAAATGCCGTCTGTGGAATGCCGATCCCGGATAGGGTTCAATAAACGTCGACGCTGCATTTCAATTACTGAACGCACTTAACTGAGAAATTACTTCTATATATTTTAGTAAATTTTTTTTAATGTATATAGACGTACCTACCGTACGTGATTTTAATGAACGCCGCGGTCTTTACAGACCAAATAGTTTTCAAGTGAAGAACGCTCATGGAACTAACTTGTGAAAATATGTTGAGTCATATTTAATTTATGAGCATATATTTAAAGAGACAAAATTTATATCAAGATGACGGATTTATCTTTAGATTTTTTAGGCGATAATACGTGTTAGGACGTATGTTATGTAGGGAAATTCTCTTGTATACCTTTTACTTGTTACTATACTCGTATTAATAATACAATTAATCAGGTTTAAATAATTTCTGGTTATTCTGGTTAGTCTGAACCAATGTGGTAGTAACAATTTGTAAATTTACTGTTAGTAACTATGTATCATCTATAACTTGCCTGTTTTCAGATGAACCATATAACAATAGTTATTGTAAATATTACATACAGACAAACCTAGCTGGTTGGCTCTCACTCTACAGAGCTGAATAGATGCGTTAGATATATATGTATTTGTATAGGTATCCAACGAATTCGAATATACCATATATACCAAAATAATTCTTTGATCCTTTGGCCATCGAGGGGTGTAATTAAATTTTGGATGTAGATGATAAATATGTAGCTACAGCATTAAATTATATGCCCCGATTTTGTTATAATCAGTTTTCTGAATTGCTTCCAACTACGCAAGGAAAATTTAAAGACGTTATCGCGTAAAAAAATTGCTTGTACGAGTATATTTTTTGTTAAGAAAGTACATAGTTTTAACACAATACATGAGCATTGTAAGGTTCAGTTCGTGTCGCTTGCAATAAAAGCTCTCCAATTGTGTACTCGACCGGGTTGTGTATTTAGACCATGAATTTTAGATATGCGTTATAAAGGACAATGTCCTCAAATGCTCGGTATGTGCATACCTAACATCAGGTACGGCCTGTGGACCCACAAACATTATTTTATTTATATATGTACATATAATACGTGACCCATAAAATATAAAAATCAATAACTACATTCACCAAAACAATATGTATGTCGCTATGCGCGTCTGTTTGTTCGAAATCTGCTTACTCTTCCTAAACTACGCAAAGGATTTTGGGATTTTGATGCTATTTCACTATCATTTAGATAATTTTTCATGAAAAGTTTAAACACATGATAAAACCTAATTAACCTGTTCTTAATATATAAAAGGCAATGTGTGTGTGTATGGACACCAAAACCGCTAAACCGATTTTGATGAAACTTTCAGACAATCTTCAGATTAGTCCAGCGGGTAATCCTGTGCGGGTAGTCTAGCGGGTAGCGATCGGACGCGGGCGAAGCCGGGAGCGGGTCGCTAGTTTTAGATAAAAAAACAATCCCTTTGCAAACAATTCGCCGAAACTGTCCGCGTCTGTCTGTTTCTCTGCTAACTACTTTTAAACCTCTCAATGAATTTTGATCAGGATTTCACTAATAAAAAGAGGGATAAACGAGGAAGGTTTGTGTATATATAAAAATGCATCCCGGGTGAAGTCGGACGCGGGTCACTATTATACATATTAAAAAATAAAGTCGCTGTCAGCACTGTGTCTGTTTCTCCACTAATTTCTTCTAAACTACCTAAAGGATTTTTCACGGTTTTTACTAGTGGAAAAGGCGAAAAGACGAATAAGGTTTTTTTTGTATATAATTTGCAGAAAAATTGCATTGGTGCGAAGCCGGAGGCGGGTCGCTAAATCTTTATATATACATTATTTTATACATGATATAAAATAAAGCGCTTTCCGCCATCTGTCCCTCTCTATGTATGCTTAAATCTTTGAAACTACACAATTCATTTTAATGCGGTTTAAACTTATAGAAAGCGCGATCAACGAGCAAGGCTTGTCGGTGCGAAGCCTAATTTTTTTATAATGCTAAGTTATTTACAATAGGATGACGTCCAATCTCTTCCCCAAAAAAAAAACGCCTAAAATTGTGAACGCCTCCATTTTCCCACGGAAAACGTGTTTTCACATTTGAATTATAAGGGAGACGTCAGCGTACCCTTGCATCGCGTCTTACTCGTTAAGAATATTAAGATTTATGCTCGGGAGCCGACGGTCTCCACGGTCTACGTATAACAGTAAACAGGGATGATGTGACACCATTTAACGTAAACATTTTTGTACAATAAGTAATTTTGGCTTAACGCCGTCCGCGGGGCTTTGAAGGCCGCTCGCACAAATAATTTAATAGGCGTACTCTTGCGTATTGTCATTGTAATAAAATTGCGATAAGAAAGGAAGCAGCTGCCGTAATTAAAGTGAGAGCTTTCTTTTCCTCCTTAATGTTTCATTTAATTGCCGCTTTGACAAAAAATCTGTTGGCTTTATGAAATTATGGAACACGCCGACACATTAAACAAATTTACAAGTACATTATATGAAATGAGTAATGAAGTAATGAAATATTTAATAAAAATAGGTCTTATTGACAAATTAATTAATTTATAGCCTATTCTATTACGACGATTTAATGGCTTTTACCAAGTGCCTTCTAATAAAAAATAGCAATATATTCCAGACGCACCAAGTAGGTTACTCACATCAGTAACGGTTTCAGGCACTTTTTAGATATCAAACTGAAAACAGACTTTATTCGCCATAAAATAAAGTGCACATTTCTCACAGCTATTAATTGGTGAAATATTTCAGAATATTCAGATATTTTAGAAATATCAGAATTTACCTTTACATTCCTCTAGTATTATATACCTACTAGCTTCTGGTATAAAAATTGTTCTGTTCTGTTCGTTTGTTCAAAACCGCAAATCACCGAAAGTATTATCGATTTTTCAGCAATACAGAAAAGGACGTAGGGATACGGACTTTTCATCCAGAAAGAGGTATTATTCCCAACGGATCATCTAAAATAAAAAAAAATCAACGCCTGACAAAATTATATGAACAATAAAGATTGAATAAATGTTTCAACGTCTAAAAAGAAAAAGGGCGACTCGAAGTGGCCAGCTACGTACTATTTAGCTACTAGCTTATTTTTTACTTCACCAAATCATATAATACAACCTAAAACTAAACCTTAAAAAAATAAGGTTACTTTCGTATCTGTAGCTCCTGTGAAAATTTATATAATTATTAAATCATAAAACGACGGCAAAAGTAACAAGATCACATTTTTTTTTCAATTTTATTTTAAATAAACACATTACACACGTGACATATAATGTATTGTATATGTCTAAAAATAAAGGAAGTCACAGAGGGGAGATGGGGCCGGTGAGGGCTCAATCAAAAATATTTACCGGTGAAGTCAAATCCAATATTTCTACCTTTAAATTCCTACCTTGGATTCGCATCATTTATTCAGTTTGCCACCTCTGCATCTGAAAATAACCTTGTAATATCCGGAAACTCATTTGGCAGCCTGATTTTGTTGTTTTCTCTTATAAAGTAGGTACATGGCAAAATTTATAAAACTGTTCTTCTTCCGGTGCCTCTCCAACTTAAAATCCAACTCACAAAAACTCTTTGAACATTTAACTAAAAACAGTTTGAAGAGTATTGTGTGTTCATTTTATCTTAACTATGCATAAAATAAAAAATAATATAAAAGCATTTTTAAATAGCATTTCTTAATACGAAATTAATTTCTCAAAACTCCATGTCAAATTTCATGAATTCATCCATACATTCTGCCCATACGAAAACATGAAGCTAACTGATTGTTTATTTATTATATAGTATAGTTTGATAAACGTGGATTTGAGTGGTATCGGTTTTCGGTGTTTTTTTAAAGCCAGTCACTATTTTTACAAATAGCTCTTTGTAGTAGCGGTCCAGCTAGACTTGGACCAAACAGTTTATTTCGCCTGTAAATCCGCTTTGTTTTTGACGCAAAAAAACTAAATTGAACGTTTTCCGAGAACAGACTGGACTAGCGGTCAGCGCTCCACTGTCAGTGTACAGGAAAGTTATAAATATTTTGACCGAATAACGCCCGCGTAAAGTTATCATTTGATACGATGCAAAGCTTTTTAGGTCTGCAAAAGCTGTGTTTTGAATTGTTATTTAATTTTACTCACACAATGACACACGGTTGTGGAATGTCAGATGTACTTACCTATTAGATTTTTATTAAGTACTCTATTAATAAGTATAATGTGTCCTAAATACCATTTGTGCGTCGACCTATCGCCCTTCTTTAAATTTAAACTTAAAAATCTTCTCAGTGATATATATTATATTATAATGAGAGAAGATTTCTTTTTTTGTAATGAATAAACTCAAAAACTACTGGACTGGTTTTAAAAAATTTTTCCCCTATAGAAAGATATGTTATCAGCGAGTAACATAGGCTATATTTTATAAAGTTACGCGGCCGAAGACGCATGCAAAAGATAGTTATATAATATCTCAGCTAACATTCGTGGTATCGCAATTTAGTTTAGATTTGGTACATACAAGCGACCCGCTCCCGGCTTCACCCAGGAAAATAACCTTTAATAGTTTTTATTATACATATATACATATAAAAATGATCTAAGTAATAGTGAAAATAGTATAAAAATACGTTGCACGGTTTAGGAGGAGTCAGCGGCCATAGAAATATATGCGGAAAGCAACTTCTATGTAAACATGTCGCAGGATTATTGTAAGAATCGTCATGTTATATTTTCACTAGTGGTAATTCATTGCATTAATATGAAGTCTATTGAAATAGTGATAGCAATAAGATTTAATAGAACGAGGCGTATGTAAATGAACACGACTCTATATTTAATTGTCATTATATCTGAGCATAGCAAACAAGTCTTTGCAATAATTGAAAACTCCCAGTGTACACTGCCCTTAAAATAAAATGCTATTTAATATAAAGGCATCGGGAAAGCTAAACAAATGCCGGCAACTACTAATTTGGCTATTAATTAAGGTTGTTCTCGTATATTGTAACAAGTCCGAATGACTGGTTTCCTTTTAATTACTAGGTTGCAACAGAGTGCACAGTCAGATCCAGCTGAATGAGCGAACTCAAATGTAAATTTACATCTCGCTACGGCTACCAGCAGAAACGCAAAAATGTTTACGTACACGCCTGATCGGTTTTAATTGTCCGTTTCAAATAATAGTTAAACTTTTATTTGTCGGTTAAGTTAATTTATTTAACACTAGCGGTCCGCTCCCGGCTTCGCCCGAGGTGCATTTTTTTTAACGTAAAAACTTTCCCTGATTATCCCTCTGTCCATGAGTGAAGACAGAATTAAAATCGGTCCACCCGTTCTCGAGTTTTGCGCTTAGCAATACATTTAGCGGCCCGCTCCCGGCTTCGTCCGGGCTGTATTTTTTCTAAAATAAACGTAGCCTAAGTTACTCCTTATTACATCAGCTACCTGCCAATAAAAGTCCCGTCAAAATTGGTCTAGCTATTTCAGAGATTAGCCGGAACAAACAGACAGACAGACAAAAATTTTAAAAAATGTTATTTTGGTGTATGTACCGCAATTTACATAAACAAAAAGTAGCCTATGTTACTCCTGACGACCCCCTCTTCATGTCTGCAAAGTTTCATCGAAATCGCTTCAGCCGTTTCTGAGATTACCCCGAACAGACAGACAGACAGACAAACAATTCTAAAAAAAGTTATTTACGTTTTAACAGTATGCGAATGACTCAAAGCTTAGTTTGAGGCAGTTTTTCGCAAATCACAGACAGACACTCTGATTTTATTTATATAGATTAATAGAAACGGATTTTTTTTCGCTAACATTCTAGAAAATTCTAGATGTTTATAGAAAATTCTAGAAGTTTTTAGAAAATTCTAGAAGTTTCACGAAAATTTCAGAAATTTCTAGGAAATTCTCGCATATATGAAAACTTTCTTCACTTTTTCAGATAATTTAATAAGATTTTTTGAAATTTCAGAACCTGATGGGTGATTTGTTATATTTATTTCGAAGGAAGTAGAGTGAGGCTATCTTAATGCATAAGCATCATTCTCATTAAACTCGAAAAGTCTATGTACACGAATGCACCCGGGCGAAGCCGGGAACGAGTCGCTAGTCTAAAATAAACGTAGCCTAAGTTACTCCTTATTACATCAGCTACCTGCCAATAAAAGTCCCGTCAAAATCGGTCTAGCTATTTCAGAGATTAGCCGGAACAAACAGACAGACAGACAAACAAAAATTGTAAAAAAAATTATTTTGGTGTATGTACCGCAATTTACATAAACAAAAAGTAGCCTATGTTACTCCTGACGACCCCCTCTTCATGTCTGCAAAGTTTCATCGAAATCGCTTCAGCCGTTTCTGAGATTACCCCGGACAGACAGACAGACAGACAGACAGACAGACAGACAGACAGACAGACAGACAGACAGACAGACAGACAGACAGACAGACAGACAGACAGACAGACAGACAAAAATTCTAAAAAAAGTTATTTACGTTTTAACAGCATGCGAATGACTCTCTAAGCTTAGTTTGAGGCAGTTTTTCGCAAATCACAGACAGACACTCCGATTTTATTTATATAGATTTTTCGTTCCGTGGTGTACTTTTATTTGGTTTTAAACTCAACGTGGATTGTTATTTATTTGTTATTAGAACAGTGTGTTGATTTATTCATTTATTTTAAAAGATCCACTAAACAGTACTTAACCAGTAAAGTGGCTAAAGTAGTTATTTATCTATAATATAAGATCTTAACTATCTTACTCATAATTATGTTTTGATTGATGTGTTTGTCGTCAATATTTGATTGAAATACTTATTTGAATTTTATTGTCAGCTAGGAATTTTGGATGGGAAAATATGGGATTCTTACGTTAGGTACATATATGCTGTAATAAGTATGGCATCAAAAGATACAGGGCCATGTTAAAGTTATAAACTAAGTTTTAAACAAAGAACCGTAACTAATAAAATGAAACGTAGAAATACGAGTGCACATTTCCTTATTCGTATGTCTTCCTATGTAATTGTATAAATTGTATAGTTTCGTTGCGTACTGATATTTTTATAGCTTTCACATTTAAAGTATAAGCTGGGAATTAATTAACAAAAGTACTCTAGAGTTTGCAATTCGCTAAACAGATGACATAACTAATAACTTTAAGTCCTACCTAATGAAACCCTGTAATTGGCAATGTAAGTAGTAATACTGTGTCTATTGTATGTTATTTTGTTTTGCTGTAGGGTTTATGTTCATAAATAAATAAACAAATAATATTATACTAGATGGCGCCGCGACTTCGTCTGCACCTCTTAGAAAATATATCGCCTGACAAAATATACAGTTGTATACGAGAAATCTTTATTGCTTTAATAATATTTATTCAATCTTTATTGCGGTTATAGTTTTGTCAGGCGTTGGATTTTTATTTTTATTTTTCCCTCGGGAACTGTGTACGCAAAATTTCATGACGATCGGTTCAGCAGTTAAGGCGTGAAATGGTAACAGAAAGTCAGACAGGGTAATGTTCACATTTATTATATTTGTATGGAATATGGAATTAGTATTGATAATAAACTTATTTATAAAATGTTTTAAACGCTATTTCTTATAATTGTTTTTCATTTTAATAATTACGTAAATATATATTTCTAAGTGAAAAATTATTCTCTGCCCTCTAACAAAATCAAAAGTGAGTCAAAATTAAAATTTTTGCAAAATGCACATACTAATATATTATTTGTATTTTTAAATTATTTAATTTTTAAAAATACAAATAATTTTTTTTATTATCTGTGAACGCAGCAATCAGTAATTAAAATGTAATATTAATTGTTCTGTCGTTTAAATTTTAAGTTCCTTTGAAATTATATAAAGCCTGATTCTCAAACAAAAGTTTCATAATTATTGTTTGAGCATTTGTGAAGGCTTATTTATCAGTATAATATTTGAAACGGTGGCGTTGAATATTTTAAACCCCTTGTTATAATAATGTGATACAGATAAGAATGTATTATGTTTTATTCGGGTCATTGTTGCGCGGATTTTCTAGCACTTCAGCATTTCAATTTTCGGTTGTGTACTAAACTTGCTGAACCACAGTCAACTTCCGTATAGTGCTATTTTTACAGAGCTCTTCCCAGTCACGCCGGCGCCGTCTTATTATGCAAGCTCATTGTGAGTTGCTTTCAACACTCCGCAATATCGCATCACCCTGTGAATGTCTTATTTAAATCGCACACTATTTAAATTTCAATTTTATTTTATTTTATTTATAAAATTTAGGTGCATTTTAAGCTACCATTTACACTAAAAAGCTATTTTAGACATAGTGTACATAATGCTATATGGACTTCATTCTATGTGGACGTTTTGTGTCAGTAGATAATTTGCGATGTGGACCATATCCTCGTCAATCATATATAAAACGGAAGAGTTTTTTTGTACCTTTGGACTAGGAACTCTGAAAATACCAGTCGGATTTTAAAAAAAATGGTTTTGATAGCCCAATTCCTGCGCACAGTTATAGGTTGTGTATCAACACGCTATGACCTTTAGAAGCCGAACAAAAAGGAAGCTCGACGAAAACGAACGTAGCGCATACGGGCGATGAGTTACGATGCGATTAGGGGCCGGGGGCGATCGCCGTTACAATAGTTTTACAATAAACAAATCTCGCTAAGACTCCACCAAAGGGTACATACTCTTTGGTGGATTTTATGGATTATATTTATATAACCTTAATATAAATATAATTTATTTACTAGAGACGCCGCTCCCGGCTTTGTACAAGTGCAATTTTTTCTTTAAATTATATTATTAAACCTCTTTTAATTAGTGAAAACCGCATTAAAATCCGTTAAGTAGTATATTGTCCAAAAGCTATAACTTATACAATAGGTAAATGCTTATCATAATATGATAACGTACTCGTATTATATAGATAGGCATAAAGTTGAATTACATTATCAACATAAAAAGTTAACGAATATACAAGAGTTCGATAATATTTTTTGGAATTAATGTTATAATTTATTAATTTCGATGACATTTATTAAACTGTATGGAACTATTAATTTATTTAATACAATAGGCAATGAATTTTGATTAAAAAATACTTCTAAGTTTTTTGTATAACAATTATATATTTACAATAACAACTATGTAGCTATGTCTAATACCTAACGAGTTCGTTTCGCCTAATAGCGATACATTTTTCCTCAATATTAGTGCCGATTCTTTAATCTACACTGGTCTTGAACTCTACGCTCGTATACTTGCTACGAATCTCGTAGACCTGTACGAAACATTTCGTTTATTACAGTATCTTCCGAATTTACACTTCTTACATTAGCATAAGCAACCCCATCTTTTTAACTATCATTTTAACTATCTTCAAAATGTATATTGCTATCTCACTCAAGTTCGTGTATGTACACGTGTATGTCGAGGCCAATGGTGCGTCATTTACGTCCATCATAGTAAGTGGAACGATGATAAGAGATATTTTTTGTTTATTATATTTATTTCTTAATAATATCTACCATAAAACTGTTAGACATGGTGTAGGTGTCCTTAAATATTAATGCATGCTGTCACTAAGTTTCAAGGATAATGTTTCCTGGGTGACTTTTATTTCTCATGAGTTAGTCTATTTTAATTAATTAATTAGGACAATTCGTTTATTTTAATTGCTTGAAATGAAATTGTTGTACTTTCTTAAGTCAATTTAAAAAGAATACTCGTATAGTCTTGTTAACACATGTTATACATATAGGTAATGAAGTACTTGCAAGTCGCAAACAAATATAATTTCAATATTATTATTATGTTTTCTCTGACATTGGTTACGAAGTGTATGGCTATGAACTACATTGGAGACATCAAAAAATCCAATCCAAACCGTATAAGCTGGTACATCCGTTGTTGAGTGCAGGGAGCGTGTCAGTGATCAGAATCTCCCGGCCTGACTAATTCCCGGTTCAATCGAAACATCGACTGGTCACGTTTACACAACACGGAGCAAGATTGGTTCATCAATTTTCGACTCTCACTTAAAATTTGTGCACATCCTCCGATTTCCGTCGTTACATCGACACATTTCCTGGTGTCTGGTCGGAAAGTTGCAGCCGTGGTGCATTGAGAGCTCGTACCGATTCTGCTTCCTAGACCACAGACCCTTTCCCTATCCCTTCCTAATATCTAATTCTTAATACTTATAAGGTAGGCAGCGCATTTGCAGCACCTTTTGAGTTGATTGGTTTTAAAGGCGATGGTAGTCGTCTACCATCAAGTGGACTGTCAGTCTTTTTGACGACCTTTACATAAAAATATATCCTCTTAAGGTTAACTTAAACGACAGTAGCCAGTTCAAGTGGTAGGTCCACCAAGTGCCTGCCATTCTTCATAATAAAATAGCAATCATAAGATTATGTAAGGGTTGATGGTTACTGTAGTCAGAGGAGGGGATTGCGGAACATAGTGTGTTCTACCACTATAACATAGATCTGGCCACTTTAGCAATTGGGTACTTTGACAAGTAGACTGGACAAGATAACTGGATTTTTTAACAACTGGAGATAAATCTTGGACATTCTGACATTTGGACTAATATACTCCGAAGACATATCAATTATTTCCCTTCTAAAGAAACTTTCAATAGGTCAAAAGGACTTCGTCTATGGGGTCGATTCGGTATTGTGCACAATTTTTATTCCGTCATAATTCCGTTTTCAATTTGAAGCGAGCGCGGCGAGATTGGCGCATAAAAGTCGCGTAAACATTCGAGCGGTTGTGGAGCGGTTACTCCCGACTGTAACCAGTTTATGCCGGTACAGAGTGTAAAGAGATAAGGTACTTTATGTGTGTAATCATTTCGTGTTACGACGGCCGTCGCCGCTCGTGGGATATTAAGGCGTTCGCGTCCCCCCGCGCGCTGAGCTTTTACGGTTCGTGATTTCAAAGGGACTGGTCGTCGTCGGTGTTGGAGAACTCACACGGATTTAAACTCACCCACTGTTTTATCCTTTATTTAGATGTATTACCCCTGACAACGTGTATGCGAAATTTCATGATGATCGGTTGAGTAGTTAAGGCGTAACAAACGACATGCGTTTGTAATATTAGTCAGGATAATATCGGTTGTCAGCGACATAGTCTGTGCCAGTATTCACATTTAAGAGAGGGGTAAACGGAATATATCTTTTTTGTTACTCAAGGGGTTATTCTACTTAATCGGGGCTTAAATATAAAAGCTGGATGATGTATGTAGCTGGTGGTTATGATTTTCATTACCATAAAGCATTGCGTTAGTTGATGATTGATTTTTTCTCATCAATTATGTTAATTTGCAAGCTTTATTGATAAAGGCCGACGAAGATTCACTTGGGAGGCTTTTATTTAGGAGGGTGCACAATTTTATGTTATTTTGTATGTGGGGGCGTAATCTTCGAAAATACTCATCCGATTTATAAAAATCTTTCACCAATAGTCAGAATAGAATTTCAGGATGGATATAGGCTAAATATTCCATACGAGCGTAGCTGCGGGCACCAGACATATTATAATTTTTGCAGTTCATAACTAAATCGTTCTCAGTCACGAAAATCGTTTCCCATAAATTGTCGCAGTGTGATTACAAATTTAAGCAGTCAGCTAATATGAATGACAACGGGCGAAGCTACTCGACATTCATTTCCCTTGGCGCACCTCTCTTATAATAACTTACATTGCAACTTCGGCTTAAGGCACAAGTAGGGGTGACGGGACCTGATGTGACCTATATAACATAGACACACGCAAGGGTAACTTACCTTCTGAATAAAACTTATTTTTTTACCAATTACATAATTATGTGCTTACACATAGTTGAAAATACTATAGAATTTTACCTGTGTAGGGCAAATATCCTACTAATATTATAAATGGAAAGTTTGTGTGGATACGTAAAAACGGCATTAGGGGTTTGAATGAGTTTATTACCTGGATTAACTTATAAGCTACTTTTTATCCCGAAAATATGTCAGACTCCGAAGGGGTTTGTCTAAAAATGTATAAAATTTGGCGGCATTGTCACAGCAACAAAAATGTCAGGCGTTATATCAGGTGTTATATTTTCATTTTTCATAGGCATACATTTTTCAACGAATATTTATCTTATAAATACAATTAAGTAATTGTTTAAAAAAAAACACAAATTTCAAATACAATTTTGCAAATTTAAAGTCAGTCATTGTGAGTTGCTTATGCCACACTGTGTATTAGCATATACAGTCACAGTCAGTATAGAGTCGTTTGACAGTAATTGCTCAAATGCAGGGATTAGAACAAAAAACGTGATTTCTTCGCCTCTGCTTATCAACTTATTACAAGATCGTCTGTAATTTGACGTTAAAACGTATGTATGACAGAGTCACATATAAATTACAAGGGTATGACAATTTTCGTCATTTGAATTGGCGAGCCGCAAACCCGCTTTTACATATCTGACGAAGGCGTAGACTTTGGCGCCCTATAATCCAGCTTTGGCCCTTGAATACGAGCGAATGAGCGGGTGGACGAGTTTAGAGTGGCCCTTCAATCAGCCCCTCCTTGCGGGCGACAGGGGGACGCTGTGCAGTGGAGGGGGGGACGGGGTACGAGGACCTTTGAGCTACAGGCTCTTTGACACGAGCCACTGGCGCACTCTTCAAGTAATGATTCATTCTGCTGATGACTGACGCGGTTAATGCGGCAGTTTTAAAATTTCTCCCTTAATATTTGGTTAGAAATTGCAGTGTCACCCGTATACAGTGATCGACTTGATAATTTTTAATGCAAGCACAAATTCCAGTAATCTGTTGCCTTTTTATTACGTATGTGGATTGCAAAATATGTTTACTGTCTTTTAATGATAAAGAAAAATATCATGTGAGAAGACTAGTAATATTTGAGGACATGTGAAATTACGCATATCTACAGATGTTCTTTTTTATAATATGTTCGATAGCCAGACTGACTGTTCAGTAGATGGGATATCGCTAAAGTTGTCTATAAACATAAGCAACGTTGTAGTAATACCAAGTACGTCGCGAAACTTAATAAATGACACGAATTAATCAGAAATAATATAAGAATAGAATTGGGAAGTAATAAGACACTGCGTTTCGCAGTCATTTGGACCTTAGGGCCTAGTGCGAGTTTTACTCGATCAAACGCGACGAACACGTAAATGTCAATTTGTATGGGAATGAAGCAGCGCTACCTGGTGTCTCACGTGTAGGTCTGCTTCATTCCCATACAAATTGACATTTACTTGTTCGTCGCGGTTGATCGAGTAAAACTCGCACTAGGCCCTCTGACTACTAAAGTGACAGTTTTTGACGTGTTTAACGTACTTTGGTAGCTCAGACTTTTTACAAAAAGACGAAGCCTACGCACAGTAGTAAGAATCATTATACATATATTTATACATTGATAGAATGTCGAAGTACTCGGGAGTTGTGTACAGGTATTAAGTTAGTGTTCACGGGAAGGGAGACATCACACAAGCCGCCTCACCGTCTTACATCTGTTTTTGATTAAAGCAATAAACGGGCTTAGTGCGAGCTTACCGGCAAACAAGTGGATCTTGACGCAAACGGGCGCTCAATAAACTCCTTACCGAATTAATTTATTGTTATGAATGTACCTATGTTAATATTCCACATTGTATTAGAAGCTTCGAAGTTTGCAGAACCCTATCGTTACAATGGGAACGAAGTATTGTATATATCTGCATTCGATACTCGGGAATTATTAATCCTACGCTTGAATGCTCTTTGATACAAAATGGCAATTGAAAAATCTTATAGCCCTTTAGCTTTAATAGAGCTCTTACGAAAGCCTTTGTGCAAATGAGGTGTATTTGTTCTAGAGGATACTGTTGGAAGAGTGGTTAGGGTGCTTGTCTTAACGCTCTGTCTCAGGCGTTCTCGGTACGATTCCCGGCAGGGTCAACTTTGGAAATGAACTTAATGAACTTTTCAGTTGGCTCTGGTTTGGATCTGGAAAGTAGTGGCAGTGTACACTGCGCAGTCATTTGGGCGACCCGTCTGGCGGTACTACCATCCTCTTACAGAGGCGTGAAATTACAGCATGTGTGTTTTTGTGTTTCGCTGAGTGAGTAAGGGATGCCAGAATCCATTTCCCTATCCATTCCCAATCCTTAATTCTTAATCCGTACTATGGTCGGCAGTGCACTTGCAGAACTTGCACACTTTCTTGTGTCATAGGCGACGGTAGCTATCTACCATCGAGTGTGACGTCAGTCTGTCTATCAAACTTAACATAAAGAAAATGAAGTGTTAAAGAAAAATGTTCATGCTCATATATCGCTTGCGCCATTCGTATTTCCTTTTTTCTATTATAAAGGCATTTCCTTTGATAAGAATTCTTTGATAAGGCATATTTGATTGGCATTTTAGAAGCTACGTGTTGGTTTCAAAGTGACAGCCTATCTGTAGGCTGTTCTACATATATTTTTGACTAACACATTGGAGAAATAATTAAAATTCTGGCCTCTAACTTTGATAAAGACAATAAAGACAAGACCGACACGGTTTTCTCGATTTAAAAGTCATAGCTTGGCTGTTTTTTTTTAAATCGCCATCACTTGGCCTGCCACCGGGAAACTGTATATTATATAATACTAGCGACCCGCTCCCGGCTGCGCCCTAGATTTTAATCTATATATATGAAAAATTATCTAAGCAATGGTGAAAACCGCATCAAAATCTGTTGCATGGTTTAGGAGGAGTTAGCGGCCATTCAGACAGACGCGAAAAGCGACTTCAAATTATACTATATAAAGATCATATTAGTAGTCACTTGGAATACGCTAGTGTCGTCTGGAACCCATTTTATGCTACGCATACCCAAAGACTAGAGGGCATACAGCGTGCCTTCACAAGGCACCTAGCTGATATATCCCAAGGCTTTTCGCATAGACAGCCATATAGTCAGCGACTCCAGTTTCTCAAAATGGTGTCCTTGTATGATCGCAGGAAACTTAGATCTTATATTCCTATACAAGATTCTGCATGGATTGGCAGACTCGCCGTCACTCCTATCGGAACTTGGCTTTTGTATTCCACGAAGGGTTCCTAGAAATCCCGTGTTCAAAGTGTTTGCATATCCAACTTGCAAAACAAATATTGGCCGTAATGCTCCTATCATTAGGATAAAAAATCAATTTAACTCAATTTGTAAACGTAATCCTCAAATTGATATAAACCACGACAGTTTGGCAAGCTTTCATCGTAAAATACGGAAATGCCTACCATCTTTCGGAAATGTCAAATAGTCTTTTTGGTCACATGTAGCCTAATTTGTCTTGTGTGTATGTATGTATCTCTATGTATGTATGTGTATGTACGTATTTATGTATATTGTATACACGTATGTGTGGATGCGTGTGTGTATATATGTATAGCAGGATATTTTATAACATCTAGTGAAAATTTTGGAACTTAGTATAAGAATTTTCTATAATATGAAGGGTCAATAATGATAGTAAATGTTGTGTACACCTGTCATTGGAATTCACATCAGACCATGACCGAATGTAAAATTGTATTATTGTTTTGTATTGTTGTGTCTTCTGTTGGTGTACCTTAATAAATAAAATAAAATAAATAAATAAATCATAATATATATTTTGAAGTTTATAGGTGTACATTTATTTATATCTATTATTTTTACGTAAAAACCAATTATTACTTAATTCTTATTAATTGCAGCGTATTTTCCCCTTTTTTTTATTTTACATGTAACGTGAAAATAAAATTGAAAATAATAATACAGCTTACAATTATCACGGCCTGTCTAATTTGTGATCTAAAGGATTTCTACAGCCTAGTGTGATTATCTTTAAATTTAATGTCATTATATGTATGTACGGTCCGCACAAAAAAATCAAATTAAAAGAAATACAAAAAAAAATTCGCCTAATTAAGGTAGTCGCGATTCAACTTCTGTAGCGGTTTAAACAGTTATTTTTATTTGGCTTCTGACAAGCTCCACTGTAATAATTATTTTAATCTGCTAAAAATTCCAATTAAAAGTTGTTTTTATCTCTTTTGAAGCTTAGACTCGGTTGCTCTTTTGTAGCAGGCAGCGGGAGACTGGCGCGGATTTCATTGTGTCTCCGTTGTTAATTTTGCCTTTTATTTTCAATACTTTTCATATTTCGTTCTTTTAATACTATTAACGTGTAACGAGTGTTTTCCGCGTTTTGTTCGGGATTATGGCTTCATTAAAACGAATCTCTTGTTAGTGTTATTCTTGTACTAAATTCTCTATAAAAACAATTTGTTTTCTGATTTAGTTTTCTGTACACTCAACACATGTTTTTCTAGTCACAAAAATTGTATAGTTTAATGAAATTTATTCAATTATTAATATTGGGTAAATTATGTACACTACTAAATAAATAAACAAATTATTAAATAGTCCGTTAGTACGTTTATATCTCATATATAGTGATTGATGAGTATGTTTCTAAAACAGAATTAATTTTTATTATATTTTTTGCTGTTAACTCCTTGAGATAGAAGTAGTTTATAATTTTTTTATATAAAAAGATTCCCAGGTGCTATTTTGAGCATTTTTTTATATCTATAAATTCAAGGCAAATTATAATAGAATATGACCATACGGCATACACACACACTTTAACGATTCACCATAAGTTGGGATTTTAAGAAAACTTTTAGAAAAGTCATATGTTTTAAATAAACATAATATTTTTAATAAAAATGCTTTATTTAAATATCATAAAATATTTATCCATTTTACATGACATTCGTGTTTCAATATATCTTCGGTTGGGAACGCGCTTCAATAGATACGGAATATATTCAGTTGATATGCGGCGATATTATGACGGGTCGTTATCATGTCAAAGAAACTATCGCATTACAGGACACACATCGCATGACGGGATTGTACATACACTGCGGTTTCATTTCATTGATAACAAATACCTAACATATGTATTATTATATTTTACTCTTCATAAAGTTATTTCATAGAGATCTATCTTCAACTATAGTGAACTAAATAATATTTCATTTAATTCTAAGTTATATATATTTACATATTATACAGTATTAAGCTTCGCCCCCCTAGGCAGGGTCCCATGCATGCTGGCTGCATTTGTCTTCTAATTTAAATAAAATAAAATAAATAATTAAGTTCATGATCAAAATTTCTAAATATGCCTATCGACCTTTATGAATTATACTAGCGACCTGCCCCCGGCTTCGCACGAATGTAATTTTGTCTGCACATTATATACACAAACCTTCCTCGTTTATCACTATTTTCATTAGTGATAGACGTGTGAATTTTTTTGGGTGGTTTAGAAGAAGTTAGCGGGGGAACTGACAGAGGCAACCAGCTACAATATTTTATAATATGTATAGTATATAATTAGAATAAAAAATTAGATATAAACATTTACAGAAAAAAAATACCAAAATCTAAAGCACATACATACCTACTCTGTTCGGTTTGTTATACATTTTCCTTAATATTCTGCATATACATTTATCTTCCTGCTGGTTTCAAGTAATATACCGTGATGAATTATAATTATGAGACTTTTGTCTCAAACAACTCAACAACGTTATGTACTTGTATATGCTATATTTTACCACTGATACTTAGTCCCAATTATATTATACATGCGAAAGTTTCTATGTTTGTTCCTCAATAACGCAAAAATAACGGATTTGGATAACATTTGGCACACAGATAGTTTAATACCCGGATTAACACCTGGATAACCTGGATATTTTTTATGGAAAATTTTAGGTTCTTGAGGGATCGTCTAAAAATATATAAAAATATTTACTACTGTCTTCAACAGTAGACGCGTCACCTGCGTCACAGCGATAAATATGTCAGCTGTTTATAATTCGTATATTTTATAACAGCTAGTAAAATAAAATTGTGTTTTACTATTTTTTTTATTTATAAGGTTGTTTTCTTTTTAATAAGAATTTATTAACAAACTATCTAATATTTATCAAGAGGGTTGAAAAAAATGCAACATTTCAAATAAAGTTATTTTACAAACTTCCAAAATTTTAAAATGAGTTTGAAGCTCTTGAAGTCTCTTCTAATCTCAACGGGGGTTTTGCAGTTAGATACTAGTTTTCCTTCACATATTTATTTTGGAATCAGCGTAGCATGTTACGTGCCTTTAGCGCTGCAAAATATAGTTGAAAATAAATTTATCATAGATTTTAGGTATTATTCTTAAGAAATATGTAGTTTTAACCCAGAATTATATATATGTAATCGTAGTTGACTGACGAAATTTAACACGAACCTAACTTGGAACTTTGAGACGGACTTAGACTTTACTTTTTAAACTTTTTCCCAGCTGAAGCCGCAATCCAATCAAAAGCTCGTTTGTTAGAAAATCAAAATGTAATATTTTGAGATATATTTAATAAATATATTTACAGAGTATAGCTTTTTATGTTTGTACATAAATAAAATCTTTCGTGCATATAAGTAGTTTGAAAAAGTTAAATAAATAGGCAATAAATTCATGTAAGAAACACGTTAACGTGTGTAGCATTATACGTTCATAGATTTCGAGATATTTCAACAGAAAAATATGTAGTTTATGTTTATTTATTCAGCACACATTACTTGGTTGCATTGCTGAAGCATATCAGAGCACAAAATAACATTTCCTTAATACATCTCGAATGGCGCTAGAGTTTATGTGAACACGTACTGAATATTTCGTCTTATACGTTACACAATACAATAAGGTCTTAACTGCAAGTCTGTCCGGCGAGGAACGTTCAATTTATATCCTTACATGACAAAAATAACTACTTGAGTATATCACATGGAAAACAATACTGTTGATTTGCAAGTAGGAAAGTAAAAGCTCTAAATCAAGGTTTACTAGAAAATATAAGCCCTTAACTAAAGCTGAATCAAAACATCAACATTTTGTGATTTTGAATACATCATGGGTTTTTTTGTGTTAAGGTCGGCAGACAGGCTGACGGTCCATTTGAATGTAGGTGGTACCGTCGCCACTTGATATTAGGATTTTTGTTTGTAATGAATGAGCTCAAAAACTACTAGACCGATTTAAAAAATTATTTCACCTGTAGGAAGCTACATAACCAACGAATAACATAGGCTATTTTAAGTGGACGAAGTCGCGTGCAAAAACTAGTAATTATATTAAAGGTTGTAATCTCGCGCGCAGTAAATAAATCCTTAATTAACATGAACGGTTAAGGTATTCATTTCGCCATTAATTCTGAGTAATTGCACGCCCTGTTATAATTTTGGCAGTTATTAAGACTAAATTGTGCTTTATGTTTTGTTTTTTTTTTTTTTTTATTTCCGGACCACATGTTTCTAGCGTTTACTTCTTAATTGGTATAAACGCGAATATTATGATGTATGGACATGAAAATTAATAGGGAGAGCAATTTGTTATTTTAATGTACCATCGCAGTATCCAGTTATTAATGAAAGCTCGACTTAATTGCTTTAACAATGAACCAAGGAACCTTCTTGTGGATTGTATTGCATTCGGACTAAGAATAAATCATTTCAAAACGGATCGGACTGTTTGACATATCATTATGCAAATGATGTATATGTATCTAAATCTATACTAATATTATGTTTTGTTGCCAAATTTAATAAAGATCCAAAAGAAAAATTACATATATTGTAAATTACGAATATTGAATATATTCAAAATTGTATTCTAAATGTTTTATTATTTTGTTACAGGTATGTATTCTCTAATTGTTAGAGTTTATCCATCTACTTATTCATACTTATTTGGTAAGTTTCTCTTTCAGAACAAACGTTTATAAAGTGTGTACTCCATTTTAAGTGATAAACAGCGACAGGACATTTTATAGAATTGATACACAGAAATATTGGCGAGCAGTTGTTACTATTCTTTTGGGCGGAAACAGTGCGTCCGGTCCCCGGGGAACTCCGGATTTCTTACAACCCGAACATGCCCGCAGGACACCACCCAAAATACTTTATAAAGATTCGCCTCTTACGCTCTTGATAAATTGTCGTCGGATGTTTTATATTGTCTTGTATTGTACATTGTTAGCACACACCTTTATGTATACAACATATTTATGTCCATCTAGCTCTTGTTCGCGACTTCGTCCGCTCCCCTTTTTCTGGGGTGTTATAACATTTATTTAATCATCAGTACTCATATATTTTTGTCAGTCTTTGAATTTATTATTTTATTTTTAAATAATGCCTCCGTTACGATACTTTTTTCTGGGTGGAGGGTACCCCCTATGTACTTTTCTGCAAAATTTCATCGCTAGTCTTCTAATGGTCTTATTATTTTCCTTCACGATTGACCGCAAATTATCATTATTTTTAATACGTAACGAAATCTAAACTCGTTACTCGTCTGCTTCTAAAATTGCGACATCCGAACGTTTTACCAAACGGGCTGTTGTATCTAGTCCTGGCGGACTATTATTCCCGGACACTCGGGACAATCTTCCTTTCAATAAGGTTTTTCCTTATTGCTATAATAAGGCTTCATGTTAGCTGTAAATAAATTCCTGCAGGGTTGTCAGAGTACTTGTATCCCATTTGGTGTTGCTTGTATCCTTAGGGGACACCTACCATCAAGTAGACCGTCGAGTCGTCTTGCCTTCTATCTTTTGTAACTAAAAAAAAGATAAATCCATAAAACTGCTATTAAGGCTAATTTAATCATCCTAGCTAGTAGTAATTTCGTATTATAATGTCACTATTACTCGTACATTCGGAAGCAATAGATGGAGCACATAGATAACGGAAACTCCCATTATTACTAATGGGAAAGAAAGAAAGATGTTGATTTTGGTACATTGTACATTGTAAAGTATTTCTATTTTATAATTTATTAAAAAAGTGTAACAAAATGGGAACAGCATTATTAATATTAAGACAAACTTAAGTTTGTCATTAAAGACGTTCGTCACTTGGACCAATTGATACTATACCCGGTCACCATTAAGTTGTTATTAAGATAAGTGTAAAGTTTGCCGTTGAAAGTTGAAGAGCACTAAAAGGCAGTGTTAATCCGGCTTCGATATCGGAAAGCGGCTTCGCTTCAAATATGATATAAATAAGAATCACGTACGTAATAAGGCGGGGGTGGAGGCGCATTCCTCACACGTTCCGGGGCTTCCCCGGCTTACCACAACTTGGGCCATTACCCACTATACGCTTTAGCATGTAAGTTTCGATGCTCAAATAAACTTAGATTTTTTTTTAAATTTGCAGTGTTCAATGTAATACAACACAAAGCAGTGTATCTTCCAGAAGAAATCGTGCAAATTAATTTGAAATATGTATTTAAAAATTACTGGTATATGACCAAACAGATGAAACCGAAAAGAAATATGGACGTAATTTTTGAACATGTACATAAATGTATATAAATGAAATAAACCAAGATTGTTAAAGAAAAAATATGCTTACTAATTATTTTTCCTTAAAATATGTACCTAATATATTTTACGAAAAATTTTTTTTCTTCAATAAGGAGTCATAATCTTCTTTATTGATATATCTGACCTACTTATTTTATTTTAATTAAGAACAAAAATTTAGGAACTTAATTTGAATTTTGATTACTTTGTGAGACTTATTACTGTGGCTTGTTTTCTACTTAAAAATATACGTCTATCCGACCTATTGCTTATCCCACAACTTATAAGTATTCTAGGATTTGTAACATTCTTGTAAATTAAATATTTTAATAATCAAAAGATTTTATTTTTGAACTAGCTGTTGCACGAAACTTCGTCCGCGCATTTTTATAAAATGAAGCCGTTACTCGTTGATAATGTAGCTTGCTATAGATGAAAGAATTTTTAAAATCGATCCAGTAGGTTTTGAGTTTATTCTTACAAACAAAAATACAAATATGTATTTTCTAATTCAAATATTTGTAAAGATTGGGCTATCTAACTATGAGCATTGTGATCAAACAAAATAAACATTTGAGACTTTAGAATAAAAACTGTAAAAAAAAATTAACTTGCCTCAAAAGAAGTGAGTTGCTTAAGTTTGTCTAACTGAAACATGAGATTTTCCTAATTTATAGAAGGATTGTTATAAGTTTTAACGGAATACATTGGTAGTAAAAGCGGTAGTAGCCAGCGGTACAGAAAATAATGACGTACCTACATTCTCCATTTACTTAATTGGACATGAAAGCTTTCCGGTAAATTCAATTAAAGGTGGTCAACAATGTAAACTTTTACAAAATTAAATAATATTTAACAATTATCAGTTTTTTAGCTCTTTATTATGTAGTCAGTACATACTCGTATTATTATTATCAAACTATAGTAGACGTACAAACAATATTTGTACATCAACTATAGCTAAACTTGATGTAAATCGTCTGCGGTGGACCAATCTCAATTGGCGGTATTATAGGATGATATCGGAACATTGTGCGGGCGTACATTGCGGGAATTTGAGCTAATAGACAATAATTTGGTCCTAGATTGCATCTTGGTACCCAATCGAAAACAGGTTGCGTTCGTGCGAGAATTGTAAGCAGCCGTCTAGAGACCGCTGTTGCTCTCACAAAACTAACATTTAACTTTATAAAGATATAACAACATAATACTTAATAAGGTTTGGCAGACAGATTGTCATAATAAAAGACTTTGTTCTAGCCAAACCCCTATTATTTTCTGAAAATTTTCACGTGTTAAAAGTAGCTTTAGTAGTGCGTTTCGCAGGCATTTTTCAGCCTATCCGGCGGCCTTGAATTACCTTGAACTTTGAACCACCTTCAAATAATAGCATATTATGTGCTGTTGCGTTACGGTGAGTGAGTAAGGAATGCCAGAGCCCATTACCCTATTCCTTCCTTATCCCTTATCCTTAATCCTTCTATGGTCGGCAGCCCACTTGCAGCACCATCGCGTTGCTTGTAATATGTTTCAAGCAAATCAGTCTTAAAATCTATTTTAAACTTAAAACTTTTTGCGTAATACCTATTCGGTCTTTTATTTTAACATTTCTTTGGTCACTGTAATTAGTTTTTGGAGCAGACAGTTATTACAGTTATAAAATAAATGTCTGCCATAGAAAACATAATAATAGCTACAAGATATAATCTTACAGCTACAAGAGCGCAATGAAATTAATTAACCACTTTATGAGATTGTTTAATGCAAATTATTTAGTGCAAAAAAGGACACTTATTTTTTAAATCATTAAATCTAAACATCTAAATGGCAGGCACCTGTCTCAGTAAAACATAATATTTTTATATAAATCCTTAGAATTTGTTCACTAAAACCCACAATTAGATAATTTAATAAAATATCTTCTATATCATATCTTATATATAAAATTCTCGTGTCACAGTGTTTGTAACAACACTCCTCCGAAACAGCTTGATCGATTTTTATGAAATTTTTGGTGTATATTCGGTAGGTCTGAGAATAGGTTGTAAACTATTTTTTATACCCCCAATTTTTTTTAGCAAAACAACATTTGCGAGGTCAGCTAGTATACATATAATAAAATATAGTCCTCAGTCTGTTCACCTCAGTCTGTTTTTCCGTTCTTTTAAACTACCCACCGGGTTGTGGTACAATTTTCACTAATGGAAAAAGCAATAACTGAAGAACGTATTATTTGTGTATTATATGATTTGCAGAAAAAAAATGCATCCATTCATAGCCGGGGACAGATGGGTAGCTAAGGATAAATATTTTTTTATTACAATCAAGTTGTAATTAAAAAATACGCATGTAAATTTTTAAACAATTTTTTCTCAAAAATATATGACATGAGAGAGTTGCTCATTAACTTGATATGACCTAAAATTAAAAATTTAAGAACTCTAAATTTGTTGACTTTTACGAATACGAATTGTTTTAATTTGGACGCAGAAAATAACGAGCATATAATATCTGTTGCTACGGCGTAGCACGTACAGTTGCTACGAAGATAGAAAGCGTGCTACGAAGCACATAAACGTGTAGCACATAAACGCTTAGTTGAGCTTTTGTGTCCAACGCACACAAAAGCAAACTTGATTAGCGTTAAATTGCCGGAAATTTCCAGAACGCTCGGTAAAACATAAAAAGCTCGCTTTCCCCCGTATAAAGGCCATTATTTAATTTTAATTGTTGTTATCTACATCCAGAGGCGAATATGTTTCATAGTTCTAACGCGCGGACGAAGTTGTAGCACCATAATTTGGACTTTATTTGCGATATGGCTATTAGTCGGTTAATTATTTAGTAGCGAGGGCAAACTTCAAGCGGAATTGAGGCTACACTGCCACTGGTGATATTGCAGTCTTGACAACACTTTGTGTACCTATATGTATTTTCTTGCCTAGCACTTTTAATTGAATATTATGATTTAATTTATTTATCATTAGCTTTTTCTTCCTCTGCGCCCCTTTTTCTTAGGTGTTAAAAAAAAATTCAATCTTTATTGCTTATATATTTTAATCAAACGTTGAATTTTTTTTAATTTTATTTTAGATGATTCCTTAGGAACAGTACTTTTTTGTGGATGAAAGTTAACCTATGTTATGTCCTTTTCTGTATCTCTGACAATATTGTATGTAAAATTTAATGATTATCGGTTGAGAAGTTAAGGCGTGAAAGCGTAACAAACATACAAACTCATTAACGCATTTACAGAGTTGGGATAAACAAATCGATTTAAATTTTGTACTAAATGAAATAATAGTAAATAACTTTGTTAGAAAATTTATTTAATAGTTATTTTGGTTTGTCGTGGTGAACTGTGCAGTACAGAAATATTTGTTAAATATATATGTTGATCACCTAATATTAATTAGGCCATCCTAAAATCGAAAAGCGATGATAATTAAGGCCATTAGTCGAACTAATTACGTCTGTGCAAGACGGCTTGCCAGTTTCATTGAACAAAGTTTGGAGAATAACCACCTATTGCATTTGTTGATATGCAAATTAACATAAAAACATTCAAATATTTCAAATAAAAAATATGTACATGCAACGCTTAAACATATTTTCCCTCGTGTTAAACTAAATTCGATTAGGAAACACTAAAGCTAATCCCTTAATTTAATTAAAATATTCGGATAACCGGGTCAACGTGGACTGTTAAAAATCAAACGACAAAACTTTGATCAGCTATTTCAGAAATAAAGATATTTATTTCCCCCACTAATATTTTATACGTATAATATATAATGTAGAAATTTAAAATTATTGTATGTATACTCGTATGTACATACAGTAATATGTTTTATCACACATATCTTGTATGAATAATGGACTTTTAGGTAATTTTATTTTTTATTTATTAAATACTAGCTGATGCCCGCGATTACGTCCGCGCTGAAAAATAAAAAATATATCTAACACCTGAATATGACGAATGATATCTTTATCGCTGTGACGACGGTGGCGCCCAATTTTTTTTATATATATGAACCTAACGTTTTTCCAAGATAAAAAGTATCCTATATGTTAATCCCTGTAATAAACTATCTGTGTATTAAATTTCATCCGAATCTGTGTAGCCTTTTTGCGTGAAATAGTAACAAATTTATATACATCCGCTAAGACTTACTACTTAAGAGTGGGTACAAAGGTACACTAGCGCCTCTCCTTTAAAAAATATTATCTCGTGACTGAGAAGGAATTATGAATAACAGCTCAATTAGTACCCTCGGTAAGTGTGTCTACAATATTTTAATACCTTTTATAGTTTCATATTGAGACATGAAGCAACAAAATACGATCTAGAAGAAATAGCCGCTTTTCTTCTATATCAGAGGGGTTTTTTTTTTATATATACAGAGATACTGGAGACAACATGTTTTATTAGTTAAAGCTGTTAAGACTATTAAGTTGTTAAACACTGATAATTCTATATATTACGAGCCTTTTTATTATTTTGTCATTAGCATATTACAATTAAAGTAACATCTATAACTTGTAGAAAGGTGTAAACAGTCATTGGCATAAAGTCTTCGTCGCGCTTCTTCAAGACTTCTTACTCCCCGCGAATTGCATGATAATAATTTATTCACAGGTAAACTTCGTTCTCTCACACAACTTAGATTGGTCTTAAACGAGTAGGTATGTTGTGAGCGCCGCGCATTATGCTTAATCAAGTTTAACACGTCCCAAACAGGGAACTTAACGACGGAATCGGGACAGAAATTGTATTAGTACAATTACTTATGGCCGAGGCCTCTTTATAACAATGTTGAGAATAATACAGGAATAATCAGATATGTATGGAAGGGAAATTTGAGAAATATATTGGGCAAGCTAAAAACATGTCTTAATAGTGGCCAAGCACTATTATGGGTCAAATGCAATCATTTGACGGTCATTTGGGCATCCAATCATTTTTTATGTTAAAGTCGACAAACAGGATAGGCTGTCCATATGACTACGAAACGCAGTGTGGCCTGCTACTACTAGAACCGTAACCTGCGCAAAAAACGCAAAACTGCGAAGTCTAGAGAAAGCTGAGATTTTTGAATTTATGTTTATCTTATAATGTAAACATTAGCCAATAGAGAATGTTTTTAAATTTCAACTCCGTGTGAAACCGAAGGCATGTTGCCAGTTATTACATATATTATTTTTATTTTAAGATAATAAATATTTATTATAGTTTATATTAAAGTAGCGACCCGCTTACGGGATAGCACGGGTGCAATTGTTTTTGCAAATTATATATGTATACTAGCTGACCCGACAAACGTTTTGCCAAAAAAAAAATTTTGGGGTGGGACACCCTTATCACTTAGGGGTGTAAAAAATAGTTTACAACCTATTCTCAGATCTACCGAATATACACAAAAAATTTCATAAAAATCGGTCAAGCCGTTTCGGAGGAGGTTGGTTACAAACACTGACCCGGCGAAATTCGTGCCGCCTCAAAATCCATAAAAGTTAAATTTTTATTATAATACTAGCGATCCGTTCCCGGCTTCGCACGGGTGCAATTTTTTTCTGCAAATTAAACGTAGAAACCTTCCTCGTTTAACGCTCTTCCCATTAATGAAAACAGTATAAAAATCCGTTGGGTAGTTTTTGAGAATCGCAAACATACAGACAGACAGACGCGGCGGGGGGACTTTGTTTTATAATATTAAAAAACGTAAATTTAATAATGTTGTCTGCGTGAGCGAATTGATTTTTGTTTAATTGTGCGTAACTTTGTCTTTTTCCTGTGTATATTAGTTCAACTGAGATAAGAGAACGCAGTTCGGCGATATATGGGTATATTCTATCTCAAAACTTCGATGATGAATACTAAAGCTGTCTATCAAGCTGAGTGATGATCGTTAGGCAGAAAAGATAAATGTTTCAACTTATTCGTGTACATAGACTTTTCGAGTTTAATGAGAATGATGCTTATGCATTAAGATAGCCTCACTCTACTTCCTTCGAAATAAATACAACCCATCAGGTTTAACAAATTTTTAAATTTCTAAAAATTTTGACGATGTTCTGAAATTTCAAAAAATCTTATTAAATTATCTGAAAAAGTGAAGAAAGTTTTCATATATGCGAGAATTTTCTAGAAGCTTCTGGAATTTTCTAGAAACTTCTGAAATTTTCGAGAAACTTCTAGCATTTTCGAGAAACTTCTAGAATTTTCTATAAACATCTAGAATTTTCTAGAATGTTAGCGAAAAAAAATCCGTTCCTATTATTAATCTATATAAATAAAATCAGTGTCTGTGATTTGCGAAAAACTGCCTCAAACTAAGCTTAGACAGTCATTCGCATGCTGTTAAAACGTAAATAACTTTTTTTAGAATTTTTGTCTGTCTGTCTGTCTGTCTGTCCGGGGTAATCTCAGAAACGGCTGAAGCGATTTCGATGAAACTTTGCAGACATGAAGAGGGGGTCGTCAGGAGTAACATAGGCTACTTTTTGTTTTTTAGAAAATTCTAGAAGTTTCTCGAAAATTCTAGAAGTTTCTCGAAAATTTCAGAAGTTTCTAGAAAATTCCAGAAGTTTCTAGAAAATTCTCGCATATATGAAAACTATCTTCACTTTTTCAGATAATTTAATAAGATTTTTTGAAATTTCAGAACATCGTCAAAACTTTTAGAAATTTAAAAATTTGTTAAACCTGATGGGTGATTTGTTATATTTATTTCGAAGGAAGTAGAGTGAGGCTATCTTAATGCATAAGCATCATTCTCATTAAACTCGAAAAGTCTATGTACACGAATGCACCCGGGCGAAGCCGGGAACGAGTCGCTAGTCTAAAATAAACGTAGCCTAAGTTACTCCTTATTACATCAGCTACCTGCCAATAAAAGTCCCGTCAAAATCGGTCCAGCTATTTCAGAGATTAGCCGGAACAAACAGACAGACAGACAAAAATTGTAAAAAATATTATTTTGGTGTATGTACCGCAATTTACATAAACAAAAAGTAGCCTATGTTACTCCTGACGACCCCCTCTTCATGTCTGCAAAGTTTCATCGAAATCGCTTCAGCCGTTTCTGAGATTACCCCGGACAGACAGACAGACAGACAGACAGACAGACAGACAGACAGACAGACAGACAGACAGACAGACAGACAGACAGACAGACAGACAGACAGACAGACAGACAGACAGACAGACAAAAATTCTAAAAAAAGTTATTTACGTTTTAACAGCATGCGAATGACTCTCTAAGCTTAGTTTGAGGCAGTTTTTCGCAAATCACAGACAGACACTCCGATTTTATTTATATAGATAAATGAATTCTCAAAATTAATCAAGTGCAATAAGTGAGCATAAATCAAAATTAAATCTATTTTAATATATAAAAGAAGATAAAAACCTTCATCGTTTAACGCTCTTTCCATTAGTGAAATCCGTTCAGTAATTTTTGAGAACGTCCCGAACATACAGGTAATTGCGGCTGGGGACTTTGTTTTACAATATGTAAGGATAACTGCTCCTATACAAGTTGCTAGCGAGTATTAATTGCTACAACTTGATTCAAAGTACACGGACGTGCGTTAATAAATTAGAAATGGTGTATGATTTTGGCAACGGCAAATGCTTAATCAGGGTGTCGGCGGAAACCGCAGGTAAATAAGATACATTGATAGCTATGTATCAGTGGCTTCTCTAATAGCCGTGGCCATAGTTTGCTACGGCATCGGACTAACAACGTTTGAAGTTAGACCGGGCAGCTAAAGGCCATTAGTAGGCGGGTCGTATGAATTATTTGTAGTGGCTGGGGGCACGCGACTCGCGTTAGGTCACCGCGTGCAACTAAATTATTGTGTCTACTGGCGATACCCGACATTACAAGCGAACGGTGGCCTTTCACACACGTAACATTCACTGCACACGTACCACTGTTTACAGTAACTAATAGTAGCTTAGTCAATAGTCAAAAATATTGTAATTTTCAACTGCATCCAATAACCAAAACGTAATGGTGTTTTCGTGTGACCGCAACTAAATTGCTGTTAATGTCAAAATTCAAACAATTCTAACGTGACAACTATGTTATTAACAAAAAAAGAATTAGTTTATAATACCTCTTACTATATAATTTAATAACGATTTTGTGTCACAGATTTCCGTGAAAAGATATTTAACAAAACAATATTTTTGTGAACTATTTGATTTCAAATTTCGATAATTACAATTCTAAGTAGATATTAATATTAGAACTGTTTTTTATGTTATATAAGTTGCTACGAAATGCAGGCTGACGGTCCACTTGGTATCTGCATGCGCGCTGCCGACTATAAAAAGATAAGGGGATAAAAGGATAGGTAAAATAGGCTCTGGCAACCCTTGATCAAATGACTAAATACTAAAATAGATACTAAAAGGTAAATACATAAACAAAACAGAACACATGGTATTTCACAGCGGTCTTCTGTGGTTGCTGTCGTCAGACGTTTGAAGACCATCAGCCCATTTCCTAGTTAACGAAGGGATTTCACAAACTTCCACATGTTCGTTTGATGTGAAATGTGGTATACTTCAGTGGTATTTCCATGACAAGTAGTATCAAGTAGCATCAAGTAGTCTGCGGGACACCTAACTCCTCAGCAAATATCGTAATCATGTCTCAGCGGAATAGGTAGTCGGAGGTTTGTTTATAATTTTAATTAATTATGTCTATAGATAAAGTTGGTATTAATTACAGCATAAAAATTAAATTATTAAATAGAAGTATGTTCTTTAGTTGAGAAATGGAATTACAGGAACAATAAATAAACTTCATTGGAAGTCGGCAATGCATTATAGCGTCGTCGTAATTAAAGATTTAAGAGAGGCGCCAGCGCGGCTGTGGCTGACAGCTACACGTAACTGTATAAGGGGGGCTTGTGTTACTTTAACTATTGTAATATTTACTCGTGTTACGGCACTTGTAATGAAGGGAACCAATAATGTTTACCTAATAGACCAATAAAGAGGTGAGCAAAGAAAACATGTTTGTATTGAACTAATACAACAAACTTTTGAGTATACGGGCAGGAAAAAATTAATTTCCAAATTTTGATGATATCTTTGTAGGGTCCCTAACAAAGAGGTGAGCAAATATAAAAAGAAAAAGGCAAAGAAAGAAAAAAATCTGACAATACATGTTTTGTTCCGTCAAACAATATTCTTACTTTTGTCTTTTTTGGGTTCCTTATAATTCAAAAGTATTACAATTTTCATTAATGTTTTTATTGATTATTTATTTTCAAACGCATTTTGTATTTACTTTTCAAATTAAAACAAAAGAAACTAAAAATTGATTCATTTTTATGTTATGAGCAGATAATTTTTTTCATATTTTCATGCTTTAAAATTTTCTGTAAAATCTAAATAATCTGACCTTTGAAGACTTAACAACTTTCAAGTTTAAGATATGTAAATCTTCTTTATTAAGGCTACGCTACGCTCTGTATTTAAGCTGATTAAAATAGTTTTTTATACTTAAATAAATATGTCCAAATAATTAGCGACATTTTTATGTCAAAAAAATGCTTTAACCCCAAAAATCGATTTGTCTATTTAAATAATCTGAAATTCAGTGAAATGTTTAGCATAGATTTTTAAAAAGATATAGCAAGAGAAACTTGCCCATAAAACTGAACTCCGTTTTAAGTTCAGACAATCACTTCACATAAAGCTCGGCGAAAGCGTGGCATCTCAAAAAACCGCTCAATAAAACCTCAAGTTTACTACTGAGACTGTGGTCGAAGTTTGCAGTTCGTTATAGGCTTGTTACACGCGAAACCTTTCTTGAGGTGACTCGGCTAAATAAAGTTTCAGCTTCATAAAGACGAGGTTAATACTGAATAGGGATATACATCGCTATCATACTTCATTTTAGCCTATATAATCAATTAAAAATGTTGATAAACTTAATTTATTTCTGTATTTCTTCAGTATTTCAAGTTATATATGAAAAACTCTTTGCAAACATTAAAATTTCTATCATTGATTCATAATAGTTGACAAAATATGAGTTAAAGAGCTTTTAGAAAATAAGATTAGTATATAAAGGTTTTAGAGCCCATGATAAATAAATTATAATAAAAAATTATAGCCATTATCCCAGTTCAATTATAGTAGGGTAGGATTTTATCTATCAAAAAGTGATTAGATCTTAATCTGAGATAAAGGTATTAAAACATTCGGACAGGTGTACCAAGTTACGATTCTTCAGAAGATGGTAAAGCCATCTTACTTGACTAGAATTAATTTAAAAAAAAATTTGATGGAGTTTCTACATGTACATAGAATAGAAGTCACTTCTTGATAGCTATCGCCCCACTAAACGGACTTAATGAGAAACTTCTCTAAAGCTCAAAGCTTAGGTAATATCGCTCGATAGTATAAAATTCGCGTCTATAAAGTATGAGTCCTCACTTTGCTTATCGCCTAAAAAGTAGTTAAGGTTTTTACCATACTTTTCATTATATTCTTGGTTAATCAGTGCGGATCATAATACCTGCAATTTTTCGAGTCATATTTTGAGAAATCTTTAAAGTATTAAACCGATAGAAGCATTTTAAATTTTGTTTGACTATATAATACCTTTTTCTCATTATCTTTGATTTTCTCATGTCAATAATTTTTAACAAATTTTGACTTGATAGTGAAAAACACAATCTAAATCATTTATGAGGACAGGTGTCTTATTTAAATTTATTAAATGTATAAGTCAAGTCTCAACAAGTGTATCATAATAAATATGTATTAATATATAAAACTGACTATTTTTTACAATTGCACTACTATGCCATTTATCCAATTTGTCGAATTAAGCAGGTTAGGCTATTTTTTAACAAATTTTAACGAAACCGCAGCCACAAGCTAGTATGTATGTATTATAAACAAACACGCCATTTATTTGTGTACCAAGGAAATCCAATACGAAGAAAAATAGCTAGTACAAATGTTTTTCTCAATTTTGTGGTAAAAGCAAGAACACTGAAAATAAGTAGGGCGCGGGCGGGTACTCGCCTTCTTTATTTTCATTGAGCTTGAAACAACTGTTTTGTAGCTGCATTGTTCCCTGATTAAAAGTTAAGTGTGGTTTTGCTTCCAATTTGTATTTAACTGTCCGCCTGTCCACTTTTGACGGACACAGTTACGAACTCGCATTCGTTTTTAATTGAAAAGTTTCTTTGTTACAACTTTCGTTTTTATATCCATGTTTTCATTTTAGAATTACATGGTGAGTTTCATTCTTAACTAACTGGTGCCTGCGACTTCGTCCACATTGAAAAATAATTTATTTAACTGACAAAATACGAGTATATAACGCCTGACATATTCATTGCTGTTATACTTTTACCAGGCGTTTGAAACTCTTTTAAAACGATCCCTTGGGAACTATACTTTTTTCTGGATGAAAGGTACCCTATGTCCTTTTCTGTATCCCTGACAACGTGTATCAAAATTTAATGATAATCGGTTGAATAATTAAGTTGTGAAAGCGCAACCAACAAAAAATTATAATTTAATTGACTATAGAAATATTGGTAGGTTTCTTTAATATTCTTTATATCTTTTTTTGTTTTATTTGAAACTAGCGACCCGCTCCCGGCTCCGCCTGGTGTACAATTTTTATAAATAAAAATCTACTCCGTTTATTCCTCTTTCCATGTGTGAAAACCGAATTAAAATCGGTCTACCCATTCTCGAGTTTTTGAAACATACACAAACCAACTTAACATTTTTATATGTAAAAATACGTTGTCTTTAGGAACATTGGGGTTCCTAAAGACTTCAGTTTGTTTATGACTCCGAAACACAATGTACCTGTTACTCTCAGTAGCACAACCCTGTAAAAGATTGAACGAGAGGCCATCCCAGTAAAGTTCTGTCTAAAGTCTAAGTCAATCACATATCATGCATTAGCTACCCAACACACTCCTGTGAAAATCTAACAACACAATGAATGTTACTTTTGATAAATAATAAAATAAAATACAATTTTGAAGTTGTAATACCTTTTCCTTGCTTTAAAACTAACAAAGAATACAAAAGTGATTAATATAAAGTACTTGGGGTTATTACACAGAAACTTTTCCATACGTATTGTTTTATTGAAAGTTTTGAAGTTTCCGCAACTTTCCAAACTTATGAAACTTAAAATTTACTTGCATTCGAAAGCAATCCACAATTTTAAATTTATTTTACTGGTAACATGAATACGCTGTACCTATCTATGTACGAATGATACATAACGTATCCATTTAACTTAAAGATTTCCGAAATACTTACATAAGTAGATAGTAGGTAATCTAGCTTAAATCTTAAAGAGACAATCTTAAATGTATAGTCAAAATAAAACATTAATGTATAAAATATTACAGTGAAATAAAATTATAATATCAAAATTTCATATATATCCTACCAGGGTTTGGAAAAAAATAAAGATGATGATGATCCCGAGAAGAAACCTCGAAAGAAACTCAGGATACCATTCTTTTTGTCATCTATAAATATAACAATTACAATTAATTCAATTGATTATACAGAATATATCGTACAATACTAAATTCAGGCTTCATTATCGCTTATTCAATGTTTCAAATCACGTAATCTGAAATATAACTTAGAACATTATATAATTATATTATTTTTTAAAATATTAATAAAATTAGGTGTTTCAACCTCGTATCTACAATATGGATGGATTTCTCCAGACGAGTCGTTAACAAATTCCTGCAGTCAGCAGCGCACCTACCATCAAGAAAACCGTCAGCCTATATATACATACATAAGAAAACACCAATTAGAGCGCTTGAAGTCAATCATTTTAAAATTCCAGTTGGTTTTCCTCTCGTAGGAATAGCTGACTCCTTTGAATTCGTTTTATTATAATCTAGCGACCCAGCCTCGCACGGGTGCATTGTTTTTCTGCAAATTATGTACACAAACCTTCCTCGTTTATAGATCTTTCCACTAGTAAAAACCGTATATAAAATCCGTTGAGTGGTTAACAAGAAGTTAGCGGAAAAACTGACAGAAGCGGACATCGACTTTATTTTTTAACACTTATTATGAAAATGAAAACACACTAGCGCAAATATATATACATACTCACACTCACACGTACATTCAAAAGTTCAAAAGCACATTTTTAAGAAAATATTTCCTCGTAGCTTGCACGTATTAATTCGCTGTAAAATGTGTTTTAAAGGCGTATTTTGTGTATTCCACAAGTTCTCACCATTAGGTACGCTTCGTTGGGTTTTGTCGCTACGAAGCGCTAAGAAAGGCGTTTGTTAATAATATGTATTACAGCGTGTATGTTGGGTGCTCTTTTAATAGACTTAGAAAACTTAACACTTGAGTGACGATAAGAAGATATAGTTACAAATCTAGGTGGCTATCTGTACCTATAGCATCATTTAATTTTAACTAAAGAAAATATCGAGACAGCAGAATAAGCAGAGTACCTTATCTGTAGCATCATTTAATTTTAAGCAAAGAAAATATCGAAGCAGCATAATAAGCAGAGTCCCTTATCTGCAGCATCATTTAATTTTAACCAAAGAAAATATCGAAGCAGCATAATAAGCAGAGTCCCTTATCTGCAGCATCATTTAATTTTAACCTAAGAAAATATCGAGGCAGCAGAATAAGCAGAGCCCCTGCGACCGGCAGGCGTGCGCTAACTCTCTTAGAACATGCAGGTTTTCTCAGGATGATTTGCACGAAATTGAATAACATTTCAGAGTTTCATACTAGATCGAAATTCAAACCTGCATGCTCCATTTCGGCAGCCGAACGCTATACCATTGGACAGTCATTGCTTACTGCCATCGTGCCAGCTTTCATCAATTGTATGCCCACAATTTTATAAGCTTTAATTTCTGTAGCATTCTTTATTTTGATAAAATTATAATAATAAGTTACAATTTTACCAACAAACATGTCCTTGACTAGGTACTCAAGTGGCTGTTGAGTACCTTCCCCGTATTCGCTCTTTCCATTATATTGAAAACCATAACAAATACGGTTTAAAAGAAGTTGGCGTAGAAACAGATAGCGACTTTATTTTATAACTAGCCGATGCCAGCGACTTCGTTCGTGTGGACTTCTTTTTAAGATGTGAATATATAATTTTACTAGCAGAAACTACATTATAATAAAAAATAAAATGTGTAGGTATAATAACTAAGCGTATTATACCTACACGTAAAATAAAATGTGTAGGTAAAATAACTAAGCGTATTATACCTACAAGTGAAATAAAATGTGTAGGTATAATAACTAAGCGTATTATACCTACACGTGAAATAAAATGTGTAGGTATAATAACTAAGCGTATTATACCTACACGTAAAATAAGAATAACTAAGCGTATTATACCTACACGTGAAATAAAATGTGTAGGTATAATAACTAAGCGTATTATACCTACACGTAAAATAAAATGTGTAGGTAAAATAACTAAGCGTATTATACCTACAAGTGAAATAAAATGTGTAGGTATAATAACTAAGCGTATTATACCTACACGTGAAGTAAAATGTGTAGGTATAATAACTAAGCGTATTATACCTACACGTAAAATAAGAATAACTAAGCGTATTATACCTACACGTGAAATAAAATGTGTAGGTATAATAACTGAGCGTATTATACCTACACGTAAAATAAAATGAGTAGGTAGAATAACTAAGCGTATTATACCTACACGTGAAATAAAATGTGTAGGTATAATAACTAAGCGTATTATACCTACACGTAAAATAAAATGTGTAGGTAGAATAACTAACTTAAGCGTAGGCTTGTTCGGTCACACCGCAGCTTTTTTTACTTTTAGCATTGTTAAACAGGTGAAACTTTTAAAAAGCAGTTAATGAGTATAACTCCAGGTTCACAGTTGCTGTTTACGCAGTCCCTACCTACTTAACGTACAGTTACAAAAAATTGCCCAAATGAAATTCAATTGATTTGAATAAAAATAAAAACGATTATCTTTTGATATAATCCACTACAAATCATTCATTGAAACTGTTAAAGCGAACCCGATCGGCTTTATCCTAACACATGTAACAACGCAGTTACGGCTTTTATCAAACAAAAAGCCAAAATGTTAAGAGCATTAGTTTAATTAAACGATTCCACTTGAAATTTGTTACGTATACAAGCCGTTAAAGTTTATAATAACAATGCACGAACTGTTAAAACCGTATAACATTGTATTGAATTCCGTTTCATAGAATACCATAAGCCAATTAGTCGGTCATTTTTGCATTCGCACGGCCGCTTACCGGTCACTGACGTAAGCTGGAATAAGCCGGTTATATCTGCTTCGAATCTAATTAAAAGACACTGTATCCATCCAAAACGCTGACAGTTGTCGTTTGACGTTTTTTTCAATAGCCATTACAAAGGGCGTATTAACGCTGTGCGAAGGTTATCGCTTCAGGCCTTACTTTAATGTTATAAATACAAATTTCATTGCAGTAGCTGTTTTTTATTGCTACTTCCCATCTAGCGTAAGGTTTCCTTTTCTTCTTCAAACCTTGTCTGCCTTTCCATGATGTCAATCTTTAATTCTCGCGCTGGCCTTGAAGACTTTTTTAAAATTGAGAAAACTTCATGGAATATCCGTCAGCGTAGAGGCTGCTGACAGATTATGTCAGACTCTTACCGGCTATAACACATCGATTTTCTTGCGCGGCCGTTGACACATAACGATGAAGCTTTCACATATATCCTTGATTTTCTTTATTTTATTATGTCATATAAAATGTTTTGCATTTTGCGGTTCGGTCAATGAAATAAGGTAAACTCGATATGAGTTTTGCGTTTAAGAGTAGTCTAAATGCATTGCGTTTAAAAACATGCGAGCGTTTTTATTTCTTTTATAAAAAATCATTTTTATCCATTTGTGCTTCCCCACAGTTTGGTAGAAGGGCCCCTTGATAGGGTTGATTTGATACAGGGTCCATCTAGGGTAAGCTACGCCATTGTTTAGATTATAACCTAACACAAACAGCGTTTAAGATTTAAATATAAAAAAAAGAATAAAGTAGAAACGAATAATTTGATCGAGTAATGCAGCGACCGCAGTCTCCCAAAATGAAAACAATTGTTTTGTTTTCCCTTGGTAAATTTATTCGTTGTTTAGAATAATGAGACGACCGTATTTGCTCCGCGAAATCCATTCTCTAAGAAATTTAAGACGGAGCCGCCTAATGTGTTGCAATTTTTCGCGTATAATAAAAGTAGGCATGTAAATTGTGTAAAAGCGTTTTCGACAACGAAAAATGTTCGGTAGGAAACTCTCATCCAATTACATACATACATAATTTGTTTGTTTTCTTTGTAATGTAAGTAATTAAAGATGTGCTGCTGTGCTTCCTTCCGTAGCGTGTCCGCCGTGGCACTTAAGGCGCTTGGAGCACATCGCGCTTTAAGGTCGTTCCCTCTATTCACACCGTTCTTATTTACGCTCATATGCTAGCGTAGCGAGTGTGAATGAGAACGCATAAGCATATCGCGTCCAATTGTGACAAGTTTTTATGTTTTTTTATTTATTTATAATTTATTTATTTTTAATATATTCATAGTACCTAAGTTCTAAAGCTGTCAAAATATTTTTTTTTTTTGTAAAGTTTCATACAAAAGATAAGAGCAAAACTTGTTTGAAATTCGGTTACTTATGAATTAATTATATGAAGTATTTTTTATTTTATTTTTTTATAATTTTATAAATCGTGTATCGAAAGCTATCTTTTTACAAATGATATCCTCAATCCTCAACGTTTCTTAGTAAAACATGATCTTGTATGACGAATTTTGGAGTGAGCTGCCTTAAGCGCGCAATCCAACCGACGTTACGACATTAAGTAAAAGAGTTTCGTAAGTTGTAATTTAGTAGAAAGCATTGAAATATTCGTGTATAATCTGAATAACATGCCGATATGAACAACGGGGGAATTGGGGGACGCCGGCGATATTTTATCCAATATTAAACGTTTAGGGAACTACGAACGGAATATTTTACGAATTATACGACCGGCTCTTTACAATATTCAATAAAGATAATAGGCATAAGAGAGTGTGTCTCTTCAATATGGGTACTCTCTTCAAAGTAATCCCTAATGAACTTGCCCTGCTTTTTTCTTTGTGTTTCAAACATGTTTTCTCTTTGTTAAAATAGAATTTTATTTTTTACAATAATGTTTGGCAGGCAGTCTAAATTTCCATTTGATAGTAAGTGACCGTCGTCACAGTGATAAAGATGTAAGATATTTTCTCAGGTGTTATATTTTTTATTTTTCAACGCGGACGAAGTCGCGGGCACCAGCTAGTTTATGATAATTGCATTTACATATGTATAAGTTAACTGTTAGTGCTACCTTACTATATACTTAGAATAAAATTAAAATCAGATTAAAAAATTCAATTGACAAAATTGGATTTAGAGTACATCACAGTAAGTATTTTGGTATAATTTTAATCAAAATAATTACCTGTAATACCTTTCTTCCTTTAATACCTTTAATTAATTGCGTTTAACATGTAAACCCAATTAACTAATCGGTTATCGTTAATTAATAATTAATTACATCGTCAATTAATTTGGTTGTGTAAAGCATAAAATAATATATTATTTTGTTGAAGTCAGTGTTTCAACCACCCTTTTTTAAACAAACGACTCCAACATAATATTGAACCATCACCATAGGAATTATTAAAAAATGATTTTGCAGATAAGATAAGACCAAACAGACATTTCATCAGCTTAATGTGGTCTAACCGGATCAAAGCAAATTCAAAGTCTTTGTTGCGAGCTAGCGCTTGAGTGGAAACTAAATATTACATCTCTGATATTACTTACTTACTTGTTTAGCTATTTTATACGCGGTGTCTAAACCACGAAATCCAATTCAATCTAAAGTGGATTATTCGGAAATAAATTGTGACTATTAGAGGTCAGAATCAAGAGTTACTTCTGCGGAAACTTTACATGGAATAACTGTACGATCCAATTTCTTTTGTTCTATAACTTTCGTGGGTCATATTTAATTTGCCCTTTTTCTTTCTTTTATTTCTACCAAACAGTTTTAGTAATATCATTAATCTTTATAAAGTAGTTTTTCTTAAATGTTAAGCTCGACAGAGAGACAGATGTCCACTTAATGGTACGTGGCTACCGTCGCCTATAACACAAGCACCGCCACAGATTCTGCAAGCGCACTGTCGACCATACTAAAGAATAAAATATTAAAAAGGGGTAGAGAAATGGGCTCTGACAACCCTTACTCATTAACCGAAACACTACAGACACATGCTGCTCTTAACTTCTCTAAGAGGGTGGTTACTACCGCCAGACGGGCTGTCCAAATGACAGCGAAACGAAGTGTGGCCTGCCACTATCATTATAATATATACTCGTATAATTTGAAGTAGTTTGGCCGCTAACTCCGTCTAAACCACACAGTTTTTTTTAATGCGGTTTAACCATCAGTTAAATAATTTTTAACGGACTTTATATATATATAATGTGTCACGTTGTTTGTCGCCGATGAACTCCTAAACTACTGGACCGATTTTGATAAAACTTCGTAACTATGTGTTTATTTCGCACCCGGGCGAAGCCGGGAGCGTGTAGCTAGTATAAAATAAAGCCTATTTGAGTTTTTCCTGGGCAACGGTAGCCACCTACCCTCAAGAGGATCGTCAGCCTTTCTGACGGATTTTATATAAAAAAAGCCATTAGCCTAAATAAATTTTGTTTCTGTATTAAATTTATATAATTTAAAATTGAAGCTGTATTTTATTTTCCATTGTACAAATCTTAGTGGTACTCTATAGTTAAATTTCGTTTCCATGAGAAGGATCAAAGCGATATATGGAGGTACGCAAGTGGAGAGAAAACCTCAATTTTGTTCAGGACGATCGTAATGTAATTTTCCGCCTCTCCATTTTCTTTGCCCAAAAGTTAGATCTTTATTGAAATATTGGATATCAAGTACAGCGGTGGAGTTGTTTTTATTTCAAAGTTTGTTGAATCCACACCTAAACACGATCCTTCCAACTATGTATAAAGGACACATTGACTTTATTTTGATTTTTATCTTGGACTGAAATTGGTTTTGCATCAAAGAAAAAGTAACATCGACACTGACAACACAAAATAAAATCTTTGTTATTTTTCTCGTCTAGTTTTATCGAATGGAAAGTTCATTCGGTGTCGCTGCATCTTTTCAACATCTCGTTAGGAAAAAATACATAATATTTTTTTCTAGATGCTAAACAGTTGCCTGCCCGATCTTACATATTAATAATAGAAAATAGTTCGTAATATATTTTGATAATTTGATATTTTTTCAGACAGACAGCGATTTATAAAGTTTTTCAGTATGAAGTGTAGAAAAATTCAACATTTTACATGGCTCAAGTTGGCTAACTTATTGTAACCTAGTGTAATAACGTAGCATATTTGTATACTCTTATTATCTACAGTAAATTGTTTTTGACACTGTTACAAAACAATCGCTTATAGGAAAACTAGCTTTTCCCGCAACGTCGTTCGTGCCCCTTTTGAACTGTACTTTTTTGGATAAAAGATTCCCTATATTCCTGACAACGTGTATGCCTAATTTCATGTTGTTAATATAACAAAAAGGGTCACTTTCGCATCTATTTTATAAGAGTACTGGTAGATGTGGTGAATGAATTAATAATATGCTCGACAATGCCAGTTCACACCCATGGTGTGCAATGTTAAAAATAGTTAAAAACTTTAATTGAACTAGGCTATAAATATATGTTGGTGTATGCGAGGACGCGTAACTTGCGGCTTCCAATCGACCGCACGCAACTTGATACCGATGAAGGCGCGGTATCAGTATCGCTATCATTTCCCATCTATGTATTTTATATACTTGTAATATGTGCACATACATATTATTATATCTTTAACAATGTTTACGTCAAAACTTACAAAAAAAAATTGGGAATACTGTTTGTGAATTTATTATAGTAGATACATAATACTGGCTCAAAACTAACAAATATGATGAGATTGAAGCTATTACATAAGTGACATAATTTTATTTAATGTTGATATAATATATCTATTTGGTAAAACATCTAAAATGTATGTATATGTGGATCTATAAATAAACAAGTTAATAATTGTTTTTATATAATCGTTTGAATATGTCGACGATGTGTATTAAAATTTCCATATTGAGCAAATAAATGATTTTGAATTTGAATTAAGTTGATTTAAACAAAACAAATACAGCTTACAAAAATGAGTCAACACTAAGCTTTCTCAATAAAAATAAAATATCCGAATAATGAAAAGTATTTCATCCAGCAAAACAAAGAGTATGTGAAAAATTCAAATAAACAGAAAGAGCAGCCACAGCGAATAATGTCTGTGGACGAGACAAATTTCACGGCATGCCTTACCAAGCAAACCACTCAACTAGTGAAAAATTCTCGTGGTCTTATATTTCGCGTCGGACGCGGGGGTGACACTCGATCGCTTACGGCGCGGCGTGGTGTCACTTCGCCGCCAACTTGATTTATGCGACCAATATGGCGGCGTCTGTCACTCGCCGACCGATATCGAACCGCTCATATCATCTAACGCGATGTACTTGACCAGATTCAACTTTTAAACTAGTTATTATATATATACAAGATTTATTATAGGAATTTTGTAGTCGAGTGGACACTGCGTTCTGTAGTCATAATCTTCGTACCCGATCCTAGTATAACCATTATAGACGAACTACTAATAGTAGAATAGTACTAATAGTAGAAGTATTATAAATATAAGTAAAGTTTTATAGATGTTCACCGTGAAATAACTGGACGTGTGAGATGCCAGAGTCTATCCAACCTTTTATCTCTCTTATTAGTTTTTGCTCGCAATGTCGTCCCCGCCGCTTTTTCTTAGGTGTTTATTAATACATTATTAAAACTATGTTTTTATCAGGCGTTAAATTTTTAATTTTTCATTACTTTTTATCTGGCTGAAAGATGGATGTCCTTATCTGTATCCCTGATAACGTGTATGCGACATTTAATGATGATCGATTAAGTAGGTAAGGCGTGAAAGCGTAACACACAAACACTTTCTCATATATAATATATTAATTAGGATATCCCCCTTTCATTTTTTATACATAATCGGAGGTGACACGACGACTCCGTATAGAACAAGTTATTGCATATACGTCACACGTTCTCGTCAAAAATAATATAACATACACAACTACAGACTAAAAACTAACAAATGAACAGAGAAGAAACCGTAACTTTAAGGAATCGAATCTAAGTTCCTGAGCCCAAAACAAAATCATATACTATTCGTTTTACTAATAATACTCAGTCGACTCATAGAAATTACTGGCCTTAAGTAGGTCGAATATGTGACAAGCTCGGCAACACAAGAGTGCTCGAAGCCTACCGCTCCTCTCAAGTATCCACTCACTGCGATCCTGGCACTAAAATCGCTTGATTTGACATGATTTTTAAATTCCGATAACAAAGTAGACAGTGTTAGGAATCTTTCGAACGAGAAGGGTCGTGCAAACTTTGAGTCTATTGAACTTTAAAGAACATCTTCCGTATTTGAAAATCTCTTCAGTTTTTAAAAGTTAATTTCGAAGAAGGCTCTAAGAATGAATTGTCTTCAATTGCACACTTTTGACAAGTGGATTGAACTGCTTCCGGTTGCTGCTTTCAGAAAAATATTTAATGTCTTTTTAAAGACAAAGCCATATACTAATCTACACTAATATTATAAAGAAAAAATATTTTTTTTTATATTTATTTATTTATTTTTTCGGTTTTTTTGTATATTTGTTTGGAATGTATAAACTTAAAACCTACTTAACTTATTTTAAAAATTCTTTCGCCTCTACAAAGCTTTACGCCTCTACAAGTATTTATAGGCTGTATTTAATTTTAAAAAAATGTAATCCCTAAAAAATTACAATAATATAACTCAAGGTATCAAATTTTATCCTTTAAAGTAATTTTTGAAGTGCGCTTGGAAAACTATTGATTATATACAACATGTTTATAGTACTAAAGTAAAAAAAGTACGCGAGTCTATATGAAATTACGATTATAAAAATGTTAAAAGTAAAGTTACACTTTATTTTTTGTTTAGTTTATAATATTAATTTTTGTTTACACAATTACTTTCACGGCATTAGTAGATGATACAAAGTATTTTAGTGAGTGAGTGAACGATTCTAGATCTCCATCATTGTCATCATACCTTAATCTTTATCCAATGAAATTGCAATGATGTTTTCGCTATTTCCTCAACTATAAAAATAGTCACGAAAATGTGATATAAGGAAAGGAATAATGAGGTTGTCAAACCTCGATATACCCTCATTAACGTCCAATAGATTATGCAAGGTTGTCGAAGAGAAGCCGACACCCAGGTCCAAGTGAATAAAGGCACATGTTTATTTAGTGAGTAGTGAGGGTGCGGCATACACTCATAAGGCAGTGACGAGGGAAGGCCGACTGTCACAGAGCTTCGACATGCGCATCGCTCACAGACCCTGACGGACCGACTGAACTGGGAAATTGAGACGCGTCATCACACAAAATAGTAGTCTTCAAAGCCTCGTATATTAACCAGCGGACCAATAGCCTAGAATTACCTGTTTATTTAGAACTTAGTACTTTCCTTAAGAACAGAACTTAGTACTATTCCATGGAGACCTTAATCTGTACATACACTTATACACTTTAATCTTTAACTAAATTGCAGAAAAAAAACTTTGTTTCAGCTAATATCAAAAATTATGTATTATTTTGACACATTTTCACCATATTTGGAGTAACTTGATGCGTCTCACGACATCACCTGCCTAGGTTTCTAAGGGTCATAACTTGGTCATAAGCCGATTCTTGAGCATGCGTTGAGCTTTATGCTTTAATTTGTTCAATTCTAACTAACTACAAGCAATAACACTATTATAGTGTAGCTCAAATCTATTAAGGTAAAATAGCTCAAATCTTGGTCAAAAAAATATAAAATATGGTCCAGTGAATTTTGCTGTAATATAGTGAAATGGCGCCCGTTAACTGAAGCTTGCGTTGTGATCGTGCTCTGATACCATAAGACCTCTGTGCACAATGTTAAAATAATTTTTACCATTTTCCATGTTCCCCTCCATTTCACAGACACGAACCGACTGAGACGAGTATTTAGAGCGGGTGATAAATTGGGACCAAAATCGATTTATTGCAAAGTCGCTTTTAAAGGAAAATGAAAAATTCACAAAATCTGGCGGAATCTAATAATAGCCTTTTCATCAATCAGTGAGGTACAATGAAATTCGAAACTGACAAGGGAGGCGCGCCTATCGTTTTCAGATCACGGAGAAATTTTTTACGCGATAAATACCTTTTTATTGCCGGAACTTAACGCCGAGCCGAAATATGTTGGGGAGTCTTTTGTCTTTAACATTGTTCAGCAAATAAGCGTAGTGTGTGGACAAAGGCGGGCGTGTCTTGACGACAAGCACGTAAGGGCGAGCTTCCGCCACGCCAGCGCTCTCAGACCTCGGCGGGCTTAACTCGAGCGAGCTCGAGTGGCTGTCGAGCCTAGCGCTGACGAAGCCCACCGAATATCTAACATTATTGCGATATCTGACATTAATGCATATTGTGCACTAATATTGCCGCGTAATTCGTCCTCGTAACTTTATAAAATATGGCCTGTATTACTCCCTGATAATGTAGCTTTCTATAGGTAAAAGAACCAAAATAATAAAAACAACATTATCACGTATGTAGATTAGATAAAATAAGTTATTATCTTATCTTTATAGCTAAAATCAATAATAATCTATAAATCTAATATTTTTTTAACGAGCACTTTCATCGAGTAAGTAGTTGTGCTGGCGACCTTAACTTAGAAAAAAATATATAAAAGAAGTCGTATTCTCTTATCCTTTTTGTTTCTTGCTTTTCCTGCTTTGGCTGTCTTTTTAAGATAAAAGAAGTTAGTTGCTTTTTTAAAATAAAAATAGACAGCTTTTCAATATCGTTTAAATTCAATTTCATACTGTTTAGGGAATGATTGGGAGATTTTTGTCAGGTGGTAATATATGCTCGGGTGGTAATCTTTTGAATATTTTTACATATTTGTTTTTATAAACTATGCAATGACGGACGCGGTTTTCACTATTATATAATGTCCTTGTATTTTGTTCCTAAAATATACGAATTTCAGATTTCAGGTGCTCATGTACTTACGCTAACCATAACTGAATAACCTTAATCGTAGGTTTAATATAGGTAGCATAAAATTTCATGTTTTTATTATTAGAAAAGCAATAATCATATAATGTAATACGAACAAAAAGGTTCGTTCGTTGTAGCCACAAAGTCACGGAACCATAAACGTTGGGCGAAGGAAAATGGACAGAATTTTGAAGCAAGCAATGTGATATCGTATGAAGAATAATGAAATAACGTAGCCCATGTAAAACTTCACATTTCCAGAGATACGAGACGCGGAGGTATTGCGGTGGCCACTCGAAAAACTAACTCAATTAAGTTTTACATTCATGAGTTTCACGGACACGAATAAGTGCGGTTTTCACAATTATCCCTCCATGTTCGAAAAAACTAAGTTTAATTTTTAGAATATATATTTGGAACACGTTTGTAATAGCAACTCATTTTTTTTCAATTATGTGACAGCATCTCTGTGAACGTTTTATTAAAAAAAACTGCATAGATTTTGTTTTCTTCTAGAAGGAACTAGAACGAGATGTAACTATATGTAGGAACTTGATGAGATGAACTGGAACGAGAGAACTTATTGCAGGTTTTTGTTGCAAGCTTGAGCTTGAACCTTAGTCAGCTAACTGACGCTAATAAAGTCTGAATATCCATCGGTCCCTAACGCTGGCGTCTAAGCCGTAAACTAATTCGCTAATATTGTTTAAAAGGTATAAATAAACTGCTAGAAGAAATAGTGAGGGGTGTTGTAGGGCACCATGCTGCGCATTGCGGGGTTCCGTAGCCAACATGCTCGCTAATGGAGGGGTCTGAACCTCGCCGGGGGGCTATTAAGGACCTTGCTCTTATCGAACTAAGCTAAGACATTCTTAATAACGTTGGATTTAGCCTTCACTTTATTGTATTAGAGAAAAGGCTGAATCACAGACAGTGATACGTCGTTAAATTCTATTAAGGATACCATTTTTTTTTCTACATATAGACAAATAAGAAATAAGGACAGGATGGGGTAATGAGTTCTGGCATCCCTTACGCCCTCATAGAAACACAACAGCACTTTATTTCACGTTGGTCTTGTAAGGGGGTGGTTACTGCCGTTAGACGGGCTGCCCAAAGGACTGTGAAACGCATTATGCCCTGCCACTACTTAAAATATAATAAGTTGCAGGCGAAAAAAAAATGTTGGAAAAAGTCGGCCACGAGAAGCCACGTGTAATGCAAAATACAGTCGATTCACCGCAACCTGACGGCGAAACTTCAAAGATCGACGACGTGTCGACTAACAATTGTTGAATAGAACGACTCGGGTACACACAGGATTGTATGCTCTATTTACGGAAACACAAAGTGGGAGTTGCTTCGACACAAGTAGTTATTTAATTCTTTGACAACGATGTTTCGCAGCCACTTAAAACTTTCGAGTGAATAACAAATCTCCTCTGAAAAGTCTATTCGACGAAGTTAGTCTGTTAAATTGTTTGTCAGAAGACAAAGAGGTATATTTAAAGGTTTGATGCTGTAAAATTAAAGGAACATATTGTTTTTTCCTTATTGTCGAATCAAATATTGTTCAGTAATTTTAAAATTAGTTTTTTTTAATATCGGTCTTTTGGGTGTTAATAATTTTCGTGAAGGCAATCGTATATAATTGTATCTATTCTGTATCCATAAAGGAAACAAACCTTTATACGCAAATATCTACTTCATATTGTGAAAAAAAGTTTTTGTGTTAAATTTAAATAAAACCATAGTTTTATTTAAGAATTAGGCGACTTAGGTCACCTACGCGCCCCAATAAATAAAAAACAAAAGCCTTATTCTATGATATACGAATTTATTTTAAACTAGGAAACCGCGGCTTGCATTTTTTTAAATTTTTGGAGTTTACTTAAGTGTCGATTTGCATACCGTCAAACGGGGTTACTTTGACTTCCAGGGGAACATTAACACATTTTGGGGCTAAATTGACAATGGGTTAAAACAGGTCTGTTGGTGTCTTTATAACGACTCAGAAGCGCGGGAAATTCCGGCAAATCATAGCGATGAATCCATCACTGTGTTGCCATAAAGATGTGGCCAGGGCAGGGTACAAAAAAAAAATATTAAAAATATTTTGGTCTTTTTTATTCAATTTTCATAAAATTTTCACTCAAAATGATGAATATTTCTTCTTATTTTTGTAGAAAGCTTATTAATGTAAGCTTTTAAACTTTTAAATTTTACTTTTTAATTTAACTTTTAAACTTTGACTTTCAGTGCATTTCAATGCTATTGTCAAAATAGCCCCTCAGTCTGGGTAACTTTGACACCTACAAAAAACAATAGAAGAATTCATTTTTTCCCCATTTAAGCATTGGACTGTATAGCCATGGGACTAATTGTACTATAAGAGATTAAAAAAATCAAATATCTCAGAAACGCGTCGTAGGAACAAAAAAAAAACCCTCAAAATCCTGTCAAATATGAAAATTTATAGGAATAAAATCAAAATTGTTACACGAATGCGTTATGTTATGCGTTATAGTTACGTTCTATTTTTTTGAATATTTTAGAATATCTGAAGTTTCAGAGATATTGCGCCATCTACACAATATTATTGAAATTTCGGCGGTCGAATTGTGAAAATTTAAATTTTATAATCGTTCGTAAGGTGTAAACTACAGTCGTGTGTCGGAGCTGATACACATAATTTTTTTCTCTTCATAAGAACCTTTCTCGAACTTCAATGAATTTAATAAATTTAATATAAAAGAAATTTGCCGAATTAGTCAAGCCATTCTCGAGCTTTGTGTTAGCAACACACTATAGAATACATCTATCAATCTAACTAAAAAATATATATATATTTTATACATATATAATTATCTTCTAAGAGTAACGTAAGCCACGAATAAACGTATTGCATAGTTTAAAGGAATACGGATATTAAAAACAAACAGCTACTTAGATTCATATATTTACCTTTAATTTCATTTTTACCCTACCAATAATTTCTTAACATGTAACAAAATGACATATAACCTCAAGGATATCAATAATAATGGCCATGAAAATGTAGTGGAGCTTCTCAAATACCGGCTTGAATTAACCATAACATTGGAGAAACGTGTCGAAGTAGCAACTTGACAAAAAGCTCTTCGTGATTGATGCTCCCGTCCTCTCCCCCCCTTTTACATCACCCTATATGTAAGTACCCCCCTCGGGAGCAACATTAATAGCGTATCCTTCTCATGCGTCGTATCGGAAACTGTTTTACATGTGTAAACTAAGGCTTATAAAGTAATTGCGCCGTAATGTCGTTCATATAACATTATTAAACTATATCGCCCTTACAATGCCAGCAGTTAATTATTTATGGACTAACATTTGCCCTCGACTTCTCCATGCGAAAATATCCTTGCCTCTAATGCCTCGTTTGGTTCGATTTAGATTTCGTTTATTTCAGTCTCCGTACTCCGTAGACTCCGTAGATTCCGTAGCAAATTCAATTAAAATTGATTCTGTAGTTCGGTCGTTTTTATTTATAAGCCTTAAATAGGAAAAATATAGAGCGAAGCCTTTTTTAAATTATATCCATTGTAATGCCATCACACAATTTCAAAAAATTGTTACCAGATTATTGATTTAGTAATATTATATTTTTTATGTTATTTTATTCAACAGTTAAATAATTTGTTTGTTTATATGTTACGCTTTCATCTATTAATTTTATTCAAGTGATCATAATGAAATTTGGCATACACGTTTACAGGACATAGGATACCTTTCATCAAGAAATAACGACACTGTTTTAAAGTGTCCAATTCCAAAACTTTAAGTATGATTTCACATACAAAACTAGTGTTTTATATTTCTATATGTTTTTTAATGGCTAGGTACATACATAGTCGCACGATGTTAAAATAAGAAAACTTAGTAGAGATGTCGGATTGCGTTTTTAATTTTAAAAAAATATACTTAAATTAAAATTACGCACGTAAATTCATACGTAGTTTTATAAAGTACAAGGCATGACCACGGCCACGTAGCTTTGCAAGAACTTTTATAATTAAAGGACATCAAAGAGCCACCGCGATGGGGTTACACTTTAGATCGTTATTTAAACCGGTTGTGACTTAGATAAGGCATCCAGTATCGTGTTTTACTGAAAATTTACTTTCAACAACAGTTACTGGTAAATATTAAGCAGTTTTCAATTTTTTTTAAAGAGCATTAGATTCGATACAGCATTTTAAAACAGCATTAAAACAGATTTTTTTTTAATTTAATATATTTTTATTAGATACAGAAATAAGCATACATTTTTTTAATGATACTTGTGTTTTGGTATAATATAAAATACTATTTTTTTGTCAGTTCTCACACTATATCAGAATACACATATTAAATTATATAATAACACTAGCGACTCGTTCCCGGCTTCGCCCAGGTGCATTTTTTTACGTAAAAACCTTCCCTGATTATCCCTCTATCCATGAGTGAAGACAGAATTAAAATCGGCCCAGCCGTTCTCGAGTTTTGCGCTTAGCAACACATTTAGGGATTCATTTTTATATTATAGAAGATTAAACCTACATTAACCAATATTATAGAAGATTAACTAAGATAAACTACATGTAATGTAGTATATATAGATATATTATACTACATTACATGTAGTTTATAGTGGTAATGAGTTTTAGATACATATATTGGTTTTTCATATATACCTTTTAGTATAGACTTCAGAATATCACTTTTTTAAATGGCCACTGAAGTATTTCTATATTTTGAACACATTTATATAATCATTTATTTACATATCAGAATTTCATACGTAGAAAATTGGCTTCACAATTTATGTAATATATTACATACATAAATTCACAATTTATGTAATTTCCGCAACATGTAGAAAAGGGACCAGTGTACTAATATAGACTTGTCTGCACGTTTTCGACAGTGTCAATTGTTAGAAATGTAATAAAGAAGTCTCGATGTAATTAACGGGGTGTAATCGAAATGATTTACGTACATGGACGTGTCTGGACAGTGTTGTTAAACCCACATCAGTGCTGGAGCGGTAATCAACTCCCCGCTGGCATTGCAGCGTAATTGATTGGTCTCAGACGCAGACAGCAAAAGATAACGCCGACTCCTGTGGTAAATGGATTTGTCAACTGCGGTACTAATTAAATAAATATACCATTCTTGCTTGCCAGTAAATGTCTCTTATGGATACTTTATACTAATGAATAGTATAGCTAATTCAGTAAAATAAACGAAAGGATATTTTTAAAATGTAAATAATAAGTTGCATTTTTATTATTAGTAAATATTCATGTTAAAATATAACTATATCTAAACTAATATTATATAATGTGAAAGTAACTCTGTCTGTCTGTCTGTCTTGTTATCTTTTCATGCCTTAATACTTAATGAAATTTGGCACACGGATAGTTTATTACCTACCTGTATTAAAATATAGGTTACTTTGTATCCTGGAAAATTTATAGGTTACGTATGTTATAAAAGGTTCCTGAAAATTTGTCACTACTGTTGCCCTGGCGGCGCCACCGTCGTTAATAGTATTCGTAGGTATATGAGCGTACAACGTTCATATACCTACGAATGACAAATGTTGATTTGATTTATCTAGGCGCTCTGTTTCATATTTGCACCGTGTTCGACACTATATTACGTCATGTCTAACTAAGTTCATTTGTCACGGTCCTCACTTTATTATGCATTCCCGGAACCAAGCTCAATCAGGGCTATCAAATAAGCCAAAGCGGTGGTAAGAGTTTTTCAAACGTACAATATAGCCAGCAATGACCTTTTCTAAACGTATCTCGTCATCCTTCAACGAGCTCGATTTACTTCAATACGGCTATATCGAATCTCAATGAAATATTTTCGTATGTTGACCTGGCTTGTTTGATCTAAATATTTTTCTAAATGTTACACGTACAATTCTAGTTTTTCAAATTTTACTCCCTACAAAATATTACAACTTTTTCTTTATTTATTTAACAATACTAATTAAGAAATAACTTTTGTGCAACTATAGAGGTGTGTTTTTTTATAAAAATAAAAAATATTGTGTAAATATTATTTTCAAATTTTTTCCATGCATTTGGTGCATGGTGATAATTAGTTTGGTTTCAAGAAGATTTCTTTCGATCATAAAATATAATTTCAAAGCAATATCTGGACAAACAATGAATAAAAAAATGTGAATTTAAGATCATATAAAAACACTCATTTATTATATTTATCACGTACACATATATTTAATTAATGTTTCTATACTATATAATTAATGATTTAATGGATTAAGAGGTGAAACTTAGCCGCTCGTAGGTTTTTGCCTAGAACTTCCGTCTTTCTGGTAAGTTCTGTGGCTTTGTATCTATATATTATATTTTCGATCTGAAAGGGTTCGATTTCCGACCCGGAAGTCTTCTCGATAGTCTTTGCCGAAATGGGTACTTTGAGTATTTTTGGCTATAATATATTATAGAACTCGTGTAGAACGGAATAGCAGAGACTATGGAATAATAAATTAATAATTGAACGCAAATGAAGTGATGGGTAAAAGAAAATAGAGTTGCGACGAGCTGCGAAGTAGGGCGCGGTTGGCCGAGTAGGTATCGATCATAAGCTAAAACAGGCTCGATGCCCGACGTCTGTCTAGCCGCTTCTACCGCTAGCACACCCCACTGGCTATATAGAGCCTACACCACCTGCGAGCTTCGACTGTATTCCTGGTACAATGACCCAGTAAAACGATTCCGGGACGTGTTGATTGAAACTGGAAATACTCGAGTGTTTTATGGAATTGGATCCCTAATGGCGAGTTGCATTCGTTGCGGGTCGCAGATATGGGTTTGCATATAATAAATAAGATCTATAATATATACGTTTAGATTTTAGATCAAATATTTCAATGTATCAGCATTTTAAAAGAGATTCGGTAAATTATGCATTGTGTCTTTTTGGTTGTTTATGTTTTTGACCTGTTTCCATAGAGGACATTTTTTTTTTTCATAATATATAATATTTTCACAGTGGTTTAAGATATTTAGTAAGATTATGACTTCTAGAGTCATAAAATGGCAACCATTTTAGCTGCAGTAAACAGCAAGTTACAGAAGATCATTGTGAAATATCGATACGAATACTATTCTCTTTTAGTGAAGGAGGAAGGGATGCCAAAACCCAATCCCCTACCCTTACTTGATTTTTATCTTATCAAAGTTAACAGTGCACTGTAATCACCACTGGGGTTGTTGTTATGTTAGGGTCACCTAACACTCAGTGAATCCTTTTATTAAAAAAACCTGCCTGTCAACCTTTATAAATGTTAGCAATTATTAGCTAGAGGCTAGCTCGCGTGATTGACGCACGCACACACGTTTGAGACACTAGGTATGTAATATGTACACTCTTTTGTTTATGGTCAAAGTGTGTGGTCAAACTGAAAAGAGATTAATATAGTGCTTAAAAATTTAATAAATTACGGTCGAATTTCGGCCACTGGGTGACCACCTAATATTAATAATTGCATTTATTTTTGTTTCAGGTAAGTGTTATTAGTCTTAGACTACATCGTAGTGATAAAATGTCCTTTTTGGATATATTATATATATATTTAAAAAAAGGTAAGTGTTACCGAGAATGTAATCGAACAGGCATCGGATGATGAACGAGACACGAGTAAGTGGTGTAATATTTGCTAATATAAAATCGCTTCAACTCGATATAGACATGATAAACGACATGGCAATCAATGAATTATAAGTTGAACAAACGCGAGCTTCATGTTCTCGTGTTACCAAATCGATATGGGATTTGTTTTACTTCCGAACAGAATCTCCCTCATTATTGTCCGTTGTGATGAATCACCCAAGATAAACGTTTCGACACAAAGTCAATCAAACAAATGCCGCAGCGGGAACAACGAACTTTGCAAAGCTTTTAATACATTTATTTTATATTTCGCTGTAATACCTACCGACCGGTTTACGGTCATAGCGATTCGACTCTTTCATTTGTTTCGTTACAAGTTATTCATAACAAAAATACGGGGAAACTTACACGCAACCAAAGAAAATTATTGGAAAGATTGATTTGCATGACTTTTGGTATAACGAAGTGAACTTTACAAAGATTTTTATTTAACTCGAGGCAATTTACTTACTTTGCATTAGTCAGTGGAATATGCTTACGAATCTTTAAGTGAAAAATGAATTTTTAAATATTTGAAATACTACATTTTTACATAGGTAGGAGAGCAATAAAATACAGCGGGGGAATTTAGTAACTTTACATCAGTCAGTGGAATATACAAATCCTAAGTGAAAATATAACTTGAAAAAAAATAGAAAATGGAATTCTGACATAGATACATTTTAACATACGAGTATATACAGAGCGATGACACAGACATACTCGTATACATTTGAAAATTAATAGTCATGCTCAAAATTAGCCAAAGTATATTTATGGTATGTTTCTCTCATAGTGTTTCTTAAATAGAGCACTTTTGGAATGAATACATATGCTCATATAAATACAAAAATCTACCTTTTTTATATTTGGAAACTTAAAAACCATTAAAATCTATAGTTGTTGGTAAAGATTGTAAACATTTTTTCAAATTTAATAAATTTTGTCTAAGTAGATTGTGTGAGTATTAAGACATTAACGTCAGGGCTAATTTACATTAAATGAAGCGTCGCCTGAATGATATTAGCATCCGTATCGCTAGCGTTTCATCTTTATCGTTTTACCACTATCATGAATGTCCCTATGCACTTAGGTCCTCCATTAAGACCACTGCAGCGCGCTGACGGAACGCGAACATAAAACCTTTATAACATCCTTCCAGCACTTGTAAAGCGTTTTGAGAGTCTTTCCCGTTTTATGCGACCTTACATTACCGCAAAGCTATTCACAAATTTTTCCTGTCTCCAAGACTACGCCACGTGAATACCTACACTGCGAAATTAGTTGAATATTTTCAAAATATTTAACTAAAGGTGCTTGTCAATACTAAGGATTCTTAACGTAGGTATCGTGTATGATTCTCAAACGTGACAAGGATACCTAAATTTCAAAGTTATAAAGATACAGAAGTAGACAGCGCACCTGCTTTCCCCCTGAAGTTGCTTGTGTCCTCAGGCGATGCCCATATATCATGAAGTGGAAATCTTTGAATGCAATTTAATTCCTTCGCAAAAATATAGGAATATTTCCTTTGAGTATAATTTGCCATCTACATTACCCACTTAGAGTACTTTCCTTCCAGATACGGTTAAAAAATGATCTAAATCGACTAAATTATAGTCGTCATATGAATTTACAGTTAGTCCATAGAATGTAAATTCTATAAGGAGTAATTGAACAAGAAACCTTAGATAACATTTTCTAGTATCAGTTTGTGACAAAAATTAAATCAAATGTGTCTTCAAATAATAAAATTGGTGTACTGCAAGAACACAGTCACGCTTGAAGAAATATGTATAACTTACTCATACGATTATCGGCTTATAATAACAACGACCTTAAACGATAGCTACCTATATTCGTTACACCTGTACATTTATAGAGCTGAAGGAAGATTAATAAAGGCTGTGATTTAAGAATGAATGATATGTGGAGTTGTGATTTGCGAGACTTAGATAAGTTTAATCAGGGGGTCGTTAAGTTTTAGTGCGACGACGGGTGCATACGTTTTATAGCGGGTCGGGCGACATTGTCAACAGATCTTGCGACGCTCTTTACTGCCGCTGAAACGTTACTTTAACGGTTTTATAGTTTTGGTCGTTTCGTCGCGCTGGCGGTCACGCTACCGTCCTTAATAGCTCACGCTAAGTGCCCGCTCGGGGCACTGTGCGCTGCCCTCTCATATCTTTGTATGTTTTTCTTAAATGCTTACTAAGGTTTTCCGTTTTTACGACTAGTTTTTTTTCTCGAAAAGCGGTGACCGTTTTACAAGTTCGACTTTTTACCAAAGTCACTGTGAAGTTAACATCTAGGTATGTGTCTGCTAAAAAAGGGCGTAAAACTTATGGCCTATTTGAATACTATTTTTTAAGAAGCATTTGATTGTTATTTATAAATAGTAAAATGTTTAAATAATAGAATTTCTCCAATACATGAGGAGAGTTAAGATATTTTACTCCTAATTTTAAAATCATTTATTTGGTCATATTCAGTTGAAGTAAGTCTTATTAATGTTCTTATTTCTTTTTGTACTGCATTATTGAACGCTAATAAATGTTTCCATAAAAAAGTATAGATTCCTTTCTGATTAATGAAGACTAAATCATGTGACCCGTTCATTGGTAGATAGAAGTATCAATGAAGCCGTTGTGCTAACTAAATATACTGTACGCGTCAACACAAAAAAGCAATTAAGTGGCATGTGGCAAGTGGTAGCAAGTGGCACACTGTAACTATAAGTCTTCTCTAATTAATTCTGGTGCAGTGACGAAAACGCAATCACGAGTGAAGCCACGCATGGCGGTGACGGCAGACGCCATCGTTGCACGTCCCAAACACAACCCTTGCGATATTAATTTGTATACGGCTAATTAATAATATTTCTTGCATAACACCATTTGCTGTTCACTTCTTACATTTAAATGCAATAATGTGGACATTAACTTTATCTTTATCGATCTTAAATCTTTTAAACTACGCAAAGGATTTTCATGCGGTTTTCATTGATGGAAAAGGCGTTACACTAGGAAGGTTCTTACAGAATTTTTTTATACAAAAAAAATCCGTGCAAAGCCGGGAGCGGATAGCGCTCAAAATGAAGGCTCGACAGGGATTCGAGCACTTTAGTAGCTGAGTTTACAACCCACTGTGCTAATATATACTACATTCTTTAAGTGCTAAGTATTGATTGCCGTAAATTATATCTATAAGATCTCCATAAGTTTTCAAAGATATTACTTCCACTGAGCTATTACTACTCATTATGTTCTTTAGTGCTAACTATTGAATGCAAAAAATATATATCTACTCTCTTTTTACCTTTTTTATACGAATTTAACTAACATCATATAATGTATTGTACATTTATACATCCAGAACAAGTCTAAATAATATATGAAACCCGCTTTTGTGTAGTTAAGGAGAAAGAAGCAAAAAACCGATCGTTGGTGGGTAACAAACTTTATAACAAAAGTTATGTTATATACCTATAATTCCATATAGTCAACCAAAACAGTTTTATATCTATAATGAAATGGTTATCGCCAACGCTTCGTCGCAGTTTGATTATAATACAACACTGCTGTGTATGTTCGTAAGCGTCTCTGCCCTTACAACCACCCGCCCGCACCGCGTCACCAAGAAATGCCATTTGAAAGGAATCCCAGCCAAGTTCTTGAAATGAGTTCAGCTGAATACTGTGTGAACGTCCATTATGCACTATTGTGTGAATATATTTTACTAATATATTAAATGCAAAAGTAACCTATATCTGTCACGTTTAACGGCTAAACCACTGAACCGATTGTAATGAAATTCCATACAGAGATAGCTTTCTATGATGTTTGGAGATAGCTTATAGAGATGTTGAATGTTGAAGGTTGAGTTAATGAAATGTTTGATCACATTGAAATTTTGGATACACGTTGTCAGGAGTACAGAAAAGAATATAGAGTACCTTTGATCCAAAAAAAAATGTCCTTGTCCCGAGAGATCATCTAAAAATAAAAATAAAGAGTTCAAAGCAATAAATATTGAATAAATGTTTTAACACCTAAGAAAAAAGGGCGCGGATGAAGTCGCGAGAAAAAGCTAGTGTTTTTATATAATATATATCACAAACGAAAACAATGTATAAGAACACAAAGCACAATAATATTTATTTGCTCCGATGACCTATAGACAATTTGTTATACCGCATAGTTTTGCAATTGGTTGTTGTATAACGCTTACTTAAGGAAATAAACGACCCCAATAAATTATTTGCTAAGGGGTCTCGTAACTATATCGATACTAATAAAATTTGGAGCATATAAAACAAACTGTGTGATAACGGCGTCACGTGCGGGTAGTTATGACGTTTCATGGCGTGCAACAAGTAAAGGCTGGCGCCAGGCAGACGGCCGGCGGGGCTGCGAAAGGAATTTCAATCTGGTCGTGATGAGCTGAGCACAGGCGCAAATTACATACAACCGACTCATGTCACCACCGCTTTACCCTTCTCCGATGAGAAGCGTTCATGACTTCTTTAAAAAACAACGCAGTTTTACAATGAATTTTAACGATGGCTACATATCGCATTTATTGGAACCGGACATTAGGTTTCTAAGCCTACGAAGGAGGCTTGTTTTAGATGTGTGTCCTTTATCCCGAAATATAGTGACTACAAGATCGGCATTTACCTATTTTGTAAACTATTCTACATATTATTGAAAAATTAAATGTTTTATGTTTTATTTACTTGAATCTGATCGGATATCGAATATTGTCTTTAATAAATATACTCCGACACATATTATTTCTTTACAAAAAATCCAAAATCTAAAAAAGTACTATTAATTTCTAATTATTTATATTCACTTCCAGACTTATCACAGTTATAACGTTTATAATTGACTAAAGTCATTTTTAAGTCCACAATAATTTCGTATTGCATTTAATAAGCTTAATGATAAGGTAACCTTAAGCACTAAAATAAAAGAAATAGCGTACCTACAAGTGACATTGAAGTTTCATACATTTAAATATGAATGTGTTTTATTATTCACTAGCGGTCCGCTCCCGGCTTCGCCCGGGTGCATTTTTTTTACGTAAAAACCTTCCCTGATTATCCCTCTATCCATGAGTGAAGACAGAATTAAAATCGGCCCAGCCGTTCTCGAGTTTTGCGCTTAGCAACACATTTAGGGATTCATTTTTATATTATAGAAGATTAAACCTCTTCGTTTATGTTAAGGTCGTCAAACAAGTCTTCTGACGGTCCACTTTGCGACACCTCAGGTGCTGCAAGTAGATACGATCATAGTAGCATTAGGATTAGTATTATAATAGGCTAATGCCCGTTTTCACCAACAGACACCTAGAGTTAGGGAACACCTAACTACTACTTAGGCCGACCATTCACGGCAGTCCGCCTTGCAGTTCGGCACTTCATGCAGGATAGTGAATGTGACTGCCGTGAATAGCCGGCTTTATGTGTTCCCTAACTCTAGGTGTCTGTTGGTGAAAACGGGCATCAGGGATTAGAAAGAGATAGGGATATGGGCCCTGGCATCCTTTACTCACACACCGAAACACAACAGCACACGTGCTGTTATTTCGCGGTAGTTATCTATAAGGGGATGGTTACTACCTTCAGACGGACTGCCTAAATGACTGCGAAACCCAGTGCGCTCTGCCACCAATGTGTACTTAAATTTCTTTAGCTTCCCTCGTAATTAAAGTTATTATTAATCTCAAATTTTTGAAGTGAAACTTCTACTATGTTCCACCACACAACTCGCTTTTTTATCCAATAAATAAAGACTGTGTGAAAATGTAAGTAACGTTCATTCAGTTAACGTGTGAAAACCGATCAACAAGTTGTCGCGACAGTTTGGCGCCATACACAATCAAGTGCAGTCTTCCTCGGTTCTTATTTGTCCTTTAGATAAGTAATTATCTCGGAATAGAATGAAGACACTCGCCCCATTAATATAGAAACTGGACTTTTCTATATTTATTAAAGGTATAGTAGTAAACTATATTTATTAGTTTCCTGTCGCATAATAAGGTCGCGCAAGGAAGTGACCATCCTATAAGTTATTTGCATTATTACGCTTTTGGGTGAGGATAATGTAGTATGACCTATCGCTTCCCGCCGTCTCTGTTCCTTTGTATGTAGATTAGATATTTTACTTTTATGTATACTTAGATAATGAATTCTAATGCGGTTTTCAATAATGGCAAGAGAGTAACGAGGAATGTTTTTACAATATAATTTGCAGAAAAAATAGCACCCATGCGAAGCCGCTGGTATAATAAATATTTTAAAGTCATATTCTTAGGGTTGCGCTACGAGTGCTACACGCGCTACGCGCCTACGAAAGCCCGTAGCATATCCTAACTAATATTTGTTAGGAATTTGCGAAGTAGTGATTATTTATAAACAGTTCAATATATAAAACCAGTCTGCTGTAATATTGTCTGTGTGTTGGTGGTATAGAGAAGGAAAAGTGAAGTGGTTCGACTCTCCACTACTTGAGCACGTTCTTCCTGCGGCGAACCGCTTACGATAAGCCTAAATAAATCTATAGGAATTTTATAATGCCTTACTCAGCTTCATTTGGCGTGCCTTATGTTTGGCGTCAATAAATATAGGGAGCCTTCTTATCTGTATGAGAAGTTGTCGTGGAGGGATGTTCATCCTCGCGGATCTTCGACGCAGCTAGTAATAGAGCGCCACAGTACTGCTGCCTTTAGAGGTAGCTTTCGATATGCTGCATCAAAGTGCTGGAATAACATCCCGCCGCCTATTAGGGACCTGCAAAGTACTAATAATTTTAGAAATAAATTAAAGAAATTTATATTCGAACATCAAAAAAGCGAGGAGCAACTGCGGAACGACACCAGTGCCTTCTGAATATATATGTATTTTTAATTTTATATATATTTTTTTTAGTAGATGATATTTTCTTTTTTGTATAAATATAGGTGTTTTTTTGTATTATATATTTATAGGTTATATTTTAATTTTAAGAGCTTTTATGTATTGTTTTATCTTGTAAGTGCGTAACCTCACCACAGATTAATAAGTAGTTACTACCGTAACAGATAAATCACTCCCTAACAAAAAGACCATCACAACTTTTTTAAATGCCTACCGTTTTGCCTCGCCAACTGCTTAGCGGAAAAATATACCTTATAGTTCAAACGTTGAGTTGTTATTGCTCTGCAGCCGCACGCGCCCGCGTGACATTGAAGTAATAGTAATAAAGTCAGGGCTACTACTACTGAGTTTTTCTAGGCCGTCCCAAAATACAAAGCTAATTAAGCCGCTAGTAACTATTTATTAAGTAATTAACTAGTAACTATAAGCTTACAACTTCTCAGTTCAAGTTGATCAGAATAACATGATTTTTAAGATGTAAATAAGTACTAGTAGGTAACGAGCAATGATAAAAAACCTTGTAGGTACCTAAAGGTTTTCATATTGGTAGGTACTTATTCCTATTTCCACTGACGAGACCAAATAAAGAAGCTTAAATTGTGTATATCATTAGTCCACAAATCCACACAACACAAAGTCGACCAAACATCGAGTTTTGATGAAATAGTCGGAGAGCTCGCTGCTAAATTGTTCTCGACATAAAATTATTTGGCGATACATTATTGTTCTATAGTGAAAAAAATTTTGAACAACGGCGGAGAGTATTTAAATTCTCCGTATTATATTTTTTAGTTTTCACGGATTTACATCCTTCCACTGCACACGTATTACGAGGCATAATACCTATTATTCTTTCCGAAATGTAAATCAAAGACACGGAACACAATTACTCCTGGCGGAGATCAAAGAAGAAAAAAATAAATGTGAATGCGCGCGCTCGCGTCGGTGGCAACCGCGTGAATGTGTACCTTGGAAAGTACAGCGGCGCGTAGGCACTTAGCGCGCGCAAGTACATGAAGTGAAAGAGGCCTGACCTCACCATCGGCTCTTACGGAAGACCAGCGCAGGTTTTTATAACCTGCATTATGCTGAGTTGGAGCCGGTTTGTGGCGGGGGACGTTTGTGTTTGTCTTTTTTATATATTTGTATGTTTTCAATGTCCTTTGCTACAAATAAAATATTATTCTATTCTATTCTACATTGTTTGGATACATTTTAATTGACAATTAACATAATATATGCTGCATTTTCAAACCACAGAATAAACACAGTCTGCAATTGTCAGTTGAAACATAATTCTTTCACGTTTAATCTGTGATATATGATAGTGAATATAGTATAGAGTAATAAAAAAAAATTACGAAATAATAATAATAATATAACAATTCTTGCTGTATAATGAACAAAGTTGACAAAAACATGTACAAATTTTTTTAAGTTATCTTAAACAATAATAATAATATTATTATTTTTTAATTTCGGCTTTTTTTTAAAATTCCTCTACAATTAAAAAATTTTATTATAAATTTACAATGAAATTAATTTACAATAACTTTTAAAGCTATCAAATAATAAATTTAAATAGCCGAAGAAAAGTTATGTTAAAAGTTAGGCAAAGCAACGCTTGAGCAGTTATGTAATTTTATCGCAAATCAATAATTAATAAAAAAGCATTTGTGAGGTTTCTCGTTGACAGGTTTCTCCTCGTGAAATTTTAGTGACCCCATGCTATATTTAGTGTCATGTGACATACGAGTAATATAAATATGACTTTTGTCGGTGAATCAATTTGTTAAATGCCAAAAATAAATGTTAAAATTTATCAAGTACTAGTTGACCGCGCTTCGCTGTGGCTCAGTCTATAATAAAAACAAAATGAAAACTTTGAAAACACTTCTATTAAAATACAATATTGTATAAAAATTTAGTCAAAATTCATTTTCTTTTTCTGAATTTTATGGACAAACATATGAAAGCTGAATTTTTATATAAGTATAAATAAAACATATAAAATATAAGAGTATAATAATTCCGATGTTCTAAATATAAATTGGCGAAATGCTATAAAGTACGATTGTATAGGTTACATGAGGGGCCCGACTTGGCCTCCCAAACACCTAAGAATACGTATGAAAGGCCTGCAGGGCGCGCCGTAATAGCCGTCCACTTCCGCTTTATTAAATTTCTTCGCAAATACACTTTTATTGTCCACAGCCAACGATCTCCTTAGAGGACACCGGCTTCGCTCGACGAACGCTTGTATCGTATGCAAATAGCGGAACAAATGGGGGCCGCCCTTACTACGTTTTATGATTTTTATCGACAGAATGTCCACATAAAATGCAATGCATTGAATGCTCCCGGCATATTATATTTTTGTAGACGCTGTTAGGAACGCAATCTAACCTTTTTTTATCTTTATCTAAATAAGACTTGAGGCGTGCTACCGTTGAAGTCGGTGATGCGACGCCTAATATATTCCGACGTATTCGCTATAGATTATCATAGAAATTATTCGTTCATAAACATGTTTAATTTACCATCAAAAGACTAAGATGTCATTTATATGCTAAAATTAAATTTTAACGGAGCAAGCACACTGTTGCGTTTTGCATATAAATACTTACTTAGTTTAAATAGTAATGCAAAGTCTGCATTCATGTCTTGATTCCTTTTCTTTTCTATTCTTTTATTTTGATACGATTTTCATTAACATTTTTTTTTAAATAGTAAGATAAGATACGATAATAATTAATTAGGCATTAACGATTAAATGCCTAATCGTAATTAGGCATTTACAGTAAATTTTAAAAACTTTGTTATATATTGCATACGCGCGAAGCCGTAGCTAGAACACTACAGTTAAAACAAAGAATTTTTTTCGCCACGTACCTACCACGTACAAATATCACGAAATATGTCCCATAATTTTTGTAATAGGATCCATGTCATTGAATTTGTTGACTAATTTTGGAAAACAATAGCTTCGGACATCTTGGACTAATGTACGACTAATTACTACTTCCAAATTCGGTTTTACAATGCAGATTAGACCAGAATTGTTAGTTAAAATAAAATTTGTACAATTTTTTTTAGTTTAAATATTGTGCGCGAAAGAAAATGAAAAGAAATAAGTCTTTAAAGTATTATGAAAAGAAATTTGGCGTACGACTTATATATTTCTGAGTGCCCTTTGGAAAAATTTTTCGTGACTTCGGAGACCACTGATTTAAGATGACACTACTAGAAAATATTACGCAATGTTTTAAACTTTTCTTGACTACCTTCTTAATACTTAAATTCCTAAAGCGATTAGTTTCCTCGGAATGGCCTCGCACGAAGACAAGTTTTCTACTATTTAAAATAGCTTTTACATTTTTAATGTTTATTTTTGACGATCCCTCAGGAACTTTTTTCTTGATGAAAGGTACCCTATGTCCTGGTGTATACCTGACAATGGGTGTATGCAAAATTTAATTAAGATCGGTTCAGTGCTTAAGGCGTGAAGAAACAAACTGACTTTCGCATTTATAATACTTATTAGTTAGGACTAGTACTAGTTAGAAAGTTACAGTAAACTTCACATTTTTACTTTCTTATTTTTAATAAGTACCTACTTCAAACTTACTTACTTTTAAACTTACTCAAAATTTACTTTCTGTAAAATCTCCTCCTTACTCCTTCCTTTTCCAGTATACTTTACTTTTAAAACGAAAGAAACTTCTAATAGTCTTTAAAACTACTTAACTCTTATGTATAGCAAATATCCTTTGTACGGACTAATCTAATTACGTTGCAAAACTGGCTGCTTTTTTAATTTGATCGATAAACTTCGCCTTAAGTCAACGTGCAACGTATACACAGGAGTAGTTATACTATGGGCAAACAATGTATTCATCTATTTTGTAGCGCAGTGCCTCTTTGCGCCCCGTCGACTTATGGCTTCCTAATGAAGTTGTCGCGAGGCCGTTCATGTGTGTGTGGATTGGTGTGTAATGACACACCATGCGCACATATGCTTGTCACGTCGACGGGGGCCTTGATCAATATTTTTAGCGACGTATTGTCTATATTAATAAATAAAATTGTTGTTTAGAAAAAGTCGTTGGGTTTTAGTCGGTACGAATCCGGCATAACCCCGCAGTGTCACCTACACTGCCGTATATCCAAGAGGATTTTACAACGATTACAACGATAAAAAGAAATGGTTCAGCCAGTTCATAATATATTATTTTATAACTTATTTAGTCCATTTATTATAAAAATGTCAAAGTACATTTTAGATTTTAGAGCGGCGAAACAGTGGGCGACTCTGTTCAGTGTCAGCACTCAGCGAAGCTTCATCTAGTACAAATTGCCATGATGCCCCCGCCATATTAAGTTAGTAACCCCCCCCCCCCCCCCTCAATACCTACACCCCACCTATTCTACTGTACTCCAGAGTTTCTGAAATCGATGCCTTCATACACTTTTAGGCGTTTAATTCTTTGTAGGCCATAATAAAATGTATGGCATCCCAACTAATAAATGAGAAAGTGAGTTGGTTTCTTCGTTTGTTATACGCTTTCATGCTTTAACTTCTTAATTGATCGTCATGAAATTATGAATTCACGTTATCAGGGATACAGAAAAGGGCACATAATAATTTTCATACAGATAAAAAGAACTGTTAAGTATATACGATTATAGTATCTATGATTTATCTACGTTTAACAGAATTAAATAGGAGTTGCGAATAAGTAAAAAAATATAGTAATTAATTTAAGTGCCAATTGAAGCTATAATCTGAAATATATTGCAATATTTTTTTGCAATAATTTAAAATATTAATTATTTTTGATAAATAAAAGTTCGCACTTTTATTATTCGTATTTACCTAATTTACTGTAATTATAAGTTGTTACAGAAATAAATTTATTATTGACAAGCTTCTTTCTGCGATTTTGTCTAGCCTATGTGTTATTGTGATGTATACGCTATATATTCTAAGTAACTAAATTCCATAGCGCTCCTGCAGAACCTATGGCGTTGCTTATCTTAATAGGCGATGTTAGCCACCTACCATCAGACTGTCATGCTTTTCCTGTCGACTTTTACGAAAAAAATTGGTTAGGTAACGTAATTAGGTTAATAGAATTTCTGAAAATTAAACTGAATTCAAGTTTAAATTGGATATTATGATTTGTAAAAGAGTAGACGGCGTAGGAATTAAATGCCACTAGTTGAGAAGGGGTCGTGAAAGGGGTCTAAGCGGAGGGTTGAGGTAGAACAATGGCTACCATGACATTTAACAAGGAAGCCATTGTCACGGCACGTTAGAGTCGCGTTGCGATCCACTCGGCGCGCGACCGCCCTTCGCATACTTCCTCAAATACTGATTATAGCACCACTCATTTCTTTCCTTTAACATTATAACTGCCCAGGCTTCTTACGATTTTGTGGCCTACCTTATTTAATTTAATAGATAACATTCGACACTTCAACAAAATTCAACAACGCAACCTTGTAAGAGAAGGCACACAATATTATTTCCTCTTTCCATACTGGGTAGGAATCATACTTAAGACTTACGGCACAATTGCTTAACTTTTTTCAGTTAAAAATACTTAGTTAGTGTAATAATCACAAAGGAAGGCAATTTTACTATTTACTATGACTAATAAACGACTTAACTGGTCAACTGATCATAATAAAATTTAATATGATGAGTTGATCAGATCAGATCAATTTTCATCCATAATAAAATAGGTGTCCCTGAGACGCGGGCGAAGTCATGAACAAAAGCTAGTATGCCTCATATATTCAACCGGAATATACACAAATAAGTTTAGAAGAATTGAGTGGATACAGACAGAAGTGGGTTGTGACTTTATTTTATATTTTGTGTCATAAAACATTTAACATAGAAAAATGATACTGACAAAAACAACGTGCGAATATGTGCGGAACATAAACTGTTTAAATATTTTAGGCACATTCTCGGTGCGAAAGCAAAGCGGAAAAGTTTATTGGACGAATAAATTGGGACTAAAAAGCAGGGCGCGTATATTCGAGTTTTTTTTTGTGGAGGGCCCGGCGGCGGGTAGAAACAAATTGTTGCTTGATGGGTAAGTAATGCCGAAGACGTGCTACTCTGAGTAGAATTACTTCATTACAGTGTGGCGGTGTCGCACGGTGACGGCTGTTCCCACCGCAGCTTCTTCGGTAGTAATTATACATTATTATAGACTTAGGTACCATAGAATAAAGAATTTGTAACTTTTTTAAATTATGTTTTATTAGCCTGTGTCCGCGATTTTGTCAACATTTCTTTTTTATCGGTGTTTTACTAGCTTTGCGCCCCTTTTTCTTATGTGTAAAAATATTTATTCAATCTTTATTGCGTATATGTATATTCTTGTCAGTAGTTTTTTTTTATGTACCCTCGATTACACCTAAAAATAACTTAAAACAGTATTCTTATCCTATGATAAAACATTAGATTATGTTTAAGTAGTTAAGGCGTGAAAGCGTAACAATCAAATTTTGCTTTTTAATATTAGTTAATATTAGTTAGCATGTCTGGTATCGATTTTAAATTGTATCCAAGACTATATGAAAAGATATATTCTTTAAGTTCACTGCATGGCATGGCGACAGTCAGTAACTAGAATATTTATTACCGTAACTTGAACTTCATAATTAATTAAATGACGAAATTTAAAAAGCTTTTATAGTATATTACGGTCTTCTTTTAATAGCCACCTTTTTACACAAGTTAAAGGAGAATTAAACCATCTTTAGTAAAAGATATTCTATTCTATCTACAAAATACACGATTCTATAAAATGGTTTAAAGTCTTATTTTAACATACACAGTAGAAAGATATTTGTGCACAATTGGTTTGGCACAGAACACCCGCTGACTCATGACAAGTACAGTCGCTTTCGTTTCGTTTAGGTGGTCGCCCCCCGTCAAACACCTGCGCTCCTGTTACCTTATCAACATCAGCAAGTTTTCGGCTTACCGTATAAAGACATGAGATCTTTGCATATTATAACAAAATGTTGCCGTCTTCAAAAGAATGCCTTGAATATTTCAGTTTAGTTTGCATACTTGATAGACGGCAGTCATAAAGAAAGCTGTGGTGGCATCTAGTCTAGGCGATCCATAAACAAAATCAGAAACAGAGGGTAATTGCGCGTATTATAAATTTATTTATAAACAGAATAAAGAGAAGAAATTTAAAAAAAATCCGGAAAATCGCAACCATGAAGCCGGGTTTCTTGTGTGGATAAAAATTGTATTTTAATAACCCATTATTAAATATTACAATTGCTTTTTTTTTTGTTCACTAGATTGTTCATTTTTAAATCAAAAAAGTCAAAATTTTACATTTTACATTTTCATTACACATTACATCTGAATAATCTAAGAAGAATGTAATTATGTTTGTTAGTTACACATTAACGTGAATAGCGTATAACAGATAAAGCTTCTTTTAGAAGGATTACGGGTTTCGTTAACAATGCAGAGACGATTATCTCGGTGAATGCTTGTCATCGCCATCATCCGTTTTAACTCATAATATTACAAAATAAAACCGGGGGAATCGGTGGCCGAGAATATTAAGGGAAAAATTGTGTCTGGGAATTATTCGAAAGTTTGTGGAAATATTTAATACTGTACATATACTGTGTATAAAAATGGACGCTCATCGCAATCTCTTAAAGGCGCTTTCTGCCTAAGTTCTTCGCTAAGTTCATCTTAACCACCTAACGGATTTTGATACGGTTTTCACTAGTGTAAAGAGCGATAACATGGAAGATTTTTGTAAGTATATATAAATTGCAGAAAAAAATTCGCGAAAAACCGGAGGCGAGTCGCTAGTTAAATATCAAATTGACAGTAATTTCTTACAAAATGCGGTACCAATGATGGTGCGCCATAAATGGACTCAATTTTATTGAATGTCACCTAAGTAAGTCTTTGGGTAACCCCAGTCGGAAATAAAGTAAATAAAGCTATTAACGATCAACATATTATGAGGCAACACCAAGGGCGGCCCCTTGGTGTTGCCGGGAGGAATTCCTCCCATGCGGACGAAAGGCATTTTTATTTTATGTGGGACGCTCTAAAATTCCCAAATAGCAAAACTGGATGTACAAGGTTTAGAGGCTTTTTGAACATCTACTAAATTTTTATATCTATATTGGAATGCAGATAGCTTTTCCATTCCGTGTTTAATGACTAATAGTAGTTATGAAAAGAGTACTACCGAAATCCATTTAGGTCAATTTAATATGAGCTCACCTCATGAGTATTCTTTATTTGAAACTAGCTAGTGCCCGCAATTTCGTCCGCGTTGAAAAATTAAAGGTATAATGAGGGCCAGTTTTATAACAATCCGTTAGTTAAATTTTATATCAAATAGACGAAAAAATGATCTAATAGTATAATATAGTGTATTATAACAATATATTCGTAAGTCAACAGTATAATTTGACAGCTAGCGTTTACTGGCTCGTTACTGACTATGATAGGGTCGGTTTATCTTACGTATCGTTTATTTTGTTATTTTTGTAAATAAATGTGTTTGTTACGCGACACTTGACAGTTCTTGACAGACTACAACGAAACCATCGACAATATTCATAAATTTCGGCGTATTTTTTACGGGCAGCTACCGAATGTTTAATTTCTTTTATAGAACCACCGTCAGTAAACGTTATTGACGGACCGTTAACCGTTCGGTTACCAGCACTGTATCGAACGGGAAAAAGGTATGTCGTTTATAAAACTGGCTCTGAGTAGTTTCGAAGATTAACTCCAACATACAAACAAACATAGAAACTACCTCTTTATAATATTAATATAGATAGCGAGCGAACTAAATAGTTTTTAAAATTTAACTTTTTCATATTATAAAGGATGGCAGGCAGGCTGATGGTCCTCTTTATGGTAGGTGGTTACTGTCGCCAAACAACATCAGGGGAGTGCAAAGGCGTTGCCAAAAAATACAATATTAGATATTCAACATAGATTGGGTGTGTAGCAGAAATATGCCTCAAGAGAACTGACAATATGTATCCGTTAATCGGGATAAGTACAAGTAAATAATAAATAGAGTATAAGTAAGTGAAATGTAAGTGGTTGAAAGTTTTCCGTAGCCCAACAACGTGGTAGTCGGTGATACTCGTATCTAGCTGAAAGCGGCGCACGAACTTAACACCCGGCACCTACTGTAACGCCTGCGGCTTCTTTCGTGTCCCGCTCATAGATTTAAACAGAAAAAAACTTTCAAGTACATTTTCACCCGAATGTTAGCTCGCGCTTGAAATATTTCAATACGTTTAAAGTATTGCAACTCCGCTCTCCTCTGCTCTCTTGAAAGTTTTATAGCAGAAAAACTATACACGATATCCGCAAAGTTGTATTTTTTTTTTCTTCTCTCACCCGATAATAGCAATTCTTGTGCTGCTCTAAGAAAATGTTCGGCGCATTCGATTGCAAAAAAGACAATCTTGTTGTTTTATTGCCGCGTGAGGTTTATATAATATATAACATGTCTCGTAAAACCTCCATAAGTTCGTATTTTATTACACCTATTCCCAAGTATTATTATTTTTAACTAGCTACACGCACTGACTTTTCTTCTCACTGTCTTAAATGTTTCTTACGAAGAAAATACTTCTGAAGTTCTATTAGTTCACTATCTCGGTAGCAAAAACTTTACTATTAATACAGTCATTCTGTATAAGCAATGTATGGGGGAAGCAAACAAATTAATAAAGTTTTGAAACTTGTGTGGGTTATACCTTTGGGTCTGCTGAAGAAAACCCCCAACTCCCCCACTTTCCACCTGCCGCTTCACAACATCGTGAAATTTGACCCCGTTAACGGTTTTTTAAGTATTTTGCAAAAACTGTAATAGATACAAAAAAGTGTCAAAGGCAAATTATCCTCATTAAATTCTAAACAAAATATGCTCTATATATTATTTTGATTAGCTTGACGGTTTTCAAGCTATAGCTAGTTTTGAAACCAACTTTTAAAGTTTAATAATTTTCAAAATTTCAGATACAAAAAAGTTTCAAAAGGCAAGTTTCAAAGACTTTTTTTGTATCTACGATATTAAAGTTTTCGCATAATACTTAAAAAACCGTTAACGGGGACAAATTTCACGATGTGGGGGGGTGAAGCGGCAAGTGGAAATGGGGGGAGAGTTGTGGGTTTTGATCAGCAAACCCAAAGGTATAACCCACATAAGTTTCAAAATTTTATTAATTTGTTTGTCTGAAAACACAGAATGACCGTAAGGTAATCTCGTAAGTGTCTAAGTGATTCTTACTTCTTTTTTTTTTATATATGTACAACTTCATCCCCATATTTCAGTATTTGTAAATGAAGTTAAATGAATTTTATTTATTATTTTCATTGAATTGTACAGCATAAATAGTACTTTTCAAAGTAAAAATATGAAATTGGGCAGCCAGTCTGACGGCAGTAACCACGCCCTTATGAAAACCGTGAAATGACAGCATAAAACAAAGTTTTTCGGTAAGGGATCCTATTCACTTTCAACTCCTACTTGCACCTGCAACTGCACTTGCCTGTGGAATTGCTTCTATTAATAGCCGAAGGTATCAAGGGAACCTTCGGCTATTGCCAGCTTGCCTATCAATATTTACGAACAAAAAACCTATAACATTCTCTAGTTAGGACAAAAATGAGTAATTTATGTCCCATTTTAATTAAAAATTGGTATTGCTTCTCCAATAATCCAATCTCCAATAAAGTCAACTTGCACGGAGTCCAAAAGTTAAGAATTTTGTTAAATTGAAATCTTCAAAGTAAACTCCAGAAACACTTTTGTGTTATATAATAAGCGAATCGACCCAAGAAGCAGCAGAGGTTGTATGTCACTTCTCGTTGCACAGTATCAATCCTTTGGCAGCTGTCACTCCGAAAGTCAATTTCCCCAACATGGTGGGTGCTCGCAAAGTTTTTTTCTCAATCCCGGGGGCAAACGAGCAAGGGAATAAAACAAAACAACTATCATCAACGACAGCACAGCCACTATTATTGATTTTCCTGCGGTGCAAACTCCACCGTTCTGAAGAGGGTATTTTAAATATTGGACTCCGCTATTCGTGGATATCGGATTTTTACTGTGCAAGCTCAATTACTTTAGAAAATTACTTAAATGAATTAAGTTAGGAACGACTAATACTTCATTTTAATAATAGTAATCAAGTTACTGGCATACCCCAAAGAAAATAATATATATTATTGCCCTAATATTTTTGTCAGGTGTTACCTATATATTTTTATTTTTCAACGCCTAAGAAAAATGTGCGCGGACGTAGTCGCGGGCAAAAAGTAGTAAATATGATTATGTAAACAATTATGAACTTTAGAAATAACAATGCAATCTGTCGGACGTTTTGTGCAAGGAAGGTGTTCGCTAAAGCGTTCACAGAATTCCTTAGTAACATGAAAGGTTGAAAAATAAGGAACAGTTGTATCTGAGAAAACATTAAATCTTGAGCACGGTATAAAACAGAAGTAAAAGTTTTCAATGGCGCCTACTAAAATAAAAATGCTATATATAATTGTCTTCCATAAGGTAAGTGTAGGTGTGGCCTATAGTACAACGATTCGCGGGGAAAGCGTTAGAGATTTTCTCATTAAATCTTTACGGTTACGTCCTCTTAAAAAGGGGATCTATTCTGAAATCGGAAACCGTAATTTCACTACGAAATAAGACCGTTTAGCTCTGGTTTCGTACACTACTTAGAGAGAAGCTGTTCAAACAAATACCCAGTTTGCCGTATATTTTTTCAAGGACTACGTCGCTCTATGTAATACTTTCTGCTCATGTAATACTTTCTGTCTTTAGATAAAAAAATAACTGTGTAACTGTGCTTACGAACGATTATAAAATTTAAATTTTCCCAATTCGAACACGCCGAAAGAACAACATTGTTTTTTTTTAAAATAATATTCTGTAAATGACGCAATATCTCTGAAACTTCAGATATTCTAAAATATTCAAAAAAATAGAACGTAACTGTAACGCATAACATAACGCATTTGTGCTCGCATTCTTGTGACAATTTTGATTTTAATCCCATAAATTTTCATATCACGGGCTTATATATGCAAATCGATTCTTAAGGATTAAACTCCAAAAATATGTGTAGGCTACAGTTGATCAGCAAGGCGAAGTATAATTTAAATTTGGACTAGAATTTTCTAGAGGTAAAGTTAAAATAGCTATAGTTACATTATTTTCGGTAAAAAAAAATCTTACTAAATAATTTGTACAAAAACACAAAATAACTGTTCCTTCTATCCGTTTTAATTTCGCATAGTCTGCAGCGATTTTATTTATCTATTATTTTTCATCTAAACAAATTTTCTGAGTATTCTAAATGTCCTAAACCTTCTTGAATCGTTAGTATGAATACTCAAATTTAATATATTAAACAGTTTTTTAAAACCTTATAAAATTAAATACAAAATTTTTTACCAACTTAATTTAATCGGTGGCATAAGCGGTGTTGATTTTGTTGAAGATTCCTCACTCTTTCCGCTTCTTGATTGTGATAAAGCTGAGTGAGGATGTATATAAGCGAAGGTCGGATTGATAAATGATGCACTCGCTCAATGAATCACCATCAGCGCCTCGCTGCCTCGCCGCCTCGCCGCCTCGTCGCACTGCAATTTACAAACTACTAAAAAAGATAGAAACTTTTATTATGTTTTATTTTGTAATTTTTTTTTGTTATTGTCTTCTTAATTTTGGGACTTTTGGCGTACAAAGGTATTGTATACCTTTGTATCTGACTGACACTCTCGTGAGATTTTTGTTTAAAAATTTTCTTTTAAAAATATGAAGGTCTCAAATGAAAGATTAAAACTCATTTTGTATTTTTCTAATTTATTACTAACTGAATATGTATAGTTACATACATTTGCGGAATACACATTAAACTGAAATAAATGTACGCATTATTAGTTAATGTTTGTACAGTCTTATCTTATCTTTTTGCACATTGACCTGACTATATAAATATGGCGCGAAATTCTTGGAAAAAATTGTTTTTTTTTTAATGTAACTGGAGTGTTTTATTCAAAATATTCGTTTGTTGTTTGCGGCTGACTTGCAAACCAGGCCGGAAGCTTTAATTATCAGAAAATAGCGAGCGCGTCGCTGAGCCAAGTGGGACCACTCCAAGTCGTCCTTAGAGCTTTCGTAGGCTTTTAAAATTGTATAATTCCCTTGTATATCTTTTTTCTTGTTCGCAGTACTTTATGTGTCTCCACAAGTGTCTGTTAAGGGGACACCTTTAAACAGTTGCTTTTAAATATATTGGCAATAATTGAAAAGAGGATGACACCGCCTGAAATTCATAAGACCTGCAATTATTTACTTACTCATTTATATATTCTTTCATTAGGTAAATAATGTTTTTTATATATATTTTACAATGCAATATTCCTATATAATACGTTCCAATTTAAGGTTAAACGCGTAGTAGTAAATATTTAAATTTGGCACCACTAAAAAACAAACTATAAAGATTATTAACTATAAAAATTTATATAAATAAGTGTATGAAAGAAATGTCAATAATTTTATTATTTTAATTTATTACAATTTCAACTAAAGGTTTTCAACGAAATTTCAAAATTTAAATTTAGCAAAGTACTAACTAATACTTGTATTGTGTTCGAACTTTGAACCCAGTGATAAATGATCAGCCATAGATGCCCATGCTCCGGCTGCCACACATTTTATCAATGTGTCGTGCTCGTCTAGTAAAAACAAAAATATATTATATAAATTATTAATAATAGTATTCTTTGTACCTAATACATTTATCGAAAGACCAAGAGGTGCATTCAGAATTTGTATTCGAACCAATAGGTCTACATTTTCCAAACCTTGCGTAATTTTTTCTAGCGATCATTTATACAATACAATATTGATAGTAAAGTGGCTTCTGACAAATGGAATCGTCTGTGCAATCGTAGGTACACACAAAGGCGTTAATTAGCAGAGATTCATAGTAAGCGTGTGTCCTGAGTATGGCGTAAAGCGGAAGCGGATTCTGCCGCACACGAAACGAATAGTTGATTGGTTTGAACTTGTCCTTAGGTTGAAGTGACGGTGGGCAGGACACATAGTACGGAGTGCCGATGGCCACTGGCGCTGAAACCTTCTCAAGTGATCCCACAAACCAGCAATCGCAACCACAAGGTGGATAGACGATCTATATTAATAAGGGCTGAGGGTCGACGGATCAAGTACTTGTTTCGTGCGCGGCGCATTCCGCTTCCGCGAAACGCCGTCACTCAGGACAAAGGCTAGAGGACTAGAGGCGAGCGTGGACACTGCAGGCATGGGTGGCGGGCGCGGGCGGGTTGACGCTGCGAGTGTACGTCATATGGGCGGTTCGCACGCGTGTTTGCCGCCTCTGTTGACCGTAGCACACGTCCAAACATCACCCGCCCTTCAACATCTGCCACAAACGATATTGCTCACGCACATCATTCTCGACCCACGTTTGCGGAACAACGGTCCACTGTTTGTACGGATCTCTAAACAATTTGTCGGACACAATTGCGAGACTTATTTTTCCATTGCCTCAATTTCGATTCATTAGACATTTGATTCTATGATTAGAATGGGTGCAGTTTGTCGTGAACTTTGGCCTATGCTAAGAAAATTATTCAATAATATCTCCCTTTGTTTTTTTTTTAATTATATTTTTAATTTTTATGACTTTTACCTTACAAGACATGTCAGCCCCATCATCACCTGAGCTAAGTAACAACATATATATGACAACAACACATATATGACTTAAAAATTTCATTGAAGCGTAAATATATCATATGTCATTTACGCCATCACAAAACATCCTCTGTTTGTTGCCAATCCAACGAAGATGTTCGAAAAGACTATATCACTTATTATTTGACTGTTAGCGCCGCTGCAACTACCCTGTTGTCGCCCAGTGCCATAGGCGATGACACATTAAAGTAGGATCATGAACCTATCCATCTCACAATAGCATAAAAAAATCGATGCGAAAGCATCCAATCTCATCAAAGTGCTTCGTATGAATGCGTCGCAGCACCGACATAAAAGAAGTTCCTCCGCTCCTTGTACAGTTGAAAATCAAATAAAGTGAGGCAGCTGTCGTAGTTGCAGTTGCGAAGTACTCATCTTCGTCAGAGACGTAATAACACAGAAACCCACGCGACGACGCCAGCATATGACTCGAGTGAAACGTACCTACTTACTGACTTGGAGCAAGTTTTGCAATAACCGAACGACAAAGGCGATTCCGCTATTACCTTTAGGTTTTAACAAAGCCGACTCTAAACAATTAGTGGGACGCAACAAATTAGTGACACAACTGCGCGAAACTAACACGTAATTGTAGTCCCGGACTACATGTTTGTGTACAACACAAGCGTGTTGATCTTCGCAATAAAGGTTCTATTGCACCGCAAATATTAGGTCCAGATAGCACGCGGTGACCCCGACTCATTTCATCCACAGTTAACCCCGCCGTCACCGTACCATGTGAACTCAATTGTCTTGCGGCAAAGCCTACGACAAGCTCACTATGGGTGAAAATCACGCTAATTCATACCCTATTACGAAGTATTAAAATTCAATTTAAATTCCACATAATAATTAATAATACAAATATCTATGACTTTGATGAAAAGTTTGATTGCTAACAAAAACATTTTAAATATTTTTTAAGGTTTTGTTTTAATCGAAATATTAACAGTTCTATAGTTATTTTTCAAAATAGTTATCTAAATACTTCTTAAGATATATAAGTTGTTACGCTTCACCTATGGAACCTAAAAGACAGTAAATAGCTCCCTTATTTGAGCTTAATAAATATTAACACGAATAAATATTAATATTTAACACGAATTTTTTTATGTCAATATATCTGACGGGCTGACAGTCCACTTGATGCTAGGTGGCTACCGTTGCCTAGTGTTATAGGCAACGCCATAGATGTTGCAAGTACGCTGCCGACCATAAAGGATTAAGGGTAAGGGTTTTAAAAAAAGTTTAAAAAAAACCTTAAACACATGGTAAGTATAGTTTTAATATTTTTTCAAATGTTCACAACGTAGTTTGCGGAGCTTTAAAAAACGAAATAGTAGAGTATTTCAGTGCAAAACAATACCGGAATATACGAAATAACAGGGCAAACGCACAACTTGGAATCTAATCCCTAGTGTGTTGCGGAGAGCACGCGTTGCCTATACTTCTGTACAAGCAACAGTAGATAATTTGCAATTGCTATTCAATGTTTAGATACTATATTATCAATGTATTGTATAGCTATGTGGAACCTCATTAAATTTTAACTACTGTCGAAAATAAATTTAACTTAATGATGATGTTAGTTACGCTTTCACTCCTCAACCGATCGTAATGAAATTTTGCATACTTGTCAGGGTACAATGTAGAACATAGGGTAAGTACCATTCATACAGACAAAAAGTTTCTAGGGATCTGAACGTAGTCTGAAGCTAGCGACAAATAAATTATACGAAAAAGCAACTGGAGGTTTTTTATAGTTTCATACAATCAGTATTCTGGAGCCAGTGATAATCATGTTGCGATAGAATGTAAAACAATAAAATATTATATAACCTATTACAAAATTAAGTCGCTGTCTACTTCTGTCTGTTTCTCCGCTTGGTTTTTCACTAATGGAAAGAGATAAATATGGAGGTTTTGAGTAGGTATATAATTTATAAAAAATGGAAAGTCGGGGGGTAAAATAAAAAATAAAGTAAATAATATAGTATAATGAAGTCCACTAGTTAGGTATAAAACAATTTTGCTAAATTTTCAAAAAAAAAACCAAAATTTTTTTTAAAAATCAATATGATTTTTGAGTTTTGCACAGGAGACATTATTTAATGACTAACTGTTGCCAATCCGTTGTCAAAGCTCAGTAAAACTTACTTGAAAATTGGCCTGTGGTGAGTAATATAGGATTACGAGACAGCTTCTATTTCTAGTAAGCTAGAACCTTCTTTAATTAAAGCAACGGTTTTCACTCGTCCCAAGACAGCCCTCGGTGATCTCGCATTACGGGCTCGTATTGCGGAGGCGAATTGAACTTCTACTGCTAATAAATGATTATTGATTCCCACATTTATTTCCGATGTGATTTTCCCAAATAGACACGCAGAAACTTGTCGTACTAAATTTTCACGAGCGAAACGCTAACTTAGATTTACATAAATCGCTCAACAAATGACGAATAATCAAGTGATTGAAATGTAAATATGTGAGAGCCCGCGTTGTGGAATTAATATTTTGATTGGATTAAATTAGCGCAGTATCGCGTTGCACAATGGTTACGAATGTGGTGTGTGTTAGTGACGTTCAATGTGATTTTTAATGAACACATTCACTGTGTTAACTGTATTTATTAAAACCCGAAATGCTACTAAATATCAGCACCATTTTCATTGCTTATTTCAATAAGTGGCTGTTTTTAATGTCAAAATGACGGTTTTTACTACATGTATACGACAAAAATTATTTATTTTTACTTCTTCTTCTCTTTTAATGTCTTGGCTCCATCAGATCTTCTCCGATGATTTTGCTAGTGTCATTAGTAAAAATAGCAATTTGTAACAGCCTTGGAATTAAAATTAATAGTAGCAGATCCCGAGACTAGTCAGTCAAGTCTATAATTTTACTTAGATTTCCAAAACAGTCAGGTCAAGTCCTATTTATTTTTAATTTTTGTCTGTCTGTCAGTCTGTTCAGGCTAATCTCTTTCAATAGCAGATAGTTGACGTTATGAGGAGTAACTTAGGCTGCTTTTATTTAAAATTTTATTTACTTTTCTTTTCTGTGTGTGTGACATCGTAACTCCAAGACAGATGTACCGATTTTAATTCGGTTTTAATTTATAGCGTGTTTGGGCTCAATAGAAAGTCGGGGTTATAATTTTTAATGATAACTTGTTGAACATAAGATTAATTTCATACATTACATAAATAAAATAACTCAGTCGCATTATAATTCTACTTTGTGTATTTTTTGGGATATCAGATGTTTGTTTGCAATAAAAAAATATGTTGTTTTTAATAAATGTCGTTTTTTCACATCAAATTTTAAATGATGCCATTTGAAGTCTCCCTATATGTCTTACGGCACTGTCGCCAGCTATATGTCTTGGGTGAGGTTTTAAACAGCGAAATGTGCGTGACCGGTCCGTTTATGTTAATAGTAAGTACTAAGGTTATCTGGGCATCTATCGGTCAGAGTTAATTTCGTTTTTATAACACCACAAACCCGAATGATCTGTTTACTAGCGGGTCAGTAATAAAAAAGGGGCCGTGGAAGCCATTACGGAGCGAGTAGTCGCGCCGCCCGATGTCGCCCCCTATCGGGTTGCAAGGAAAACGTATTGCCAGGGGGAGGTGACAGATAACAGCCAATATGGCTGTTGTGAAATGTCACCGCACTACATATTTATTATTATTATCGTTCAGCTTTGTGTTTGTATTAATAAATAAAAAGTTTAAAACTTCCATCTCGAAGTTCTTACTGAGTATAAGATAGATTAATGCTTCTTAATCTTAATCTAATTAAGGCTTCATGTTCAATAGTATAACTATAATGTACAATGTCGACGTTTCTTCATAATATATCGTCAACAAATTTATCATTTTGTTTACGATATGTAGTAGTAAGTACATATTTAAATTTCTTCAAATTAACAAATGACAGTGTCAAATCTATAATGAGTTCTTTAATCTCCAGTGTAAAAACATTATCAATATTCTAAATTTTAATTTTAAAAAATCAGTTTCGTCTCGTGAAATTTTTTGATAACTGATGACACACTCGATTTAATTTATTTGTTTAAAATCAAAACAAAATACAACAAAAAATAATTTTAATACGACAAATAATATTTTCACATAAAGCTTTGTAATATGTAAATTACTATTGCTATCACCTTTTGAACTCGGGGATTAAATAAATTTTATAAAGATACTGTTTTTTTTAAAAAAACGCTTGTTGTAAAAATGACGTTTCCCATTTCTTCGGTATATCCAGTCAGTCGTTTTAATTTTACACCAACAAACAGAATAAAGGCCTTTCATAAACGACAATAGAATGAAAGAGACTATAATATTATATGTCAAAAGGATATGAAACTTTTCCTGCTAAGAAATGGTGTGGCGATTCACAAGAATAGAGTTATGTGTAGCAATATACAGAGTTTCATAGATATTATCTATTTTATTTCTTGTCTTTTTATTTGCAATGAAGTCGTAGTTTTTATGTCTTTAATGTGTTATTCTAAAAAAGTAATCTATTTTAATTCTTTTTTTAAAATGGATGTCCCATCAATAAATAAAAATCAAACGCCTGGAAAGGGTACAATAGCAATATTGTTCATATATTTTGCGAGGCGTTATTTTTCGTATTTTTCAGGCGAATGTAGTCGCGAGCAGCGGCTAGTAGAGTATAAAGAAGGTACAATCCGGCAAGATTAAGTACAATTTAATTTGTCAACTCCAACAGCTCCATTTTATCACGCTGCGGTTGATCAATTAATTAATTTACACCCCATATCGACTTTTATTAGTTATTTGGACACCATCACTCACGTACGACCATAGTATACGTCACTACTCGCACGTTACTAGAGTTATTTATAGTCGCAATCTTCTCTAAGCTGCTGTGAAAAAAAACGTTCACCTGTGTAACGACACCTCAGGATTTATTACTTTTATTGGGTCTGGATTTACACTGACGTGAGAGCCACAGCCGTGAGGTTTTGTTAAACCTTATGCGAAACTCTAAGTAGTTTTATTAGATACTAGCTCCTTCTCTGACCTCTTTTATGCTCTTGGTAATGGCAAGGCACACTGCGTTTCGCAGACAAATCCTGGTCAACCTGTCTGGTGCTAAATTCATCGTAACAGATGACCACCAATAGCACATGTTCTTATGTGTTTTGGTGCGAAAGTGATGTGCACTGACTGTTTCTCGTAAGCAAAATAACTTTGTCTATAATATAAACGTAAACGTAACAATAATCAATTATTATGCATGTAATTTTTTTCTCCAAGTACGAGCCGGAAACACGGCTCGCTCTCTCGCGTCGACTGACAGAATTGAAATTCCCGCGGAAATTAATTTCAAAATGCGAATATCGCTGCGTTTGTTGAGACGAGCGGCGCCAATGAACTGTCCGTAATAAATGTCATTAGAGCACGTGACGTCACGCTGGAACATGGCCGCCGACTCTCCGCATCCAATTACGTCTCAAAACTGCCGGACATAAATTTCAATAACACAATTTGTCACAATTTGCGGTACCACCGAAACTGCCGACGGCTCTTTGTTTTGCAACTGTGAAGGGTTATACTTGGACGCCTCTGCACACATGTTTGCTGGAATTACCGCGATAACCGAACCCAGTATATAGTAGTCTTTGCATATGTGGACATACAACGTTACGCCTGTGTACAAGTCTATGGGAGCGATCACTCATAACGTCGAGCTTGCTAACAAATATGATTACCGTGTCGAAACTTTACACTTATCAAGATGACACATTTTGTCTTCTTCTTTTTTGACCTGCCTAGTGCCGTTTTTGAGTAAGACAATTCTGTGATTTGAAAGTTGACAACATTATTTCGGTAAGTGACATTTCGACCTGTCAGTTACTCCGTTTAATTAGAAATTCGAGTATAATAGATTTTACATAACTAATGTAACATGTACGTTTCTCTACTATATTTTGTTTTTATATTGCAAAAGCTAATTACTTCCAATTTTACACTAGATATAGAATGGAGATGCAGTCCTAACCAGGATTGGAACCTGTATCTGCCTGGTTAACATCAACTCAGTCATGCATACAACATTTTGGAAAAAAAATACTTGTAAAATATATGTTTCATTCAAAAATCATGCACATTCCCGAAATGCAATAACTGTAATAATGTGTTCATAAATTTTATTGCCACAGTCATTACTGTTAAATTTTGCATGTTCAAATGGTCCGTTCGTTCAATGAAGAGTGTAAAATCTAATTTACATATCATGAAGGTTTAATATTTGAGGACATCAAGGGACTGTTAAAATGATGAAACATAAACTTAACTCCGCCCACAGCCCTACGGCGAATCGCTACCTCAGAAGGTTAAATCACGACCAAGAATTAATCGTCAATGAAAATTGTCGTCGAGCCGTGAAATTACAATTTACCGCCGCCCGTTTATATGTTGTTCTTGTATGCTTGTAAATGTTTCATATGACTAATATCTACAACACATAAAACATTTACTATTACAATATAACAGTTGAAAATCGCAGTTTAAATCGAACAATTTTATGTTGTTTCCTGTTTACTTACCCGATAACTAGCGACCCGCTCCCAACTTCTCGTGGATGCAATTTTTAGTATAAAACTTAAGTAGCTACACAAATCTTCTCCATTTATATCTTTCCATTAGTCAAAACCTTATCAAAAATCCTTTAAAATAAGAGCGGAGTAACTTTTTCTGTAATCCATATTAGGATCTTTTCTTTCTTGAATATCATTTAATATTAAAGCGCCTTTCTAGAGACCTTAAGAGAAACATATGTTTACGTTATTTGTACAGAAAACATTTTGTAACATATCGATTTGACATATCACGCAGGTATCATAGCTGTGGCTGAGCGAAACAAAATTAATTCTTTGTTATTCGTCCCTCAAGTTACTTTGAAAAAATATTATCTGATATTAAAATGTGAAAAAGTTTGTAAGTTTAGACGTATTCCCGAAACTACTTAACTTTAAACTTATTTAAAAAAATTAAATAATATATTTATAGGAGTCGATTTCAGTTATTTATTTTTTTTAGTTGTGCAAGCTTCAATGTTTAAACGTACATGCACACTTAGCAGCCAGTCTCGGCGGCCAAAAAGATGTGTCAACTTATGTGTCGAAATTTACAAAGGCGTAATGTCAATGAATGATATAATAAAAAAAACTATTTGTTGTTTTAGAAAATAGCAAAATTTTACATAAAATTTAGATTTTCGTTATTATAATATGTATTCGGTGCCCATTTCCCTATCCCTACCTAATCCCATATCGTACTAAAATCGATAGAGTACTTGCACATGTAACGTTGCTTGTGTTATTGGTGACGGAAGCCACCAACCGTCAAGTGTCAACCTATCTGACGACCTTTATATTTAAAAGACAACCTTACTAAATATTAGAAGACAGAAAGAAACTTCGTTAAGGGTATTAGCGAACATAACTAAAGGAAGGTCACTGAACCAAACAGCATTGTCGCTATGAAGCCGCAATTCGGCACAACTTACGAAAGGGAAGCCTTATCGAGACTCTTCAGTCCATACTGACTCACACATCGCTCCGTCTGCCGTTATAGGATTAACTACCACCACGTACGCTAATTGTTAACTACGTTTTAACATAATGCTATTTATTATTTGCTTCGAGAAACTTTCATACGATTCTTTAAGTAAATTAAAATGAAAACAAAATATTTTACGATTATTATTTCAAAAAGGTAGCTGATAAGGCCCCACTTTCGTTGCCATTTCAATAACATATAAAAATACAATCTAAATTTCTAACATTTCTATCCCATGGATTTTCAAAAAAAAATCTATCATACAAACATTGTTCTGGCATTTACTAACGCGACACAAAATCAGCAAAATGAGTCGTGCCGTTCTCAGGTAATGCTCCGTCATATTGATTTTTATTTATATCAATATATCAAGAGTTTTCACATTTAAAATGTACAATAATCATTAGATAATGTTAATATCGTTTTATTTGTAATAGTATATAGCTAATAGTACCTATCAATTACTTCGTCATTCGTCATCATTAACACATGACGGACGCCTACTACCTCCCCCTTGTACTAATGTTTTCCAGCGACACGCACTGGCCACTTAGTGAGGAGCCATCTAGCGTAGTCTTCCGATACGTAGCCTCCATTCGAGAACCTTGTTTGTCCAACTGTTGACGATTCTATATGTTATGTAGCCTGTATGTTATGTAGGGATACAGAAAAGGATATACCTTTTATTCTGAAAAGAGAAAATACTGTTCTAATCATCTAAATAAATAATTTATTTAACATTTACAAAACGGGCGCGGCGTCAGCGTGTCTCCCGACCTTAACTTGAAAAAAAAAACATACAAACTTGCTCATAGAGAATTAGTAGAGATTATTCAGATTGTATTTAAAATTAACATGGTCAAGCGTTTTTATATCTTCATGTAATGATTGAAATGGAACGTTCGGTTACATTGCATCGAACGCCAGGCCCTTTTAGCAGACGCATGTACTTATCTTTTAATGGATATGTAAAGTGTTACTTTTAATAGGTATGTAATGCGATAGTATCTCGTTATTTATCGTCGGCGGCCGCCCGCTCGCTTATAACCGCCCGCCCGCCGCCGCGACGCGTACTTACAAACGCCACCTCATTCGATCAGAGACACTGCTTCGCCACACCGCTCTCGGACACTCCGCACTACGCGCTCGTAACCGGCTCGACCTCATACGAAACAAATCAAATAAAACATTTTAATCGAGCGTCTCTCGGCGATAACACGCGTTTTAACAATCCTTTCATTTATGCCAATACCACTAAATCCCAATACTCCGAACCGATTTGTTATTTAAATTTTTATTGAGTTCTGTGCACATTTTGGTGATCGACGAAAGCAAAGAGCGATAATGGTAAGTTTCTATGTTATATTAATAACTCTTTTAGTCTTATTTTGAACAAGTTTTGAATGTTTTTTTTAACATTTTTATTGATAATAGGCGGAGGATTAAATTACTTTTGAGATTATTAGAGAAAAGTTATATGGATACAATTAAATATTTTTGACCGCGATTTTGTTCGCGTTTCTTTTTAAATTATAGCCTAGAGTGTATTTTTTATTGTAATGGAGAAACTATATTACAGTGAAGATTCAACAAAATTAGTTTAGTCATTTTTGTGTGAAATGTTAATAAGCATCCATCGTCGCAAACTGTCATTACTAATATCAACAAGTATATTTTATTTTTTCAAATAGCTTATATTGGCCTTTTAAATTAATAAGCAGCTTTTAACTTTAACTATTAATAAGCAAAATAATTTTATTTTATTTAGTTTATGTACAGTCCATAATTTTAAACCATAACAACATAATATAAATAACAATCATAAACAAACTTATAAAAATTTAAAGCAAAGAACCTTAGCTAAGAAAAATTAATTAATAATAATGGAGATCAATCAGTTTTGTATTGAGATCAAGCCATAGGTTTTTATTATTATTATTTTTAACTGTGGAAATTATAGATTTTAATGATAAAATATTGTGGTGATGGGGTTTCGTAGATATTTAAGTTTGAAAGAATCAAAAAAGTATAAAAAGTAAGATAGTCTTATATGAAAAAGACTTTTTAATTTTCGAATATTATCCCTATTTACAAAATCTGAAATATTCACAAGAATATTCACATCTGAATATTCGAATTCTCCAAAGTGTAAATTAAAAAAAATCCAATGACTTGGTTTTAAACAATGTTCTTTAGAAGTTTGAATTACATAGATGATCAGCGGCCTATGTAATTAGCAAAGTGATGTATTACGAGTATTTACAAAATTTTGTGCAACAAAATATTGTAACAGCATTGAGGTTCTTAAGTGTCCGTTTTACTCCTGCGCATTGTGTACCAATCAACAATATATATTGTCCACTTAAAGCGGTCAAAGCAACTGTGTAATAAAAGAGTTTATTGCTATTATGCTCGTACTCGTGATAAGAGTCGGTATTACGTAGTGAATTCTCGTACATTTTATGAGTATCGAAAAAACTTAATATTGGCTACAAGCAATATCGGTAAAGGTATCGAACTATTTCATCCAACACAGATTTCTTTGACATTTTATGCTATTAGAAAAAGAGTAAAGATGTTTTTGCACCGGTTACTCGTCGCTTTAATCAAAATCAGTATCGAGCAGAAACTTCTTTGCAGGCGATAGGAAATGATAACGTCGGAACGCCCCTCATTCGTTCGCTGTCAACCCTCAATGTAAAACAAAAAATGAGTTTTTATAAAATATTTATGTATTTTTATTTTAAATATATTTAGAACTAGCTTTTGGCTGCGACTTTGTATGCGTATATTTATAAATTATACTAATAATTTATATTTAGTTTGAAACTACATAACTCCAACTTTGAAAAGTTCATTTTCCAATGTTGACCCAGCTGGGAATCGAACCCCGCTGAGACAGAGCGTTAAGGCAAGCACCGTAATCGTCTCGTCTAAATCTTATCTAGTCTATTCACGCTTAACGATTGTGACATACCCCAAATTATGACTTTTGAATTACCTATACCACACAGACTTATTTGCGTTTATATACATTTATACAACTCTATATAAGAAGAGTTAATAATAGTTTATACTTACGTGTAGAACAAAACAACAGTTCTCTTAGGTTTATGGAGCGACTCGAGTCACTATTGCACAGTCTTCAAAGCAATATTGAAACCTAGACGCAGTGTTTTACAAACAAACGCCTTTGTGCGAACACATTCGCACCTGCACGTAACTATTCGATAAAATCATTGTATAATTTTAAACACACGTACGGCGTTACTAGTATTTCATTTGCATTTTGACATGAACTTATATTATATCCCACTTGATCAAAGCTATAATAAATAGCTCTTTGGATAGAAAATTCAGCTGTTTGCTTAATTGAAGCAGGTTCATAATTTAAGTATTACATTATATGCAAAAATATATCCTATAATAAATTATATTCATCAAAATATTTATTCATCAATTAGATTTCTCCAAGAAAAAAAAAATCGGGAAAAAATCCAATGATGATGACGATCCGAAGAAGAAACCCTGAAATAAACTCAGGATACCATTCTTTTGGTCATTTTATGGTATCTTTATTGTATGCAAACCTGCAGGACGAACTTATTTTTTTGTAAATACTTGCAAGAATTTGAAAATAGATTTATAATTTACCTAACGTTTTAACACGTTTCTGCTTCCTTATATCGATATGAGTTTCAAACAGCCTGCTTATCAACATTTCGCCATAAATTTAAATCTGAAATGAACTTAACAAACTTAACAATTAATATCAATTGTTACTTGCATTTTATACATTACAAAAGAATTATTTCTTATTTGCAGAATGTGATATCACATTTTTATTACTTCTTGGTCGTGTAATAACACCATAATATGTACTTTGTCTATCAGAATTATCCTTTATATAACTTAATTCTTTATACTTTATTCTACTATGGTTGATTTTGCTGGCAACAACTAATATATACGACAGTAGCTACATTCCATCAAATGGAACATCAGTCTGTCTGCCAACGTTTATATAAAATGTACAATAATATATTCGAAAACTTACATAAACTCAAGACTAAGACGTTCAACTGGATTTTTTTTTATAAAAAACTTTTTTTTAATATTTTTTTAATGAGTATCGCTTTTAATCAAGCCACGTATTAATTGTCTATTTCAGCCCCCAACTGTCTGTAACAATCATAAACAATATTTCGTCTTATACTTGTAGTGGCCTAAAACTCCGTTAACCATTAACAAAGTTTGTCACGTCTCTCTTGGAAAAGCCTCGCGACGTCATCGTATATTACTCATACACAAGTTAGTACCAACAAGAAATTGTAACAAAGAAATTTCTCTAGCAGGCTGTTAGTCATTCGGTCTAGATGAAAGCTTCCTTATGTATTTGTTCAAAGGTGCAACGCTGTCAGAGAAACATTAAATTAGTACCTGAAAACACTCATATGTTTTCATGTGAATAGTTTAAATATCTCTAAATATTTGAAACGAATACATAATAAATATCATAATTGAAATGTAATTCAATATACCTTGTATTAATAAGTACATTATTTTAGTAATTTGTAATTTTATTAAATATAATTAGTAGTATTTTACTAATTAGATATATTATTTGAGTAAAAACCGATTAGAACATTTCTTTTTAGAACAAGTTCTAATCAGAACTTAACAGTAGTTCTAACCAAAAAGATTGTTGTTACAGATTTGTTGTAAAAAATTTTTTTTGTGGTTTTTTTCTAAAACCGGAATGGTTCTAGACTAACCAATATTGGCAACACATTGTCCCTTGTACCTTACCCTCTAAATTTTGGTAGAACACTTGCATCTACCCAGGTCTTACATTCTATTAGTTATGAGCTACTAATCGATGGCTGTAGTTGGCTGAACACTCGCGGATTGTTATTAGACTATTTTATGTGATTTTAGGTTAGTCGAGTCACCTACAATCAAGTGCAATAAATCTACCACTAACTATTAGTTACATATTGTCATAGTAATAAGTTATCCCTTGTTTACACAAGTAACTGTGTTTTCTTTAAAAAAAAAAGCAATATTCCTATCGTATTTCTGAAAGCGTATCATCCCTTATCGCGCAGAAAAGTTGTGTAAAGAAGGTGCCTCGCTAGTTGGTATATAGTGAGGAATACGATCCGAGCACAAATTGATTGAGAGCGACATTTGATATAAAATTGTGTTGTGATTGATGCGACCCCGCCTCGAACGGTGCTCCGCTAAGTGCTCTGTCGTAGTGTCGCCTATACTATATGTCTACGCACAAATTATATCATGCTACATTACTGCTTTTTCCAACTTTAAGAAGATTGACACTGTATTCAGCTATTGTTAATTCACTTTTATTTCTTACATTATTGATTCACTTTTTATTCTTCTGTCATAACTTTGCAATATAGATTTTGATACTTTTTTGTAGGTGAAACGTACGCTAAGTATGTCCTTTTTTGTACCCCTGACAACGTGTGCAAAATTTCATAATGATCGATTTATTAGTTAAGGCGTGTAATTGTAACAAACAAACAGACTTCCTTTCACATTTATAATGTTAGTAAGTATAAACTATATTAGTTAGAATTGTCTCTGCCCTTTCTGATATTGTATCCTAATTTCAAATAATTCACAGAAAACTTGTTAATTGTAATATCTTGCACGCGGTTTGCAGTGAAATGTGTATACGGGTTTTCCTAACACCACTTAATTTCTCAACAAGAATATAAAACGACAGAATTTTTTCCTAGGTCATTTGAAAGGAAAGGGTGACGGGAAGAAGCGTGGATAAATTGCTTCGCTGGCACGCTTAATTTATTTTACAAATGCGCCGAACTTTGCAGCTGAATATTCTATTGGCTTACGGAATTCCACGCTCTACTATCTTTGACTTTTGTTTAAGAGCAAAAAAAACGAACAGATAAGTCACTGTAGCTACAATAATTGTTATCTGTTTTAAAAAGTGCAAACACAAAATAAAAAGTAAACAAAAAGACATTTATTTTCTGAACAAAAATGTCTATTTTGCATTGAATTATTTTTTCGATCTACGATTCACATTTACCTATATCGTACCCGTGAGGATATAATAATATAAAGAGGTAAATGTTGGCGCGTCTGCGAGCGGTCCATCCATCACACTCAAGATTCATAACGGTCTGCTCTCTGCAGATGTACCGTGATATGATAATAACAGATGCGTTATGGTACATCACAACTGGATTAGCAGTAGACAAGTCTTAATCTATACTATCGTAGTACAAGGATGTCTATGTATTTAATATAATAGAGAAATATATGAGGTTAATAGAGAAACACTAGCTTTAATACCTGTTGCAGCCAAAAATTACACACGAAACAAGAATGTACTAAGAAATCCTTTCTATCATCTTAAATGCTCCTTACTCTGTGTGTCAATTGTGGTTTTCTTCTTGTACTTTTTGGTTATGTCAAAAGGTGAAAATCAAGATCAAGGTCTATTTAATGATCTGTGAACACCGTCGCCTATAATCGTCAAGTGATGCTGCCTAGGTTGTGCCTTTATCATAGTTCTGCCTGCCTGCCTAGGTCATGTGATCTTTATCATAGTTCTTACTCACTCAACGAAACACAAGAATGTTTCACGATGGTGTTCTGTGAGGAGGTAATTACAGCTGCTTGATTAGCTGCTATGTTTATTACTTTATTATTGTAACTTAGAATGTAACTTAGAACAGATCTGTAACCTCGGGGCTAGATTTGGACAGAAAACAGAAATTTTCTTTTAAAGCCGTGTGGGCAAAATATTGGATGTTTTTTCGTGTTCAAAAGTTGAGGTGTTAATACATTTTATGTTAAAAAAGTTGTCACATCAGGGACAACCCTGTCAGCGCGGCAACAGCCCGTATCTGCCGCGGGCATAATGCGATCCTCCCCATACACAGTGTTCAACCGCCACGCCCTAGTAGCGCGCGGCGTTACGATGACGTGATTCGAACTTCGAACGAGATATATATCGTCGTGCAGAGTAATATTGTGTCGCGGGACAAACTGATAGCCTGGCCCTTTTAGCAAAAAATAAGGTCACCCTTTTACACGAGAGCAGAGGCTTTAGGTGACAGATACTAGATAAATGTTTTTGCGTCTTAGATAAGGGCAAATCGCTAAAAAATTGCACAAGAAACGACGCGAAGACACTTCGCTTAGATGTTGTGTTATGTTTAGTAACATTGAATGTATACGAGTATATTATAGGCTATATAGGCTCCTTATTAATGGACATCGATGAAGTAGTTTCGTGTGTAGCAGGTCCCTTATTTCATTATGCAGCAGTGTCAGCGAGGCGGACGGCATCGGTCGGACCAAACTTAGATTGAAGGAGACGTTGTCGGCGCGTGCTTAAACTATCTTGGCTCACTTAAACGAAGATTTACAGCAACTTTGCACTGTATCCAGCTTGTCTTTATGACGGAGTTGTCCTTTAAAACAAAAGCTAGCGGGCTAGTTGGATTACAAAAGTTATTTTTCACGCTAAATAAAAGTTCAAGTCGCTCTGACCGTAAGTATGAAAGGACACGCCAAATTACTCTCTGTCATGAGCTTATTCGTTATAAAGTAGAATTATAAGAGCTGATTATATAAATTGTTCGTTTCATAGCGAACTCTAGCTGTGCTACAAAGCACATAGCTGTACGGTGTACGCGTTAGGAGTGTATGCGTTAGCTTAAATTACTCAATGAATAGTTCTCTATCTGAGAACGAATCGTCAAAATCGTTTCGTTGATCATTAGGAGATAACGCGGAACATAATTATTTACGCTAATATTATTATATTACTGTTTATTAAAATAAAACTTGCACTTTAAATAGGTTTAGTTGTGTATATGAGGTAACAAAAATCGAAATGCGCTCATATTTATTTTGATTAAGTGAAAAATGACCTACAAACTTAAACTAATATAAGTTTTTGATAACATATTTATTTAGAAACCATAAACAATTTAAAAATCAGTAATTATTCAGTCGATCTTTGAACGGAAGCCTTATCATATCAACAACGCTGGCAGATGACAGGAAGGTTTCCAAGCGGAAGTGAGTGTTGTGGGTGGCTTCCGTCGGGCCGGTCGGCGCGTGCGCATGTCCGGCGATACTCAACACTCGGACACGCTATCACGTTGCTTGTCCCTCGGTGTACTTTTACAAAATACCGCGCGACCACAAAACCTTGTTAAGTAACAGATATCAAATGCAGGATATATAAAAACTTGTATAATGCCAGCCATACACCGGCAAGATACGATTGGCTTTTTCAAGCCAATTTGCCTGTGTTGGGTGTTATTTTGCCTGACAAGTTACAGTATATTTACTGTATTTCTGAATTTATTAATAACGTATATGTAATTTATCGTTTTATTTTCTGTGAGTGCCGATTGATTAATTTTTTTTTTTACTAGTCTAGTTTTATTAGACTTTTTTTTAATTGGATAAAGTCGTACAAACAGTTGACGTCTGCATTCCCGTCGTGAAATTTACCAAAATCACTTGAACATTTTAAACTAGGGCTCGGTTGTATAAACGCGCGCAATAATAAACAGTTAACGATGAACGGAGGGACCCCACAATTGTTCTAATTACCACCTCAGCGACCAAATCACGAGAAAACTCTCACCCTCAACCCTTACAACTCCACATCACAATGGAAGAAGCCTGTGAAAAAGCAAATTAAATTAATTGTGATGTAAACGAGGGTAGGCGAGCGCAGTTCGTAAACAGTGTAAATAATAGATGGCCAGGCATCCTATTTGACAACGCAATTTCACTTGCGGCCTATTGACGTGACCTTATAATTGCATTCCATAAATAAAAATTCAATTTTTCATAACTGGCCTTCTCTTACCTACAAATAATGGATTTTACGTACAATGCAGTCTTGATGTTAACTTACTGATGACTCGATCAGCGCTTTTTTATCATCATCTTCCACATCACATCATCTCAGCTGTAGGGCGTCAATTGCCAGACATATTAGTCCTTCAAAATCAAATCAAAATATTTATTTATCAATTAGGTTTCTCAAGAAACTCTTATGATCGTCATTATAAATTTAAATTTACTAGGGTTTCGGAAAAAAGCCAAGATGACGATCCTGAGAATATACCTCGAAAGAAACTCAGGATACTATTCTTTTTGTCATCTTTAAAATATAAAATTACAAAAATTAAGTACACTTAATACAAACATTATGTATTCTCTCCATAATTTTCCAATAAATTAATGTATATTAAATAGTATAAGTAATATAAAATTAATTTTTGTTATGTACTTAAACGGTGAACTTAATATCACTTACACTATGATTATTTGCAGCCAAACTAATGTGCCCGACGTTCCACTAACTACTTAGTTAAGTCGACAGTAACACCCGACCTTTGGGAAATTAGCCTCTGAAAACAACTCCGTGAATAATTTAAATGCCATAATAAACTGTCATCAAAATGTAACACACGTTTAGCAATACATTACTTTTAGTGTAATCTACAAAGTAAAAAGGAATGTTTTTATTTTAAACTATCTTTTGGCCGTGACTTTGTCCGCGCCTTTTTGTTTTCTTAGGCGTTGAAACATTTATTCAATCTTTATCTTCATATATTTTTATCATGCGTTAATTAATTTTTATTTTTGGATGATCTTTCGGGGTCAGTACTTTTTTCGGCATGAACGACAAAAGTAAAAAACGGGTACAAAACCCTTTTCTGTACCCCAGACAACGCGCTTTTTGGTACAATATATTTTTATAATAGGCGGCCAAACGCGTGGCACATTGCAAGTAAAGTTATGAATGAATGCACCTTCCAAATAATGATTTATTTTTTTCACATAGTTGCAGTAGTTCCGAAGATTACTTTTAGCATATAAACAAAAGAAAAAAAAACATGTTTCTTTTTTCAAAATATTATAGTATTGTAGTCGTCGATATAGTACATATAATATTCCTACTTACAATTCGAACACTTTCTTCTTTTTTTTTTTCTCTAAGAACTAGCCCATTGGTCGAACATTAAAGGTGCTTGCCTTAGAGCTCTGTAACAGAGGTTCTGGGTTCATTTCCCTGTAGGGCCATCTTTGGAATGATATTTTAAAAGTTGACTCTGGTCTGGTTTTGGTAAGCAGTGACAGATAACAGTGCGTTTGGCAGTCATTTGAGAAGCCTATCTGGTGGCAACAGCATGTGTGCTGTTGTGTTTTAGTGAGGGAGTATGGGACTTCCGGTGCCTATTTTTCTATTCCTACCTAATTCCTTATCCCTGATTCTACTAAGATTGGCGATGAACTTGCAGCACCTGTAGCGTCGCTTGTGTTATAGATGACGAAAGTCATCTACCATCAAGTAGACCTTTACATAAAACATAGCTATTTCCATATGAAATTACATTAAAATCAAATCGGCGAATTAACCGTGGAAACCTAACAGAACCATGGAGTTACTTAGGTATTTATAATATTAGTGTAAATAATTTATAAGCGTGGAATCACTTTAGTAATAGAGCTGTAAATGTACTAATTAACTAGTAAATATTTGGCTATGAAACACTAGAAGCTAAAACGGTTTACTCAGGAACTGAAGGTGAATGCAATGAAATGAGCGTGTTTGCAGTGAAAACATGGCTCAACTCACTGCAACAGAAATAGCCGGAACAAGCCATATTGTGTGAGCGGCTAAAGCAGGACTTACCACAATAATCTATTTTCATCTCTAGATCAAATTAAACTTTCCGTTTTACTCTTAGAGATTATTGTCATGTATTTCTGACAATATAATTTTATTATAATGTAATAATACACTATGTTATTATTTCTCTTGCATTGGGGTCATAGCATACAAAGAAATTCGTTTCAAAACGCGAGACTAATTGTACACCGCTTTTCGGTTGAACGTATTAAAATTTACAACAAAAATTTAATATACAATATTCATCAACAAATGAATGATTTAGAAATAGAATTCGGATAATAATTTCGTCCTCATTGTTGTTTATATTTTCACTATGAGTGTGGTCATGTACGTCTAAATGTGTTCCACACAAGCCAAATCGCTATCATTTTTGCTTCAATTGGCATAATTGACGTTTATTAGTCAGATTACAGAAGTGTGCGTCTTCGCTGTTTCGAGCTTCTAAAAGCAAAATATCAATGGGTATTCTAAAAGTAATGTGTCTGCTATGACCCTTATACATGAATTCAAGATGATATGCAGAATACAGAAGACCGCAGAAGATATCGCTTCCGTTTACTCACTCAACCTGGGTGTGATGTGTGCAATTGTGCTCGGCCCATCACAACCTCCTTGAGTGAGCGATCGTGGGTGAAAGAACTCCCGGAGAACGAAGAATGTGAAGATGAAAAAACACTTTGGTTATATTCTATTTTGTGTGTAATATTTGCATATGTGTTGATATAAACTAATGTGTATTTATAGATGTGAAACAATTAAGACATGAACTAGTAAACGATACTGGTTAGTCCAGAGATTGAGTCGTCCTTCTTAGTACAATCCGCTGTATAATCTTAGAGGATAAGCCTACTAGTCACAAAGTTTAATTGGAAACTCAATAATTGGCTTACTTGACAAAATTAATAGAAATATTTTTATGATGATTGTTTATCCTGATTAATCAAAAAATTTAAAAATCTCAAAATTGCAATAATTTTTAAATTTATAGAGATGATATTTTATCTAGTTTAAGAGTTTCTCCAAGAAAGGATTTTTTGTAATTGATATTTTCAGGGAAAATATTATACAAGTATTGTTTTGTATCAAATTTATTCATTAGACAAAAAAATTAATGTAAAATAGATTGAGAGCGAACACGTAATACATAATTCAAATTCTTGTGTTATCATAGTCGCATAGAACAGCTATACTTAATGTAAATCCTAGTCTGTCTATCTCTGATATGTTTCATTTAATTCAAGGACATTAGAAGCACTGTCTCAGAATATGCAACCATGTATACGAGTAAAATGGAAATATTTTAAACGCTAATAATTCTCTAAATTTATACAAATACATTTTTCTGAATATCATAGCAGTCACGTTAAGTTATACAACATTGGTGTCTGTATATTCCCGTGTGAATGTTATAGTTTTCGCCTAAGGCTTTTTTATGTTAAGGTCAGCAGACAGTGCAGACGGTAGGCAGATGGTAGGTGGCTACCGTCGCCTATAACACAAGCAACCCTACAGATGCTGCAAGTGCGCTGCCGACTACAGTAGGATAAGGGATAAGAAAATGAGCTCTGGCAACCCTTACTCATTCACCGAAACACAACGGCACATTTACTATTATTTCACTGTGGTCTTCTGTAAAGTGATGGTTACTGCCGCCAAACGGGCCACAACGCCACAAACGCGAATTGCAGTGTGCCCTGTCACAACTAAGAGCAGTTTTTGTTATTTATATTTGTTATTCTTGCAAATAAATGAATTTGAATAAAACCGTTATTCTATGCGAATACTCGTATAACGCGTCGAAGTTTTGTTAGGCGGAACGATTGATAACCAACACAAGCCCACAAAAATAGCATCACGGACATACAGAAAACAGGCGCTCATCTATCGAGAGATTTATTCGTTATTGGCTACCGATTCGGCGCTTTACGACATCTACGGAACGAAGTACATTATACGTCGGAACGTCCACTCAATTTGTCAGTGCAAAATGGTGGTAATATTTGAAAGAATAAGGGGGAAAACCACGACCACGACATATTGACAGTGTGCGACTTAGTGGATCCACAAACATCGTTAGCCGACTACACTACTATATCCTTGTCATGTAAAAGCTTTTGATTGTATCCGTATAAATATCAATTCTATTGTACCTACTCCTACCATAGAAATGCAATATATGACAAAACTATATGATTAACCTATTTGATATGCCGTTAATGAAGTTTCAAAATGTACATTTAGGTATTCGAAATCACAAGTCTTGAATTTTTGTAATTTGTATTATTTTTTTTATGTTAAATTATGTTATGTTTTGTTACCTTAGCCGCCCATAAAAAAAATTCACTTTGGCATTTATATAATCAAATCCATTAGAAATGACCTCAATAATAACGTCTTTTAATATTCAGTACGACTTACCCTGTAAACCTGTATACTACTTACTACAATCGGAATTTTTTTTTTCATTACTTTTTTGTGTATGTTATCCTAGGTGTTTACAATGCCCGTCTCTAATGAGTGTTAACAAAGATAGACATATGTTTTGTAATATCTGAAACGTAATAATATGCACAATAAGGCGGACAGACATGAAATTGAACGCAGTAGTAATTCGCTATTATCTCCCCATTACAGCTGGCCGCATATATGCATTTACCATGCAGTTCATTAAACATGCAGCGTTTAACACTTAGACATTGAATATATGCATTACCATAGATAGGCACCTGTCAGCGCTAATGCGATTATTAACTATGAACTTATTTTTTATTTAATACTATTCCACTATTGATTGTAAAAAATGTTTCAACAATTACTCCTCACAATCAAGGAAATATCTTCACGCCGTAAATATTATTCATTAGAACATTTTAAAATAATTCACGGAATTTAAAGAATAAATAAACATTATCGCCGTGGCGTAAGTATCCTATTAATATTATAAATTTGTGAGGATGGATGGATGTGTGTTTGTTACTCTTTCATTTCACGCAAAAACGGCTGAAAGTATTTGGACGAAATTTGGCATAAAGATAGTTTATTACCTGGATTAATATATACTTGCTCATGAGTTCCAGGCTCGATAACTAGCTTAGTTAACTATGCTTACACGCAATTAAAATTGACTTTCGTCTGGTTAGGCCAAATTAAATGTTACTCTGGTGACTGACAAGGATATTCCATAAATTATTAACTAAGTGAGTATAATAGATATATATTGCTTTTGAAATAGTCCCAATAAATTCGTATGTTACATACATTGTAGATTTAACATACGAATTATGGTGAGGCTGGCAACTCGTGCATTCGTAGCCATTGCCAAGTACAAGCTACACAAAGCCTTTAGCTGTTGTCACTCGCTACGCCGTAGAGGCGTAGTCGGTCATGTACAAGTATAACTTAGAAAAAACATTGTAGCACTGCCTTTGTAAAATATTCTACCCAAACAAAATACCAATTGATGGGCATCCTGTACGAATGATGAAGTTAGTATTTGGGAGAATTTGTTCTCTCAACTTAGTAATAACCGAATATGCAAATAACCGAAAACAAAATGCGACGCAACATATTCGCGGCACTTATTGAATTCGCAGAAATAGTAAAATATACTCCAGTGACTCCAATATTTTATAAAAACCTTTATACATGGTAGCTATTGACAACACGATTTTAAATGTACATTATCATACTTAAGAAAAAACATTTTTGGCTTTTAGTCAGTAATTACAAGAATTCAACCCGCAAAAATGACACAAATTTTGTACAATTTAGAAATAATTGTACTAGATATGAAATTAATTTCAGTTTTTTGTTTTCATCCATTCAATTTTGACCAATAGCTAACGAGTAATCATGGAATTACGTAGTACGGAATTAGAAGCAGCTCCCGCTGGCAAGTGAGCTTTTAAGAATTACTATCCCGAGATTTAGTGACAAACAACATCTTCACGAACTATCAACTTTATGATATTAATACAGATAAGAACAAAACTGATAACAGTCATCAGTAATAGGTAATTATATTAAGGCTGGGTGTTCACTATGTGAGCAATTTGGCACAGCGTAACATCGCGTCTGTTACTATGGCAATTCTAACTGACAACCTGAACACGGTTAGAATGGGCTTTATTAGCAACAGTAACATTAAATGCATGGATATGTACTGGCTGATTACGTAATAGGCCTATTAACAGTCGCCACTTATGAGATTGATATATTACATAAGTAATATGGCCTGATATAATTTCAAAAATGGATTCTTTTTTATGTAAGTAAGCATTGTAGGCTTTATGATTTTATGACATATAAGCTTATGAAACAACCATTTTTATATATCCTTTAATTCATTGATGGTAAGGCTACTTCCGTCGCTCACCATCAAGTGGACCATAAATATAAAGTACATCTCAGCAAACTAAACTGAATTTGAGGTTATATTGTTACTATACATGATTTTAAATTGTATATCTTTATGTGTGTGGCTTTTTTTGTTTTCTTTTATGTAATAAAAGCTCAAACACGCTATATCTATTGTAAGTTGTTGAGGATTACTTGATGATACTTCATTTATTTAAATATAGTTTGATATAAGTTCAGGACAAGACATATTTTCCGCATATATATATATAATAGTTTGTCGCTGACAAAGCCGCAGAAAAATTCATTAATTTATTACAGTAGGTTAATAAAGTCAAGAACGAACAAAGTATTATTAAAACAATCACTTCGTGCGTGTTCAAAAGTCATGCGCTCATATTGTTTGGGAGAAACACGTAACATTGTTTTACACACTAATTTCATGTGTAATACCTTACAATAGAAACGTCTTATTGTGGGTGGTAATTAAGTCATTATTCCTCTGAATTAAACGCCAGACGAAGTGGAGAACAGTTAGTCCGATACAGACATTAGATTGATTGGAGAAACACGTCAATGGTTTAGTGTAGGTTTATGTTAGTTTTATATAAGGCGTAGAACTATATGGAATCGGCAATGATCGCTGAGTGGATTGCGCCACGACACCTTTCAAATAAATTGTCTTGAGACTGGGCCGAGACGGTAAACAAGTCTCCCCCTATGCAGATGTTCGTTCTAAACCAAACACCTTCAATGTTCTCGAGGGGTCGTCGGGGCCGTAAAATTGCTCTCAACTGTTTCTTTACACTTGTAAGAGAAGCGACCTTTCTCCTTTTCACTTACAATACATAATACATTTTCATATCTCTAGTCTTTACAGTGTAAACGAAGTCTCTTGATTTGTCACTTTCAGTTCTTTTAAACTGGGCAACATATTTTAATACGATTTTCTTTTTTTGTACTACATATTTTTTTGTTTTATTTTAATTTAAACACATTTAATAAAATTTATAAATTGCGAAGACTTATATACTAAACATACCTAGTTTGGTATATAAGATCGATTATCGAATCATATTTCATCGAAGTAGGAACTTGTGTTATGGGATAACTATTATATACAACTTACAGGGTGTGAAATCTTACGATGCCAACCTTGACAGGATAGAACATAAGGGATAAATTTGGCTCTGGCTTCCCCAAATCACTCAACGAAAAACAACAGCGCACACGCTATTTTTTTTTTTGAGATTGTCTTCTGTAAGGTGCAGAGAGTGCAGAAACTGAGTTTTGTATTGGCAAGCACATTGATGGCAAGCAACTTTTGTAATCAAGCGCATTTTTTGGGTCGCTGGTTCATGTCATGTAATAATTATTCAATTATAAACTATAATAAAAAAATTAAGTAATACTATGCGGAAATAATACTAATAATTATATACTAAATGATGATAAATATGAGAGAATTATCTCTCATATTTATCATCATTTGAAATGAAAATATACTTTTAGATATCACGTTCTCACCAAGTGCCCATTAAAGTGTGTTGTGAGGAGCTATAAATGCATACATCAACGCCCGCACAAACACGAGAAAGGAAATGGTTGGAAAGTCATTCCATGATCCTTCGAAAGTCATCTTACTGAAGTTGCTACTTTTCTCTATTCAGATCTTAGAAATTTAAAACCTTTGAAATATATGTAAACCTTTGAAGTACTTGCTGTTTTATAGCTCGGATGTTTTTTAATATTCCATACAAGTGATAATATTTGTTTAAGTTTCATAACTACATCTAAATATCGACAAAAATAAGCATGCATACCCGAGTGAAAACAGTGGGCAATTCGTTACTGGTATTTCTCGTAATTCAAACATTTGAAATTAGTTTCTAAACATTTAAAATTAGTCTGTAAACCCTAATTGTAAGTTTCGGTATTGCCAGTAAACAAGTTAATTGAAAACGTAATTAGTACACACTGGCTACGAACATGGAAGTTCAGTCGGGAACAACTGATAAAATGAGTGTCTTGTCACGTTGTTCGCTCTCTGTAACTTGAGTTTATTTGAAACCATTATTGGATTCTAAATTTACGATAAATTGATCAAATGGTTAACCTAAATAACGACGAGAATATAAACTATTTTTAACCCCGGACACCCGACGCAAAATAGAGGTGTTACAAGTATGACCTTTGTATCTGTGTGTCTGTTTATGGCATCATAGCTGCTCCCTAAGGGATCGACCGATTTGGTTATTAGTAATGATTTATGAAGATCTGTTCAGGCGTTTGAAGATCATCAGTTCATTTCATAGTTGACGAAGTGATTTCGCTATTTATGATTTGAATTTGGTGTTTGATTGAAATACAATTGCATCCGCGTGAAGCAGGGGGCGGTTGGCTAGTATCTATCTATAGGTATACTCGTATTAATATGTAAAGCGTATTGCGAGGACGGAGGAGTGCGAAAGGTATACTTAAAGTTTATATGGAGAAGGACTACAGAAAGCCAATATTTTTATATTATATGTATTAGACACATTAAATTAAATTAACATTACAAATACATACACACTACCGCGTGTTTGACACACATTTGGGACTATGTATATATTAGGGGTTAAAGTATGAAATTGCCGATTTGTACTGAAAAATAAAAATTCGTTTTTTTTTAAATTTAACATATTTATTTAATCAAAATAATTACCATTATTATCTATACATTGCTGCCATCTAATAGGAAGCTCATTTATGCCTTTGCGATAGAACTCTGGTGATCTAGATTCGACAAACTGTGTGAAAGCATTTTGCACTGCCTCCTGAGAAGAAAACTTTTTATCACGCAGAAAATTGTCCAAATCACGAAAAAAATGGTAGTCCGTTGGAGCAAGGTCTGGCGAATACGGAGGGTGACGAATGGTTTCTAATTGCAGTTCCTGTAGAGTCTGCAGATCAGTCAAATCATGAGGCACCCATTTTTCATATTTTTTTATTTTATTGATTTGACGCAAATGAGTCAATATTGTTGGTAAGGTAACGTTAAACCATGCCGCTAATTCCTGGGTAGTTTGGCTCGGATCGGCTTCCACCATCTCTTTCAAATCATTGTTATTCACCTGTGTGGGCGGTCTTCCACGTGGTTCGTTCTTCAAATCGAAGTTTCCATCACGAAAGCGTTTAAACCAAAATCGCACAGTGCGTTCATTAGCAGTCCCCTCTCCAAACGCAACATTAATATTGCGAGCTGTTTCTGCCGCGTTAGTTCCGCGTCGGAACTCGTATTCAAAAATCACACGAATTTTCGAAGTATCCATCTTTATTGTCTAAGCTGAATAAAAAAAACAACTGAAAGTTGATAATCGAATGTTGCACATTTTTTAAAAGAAGAACTACATAGGTACCGTATGAAAAAAGTTTCACTCAAAAATCTCAAACCATGAAGGTTCTATGTCAATTCGAAGTACCTATTACAATAAAACGGCAATTTCATACTTTAACCCCTATTATTATAATACGTATTACTCTTTTTTATGGTCGACCATTGGGCAAATAATACCATATATATTGTTACGCGCAGGGTAAATTAAAATGCCGTTTAGGGGTATAGGAACACGATTTATTATCACAGACCAAGATGACTTCCAATATTACAGAGCTTCTCCAATGAAACCGTAAAACTTGCCAAAAGTCGTCGCTAATTCACTCTACGTCTCAGTTATGCACTGTCGCAAATGTCTTCGTAAAAGCTCCCAAGTGTTGTTAACGTATCGCGAGTTATCGCAGAACTGAACTCTCAAGCGATCGCACCCGTATTTATACTCGCGCAGAAAGTTATGGAAATTACTGGAAACTTTAAAAGTCGTAAACAAGTTTATTAAAGCTACTCGAAGGCTATTGCTGTTAAAAGAATCTGAACCTTATGTCGCAACCATAAAGTTTGCTTTGACACGAATCAAAGAGGGGGCGTGGTCACCTATTCATTGTGAGCCGCGAAGGTGTGTGGAATGTTCCATACGTCCAGATCTTACGCTATCGAGAATGTTCCATACTCTGGTCGTAACAATATATATAGGGGTATAGATAAATATCCTTTCATACCCGGTGTCCACCTGAAAAGTTCACCTGGTTGGACGACGGAAAATTGTATTAACCATTAGTACACCAGCTATCTGAATGGTGATAGTTTGAAACATTGACACTATATAAAATATACATTACTCGAAGAGGTTCGAAAGTTAAATGAAAATCATGTCAAAAAACAATTTCCAAGGAGATTTTACCAAATAATTCATTTACCCATTCGCGACGAAATTCCTAATTACAGGAGACGGGGAAATAAGGGAAAATGACTTTAAATCGCGGGTTATCTAAGCTCTTAGTCGTATTATTTCGGAGACGGGGCGCGACGAATTTGAAATTTACTTAATTATGTTATAAAGATACAGATCCTAGTAAAATGGGTACCTTGCGAGGCGGTAAGCACGGTGTGCCTCGGATTCGACAGACGTTTATGAGGGTCTCGGCGACAACGTCGTAAACATTCATTTATAATAATATTTCCTGCAATGACCGCTTCGCCGCGTCGCCCCTGCGTAACTCAAATTTTTTTGCAATTGACATTTCATACTTAACCTCATTATAATAAATAACCTTTTACAGACACGACTATAGCTCTTGCGATTTTTATTGTAAAGCGTTGTAAAATTTAAAAAATATATATCAACGCCTGTCACATATATATGGGCCTTAATTTATCCAATATTTATTGCTCATATAATTCTGTGAGGCGTTGATTTTTATATTTTTTTTAGATGATCCCTCGGGAAAAGTGCCCTTTTCGAAATGAAATGTACCCTATGTACTTTTCTGTATTCCTGATTACTTGTATGCAAAATCTCTTGAGTTAAGCCGTAAAAGCGTAAAAAAAACAGGCTGTGTATTAATAGCTACTGTTGTATGTGTATTTACTAGCCGTGGCCGCAACTTCGTGCGCGCTGTAGTTCGTTTTTTAAAAATCCCACAGCAACCTAACACTTTTTCAGGATAAAGAGTATCCTATCCTGAAAAAGTTAATCCAGTCAATAAACTATCTTTGTGCCAGATTTAATCCAAATCCATTTTGCCACTTTCCCTTGATTGAGAAACAAACAATCATACAAATTTTCACATTTATAATTTTATTAGGATTTAGGATAGTGCCACTTAAATCAATGAAATTTTAACTTGATAATATACTTAGACATATAGTTATAGTGAATGCGAAGTGTATGGTGCTGTGCTGCATCGTCGTCGGCTGAAATAGAAAACGGCCAGTGATTAATTGCCAATTACTCCAACTGGCGACCAATTCCCGCACCCACTTGTCGCCGCATTTAAGCTCTCATATTATTTTTACATCAAGTGAACGATCGATAGCGCTACCACGAATATGACACTCCTGTAAATATTACACCATGCACAGAAGATTGATTAACTTCCATTCCGTAATGGTATGTGCTCATTTGCTTTCAATTTTGCCGTATTTTCTAAATTAAATGTAATCTGTAGTTAAATAATTAAATGTATCTTTCCTGAAAATTTCATCAAATCGGTTGAGCGTGAGCTGGTTTTAATATATAGGTAAAGATTTTTCTACTTCTATTTGACACCATCCTTTAGCATTGACGAATCCTTCGATTCCCGATTCATTTCCTGTCATATCGGTTTTGTCGAATCGCTCTTGCTATATTGTTCATCCCCGATGCAAAACTGTAATTTGCCATGATATAATTCAATATTAAGCGAGGTGTAATTGAATATTTTTCCAATTTGTCCCGCGTAATGGGGCAAGATTGAGTTGAGGGTCCCCCACGAAGGCTGGCGCCGCATCGCGTTTGCCGCCGGGTAGCTCGGGGACAGTCTACACTTCGTCACTTCATCACGCATAATGTTATCATCTCTATTAATTATTCTTTTTATTTTGTTTCGTTTTACCACCAACAATTTTATGGTTAAAAATTCAGTTAAATATGTCTGTTTATAGTATAGATAGACTCACTCTATAGTAATAACATGTTTTATAATAATTATGTAATACAAGTTGTAATAATTGTATCTCCAAAGTGATAATAAAGAAACAAAATGACCAACTCGACTTCAAAAAATTAATCAATTAATATCTTAATTAAAACCTACAATTTGCATTGTCTTTTACATGAATGAAATTAAAAATATCAATGTTTGTAAAATAATTAAGTATCAGATTAACAATGCGTTGTAAAGGTGCACGCTCGTCGATATACTTTTTATACTCGTACATTTATCTTTACGGTATAGGCATCGTATAGGTTTAGGAAACCTATATGAAATATGACAGTTAAACTCTACATCATAGTCATCATAGTCTGTGGCACCAGACAAGTACATCATAGTCTGTGGCACCAGTCTGTGACAAAAGGACCAAGAGATGTAGTAAAAACTAACTGAATGTTATTCGTGGAACTTTATGTTATTTTGCACTATTAATTAACAAAATATAATGTTGATTAAAGCCACTTGAATTCGTCATTAGATGATGTAAAGGAAATTATTTAGGTACCTACTACGCTTGCGCCACAGAACATAAAAAAGAGGAGCTACTGTCTCTGTGTGGAGACTTTATTACACATTAAAAAAAACTGTGCAACTAATATAAAATATTTTGTTGAAAATGTTACAAAAACTATTGTCAATTCTTGTCACGTCTCGATACCATTATAGCGAGATTACGAACCTTATGCTTCGATATACCCCAGGCCCGTCACGCCCATTGTTTTGAGCCACCGAAAAATCTCATCTTTCATCACTCGATTTCCTTGTAACGATAGGTACTCAATCATTATGTGTCATCATATGCGTGGCTTATGTTCCACTGTAGAATATCGCGAGACTAAAGTCGACAGAACATAAAAACGGTTTGCATCAATTTCACTAATTAATTTATCTTCTCCATATTTTGTAACTATATCTCAATTTGAAATTAAGTTTCAAATTCATACATAAATTACATAAACATAATTCGTTTTAGTTCAGCAATATTTTAGTTCATTTTGTAAACATTTTTAGTTATTTTTACAAAAAAAAAATGTTATTATATAAATTTAGACCGCTGAGAAATAAAAAAATGTCAAGATTTTTTTACATAACTTAAGAATATTAGTCGTTAAAAATGAAGTAAAAAAACAATTAGATTTTTTTTATTATTTTGTTTTTTTACATAAACCAAACTAACAAATTCAACGCAAATTGAGAATTCAGTTATTATCTTTGACAACAATCTTTATTTGATTTCGGTACTTCAAGACTTTTAGGAGTAGAAAATGCCACGTTAAAGTGTCCGATAAAAGAGACGTTATTAATATAAAATAATTGCTTTTACTATTACAACGCATTTGTATCGAATATTTAATTGTTGGCTTACATTATCCGTGTTATTGTTTGACATAGCGCCGAAGTTATCGGACAGAGGAGAGAGGAGCAGAAGTCACGTCGACTCATTCCGCAGGCGGTCCGATGCGGCATACTAATATTCTGTGCAAGCGATTCTATGTAATTCCGACCGGTATTTCACCGCCGATTGTAAGCCAAGCAGCATCTTGAATATGTCACAGTTATACCTACAGAGGCCGAACGGACTAGGAATTCTGACGAGCCGACGAGACTTCATTCATGTCGACTGTTCTCATACATATATGAATCTCTCAATAACTCTAATTCATTAGTCTAGTACAGAGGTCGGCAATTACTTTTAAAATCGGGCCTAATTTTTTAAAATGTCTCTATTTCATGTTTAAAAAAGTATTAACTTAATTAACTATTAACTTATTACGATTTGTTCAAAAAAAACTGTTGGAGGAACTAATTTATGTAGCGTCTAGTATTATCCAAATAACATTCAGATTAGAATAGAAAAGTAATTTGTTTATTTACGCATTGGTATTTAAGCAATTGAAGCCTAGCGTAGGTACACATTTAATAAAACAAAATAATTAAAAAGCCTTTATTACTGATTTTTTTTACATTCTTAAATTTAATGCCTAAACTTAATTTATTTAAAATTATTTTTATTATTTTATAAATCGGAAAACGATTGTTATATTGATTTGACTAAGTGAAAATCTTTAGAAGAGGCCTTTGTCGGGAGACAAGCTGAACAGCGTAGGCATATATTGGTGTGTTAAATCGCTTGTTGTGATCCGTGAAGCGTCGCAGCGTGTGATTCCACGGTCGTAACTCTTCGCCGCAACCGGAGGCTAAACAAACTCTGCTTATCGCACAGCATAAATTGGCAACACGTCGTTAAGGCGGGCCGCATACTGGAAAAGCCGGCGCACGGCTTTATCAGCAGCCTCTCGTAAACCAACGAGCTCTGTTATTGCTGCCCGACCGCGACATTTTACCAGAGTTTTTTTCATATCGCAAACATTCACCCGGGCCCCGCGATACATTTGGAACTGCAGTCGAACCGCGAAAACGGCGCTGCCACTAAATTTGTCCATTTGGCAGTGCTATACGCGCGCTGTGCAAGTTGGTATCAACTGAAAAAGCGTGCGCCCGCCTTGAGCGTTGCTGTAATTAGAGGGCAATCGTAAAACGAAAGGGTTGCGCTCGAAATGTCCCATCTGATAATGAGGTTCGCTGGCGCGAAGCCAGCTGCCGCTCATATTAGACGGCTCTGCTACGCTATCGTTACGACTTTTACACTTTTACGAGTTGTTTAGTTTACAGAGGCCGGTGCTGTGTAACAGTACGGCGTCCGCCAGTACGCTCTGCCAAATGCTAGTTCGCGGCTCACCGCGCGCCCCGGCGTACACCGCTCTCTAAATATTGTCGCTATGTGTTAATGAGATGTACGCTTCGAGCTCGTTTGGCATTGTTCGGGACCGCCACCGCAAATAACCTCAATAAAATACCTACTTAGTGTAGTTCATGGTTTTATTAGCGACCAACGATCCGCTCTGCTTCGCAAGGAATTATTTTTTTTTAAATCCTTTCTTAGCAAATTTCAGCTTTCTAGACTAAGTAGTTTTGGCTGTGCGTTGGCAGTCAGTCGTAAGAAACGATTTTATTAATATATTAGATAATACATGTGTATATTTTTGACACAGTCACAGTTTTAAGCACTTCCTTGGTTTAGAAGCTTCAAAGGCTTTCAAAAGTAACAAGAAATAAACACAATAAGCTCACATCAGATTCTTACGATTGTCAAACGATTCTTTAAAAGTATTTCTTACTAGAAATGATTCTTTAGTTTGCATAATAAAAATATATTATGCAAACTAAATCCACCAACTGCACCAGAACGAAGCCGGGACTCGTCTGTCTAGTATGAAAATGAAATTCGGGATGTCTAACATAGTGTTAGTGGTCGCTCGGCATGCACACCTACTTGCGTTATAGAGCTGCAGAACTACCTATCCCTACTTAAAATTCATAATACACAAATATTAGGAGAATTCATAGACAAATATGTTAACTACTTAAGCCAGGTTGACTTAAAGTCTCATGTCGTATCGTGATGCATCATACCACATAAGTATGTATATGTTTTGTACCAAGGCTTTAATGTTCCTATATAATGTCTCACGAGACAACATTGTAATATGAATCCAATCCACAGTTAAAAACATATTAAATATTCATTTATTTTTTCCTCTTCTTGTAGGTAACTAGTGAATGTTGGCGATCAGCCTAGTACAGTTCTTATTCAACTGAACATCCAATCCCAGTCCATCTCTGATGTTCCTTAACCACGACTTCTTTCTTTGCCTAACTTTTCTCTTTCTAGGTATTTAATAAATAATTCAATTATGAAAAAATATTTTTTCATATATGTAAAGGTCGTGTAACAAACTGAAGGTCCACTTGGCTACAGTCACTTATAATACAAGCAACTCCATCGGTTGCTGCAAGTTAAGGATAAGGGAGGGATAAGGAAATTGGCTCTGGCAATCCTTACTTACTGACCGAAAAACAGCAACATACATGCTGTTATTTCACTATGGTCTTATGATAGGGGGTAGTTAGTTACCAAATGACATCGAAACGCAAGTGGCCCGCCACTTCTTGCCAGATCCAGACCAGGGACAATTTGTGAAAACTCATTTCCAAAGTTAGCTCTGCCGGGAATTGAACCAAGCGTTAAAGCAAGCACCTTAACCACTCGATCAAGAGGCTCATTAAAATCATCAATAGTAATCAATATTATTTTAAAAATATATTAAATGCAACGGAGTGTAGTCAGCGCACTCAAATTTCCCATAACTAAGTCCAACATCAATCGCTGTCCAAAAAGACATCCGTTTATAATAAAAGAGAAAACCAATAGCATCAATTTAGTTTCAGTGGCTCTTAATTAACATCCCCTTTTCTTTGTTTCCAGGTGAGTGAGGAAGCTAGAACAAAACCGACGGGCTTTGTGCGGCGTCTGACTCCAGACAAAAAGGAATATTACGCCGCTTTCAATAGGAACACACAGAAGTAAAAATATGATCTGCACTTTTGTAAACGCAAATGAGGTTCGCTTTGAAACGTACGGCTTAATTTAAATAAGTCCTGGTCGCGGGTGGGTGGCGAGAAAACGAAACATTCTTCGTTCAAACATAGCAAGTGCCTAGTTCCAAGTGATTAGCAAGTCAATAAAATTGTAATAACATTATTTTTTTATATCATATCGCTTCTAAATTCGAACGATATTTTCCTACTCAAATAAGAGATTTATACAATTTTTAAGCCATAAGGCATGCGGTGTCTATACAATAATTATAATTAATTATAATAAAATGTTTATTCTTTTTCGTAAAAAGAGAATCAGGTTCACGGTCCACTTGATGGTAAATGGCTACCGTCGTTTTTAGACACAAGCAACATCAAAAGTTATACAAGTGTGCTGCCGACTAGATATTAATTTTGGCCGCAATATCGTCCGTTTGTCTTTAAAAGTTAGACTATGTGTTATTCTGATGTATAAACTATATTTATTTAAAGTATCATCAAAATCGGTTCAGCAGTTTTTGCGTGAAATAGTAAAAAGCACTCTCTCAAACTCGCTTCTATAGTATAAATTTTAAATCTACAGCACACATGATGTAATTTCATTGTTGTCTTCAGTAATTGAGTGAGTTCTGTCGTCATGCGGGCTGTCCAGTTTACAACGTACTGTGTGTGCCACTGTTAAAATGTGATCTAAATTTCAGATCAATATTATCTTTATCAATAGATAAAGATAATATATAAAAATCGCTATACGCCCTTATCTGTTCTCCGCTAAGTTCTTCTAAACCACCCAAAGGATTTAGATACAATTTTCACTAATGGAAAGAGCGTAAACGATGCGAATTTTGTGTATAAAAATTGCATAAAAAATTACATCTGTACGAAGCCAGAGGCGGCGTGCTAGTGGGTAATAAAAAAAGTTAAAGTTTACTTATGTTTTTTATAATATTATTTTTTTAATTAGAACAGAAAAAGTGAAACAAAGCCAGCTTACTTCTGATTATTCATATAGAAATTTTAAAGTTCTCCCTATTTTAGTATCTAAGAGTAAATAGTTAAAAAAGACAGATACAAGAAAGATTTAACACTACGTTGCAAACGAGATGAACTTGGCGAGAACTCTTGTGAAATGTATTCGTGAAAAATATTATAAGATGAATTATCTTATTGCCGGGTTGAACTAGGATAGTGGGAAAGTGCGATCTTCACACACCTCTCCGTGTCTGGTCGTAAGTTTTATGAAATGTAGACTGACTGCAAGGACATATTTTATTATCATCTACATCCATAAAGATATTTGATGTCATAAACCGTTTTATTTTACTAGGAGTAGGTACATCTACATTCTAAAACTGAAATATCTCTGTGTACCTAATACAAATATTAAATTCAGTTAAAATCCATTTGAATTTATAATAGAATATCCTTTATTAGAACGACAACACTTTGTATAAGGTGACATGGTAAATGGCTACCGTCGCCTATTAACAAAAGCAACGCCAAAATTGCTGAAAGTGCTCTTCTACCTTTAATAGGATTAAAATTGTGGGTGAATAGCTTTCCTTATTCACCCACAAAATATAAAAGCTCGCATGCTGTATTTTCATGGTGATCTTCTGTAAGGTTATGGTTACTGCCGCCAGACAAGTCGCCCAATTAATTACTGCGAAACGCTAGTGACATTGAAACAACCAGAACTGAGCTGTGCGTTTGTGCACGCTAATCTCAGAAACGGCTTAACCGATTTGAATGCGATTTTTACGGCTGTATTGATGATTACATGGATTAAACTATAAGATACTTTTTATCCTGTAAAAATGTTAGGTTCATGTGGGATTATCAAAAAACAAACTACAGCGCGTACCAGCTAGTCAAAAATATTTCCTAATATTTTATGTTCTACTTCATATTTTAATTTATTCAATGGCGAGGCTTGAATATATCTTGAGATTTTGTTGTTTTCTTGTAGACCACAGATTTGCGGATTTTAGTTAGCACTTTATTTTATTACCCTCTTTAATACTCCATTTATACGAAGCACCTTTTTATTTTACCTCACATTTTCAGCAAGATCTAATACAACTTTTAACAAATGTTATTATAAATTACAAAATAAACGGTCAAAGTAATTTTTGAACTTTACAAAATTTAGTTGTAACTTTAACCAATAGAATTAAAATTAAAGGTTTATGAAGTTTAAAATTGAGTTAATATTATGTAACAACCTTCAGGAGGGCTATGACCTTATCTTGACTTTTTTATACGCCGTGAACCCGAACTGCGAGCAAGTTGCACGATTACTTCGCGGTCAAATACCTTAACTTAAACCTAATTTAACGTGTGTTCGCTTACTGTAAAATAATTATTTTAACTTGAAGGAACTTTGAAAAATTCATAGTACCTATAATAAATGTTTTTAACAAACAGTACCTGGCAGACCGAGCTGAGCTCTGTGGATTTAAGATCGTCACAATAATTGCATAGCAACCGATGCCGGACGCCGATTAACACAATACTTGTATTATTACCACTTATTACTGTTGGATGTAAGCCGAACATAATAGCGCCATCTTACAAAATTTTGAGGTAACAGTTGATTTTATCATCCATCGGCCAATACAAGTTTACGAGAAGGCGTTTAAATATTTTTATATATTTATAATAAATAAAAACCCGATTTTTTGTGTTAAATTGCGTATTTACAAAAAATACAACTATATATAGGTAACCTTATCTACATACTTAAAAAGGATAAAACTTAAAAAGTACTTAAAAGTAAAACCTTGTCTAAACACAAATTTTATCAAAATCGTTGGAGCATCGTTGTGTATCGTTGTGAGCAAAATCGTTGTGTATATACATGCGTATATACACAAGAATTGAAACTGCAAAAGTATTGAATCTGCGAAAGTTCCACTGTATATATTCTAACTTCGTTGTCTATTTTTAAATCTGTATACGGAATAAAAATAAATTGTAACCTATCTCTTGGCTTACTAACATAAATTTAGAGGCAGTAGCAAACAAGTGCAAGACAAAGAGTGCTAGCGCGGGCAAGAACCTCGGTGCATCGGTGCAGCGCCCTCCAGGGCTTTGCACCCTGCACCCTGTACGGTGCACCCTCGTGCCACCACTATATCTGTCCGCGCGACTTGAGATAATACCTCTTGACGTAACAGCACACGAGCTTAGTCTGGAAAATTATAAAAATGGAATTATCGGTCCGCTAGCTCGATAGGAAATGGATTGCCAAGACAATTTTCAATCATTTATTGTTTTCGCAATTCTTCACAACACGATGTAACTTTACAGAGAAGCTACATCGTTATAGATCTTTGCCACATACACAGTTATAAACCCTATATAAAAAATAATAATAATATATTTGTGTTATACAACCAAAAAATATTTTCTTTCTAATGAACTTGTAGCACATGTTTAAATGTATTCTTTTATCTAAAGGTCGTCACACAGGCTGAAGGTCCACTTCATGGTAAATGGCTGCCGTAGCCAATTAAATAAAAGCAATGCCATCGGTTCTGCAAGTGCGTTGACGACCTTAGTGAGATTAAGGATAAGGGATTAGGAAGGGATAGGAAAATGGGCTCTGACATCCCTTACTCGCTGAAACACAACTGCCTATATGCTGTTATTTTCGAGTCTTCTGTAAGGGGTTGGTTACTGCCATTAGAAAGGGCAGCCTGTGGTTTATGCCTATGTGCCCCCCATCTCATTACTGTTCTCCATCACTCCTTCTAAACGATTCAACTGATTTTTACGGTTTCACTAGTAGAAAGAGCGATAAAAAAGGAAGGCTTGTTATTATTTGCAGAAAAATTTGTATCCGTGCAAAGCTATTTTACTATGTAAGAGTACTTAATGAGTATAAGTAGCGAGTTACATCCTAAAACATAATAATTATTGTTAAAAATAAAAAATTGTGTATGCTTCGTTGTGTTTACTAAATTGCATAATGAAGTGCACATTTGTCAAGTGTCGTTTAAGGAGCGTCTACTTATATTGCATAATGTCGATTCAGGCCGATGACCCACCGGGCATCGCCCTGCCCCTCCTTATTTTCCCTCATCGCATCCACTCGTGTGCACATCGACTGCTGCAAGGAAACTATTTTCGTATGATTTCCCTTCGATTCCACGAAGGATGCAGCATTTCCATAAGGCACTTTATCATTAAGAAGTTTCCGCTCGCTCGTGAATTACAACAATTGCTTTTCGAATAAGTAGTTTTCTGTTTCGAACGTTTTATATTTTGCATTTCAAAATTACATTCTGTTTACCTACGCTCGAGATTTATATAAGATTGTTCTGACAAACTTGTGAAATTATATCTTAGTTTTAACTACCAGTTTTAGCCCACGGCATCGCCCGAATAAAGTTAAAAAGTCTCTTACGGATTCAAGCAGTCCCGGTACAACATTTCAACAAATTCCGTTCAATGGCAAGTTACTCTTAATAACTTTCCCGTGTATACATATTGAGCACTAGCGACCCGTCCCCAACTTCGCACAGATGCAATTTTCCGGGCATTTTTTTCGATTTTTTCTCTTAACCTAAACCTTGGACTATAACGAATAAGTATTTGAAAAAATGGCCGAATTGGTCCAGCCGTTCTCGAGTTTTGCGCCTAGCAACAGATTTAGCGATTGATTTTTATTTATATCGAAAACTTAGATATAGATTACTCAAGAATAGTATTAGTAATAAATAGTCCTTTTTCTTTACAGCTTACCTAAATAAACAAAGGCAAAAAACATTTATTATATAACTGTTTATATAATAATAGAATATTTTATCTATATAATTTTTTATAAACTTAAAGATTATATTTAACACTGCTTAAATATAAAAAAGTAAAACTAACACTCATATTAGTTTTTTTTTTAAATAATTATTAGTAATGGACAAGTTTATAATTTGCATAAAGATTTTATAAAATTATCCCAATCACACAGAACAGAGAAATGCAAATGAGAAATATTTATAGATCAAATCTTTTAAAATATTTAATGCGCTGTGTTAGAATTTGCCTGTTATCAATCTGGAAGTTATAAATTTGCTTAAACTTGTTTGAGTTGCAAGTTACCAGTGTGTTTGTCCGGACGTGCGGATCCATTTAGCCCCAAAACCTACTGCTAACTTCCGAACAAACATAACTAATATTCTATCATAAAATTATCACTAAGACTTCACCAAGTAATACGATTTAACTATAGCATATTATATCGAAATTAAAATTGTATTTTATATATTAACCAATCAATACACATTCATTTGTTTTCATAAAAATATGTAATTTCTTTTATATTTTGTGTATATCGATGATATGGCATTGTGTGGTCGATGCTTAAACTAATATAGTAATTACTAATACTGATTTTCATGGCATATTCTAAGCTGAGTATCATTTCATTGGAAAATTAAAAAAAAAAAACTAGCAATTTCCAAATAGAAACAGTCATAATATTTTCTAATGTTTTTATAACATTTGTGTTCTTTAAACTGGTTGTCTCCGCCGATTTCTTTGACGATAAAGAAATGGCAACGTAGTATCAAGTTTAGACACTGCCAGTTATCCTTAAAATTGAAGTAGACTGGTGTAAAATAATCTCCTACGAAGAATAGCCACTGGTTAGTACACGAGTAATTTTCAATCCCAATTCACAATTTATTGAATTTATGACACTACTATAAAAATTACGATTTATGACACTACTATAAATTGTAAATAATAGTAAAATTTTAAAATTTGACAATATTTGTCGGATTTTAAAACTTATTGAAACTTGAATGAACGAAATAATGCGAACATACATTATGTAATATATATATAAAGATTTTACGAAATATAGATGATTTATTTTCTATTTTTAGAAAAAGGAATACAATTGTGCAAAATATTTCCTTTTACTGTCATATTTTGTTAAATTACCTTTTATGTATCAAGTACTTTTCTGTTGTCACTCATTCAATAAGTGGAAATCGTATCAAAATACTAAAAAAACGTATAAGTAATCACAATCAAAATCGTTATTTAGTTTAGAAGAAGCTAGTGGAGAAACAGACAGTAGAGATTGGATGTGGTGAGCTTAATTTAAAATGCTTAAGTCCAATAAAAAATTTAATGCTTCCTTTAGTTAGGTTTTAAATTAAACGTTTTATTTTGATTTAAATTCTTTTATAGAACATTCCGATTCTTTTTACTATGCGAAGCTGTATTAATTACATTTTGCCTACATAATAATAAGATGAAAATATAGTATCAAACACAATAAAAAAATTTCACGCCATATTATCTCAATTCTTATTCGAAAAATCGTCTAATAATATCGGAGTAATATAGTAAGTTAATGCATAATATAATATATATTAATTTTCGGCTTGTATTGGTGTAATATATAATGTAGAAAGTAAGTAGAAAAGAATAACAATATAAATAAAGGTTAAGTTGTAAAGACAATTTAACATGTCGACTTAAAAAGTGAGAAGAAACTTAGTTTACACTCCACGACATATTATCAAGTTTCACTAAACTCAGTTAAGAGAACTTTTCGTGAGGAATTTCTAGTGTTGTGCGGTGGCAACACAATACTAGAAATTCCTTCTTTTTTCTTTTACCTACGTAAGGATAAAACGATATCTCTCTTCATATCGTATATTACCTACTATTTTTCTAAGCTTTTATTATGTAACAGACTATATAACTATTGCGAGTGACTTCGTCCATGTGAACTACGAATTCCCAATTCACAATTTTAGTGCGCTTACGTCCATATCAGAGTATTTAATTAAGATTTTTTATAAAAATTTCACTTCTACTCATCTCTTATAGTTTTTAACGCCATAGATATTGTATTTATTATAGGGTTATATTTTTAATGTATGTGCATAAATATTTAGTAAGAGTTAATTTAGCAAAAAGATATTACGCGAAAGTAAATGCTATATTACAGCAAACTTTAATGGAAGAAAATATTTGAAAATTCCTTTCGGACGAATCTGAGGGCGCCACCTACACTCCTGTAAATTTGAGTGTCGTTCAGATTACCAAGGATTACTTTTGCCTTCTTTCACATCTATGTAATAAAATCCAGCTTAAACCTCTGGCAACTGTATGATTTTATTTTTGGAGAATATTTTTTATTTCAGATATTCGATATTTCGAAGGCGTCTCCGAATTACGAAATAGACGTGGAACGTTCAAATACCTTTTGCCTTTAATAGAAAACGATTTCAATGGATACTTAGGCAGATAAATTTATACAAATAAGTACAATTGTATATGTGTGTAATGTCAAAATAACTGCTCTGCTCTGTGCCTACTTATAGCAATAAAAACAATTTTTTTTTCTGTCTGTTTGTTTCGGCTAATCTCCGAAACGGCTGAACCGATTTTGACAGGACTTTCACTGGCAGTTAGCTAATGTTATGAAGAGTAACTTAGACTACTTTTATTTTAGAAAAAATAATATTATATAAGCAGTACCGAAGCCTGGCCAGGTGTCAGCTAGTATGGTAATAATAAATTAAATGGAGACACGGTAACACTTTAAACAGACGTTTGATCTACTAGAATATTTACGTGAACTTTTAGAAGAGGCAGTTCATATTAAATGTATGAAAAGTTTAACGGACTCGGTTGCAGCGAGGCGACGCGATCTGGCCTCTAGCAGCCGGGCCGTCTAAAAACAATCCCAACTGCGTTAATCACTTATTTACGTCCGGGGGTCCACTCGGCTCGGGTATTTCTAATGAACGTCGGGAATTCTGGGGAATCCTAATGAACCGTGGGAATTCGGATTCTAATGAAGCGAGCGCGTCGGGGGGCGAGGCGCGAGAACTTTTCGCTGGTCGTTCTTAAATCGAATTTGCGCAGTTTGGACATTGTTGTGGTGCATCGGGGAAGTAATTTCGCATCGTTCCGCCGGATATATCTCTCCCCGGGCGCTACAACCTGCGACTAATCCGTTTGTTATTTCCGCAATCGACCGCCGCGATGTGCTTTTGAATACTTAATACATGCCGCTTGTACACTATTGTTCCTTAAAATTTTTAACAAACAAAGGTTCCCACATAAAATCTTCTAAATACTAAAACAATTTTACTCACTCTTTTTTTATGGTGAAGGCTGACAGGCAAGCGAACTTTTGAAACTAGGTGGCTATACTGTCGCTGAGAAACACTTTAATAACTGGAGGAATGCAAGTCTGCTGTCGACTCTAATAGGCTAATATTATAATATTGTAGAGGCTATTATCCAACAACACAAGGGTTATTGTTAAGTTCTCTTATTTATTGTTGTCTTCTCTAAGGTGACTTTGAATTTTGACTTCTCATAAAAAGTAGGTTTTTTAATTATATGAAGGGTGGAAGGCAGGTTGACGGTTCACTTGATGGTAAATTTTTAACGTCGCCTAAGGACACAAACAACACCAGGGATGACGCAGGTGCGCTGCAAGCCTTACACGAATTATACAGACAAAAATATAAGCTACTTTTTATCCAGTTTAATATCCAGTTTAATAGTCAAAATAGAATAACAGTGTACGAACGAATGAGCGTTGTTAGTTATGTAATATAATTGTTGATGCGTCTGTTAGTGATCGCGTAACTTCTGCATGACTAGACCATCGAGCCTTTATTCTGCAATATATACGTTTTGTTGAGACATTGTATCATATTCCGTATACAGACTTACTTACTCAATTACTTACCTACTGGAAATGTCAGAAAATATTAGCCAACAAATGTTTTTTTTTATATTATACTCTTGTCATTATGTATATTTTATTTATTCTTTTTTACATATATGTGTAACGGTCGGCAGACAGGCTGATGACGGTGAATTTTATGCTTTGTGGGAACTGTAGCCTAACTTCAACACCACTAACTTCATAAGGGCTACAAGAACGCTCCCAGCTTAGACAGGATAAAGAATAAGAGATTGACAGGGAAATATCTAGTCCTATTCCTCTATTCTCTCTCATTCTCATATTGGCACCGGAACACCTGCGTTATTTTACGTTTGTCTTGTGTAACGTTTATGGCAGTTTATGATTAGCAAAAATATTGTAGGTACTACTAAATCCTATTTTTTCTCGTAAACAGCCTTTATACGCCCACTGCTAGACATGAGTTCGCAATAACTATCTTCCCACAACCTTTACTATGTCGTTAGACTGCCTAGTGTGAAACATTTTCAATATATTGTACTAAATCTCGTTCTATTGACCACAGCATGTCAATAGCTGTTCTGTGACCAAATCAGTTTTATAATCAGAAGTATTTTATATAAATGTCATTATTCACTCGATCTCTCTAATCTGGGTATATAAAAAGCCCTGACTGACTATCAAGTCTAAAACTACTAAGTCTAGAAAGCTGAAATTTGGAAAATAGGTTTATAATATAACCTAAGAATCCGTTAGGAAAGGATTTTTGAAGATTTGAAGTCGGAGGCGAATCACTAGTCTTTGAATATAATTTCATTAACAGAGTTTTTCTCTAGCCCAGATATTACTTATACCTACTTTCCATATAGAAGTTCGATTGGCACTTTAAAAATTGAAGACAAATGCTTTCAACTTACAGCAGGCAGGGGTAAGGTAAAAATAACGTTGAACACTTAAAGCTCTTGAGGTGCATCGAGAGCGGTTGAAACATCAAACAGTGGCCGTTGACTTTACAGATGGGCTATTGGAAGGATACATTGAAAAGCTTAACTTTTTTCAAGGACTCTTCTTTAACAAATAAAATGGGAAACAATATATATTTTTAATGCATCCGAATATGTACGTGAATTTAAGATGATTAAGAGTCCAGAAAAGGTCTCCTTTTTTTATTTCATCTTAAATAAAAATCAATTGCTAAATGTATGACAAAACATCATCTGACAATGGTACGACCAATTTTACTGATTTTTTGTGTTCGTAATTGTAAGGCAACGTTTGTATTTAAGAAAATGTTTGGAAAATCCACCGGAAAAGTCGGAAATTTGGTAATTTTTATCCTTACCAAAATAACATCAAATCAAAATTATTTTGTATTGGTAAAATTTTATTGTATTTTGACGAGGCATTCGTGGCCTTCGAAAATACTGTAATAATTTTCTAATAATAAGTATACAGGTTGTAAAAAAATAAAATAAAAATTGAAAAATTTCAACGCCTACAATAACTATTCTCTTTCCTTCCAAATATGGTCATTATTTTATAAAACGTTTATGTTAACGAAGGCGTCGATTTAAAAGAACCTGGAAAAGTTCCAAGTTTTGGACATACTTTTCTCATTTAGCACTAATATAACAAGGTAGTAAAACTATTCATTCTGTTTATAGGAATATGTTTGAAAAGATTTTTATAGCTCATTCTCATTACTGGCCTTATATTGCTGGATTATCTCGGCAAAAAGTATAGTTTTATAGCTGAAATTAAGGTCGTAACAGCTCTCGCCACAGCCAAGTCCTGCTTTGGCGTCAGCCGCACCAACTTTCCAATTATATCTCCTCCAGTTTAACCAACTCATATAAAAGTTCTAATGACACATGTATTTAACGAGAGCCCCCCTTTAGTTTAAAACGTAATCATTATACCCAAGTTTTAATGGGTAATGCATTTCCAAGACATCCTACTTAAAGTTAAACCTACTTAAGTAAGAAAGCAGCTGGATAGAATTGAAGAATTTCATAAAATTAAATTGTTAATTAATTTATTCATATGAAATTTGATTATATTATTTGTTTATTTCAAATATACGGAATATGAGATAGATTTGTCAACATATATTACTCGTATGCCGACATTGTACATTTTTCGCTAACTCGTAGATCACAATAACAATACGTGGTCACATTAAACGTTTTGTTGTTCAATTGACTTATGTATTTTATTGTTATTATTTCTTTACTTTTTGTCTAGTCATAACTACCACAATTTTTCTCAAAATACCTGAACTTCTAATCTCTCATTCTAATTTTATTTAGCAAAAACATATAAATATAGTAATATAATAATAACAAGGATTTCCATTTTACGTTTTCAGAATAAGCTTGTAGTTTTAACGACCTTTTTTACAAAATTAAATTTTCAGTTACAACTTAAATCTATTTACACAAGTCGCTGTCTGTTTATCTGCCACCTTTTTCGAAACCCCTAACGGATTTTGATACGGTTTTCACTAATGAAAATATATATAAAGGAGAAAGGTTTGTATATATTATATAATATGCAGAAAATGAATTGCATGCTTGCGAAGCCGGGGGCGAATATATACTATTACTATAATGATTATTATAAAGAGATACAATTTGTATGTTTGTAAAGAATAAACTCAAAAACTAACGAATCGATTTTAAAAATTATTTCACCTATAGAAATCTACATTATCAGCGAGTAACATAGGCTATATTTTATAAAGTTACGCGGACGAAGTCTCGTGCAACAGCTAGTATATTATAAAAATGTTATTGGTTTGTTTATGCTTCAAAAACGCGAGAAGGTGTAGACCGATTTTAATCTAGTTTTCACATGTAGAAAGAGGGATAAACTAGGAAGACTTTTATATATAAAAATTGCAAAGAAACCAGGAACGGTTCGCTAGTAGCTAATAAAAGTGTTGATTTTTAATAAAAATTTCATAAATATTCAGTGTTTATTCATACGCATTACGTGTCCATTTATGTAGTGCGAATATTATTATGTTGCGATATGATCAAAACGGGCGATTGGTAAATGCAATCACGCCGCTGAAAAATCGTTTCAATTTGGTAGCGGTGCTCGCGCGGAAAATGCCTGTACGTAGTGAGCGGTATGCTATTACCTTCATAACAATGTTACTCTCGACTTAATTCGGCTCCGAGCGCTATGGCCGGACAGATTTGCTAATTTCTCTTATGTGCGCCAGACAGTGTCAAAATCCTGTTTAAATTCTGTGTATATCTAAACGATCAACAAGCTTGTCTTAGGCGTAAGGGCAAGTACTGACGATCAAAGAAGTTTAAACTCCTTTCTCTTTCCTACATTGACTTAATCGTTGAGTTAGATCAGTTTATTGTATGTAAAATAATAGATAAAGTTAAAAAGATATTATGTAACATAGAGTAGGTAATAGAACATAATATAGAATTATGTGTGAAATAACATAGAAAGTCAAAAAATATAACATAATCCATACTAATATTATTTAAACGTGAAAGTAACTATGTCTGACTGTCTGTTACCTTTTCACGCCTTAACTACTTAACCGATCACAATAAAAATTTACATACACGCCGTCAGCGATACAGTAAAGAACATGGGGTCGTTTTTCATCCAAAAAAAAAGTACTGTTGCAGAGGGATGATCTAAAATTAGGAAACTAACGCCTGGCAAAAGTGTAATAGCAATAAAAGAACAAGGCGTTATATTGCTTATTTGGTTTTTAAATTTAACGCGGACGAAATCGCAAGCACCAGCTGGTATAATATATTTTTTTATAATTTGAAAAAAAAAATATCATAATTTTTAAGTGCAAGCATGCTGACAGACCATTTGATGACAGATTGTACATATTACGGTGAAATTTAGACATAGGTAAATACTCGTATCTCGTAACTACTTGGTCTGTAAACCCCAAAAGCATTGTCTTGAAATCCCCACAAATCCCCTAAGAGCGACAGTGTTTGCAATGATGCACATGAGATCCGACGACCGACAGCCGACATTCAAAGGAGCTATTATTGAAGGAGCACGTCGATAAAGGTCAATTAGGATTGGACGTTGGCCCTGGCGGACCATTGGCGTTGCCACTGGCGCACTTGTCTGTCTGTTACGACTGACACTCTGCACTTAATTGTTACATTTGACATCTCAAGAAACATGTTCAGAAGTGCTCGTCAAACTACACACTCAACTTGAAGACTGACAACTTGGCAAGACATTACATTTGAATTGTTTTGGAAGAAATGGGCTGCGATAATATGAGGATGGATAGGCTCTAGAATTCCTAACTCACCCATTGATACTTCCTGTAAGGGGCTAGACTAACCAACAAGTTAATGACTGTGGAATGTAATTTTCCCTGTCTACATTCAATATAGATAACATGAATCGATATAAATAGATAATTGTAGTGGTATGTACGATGGCAAACAACGGAAGAGGGAAAAATATAATTATGTTATTGACAAAACAAATTAAAGTTGAAGTTGCTGACTGTATTTCTTCGCTAACTTAGAAACTGTGAAACTTAGAACTTAGAAACTTAGAAACGATCAACGAGAATGGTTTTTGTTTATAATTTGCAGCAAAAAAATAGAAAAAAACTATAAATCTATAAAAAACTATAAAAAAATTATACCAATATAATTTTTACAATGAACAATGGCGAATGATGAAATACGAATGACAAGAATTTAAAATAAAAACATTAAAAGTTATGTCCCAAAAACCATTCTTGATATTAATTTCATAACACAAATCTAATTTTGGTTTTGATATTTGAAAATAAATATGTGAAACTTGAAGATATTCACAATTGAAATTTTCTCACATTCAAGAGGGATTTTAAATCCTTTTATAGATCAAAGTATTGAGTAGGTAAATGCTATTGAAATCCCTGGTGAGCATCAATGCCTATTGCCACGTCGCTTATCTACAATGTACTGTGTAAGTGAAGAAAGCGACGCGAGACGAGGGAGGCGCTTATAAGCACAAAGGACTGAGTTATTGCAGTCGCCCACTTGATATGCTATATAATAATGTTCATTAGTGCGATAAAGCATAAGGCTTCACTGTGGGAAAGAAAAGGTAGATGTCTGTTAATATTTTAAATTAGTCGATGTCCGCGACAACGACCGCCTTGAAAAAGAAAATATATTGGTGCCAATTTTTTTATATTTTTAGACGATCTTAACATTTTTTTTTTCAGGATAAAAAGTATAAATAAATAATAAAAACTATATGTTTGCCAAATTGTATCCATATCTGTCTATCCGTTTTTGCGTGAATGAGTAAGGAACATCCATCCAGCTCATAAGCTTTCGTATTTATAATATTAATTAATAGGTCTAGCCGATGCCCGCTTGAAATTAAGATAAAAAAAATTAAGTGTGTTTAAGTAATAGACTAAGCTTAGGGTTGTTCGCTCACACCGCAGCATTTTTTTTACTTTTATCATTTACTCTGACAACTATAATAATTAGACGTGAATTTTTTTGTGGGTAATGATGAGTCCTGTGATGTAGTTCATTATTTTATAACGTTGCCATACAACATAATTATTTATTTAACTTTAATTTAAAATTTATCAACAAATTAGGCATAGACAATTATTGAATCAATTGAATTTAATATAGTAGAAGTTTAAAAAATAAATATTAGGTACCTAATTTAAATGTTTTTGCATGGTTTTTGCAAGTAATTTCAAAAGCACACAAATAGAAGCTAATTAGGTTTTAGTAGTTTAATCGCTTGTATTTTAAAGTAGTCATTAGTTGCCAAAGAAAAATAAGAGCTACGTTTTATCGTCAACTTTGATATTCAGTTTGACAGGCGTCCGGCCGCATGACGCGTAGCTCGACGACGGGGTATCTGAACCCCCACGAGGCCTGGATCCCTCTGACATTTTATTATTTTTATGTTAATTTCAGCAGTGCGAACGAAATTCTCAGTATCCTGTCACTTCCGGTTATTCTGGTGTCTGGAACATGCGAATGTCGTAAAACCAATAACCCTAAAAACTCGTCAGATCTTGCGGATTCGCTGAATAAATAGCTCATACTCGTATCTCTTGTAGTATATAATACACTAGCGACCCGACCCCGGGTTTGCGCGGATACATTTTTTTCTGAAATTTTTTAACACAAACCTTCCTTGTGAAAGCGATATCTAAATCCGAAATCGATTTCAAGAAATTTGCGGAGAAATAGACAAATTATCTATACCTATCTCATCTATCTATAAAATTTATCTATAGTTATATTATAAAAACTACTGCACCGATGCTAAAAATTCGTCTAGAATGCTAACTTATCAGCGAATAAAGTAGGCTAGTGAAATAATAAAATTCTAGCTTAAGTTACCTGTGAAAATTCGTTAATGAATTTGAAAATCGAAACAAGCAAAGCAAAGACAGAGAAGCATTAAGTGTACTGTACATTGTAATAGATGTAATTCATCATAGGCCTCATCCTTGCTACACAGTTGGTTGTCGGCCAAGAGCAAACCCATCTCTAATAAAAAATAAATTTAAAAAAAAGAGTGGTTTTTATTAACAATATCCATCATACTTTAATAGGCAACACAGTCGCGATTTTATTTCTCATAGATAACAATTAATTGATATAAAATATACGATACTTTTTGTCTGGTAAACAAATGAGTGATGGAGGACCTCTGTTCTGATCTTAGACCACACTTTAATATATAGAACAGTGATGGTGAAGTGAAGTGACGAGAAGTGAGAAAACATGATCTTTCGTAGCCGAGGGACGTAATGGAAATTGGGGCGTCCCACGGACGAACAGATTTAATGGTGCACTGACAGATTATTTCAGAAAATTAAATTTTAGCTCGTCGGACACAGATCATAAAGCTCGTGCTTACAAATCTCTTTGTTACGACATCGTAACGAGATTATGTCCGTTTCGAAGACGTTGCTATATCATCATAGTATCGCATGTTTTATTATTTCACGCTATAAACTGAACGCCGGACTAAATTATACAGATACATTTCAATGTTGGGAAGTGTTGAACACGCATTGCGACAATTTATGGTTAATAACTATAACAATAGGAAATTGTTTATTGATAACTTATATTCATGAAGTTATGCGGGCGCGACGTTAAGTAAGAAACTATACCTACTGTTTTAGTTCATATATCCCAATCCTATAACTGATGTTATAAATGCGAAAGTAAGTTTGTTTTATTGTTACTCTTTCACGCTTTAACTAGTCAACCGATAGTTATGAAATTTTGCATACAAATGTGAGGGATACAGAAAAGGACAGAAAATCGTTAACGCAATAATACCAGTTTTTTTTTTTGATGAAAATTACCGTATGTTCTTTTATGTACCCTGACGCGTGTATATGCAAAATTTCATAAAGATCGGTTGACAAATAACCGTGAAAACAACAAATAAACAGAGGAATTAATCTTTGTCGGCTTAGTTTTTGCTCAACGCAGTGCAACTATATTTTTTCTTCCCTTGGAATACCAAGAAAACAGGAAATATAGTTACGATTTCTTAAAGAAAAATTCTTTGAGAATTAAAATCTTACTCTTTTCTTGAGGAAGAAAAATAGTTCTGTGATCTACTTGAAAAGGTTTTCTATGTATAAGTGGACTGCAGTCCTATTATTATTTCATAGAATGTACAAATCTTATTACTACTCACTCGTAGATCGTAGATACCCACTTAGCATTTTTTTTAATCTAAAATAAAACCAATAGTCGCACCCGTCCAAAGCTGGTGTCACTCACTAGTCTCTTTCAAGTCGATATGTAATAAAAGAGCTTGTTAATGAGCAAACCGTGTCGCTATGGCGACAAAATCGACCAATAAGCCGAAACGGGCTATTATGTTGGAGTTTGTCCGAGCCAATCACGTGTTCACGTGGCAACCCTTCACCGGCAGTTGGTCACGTGTATCATGACCCGTTTATGATATTTGTATAGCTGTATAGAGACTTTTGTTTGCTCAAGACTACTTTATAAACCAAGCGTCCAAAACCTACCTCCAACGTGACTCGGAAACCCTCAAAGTGTCCCTAGGTTTGATTGAAAACTAAAGTGTAACAACTATTACATAATAACACCGATAACGGAAAACTTGGCGTGGTCAAACAACAATGGGTGAACAACTACGTGTACAAAGTTTATTGCTTACCTAACACTTTCATAGGTTTTTTATAGGCGCGCTTAATGGGCGCCTATTAAACTGGAACATTTTACGGTGCCGTACACTTAATAGTGACCTATTAATTGAACTTCAATTTGATAAAGCAAATACTTTTCTTTCCAATAGAGTGATAGCACTTGATAAGTACTTTGATTTATTAATCCTTTAGCCGCCAGAGTTTTCCAGAGACAATTATTTCCCTATTTCGCCAGAGCTTGTATAATTTTTTAAATTCCTCTACTTGTATAATTTTTTTTATCATTGCGTTGCTTTCTCTTTTAAAAAAATATATTGGCTTAGGAGTTAAGCGCTAGGGACATAACATAGCGATCGATGCCGCGCTTCGTACCTACAAATGCATTTTTTTCTGCAAATTATACACATAAACCTTCGTCGTTTACTTATTCCGTTTTATTGAAAACCGTATTAAAGTTAGTAGAATGGTCCGTCCGTTTTTTCTGGATGAATTCTGGATGATTACATTGTACCCTATATGTCTTGACAACGTGTATGCAAAATTTCGTGATGATCGGCTGAATAGTTAAGGAGTGAAATCGTAACAAACAAGCAAACTCACTTTCGCATTTATAATAACAATTAGTATTGTTAATATCTCATTACTAAACCTTTTCAGTTATCATTTGCAATTTTCAATAATTATACCAAAACTTTTCAATGTGAGAACATAGTATAATCAGATGGGTTGGAATCTGAGAGGTTGGTGATAATATAATGTGAGTCCTTTTACACATAAAAGACCCTTAATTAATGAAAAAACTTATCCTAGTCGACGTGTGTGAACATAATTTTGAAACAATCAGTTTAATGGGGTGTAAAGGTACACACATTGACGGGGCCTGCGCACGAAGGACGCTGTCAACAAAACGGACAGCAGCCTGACAATAATGCCTTTGCATTGTCGGACGCCATTCGAAACATGCCGACAACATGTTTCTAACGAGTTTATTATATAACCAACGGGTGATATACATATTACACTGCGAACTTACAATTAAACATTAATTTTAACGCTTCAAAAACCAAAGCTTCTTACTTTTTAGCGTCAAGTACTACTAAGTTTGTGGTTGCAGATAAAACCACAAATTTATTTATGAAGTCAGAAGTTGCGGTGCAATTTATTAAGACAAGGACTAACTTCAGACCGAACACAATATTTACCAAATTGAGCGGAACCTAATATAACCTATTAATTAGGATGCAATATTGCACAACAAATTGTAGTAGCTTCTCGGTGACAACCGAACTAATTTAAAATTGGAAGGTTTTTATTCCTATTTTCTTTTTATTTTTCAGAATTTTTTTTTGTAAAAATCTGCTAGATTCAATCTTTTTTAAATATAGTGTATAATTGCACTGTATTTTACTTTTAGAAGATTTTTCCTGTTCCCTAGAAAGGATACCTAAGGATAGGTATCCCTTTTTTAATCTTATTTAGAAAATAATCTAATTAAGTAGGTATAACTTAACAATTGCATAAAGTTAGTTACTAACACGAATGCACTTGAGATGTGAATAAAGTAGTAGAATGTTTCGAAATTCCCCTGTGTTTGTGAAAATGGCCACACTCATTATTTTAAGCTAACATAACAACATAAACTTTGAAATGCGGTTGGGAATTTCATCCAAGGCTTGCAATTAACTAGTTGGCTGATATAGTGCGCACTCGAACGGCGGGCAATGTTAATATGGCAATAATAAATTTGAGCGGTCCCCCGTCCGCCTGTCGGACAGTCCATGGGACCATGTCATTAAAAACGGTCGTACATAAACTATGAATGAGTTGTATCAATTTCATAAGTGCAATTAACTGGCAACATTGAATTTACTGCAGTTATTCTGTGTGCAATCATGTCAATTGGTTAGGTCAATTATCGTCACATAACAGCAACACAGATGGAATTATGACACTACTTTCCGCAAACGCATGGAGGATAGGGGCATAGAAGTAAGGAGGACCGACTCATATGACAATCAAACTGAAATAAGGGTTCTAAAAGTGTCCAGAATGACGCTAGTGTAGCATATCTTATATCTATCTATCTTTTATATTTCTATTACTTCTATCTATCTATCTTTGTTTAATTTACTCGACAATGCTACACTAGCGCCATCTTAATTTACTGGTATTCTGGAACGACTTTTTTAATACAAAGAGTCGGTCCTCCTTACCTATACTCTCCATGCGCAGTCAACATTACTGAACCATAGAACAGTGAAATAACAGCACGTGTGTGCTATTTAGTGTTTATGATTGCGTAGGGGTTTTCAAACCTATTATATTATTATTTTTTATAAATGTGGGAGTGTATGTATAACACCACATTTTATTATATACATTTTATATAACGTTATATAGATATTTACAATATACATTATATACAATGAGCGAGCACACGTATTTACATTGTAGTATGACGAGGAAAGCGCGTGCTTTCCTATGTCGCGTTGGATGTGCACTGTTCCGTTTTCGTATTTCTTTATTTAAAAGAATTAGAACGAAAACAGAAAACCAAAGAGTGTTAAAGGAGGTCGCCACATCAGCCCCCCCGGAGACCGTTAGGTCGTAAAGAAGTAACGAAGAAGATTGAGCAGAATGGAAGACGTAGACTTGAAAGCGACACACTCGCCAACATTAGTCGCCGTAAATGCCTGTCCGATGCGTTCCCCGAAAACGTGCATGGTGGACAGCACTTGGTGGCGCGTTGTTGGTGATGGTACCAGCAGTGTCCGTTAGCTGCATCGTTGGACCGGCTGCTGGAACGTGTTTGTGTGCGCCAGCCTGGATAACGCTCCCTTGTAGGAGCGCGCCGTCGCGTCGACATCCTCAGGCCAGCAAGCTCGTGTCTGAGAATCTTCGATGTATTGTCGCTGCTAGTTCAAATCGTTTGACGACGTAGAATCTTCGATAAAAATGCAATTTTGAAAAAAAAAAGGGAAGAAAAAACTCGCTTGTTTCAAATGTCACTTTGTCAACAACGGTAACTATGGAAAAATTTTGTCCAAAATGTTTTAAAATGTTCGTTTTTAGTCGCGGGTCACCAATAAATGTGGGAGTGTATGTATAACACCACATTTTATTATATACATTTTATATAACGTTATATAGATATTTACAATATACATTATATACAATGAGCGAGCACACGTATTTACATTGTAGTATGACGAGGAAAGCGCGTGCTTTCCTATGTCGCGTTGGATGTGCACTGTTCCGTTTTCGTATTTCTTTATTTAAAAGAATTAGAACGAAAACAGAAAACCAAAGAGTGTTAAAGGAGGTCGCCACATATACTTTATTTAATTTCCCCCTTTCATCTTATTTCCATGTGCAAGGAAGCCACTCAAACCCAGGCGGGGTTAATGTCATCAAACATACAATATTACTTGTCGTACCCACAGTAAGTCAGTTAGTATATGTAGAGCTGCACGACCAATAGGCACACTTCAACCCAATTTAAGTGTAACGATTTTTTAATGTGATCGCTGAAAATTGAAAATACTCTCCCACAAATTTGTAAGTGTTGTGGCGACATATATATATATATATATATACTTATAAATATTTGTAACTCATCCGACAGGCTTAAGATTAAACAATACTCTGCATATTTCAGGTGGTCAGCCTGCCTTGTTCATCTGCATTTCGTACTTTTTCCAACATCAGAACTGTCAGTTTCAACCTAAAATATGCTATCTACTTATACGTCAAATGTAGTACAATATTATTCATGTAATCTTATACCATCGATTTTAAATTGACAAATTGTTTGTCCAAAAAATGAGACCCGCTTACTGAGTTAATACCTAGGTATGAGGTAATAAGACCCGCTCGGCTCCGTAAAATCTTATTTTCAGCACAAATTGTTACCATGTTACAAAACATAACAGATTATTAGTGCGTAGGTATACGGATTAAACTAGATCTCTAATTAAAACTGCGTGAAGGGCTAATGAGGTTGCTCTGTGTACATGACAACGCATAAATCCTGTCGGTACAATGAGAGCGCCGACCGTTAAATGTAGCTGAGTCACTGATATTGTCCACAGTACAATAATTCCATTACCTAGAAACAGTCAAAACGTAGACGTAACTAACTATTAAATTGGAAGGTTTTTCAACTATTAAATTGTAAATAAGAATATCTACCTACTTAGTTCCTAAAAAGTTTTATGTTAAGTTTTAAAAAGTCCTAAAAACCAGCTTAGTTCACTTTACGTCTGAATTTACAAAATTTACCTTCTTATATTGCTTACAGTACCTAAATTACAAATTTATGCAAGACCCCATTATAATTTTGCGATAGAACGTCTGCAATTATAACTTATTAAGTTTTCTAAAGTAAACAACTTGCTTGACGCTCCGACCAAATTTAATTATGTAACATGACGCTGTGTCAATAAACATTTGTTTTTAATGAGTTGACGAGAGTTTAAACGACCGACAACAAAACCGACCGGAAGATAAATTTTAATTTGTTGTTCAATAGACTGCAAAGTAATTTATCAGTAGACGAAGAATACCGATTCGTTTACAATATCAAAGATACGATTGTATGTCATATCGATATTAAATCAATCTAATAACAGGACGCATGATATGGTCGTACAGTCATACTGAGATTTAGTCATAAAGCGAACTAGTCATACCTGCTATGTAGTCTTAATGAGACGTAGTTATAAATCTTCTAATCCTTGTAAAAGAAAATGATAGGCTTAAAATGTGTCAGTCAGTGACTATGGCCCCCCGTAAGAAAGCTGACTATGGGACACCGTCGACGGTGGATCCAGGCTTAAAATTATAGGGGAGGCCTAAGTCCAGCAGTGGACGTCCTTACGATTGAGATGATATTGAGTCTGCGACTCATATTTTAAAGAAATATGTATGTGTTTCTTTTTTATGTATCAGTATGATTAATTAAATATTTTTGTTCACAGCTTATCATCAGTGAGGCGTCCATCAACATTAGACATCCATCTAACTCGCAGTGTGCTCGCTCGAGCTCTCGACGTTTGGGAACAAGAGTCCAAACTTACGTTCACAGAAATCAACTCGGACGAAGCTGACATTGTGGTTTCTTTTGCTAAGTAAGTAAAAAGATTCTTCACTTCTTTATGTTAAGATCTAGAGGCAGGCTGATGGTCCACTTTATGGTAGGTGGCTACCGTCGCCTATTAACACAAGCAACGCCATGGGTGCTGCAAATGCGCTGCCGACTACAGTAGCATTAAGGATGTAGGTATATAATATAACACCACAGAGGTGTTATATTTACTGATCATGCTCTACGTAGATATATGTCATTTTTAAATGTTTCATAAAGTTCGTAGTGTTTTGTATGGCATGCGAAATCCATAGTTGTGGTAACACAAATCAACCTCACCTATGTCCTATCACATTTTACACCTTTTAACATAGATACTAGAATTATTATTGTTTAGCTGGAGATAGTATCATGGCAACAAGCAGAATTTCTTTTAGTTGTAAATAAGTGACGATAAAAAGATTATATATTGCTGGGATGTTAAAATTGTAATAGTTCAATGCAGTGCCGTCTTAAGTCTATTCGGCGCCGGGGTGCGGGGCTCAGCCTGCGCCCTCGTTTTCTTTTACACTGCAGCGTGGCACGCGACCGACGACACACTGCAGTATGAAAGGGGTCCTAGTCAACCAAGAAAACACAATACACGTAATTTTGATAATTTGTTTATTTTTCTAAAATACAAAACTAAAATTAAACTTAAATTATACAAATTAAACCCAATTATACAAATAAAAAACAAAACTATTCTCCATTCGAGACATTATGTCCAGTTTCTGGAATTAACACTCTAGAAAAGGTACCTACTTTTTCAAAAAAGTGAAGAATTATACTTTTATTTTAACATGAAAAAGAACATGATGCAAAAACAAAGAAAAGAAGGAACCTGTTAGTTGAGAAATCAATAGAATTATGAGTTAATTACAATTAACAGTGATTGTAATGGCGAAAAACACCAGCAATCCAAGTTCCAACTCTCGTTTATATTATTATTTAATTGCTAAATATCTATTTATTGTATGTACATACATCAAACAAACTCAATTTTTCTTGCTTTTGAGTCGGCAAAGATTTTAATTAAATCATTTATTTTTATATTAATTTTGGATTCTATACTTATAATAGCTAAGTTTGTCAGTCTGTCTTGGGTCATGGTTGACCGAAGATAATTTTTTATTAATTTTAATTTTGAAAAGGATCGTTCACCTTCAGCTACTGTAACAGGCAGTGTTAAATATATACGTAGAGATGTTGAGATATTAGGAAATGAGGAGATTAAATTATTAGAATATATATAGCTTAAAATATTAGTGGGAGTGCTTGTTGATGCATTGGGAAAAAACATTGGTAACAATTCTAATTCATTATATAAATCCTCCCCGTCAATATCAAATCTATTTTTAAATGTTAGTTTTTGTTGGAGCCGAGAACATTGAGATTTTTTTTCATGCAACTCTAATTTCCTCCAGCATTCAATGTTTTGGAAGAGTGAAAAAACTGAATTGTGTTCCGTCAGCAAATCGAATCTCTCATTTAATTTAGAGATAGCAGTGTCCAGTATAAAAAAATAAAAACATACTTTAAATTTGTTGGTTGGGTCTAAAATGGGCTCATCTGCAGCCTCGTAATCAAAATGTCTTTTTCGGGGACGTGGACGAACAGTTTCTTTAAATTCTGTTTCGCATTCTAATTCTTCAGCAATTAATTTTGCATCAGATAACAACTGTTCAAACGCACTATCGGTGCGGTATTGCTCCAAATCTTTTTTAACCAGATTAATCATTTTGGTAGCCTCTGAAATAATTACGTCTGATTTTTGCAAATTTTTGCTTACAATATTAATCTTTAGTAAAATATTGTACCATATAACTACTGAACATATGAATCTATAAGACTTTAATTTGGCTATTAATGAACTCGCTATGTTTTTTGTGTCGCTATCATACTTGTTATTTGTAAAAATAGAGTATAATGCATCGTAAATTTTATCCATGTTAAAACGTAGTGCTCTAAGAGCATCAAATCTACTTTCCCAACGCGTATTTGAAAGAGGTTTTAATGACAAAGTAGGTATCTGTTTCATAATTACATCCCAGCGTGATGTGGATGCTGAAAAAAATACATAGATTTCTTGGACAATAGAGAAAAAGTTTGTAATTTCCAATGAGCTTTTAGCGGCGTCATTTACTACTAAATTAAGGGAGTGAGCAGCACACGGTACGTAAAAAGCACGAGGATTCATGTCCAATATTTTTTTTTGGAGGCCTATATTTTTCCCCCTCATATTGGCTCCATTATCATATCCTTGGCCTCGCAAATCATCGAATTCAATATTGCATGATTTTAAAAAATCTAACAAATAAGTCTTCAACCCTTGTCCGGTAGTATCAGTTACAGGTAAAAAACCTAAAAAATGTTCTCGTACCTCAGCGCGTTTTGTCGATGGATTTAAATAAATAAACCTCACAATAACAGTAAGTTGTTCTTGGTGTGAGATATCAGGTGTGCAATCTAGAATTACAGAGTAGTATTTACATTGCTTCAAAAGACTAATTATAGTCGTTTTAATTTTTTCAGCAATTATACTAATCAGTTCATTTTGAATGTTATGACCAAGATAATGTGGCATGCGATGCTGAGTTCTTTGAATTCGAGCAATGTGTTCTGATAGTGTACTATCAAAATTAGATATACTCTCCACCAACTTTAAAAAATTACCATTATTTGGGTCATACAACTTCTCAGTTGTGCCCCTAAATGCTATATTTTGACCTGCTAAAAATTTTATAATTTCTATTATCCTTTCCAAAACTGCCGTCCACCTCTTTTTCTCGCGGTCTATTTCAGTTTGATTTACCGAGTCTACTGTTTGCCCTTTCAATAAGTCATTTTTTAAATCCAAATATTTTTTAAAAGAACATATGTGCCCTGAACTTTTCTCATGCCGTTCTATATTTCTCGACAAATGCCCCCAGTCTTTGTAACCAGTGGGGCCATTAAATGCAGTGACATTAATATTAAAAAGCTTACAGTGAAAACAAAAAACAGAATCAGTAGATGTGGAATATACAAGCCAAACTCGATGAATAATTTCGTTATTTTGTAACTTTTTACTGTAATATGTATCTGAAAACGACCTCATGTTACTATCTGAAGGATAGTTGGTTTTTTTAATCTGAATTGGTCCACGTTCTGTTAAAAATAATCTTAAACTATCGGGTATTACTTGCGGCCAGAGAGCAGGATCATTCGCGACATTTTCACAAAATCGTACATCTGGTTCTGTTGCTGGTTGGTTAACAATTGGTTCACTTGAAGTAGGCGATGTACTGGTACTAGTGTGAGCTGGAACTTGTGAAATACTCGTAGAAGTTCTCTCTTCCAAGTTAACTGTCTCTTCTAACTGTCGAGCTGATGTTGACGAAGATGTACCTAAAAAACATAAGATAGTCAACAATTTGTGTAACCAAGTGTGGTAACAGGGCCACGCAATAATATTTTAGGACAATAAAAAATTAAAAACAGCGCCTGAAAGTTAAGGCGGGCATAGTTAGTCTGGCCGAGCGCGCTCATTGTGGAATAGGGTACCTATATGCACTCAATATTTTATTTTTTTTAACGATCGGCTACATAAATAAATTACGTAAAAACAACGTTTCACGCTAAAAATAGGTTTATTTTATTATTAAAAAAAAGTTTAAATTGTTAACCAGCAGCGATAGGAAATTGAAACGACCAATTCAATATGGCGGCCATTGTGACGTCACAATGTCCGCCATAACCGCCCGACGGAATATTCAAACTATGAAAATTTTACATTTCGCGCGATTTCTAAAAGTTTACTTAAATTGAACGGACAATGGAGACTTAAAAAAAAATAATTACAAGTACTGCTTTGTTCCTATTAATTAAAAGTCAGTCATTGATTATATACCTAATAGGTAACTAATTAGCTATTTATTCAAACTAATTCAAAGTTACAACTATACACATTACAACTATACAAGTTACACTGATTCAGTATTCGCTTCACCTTGCAGTCTTCACCCCACAGATATAAAGTCAGGATTAGTGACTACATAAGAAGAATAGATAAATACATCTATTCTTGGTAGATTATCACTTAGTTAGAGTTTTGACGAAACTCGATTTAATTATTGCTTAGCCTTTTGAAATTTTTGTGCACATTTACTATACCTACTGCAATCCTATTAATAGGTGATAGGCTCCCTATTAGGTAGAGGTAATTATGCAATTGTCGCCTGGGTTAACTGGTACCACCCGCTTATTTATTTCTGCTGTGAAGTAGCAATGCAACATCCAGTCCACTGTTAGACATGAGCCTCCAAAACTATAGGGTTATTTATTGTCATAATCTCCACGATGGGAACGCGTGTTGGAGATATCACACAACACAAAAATTTAACATACAAGGTCTGAGAAGGTATGTAATTAAACAAATATTTGCACCGGCCGGGATTCGAACCCGAGACCTTCGGCACAAGAGTCAGTGTTACTAACCATTGCGCAACGGAAGGCCATCGCGCAAAATAGATATTGTCATTAGGTATACAGTTACAGGTAACTTATACAAAAAATAAGAAGTGTAATAATAATAAGTAGAAGTAGGTAGGAACTTAGTTAGGGATCGAACCCAGGCAGGATACACCAGCGACTTCTGTCACTGATTTACGCTACTTCAGATGTATTATATAAGGTAGTACTTTAAAGGTACCTACCAACCAACTAACTGAACTTACCAGATCGAAAGAAAGAGTCAATCGGAGAAGTTAGCTTTTTAATTTTTTCTCCTTTCTCCAGTTTCCTTTTTCTGTTTTGAGCACCCGATGGTTTCTTTTTACCATCCCCTAATTCGGCCATCTACAATAAAATTAAATTTTAATTTAATATTTCTTTCTTTATAATAAATAAAGTAGGTTTGTATCAATCACTAACATTAAGAGGGTACTGCACGAAATTTTGGAAATTGACGTATTTTTAAATAACTAGTAATGTACGCTCAATTACTTAAATACATTAAAAGAACTTTTGTAGGTTAGTCTGATCCTTGCACAAGGTCACCGCCTTGTTGAAATTTGAAATAAATGCATTTTGTATTAATAAACAATACATGACGGTAATGACTTTTAAAAATATTTATCTTCGAATACTTCGTAAATTTTACGCATGAAGCACTAACTGTCACACGGAAATGTTTGTATTGATATTCCGCAGAGCACCCTCTTCTTAATATTGATTATAAAAATATAAATAGGAAATTATTAAGAATTTTCAATTTTTAATCCAAACGCCTGATGGTTTTGCAAACAAAAAAATTGCTCTAATAAAATCACTAGGCGCACTTATTTGTCGTATGGCATGACGTCATGAGGTATCAAGTCAGCTGTGTTATAAATTTTGTATTTACACACGTTTAAAGTGTTTTTGGAAGTGAAGATTTTCGTTCGCGCTGCACGCCCTTAAGAATTTGTATTTTTGCGATTATAAACAAATAAACAATCATGACTCTCTCATAAACAAATACTACAAAAAAATTGTTCCCTAACCCAGGATTCGAACCAAGCAGGACCATTCGTTCCAACACGATGGCGTCAACAATGATGTATTTTTCTAGCTAGGTATGAGTACTTTTGGGTATCGGTATTGTACCTATGTATTGTATTTTAATTTTAACCGACGAGTTCTCGAGTGGAAACCACTGTCCACGAACGAACGAACGTACGTAGCTTCGGACGCCCCTCCAGCCCACCGCTGGACCGACGAACATAGTCGGTAGGCGCCTAGGTATTAGTTGGATGAGGATGGTCGAGAACTGCGTGCTGTCGTTTGGAGAAACCTATGTCCAGGAGTGGGTGATAGGTGGCTACGATGATAATGATTGACCTAACACTTAAAAAATAAAATTGACTTACCTTGATATTTTTTCTCTTATTTATGACGAAGAAATTTCATTTATTCCATGCATTTACAACTTACACAAAATCTCAATAATTTCTGCACTAAGATCTTCTGTGCTAATTCGGCGGTTGTCGCAAATGAAATGAGCTAACGAATTTAATTACTTAAAAAGAAGATATCAGATCAATCACTGACCGACACTACATAGGCGCCGCGCGCCGCGCTGTAAATTCAAATGAACTTACACCTAATTGTAGTGATTTAGAGATCATTTCTCTTTAAGTGCGAGCGCTCGGACGGCTATATCAAAGGGAGCAATTACTCGCCTACGAAAGACGCACAGGTGCCGCTCCGCCGCCGTGCGCCCATTTCAAATGAACTTACACTTTATTGACTTAGAGATCATTTTGCTTCAAGTGCGAGCGCCCGGGCGGCTATATCAAAGGGAGCAATTACTCGCCTATGACAGACGCATAGGTGCCGCTCCGCCGCCGTGCGCCCATTTCAAATGAACTCACACTTTATTGACTTAGAGATCATTTTGCTTCAAGTGCGGGCGACCGGGCGGCAATGTGCCAAGTTTTATACACTCTCTTTGGATTAGAGATTTTGCCGCGCGCGTGTTGTATTAAATAAAATTTTTATTTGTGTAGTAATAAGAGTCATTTTAGCTTGCACATCATGAGCGGTATGACAAGCGCCGAAAGCGTAATAAAAGTAAAACAATGATTATTTTTGATGACTATTTTTTTTATATTTACTTTTGGGCATACGTATTTGTCGTAACAAGTATATTAAACTGTGCAATGGCGTTAAATTCAATGAAATATCTAAATATTCAGGGTTCGGCAAGGCGCCCCCGGGCGCTCTGCGCCCGGGTGCACCGCACCCCTTGCACCCCCGGGTAAAGACGGCCCTGGTTCAATGGAGTTTCATTATAAATCTTTTGATCGTTTTATTTCAAAATAGTTGGTAAAACCAATAACAAAATGATTACATATATATTTGGTAAATTAAAAAAAGTTTGAATTTCACTGCTTGATTTATTGCGTTGATAATAAATAATAATCAAGTGAGGATTTAGAGAAACGTCGTATCCATTTTAAGGGGATTTGCGAGCTCCTCGTGCGAGGCATCAGAATAAGGTTGGAAGTAAAATCGCCAGAGTTTAAGTAAAACTTTTCGTTCTAGAAACAAACTGCTATTTCACATGAATTCAATTCAAATAATAATAATAGTAGCGAAGAAAATTATTTATTTCTTACTAGCAACCCATCATACGGGCATCATACGAAAATGTTTTGTTTGGACTGTGTATTGAGTGTATATATACAGTAGTCTGAAAATATACATAAACCTTCCTCGGTTATCGCTTATCGCTCTTTCCATAAGTGAAAACCGTATCAAAATCGGTAAAGTGGTTTACAAATAGTTAGGGGAGAAATAGACAGAGGCCGACAGCGACTTTATAATCCTTAACAATATTATAAATGCGAGTTTGTATGCTTGTTACTCAAAACGTAAAAACTGGATTAACTTATAGTATAACTATTTATTCTGGAAAAATGTTAGGTTCCGGAGGGATAGACTAAAAATATTTAAAAAAAACGAGTCATTTCCGTCAACCGTGGCGGCGCCACCGTCATCACAGCAATAAGATGTCAGGCCTTATAACTCATATACTTATTTGCATTTTTCAACGCGTACAAAGTAGTACGTTATCTAGTATGTATATTATACATATATGTATATGTAGATATACAACAGTTAATACTCTTTCTTCTATACTTACCAAATACCAATGTAGAATTTATTTCTAAATTATTGTCTTTTTGTATTTCAAATGTGGTTCAAAGTCTATAGCCAAGCCCTATTGGCCACGCGTGACGCATATCTTAGTTTGGTATTCATCGCACGCAAAAGTCATTCTTTTTACGAGGAGCACCCTCTTTAAATCTAGCATTTTTAAGTACAAATGTCAATTACAATTTTTGTAACAATACTCAGAGATCTATGTATCGCCTCAGATTAGGTCGCTCAAATGCCTTAAACGTTATTTTAAAATAGTTAGTGTATCCTTGTAAATAATTAGACCTTCTAATATATTGATGCACACAAATCGATCCATCTTTACAAATGACATCAGAGGAGTTTTCGTCAGGACTCGCATATAGAATGAACGAAAGGCGAAGTTTCGTTTATTAGTTGGCCATACTCGACGCGATGTATTTTATGAAAGTAGCGTCTACAAAAACCTCCACGGTGGACATATTGCTGTCGCCATATTGCGACGAACGCTCGCTGTAAACTTGCAACTGCATACACAATCTTTTTTACTAACTATACAACGTCGACACTACTTACGAACTTGCAGTCACGTGCGCTCTCTTTTATTAGTTTCGAAAAATACATAGAAATTCGCATCACGACTTTCGTTACTTTTAAAAAACGTTTAATGTAACGATACTTTTCACAAATCGCTAATAATATTGTCTATTTGCTCTACGTACTGGGGACTCTCTTTTTCGTTATGCGTTCTATATCTAGCTTCTATCTTTAGAAAGATCTTTTTTATAAAAAATTGTTCTGGAGGCTGGCCAGTATGAAAAGTAATAGAAAGTAGGTAGGTACCTTGTATATTTCATCAAAGAAGCATTGATTAAAATGTTAACCATAAAGTAGATGTTTAGGCTGATTCTTAAGTCGCAATCATCACAAAATTTGGCACACAGATTGTCGTCACAGCAATAAAGATGTCAGGTGTTATACCTAATATTATATTACTCATTATATTTTCCTTTTCAACGCGGGCAGTCACGGGCACCAACTAGTAATAAAATAAAAATGAAATAAATTATAACATATGAGAAAGAGGGGTCTTGTAAAAACTATAACAACTATGAATGATGAATGTTGTTGTAAGCAACCATTTATTAATATTTCCAGACGTTACCATGACGACGCATATCCTTTCGACGGCCGCGGGTCAATCCTTGCTCACGCGTTCTTTCCCGGTGCAGGAAGAGGAGGCGACGCACACTTCGATGACGACGAACTTTGGCTGTTACAGCCGAAGAATGACGACGAAGAAGGTAAACATTTTTTTATGTAAAGGTCTGTCGACAGACAGGCTGACGGTCCACTTGACAGACATAATATCTTTAATACAGAAAAAGTAATGTTCCCGAGGAAACAGTAAGAAAATTTAAAAATAATTGAAAAATGTCCTGGAAAAGTAAATGCTGAATAAAATGTTTATTGCTAATATATCTATAAGGCGGACGAAGTCGTGAGCACCAGCTAGTTGAATATTAAATGCTTCTACGCCAAATATTTTTAGAAATTTTAGCCAAGCACCCGACTTCGTACAAAATTTACGAACTGTTAAAATACAACCGAACGTGTATGTAACTACGTTGAATGAAATGCATGACTATGTAGTGCAAACATGTTCGCAAACTGATAGGATAGGCGCGACCGCAGCCGCTGTGGTAGTCGCTACCTACGAAATAGGTACGGATACGCCAAGCGCTCCCAGCCGACCCGACACGATACCTACATGAGCACACGTCGTGATAATTTACACGAACACTGGCCGCTTAAACATCGACACGAATTGTATTCGGTCAGCCATCTGAAAACATTCATTCACCTTTATTCCGCAGAAACTCCAGCTCTATACACTTATTGGTTCACAACAATACGCTCCAGTTTAAAATATTTAATACAAAACAATTTTAAAACAGCAGCGACCAACGACTCTTATCTTATCGGACAAAAAAAAGAGTGAAACAAAAGACATTTCAAACTCGGGAATTTTAAATTTATCTTATCCGTTGACAGGGACATCCCTTTTTGCGGTAGCTGCACACGAGTTTGGACATTCCCTCGGACTTAGTCACAGTTCAGAGAAGGGTGCACTAATGTTCCCCTGGTATCAAGGGATCCAGCCCAACTTCGTTTTGCCCGAAGACGATCGCAATGGAATCCAAGAAATGTATGGTAAGTTATCTCTATGGCATAAGTTACGAACAGAAGATTAAAACGATGTAATGCCCCGAAGTGTTTTGTTTAACGAGACTGGTTTTTGCATTTTTTTGTCGTAGTCTTTAAAAACATAAATTATTTAACGCCAATTGCTATTTGAGGAATATATTTACATTATTTTTTCATCAAATGGATGTATGGATATTTGTTACTGAACGGATTTAACAGTAATTTAGTTTAATATATTATAAAACACATGACATATAATAGATATAATATGTATAACTAAGTCGTATTGACTAAGTCGTATGCACTTTAGTTGAACAAAATCTGCGCGACATTGAATCTAAGGTATGATTATAGAACGAAAAAAGCAACGCTTATTTATTGAAATTTTATTACAGATCAATAAGAATGTACAATAAATAATATGCATTGTAATTGTTGTTTCAGGTCCTAAGGAGAAACGAACGTGGGCCAGGATACCTCATTACCCAACCATAGAAACTTCACCACCAACCACCACTACCAGTACGACAACAACCACAAGAAGATCGTACATCCACCATCACAATCGCCACCGTCACAACTACACTCCACACCCACGTACCCCGGGAAGATACCCCTCCTACTACCCAGAAAGGCCATACTACCCTCAAAAACCAAGCTATCCAGAAAGGCCAAGTTACCCGGAAAGGCCTCAACATCCTGACCGCAGACATTACAACACAAGTGATGATTATCCGCGCAGAACAAACCCACATTATCCCCGTACTACCGAAACTACAACCCATCCGACTACTCACCGACCCCACTATCCACAGCAAAGGCCGGAATATCCTCGAAATCGACCTAACTATCCCAACTATCCGAACACTCCGAGACAAGACTCACCCAAGAGGAAACCTTACTATCCCGACAGAACAACTGTGAGGCCAACCGTCCGGTCTGACATTCCTGATACTTGCGATACTAGCTACGACGCTGTCACACTTATACGTGGAGAACTTTTTATATTCAAAAATAGAGTAAGTGCTATTAATATATTTAATCTAAAACTTTAACTTGCACATTTGATCTTAAAATGACCTGGAATATAAAACCTTATAATGCTTTTGAAAACTAAACACACACAAGCCGAGATATCTCTGTATTTATTTAGACAAAGGCCTTATTATAGGCCTAAATTTGGCTTTATTATAGGCCCCTTATGTAAAATTTGTTCTTTTCAAAGGTCCTCTTTTTTATATATAAAAAAATGATATATTTGTTGGTGTACATACGCTTCAAAAACTCGAGAATGGGTAGATCGATTTTAATTCAGTTTTCACATATGAAAAGAGGGATTAACGGGGAAGATTTTTATACGTCAAAATTGCACCCAGAGCGAAGCCGGGAGCAGGTCGCTGGTTTATCATACATATAATCTAACTTGATAAATGTTTATGAGTGCATTAATAACTTTTGGTTTACCATCGACCACAAAATTTCTGTAATACTTATGTACCCTTAACTAATCCTTTCATATATTTTTTTAGTATCACTGGAGGATAGGAACAGAAGGTCGCTACAAAGGATATCCAATGGAGATAACGAGGATGTGGCCTTCGCTCCCGAAAGACTTAAAGAACGTAGACGCCGTATACGAAAGACCGGACAAAAAGATTGCCATTTTTATTGGTATGTTATACATACAACATGAACTAAGACTCTATGTTATTAGTTATTATTTACATTGTTATTTTTTTTTATTTCAGGTAAACTTCTTTACTTGTTTGATACACAAAATTTAGTGCGAGGTTACCCTAGACGTATAGAGGAATTAGGTTTACCAGATTACGTGGAAAATTTGGATGCGGCGATGGTTTGGGGACACAATGACAAAACATACTTCTACAGTGGAGATCGCTATTGGAAGTAAGTATCTAATATATAAAAATTACGTGTCACGTTGTTTGTCGCCGATGAACTCCTAAACTACTGAACCGATTTTAATAAAATTTTGCAACTTTGCAAATTTTGCGGGCGAAGTCGCGTGCAACAGCTAGTAGATATAAATTATGTATTCTTATGACTTTTTAAACCTTATGGGCTGTAGGTATATTTACCTTAAAAAGCGATAGAATCGTCGGAGAACCAATAATAGGTAGATATTTATATATTCACTAAATACATTGATTTATAAAAGAAACATTGATAATTACAAGTGCGTTAACTCTACATGATGATTGGCTGAGTAGTAACAGACATACAGAGTTACTTTCACATTTATAGTATTAGTATGGATTAATAAGAAGTAAATGTGTTTTCAGATACGATGAAGATGAGGGTAGAGTGGAACCAGACTATCCCCGCGACATGTCCATGTGGAAGGGGGTCGGATATAACATTGATAGCGTCTTCCAGTGGAAGGATGGTAAGTTCACCACAAATTTTATCTAGAAACTTTTATTTTCAACCACAGCCTTTGATTAATTAATATTCCAGACAGAAGCGGACAGCGACTTTATCTATAATGTGGTTTCTTTTCTTTTTTATGTTAAAGTCGGCAGACAGGCTGACGATCCACTGGGTAGCGTTGCTTAGTGTTGGTACAGTTGGATAGTACAGTTAACCGGAACTGCTAAAAAAAAATAACAGTGGTACTGTTAACCGGACCACGAAAAACACTTCAAATATCGCTGTTTGGTGTTAAATTAGTACTCTTCAATAATTCAACCTCCTTGTGGCTGACACTTATTGATATGATTGTATCGATGTGATAGTACCGGCGCCTATAACACAAGCGACGCCACAGGTGCTATAAGAGCGCTGTTGACTACAGTAGGGTTAAGGGATTAGGAAGGGATAGGGAAATGGGCTTTGGCATCCCTTACTCACTCACCAAAACACAAAAGCACACTAGTGGTCTTCTGTAAGGGGGTGGTAACTGCCGTCAGACGGTCTTCCCAAATGACTGCGAAACGCAGCATGCCTTTCCATATCCAGACCAGAGGCACTGAAAAGTTTATTTCCAAAGTTGATCCTACCGGGAATCGAACCCGGGAACTCTAAAGCAAAGCTTTAAGGCAAGAACTACCACTCATCCAACGGTTTCGTTCAATAGACGTCCTTCTATTAAATTTATAACCATAATGCATTCAAGTTTTGCTCTAGTTAAGTATATATAATCATATCAGATTATTTCGGGGAGATTTTTCTTAACTATTGTTATACTTTTTTTGCAGGCAAAACGTATTTCTTCAAAGGCAAAGGCTTCTGGAAGTTCAACGATTTAAAGATGCAAGTAGAGCAAGACGCACAATTGTCTTCGGCGTCTTTCTGGATGTCTTGTAATGGCAGCGATCGAAGAGAACGGTTGCTGACGCTACCTGCTCCTGGTTCTACGCTAAGATCGCTCAGTCCCGCAGCTGCCTCGGCCGTATACATCAACAACGTACTAATAAGCGTCACGGCTATCATCGCATTACTAGCGAAACTTTATTAAACATTCTTAGTAATCTCATACAAACTTTGTTGAGTTTATTCTCTAAAAATATGCGTTAATTGATTAACAGCTATATGTGACTTGCGACTTCAGCGTCAATATTTCGCTCGACGTCTGAATACAAGGCACAGCGTCAGCGGCCAAAACATAACTTAGCAGCGCCATGACGTCTCTATCACATCAGGTAAGCGGCAATCAATGCTTGCCTGTGTCGACTACTGATGTGATAGAGACGTCATGCGCTGCTCAGTTATGTTTTGGCCGCTGACGCTGTGCCTTGTGTTCAGAAATATTGACTGAATTCGCACGTCACTTGTAGAATTCAATAGGAGATTTCAGCCTTAGCTACTAAGTTTAAGTTGTAATAAACAAACAAGAGTTACTTCAACAAAGATTGTAAAGGACATAATTGGCATGATGTCCTATATAACTTTCGTCATAATAATATTGTCAGTACATCATTGAGTACATATCGTAGGTAACTAACTTACTTATGTGTATTTTTGAACTGATTAAAACATAATTGCGCAATCAATGCACTGCCTTTCTTAGTATTAAATAAATCACATAAAAGCCTGCGTATTTAATCTATTAGAATAATTTTTGTAATGTAGTGATTCTAATATTTCTTTCTTTATAATAATAATTATTATATGTACATTTTGATCTCAATATGATCGCGTGTTTGGTTTCTTAACGATGCGTAAGGTATATAACACCATTCATTTTAGCTTCTGTACAGTTTGTAGTGATCATCGATGTCATTTTGTATGAATGTTTACCTACTTACACTATCTTTAGCAGTGGCATGAAACGGCCTAACTGTAATTATGGATGTTTTTATGTCAACAAGGCCAAAAAGGCAAAAGTTTTTGAGTAAAAATCTTAGTACCTAATTCATCTTTTTAAAAAATGTCAGTGAGAAATTTAAAAATACTTAAGGAAATGTCCAAAGGAATCTGTTAGTGAAGTTCCGTTAAATTTCGCTAACAGATTTACCATATTAAATAAGTACCTACCTAGGCGAATACTTGTGTTAAGCCAAAAATATTTTTATAATAGGTAAGTATTATAGATTACTTTTACGAACGATACACATTATAGTATGGCCTATATTCGTTAATAATATAACGAACTATCTAGGCTACGTATAACTAATTATATGCATTATAGATTTATTGTGTGATGGTTAATAATATTTTGCTATATATATAACATATATTACTTTATATATAACTGTAATCTTAATCCCTAAGCTGGTTAAAAGAGGTACACTATTATGTAACTTGTAAAATAGATAAATATTTATATTTTAATTGATGTAGTGTCATCTACATTTAGCTATTAGTAGACATATATACTTATAATTTACATTATGGTGATGCACTGAAAAATGAAACTGGTACTAAATAAAATGGATGGCCTTAAAAAGAGAACTTGGAATGAAACTTGAATGAACTTAGGACGTTTTAATGTTCATTCCAAATATATTATTATGACGGCATCACCGACAGCTTCTATTGAAAAACAATAGGCGTATGACCGCAAATTGTTATTTACCGCTTTATTCAATAATAAAAGTTGACAATTTATTGTTAAAAAGGACCTCGTATGTGGGATATACTATACTACACAAATAATAATATATAGAATCATTGTACAGTTGTCTACTTAGTGGTTTAGTTTCAAAACGTAACTAAGAGAGTAAGAGTTGATAAAGGAATGAATTTGAAAACCGACGAAGGTTTTCGTACCCAGACTGTACATAAGTACAGACAACTTATTGTTAAATACGAACAATGCCATGAGATTAACTATACGATTAGCTATACATTTTGACATGAGAGACAAGAGTTCTATGAACGTTATCTTGACTCGTATCAAACTGTGTATTTTTGTACACTGTCCTGCAACACTGAGTAGATACTAACATAGCAATTGCCCTTGAGTGTACCTATTTAATATTTACCTAGTTAGGTGTACATAATACCTAACTAAGTTAATAACTAAGTAAAAACTTATAAATAAAAAATTACTCGATGAAATGCAAATGGTGCTTATTATAGCTAGTTAATGTACAGAATAAATTCTCTTTGAATGGTTTTTTTTTTGCGAATATATATTCAAAATTGTGTAAATTTAGTTAGCCAAATTGAAATTCCATTTTTACAAAACATCACTAATGTTTGTAAAGAAAAAAAAAATTTTATTGTCGAAAGCAAGCTAATATCGTTATAATAATATGCTGGCAGTTGATATGTTTGCAGCGTAATAAAATATTTAAGTATTTATTATTAGAATAGACTTTATACCTAATATGACTAAAGTGTGATTACTTTTTTCTTAAACAATAATTAAATTTTAAACAAAATGTAAAGTCTTAAATATCATGTTAATAATTTTATCTGTAATTTCGAAATATTGAAATAGATTTCATTTAATTAATGTAACAGACTATTTTATCAAAGATTTTATTAAAGGAAAATACTTTTCCTTGTGAAAACGAAATTCTTTTTTTTTATTGTTTATTTTTTATATAATAGTAATTTACCAACCAATTTTTTTAAGATTACATTACTAGTTTTTTTAAGACTACTTTAAATTGAAAACGAGGTTACTAGTAAACATATTAAATAAACTTCTGAAAAATATTGTATACTTACCTCTCGAGTCACTCATCGTGTAATGTTAGGACTTGATCATAGCCAATTCTCATTTCCAAACATGTTGCAGTATAAATTGCAAATTAATAATAAAAAACACTTTTTTTAACTTTTTATGTTGTTAGCGAAGCGTGAAATTTGGCCATGATCAAATTATTAATGAGTAAGATATACCTACATTTAGCTTTTTCTACAATTTCATCGGTCACAAAATAATTTAATGATAACTGTGATATTTACTTTTTAAAAATGCCATGCAGTGATTGGCAATAAAAATAAAACGAAATTTTGTATCTTCTATTTTATAATTTTAATCAAAAAATATTTGTAGTGTTATTTTTAATATAAGTAATAACTATGTAACTAAGAAACGAGAAAAATTAAAAATTTAAACATGATTTTTGTCTTATTAATTAGCTTTATCTCCTACTAAACACACCGGCATACTTAGCGGAACACAAAAAAAAGGTCCATAATTAAAAAAATATGGTTTTATTTTAAAATCTACTTACTACACTTCTTTTGTTATTTAAAGTTTCATTTGTTTTACTTAAAATGAGATCACATTAAGAACAGATTTTGCGAGTAAAGGCTATTTGTGAAAAATGGTACATTTTTGAACTTTTCATGTAACCGGGAAAAGTGAAAATTAATATTAAAATAACAATTAATTAAATTAGAAAAATGGTGATTAATATCGCGTATTTCCTCCACGTGCTCTTATTAAAGTTTCTACCCGTCTAGGCATACTGAGAATGATGTTATCGATGGTCTCCTGGGATAGTCTCCGCCATTCCTCAACTACGGCGATTCGCAGTTCACCCACGTTGGCAGGAGCTGGAATTCTGGACTTAACTTTTCTTTTCAGCAAGTCCCAAACGTGCTCTATTGGGTTCATATCCGGTGATCTCGCCGGCCACTCCATAACAGTGATATTCATATCATTAAGATAAGCTTGAGTTACCCGAGCGGTATGCGGCCGAGCATTATCCTGCATAAAAACAAAATCGTCACCGATATATGGGGCAAACGGTACGACATTTTCTTCTAAAACTTCTCTGATATAGCGGTCTGCAGTCAGACTCCCTCTGTCAATCACTACCAAGTCTGTGCGAGCTCCCAAACAAATGCCCGCCCAAACCATTATTGATCCACCACCGTATGCAACTGTAGTTTCAAAATTTATCTGAATGTATCGTTCTCCTTTGCGTCTGTATATTCTTTGCCTGCCGTCAATTTGATTTAAGAGAATTCTGCACTCATCACTAAACAATACCTTACTCCATTGGTCCGCGTTCCAAAGTCGATGTTCCTAAGCAAAAGTTAACCTGTTTCTACGATGATTTACCTCGAGCCTTGGAGCCTTGGCGGGCACAAATGAACCCAAACCAGCTTCTTCGAACCTTCTTCGTACCGTACGCTCACTTACGGTTACACCCCGCACTGCTTCTAACTCATGTCGGGCTTGGACGGCCGTCAAACGGGGGTTCCTACGTACACGAAGCCGAATGAAACGATCATCCCTACTCGAAGTGCGTCTTTTTCTGCCTTGTCCTGCTCTTCTCACATAAGTACGGTCTCCCTGAACCGTTGGATACTGCGATGGATCGTTGAAACTGGTCGACGAAGATCTCTGGATATCACTCTGTAGGTTTGACCATTTCTTCGCATTTCGAGTGCCCTGGCAATCTCCGTTGGGGCTAAGTCAGGCATAATTCAGTCCTCAACTCCAGAAAGATACACGATTAAAAAAAACTAACAAAAAACAGTATTTCAATGAAATTTTAAATCAAACTCAGAAGGAAGAAATACTCGAAGTTCGCTCCAGATAAGGTGTATTTGAATAAAATTAAAACAATTGCATAAAATGTGATGTTCAGTTGTTTTCTTAATTTGAAAATATTTCTTTTTAAATTAAATGACGTATAAACCAGCCAGCAACCTTATATGATACTGATATCAAACCTTTATTTTATGTTCCGCTAAATATGCCGGTGTGTGTATTTAAACCTATGCTAGTTTCTATGCCTGATGTGCTTCTTTTATGGGGTGTTAGACAGGCTGACGGGCCACGTGATGGTAAAGTGGTTACTGTCACCTAAAGAGACAAGCAACACAAGGCTTGTGCTAGCGCTGCGCTGCCAATCCGCTTTTTTATTATTTCTTTTTTAACGTTGGGAAATGCTCATGGATACCCGGCAAATAGGGGGACGCTGTGAGGTTATACTTACCGGACTTCTACCGGCTAAGGCTCGCTTGAAGAACCTTTCGGCCGTTTACGACACCAGTTTCGTAACTGATGAAGTAATTATTCTTCTTCGTACATAACTAGTTACTATCGAAGAATTATTCTCCTTTTTAGGAAATCATGGTTTCAGACAAGGATATTTTTTTAGTCTATATTGTCCGTGTGGATGATAGTGGAATTTTCTACGACTTTTAATAGGCTGGCAATTATAACGTTCTAACACGTGTAATAGTATAGTTTTGGATGGATGTCACAGATACGTAACAGTTTACCACATATTTGAAAAGAAGCCCACACTGTTGTAGCTAGGTGGAAACACCTCAGAAGGGAGTTCATGCATCCAAGAAATATAGTTTCTACTTATTGGACTGTGTACATGTGCAGTGGCACTTCATTCAAATAATGCTGATGAACTCGGCATCTTGGCGTGCAGTGTGATAGCAAAAACTTGGCAAGGCAAAAATAGGCATTAATCATAATACAGCCCTAGACATGGGAGCCAAGTGAAGGGAGCCACAATATTTTATTTATTTATTTTTTGGTCTTACCACCTGAATTATTTTATGGGCGATTGAAAGTAACCTTTTTTCGACAGTTTCATTTGTTGTTCTTGGTCCAACCAGAGTTTTGAAATAGAGTTCCAAGCTCTGGGGCACATCTTCCTTAGCATTTTCACTGGTCTTATCGTAAGCTTTTGTAAGTATAATATCTTCTCGTATAATTTCAGCAGCCTTCTTTACAATTCTCAAGTTGTCTTCGTGTATGCGATTTTTGTCTTTTTGTAAATACCAATTATCGATTAAAATATCATCCAGGGAAGCTCTGAAAGTGATTATTTGTCCTGGTGAATTAGTAACATAAATATTGTTTTTAAATTTTTCGTATAGCTTTTTAATAATTGTCCGGTCATCAGGTACATAATCCGTTAGAATATTTTTCAATTCATTGATGCTAAATTGTGGCGCTTTACTTTGTTCAATGAAATCAAAAATAATTTGCATAGCTGATGCTACATAGTTGCATTCAGGTCGACCTGCAATGTAAAATAATAATTGGTATGTAGTTGATCTATTCTAGGAATCTATAATATCTTTTACCTAGAATTACTGTATTTAATCATACTGTATTACGTACCTTTCTTTTGATTTTGTTTAGGTAACATAACCCTACTATAACAGCCTTTGTGGTAGCGTGCTTGAACACACTCGAGTTGTACATTTTCAATCCTTTGTAAGATCTATAACAAAATATGAGGAGAAAAATATTATACGAGCATACTTATATTGTATATTACATCCTATATAATTATTCTATATAGGTATTATATTATAATTGGGAAAGTGTGTACATATGTATGGATGTTAGTTACCTACTCTTTCATGCAAAAATGGCTTAACAAATTGGATGAAATTTGGCACATAGATAGTTTATTACCGAGATTAACATACTTTATAGAAAACTAGCTGTTGCACGCGACACCGTCTGGGTAACTTTATAAAATATATAGCCTATGTTACTCATTGATACTAATTGACTCTTTCTATAGTTGAAAGAATTTTTAAAATCGGTCCAGTAGTTTTTGAGTTTATTCATTACAAACATACAAAAATACAAAAAAATTATCTATAATATTAGTAGAGATTTACATCTACTCCTACATAATCTCATTCCCAATTACCCCAAAATTCTCCTCCCAGATTCAAAAGATTCAGGTTCTATCCATCTGGCCATAGGGCGTTCCACGACTGCACATTCCAAAAAAATACTGGTATATATTATTGCTGATTAGTTAGAAAAAATATGTACCTTTTGACTTCTAACAGACGCTTGATTTTTTCTAAGAGCGGCAATTAACGTTTGTTTAGTCTTATCGCTATTTATATGGTAAGATAAGCGTCGTTTTGCTGAGTCTTTCCTATTTTCCCTGTACATGAAATCATCTGTAAGTTCTTGAGCGCAGATGAAACACTTGTTCTTAAAATCCTCAATTGTAAATTCCGTCTCACTATCGCTAATAGGCTCAGCGGTATCTTCGGCGGCTGTGGCTTTTGATTCCAATAGCTTTTGCTGGCGCTTTGAAATATCTTTAGTATACTTTTTCCTGCATTTCAAATGTAAAATAATATCTTCAACACTACCGAAAATTTTAAATAAGTCATCATTCCGCAAATGGCTAAACTTTATTAATGTCGCCAATCCTTTTTTACGAACAACCCCTATACCATCATTTCCCAAGGATTTATTGCAAATAACACAAACCATATTAACAAAGGAATGAAAGTTTTCTTAGTTGAATTTTTTTTATCACCACGCTATTCACAGTTCGTAAACCGTAAACAATCAGAAAACAAATTAATTAAACAAACGATACAGACCACAGATTATTATGTTATTATACAGAGAATACAGACCATAGAGAGTATACATATATGTTCATTGTTACCGTACAGACGTTTATATTTATTATAGTAGGTATAGCAGGGTATAGCAGAGTATAGCAAGTTTATAACTTGTTTATAACCAAGGAACATAACTCTCTAGCGAAAACCATAATGGTAGGGGAGCGAGCCCACGATGCTAAATGTGGAGTCACTCGAGCGTCGTCGTGGGGACTTATTGGATTTTGAAAATTAGATGGTAGGAAGAAAAAAAAGGTTATATGATGTTTTTCTTTTCAACGGTGGGGTGAGCGTTCAAAAGTTTGTAAAAGCTGTAAGTATTAAAAAAAGTCCTCCAAATAATCGTCAGATTAAGAATCAGCACGATCAGGAATTAAGGCTGAACCGTCTGTATAAAAATCTGTCGCGCTCGAGTATTACAAAATGGCATACCTACGCCAAAAATCTTTTTTGCATTTTCAAAAAGCTGACACGAGCTTGCGTTACATCCGAATCGTCTGTATTTTAAATAGGAGCTTAGTTTGGGTTCATTTAACATCCCCTCTGAAAATCTGACACGCTCGAGTTGTATTTAAATTTTTACGCCAACCCCACCAACCAAACCGGCAGATTAATACATATACGTTATCGGAGAGACGTGGGGAATATACATTGGCAATATCTGACGCGCTCGAGTAAATCCCAAAATCCCCTCTTGGGCTCCTCTACTAAAACCAGTCACAGTCCCAGTCACATTTGTCACAATCATTCATTGTTGTTACCACAGAATAAAAAAGTAGTAGCAAGTACTACAAGTAGATGTTACTTCAAAATAAAAATCAGCCAAGTCAAAAAGCTTCACGGTCTCTCGCTAAGAGAAGCGTATTCGTACTTCTATGCTCGCTAGTGTATATCTTATATCTATATATATAAAAATCTCGTGTCACGATGTATGTTCGCGATAAACTCTGAAACTACTGAACCGATTTTAATCAAATTTTGCACATTGTGTGCAGTTTGATCCAACTTGAGAGATAGGATAGTTTTTACCTCAATTTATAGTATTTTTTTATTGCAAATTATTTGTTTATTATATGCGAGTTATAAATTACCTTACACCGCCATCTGTGAGAATGTTATGGAACTCACAGCTGTTGTTATGGAACTTATTTTAAAAGTTATCTGCGAGTTCCATAGGATTCTCACAGATGGCGGTGTAAGGTAATTTATCGACTGGATTGCAAAAATGCACCCCGGGCGAAGCCGGGAGCGGGCCACTAGTCCTTATATATATGTAAAAATTACGTGTCACATGTTTGTCCGCGATGAACTCCCAAACTACTGAAATGATTTTGATAAAATTTCGTAACTATGTGTAATTTGGTCCAACTTAAAAGACAGGATAGTTTATATTTCATTTTGTTTATTTTTTTTGCAAATTCTATAGTATTATTAACATAGCGCCATCTGTTGATACCGATTCAATCCAGCAATTATTTATTTGTGAGTTCCAAAAGATTCTAACAGATGGCGTTGTAAGGTAATTTTATCAGCTGGATTGAGTAAAAAATTGCACCCGTGCGAAGCCGGGAGCGGGCCACTAGTATATACAATATACTAGAGTATACTTACATACTTGCTTATTATACTCTAAGTGCCCCAGCGCATTAGGCGGCCAGGCCGAGCGGTTTGGCCGCACGACCTGGCCGCGTAGCCAAGCTATCAATTCATCAGCGGCCACATCGAGCGACCACATTCGTCTGTTGAATTCACATCATGCTCCAAAAAGGACGTCGAAGAAGAAATTATTGTTGCGCTAATTTACTTGTTACAAAAAAGAAAAAGAATAAATTTTGGATTCATCCATTGTTACAAAAGGAATATATCACACATACTTTCCAGACATATTGCAATATGAAGATAAATCCATATAGCTTTTCTGTTTTGTATTTCTAAAATGAAACGCTCCATATTGAACGCCATCCTGTACATACAAAATACGTGTGGTCGCTGCGACAAGTGCGCGCACTTAGCGCGCACAGGCTGGCGCAACTCAAAGGAAAGAAAATGATGTATGAAACAGGTGGATTGGGTAATGCCGGAATAACCCGACTAAGTCAAGGCGATTGCGAAACCCATTAAGTTATTAGACATCACCGATTCTCTAATTTGGCCGTATTATACATCAAAACCACAATAAACCTGTATGTATAAGTTACTCTATGCAATAAACCATCGGCGGCCATATTGATGTGTTGCAATATGGCGTCTTTCATTTCAACTGCTTTGTTTGTTTGTTGGTTATTTTCGGATTTTTCGGCAAGCAGAGTATTGATTTTTATAAAACTTGCCAAAATTTTAGTGTTGAAATACTCTTTCTTCGTAGTGTTATATTTGGTGTATCGTGTTTAGTGTTCTAGATGCCGAAAGTAAGCTGCGAAATATGTGGCCTAAGAACGAGTCGCATTGATAATAAAAAACGAATATTTTTGGCCCAATTCCCGCTGGATGAAGATAGGTTAGTACATATTATATCTTGCTGCTGTTCTAAAACCATGTATAATATAGTTTATTGGGAGTTTAGTTCAAATTTTCGAATAAAATTGTGTTGCATATGTGTTGCATGTAAAATGTAAACAATAGTGCAGTGCCATTTTTTATCGACAATCGGAAAAAAATTCTTTTTGATTTTATTGCACTCAATGATAAGAAATGAACACATGCATACACCCCAATGTACCAATTGGTTTGTTTTAGTTTTATTTTGCCTTTCTTTTTTATTTATATGTATATTTAACTAAAAAATAACATTTATTATTCATTTACTTTCTAGGTACAGGCAAGACTTTGAAAAGAAAAAAACAACAAATGAAATGCTGTTCCATGTATCGGAATCTCTGCCAATCCATTGAACGATGAAGTTTTCAGTGAACTCCCTCTCCATATTGCTAAAAATGCTGTAAGAGATGAACTCATGCATACACCCCAATGTACCATTTGGTTTGTTTTAGTTTTATTTTGCCTTTATTTTTTTATTTATATATTTCACTAAAAATAACATTCAATATTCATTTACTTTCTAGGTGCAGGCAAGACTGAAAAGAAAAAAAAAAACAGCTGTACATACAACAAATGAAATGCTGTTCCATGTATCGGAATCTCTGCCAATCCATTGAACGATGAAGTTTTCAGTGAACTCCCTCTCCATATTGCTAAAAATCCTGTACAAACAACAAATGAAATGCTGTTCCATGTATCGTTCCAATCCATTGAATTACTTTATGAAATTATTATTACGTTATAGATGACATAATCCAATTTTTATGTGTGTTACAGAACCTTCAACGTCGACCTTGGATACTGCCGTAATTAACTTAAAAAATAAATAGATCCTGCAGTCCTCAAAGATTTTATGTGAAGTTACTCTTGTGGCTAGGGAGCTGGGTGCCAAAATTTCTATATGATTTGTTCGTGTTAGGATGATGTACCATAAAAAAACATTAAGGACCGCGTCTGCCACGATGACAGCCCTGCGTTGTCAATTGAACGACGAACTAATCTCCTGGTATCAGTAATCCGGTTGTTCACGTCACTCGAACTGTTGAGCCTCCTCTTGTATCAGTAGTTCGGCGCTGGTGCTTTGTTTTCTAAGGTACTGTATGTACACATAAGGCTCTTATAATAATATCAAGGAACTTCAATAAGTGTCCATTATTCAACCTCTTTATTTAATTAGCCACTTGTTATCAATGTATTTTGTAGAGATTCCTTGTGCATCAAATGCTCTAAGTATGGCCATATCGATTGACAGTGTAACTCTTCCTAGCATTTGATTTACAATTTGATATATCTTTTTTATATTTTTAAAGTTATTATTAATATACATATTTATTCCTCTTATCTTACTTCGAAATGTAAAACAATCGTCATGTGTGTACATACATCAGTACTTTAGAAAACAAAAGTTTTTCACCAGCGCCGAACTACTGATACAAAAGGGGGCTCAACAGTCCGGGTGAGGTGTACAACCGTACTACTGATACCAGGCGGAACAAATCATATACCAAAATGGCACCCAGCTAACCATTGTTTTTTTCGTTCACTGCTTCTCTGCTACTCCGTCAGTCGGCGATAACCGTAAACTGTATGATAGTAATAAAGCGATGATTGTAATTATTTGTTTTTTTATTTGTCAATAAATAATATTTAAAATTATGTAAGGCCTTTTTTTGGGATTTTCATAAAACCATAGACTATAGAGTCAATTATACTATCGACCTTATTTATCGTAACAATAGCCCATCCTTATTTTTATGTTCGTTATGTTGGCAGCATCGTACTTGTTAATTTTGGTTAGGTTGGTATTGGAGCAGTCCATCTTTGTCATAGAACAGTGGATTTCATTTTCATTGTATGGGAGTCCCGTCTCTTAAAACGTAGTGATTATATACTCTTTGGTGATTTCTGTCATACAAAATGAGGGATTTCGTTGGTCGCGGCGGCCAATTGGCCGCGTGTACGATCGCGATGTTTCTGCTGGTCGCGCGGCCAACACGTAGACGCTAGACGCTGGCCGCCTAGTGCGCGCACTTGCGTATGCCGTGGAAGAATTAGTTGGCCGCGCGGCCAGGCCGCCTACTGCGCTAGGGCACTAAGATATATATGTTCCTTATTCACGATGGTCATATGACTAGGAGCTGAAGATAGAATAGACGTAGGTAATCAAATAGTATAGAAGTAGGGCCCGAGAGATGGTAGACATTTCCGGGTACCTAAGTATTTGAGGCAAGTGGAAACTTGTCCTATAACTACTATAATACCACAGACCTGGCTGGGGAGTAGTGGGGCTAAATCGAGACAACCAAGAAACATATATCTACTCAATAAGTCAATGTATATACTCTTATATTTACAGTTGCGATATTTTTTTTGCAAAATGTCCTTGGGGCAATTTGAAATTTCTATACATACTTTGCAATGAACATATGCACAGGGCTTTAGTCAGATGGATATCCATTATCACATCTTTTATATTTACAGACTACATATCCTGTGATGAGGTATTTAATGTATACAATAAATATTTAAAACTAGCTGTTGCACGCGACTTCGTCCGCGTAACTTTATAAAATATAGCCTATGTCACTCGCTGATAATATAGCTTCCCAACATGATCCCAACAGTGAAAGAATTTTTCAAAGCGGTCCAGTAGTTTCGGAGCCTATTCAATTCAAACAAATTAACAATTAATTTTTTCCTCTTTATAATATTAGTATAGATAAAAATAGGCAAATTGGTTTAATCCGTCCTTGAGTTGCTCCTAGTGACACATTAAGTGATTCATTTTTTTTTATATAGATAAGTGAATTCAATATTGGTTCATTTCAATACCACTTATTGGTGTTAAATTCATTTCATAAAGAGCAGAAATTTCACAGATAAACTGTTTCATAGTGTCCTTTACATGTAAATAGATTTGTAAATTAATATGTAAAGATTTTAATCAAATTTTTCCAAAAAAAGACTATTCCTACTAATATGAAATGATTGAGCAACAAAACACGAAATATTTATTCAACAGCTTTACTATTAAGTATCTACAAAAAAATATATACTTAATACAAACAATGCTTAAATATAAATGATATCTAATGGTATCATCCAAGTTTAGCTTCTTCTTTAAAACCTAATTTCGACCAGTCCTCTTGTGCCATAAGGTTATTTTCCATTCTACACGCTAAATATTCCCTGGCTTCGTCTCGACATAAAGAGTTGTTATTATCATTGTTAACTAGACACTTCATATATTTGACCATAATTTTTTTGCAAAGTCCACCGTGATCAAGGGGAAAACTGCCTTTATCTGGAGGCGTAGGAATGAATTGTTTCTGACCAAAAGTCATAGCAGTAGACATGTTCTCGTCCTATTTCTGTAACACTTGATAATATAGGAAATAAATGAAAGCAACTCTAATGCCTAGTCTTGATTCTAATGAAAAAATAATTAATAACTATATTTTATTGTTGTAGCAATCAGCTGAAGTAAGACTGCTTGACGGTAAGTAACGAGTTGGGTTTAAACCCAACTCGAATTGACATGTAACGCGACACTGACAATTACCCATTTGAACACAGACTGCTTATTTTTATGAAAGCCGAAAAAAAGAATAAATTATTATCATTACATCGGCTGTTATTACCAATAAAACCAACTTACTTAATAAATCATAATTCCTTTATCCGTTATTTACAAAAGACTACGGTAGCGACTTAGAATCAAATGCAGCGCTGAATCTTAACGAGTTAGAATCCCTTGTCAATGTCAAAAAGTTGTCAAATTTTCAGATAAAATTTAGTGGTCTGTGCCCTGTGGACACTGGACATATATTTTGTTACAGGTTGTACAAATGTACACACTTGGTACACACATGTTTTGATTATATTGTTTTTATCTGTTAAAAATAGAATTGAAGTGAAGAGAATTAACCATATAATAAAGTAAAGTAACTATAAATAAAATGTCTAGACTTATTGTTAAAAACTTGCCTAACAAGGTACTTATTCAGTTCTCTCCTTCCATCTAAAAACTAACTTGAAACTTAACATGAATCTATTAAGGAACTTTATCTCTTTTGCAGGTGACTACTGATCAACTCAAGGATATATTTGCACAGAAAGGAGAAGTTACTGATGTACAATTGAAATATACAAAAGATGGAAAGTTTAGAAACTTTGGTTTTATCGGATACAGGACAGAAGAACAGGCAACAGCAGCTAAGAATCATTTTAATGGAACATGTATAAGGTCTATGAAAATTGAAGTCCAAACATGTGCTAACTTGGGTGATGACAAGAAACCTAGAGCCTGGAGCAAATACGCGGCTGATAGTACTGCTTATAAAAAACTCCATAAAGATGAGATAGAAATTGAGAAGTCCAAAAAAAGCGAAAAGAAAGTTGAAAAGAATAAAAATAAAATCAGGGAACTACTTAAAAAGGTTCTTTTTATATCTTATTGCTTGCTAAGTTAACTCGTAATATTTTTTCTTATACATATTGAGATCAACAGACAGGCAGAAGATTTACTTGATGGTGCACTGCTACTGCGCTGCAAGTTCGCTTCTAGCCATAGTATGGATAAGGATAAAGGATTAGGAAGTGACAGTGCAATTTTCAGATCACTTTTTCAATTTCACTATTTCATTTCCAAAATTAGCCCTGCTGGGAATTGAATCCAGGACCCCTGAGACAAAGCATAAAGGCAAGCACTTTAACCACTCATCCGATGGGTTGTCAATATAAATAATTTTAGTATTATTATGTGTTTATTACACATGCTGTGAATAGTTGTTAAAGATGGGAAGCGTTGAATAACTTGCCATAATAAATCAATGTCATACTACCAATCATTTATTTGTTACTGTAAACTAAAAAAATTCTAAGGTCATGAGACTTAGATAATTTAGAAATAAAAGAAATCAGCCTCATATTATAGTAATTGAACATTTTTAAGGCCTAACTATTTAACTAGAACCTGACTGATGTTCTTTTAAGAAAAAATTAGTTTGATTTTTTTTAAGTCTAAAGTTTTTTTGTTCATTAAAAGTTTATTTAAGACAACTATTTGACGAATAACCAAAAAATGTTGAGTAATGCCGAAATCTATACTAATATTATAAAGCTGAAGAGTTTGTTTGTTTGGTTTAACATGTTAATATCAGAAACTACTGGTTTTAATTGAAAAATTCTTTTTGTGTTGGATAGTCCATTTATCGAGAAAGGCTTTAGGCTATATAACATTTTGACCGCGGACGAAATCGCAGGCAACAGCTAATTACTGAATAATCGCGAGTATTCACAGCATCTCTAGTGTTTTAAATATTTTTATATCTTCTTTCAGCATAAAGATGACCCAATGTTTGCTGAATTCATTGATGCTCACATCAATGATAGAACTGCATGGATTAAAGAAGCTTTCGTGGAAGCTGCAAGGAGTGAAGACGATGAAAGTGAAGTGGAGAATGAACAAAAAAAAGAAATAGTTAAAACAAATGTTGAATTAAAAAATACAGATAATGAAAAAATAGCCAATAAAGAAATTAATGATCTAGAGGTAAGATTTTTTTTTAAGTAAACACTCAGCCAAGTAAACAAAACAAGGTATGTGTGATCAACACTTCAGTATGTGTGATCTTTGTTATTGCAATGCTTGCAATTAATTGACATTTATTAATTGAAACAATTTTCAATGAAACTTTTTCTCTATTTCAGTATATGAAGTTATTAATGAAAAGGGTTGATGGTTTATCTCAACTAGCAGAACCACAGGAAGAGAAAGAATCAGTGCCAAAGAAAATAAGAAACAGACAACTGTTTCACATCAAGGTTTTAATATATATTTATTACTTACTAGGTACTAATTAATGTACACAGTATATGGGATATATTCCTTTACATAATAGCAGGACTCCAGATGTCTATAAAGATATTAGTGGCAGGGTACACTGCGTTTCACAGGCAGCCTGTCGGAATGTTATTTAATTGCAGTTAAATTTAACATGTTCTATCTCATTTCAGGTTACAGGTTTACCATACAAATGTAAAAAGAAAGATGTCAAGGAATTCTTTCGGCCCTTGGTACCATTTTCAATAAGATTCCCACTCGGCAAAGAAAAGAAATTGACGGGATTCTGTTATCTTGGCTTCAGGACCGAAAATGAATTGAAAAAAGCTCTTAATAAGGATAAGCTTTTTTTAGGTTGGTACATTTTTTTCTTATTTTTTTATTTCAAATACAATATAGGCATTATCCAACTTGATAGATGATCAACCTGATTGATTTGATAGTATTAAACTCCTCCCATGCAACGAATTTTGATGCGGTTATCCCCAACAGTTTTTACACAATTTTACATGGAATTTTTACATAAAAATAAAATCTAATTATGTTTTTTCCTGGGAAAAATCGGACCCTCTCTCGACTTTTCCCACTTTTCTCCGTATATATCTTTATAATAGATGTTTCAGTACCATGGAAAACAAAACGATGTTTATTTGTAACTAAAAAACAAATACCAAGCACCAAAACCTTTCTTACATGACGGGCATTTTAAACCCATCATGTTTACCAACAAAATATGTATTTGTTATGAACGCCTTTAAACTGAAAAGAAATTTATGTTTTTAATGTGATAACTGATATCAATAATGTCTATCGTCACAGGAAAAAATCGGATACACATACAAAAACATGATGACAAAATGAAAAAAGAAACTGAAGAAAAAGAAAGGGAAGAAAATAACAAACGTCAAGAGGTGAGTATAAAAAATTAATTACGCGAACATATTAAATTGCACTTTGTATTTTTTACTTGAAAAGTTCTCATAGAAAATCCACTTAAGCTTTATCTGAAATCCATACTGTCCACTATACTTATTACTTTATATACTTATACTTATATACTTATGATATTCTTATAACTTGTTTACTTATATTTACCTACTTATACTTATTACTTATATATATTATATATTTATCCATACTAATATTATAAAGAGGAAAGATTTGTTTGTTTGTTTGCATTGAATAGGCTCCGGGCAGCAGCTAGTATAAAATAAACCAGGATGTTAACGATTGTTTTAGAAGCATGGCAATGAAGAGAGCATCGGTGAGAGTGGCCGCATATTTGTAAGAAATCTGGCTTACGTTGTTTCAGAGGAAGAGTTAACCAATCTCTTCGAAAAATACGGTAAGTAGAAACACGTCTTATCTACCATAGACTAATATTTAGTATCTTATGTTAATTTGTACTAATATTATATTAAGGAAAGAATTTTATTTCGTATAAACCACAGAGCATAGAATCACCTCGCCGCCTGCTAAGAGCCCATTTAGCCGCCAGTTTCTATTTGCATGTTGTGGAGTAAACAATAATCCAAACAAGCGATAGAAATGCTTCATTGTGTTTTGATTTTGTATAATAAATCAAAGAAAAACAGTTACGGTCTTACTACAAAAAAATAAGTAAACACTGTTTAATCACGTGTTTACTTAGACAATGTCAAACTATTTAAACATCGTTTAGCGAGCGTTTAAAATGTCCCTACCACAAAACCTTATTTAGCGCTTCTTTTTGTAAGCCAGTGTTAAAGTACGAGAACTGGCAAACATTCATTCATTCATTCGTGTCGTTTTCATTTTACGCAGATCTGATAGGCGTATAGAGATGAATTTTGGTTTTCACAAGCTATTATTACGAACTATATTAATGATATAATCAAATTATAAGATTGGAATAAGGCATAAATTACAACAAATACGTTAGATTACTTATAAAATTTTATTATCCGAAAATACATTGCGCATAATGGAACGTAACTGACACTGGCGTAATTGTCAAATGTCAAGTTTAATTTGTTAATTTAATATTCATATTTTCATAAATTTCATAATTCATAGCGTTTCGTATGAGCGCCACGCCCCAATGCCACTACAGCGCCTTCTATTCAATGGTGGTCGATGAACACTTTCTAATGTATTAACTTGGTCCTCTTCACACTTCTATTCTCCACGCTTTAGATTGTGAATGAATGAGGCGTTTGTTTCAGGACCGATAGCGGAGGTGAATATGCCAATAGACAGCACACTCCGTCAGCCGAAGGGGTTCGCGACGATCACCTACCTGATGCCCGAACACGCGGCCAAAGCCTATTCGGAGCTGGACGGGACCGTCTTCTGTGGTCGGATGCTTCATTTGCTGCCCGCACGCGCCGAAGCACCCGAAGACAGTGACGATGGTAACATCCATTATCTATACTTCTATTATAAAGAGAGAAGATTTGTATTTTTGTATGTTTGAAATTAACATACTCAAAAACTACTGGGCCGATTTTAAAAAATCCTTCACCTATAGAAAGATATATACATTATCAGCGAGTAACATAGGCTATATTTTATAAAGTAGCGTGCAAAAGCTAGTGTATAATAATAGTATTTTACTCTGCATCCAAATATAACAAACCACCTGCCCCACAATAAACTATCAGTGTGCCAAACATACACACTTCCACATTTATAATATTACTAGCTGTTGCACGCAAATTCGTTCGCGTAACTATAAAATATAGCCTATATTACTCTCTGATAATGTAGCTTTCTATAGGTGAAATAGGTAAAAGAATTTTAAAATCGCTTCAGTGTTTTTTGTCGTCGTCCACACTGAACGCGCGGTGACGGGGGGCTAAGGCGGGAGCGTGCATGCGGGTGGCTACAGTGGCGTGCGACTTGTAGCACTTAGACGAATTGCAGGTGTGGCAAACCATGGACGAAGTTTTGTTTCGATCCTGAGATGGGAGATGTTGAACGCAAGAGTTGGTGTGTACGAAATAAATAAAAACAGGGAAATAAATGGTGAACTTTTCACTTTGTATGAAGAATCGAAATTGTATCCTTCAAAATTCTTTGAGTACACTCGAATGTCCTGGTCAACATTTGACTAAATATTAAGTAAAATATAAACTAAAATCGTCAAAGAAAATACAAATTTTCGAAAAAGTATTAGTGGTGAGGAAAAATTGTTCATAAAAAGACCCAACTGGTTTGATATCCCCGCCACCCGCTCATTAGGTCGCTTGTCAGTATAGTATGGACGCAAACGACGGTTTCATATGTTTGATATTTCGCCCTCTTAGTCGCAACCACGCTAGGCTCGCAGTATGGTCCACGCCATCGAGTTTATTCATTACATACAAAAATACAAATCTTTTCTCATTATAATATTAGTATATAATATAGATATAAAAATGTTAAGTTGGCTTGTGTACGCTTCAAAAACTCGAGTCCTATTATTAAGCAGCGCGACTGGTTACGGTCGATGTTGCCTTAAATGTCACTTGCCGTTAAATGAACAATCAGCCCGTCTGCCTCGTTTTCTTGTTTAAATAAAAATGCACTTTCTTAGAAATTCTGCCAACATTAATGAATATTTTCTTCCAGAGGGTCTATCCTTCAAAGAGAAGAAAGCGAAGAAACTGAAAAAACAAGCGAAATCGTCTCACAACTGGAACGTTCTGTTTCTGGGAGCAAACGCAGTCGCCGACGTCATCGCGGCCAATTACAACACCACAAAGGAACAATTGTTGAACGATAACAACAAAAGTATTTATTTATTTATTTATGAACATAAACCCTACAGCAAAACAAAATAACATACAATAGACACAGTATTACTACTTACTTACATTGCCAATTACAGGGTTTCATTATGTAGGACTTAAAAAACTTTAAAATTATATTACCTAAGTTAGTTACTTATTATCTAAAATCTATACAATGGGGGAGGGACCTGGGGTATTTGTGTGTGTGTGTGTGCGCGGTTCTATTTATTTCTCCTTTAGTACATTCACGATGCTGCGCTTAAAAGATATTTTTGGGAGGTGGAAAATGTCCAAGTGTGTGAACTTATCATTGTATATTCATTTTATTTTTTGTTCATCCTTTTTGATTGATTTCAGTCAATAATGCTCGATTTAAATTTGCCTCCATAGTAGGAGGCAATTCAGAAAACTGATAATAACAAAATCGAGATATACATTTTGATGATGTAGCTATATTATGTTATCATCAACATACACATAATTTAATAACACCACTCGATGGAGAAAATATCAGATTTTTTTTTGTATATATGGTATATTCGAATTCGTTGGATATATACATATAATACGTAAAACACACGTATTATATGTATTGTCATATAATATATATACGTGTGGTCAACTTTTGTGGTCCTTATATTTTAATATAAATATAACTGCAATATTTAAGTATTAATATAAGTGTATTTAATTACACATATTTTGATTATACACTTGTTGAGAAGACTATAATTTATGCTTTTTTCATAATAAATATATATTATATACAATATGTGATTTACATATCTTTTATATGTGATCATTGAGTTATTTGAGAGATTATTTACATATATTTTTTTATGAAATGAATCAGACACGAGCGCTGCTGTGCGATTGGCGCTCGGCGAGACGCAACTAGTGGCTGAGACAAAGAAATTTCTCGAAGATAACGGTGTTCATTTGGAGTCATTCAATAAAGTGAGTTGCTTTAAACATCTTTTAAGTCCCTTTAAAACGACTTCTTACTTATTGTTTGGAGAATACAAGAAAATGAGAGTATGATATTTTAAAAAATAAACAATAATCAATCAATCAATCATTTATTTGCAACTTAGGAACAGTTAAAGTTCCTTGCGCCAATCATTAAAATAAACCATAAACAATGAGACTTTCTTTTTCTCCAACAGCAAGTGAAAAGAAGATCAAAAACTTGCATACTAGTCAAAAATTTGCCAGCAAACACGGATAGAGATGAAATCAAGATGTTATTTCAAAAACACGGTCAACTTGCAAGATTTGTGTTTCCGAAACACGGAATCACGGCACTGGTTGACTTCATAGAGCCATTTGAAGCGAAAAAAGCCTTCACTAAACTGGCTTATTCGCAGTACAAAGCGGGCCCCTTGTACCTCGAATGGGCTCCGGAGAACATTTTCATTAAATCCACTGAAAAGAAAGATTTAAGCGAAAAACTAGAGAATAATAATGTCGAAACTGTTGTCAAAGAAGAAGCAACTAAAGAAGATTTCGCAGAGGAAAATAAAGTCGCAGAAACAATAACAGCCGATGATAATATAGATGAAGATCCAGAGCCAGAAAATGATACGCTGTTTGTTAAAAATGTTAATTTTAAAACAACAGAGGATATGCTAAAGGAGGTTAGTACAGTAATTGAGATTTTTGAACGAAAAAATTAACTTTTAAAACGGTCTGCATATGAAAGTTTACGGTCCACTTGAAGGTAGATGGCTACTGTCGCCACAAGGGTTACTTATATATGTAAGGTATTGTCCAATTTATGATTTCCAACGAAGTGTAGGTACTACTTGTTTAACTTCCAAACTTCACTTTTTTACACAGCACAGGGTTTTAGTCCGAGAGCCGGCCGTATAAAAGTCCTATGGATCAGATACATGGACAATTTTTTGAATATAGACCAAAAAACCATAGGACTAAAGGTCGACACCCCTAAAAATGTCTGATTTTGCCCGCATGCAAAATTATGACCTCACTTCCGGTTGTAATTTCAGACATTATTATAACTTATAAGATACATGGAAAAAATTAACGTCAAAATAGAGTTTTCGGTAAGCAGAATTGAGATAACAAAGGTCGACAAGCTCAATTCATTCGCGACCGTGAGTCGACCACGATCAAAGGTATTTTTTACGTCATTTTTCTTAAGTGATCAGATACATTAATTTTTTTAAGCGTTTCTGAAACTAGAACCCCTCTAATTACTTAAAAAAAATGTCCGACACCTTTCATTTACCCGGATTCGACTGTCGACCTAGTTTGAAGAATCAGAGCGCCTACGCCTGTACAGATACGTACAATAGCTTTATATTCTTCAATATTAACATATATTTACCCAATACATGGATAATTATTTTTTTAAATCAATCCTACATCGATACAATTAATAAAAAATAATGGTCGACACTTTTATTTAAATTGTCGACTGGTTTGAAGTAATCTAATAGCCTATGCTCATATACTCAATGTCCCTAAATCTTTGATTATTTTTATATATTTACCCAATACATGGATAATTCTTTTTTTAACTTAATTCTACATCTATAAAATTAATAAAAAATTATAGTCGACACTTTTATTTTACCCAGATAAAATTGTCGACTGGTTTGAAGTAATCTAATAGCCTATGCTCATATATTCAATGTCTCTGCATCTTGAAAATTTATTTGAAATACTTACTGTACATTTTCTAATGTTCTGTGAGCATTCAAGTCTTTAAGAGTTTATTCTGCGTTTCTACCTGTGCCCTATCCCACAAAACTTTACAAGTATTCAATTCGACAAAATTGTTAAATTGTAAACAAAAAAATGTACCACAATAATTACAAATATGTATTCGTTACAAGTTTGCCGTATACAAATATGTCACTTTTGTGAAAGCGTATCACAAAGAATAAAGATATGTCACGATAGCTACATAATTGTAGGATTGTTGATTTGTAAATATACAATCAAAAAATTGTAATGTTACAACTACAAATATGTAACAAATTTCCACCAATAGTCTGTAGTAGATATTCGACGGTAGATTTACTCACTCTGAACCTCTAATTAAATGTAAAATCCGTTATGGTCAAACTTAAATTTATACGTTCTCTATATGTCCTAGTATGTCTTACAATTAATTCTTCTTCACTATCACTGCTACTTGAACTAAACATTTCGTGGTACAAAGGGTTGGAATCGCTAAATATGATAAAATATATTGCAATTACGTAATAGTAGCATAGCATAGCATATTCGTATAGTAGCAAGAGATTGTTACACACGTTTAGAGAATTGTCAACTTGTAGGTACAATTCTACATATATGTATAATTATTACTACAATTTAATGTAGCACAAAACAATTGTCAGCTACAAATTTGTACGTTTTCCGGAAAATATATGTATCGTATGTAAAGTTTTGTGATACAATAAATTGTAGACTTGTCGATACAATTTACATATTTGTAAGAATTTTCCACTACAAATTTGTTACTTGTATATTTTGTGGTACGCACACTTGTATTATTACAAACTTGTAACTTGACACTTGTAAAATTGTAATTGTATGTTTTGTGGGATAGGGCACTGAAGTCCAGGTAGCTGCTAACGTCATTTCCTTTGTATTTGTCACGTGAGCAAGGTTTGGAGTTACTCCGAAATAGTCCGAAATCAACAAAAGAACACGTTTGGGTAGGGCATACCTGATGTTACACAGCCCTTAGCCAGGCCTCTTTCACTTCATGTACTTGCGCGCGCTAAGTGCCTACGCGCCGCTGTACTTTCCAAGGTACACATTCACGCGGTTGCCACCGACGCGAGCGCGCGCATTCACATTTATTTTTTTCTTCTTTGATCTCCGCCAGGAGTAATTGTGTTCCGTGTCTTTGATTTACATTTTGGAAAGAATAATAGGTATTATGCCTCGTAATAACATTTCTTTAACAACATTTTAGTTAACATTTCTTTATCTGTCACAACTCCCTGTAACTAAATAAAACTATTTTAACGGATTTAAGTTGTGTATTGATTTTTAATAAACCCAACTACCACGGCTGCTATAAAGGTGTCGAAACGATGGGTTTTGTTATAAAGCAATACACAATTTAAATCTGTAAAAACAGTTTTATTTAGTAACATAACAAATACTTACTTTACTCAATACTTACATACTTTACATAAATACTCTCCGCCGTTGTTCAAAATTTTTTTCACTATAGAACAATAATGTATCGCCAAATAATTTTATGTCGAGAACAATTTAGCAGCGAGCTCTCCGACTATTTCATCAAAACTGGATGTTTGGTCGACTTTGTGTTGTGTGGATTTGTGGACTAATGATATAGGCACAATTTAAGCTTTTTTATTTGGTCTCTTCAGTGGAAATAGGAATAAGTACCTACCAATATGAAAACCTTTAGGTACCTACAAGGTTTTTTATCATTGCTCGTTACCTACTAGTACTTATTTACATCTTAAAAATCATGTTATTCTGATCAACTTGAACTGAGAAGTTGTAAGCTTATAGTTACTAGTTAATTACTTAATAAATAGTTACTAGCGGCTTAATTAGCTTTGTATTTTGGGACGGCCTAGAAAAACTCAGTAGTAGTAGCCCTGACTTTATTACTATTACTTCAATGTCACGCGGGCGCGTGCGGCTGCAGAGCAATAACAACTCAACGTTTGAACTATAAGGTATATTTTTCCGCTAAGCAGTTGGCGAGGCAAAACGGTAGGCATTTAAAAAAGTTGTGATGGTCTTTTTGTTAGGGAGTGATTTATCTGTTACGGTAGTAACTACTTATTAATCTGTGCCTTAGCTTGGGACATTGGTATAACGTCCAAGTCATTATATCGTGAAACATCGACGTGTTCAGTCAGTTTTCTTTTACGAAAATTTTGTGATTTTAATATTCCGGCAGTCAGTTTGATAGTGAAAATGCTGTGCTTTTTGTGCGGAAGTGCTCAAAACGTCTTGAAATTTGACGAGAACAAATTGAAAGGGTGCCATGACACGTTGAAGTATCGAATCATCAAAGATTTCAAGTATAAAGACGTCGTGCTACCCAAAGACTGTGAGCAACCCGTGGGCTACCACACAGGATGTTGGAAAAACTTTTTAATAACAAATCCTAAATGCAAATAATTAATTAGATATTTATTCAATATATGAGGATAAGCTATTTGATTACTTCAAACCAGTCGACAATATTATCTGGGTAAAATAAAAGTGTCGACTATTTTTTTTATCAATTGTATAGATGTAGAATTGATTTAGAAAAAGAATTATCCATGTATTGGATAAATATATAAAAATAATCAAAGATTTAGGGACATTGTATATAAGAGCATAGGCTATTGGATTACTTAAAACTAGTCGACAATATTATCAGGGTAGAATAAAAGTGTCGACCATTATTTTTTATTAATTGTATCGATGTAGGATTGATTTAAAAAAAATATTATCCATGTATTGGGTAAATATATGTTAATATTGAAGAATATAAAACTATTGTACGTATCTGTACAGGCGTAGGCGCTCTGATTCTTCAAACTAGGTCGACAGTCGAATCCGGGTAAATGAAAGGTGTCGACCATTTTTTTTAAGTAATTAGAGGGGTTCTAGTTTCAGAAACGCTTAAAAAAATTCATGTATCTGATCACTTAAGAAAAATGACGTAAAAAATACCTTTGATCGTGGTCGACCCACGGTTGCGAATGAATTGAGCTTGTCGACCTTTGTTATCTCGATTCTGATTATCAAAAACTTTATTTTCCCGTTAATTTTTTCCATGTATCTTATAAGTTATAATAATGTCTGAAATTACAACAGGAAGTGAGGTCATAATTTTGCATGCGGGCAAAATCAGACATTTTTAGGGGTGTCGACCTTTAGTCCTATGGTTTTTTGGTCTATCTTCAAAAAATTATCCATGTATCTGATCCATAGGACTTTTATACGGCCGGCTCTCCGACTATTTTAATAAAACTTCTTCATACATTTAAATACAGGACAAGTTATATTTTTTTAAAAAACAGCCAGTAGTTACTTAATTTCGGCGACAACTTTGTTCACTAGCATATATTTTATAAAGCGACATCTAGTTACAACACATTTCACCTTAGTGTCATTTCTATGCACTACTACTTAAAGAAATATTACTAGTTTATTTTATTGTAATAAAGTACGATATTTCACAAACATTAAAATGGCGTAAATACCAATATTTTAAAAAAATATTTTTTATTAAATTCTATTTGCATTATTTATTCGCAGCACTTTTCAAGTTGCGGAAAAGTGTACAGTGTTACCATAGCGAAGAAGAAAGATCCCAAAAACATAGGCCAGTTCCTGTCTATGGGATATGGATTCGTGCAATATTATAGGAAAAGGGATACAAACGAAGCATTAAAGGTATTACAAAACAGTACACTAGATGGGAAGCAGCTGGAATTGAAACGTTCAGAAAGAAGCAACCTGTGAGTATTTTCAATGTTTTAAATCCACACTAATGCTGTGAATATGAAAGTAACTCTGTATGTCTATGTCCGTCTGTTACATTTTAACACCTTAACTACTCAACCGATCGTCATGAAATTTCATGCACAAGCGTTGCCAGGGATACAAGAAAGGTCATACATAGGGTACGTTTCATCCAGAAGAAAAGCACTGTTCCCATGGGATCGTCTAAAATAAAATACCTAAATAACTAAACGCCCAGACAAAGTGTTACAGCAATAAGATATCAAGGTTTATATTGTTTGTATATTATTTTATTTTTGCAAAGCAGACGAAGTCGCGGGCACCAGCTAGTATTCTAAATAAGTCTGTTTAATTGAATCGAGAAATCTTCTCGTCCAAAATTCCTCAGCGCCTCGACAATGTTTGAGCAATTCTGACGCGATAAAAAATACCCTATATGTTAATCCAGGTAATAAACTATATTATGTGTGTTTCATCCAAATCCGTTGAGCCGTTTTTGGGTTAATTTATAATATTATTATTAGGGTATTGTTCTCTTAACTAAATTGTGTTCTTGTTGACAGAAACATCGTCCAAACCGCAAGGAAGAGTAGCAATGACAGACAACAGAATGGCACAAAAATATTAGTTCGCAATGTGCCCTTCCAAGCGAACAGGAATGAGCTACATGAAATATTTAGGTAATGTATAGTTGCGGATAAGGACCATATCAATACTGTGATAATGAAGCCAATAACTTTACTCGCAATCACTGTATTAATTACGCATTATAAATTATTTCGGTATGATTGTGTTAATTGGGTCAAATATAATACGTTATTCCAAATGTAGTTTAGGTTGGTATGAACTATTTTTATCTTTTCTCGGGTCATTTTCCTAAATATACAGGGTGGAAAGATAAGTCGGGCCCTGGAGGGAAACTACCTTAAATCCTTAAGCTCATTTTACATAAAGGAAACATTCCTTTATTTTTAAAAAGAAACAAAACTGCATTCAAAGATTTTCTAAAACTCGCTTGGCTCGCCCGGGACTCGAACCAACTAAAATTAAAAAAAACAAACACTCACTATTTTATTATACTAATCGATAGGATTATTATTCAGGATAAAATTTCTCTAACAAACATTTGGTCTTACTCTCGTCTGTCGTACAAGATATCCATAAAGAATACCTATTTAGTACACAAGTTCTTTAATGAACGTAATGTAAAAAATGTTATTTATGAAACCTGTTATGACACCGTGCCTCTTGCTAAGGGTTGTAGAAAATGTGACATGTAATGTGACATTTTTATTATTATTTATTTCAATTTTTTTTTTTTTATTGTCATTAGTATTATAGTTTAGATTAGATTAGATTTAGGTTTAGTACATGGGATGTTGCTTGGAGCTCTTACTGGTGCATGTTGAGCCTCCTATAATTGCGGCAGCATCCGCCTAGTGCCAATTATTCTGAACAACGTGTTTTAATTTGATGCCTGCCTCGTTGGGGGCCTTGTTTAAAAAAAAAATGTTATTAGGGGCATACACCACAACACTTTGCTGAAGGCTACAAGAAATGAATTTCAACGGAGACTAAATTTGTGTATCCGGAACGAGGGGGCTCATTTCGAACAATTTATCAGTTAAATAATTTAAGTATAACAAATTGTTAACAAAATAAAGTTAATGTTAGATTTTACGATCATTTTTATTTTTAAGACCAAATGTTTGTTAGAGAAATTTTATCCTGAATAATAATCCTATCGATTAGTATAATAAAATAGTGAGTGTTTGTTTTTTTTAATTTTAGTTGGTTCGAGTCCCGGGCGAGCCAAGCGAGTTTTAGAAAATCTTTTAATGCAGTTTTGTTTCTTTTTAAAAATAAAGGAATGTTTCCTTTATGTAAAATGAGCTAACTTAAGGATTTAAGGTAGTTTCCCTCCAGGGCCCGACTTATCTTTCCACCCTGTATATATATATATATATTATAGAAAGGTTTATAAATTTTTATTTATACACCTTTCTATAAAATATTTATATTTTACCTTGGATAAAAAATGACTGTGGCTCGGAAAGCAAATAATTGCTCATAATTAGTTCGTCCATAGTCACTAAAATCTCGCTGCAAGAGTGATTTCACATAAACAGAGTATGTGACAACCTCAAGTAACTTTTGTTTAGTTCTTACGCTTAGTTAGTTTATTTATTTATTTTATTATTAATTTGCACATTTAGGTAATTTATTCATGAATTTAAACATTCAAAAAAAAATTTATAATGATTAATGATGGTTTAGAATTAGAAGAACTAAACCAACAAATAGACAGACATAAATGTTATTTTAATTTTGAATGCATAAATCGCTATTTTGTTTTACTCGTTTATAAATATAAACATTTTCAAATATATTTACATATATACTCAAAATGAACCCACCATTGATATGACTTCTTGGTAGACTGGGGACTTATTCACTTGTAGGTGTATTAGGACTCAATTAGTATATTTCTCAGTGAGGGATCTACTAATAAAGTCAATTTCTTTGGTTCACAGAGCCTTTGGAGAAATAAAAACCCTACGATTGCCAAAAAAGTTAACCCCTGGCTCGGAACAGCATCGCGGTTTTGCATTTGTGGATTATTACGTCAAAGCTGATGCTAAGGTATGTTACATTATACTACTTGCCAATACTAAGTGTAAGGTATTTACCACTGGAAATACCTACTTCTATAAAGTCAAGTATTACATATATCTACTCGTAAAAAGTTTTTACCAATGGATCTTGCCAGTGATGATGCTGAATCGTGGTCTATAAGTGAACTTTGTAAGAAAGCTCAGTGTCGCACTGCTCTCGGGGTTACTCTGCGAAGATTGAATCAGGAATGGCCATAGACAAATGAGTCACCGTCATAAGTGGCAGTGGACATGTCACATGTACTATGGCTGCTGGGGCTAAAGGGTTCTTGTGCGGAGGCGCCACAGACTGGCAATCACAGCGTAGGACAATCTGGTAAGGTCAACGGTGGATCCAGGCTACTTCTGATCAGTCCTAATGTATAATTATATGCAGGCCTATGTCAAGCAATGGACGTCCTACGGCTTCAAAATGATGATAATTCTATACACCGTACTAAAATTATAAATGCAAAAGTTTGTTATTTTCACGCACTCCAACGGATTTGGATGGAATTTGGCACAGATAGTTATTAACCTGGATTAACATATAGGTAACTATTTGTCCTAGAGAAATTTACGATTACCGAGGGATCATCCAAAAATATGAAAAATTGGGCGCCACTGTTCTCAAAGTCCCCGAAACCAGCTTGTATATTATTTAAATTAATTGTAATTATTGTTTCAGAGTGCTTACAATGCATTGTGTCAATCCACTCACTTGTATGGAAGAAGACTAGTACTAGAATGGGCAGACCAGTCGGATGAAGCTGAAGATGTAAATATGCTAAGAAAAAGAACAGCTGAAGCTTACAATGCTAAATCGCCAGGTGGTAAAAAATCTAGAAAAGGTGCAGTTGATGTTGAAACCTTTGTAGATGGTGTAGATAATAAAGAATAAAAAATATTTTGTTTTTTATTTATTTATTTTGACATAACTCAAAAATTAATTTTATTTACTATATAAAACCACATTCACAAAGTCATATTTTCTCACATGTATACATTATGCAGTACAACTAATTTCATGCTGAATGGTGTTTAAACAAAAAAGCATGTTTATGAGTTATTATGATGACATTCATCTAGTTTAACAATCCATTTATTACATGATATTTACATAAATATAATTAAATAAGATACTAAAATGTTTAAAACAACCTAAGTTTTGAAATCGGGCATCATTTAGTACATCATGCATATTGAAAGGAAAACCTAGTTTCATTCATACATAAGGTGATCTAATCTCAAACGGCTGACAACGTACTCTATCCAATATTATATTACATATACAAAAAAGTATCAACTAACAACTGTGAAAGTATTGTTTTAGTTGCTTTTATGTTAGTCTTGGCAATTTTTATGGAATGTACCCAATCAAACCTCATTCTTACAGTAATTAAATATCTGTTACAATAGTTTTACTCTTAGTCGACATCTATTATAAAGTGGATAGTTTTTTAAACTATTTACATTAAATATTAAAAGTCATAAATAACAAGTGATGGCAGTAGGTCACCTGTGTAAGTACCGTAAAAGATACTAAGTGCATTTTGTGCACATCCACAAAATGAATAACAAAAAAATATGTAAGTATGTATGTATAGTATAAACATAATTTTGTATTTTGAAATTGCATTTATATTTTCACTTATCACAACAACTCAATCAATTTTAACAGTTGAATAGATTTTCCTTACAAATATGCTCGTACCGACATAGCCAACAGTCCCACAAATAACACCCAGTGCTAAACTAAATAAGGCCATGTAGCCAAAGTAAAATGCCGTTTGAAAGAGTCCATACATTTTAGTTTTGAATAAGAAGTAATAGAATGAATACAAATAGACGTAAAGCGCTGTACTTCCAGCCGAAAGGAAGCTGGTCCATTGCCAACGATAGTCTTCTGCATTAAGTAGGAAATATGTGCACACAATTGTCACACATACGGTCACAATCATCAGAATCAAGAATACGAGCAACATGAATCCATATACATAATAAATTTTGTAAGCCCAAAACGAGGTGAATATGAAATACATCTCGATGAATATTGAACCAAATGGTAATATACCTCCCATAATAATGATGACAAATGGTTCCATAAACCACTTCTTTTCTGGAATGGGTCGGGGAACTGCATTGATACGACATGGATAGTCAGGTTGACCAGCCAAGTTTCTACCGAGAACTGTCCCCACGAGGGTAAGGGGTAAGATAACAAAGGTACAAATTGACATTACGGCAATCATACTGCCAAATGGGATAGCTCTTGAAGCATGATAGTACATGGCAATGAAGTTTATGAAAAATGCAGTACCACACACCAAAGCGGGCAATAGGAAAGCTGAGAGCAACATTTGTTTGATCCAAAGTTTACCACCCATTCTAGCATAGAGTGACCCACCAAAGTAACCATTTACTGGAGCGGTTGCTGCATAAATAAATATTGCTGTGGAAAGCAATGATCCCCTTTCAGTGTATAGTTCACCAAATATAGTAAATAATATAACACCTAATGTTACAACAGTCAATTGGTAGCCAGCGCCTATGAGAGCTGAAAACATTGCCAAATGAGGTACAGGCCTAAATACATCTCCATGTACTTGCTTCCAACCATATTCATCTCCCAAATCTTTCTCTAAATCATCCAAATCATCATCTTTAGAGTACCTCGCATAGTCTTTGCGCAGAGTCCGCATGAGAATCATAGAGACTAGACCAACCAAAAATATGACCATCATGAAACTATTGAAAATACTAAACCAGTGAATCCTATGCTGGAAAAAGTTTGGATCCAAGTATTTATCAAATCTATCTTCAAAGCGTATATTACTTCTTTTAAAATTAACTTCATAGGTGAATGGAATTTGTGCACCCAAAGTGAGTTCCTGTTTGTTTTCTGCTGTAAGGTTGACTTCGACGATTCTGTTTCCATTATATCCAATGTCGAACTTTTTGTGAGTCCAAATGTAATATTTGTCACCGTCAATCTCACCGACGATTCCCCAAATCGGTAGGTCATCAATGTACATCTGATACCAGTAGTGATTTTTCACAGCGTACACGAGAGCATTGAGAGATTGTTCGTTGAGTTGTATAGCGCAAAACTGTTCCGCCGGAACATTCTCTTTATATTTAATATCGAGACCGCTAAATTCTAATTCAACACCCTGAAGAGCTTCCGATAATGTTTCATGATAATGGCCAATATTCACTTTTGTGCCAATGCAAAACGGCAATGAAAAATATGCGTATGTCTCTTGTCGATTATGATATGGACCGACAGTATTCATCCAAAGAACTACCTGTTCCTTGTCTTTATAAGTATGCGTATGTTCATCACAATTAACTAAAGTCCATAAAACAACTAAAACACACAATGATCTCATTTTATAAGTATGAAAAATGTTTTCTCAAAAACATAACACGTAAGTAAAATGCCGAAGTTGATTGAAATTGGACATGTAGTTGCAGTGTTGGTTGCAATTGTAGGTATCAAAGAGTATATAATCACTACGTTTTAAGAGACGGGACTCCCATACAATGAAAATGAAATCCACTGTTCTATGACAAAGATGGACTGCTCCAATACCAACCTAACCAAAATTAACAAGTACGATGCTGCCAACATAACGAACATAAAAATAAGGATGTGCTGTTGTTACGATAAATAAGGTCGATAGTATAATTGACTCTATAGTCTATGGTTTTATGAAAATCCCAAAAAAAGGCCTTACATAATTTTAAATATTATTTATTGACAAATAAAAAAACAAATAATTACAATCATCGCTTTATTACTATCATACAGTTTACGGTTATCGCCGACTGACGGAGTAGCAGAGAAGCAGTGAACGAAAAAAACAATGGTTAGCTGGGTGCCATTTTGGTATATGATTTGTTCCGCCTGGTATCAGTAGTACGGTTGTACACCTCACCCGGACTGTTGAGCCCCCTTTTGTATCAGTAGTTCGGCGCTGGTGAAAAACTTTTGTTTTCTAAAGTACTGATGTATGTACACACATGACGATTGTTTTACATTTCGAAGTAAGATAAGAGGAATAAATATGTATATTAATAATAACTTTAAAAATATAAAAAAGATATATCAAATTGTAAATCAAATGCTAGGAAGAGTTACACTGTCAATCGATATGGCCATACTTAGAGCATTTGATGCACAAGGAATCTCTACAAAATACATTGATAACAAGTGGCTAATTAAATAAAGAGGTTGAATAATGGACACTTATTGAAGTTCCTTGACATTATTATAAGAGCCTTATGTGTACATACAGTACCTTAGAAAACAAAGCACCAGCGCCGAGCTACTGATACAAGAGGAGGCTCAACAGTTCGAGTGACGTGAACAACCGGATTACTGATACCAGGAGATTAGTTCGTCGTTCAATTGACAACGCAGGGCTGTCATGGTGGCAGACGCGGTCCTTAATGTTTTTTTATGGTACATCATCCTAACACGAACAAATCATATAGAAATTTTGGCACCCAGCTCCCTAGCCACAAGAGTAACTTCACATAAAATCTTTGAGGACTGCAGGATCTATTTATTTTTTAAGTTAATTACGGCAGTATCCAAGGTCGACGTTGAAGGTTCTGTAACACACATAAAAATTGGATTATGTCATGTATAACGTAATAATAATTTCATAAAGTAATTCAATGGATTGGAACGATACATGGAACAGCATTTCATTTGTTGTTTGTAGGATTTTTAGCAATATGGAGAGGGAGTTCACTGAAAACTTCATCGTTCAATGGATTGGCAGAGATTCCGATACATGGAGCAGCATTTCATTTGTTGTGTGTACAGCTGTTTTTCTTTTTCTTTTCAGTCTTGCCTGCACCTAGAAAGTAAATGAATAATAAATGTTATTTTTAGTTAAATATATAAATAAAAAAATAAAGGCAAAATAAAACTAAAACAAACCAAATGGTACATTGGGGTGTATGCATGAGTTCATCTCTTACAGCATTTTTAGCAATATGGAGAGGGAGTTCACTGAAAACTTCATCGTTCAATGGATTGGCAGAGATTCCGATACATGGAACAGCATTTCATTTGTTGTTTTTTTCTTTTCAAAGTCTTGCCTGCACCTAGAAAGTAAATGAATAATAAATGTTATTTTTTAGTTAAATGTACATATAAATAAAAAAGAAAGGCAAAATAAAACTAAAACAAACCAATTGGTACATTGGGGTGTATGCATGTGTTCATTTCTTATCATTCAGTGTAATAAAATCAAAAAGAAATTTTTGCCGATTGTCGATAAAAAATGGCACTGCACTATTGTTTACATTTTACATGCAACACAATTTTATTCGAAAATTTGAACTAAACTCCCAATAAACTATATTATACATGGTTTTAGAACAGCAGCAAGATATAATATGTACTAACCTATCTTCATCCAGCGGGAATTGGGCCAAAAATATTCGTTTTTTATTATCAATGCGACTCGTTCTTAGGCCACATATTTCGCAGCTTACTTTCGGCATCTAGAACACTAAACACGATACACCAAATATAACACTACGAAGAAAGAGTATTTAAACACTAAAATTTTGGCAAGTTTTATAAAAATCAATACTCTGCTTGCCGAAAAATCCGAAAATAAACAACAAACAAACAAAGCAGTTGAAATGAAAGACGCCATATTGCAACACATCAATATGGCCGCCGATGGTTTATTGCATAGAGTAACTTATACATACAGGTTTATTGTGGTTTTGATGTATAATACGGCCAAATTAGAGAATCGGTGATGTCTAATAACTTAATGGGTTTCGCAATCGCCTTGACTTAGTCGGGTTATTCCGGCATTACCCAATCCACCTGTTTCATACATCATTTTCTTTCCTTTGAGTTGCGCCAGCCTGGTAGGTATGTATTTACGTCAAAAATGTTGCCTATGTGAATATATAGTGTTCTGTGTAACTAATGAAATAATCAGTCAGTCATTCATGCCACATGACATAATTATTGTATTTTTCACATAGCATGGCTGTGGTGACATTTGATTTCATCCATTTCATGCATGTTATTTTTCAGAAAAAAACTACGGGAAATACAATACATGAACCCGAAATGGATACCAAAAATCTCTCATTTTTAAAATAAAATACCTATAAGCTTCGGAGGATAAATATATATTACAACTCTTTGTAGCTCTCCCACAAACTATGACTATGATTCCTTTCTTTTACCGTTGTTTGAATGGTATCTATTCCATTATCGTTTTTTCTATTATGTGAATGAATGTGTAGTGTATGTTAAACAAAATTAATCTGTGATCTGTTTTATAATATAGTCTTTGGTCATTTTTCATAGATATGTAAAGACTACAGTTTTTTTGTCTGTGGCGTATGAGTATGAAAATTAAATACATTTGATTTAATCAACTTAATTTTTTAGTTACAATTTTACCAATTCACTATTTATCAATAGCTAATCTTGTATCAGAAATCGGGGAATGTATTTTCAAACACAGAGACAATGGCGGATAAAATAAGGTAAAGTACACTTATTGCACATTATTTTATACTTAACCAATTCATTACCATGTGCATTATATTGAATTATAAAACGTGCGTCGTATCACTTGTTTGTAGTTAATGAGCAATGAGTATTATTGAGACCCTGTAAACAGTGCTCACTTTCAATTACTAAAAATTCAAACTAATATTCCTTACAACTTTGTTTTACTTCAATGTTTATGTTTGTTACAGAATTAGTCATAAATACGATTTGGAAGGGAACTATGAAGCATCCGATTCTGAAAATGAATATTCACCATCAGAGAAAAAACTATTAGATGATTTTCGAAAAAGGAAACACAAAGATGATTCAGGTTCAGAAGAAGAGTTATATGCTTTCTCAGATTCTGATGATGACTCCGATAACAAGAAGGACGATTTAGGGATTGCAGACAGTGACGTGGAAGGTCAAGAAAAATCTGATGATGATCTTCCTGACCGTAAAGCGTGGGGTAAAAGGAAGAAATCATACTATGCTACAGATTATGTGGACCAAGATTATGGGGGTCTTGACGATGATGAGGAAGCTGCCCTTATGGAAGAGGAAGAGGTGAAGAACATCCAGAAAGGACTCTTGGAGCAACTGGCTGATAATGATCACAATTATTTATTTGTCAAGGCCAGCTCAGAAAAGGATGCAAGTCAGATTACAAAATCGCAAAAAATTAAACTCCTCGAAAAAGAAAGCCCAGAGTTAGCCGGATTAATTGATGATTTTAAGACAAAGTTAACAGTAGCAAAAGAAGATTTACACCCATTGTTGGAACTCGTTAAAGATGGAAAACTTCCTAACTGTTCTGCGTCAAAATTCATTAAAACAAATTACGACCTCATATTAAACTACTGTACCAACATTAGTTTCTATTTACTTCTCAAGAGTCAAGGAATAAGCATACAGAACCACCCGGTGATAAAGAGGCTTTCACAGTACAGGCAAATGTTGCAAAAAATGGAGCCAATTTATTTGGAAATTATAAAACCTCAAATAGACAAGATACTTCATGCGGTGAGTAACAATTTAGAATTGCATATAACTGAATTACAAACAGGAAAAAGACAGACCAAGAAACGCAAGTTAGACAAGGTGTCATCTGAGGCGGCATTTAAGAGATTAAAACTTAAAGATGTTATGGAGAAAGATGACGGCGATGACACTGGTGTATCTGATGATGATGATGAATATGAAGATTTTAAGACTAAGGACAGTAAACTTGAAAATATATCAAGACCTAATGAGGAATCGGAGGAAAGTGGCTTTTCAGACAGTGATGGCCCTGATGAAGTTGCATCTAATGAGGACAAGCCTTCAACATCTCAAGATGTATTTAATGAAGATGTAGGAGATAAGCGAGAAATCACTTATCAAATAGCTAAAAACAAGGGTCTTACTCCGCATAGGAAGAAGGAACAGAGGAACCCTCGAGTTAAGCATAAATTGAAGTATAGAAAGGCTAAAATAAGGAGGAAGGGTGCCGTTCGAGATGTCAGGACTGAAATCACTCGATACACTGGTGAAGCATCCGGAATAAAGGCTAATGTGAAGAAGGGAATTAAAATTAAATAACTCGTGTAATATTTACAAATATTTTTATTGTTATATTGAAAAAAAAAAAATTACTTCCAATATAAATATAACATACTTTAACAATGTTGATTAATGTTGCCACCTGAAACGAAATACAACATTTTTTAATGAGTAGATTGAAATTAATGGTAACTTAGAACTATACAATAAGATATACAATATATTCACAATTACAGTATACAGTGGATTATGGTTATAATGACGAAAAAGATGCTTTTACGAGGTAGTTAAAAAATTAATATACTGCTCTATATTTGTCAAACCAAAACCTGCTATGTGCAGAAAATACTTTTGAGATATGAATAAAAGTTTTTCTGAAAATTTTTACATGAAGGTTTATTTTTATAAGAAGTATTTTATTTGAAAATTACATTGTTATACATAAACTTATATGCTTTTTTTATTTTTAAAATTATTATTATTAAAATAGAGTAAATTTTACATATTACATTTTCTAGCTGATTAACATAGTTCTCATAAGCACTTAGCAGTTTTTTTATACGATAGATAAGACAGTGAATTCACTAAGGTCCAAAATGTTGGAATCTCAAAAAAGTGCAAATAGCAGATTTTGGTTTGACAATGTTTAAATAGGTATAAGAAGCCGTTTACATGTTATAAATAAGTATAAGAATATTTGGAAACTTTGTATTGAATCTACTAGTAAAAGATGAGTTTATATTCCTTGTACAAAACATCTTTATAACCAAAATAGGTGTTAAGTTCAAAGTTTCCTGTGTAACTGTAAAATTCCAAGTCAGTAAGTAGTGGCAGGGCATTTCTCAGTTATAAACTTGACAGCCCGTCTGGCGGCAGTAACCACCTACTATAGAAGACCACCGTGAATTAACAGCATGTGTGCTGTTTTGTTCAGTGAGTGAGTGAGGGATGGCAGAGCCCATGCAGCACTTGTGGCGTTGCTTTTGTTAATTTCATCAAATGTCCGCTTGTCTAGTAGGTCGTCTGTCTAACTAAACGTAATCCACTGTATTACTATTTTATATATTTGATTACGAATAACCCTATTATTAATTTTGCCCACCCAGACTTTAGCTACTAATATTATAATTTATAATATTATAATAATATAAGAAATTCTTACAATTTCAAAACTTTATCTTTCCCACCGGAAGCAACATAAGCACCGTCAGGTGACCAATCTACAGCGAACACTTCATCAGCGTGACCCGCTAGATCTAGTTCCAACTTTTTTGTTTTCAAACTCCACACTGCAACAAAATTCAATATTTAAATTTATGTACTGGATATATTTTAATAAAACATTTTAGCATACAAGTTTTATAGTTTGTTTTTTACCTTTAAGTGTAGAGTCAGCGCTGGAACTTAACAAAAGTCTCGAATCCGCCGACCAAGCCACCATATAAACGGCTTGTACATGGCCACGAAGGGTGGTTATAAACTTGCCGGTAGCAGCCTCCCATAGTTTAACTGATTTATCAAATGATGCTGATGCTATTAGCCTGAAAAAAATTTAAAAATGTGATATTAAAACAGAGAGATAATCTGCAACATTTTTGCAGTCTACAAATGAAGCTTATTCAAAAAACTTAAAATTCAAACTTTGTAATGTTTAATTGTGTTATTGAATATATGCATTATTTATTGCCATACCTAGCATCTGGGGAAAATTTAACATCGTTGATAAGTTGCTGGTGACCGGTCATCCGTGCCAGTGGCCTCTTCTCCTTCTCTGGCAGCCAGAGGAACAGAGTGAAATCGTCTGAACCAGAACACAACCGTTCTGCACCCTGTGTACAAACTGCTTCGTACCGTTCCAATGCACGAGACCGAAGTATGGTTTCTGAAATTTATTAATATTTTTCCAAATTTTTTAAAGCAATTTTTACTAGGGTAGCTCTCCTATAAAGGGGTTTTCATATTCTGTTCCTTACGCTAATATAATTACCATTGAAAATATTAATTTAGTTTTTTCTTGCTTTTGTACTTTTATTTATGAATACCTAAAATGTTATATGACGAGCCCATTGGATGAATGGTTAGGGTGCAGGCCTTAACACTGTCTCCTCAGTTCGATTCTCGATAGGCGCCAATTTTGGAAATGAGCATTTCAAAGTTCCCTCTGATCTGGATAGTAGTTGCAGGGCATGCTACGTCTCGCATCGCAATCATTTAGGCAGCCCATCTGGCAGCAGTAACCATCCCTTTACAAAATAAGAACACCCTATCCTTCCTAATCCCTTATCCTGCTATTGTCGGCAGCAAACATGCAACACCTGTGGCCTTGCTATTGCTATAGGCGACAGTAGCCATCTACCATCAACTTGTCTGACGACCTTAACATAATAAGTATTTTAAAGGAACTATAGGTGTAAAGATTATTGATACTTCAATTCAAAAAAGCTTCGTAACTATTCTGGCTCAGTACAAATAATTTACAACTGCAAAAGTATCTTACTATCAGTGATAAACCCATGCTGATCAGTAATAGGATGATAAGGGCCAGTTCTAAGCACATAATCTGTATTTAACGCCAAAGTGTTGACCCAATGTGCATGCCCTTCTAATGTCCTGCAGAGCACGCCGTCTTCTGCTCTCCACACCTATAAATATATTTATAAAATTATATTTAACCTTATAAACAATTGACATAATATATATTTATATATTTCTTTACCTTTATTGTTCTGTCTTGAGAAGAAGAATAAATGAGCCCTGTTCCACCCCATTTAACACAAGTCACTGCTTTCGTGTGACCTGAGAGACTCAAGATTGTATGACCGGTTACAGTATCCCATATCCTAATATCACCGTCTTTTGAAGAGCTTGCGAGTCTTCGACATTCTGGGTTTCTAAAAAATAATATATTTTTTTAAGAATTAAAGAGGCAATGGCCTAGTCCAATCACATCTGTCGCAGTGCGCATTACTGATTAGATTTAGACGAGTTCTCTAATGGAGACCATAAATTTAAAAACGCAGAATGGGGTGGAATGTCCTGTGGCCAGGTAGACTGACCTGAAAGGCATCGCAGGAAGCGGCTGAATGGGAAATGCAGAGGATCGCGTGAGAAACTTTGGGAGATGCCAAAGTTGAGAGACACAGGTTGATAATAATGAATATAATAATTTACAGTTGAGAACTATCTTACATAGTAACATTTAACATCTTCTTTACATAGTATACAATAAAATCACTTTCCGCCATCTTCTCTCTGTATATACGCTTCCATCTTTTAAACTACGAAACGGATTTTAATGTGGAAGGTTTTTAGCTGAAAAAAATTGCACCCGTGAGAAGCCGAGCGAGTCGTTAGTTATATACAAAAATCAACGCCATTTGTTATTCCTGCAATAGAATGGCTAGATCGATTTTAATTCGGTTTTCAATTATGTAAAGAGGGATACCTAAATGGAAATTGCACCTCGGACAAAGCCGGGAGTTACTAATTAGTAATACATAAATATACTTACATATGATAAGGTTCCCAAGCCAAAGAAGTGATCCATTGCTTGTGACCTATTAAAGTTTTGCTGATCTGGTTGCCCGTTGAGGGATCCCATAATATTATTTTACCCTGCTTGCAAGCAGAGGCAAGCTTGGAACCATCTGGAGACCAACTAATACACAACACCCAGTTTGTGTGTCCTTAAAAAACAAAAAAACAGTTTAAATATTATTACTTAATTACTACAAATAGAGCAGAGGAAAAAGTAACTACCTTTACATACAAATAAAGGTGTCTGTGTATGCAGATCCCAAAATCTTACAGTGGTATCACCAGAACCACTGGCTAACTGTCGACCAGAAGGACTGAAACTTGTGGATATTACAGCCTCAGCATGTCCAGGAATAGAGCTAGAAAACCGATCTTTTTTTTTAATAAGTTTGTCAAGATTTTAACTATATACTATAAACATATTTTGGTGGTCTTTAGATTAATTGCAGAAGTAAATTAGTTTATTGCAATCGCTAAGTTTATTGCAAAAAGAGGTTCAATATATTATTATATTAAAGGGTTTGCTAGATCTAGATTTTATTTTATCAAATTTTTACTAACTAGGACTGATTTTTATTTTGTCTAAAGTACAGTTCAATAAATGTACCAATTGCTAATTTGAATGTCTTATCTTTTCTTTTTTCAGAAGCTCTCTTGGTTTTATATGAAAACCAAAATTTTGCAATGGTTTAGTAGATTCAAAGTTTTTTCCTCGAAAAAAGGAACTTATTACAGAAAGCTTATCAGATGAGTTATAATTTAATATTATAAACGTAAAGGTAACTGTTGTGTTGTCGGTAAGATTTTCGGGGCAAAACTGCTAGATCTATTTTGATGACATCATTTTAGACCTATTTTATTAAATTAGAACCAGCTGTTGTTATTATCTAAACAGTAACATTTTTTGTTTTAAATGTCCAAATGTTTTGAAAGAAAAAATACAATTAAATACCCACCTTGTACATCTCGTCACTGGCCTAACCCTAAACACGGCTTGTTGTTGGTATATTATTTCAACAACTTCTTCTGAATTTAAACTTTTAATGTCGAGAGCTTCCTCTAATGTCGATGTCACTTCTACTTCTTTAACATAGAACAAGAAGGGCTTGTCCTCCTAAAACAGATTGTAACATTTTATTAAGAAAATTACCAACTGAAATAAAATAATTATGAAGAAAAATAATTGTTTACTTCTTGTAATAAAGCATTGCAAATAAGTTGTAGCTGGTCTCTTGTTACGTTTAAAGGCAAATCCAAAGGACTACCAGTTTCTTCGCCAGTGTCCGACTTGAACCTTGCATGTACACAGCTGGGTACGTCAATATTATTTTCCATTTTTAATATTGCAAAAGTAAAATTACTGTCGACACACAAACTTTACATAACCTCAAAACAAAAATTCAATCAATGCATGGCATTTGGCAGGTTGGCATTGGCACATAGCAAGTGACAAGTCATTCCACAGACCATATATACTCAGGACGGTCCTCTACTCACGACCAACTCACGATTTCTATTTCTTTTACTTTGGCATTCAACGGTCTTGTTTTAAATGCGCTAGAATCTATATAACGATTTAAACATTTCTTTCTGTCGAAATTTTTCTAAACACGAATCCACGCGATTTGTTGTTAATTTTATTACGAAAATAGTATTAGTGATTAACCGGTGATTAATAATTGAGAACGTTTTCACTGCATTGCTATCGGTATTCGGTAAGTAACTTACTTTAGTATACATTCCTATAAGAAATTTATTTAATGAATTAAATATAAAATTACAACTAAAATTATATATATACATTTATAAGTACTAATATATAAATGTGTATATATACACTCTTATTATAAATTTGAAATAATACATACATTATTTCTTATTTATAAAATGGGCGAAGACTTCTAATTGATTTATAATCAATTTATTCGGAAATACAAATATTTGTTTATAAATTTTAGCATGATTTTTTCCAGCCATTTTGTCTTTCTATTCGAAAATCCTCATTTTGCGTGTAAAATAAAAGAGGGTAGGTACATATTATATGAGTTTATTTTTATTACTGCCATATTAATAAATAATATTTTAACTTATGATTAACAATGGTGATTTAAAGAACAATGGTGATTTGAATCTACACTATATTATTCATTTCCAATTATTTAAAAAAAAAGTTTTAAGAATACTTACGTATTTTAGTGAAAAATATATGTAACCAGATCATATTTACCTATATAAGCATACTTTCATTTCATATGCTCTATTAAAATATTTTTTATTCTTACACAGGTTCTATCAACCAAACAAACTTTGGATGCAGAAAGAAACAGTCCATACTCAATGTGAAGCCATGTCAACATCAACTGATTTAGAGCAACGAATTGCAAAAAATACTCCGATAGTCGTCCTTACGGACTCTTTAAAAATAAATTCGTCTATACAAACAAATCTGTTGTTCGAAAATTGTCACATATCGGATCCATTGAATCTATTTCATACGCAAATTGGTATTTCTACTAAAAAACTCGCAAAAAATACTCCCGTAGTCATTCTTACGGACTTTTTTAAAATAAATCCGTCTATAAAAACAAATCTGTTGTTTGAAAATTGTCGCGTATCAGATCCATTTAATCTATTTCATACAAAAATTAAAATTTCTACTAAAAAACGCGGTCGGCCTATTAAGAAAAAAAGGGGAAGGAAATCTATTTCTAACAATAGCCGTTTAGAAGCTGTGTTAAGGTACAGAAAGAAAAACCCGCAAGCACATAGGGATGCGGTTAAGAGATATACCCAGAAAAATCCACAAGCACATAGGGACGCGATTAAAAGATATTCCCTAAAAAATCCACACGTAAACAAGGAAGCGGTTAAAAGATATAATTTAAAAAACGGAAGAAAAAAGCAGAAACAGTAGAAAAATAAATACAATCCTCAAGTGAACAAACCAAGTTATGGTTATACATATTTCTTTGATAGTTTTTTACCATTTCTTTAATTTAAATAAATTAATTTGAAATTGTAAAATTGTTTTTTTTTTTAACAAATTTGATTTACAGAAATAGGACTTAAAATAGTTGATGAGCCGAATTTTCATTCAAATTCAATTCTATTCAAATTTTTTTAAAAACCATGAATAATATTCAAAAGAAGAATCTACCTACTCAAATAAACACCACACCTATTTTAAGTATTTTTAAGGCGTAATTAATATTTTTTTCTTAAATGAGGGGTTGTTATGTTATCAATAAGTGAAAATGTCGAGAAAATATTGAAGAATATTCACAGCGCTTCAGCTATTCTCAAGTATAACCGTTCTCAAGCTATTCTCAAGTGATGCTCTGTCATACCATAAGTACTATTTTATCTATGGTTATACTTAGATAGATTTGTTTTTGTCAAAACTTAGAAAGTTTCTCAAATTTTACTATATTATCTTACCGAATTTGGCATAAGCAATATGGCTTATGGTCGATACTTTTACTTATGACAAGAATTTAAAAAAAATCTATTTTGTTACCTATCTGACAGTTATAATTTTCTTGTTCATGAGACAATAATATGAAATTCTCTCGAAAAATAGTGTACAAATCATGTATCGAAAATCATGTACCTACCTGCAATCTTTTGATCAGATAATGATTTATTATATCCATTATTACATGATAAAAATTAAAGACAATGAAACTTATAATCGTTTGTTTAATAAAATATTTACTTCTAGTGTCACAAATTGATTCCGTATTGCATTAATTTTCCAGATAGGTGAAAAAGAGATTTAGAGCTTGCGTCGGGCGCGACGGGGGCGGTATGAGGGGCGGGGAGCTCTCACCCGCTCTGTGCCGTCCCCTGTGTTGCCAGTGTTGGGGGACTCTTCCATCGTCTCCGCGCGTGGCGTGAACAGCTTTCTTCTGCTACGTGTCACGCTAAAATACATACTGATGTTATACATGTGAAAGTAACTCTGTCTGTGTGTCTGATACCTTTTCACGCCATATTCAACCGATCGTCATAAAGTTTTGAATACACGTTACATATAGTCGAAGATAAAAATAGGACGTCGACCTTCACCCATCTGTTTAATGAATGAAAAGTATTTTAAATCAAATTTAGTATGTAGAAAATATATCTCGAATGGGTTGGCTAATAAAATCCTGGCCAAGTTATGATTAATTAATAATTGAAAAATGCGTCTATTATAGTAGCAGTTCGGAAAAATGACTTTTTATTCTATTCAAACTATTGGTAAAAGGATTTTTAAATTGGATGAAAGGTTTCGAAGATTACCACCTACATACAAACATACAAGCGTCACCTCTTTATAATATTAGCATTGACATTAATTTCAATATTATTTTTAAATTCTTTACATACATAGAAACAAAAGAGTCCACATTTTTCGGGGGCGAATTCTCATCGGGTGATGGCACATCTTTGACTTCTCTTTTCTTAGTTGGAATATCCAATGTGATATCACTAAAATCTTTTTGTAGACAGCTCATATCTTTTAATTGTTTCTGTTCTTCAATTACATTTGGAATTTTCTTGTCTTTTCTCAACCTTAATGTCCTTCTAGATCTATCGTTTGTTTCGCCTTTGGTTTTTTCCGTAACTGGATCGTGCAATTCAACTTTGACTTGTGTTTCATCTGTTTGAGAAGTCTGCGAGATCAGAATTTCAAAATCTGTTGCTCTCGGAGCTGTCACATCTTTATATATATTCTCAAAGTCATCCAGAGTGTTATTTTCAATATTTTGTATTTCGGTGAGAATTGATTGTTTGCTCTCTTCTATGTTCGCGTGTATCTTGTCGTCATCTTTAATGACATCACATTCCTCGGTGATAACTTCGATAGATTTTCGAATCGATTCATCAAACACGTCCAAGTTTTGGGACTGTGACACAGTTACGTTATCGTTTGAAGAAATCGCGTTTTCTTCAATTTCTAAATCAGATATTGTTGTATTGGGAATTTTGTCATTTGAAAATTCAATGGTAGCTCTACGGCTTACAGTTGAAGATTTGTTCTGATCATTTTCTTTGGTTACATTCATAACGTCAAAACCATCTTTAATTGCATTAGAACTAATGTTAACATCTATATTATCGAAGTAAATTTTTTTATCTTTATACATTTTATCTCTCATTTTTTCATCGAAAAATGAAGATCTCTTAGGTTCGTTGACAGTTTTGATATTTTTGTGTGTTGCACTTTCAATCTTTTCGAATTCTGCTAGAGAATTGTAACCGCGAATAGAGCGTATGCCTCTTGTAACTGAAGTAAATATCCTATTTTCCGGTTCCTGCGGCTCTGTGGATTTTTGTGCTATGATGGGAGACATACTTTTTACTGTATCACCTTTACTGTTCCTTACCATACTTTCATTATTACAACAAGTCATATGTACGCAACTATCATCATTACTACAACAAGTCATATGTACACAGCTATCGTCATTGCTGATTTGTTTAATCATAATACTTTGACGATGTAGTAGAGAATGTCTAATTTCTTCAGCTGTAAATGTTGGTTCTAGTATTCCATCGTTATCTTCAATATCACTCTCATCCGACGAGATCACAGTTATATCGATTATATTCGAATTATCTTTCTCAATAATGCAGCAGTCGAGCTCAACTTCATCATTCTCTTTGATGTGACTTTTATTTGAATCGTCATTATCATCCCGATTGGTTGTTGTATCCCGATTGTTGAAACTTTTTTCGGAAAAGTTTTCATTGGTATCTGTGACACTCTGATTTGACAACTGAGAATGTTGTATCTTTTCTGTTTCGTCCATTTGAAATGTTCCTGAAGCTCTATTCAAATGATCACTCTCATCTACATATGTCTGTTCCATGGATTCCTCGTGAGAATCCTGAAAAACAAATGAATATATTGAAGATATATATATAATAGAAAACCAAACGAAAGTTCTCTTTCGATTAACGCTATATTTGTATAATATTAAGAAAAAAGTACAACCCCGAAATATCTCATGAAAATAACATTATATTTTACTAAATATTTTGGGAAACACAAAGATTCCTGTATAGTCGTATAAAAAAAAACAAATGCTCATTCAAAAACATTATTTTTATTTTTTTATTCCTAGATAGTGAAAACAAACATTTGTCTTGACATGAATTTTTGTAAACATTATGAAAAGAAATTAGAATAGATTTAGCAAATTTAATAAACATCAAATAGAAAACGATTTTTAGGAATTTAAAAAAAAAAAACAATAGGTTTGATGTCTTACCTTAGATTTTCTTTTAAACATAGCAGTAATTGTCCTTAATTTCGTCTCATATTTTTCTTTTAGATCCTTTAACTGAAACATGGAATGTATGATTGAATGATTATTTTTTAAATACCGTTATTGTGTTTAATTTAAAAAAGGAGATTTTAAGCTAATCTAATTAAAAAATTATTTATTTTATAATACTGTTTTTATTTTAACTTAAACTTGACTTTTAATTTAAATGAATAAGATTAAATTTTTAGTTCTTTCTAAGATAAGCCTACTAATATTATAAATGCGAAAGTTTGTGAGGATGTATGCTTGTTAGTCTTTCACGCAAAACGGCTAAATGGATTTAAATGGGATTGGAATTCCATTAGGCAAAATATTATAATGAATCACTATTTCTTTGTAGGTATATATGTTACGGCTAAAGATAGGTGTGAACATAAACTTAAGTTTAGCCGGCTAATCTTAAGTTTATCTTCGAGAGGCGGCTAAAGTTCGATATCATGTTAGTTTGCGTCGTGAATTTCCATCTTTATCCGGTTAATGTGCACATTAACCGAAACGAAACGGCTAAAAATGTTTCCATGGATGCGCCGGGGTGAACATGTCGCTTGAGGGGGCGGAGGGGAGACGATGCGCGCAGACAGACAGGCTGACGGTCCACTTGATGGTAGGTGGCTACTGTCGCCTATAACACAAGCAACGCCATAAGTGCTACAAGTGCGCTGCCGACTATAGAAGGATTAAGGATTAAGGATGGGGCTCCTTATTATTTTATTTTAATGACTAGATATTGTTTTAAGTTATTAACACTGCAGAAGTTTTTTTTGTAATTTTAAATACAGAAGTATCTGTAATGAACAAATGGTTTCTTATTATTTTATTTTAATAAATAGACATTGTTTTAAGTTATTAACGCTGCAGAAGTTTTAATTTGTAATTTTATGCGTAATGAGAGTGATTATTTTTTAATAAAAGTTTTCGTGTCGAAATATTAAACATTATTATACCGTTTCCTTTTCCATTTGCTTCTACATTTTTAGCCAAGGGCCTGCAGTTAAACTTAAGTTTAGCCGGCTAATGATAGATGAAACTAACATTAACATCTCCTCGAAGATAAACCTAAGTTTAGCCGGCTAATCTTAAGTTTATGTTCACACCTATCTTTAGCCGTAACATATATACTAAATCGGGCAGACAGAGTCGCGGTCATAAATTAATTCAAAACGATGAGTTAGGATCACAATTAGAAATGACCACTTCAAAAATCATGAGTGATAAGAGATCTAAGTTTAAGGCGCGGTGGCGGGTGCGGTCGCGTCGTGTCCACATTGCCGCCAGGCGTTTGCGCGAGTGTGACTACTTTCACCGCACCTGCGTTGTGCACGTGAACACTTGCATATTATGCTCTGTTTGATCTTTCATGACCGCGCCCGCACCAGCGAGTCAACGTCAATGAACACTAATGGGATGATATACCTGTTCCTCATACAATTCTTCAATGTCCTTCACCAGATCCAAGCCCTCTCTGCGCTCAGTGTTGACACACTCTTGTAATTTTTCCACATGTTTCTCCAGACTGAAAAAAAGGGAACATTGGTTTACTTGACCAATGAACAACTTACTCGAACTGAATGAATGAATCAATGAATGCTTGAATGAGCAACTTACTCGCTTTTCTCGTAACTGATGCGCTCGATGCTCGCACGCAGCTCTAAGTTCTCGTCCCGCAAGTCGTCGAAGTCAACGCACAACTCCTCGTACTTGTTGTTTAGCTGCTTGTGTTTCTCTTTCAAACGCTCGTAGCTGATGCGCATCTGTTCGTATTCGGCGATTTGCCGCATCGACGGGACGCTGTCTTGCAAGTTCTCCGTTGACGAACTCAACATCGTCATCTGCATCGTTTGGTCTATCGCTGTTGTAGAAACAGCAAAGTCAGTAAAAAATGCTCTAGAACTTAAAGTAACTTTTAAATAGTGCATTGCCGATACGAACATACAAATTACTACTAGTAAGTAAACTGGCTAACTTTATTCTAACTAGACTTCCTACAGTAATCCTACTAATATTATAAGTGCGAAAGTTTGTGAAGAAGATGTATGGATGGATGTTTGTTACTCTCACGCAAAAACAGCTGAACTGATTTGGCACACAGATAGTTTATTACCTGGATTAACATAATATAGAGATCATCTAAAACATAAGTGAAAATCGCATTCAAATCGGTTAAGCCGTTTCTGAAATTATTGAAAAAATATTTAATGTAAATTACAAACATGGTTCGTTTACGATTTTAAATGAGTAGTAGAATTGAAGTGAGAGATAGTTACGTATGTCCTTGGCGAGGTCGGCGACGCTGAGCACCTGTTTGGTCTCGCCGAGGTAGCGGTGTGCGGGCGTGATGCAGACGAGCATGGCGAGCGGCTGCGCACCCGTGAGCGCGGCGGCCAGCAGGCGCGTGAGGCGCGACTCGCGCACGGGCGCCGGCTTGCGCAAGCGTGCGGCGCGGACGCAGCGCGCCAGCACGTGCAGTGACGAGTTGATGGCGCGCGACTCGGCCAACCGCGCGCCCGCGTTCTGCGTCTGCGCAGCGCGCTCGCACCCCGCCAGGTCGCACAGCCGCAGCTGCGACACGCGCACGCCGCCCTCCACTGCAACAATACAAACACACACTCTGCTACCCACGATCAATTATATAATTGTTTCAATTTTCTACTAAAAGCTTTATTGCTTAATAAACATTTGATTAAAATTAGCAATTTCATTTGTCTATTTCTACTAGGTATGCAACGAAAACGAATATTATTCGTATTCGCCGAATATTGGTCTTTTACAAATATTTATTTTTATTAATTTATTTGTTTTTATTTTTCACACACAAAGGAGTCTATTAAATAACACAAGTGATGATAAACAAACATTGGACCTACCCGAGTCCGTGACTATGGTGATGGTGAAGATGCAGTGCGAGCGCGAAGAACGCGCATGCACGCCCGTGGCAGCCACCTGCAGATTCATTTTTCCAGCCACCAATACGTCGTACGCATCTGCTCCGCTCCGCACAAACACTTGTAGAGCGTTCTGAAATATAATTTCATTTCTTTTGTTTAGAAGCACTAACACATGTTGAATTCGTTCAATATTTCAGAAGTAGGACATTCACTGGCCTAATCCCCATACAAAACTGACATTGACGGCCTGATCCCCATACAAAACTGAATGATCTCCCCTTTATATCCATTATCCTATGCATGTAAGGGTAATGAAAAAACTTACTTCCACATATGCAGTTCCGTTCGCATCCTCCCTAATGCGTAATCGAGGTGCAGTTTTCTTATCATTGCTACCGAGCAAATCATATACGGCTTCATTGTAAACTTCGATAAACGAAACCTATAACAAATGCAAATTTATGAATAAAAATAAATTAAGGATTTTGGGCGAATATCAGATTTTAGAGTTACGAATTCCTGTAATTATTTTACAATCTTGACGAGTCCAATGGTTAAGGTGCTTGCTTTAACATACTGACTCGGGGGTCACGGGATCGATTCCGGGCAGGCCCATCTTTGTAATGAACTTTTCATTTGGATCTGGCAAGTAGTGGCGTTTCGCAGTCATTTATTTAGCCCGTCTGGCGGCAGTAACCACCCCTTACAGAAGACAACCGCGAAATAACAGCGAGTCTGGTGAGTGAGTAAGGGATGCCAGAACCCATTTCCCTGTCCTTTCTCAATCTGTTGTCCTAAATCCTAATATAGTCGACAGCATACTGGCTTCCCTGTGGAGTTGCTTGTGTTATAGATGATGGTAGCCACCTACCATCAAGTGGACCGTCAGCCTGTCGTGATGACCTTAACATTTAAAAAAAATCTAAGCACCAAATTCTGGCATATGATTTGATGTTTGAATATTTTCTTTATATCTTTATATGTTTATATTTATGCTTGGTGTAGCAAAACTAAAATATAAATTCTTACCCAGACATAATGTTTTGTTGTTTTGGATAGATCCAAATCGCTGGCAGCCTGCTTTAGTTGATTATTTTTTAGTTGTATGCTCATTCTTCGATACTTTTCCTTCAACGGTATACCTTCCGGATATTGTTTCAGTGCACTCAGCAACTGTAATTAATATACAAATCAACATATTAAGTATCATCTAGCTAGATCTAATAAGGAATAAAGCTACTTATTTCTCATAAAAAATTAACACAAAAGTCAAAACAGCAATTCCTAAACAATGACGTGTATATCCCTCCAGAAAAGAACTTTTTTTCTGGAGAATCTTAGTATATGAGCAATTAACGTCCGATATCTTTATTGCTGTTGTAATAATGCCAGATGTTGAATAAAAATTCAACTTAAATTTTTAAATGATCCCCTGGGGAAAGTACTTTTTTCTGGATGAAAGGTACCCTTGTCCTTTTCTGTATTCTGGACAATATGTATGCAAAACTTCACGATGATCTGTCGACTAGTCAAGGCGCGAAAGTGTAATAAAGTGTTACATTAAAATTTTCGCACCCTATGGTTAGTTGTGCCGGTCGTACAGCTTTCGGTAGAATCGCTTCTGGGTGTCCTCGCCTGTTAACGTTATAATTAAATTTCGCGCTTACCACTCGTTGCATAGTTCGTTTACATGAAGTGTGGTATAACGGAACGTTGTTTGTCGCCTTATACTGCAATTTGATTGGTAGTTTCCTCGTTCAGTTCTAACCATACGCAACGTCTTCAGATTGCCGATGCGATATCCATTGTGCACTTTAGTCGCTTGACTTAAGGTCGAAATGAATAGAATTCGTTTTAGATAGGACATGCTGCATTTCAAATGCAATTGAATAACTTAGACCGGCGTAAGAGACAAATAATCATTCACTTGACATCGCGAGCTCACCAGAAAAGGTCGACATCAGGAAGCTGTAGAAACCACAAAGGGCCGCTGCCAATTGATTTTCATCTGTCCATATCGAAGGAATCGCTTCTCAGTTTTTTAATTTTATTTCGATATTGTGTTAATTGCCTCCATTGCAGAGCATCGGTAAGTTTTTTACATAATATTTCTCGATTTTAGGGTTTTTTCTATAGGAATTTTCCATGGGTATGTCCGCCGCATGCCATGTTGTTTTTTTTATATAAGCAATCAGTGTTCTTTTAATAGCCGATTTTAATGTAAATAAGTCGTTTTGAACGTAGGATAGTGAAGGGTGAATTTTGCATATTTTCAATAAGCATATTTTTTTAGCACACGTGCTGGTATATTTAATATTTTACGATGGCGTCGGTCACCTATTTTCTTTTTTATTAATTTTCTTTGGCGACGGCCATCGCTTTATTATTAGAACGGTTAAGCCGTCTATTTGTTTTATCACGTGCAATCCAACGGACCCACGTGACTTTTTCTTTTTTTTTTCATACCAGATACGTGTGTGACCTTAATTAAACCTTTCACTGCATTTCCTATTATTAGTTAAATAAATTGGACAGTTTATATAAATTTTCCCTGAAGGAATTATGTGTGATTTCCACACTTTTTATTAACGATCACGTGCGGACCGTGATTCAATTATACCTACATTCTTTTTCTTTAATAATTTTAATCATTTAAAGTTTAACCTGGAGAAGGCACGTGGACTCGCGTAGTAAATTTCACTGTACAACATACTAAGGCGTGACTGCGCGTGTGCTTTCCAGTGAGGCTGTTTGGGGCAGGCTGTTTTGGGCAGGCTGTCTGGGACAGGCTGTTTTGACAGGCTGTTTAGAAAGGCCGTTAGACGAGCCGTTTTTCACCGTTCGTCCGAGACAAGCCGAGCAGAATCGCCGAGCGACGCTAGTCTTCCGCGTCGCTTCGGGCTGGTCAACGACTGCGAGTAAACGCCCTAAACAAGTGACGGTTTTCTTTATCCTCCTTACACCCGCATAGCGTCGATTGCAGTTAATATACTAATTTAGGCATAATCCGGTAACATTAGGGTTAAGCACTTTGGGGTCTACGGCTATCTTCCGGTGGTACAGTTTGGTTCTGGTTCACTTCTACAATCTTCACAAATTCCCTGGCCTAATTTTATGAATATTTCTTTTTTTTTTCTTTCTTCTTTTTTTTTTTACGAAAATATACGATTTTTATTGTACTCTAAAAGGTCTTTTATTGATTTTATTTAATTGTCAACCTGTCCGCACTACACAGCGGGAAAAAAAGGTAACAAAAAACTGAGAAGCGATTCCTTCGATATGGACAGATGAAAATCAATTGGCAGCGGCCCTTTGTGGTTTCTACAGCTTCCTGATGTCGACCTTTCCTGGTGAGCTCGCGATGTCAAGTGAATGATTATTTGTCTCTTACGCCGGTCTAAGTTATTCAATTGCATTTGAAATGCAGCATGTCCTATCTAAAACGAATTCTATTCATTTCGACCTTAAGTCAAGCGACTAAAGTGCACAATGGATATCGCATCGGCAATCTGAAGACGTTGCGTATGGTTAGAACTGAACGAGGAAACTACCAATCAAATTGCAGTATAAGGCGACAAACAACGTTCCGTTATACCACACTTCATGTAAACGAACTATGCAACGAGTGGTAAGCGCGAAATTTAATTATAACGTTAACAGGCGAGGACACCCAGAAGCGATTCTACCGAAAGCTGTACGACCGGCACAACTAACCATAGGGTGCGAAAATTTTAATGTAACAAAAGAAACAAACTCGCATTCGAATTTGCAATATTAGTTAGGATTATAATATGTTTAGTTATTATTTATATAAAAGAATAGTTAGCAAACTTCAATACATGCCTGTAGCTCTTGATTCTGTTGAAGAGCACATAACATTTGAGCGCCATGGCCATTCGGCTTGTACAGTGGAGTTTGAGCACCATCAATAACACTGAAGATATACTCGAGTGACCGAGGCGTCAGTCCCGGATCATCCACAGTGCCCATAAGTGTATATGTTTTGCCAGAACCGGAGGCACCAAATGTCACAAGTGTGAAATTATGTCCCTGTGGCAACTTCTTCAAGTTGGGCTTGACAACATGATCAAATATCTCCTAAAAATAAACAAAATGCCCTTTATATACTAGCTGTTGCACGCAACTTCGCCCGTATGATGTTTCGCCAGCCTATGTTACTTGCTGATAATGTAGCTTTTTATAGGTGAAAGAATTATCAAAATGGGAATTTATTATTATTGATTATTATCCCATGATACACATTTTACACATTTATTATTGATTATTATTAATAATAATAATAATCAATAATAACCATGCTCACTAACCTTCGAGGCTACTATGACCTACCCATTCAGGTTTTCCAGGTGCTGATGTCGTACCGCCAGACCATCGTGGTGCGCCGATACTCACTTTCTACTCACAATCCCTTACATCCCTTATACACTACCATAAAAGCCATAAAGACAATGCAAACAAACCTGACCAATACTGAGTTTTACAACATTGGGTGATTATGTATCTCTATCCTTTTTCCGCACACATAAAAATCTCAGAAGCGGCCTGTGCTATCTGTTTAGTGGCACAGGAAAGCAAAAAATATATATTTTTATTTTATGAAACCCTGAAAAGTTTGTTTACATTCTTTCCATTGCCTTTAGAGTTCTGTACACAAGCATGTTTACTTACTTTTTGGTTTGACTGTGATCCAAAAATATGGGAAAATGAATACATTTTTGATGTAGCTTGCTGTTGTTTTTGCCCATAACCAATGCTTGTGTCCAATGATGTTATGAGATTTTTGTCATGCATTACTCCATAAACTGGACTTGGGGTTTTGCATGGTTTTACTCTCAAGTAAACTTGTACCAACTCCCTGTCCTCAGCGTTATCAGTTTCATCAAATTTGTTAGACTGATAGTTTGAAGTTAGTGGTTGATCATTTTGGTCACTCTGTTGATTCTGGTGAAACAGTTTGGTACCCTTCTTTAGCTTATTTTGCATGAAATAACGTCTGAGTGGTGGTTTTGGTTCGATGAAAGAAAAGACTTCTTGCCTCTGGTCCGCCATAATTGGTTCCAATTATAATAGAAAACTATCTTTAACCTGATAATTAATTCTGCAAACAAAACAATTACTTAATAAATTAACATTATTTGTTTACATAATATTCAATTCAACTGTTTTGTATATTATCAGATAATCCTCAAATTATGCAACAAATTCATGTATGTGTTTCTGGCTATTAGTTTGCTTTTTACAATGTGGGTAGTCATATTTTATTAAATTACTGAACTTGATTTATACAAATAATAAGTAGTACATTAATAGTTTTATCGTAATTCTTATTGTGTGGTAAGAAAAAAAATCTTTTAGGGAAATATTCAAAGAGGAAAGCATTTTAGGGTAGGCATAATATATGCCCGGTCTTAATAAAAAGTGTCCTCACTTTTAATGCAAGATAAATGAGGCTTCAAGTAAAAATGTAATCGCTCAGTGGCAGTAAGTAAAAAGTACAAACCTAACCTAACTTAGGCTTGTTAATTTTATTTCATATTTCTATAAATTATAAAGATAGTTTTATAAAAAGAAATAAATACTTACTTTAGTTGGTGTTTAACATTGAGCGAAGTAATCAATGAAGTTAACATAATAAGTTCAAATTGTAAAAAAATAACAAGGGGAAAATAACATTAAATAAAGTAAATATTATAACACTTTAAACTCTTATAATAATTATTATTTTGTAAATTGACTCGATAAGTTATAATTTCTTATTTCACCACAAAACCAAACAAAAGAACATTAAAAATACCGTAGCTGGATCAACAAACCGTTTGAAATTTAAAAGATATTCGGCTTGTTCGTTGGTTGGCCCACGTCACTTTTCAGCTTGCTGTCATAGATTGTCAATGTTGCTATTCATTTTGAACTAAGAGTACAACAAACTACCTTTATGTAAGATAATATCAACATAACTATATATGTTTGTTATATTCGGTTATACTATTAATTTTACTAACCTTGTAATCTTTGCCCATTTTATTTACAATGTCGTGTTTAAATAATTGTCGCGTATTACCTACGCGATAAGATTCAAACTCGTGAGTGTGGGTTGAAAACGGGTAAGTTTGCAATGTATTGAAAATTATTAGAAGCCTCCGCAACTCATTCAAACGTATCGCGTATTACCTACGCGATAAGAGTCAAATTCGTAAGTGCCGTTTGAAGTGCAGGTAGATTTATAATTTATTATTAATTACAAGAAGAGCCGCGCGCGGCTCTTTTTCCTCGTCACTTCACTTCGCTAGCGCGGCCGAACCAGACAGACGTATATTTACAGTGTGACTAAATTTGGTTAGTGATTTCCATATTTAACTTCATTTCTTGTGCCTATTTATTTGTGTACTTTGTTACCAGTGTTTTAAGACTTTATAATGTAAATTTATACTAGCCATGTGTAATGATCGCTGCAGTGGTCATTAATCAGAACTTTAGAGTAGAACCGATAGAATAGCGAACAGTTGTTATCGTTGCTTATCAGTACCAGAAAATAGACCAAGTTGAGAGGACAGGGAGGGCTGTAAGGGGAGGTTGGAGGCCCTTTAATTACATTGTCAGTGGACCCGCTAAATCAGATATCAGTTGAGCTTGTCTGCGGACTCGCATATTCAGACACCTGTTGATCAATGGATCAACAGAAATCAGATATCAGTTGATGGTTAGTTAGAGTAAAGCGATACTACCAGTAAATAACAGTCAGATACGTGTGCACGATATGTACCGGTGGTACATACCTATATTGGCAATTCGCCACTGCTTGATTAAAATGTTCTAAGATCATGCGGTTCGCGACAATAATTATGTAAAACTAGTTGGGGTGAGTATACTACACTGTGAGCCAAAGGAGCTTATATTCAAGCGTCTGTGACTGCTGCTATTATCGAGCTTGACACTAGCTTGGCTGACACTTGTGAGATGTGACAGAGAGGCAACAGAGGGGAATTGGAGGGGAATCAGGTGAATTGAGAGGTGATGAGAATTCAATTGATTTGATCACAGATTATTATGTTATTATACAGAGATTTGATTGTTGAATGTTGAGTGAGATGAGAAATAAGAACTTGAGATGTGATTAGATTACTGACTGAATGAGAGGTTGAGAGAAGGAAAGTGGCTAACTAATGTAAAATTTTTTTGCTTCGTCTAGCTATTTTATTAAAAGAAAATTTAATTATTAAAACAAATACAACATGTATTATACGTAGATTAAAGTGGAAGCATATGCTACAGTGTTATATTTCCACAAAAATGGATTTTAAATTTACATTGCTGTTATGTTTTTTAAATGTTTTCAATTGTGTAATTTCTAGAGGCCCCTCTTTACAAAATGCAAATAAAATAAGTTCAAAAAAAATTAACGAGTGTCAACGTTGTAGAGTATTGGCTAAATCCTTTGACGATTGGCTCCAAAAAACTTCTAGAGGAAAGTATGAAGGCGGAGACGCCGCTTGGGAAGAAACCAAATTAAAATCATACTCTCGTAGTGAAATAAGACTAACAGAGATACAGGAGGGATTATGTTCAGAATTAGAACGACATAAAGATCACTGCTACACTTTGGCCGAAGAGGCTGAACAGGCTATAGAAAAATGGTGGTTCCATGAAGATCCATCATCTGACTTCTACACTTGGTTATGTATAGAGACACTTCAATATTGTTGTCCTAAAAAACATTATGGCGAACTTTGTAACCCTTGCCCTGTAGATAGTTATAATATGATATGCGGTGGTAACGGCAAGTGTGATGGAGATGGTACAAGAAAAGGCAAAGGTTCTTGTATTTGTAAACAGGGTTACACAGGCGAAATGTGTGAGCAATGTGAAAAAAATTATTACAATGCGGATGCCGGTTTATGCTACAAATGTCATAAAGCTTGCAATGGATGTTCTGGTAATGGGCCAGACTACTGTAATGAGTGTAATTCGGGGTGGACAGTTAACGAAAACGGTACATGTGTTGATATCAATGAATGTAATGCTCCAAGAACCTGTAAAAGTGATCAGTTCTGTGTCAATATGGAAGGTTCTTATACTTGTAAGAAATGCGATGTTAAGTGTAAAACTTGTAGCGGAAAGAGTGATTCGGAATGCACATCGTGCAATCCACACTACATAATCTATAATGGCTTTTGCATTGATGAAAGCGAAAAGATCAATTTAATTGTAAATACTTCACAAAGATTGGTATTATATGTAACACTTTATGGTCTAATTCTTGCCTTCTTCGGTGCTTCGAATTTTCTAACCATCTTAATGGTATTTTTGACCATTTTTATATATCATTATGAAAAATATTGTGAAAATAACATTTATGATGTATTATTAAATATGTCATTCTCTTATTCGTCTGTACAATAGTTTATTAAAATCAATTGGGAACTATAATTCGTCTTTAATATTATTACACAATAAAAACATTAAAACAACCTTTGGAAAGGTGTATTAAAAATACATTTTATTTCAAAAAGGTACATAACTACAGTTTTAAGTGTCAATTTATATACAAAAATTAAAATACAACTTCTTGGTAGGTACAAAAACTAAATAGTGTAAATATTATAATACAGGAGTTACAACTAATTAATACATTTTTAACAGATGAGAAAAATCTTTTTGTTATAAATTTGGAATTGCAAGGTATAACCGATACGAAAAATGTTATTCTAGATATTTTCTGTAAAGATTGGCAAATATTTTGGCAGAAAAAGCACAAAGATACCATTTTAATCCTTAAATGGGTTTTACTTATTTGTTTATGTGATTTTACGAAAAGAGTGAAACAATACAATCAACTGTTCCATTTCTACATTGCAAAATGCAAGTGTGCAAAATGGGTAAATACAGATAAAAATGCTCTTTGGTGAAGAGAATATTAAGATACTTATTATTATTACCTATATAAAGAGTGCTTAAACAAAGTTTCAAATATATTAATAAAATTAGTTAATTAAAGTTTATTACAATAATTAAGTTGGTGAAAAAATAATACAATTCATAAATGGAAGTAACTTTGTTCTAAGAAGTTAATATATTTTTGGTATTACTTAAGTACATACTAATTATAACACCACTAAAACTACATGTTCAAATAAAATTCTAATGTTAGGCCCTTTGCACATTACGATACTCTTTAGATACGATACTTCAGTCGAATACCAGTTGTATACTTCTCAAAGTTCGTATATTTTTCGCGACTGAAAATAAACCAAATTGTGTCATTATAGAAAGATGACTATTAAAAAACAGTAATGGACTTATCCTTTTGTATTAACAGAAAGAAAAATAAATTGCAGAGCTTTAGTCGCCTCTGCACTCAGAAAATTTTAAAAATATTGTATAAACGCAAAAATTTCGATTTTCTTTTTAGTATTTAGTATTTTATTCTTACTTCGTCGTCACTGAAAATACTTGTCGGAGACTATACGCACAGGCGACCAATAGCAAAACTAGTCTATCCATACTCCATGGAGACTCAACCCCGCGTTTGGGGTAGGATACTAGTCATCTTTGAGTATCGTGATGTGCGAAGGGTCTTATAATACTAGTTAATTTGTTAAATAGTGTTCAAGGAATAGCGTAGTGCAATCCACAGGGATGAATTGTGAACTGCCCTATACCAAATATTTTAAGTGCATTGAAATAAATCACTATGAAAAAATACACGCGACTAGCATTTCAAATGCTCTACACATAAATACAATACATAAGTAAAATTTAAACCAGCTGGTAAGTAAGTAAGTAGCTTTTGAAAAAAGTTAATAAGTACACAGATAGCGAAATATAAAATACAAAATGTGAATAATATTTTCTAAAAAAGAAATTTTTAAAGTAAAATTAGTTACGATTTAATTCGTAATTAATATCAGTCTGCACCAATTAACAGCTATAAGCTATACAGTTGCTTTTCGGTCCCTTTTTTTAATACTCACTGAATACTTTGTCATTTTGAAAAAAAAAAATGCATACAAAATCATTACCTACACAAAACTTGTTATAATTTGCCAAGTGTTGTAAATATTATACAATTTCTAATCAATAATTGTAAATTCAGTCTGTTTTTGTGGAATGTTTTGGAAAATTCGTTGGATTTAAATTTTGGGCGCGCTATAGTGACAACAGCATCAGGGAATCTGCAATTAGCCTTCTACATACAACTTTATATAACATAATACATTTATTATATATATTAAATAAAATATATAATTATTTATATGAATAGTTTGTAGTTCTCATAATTTGTGATCTTTGTTCTTTTCGATGATTGGCTTGTAAAATAATTCGTGATGACTATGAAAATTTCTCAAAAATTACTCTGGTAGGGAACTATCCCAATCACAGAGCAACTTCAATTTATTTCTATTTAATATTTCTCCGACTTGTGGCCAGTTTTAAATCAAAATGAAATATTATTATGAAAATGAAAATTATTATATTAATGAAATATTATTATTATTATCATTATGAAATAGTTGAAATTATATGCTCACATTATGAAATTATCCCTGAGCAGCGTTAGTTAGCATTAGCAACCCTTTTATACCAACTATTAATGATACAAGTGGGTAAAATTATTAAGGATCACTTACAAAAATCAGAATGTTGCTATATATTGTAGTATTGGCATATGACACTGGGTACATGCAGCAAAAGTCCTGGTTGTGGTCAAATGTCAAAGACCATTAAAATTTCTTCCTTATCTTTGTTCCTAACATTTATGCAAGGCCTATTCTCTATCTGTGGTTTTTCTGTGGTTATCGACTCGATGCGGTTATAGACTCGACAATTGTCTACTTTGGTACTCACTAAGCACCTGTCAAAATGTCTATGGAGTTTTTACCGTGGTTATATATTATGTTGATGAAGTTATTGGCGCGTTATTGTGTGGTTTTTACTTTTGACAAAGTATTATTTCCGATTTAATGTCGATACTGGAGTCGATACGTTTGAAAAACCACAAATAGAGAATAGGGCATCAGGATCGACAAGGCGCACAAGTGGAGTGTCGGTCCTATGATGATTAAGGGTCGATGCACTTATCGAAAATACACACTATCGATGATGCGTCAAACTTACTAACTCACTACGCTGATATGGAGCGTCTTTTCCGTTTCAGTCGAAAATCGTCGAAAAAAAAAAGATAAAGGTTGAACTCAATATCTTTTCTTCCTTCGAGAAAAATATTGTAAAGCCTTCTAAGTAACTTACTTCAACAGGCTTCATATTTAATATAATTATTACACGACAAAATCACTCTGTACAGCTGAACGCAGCTGAAACTGACTAGACGCAGGATTTTTAACCGAATAGCTGCGACCAAAGGCTTGATGCATTTTCTGTCAGATATGCATAGACTAAATTAAGTTTTTAAAAAAGTAACTAAAAGCGAACTAGCAGTATCAATTTGACATAAACAGTTTAAATATTTTATTTAAGTTACATCCAACATAAATTATCCTAGTGAAACGTTAAGCAGCTTAAAATTAACAAGTCGAAATTTTCGTACGTCAACGTAATGGCTAAACACTGACGAGTACAGATACAGTTGGGTATTTTAAATAATAGACTTGATGTTTGTGACCTATATACACAGCCTAAATTATAAATAACAGCTCAGTTGTTTCAATAGCCGAGCCTTTAAAATGTTAGTAAAGTGTAGGCACATAATGGTGTAAGGACGAATTGTACCAACACTGCTACAAAAGGTCGCGAGGGACAACATAACTAGGACATGTAGAATAAAATTAGTAGAAAAACGACATAATTTAGTCAAAAACTTTGTCCGATTACTAATTATTCATTTTTCTTTGTAAACTCAAAAGTATGTCAGTCTTCTTTTAGTTCTAACAACCGCTCATATAAATATTCGAATATACACCAAAAATATATAGGTGTAACAAAAACGAACCAGAGTCTTGTAAATACATAATTTTAACTTGGAAAGGGAAAAAATGTTTAATATAAATCTTTATCTGGCTTTGCATTGCTGACACTATTGGACTAAGAATTGGCTTACTATTATATGAATGACGGGCCGCACTTAAATACGCAAGTTTTGAAATGTGTCTTAATTGCCATCTTAGAGAGAGTGAAGAATTCCAGCATAACCAGGGCATGAAACCAAGAAATTCGTACTAAGCTAACTATCCCCGAAATTAGACAGGTTTCTTTCTTATGAATACTTAATTTAGTCTTAAAACAGTGCATTGCGATATAGTTAGGTAAAACTGGGTTGAAGCACATTACAGCATCCAGTACCACTTTAAACTAACTGAGAATGCGTAACTAAAGTTGAGCCGCGGTAATCCGACAAACTTTTATCAAGGAGTTATCGGGTTCTAATTTATATTATAGACTACTAAAATAAATTTAAACTGGGTCACTTGTTACCTGGAACTTTTTTTGAGAAAATCAATAATATGTCATTGGTACTGAGAAATCAAAAATTACACAGGGATTTATCGGAAATATAAAAAATGTCATAAAGGGAGAAGTCGACGCGCATCGACAAGTTGCTGTAATGCAATGACTAGGGGCGTTTCTCACAAAAACAATACAGAGTAAAAGCTATAACAAAGGGTAACCGCAAGTGGAAAAACTAGGGGCGATGGAGGGACGTCATTCCTGAGAGTAAAAAAAATATCTGCATATGATAGAAGTGAAAAACTTCTTCATCTTTACCGACGCCGAGCGTGACGGTTCACTTACGTTCACTCCTCACCAATAGACGCGCCTAAAGAAGTTCTCATTTAAAAAATATGGATTAGTCATAGACATAGAGAATGGGCTGAGCAATACGCACATAAAATTGATCATTCTCTGGATAGAGAAAGCGATCGTGCGGCCAATACCTATCTCTTCCCTGTCTTTCTGTACGTCTGTAGTAACTTCGAGGACCAATCATAATTCTAGAAAAAGACAACTACTGGCCACACGATCGCTTCCTTTCTCTCAGACTTCTCTGTCCGTATTTACTTTACATTTGGATAGGGAACGCTCAGTCCACATCTGGGTTGTTCTGGGGAGGAGAGCTGAGTAACCCGAGCTTACGTTTCACTCCTCACCTCAGCAACATATGCGTCTAAGGAAGCCTTATCACTTGAAAAATGTTGGTGCGAAGAAACCTTATTTATGGTTCAGTCGAGCAACGTGGTGCGGTGGTGAGAGGACAGCTGCGCGGCGAGCTGCCTGTGCTGCAGCAGACAGTAGAGTATGCCGGCCTGAGCCATGGCGTCCACCGTGCCGGCCGCCAGCAAGTCCGTGCGCTGCTTGTGACCGGCGCCTGCGCTCGCCGGCCTCAACAGAGTGGGGCCGAAGACGGTCGCCAGGTTGTGCAGCGACATCTTGTTGTCGGCCTCGTGGCTGTTCACTTTGACGAAGTGGTTCAGCAGAAAGTCGATACAGTTCTTGTTGAGGTCGGGCAGCTGCGCGTAGCACTTGAGCAACGCGTGCCGTCGCGTCTGCGCCGGGCCCGACTCCACGGACGTGCCCACGCCCTGTTTGAAAGAAATAAATAATGGGGTGTTACTTTGTCGTGGACATGGCCGTGTGTTTTAATTATATTAGCATTTCAGTGATTGCAGAGAATTTAATATATGTATTTGTCCAACAAGAATCTCTTTACCTGTGTAGCGCTCCATGCCCGCAATAACTCCGGATACAGAGCATCAGTGAACAGTGCTTCGGGCAACTCTCTTAAATACAATTTCAATACACCGGTCACCGAATGAATGTCCACTTCCTTCAGTAGCTGCTCTGCTTCGTATGCGTCTGTAAAATCCATATTTTATCACAATAACGATTCCAAATTAGCACATCATTTTCTATCAATTACAAGTACAGACTTCATTATTGATTCGTTTCATTACGTTTTTTTTTTAAATTTCAGTTCGGCATACAGGCTAATGGTTCAATTAATGGTACCTATAACACAAACAACCCCACAATGCTTAAATGCGCTGCCGAATACAGTATAGCGAAATGGGCTCTGACATCCCTTACTCACTCACCGAAACACAACAGCATACGTGCTATTATTTCACCGTGGTCTGCTGTAAGACGGTGGTTAATGCCGCCAGACGGGCTGCCCAAATGACTGCAAAACGCAGTGTGTCCCCTGCCACTACTTTCCAGATCCAGACCAGTCAACATTGGAAATTTCATTTCCAAAGGTTACACTGCCGATGCCGGTTCAAAGAAGTATTTTTCATAGTACCTACTTGTTGGTCAAATTTAGGCATAAAATTAGCTTTTCATTTCCAATTCAAACCAATGTTTTGGACATAGAATCTTTTTTAAATCTGTTCGTTATAAATAATTATAACATTTATTACAATATTACAATAATTAAAAATATCATCTTGTAAAATATAACCTTATACATTTTAAAAATTTTATAGTTATAAAATTTATAATTATTTTATAAATTAAAGTTTTCTTTTAAACAAGGCTTCGTTGTAAAAGTAACCAGCAAACCAACCAGCTGTAAAGTATCACGTTGTAAAAATAAACCAACCCTTTACCCTTGTTAATTATGGTCTTAATCCGAACCAATCTCACTTTCTGTGGAAATTTTGTTCATAGAACTATGTCGACCCAGTGAGCCGCCATTTTGTAATCCACTTGATCACAAAATGGGGGCTCATTAAATTTGGGTCCGAAGTATGCCTGTATATACTAAAGAGTAATAGGATGCGATACATACTAGTTTCGAAGCTCTTCTTGAGTCTGTTGAGATCTGATGCGCTGCCGGACACTCGATAGATGCCCACCTCGTGTATGCCACGTCTCTCCACCTCACGTACGCAAGCACTTATTATAAACGGAAGGCTGCGTTTCTCGCGTCTGTAAACACACGGTGCTAATAATTAGAACTTTGGGATAATATTACATTAAATGTAATAAATCCTAGTTTGTAGAAATGCAGTCTATAGCATTTTATTTTACTGCAAACCTGAGCTTTTTAACTTTCATAAAAATCCTATTTAATTAAAATTATAAGTTCAGGAACTATCATATTAATATAAATTTAAAATGCGCCATAAAATAAATAATTGGAATGACACCAATGATATTGCCGAGAAAAGCAATTGTTGATAGAAATAAGCCAAGGGATAAGAATGAATGGATTTACTTGGCGACGTGCGTGATTTTGGCGCCAAAGAGGGCGCCTGGTTTGGCGGAAGGCACGCGTCGCGCGGACCGTTCGGGCGGCAGCAGGCGCAAGCGCAGAGGCAGCGAGCCGCCGCCCACGCACACCGTGCGCGACACTCCGCCGCCGCTCTCCGATGCCCACTCGCGGCTCAGCTGAATCACAATCAAAACAAGTGGCAGATCATCGTGAAATTACAGCACGTGGGTTTCTGTATTTAGGTGAGTGATGAGTGAGAATTCCAGTGCCTATTTCCCCTAATCCCCTTTCCTAATCCCTCATCTTTAATCATCTTAGTTCTTTAATTTTTAATAATCTGATCGGCAGCGCACTTGCAGCAACTGTGGCGTTGCCTGTGTTAAAGGCGATGGTAGCCACCTACCATCAAATTTTTCGTCCGTAACAAAAAAAACCCCGTCAGTCGTAGGACTGCACGTCAGAAGTGAAAATTATGAACCAAGAAACACCTACTAATTCGGAAGATTTAGTACGTATTTCTATAATGTTCGAACCCGTTTTTTTCTCTAGTCATAATTTTATTGCAATCCACTGAAATTACCTTGAGCGTACACTTTCCTCTGAGCACAGGGCGGGCGGCGTCCTCGTAAAGCAACAGCCGAAGGTTCTGCGAACCCTCCAAGTCGATCGTGAAGCTCTCGTTCCAACGCGGCTGTGCGCTACGGCACACCAACTTGGACTTTCCCTTGCGGAAGTAGTGGCCGTACGAGTCCACCTCCACCACTATGTAGTAATCTAGAACATGGACATTTTGGTGGAGTCAAGGCTAGCTAACTTCATTTTACTTCCACTACTGTACAACTACCGGGCGTGCGTTATATTATAGTGTTATGTAGTCGCTAGATACCTGCGGCGGTGTCGAGTGGCGCAGTCATACCGCCGATGTGCAGATGCAGATCGCCCAGCAGCAGCGAGTCGTCGCGACCGCTACGCAGCAAGTACGAGCCCATATCCGTCTGCAAGTAGCTGCGGCACGCCGTTACCCACGACTGCAGCTCCAGCATCGTCACCGGGTGCGAGCCCACCGGTGGCGTCGACGACGCCTGCACATTACACGCATTTAGGAATACTAGTGGTCAAAATTAGACCCTGATTCATTTAAATTTAAGTAATATGTTAATCTCTGTTCAGTTTCACCACACACTTTGATCATAAACAAGTGTACATATTACATGGTCAAAACTTTTTGTTTAAGGCACTGAGGAATTTTGGAGGAGAAGAAATGTCGGAGCTTCCCGAACGCTGCCTATTCAAGCTGGATATTACCCTGGGTGCATAACTCACAAAACAAGTTCTCCTTACCTGGAGAGCGTGTATTGAGTCCACCCATTGGGTCCTCTCGTATTCGGAGCTGAGGAAAAAGATGTGTTGCCTCTGCAGCGCTGATCCGCCCGGAGCGCGCGCTCCCACGCGGAGCATCAAGTTGGGCGAGGCCAGTACCAGCTGTCCTTCTAGCTCTGCCAGCTTCTTGCGCTGCTTCTCCGCCACGCGACCGCCTATTCTTTTCTGGAACGAAGCAAGGACTCCATCAAACAAACTATAGTCGGAGACAAACAATTCTATATCCTAATCACATATAGACATAAAGAATAGTCTGAGCAATACCCGCATGAAATTGATCACTCTCTGGAAAGACAGAAACAATAAATACAATAATAGAAGTCTTTGGCAGATTATGAATAGTGGTTTAGTGACCTTGTCGTCTTGGTTCGCCCGCTCCTCGGCGAGTATCTGGTCGCGCATGGTGGACGCCTGCGACTTGAGCGCCACGATATTGGCGGGAGAGGCCTCGCGCGCGTCCCCCGCACCTGCAGCCTCCTCCTCCACCACAACGATGTCCGGCAACGCGATGAACCACTTCAGCTCGAACGTGAACTTGTCGCGCCCGGACGCCTGTGCGCGGGACAACTGACGGGTCAAATTATAGGTAATTCAACATACAACAACAAACAACATACATACAACATACGATATAATGGAAGCCAAACACGATCATCAAGTCTATCATCCAATCCATTGAATTTTGCATGACCACCATACTTGTCATACAAAATGACACTCATACACCGTCAAGTTAGCCTGATCGAACACATCATGCCGATTGGACGATACGACTTGATCGTGTATAGCTGCCATAATTGAGTAAAATAAAGTAAAAATGTTCCTAGTAAAATGTAAGTAAAATTTTTGAATAGAAAATGGAATGTTGCGTGGTTCCTGATAATTTGCACTTTATTAGGAAGTGCTATTGATGATAGCGAATATTACAAAAAGGAAACATTTATTTTTTATTTTTTAAAAGAAGCAAAACTCCATTCAAAGATTTTTGAAAATACGCTTGCCACACCCGGGAATCAAACCAGTAAAAAAATCCTTGTCTTGTCTAATTTTGTTCCGAAATAATAAAAGAGAGGTTTAATAGTTTTTTACAAATAAATAATTTTAAAAACTAACCTTATATTTGGCACAAGCGATGACGTCATTAAACAGAAACAGATGCCTCAATTTTCTATGACCATCTGAGAGTTCTACTATGAAAGAATTCTTCACAAGTCTTCGTTGTGCGCGATCTGCAAACTGAAATACAAACACCCTAATTATTATCATTGTTAATTATATATCATCACTAAGTGCAGTGTTGCATTTTATATAATTTGTATTATGCATATTATTTGGTCAAAATTGGCCCTGTGCTGTACAACTCGTCGGAAATTTCTTGGATCCTCGAAAGAATGTAGTACCGCACGCTACGGTCGACAAACAAAAGACAATACAACAAGTTTTTTGTTTGTTTGATATGTGTCATGTCACACGTTTACATACAAATTTAAGCTAATTAAATTATAATAGTTTAAATAAAAAAAAAAACTATTATTATTTAGTTTTATTAATTAGTTTAATATGCAGTTTAAAAGCATTATTTAAAATTCTTGCCAAAACAGATATTACTGACGGGTTAAAACACTCGACGGGCTTGTGAAAACATCAATTAAATTAATCGCACCTAATGTCTATAACCAGCTTAGTTTACAACCCTAACATTTTTGGGCGTTCTATATAATAAGTGCGTTACGTCTTGATCTACAAAAAAGTACTTCAATACATTTCATATTACTATTCATAAAAAGAAAAGAAAAAAAAAACTTACTGGAAACATAGATTTCGACTGTATGAAGTTGAATTCATCGAGGAAATTCTGGGTCATGTTTAAGGCATCCGTCAACATAGCATGGTCCGGGTGACTAGCTGGTGTGTATTTGATGAGATCCTGTAAAATTTTAGTCGTTGAGGAGTAATGATTGCATTGACATTGGACAAAAACCCCTAAGCAGGTTTTTTATTCTTGGGAATGTATGTTTATGGACAGTCCATTAAATAAGACGTCGCTTAATTCACACTCGTATGCTAAAGTTTAATCCGGGTATATCATCTATATATTAACGCATTCCAATCGCTTAAGCTGTTTCCGAGATTAGCGTGCACAAACGCACAGACAAAAAAAATTGTAGAAATTATTCTTTTAACCTGGGTAACAAAAGTACAAAGTGTTTTTATTATTTTTTATTTAATGTTAAGAGATTTAATCATAATATTGTAATATACTGACGTGCAATACTAGGGCGTTCTTCTGCACTCGGGCGACAGGTTTGTGCAGAAGGTCGTCCAGCGACATGGGTTGTCCGCGACAAGCAATCTGCCGCGTGAGGTCCGCGAAGCGAGAAGAAGTCGCGCATCGCCGCCGCACCGCGTCCGTCGCTCGCATATAGTTGTGCAGGAACGCGCCGTACACGTTTATGTTCTCCGCCTACAACGTCACAGAATGATTTATTTTTCGGCAGACTTAAAACACAGGACAACGTCAGGACCGCACCACACACCGTATAGGCTCGTACCATACTGAGATAGATAGTTACCATTTTTTTAAAGTGACTGCCGACTGATAGAGGCTCTTCCCAACTGGCGATTGCCGCCTTCAAACCTTCTAGGAAGCTTTTGTGCAGTTCATGAAGCTCCGATATTTTGTAGAATATCGTGTTGAATTCTTCCTCCGTTATGACGGGCTGGGAGGTTGACAGCGTTGCTTTTATTGCATTCATATACTGGAATTCAAATAATATATTCTGCGTGAATTAATGCAAGAAATATAATTCAAATCAAATTACATGGAATAGTAACGTAGACGCGTCGCTAGACTGACGGTCATAGTCATATTTCAGTAGATTCGCAGTAATATTCACAGTATATTGTAGAACGGAGTTTTGCTAAAATCACACGTATGCCGACTTGTGCGTCCTTGCACTTGCAGAACGAAAAATTCAACCTCAAGCATTAAACGAGGAATTATATCTTTTCATCGGCAAGTCAGAAATAACAATAAAAAGTTTGTTATTTTTTATTCTAATTCATTTTTATGAAATTGAGTTTTATGTGAGACGTAAGCGAAATCGTGCAATGTCGGCAGCGCACCTCTCTCTTGTCGCTTGTGTGCTTAGGCGACGGTTACAACCTACCATCAAATGGACAGTCAGCCTACCCGACACCTTTAATAATATAAAAAAGTGTGCGTCCGGTTTGTTTGTTTGGCGAGAAGTGAGTCAAGCGGCGACACTTGTCCTAATACAAGATTTTACTGATGGCCTTTTAATTTTTATTTATCTGTTCCGTGATCCAAATGACACCTTAACAACTTCTGTATTAAGACTGTACAGAATTAACTTGAGGTCAATGAAGCGAAAATAAACAATGTCAAAAATTTATAGATACCTTCTCCATAACGTATAAACATTCTACATAGACAGTTTCACTCTCGATGATACTCGTAACTATGCATCTATGCATAGTAAGACGTTCAGCCTCAGCATTGTTACTGTTAGTTGATTCCTGTAAAGAAAAAAATCATATATTGCACACAATTTTGTGTTACATAAGTTGTTTCGAAGTACAATAGGTTTAACGCTTTTTGTTTGTGATAACAAGATTGTTGGACTCCTAAACATTTGTACTTGCAAAGGTATATAAAACTAATCATACAACAATTCGCATTGCATTGCTTGAATTTAAAAACGATATGACTTTTTGGTATTTCTTACTGCTACGAATAATTTTATTTGACTTCACTCGTTGCAGTGATTCTGAAAGTAAGTAGTTTTCTTTGTACAATTTATGGTTTGATCTTTAAGATTCTTGTAAAAAAATGTTTTAAAATAATTCAACAGGCTTTGAACTCAATCAAACGGAATGGTCTCCACTGTATGATGCAATTATTTTTAGAGATATTACAGACATAATAAATGAATTACAAAACAGTGGGGTAAGTATACTTAATCGTTTTAATCCCCATTAAAAACATTTCTTCAGCTAAATTCAAAAGCAGACAAGTTGTCGAATTGAATTTTTTACATCAGATTTTCAACATTGTTTCATTAAGTGTAAGGTTGATATCAGCTGTCATAAAAGACCTATTTTATTAAACTTCGACGCCCAAAACAAAAACTGGCTGTTATATGTTTGACGTGGTTGTCTGTGTATCTGTATGTAGAATCGTAGTTCCCAAACTCAACGTATGTGGAACCGATTTTGTTCCGGTTATTTTGTTTGAAAGCTGACAGTTTTTGTGGGATCGTTCTTAGCTATAGTTTATACAGTTTTATAGTTCAGGCATTTGAAAACCATCAGTCCATTTCCTAGTTGACGAAGAGATTTCATTAACGTCCACATGTTTGAATGATGTGAAATTCGGTATACTGTTACTTCGGTGGTATTTCCATGACATGGTAATCTTGACCGGATGCTGCAAGTAGTCTGCCGGATAACCAAATCCGTAGAAACTTGCAGCACATACTCCTGACATTCAAATTCTGACATATTAAGTGGAAACAAATCAAGTATCAATGTTATTCAAATTCGTTTTCTTTTAGATTTTGCCGTTTGATTCGTTCACACCAAAAATAGAGTATGACAATACCGAAGACTTACTGAGTGAATATCATCGTCATTTAGAAAAAGCATACAAACAGAGGCAAAAATACCTGAATGGGCCCGATAAAAAGAGAAAAATACCCACGTTAAAACATGTCAAGTTTCTAAAATCTAAATTTAACATAGACAAGTATGACAATAAGTTTGATAACATAATAAAATCAAATGGTATGCTGTTTCCACCGATTCCTAACAACTTTTATAAACCACTCGATTACTTGATACCGTTTGAAGTGGACTTGCAAAATACAAAAACCTCATCGTTCGAGCCGAAGGTTTATCAGGATGAGTTAGCTTCATTCAAAACAGCTTTTAGTAAGGAGAATAATTTCAATTTTCCATCAGTTACACGTAATTCAGCAGCGATTAAGATACCATCGTCATGCTTTTGCAAAAATGGAGCAATACCTTGTCAATGTGCTTGTAAAAACTGTATTGTTCCACTTGGAAGGGATTATAAGAAATACGATGAATTCGGACCACTTTCTTATTCCGCGACAAATAAGATGCAAACCGAAATCAATCCACTATTTGAAAATAATGAAAGCGTTTTCTCAAAAAAATCACCGGTAAAACTGGAAAACAATCTAAATTTACGCATCAAAATCGATCTACAAATACCAAATTTGCAAGAAAATATTAGAGAAAATTTCGAAGCGGCCGGAAATTGGGGTAAACTCGGCGAAAATGATGGCCCCAAAGAAATGGGTCCAACTGCAATAAATTTATCACCGCCCTTTGTTAATTTACCCTCATTTAATGAAGGTTATAAAGGATCGTCAGAATTTAACACGCAAAACACCTCTCCATTTTATAAGTTATTGACCATTCACAAGAAAAAAAAGGCTAGATCTAATAACAACATTAAAAAACAACGAAAAAAAATTATAACATATCACAACAACTTTATCAATTTAGAGCCTCAAAAGACACTCGCCACTTGGAATAGGGAAAGTGTCAATACAAGTAATCCTAGAAATGTATCAGTTCACACAAACGAATCCACCATTGTTAGTACAGTAGCCGCTAATGAAATACCAAAAGTAATATCATTGGATTCGGATAATAAAACAATTCATCCGAATGATGTTCAAACATCGTATAAAAATAATGAAATAGAAAACGATCCGACAACCAAATATATTATAAACTCGACAATTGAAATACCTTACATCAATATAAGCGAGCGTGTCAAACGAAATGTACCGCAGAATGCAACAAAAAATGATTCAAACGCTACAAAAGTACTGTCGAAAAATTCGGCTTCAAAAGTCAACGACACTGCTAATATTAAAAAAGTACTGACCCTAAAAAAGGGTTTATTATCGGACGAGGAACTTTTATATTGGCCAGATAGCGCTAATTCTTCTCAAGCAACTGGCAATTTTAAAAATGTAACTACTCTATTACTGGAAATAGAGAAGTTAAAAAGTAAAAATAATTTTAACGTAACTAAGGATATAATTCGTTTCAATCATACTCAAGTATTACAGCACGCGATATTCGGTGACGTAGACTGGAATGATATAGACACAGTGGCACCTGTGATTGTATCTCTTTTTGGTAAATATTTAAAAGGAGTAGTAACACTTTGTTCAAAGGAGATTTGTCATTCCATGAAATGCGAAGAGAAGGAATGTTTATATAGAATTTGTAAGCCCGGAGACAGATTTAAACAGAGAGGACATTGTGCTGGATCTAATAATACTGGTAAAAATGCCAAAGTTTTGTCAATTATTCTGTTAATGTAAAGGTCGACAGGCAGGTTGACGGTCCAGATGATGGTAGGTGGCTAGCGTCGTCAGCACAGCACAAAACAGCACTATAAATGCAGCATGTGCGTTGTCGACTGTAGTAGGATAAAGGATAAGGGATTAAAGAGGATAGGAAAGTGAGCTTTGGCTTGCTTAATGAAATAAAGAGACATATTGTGCTTGTTGGGGTTCGGTGAGCGAATAGGGGATACCAGGACAAATTTCTTTTATCGTGCCTTTTATCGATTTTTATTAAATGTTTAAATTATTTCTAATTTCACTTTTTTCTAAATAGTTGAGAATGTTAAAGCATAAACAATATGTTAAATGTGACTGTTTTTAGGGATGACACTGTTGGTAAAAATGCAAAACTTATTTAACATAAAAAAAATAGAACAATATTTTAGCTGTGCACATAAATGCGACGTGTTTGACGTACATTGATGGAGAGTACCAAATTGTATAATACAGGCCCAATTTTTATTTGACTTTAAAACAAAAAAGTCTCAAAAATCAGTCATGAACATCTAGATAACACACGAATTCTTTAATATTAATTTGCAGAAATCAATATATACGGAAAAAATTGTTAATATTTCTTTATTCTTCAATTCCAAATTGTGCTATGAATATGCATTTAATAATGTATATTGTTATCGTTTCAGAAACAATACCATCATTGGCGCCCGTTTTGGAATTGCCTTCCAATATTGCTTCGGAAGTAATTGATATTTTACAAGATAAACTATTAGGAAATATATACGGCAAAGCAACAATGTGCATTAGTTCTAAATGCGTCACAATCATGGCGGACAAAAAAATCTTTCTACATTACAAATGCACAGCGAAGAATTTAAAAGATGGATATTGTCCGAAAATCAATCAAGTGAATGCAGTTTCTTGAGACATATAGATAGATAAATACGTAAATAATAAATTAAAATCGTAATATATCTATGAATTTTGTTAATAATAAAATAAGTCATATCTCTGTTCTATGGGTACAATTTGAGTGAGTCGCCTGCAATGTTGGTTAGAGACAAGGCGAGGATCACTACAGTGGGTGGGTAACGTAGCTATTGTGGGAGTGGACTTTTGTTTACCTATCTATAGCATTCATAATTTGAGAATAATCCGATGATGGACGTAGTGTTTTCTGTATAAAAAAAAAACATTGTAAACCTAATCTTAACTGCATAAAATAAAATCCTGAATAAATAAATTGTTTTTATTGTTCAAATAGCCATAGTAATTTCTCTTCATATCGTGCATTCAACACCGCGACATTGCTTCGGTGTGGCCGCTATAATGAAAATTTCTACACTAACAATATTATTTATTGAATTACTTTCAATAAACACCGAAGCACCAAACAAGCAAAATGTGAGTTCCTATGCCACATTTTAAATAATACTTTTTGATATCTAACTAAACAAAACAATGACGCATTATTTTGTAGGACTTACAAGAAATATATTTGAGCCCTTGGGCGAAATTAAACAGATCTAACACTCAAGTAATGGTCTTCGACTCGAAAGGTAGTATTATAAAAAGAAAAGTCCCTAAGCAAAGCATAATAAGCTTAAGAAAAGTGATGGAACTTCTAGACATTCCAGCGAGCGAGATAAACCCGGCAACAATACAAAACATAACCAAACTAATAAATTCATCGAAAAAAAACATGAGGACAAAAGTTTTAACGAATTGTAATCATAAGCGCACGTGTAGATTTTTAACATGTCGCAATGTTAAGAAACATTGTTTGTTGTGTGAAGTAAACATAACACGGGGCAGTACGAACGGCGCTATATGCGAAAAGATTTCAACGACGTTCTTAACTGAATTAAAAGGAGGTAGATACTTTAAATGAAAAAAAAAGTGTAGTTTTTTTTAAGCGATATGAAATTCATGCATCAATGAATGCAGAAAATAAAAACATAAGACAAAAGAATAAATCTTTGATGAACCTAAATGGGGTTGAAAATTAGATATAATCTTTTACGAGTATCTTTAGTTCAAACTTTAATTTGCATAGCCAGTGTTTTTTGTAATTTGTTTGAGATATTAATTTATTATTTCCCTTTAGATGTAGTGCAACAAACTAGTGTTATAATATAATTTTTATTTATATATAAATTGCAATAAATGTATTTCTTTTAAACCTAAATGGAAGTATTATAATCGAAGGAAAAAGTTCTTCCTTCGATTATAATACGTCAGCGACAGCATATATCTAACTTTTATACATAATCCAAAAAAACTACTTTTTTGTAATCGTTAAGTGATGTTTATTAACATCAACAATCAACAAAATTATGAATCCTTATCACAAATTTATCGTCACAAGTATTTAATACATGTAATTTTTGCTTTTTACTACATAATATGGACGTTAAAACATGTGTTTTGGACGTTATGTGAAAGAGATAATACGATATCATGGTGTAAAGCGTGAACGCGCCGTCGAACCACAGAGGGTTCAGTGGAACAATCTCAACTCCACGCCGCGGACAGAGCTATTATATGACATTAGGACAGATGACTAATTGTTTATAAGAAATATATGGAACCGACGTTTCTTTAGAGTACATAAAAATTATTTTTATTAACATCATTAAAGCGCTATAACAATAACGCTTGAACATAAGTAATAATGAACAAAGAACAAATAATAATTAATCTTTTACTCGAGTCTCGCCTTAGTTCAACAATGTGATCTCCGAAAAATGCAAAGGGTTTCCGTGGTCGTTTGTTGCTCATTAAATAAACATTCCCGTTGGAATCTTATCTAACAGTAGATAAACTAGGCACATACGCGTTCCCTTTGTTGAGACGTAAGTATAAAACCCGCATCCGAACTATTCAAACAATTATTTCTGTGCAAAGACGCTTAACGTGTACGTTTCAAAATGTTTCTTTTTACTAATAAATTACTTGTCTTTTTCCTAGTGTGCTTAGTACATGGATCGTGGAGTAAGCCAAAAACAGAAGGTAAGTGTTATCAGTAAGATTTAAAAAAGAAATCCTTTTTCTGTATGTAAAACCAAATTCGTGATACTAATAGCAAACTAACACTTGCAGATGAATTAATTGAGTTAATTGTGGGTCGCGGGATTGGTTCCACCGTTTGGGGATGGATAACTTATCCATTTACCGGGTGGTGGAGTTCGGAAGAGGACAGTTCGGAAATGACGAACGAAGATTACGTGAAGAGCTTGTATAGAAAAGGTCTTGTAAAGGAAAACGTAACAGTTTCGTGTGACGAGCAAATGTGTAAGACTGTAAGATGCAATAAAAAAGGCTGCAAAACCGTGACGTGTAATATTTACGACACAGAATTGACGGGGGAATGCAGATACTTTAGCACAACAGAAAAAGTGTCCATTTCGAATACAGAAACGACTACAGACGTTACGGAAAACACATCCGTGACTGTTCAAACGAACGACGACTTCGTCGATGAACGTCCAATCGAATTGGAGGCAGTCATATCTTCTACTGTCCGCAAAGACGTCAAGACCATAATTGGACAGAAACACAATAACCCTCCAAGTCCGCACAACAAAGTCAGTATACTCTAAATATTTCTAAAGTTAACTAGCTAAGCTTCCAACCATAACGCTTACAATTAACATAATTATATACAATCATAAGGATTTAGTATAAAGGGAAAATACATCAGGAAACTCGAATCTAAGTCTCCAATAACAAAATGAAAATGTTAACAAACAGAGCACTCATTTTTTCTTTCTAATAATACTAACTTTTTTTTTTCCACCAAGTGACAATAGTATTTTTTGAAGATTATTGGCCAGGTATCCCATTGTGTGTACAAGTTAGCGTTCCATAAATGCTACATTTTGATGTCGCCCAATTTGTCAGCATTTTTATTTTGTAAAGGTCGTCACATAGGCTGACAAGGTCCACAGATGCAACTCCACAGGTGCATCTGTGGATTAATTATCTTCTAACATTGTTAGTCTTCTCTGAAACGTTATAGAAGCTCTAATAAGAGCTAATGATGGTTATTTTAAGTCTATAAATAAAAATGAAGACCGAAGAGGTGCAAGTGCAAAATGAATAAATTCATTTGCGTAGACTACAGCCCATTGTGCGTCCCACTTTTACTATTGTAGAATTATACTGATTAATACACAACTAGAAATGCTTACACGATGAAATTTTAATATGCATACCAGTTAAATTTTTTGTAAAATTTTATTTGTCAACAGGTGTAATCGAGACAGAAGAAGAAGGAACCCTGTCATTTATACTGGTTGGAGTAGATAGAATGATGACAAACTACATAAGCTCCCTTATCAAATACTACGCTACTAAACTAACAAATAAATTAATTAATAATTTAGATATCAACTCATTTTGTAACGACGGAACATGTTACTATACACTATGCGAACACAACCATTGTAAAGTTGAGTATTGTGAATATCATTTAATGACAAGTGAAGAGAAATGTTCTCATGTTAGAAATGTTCAATTTTCTCTGAATAGCAATAACAAAACTATCAAACGTCTGGTGAAGTGAATAATGAAAATTTGGAAGATAATGAAATAAGTGCATTATAATGTAAAAAAATATATATTAAATACATCAATCATATTAACATTCTATGAAATTTAAGCCATTGGTGAGTGAGAGACCTAAACTTATTCTTATCACAAAATGCTTTAAATAAGTTACTATAGTATATAACTATTTTCTTTAGAATGAAATAAAAATATTGAGTGCAAAGGTTTGTTTAATTATACTGTTAGAAATCATGAAAAGTTTGATAATTTTTTACTTTCCTAAAATTATTTCACTTTCTTTCGTAGTTACTAGATCCGTATGGAATTAATACTTTCAAAAGTATTAAAAATTAAAAATGGAATACCTGATGTTGGAGTTTCCTTAAAGCTGGTGGTGTGGCGCTGGCGTCGGTGTCTGATGAAATAGTTCGAAGAAAGAGCGGCGTCTCATTAGAGTCCGCCATCTCATTGCTAGTATCGCTCAGTTCCGTGTTCTCAACTCCTTGTCTGAGAAGAGAAAAATAGTTTAGGATTTTTTTAATTTATGCTTCTTTGTACCATTCTTTTTTATAAAACAAAACATTTATAATTTTTGAAGGGAAAACTTCTTTAGGCGCGTTGGGAATGTTTTTTGAGATGGGAAAAAACCACTGAACTCGTGACCTGTAACCGTCATGTAACCGTAACGTAACAGACACCTGTATATTTTCAGATATTGCGTCATCTACACAATACCACTGAAACTATAATATGTTACGTATAATACATACTTACGAAAACTAATTGAATTGAAATAATACATCAATGCGAACAGAGATGGCGCTGACAGTTTAAAAAAAAAGAACAATTTTTGAGATGGGAAAAACCATTAAACTCGCGACCTGTAACCGTGTAACCGACACCTCTGTATACAAGTATGTATTTTCCAGAAGTTCAAAAAATACACACGAAATTGTTCAAGTTTTCACTTCTGTCGGCACTCCTGGAGTGCCATGGTTTTTTTTAACTTAAGGTCCACTTGATGTTAGGTGGCTACCGTCGCGTATAATACAAGCTACGCCACAGGTGCTGCAATTTATGCTGAGGATAATTTATTCTTCTTTGAACTATTTTTTATAAACAATTGATTTATTAGTAAATTTCCCTGGACTACTGGCCCTGTAAGGCCCCTTGCAACAGCGGTGGAGCGATCCACAAGCAGGTTCCCAGTTGTTCGTGCGTCCTTGCCCTTATAGGGATGAATTGTTGCTATCATAAAGACACGTAGGCACTTACTGTATAAAGTAGTGTATGTTGACGTAATTGGGCGCTTGTGCTTGTGCGGTGGGCGAGTCAGGGGCCACGGGAGCGGAAGGTGCTGCCAGTGGTAGAGTGCTTGTACCGCTAGACGCGTCGTCGGCGCTCGAACCGGCGCCACCTGACACATATAACTCGCTATAACTCTGCTGAAGTTACTAAGGAGTTGGGTGTCCCTGATTACTTGATTCTGCAGTATCAGATCAAGGTTACCATGCCATGGAAATAACACCTAAGTAACAGAATACTAAATTTCACATCAATCGGACATGTGGAAGTTAGTGAATTCCCTTCGTTAACTATCATATGGGATGGTGGTCTTGAAACGCCTGGACAGATCTTCATAAATTATAGCTAAAAACCGATCACGTCAGCTTTCAAACAAAAAAAACGGATCAAACTCGGTCAAAACCGTTTGGGAGCTACGATTCCACAGACAAATACCCAGACACACATGACAAACTTAGAACACCCTGTTTTTGAGTCAGACGTTAAAAAGACCTATATAATAATGCATTCACAGATAGGTACCGCCGGCCTGCAGCAGTTGCTAATAGAATAAGATTCCAGGCCCGCCAGACATAATTTATTTACTAAAGGACAAAATGTGGGGAATCAAGCAGTGTTCCTATGTATTTTGAAAGTATGACTATTTGCTAAGTTGGGTAGACGGCCAATTTAGCTAAACCGATGGAATGAAAAAAAAACACTAAATGTTACAGGAACCTTGGTACAATACGACTTGAGCTTGAACAACAAAATTATTTCTCATATTGTATATGAGATTACTTATATTATTGTTATTACTTTCTATCTACATAGATTTAAAAAAATCATGTATACCTGCTTGAATGTAAACATATTCTCCGTCATTAATATCGACGGGTACTTGGTCGTAGTAGGGCTCGTCCTCTGCGAGGTGCACGGCCGCTGGAATGCTCTCTAAGGACGCCGGAGCGGATTTGTCAGTGTCCGCCTCTTGAGCCTCCGGCAAGTCGGGTGTGGACGTGATCACTTCTTCGTCTATAGAGCGAGGGGTGGCCGCTCCGCCGGACCGCTTGCGTTCGGATGACAGTGAATTTATTGATTCATAACTTTTAACCTAAAAATATATCAAGTATTAACTTTCATAATGGCCTCATTGGATCACTATAACTACTCGAATCCTCGGATAATGTGAATATTTTAAATGCTACATACAACAAGGATAGACTAACCCGTTCTAAGATAGACGGTGTTGATGCTCGACTGGTGATGGACTCCTTGGACTCAGCTGCATGTATCCTACGGCCTAGTGATGAAGGTGGGCTGTCTTCAGCCAACCCAGTCTCGGGGAGAGAGGCACCTCGCTTGCTGAACACTTTCGGTGGTGGCCTTTAAAATACACAATTTGAAAGCTAGTAACTCAATATAATAACACTAGCTGTGATATATTAGGTTAAAAGATATACTAAACTGTAATTGTGGTTAGAACACTCTTAATTACTTTGAAAGTTACTTACTTTGGTGGCACTTTTTTCTTAGCAGCAGCATTTGGGTCCACTGGGATTGTTTCAGAGGACTGAGAGGACTCTGTTGCTTTCCTTGCATTCTCAGCCAATTTAAGGCCGTTAACCTCTATAACTGTTACAAAGTCACCAATTTGTGATGTTGGACGGTTTTTAGTTTGAGTTGGACTTCCTTGTTCTACTGCTACTGTAACAAAAAATATTACCATAATATATTTTATGAAGGTGGTTATATGAAATGGCTTCAGATCATAAACCCCTAGAATCAATAGGGTAATATATCAATAAATTCAACAGAATTATAAACTATAGAAGTACAAAATTATATAGAAAATATTTCAATTTCAATATGCCACAGATAAATCTGAGAACTTTTACTTACAATTGGAATTGTTATCAGTTCGCTGGACCACTTCACTGTTACATCTTCTCCTAGCTGCCTCTGCCGCAAGATTAGAAGAAAGTTCATTTATGCACTGATTCACAGAACTCCTTTCCCCAACATGTGCAGGCTTCTTCCTAAGCTGCACTTCTTCCACATCAGCTGCGTCTGATGCAGAGTTATCACTTCTACTGCTGCTTTCAAGACTACCGCCGCTTTTTTTTGAAGAGAAGTCTGTGTTTGAATCCTAGAATTTATTTTAATCGTTTTTGTAAAATTTCAGAATGACATTAAAAATCCACATAAATTTAAAGCCAAATAATATATTACTAGCTTCATTGTCGATTTCATATAAAAATACAATCCAAATTTCTAACTTTTCCTATGGATTTTAAAAATCTTTCATACAAACCTTATCCTGACAAAATACAACAAAATTGGTCGTGACAATCGCAAGTAACACTCCTTTAAATTGATTTTTATTTAGATAAGATTGTACCACCCTTGGTGTTGCTTGTGTTTTTAGATGAATATAGCTACCCACCATCAAGTTGAACATCAGCCTGTCTGCCACTTTTAGTAATGTAAAAACAATCCACTTATTGTGACAGTAATCATATTTTAACTGTTAACCATGTGAACACAGAATCAATAATGTTATAAATTAATACTCACTAATAAAATATGGAGATTATAATAGTATGAGCATCAAAAAATTGAAAAGGTCTAAAATTATATAATATAGAAAATATTACAATAGATATGTTAAATAGAATCAGAGGTTGTACTGCAAATAGTCAAGGAAAATATTTCACAATGTTGTACTGATAATGGAATGATAAAATTAATATTATCAGACAAATATTCATTGATAAACCTTGTTTTAATTGAGTTTGTTGAAATAAAGTAGTTGAATATGTTTAATTATCACTAATTCTACCAATTTAGGTTTAGACATAATACATACCTCATACATTAGAGGAAAACGTAATTTCTGTTTTTATCCTTGGTTCTAGTGTTTAAACAGTTTAATTTGAAACTATATTATATATTCATTTCTTAAGATGAAGTGAAAAGTTGCAGGTATTAGCTAGTACCTAATATTATAAAATACTCTTGATACTTCAGCCTCATATAAATTTATGTTAGAGGAGAAATCTTAGGGAATTTTGTGTAACACTGTATGTATGTATGTGTAAAATAATATTTGATTTTTTTAATAAATTCATACAAGAAATAAAATTCTCAGTGCAGTAAAAAATAATGTGTGATAATATGTTTCAATAGCAGAATGTCTAAAACTACTTATAATACAAAAACTGAAACAGTTACCTTATTAAGTATTCATTTAGTTACTGTTAATTTCATATTGTACATGAAGTAACCGCTGAACATAATTATTCAATAAACTGATTAGCAAGGCATATATGCACAATTAATATTAATGAATCATGTAAGTAAGATACTGTTAAAAGTTCCTTTAAATGTAGCTACAAAGCTCTAGTTCAAATTTTTGCACATAAGACTTTTTCTTAATGTTAACATCATTAAAAAAATTGATGGTAGGGAGCTACAATCACCTAAAACACAAGCAACACCTCAGGTGCTGCAAGTGGACTGTAACCATAATAGGAATAAGGATAAAGCAGGTATCTCTACCTTGGGATTGGAAATGAAAGTATAACAATAAATATTAGCAAATCATTAGTCATCTCTGAATAATAATAAGTAGGCAAAATATGCATTAAATTTATGAGAGGACATTGGAAGAAGAAAAATGAAATAAAGAGAAATTACGAAATATTCTAAAAAGTTTTAAAGAAATAATACCTCTTTGCTATCTGGATTCTTATCGTCATGTTCACTCACGTCAGGGCCCGAGGGCGGAGCCGCACGATTACTTTGGGACGCTGCCTTATGTTTCTCTACATCGGACAACAGTGTCTCTAGATATTCCACATAAAATTCTTCTTTTTCTAACTCCTCTCTAAGCACGGCGACCTTCTGTTTGTGTTTTGCCAAATTGGCCCTGACATCTTCCTCCCAAGCGGCTGGCAGAGCACTTTCGGGGAAACGTTGCACCCACACACGTTGAAAATCTCCGAAGACACTCATCTCTCACAAAACGATGTCATGACAATTTTATGTTACAAAATATCACTAAACAAACGTACACAAACTAAATTTATTTATTATAAAAAATACCACAAAATTTCTGTCACATTAAGAAACAACACAGAATGAACAAAGAGAAATAAGACACGGAACCAAAGAATACTACCTACTCACAAGGACCACAGAAGAAAGCTAAAGCTTGTGTCACTATTATAATGTTACGCACAGGAATATACAAATTACTAAAAAATAAATAAAAATAAAGAAAGTAATGTATGCAAGCTAAGAAAAAAAAGTCCAAGTGAGCACAATATTTTCTTTTGAATTACTTATTCCATTTCTCGTATCGTTTTTAGATTTACGTAAATGCCTTTTGTAATTCGATTGAATAAATTGTTATTTTAATGCTAGCCAAAAAATATCTGTTATTCATCATATTATTTTAATCACAATTTTTAATTTTTAATAAAATTATGTGAGACCTTGGGGGAAATAATCAAATATTAATTGAGATCATTTATGTGACGTTTCCAGATTTCAAGCTGTCAAATCTTTTATTGATATGATATTGATCGATGGTACATACATATGCACTGTTTTGTTTTGTTTTTTTTTGTGCCCCCTAGTTTGATTTTATGAAAATATATCGATTTTACCTTAAGTCTTTAGTGTTCTGAGTTCACCAGAAAATAATAATTTATTATAGTGTTATTGAATTAATTCGCAGTTCGAAGGTTATTTTTTGCAATCGTCGAAGTTGGTGTCCGATTTTTTTTAAATAAACAAGCATTTTTGCGGCTTTGGGAATATTTGTGAAGATATTTAAACACATATACCTAAATAAAATTTGTGCCCATCGACGCTTCGAAAATATTCGCTTGAAAGATTTTATGTGCCTACTGTAGGCTCTACAATAACGAATAAGAATATAAGGGCGAGATGACCAGACTACAATATTCATTACTTACAGATATTCACAGTGATGTATGATCTTTTAAATCTCAACTGAAACAAAATAGAATAGCAAGATGGATAAAAGTTATGTTAAATCTACCTTAAAAGGACTGAAATCCCATTCATCCTCACAGGTACAAGAAACGCTACTTACAATAAAGAGTAAAATAACTGTAAATAGCACTGGCATAAAATTATTTCGCGAATGTGGCGGTTTAGAATATTTACTACCTCATCTCCGTAAGCCTAATGGAAGAATTCTGTCTATAACTTTAAGTATACTTGGAAATTGTTGCTTAGAGGAAGAAAGCAGTTTAAAGGTATAGTAACTATATTCATTTCTATATATACAATTTTTTATTTTATTTGTGTAGTTATTCGGTATGCAATAATTACAATATGAAGGTGTATTCTACAATTTGGGGCGCAGGAGACTTTCTATGAGAGTGATATTGTTAGACAGATCTTAAGATATTGATTTACAATATTTTAAAACAGTAATAATTGAGATTTCTCTAGATTAATTAGGAAATAATTCGCACTTAATAATAAGGCACTTCGCCCAGCGCCGGCCGCGAGCGCACCAGCAGCGCCAACGCCTCGCCCAGCGCCGGCCGCGGGCGCACCAGCAGCGCCAATGCGCGCGCGCACACGTCCCCTCTGCTTCCCTGCACAATCAGATCAATACCATTTAAAGGTCAATTATATGACAGTGGATCACATCTAAAACATACATACAAACTAAGTGAGGTTATTAAATGATCTATTCAGATAAAAATAAAATTGAAAAGTTTGTCGAGCATCGAGCAATCAATTAATTACCGCGCGCCCTTCATGCGTACGCAGCAGCGAAGCTTGATCGGGTTCAGCTAGTAATAACATAAAAAAAAGAAATAAAATATGGCTGTACCTCTGTCGTATCCTTGTTGAGTGAAGAGAGCGTCTCGGTCAGCAGTTCCTGCAGGAACCTCTTGGGACTCCGTAAACTCCATTGCGGGTTCTGCAGTCTAATTTTTTTTTTAATAGACCTAAAATTTACAGTTACATTATTTGGAAACATTGATACTTATAAAAATTTAGAAGTGTTTACAAAATTAATAATATTTTTACTGAGCTCACATCAAGCTACTGTAATCAATTATACAGCTGTTTGAAAAGCTCATTTGAAAAGTTGTATTTATTAATTAAACTTTATTGATAATGTACAAATTTGTTATAATAGATATATGTATATCTCTTTCTGAAAAATTGCAAAATATGAATGTTTAATATAGCCAAAATCTTTTATTGATTTTCACCTCTTGTATGAATGGTAGTAATAGGAATTTATTATTGCATAAATATTTTTCAGGTTGGCAGTTTAAATAGTTTTGGCCCTTTGGTATTAATACTAAAAAACGTATACCATGACAGCATTATTGGAAGAACATGTCGACTTATTGGCAACCTAGCACAGAAATGCAGTAATGCAGATGGTTTACACAACCACGGGGCTGTTGCAGCCCTTGTTACAGTCATTGAAAAAAGGGACAAAAACACATCATATCCTACTCTAACAATGGCTGTGCGGGCAATCAGGTAATATTAACAGTATTTAAAAGCTCTCTTTTTTATACAATTTTACCTTTTCATAATAAGATTTTTATTAGATTCAAGTGTAAAAAAAAATGTTTAAAATCATAATTATTCATGTCTAATGCCCGTTTTCACCAACAGTCTCCTAGAGTTAGGGAACACCTAACTAACATTTAGGGGACTCTTAACTAGAAATTGGTTTTCACCAACGTTTAGGTGTCACCTAAGTTGCTAAGAATCCACTTAAATTTAGGGGGCCGATTGTTGCCTCCTTAACTGACACTTATCTTTAAGTGACAGTTGTTTAGGGGTTATGTTATTGTTCGTCTGTATATTAGAAAAATGGAAAGTGATTTAACAGATTTTTTAGAAAGTTTGGAAGCCGTTGAAACCGTAGAATTAATGCATAATCCAAGAATTCTGAAAACACAACAAATGTATCGAGAAAGATCAGATCATTTTGCCCAATACGACGATAAAGACTTTTTCCTTAGGTATAGGTTATCAAAACAATCCGTTTTATTTTTGTTAGAAAAAATAGAACATTTATTAGAATTTAAAAACGATAAGTAAGTAGCCTATTATACTATATTTTGTAATTTTTATTTAATAATATTTTAATTTAATTTTATTAGCCTTTCTTTTTCCTCGATGGTAAAGTTTTGACCCCGTTTTCTTTTTTCTGCCATTATAAACTTGTAAATAATAAAATTGCAAAACCAAAACTTGAATAGAGATGCTCCGTTTGACAATCCGTTTGACGTGACGTTTCCACTTGCAAATTTGAGCACAGACTACTTTCATTCACCTTAAGTTGTTGTATTTTGTATTATTACAATTATTACTACAATATATTATGTCAAAGTATGTTTTACAACATTATAAATTGTAATTTATTTTTATTATACAATTTCCAGTCTAATTTCTGAGTCAAATTAATAATAAACATTTCATCGATAAAACATCGATAAGGGCCGCCATTTTGACACAGCAATAATCGTTACTTACTTAGGAGGTCCCTTTTTTTTTTTTTTTTAACGTTGGGAAATCCTCTTGGATACCCGGCAGTGTAGGGGACACTGTGGGGTTATGCCGGATTCCTACCGGCTAAAACCCAACGACTTTCTTTCGATCGCGGCCGTTGATGGGCGGGGTCGTGGGGGCGTTGTTACACGACTTCGGCGCCCCGCCACACTTAGGAGGTCCCTAACTAAATGACACCTAGCACGGTGAAAACGAATTTAGTTAGGTGTTTGATTTTAGGTGGTCCCTATGCTAAGTAATACTTACGTAGGAATTAGTTAGGAGTTTGTTGGTGAAAACGGGCATAAACCTTGTATAAATACTTAATAATAATACTAATAATTTTAGAAATAAATTAAAGAAATTTATATTCGAACACCAAAAAAGCGAGGAGCAACTGCGGAACGACACCAGTGCCTTCTGAATATATATGTATTTTTAATTTTATATATTATTTTTTTGGTAGATGATATTTTCTTTTCTGTATAAATATAGGTGTTTTTTGTATTATATATTTATGTTATATTTTTAATTTTAAGAGCTTTTATGTATTGTTTTATCTTGTAAGTGCGTAACCTCACCATCGGCTCTAACGGAAGACCAGCGCAGGTTTTTATAACCTGCATTATGCTGAGTTGGAGCCGGTTTGTGGCGGGGGACGTTTGTGTTAGTCTTTTTATATATTTGTATGTTTTCAATGTCCTTTGCTACAAATAAAATATTATTCTATTCTATTCTATTCTATTCTATTCTAATATGAAAACTGACAGATAAAAATTAAACAGTATCAAGATAGTTTAGTTCAATTTCCGTATTGCCATCTACATTTTCTTATTTACCCATTTGCTGAGATTCTGGTAGACCTCTATTTTGAATTTTGTAAGTACATACTTAAAATAATTAAGCTAAATAACTCTGCTAATATTTTTTCGAGTTTATCCATTACAAATCATTCCTCTTAGTATTAGTGTAGATAAATTAGTTTTTGCGTTATATTTAACCATTGTATTATGCTTTTTATGTTGAAGGTGTTTATGGTTGTTAATAAATCGAAGGGATGAAATGCTAGAGCAAAATGCCGTCAGATGTGTTGCACTGTTAATGACAACCGAATGTGAATCTGCTGGTATTATTATGTCTGCTAATGGAATGAAGGAAAATATTGGATTAAGAGATAGCCGGAAGGAATTAATCACTGGAATACTAAAATGTGTAGGATATTTTACGATGAACACGTCTTCCCAATGCGCCGAGCAGGTGATTTCTAATTTTTAGATTTTTTTATTAAAAATATTATTTTACATTATTATTTTTGGGTGCAGACTAGGGTTGATTTCCCGCAAGCCAATGGGACCTGCGGAAATCCCGCATTTGTGCGGTAAATCCGGCGCGGGAAATTTTTGGACATTGGAACATGTTTCTTGATTGAATAAAAGGAAAATATTTGTGCCTTGTTCACAATTATCTGAATACTGTCGCCCTCTACAATCGTAGAAGCGGAGAGGGAATTTTCTACAGCCGGTTATGTCTATAGTCCAATAAGAAATAAGTTGGTGGACAAGACAATAGATACAACAATTTTTTTTTTCACTCTTATTTTTAGAAAAATATAAGTAGGTAACATTTTTTTATGATTTTTAGTTAATTTTTTGTTCTGTTTTTTTAGCCAGAAGTTATTTCTGTTTTATTAGATGTTTATTTAAACGTACAATTATGAAATAAACGATAATAAGTTTGTTAAGTTCTTCGTTATGACTAAATAAATAATACCAATGACTCAAAATAACTTTCGACCGAAAATAACATCCAGTGTCAGCAATTTTTTTTGTTTTTTTAGATGGTTATAAATTTAGTAATTTAGCAGCAAGAAGTACGTTAAGTAAATAGAAACATAATAACATGTATGAGTAACAAACGTAATATTATATACTGTTAATGTGCGGAATTCTGATGATTCTTTCTTAGTCAATAAATATAGTTTTAATGTGCACTGTACATGCTTATCTGTTTGATTTTGTATATACCCATAATTATTTATATTTAGTTCGGTTAAATATAAGTATACTACAATAACCAGAGCCATTATCTACCAGAGCAAAAAGTTTCGATACTTATTCGTATTATAGTTTTTATAAAATCTTCATAAATTGCGTTACGTAACTTGAACGGGGCGTTTTTGGACCTTTTAACATAAAAAACAAGTTAAAATATAATTGGTACCTAGATAAGGTACATAGACCTTTTGTAACATAAAAATAAAAAGCCTACCATTTCATTATGGTTTGAGAAAAATGGCAAATGAGGAGTGAATAAAATCGATATAGTTATATGGGACAAAATATCTTATATTGAAACAAATATTTTTCTTACAGATACAAGGTGATGGCAGGGGATATCAGTGTTTGGTAGCATTAACAAAAAGTTTTGAAACTTTGGCACTCAAGTGTTTGATGAATTTATGTTACATTAGTTCTTGTCGACCTCTATTGGGTACCGCCGGTTTAGTCGAGTGTTTGGTCACTATTCTCAAGAACAATTCAGGTGTGTTATATAACTTTAATATAATATAATAGAGCTGTTGCACGCGATTTTGTCCGCGTAACTTTATAAAATATAGCCTATAAAACTAGCCTATACTGATAATGTATAGATGCCTTCTAAAGATGAAAGGATTTTTAAAATCGGTCCAGTAGTAATTTTTAGTTTATTTATTACAAACAGTAATTAATATAATACTAGGATTCCAACGTCATAACTTGTATATTGTGATTAAGTATGTCTTTAGTTGGTAAGCCTTTTCAAATAAATAAATAAATAATCTGAATACTAAATAACTGTAACCTAAAATTACTGGAACTTGTCAGTTTTTATTGATGCATATCAAAATGTCAATAGAAGTATCATGGTGGCCCGAAGGCGCCGCAAGAGCGCTTGCGCATCTCAGTGGTGAATCGGTGAATCGATCGCGTTTGCGCTACTGCGGAGGGTTGCCTTTATTGGTGACCGCCGCCAGAGACAGCCATCACGCCATGCACGCTCTCCTACAGTATGTGTTCGATGATTCCTGTAAGTACATTGATATATTTTGAGATTTTTTTGTCTCACTTTTTCCTCTTAACATTTTTAAACGAGCTGTGTCGCGCGCAGAAATCAATCAAATAAAATGTTACCAATGAATTCAACCAAAGTCACATTTTCCGATTTGGTGTACTTTAAAGCAAAATTTGACCAATTTTATCGGGGAACTCTTGTATCAGCTCTTCTCTTAATAAAGAACTTTGTCTTGCTGTGTTAAATCACAAATTTGATTGATGCTTTTGCTAAATGTTAAACTTGTATAGAGCATTTAGAAGTTCCAGACTTCGAATCAATATTTTTTTAACATTACATGGTTTTAAAAAATACATTTGTTTTCTTTTTTATTGGCAGTCCACCTGTTTGGATAGAATTTTGGATTTTTCTAGTGTACTAACACGAATATGTATTTTTCACCTGTCGAATTGAATAAAACTTGAAACTAAAAGTACCCAGCATGGTGCTACAAAGTAAATAAAATGTTTCAGAAATTATACCCCATTTAGTACATACAGCTCTAGTCTTTTTAAACCATCGCAAAAACTAAAGGGTTATACTAATATTAACAATTTTGTCGTATTTTTAAACGTGGCCTTCTTAATTTTTTTAATGAAATTTTAAATTAAATAAATTTCTACTAGCAAATGAAAAATTTTAAACTTCTTTTTTTATCCTTAGCATTCCAAATTCTTATAAACGGAGGTCTCGTTAACCTTCTAACTGATGAACTGACAAAGTACCTTACATCAATGGAGTTTGAACATAACAATATGGACAGAAATGATGCGATGAATGAGGTTAAAGGGAAAATAAAAAATGACGATGGTGATAAGTTAAACCGTACTAAAATCGCAAAAGATAATGACGACATTGATAAAAGTAAAGAATCTAAAGATTGCCACATGTCAAGAAACGTAAATGAACTCAAAGTGGTAATAGAAAGAGATAACATGATTGTAGGATTTGTGGATGCGGTAGATAGCGACGCATCGGATGATAGTCAAAGTGACGACGAAAAACATCCAAGAAAGAAATGTCTCAAAAGAGCTAGATCAGTGAGCCCTAAAATGTTGAAAAAGGTAACTAATCCACTACAATAATTCAAAACCAGTTTTTACGACTTATTTATTAATCAACTACCTATGTATATAAAGTCTAATAAAATCAGGGGAAATAATTCGTGTAGTTTTGTAAATTGGCTTTAAGGACTTTTAGTATGTTCATCTGGATACCGCAAGGTATAACTGTACCAATTTACAAAACTACACGAATTATTTCCCCAGATTGCAACATTCGGCTTAATTTAACCTAACGAATAATTTGTTTTTAGAGTGCACAAACAATAAAGATGACAAAAAAAGACTGGTCAGCGGGTGTTTATTGGGAACCAAAGAGTCCCGAGTGGCCGTCTACCCACAAATCTGGATCTCATTCTGCATTTAACTTAGATAGACCGGACCATAGTCCTTTGTCACCATATTCTGATGGAAATCAATCTGGATTTAGTCCTGAATATAGAGGATCTTCTAGTAAAAGACCTAGATTTGATTGGAGTCCCAAGTCAGATGTTAGTACCGGCGAAGGAAGTTTTTCTTGCCTCAATTGGTTTGAATGTCAATGGAATATTGGAAATTTCAAGGGTCCCACGCCGCCATACAGCGCTAACGAAGGTAAGTAAATTAATAAAATAAAAACGTGTTATTTAAATTAAAACTTATTATTACTTAAACTTATTTAAGTTTTATTGTAGGTTATTAATTTTATAATATAATTCCTGGGGTAGACATGGATCTCTCGCCTCCCCTATAGCTAAAACTAAACTGCAATTTGTATTGTAGAAAGTTCCGATTCGGAAATATCGGGGAGGTACTCGCCGGTGTGCAGTGAAGCTGAGCCGGAGGGGCAAGCGGACGGCGAAGTGGGAGGCGCGATTCTGGACAGCTCGGCTCAGCAAATGACGCAGGACCTCGACGAGCTCATCATGGACGACGATGAGAGCGATGACGAACCGCCACTTGAAGGTAAACGCGCCTAAAAAGGAAGAAAAAAATTAAAAATCGTTAATTTGAAAAATATTGATTTATCAAAAAGGGGGAGAGACTCAGCATCACTAAGCCGCGAAACGCTTTGAACGTTTATTGATTTTCGTTTGATTATTTTTTTTGTTTACGCCAAATATTTATGTGTGACGTAATCAATAAAATAAATAAATAAATAATATCTTCACAGATACCATCTAGTTCCACAGTAAGCAACTAATGCTCGTATTATGTATACCAGACAGTTGATATAATACATAGATTACTTTTTTTTAAATACATACATATTATAAATACAAACATCCATTACTCAGGTACAAAGATAAAAGTTAACACATAAACATTTGCCCCTAGCGGGATTCGAACCCGCGACCGTTTGGTTAACAGCTAAAGTTACTAGACACTAGACTAGACCAAACGTGTCGTCAAAGTTTGATAATTGAAAGGTTTACTTTATTTATTGTTTACTGATATTATTTTAATAATATAAAATTGATTAAGAAAATCAGTAGGTAGCTAACAGACAAGTTATATTACGAGAGAGAAAAAAAGGGAGGATGACCTACAAAAACATAAAATGTAAAAAATTCCCAAGTCTCGCAACGCAGTTCTTCCACTACAAAAAGTTGTGAGTTATGTAAAACCAAGTATCAGTTATTTCAGTTAGTGTCTATGGAAGCACCTATTCAACAACTTTGTTATAAATTGTTATCTATGCATGTTCCCTAAGAACTCCAAAACCGCTCAACTGATTTTGATAAAATTTTCAGGCAATCTTTGGACCCCGGGGATTTTAGTAGCGATGGGATAAACAGTTTATTTTTTGATAATTTTGCCTAATTTTTTTACAAATTAATGCAGAATTAGATTTTTTACTATTTAAAAAATAAAAATGACAAACTCAATGCCTATAAGAGCAATAAAGACAGAATAAGACTTAACACGTAGGAAAAAGAGACGCGGACGAAGTCGCGGGCAAAATCTAGTTTCTTATATTACTAAATTTTAACAGTAATCTTTCGGGGACTTTGAATTTGAACTTTAAAACCGAAATGTCGAATCGAGGCCAATGAAGTGTATTTTTATCAGAAGCCGCGAGCAAGATAGACGCCAGCACTCAGGACTCGCGAATAGCTTGCGTGTTCGTGCTGCTGTTCCGAATATCGCACGGGGCTTGCACCTCGCACGGCTACAGGCGCGAGGAACCCGTCGCCAACCACACGTCGGAACTGCTCACGGGACAGGACTGTCTCAACGCTCTGCTCGATTATGTACAGAGATGTAAGAAACCCTTGGGCAGAGCGGCCCGCATACTACTGCGAGTCTTGAAGTAAGCAATATTTATTGTAATGTTACAATGTTTCATTTTCACAATCTAGGCCGTCATAATTATTGCGCGGGTATATACAGAGATGTAAGAAACCTTTAGGCAGAGTGGCCCGCATACTACTACGAGTTAATATTATGTTATAATATTTAATTTTCGGAGCCAGGGCTGTCAGAATTATTAATTCCAGAGATTATTAGCTTAGGAGTCCATAAATATAATAATTAGATTCACATCGTAATTTATGTGCGGTTATGTACAGACACGTGAGAAACCTTTAGGCAGATCAGCCCGCATACTGCTACGAGTCTTACTACTACTAGCAATGTTCTTTTATGCTAAGGTCGACAGACATCCACTTGATGGTAGACGGTGGTCTTCTGTAAGGTGGTGGTTACTGCTGACAAACGTGCTGCCCAAATGACTGCGAAAGGCAAGTATGCACTGCCACTACTTTCCAGATTCAGACCAGAGTCAACTTTGAAAAGTTCATTCATTACCAAAGTTAACTAAAACAAAGTGATATGAGATCATAAACAGCCGACTTGCTTTTGTTATTGTTAATTGCCCCAAACACTAGTACCAATACAAAAGAAATATTGAAATAACAAAAAAAAAATAGGTAATCTTGTACAATGTACGCCTTTTGTACTCATTTATTGGCAGTAAAGTCCAGTAAGAAAAAAATCGCACAATCGTCATACTTTATTGTTGCGGGTGACGTAGGTAATAGTTACGGACTATTTATGCATAATAAATTGACTTTTTACGTTTGGAATAATTTAATTGATTTTTATTACTATTATGTATTTATTATTTTTTATATTTTTTATTGTATTGTTTCATGTTTTATAAAAAGACAAAAATTATTCTATATTAATTTTAATTATATAAAAGTAAATAGCATAATTTAATATTACTCTATAAAACATCCCATTTATAAGACCTAATGCTCTATAAAACTAAAACTAAATCTCTGGTCACATCACTACTATTTTTGTATGGTAAAAAACTTGCAACCCAGGAGATATTAAATAAGTCGTTTAAATTATGGAATATAGCTTGCAGGGAAATAATAAGAAAAAAATAACTTCCGGTGAAGTACTCATTTTTATTATCAACTTCTAAATGTAAATTTTTTTGAAAATATTCGTTAATTCAGAATAGAATTAACAGTATGAATAAATCAAAATGGCGGTCGTCTTCTACGTTCTGATTGGTCACGCTTTAAAACTGCCTAGCAATTTTTTATTATTTTCCTTTGTCCCTTTGGCTATTGCCGGCGTGCGTACACAGGAGTCGATTGACGCATTACTTTTTAAAATAATGGAGCCATATCAAAGCCAGTGGGAGAAAAATATTTTGAAGGAAATAATGGGTGATTTAATTTTCAGCAACGCTTCATGTTTAATGAGTATTCTCAAGCATAGAATAACTCTAAGACTATATAAGATGTCTGTTTGTTCTGAACACCCACCTCCAAAGTGCCAACAATGTAGGCAAGTAAGTGAAAGTTACTTTTAGAAATTAGAAAATCACTCGTATTTATGTATTCTATATGTATTTTATATAACGGACACAACTTCCATTTCAGATTGCAAGGCTAAGCAAAAAGTTATTGTCTCAGTTGTCAACCTTAGTGGAGTCAAGTTATGGTACCGGTGAAATAAGTTATCAGCTTTTGAAGGGAAGTTCTTCTATGAAGCAAACTTTAACATTGACACTTCCATATATTATCAGGTATGTGTGTGTATGTTCTAATTCTAAGATGTGTCTAAGGTTCATATATTTTTTCAATATTTTTTAAAAATAATTGAACTCAAATGTGGCTGAAGGCTTGAAAACACAGCTTAATTAAAGTGACCAAGGACCACACAAATTATATCCACTACATAGATTTTTTTTACTTTTTTAAAATAAAGTCTTTTTTAATAAAAATAATAATAATAAAATTAAAATAAATTAAATTTTGAAGTGCATTCTAAGAAGCTCAATTTCATACACGCTATAATGAGAAACATCTCACATCCTGCATTCAGTTTAAATAAATTGTTCTTTTTTTTCTTTTTTCTTTTTTTTTCAAAAAGACGTACAACATTTCCTTATAGGAGTATGTAACGAATACTTAAAATTACATTTGTGCTTGCTGTTTAAAGACCTGATTAACTTTTGAGGCGCTTTCCTGGTTTTTTTTTTAAATGTAGACTACTACATAAACTGAACTCAAATTCAAACTTTGTTTTTCGTTTTCAGAAACGAGAAACAACTGAAGAAATATTTTCTAGACTACAATGCATTCAATTTACTGTGCTCTCTGATTTTGGAGTCTAAGGAAGATTTGAGAGATTGCGTGACGGCTTTAGCGAAATTAGCCACCAACGTTGGTATCAAGGATCCGAAGAGTTTGGAGAATCGATTTAAGGATCAGGTGTGTGTCAGTTACGATCCTATACTGGACAATTTGACGCAAAATAACATTGTCACTTTTGAACTTGACGATTCGTCCACGGTTCAAGCGAATAAAGTGTATTTATGTCAGAATTCTGAAGTGTTCAGTGCAATGTTAATGGGTCGTTTCAAAGAGTCCACTGACTCTCGTGTTCGTTTGAAGAATGTAACGAAATCGGGTCTCGAATACCTGTTGACGTTGCTACATTCCGGATTGGACAAACCGAAGAGTGACGTGGTCATCTTTCCACTGTCAGACAACCTGGAGACGAATCTAGAAGTACTTTTGCTAGCGGATAGGTTTTTGTTCGAAAAACTCAAAGGTCTTTTGACCAGTGCAATATTGCAATTTGAATTATCGCCAAAAACAGCGGATAAAATTTATGTATGGTCTCTGTGCGATGGGATGGGATTTTTGTGTGTGGAATCTGTCGCGTACATAATGACTGGTGAAATGAGTGACGCGGACCGCACTCGGTCCTTCGAGACGATACTAAACTTGGAATACAAGGAGCAGTGGTTGGACGATATTAAGGCTTTGATTTGTCGTCAACTCGTAAAATAATAATAAAACAATGTAATTAAAAATTGATTTGGTTAGCCTCTCGAGTGTTATCCCTTAATTCGCGAAGGTTCCTTCGTGTAATGAACCTGTCTGAGAAGGTAGAACTACCTGATAACTATTAACAATCTAATTGCGAAGAATGCTCTCAGAAAAGAAAGCAAATTGCAACTTTGTCCCAAAACTTTTCTGCTTGCTGCTTCTCAATGACATTAATTATTTTATTAGCCCTTAGACGACGGTAATCACCTACCATCAAGTGGAGTGTCAGCCTGCCTGCCACTCTTTATATTATAATTATTAAATTTTAAATAATATTACGTAACAGTACGGCAAAGTGTGAAGAGCAAAGTTAAATTGATTATAGTATCGGTAAAATTGTATAGTTTGTTACGGTTTACCAATATCACAGATGAAATTGCTTTGATAGCGAGGATTCCTACTTAGACACGGTTTATTTTCTGGATACACAGAGATTCCATTTCATTATGTTAGTATTTTAACATTAACATGTAATATAATATGTATAATGTATATTGGAAACTGCCATAATTAATATATAGATTTGTTTAAGCATTATGTTAGGACGCGTCGTTATTATATGCTGCCTGGTTTACCTTACCATTTCAGACTATTGTATATTTCTGTATTGTTTCGCCGATATATCTACAAAAATGATTAAAATTGGCGATAAGTAAAAGTTTTTAATACATAGTACTGACTCGTTTTCTCTGCGAGAAGGCAAGGATATGGTATACCTTTTGGTATACCTTTTGGTATACCGTATCTTCTCCCATAGAATGGTATGGTATATAAACTCCCATACACTTTGATAAATTGTGTGTATATTTTGTTGTTTTTTTTTTCTAATTAATAATTAATGAATATTATGTAAATTTTATAGCTTGTTAATTTTAAGTACATATGCCCGGGCAAGATTTATTAGGTAATTATAATCACAAATTATGTATTTATGGTTGTCATGTAAACGATTAAGGTTTTAAATTTTACAAAGGAAATAATATGATAATTTTTAATTGAATATTTAAATCGTCTAACTAAATCTAAAAGGAATTCGTATTAAATTGTGTGTATAAAATATTTTTCATATAAAATTTAACTTTAATAGCTATTACAATTTTAATATATAACTAGCGGTCCGCTCCCGGCTTCGCCCGGGGTGCATTTTTTTTAACGTAAAAACCTTCCCTGATTATCCCTCTGTCTATGAGTGAAGACAGAATTAAAATCGGCCCACCCGTTCTCGAGTTTTGCGCTTAACAACACATTTAGGGATTCATTTTTATATTATACTAGCGACTCGTTCCCGGCTTCGCCCGGGTGCATTTTTTTTACGTAAAAACCTTCCCTGATTATCCCTCTGTCCATGAGTGAAGACAGAATTAAAATCGGCCCAGCCGTTCTCGAATTTTGCGCTTAGCAACACATTTAGGGATTCATTTTTATATTATAGACTAGCGGCCCGCTCCCGGCTTCGCCCGGGGTGCATTATTTTTTTTACGTAAAAACCTTCCCTGATTATCCCTCTATTCATGAGTGAAGACAGAATTAAAATCGGCCCAGCCGTTCTCGAGTTTTGCGCTTAGCAACACATTTAGGGATTCATTTTTATATTATAGACTACCGGCCCGCTCCCGGCTTCGCCCGGGGTGCATTTTTTTACGTAAAAACCTTCCCTGATTATCCCTCTATCCATGAGTGAAGACAGAATTAAAATCGGTCCAGCCGTTCTCGAGTTTTGCGCTTAACAACACATTTAGGGATTCATTTTTATATTATAGATAGATAGATAATGTGTCATCACATTGCTATTTTTAGTATGAAGCGTTTTTACTTTTTTGTATTTTTCTTTTTCCCAATTTTATTTGCCCATTGTATATGTAAAATATATGAGAATTCTATTGCTCAGAACTTTTAATAGTAGGTTTATCGATGTAATATAAAAAAATGTCACTGTATATATAATGTTTATTTTAAAAATAAAAACAACAAGTTAATTGAGTCATTTATTTCATTTAATATATCAAATCACATAAAACACATTAAAAATTGAATTCATATTATTAAAATTTCATTAGTTATAATTAGTCTTTTCTTAAAGATAACGATATATTAATAGGTCTATTTGGAATTAAAACTTGAGAAGTAATAGCATTTACTTCAGTCTTATTTAAACATTTAATGTCAAAGTTGTCAACAATCTGAAAAAAAAAAAGGAATATAAGGAATAATTTTGCTCTTGAACTATTGTTAGTGCACATAGAAAACTCTTGTTGGTGTATTAAAATGCATTTATACTATGATGTTTTTTCCTATAGAAAATGCATTTATACAAAGAAAAAGAATAGTTTTATATAGATTGGCCGAAACCGTTGTACCACTACATATTATCATAGGATATCAATTTATACATCTACACTAGCTGTTTCACGCGACTTCGCCTGCGTAATTTTATAAAATATAGCCTGTGGTACTCGCTGATAATGTAGCTTTCTATAGGTTACAAATCTTTTCTGTTTGTAATATTAGTAGATATTTTTAAACAATTTTATATTTTCGCATCAAAGCTTACTTTGCCCGCTTTAGTTGACAGACAAAACGGAAGAGCCTGCTCTGAATCCCTACCTCGCCGGCACATACCTATGACGTGGTAAAGCACTTCAGGTCAAACTATAGTACATAGGTTTATATAAAAACCTAAAAAAAAAATATCTGACATTTTCGAAAAAAAATTTGATGCTAAAAGAAGAAACCCTTGAAGTTTTGGACAATTTTCTAAGAAGCCTATTATCATTTTGGTGACTACCGATGTGTATGTAAATAATAATATCATAAAAAAAGTACTTTACCTGATGAGTAATCTCCGTTAATTGTAACATAGCGATCTTTTTTCCAATGCATGATCTTGTTCCTAGGGCGAAAGGCAATGAAGCTGATGGAACGTGATTTGTCAGGCTTTTTCTCTTTGGGTCATTCCTGTCCCATCGGTATGGTAAAAACATGGTTGGTTTACTGAAGTTTTGTTCATCACGTCCAGACGTGTAAATGGAAGCTATAACAGGTGTCTATAAAAACAAACAATGTTTATATTCAAAGTGAAACTCATAGGTAGAATATACATTCCTTGGTTGATTCCTGGCTGGGTAAACTAGAAATGAACTTTTCAAAGAAAATAGTAGCAGGGCACACTGTGTTTTGCAGTTATTTGGACAGTTCATCTAACAGCAGTAACCACCCTCTTACAGAAGACAACCATGAAATATCAATGTGAGCCATTCCTTATCACTTCCAAATTGATAACAAAATGGGCTCTGTGGACTGTTGACAGCTTTAACATAAAAAATTTATGAAATCTAACTTCAACATGATAGATAATAAAAAAACTATAGTACCTATTATAGTGAAGACAATAACAGGAGAATAATAATACTCATAGTATAAATCATAAGTGGATTTTATTAAGACTTTTTTGGTATAACATTTTCTAAAGTTTGCTTCATTGTTTGTCTTATATGAACATATGGATTTTCAAGTTCACTGGGTGCTTCGGGTATTTTTAATTTTCTTCGCAGTGATGGAGATAGAAGGACTAAATTTTGAACGAGTCCAAATCCACTTGAGGTCATCCAGTAAAGGCACATACAGGATGGCACACTTGCCGCTATAGGTATCATTATTATTGAAAATACTCGAAACCCGTTTGTAAATATATTGTAAATTCTCGATGGCTCTCTAAGCTTGGACATCCTTTGTAATTCAATAATGACTAAATTAGTTAGTCCAAACGCTATGGGTAGAATTAAAGATCGGTCTGGTTCAGTTAAATTAGGTATCCAACCGAATCCACCTGCAGATAACTCCATGAAGGTAATTAAAGCGCTAGGATCTGCCGGTTGCATATACACTAGATTTCTTAAAGCAAAAGACATGCAAATCCATACAGGTATTTGAAACCAAATCACTAAACTAGCTTTCATCGGATGGCAGTTGTCCCTTTCTATGAGTTTCCGCCATTGTTTTTTAAGCGATCTTCTGTACAAAAACATGCACTGCTTGTCTGTCAACTTATACGCTTTTTTAGCGACTGCTGTCTCTTTTTTTAATTCATCGGTCAAGTCTTTTAACTCAAGACTAACGTTCTCTACTTTAGCCAAAATATAATTCTGATAAATTGTAAGAGGTAGCGTCATGAAAGCTCGTATAAAGAGAGTGGAAGAGACTATAGCAGCCCACCAAGATAGTCCGGTGACGTCGTGATAATAAAGCAATCCATCCTGTATTAAACTAACGGGATAACTGTTTGAAATCGTAGCATAAACTTCTCCTTGCCACTTTAAAATTCCTTCATATGTTATGGATCTTTTAATACAAAAATAATCAGTTTTATTTCGACCGTGAAATAATTCGCTATTATTGTTAGCGCGTTTGTAGTTTGAAGAGTAAGACACAGCGCTAAAATGTCTCAAATTCGTTACTAACGATATGTTGTACACTTTGGTTACTAATTTATAAAACTTCATTATTATAAACTTTACTTCCCTACTTTTTATTTATATCTCTTATCGGAGGAAACAAAACATAACCTCGCGAAGTAGTAGTCACAGTACAAATATATTTAGGTTGCGAAGTGTCGAACTCCACAGACTAATATTATGTAGACCTAAGTTTTCGGTGCTTAAAAAAGAAGAATGAATAGTTACTTACGCCTTTTAAAAGTTTATATGACCCAAGAATGCAATCTTTTGTTAATATTCTTGTTAAAAAGGGTGCCACTGGATATAATCTCATAGTTTCTTTCACTACATGCTTAGTATAGGAACGATCCCTCCTACGTAAATCCATTAATAGATCTTCATTTTTGCAGAGCATGTATATTATCCAAAGTGTAGTATATGCGGTCTGCAAGAAAAAAATAACAATTAATCCAGATGGATACATTAACATTTATAAGGAAACAGTATTTACAGCTTCTAACCGTATCTCCAGCAGCTATAACAAAATCGGCAATAATCCTTTGTATCAATTCGTCGTCAATATTTTCTTTACGTAGTTTATATAACAGTCCATCGCCATCATCGTGTGAGGATTGAATTTCATTAATAATTTTATTAGCTGAAAAAAAAATTGCATATATTAGTCGATGTCTCGATATTTTAAAGACATCAATGTTATTATTTTAAATAAAAAACTACCCACCTAGAAAGAGTGACATGTCAACACTGTTTTTAAAATCCCTCCAAACTTTCAAATTCATTCGTTGACACCAATTAACTGGGAGATTGTATAGTTTTGTAGTGGTTTTGAATATATCTCGAACTGTGTCGGAAAACATTACCAGCAATTCCTCATTTTGATTACTAGCTTTTATTGACGTCCCATTACCGAGTAAAACGGCAACGATAACTGTAATATTAAAAAAAGAAAACATTGTAGGGGTTGGGTAATTACAGAAAAAAATTCAATAAGTTTTAATATTTCAAAAATACCGACCATCTATAGATAATCTGTAAAACGAAGATTCCAAATCAAAAGTAACATTATTTTCGGCGGCTTTTGTCTTCCATTTTGTAATGAAATTTTTAATGGTGGTGTTTATCGGTCCCTCAAGCCACTTATGAGAATCTTCTCTCAGTAAATGTTTATTCATAATGCGTCTGTTACTTAACCACTCTTCACCGTTCATGAAAAATAAACCTCTTTTGGACCCATAAAGCTTTTCATATAAAATCCAAGGTTCCGGTAAAATGTGTGCGGGATATTTTCCTTCGAGATTTAAAAAAAGAGTTTTCATTAACTCAGGATCGCTAACAAAAACTAATTCCGTGTTCCCGCCAAGCTTCTCGTAAAATATTGGTCCTAACTGTTGATGCCTTCGGTCAATGTACTCGTGTATCCTGTTGGTGTAATTTATTATTAATTAAATTATGAAAAAAAATACAAATTTCCGAATAATTAAAAATTTACTACATAAAAAATTTATAATACCTACCTTGTTCCGCTTCCTGCGAGAATAAAATCTAATTTAGTTCCTATTATTGGCAACGATGGCGGGTGAGGCATGTCCTTCAAAGTCGCGCGGGAACACATATTTTTTGTCCAGCATTTGTTCTTGAAGACACATTTTAATTTTATACTACGGAACATAATGTTTAAAAATATTTTCATGTCTATTAATTTAAAATTTATCAAGCTAATACTATACAATGTCAAACTATATCACTCGTGTTAATTTCTTGTAAATTCACATTTTCTTAGAGTAAGCGTAATTTTGACTCTAGACTTACACTAGCCATTGTAGATGGACGAGTGTTAGTTACTAATATAAAAGAAATATGACACCCTTAAGCCTCAAATAACGGCGTGAAACTGACGCTAAAGTATTTTTGTGGGTGCTGATATTAATTCTGTATGATAATAAAGCAGTGAATTATTTATTATTGACGGTAGTACTATACCTACCTATTGACATACCTCTCATAAGTCCGGATTGGCGAGAGTTTATTTAGGCTGGAGACAGATAACAACAAAAATAAGTATTTTAAAACTGAAGCTTCCCATAATGAATTAAATAATTAAAATTGAGTCATCGTGTTTCTTGGAATATAAATGAAGTATTTAACGGACATTTTAAGAAGGAAATGTAGCAAAAATATGATTCAAAATAATTTTATTTAAAAATAACGTGTTATGAGTGAGTACCGTGCCTTAGATATTTTATGGTAATTTTATGCAAAAAATCGAATAACGGTTTTTTGTTCGTTTTAGTTTCTCGATGGAACTAACAATTTATTTATTTATTTGTTCGTGTGCAATGAATGACCATCAATGACCTTTTTCTTCACTTTTTGTACTAATAATTTCAATTCCATGTAAGTAAAGTACTTAGTTATTGCAGTTATTGTATATAGGTAACGAGTTGAATGTATCTAACGTAAGGTTTCTTCCTATCGACAATCGACTCTCTTCCACAGAACATTTATACTCTAGCTCTCTTCTAGCCATTTTTCCAATTATATATTATTACCATATTACAAAATTATTTTTTATGCATCGATGATTTTATGCACTTTTTTCTATGTAAGATGCAGCTAGGAATTAAAAGTAAAAAAAAATTAAAGTAAATAATAATTTTAACGGATTCATCTTTCTGACTTTTCGCATAACAAAAATTTACAATTTCGGAGAATAGGCAATTTCCAATTAATATCAAAAACTACGTCTAATCTTTGTCTAATGGCTTAATTTATTTATTACTAGTCTTCAATAACTATTAAATCTTTGTTCAGGTTTGTCTTTGTCATAGCAAATCATAGTCATACTTGTCAAACTCGAACAGTGATCAGTCAAAAATAAATGTCATGTCAATTAATTAGAATTTTGAGAATCATCGTTGTATTTTATGTGAATAAACTTATTGTATTGTAAAGAAAGTGTTTATATATTTCAATTGAACAAAATGACTATTCAAAATAAAACAGAAGAGCCCAAAAAAGAAAAGACGGAGCCAATACCGGCCACTGATGATTTAGTAAGTAACACTGCAATCTTCTACAAAATAACCCCGATTTTTTGGAGTACATATTTCATAGATATTGCATTGATTTCAGTCTGAAGAGGATAAACGTCTTCAAGAAGAACTTAATATGCTTGTTGAAAAACTAACGGTATGTACATTTCTTTGTCTCTTTTCAAGACGTATATAAACTGTTTGATTGAAAAATTACCCCTAATGAAAATTCATAATTACAGGGAAGCGATGTCGATCTATATTTCCCGGCTTTGCAAATGCTGAGCAATCTCATCAGGACTTCAACAACTTCTATGACTTCAGTGCCTAAACCATTGAAATTTTTAAGAGTACACTATCCTGCTTTAAAGGAGGTTTATGACAAAATCACTGATCCAAAAACCAAAAAATTTTGCGCTGATGTCGTCTCTGTGCTCGCAATGGGAGTCAGCGGCTCACCTGTAAGTTAATATGCATTTTTCATACACCTTAAGGCCTTTTCATTAAACTCATAAATATCTTGAACTTGAATTCAATGATTTATTGCCAATGATTATACTGTAATACATAATATAGCATACAAGACACAATTTTTGTCAACCGAGGACCTTAGAAGAGGTCTTAGTTTTAATTTAAAAGTAATATTTTTTGTGTAAAAAGTGGGTAGTAATTTTTCTTGTTAAGGTTGACAGACAGGCTGACGGTCCACTTGATGATAGGTTACTGCCGCCAAAAGGGCTGCCTAAATGACTGAAACACAGTGTGCCCTGCCTTTAGTTCTTATGTGTAATTTTATCAGAAATATGTGTATTTCAGGATGCTGCTGAAAAAAGGGAGTGTTTGAAATATTGTTTGCTTGGTACAATGTCAAATGTGGGAGACTGGGGCCATGAATATGTCAGGTAATACAAAATTATATGTAGGTAGTTTTGAATGAAAATTTCATTTTTACTTGGTAAATATATTTTCAACCGTGCAACCAATTGGAAAACTTACTCATTTTTATCAATTATAGGCAACTGGAAGGTGAAATAGCAGAAGAGTGGAATGTTGAGAACATCGATACTCTCTTGTCGCTGGTGAAAGATGTAGTCTCCTTTGACATGCAGCATTCTGCTGAGATTCAGGCTTGCGACTTGCTCATGGAAATCGACAGGCTAGATTTGCTCACACAGCACATGGACCAGAGTAATTATCCCCGAGTCTGCCACTACCTCATTGGGTAAATCTTTTCATTTGTTATATATAATGTTGCATTTTTTGTGTGTTGCAAAAGAAAGTTGCTTCTGTCCAGTATAAAAAAATATATTTGGAGTTTTATTGACTGTATATACAATGTGAATTACAGATGTGCTAGTTATGTGGTGGAGCCAGAATCAACACAGATTCTACAAGGCGTTTTGGATACATACTTGCGTTTTGGTGAATATCCCCGAGCACTTCTTGTCGCTATGCAGCTTCACGACAATGCTAAATGTGAAGAAGTCTTCAATGCTTGCAATGAGCCGTAAGTGAGGTTTTTAGTTTTAAGTTAACTAAAATAAACTTTAAACTTTACTTTATAGTGATTTAAATAATCACAGTAGCTTTTGTATTTACAATGCATTTTACATCTATATCAGGTTAGAATTTTTTTAACCTGCATCTGTAGGGAAAGTACTTTAAATACTGGAGATATCAAATTTTACTTAAGATTCCTTTATATTTTTTTAAAGTGCATTTGAAAATTTTTGAAAATATGCTTGCCACACGAAAATTGTATTCATTAAAATCTGAGAAATAAAACCTTATACTTTTACTAGCTGGTGCCCACGAATTCGTCCGCATTGAAAAATATTAAGTAGCCTATCCTGTGTCCCGTACGTCCAAATGTTTATCTACCAAGTTTCATGAAAATCAGTTAATTTGTTTCAAAGTTATGGAGGAACATACATACATACAGAAAAAAATTCTAAAAATCGACATTTTAGTTTTAGTATCATGTATAGAGCCCATAAACATGATATCTCTGAAAACAAAGTAACTTACTCCATGACCGACCCTTACAGATTCATTATTAGTATTGATGTCATCAATGGATAGTCAATCATTAGGACTTGATTAATTCTATTGATTGATAGCTTAATTCAATAACTAAAATGCATAAATTCTTATATATGTGTAAGGGAATATAATTTCAAGGTTAGGAGAACATTCTTCAGTTATCTGGCTCTCATTTTCTTTTTTTTTCTTTTTCTTTTTTCAGATTAATTAAAAAGCAACTGTGTTACATGTTAGCCCGCCAGTATGTACCAATAGAACTGGGGGATGAGGATATGCGTACGATTCTTTTGAACGCTCATATCAATGACCACTTTTTGAGCTTGGCTAGAGAGGTATGTTCATAAATTACTATAAAATCTTTACATAGTATAAAACAAAGTCGCTTCCTGCCATAATTATATCCCTTTGTATGTACGCTTAGATCTTTTAAACTACGCAAAGGATTTTAATGCGGCTTTCACTAATGGGAAGAGTGTTAAAGGAGGAAGAGCGTTTTTGTATATAAATAGCGACCTGCTCCCGGCTTCGTCCGCGTCCGATCGCTACCAAACTTCACAGGATTACCCGCTAGACTAATTTAAAGATTGTCTGAAAGTTTCATTAAAATCGGTTCAGCCGTTTTGGAGTCCATAGGGAACATACACATACACATCGCCTTTTATATATTAAGATTAACAGAAAAAAAGCCGTAAGAAACCGGGGGCATCCTACTAGTATATTATAGTCCCCTATTAAAATAATAATATTGAGTGTGGTTTGTGAATCCCTTTTTTAATATATTTTTAAAATACAGTCATAATAAACGCATAGTCAAAATCAATATTAATTCGTTATATGAATTTGTCAGGGCCCTTGCCCTTAGTTGTAACCAATCTGTCGTTATATCCAGTTCAATCAATATGTTCAAATGTTTAAACAGAACTCGTGTTGAATAGAATATTTTCCAATCTGCTAGCTCGATATTATGGAACCTAAAACACCGGAAGAGGTATACAAGACGTGGTTGGAGTCGGCTGGGTCAGCCCTCCGTCCGTCCCTCTTAGCGGAACATCCCGTGGACTCTGCCCGACAGAACTTATCTGCCACCTTCGTCAATGCCTTCGTCAACGCGGGCTTCGGTAGGGACAAGTTGGTCACCACTGAAGATGGAAACAAGTGGATGTACAAGAATAAGGACCATGGTATGCAATTTATTCAAAACTCTAAATCTTTACAACAAATTTTAGCCCAAATGTTGCAAGTAATATATGTAAATACAAAATAACTCCAAATGTTCTAATTATATTATAAATAAATAAAGCCTTTATTTCTGACATTTTACAATATTTCTAGTTTTTTTGATAGTTACATTTTTTTTTTATTATTTTTTTTTTTTCTTAGAAACTATGTATTGGGTTTTCCTTTTCCGTGTCAGCTTGCCCTTTGGCAAAGGCCTTCCCTAGAATTCGCCACAATCCCTTGTCCATAGCTTTCCTTCTCCATAGTGAACCTGCCGATTCCCTGATATCGTCCTCCCATCTTTTTCTTTGTCTTCCTTTTCTTCTCTTCCCATCACGCGGGTACCATGTAATCACATCTTTCGACCATTTGTTTTTCTTACTTCTCAGTGTATGCCCAATCCATTTCCATTTTAATCTCTTCACTGTATATGTTATATCTGTTACTTTTGTCTTTTCTCTTATAATTGAAAGTCTAATTCTGTTCTTTAATTTTATGTTTAACATACTTCTCTCCATTCTGTTTCGGCATACTTTTAAAGCTTTCATATACTTTTCAGTTAAAGCCCATGTTTGGCAACCATAAGACATGCAAGGCAGTATACACATGTTGAATATTTTTTTCTTAATTTGGATTAAAAATTATATTATGTACCTTTTAATTATGTACCTACTGAGCTGCACTTGGTTGCTATTAAATGTAACCTAAACATATATTGGCTACAATACAAGATTACATTACTACAAATGAGATGAAACTTTAAACAAACATAAATTGCCTTTTGTGTTTTTTACAAGAAAAACAACTATCAAAGCAAAAATTAAATTTTTTATCGAAATCTGAGCTGTTTCCGAGATATGTGAAATATATGTATATACAAGATGTTAAAAGTTATTAGATGTTTTTTTTAGTCCTTTAAATTGTAATGAGCTTAAGCTTTATTCATAATTTTCATCTAAACCGTCAGTGTTGATAGCGTAAATGTGTCAGGCATGTTGTCGGCCGCGGCGTCCCTCGGGATGATCCATCTGTGGGACGTGGACGGAGGATTGACGCCTATTGACAAGTACCTGTACACCCCCGACGAGCATATAAAGGCCGGCGCTCTCCTCGCCCTCGGTTTGGTCAACTGTGGAGTGCGCAACGAATGCGACCCCGCCCTCGCGCTGCTTTCCGACTACGTGCTGCACTCCAGCTCCAATCTCAGGATTGGAAGTGTTCTCGGTGAGTTTTAACATGACAATATAACGGTATTCTTTATGCCCATTGTGTTGTGAAAAATAAGACTATAATGATTATGTTGATAGGGTTGGGTATTGCATACGCCGGTACGCAGCGCGAAGACGTGCTGTCTCACTTGCTGCCAGTGCTAGGCGACACGGCCGCGCCGGCAGAGATTTGCGCGCTCGCCGCCATCTCTTGCGGCCTCATCGCGGTCGGCTCCTGCAATGGCGACGTCAGTATCCTCTCTCTGTCTCGTCTACATTACCCACATTTATGTGCCATTTATACTTATTACAACAACATATTTTAGGTCACGTGTGCAATCATCCAACGCCTCATCGACGACAATAAAGATCTGCATTCATCTACATACGCACGGTTCTTGCATTTGGGACTTGGATTGTGCTTTTTAGGTAAGCGTTTAGGTAATATACTTAACAACTTCGACTAGTTGAGCCGGTGAGCCGCCCGCGCTAGTCGCTCGAAAAAATAGAACAAAATGGATTGTTCTATCAAAAACTCAATTAAATTACTAATCTAAGTGACTAATTTTTGGTGTTCAAACACGTTTAGTTACTAAATTACTTTCTACTCGACTAAATTACTAGCTTAGCTTAGTGCGAACTAGCCTTATGAGTTGTTATGCAGCGTGCTACACAGAAAGCGCTAACGGCAGTGAGGCGGGGCGTTGCGCGGTTTGTAGGAGCGGTAGCTATGTTCCGTTGTACAGCGTTGCTAATTTGTGGGAAGTATGTGTGAACGGAAAACATTCGCATTCCACTCCGTTCTGTTCTGCGCATTAGGGACAAATAGGCAGACACTCGCCTGTCTGTCGGTTAATAATGAATCTGAATGGTGATCAGGTTGCAAGGAGAAGACGGAGGCAACTATGGCCGCGCTGGAAGTGCTGCCGGAGCCGCAGCAGTCGCTGTGCCAGACGACGCTCTCCATGTGCGCCTACGCCGGCACCGGCGACGTACTAGTCGTCCAGCAGATGCTGCACATCTGCTCCAAGCACTACGACACTGAGGTATGTGCCAATTTAATTGATTCATTGGTCACATGATCCATACTCTTTTATGCCCGAACTGTTCTCATTAATTTTCCCAAGTGATTTATAACATGTTTTTTTTTTTAAATCAGAATGAGCAATCTTCATCCGAAGATACTGCATTTAAGAAACAGGACAAGAAGGAAGCTAAAGAGAGTACCAGTACCGCCAGCAGTTCAAAGGATGACAAAGGAAAGAGTATGTATATTATCATTATCTAGGTATTTAAAGTGGTTTGATTCCTAACACAATTCAGTCGATTTCTAAGAAGTCAATTTTGAACATTTTTCATTGATTTGGAGAATTTTATTGGTCTAAAAAGTTTTCATTAAAATTCGTGTTTTAATTTTCAATTAAATTTATTAATAAGTCTTGTCTACTAGCCTTGGCCGAAGGAATGCTGGAATACAGCCCTGAATAGCTTGTCTTTTCCAAAATTATTGGGATAAGTGAAGTTTACTTATTGCGTGTTTGTTGTGCGTCAGGCAAGTCGAAGGACAGCAAGAGCAAAGAGAAGGAAAAGGAGAAGGAGGCGAACAAGGAGCTGTCGTCGGTGCAAGCCGTGGCCACCCTCGGAGTGGCCGTCATCGCTTTAGCCGAGGAGACCGGCGCCGAGATGTGCACGCGTATCTTCGGACAACTGGTACATATAATTAAGCAGCCTTTATATCTGTGACGTCAGGGCCTGGCATGTTTTCTAGGAGTTGCTCTTCGAGTTTTCTCACACGTGGAGGTTTCTTCATTATGTTTTCGGTCACTATTAAAATAAGTGGTCAAACCATACACTAAATCAATGTAAATATATACAATCTGGTAAGTGCCATCATATCTGAATATCAATACATATATCAGACAGAAGCGGACAGCTACTTTAATTCAGCTTATTATGAACAAAGAAGTACGTACTTAATCCAGGTAGATGGCGCTTATTTCATGCATATAAACGTCACTGAGGGTGACGATCACGAAGCGTAACGGCGCGAGGTCACTGTTTTTTCCCCATCGTAAAAGTACCCAACGCGCCTAAAGAAGTTTTCACTTTAAAAAATGTAAAATGTCTATTCAGGGCCGGTACGGTGAGCCGATGGTGCGTCGCGCCGTCCCTCTGGCGATAGCTTTGTGCTCCGTGTCGAACCCGCAATTGGCCGTGATCGACGTGCTGAACAAGTACTCGCACGACGCGGACAACGACGTGGCGTACAACGCCATCTTCGCGATGGGGCTGGTGGGCGCGGGCAGCAACAACGCGCGGCTGGCGACGATGTTGAGAGCGCTGGCGCTGTACCACGCCAAGTCGCCGGTGCACCTGTTCATGGTGCGGCTGGCGCAGGGGCTGTGCCACGCGGGCAAGGGTACGGTGACGCTGTGCCCGGCGCACGCGGACCGGCGGCTGCTCAACCAGCCGGCGTTGGCGGGGCTGCTGGTGGTGCTGACGGCGTTCCTGGACTGCAAGAATATCGTGCTGGGCAAGAGCCACTACCTGCTCTACGTGCTCGCGACGGCTATGCAGCCGCGCTGGCTCGTCACCCTCGACCACAACCTGCAGCCCCTCAACGTCAGCGTACGCGTCGGACAGGTACCAATACTATATATCCATTTCTTTGTGGATTCATCATCATCATTTGTGAATTTTTATAAAAAGTTTTTATAAATTCTAAGATGAACCTCCTCGCTCTTAAGCCGTCAGACAGCAACAATATTTGTACACATATTTGAACACATGTCTAGCACGAGTATTTGTTATTTGTGAAAGTGTTTGGTCAAACATTTGCACTTTGCAATGCGGTTTCAGGTTCTCGAGCTTCCCATATCAAAGCCTTCAAAGTTCAAATGTGTGCGGAGTCTGCCACACTTGTGCGCAAAGTTCAGTTGTGTTCAAAGTTACTGTTGTGTATAAAGCGGTTGTTTGCTCATTGCACACATCCACTGGCACAGTTTTAGTTTTTTTTTTTTTTGCATATATAATAAATAATTACATACACTTAAATAATAAAGGCAAATCGCGTCCACAAAATTGTCGTCCACCCTGTTTGTTGTCTATGTGTGCAAGCTATGTCAGGCAGGTGCAGCAAACGTGTTCAAATGTGTGAGCAAAGTCTTTCAAAGTCTTTGTACTAATATTTGTATGTGTCTGGCACTGCAGTAAGAAAAATTAATATGAAAAAATTTACACTAAAAAAAACAGAAATTTCTTTCTTACCAACCCTTACACAATGAAAATCGCTTTTTTTCTTATTGTAAAATATATTTTGTTTTGTGACAGGCCGTGGACGTTATAGGCAAAGCGGGTACTCCGAAGACGATAGCCGGCTCGCACACGCACACGACTCCCGTGCTGCTATCGTTCGGCGAACGCGCAGAGCTGGCCACCGACGAGTACATTCCTCTGTCGCCGGTCATGGAAGGCTTCGTCATACTCAAGAAGAATGAGGACAGTGTAATGGCCTCCGTTCAGTAACTCCTACATTATTCTTAATACCTATATTAATTGTGTAATTTCTAATAAAATTTAAAATTATGATGACTTGGTTTTCTTTTTTAATAATTCGGAGAAACACGATTTTGTGACTACTTTTAGTATTCAAATTTTAAAAAAGGAAAGGCATCTGGATTTAAAATTACATCAAGTTTATACTAACCAAGACATGCCTTGCTTGAAATTCCACAGCATAAAACTTTCTATTAAGGTAGCGCTTTCTGATCATGGGAACTCAGTAATAGGTATTTGGGACAATTTGTTGTCTCAACTTACTGTAATGCTACTGCTACACCTGCGTCTTAACGCGTTAATTAGTGCGTTAAATAAGGCATTACGCAGATGTGGCCAAGATTTTAATGCGTTAATTTGCTAACGGCAATACTAATGGCATTAGACGTTAAGCAATAGCTCGGGTGTCGGTTTTTTTGACACATCAAAGGGTTTTAACGCGTAATTGAACGCTTAACGCGATGTTGGCTACATTAACGGCTTAACATCGTCTCATTCCGCAGGACCGAGTTCAACGACGATGCATTTGAATCATCCACCATCTTCTTCTTTTTTATTAAATTGCATAAATGCATATAATCATTAATTACACTCATTGCTGCAACTAGTGCAGCTGCTTCAACTTCCATTTTGTATTAGTGCGTTAACGGGATGAATTAGCTTTTAACGGCGTTAGAACCTTAATGTAGCCAAAGCGTATTTTTAATGCCTTAATTAACGCGTAGTTGGACATTAACACCTACACCTGCGTTTGAGTTGGAAAGTGGCCTCTTAAAAAGTATATTTGGAGCTTAGCAATCTCATATATATACAAGTATCAATTTTTACATACAGAAAATAATTTAAAAGATTTTAACTCACCCTTTTATTCAGCTTCATGGTTAATAGTATTATTTAGCATGAATCAACCACAATTTTTTTAATCTCTACAATATGGAATATTGAAAACAAGATTGAATGTGTTGTTTACTATGATTTGTGATTAATTAAATATTTTTCATTTTATGAATTAAATGGAGAGTACTGTCTGTTTTCTCAAATGGTTTTCTGGTTTGTGTAGTGTTCTGAGGTTTAAATAAAATACTTTTAATAGGTACTTATATTTTTTAATCACTATGTACTTATATTATCTTATGTTTCTTCACATGAACTCTCATTGGAGTTATTACTACTATTAGTATTCACTTCATTCTGCTTCTGTTCCATGGCATTCTGATTGTCATTTTTTCCTTTTTTAGCTTTTAGTTTTTTCTTTTTCTTCAAACGTTTGGCTCTTTTCTTTGCTGTTCTTTCTTCAGCAGACCTTTTATTTTCTTCTATTTTCTTTTTAAATTCCTCATCAAGCTTTTCCTAAAAATAGATATCAAGATTTTAATGTAATTTTTTGTTTACCCTTTATTGTGAATCCTTAGTGTAATAGGCAACAATCTTTTCTCATAAAGAAAGCAGATAACATTTATTTAACCAGCAGTCCAAAAACTTAGACATGGGTTCTATGTATTTGCCACGCCACTTAAGACACAAGTGGAGAGAGAATAGATAAAAGGTTAAGGTTGACAGACTGATGGTCCACTTAAAGGTAGATGGCTACCAAAAATGTAAAGAAAAAATATATAATACTAGCGGTCCGCTCCCGGTTTCGTCCGGGGTGCATTTTTTTTACGTAAAAACCTTCCCTGATTATCCTTCTATCCATGAGTGAAGACAGAATTAAAATCGGCCCAGCCGTTCTCGAGTCTTGCGCTTAGCAACACATTTAGGGATTCATTTTTATATTATAGATTACTCTTGTTTAATATGAATAATAATAATTACACATCTTCCACATTATCTGTGCTCTCATATTAAGACAGTAGACTCAGAATAGAATAACTATCTCTGGTGGTACCTCTTTTACATTCGTAATGAGCTGGAGTTATTGTAAGATAACATGGAATGTGTTAGGGTGACATCAAGCCCACTAAAAAAAATGCACATAGGGGAGTATTATTTAAAATATCATACAAAAAATACCTTTTCACTTTTTTCTTGAATGAATTTTTGCCTAGCATACTCCTTTCTTCGTAGATGTCTATAAACGTGAAATTCTCCTGAGCCAGCACCGGCACTTGAACCCATCACATTCCGGACAAAGTCTGGAGGTTGTGATAAAGATTTGTCTTTTGGCGGGTCAGGTATAATGACGGGCTTTAGCTAAAAAAAAATATAAATTACGGTTTATTTCGTAATTATATACGAACTAAGAACCGCTAAGAAGTAAATAGTAAAGAATACCGGATTGCTCATAAGCTTTTCTAACTTCAATCTTTGCAAATCCACAGCCTTTTTGACCACAACGACTTTTTTCTCTTCACATTTTGACTCCTTATCGCTCATTTTTAGTTTTGCCTGTATAAAGGTAAAGTCTTTAATGAAAACGATCTATATAAAGTTATAAATGAAAACTTTGTAAAGAACTTGTAACATTAGTTTTCGTCGTAGTGATCTCTTTTTATTGTGTTTAATTAATAAAACAATATGTATATAATGATAAATATTAAATATATTGTGTGGATCTGGAATTCTGGATGATAGACACAAAGAGTATATAATCACTACCAAAGAGTATATAATCACTACGTTTTAAGAGACGGGACTCCCATACAATGAAAATGAAATCCACTGTTCTATGACAAAGATGGACTGCTCCAATACCAACCTAACCAAAATTAACAAGTACGATGCTGCCAACATAACGAACATAAAAATAAGGATGTGCTATTGTTACGATAAAAAGGTCGATAGTATAATTGACTCTATAGTCTATGGTTTTATGAAAATCCCAAAAAAAGACCTTACATAATTTTAAATATTATTTATTGACAAATAAAAAAACAAATAATTACAATCATCGCTTTATTACTATCATACAGTTTACGGTTATCGCCGACTGACGGAGTAGCAGAGAAGCAGTGAACGAAAAAAAAAAAAAAAAAAAAACCCTAGCCACAAGAGTAACTTCACATAAAATCTTTGAGGACTGCAGGATCTATTTATTTTTTAAGTTAATTACGGCAGTATCCAAGGTCGACGTTGAAGGTTCTGTAACACACATAAAAATTGGATTATGTCATGTATAACGTAATAATAATTTCATAAAGTAATTCAATGGATTGGAACGATACATGGAACAGCATTTCATTTGTTGTTTGTACAGGATTTTTAGCAATATGGAGAGGGAGTTCACTGAAAACTTCATCGTTCAATGGATTGGCAGAGATTCCGATACATGGAACAGCATTTCATTTGTTGTTTTTTTCTTTTCAAAGTCTTGCCTGCACCTAGAAAGTAAATGAATAATAAATGTTATTTTTTAGTTAAATATACATATAAATAAAAAAGAAAGGCAAAATAAAACTAAAACAAACCAATTGGTACATTGGGGTGTATGCATGTGTTCATTTCTTATCATTCAGTGCAATAAAATCAAAAAGAAATTTTTGCCGATTGTCGATAAAAAATGGCACTGCACTATTGTTTACATTTTACATGCAACACATATGCAACACAATTTTATTCGAAAATTTGAACTAAACTCCCAATAAACTATATTATACATGGTTTTAGAACAGCAGCAAGATATAATATGTACTAACCTATCTTCATCCAGCGGGAATTGGGCCAAAAATATTCGTTTTTTATTATCAATGCGACTCGTTCTTAGGCCACATATTTCGCAGCTTACTTTCGGCATCTAGAATACTAAACACGATACACCAAATATAACACTACGAAGAAAGAGTATTTAAACACTAAAATTTTGGCAAGTTTTATAAAAATCAATACTCTGCTTGCCGAAATATCCGAAAATAAACAACAAACAAACAAAGCAGTTGAAATGAAAGACGCCATATTGCAACACATCAATATGGCCGCCGATGGTTTATTGCATAGAGTAACTTATACATACAGGTTTATTGTGGTTTTGATGTATAATACGGCCAAATTGGAGAATCGGTGATGTCTAATAACTTAATGGGTTTCGCAATCGCCTTGACTTAGTCGGGTTATTCCGGCATTACCCAATCCACCTGTTTCATACATCATTTTCTTTCCTTTGAGTTGCGCCAGCCTGATCACTACGTGGATACTGGATAGACATATTTGGACTGATTTGGACATATTAGTTAGACATGTTAGACTGACAGATTTATTTCATTCAAAACAAATGAATGAATGAATCCATGAATCCATTACAAGACAGTATATACCAAAGAGTATAGTAATATATATGTTACGGCTAAAGATAGGTGTGAACATAAACTTAAGATTAGCCGGCTAAACTTAGGTTTATCTTCGAGGAGATGTTAATGTTAGTTTCATCTATCATTAGCCGGCTAAACTTAAGTTTAACTGCAGACCCTTGGCTAAAAATGTAGAAGAAGCAAATGAAAAAGGAAACGGTATAATAATGTTTACTATGTCGACACGAAAACTTTTATTAAAAAAATAATCACTCTCATTACACATACTTATGTAGGTATACAAAATTACAAAATAAAACTTCTGCAGTGTTAATAACTTAATAAAATATCTAGTCATTAAAATAAAATAATAAGGAGCCCTATCCCTCCCTTATCCCTTATCCTTAATCCTTCTATGGTCGGCAGTGCACTTGTAGCACTAATGGCGTTGCTTGTGTTATAGGCGACGGTAGCCACCTACCATCAAGTGGACCGTCAGCCTGTCTGTCGACCTTATCATAAAAAAGGAGCTATTTGTTGGAACATGATAAACTAGAATGGCATTTCGAATTACAAAGAACATTATTATTCGATGAAATCCATCGAAACATTTTTAGCCGTTTCGTTTCTGTTAATGTGCACATTAACCGGCTAAAGATGGAAATTCACGACGCAAACTAACATGATATCGAACTTTAGCCTCTTCTCGAAGATAAACTTAAGATTAGCCGGCTAAACTTAAGTTTATGTTCACACCTAACTTTAGCCGTAACATATATATAAGGAGAGAATATACTCACAAACTAAATAGTAGATACTAACGTATAATATACTCACAAGTAGTTCAATGCTCACAAGGAAGTTTACAATGGTTCACAGAATATATACACAGCTGAAAAAAATACCGCAATACAATAAACTTAGGCCTTACTTAGGCCGGCCAAAGAATTTTGAGTGTACGTCCAAAGATTTCTATTATAAATTATGATAAATTAGGTAGAATACTCTATCGAATGACATTTGAAAAATAATCTTAAGGTAAACATTGATAATATTACACACCAAAAGAGAGTACCTCTTCGTAAATGAGCGCGTGATAGAAATATTAATTGTCAACAAGAGCAAAAAATGTGACCTACTGGGGGTTGTGTACCTATGAAATTTCACGACAGAGCTGATACTAAAACAAACGCTCACTAATACATGCTTAAATTATTAAAACCCATAAAAAATCTGTTTACTTAAACTCCATTCCATAATTCGTGTAATTTGACATTTCCTGGGTGGCAGGCTGGCAGGTTTTTGACCATATAAAAATAGTGATATGACCTAATTGAACTATTTTTTATTTATTTGACCACATATAAATTGTGAATTGTTTTTTTATTCATTCCAAATCGACTTGGTCATTAGTAATCCTGCTTTAAACGAAATTCAGACCTTAAAATAACAATATTACGAATATTAAATCAATAAAACAATATCAAAAATATTTTTATCGTAAAATATAACTATTTAAGTAAAACCCATATTAGTACAACACTACGAAAAACACGGTGGTAACATTATTTTAAAATTTTACATTAGGACCTCTCAAATTACTCCATAGAATTATGGAACGGACTATACAAGATGAAACTTTTAAAAACTAGATGGTAATAATGTAGCCGTAATTTGTTTTATTACGCTTAAAAGCATTCGAGAACACTAACGTAACGGAATTAATGCACGGGATGAATTAATTCTGTTTGAATGATTCAACATTTGGTGCGTATAATCCGTAGAGGGATAATCACACAGTGTTAAATAATACAGAACAACAAATTTGGAGAATTATTTTACCGTCAAAGTACGTATATTATCAGCCAACAATATTATAGCAACCCCATCAATGTGGAAAGCCCTATTGTCACCTTGAGAAGGTCAAAAGTATCAGTATTAGCAAAGAGTATTAGAGCAGGCAGAGCAGAGGTGGTTCCGGTAATCTGAAACAATTAAGATATTTTATCAATTCTTACAAGACTCTTACAAGGTAATATAGTTTTTTCATTCATTTATTGGACTTCATTTTTACTAAATTTAATGTCGGTTTATATACCAACTTAGTTTGTTTAGTTTGCTTCTATTCTGACACTAGTTTACAAAATTTTAAACTTTCGTGTATGTTACCGATATTCAATTGTTTTAATTATTTATTTCACAATTATACTAATTTCAATTACCTACATTTTAATTTATTGAATATTGTATTAAATTCGAATGAAACAAGTGCATATAAGTAAGCTTATATAAATTCACTACAACCTATATTTGACCTTGCCGGTTTTAACTCTTCTCTTGAATCTTATTGCATTTATTTTATAATTGTTCTATGAAATGTTTTATTATTTCAGAAGTCTCACACAGTTTACCTTCAAAATGCCAATCAAATCAATCAAGGCTCGTCAAATCTTTGACTCCCGTGGTAATCCTACGGTTGAGGTTGATTTGGTAGGTACAAAAAATTTATTATATTTTGACATATTTTTTTTTAATAGCTGAACTAATTAATGATTTATATATTAGGTTACTGAGTTGGGCCTCTTCCGCGCTGCCGTGCCATCTGGAGCCTCCACTGGCGTCCATGAGGCCTTGGAACTGAGGGACAATGTGAAGGGGGAGTACCACGGCAAGGGAGTCCGCACTGCAGTCAACAATATTAACAACATTATAGTCCCCGAGCTTCTCAAACAGAATGTAGAAGTTACACAACAAAAGGAGGTAAGAGTTTATTATAATATTATAAATAAACGTTTAGGTATATGATAAATTGGTCGCTATATCATGACCTGAACTGTATTCTTGATATACATCATATATCAAGAATACTGTGAGGCTTCAATCATCTGGACCTGAAAGAAACGACTTTTAGAATTCTTTGTATGAAATTCTATAAAACCTCACTCACCTATCTGCACCGAATCAGGTGAATTGATGGAAAAATTTGGAAGGTTCCTAATTCTTTCAGGTCGTTCAATTCTTTAATCTATAATCCGAACGATCACCCCTTGCTTCTGCAAGCTGCTGTCTTACAGAATCTTGCTGTACCATGTCTTTCACTTTAGGTGCTGCATGTATCAATTGTCAAACTTAATATTTCAATCCCAGAAAAAATATTGCATAATTGAGAGATTTCCCATATTATTAAACAAAACTTATAAAAATATGGTTACAGATCTACATTTTGTTAAAAAAGTGTAATAATACTTAATCATTAAAATTTGTATGAATTTGTACTTTTTTATAAAAATCATTTTCATTTAAAAAAATACTTGGGGTTTTTTTTTAAAAAAAAATGGGTTTTTGGATTATTGAGGCCATAGTATATTTTATTTGATTTGATACATATTTTTATAAATTTCACAATGTCTACCTAATAGGTTACCTAATATTCTAATACTGTCATCTTATTTGAGCAAATTAAAATTTAAGTTTGTATAATTATTACAGATTGATCAGTTCATGATCAACTTGGATGGCACAGAGAACAAGTCGAAGCTTGGTGCCAACGCCATCCTCGGAGTGTCCCTGGCTGTCGCTAAGGCTGGTGCCGCAAAGAAAGGAGTGCCCTTGTACAAACACCTGGCAGACTTGGCAGGGAACAGTGACATTGTCCTCCCCGTGCCCGCCTTCAATGTCATCAATGGAGGCTCACACGCTGGAAACAAACTGGCCATGCAAGAGTTCATGATCTTGCCCACGGGTACTTTTCCTCTCTGTCTCGGATTGATGATAAGAAAATGTTTTAGTCATATTTTCTTGTCACCAATTAAAGTTAAAGTATTTGGAGTATGTGTTCTGCCCATTTCTGCCTTAATAATTAGGTCAATAACAGACCTCAATATTTAGCCTAAATAATTACTAAACAGCCTCAATTATTAAGTCTGTATAATTATATATATTGTCAATAAGTTTTCTTTATGAAACCAAAATTTAAGTTAATCTTACTCTGCATCATCCAATGCCTTTTACATCAAAACAGTCATAATGTCTTATGTTGAAGGATATATAATTGATAAAGTTATTGGATGGATTATGGTATTGGCAAAATTATGTATAAAGTTTATTATTATTATAGTGTTCATCAATAATATAGGGAACAAAATAGATTTAATTTAAATAAAATATATCAATAATGGAATACAAGTTTCGGTGACTGGTAACTCTCTTTGGCCTCATAGTGAACGAGAGCGGCGCTCTATTGCCTAGGCTCTTCTTCACTACATACAGAACTCTTTAGTATGGCTGTAGCCCATACAATTTCTTTATTTGATATGTTTTAGATGAACAATCCAGTTAGGCAGAAACAACTTTAACAAAAAGGTAGACATGTTAATGTATTATTTCCATATATTATTATTACAGGTGCTTCGTCATTCAGTGAAGCCATGCGCATGGGCAGCGAAGTGTACCACCACTTGAAGAAGATTATCAAGGAGAAGTTCGGCTTGGACTCCACCGCTGTCGGTGATGAAGGTGGTTTCGCACCCAACATTCAGAACAACAAGGATGCTCTCTTCTTGATCAGCGATGCTATTCAACAAGCTGGATACACTGGCAAAGTAATTCTTACTATCTATGACTCTATTTATGATGGATAGATCACTCTTAACCTCTATTATGTTACTGAGGTCATTAGTTCAGCAGACACACTAACATAACTATGCTCATACAGAAATACTACTTATGATGATCTGTAAGAATTAGTACTGTCCCAATTATTATTATAATGGAATGGAAATAGCGTTAAACGAGGAACGTTTTGATATATAATTTGCAGATAAAATATGGACCCGTGCGAAGCCGGGAGCGGGTCGTTAGTATAAAATAAAATATAGGATATGATGTTTTGTGATTTCACTGAGTAATGAAATATTAATTTCAACAGATTGAGATCGGCATGGACGTTGCCGCGTCTGAATTCTTCAAGAACAATGTTTACGACTTGGACTTCAAGAACTCCGCCTCCAATCCGTCTGATCATTTGCCCTCGGACAAACTGGCCGAACTCTACCTGGACTTCATCAAGGACTTCCCCATGGTGTCCATCGAGGATCCCTTCGACCAAGACGACTGGGCTGCCTGGTCCAGTCTCACTGCTCGCGTGCCCATACAGATCGTCGGTGACGATCTTACTGTGAGTATAGTCAAAATTAAAACATTACTTACCTATGATTTATTTAAAACAATCCAATCCGATACCACAGCCCTGTCAATTTCATATAAAAATACCGTATCCAAAGTTACGACTTTTCCCATAGATTTTCTTTTATACAAACCTTGTCAGTTGTCGCGACAATCACAAACACAATAAAAAAATGGGGTGTAGCTGTGTCAATAGACACGGCCGTGTTGGCAGCAGACTAACGGTTTACTTAAAGGTATGTGGCTACCGACATATTAAAACTAGCAACGAAATAAGCGATGATTGGCAACACATTGGCATCGCCCATTTCGTTGCTTGATGCCCACCTTGATAGGATAAGAGATAGGGAGGGGATTGATTCTGTAGGGATAGAAGAGATATTGGTATTAACATTAACATTTAACATAATTTTCTTGAAAATAGGTAACAAACCCAAAACGCATCGCCACCGCTGTAGAGAAGAAGGCTTGCAACTGCCTGCTGTTGAAGGTAAACCAGATCGGAAGCGTCACGGAGTCTATCGACGCTCACTTGCTGGCCAAGAAGAATGGATGGGGCACTATGGTTTCCCATAGGTAAGCTCTCAACTCCCTACTGATACTCGTAATAGTCTAATCTGTAAATAATGCAATTCTAAAAAATAAGCTTTTTCAAATATCCTAGTCGTATAAGCTTTGATCTACGTTCATATGGGATACAATGATGTACATATAGCAAAATTTACAGTGTAACGTTCAATTTTGAATAACATAAAGAACCAAAAATAAAGTAAAAGGTTAATGAATATTTCAAATGGAATTTTAATAAAGCCTACTACTATACTAAAGTTTGTGAGGATATTTGTTGCTCTTTCACGTAAAAACTACTGAATGTATTTGGATGAAATTTGGCACACAGACAGTTTATAACATGGATTAACATATAGGATAACTTTTATCCTGCTAGGTTTCCTAGGTATCGTGTAAAAATATAAAAAATTGGGCGCCGCCGTCGTGACAGCGATAAAGATGTCTGGCGTTATATTACCCATGTTACCTATCATCAGGCAATTGTTTGTTTCTGTGAAGGTCCGGTGAGACCGAGGACACTTTCATTGCGGACCTCGTGGTCGGTCTGTCCACTGGCCAAATCAAAACTGGAGCTCCATGCCGCTCCGAACGTCTGGCCAAATACAACCAGATCCTTCGCATCGAGGAGGAACTTGGTGCCGCTGCCAAGTACGCTGGCAAGAACTTCCGCCGACCTGTCTAAAGAAGAGGACTCACCCCATAATATTATAAATTTGTTCTGTATAGCTGGATTAATGTAATAGTGACCCCCTACTATCGCATTTTGTTCTTTGTAAATGGATAGTATGGAACTAAAGTAAAGAGAGTGTTTACATGTTGTAATTGTGATTGATGCTTGTTCGATAGTAGTAAATGTTGTCGTACATACAGTGTCAGTGTACGAAAAATAATCGCTTCTCACATAAATGTATTCGTTATGCTTAGGAAGTTGAAGAAACACCTATTTATTAAAAAAAAAATACTGTAAGTAAACTAAATTACATCTGATATGATTAAATTTATCCAGGTCGCTGCGTAATAAAGATGTAATCTTAAGTGTGGTTTTATTTGAAGTTATCTGAAATTTCATCCGATGTTTAACCCTTTAGCCGCCAGAGTCGGATTTATCCGACAATTATTTTCGTGTCCATTTCGCCAGCCGGATACAACAAATTTCGCTACTTGTATAATGTTTATTTTATAAATGCATACGAGCAAACAGTCATAGTTATGTGATACTTCGTGAAACAATTTACAAATAAATGTGAAATTAAAATTACTCGATTTAAATTTAAATGATTTAAATATACTTGGGGCCCCCAAGATAACAGATAATTTGTTATTTGATAAGACCGCCTAATGTCTTCTTTTTAACTTATCTGTGGGTGGAGACTGGAGTGACATCTGTATGACATAGATAAATAATATCTCTTCTAAGGCCGGTCATTCACATTCGCGCGAATATGCGAACCCACAAGTGTAGGACTTGTGAAACAACATAGTCTTTATAATCTATGTGTAGGACGACATTTGCAAATGACTATGCAAAGTTTTTGTTACATTCGCGCTTTTCCGTGCAGTGTCGGTTTTTTAACGCACATGAAAGCGCGCGAACCTCAAACCTTCGCGTAGTCTCCCACACATTCGTGAGACCAGTTGAATTTAATCATGGATAGGACAAACTAAACTGCACTAAAATCATCTTCACCTTCAATGCGTTCGCATATGAGTATGCAAACCCATTTGCCTACTCGCTGAATTTGCGAATGAATGTCACGACTCACGTTCCTTCACATGCGTGCAAAGATTCGTACAATGTAAGAATGTTTGCACCTACGGTTTGCACGCATGTCAGTGATCGGGGTAATAGTTTGCTTGCCATAACAAAATAAAACGTAGATAGTGATTACATTCCATTCTCTCTGTAACAAAACAACATAAAGTTAGTAAATAAAATATTTGTATTCAATTAAAATATTTAAACAAAACAAGTGAGAACCGGTTGTATAATTACTTGGCATTATTAAAATTTAAACGATTCATTTTATATAAAAATGCTAGCACCAGAAATCCTTTCATTGATAAAAAGCAAATATTCACAATCATCATCAAAAACTATTTATATCGGTGTATTTGAATCTCCCGTTGGCGACGTAGTTGCTGCAGCAGACGATGAAGCCTTGTACTTTGTAAAATTCACTGATTCATTGTGCATAGAAAATTTTGAAGAAATATATGAAAATCTGTGCTGTAATTTTGTCTTAAAATCTAACACAGTGTTGAAGAACTTCGAAGCAGAACTCTTATCTTATTTTAACGGGACCCTCAAACAATTTACAGTACCAATACGATTAACAGGAAATATCAATTTCAAGGTTTGCTCTTTTTTTAGTTACCTACTTACTTTTATTATGGTAAGGTCGACCGACAGGCTGACGGTATACTTGATGGTAAGTGGCTATCGTCGCGTTGGTTAGATGATATAAGGAAGGTAGCAGGAGCAATATGGATCAGAAAATCACAGGATAGAAAACAGTTGAAAAACTTAGAGGGGGGGCTGTAGCATGTTTTATTTATAATTCCTTGAAATAAAGGCTATCGCTATACATTCCCTACCTACCTACATAATTTATACACAATATTCTTTGTTTTAGGAAATATGGCAGAAATTAACAAATGTTCCTTTTGGTACAACAAAGACATATGGAGATCTTGCAGTAGATGCTGGTAGAACGAAACACCATTCTAGATATATTGGAACAGCTTGCAAGAATAATAAGCATGTCATTATAGTCCCTTGTCACAGAATAGTAGCTTCTAACCCTAAAAATGGAGGTTACAATGGTGGCATTAATAGGAAGCAGTGGTTATTAGAACACGAAAAAATATATAATAAAATTTGAAAATACTATGTATCTTAGGTATTTTCAGTACCTAAGTTATTTTTAATAAATCCGTGCCAGTTAATGTTTTTATTTTGTTTATATGTTTTTATTTGGTATTAGACATAAACTCTCTAGTAGGGTCTGAGCTAATCCCTGAAACTACTGAAATGATGGTACCTTTTTTTTTCAACATTTTCGATTGCTTATTCACATGAAATTTTGAATTCTTTTTTTGAATGAATAAATCATTCCAAATCGAGATAGGTAGTCATTAATAATCCTTTAAACGAAATTCGAACCTTAAAAAAATAATACGAATGTTAAATCAATAAAACAAGTAAGATAAGTTTTCTATATGTTCCCTTATTATACTAAAATGTGTTGCTCTGTATTTATTATAAATTATTGCATATCAGGTATATGTAGATTAATTTGGTGGTATATGCTTATGCATTTGCCTCGATACAAGCACAGCTTATAGTGTGGGCGGTGTGGGTGGGGCCTGGGGCTCAACGATAACTTACGGCCACTGTAATTTAATTGTTTGGAAATAATTATTATTACTGCGAAACCGACTACGGAGAAAACGCTGGTAACATTATTTAAAAATTTGACATTAGGAATTTAGGACCTGACAAATTACTTCTTCGAATTATGGAACGCACTTTATTTAGTTCAATGAGATGAGAAACTTATATAATTTTATTTAGTCATTGATTTAGTTTGTGATGCTGTGTCACTTTTTTTAAATATATTTGTTTTTTGTTCTGCTGCGTTTGTGTTGTTTTCTCATGGAGACTAGAGGTAAAGAGGACCAACTTATATGGGTGTTGGCAAGCAAACTGAAGCAAACTAAGCATTTATTAGTGGTTCATAAATTGACCAGAATAGGTTGGTTTGTTCAAGGTTGGTTGGTTTCGTAGTTCATGAAACCACCATAAATAAAATGCTACTAGAGCGCCACGCCCCAATTCTACTACAGCGCTGCCCAATTGAGGGTATTATGTTTTTTTTTCTATGGTGTTGTTTGGTCCACAGTCCCACAGATCACTACATATACTCAACTCACTTGTTATTCACCTCATACACCTCATACATACTCTTTGATTCACCTCAAAGAGTATATAATCACTACGATTCACCTGGATTCACCTATTCACTAAAAAAATCACTATTCTGTTTTAATTTGTTTTTGTTGTTTGTAATTTAATTCTTAAAAGGAATCCTAAAGCCAAAAAATAATATAATATTCATAAGCAACTAACTTAACTTGTTATTTCATGACTTCTTTAATCATGTGAGAGTATTGATTACAAACATAATATATGAAGATAAGTGTAACAGAGGTACGTCAAATTGCATTCCTTACAAACAATACCCAACTCGTCGTGTAACTTCCACAAATATATTGGGTTTATTATATTCCTTTATTATCTCAGTTGTTACAATTGTCTGTTTCACGAACAGAAAATGAGAATATTAAATATATTTTTAAGTTTATTGTCATAATTGTTAATATGTCTTTTGATAATATCTGAATTATCTTTCAGACTTACAATGGGTGGATGTAAATGTTCCTATCGTAATTGTAATGTGAAGTCTGATGGGACGACTCATTTATTTCATTTTCCTGTATTCGACAAAGTGAGATGCAATCAATGGTTGAAAAATGCTCATCGCGATGACTACTTAAATCTAAAGGTGACACAGCTTAAAAACAGAGTTATATGTCAGCATCATTTTAAGGATGATCAATTTATGAACTATAAAGTAAGTATATAATCGAGACCTTTTAGTCTGACCCTTTTTTTTAATGTTAGGTGGGCAGACAGGCTGACTGCCCATTTGATAGTAGGCGGCTCTGGCTACCGCCTACTAACACCGCCATAACACAAGCAATCCCACTGTTGTTGCAAGTGTGCTGCTGATTATGTAGGGTTAAGGATAGGATTGGGAAGGAATAGGGTGGCTCTGGCATCCCTTGCTCATTAGCTGAACATAACAGCACACATGCTGTTATTCGTGATATTATTTCATGATGGTCTTCTGTGAGGTGGTGGCTACCGCCACCAGACAGGCTGGCCAAATGATCAATCTATAAATTAGAAATTAATTAAATTGTAATTTTTGTAGAGAAATTGATTTGGTGATATTACCTGTATAGATCCAGTTAAGTTAATTGAACATTTTTAAGATAGTCAAAACTTAGAAATTTTATGAAAACAAATAAATAAAAATATATATTGTACTAGTAGAAACTAGCAAACCTTATATTTATATTATAAGCCTTTATGTTTTTATACTGACCATTTAAAAAGCCACACACAGGAATTTGCAAGGACTGTTTAATTTAAAAAAATATTTTCGTTAATTTCAGAAAGACAAGCTCAAATTTGATGCAGTGCCAACAGAAAGTGGCCCGTTTTGCGAGCAAGAGAAATCAAAAAATGTTGACCCTTCAATTAATATTTCTGAAATTTCATCATACCCAATTGCACTTGAGGATATTGAAAGTGATATATATACTGTAGACAAAAGAGATGTGCCAATTGGAATGAAATATTGGGACTTTTTAACTAATGGCGAGTTGTCAGATCTTGATTGTCTTAACTCTGCATTAACTTTAAAGGAAAACGACTGCAATGTATTAAAAAATGAAATCCAACCCGATAATACAATTAAAAAGCAATATACTCCATTGAAAACTAAAGATACACCGACTCTTGTTGTCCAACCATATTCTGAATTAAATCAACCAAATAAACAAGATGTGAACCTAAATGTAGTGGAAAATATTCCTATTACGTTTGAACCGCTAGACCCTATCCAGCTACAAAAGACCCCAGTACAACCAAGTTATGCACCAAAGCTAAAAAAACAAAAAGTAAAAATTATATCAGAGAAGAAAATATCTGAACCGTTGAAGTTGGTCGGTACATTTGAATCGGTCTCTCCGAACTTAGTTTTACCTATTAGGAAGCAGGAGGAAGACAAGAAAATGGAAATGACACCGGTGATTAATTATTTGAATTCTGAGCAAAATAATAATCAGGCAACAATTTTCAACGACAGCCTCAACTGTATAATTAATAATGTGGATGTGGATCCGCAAGAGACTGTCAGAGAAATGTCCTTGCCGAAGAATAGGTCGAGCCTGAAGAGAAAAAATGGAATATTAAAAAACAAATTGATACTACAAAGAGCTGCTGAAATAGAGAAGAAGAGGAAATTTAATATGAAGTTGAGAGATATTTTAAATGAAGGTCTCAAAACTGTAGAGAAGAGGGAACAGAGTGTTCTTCAAAAAACGCCTGCAGATTCACAACCTAAATGTTCAACTGACAAAGTTCAAGCAACAAAATTAAGTAAGGAACAAGACGATATTAAGTCACAGAAAAATATGTTCATGCTGCTACAGGAACAGATGAGGCAAATGCAAGAAGCCCTTGTGGATAGAATAGAGAATAATTCTAAAGCGATTTCCGTCTTGCAAAAAACATTTGTTCCAAACAAAAAGACATTTACTGTTTCAACACAGACTCAAATGAATGATGAAATGCGTAAGAAAGAACTGTTTCGCGAAGTGTCTCAGTACCTGAGTCCGGATACTAAAAGTGCAGTTTATGAAGAGTTGTTCATAAATAAATATGCCCGCAAATCTCATCTTATTTATTCACCAGTTAAAAGAAAGAAACACAGATAGTATATGATGTGCTGAAAATTATTTAATGAATAGACTGAGGTTTAACTTTAGAAGTTTTGATTGTTTGGATTGAACAATCGTAATGAGTGTCTAATTTGATTGTTTCAATTATATTGATATCTACCAGGTGTTTGTGATCCATTTTTTTAAAATTAATTTTAATTTTAAATGGACAACCATCATGAGTTTTTTCTTCTTCTTCTTCTTCTCTTTTAATGTCTTGGCTCCATCAGATCTTCTCCGATGATTTTTCCAGTGTCATTTGTAAGAATAGCAATATAAAATAGCCTTTTTTAAAATAAAAAAGACAAAAAGTTAATATATTGTAACAAAATATTTATGTTATAAATAAAATACAAACTGCAAGAATGTAGATAAATTTATATTTAATAGAATGTACGATAATAAATAATATTAAACATGAAGGGGTATGTACATATTCCTCAACAAGCCGTTAAATTAGGCTCTAAAATACGATACAATACAATCTAAAATAATGCTCAGACCAAATAAGAATTATAAACAGAATTTTGCAAACAACATAGTGAAACTGGTTTTGTAAACATGTGTGTAGGCCGCTATATAGAGAAATTGAGGTTTTGTGTACAAATCTCAATTTTTGATTTTTATTGAAAAGATTGATTTCCAAGTTTACTTACGTGTGAAATGTGATTCCATCCTGCTTTTTTGAAGATTGGTTTTAAACCTTTTCACTACGTAATTCCGCATTTTCACTATTTTTTTTTAAATAAGGCGAGGCGTAGTTTTACCGGTTCCATAGAGTTCTATCTTCAGTTCTTATTTTATCTGAGATTTGCTGACATGAATATTGTAATCTCACCCCAATGTTCATTATGGTACGAGAGCTCGCAACGTCACGAAAAAGTTCATTTTAGGTCGATTAGTTTTTCTATATTTCTCATTCATACTGACGGTCGGTAAGAATGCAGTACGTCTGGCACCTGGAAGCGGTTGCGTTTACCAGTGCGCATCCCATCTGTACAGGGAAAATTGTGCATTTTGAAATTATTTTAAGACAATTTTTTTTTTTATAACTATATATGCCTCTTTAGCAATATAAATTTATAGTTGCCAGACATTTTTGTCGTTGCTAACATTGCCCCAGATACAATTTTAATCATTAAAAAATGATAATTTTCAAACATTTTTAGTATGTCTGTAATTTTAATATAATATAGTTCTATAATCAAAGAATATAATATTAATTTGCCAGATAGAAATTCCGTTGCTTAATTAGAATTCAGATCAATTTAAGTATCGGGGAGATAGGTGTTAGAAGAGTGCGGCAACTGATTCGTATATTAAACATTAAAAATACATGAAAAACAAAATGTTATTTTTAATTAATAATTGCTTCGCAATGAAATCCTGCTACAAAATCATCGTCACTATCATCGTTGTCATCATTATTTATATCATCATCATCATTGTTTGTATCAAATGTATCGTCGGTTTCTAGGACTAATCTTTAATAAATATAATTTATTAAAGATTAGTAAGTTTTTATGCGTTTGTTGAGAATTTTTAATTTTTTAATCTATTAATATTTACCTTGAAGTATAATATCAGCAACCAGTGATGGTAATTGGTCACCGACAAACCAGACAAAATCGTAGTTATTATTTTTCATGGTCCAACCACAAGCTTCTGGAGATAACGACGATGGATATTTCAAATGAGCATTACTCCAAAATTTTGCAATATAACGGACTCGTGATAAATGTTGACGTAGCTCAGCTTTACATGGTTACATTTTCGAAGTTGTCGTATGCATTTTTGGTCTGATAAGTACTACAAAACAAATGAAATCTTACATAATTAATGTTGTTATTATTTCGAATTCCATACATATGACACACGAATTTTTCTAAGGTAGCAAATGCATTTCCTAGTATGTCATCGTTATCAGTACCAAGATTTTAATCTTCCGATTTTGTTAATAATTTGAAAGGTCGCAGTTTGCCTTTACGGAAGAAAGCTGGCGTATAATCACATCCGGTTAATGCGTGGAAGCCCGGTAAAGCTTCACATATATTATTACTCAGTATAGCATACTGGGCCGGAAGGTTCTCGAGTGGAGGCCACGTACCAGCAAGCGCAGCGTAGGACGTCCACCCACAAGGTGGACAGACGACCTAATTAAGGCCGCGGGTCAACGGTGGATCCAGGCTGCTTCTGACCGGTCCTATTGGAGAGTTATGGGGGAGGCCTATGTCCAGCAGTGGACGTCCTGCGGCTGAAATGATGATGATGATGAGTATAGCATACAGTTCATTGATGTTGATATATCTCTGTCGCAACTATCTCTGTCACACAACCTACGAATCAGTTGCCGCACTCTTCTAACTCACCTATTCTCCCCGATACTTAAATTGATCTAATTAAGCAACGGAATTTCTATCTGGCAAATTAATATTATATTCTTTGATTATAGAACTATATTATATTAAAATTACAGACATACTAAAAATGTTTGAAAATTATCATTTTTTAATGATTAAAATTGTATCTGGGGCAATGTTAGCAACGACAAAAATGTCTGGCAACTATAAATTTATATTGCTAAAGAGGCATATATAATTATAAAAAAAATAAAATTTGTCTTAAAATAATTTCAAAATGCACAATTTTCCCTGTACAGATGGGATGCGCACTGGTAAACGCAACCGCTTCCAGGTGCCAGACGTACTGCATTCCTACCGACCGTCATCGTCAGTATGAATGAGAAATATAGAAAAACTAATCGACCTAAAATGCATTCTCGAAAACGTTGCTAGCTCTTATACTATTAGTAAAAATAAACAGTTACCTTAAACATATTGGAATGATTTGGAACATTTTAAATAATTTTGAATAAAAATTGCGTTCTTATTAAGTATTATCCGCATTTTTTATTGAGTCCTTTTTTATGTTAAGCTCGACAAACAGATTGGCGATACTTATGGCAGGTGGCTACCGTCGCCTACCAGCACAAGTGCGTTGCTAACCATACGCGTAAGAATATTTCGACCAAATATGTTGGAAACGAAAATCGTTTTTCAATCTGGTATTCTAGGGCGGTGATAAAAATTACCAAAGAAAAGTTGAAATACCATAAAAAATGGAAAAACTATGGGAGAGTTGGTGATCGATCTACTTTTCAGCTTTACGGGTTCGGGAGAAAAGCGTACAGCGAATGTGCTACGATAATTTTATATCTAGAGCAGAAAGTAACATTAAACGTAGTAGCAAATACTTTTGGTCTTTTGTTAAGGCCAAAAAAGGCTGCTCCGACTTTCCCGCGACAATGACACTAAACAACATCTCATCTGGCGATGCCTAGCAATTGTGCGAGTTATTCAACAAATGTTTTCATTCTGAATGTGGCAGCCGTGATTGGCCGGCGTTAAGTATGTGTTCTCTAGAGCCAAGTTGACTGTGCGGCTTATTTCTTTATATTTTCTGAATTAAAATATAAATACAATGCCTAACAAAATATATGAGCAATAATTCATTCAATCTTTATTGCTGTTATAATTTTATGATCCCTCGGGAACAGCACTTTTCTCTGGGTGAAAGGTACACTATGTCTTTTTCTGTATCCCTGATAATGTGTATGCAAAATTTCATACGTACGGTTGAGTAGTTAAGGCGTGAAAAGGTAACGAGCAAATAAACAGAGGTTATTTTCACATTTATAATATTGAAGTATGGATAAATTAATTACATACTGGCATACTGGTAATAAAAACTAAAAACTGGTGTATTTGCGGCGCACCCCTCGCCACAAATGGTTGGAAGAATTTTAGTGGGCGTCCCTCGCTCTTAACTTTGACCTAATTGCTGGCGATGAAATAGTTAACTAGAGAATCAATTAAGTGAAATAATAACGTCGTTTTTAACGGTTTCAAAAACCAAGATCAAATGTCTTAAAGTGTATTGCATCTACCGAAGATCTATTACTTGATTAATGTTATGCCCCTTAGGAAAAATGGAAATAAACTTCTAGAAGAATATTATTTTTTAGGAATTTTTTCAATATCGCCGAAAAAGAAACTATTAAAAATACTTACCTAAATAACAAAATTCTGGTAGCCTAGGTATGTGCCAACCCTTCTATTATAAAAAATATCATTAAGGAAATGGGATTCAATGGCTGTAAATAATTATACTACGATTCTTTGGGAGCCAAGAGAAGTAAAAAAAATACTCCAGGATCTCACGGGAGCCAAAAGGCAAAATAATTATTCTATAATCCCATGGGATCCTAGACATGGGAGCCAAGTAGAGGGAGGCAAAAATAAAGTGGTGTTTTTTTATGGTACAGTGAAATTAATTTTAATTCAAAGAAGTGCCAATTATAATTCCTATAACCGTAGTGAAAAAAAGAGCTCTTCCAATTTTTGTTTAAGGTTAAAAAGAAAAAAGAAAATACGTTCATAACCGAATCGTATATATAATATAACCGTAGTTTATTTTTTAAGTAGATTCCAATACATAAAAAGCTTCAATAGGTACAGTATATACTTTCAATTTTATTATAACTGTTGGGGAAATTAGCAGGCCGACGACGACGGTTCCACACATTCTTCGGTTCTTTACTTAGTCTCGAAACGAACGTTCAACAACTACGACGCTCGCCGGCCGACTCATAGCGCTATCGCGACTCTCCACTTTTATCTCTTATCATTATAAAAATGACACATCGAATTACCTCACGAGTACCTTGATAACAACGGCCACTTTGTCCGTGATAGGCACTATAACGCTGATTAGTTTCGTTTTGCCACTTTAAAAAAAGAAAACTATCATGTGTGAAGTTTTAAACTTTTCTTGCAACTCGCTCGCCTAAAGAAACTTTAATTTTTTTTAGTTAAACTATAAATAAACAAAACTATGAATACATTAATTTTTGTGACAAATTTATTTTTAATTGTCCTGTATGTGTACGGGGACGATCCTTGTAAAAGGGCAGAAAGTGTAGATGTGACCGCTGGTGAGAAATATGACAATGGTTCTATAGTTCATGAAGGTGTCGAATATGTTGCTGGTACATGGTACCAGGGTGAAGAGAACAATATGACAGTGCTATTGGGATGTCCGTGTATAGGAAGAGTGTGCTTGTGGAAATGCTGCGGCCCCAACCAGGCGAGGTTCATGAGGGGATGTTCGGACACAAATCAGTCAGTAGTAAATCCTTTCAGTCCGACAGTTTATAAAGGAGATATTCCATCAGGAGTTGTAGCACATGAGCATTTCTTCTACATGTATACGCAGACTTGTGATGACCGGTACATGGCCGACTCAAACAATAGCTACGAGGAACTGTACATTCAAGAAGTGAGTATAAATTTGAAAGTATTAAATCGTTGTCATCCATCAACATGTTTCAAAGGTACCTTTCATAAACACCTCAGTTGATAAACCTTGGCGGTATGTGATTTTTAATACACTCGCGTGCAACTGAATCGACTCAACTCGCACTGAACAACTGAACTGAACGCACACAAAAATCAGTTTTCCTCAAAAATAGTTCAGCTAGCGCAAACTCAGTTTTTTAAATTATATTGCCTAATCTTTTGGCTTCATAATGACGACATTATTAGAAATGATGTTTCGCTGTCCGCTTTTGTCTGTTTCTTCGCTAACTTCTGCTAAACAACTCGAAGGATTTTGATTAATACGATTTCCACTAATAGAAAGAACGATAAACGATAATTTGCAGAATTTATAGTAGGTATTATATATAATTTGCAGAAGAAAGTTGCATCCGGGCGGCTATATTAGTCTATACTCTATACTAATATCTATTATAAAAGAGAATTGTAGATACTTTTGTTTGTAATGAATAAACTCTAAAACTAATGGACCGATTTTAAAAACACGTGAATGCAGTCGCGTACAACAGTTAGTTTTTTATATTATACTAGCGGCCCGCTCCCGGCTTCGCCCGGGGTGCATTTTTTTTACGTAAGAACCTTCCCTGATTATCCCTCTATCCATAAGTGAAGACAGAATTAAAATCGGCCCAGCCGTTCTCGAGTTTTGCGCTTAGCAACACATTTAGGGATTCATTTTTATATTATAGATATAATATTATTCCGTTATATTACATGTACAGATATATAATAATTACAAATGTAAAAAAAGGAAAAGGAACTATTAAAATTATATAAAACATAAATATTCAAATTTAATACTTCATATTTTTGATACTTAGTACTTTTTATTAGTGAATTAGTTAAGTATAAATTAAAAAATAAATAATTTATTAACTAAAAAGCATCTCAATTTCCAAGTTATCGGCGACGTTAATTATAATTAGAGATTGTTCTATCATAGATGGTTAGGTACTAATTTACGAATAAATAAATAATAATTCAATTAAAAAGTAATCTAAGAAATCCCTCGCGCGAGATATTTTAATGTGGGACACACTCTTGTTTGACGTTATTAATTGGTACCAGAGTCTTTAAATGAGCTATAATTTGGAGAAATAGTTCAATAGTTATAGTTGAAACTACAGGTAGATACTAGAGGCTCAAACAATAATTTTACTTATTCAAGTTTAGGTAGAAAAGCAAATTTTGACATGTTTTTAATAAAATTCTTTATTGTCAGTACTTACTTACGTTCTGCTATGTGTAACTTTAAATAGTTTAAATTTATTTCAAGTGAATTTCCAATTAATTTGTAAGAATTTCAAGCATTTTAATTCTTATATTGTCAACAATATCAGTTATAAGTATCTAGTATTGACTATAGTTTATATTCGCTAGAACATCGAGAAGCTCATACTAAAATTATTTATCATGTGTGCAATATCGATGCTTAGGTAAACATTGCAATCAGAAGTTCCTATGATATAACGTAATAATGCTAAACGTAAAATGAGTTGAATATTGTCAAAAAACTGTTTTTAGGCGCTATTTTTAAAAGTGGTGGCGCGAGCTGTAAAGATTTTTTACGATAAATCTATAATATTACCAATTTTAAAAACTTACTGAAAACTTTCCAGGTAAAATTACCAAATGACTGGACTTTTTGCATGTCAGATAAAAGATTTTTTAGAAAAGTTAGATTGAATTCTATTGAAAACATTATAATATATGTAGATAAAAATATAGTACTAAAAAAAAGATTTGTGGCCTTGAAAAAGGCATGTTGATTCAGGCGTTCTCAGAAGTACCATTTTGTTTATAAAGCCAATACTGTCGCGGGAAACGGGTCACGTAATGTTTGTTTTACTATATTTTGAAAGATTAAAAGCAAACACATTGTGGTTTTGTGAATTTAAAGTTTTTTTTTTTAAAACATCCGGGGGCCAATTTAAATAAAAGTTTTTTACTGTCGAGTTAATATTTAAAATTAGTCTAGTTCACAAATTCAAATTAGCGTTAATTCTTGTTAAAGCCTAAAATATGTGCTATAGCTATTTGAATTCGGAATGATGTCTAGAAAAATATACTAAAAATTTTAAAGTTTTTTTTATGAAGTTTAATTTAAAATACATAACAAAACATAAGCAATAGCGAAAGTTATAAAGATAAAAGGTATGCAGTATTTCGCTAAGAACTTAAAAACTATAAAACGTGATAACGAAAATCAGCAATATTACTAAAGAGGAGGAACTTTGCGATAAAAAAATTCTTACTATGGTCGGTAGCACACTTGCAGCTGACGGTGCTTGTGTTAGTAGCGACGTTGGCCACCTACCATTTGGTGGAGCGTCAAGTCAAGCTGCCTGACGACTATTAACGGGCTCTCTCACTACTAGGCTTGTATCCTTAAGCAGTTATTACACTTTTCAATTTGTAGGAAACCAATTTAGGAAATCGGAAAGAACAAATTGGATCCAATTAGATTTTATCTATTTTCAATTCTATGTCTTCGATTTAGAAATCAATTTAGTGTAGTGTGATCACTAGTTCACTAATTAGGTAATAACCAGGTAATAACTGCTTTAGGCGACAAACAGTATCATTAGGTGCGCTGTCTACCTCTGCCTTTTTTTAAAAAAAATTTTTTAGTATATCTAGTTCATCAATGTGTAGTACGTCAATGTATTTTTATAACCAATGTAAACTTATAACATACTATTATAACTATAAATTAGTTTACCCATTCAGTAAGTTTGCAACAAATTATTATTTGTAAACATTCCTAATTTAAATTAAGTGTTATTGCAGACCACAAATATTAACTGTTATTTTTTTCTTATGGTAACACTCGATTAAATTTTACGTGTTTTAAAGAAAAACTAACGCCGAATATTATGTAAATAGTGAAATAAAAGCAGTACAAACTTTAGTTTTGCACATTCGGAATGCTAACAAATGGTAGTTGAGGCTGAATAATCTTTACAAATCTTTACGCAGTCCAAACTGTTTATTGTTACAACTGGCATGTTCTTCTGTTATATGTTGATACCAAATCGCTGTACGTTACGTGAGAATTGCCATATGCCGAGAAAAACTTAGGGTTTTTTTTATTCCATTGTAACATTTAGTACTATTGTATTATACTCAATTTGCCCATAAAAAATCTTATATAAGTTAAGTAGGTATACATACACAGTGTGGGAAGCAAGAGCATTTACTTTATATAATCTAAAATCTACAAGAAGTACCTAAAACACAGACGTAGCTATAATATTAAGGGTTAAAGTATGAAATTACCGTTTTATACTGAAAAAATTACCAGGTTAATTTTTATAATGACTTGGCGCTCGCACGGCACTATATATGTACTTCATTATATAAAAAAAAACTACATTTCGATTACCTACTAAGCAAATGTCAGTGCACTTAAGAATATAGTATTTTAATTAGTAAAATATGTTGCCTAGTTTTAAACTATAGTTAGTATAGTTTTATACTAGACAACTCGCTATACACCAATATTTACTGAAACTATTCAATATGTTTATATTATACTAGACATTTATAGTAACACTAGCTGTTGCACGCTATTTCGTCAGCGTAACTTTGTAAAATATATAGCCTATGTTACTCGCTCATAACGTAGCTTTATGTAGGTTAAGAATTTTTTAAATCTGTCGAGTAGTTATTGAGTTTATTCATTACAAACAAAAATACAAAAATATAAATCATCTATCATTATATTTGTATAGATTTCGATGAAAAAGTAGTCTTATAAATATCATGTCATGTCTTTTCGTATTTTTATAAACAATCATCCAGCCGCAATAAAGATGATTCTTTGACAATCATAAACAAACATTTTAGACACGAGTGATTAATTCAGTACCTACCAGTTAGTACTGTTACAGTTGATTCATTTCAGTAAACAACTTTCATCGGGCAGATTAACGAACAGATTAAAAGCATCTCCACTTAAATAACTTATAAACAGATTTCTTTTAAACCTACCATGTTTATTCTTGAGTTTATGTTCAGACAGGACAAAAAATTTTATACTATAGAAAAGGATAGGGAACCGTTCCCGGTTTCGCATGGAGTTGATATTTTTGAAAAATTCTTTCTTGGAGGATGTAGACTTAATACCTATAGATTAGGGATACGCTTTAATTTATCATGGGTGTAGAAAAAAATAAATGTTGAAGTTGTTCAAGATTAATTAGCAAAAGGAGATTTTGAAGGATGACAACATACTTAGTTGTACTTTTTTATTATTCCTTGTATTCTAACAAAACACAAAACTGTATTTGCTTATGAACTCGTTTTTAATTAGGTATTAACAGGTATACCTATAGCAAAAAAAATTACGAATCCCGTTATAATAATTAGGGCTTAATTATTATGGAGAATAATTTTAAATCGACTCTAATCAAGAATGTTTTATCAATAATGGAATTCCAGGAATCTCATATTTATACGAGACCTTTCGATAAACGAACATTTGAAATGTTGACTGTGTATGGGTGATTAGTGATATTTTATTTTTAACATTGTATTGGACTTATAAAAATTTGTATTTCTATGCGAATTATTCACTGTTTCCAACAAAACACTTTAAATTAAAAGATCTCATTCGTTTAAAATAAGTAGAACGGTCACGTGTTTATCTAATTGAGTAAACAAAGATAACCTCGTTGTTTAAAAATGCTCTGGAAATATTTATAATCGTCTATTTTTGACATTAGTTTTTTTAATAGGTTATTTTTTTGGAGAATCTTAAATGTATTTATAGCTTTTTGTTTACGAGCATGCACACGCTGAGTAAAAGAAAACAGACACTATTAATTTATAATTAACTAGCGGCCCGCTCTCGTGTATCTGGTCATGTAACCCCGAGCGACGTTGAGCTTTCTTACGAGGCCCATAGTTTCAGCCAAAGACTATAGGCTATAGACTATAAAGACTATAGACACGCGATAGAAGTCCCTTGCTTTCTGCCATGCATTTGCGAAAGTGTTCCTTATTATAAGTCAAAACACAAACGCGCGGTCGTTTAGTAGCAACCAGGTAACAGATCCGTAAGCAACGTATTCGCAGCATCGAGAAAAAGCAATATAATTACGAAAACAATGCCAAATTGCGCTGTGAAGTTGCGTGGAAGTGATAGTCGTTTTAATAATTTCAAAAAAGAATATGTCTGAACTTACATAAAATATTTAAAAAAAAAACAATTTGAACTTAATTGTTGCCGACGTCAAAAAAATAGTTTTCTATTTGTCTGTTTGTCTGTGCGTTTGTGCATTGTCATTTCTTTTGTTCTGAAAATAGAAAAAGAAACACTTGAGGCATTCAGAGGGATTCACCGGCAAAACGTCATTTAGACAATCTGTGGTTTAGGTACTAACAAAGCGCTTATTCCATACACCAGCCGGTGTGATGGATAATATAGTCGAATGCATGGATATAATTAGGTTTAAAATTGTTCAAAAGAGTATGTAATTGTAGCACTATTTTCCGGCGTACTCAGCGGGGAAATACCTACAATGTTTGTATTAAATGCAATACCAGAAGTAGCTTCATTAATTAAAATTAACAAATAATGAGAGTAGATTATTCATTTCCATTATTGCACGGTTATACGTGAAGGCATAACGTGACTTAATTATTGGGTATGGAATAATCAGTTAAAACTATTTTCTTTTTGTTTCCTTTATGTTAAGGGCGACAGACAGGTTGACGGTTCATTTGATTGATAGGTTCAGTTCAGATAGGTAGCTACCGTTGCGTATAACACAAGCAACGTCACAGGTGCTGCAAGTGCAATGCTGACCATAGAAGGATTAAGAATAAGGAAGGGATGGAATAATGGGCTCTGGCATTCCTTACTCACTCACCGACACAACAGCACACATGCAGTTACATCACGGTTGTCTTCTATAAGGGGGGTGGTTACTGCCGCCAGACGGGCTGCCCAAATGAGTGCCAAACGCAGTGTTACAAAGTGCTTTGCCACTACTTAAACTTTATTCTTTCCTAGCAGAGCTAAACAGTGAGTTACCGTTTTGCCTGTCTGACGTCCTTCATATAATAAAAATGTTTAAGAAATCTGTGTTTATTTATTTTTTAGAATGGCACGTTGTTAGAATTAGCAAGAGGTCGACCCCAATGGCACTTACCGAACAGGTACTGCGTCGATATGATGTTTAACGAAGGATCAGATGAGTCCAGGTTCATTGCAGCAGTTTGCTATCCAGAGACAGGATCAACGGATGATAGCCCCTACTTGTACATTGCTTACGCTGCAGGTAAACGAGCAGTAGACTTTTTTTTTTAATTTATGTTTTAATTTTAAAAATGGATTATATTGTAATTGAACTTTAAAATACAATATAGTATTAAAATATACAATATAATGCATTTAATTTTTTCAAAGAAAAATGTATAAGAAAATAAATACTTATAAATAAATTATCGTAAACCAATACTGTTTGCTAACAGTTAGTATGATATTCAATCAAACAAGATTATAGCTAGACATTGTTACAGTGTTTAAACCGATAAGTAGGCTAGAAAACAGATAGAAACAAAGTTTTAAATTCAAGCTTTCATTTCATTTTTTTAAATAATTCAATTTTTTAAATAGGTAGGTACATTTTCATTTATAGAAAAAGAAATACATTATCATTTTTTCAGACATCGCAAATGTTACAGTTTAAGGAATGTTTGAATGTACCTAATCGCCATTGAATCGTAGCAATAAAGTTTTAACACCTCTAGCAATAAACGTTTATGGCAATCAATATTGGTTTAATCGTTCTGAATGGATTCGATATCGTTATGACTGGTTTTACTGCACTAAAGTTGTTTAGGTATATTTAGAACTAATCCGTGTTACGATTATGACTACGTTTGTTTCCAGTTAATAATAAATTTTCATAATGGCAATTAAGCTCACCGCAGACTGCTAACTGAAATAAATGATTATATCTTACAAACCCACGACTCGCATATATACTACATTATTATGACCCTGAATCTAGCGGACATAAGACAAAAAAAAAGTTTGCCTAGGGATATCTAGAGAAAAAATAAAGTTATTGCAAATGTTAATACAAATAAATAAATAATAGATAATATACAAAATTATTTTTGTTTATAAAAATATTTAACAAAAAAAAAATGAAATTAACCAGATGAAGATGTCGATTCAACGAACAACATCCATTTTTAACATTTGCAGTAACTTTATTTTTTCTCTAGATATCCCAAGGCAAACTTTTTTTTGTCGGATATCCGCCAGATTCAGGGTCATTCATACATTATTGTGTAGCTCTTATTAGAAAAAAATATTTACTTCTTGTTGGAAAGTGAATAGGTTTCAATCTTGCCAACAAGGAAAAGGTGGAAAATAAACATTTAATAGAATGCTGCATGCGTTTTATAAATATAGCAGATAAAAAAAACAATAATTTTTTTTATACATTTTCTGACCACTCTCACTGCTGGGACTACTGCTCGTTATAGATTATGACACAGATAAAAGCGTAGCAGTCGTAGCCATTGCGTCCCTCCGTAGCAATTTAATTGTCTCGTAGCCAATGATGTAGCGAACGGCACATAACATTGACAAATTTTAGACGCTTACCTTTTTTTTAACGTTGGGAAAACCCAACGACTTTTTAGCAGGGGGCACAGATAAAATAAGAGTTACTATTGCCGGGGGTGTTATGACATGACTTCGGTGCCCCGCAAGTTATATGCGTACCTGAAAATAGTACGTTGAAAATGTACTTTTTCAGTGCAATCTATTGCCAATTTTGATGTACCAATATGATCCTGAAAATAGTTATTTGTTCAACAAGAGAGCAAAATTGTTTTTTGCTGCGAGTGCCGACTTTAAATCACGATACGCTCGTGATTCTAATATAGATACTGAGTGCAGTAAGTGATTTAAAGGCACGAGACATTAAAAAAATTTGTTCTTGTGTTAAACATACAACTTTTCACCTCAACAGCGAGAAAAGCGTTACAAGGTCAACTTTAGGTAAGAAAATTAATTAAGATAATTTTAAGCAATTATGTTTATTATAGTCCACAAACTTTTATAAAACATAACTAAATTAACAATATTAAAAGTTGAAAGAAAAATTACTGCAATTAGTCAAATTAATGGTTTGTTCGGCACTGAATTGGTCGTATTATTTACTTGCATATAAGGTTTTAAAGCTATATTTAGCATTAGAAACTTGTTCTCTCAAGTTTTTTGGAGTTAGATTTTGGACTATCTTCATAGCTGGGCCAACTAGTCGGCTATGGTTGGACACACTAATTTTTCTTTAAGTATATTTATCAAAACAGTTCAATTGACATAATGCTGAAAAAAAGTTTGATTTCCGCCATTTTGTTTTATAAATTTATATACAATATTTTATAGATGTTGCGTTCGAAAATTGCACTGGTTGACATTTTTATGAAAACCAATACAATTTACAAACTTAAATTTCAATGAATCAAAACGAAATTTTATTCCTGTAAGTTAAATCGCTAGGCTATAACGAGTTTCTGAATGAACCATTTCTTTTTTCTGCGCCGATAATTCCAAAAGATGGTGTTCGAATTTCGAATTACGCTCGTAGCAAAAATCGATTTTTCTGCGAGTTTTTATGCACCAAAAGCACTCTTTTCGTGCTGGAGAGGTGAAAATAACTATTTTTAAACGAATCCAACATCTCATTTACACGATTACTAGTCTTTTTTTGTCAAACTTTTTGAAATATTTTGGTTTTGTTTTTCATAAAAGAAAGTAATTTTTAATTTAATGTTCAATCTTTGGTAAAGTAATGATAAGATGTTTGGGTATATGTATCAAAAAGGTTTTAATGAAGTTTCAATAACTTAATTTGTTTCAGGTCTCCTTCTCTCAGTTCCTTTCCTTCTAGCAACATTCCTGGTATACGCCTTTATTCCTGAATTAAGGAATCTTCATGGAATGTGTTTGATGGCCTACTGCGCCGGACTCATTACGGCGTATCCCCTACTGGCGTATCTGAAAGTTCACATCGGAGAAGTAGGCGTCGGCAAGACCGCATGCTTAGTTTTTGGTAAGTTGTTTCAGTAATTCGTGAATTTCATTCGTGAATTCATACTAATATTTAAATGCAAAAACTGTTCAACGGATTTGTATGAAATTTGGCACACAGATAGTTTATTACCTAGATTAACATATAGGATACTTTTTATCCCAAAAAATGTTACATTCCCGAGGGATCGTCTAAAAATATAAAAAATTGGACGCTGCTGTCGCCGAGGCAGTCTTCAATGTAATTTTTTTTTTATATTTTTAAAATCCATGTTTTTATAAAATAAATAGAGTTAGACGTTAGTCTAGCAAGGAAAGTTTCAGCAAGGAAACACTTTTCTTTCCTCGTATGATTCCTTTACGAGCTATAATATAAAAATGAAAAATTATATTCAGGAGCTCCAGAAAGTTAAATAGTAGGTGCTTCCATATAATACCATATAATATATTAAATTTTACAGCGGTTCAGCCTTTACTTTAAGCTACCGGCTCCGGTCACGATAACCTCTGTGTTTTGAACAAAGCATTATTTTGAATTAAACACAATTATAATTTATCGCCTACATTTGAAATTTCCCTAATACATATCCGGGGCATATTAGTCCAAAAATCAAAACGTTCAAGATATAATGACCAGTTGTTGTACACTTCTCAAAACATCCTGATAATACGAAGAAATTATTCAAAATATTTAAATACCAATAAGTTACACCTTATATTTTCTTCATTGGGTTATCGTAATAATCGTAATATCGTAATAATATATCTATTTATACATATTATACAAATATCAATCATCAATCAATCAATACTAATAATAAATCTGTAAGTGTAGGTATTGTATGTATGTACGATATATATGTATGTATGTTCCTCCATAACTGATTTTCATGAAACTTGGTAGATAAACATTTTGACGTACGGGACACAGGATAGGCTACTTAATATTTTTCAACGCGGACGAAGTCGTGGGCACCAGCTAGTTATAAAATAAAGTTGCTGTCTGCCTCTGGCTGTTTGTGCGCTAACTTATTCTAGACGACCCAACGGATTTTGATACGGCTTTTACTAATAGATGAGGATAAAGAGCGATAAACGAGGAAGGTTTATCAAAATTTGCAGAAAAAAATCCATGCGAAAAAGCATCCGTGCTAAGCGGGATGCGGGTCGCTAGTAGATAATAAAATAAAGAGCAAGGCTCAGTTATTAAATCATAAAAATTACATTAACACCCTTAATTACTTAGACATACGTCATGCAATATAAATCACTTGCGATTTCCTCGTTGATGGCCTCAAAATGTAGCACAACCACGCCCCTACAAAAGCTAATTGATGTAAATTAATTGCATCACAATGTAATTAGTTATGTGGTGCCGTATACTAATTTAATTAAAAACATTTTTTAGGCGCGTCATTACATACTTAATCAAGGCTCTTTTGTACTTACTTGCATATTTGTATATATATTGTATACTGCTGCGGAGGCTGCCGAAAAGCGTAAAATCAAATACAGAAGAGATATCGGCACCGGCTACATTTTCATTGCCTTCGGTGTCGAATGTCTGAGTCCGTGGGGTCCCAATGCGCTTAAAATTTTCAACATTTTATCAATAAGTTTGGTCGTCATAACCGGCGATTACCTCGGTCAACAAATTAGCCTTGCCATACAACGAGGTAATGCAGCCAGCATGCTTGGGACCCTGCCTAGGGGACCAAAGTTTAAATAATACCTATACAATTTATAAATATAACATACATATAACTTAGTTTAGATAATATATTTATGGCTGCTCACGTAAAAAAAATTAATATTAAATATACTTTGTTTATTTAGATTCATATTATTAGTATTAAAAAGTAAGTCCGGTCATGGACTACGGATGTTATAGGTACATAAATTATAGTATATTACAAGTATTAAGTGCATGAACACAGCTCAAAATGATGCAGGGCGTGAGAGAGCTATATTTAACTATATTTACCTAATAAAAACCACATAAATAAATGTTTAAAAATTACTTGATTGTTAACTATACTATGAATTTGCTTTTTCCGTTAATATATTTGTAGATTTCCTTTTTTTTATTGGAAAATAATATTATCAGCAGCGCCAAAAATTCAACGAGAAAAAAATCTTTAACAGACTTTAGCCTTAAGTTGTCAATCGAGATTGAGCTAGTCGATTGCAACTGAAAATAATATACAAATGTAGTAAAAATAATATTTTTACAGACTGAAATTAAATGGGAAGATTAAGAATTTTTATATTACAGTGGAAAATTACAATTATCCTAGGATTTGCGCTTAGAACTGCCTTCCTAAAAAATAGCACGAAATAATATGTGTATAGATTTATACAAAGTAAATAAATTGTCCAGTTAATTACAATTATATTTTCCTCAGTAAAAAAATATGGCCAGTTATATTTTCATCAAAACAATAACAAGCTATAAGACGACCTATAAATAATAATTCGTCATCAAAGACGTATGTGTCATCGGTACGAGATAAGCATAGGAAATGTGTTGGGTGATAATTTCATTCTTAGAAATACATGCATTCATAAAGACATTTCATTGATAAGTTGTTAACAATATTGCAGGTATGTACTTCTATTTTGAAAATGCTCACTGAAATATTAGTTAACGCTACGCTAACCTTTGGGCAAAATTTAGTTGTAAAAGGGCTTCTTTACATAGGATTCTAAATTTATTAGAGGCAAAAATAACCTAGCCATACGTTTCAGAAACTTTTCCACGGCGCGGCGCTTCGGATACGGATAAATTACTTCAGTGGTAGAATATATCTTGTATTTCATAGTTTGTTTGGTAAGAGCAAACAAAGTTAAGTGGGGCGTGAAGATGAAAGAAAATATCGAGTGGATTGGAACGGATGTGACCAAATATGTCTTCTGAGAATTTAATCTCGTTAATTATCTTGTGTTTATATTTGCTACTTTTGTTAAAGGCGTGGCTGCTAATATGTTAGCGGATGTTTTTTTAAATGTGTTAATTTAATTTAACGAATGAAAAAAAAAGTATAATATTATAAACTCTCCGAAACATAATAACACATGTTCTGTTATTTCACGGTGGTCTGCAAGTAAGTAGGTGGTTACTGTCGTCAGACGGGCTGCCCAAAATGACTGCGTAACGCAGTGTGCCCTGCCACTACCAATGTAACTTAATTGTATTATATCATTTTATATGTGGAATTGCGCCTCCGTGGGACTTTTTATATTTTATTTATGTAAATTCACCATTTCTTATTACCGCCCACTTGGTAACGGCAAGTGCAATTTTTTTATTCACTTACCAAGACACAACATTTTGCGATTTCATCTTTAACACTTAAAATAAACTTGAAAATTCTATTTAACAACTGATTTTGAAAATGATGGTTTCTCTGAATAATAAAGATATGAGACATGGCACCGTATTGAAATATTAATGTTTTGTTTCAGCTTTCATCATCTACTACGCGTTTCAGACCAGCTTCTTCTGGCTCAATGTGATGTGTTTCGACATATGGAGAACATTCAGGTACCTATGCGTATAACTCGTACCTAACCTGTAATCTACTCTCACATTCCCATTCCATCCACGTTCTCCTAAACTTTCAATTTACAAAAGTAATTTGCTTTGCTACAAAAGAAAAAGAAAGAGTTTTTAATTTGTTAACTGACACTTTCGAATCTGATGAATATTAATTAACAGTACATTTAAAATAATATGAAAAAGCGTTAACAAATAAAAATATTAAACTTTAATTACTTACGTCGTTGCCATACTACAAAAGAAATTCAAACATCAGTGATTTTCATTTATTTTCAAAAATCATTTTAGTGTCAATGTAGCAAAGTTATTACCAACAAGTCCATCGATTTATTACTCATTATTAACAAACAAATAACATTTTACTAATAAAAAATATACATAATATAATATTAGATACTAACACAAAAAAAAAACAATACATGGTAGATAGAAGTATTTTTACTTAAACTTGCTTTTAATCTATAGATTAAAAGCAATTTAATGTAAGGTGAATCACATTTATTCAATACTCTTATAAATATTTCTGTTTGTTAATTGTAAATAAATTATTATCATTAAAACAATGTACATTTATATAATACAACACGAAGCGAAGGTGCCAGTTTTATTGTACAATCGACGTAAACTATAATTTACAGCCGGGGTAAGATAAAGTTAGTCATCTTAAACTCGACATTCATGCCAAAATTTCATTTCAAACGTCTCTTAGCTATCTGGTTAGTGCTTTAGTTTTAAAAGAATGAATTTGGACCCCTTTTAATAATGTAAAAAGTTATTAAAACAACATTTGAGTGTTTAATATTAATACGCCTTACAAGTTTAAGTTGTTTCTTTGAACACATGGTCATTTGTTTTAAATGCGTAAGTGTGCGTTAACATAAACAGAAAATATATGCTCGTTCAATTTTATCCCTTGCATAAGTTGAGGGCTCATAATATGTGCCAATTAATAAGGATGTGAAATTTCCATTTCAAAGGCCTTATTAAATACACATACAATTAACAATTCATGCGAAATTTAACCTATGTTGAGAAATGGTGAGGTAAAATTGAATATAAAAATAACTGACCCTATTATAAACACTGTTTAATGTGTTGCGAACCTTTTGTTACCTTTGCCTTTTAACATAAAATTCTGTTCAGTTAGAGATCTGAGTGAATTTTGTTTTCAATAAACTGTGTAAGTATTTTTAAATGTACGTGTGCCATTCCGCTGTTTGCACGTATTTATTTTAGTGTCGGCTCGCGTCACGAATAAGGCAATATTAACATCACGATATTTGCGGACAAAATGTATGCCACTATGAATTTCGCATTACACACGTAAACCGCGTAAACGTAATCTATTATAAAATACGATCACACGAGTGCGAGTCGTAGGTTAAGAAATTCCAATCATCTATATTTATTTATTTCATTCTCCTTTCCTGTTTCAACACAGTTACAACTTGCTTTTTATTAGTCGTTTCATAATATAGAATTTTATACCTGACCATTTCAGTAATTCTGGAGGAATTTTTAAGTAGTATCTTATATAACACAGACATTTACGATACATAACAATTAGTGCAACATTAAAAAACATTTTTTAATGTTGCACTAATCTTAAGGTCGACAGACAGGCTGACGGTCCACTTGATGGTGCTGCAAGTGAACTGCCGACCATAGGAAGATTGGATTAAGCATTAAGGCCCACAATCATGTCAACAAGCCAAATGGCCTGTGAAAATCCGTGCCTGTGAAAATCGTACGTTTAAATTCACGATAGAGCTAAATAGCTTATTATTTTTAAAACAAGCTTCCAATAAAACTAACTGTCCATTTAGTTTGACCACTCTGTAAACACCACTATTGGATACTGAGACTCACAGGTGTGACAACATAACATAATATAACTCAAAGTAATCTAATAAACCAATTAGACCACGGATACCAAGTAAGTATTTTCTATAGAGTCTAAGTAACGCTATTTTGATCAGATATTTAACGGGTAGTACAAAAATTAAGAACTCTATCACCGCTGTTATTACAATACAAAAAAAATACCTGGCAGTTCTAAATCACGATATCATGGGTTCTACGTATTGTATTCCTATTATACGGCTTTGGTAGGATGTTGTGTTGAATATTTTTTTATATTATAAAGGGTGGGTGGCAGGCAGACGGTCCATTTGATGATAGGTGATTACAGTCGCTTAAGGAAACTAGCAACACCAGGAATGGAGCAGGTGCGCTGCCGACCCTGCAAGTATTGAAAAATCCCATATTGTAGTTAGGTAGAAACACCTCAGAATTAAAAATCTCCAACGATTTTACTATTTTTATTACGATTTTTGCATAATTTGAGTAAAAAATGCATATATAAAATGTCTAATATTTTTTTATAAAAAGAAAATAAATGATGTCACTAGAGATAACCGATAAATTACTGTAGGTAAATGTTGACTTGCCATTATTTGTAGACTCTTCGGTACGAACTAATATTTAACTTGACAGAACTCGCATAGGAAAATAATTTACTTAAAACCTTATTGTGTAATTGTTTCTATTAATTTCGAAAGATATTAATATTAATTAGTGTCACGCGTGGCAGGGTACATTGCGCTTGCAGTCATTTGGGCAGCCCGTCTGGCGGCAGTAACCACCCACCCTATTACAGAAGACCATCTTGAAATAAAATCATGCGTGCTGTTGTGTTCCGATAGCGAGTAATTGATGCTGGAGCCCATTTCCTTATCCCTTCCTATTCCTACTATGGCGCACTTGCAGCTCATTTGGCGTTACTTGTGTTATAGGCGACGGTAGCCATCAAGTGGACCATCAGCCTGTCTGTGGGACCTTAATAAAAAAGAAATGACTAGATAGGTATCTAAGAAAAGTTGTAAGCACCCATGAATAAGTGGTATGCGTTGCAGATCTGCCACACCCGTGTCGTCCGGTTGCAGAGGACATCTGTAGGTCCAAGTGACTAGCTTTCAGGTCGATGTCTGTAACGCCTGCATGATTGTCAGTCGTGTATAGCATGTCAAGTATTTGTAGCTATTTTCTTAACATTATTTCCTTATTTATAGTGTAGGCAATAATTATCAAAAATAAGACATATTATTCTAAAGTCACATTAAGAGATAGTAGGTAATAGAACTAAACAAGAGCTAGGTAATAGAATAAAAAAATTAATATTCAAAAATAAAAGTACACATGGGTTCTGAAAACTAAAATCTACTGAAAATTTAAAAGTGAAAATCTACTTCTAAAACAACCCTAAAGAATATTTTAGCAATTTTTTGTTGTGCCCTTCACTCAACTTGAGGCTTGGTAACATTAAACCTTATATTTATTTATTCATATATATATGTATACATACAGTTATTTTGCAGCTACCATATATTACCGTGTTAGCAATAAAATCATCTTTATTTTGACATAAATTTCATGTATTAAACAGACGAGTGCACAATATTAGTATCCGCTTAATCAAAAATCTAAAACAGAAATCAAAATATTTATTTATCAATTAGGTTTCTCCAAGAAACTCTTGATAGTCATTATAAATTTAAATTCACCTGGTTGATATTCAATAGTTGTCTTGAAACTTATATTGATAGGAAAAAATGGCAACCTAACGTTTTCTTATTCTAAGGCTTCATACTTTCGACTGGTATGTAGGTATTAAGCAATGTTTTTTTTAATTAATCATATCCTGGACTGAAAATTTTCAGGCAACCTATTCGTGACATATTACTTAATATATTAAATTTGATATAAAATACTTTTCATTCATTAAACATATGGGTGAAGGTCAACGTCCCATCCGGATAGATAGACTAATAGCAAACTTGTTAAATATTAGGTTCATAAATTAAGTCCCCAAGTTAATTTAGTGGAAACTGTTCGCTATATAGGGCGAAGACCTATTATTAATTAACAGATTTGCATTAAACCCGTTCGGACCCTGTATTTTATTTCATTTTGTTTTTGTATACTTTAGACAACGCTATTAAACATGGTTTACATTAGGAGTAAAGATTATATGCTTTTCAATATACAAAGTTCCTGTATAAGAAGCGACAGATAACATTCCATACTAAGTCAGTACAAGCAGGAATATTGTAAAATAAAAATATATAATTAACTGTTGTAAATGTTTTTTAAGTATGTAATTTTTACATTATTAAGCTTCTTAAACTTATATAATAATTATTGTATTAACTTAAAATTCTGTGCAATGATTTTAAAAATTTATTTAACTTAAAAGGTAGGTAAATTTAGAGATATTGCATATTAGATATTAAATGTAGGTATATTAACATAATTACTTAATAAAGGAATAAGAGGCTTTCATTTTTAAGCCCTTACTTAATTTATTGTAATTGTGAATATGTTATAAATAACATTAAAATTGTTTATAACATCGCATTGTGGCTGTAGAACCTGTGGTAGAACTTATCCACTATGACGTAACTTTTACGCGTAATACTTCTTCATAAAAAAAAAACAAAATCATGAAAGGGATATACAATCTTATTGAATGTTGGTTCATTATAGCTTTTTTGTCGTGGGCAACATTGTAATTATGTATTCCCATATTAAGATGTTTTAGCTATTACCACCTATATGTACCTATACGTTTGATGCGTACCTATCTTTCTATCTAGGTAACTTTCTTTACCATAGACACCATATAGGTATCAAACTTTGTGACATATCTAAACCTGGGGCCCTAGCCAAGATGCAAACGCAGTGCTTTCTACAGTCGTAAACGCTACGCTACGCTACGGACAAAGCTTTGTGATTGCTCAAAATTTTATGTGGGCGTTACAACAACCAATCATCGGGCTTTATTTTGTTCGCTTCGTAAAGTTCGCTAGGGAGCGTTTTCTTTAATGTACATCTTGGCTAGGCCCCCTGATATATGTGCGGATTTATATACCTACTCATTTTTTTTGAAGTCAACTAATAATTTTTTGAAAGAACTAAAAATTCCTTAAAGAAAAATTTAAGACTAATTAGTGGACTTTAGCGTAACTTAGACTTTATAGTTTAAGGTCTATCCATAAATTTCAAAAATAACTAGCGATGTAGATCGGTTTAGATTAAATAGAATAAATATATTTTATGCCTAATTTGGTTGTTTTTAATATTGTAATGTTTATGGCAATAGATTGTTATCCAGTACTGTATACGTCAGCTAAAGATTAAACCGATTAGATTACCTAGATTAGATAGATTACTTACCGTTATTAAAATTAAATTAATCATTAATGAACCGTCTCGATAAGTACGTATTAATTAATGCTAGATTTTACTCTCGTATCATCTCAGCCTTGAGACCAGGAAATTAAAAAATAAAATTTTAATTAACTAATTAATAAAATTAAAACCAGGATAGTATACTCTTAGTTAAAATATTCAATATTTGATGTGATTTTTTACAGGCATGGTGGATATATAGATCTACACGTAGATATTGTTTTAGTATCTAACCTTAGTGTGCACAAATAACGATACCTTTTTCATTGTTAAATACGTAAGTTCATTAGTATTGGGCTACAAATTAAATATTAAAGCTAATCTGGATGAAATGTAAAAATAAATTTTCAATTAAATGAATAATTGTATAGAATTTAGTTCAAATTATAATTATGGAAATAAAAAAGTAACGTTATTGTTATATTTTTCCAAGCAATTTTTCAAATTTTTCTCTTCATAAGAACCTTCCTCGGACTTTAATGAAATTAGCAGAATTTGTCCAACCGTTCTTGAGTTTTTAGCTCAGCAACATTTTAATTTAGCGAATCATTCGAATTTATACCATAGATTATTTTTACAGTTTCTTTAGTTGCCTAGTCACGTAAAATGATTAGGTAAAATCATAGAATAAGAAACTGAAATTACTGAACATGTAACATGTAACATGTAACAGTAGTAGCAGTAGTAAAAATTAACAGTAGTGACAGTAGTAACAATAACAGTTTTTTTTGGAAGTTTAATTGTTGACTTGAAGTCGATTCGTAATCAAGTGCATGAATTATTAATTTAAATAGATTGGAGCATGTGTATTACTTATCTGTTGTATTTGTTATAAGTAGACTATTTAAGAAATAAAATAAAAATTAAAGATGTAAAATATAAAATATTACTTAGGCGAGTTTTCACTTTTTAAACAGAGTTTAGTGTAACGTATCGCTACTAATGTTCATTGAATTAAAAACATATAATACCATATTTTAGTATGGTTTAATATGAAAAAAAGTGTGTGTGTCAGCTCCGACACACGACTTACTCCTAACGAACGATTATAAAATACATAGATTAGTAAATGAATGCATTTTGTTAGCTTTATTAGTTTGTATTATATTAATTATATTATATTAATTTAATTAACATAATTTAATAAATATAATTAAAACATATTAATATAATATATTATATGTATTATATTAATATGCATTGAAGCATAGTGTAGCCTGCAACGTGTGACTTGTGACATTTAATTTTACTCCCATAAATAATTCACTCCTTAATTTAATTCACTCCCATTTTCATACCCCGGGCTTATATATAAAAATCGATTCTTAAGGAGTAAGCTCCAAAAAAAATTTTTTTTTCATACATATAATTAATGAAATCATAACTGGAAAATGTACCAGGTGGCCCAAGTCTAAAATAGGTACTTACTAAGACTACAACTAAACATTCCTGAAAAGTATCTCCACACGCGAAGTTCCCCACAAGACTACAGCCAGGTTTCACAATGACTAATTCAAATTAATTACGCAAAAGCGATTAAACACAACAACGCGCGATCTTTGGTGAAATCAGCGTGAAATCTCGCCTAGTAAAATTAAGATAATTAGCCATGCTTTTAGTTTGTTTTTTTCATTGGATAGTCTATAATTCTATAAAATATAAAACTCTTGTTTGCTATTCCACAAAAAATGACCCATTGAAATAAGCAAGCCGAAAACAGGCTGATCATAAAATATATAAACAGTATAAGAAAATGTTTAAATTTTTTTAATGCTGTCCACAAAGAACCGGCAGTATCGCTTCTTCCCAACACTCGAATTGGTAAGACAAAATTGTATTACTAAATACAAGTATTAAATTGGAATAAAAATGACTACTTCACTAACATGTGATTCGTAGAAGAAAGTGTAAAATATGCAAATAACAATAAACTTACCCGAAAAAAAAAACATTTCACGTAAACCTCATGTTTGCGTGACTGATGATAATTGTTTATAACACGAAGCATGCCCCTAATGACCTAATTTACATCGATGACATTATTATTTAGTGCACCTAATAATTAAAAAATATTAAACGCTTTTTCGTAGCAGCTACATACCTATGTACGTTGAGAATTGTTAAAATCTCGTAGATCGTCTACGACGTAGACGCCACGACGTAGACTATAATATAATTAACCATGTATTGTATAACCACCCATAACACGTTTCGGTAACTTAAAAAAATAATATTTAACTCCTGAAAACGCAGTGCTTGGTAAGTGGTAAAGTGAGCTCGCAAAGCATACGAAACATGTCAAGTCTGCAAAAATTGAGTTAAAATTCAAATTTTAATATGCAATTTTGTTTAAATATAGAAGATTCGCTAGTATATAAAGACTAGTAAAAACTACAGTCGCACCCAGACTTATATCTCTTTGCATACAAATATGTACATGTCACTATTATTACTAGGGTAGGTATATATTGGAAGCTTAATTTTTTTTAAATATATGCATAGTGTTTACTACACCCTATAGTTTAACGTCTTATCCTGTGAATTAAATATGTATAATATAAAAGAAGGTCCTAAAAAAGTTCGTCGTGAAGTTATCATATAAAACATTCAATGGTAATGATTTTTTTTGGTATTATTTAGTGGCTACCGTGGAGGAAGTACGAACAAGCGTCGCGAGAGAAAACGGTTCGCGTTATACGGCGCTTACGCTTGGGGGATTCCCGCAGTCTTAACAGCTTGTACTGTCACAATGCAGTTTGTTGGCGAAGTACCTAACTACGTCATAAAACCAAGATTTGGAGAACGACGATGCTGGTTTGATAGTATGTTTATTTCTTTTTTGGTTATTTTTTTTAATCGCCGGAAGCAACGATAAATATCTTAAAATTGGTCTACTTACATATTTTGATAGGTTAATTTACAAAAATCTCATTATTACATATATTAAATAATGCCACACTTCGATAAAAGACGATATTCCACATACATATTTAAAATACTACGTACGTGTGGACGGTAGAGTCCTGAATTAATACTAATAGCAGAAAATAAGTAAAAGAGCTCCAATAGTTCATGTTATATATTTATTAAAAAAAAAACAAATTTGCATAACTGGTCTCTTGAAGAAAATGATATATTAATTTTCCTAATATATTAATTTGTGCTGCAAGTGAGCTGCCGACCATAGTATCATTAAGGATAAGGGATTAGGAAGGGATAGAAATATTGTCTGATTTTCCCTATTTTTTGTTAAAAGAATTTCCTTGCTTTTTAATAAAAGGTGTTATTTTTAACAGATTGGCTGAGCGAGCTAGCGTACTTCTTCGCTCCTGTTCTCGTTTTGGTAGCGTGCAACATTACTCTATTCTCGATAACAGCTCACCGCATCAGGTCTATTAAACAAGAAACTGCTATTCTGAAAAGTGCCGAGTCAGCGCGCAGTGACAGGCTGAAGAAAGACAAACAAAGGTACCTACTTCTATTTTTTTTTTCCTAAAGCCATAGGTAATTTTGAGTCGTTTGGGCATCCCGTCTGGCGGTAGTAACCAGACCGCTTAGAGAAGACCACCGTGGAATAACAGCATGTGTGCTGTTGTGTTTCGGTGAGTGAGTAAGGCATGCCAGAGCTCTTTTCTTTATCTTTTCCCAATCCCTTATCCTACTAAGGTCGGCAAAGCACTCGCAGTACTTTTTATTAACGTTGGGAAATCCTCACGGATATCCGGCAGCGAAGGGGGCAATGTGCTTAGAACCGCTATTTGTGTTAAGGCGACGGTAGCCACAAACCCTCAAGTGTCCCGTCAGCCTGTCTGAGATGTTTATTTAAAAAGTAATTGATGAATTCTAACTAATATTATGAATGGGAAAGTTAGTGTTCGTTTGTTATGCTTTCACGCCTTAACTACTCACTTATCTTGAAATTTCGCATACACGTCGTCAGGGATACAGAAAAAGACATAGGGTAAGTATCTTTCATCCAGAAAAAAGTACTGTTCCCGAGAAACGCGGACGAACTCGCGGGTTAAAGTTAATAAAACTAGTTTTAAAATATACATGTTAAAAATTTTCAATAGTGAACAACTATTGCTAAATTTGATTGGTCTTTCAAAAACGCTTGTAACTTATAAATATTCTTTTCCAGATACGGTTTATACTTAAAACTTTTCATAGTGATGGGTGTGAATTGGTCAGTGGAACTGATCAGCTTTGCGGTGGGCGGCTCCAACTGGTATTGGGTTGTGGTCGACATATCAAACATCATTCTCGGGTTCTTCATCTTTTTCATCTTTGTGTGGAAGAATAAAGTGCGCAATCTGGTACGGAAAAGGTAAGATAAATGTGGTACGGAATAAATATTTAATAGTAATATTAATCTCTAACTTGTATAAAAAATATTTATTAGCCCCGCAAATTGCTAACGGCCGGCGCAAATTTGAGGACGGCACGGGAAAGTATTTAAATTTTTTCATAGTATTTTCCTTAAATGCTTTTAAAATAATTCAAATTTCATTGTGTTGTAAAAAAATAGTATGAAATTTTTTAAATATGTTGCCGTGCCGTCGTCCAGTGTGCGCCGGCCCTAATGCGCCTGGCCGCCATTTTGGTGACGTAATTTCGTGACACACTCAGTACCTTCAGTTTTATTGGCTGTATTTTTGTTGCGGGTGACGTCACATTGATGTCAATGTGACAAGGTTCCTGCGCATTAGCAATTTGTCAGTTTGACGGCTTCATTCTTCTATGGAGAAGTAAGGAAAAAATATTTAAGGAATAAAAAAATGAGGAATAGGCTTATAATCATGTGTAATCCCTTCTAAATATTTTCATTAATGGTAGGAAAATTCATAAGTGATTCAGATCGCTGATTTAAGATACATTCGAAAACCTTAGGATATTTATTCAGAAATGGGAAATAATAATATTTTTGTAAATAGGAGTAACAACACATAATTAACTATGGAGTATATTTATTTATATGTAGGTATATTGTATATCTAGATTTATTACCGTAGATAACGGAAACCATTATTACCATTATTAACTTACTTATAATCCCTTACAAATAATAAATAAATAACATTTGACAATTTAATTAGACACGGCACTAAATTGCGAATATAAGCAATCCGAACTACGTGAAACAAACTTCATTATCTGACGAGCACTGGTTCGTCAAATAAAATTCCGTGCTAAAAATCTCTAACCAATGGTGCTATATGTGTCTATACTTAAAAGTTTCATAGGTATGCAAGCTGGGTAATAGTGCATGCATCACGTTATCACGGCATTCGTCTATTTTAAATTACACAGTGAAAAATCAATGTATTTTTCAACGCTGACCCACTTCAGTGACCCTAGTAATGTGTTACACCTACGTACACAACGTTTATTACTTTGGCTTTGTTAGTGGAGTCGATTTGCTCATCAGTTTATCTACATCTATTACTAACGTGTCTACAACACACTGTTAGTCTAGGCACATTAGCAAAGAAAAGGTTTGTTTTGTAAACTTGTTCTAGGACGAAAGCGAATACTTGGAAAAGGTCCGTGAGGGTAAAAAACATGAAATATATAAATAGATCAACCACAATCACGTGCATTTTAGGGTTAGGAGTTGAAGTATTTTTTAAATTAAAATGAGTAAATAAGTCAATTATGTCTTTAAAGTCTGTTAGTACTTACATACTTTATATACATACATACTTTATATATATATATATATATATACTTACATACTTTATATATGTACATACACATAATATGCACATATATGTGTATATTATACAAGAAGGACGCATTCCCTGAAATGATATCTAAAGTTTTTTGTTTGATAAAGGTTATTAAGTAGAAGTTACGAGAGCAATGCCAAGTCTCTTCGCTACATTGTATATTATGAGTTATTAGCTGACCCGGCAAACGTTGTTTTGTCAAAAAATTTTTTTTGGGGTGGACCACCCTTAACATTTAGGGGTATGGAAAATAGATGTTGGCCGATTCTCAGACCTATCCGATAAGCACACAAAATTTCATCAAAATCGGTATAGCCGTTTCGGAGGAGTTTGGCAACAAACACCGCGACACGAGAATTTTATATATTAGACTAGCTGACCGGCAAACGTTGTTTTGCTAAAAAAATTTTTTGGGTTGGATCACCCTTAACATTTAGGGGTATGGAAAATAGATGTTGGCCGATTCTCAGACCTACCCGATAAGCACACAAAATTTCATCAAAATCGGTCCAGCCGTTTCGGAGGAGTTTGGCAACAAACACCGCGACACGAGAATTTTATAAATATATTAGATGTATGTGAATTTTGACCATAAATTCAAACCCTTGAGCATCCGATTTCCGACAAATGTCCCACGAATAAATCAACTATTGCTCTCATATTGAACATCGGGTGCGGTATTGGGTTTAATTACAAAATAATATATTTTATATCTTTCCTTTCGGTGAACGAGTTTTTATTACAAACGTGTTTTATATTATTTTTAACTAGTGACCCAATCCCGACGTCGCCCAGGATGCAATTTTTTTATACATATAAAGTTTCCTCCTTTATCCCTCTTTCCATGAGTGGAAATCGAATTAAAATCGGATGAGAGGTTTTGAAGTTCATAGAGGACAAATACACTTGCATTGATTTTTATTCATTTATGTAAAATCTTTCAAAATTAAAGAGATTTTTACTACTATAGTTAGGTATTTCACATGATTTTAATTATTCTTGTTTTGCCTGCAGGCTGACTGGTAAAAGAGGCATTCGTTCGGTACCCGACAGCGGAACAAATCGATGGAACACTCGCTCGTCGTACATGACGACGGAAGACACACGAATAACGAGCACCAACAGTAATACAGAAGAGACGGCCGTTCGGTTGAAAGATTTGCACTAACGAAGCAATCAATTTGCTTTCACTCTTTATGCGGTTAGTTGAAATATTCTGAAACTTTTTGACACTAGCTGGTGCCTACGACTTACTTATAACTCTATCGGACTCAGATAATTGAAACTAAAAAAAAAAAGTACAATAAACACTAGAGCAGCGATTGAAATAGTTTTAAAATAGCTGTAAAGAAAAAATAGGCAGGCAGGTTGACGTTCCATCTGATTGTACTCCACAGGAACTCCACAGGTGTAGCAAGTGCACTGCTGACTTTAGTATAACTTGGTAAATTAAAAAAAGGAATTGAAAATTCAACCACGGTGCGTTTCAGGCTTATTTTGACCTCAAATGTTTTTTTATACCAACGAGTACAGGCTTCGAAGACTGTATAAAGAAAACTATATTTTTCGTTGTCATACGTCTTACGGTTGACTGTAGAAAGTTCCCGCATGAGTTTTACGCGGCCCATCAGCTTAGTCTACCTTGAGGCAGTTTCAACCTCAAGCCGCAGTGAAGATGTACCTTGACAAGAAGTGTCAAAGGTGCTGCGACCTTAACACGATAAATAATAATGGATTAGAAGGAGATAGAGAAATAGGCTCTGCTGGCTCGCCTTACTAACTCGCCGAAACAGAACAGCACACGTGCAATTATTTCACTGTGCACTTGTGAGTTTCGGTGCCTAACACCGAAACGCAGTGTGCCCTGCCACTATCGAATTAATTCTAGTACTAAGCGGCAAAGATTTTTAATTTTAAAGCAAGTTTGAAATTAAGGATATTTTTTTTTCAGATATACGAGTACCTACTACGCTTCTCTGAATTCGAAGAATCCTCACGACTCTTAATACTTTTAACAGCAAGAAAAATATTTTTATATATTCAATTTGAGATAGGCATGAAATAGGTTTGAAGTCTCTTGATTAGATATTTTATTTTTAATTAATTTTAACAGTAAAGAAACAATAACGCAAAAAATATTTGTCTAGATATATTTTTAACTGATCAATGTACTGTGTACCAGGCATCGCGCGAAATAGGCACAACTCTGAAAGGGGTTGTATCGTAAAAATGTCAAAAGCAATGTCAACAGTTTAAAGTCAAACAAAAGTGACATTTTTTTTGATAACTGACTCAACTTTCTCTGGAAATTCAAAATTTATAAAGCGCAAAGAGAATGGTCATTTGTCACATTAAAATGATTCTGACCGTCATTCTAACTATTTTGATTATTTTAATGGTAATAAATGTAAAAAAATCATTTTTATTATTCCTGTTAAGGGGTACGCGAGTTCGTGCTCATACTTGATGTGGTTAATTCCCGATTAACCACATCAAGTATGATCACTGATCTAAATAGTGCCGATAAAGTATATTTAATATATTTTGATAATAAAAATTGATTACTCTTCATTGTTTTTAGATTTAATTATGTAAATATCTATACTCTCTCAGTGCACAGACGCTTGTGGCCACAGTAAAAAACTTTGTATTTAATATTTTTTATTTAATAAGGCAAAATCGTTAATGGACGGTAATACCTAACGGCCTGGCCACGGAAACGGGCGTAGCGAACGGCGGCGCGCCAATTCACGGGCATGCGCGTTTGCCGCCGCTACAGGTACGAGTATGTAGAGAAGGACATGTCTATAAAAAAATATTTAATAAATTAAATTGAAGTTTATAATTATATGATTTGAATGAAAATCAGGGTACAGACAGAGAATTCCACTAAAAAAAATTTATTGAATACAAATTCAAATTTTATTGAATACAAGTAAAAATACAAATTCCATACAGTGTCGCGCGTGCGATTAGCTCAGAAAAAAATTTAGGGTCGTCCCGCCAGTCGCCGCTACGTGCATAGAGTAACTTATTATATATACTGTAGCTACGTGTGGCATTTGTTTGGCATCATCATCAATTGTCAATACTAATAATAAATCTGTAAGTGTAGGTATTGTATGTATGTATGTATGTATGTATGTTCCTCCATAACTGAAACGAATTAACTGATTTTCATGAAACTTGGTAGATAAACATTTGGACGTACGGGACACAGGATAGGCTACTTAATATTTTTCACCGCGCGAATATTTTCTGCATAGAATGTCCCGTAGCCCGGTCCTAAGCGGAATCAACAAAGTTCAAAGCACCTTTTAGTTTATGTAAAAAGATAAAAAGAAACCGCGGCCAAGTTATGTATGCCTATTGGTATTCCGCAACCCACCGCTGCGCGAAATATCATATTGTTATGGGTTTCATCTCTAATGTGCTATTCAAACTATTGCTAGTCAATTTTACCGAAAAAATTAATAATATTACTGAGTTGTCTATTTTTTGCTATTGTTATTTTCTAAACAATAAATATACGGTCTATAATGTTTTTAGATTATAAGCATACAGAAATTTACATAAGAATTTGTGAGTTTTAGTACTTGGTTACTTTGCTTGGTTTGTGTGTGTGTGTGTGTGTGTGTGTGTGTGTGTGTGTGTGTGTGTGTGTGTGTGTGTGTGTGTGTGTGTGTGTGTGTGTGTGTGTGTGTGTGTGTGCGTGCGTGCGTGCGTGCGTGCGTGCGTGCGTGCGTGCGTGCGTGCGTGTGTGTGTGTGTGTGTTGCAATGTTGTATTTTAAGAGAAAAAAAAAATAGTGTTCGTAGAATTAATCTTAAAGGGTTGCCAGTGATGACATATTATGGCGCTCAGTGGGCCGATGGCTGTTGGGGCCGGAAGGTTCTAGAGTGGAGGCCAAGCACAGCGCAGGACGTCCACCCACAAGGTGAACAGACAACCTGATAAGAGCCGTAGGTCGACTGTTAATCCAGGCTGCTTCTGACCGGTCCTATTGGGAAGTTACGAGAGATGTCTATGTCCAGCAGTGGACATCTTGCGGCTAAGATGATGACGATGATGATGATTATGATGAATCTTAGGGGAATGCCCATAAAATGCCTGGGATGTCCAATAGACCTAAAATTTAAAATAAATTAAGAGTGTATTTAATGAAATATTTTTTTATGTCTGTAAAACCGGGCTGAAATATACATTTTTAGTATTCTATTTGAATATCGCATAAGTACTTAAGCAATGTTAAATAAAAATTTATTAAAAAATATTTATTTTATTGGTTCCTAAATACTGCTTTTAGAATTTAATATATTATGCAACAACAGAAGAAAAACCTATAAGAAAGAATTATTAATATTTCCTAATGACACCTGTAATGGTCACAGTATTGGTAGATAATCTATCGAGGAATTTTAATGTCTTTTTCCAAGTTTATTCTTTTCAAGATAGTCAAGAATCTTATCCAACAGCTGGCGTGTTTTCTCGTTGAAAAAATACTTTTGATAATGTATATATTAATTTGATATAAAAAGTATATTGATCATTGGGTGTAAAATGATATTTCATAATAGGTACCTACTTAGTGAAATTAATTTTTTCTTAGTTAAAAAAGAAATTTTTTCATCCACCACTTCAAAAATGGGTGTGCGTTTTTACAAGTGGAAAGTGATTCCTTGTTCTTTTTTATCACGTAAAGTGCTACAAGAACAACATTTCACGACGCAGGTGGCATAATTAAATAGTTATTTTAATTACTCATTACGTGTGCACTTAATCAACGCTAGCAGCGTAATGGCGGACGCCGAGCTTACTGTGGTTTGGTTTGTATGTTGGGTGTTAACGTGTAAATACACGTTACCGAACTTACTACGGTGCTTCACTTTATTAGTATATGGAATTCCGTCCGTTGTTTTTTCTAGGTTCATGACTTATTCACTTTATTGCGTTGCAGCCCGTTCATTTTACAAAACACCACTTTCCATATAAAAATTTTACGCTCTCGCTAGCGAGTGTGGGCATTATAAACTCATACTAGAGCCACTGTACTCGACCGTGATGCAAACGATTTCTGGCTACCGGGTAGTTTAGCTACTTGTCACTATACTAAATTACTAAAGCAGTCTAAACAAGCCTTTACACAGGCTTAGACTGGTGAGCTGCCTGCGTTACTCGCCCGAAATAATAGAACGAAATGCATTGACTCGACTAAATTACTTACTAATCTACTCGACTATTTTTTTGGTCTTCGTTCACAAAGAAAGTCGATGTTCACAAAGTAGAGATGGCTGTTGCTCAGGTGAGTATCTACTATTTAGTTTGTGCTCAGGTGGTAAGCCTTTTACTCTCTTATTCTATGGCCAATACTGACATAGCATTCTTTTGACTTTGTATTTGATTTTTTTTGTTCGGTCACACTCACAGAGTATATAACACGTCACACTTTGGTCACACTGATTGACTTGCTGATTGACGATTGTATTGTATTTTGATTGTATTTCTTGTCTTCAAAATAAAATATTTATTATGTTTTTTATTATAATTTAAAAATAATTATATCTTGTAAATATAGGGTAAACTTTAAAGCTTAGCTGATTTTTTAAGTTAATCATATTTTGTTAACCTTTTGATGAATTAAAGATTACTTTTTAAACGGTCTGGAAGAGGTTAAAAATCGAATAAGTTGGTGAATATTATTACTTTTTACTATTAGCAGAACCAAACGATACCCTTTATTTATTTTTTATTACCATTGCTAACACTAAGTATGGGTGTTTTACGTTTACTCTCAATATTAGGTTTTTCGTTTGTAAATAATAAACTTTATTATGATTAAACGTGACGACCTTTGAAATGTTATAACTGATAAGGAAAAAATATACACATTATTATCTAATATAAGTTAAAAATTACCTAGTCAGATAGTGGTTATGCTTTCCTTGCCATTACGTGTTTCCGTTGCAGTTGCTTTATTTTCAATCACCGTTGTGTACGATTCTGTGATGAATAAAATGAATTTTTATAAAAGAGGTTTGTATGTGCACCTCTTTACTTAAGCTTTAAGCATAATTTTGAGAAATCTTAATAACCCCATTAACTAAATATCTCAGGTTGTATACATTATGCTTTACTAGGTGGTGCCCGCGACTTGTCCACAGTGAAATATATAATTCTGTTTATCACTGTGACGACGGGGGCACCCAATTTTTTATGTTTTTAGGCTATCCCTCGGAAACCTAACATTTTTCCAGTTTAAAAAGTGTCTTATGTTAATCCAAGTAATAACTATCAGTGTGTCAAATTTCATCCAAATCTGTTCAATAGTTTTTATGTGAAAGAGTAACAAACATACATCCATCCATCCTCGTAAACTTTTGCATTTATGATATTGGTAGGATTTATTTATACAATTTAATTTACAGATGAAATGTCAACTACCGGCTTACTTTTTATTTCCAATGTGACCAAAGCTCATAGTTTTTGTTTGAAAGCGGCCAAGTTTGTAAATAAGGTTTTGTATGTGAAGTTTAAAGAGAGCACATGCAATTCCTTATCATTGATAAGCAAGGAAATAGAGAGCCTTTATTCTAAAGTAAGTCATTTATTTATTCTAATTTTTATTTGTTTAAAAAAAGAAGCCAGTCAGTGAAGCCAGTGGCAGCAGAAAACGCTTTTCACAGAAGACTAGTATGGAATAAACAGCAAATCTGCAGTTATTTTTCAGTGTGTGAGTAAGGGATACTCCTATCCATTAACTTTAATCCTATTTATTTCATTAACCTTTTTGCATTTTGCAGATCTCCCTTTCAGTCTTGGTCAATTCTATGGGATAATTCCCTTGAGTAGTAGTTTTCTTTACCATCTTATAAGAAAAATTTTAAATAGCTTAATACCTTTTTAAATAAATTATTTACCATCTCATAAGAGAAATTTGAAATAGCTTTTTTCTTATTTGACAGACAATTATAATCTTAATATATAAAAGGCGATGTGTATGTATGTCTCCTATAGACTCCAAAACCGCTGTACCGATTTTGATGAATCTTTCAAACAATCTTCAGATTAAGCCAGCGGTTGTACATGTGAAGTTTGGTAGCGATTGGACGTGAACAAAGTTGCGGGCAAATACTAGTTACTTATAGTTGTGAAATACGGGAAAAATCGGTTATAATGACCTTTAAGGGATCACAGAAATTGGTCATATTATATAAGTATTTAATAAAGGTTAAAATTCATTATTGGGATTCTGTAGGGACCATGCCATTTAGTTGTTGAAACTGATCTGTCGATATAACCAAAGTAGGTTCGGTTACGGTAACCAAAGTAGTCGAAATATGAACTAGCAGGGTGTCTCTTTAGCCGGAGACACTGCTCCATTGTACACAGCCAACCTCACTTACAAGTGCATACAGGCCCGTACAATTCATGCTAATTTGATTTCAATATAGCTGAATTTATTTAACAGGTAACTCCACAATGCAAAAACTTAGACATAAGATTAATGCTGAAGCCCTATGTGGCCGATACAAATATCAAAACAGGTCAGCCTGTCGACATTGTGTTATATGAAAATAATTTATCAAAGGAAGCTGAAAAATTCAAGCAATGCATTGTAAATTCAAGTGCTGGAGTAAAACTACAAAACATTGGTAAATATACTTCAAACACCTATATTATTATTGAACACTTATTGTATCTATTTTAGAAGAGAAATCTGAAAAAAGGCTCACAAGTTTAAACCTTTGTTGGTTTAATTTAATAATAATAACTCAAATACATAAATTATAATGACTTTTGGCCTCACTGCTTGTTTAGCTAGGAAGTCCATGACAGGTTATGAGAATAAATTGAGAATATTTTACCAAATAGATAAATAATTTGTTTATCAGGTACCAAATTTATGTTCCTGTATGTATGTTGCACATAGCCCGGTGGTAATGACATGGATTTTTTTTAGATGACTGTGATATTCAAGTGACCGATGATAAGGAACCAGTGAAGCAATACGAATATGTGGCTCTTGGAGGCACTTTTGATAGATTACACAATGGACACAAGATATTACTCTCTCAAGCCATTTTGAGATCCACAAAACATGTCACAGTTGGAGTTACTGATGTAAATATGATTCAATGTAAGAATTATTTTGAAAATAATAATTTAAAATATTATCTTCCAGTACAAGGTGTTGGTTTCCCGCCAAAAATATCTGTCTATAGTTTATTCTGAAATAATGTTTTTAGTTTTTATAAGTTGTTAATTTTTTAACTTATATTTGCAGTTATATTTTTGATAATGTCTTGATTTTTTATACTTATCGTAGGTATTTACATTGATTGAAAATATTTATTATAACAAGTACATATTTATTTTAAAAAAAATCTTTTCTTTATCTATACTAATATTATAAAGAGAGCAGATTTGTATTTTTGTATATTGTATTTTTGAATAAACACAAAAACTACTGGACCAATTTTGAAAATTCTTTCACCTATAGAAAGCTACATTATCAGCGAGTAACATGGGCCATATTTTATTAAGTTACGCGGGCGAAATCGCTTGCAACAGCTATTTATCTTATATTATAAAAATCAATCATGTCTCGCAAAAACTTGTTAATAATTAATAAATTTTTGTTACAGCTAAAAAACTCTTTGAGTTAATTGAACCTTTGGAAACAAGGATGAAAGCTGTATTAGATTTCCTCACCGATGTTAATTCGGACTTGGAATACAATGTTTTTCCTCTACACGATCTCTATGGACCGACCAAAGATGACCCCAGATTTCAGGTATAACATTTTCTAATATCATATCATATTTTTTATGACTAAAGTGTATTAGCTGGACTGATAAGGTCAAAAACGAAACTGTTCTCTAGCATGACAATATGACTCGGACTACGATATGAAGCATCAAGAAGTCTTTTGACGACTTTTGGCTACTTGAGGAGCTACTCGGATGAGTATTTAGGGCCTTAACGGTGTGTCTCAAAACCCATGGGTTATCAAGTACCCAGTTTGCGAGACACCCAACTCCTCAGCGACTTTAGATTAAGTTTTGATTAAGTATGTAGTTAAAAATATTTTACAATTCATAAAAGTATTTCATTCGGTGATTAGGTATTGTCATAAAAACAAACAGTTTTTATTAGATTACTCTTCGTTTGTATCTTGTTTCTCTAGTTTTAATTGAAAAATATTGCATAAATTGTTAATGGAAAATTACAGATGATAGTTGTAAGTGAAGAAACGATAAGAGGCGCCACAAAAATAAACGAGAAACGCATAGAAAACGGTTTAAAACCGATGGATACTCACGTTGTGAAACTTGCCCAAGACTCGAGGCAGTCTGAAGAGGAGGAATGGAAAGTTAGCTCAAGCAACCAGAGGATGAGGTTATTGGGTACAATGCTGAAGCCACCACTGGTATTAATAAACAATATCAATATTATTTACTAACTTTATGGGTTTTCGTCGTCAGACAGGCTGTAGTTTTTTTTTTTTTTTTTTCGAATCCCTCCGACATAAAGTCGTAGCCTATTTTTACTGTTTCCTTTCATACCAGTTCTCGCTTTTATACTGCTCGCACATTTATCCTACATACTTTTTCTTTCTTTTGTCCATCCTCATTCATTCCATGCGGGTGGAATTCCCGCCTATATTTCCTGTTCTGTTAAAACTATCCTTTATTGTATTCTCTAGCTTACTACTTCCTTAATCCTTTATCCTCCTTCATTATCCTTTATCTTTATCCTTTCCATTTGTAGTAGTTAGGGTTCGAAAATGATTGGAGACAACATTATTATTATTATTATTACACACATAATAAAACATTAAAACTAAGCATTACAGTAATTAAAATATAACACCAATTTAAAACACTATAAATATTTTTTAAAAAACATTAAATTAAACATTAAATAAACTTAATTAACATCAAAAAAAATTAAACAATTTAGAAACATTATGTACATTAGACATTAACAATTGATTAATTAAAACAATAATTTAAATATTTGTGTATCAATCATCCAAATCTTAACCATTTACAATTTAGTTCTACTATTTACAATTCTATGTTTTGTATGTTTTATAAAAACAAAAAAAAAAGACAGGCTGTAGTTCCACTTGGTGGTATAGGTGGTTACCGTCGCCAATACCGCAAGGGGTGCTGCAAGTTCGCTGCCGACCATAGTAGCATTAAGGATAAGGAATTAAAAAAGGATTAAAAATGTACGCTGCATTTTGAAGTCCACCTATACTCTTATGGCATTCAATCGATACTGTCAATCATAAGAATCATAAAAATCTCTAACAAACATGGTAAATTAAGTAAAAGGAAAACCCTATTATACTAAAATCGGCACTCAAAATATTTTTTTCAGATATCAGTGAAATTCTTGATCTGGTGTAGATTTAAAAAATAGAAATTTTTATTTTTAGCCAAATTCAAGAATACCAGAACGGCCATACGTTATCGGTTTAGCCGGAGGCATTGCAAGCGGAAAGAGCAGCATTGCGGACAAATTGAAGTAATTTAATATAATTATATATATATAACATGTCATGTATGTTTAAATCGGAGCATTTTTAAAGTAAAAGTTAATAAAAATAAATTTGTTTAACAGAGCCAAAGGTGCAGCGATTGTTAATTGTGACGTGTTAGCTCACGACTTGTACAAGCCCGGGCTGCCTCTAAACGCGACCATAGCGGATAATTTTGGAAAAAATATAATTACGGAAACTGGTGAAGTGGACAGGAGGAAGTTGGGCCAGATTGTCTTCAGCGATATGGTATGTTGAATTTCAGTGATCTGTGCCATTGAGGTGTAATGTACTAACCTACAAGTATAAGTTTAGCTACATTTGCTTCATAAATACGCTGCAGCGCTAAAACAATCATTATATTGTACAAAAAAAAACACTAAATTTACAGGCTTAGAATGATAGACGCTTATTTTTATATATTTACATATTTTGATAGCAATCGTCAAACACTTCAATTGTGTTTGGGGTGGTTTCTGCCGCCAGACGGGCGGCCCAAATGACTGTGAAATTCAGTGTGCCCTCCCACTAATTCCTAAGTCCAGGCCAGAAGACAACTTTGAAAAGTTCATTTCCAAAGTTGACCCCACCGTGAATCGAACCGGCTACCTTATTATCGTAACAGCAGATGACTTGCGACAGGCGAAAACTTTCTATCAATTTGTGCAATATCGTGTTTTTGGTATCACGTAACTCATAACAAAGGTGTGGTTTGCGATAAGGCGCCTCTTACGGACAATAACTAAACTTAAAGTGCATCATTTCTGTATGGCAGCACACGCGATCGCCAGTCGTCTGCTGTTAGATAATAAGGCCAAAGAGTATATAATCACTACGTTTTAAGAGACGGGACTCCCATACAATGAAAATGAAATTAACTGTTCTATGAAAACGAGGAAGTGCTCCAGTACCAACCTAACCAAAATTAAAAAGTACGATGCTGCCAACATAACGAACAAAAAAATAAGGATATGCTATTGTTACGATAAATGAGGTCGATAGTATAATTGACTCTATAGTCTATGGTTTTATGAAAATCCCAAAAAAACCCTTACATAATTTTAAATATTATTTATTGACAAATAAAAAATCAAATAATTACAATCATTGCTTTATTACTATCATACAGTTTACGGTTATTGCCGATTGGCACCCAGCTCCCTAGCCACAAGAGTAACTTCACATAAAATCTTTGAGGACTGCAGGATCTATTTATTTTTAAGTTAATTACGGCAGTATCCAAGGTCGACGTTGAAGGTTCTGTAACACACATAAAAATTGGATTATGTCATGTATAACGTATTAATAATTTCATAAAGTAATTCAATGGATTGGCCCGATACATGGAACAGCATTTCATTTATTGTTTGTACAGCTGTTTTTTTTTCTTTTCAGTCTTGCCTGCACCTAGAAAGTAAATGAATAATAAATGTTATTTTTAGTTAAATGTACATATAAATAAAAAAGAAAGGCAAAATAAAACTAAAACAAACCAATTGGTACATTGGGGTGTATGCATGTGTACATCTCTTACAGCATTTTTAGCAATATGGAGCGGGAATTCACTGAAAACTTCATCGTTCAATGGATTGGCAGAGATTCCGATACATGGAACAGCATTTCATTTGTTGTTTTTTTCTTTTCAGTCTTGCCTGCACCTACAAAGTAAATGAATAATAAATGATATTTTTCAGTTAAATATACATATAAATAAAAAAGAAAGGCAAAATAAAACTAAAACAAACCAATTGATACATTGGGGTGTATGCATGTGTTCATTTCTTATCATTCAGTGCAATAAAATAAAAAAGAAATTTTTGCCGATTGTCGATAAAAAATGGCACTGCACTATTGTTTACATGCAACACAATTTTATTCGAAAATTTGAACTAAAGTCCCAATAAACTATATCATACATGGTTTTAGAACAGCAGCAAGATATAATATGTACTAACCTATCTTCATCCAGCGGGAATTGGGCCAAAAATATTCGTTTTTTATTATCAATGCGACTCGTTCTTAGGTCACATATTTCGCAGCTTACTTTCGGCATCTAGAACACTAAACACGATACACCAAATATAACACTACGAAGAAAGAGTATTTAAACACTAAAATTTTGGCAAGTTTTATAAAAATCAATACTCTGCTTGCCGAAAAATCCGAAAATAAACAACAAACAAACACAGTTGAAATGAAAGACGCCATATTGCAACACATCAATATGGCGCCGATGGTTGTTTGTGGTTTTGATGTATAATACGGCCAAACTAGAGAATCGGCGATGTCTTTAATAACTTAATGGGTTTCGCAATCGCCTTGACTTAGTCGGGTTATTCCGTCATTAAAAATTTCCTCCGTTTCATACATCATTTTCTTTCCTTTGAGTTGCGCCTGCCTGAATAAGGCAGCCGAGGCTTCTGAGAGGTTAGGTTAGGTTATGGAATGAATTTTGGAATGAAATGAAATGAATTTCAGAATGAACTTGAAAAGTTGAATCGGTTGGTGTGGCCGGCGGTCATAGAGGAAGCTCAAAGACGAATAAGAGCGCTCGGTGACGAAGGTCACAGGGTGGTCGTGATGGAAGCGGCTGTTATGATTCGAGCCAAATGGTACCATTACTGTCACCAACTGTGGATGGTCATCATTCCACCAGAAGAGGTCAGTTTTCAATGTTATTATGCTGTGGACAAGCGAACAGTTTGACTGACACACTCGCTTTTGTAAATTTAGCTAGCTGTCTTGTCTACGTCTTTTTTCTCGTTTCCGAAGGTATTCTCCTGACATGGAAAAATTACTTATTTTTGTCCAAGTAATTTTATAATTTTTGTCGGCAACCCTTTTTCTTCCTAGGTGTTAAAACAGTTAGTCAGGTATGCGTATTTTGCATTTTTATTTTTTAATAGAAAAAAAAAACTAATTTTGTATTAATTTAATTTGAAGGGAAAACATGACACAAAATTATCAAAAAACAAAAGAAATATTTCTGTTTAACCGACCTTTTTAAACTCTTAAACGTAAAAAAAATAAGTGAGATGTGGATAACATTTGACGAATTTTTGTATACACACATCGTGAGCTCTGTTGCAATTATAAGTAATTGGTATTATGTATGCTTATGCCTGGCAGCTGTGCCCTTGTCGGCGCAGCGACATCTATTGTCAAAAAAATAAATCTTGTATGAAAAGTATAATTCGTGTTGAAGAACGAAACGATAGCGCGTTTCTGACGTGTGTTTTTTTTCCTTTTTCATTTCAGGCTGTAAAAAGACTGCAAAAACGAAACAACCTCACAGAGGAAGAGGCTAAACAGCGGATAGAGGCTCAGCCGTCAAACATAGAACAAGTGTCACTGGCCAATATTGTATTCAGTCCGTATTGGAGTTACGAATATACTCAAGGTCAAGTGGATCGAGCGTGGCAACATTTACAGGAGTTTCTCGATAAACGGGATAAGATGTGACATAAAAGCGAGGCTTTTAGTTCGTACCGTACAGTTGGATTGGTAATAAAATTCATTTTATTTCTTCGCATTTCAAATAACTTTGTTTTTGTGATTGCCAACTTAACACTTGGTTGCTAAAATTTCAATTTTTTGGTAGATTGCATAAAAAAATAATGGTTGACATGATGACTTAGAATTAATATTTTTGAACATACTTACATTTATATATTTGTCAAGAGACATCTGTAGCTAGCTAAATTATATAAAGACTAAACGGTCGTTATATATAAATTAATGGCAATGGTGGAATAAGTATAATGGTAATATTTTGTAATGAATTTATGAAATACTAAAAAGAATGAACCACATCGAAGCAAAGCTATGTTATTTATTATTAAAACGTGAATGTAAGCATAACTTTGTATTTTTAGTATTTCGACATTTAATAAAGAATTTTATTTTTCTATACTTTTTTGTTTATTTTGTCTATGGTTTTGAAATCGGGTAAAGCACTTATTACATTTTTCAATTTGTAGCAAACCAATTTAGGAACCTAAGTAGTGAACTAGTGATCACACTACACTAAATTGATTCCAAATCGAAGACATATAATTGAAAATAGATAAAATCTAAATTGTATCCAATCTGTTCTAACTGCGATTACACCTTCCGATTTCCTAAATTGGTTTCCTACAAATTGAATAGAGTAATAACTGCTTTACATGCATTTTTTTCCTCTATTTAAAAATCGCCTTTCCGCACTATATAATAAAAAGTATAAATATACTATTTGTGCCTCGTGGTCTCATCCACCGTTTAATTTCAACATTGTAACAACTTACCTATTTTTTTTCTCTACAAAAGTGCTATCGTTTCTATGTATGTATCAATATCGAAGTCGAGTTCGTGCAATAACTATATTGAAAACTAATTTTCTTAATGATACATGAGTATTATGCATATCAACACTTAAAATCTCATTGAGCATTAATAATTTATAAATCATTCTAATGATTAAGTTCTTCTTTTAAAAAGTTTTTCAGTTAGTATTTTGTTTACTCTTCATGTTATTCCATCGTGGATCTGAAGGAACTGCTCTCTATTTACAAAAGATTTGGCGTCATTATGAAATTTTTAAAAACATTTATTTTTATAATATTTATAACTAATGAGAGCTTTTCTGTTGTATTTGGAAACCTTACTTATAATGTAATGAAAAAAAGTACTGAAGAGGAAAGAATGCGTTTTTTAGTAAGTGGAAATTAGATTTATATTTTGTTGTCGAAAACGATCTTACATATTCTATTGTCTCAACAATCTTTTTAGCGATAGCTGCAATACAATTTTATTATAATGTTTGTTTTAGGCCGCGGTGGTTAAGGCAAATCTTAATTCAACAAAGTTCACCAATATTTTGGTTGTGGGACATTTTGAGGACATATTCTATAAGACGGTCCAAACGTCAGGGTACACGTTTAGTGTTACAAACATTGAAAAGCAGGATCAAGAGTTAAATGAAATAGTTGAATATCGCTCAAACACGATTATAATTAATTGTTTAAATTTTGAATATTATGAAAAAGCTCTTTTAAAAACAATAAAAACCACATACTATTATACATTGTCAAAAGTCATTATATACTATCATGTGAAAGAGGAAAATTTGGCAATTGCAAAGATACTTTTTATATTGTGGTATTTTAGAATGGCTAACGCAATTTTAATTCAGTATGATGATGCCGAAGAGATTGTATACTTATCTTATTACAATCCTTATGTCCACGATGATTACAAATTGCAAAACAATTTTGGTTGTCGAACAGCGAGAAAGATTGGTTTTCCTTTAGATGGTTTTGTTAAATCATTTATATGTGAAGAAGGATGTCAAAATGTTTCATTACATTCAAATTACCGGGGAAACTTTTTAGGGACTTGTCTGGGATTTAATACATATGCCGTATCGGTACACAATTCGACAGCCTTAGAAAATATGAATTTATTTATAGAAAAGGGTAAAAATTTACACGGTTTTACTCTTAGGGCTTACGCTATAGAAGTTTTACCATTTTTGAAAATTACAGAAATTGGTAATGGTAGCTATATTCTTGAGTCTAGGGATGGCACGATATGGCGAACTCTTTCTCAACTGTTAAACTTTTCTATAGACCTTTCGCCAAGTGAGAAAGTAATGAAACAAAATTTTAACTATGAATTAATTATACAACAGATTTATTCATTTTCACATCGTAAAACAGACTTATTTATAGGTCCAGTATATCAAATAGATTTGATTATTGTTGAACTAGATTATGCTACTGCTCATAGGGACAGTGGCGTTTGTATATTATCTCACAGAGCTGACTTCGAAACTATACTTTTTGATTTGAAATTATTGCAAGATAACTTTATGCTTGTCGTGAATTTCTTATTTTGCTTTGTTGGAATATGGTTTGTTTTTATTCTTTTTAGTATAAAACATACAGGCAATATCACTTTAAATCAAGTTGGAAAGAATTTCATGAATACGGTAAGAAATGTGTTATCAGTTAGTATATACAAGCTGCCCAGAGGACACTTGTTTCGTATATTTTTTACTGTTACTGTATGGAGCTTCTTTGTAATGAATTTTGCTACTCAAGCTGCTATAACATCCTTTTTTACGGCCTTTAAAAGGGGCAAAGAAATAGAGACGTTTGATGATGTAATTGAAAAAGGATATCCAATTGAAGGTATGGCTTCACCCGACATTATGCTTCCTGATACAGAAGAAAAGTATGAAAAATTAAATTCTAAATTAGTTGCGGTGGGTAGTCTCTTCGATTGTTTACGGCGAATGCCAAATGATAGTCAAAGATTTTGTTTAATAGACTGCGCGTTGGGTCAATATCTAGTAAGAAATCAATTGAATATTAAAGGTGAACAATATTTGCATCTCGTTAAGGAAAGGTTCCACAATCATCCTCTTAGTATGATATTTCATAAGAATTCCCCCTTAACTTATTGGTATAATAAACACATTTTAAGAATGATAGAAGCTGGCTTAGTCAAGAAATGGGAGGAATACCGATTTAACGACATAAAAGATGAATTTTCTTTTAAGTCTTTAGGTATGGATGAATTTCTAGGGATTTTCGAAGGTTATGCTCTTTTGTGTGCACAATGCTTCGTAATATTTTTGTTTGAAGTAACAATTGGAATAATTATTTCAATGACACGACGTATGTACAGTACATAAGTTATCCAGCTATACATTTAAAAAAAATATATATAAGTGAGTTACAAATTATTGTTAACTACAGTTTTCTGTACTTGTATTTAAAACATTACTTATCTATTAAATAAACTAAATATCGTGGACAAACAGTTTTATTTACCTATAATAAAAATATTTAGTACCTAGTTTTTACTCTAGCACATATTATAATGGCAATTTTTAGTTTTCTTTCTTGACTTTTTTGGCTTAAAGGTCTAGTAACCAGGCCATAAAATTCCATAAAAAATTATATTCTTGACTTTTGTATTTGTTTGACTTGATCTGTGGAGTATGGACTGACTGGTCACTGGACTCGATTGATATTTGATTGTTTATGGTTAAAATTAGGTCACGCAGCATTTTTATTGTAAACTAAAATAGAAATAAAATTAGTTATAATTATGACTAGGCTTGTAAAATATTAGTTTAATGGGAAATTCGCAACAGAAAAACAACCTGCAAAAAAGCCACAAGCAATCTGCACACCCGGACCGCGACGCTCAGACATTCTCGAGTCAAGTAAGTAGGAAGAATTGGAAGAAACTCGCCAATATAATACTGTAAGTGTAATGTCATTACCAGCTGAATATACGTAACACAACAAAAGATTCGCGCTCGCGTTTTACATCAAATATCGACTTATTTTATTTGTTCATTTGGAAGACGCAATTTGTTTTGGCTTTGTTAGCGGTGAGCGGTTTTTTTGTCACTTCTTTGTTAAACACAATTTTGAATATATTTATTTTTGTGTACAGTTCAGCTTGTCACATTTCATCGGCAATCTTAGCGGACGTTCCTTCGTCAGCGTAACAAGCAACCAGTCAGTATACAGTGCATCACGACCTTGGTCCCGAGTTTCTAGACGAAGGTTAGTAGGTGTAATCTTTGTAATCCATATGAGATTTAACATTTAATTAATGATTCTTTTTCTTATTTCATTATAACAATATAAACTGCTCCATCATTGCAGTCTTTTTATGATTTCATTAAAATGAAGATCCCTTAATTTTTTTATTAGTTTATTTGAATATTTCTTCTGTATTTTCTATAATATTAATATATTTTCTGTTTACATTACCTAAATCTGTGAATACATAAAGGTTTTTTATTAGCCGTGACTTACAAAAAAATAAAAGTTAGAGTGCATTGTGGAATACAACCTGTAATAAAAATTAGAAGGATGTTTTTATTTTCATTATTTTTTGGCAATCATTCAAGTGTCTATGGAGTTTATTTAAATGTCACAAGAAGCTGATGGATAATAAGTGTTTTAAATGCTATTTTTATTTTTATTAATTTTTTTATGTGAATTTGTCATTATATTTGCTTCCATAGTGGGAGGTCATTCAGTAAATTGATAACAAAATCGGGGGATGCAGTTTGATGCTATAGCTACATATACAAACACACTGCAAGTCCACAATACACCCACACCCCAATTTTATTTATAAACACTCAAAGTTTGAGTACTGCACTACAGTACCTTGAATAACACGAGAGAGAAGATGAAAAGGAAAGGATTAAATCTAAAATAACACTTTCCAAATAATGTTATAAAGAGAGCAGATCTGTATGTTCGTAATGAATAAACTCAAAAACGATTGGACCGATTTTGAAAATTCTTTCACCTATAGAAAGCTACTTTATCAGTGAGTGACATAGGCTATATTTTATTAAGTTACGCTGGCAAAGTCGCGTGCAACAGCTAGTAACTTATAATATCGTTTGTCCTTATTATCAACGCACAACCAAATCTACTAAACATAGATAGCTGAAATTTGGAACATTGCTTTCTTTTATAACATAATCATATCCACTAAGAAATGTTTTTTTTTTGACAATTTCAACTCCATATGCAGCAGGAGGCCGGTTATGTATAGCTATTTATGACACTAAATAGCCAGTCATAAAAAAAAATCATTATATACACTATTATATCTGCAGTTAAATAAACAATTTTAATGTGAATTTATAATATTGTGCAATCCAACCTTGTTTTAGGTGGAATGACTCAACTCTGAAAAATCCTTTGGAAGCCAGCAAAACAGCTTGGCCTGTCGCACACAAAGAGTCCATTTTTCTGCCAGAGTTCCCGATAACCACTGATTTACTGCAAAGAGAGTTTCAAATTGAAACAACAATCGCAAACGGTGCTTTTGGTGAAGTTTACAGAGTAAACAAAACAAGTGATGAGAAAAAATATGCTTTAAAAGCACTCAGTAAAGCTCAGGTATGTTTCTTATGAATATTATAATGCTTTCTTTCATAAATAGTGTAACAAAAATAATAATAAAAAATAGTTTAACTGTCTTTTCATTTTCATTCCAAATACACTTGAGTGAGTCTGTCAATATACTACTTTTTAAATTAGATAGTTTTTTAAAAGGTATTTTTATTCTTGTTTTTGTTTCAAAATAAAATGAACAAATGAATAATAAAAACAATTAACATCATGAGTTTAATTAATTGTTAGGAGTAAAAAGAAATTGCTAACATTTCGAATGATCTAGTAGGTATATTTTAAAATTTTAAATACTAGCTGTTGCACATGACTACGTCCGTGTAATTTTATAAAATATAGCCTATGTTACTCGCTGATAATGTAGCTTTAACTAGTGGCTCGGGCTACTAGTTTTTGAGTTTATTCATTACAAACAAAAATACAAATCCTTTCTCTTTATAATATTAGCAGGTATAGATAACTGGTTTCATAAAGAATGTGTTGATTCCATTTTTATCCACACTAAAAACTAATAAATAAATAATAATAATAAAACTAATAAATGCTAAAGCTAAATTTGTGTCCACATACAAGAATAGTATAGAATATAATATATTTAAATATTTTTATTATTATTGAGATAATTTGGGTTACAATCAGTGTTTGTTTTATTAAAATTAATAAATATAAAAAATAAAATGCCCCATACATGGCTGAGGTTAGGTTAGCTAGCTAACTGAGTTGGGAGTCTTATATTGAAGATTACAATTTTGCTTTAAGAGCATTCATCCGTCAGAATCACGCTGGAGTCAAAATTTATGATTTCCGACGGAAAATAAACCAATGATGTGTTTAGTTTGCAAATAAGATTTTAACGTCATATTATTTGTAGTTTTATAATCTAGTACATGGCTGAAAAATATTTTAAAATATTGAGATAATGTTTTCATTAAACAATTTTTAAATGGCCCTTTTTATAAACTAGAGGTCGACGGTCTACACAGAAGTTATATTATAGATAGTAAAATTATATGCGTCAAACTTATAGAAATATCGATTTTAAATTTTTTTTTTATAATTTATTAGTATGTGGCTGAAAAAAAACATACGATTTCTGTAAATTTTCAGTGTCACTTTTAGTAATTTTTCGTTATATTAAACGTGATATTTTAGGATCAAATTTGAGATATTTCTGTTTCTTCTTGGACCTAGTAAGTGAAGTTATGTTCTAAAACATGGTTTTATAATTTTTTTAATAACTTGTATATTTAACTGCGTAGGCCGTCGACCGCCAGTTTAAAAGAAGGACTGTTTAAAAACTGTTCTAATGAGAAACATTTAAAAATATTATTCAGCTATTTACTAGATTATAAACCTACAAATAATATGACGTTAACTTCTTGTCTTCAAACAAAATATCTAAAACTACTGAAATCATAAATTTTGATTCCAGCGTGATTTTAATGGATGAATGCTCTTAATTACTAGCACCTGTACAAGGTCATAAGTGAGTCATAAGTTGAATTTAGATAATACCAGTTGAAATTAATTAAAGTGAAATGAATACTGGTTGAGTTGAAGTTGTTCTCACATAAATCTAATAATGTCAATGTCGATGCAGATAGACATATATTTACCTATATTGAGAGAAAAAGTGAAAGAGATTTCTGCTATTACATATAGAGACAATTTATTAGAAAGTGCGGCATTCGAATTAGTTACACTATATGGTATTAAACTCACAGAGATAAAAGGTGGCAGACAGTTTGATGGTTCACTTGATGGTAGGTTAGCCACCTTTAACTTCTTAACACAAGCATTGCGAGACAAATTTCCTTCTACCCTGATGGTGGCGTTTATTGATTCAATTGAAATATCACATGTTAAACTTCAATCAAAATTTAAAATTATAATTTTTAAAATTTATACTTTACATACCAGATGTTGCACGCGACTTCGGCCGCGTAACTTTATAAAATATAGCCTATTTTACTCGCCTATAATATAGCTATTTATAGGGGAAAGAATTTTCAAAATTGGCCTAGTAGTCTTTGACTTTATTCATTACAAACATACAAAAATACAAATCTTCTCTCTTTATATCGTAATATTAGTATAGAATAGATGAATCATCAAATTTGGCAAGGAATAAAAGTAAAAACAAAAATTTTCCACTAATTTTCAAAGGTTCGTTTGATGTGAAATTTGATATATTGTTACTCCAGAGGTATTTCCATGACATGGTAACCTTGATCTGATGCTGCACCATCAAGTAGTCTGAGGATTGGATACCCAACTTCTTAGCAAATTTACAGCAGATATAGCGTGTTTGTCGGGGGTTAGTTTATATTTCTAATTACCCCGAGACCGCGTGGTCCGAGTTTGAACTTTTTTCTTGTAATAGTTTAGTTTAGTTATAACGTTGTATATGTTATAGTTCTGCCTATCATAAAAAAATGGTTATCGTAGATTCAGAACATTTCGACGGTCCCTTCGTACACTATCGAAAATGAGAAATATGCATATTTCACTTTTTTGCTTAAATGGTCCTAATTTTTAGATATGTACTTACTTAAAAACCGTCTAATTTATTAATACTTTTGGTAATTTCGTAACGTACATAATCGAATATTAGAATGCATTTCGTCGTAATGTATCGAAAATTACCTTTCGTATTTATGGAAAGTAACGTCAAACGCCTCTACTGAAAAATCGAACTTTTCAAGTTTCGATACTTAGGGACCGTCGATTTATTCTTTTTTTTTTCTAAATTTCGTCATAAAACATTTGTGCAAGGACTCGTTCATTGATAGACTTGTATTACCTGTGTGCTGTGAGGCTGTGACACCTACATTTACTGCAATATGCAAGGATATCCACAGTTTCTCCGATTGGCTACATTAAACCAATAAAATTGTATAGTTTCTCTTAAGCTTATCAAACTAACCTACTTTATATTGTAACCACTTGAGTTTTACTCGCTATAATATATAATAGTCAGGATTTTTTAAATTAATTAATTGGTTGATGAATTGTTAGATAATGTACCTACTAGTTATGCAATTAAACCTTGGTTAAATGTGTGGTAACGTCACTGCCTTACAGCCATTGTTCATTATTCTTTTAATTGAGTATCTGTTTGATTGCAAGAACGAAATATTTCGTGAATTTATTTGTAGTTAGTGTTACATTAAAAAAAGTGTATATAACTAGTACAAATTGCTTTCTAATAATTGCTCAATTTAGTTAAATATGCTTTCAAATATACTTTAGTAACAAGTTTTTTATCGCTACATTAGATTATTACTAGCTGAGGGCAGTGATTAAAAATAATGATTGTAATTTCCTATAACATATCAAATCTAATGGATTATTCACCATGAAATGATATGTGGACATAATTTGACAGTTGCTTATTTTGTTACCTGTTAGCCTTTCGCCCTATTTGCAGAATAATGCAAAAAGTAGATAGAATAGAATATCCTATTAATAAACGTGTTCTCTGATCTGTACTTTATTAATAGGCGGCATTAGAATAATTTTTGATTGTCGATATTTTTTTTTTGCCACGTATTATGTTATTGTAGTAAATTTTAATATCGGGCAATGCTGATAGTGATATGGAAAGCTTAGTATAATACCAATTTAGAATATAAATAATACTTATTGTATGCATAATTATGTTTTTAACTAAAAAGATTTTAACTATCTAGTTACGTCATTGTATTTATCTAGATCATACCATCCTAATTCATTATTCATTGTTATTAATTAAATTAATCTATGAAAGAAAACACGAAGTCGATAAAACACATCAAATTAAACCACTTCGATATATATAATTATCTAATTGTAAAAAGGAAGTAGCACCGACCTTCAAACAGTTCAAACAAAAAAATCGCGAATCGTACCCACTCGTACTTACTTGCCAAGGAGTAATGAAGTTTTTATTGCGTCTATTTGAATATAGGTTACAACTATACATACCTAATATATGGACTTAATCGTTATCGACTATTTCGATCTATGAGGACGAATATATTTATCTTCTTTACATAGTATAAATTTAAAGTCGCATTCCGCTTCTGTCTGTTTCTATGGCCGCTAACAGCTTTTAAACAACGCAACGGAAGTTTTAGGTATATTTATAGTAAAACCTAATTAAGAATTTACGTAAATTAAGAAAAAATAAAACAATATTTTGCAACCAAAAGTCGTCGAAAAATAAATTCACATGGCTTACTTAGGCGAAACCGCAAGAGATAAATAAAAATGATGTACTCTTTTAATTCGATTTTCACTTATGAAAGAGGGATAAACGGGTAAGGTTTGTGTATATGAAAATTGCATCCCGGGCGAAGCCGGGAGCGGGGGTCGCTTTCTTACTATGCAACATATATATTGCATAATTACAGCCAATAATCGGTTAGAGGCCAGGGCGACTTTTTTATTTAATTAGATAAAAAAAAACATGTTTCCATCACAGCAACAGTCATGTTTCTTAGATAAGCATTTGTATGTGAAGTCTTAAAAAACTAGTTGAGCTTACATATCGAAGTCAACGAACTTTAATCATATGCGGCGCGTTATGACTTGTATTTTATATCCTTACAAGTTTCTATTTTATTACGATCTGATACTATTAAACTAATTCAACAACCAAGGTTTCTCTAATCGTATGTTGATGATGAGACGTCTTGATGCTTTGTCGTAGGAACACGAAGGTTCTGTTTTTTTTTAAATTTGTATCGATAACAATACTAAAGCTCTTCAATAACTACTAAGAAGAGATTTTTATTTATAAATTTCTAAAATAAAAGTAACCTAAGTTACTCCTTATATAACATTCCGACAAAATCGGTCCAGCCGTTTAGGAGATTAGCCGGAACAAAATATAGGCAATAATTTTAAAAAAAATTTTTTTTACTTCGATTTACATTTAGTAAAAATTAGTTATTTTGACTTTACAAACAGACACTTCAATTTTATTTATATGTGTGTTTAGATTTATATGTATGGATGATATCACCAATGCTCGTCGATAGCTACTAAACAAAAAATAAAATTAAAAAAAAAAACACGTAAGTTGTTGGACTGCACGTCAGAATTGAAACCTAAGCTTCACAAAATTATTGATCGCAAGAAATACAAGAGGAAATACTAGCACTTCCCTTGTTGTTGCTTGTGTCCTTAGGCGACAGTAACCACCTACCATCAAGTGAGCCGCCAGCCTGTCTGTCACCTTTATATTATAATTTCCTTATATTATATTGACACACAATGACAATAATAAATTCATAATGGCAGACCATTAAAAAGGTTTGAAGTTGATATGAAACTATTTTATTGGTCAGGGGTGTATATACCAATTGATCCGTGTTATCATATCTAGTAAGTTTACTTTCATATGCAGTTGGCTGCTTATTGTTCTTTTTTAAATTATTTTAAATTAATATCAGCTACATCAACGCTTAGATTTTAGGTAACATGACACTGTCGCGAGTTCAATGCCCAACGCGCCTAAAGAAGTTTTCACTTAAATAAAATGATTTGTTTGAACATTACTTTAGTTTAAACAAACTAAAGAGAGCAATAATCAAATCAAATCATTTATTTGCTTGTACATGGGAACTAACTTTGTTATATGTTTACCTATTCAATTATACTAATCGATTTTTCTACTTATGACTAATTGTTATTTTATCGTATCTACTTGTTTTTGAATACATTGCATATCAAGCAGTTTTATTGTTTCTTATTCCGAGGGTTATAATGATTATTTTAGCTTGTCAATCAGTGCTGTTCTTAGCAATAAATATATTAATGTCAAGTTACATTACTTGAACTGTTATTACAATTGTTATTGATATAGTCATTCATCTCCATTCACGTTTCGCTGGCCGATTTTAGTTACAGTTTAGGTCGGCATTGACTGACGGTATGACACGGCAAGCATGCTTCGGCATCCCGCGGCATGCCTAGACATGACGAGGTATTCCACACTACGCAGCTGTAGTGTGGAAACGAAACGAAAACTATTCAGTTTAATATTGCGTTACGTTGAAGTCGGTTGTGTATATATAATTTTGTTGAAATGATTAATTGGGACTTAGTTATCATATCACTTGTTGCCGAAGGGATGCCGTGGCATACTGCGGAATGCTACGGCCTCTTGGTATTGAAATAAAGGAGTGTGTGTGTGAAATAAGTTTAAAGAATAATATGCTCAGAAAAAAAATCTTTCCCATACTGTCAGCTGCGTAGAACCGAATGAGTGAGACTCAATGCAATTCGTAACTTGTTGACGAGGAGTCATGTACCAACAGCGCTGAACGCGCTGGAACAGCACTAAACGCGATATACAAAATGGCTCTTTTCTATGGACAAAAGCTGAATTGAGCTGAATAAATGTAGTCACTCCCATAAGTATATATTTAACATTACAGATAATAAGTGAAAACGCAGTAAGACAAGTGAAAGAGGAAGCCCGTATTCAGGCTGCTTGTGGCCACCACACTTTCCTCGCTGGCGCTGTATCACGTTGGCAGACTAAGAAGAGGCTTTATATCGGTAAGGATATCTCTATACCCGATTCATTCACGAGCTGAGACTTTTTTAGTGCCTTCGCACATGGGTCGACGCCTAAACGTATAGCGTACGACGCGAGCAGTACGAAAGCGTGCCCGCCGAGCTCCATAAAGGCATAAAATTCGCACATAACTCGTCATCGTCTCGACCGGCAGGCTTATTATCTAAATGCCTCTGCTAGCGACAGGCGCAAAATTTGTGCATAATTTGTGCAATATCACACTAAATCGTGTTTTTGGTATCACGTAACTCATAACAGTAGTGTGGTTTGCGTAAACGACGGTGCTGCTTCTAACGTGCTGCACAAATTATGCAAAATTTTTGCGCCTGTCGCTAGCAGAGGCATTTAGACATTTAGATAATAAGCCTGCAGGTCGATACGTGCAAAGTTTGAAACGGTTATATTGGAGAACCTAAAAAAAAGGAACATCTGACATCTCACCTTGGTGAATGTTACAATGTTTCTATGATTTTGGCATTTTTTTTTCAACTAAAATTCTCCCGATTTTTTGGTGGCAACTTTACCAATTTTTAATATTTCACTTTCGCAACACTGCGTGACGTCCACAAATAGCGCGCGTTCTGTAAATCCTGGATTTCTGTAACACGTATCCGTTGCATTGCACGATTTTACTCCCACAAAACCGAGCGGCAAGATATTACACATCAATAATAAAATTCAATAATAAACAAGTGTTCTTCCTCGGAAGACAAAGATAATGCGTTTTCTTCTGTAGGTAAACGCCTCATGGTACCTACACTGAATACGTTGACGCGACGAGCCATATGCGAAGGCTCTTGAGAAAAGCATGTGCAATTTTGTGTGATTTCAAACACGGAACTGAAAATGAATAAAAAGTTAAAAACTGTAATAAAAAGTTGTCTACTTGATAAAACTAGAAAGACATGTAGAGGTGTAAAAATTAATCTAGGATGGAAAGTTCACCAAACTTTACATTATGTCGGATGTGTTTGTTTACGATGCAAATACAAAGTGACACTTGGTACGGCCGTGATTGTCACTATGGCGATGGATGATTCTGTTATCTTCCTTACTCTAAATATACATACATGAGTCCGGATATCGAGCGTTTATTTATTTTTTATTTTTATTAATGTAGGTTAAGTCACTAGGTAATTCAAGTTCGGTGAGTATTATTTATAACAACATATAATAAACTACATGATCACTATTAATTAGTTTAAGAAACATTGAAACAATTAAGTGACACGGGAAAATAATTCTTTTTTTTTATATATAAATTTGGATTTGTTAAATGTTTTTTTAGTTGTGCAATATAGCATTTCTTATGTTATATAATATGTCAAGGGGGGTGGTTACTGCCGTCAGAAGGGCTGTCCAAATGAAGAAATGCAGTGTGCCCTTCCTCTACTTTCCAAATCCTGACCAGAGCCTTGAAGAGTTTGAAATTGTATGCTAGAACAGTATTATTACAAATAAAAACGTGCACTTCCATCCTAATCTCTGGATATCTGGTTGACCAATAACCATTAGTTTGTATGAGAAATGCGTCCCGTCAGCCTACTTATTTAAAGTAAATTTAGGGCAATGTTCTGATTGAACAATTATTTATTACAAAAGCCATCTAAATTATACTAAATGATTGCGTTAAATAAACTTCTGATGATATAATGTACAGTCTCGCGATAATCAACCACTCAAATGATCAATAAGTTTAGTACTTAAAATTCATAATATATTAAATGGAAGTTTTTGTCCCAATTCGCTAATCGCTGTTCGTTATCTTTACTCCCTTATCGTATTTTGACTAGACATTACCCACGTGTCGACATCACGGTCACATTAGTTAATATTACTTGTCATATCATAATATTGCGTTTATTCTCGCGTTAATATCACAAATGAAAGGTCATTGTCATTCCCATGTTGATACTCTTGTATTGATGACTCTCTCGCCTTACGTACTGGGAATATCTTCGGTGCGTTTATTATTATCGAATTGAGCTGTGAACAGATTTATTTAAAGCTGTTTTTTTTTCAGCTGTTTGACCTACTTACATATTAAAATGCCTCAAAAATGGGCCATGAAATAGTAAAAGCTATAATAATAATTAATGTTCACATTCACTGAATGCTAAAGTTAATTTCATTTGCTACTAGAACTATCTGAATTCTGAATAAAGTTGCGAGAAAAATCGAGTAAAGATGTATGCAATGCACACTCTGTAAAAGACACATTTTAAATTTTTAACAATATAAATTAGAATTTCCTTCTGAAAGGAATTGGTACCATTCCATTCTAATGATTCTTAGAAATTGGTATGTTTTTTTTTAAATCTTTTCTTTAACTTTTTATAACAACTTCCATAACTTTCTTATTATAGCAGTTTTATTTTGACTACAGTTATGTTTATGAGCGAATATATTTTTTTTGCCACACCATAAGAACAATAGAAAAGAAAGGGTCTCTGACTCATTGTACATTGGGCCTCATTTGTCATTCAGGTAGACGGAAACTACCTGAATGGTATATTTTTGTACTTATAGACAGTGTGTTTATGTATTTATTCCATATTTATTCTCTGCAGTTTCAGAATACATTCCCGGAGGAGAATTGCTAGCTTTAATTAACAAATACGCAAAGTTACCAGAAGAGCTTGTGAAGATTTTTGTTGCAGAGATTGCTGTTGCTATTGGTGAGTTGAAAGTTTGTTCTATTTTTATTTATAAGACCAAACGATTCGTGACAAAATAACGTGAATTATGTGTATTAAAAAAGAAGGACTAATGGGGTCATGTTTAGAAGCTTTGACTGATATTAGCTCTTCCTTCCCTCAGTGATTAAATATCAAATTGTGAATACTTGAAAGTGGTGGGTTTACACGTGAGGCTTAATATTCAAAAATTTACCCAAGATTCAAAAAAATATGAACAAATGGATGCGATGCGAATGCGCAAAGGGTTAGGTTAGGATTCTTATCCACTAAAACCATCCTTAGGGATGGGCGTGGTTCTAATCCTGAGGGTCCCTGGTGTGTGGCTTAACGTTGTTTCCATTAGTGAAAACCGCATTAAAATCCATTGCGTGTTTACAAAATCTAAGTGTACATGGGGACAGAGACGGCTTGAAGCGAATTTGTTTTATATTATGTATGTACCACGTAAAGAGGAAGTTTGAAAGTACATACATTTTTTGTGATACGGTTTAAAAACTTGTACAGATTTCCTGCACAACGCTGGCGTGATTTATCGCGATCTGAAGCCAGAGAACATATTGTTGGACGCCGAGTGTCATATACGTTTGGTAGACTTTGGACTGTCCAAGTGGCTGTCTCTCGGATCACGCACCACCACACTCTGTGGCACACTCAACTATATGGGTCAGTAGTATATCATTCATTCAGATAATATTAATTAATTATACTCCCAATTTGAGCTTTTGAGTATTTACCCTGGGTATTAATTGAGTTGCAGAGATCAAAAGCTTACTTATACTACATATACATGTTATGTACTAGCATAGCGACCCGCTCTCGGCTTCCCCTGGGATGCAATTTTTTTTATGTACACAAACTTTCCTCGTTTACTCATTTCATAAGTGAAACCTATTGGGTGGTTTGGAAATAGTTAGCGCAGGACAGTTTCAGAGACTTGGTTGCAATTTTTCTTCTTCTAATTAAGTAAAAATTTAATTAACTTTTATTATACATAAAATACCTTCCGTGAACAATTATTCAACTGATAGCGAAAACTGCATCAAAATGCATCAAGTCTCTATAATTCGCAGTGTTGTATGAAAAGGACAGATTCTCAATAAGTGATTTTTTTGAGTAATAACGAAACTCTTCATTATTTGTTTTATATTACTATTATAGCTAATAGGCCACTTTTGACTAATATCAATTTTTGATTAAGAGATCAATGTGTCCGTTTTACTGACTACAGTATAAGATTATGATTATGATAACCCAGCTCCGTTTTTAATCAGAAAATCGGTTTAAAACTTACTAATGTATGATTACCAACTTATCAATGTTCACAAATGCTTTTCTTAAATTGCTGCAGAATTTTCTTTCTCAGATATCTTACAGTATTGTGTGTACATAAGTAGCGACGGAAAAAGTGTAAATCTAGGTTATATTAATCTGCTGTTAGGTATAAAATTTTTAGTATTTTCTTTTTAAATATTTTGTGCATTTCATCAGCCTCCCCAGTCGGAAGTGGCCTATTTAGCTAAGCCGAGTGAGAGTCTATTTTAAAAGGAGTAATTGTCGATTTCAGTGCGTGAGTTGACTCAGTATATTGATATAGAGATGGCCCTTTACACCGCTCGCTCCGTCCGCTCTGTGTTCTCGTTGAAACACTTCGCTCAGTGACCGCGGGTTGTGACATCGGCCGTGTGATTATGTCAGTGGCGAGCGTTAGTCGGTACGCGTCGGGCAACTGACCCCCGCGCAAAATGAACGCGCGCACTATAGCGTTCGAGCTCAGTATGGAGGGGAGGCAAGTGGACGAAGTCGTCGCCAGCATATTCCACACTGTACTGTTCCATCGGTCGAGTGGCAAATTCACTTACAACAACGAGGAGAGCTACTCTATACGAACTGTGAGTTATGTGGATGTGGACTGCGATTTCATCGATTTCACCTACGTCTGTTGCGAGTCCGAGGAGCTCGGTAGAAACGTGAAGAGAGAGATATCGACTTTCTCCGAGTTGCTGAGGGCCACGGACGCCACCTCGTCGCCGCCCCGAGGGTCGATCAGTTTGGAGTTTTTTCAAAAGCGAAGAGCACGTTGGCCATTTCCACCGGAGTGTGTGCCTTGGGAGGTATGGACTGTGTGCTGCGAGTTGACGGAGTCGCCGAGCGACCACGACATTCACACGAAACACGAGAACATAGTTGAAATGTTGCAGGACAAGATAGTTTTCATAACGGAAATAATAAATAAACACGAATACGTACCCAAAATGCCCAGTTACTCGGACGCCGAATCGATATTTGACACTACGTACACGGACATACAGCCGTATCTGTTCAAGATTCAATACAATTTGTCTGGAATGCCCCAGACCTCGGTCGGTAACACTATGCGGAAACTCATAAGTGGGACCCTGCGGTTCTGATGTAAGTTATTCGCTTCGATTCGTAATGCCGCGGCCTAGTGTGAGTTTATGAACGTTTTCTGTACTATACTAGTACCGCGGGTGCTTTTCTTTAGTCCATATAAATAAAGCGAAAGTCAACCAGACACGTAATAGTATAAACACGTAATAATACACTCACATTAGACCTACTAATCAAATATTTTGTGGAAAAATTGGACAACAAACTCAGTAATATAATGGGAAGTGTAAGCAATAATATATATGACTGAACTACAATCTAAGAAAGAGTTCAGGCCTAAAAATAAATGTTATCAAAGATTGAGTAGGTTGTTATTCAGTTTTAACTACAAAATCATTGATTTTCGATGTTATTCATTATCAGCAAGATATATATATAATATCATCGACTTGACGAGTCATATTTATATGTACCTATTTTTTTTTTTTCGTAATTATTTCGTTGTTTGTAAGTTGACGATCTAATTACGTCGTGATTTTTTTTTTAATATTATTTAACGCATAGTATATTTACAACTTAATGTACTAAAAAGGAGATGTTTGTTATTATTATTACCTATACATATATATGGACATCGAAAACCATTTTAGTTCAAATGTTACTATGTTTTTTTTTCTCGTACAATAAATGTAATGTACTTATTGTTTTGTTTTGTGCACGATATTCTATCGTTGTATATGTATATACCTATATACTCGACTTTTATGTTACCTGTCATAGTAACTTTTTATTTTTTTATTTAGCAAAAGTATTTTATAATGTTGTCGTTTAGTTCGCAGTGTGCTACTAACGTTTTATGTACTAATCGGTATAATTATGTATAATAAAGATGGAGAGGACATAGTTTTGTTCGAGCGCGACTAAGATCTCAAAACTCAATATATTTTAATGATTTTTTAAGTACATATTTACTATTAAGTATGTGTAAGATAATTTTTGGATTTCTTGTCTCGCTCGAAAGCGAAACGCTCTGAAACTTTTTTTATTTTTTAATAATTTAGTCATAACGATTTCAGAGCTGCGACTCGAAAGGCTGGTTAAAGTGACCATTATTTTATTTTACAAAATAATAAAAAAGAATGCACTAAGTATGTTTTATTTACAACGTATTAAGACGTAGGTAGATTTAAGGTTTGTAAAGTAATATAATTATTGCACCGTGTAAATTGTTTCATAAATATGCAATGTAATAACATTTAGTAGTTTAATGATGTGTAATATTGTATTTGCGTGGTGTTTGAAGAAATTAAATAATGCTGGCCCAACATTAACTAATGTGTACCTTAAAAATCAAATAATATGATATTACACGTGTAAGTCTCTTAGAGTTAAAAATATTTTAAAAGTTAGTGTGAGTTTGTTACACTCACTGTTATTGTAAAATCATTTCGACTATTATTTCTCGTGTGTTTTATGTTTTTTTTTAATACTAAAACGCTTTGTGATATCGCAGACGAGAATTTTAAAAACAATGAAATATGTAATTTTATAATTGTATTCGTTTTTTAATGAAACAACGTAGTTTTTAGGTATAGATAGAGATACCCTTCAGTGTAATAAGTTTAATTCACTAAAGTACTTTATATGTCTCTGTGTATAGTAATTATAGTATAGATACATATTAATATTTGAAAACGTTTGGATTATCGAGAGCTTTATACATAGTTCGGGGTGTGTTAGGAGGGTAGTTTTAAAATTAGCACATAGTTCGAAACTCGGAACTCTCATAGTGTGTAAGTGAACTTAGATGATTTTATTTGTTTTTTTTTTTGTGTTTAGACACGCGGTTTCGTGAATGCTGAATTTCGTCAAACCCTTTCATTGCTGTGACTTTGGAATTAGTTTGTGATTGATATATTAGTCATCTCATCTCGGCTGTAGAACGTCCACTGCTGGACATAGGTCTCCCCCCATAATTTTCCAAAAGGATCGGTCAGAAGCAGCCCTTATCAGGTCGTCTGTCCATCTGTTGGACAGACGACCTTCCACTCGAGAACTTTCCGGCCCCAGCGGCCCAAGGCTCTCCGTACAGTAGTACACACTTGATAAGGCGCGTCGTGAATCTTCGTTCACGCAAAAAAGAAAGTACGGCTCCGACAATTAACGAACAAAGCTTAAAACTTACAATTAACCTTAGATGCACTATCCATAAGGTTGAGAATAGAATGGACTGGAAAAAGCCGCGATTGGTCGATAGCATTTCTCACGCTTTAAAAATTCCTCTTCTGCGCCATATCAGTTGGGTACTGCTGTAATATATGTTATGCCCACTTCAACTTATTGATCCGCAGGCTTATACATCTCTCGTTCATATACGGATCTCCCCATTCCTGATACGATTTGGCAGTGCAAACCCCGAGTATAACTCTTTCCATAGCATGTGCTTGAGCGACGTTGACCTTTCTTACGAAGCCCATAGTTAGGGACCACGTTTCAGAGCCATATGTCATCACTGGCAACAGACATCGCTTGAAAACTTTTTTGTTTTGTGCACTGATGAGTTTTGGACGAGAAAATATCTCGGAGTATTTGTTGATATGCATAGTAGCATTAAATCTGGTAAAAGTTAACTGAAAACGTTTTAAGACCGAAGTATGGAGCAGCAAAGTTATTGAAATGTTGTTCTGCTTCGATTTCACATTTAAGGTTCTCATAATTGAAAATACACATATTTGAGTGTATCTGTCTATCGTGTTAGTTCCAGAGTCACAGTTTATGTAGATTTTTATTAATTCGGGCCGTGAAATGAGTCCATCCACATTTGAAACTTCTAATTATTTACTGTCCTACCTCATTTGACTAGCTTAAGTATATTTTCATCTCAATTTCAATGTACTATATATATTATATACATTTATAGATTACTATATATATATCTATTCGTGTCATGTTTGTTTTTTTGTCACCAAAGAAGAGGCTGTACATAAATTCGTGCTTTCATTGGAAAATACGCTCTATGCAGTACCCGAAGTTAGGATTGATTTCACCCTGAGAAATGCCCGACATACACATTATAGAACTAATTTATAATTGGCTCGATTGTATTTCAGGAGTTAAGATTTTATATAATTAGGGCTGTTTGCATAATGTTTATGTAAGATATACTTGTTTTATTGATATAAAAAAAGAAAACATTTTTTACACTGACTTGCCAATTGAGAATTTAATTAATAATTATTATTAGTAATATGTATTATTATTCAAAAAGAAATTATATTTCATATCAAGAAGAGTAGGTAAGCCTTCGCATTGAGTTTTCTCTTACGCTCTGGTGGTTTGACAATATTTGAAATCCCATTGTAAATACCCTGACTGTGTGCCTCATTACATCTTTTTGGTAAATCACATTTTGAAAAAATAAATATCTATTGCACTCTTAACAAATTATTATGTTTGCATGTGTTTCAAACGAGTAGTACATTTAAAAAAAATATGTAACACCTTATTTTGTATTGGCGTCTAACATCTAATTTATCTAAACTGTATAAAATTTAAGTTTTAAATATTTGCATTTTAATATCTTGGAAATTAACACGATTTACTTTTAATTAAGGGAGTGATGTCATGTTGCAATCAAATTGGAAGTCGCCCCTTTGAGTAATCATTTTGTAACATATTAAAATCATTTTTGTAAAATTAATAGATAATTTCACATAAAATATTTAATTTTGTAAAAAAAAAGAAAATATGTTATTCTTATAAATGTTTTCTGAGCACTTGTGATATGAATAATTGTAAATATTCTTTTTTTAAATTTGAAAACTATTGCGTAGGGTTGCCACAAGTTAAAAAATATATTAGAGGAGTATATAATTAAATTATCTATATATATATATTTGTAGGGGCACCATTTTAATAAATAGAATATTTCTTGTATTTTTTTCTTCCATTACACACACACCACCTAGTGTATATTAAATTGTGTGACATGCAAACATAATTTAAAAACACTTGCTATGGCCTTATTTGAAAGATGACTAGATATGTATTTATGTCTTATTGGTCAATATAATAATTCATTATACTCTCGGCACCGTTTCGCACTAAAAGTTTATAAGTATTATACAAGTTAAGTATATTTTTATACTAATGAACTCACAATTGCATATTAGGATATTTGATTTTTGAAATTTAAGTCGTTTAATAAAAGTGATACTGAAATTATTCGGAGCCACGTTTGGACGTAATAGTTTTGGTTGTTTAGTGCCGATACGATGCCGAGTCAATGACGAGTGAGTCGACGTTTACCCTTAATGTGCGTGTAAAATAATAACGGCTGTTATATATTAGAGTTTATGGTAAACGCGACAGGAGGTGTATATGTTGTGATGTAATAAGTTCAAAAAAATTACAGAAAAAATCTTAGTCTTGTGATAATTTATATGAACATAATTATAAATAAATGATGATGATGAGTATTTTACAGTTTTATTTGTAAATAGCGTCCAGCCTCCGGCTTGGCACGGTTTTTTTTAAATTATAAAAATACAAAAACCTTCCTCGTTGATCGCTTTTTTTTATTAGTGAAAACCTAATCAAAATCCGTTGCGTGACAGACAGAAAAACCTCATTTATACTATTAATGATGAACTTGACATTGACAGGTGTGTGAAAATTCGATATGTCAGACTAGATTTTCATACAAGTCTGAATCTAGACTGTTAAAGTCTGGGAATTCATAAAGAACTGTAACATTAAGGGCTGATAATTAAAAAATCCCAGGCATTACCTATCAGTATGTATTTGAATGGAGGTTGTCCAATTAAAAGTAATGGTTTAAAAAAATAAAGAAATAATGTTATGATATTAAAAGTGTAGGTTGACTTGGCAAAATATATCTGATGCATTGTGATGGCAAGATAAGTATTTTTAATAAAATAATAGAACAAAGTAGTATGAACATAAGGAAATGATATGAAAATTTGTTTATTTTGTAGCTAGTTATGACAAAAAAATTCTAAAATTATGAGTCTACTTTTCATGAGCATATTAGTGAGATAAAGGGCACGTTTTTTCAGTTATAAGGATATAACCTGCAATCACAATTTTTTTATATTTTAAAATATAAATATATATTTTTAAATTAAAGTTATTTGTTAAGATATCCATACAAAAGATCTATTTTTAAACAATCAGATAATCCCAAAACGACATTACTAAATACTAATATAGTAAATATAATTTTCCTGTTTTAGTTTAGACCTAAGACTATATTTAGTCCTTAAATCGTCCACTTGTGTCATTTCTTCATTTTCGCGTAGCATTCTTTGTCCTTTCTTTTGTCCATTTTTACGTGATATTGTAGCCTATAACATTTTTCAAAAACAATAATCAAATCGATAGTAGTTCCAGTGATTGAAAAAAGTGTTGTATCTATAGAAATACAATTACTCTAACGTTTGTGTATTGTGCCTCTTCTTTCACTAATCGTCGAACGGTTTCTTAAATTACAAAATAGTGACTACTCTACTATTAAAGTGAAGATATTCAAGCAGACCTCGTGTGCATCACAAGAAGACGTGCCTTCCAATTAAAGTAAATATATGTTTGTTTATAATTAAGTATTTGTAAGTATTCTTAGTAAATTCTCGAGGAATGTGAGATGGAATGGCTACTGCGTGCACGGGGAGTGTGAATGAATATTTTTACTTATTGAACAAAGTTGACAAGGGTTGTCCCACACTGACGTTTGATAAAATTTTGTTAGATTAAATTTCAAGTAGTGTGACGTTTGTTTATGTATATTTTGTTGTATTGTGCTATATTTTAATGGCTACTTTAAAATGTGCGCGCTGTCTCCGTGTGAGCTGACCCTAAAGCTTCGAAATCAACGTTTACATGAAACATTAATTTTATATATTTTTTGGCTTGAAGTAGTACCTATAATGTATGTATGTTATTTTTGTTATCAGCTCCAGAAATACTAAGCCGAGAATCGTACGGCCACGCTGTTGACTGGTGGGCTCTTGGCGTCATTTCGTGCTATATGCTCACGAATGAGGTATGTTTTAGTATTGTATCTATACAAACAAGCATAAGCTGGTTCAAGAAATAATATTTTTTAAATTAAAAAGGTAACTTTTATATTATAAAGGGTGGCAGGCAGGCAGGCGGTCCACATGATGGTAGGTGTTTATCGTCGCCTAAGCACACAAGCATGGAGACTAGAGGAAAGGAGGACTAACTTACATGGGTGTTAAACTGATAAAGTGGCAAGCTGAAAGCATTAAATAGTGGTTCATAAATTGACCAGAATGGCGCTAGTGTAGCATTGGTGTTTGATATGATTGGTTGGGTTCGTCTTCGTAGTTCATGAAACCACCGTAAATAAAATGCTATTAGAGCGCCACGCCCCAATTCTACTACAGCGCCGGCCAATTGAGCGTATTCGACGGACACTTTCTCATGTATAGAGTTGGGTCTCCTTATCTCTAGTCTCCATGGACACAAGCAACACAAGGGGGCTTCAGGTGCGCCGCTGACTCTTCAGGAATTTGTTTACGGCTTGTTTGAAGAAGCCCATATTGTAGCTAGATGAAAACACATCAAAAGGAAGTTGGTTCTAAAATTGGCGTGTTCACGGGATAAAGTTTCTACTTCTTAGTAAGAAAGAGAGACTCACATCTCTTCTTAAAATAAGGGGTTCTAACCTTCGTTCTGTGAGCATTGGAGCGTCAACAATTCGAAAAAAATTCGACGCCACAGGTTCAGATTCAGAAGAGCAGTGCTTCATGTGAGGCTTAATTTGGGCCTTATAGAGAACAAGGCGTTGCTCCAGTGTGAAATACCTCTTTGTCCTGTTCCACACGGCAGTTCTTTTGAAGCTAGAGTAGCCTTATCTTTCCAAATGACACTTAAACCCGACCTTGTTCGAAATGGCCACACTCAGGATACCAAACTCGTTGATATTCTGGGGAGAGCGCCTTAAAATTTAGGTGTAGCTAAAAAGTAAACTACTCTTGATAAGAATAATTTTTATTGCCTAAATTTTATGTGAGATTGCTCTTTCTGGCTTGATAATATTCTAAACTTTATCTATTATTTAACTTTATATTTTCTAACTTTTTATATCTAAAGAATAGGCAATTTGCGGTAGGCTCTTTGACAGTATAATTGTTTCTTTTTATGAACGGTCGGCAGGCAGTCTGAGGGTCCTTTTGACGACAAAATATGGCTACCATATTGGTTGCAAGTGCATGGCCCGAGAGATGGTAGACATTCCCGGGTAGGTATTTGAGGCAAGCTGAAAACTTGTCCTATAACTCTTCTATAATACCTTAACACAGAACTACAGAGCTGGCTGGGAGTAGTAGGGCTAAATCAGGACAACCTTTATATTTCTCGGAAACCTAACTACCCGGATATGTCTACCATCTCGGAATAGCGCAGCCGACCTTGATACGGTTACAGAATGGGAGAAGCTCACTCACCGTAACACAACAGCACACGTTAATATTCAGGCAACGCAAGAATGCATGTTTTATCATGGTGGTCTTCTGTCTACCTATACCAGCACTAGTTTTACACAACCACAAGTAGTCTTTTCATCTATCGTCTTATAAAAGACGGCCTGATAAAATAAGCATAATTCCTAACCTCTATGTCTGGAAAGAATCAATAATGACATTGTAGGCGACCGGAGTCGGACGTCTACTGGTGGCGAATTGGCGATGGATGGAGTGATGTTGTTGCATAGAAAGGTTCAACACCTCAGCCAGGTGAAGCGATGATAGCTTTACGGGAATAAAATACTGATCCTGTTATAAAACGGTTTTTACTTGCCTCTGCATCTCGTGCGCATATATTTTACAAGGTCATCACTGACAGTTGACAGTTCTCTTTTTGACAGTAGGCGGTAGGCTCTTTGACAGTATAATTGTTTCTTTTTATGAACGGTCGGCAGGCAGTCTGAGGGTCCTTTTGACGACAAAATATGGCTACCATATTGGTTGCAAGTGCATGGCCCGAGAGATGGTAGACATTCCCGGGTAGGTATTTGAGGCAAGCTGAAAACTTGTCCTATAACTCTTCTATAATACCTTAACACAGAACTACAGAGCTGGCTGGGAGTAGTAGGGCTAAATCAGGACAACCTTTATATTTCTCGGAAACCTAACTACCCGGATATGTCTACCATCTCGGAATAGCGCAGCCGACCTTGATACGGTTACAGAATGGGAGAAGCTCACTCACCGTAACACAACAGCACACGTTAATATTCAGGCAACGCAAGAATGCATGTTTTATCATGGTGGTCTTCTGTCTACCTATACCAGCACTAGTTTTACACAACCACAAGTAGTCTTTTCATCTATCGTCTTATAAAAGACGGCCTGATAAAAGACGGCCTGATAAAATAAGCATAATTCCTAACCTCTATGTCTGGAAAGAATCAATAATGACATTGTAGGCGACCGGAGTCGGACGTCTACTGGTGGCGAATTGGCGATGGATGGAGTGATGTTGTTGCATAGAAAGGTTCAACACCTCAGCCAGGTGAAGCGATGATAGCTTTACGGGAATAAAATACTGATTCTGTTATAAAACGGTTTTTACTTGCCTCTGCATCTCGTGCGCATATATTTTACAAGGTCATCACTGACAGTTGACAGTTCTCTTTTTGACTTAAAACTAGACTGCGTAACATGACATAGGACCATGACACTCGATGCGAGTTAATCGCCACAACATGTTTAAAGAAAAACAAAGAATTTCGTTTTTTGGGTTCCTTAAATAAACATTACTAAATAATATCATATGGTTTCCAGAAATCAGTCAAATAGCTAATTGCTTTCGACATGTTAAATTTATAAATAATTCATATTTCTTGTTAAAGAAAATTTCTTATGTCAATCGACTTTAATATCAGTCACTGTTGGATAAAATTACCGGAAGAATGTAGTGATTTTGAATACACCTATATGTAACGAAGTTTTAGAAGCTTCGTAGCTTCTAAAGCAAAAGTAAAGATTTCAGCAATTATAGCCCATTAGTTTAAACGTTAAAGCGTTTTTAAAGCGGCAAACACGGGTTCGAATGCCGGTTCCATGCGTAAGGAACAGATCGCAAGGGAATCTTCGAAAACACGTGGAGCCTGTCAATTCTTATTACGTTAGCGTGATGTTATCTTATACATATTCAGTTTAAGATGTTTGTGCCTGGTAGTAGGACTTAATATGTACTACCTATATATGAGATACAGAGAAAATCTAAAAATATTCTCGTTTAATTATGTACCTCCCAAATAACAAGATAAATGAAAATACTTATAGGTACTCTTGTCATGTTAAAAAAACTAAAAAAGTCCGTGCGGTTTTTGTCATACATTTGTCACTTATACAAATTGTTGGTTAAAAAGGGTTACAAGGTTTTCGGTGGTAATTTAAAAAGAATATATATATTATCATATATGTATTTACGATCTCACAGATATGTGCTAGACTAAAATAACACCTCTTTAAGATTACTGAGTTTTATCATAGAGAAAATAGTACTTTAACCAGGTTTTATTAAATTTTTACGTAGATTTTAGGAATATCTATAGTTCCTTATTTTACTTATGAAATGTTTTATATTTTCTAAAATGGAAAAACGCTCAATAGTTTTAGCCTCGATAGGTAAAAGTAAAATAATGGTCTAAGAGCCGGTAGGAAATCGACCTTCACCGATCTGATAACTCGATGAGACATATTCTCAAAAATGTATAACTTTATACCTTGGCAATAATATTTTATGAACGATTTTTTGCAGGCAAGCCTATATGATTGGTTTTCTAATTAAAATATCTTACCTATGATGTCAATTTCGATTGGTTAACAGATCGGTGTAGTTAACTATTTTGATTTGCCTGTTCACATCTGCTTGCCGGGTAGTCATGCACAGAAATGAGAAGGCAAGCCTACCTAGGCATACTCTGTGTGTTAAAAACTATCAGTTGAGATAAACTCATTCGGTTACCAAAAGAGTGAAGGTGATAAAAGAAAATGGATTAAAACCAATTAAATTAAAAATAGTCATGAACACTTTTTGATAGGCAAGCCATTATAGGCATATTTCTTTATAAACTATATTCGATAAAAAATATGTCTCATCGAGTTATCAGATCGGTGAAGGTCGATCTCTCCCGTCTCCCCTACTATAAGGAGAAAATGAAGCTTTTAAACTGTATAATAGAACATTAATTACAATTATTAGAAAAATACGTTTTTAGCTCAAAGTTTTTATTTTATTTAATCTCTCCCTACTAATCTTATAAGTTAGTAACTTTATCTATCTGTTACATTATCACGACAGAACTACTGAATCAATTATGATGGAATTTGATCTGGAGATAACATGAACACTGGAGAAGAAATACGACCTTATAAATAAACTCATTATGCGGCATAGCCATGAGATAAACATAGTAGGTACTGAATTATTTTATTTGTTGTATAATTTATATTTTATTATAGGAATCTCTATGAATACAACAAATGTAACTCCTGATGTTGGTAGGTAAATAAAAAAATCGGTTTATATTAAAAAACATATTTTATTACCTTATAGTACCGGAAATTCGATAATTTACTTTGAAGGATAAATTACAACATAGGTAATTTTTTTCGTTTCGGCTACTTAAATAAGTCTCTAGATCCTAGTGAATAGTCGGGGGATGTCCACGCGGACGCGTCAGCGAGGCAGTCGCCATTCACTCACACTCACACATTCATGACACTAGAGCACAGCGCGGGTGGAGCCGGCGGTAATGCGGTGTCCCGCGTAACCGCGTCACCGGGCGGCAGGCGCGTGTCGAGGGACGTCGACACACGCTTGCCGCTAGCCGCACTTACATTACTTATCTAAGACTTGGGGGCACCCTCCTTCTTGGAAGGCTCTTCGGCGCTCTCTTCCGATGAGCTGTTTTCCTCGCTGTCATTTTTCTTTTCGCTGCTTGCTTGGACTTGTGATGGGTTTTCTTCGGAACTGTCTGAAGGTCCATCGCCTAGGGGTTTCTCGGGTTCGGGCTCTTTAGGCTTAGCTTCTGGTTTGGCTGGTTCGGGTTTGGCGAGTTCAGCGGGCTTCGCAACTTCGGGTTTGGGTTCGGCTGATTTGGGCGAGGCGGCCGGTTGCTCGGGTTCAGAGGGTGCAGGCTGTGCAGGCTGAGCGTCCTTTGCTGGTTCACTAGGCTTAGCTGGTTCACTAGGTTTCGCTATTTCACTAGGTTTCGCTGGTTCACTGGACTTAGCCTCCTTGGCGGATTCTTCCTTTTTTTCAGGGACGGCCTCTTTGGGAGTTTCTACCTTCGGCGATTCGGCTACTTTAGGCTCGACCGGTTTAGGTTCTTCTTTAGGAACATCTGCCGCCTGGGCTTTTGCCTTATCGTCGACCGTGTCGCGGACAACTCGCAAGCTGTCTTCGGAGGGAACGGGAACATCAGCAGATTTAGGGGCAGCTACTGGAGCAACTGGTGCAGGTGCATCTACTGGCTTCTCTGATGCTTTAGGAGCAACCGGTGAGGATTCCTTGGGCTTTGCATCTTCTTTCTTGGGCTGTTCGGGAATTTTCTCTGCACTTGGTGCAACAGGTAAGTCGATTTTCTTTTCGCGCGTAGGTAAGATTGCTGCAGCATCTACAACTTCATCAGCTACTGCAGCCGGTGACTTTACAGCAGTTACGACATCAATTACTTCCTCAGGAACAGAGGATTTTGCTGTCGCTACTTTCGGCACTTCTTTTACTTTTGCCTCCTGTTCTGGTTTCTGTTCAGGTTCGCTCGGTTTTTCTTCGGGCTTCAACTCGGCAGGTGGAATAGCTTCAGGTTTCTTTTCAACAGATTTATCATCAACTGGCTTAGCCTCAGGGGCAGGTTCTTCTTTCTTTACTTCCGGCGCCACTTCTGGCTTAGGTGCTTCAGGTATTTTATCTTCAGGCTTTGGTTCTGAGGGTGCACTCCTTGGTGCAGGCTCTGCGGATTTTTCTGGCTCTTTTTTTTGTGATACTGGTTCCGCGGGTTTCTTTTCTTCTACGGCTGCTGGTTTAGCGTCGGGTTGGGGTTCTTCTGGTTTAATAGCGATCGCAGGCGCAGACGCAGCTGGGACTGCAGGCTTGTCGTCAGCTAACGGCATCGCAATAGTCACAGCCAACAAGGCCATGCATAGTATTAAGACCTTCATCCTGAAAACGAAAAATTTGCAATTAGTGGTGGTATAATCACAACAAAATTGTTGTAAAAACGCATTCACGTCTGCAAGTCGTGAGTGCGGTAAGGCCAATGTTACGCGCCGGCCGGCTTCAACGGTTCAAAGCAATTTTCCTATTAAGAGCAAATCATCTAAGGGCCCGATACGCTGGGGAACGGGTTGGGTATCTTACAGTCACGGATTAACGTTGATGTGAATAAGTAGGATGTAAACTATTTGTGAAACTGGGCTAGTTAATCTTTTGAAAACAATTTATTATAGCCTACGTATGCATGTAGTAACATAAATAACACTGTCTTAGTTAGTTGAACGTGTGATGCGTATACTTTTTATGGCTTAGTGAGCACCTTGTCTATTTTTCATTAGCTAGTCAGGTCGTGCACCCCGACAGGTTCTATTTATAGCCTCCATATGCTGAAGGTAAGGCATAAAGACTATATCCCAAGTCCTACTGGAATGCGGTTTGGCGCCGCATTGTAAATAGTCTAGCCTCCACCGGACATTAATCGGTTTAAATTACTATTAGATTAAACGTACATGAGCTATTTAAAAGGTACATGCACACTAGCTTAGCTAATGTCTGTTACAAATTGCTTGGTAAGTGAAGTTCACATTAAATATATGCTTATATTTATAACTAGTAAAGTAAAGTAAATTACGTCTATACCCGATTAAATATATACACAATGATTGGTGCTTCCTTCAACATGATCATACTATTAATACGGACAAGTCAATTCTTACGCCGGATGCGAAATGCGCCATATAAATACGGACTATAGAAACACACCAGGGGACGTCACATTTTCTGATTTTTAATTAACTGATTGAATTGAATTGGCAACTTGAACGTGTTAGTAGCAGCGCATGAATCATTCACTACACCTGCCATTATAGTCCCTGTTACAATTTTAAATCGCTTTTTATCGCAATCGTATTACATGTATTGTATAAATAAGGGCAAACGCACATGTCCAGCCTTTTTTTCAGTTCGGTTACAAAGATGGATATTTCAAGTTTATTTTTATGTCGTCAGACCCGTCTCGTTGAGGATACCAGTTTTCAAGTTCAATACGTAATGAGAGCCGGTTTCGTGACTCCCTTCTTATGCGTTCTTTCTGTTCTTACTTCACATAATTGGCGTACATTCGATTTTTTTTGTCTCGAACGTAGGGCTGCTGCAACATTCTTTAGTGCATATATGACTATCGCTTATTTTTTATAGCGTGTAGATCTTTGGTGACATTAAGAACTGTTTTATCGGTTCCCAGAACTATTATTAATTAGCAATTAAATTATACATTAATTCTAAAGACTAACATTTCTGAAGACACTGTACAGCCCTAAGGAAAATGAAAGTACTGGACGAAGATAAAAAATAAAAGCGCCCATCGAGATTGCAAAACTGGTTCCTTCCATAACCGATGAGCATTCTGAGGCCAATGCCTCCACAGCCATGACGGTATCATGTAACCTGGGATGCTTTTCAGATAACATAAAATTTATTAATATTACCTGTCGCTGATCACTATCGAACCTTTTCGGGGCGTAAGATTTAAAGTCTCGTAAACGTGAATGTTGAATTTTGAACATTTGTTGCGTTTAAGTTACATTTTGTGAAGTTATTTTCTGGAAGGATATCCTCGACTGGTCTGAGGGCAAAAATTGTCGCCTTCCCACACCGCACAGCAATCTTTCAATTGAAACTCAGCGCATGCCGGCTTATTGCGCCAATGAAAAAATTTGCTGGCAATCGTCTGTTACTATATGATTTCTGCTACTGTCTTGCACAATATTGTTTGAAGACATTTACTTCTTAATTTATGTCTGAATTTTTATATATATATTAGCTGTTGCACGCGACATTGGCCGCGTAACTATAAAATATAGCCTATGTTATTCCTTGATAATGTTAAAGAATTTTCAAAATCGGTTCAGCAGTTTTTCAGTTTATTCATTACAAACGTACAAATCTACAGAATTCCACCTATAGAAAGCGACGTTATGAGCGAGTAACATAGGCTATATTTTATAAAGTTACGCGGGCGAAGTCGTGTGCAACAGCTAGTTTTATAATTATGTTTAGATATAGATTACGCATTCGACCTAAAGTAAGTACACACAATATAGGTACAAAACTAATGCTAGTAAGTCTTTTGTATTAAGTCTATTATGTTCATTCCATAGTAGTTTCGTCATTGTCGTTATGGTTCAATGCTTATATTTACGAAACACACATTTACATTTTGCTCATTCTAAACATTAACTACCACTCACTGCCTTTATCTCATTCAAATCGATACTTTTAGTAATTGTTGTAGTCGGGATATTTCTAACCATCACTCCATCTAAACCTAATTAACTAATGTTTCGTCTTTCAATAATATCTTTACATAGTATATAAACTGAAGTCGCTCTCTGTATATACGCTTAAATCTTTTAAACTACGCAACGGATTTTAATGCGGTTTCAACTAATGGGAAACGCGTCAAACGATGAAGGTTTCTATGTTTAATTCAACGCGAACGAAGTTGCGGGGGACCAGCTAATATCTGATCTATGGCTTTTATATTTAGTATTAAAAAATCAATATTGTGTAAAATCTAATCAAAATGTATTGGGTATTTTATTTAAATTTTGTAATTTTTTTTGCTTCTATGCAATCATAGTCTATTATAATTTGTTGCATCAGTGAATACTGACATTTACAGTTGTACGAAGTAAGTTCTTCAAAATGTTACAAGGGCAAATTGTTATAAGGGGTTATTATGTGCATGCGTCAAGTATAATCATCCAGATAAACATCAAAATGTCTTGATGTTGTTACTTATTTTGTCTTGTATATAGAAATAAAAATAAAATCGAAACAAGTCTTGTGTTAAGGCATTTTTCAATATCGATCACTGACTTTATTGAGGTTGTCTTGTATTTGGTTAAAAATCACATTAAGTGAGCGAATGTTTCTTTTAACTGTACGAGATTTAAAATGTCAAGTCGTTACTTCTTTTCGGCATGTTTATTCCAGACTTAAATTCGGTTATTTTATCAAAAGCATCAAGACTATTACAAAATTCCCAAACAGGTTTGGCTTTCTCCGTCGGAGTGCAGCAATTCTTGGGAAACTCGATGAAATTAATTTACATATATAGACATGAGTCGTTGCATCATTTGTTTAAATGATCACTGTACATCACTGTTATGACTTACAATCAATGTTAGATTTGTTTTTACGTTTCGTATTATTTAAAATTTACATCACACACCGTTTGAAAGTTTCAAAAGACGTGATCTGGATCTATGACCCAGACATTAACTTGTTCAATTCACGTTTTACGCTTTCTCTAAAAAAAAGACGGTCTAGGTCGTGGTTAGTCCACCTACTTTCTATCTGGTCTATTTTTTATTGGTAACACCAAAATTAACCATTCGCTGGATAGTTGTAAAGTAGCCAGAATCCATGGCGTATATTGTGGAGTGCATAGCCGAAGCTCACGAGGAGCGCTTTGCAGTTGTATGTCGAAACCCGTTATTCGAAATGTCGGTTGATTGTGCAATGTTCGACCCACGATTCATTGTGGACGGATTGGAACACATCGATCCTATTATTCCATCGGATAGAATGACATCTCTCTTTGTATAAATCAATGTGTCACTAAAGATTTCAATGATATGAGTTATGAACTCACCATGATTATTTATAACACTACCAGAATTTATATTATAAACTTAATAACGCTGCTATGTAGTTAGATTTAAAATTCTATTTATTTAAATGGAACCTGTCACAAATTTATGAATAAGTCGGAGGAAAATTATTACTTCATAGTGTCTTTTGTAAGTTGGGAAATTATGTAGATTTTATTACTTGATGATATATGATAGATAATTGAAAAGATGATATCTCCAGAGATGGAGTTAATAAATACAACATTTTATTTATTTCGATACAATCAAAGGAAATAACTACAGCCGCAAATGCAAGATGCTACTAAGATTTTACTTTGTTGGGTTGTAGCTTAGGTCAATGCCAGCGGAAGACGGAGCGATAGTTTGTCTAACGGCACTACTCGGTTTGAATAAGTGTGAAATGTCAACACTTTACCTATACCATATCAAATACTGGTTTTTGAAACGCTTAAATAAATAATAATATTTGCATCTCTTCTATTTGTTCTAACTGTTCGTGTATTTATAAAGTTCTCAAACCTCATATTAAATCTCTCTTAGAAATGTTTTGAAAATGACAATCAATCCATTGCATTTTTTGTTTACGCTCATTATGATAACATTCGCGTCGTTTCTCTGCGTATAATTTTGGGAATCCTGTTTTCTGTTTATGCTATTTGAACATTGTTTTGTTTAAATATGCACGAACCGTGGAAATCATTATCATTATGTAAGATAATCGAGGCGGTAAGTCACCTTGGTTTACGTTTCTCATTGGGTAGTTTGGTTTTTGCTCTGTTCTTCAATAACCCGTTCGTTGTTTCACCTGAGCTAGGGTAACCACAAGTATTTTGCGTATTATTGTGATCCATAAACTTGTCACTTGATGGATTTCATCGTTAATTATGTACTTTATGGTTTTAGTCACGTGTTATGGAAACAAACTGCGCAAATTGTGTGTTACGTGTGCGTCACAATAATCGTCGGGAGCATGTGCAAGTCGATGGCATATTAAATTTATGGGCGTGCAGTCTGTGATGGTTTTACTAAGTCGTTTTGTATTATATACAGTCGCTTTATGTTTCTATCTATGTTTTATGTCTGGTTTAATTTGAATAAGTTGATTCATCGATGCGTATTTTTTCCCCAACACTCACGTGTAGTGCTAGGAATGTAATTTATCTAATCTTTTTATGATATTTCAGCGCAACCACCGTTTTAATACACCCCGTTTACACCCTATTGTGGCTTCGTTATTAACCTTGTTGTATAAAGAAGTTGATCCTTTGTGGTGCTTCACTACGACGTCAATGTTGATCACGTAGAAATGTAACTAATACGTAACAGTTTCTTATACTTACGGCTAATATTTTTAGTGACGTTAAGTTGGATTCAGCAGACTAGTGTCATGTAATGTTTCTTTAGCGCATTTTCATTACTCCGTTAACATTGAATTTGGAAGCTCTAAATGAAATATTTTAATGATTAAATATAATGAAATCAGTTTTTCTCTGGTACCTCAGCTGTTGACCGTGAGTCGGGTTTTGACCATTCTCGTAATCAAATTCAAATATCCGTTGTAAATTCCAAGGCATTTATGGTTTAAATCTTGGCATTCGTTTTGCATATTTATACGTTTTATTATTCATTTCCTGCATATATTATGATTGTATGTTTTTTATTGCGTACCTATAATAATATTTTGACAGTTTAATATCAACATTTCCACTATAACAATAGGTGTTGATTAGCGAGTTCTTAGTTGAGATTTTTAATAAGGTTAACATCGATCTCATTAAAACTTATAATATATTTAAATTAAGTTAGTAAAGTAGTTTTTGCTCGTGACTTCGTCTGCGTACTCCTTATAAAACACAATTATTTTGTAATTCTATAAAGTATTTCACTTTTTAACCAAATTTTATCTTGTTAGTTGAAAAGCCTTCATAGGTTTTTGTAAAAAAATCGTCTTAAATGTAAGAACTAGGCTATATCTTATAGTTGACTTTAATTAGGTCTACTCGTGACTAACATTTTTGTGGTGCTATTTATTTTACGCGTATTGTATGCATTGATTAGTCATCGCATGCTGATAACCCAATCACAAGGCGCAAGGCGCTTTTTATTCCTACTCGGATATCGACTATCAAAATTATATACCTACCTTTTATAATTTTTTCTGAAATACAAAATCACTTACAGCTGATAAATAAAATGATTATTAATTTTTCATATTTTTTTGTTGTTATTATTAATAAACTAAAAATATCTCAGATGTCATAGACTAATTTCTGAATACTTTAAGGCCTCTTTCACCAACTACAAGTAAAGTGTTGATTAGTTACTTTTCAAGTAACGCTAATTGGCGTGTCAATGGTACGAGTATCTTGTGTCAATTATAAGACTAAAGTTACACCGCTTTAGAGATTTACATAGAAATAAACCAACCAATTTTTGCTCTATGATATGCTTTGCTATATTGCACTGCACATAATAAAATATTACTAATAAAATGATTGTAGATCCTTGCAACGATATTTTTATTATTTTAAAATCTTTATTTCAAATGTAATTGTTTTTTTTTTTGTGTTGTCTAAAAACAAATCCAATTCACGCGTCAATAGTCTTTTCGATTGATTTAAAAAAATAGACCGTCACATCAAAGTCAGTGTCACCTCTAAAGACCGAAGGAAATCGCTTTAATTAACGTAATTTCTTATAAATATGATGAATCAGTGGCGAAAAAAGAGCTATTTGTTGGTGTTTCAGACGTCGCCCGATCTTAAATCGATTTATCACGCATTAGTGACGGATTCTGACTCCGACTGTAGGAGACGTGAGCAAGTTCATGAGTATCTTTGAAGGTTGCATTGTATTGTTTAGTTTTTAACAATATTATGGAGAATTAAAGGTCGCATGAACATCCTATTACATGGAAATTACATCCTACTAATATTATCAATTAAGTACGAAAGTGTTTGAGGATAGATGTATGGATATTTGTTACTCTTTCACGCAAAAACGGCTCAACGGATTTAAATGATTTTTTGGCACACAGATGGTTTGTTACCTGGATTAACATACAAATTTAAAAAATTAGACACCACTGTCTCCGTAGCGGCGCCACCGTCGTCATAGCGATAAAGATGTCGGGCATTATACCTACTCATATTTTCAAATGCAGACAAAGACGCGGGCACCAGCTAGTACATGTTTAATATTGATTACATGGATATTAAATTAATATATACATAGATAAATATTAAAATTGACTAATATTTAATAGACATGAAGTTTTAATAGAAAATCTATGTGTATGACAATTTTTTTTGATTATAACTATACATAGGTTGTTTCGCCACATTATTATGATGTATGGCGAGTCTACTTTAATATTCTATAGTTTAGGTAGATTACTTTGATTTCTTCTAAGATTATTTGGTGTTTCTTTGTTAATTTTTTTCAAATAATGTTAAAACGTTCCTAAATTCAAATTTATCTGCCTCTGTTATAATAGTATTAAAATAATCATATTAAGTACGAGCTGGTGCCCGCGACGTCGTCCGCGTTGAAAAATAAAATATATGAGTAATAATTATTATACGATGAGATACTTATCGCAAAAACAAATTTAAAAAATCAGTTGCTATTTGCGCCATCTGATGGGATGAAAATAGGACTTTTTGCCACCGCAGTCTGCCAGTTAATGTCACTATTCACTGGCAGATGGCGCTAGAGTTATATTAAAATTTATACTAATGTAAAATTATATATATATATATATATATATATATATATATATATATATATATATATATATATATATATATAGCCTAAAGCCTTCCTCGATAAATGGACTATCCAACACAAAAAGAATTTTTCAATTCGAACCAGTAGTTCCTGAGATTAACGCGTTTAACCAAACAAACAAACAAACTCTTCAGCTTTATATGATAGTATATAAAAGTATATATTAAAATTCGTTGATTCCCAACCGGCCAACAGATCGCCGCTGAAATAATTATAATAGCATTGGGCGTTTTTTACAATACTAGAGGTCTCCCATTGGTCGAAAACAGAAATAGACATTATTAAGAATATTAGCTTTCATTCTTTCTCCAGCTCTTCTTTTTCATATAAGCTTTAATATAGAATTTCACACTCCTCTGTCTGCGCAATTTTCTTAAAAAGGGATCCAACCTTTTCGCTTCACGTATATAATATTATTATATATATAGGTTATAAAAAATACGTTATACCTTTTTTTCAATTATAAATATTTTTAATTTTCTTTGAAATGTAAGTGTAACTAATCCACCCTATATATTACATTTCAATATCAATATGCCTATTAAGGTAAAGGACAAATCTGTTTACATGAATATATGACCATTGTTAATAAAAAAATTGCATTAAATTAAATACGGAATATAAACAAAATTTCTGAACGAGTTCCGATAAAGATAATAGTCGATAACATTGAAAGCTTTTGATTAATAAAATGCGTTACTTAATACGTAATAAAATAATACAGAGTTGCCATTAAAGTTGATAAAAAAGAGTATTTTCTTGATGAACAACTGCCTTGAAGGAATTATTAAAGAAGTAAGTAAATTTTACCCCAAATTAATATTTATTTATTTATTTATTTATTTATTTATTTACCTGTATAATGGAAAATATCATTTTTAATGCTCACACCACGTATATAAAGGCGTTGAGGTGTGAGCGTGATTGTTCATTAACTGTGTGTGACATGTTTACTATAACATCGGCATTGTGCATTGAACTAGAATGTTGGTCACCCTACCGTGAAGGGTCCTTAGAATAAACTAGATAGGCTTTTGTTACCAGTTTGTGTTTAAGATTGGAATTACAAAACAGTTTGAATATTTGAAGGTTGCCACCGATCGATGTAAAGGTTGTACTGGTCGCTTGTCTATGTTATATTAAATTATTGTTATTACAGAAATTGACAATATTTTGATAAGTAATTACTTAATAAAAATGATAATTGTTCATTAACTTTACTGTTTAATTAATAAGATATCAAAGTAATAAATTTCTTTATCGTTATGTGCTGATAAAAACATTAATAGAAATTCGGGAAAAAACATGATGCAATTTTAGAAGTAAATTAAATTTTACATGTAAAGCTTTGTCTATTTAATAATTTTATTAAATACTAGCGACCCGCTCCCGTCTTCGCTCAGGAAAAAACTTTATTAGGTATTATTATATACATAAATTTTCGATGAAAAATTGTCTAACTAATGGTGCGGTAATCGCGTGGTTTAGGAGAATTTAGCGGCCATACATACAGACGCGGAAAGCGACTTCAAATTTTACTATGTAAAGATATGTTACTATAAAATAACAGTTGATAAAAGTCACATTTTTATTTATTTAACGAAATAATATTTTATATAATATTTGGAATTAAATTTTATTTTTTCTCTTTTTTTTTAATTATTTGCTCTTCATCAAAGGCATTCAGTGCTAACCACTCCCGAAACTCACCTGTAAGTTGGTCCTGTAATTGAAAAACTCGCCCGAAGATGTTACCACTGTCACAACTAAGTTGAATTGAAATAAAAAAAATATCGCGTTTTACAATTTTTGTGTGTGTCCGCTGTGACGGTCGGCAATGTATTGGTGGCGGATTGATAATGCAGACGTTTATATAGGTAATACGCGTTGTAGGCGCGTTGACACAGCCGAGCCGATTCGAGTAGCCTCTGGCCATCTCTAGTGGGAGCTTCGCGTTATTAAGTCTTGAGACATCAATCAGCCCTTTGTCCAAATTCCTATTCAGCTTATACACTAACGCAGTTAAGGCTTGTTTGAAATATACTCGCTAAAGGCTAGAGTTGGGCGCATTATTGGAGTGCAAGTAGATTTTATAGATGTCTTCTTACTGAATTTTGTATGAAACAAAATACTATATTATAATGTTAATTCCTCATTATACTCTAAGAAAGATAAGCGGCAAACCCACCCCTCTCGCCAGTTCTATTGACAATACGGAAATTTTAATCTCGATTAAGAATTCCCGGTAACATTTTTTATAAGACAGACCTTTTTCTATGGTTTATAAATAATAATTTTTAAAAATTCTGAAAATGACATTATTGTCATAATTAAATTGTTTAATAATCACCTGTGGTGTTCCTTGTGTTATAGGCGACTGTAGCCACCTACCACTAAGTAGATGTCAGCCTGTCTTTCGGCCTTAGCATAAAAAGTGACTATTTAATAACTGTTATTAAAAACAATATATTTTCATTTAGTTATAATGAACTGTTTAGAAGTTTCTATTCTTGTATTTTTATACAATATTTAATGATACTGTGAACAAAATATCTTATCTTTTATATATCGTTGGTTAAACCTTCAGATCATAGAAATAAGGGTTCAATCATATAAACAAACATTTTACTATTTTTTGTTATGTGTGAAGATAAATAAGAGACATATTCGTCAGATATTTTGTTTGTGATTTTGGTATACGAATCGTATAATATTACGTTATCCTCATTTTAGAAATAATCAAAAATATGTACTTCGTAATAGCAGCGTAGATACACTACTTTTCGTTGTTTTTTTGCTTACAAAATAACGGTAAAGAAGCTTCGGTAAGGAACGCCAGAGCCTTATTTCTTCCTAATATCCTTAATCTTACTAAAGTCAGTGTCGTGCTTGCACGATAGCTACCTATAAAGTGGACCGTCAACCTGTCTGACGACATTTACATTAAAAAAAATACTAGTAATCAATAACTTGCTGTTTAGCCGCAGTTTAATATGATAAGTTCATCTCATGCTCACATAAATATGTATGTGGTCTAGAGAACTTTTTTTTGTTCTCCTTAAATTCATACCTGTTCATGAATAGGTATGAATTCAATACCTATACACATACATAAATGGTTAAAAACAGATCTAAACATATTTCTGACTAGATGGTGCCCGAAACTTCGTACGCGCTGTAGTTCCCATTGGAATCTTAACATTTTTCTAGGATAAAAAGTATCCGATATGTTAATCCAGGTAATCTGATGATGATTACCTGGTTTACCTAACAGTGAAAAGAGCATTAAAATCGGTTAAGAGATTAGCGTGCACAGACGCACAGACAAACAGACAAAAACCTCGGTAACATAAACAAACTGTTGTTTTCAAAAAATATTCAATGTACACACACGGGTCGATTTTACGGTTTACGATTTTATTGTATGTATAGATTTTTTTCAGTAGCCATTTACCAGCTTTAATATAAACAACTAGCTGTTGCATGCGACTTCGTCTGCCTAACTGTAAAATAGCGAGTAACATGGGCTATAAAATATAGCCCATGTTACTCGCTGATACTTGCTTCTACTAGCTTTCTATAAGGTCAAACAATTTTTAAAATCGGCCCAGTAGTTTTTGAGTTTGTTCATTACAAACAGAAATAATAATCCTCTCTTTATAATATAAAAAGGTAAAAAAAGTGGACAGTTTTTTTTCAAATTTGAAATTACAGCATTGCACATTGCACACTGAATGAATTCACTAGGGCTTGAATGAATTCACTATTTGTTATTTGTTATGTTTTATAACAATTAAGTTACTTTATAATTTATTAAATAAATTTTAACCCAATTTTTTGAATTAATGAACTAAGTACTACATCACATTGTTTGCGTAAATGTGTTGAATAAAATAAATAAATAATTTTTTTGGTAGATTTTCGGCCAGTGGGAGAACACTACTTAAAAATAATTGTTTTCTTTCGGTTCGTAGAGAACTAGGATCATCAAGTTTTTTTGCAAGATTTTAGTCAGTGGTGGAATATACATATCAATTCATCCATACTTATAATTTTAATTTTAGGATGGAATGTAGACTACCACGTCTTGAAAAAATAATAATAATAATAAAGAAAAAACATGTCAGAGGACTGCACGTCAGAAGTGAAAGCGTAGCTTCACAAAAATAAATGTATGATATTTAAATTCCTTGGCATTATCGAATTAGGTAAATACGATTATTATTGATCGCAAGAAATACAAGAGAAAATATATGACACTGACACAGAATGATAATAAATAGAACATAATTATTTAACATGAACTTCATAATGATAGACCATTAAAAAGGTTTGAAGTTGATATGAAACTAGATTATTGGTCAGAAATGTATACCATATTGATCTTTGTTGTCATATCTAGTAAGTTTACTTTCATATGCAGTTATCTGCTTATTGTTATTTTTGTAAATTATTTTAAATTAATATCAACTACATCAACGCTTACATTAAGTAACATGACACTGTCGCGAGTTCAATGATTTTATCCCATCTCAACAAATTATTTTAGTACGTATTTTGTAGTAAAAGATATTTTAGTACGCTAGTACTATTATATATTCTGAGCTTTTAGGGCACACTGCGTTTCGTAGTCATTTGGTTCAGTCCGTCTAGCGGCAGTAACCACTCTCTTACAGAAGACCACCGTGAAATAACAGTATGTGTGGTGTTGTGTTTCGGTGAATGAGTAAAAGCATGCCAGAGCCCATTTCCCTATCACTTAGTTAATCCCTTATCTTCCATACCTGTGGCAGCAATATCTGTGGCGTTATTTGTGTTATAGGCAAGGTTGGTCAGCCTGTCTACGAATTTAACATAAAAAATAAATAATAAGAGAGTATTTTACTCTTGACGCATGAAAATCTAATTTTACAACTACAACAATCAGATTAGACTACAATAAAACAAACATATTTTTGGTCTGAATATGTTCTATCGTAGAACAAACACAAGAACTAGTTGGATTAATGGTTCAGTTTTGAATATTAGAAATTTGAATTTTTTCACGGGTTACTTTTTTATGTTAGTGTTAAAATTTAACTGTTTGTTTTTTTTTAAATTTAATCAATAAAATAAATTAATAACATTAGTTTAATAGAAGAAAAAAAAAACGATTCATCTACCTATTACACATTTTCTTGATTCTTGAAGTTTCCTCAAATGCGCGTAAGTAATGTAATTTACATGTTGAGGAAACCTTGTTAAAAAAAATTATGTACGTACGAGTTATGTCTCATAAGGTGTCTTTTGGTTTACCTATTTGTAAAAATCACAATCGATTCATAAATTGCTTCAATAACAGTTGGTTTTCCGTAAATTCCTCATTAACAACTCGTTTTTCCGATTTATATTTTTGTCGAAGGATATTTTTTTAAACTGATTGAATTTTTATCTTACATAAAAAAATATATCATTCATGGTTTATGATTAGATGCTACCGTCTGGCGTTTTAGTTAAATGCATTCGGATGGCATAATAAGATTAGTTGGACTCTGGAGGTCGTTAAAGATAATTGTAATACATGCGTTTCTTGTCTCTTCCAAACACTTTTTTGTTGGTTTAGCAAGCACACTGTCAACTTGATGTTAGGGGCTACCTACAAATTTAAGTAATTCCTTTAAAAGTTAATTGCTGCTATGTATAATTCGTCTATAATGTATAATTAATGATAACTGATTAATAGAAGGATAAGACAAAAGGAGGAGAGTTCTGGCATCTCTTACTCACGCACCGTAACATTGACAGTAGGAATGATTATTAAGCAGACAGCCTGCCCAATTCACAACCTTCTACTACTTGATGAACGCTGTTGTCTATACTATCTATACTAATATTATAAAGCTGAAGAGTTTGTTTAATTGTTTGTTTGGTTGAACGCGTTAATCTCATTAACCACTGGTTCAAATCGAAAAATTCTTTTTGTGTTGGATAATCCATCTATCGAGGAAAACTTTAGGCTATAAGCAATCCTGCTGCGACCAATAGGAGCGGAGCATCAATAGAAAATTTTGCAAAAACGGGAATTTTTCCTCTTTAAAAGTTCTAAAAAAGTTTGTGACAGCATGTGGTTATCTTTTAAGATTGACTCACTATAGCCTTTTTTATGGTAATCAAATTTGATCGAAATTAATGCATTATTTGCAAACTGTCGTGCCACCCGCCGGTCTGATCTGAATTGGATCTGAACTAGTGAGGTAGTTTACATAGAACAATACTGATGGCGCCATAGTAGCGCTTCTTCAAGCGTCTAATTTGTAGGCACCCTTAGGTTTATCGTTTACCTATCATGAAAAAGAGTTATTCTGGTTCAAATAAGTAACTAAGTGATACTAAGTAGTAAGTACTTAAAGCAGTTAGTATTTCAGTTTAAGTAACTCCTAAATAATAAAAATGCGAAAATTACTTTGTATGTTTGTAACGCTTTCACGCCTTAACTACTCAACCGTTCATCATGAAATCTTGCATACAAGAAAGTTGGCGAATACGTCAACGCTCGTTGACGCTCATACAGAAAATGACATAGGGTACTTTTCATCGAGAAGAAAAGTCCAGTTCCTGAGGGATCATCTAAAATATAAAATTCAACGCCTGACAAAATATATGAGCAATAAAAAAATAATAAATGTTTTAACACCTAAAAAGGGGCGCAGACGCAAAAGCCAGTTTCATATAGTATTTAATAGGTAATAAAGTGTGGAATGTAAAAAAGTGATACTGGCCACTTTAGTGGCAAATGCGCATAATTTTGTTTACACTTAGGTACAGTTGGGGTGCGAAAACCTTCCTAAATTTTCAAATTCATTCCTTTATCAAGTCGTAGACCTTCTAAAACTAAAGGACTAAGCAAACTTCAATGTTTCGTTTGAATTGAAATGAAATGTTGACATCACTTACCTATAATTGCAAGCAAATGTCGACTAAGGTGACGAACCTTTTCTTAACCCGACTGTACTTAGGTGTGGAAAAAAATCCTTAATATTATCAATGTGTTCTTAGTTGGTAATTCTGCAGATTTTTAATCCCCCACGCCCGACACAAAAACGGGGTGTTATAAATTTGACGTATATGTCTGTGTATCTATCCACCTGGGTATCTGTGTGGCATCGTATCTCTCAAACGGATAGACCGATTTTGATTCGTTTTTTTGTTGTTGTTTGTAAGGTGATGTGATCGGGATTGTTTTTCGCTACCTATAATTTATAAAGATCTGTTCAGGCGTTTAGACTGAATGTACTATTTCAGTAAAATTTCTTTTTAGAATGTACCATTTCTATTTGTACTCTTATTTCTTACGGCAAAAAATATTCATAAAATAATTTGATACCTAGTATTTTTCTAACAAATAAATTAAGCACTAAATTAATCTATGGAACTAAAGATCCGCACGTAAGATTGCAATGTTTACAATGCATTTAGTATGTAAAATGCAATTTTACAATAATAATGCAACGATTTAACATGTTGATACTGTATTGACATTGACTTTTATGTGAACACGTCCTTATCACATTTAGAAGAGGCCATCTCAACAAATCTGCACGTAAGTCTAAATTACAGTTCTCTCTTTGCAAAACGATAAAAATTTCCGTCCAACTATTTTTCTTCTAAACGGTTGCGTCATTACAAATACAATAGTGAACTAATATAAATGATAACAATAGATTTTTACACGAAACTTGGCTTCAATTTGAAAAGTGGGGTCAAACTGAAATCGATTTTATTGCATTCCAATAGGGAACAATATTTGTTGATTTTCATTTTGGGCGTTATGACATTTGGATTTGACCTCGGGCGCCTTCATTGTCACATGTTAAAAAATGCTTTTCACGAGATTTGTTTTTCAGTGACTTGTTAATTTGTACGAATTCATATGAAGTTTGATTTTATATCATTCCTATTTCTGTTCGTATTTTGTAATAAGTATATATGAAAACTGTACATCGCTTTGGTTTATTTTTATACACGTTTGTCATATAATAAATTAGTTTTATGATTCTTCTTACAAATAAGAAATACTGAGTTACACTTTGTAACTAAACAAAATGTGGCCTCTCACGGCAGGACTGCTTCACAAGTTCAAAATCGCTCAGCGAGCTATGGAGCGGGATATACTGTTTCTTTAGTGGTGGACAGGACTGAAATTCATCGAAAAACCAAAGTTGTCGACAAAGTGGCAATGGGCCGGTTACAGAAGACACCGTGAAATAACAGTCACGGTCAGCCATTTTTTTTAATGTTAAGGTCGACCGACAGGCTGACTGTCCACTTGTTCGTAGGTGGCTACCGTCACACATAGCACAAACCACGAAACATGTGCTGCAGTACAGTGCGCTGCCGATCATACTAGGATTATGTAAAAGGGATTAGTACCTAAGGGATAGGTAAATGGGCTCTGCCATCCCTTACCTACTAAATCACCGAAACAACATCAGACATGCTATTATTTCACGGTGGTCTTATATGCAAAGGGGGTGGTTACTACCTCCAGGCGGGTTGCCCAAGTGACTGCGAAACGCAGTGTGCAATGCCACTATACAGGGTGGAAAAATAAGTCGGGTCCTGGAGGGAAACTACCTTAAATCCTTAAGTTGGCTCATTTTACATAAAGGAGACATTCCTCTATTTTTAAAAAGAAACAAAACTGCATTCAAAGATTTTCTAAAATTCGCTTGGCTCGCCCGGGACTCGAACCAACTAAAATTAAAAATACAAACACTCGCTATTTTATTACACTATATGTCTCCTTTATGTAAAATGAGCCAACTTTAGGATTTAAGGTAGTTTCCCTCCAGGGCCCGACTTATTTTTCCACCCTGTATATACGGCACTACTTTTATTATACATGTTGTCATGCTATCAATGCTGTTATGCTGTCAAATGTTGTGCGTCAATGTCAAATATTATGTTGTCAAATGATGTGCTCTCTTTCCCTTTTTAATTAACGAAGTAAAACAGTAGAGTGATTCAAATTGGATTAGATTATCAGACGCCTGTAATGTCCATATACATAACAATAGTCATTTCACTGCAACCTCGTCAATACTTCCGCTTGTATATATATGTTTATATATGTAATATACGTATACAATTTTAGAAGGTCCCTTTTGTGAAAGTAATTATATACTCGCTAATGTAATGGCCGATAGACTGACAACAAATATTAAAGGTGGACGGATCTATCTAATACTAAGTAATTCTAAATCTAAATTAAATCTAATTGCATTACAATTTCTCAGACTTACCTTTTTTAAAATCACAAGTGCACAGGAACGAGTAAATATTTCAAACTTTAAATACAGAATGGTTGAAATGCGTCTGTGCCATGTCTGCCAAGTAGTGGCTAAATACGATTTTGACGTCACTTTTCTTTAATAGTTGTGTACATTAAGAATATTATGTATGTAACACTAGCGACCCACTCCCGGCTACTCGCGGAATCAATTTTTTTGTGCAAATTATATACCTACACTCTCTTTTCGCTCTTTTCATTAGTGAAAACCGTATTAAAATCAGTTGGATGATTTTAATCTGTCAAGAAACGTACAGAAGCGAACAGCGAGTTTATTTTTAATATGTATAGATAGAGTATAGATAGAATAGATATAAAAGTTTATGTTACTATCTATTTAACGTACGGAGTTTTTACTATATCAACTTTTATAAGTCCTGCTGTTGAGCACAGGGCTGTTCCCTGTGTAAGGAGGAATAACTATTTTGAAATTTCGGCATGCACTAGATTTTGTAACAATGATATTTTGAAACTGACGTTATAGGACCAAACCTTTTATATGGCTTCTTAGATTGCCAGTCTTTTCTGAGAAGTAGGTGTCATGATGTTTTTTTGAAGGTTTTATTCAATGATCTTGACTGGACTGAATGTTTTCGATTTCACGTACGATTTAATGAAAAATGGTTGGTGCTGTAGTTCGCATAAGACTATTAAAATTTTCCAAGATAAAAAAGTATCCTTTTATGTTAATCCAAATAATCTATAAACTAAGTGTGTGCCAAATTTAATTCAAAACCGATCAGCAGTTTTTTTTTTTTGTAAAAGGGCAGATAACAAATATCCATCCTCACAAACTTTTGCATTTATAATGGTAGGATTATGATAAACTCTGAACGCTGGGTGTTGTTGTTACACCATCCCAAATAAAAACAATAACTCATATTGACAGTTATAAACAAGTTAAAGTAAGTGTCCACTTAATTATGAAAAACACCTTAAGCAAAGGTCCCGGGAGGTCACACAAAAAGTCAGGAAACTACGATGCGCAAGCGCAACACCTGTCTCTGCTCTCAGCCAATGAACGCGTTGCACTAGCATAGTGTTTAATTGAAATTGTTCTTTGTTCTCCAATTTCACCTGGTCCACAGCATATAGTGTACCTCATACTTTCTCTTAAATTCTTCAAGCAGGATGTCTTTTCCCTGCCTCTACTTCCTTTGCCTTCTATTTTAGTTCTGTCTTAGGGGTTCCGGGTTCGATTTCCGGAAAGATCAACATTGGAAATGAACTTTCAAAGTTGGCCTTGGTCTGGATTCAAGTGCCAGGGCACGCCGCATTTCCCAGACATTTGGGCAGCCCTTCCGGCGGGAGTAACCACCCCCTTACTTCTGTCTATCTTTTATATTATTACTAATGTGTAATATTATGTCTTCATGTTATCTTTCAAATTGGGTATATGAAACGATAACTCGTATCACTGGTCAATTTGAGAGAATGCTTTAAAGACATAACAATTATTATCTATTCTCAGAAAATGGTACAGCCGAAATGACTAAGTTTAAATAGATTATAAAATAAAGAATATTATAAAATTTGTGCCATGGATAGTGAAAAAATTTATAATAAATTAGTAAAAAAAATGTGCAAATATTATAATTTAAATATATACTGTGTAAGATTTTTTGTCTGAAATGGTAAATTCACAATTATGTTGCGATTTTGCTATCAATATTAAATCCTAATATTACTTAATAAATGCGAAAGGACATCATTCAAAATCAGGCCATTGTTTTTTTTAACTTACACTGCAGAATTTGATAATAAAAGGTCTCTTAATTTCAGTAGTGAATATTTCACATTTAGTAAAAGGGGATCACATTCGAAAATTAAAAATATTTATTACTTTTGCCGCTTTCATATTTTTATAGGGTAGTGCATACATCGATAGTTAACACATCGATTTCGTATTATAATTATCGGCTCGAATATAATTATGTGTTCTTTCTGTTGTCCTTATCGCAATTCGTACGTATTATCTATATATTATCCGAATGTAATATTTTACGTTGTTCGACGCTCGATCAATGGACGCGCAATTCAAACAAATTTTTAAAATACTTTCAAACTTAAATATTCATGAAACCCCATTATTGAGAATCAATTGACATTTTCCCAGTAAAATCTATAATTTCTTATGTTCTATGATCTCCATACAAAACTGATTGATCTTCTTTAGATGATTGTTATACTTTGTTGTTACTCAATAACGCACAACTGCTGAACGGATTTGGATGAAATTTGGTACACAAATGGTTTTTTACTTGGATTAACATTTAGAATACCTTTTATCCTGTAAACATTTTAGGTTACTGTCGGATTTTGAAAAATCGAACTCGAAGTCGTGGGCCCAGCTAGTAGAAAGAAAACATAAGTTTTAACGCAACAAGTTTATGTTCATAATTATTATTCAAAAAAAATGTTTCCTGCAACAAGAAAAATCCAATACATACTCATAACGTAGAAAAAAGTAGAAAAATAGTTTTTAGTAAATAAATGAGCTTTCTACTCAAGGATACCCGGCAGAGTAGAGGACGATGCCGGGTTGTGCCGTACTCCTACCGGTTATTAAAACCTAACAACTTTCTACTGCGGCCGTAGATATGCTCGGCCACTATTGAACTAATTTTAGCTTATTGTATCTTATTTTATGTTCTTTATTCTTTATTCTATCATATCATAGGACAGGCAGAGCCTAGTGTGGGGGACAGAAATATGCTAAAGCTAAAGTTGTTATTCTGAAATAAATTTATTTATTCTTCTTTATTCTTTATAACTATAATTTGCTTCATTTTCAAAACTTTGAAATAAAACTTTAGCGCGTTAATTTTTCAATAAAAATAAATCCGTTATGCTGTTAAAAGAAAGTAGTAAATAGAATAATTATTTTGCAAACGACATTTTAAAGTAGCAAGCAATTTCTTGTGGCGAATGTCTGGCACTAAACCGTATGAAATAAACTCGAGTCAACAACAGAACGACATAACTCGAAAAGTAATTATTTACCGCGTTCCGGTTTACCCGTTCCGTCGCTGTTAACCGTTAACGAATTACTTAATAGCTAATACTAGTTTAGCCCGTGGTTTCTGTCTATATGTTGTTAACCAATCTATAAATTCTATTACCTGTGCACAAGTTAAATAATTTTGACGAGCCTGTTGGATGAGTGGCAAGGGTACTTGCCTAACGTCACAGGGGCCCCGGGTTCAATTCCCGGCGTGGTCAAGTTTGGAAATGAACTTTTCAAAATTGGCTCTGCTCTGGATTTGGAAAGTAGTGGCAGGCCACACTGCGTTTCGCAGTTATTTGGGCGGCTCGTCTGGCGTCAGTCACCACCCCTTTACAGAAGACCACCGTGAAATAACAGCATATGTTCTGTTGTGTTTTGGTGAGTAAGTGTAAGAGATGTTAGGGTCAATTTTCAATATCCAAACCCAATCCCTTACTAATTGTCGGCAGCACACTTGCAGCGCCTGTGGCGTTGCTTGTATTATACATAGACGACGGTAGCTACTACCACCAAGTGGACCGTCAGCCTGTCTGTCTGAAATTAACATAAAAAAATATGGACTAATCTGACTTCCGTTTAGATTATAAACTTATTTAATCTGGTGAATAAATGTAGATGTTCGTATATATTTCGTTACACGTTCGTTTATTATCATATACTTATTATCATAACGAACGTAACGAATAAATAGTTTTAAATACTCTTTCATATACGCACTGCCAACACTGTGTTTCCGAGCTCATATAACCAACCAAAGCTTTTAAAAATTTGAGTGAATAGGCGTTTTCCTATATTTTTTCGATTTCTGAGTTATTTTCTGAGTTAGCTCTCTTCATCGTCGGCCTTTCCGCTCTTTCCACTAGTGAAAACCGCACTAAAATAGACAGACGGCGGGATGTTACTTTATTTTATACTATGTAATAAAAAAAGATTAGTTCAATAAAAAATAAACTATTTTTTAATTTAGTTTATTTTAATTAATAGTGGTTTAGTTTCTTTTTTAAACTTTAATCTTTTATTCAATAACCTAACTTTTTATATATTTGCTTAAATTATATTATGTGTGTACGTGTACTATGTGTAGATACATACTTGGAATATTTTTTTAATTTACATAACCTTTACTTATACCTACTGTAATAAAACTATTTGAATCAGAAATATAATAAATAAATACTTCTAAGTTGTTAATTAAATTTTAATAAAAATATTTAAGGTTAAATTAAATACTGTTATCTTTCTAATTGGCAGAGATTAGAAATTAAAAGACCTTATCGAATTACATTCACTTTATCATGTGTTTATGACACCATGCGGGGTCACACGAGTCACCCGCCGTCTTTTCGATGCAAAAATAAAATTAACATGAATCTTGTTTTACTTTATAATTTATTATATTGCATTTATACTTTATATAAATGCAATATAATAAATTAAAAATTATATTAATGAATTAAATTTAAGTGCACAGTACTCGTAAGTATAATAAATTACAATTTTATGACAACGTATAGCCACAGGAAAGAATAGTAATGTCTTATTATTTTTTGGAAGACGAAAGTCTAGTCTAGATTTAATCATTCTTAATAGTAGAATACGCTAGTTGTTAAAGATATGAAGATTAACAGTTCTAATAGAAAAATCGCTAAATATCATTCAAATTGAAACAGTTTGTTTATTGTTTATGTAGTCTGTGGCTTTTGTTTGGTTGAGGTCGGATATATTTATGAACGACCGTTGAGGGTTTGAGGTAAATCTTCGGCCGCACCATTAAGGTTAATGACAAGTTAGAACATACGGAAGTTGGTACTACAAAAGATAATCATTGTAGTTATAGCAATGTTAAATGACAATGAACATCTCGGAAGCAATGGGTATTATCGTAAAGAGTCGTAAAATTGGTTATTTTAATGTTCTCGCTCACGACTTCAACATTTTGTTTATGAAATGAATTAATAAGGAAAAGAAATTTCTTATAAGCTCTTATTGTTATAAAAGAAGTCTGACTGATACTCGTGTAAATTATTTCGATTTTATAATACAGTATATTTTCATTCATAAAAAAATGATTTATGTAATTTTTAAAAATATTAATAGTCTAATCATTTGTCTAGTATACTAGTTTGAAGATTATATTATTAATAAAGTTAAATCATATATCCAATGAAAGTATACTAAGTAATTATATGTATCTTTTTGACCTTTTGTATACGCGTTTAACATCATTTTATGAGCCGTTGGACGTCAACTGCTGAACATGGGCCTCCTCAATAATGCTCCAAAAGGACAGATCAGAAGAAGCTGGATAGCATTAGGTCCATTTTGTGGGTAGACTATAGTCTCCACTTGTGAACTTTCTCGCCCCAGTGGGTGTCGGCTCTCCGTACTATGTGTCCTGCCCTTTGCCACTTCAACTTACTAATAAGCTGGAATATTTCAGTGACTTCCGTTTGTCTACGGATCTCCTCATTCGTGATTGGGTCTCGCAGTGTAACCTCAAGCATAGCACTCTCCGTAGCTCGTTGAGCAACGTTGAGCTTTATTCTTACAAGGACCATTGTTAGAGACGATATTATTATTCAACTGTCTAGTGGCAGTAATCACTCCCTTACAGAAGACCACCGTGAAATTTCAGTGAATGAGTAAAGGGATGCCAGAGCCCATTACCCTATCCCTTATCGATAATTCTACTTAAGTCGGCAGCGAACTTGTAGCACGCGTGGCGTTGCTTGTGTTATGGCGACGGTAGCCACCTACCATTGAGTGGACCGTCAGCCTTAACATAGAAAGTTTAGATAAATGCAATAATAATAAAACCTTTTTTATTAAAAAATGTGGCTTGACAAGAACTTTCTACTGTTCGCGTGACCTCTCTATGCTTAAGTTGTTTTTACTTTACTTGTATCATCCTTTTTGTAAATGCAAATTCCTAAAAACCGTAACATTTTTTATAACGATATTTTGCAAATTAAAGTCTTTTACGTGGACGTCTCGTCGCGACTTCTAAAATTGTGTTACAATATTTATTTATTCTTTGATTAACATATAATTGGTATAATAACATTGAATATAACATTCAAGAAAATAACAAATTATTTCATAATAATAACGTGACAGTTTATCATCTTTAATGTGACTGTACTTATCCTATTATATTATAACAAGGATTGTGAAGATTCACGGTTTAAACTGTTAGCTAATAAATAATAAATTTAAATACCAATAAATATGGTAAACAGACCGTATTTACGGCGTATGATTTGTGGTTTTCAAACTAACAACTTTGGTGGAAGATGTTATGTATCATTTACAACCATTTACGACTGACTTTGTTTGTGAAAATAAATACTTGTACCTCTTATCTCATCGTCATCATCTCAGCCATAGCCGTTCACTGTTGGATATAGGCCTCCCCCATAATTATCCAATTGGACCGGTCAGAAGCAGCCTGGATCCACAGTCAAATTGCGACCCTTATCAGATCGTCTATCCTCCTTGTACATATGGACGCTTGCCAGTCTCGGCTCGAGAATCTTCCAGGCCCAGCCTCCGTCGGTTCACTTTAACTTGACGACACGTTTGACGACACGTTTGACGACACGTTTGACGACACGTTTGACGACACGTTTGACGACACGTTTGGTCTTAGTGGCTAGTAACCCTAGCTGTTAACCAAACGGTCGCGGGTTCGAATCCCGCTAGGGGCAAATGTTTATGTGTTTTGTACCTGAGTCATGGATGTTTGTATATATAATATGTATGTATTTACAAAAAAAAAAGTAATCTATGTATTATATCAACTGTCTGGTATCCATAATACAAGAATTAAGTTGCTTAGTGTGGAACTAGATGATGCTGTGTGGAATGTGTGGATATTTACTTATTTATTTATTTATTTAACTTACTGACCCGCCGAGATATGTCGGTAACTTTCGTTCGTCTACAGATCTCCTCATTCCTGATCCAATCTCGCAATGTAACCCCGAGCATAGCCCTCTCCATAGCTTTTTGAGCGACGTTAAGCTTTCTTACGCCCATATAGTTAGAGACCAAGTCTCAGCGCCACATGACATCACACGGAGCTTTCTCCTACTTGATTGTAAACTGATTTTTTTTTAAAGAATAAGTATCGACTCTTTTCTGCCCGCTCGCCGGCAATGTCTCAGAGGACAATAATAGAAACTGCCGGACAGTTTTAAAGCGTGATCAACTAGATTACATCCCAGAGTATTATTGGTCACTTATCCTGATAACTTGCAGTTAATGGACCACGAATGTGTGTTCTAACATGTTACAATGTTGCAAAGTAGTCATTATTTGCTCGAGCAATCGCGTTCTACCTCTAAATTTAGACAGCAATGTTTATATAACTGTGTCAACTTAATATAGCAAATGTTTTTTTTATCTATATAAATTGTTTATTAGATTTTGTTTAGTGATCAAGTGATGTACAGTTAAAGCAGTTTTGACGCGTCGGCACGATCTCCAGCACCGGCGCCGGCTAGTCAGAGGTAATGGCAATGAATTTACGCGCTAATGACTCTTCGCTTCATTACCAGTGCATCTCGAACGTTCTTTGTTATATTTTTGTACATTTTTTTTTTGTAACTACTAATAGAAAATTGCGGTACATAGGTAGGTACTTGTAATAAGATCATAACATGTTTTTGTGCAGGGTCAATGAAATATAATTGTTTTTCTGTCGAAACTGTCAACTTATTTTATTTGGAGATTAGTGAGTTTCAAAACGAAATGTTGTCCATAGCAAAGCGAAATGTCGAAGCGTTTGTTGATGGTAATCTTCGCAATGTCTGTATAAGTGTCGCAACGGTTTATGAGCGCTCGGCAAAACTGGCGGGGATGTCTGCGCAGGTGTACACTCTACTCCCGCCAAACAGATCCAAAAAATGAATACTGCGCATTCAAGGTCAGCGCTCATAAACCACTGCGACACTTATACAAATTTAGCTTTTGTTTTTAGTGACGTCACGTGACGACGTTACGCTTTACATTTGAATCAGTTGAAAACGGTAATGAATATTGTTTACATTTATTATCATGTTGCCAAACAAATATAACATTCAAGTTATGAATAATGTCTTTACATGGGGCATTACTGTAACATACGTTTTATGAAATTAAAAAAAAAAGTAAAAACGTAATCTCAATAATCTGCTTATTTAATTTTTTTTTATTATCAGCCACAGGAAGTCCACTGATGGTCATATGCCTCCCCCATTTATTGCTGCCTGCCTTTATTAAGTCGTCAGTTAAAAAAGTTTAAAAAACTTCTTTATCATCAATTACACTACCAATAAAAATACAATAAAAAGGGCGATACTTTTTACAAACATATATGAAATCAGATGGCACATTTGACTTGATAATTAGAATTAATGACAATACAAGTGTACCTAACTTTTCACGTACTGACGGACAAACATCAGTGGCCTTCGTAACATTGGTAACAACCATTGTGTATCATTAGTGTTAAATATAATTGGTTGTTTGCGTAGTTCATGAAACCAAATATATGCTACTACAGCGCCTTAGCCCATCGACACTTTCTCATGTATAGAGTTGGTCCTCCTTACCTCTTTTCTCCATGGTTGTAAGATAATCATGGGACAGTTAGAAAATTCTAATCGGCGATAAAATATGGTATTGACTTGAACGTATACTTAGATTAAATGTGTTGGTGTTATTTGGTAGAATGAAAGCTTTTGACTAAAAGCATGAATCATGAACTTTTCCAACATTGTTTTGCATTCAGTGAAATAAATAAAACACTGCACCTACATTTTCATTGAAAAAACATTTTAAGGACGCCATACCGTTTCAGATCTCTCCCTGTCATGTTAATAAACACAAGGTCAGGAATTTTAAAATATATAAAAAATAAAATATAGTTTTGTATGTTATTTAAACAATTAAATGATAAACATCAGTACGTTAACTCTAAACTATTTAAATAAGGTATTTTTCCATTTAATTTATGACATTTAGACGTGGCTGCTAACTTTGTTAATGAGAAGGTTAAAGATTATTGAGCGTTCTTTAGAAAGCATAACTCTTTCAGTTTGGGATTCTTCAGCGAGACAGTATCGCTAGAGAGGGAATACATAAAAGAACTAAAAACTGATATAGCTCGTAGAATTAGTTTTCAAGCTAACTCCAACAATAATTAATTATTAATAAGAATAGGAAGTCCACATGGCTAGCTCGTGGCTTTTGTCAAACGTGACGACATAATACTTATACTTCTGTCGACCTTTGTATACTGAAATACCACCAAATACCAAATAGAAAAATACCAGTTAAAAAACAAATAAAATTTATTTAACTCAAGGATGTAATTTTAATAATCACTTTAATAATTTAAAGTCAAATTTTAGACATGACAAATAGATATTCTTCTAAGCAAGACCTACTATTTCTATTTATATCTGAATCCAATTGCTAACTGTACGCAAAGTGCGTACAGTAATGTACCTAATGGAATGTAATGTATACTCAACGATTAAAATTGTTGCAAAAATTCCCACTGATGTTGCATACATATTTCAGAAAATTATCCCAGTCATTTCCCGTGGTAATTTTCAACATCTAAAAATAGCACAGGACGCTCGTAAGCCGAGAGCCAGACGTATACAGTTTAAAGCATGAACAGGTCTTACAGCGGCTGTAGGATCTGCCCCAGGGTAATTATAGTTAATCGCTATTTGAGTTAACGATTCATAATCACAGGAAGGTTGTTTCCGCGTCGTTAACATATTTGTGGCGAAAATACTAACAGCTTTAAGGAACATTGTTCAAGAGTTGAATGTCAGCTGAGACAAAGCGATCAACGACGTCTAAACGTTTCTACTTATCTTGCGTCGCATGAAAATTATTCTAAATGACATAATTTGATGACGAATTCCCTAGTCTTGACTAAGAGCAGCAAAATCTTAAAAATAATAATAAAAATTAAGACATTAGCAGTATTGATTTGCGATGTTGAAATAAAATTTAAGTGGCTATTATATATACTTTTATTTTTTCAAAATTATAATAAGATTACAAATTTTTGGGTTATGGCGTCCGTTCTCACTAGCAGACCAGCCAAAACTATCAGTTAACATAACAGAACCGAATTGATTGTTTTCCGAACAACAAAAGATGTTCGTTTTCTATACGACTGTTAAACCTGCCTGTTTTTTTTGTCTGATTTTTGTTACGTTTTTCCATATTGGTTAGAATATTTTTTCAATAATATCGGATTTTTGCAAATTCGTCTAATTCAAACGTGGTTTTGTGAAGTTGGCATCACTCTGGTACCAGTAATTCTATTATTCAATTATTTATTTCTGTTTTAATTAAATTATACATATATTTTTAATTTTTTCGTAAACTTTTAATTTATGTATATTTTTCTTTTAACATTAAAATCATCTTCTAGTCAATGAATTCTTAAAATTATCAATTATAAATTACTAACTAGAGACCCCAAAAACAATCGCCAGCGCACGCGATGCGATGATCGTGCATTTAACTTTATAATTTTTACAAATGATTCGATAGTGTGTATAATAATCTGTCAAAGGCAACCAGGTAGTCTTAGAGGTACATGGTGGATATAAATAAACTCCAAAACGGGTACAATGTCAAGGCCGTTGACCGCAAAACTCGAGCCGCTCGCCGTAATGTGTTTTTCTTACGCTTGCGCTTCTTTTACCTTGTGTTAATTTATCCATAGATTGCATATGGCAGAAAGTATACTTAAATGGAGCAGTGTAATCTTTAAGCGATTTTTTTTTAAATTATAAAAGGTTTGTCACAAAACATTTACTACAAAAACTAGCTGGTGACCGCAAAGTAACTACAACTAGCGTACGCGTTGTAGTTCTTTCTTTGAAAATCCCAAAGGAACCTAACATTTTTTCCAAAATTAAAATTATCCTATAGTTTAATGCAGGTCATCAAGATCATCAATATTATTTACAAAAATTTCTGAAATCGTACGTTAATGTTCTTTAGGAATTTTTAAAATTTTCAAATATTTATTAATAAGTAGTATCTTCAAAATTTGTAGATACTACTTGTATGTATGTATTTGTAATTCTCAGGATAATGTATTGTGATGTCAATGACTTGGTTAATGTGCCAACATTCCAACGATGCAACAAAGAAGTCAAAATTATCCTAGTCTATCTTCTTATATATTTCTTGTATACGTTTTTATCGGGGGATCCAGGCTGCTTCTGACCGGTCCTATTGGAAAAATTATGGGCCTATGTAGGCCTATGTCCAACACTGGACGTCCTACGGCTGATATAATGACGATGCGATGATCCTAAGATATTTTTTTACGATGGCAGTTATTCATTAGCATTCTTTTGTGTAGGCCTTCAGACAGAAGAGATAGGGGAAAAAGCTCTTGCATCCCTTACTCCAATAAGACTGTCGAACGATAATTGTCAAGAAAATATATATATACATATAATAAAGTCACTATCCGCTTCTGTTTGTTTCTTCTAAACCACAACGGATTTTGATAAAGTTTTCACTAATGAAAATACCTATAAACGAGGAAGTTTTTTGTACAAAACTTGACATAATTTACTGAAAAAATGTGCAAAAAATGCTACATGCATACCCACTGTTATCAATAGAAACATAACCACTTTTTATTCTAGATTTTACTTTTTTTTTTTTCAATAATAATACAATTACATCCATTTTATTAATAACACTTTTACTTTACGGAAAAATAAAACATTACATTTCCAGTCCTTATGTAACTATGTCCTTGACAGAAACTTACAAGAACTACGACGTTACAAATTACAAGTAGGTATGGATTTACAGGAGTAGGTATTTTATTGAGTTACTTACATAATTCTATTTTCACGGATTTGGTACTATAATTAAAGATTTCATTCTCGTTAACAAGGAAAATGGTAGGTCGTCCGTCTGTCTGCAACTTTATTTGATATAAAAAGAAATTCACATTCAATAAATTATGCACCTTATAACATGGTCAAGATTTTCGATAAAAATGATGACCGCGATAATAACGAATTAGTAATGTCTACCACAATTTTTGAAATTAAACCTGTTGCGAACGATAAATCGGGGCCGTTTTGTGTCATTGACTTTTTGGGATGTTTCGTTTTTATATACAGCATGTTAATAAATGGAAGCTATTCCACAGATTCTATACCGAATACATTATATAAAGAATTTTTTTTTTTGTTTGAACCCATTAACTTCTAGAAACAGCGGTTGGAGTAGTATTATTATTTTAGTATTTGATAGCCTTGTTTGTTAAGGAGCTATATCCTAAGAGCTTTAGAACCTTAGAAGCCGAGATTAAATAAAAAGCCAGTAAATCTCTAAGCAAAAACGAAACAGGTAGGCGTTATGTGATGGGTTGTGTGACTGATTTCGGCCTCCCATGAAAACAAAACATTACTGAGAATTTTGGATGTAGTAGATGATAGATAAGTAGCTACTAGCTACAGCATCAAACTTTGTTCCCTGATTTTGTTGACATCACTTTTCTGAATTGCCTCCCATTATGGATACAAATTTGAAAAAGTATTCAAGTCAATACTAAAAGGATTTAGATTAAACTTTAGGGGAACATATTTTATACATTAAAACATCACATGGGCTATAATTTATAGAGATACACTGACGAAGTCACAGAGAAAGTATAGTTGTTTTATAATTGAATAACAACAGACGAACATTATAGGTTGGTTTGTTGTTGACGCTAGTTGAGGGACCAAATGCGTATCCGTGGCCCCTCGTGGAGTTCAAGTGGTATGCATGATTTAATCGTACTGTATCTTAGATATATACGTTATAATTTTGAAATCGGACCATCTGCTCCAATGCACGCAAAAGCAAGCTTTGGTCGTCTTTAAAAATTATTGATAAATTCATACAGCATGTTACTTTTTTTTTAAATTATATTTGTAACTCAAATAATTAATTAATAGATACATTTAAGTTTTTACATATTACATTTTAAATATAAAGAATTGGGTAGAATGGTGAACAATTGATATTACTAATATTACTTGGATCTAAGTGATATTAGTAAGGGCAAAGCTACCGTGATACATCTCAAGCAAAACGGTTCGATCGAAAATTAATATTAAATATATTAAAAATCCCTGACGTTATAACTGTAAGATAAAAAAAACGCAAAGAATAGTTCATTTAGAAATACAATAATTGCGTGTTCTAAGGAATCGTTTGCAAGTCAAAAGTCAAGGTTAGAAAAGACCACGTTGAAATGGACAGTCACATGTGTCATGTAATCAGTACATACGCAAAAGACCATCAATTAACAATAATGTAATGTTACGAAACTTTCCAAATGATATTTCACGAGTTTTAAAGGTACCGAAGGTCACAGCTGGTGTTACTCGCATGTGTGGAACATTGTCAAAATGAGAAATAACTACAATAATAATATTAAAAAAAACTTCGGTTACTTCTTTATAGAATCCTTTTTTTTTGGATGCTCTGAACCTTTCTCTAAACCTACTGAATCGATTGTAATAATAAAATTGTTTCACCAATATATGGCTAGTAGCTACACTATCTGTGACTATAAGTGTTTTTATTTCGCTAGAAGTTATTCTATCATTAAATAATTTATAATTAATCAAATGTTTTAGCATAATGTATGATAAATATTTTTTTAATGAATTTAGTAATTACTAGCTGTTGGCTTCGCCCGTGTAACTTTATAAAATATAGCCTATGTTACTCGCTGATAATATAGCTTCCCAACAGTGAAAGAATTTTTCAAATCGGTCCAGTAGTTTCGGAGCCTATTTAATGCGAACAAACAAACAAACAATCAAATCTTTCCTCTTTATAGTATTAGTATAGATAACTGTAAAAAATGTTAGCATTCCAATGTTAAAAAATAATACGGTGTTGAAACTTGGTCTCTTACTATTTGGCCTCGTAAGAAAACTCAACGTCATTCAACGAGCTATGGCTATGATATAAATGAGCTGTGACTATGGGGTTGCTCTGCGAGATCGAATCAGGAATAAGGAGAACCGTAGACAAACGAAAGTCACCGAGATAATCCGGCGGATTAGTAAGTTGTAGTGTCAATGGTAGGACACATAGTACGGAGATCCGATGGCCGCTGCGCTGGGGCCGATCGAAAGGTTCTCTAATGTAAACCAAGGACCTCGAGCCGACGCAAATCCAAGCTGAACACCTAGTGGCTAACGTGAAGGTCTGCTTCATTCCCATATAAATTAACGTTTACGCGTTCGACGCGCTTAATCGACTAAAACTCGCACTAAGCCCTCTGATTGTGACTAGTCCTATTGGAAAATTATTTGGGTGACTCAAAAGTGAACGTCTTACGGCTGAGATGATGATAGGATATCCATCTCCACATAAACAAACCACTTCGATAAACCAAAAACCCAAAGCTTCCAAACGATATTAATTTGAAATGAATTTGATACAATGCAACCTAATAAATCCAACTGAAGGGAAACTGTCCGATCGCTTGTTTTCTTGTTGGAAGATAATATTATCATTACAAAGTATAACAGTATGAATAACTTAACTCATTCACGACAATTGACTGCTTATATTTTTATAAAGTGTTTATTTGAGGCATATTGTATCGTTCGATGGCATTCACCGATGGTTAATGAAGTTTTGACGTAAATCGTCTTTAAATTTGCTTCCATAGTGGGAGGCAATTCAAAAAACTTATGATAACAAAATCGGGGGATAAAGTTTGATGCTGTAACTAATTACACACGCTAAAGGACCAAATAATCGTTTTGGTAGGTATATATGGTGTATTCGAATTCGTTGGATATATACATATTTCTTTCCTTCTTTCTTTCTTCTTTCTAAACGTATACTTAGTATTCCGTGTCTACGACAGCCCATAACTAGAATTTAACTCAGATTTTTTCTTTTTATTACGCTCATCATCTAAGAGTAGGATATTCTCATCATAGCTTGTTTTATGACAAGAATTGCTATTAATATTTCTCCACTGACATCGAATGGCAGTTGGGGTGTTAACTAAAAATAACTCTCGCATAATAACTATAATCACTATCTACGAGATAATCAATCTCTATCACAAGTTTTACAATAAAAATCTCGGTCTCCCGTCCAGTTTTGCGGTGAGCGTCCGCGATGATTATTACATTACATCGTGTGCTGATGGATGAGGGTCCGATCAATCACCCATTGCGCTTCTACAACCGGACTGGAGGGCTCTTTGACGTGGGAATGGGGATGAAGCATTAGCATTAATAAGATAATGTCTTACGCTTTTACAAATTGACCTCAGCTGCCAACAAGTCTAAAGTCTTTACGTTTCATATGTAGGGTATTATCTACATATATCCATAATTCCATATACATACATATCTTCTATACTAGTATTAGGTATAAAGAGAAAAGGTTTGTATCTATGATGAATAAACTCAATAGCTACCGATTTTAAAAACCCTTTCATCTAAGTATAGAAAGCAAATATAAAATATAAATGAAATTGAAGTAGCTGATTGTAAAGTCAAAATAACTGCTTTTTTACTAAATCTACGGTACTATTTATAATAAAAAATCTGTCTGTTTGTTGTTTGGTCCGGCTAATCTTCGAAAAGGCTCAACAGATTTTGACGGGTTTTCACTGGCAGACACTATTTTTGAAAAATAAAGTTATTATTTAAGCACGCCGCAGCGAAGCGTGGCCTGATTATAAATGCGAAATTGAGTTTTTTTTTTTAAAAGGACAAGACATCAGATACCTACCTTTCAACCAGAGAAAAGGACTGCCTTCGAGGGATCATATAAAAGTAAAAATAGAAAATTCAACTATACCTACTGACAAAATATATGACGAGTAATAAAGATTAAATTAAATAAACGTTTTAACACCTAAGAAAAGGGAGCGCGGACGAAGTCGCGGGCAAAAGCTAGTTTTAAATATTAAGACGGTTGCTTAGGCTTGATATAATTAGTGTTTGCATTACCTATGTTTTTTTTCTACTAATTTGCCTATAAAAATAAAATAACTAAACAAAATTGGTTATTTCTTTTTACGGTTACAATTTAAAACCATTACAATCGTATAATTAGTGTCAAGTAGGTATATTTTAATTAGTACCTACTAACTTATAAAACTTGGTTTGCCTGACCTATTAACCGGCTGTTTTGTCTTGAAAAAACTCTAAAAGCGACTAAATTCGAATTTTTTTTGGTCGGGCACCACCTAGTAATATCTTCACTGTAATTATATCATAATATAAGTACACGTTAAATTCGTATTACCTACCTACTTACTATAAAATTTTTTTAAACAAAGACTTGCTTAGTACTACTTAGGTTAGGAGAAGATCATATAAAATGAATAACTCCTTTTTAAAAACAAAACAAACAAGCCACGAGATAATAAGTCCCAGGAAAACCGTAATTGGATAACGACATGTCAGACTGTCGTCAATAGAGGACAACTGTGCGGTATTGTGTCATTTTTATCTGGAATTTACTTCTTCACAAAACATCGTTGTTTATAATACATAAGATAATTATTTCATCGGCAGGAAATAGTTTAATCTATACTTCTATATTAAAGAGAGAAAAATTATATTTATGTAATGAATAATTTCAAAAACTATTGGGCCGATTTATAGCAAAGCTACTTTATTCCCTTTAGAGTAAGGTACCAAAATGTGTGGAATCGAGTAGTATTCCTATGTATGAACACTTGTACAGTCAAGGTATGAAAACCTTCGTCAGTTTACAAACTCATTCCTTTATCAAGGTCGTAGACTCTTAGTACCTTTTGAAACTAAAACATTAAGGTGCTGACAGAGGCATGACTGATAATTATTGAACTGGTGCAAGCAAATGTCGACGATAATGTGACGAACCTTTTCTTACCTCGACTTTACTTTGAACGTATGGGCACGGAATATCACAATAGTACAAGTATGGGTATCTGCTAAGTTGGGTAGAAGGTCAATTTAGAGCTATTAGGTGAGAAAGGTAAGTATAAATAGGACTAACTTCACTTATTTTGTAAAGGCTGATTTTTATATACATATGTTTTGTAGAATATTATTACAACATATTATTCAGCACTGTCAAGACACGTGAACACTAAAAGTCTTAGTAGAGCCAACAGAGTTTAAATTACCTGTATCATGGCACCTGCACCTTTGAGCAATAACTTCTTTTTGCCTTTTGACTTGTGTAAAATCAAGTGCGTCGTCTCTGTGCGTCCGTTCATCATAAAAAGTGTAGATAATTCTCGATCACCTAACTTAATTGTCGTATCATTATCAATAACTTTTTTATAGCAAGAAAACATCAAGAATGCGTACATGTTTTCGATAGAGTAAAAATAGCATAAAATAATATGAATATTCTAATTAAGCGAACGTGTTATCAAGCTATTACTTGAAAGTTTTGTATCTTTGGCTCACTAAGTAGTTCTGAGAACTGTTTTTATTACTAGTGTCCGCGGCTACGTACACGCTTTAGTTCGTTTTTTAAAAATCCTACAGGAACTTAACATTTTTTTCAAGATAAAAAGTAACATATATTTTAATCCATGTAATAAACTATCTGTGTACAAAATTTCAACCAAATTCGGTACAGATAAAAATTCTAAAACCTACTTTTTTACCTCGGTAACATAAATAGGTGTACATTGTATAAAAAAAAAGTTATATTGTACAGACACGGCTCGTTTACTATTTTGTTATATGTATAGATACAGATTATTAGATATTACTTTATTTTGAATTAAATTCAAGCACTAACGTAAACACAGTGCGTGAGCATTACTTGAATATAAATTTACTAATAAATGACATGTTACAGATTTATTCTGATTTATCGTCATAAGTTAAATCAATTTGCTCGGCTTACCGATAATGGTTATATAAATCAAGATAGATATTTTTAATAACTGTATTATGAGAAATGTGAGTTTGCTTATTCAAGTTGCAAGAACGTGCATTTTATTAAAGTACATAATTGTTGTTAGTTATTTAAAACTATTATTATCTTATTAATATTATAAATGCGAAAGTTTGTGAGGATGGAAGTATGAATGTATGGATGTTTGTTACTCTTTCACACAAAAACGTCTCAACGAATTTTGACCATATTTGGCACACATATAGTTTATTACCTGGATTAACATATATATGGCATTTTTTATCCTAAAAATGTCAATGTCGCTTTGGCGGCGCCACCGTCGTACACAGCTATAAACATGTCAGATATTTTTCAACGCAGACGAAGTCGCGGGCATCAGCTTGTAAAAATATTTTAATTAATTTAGAATTAAAAGAATTGATAATGTACGCCGAATTTTCCGTTGATATTATTGAAGCAATAACAAAACGTCATCTGGTGTTTACCATACCTACTTATGGTTTGCAAATAAAGAACTGTGACAGACTGTTATTATTGTTAGTGGAATTTTAAAGCGTTTAGACATTCTTACAAGAATTAAAAAAGAAACAATCCACTATTAATGGTAAGTAGGTGGATGTATTGCCATTACTTTCCTACTTCCTATAAATGTGAAATATTGTGAGGATGTATGAATATTTGTTCTCTTCATGCAAAAATGACTTAACCGATATGGATGAAATTTGGCACACAGATAGTTTATTACCTGGATTAACATAATTATAGGATAGGATTTTTATCATGAATTAGCACGAATTATGAAAGGATTTTATCAACTTTGTTTTGCAAGCTGCAGACAAAATCTGTAGATCTGATTTTATTAATAAATCAGATCCACACATTACGTCGAAATTAGAAAAACATTTTGTATGTGTTTTTTATAAAAGATCTATCAACGATTCTACATATTTTAAGAGGTAGTAGCTTTCCCCCTCTCTCCGTTTGTCTGTATGTCTTTTCCTAAACGACCATTCGGATTGGGATACCGTTTTCACCAATGAAAAGAACGATAAACGAGGAAGAGTTGTGTGTATAAAAAAATGCATCTGCATCGTGCCCTCGTTGCACAAATTATTTAAAAAAACTTTCTGCATTAAATTGTGTATAAAAATTCAATATAACATTCAATGAGTGTATAAAAAATTGAAATGATGATTTACAATTTTTGTTTGTTAACCGGAAATTAGAAATGACCTTTATAAACCTGAGATTCATTGCAATTTTATAATATTTATTTTTTTGTTGACATTGCTAGTCTTACAACCTTCAGACTAAGTGCAACAAAATGTTTAGTACGTTTGAAAATAACTAGGAATCGTAGTGAAGGTAGGCAGAGGCAGGTTATTCAAAATAATACCCTAACCTAACTTTATGCTATACGTGGTATTATCAACAGTTAAACAATATATCGTAGAGTGACTTAATTGTATTATTTATTTTTTAATTCAAAATGTCGCTATTAGATTTTTTCTAAAAGGTGTACTCTTTATTGATCGTCTTAAGGTTAAAAATCTATGACATATTCCAATAAGAAATTTCTTTGGAGTAACTTCGAACATTATTTACAATTTTTTTTTTAAGAAAAAATAATATTTTTGACTCAATTTATTTCAGACATCAAAAGTCCAGAATTGTCCAGAATAATAATTGGTCCAAATTGGTGAGAATGTTAGTAAGGTGACAATTGGATATAATATTCATAATATGACTCACAGTTAATTAAATTTTAAAACATTTGTGTTGTAGAAAAATTAATGTGGGTTATATAAGTAAAAAAAAAAAAAAAAACAAATAAAATAATATCTAAGGCAATAATTTTTTATGCCTATTATATTTTCTTCGTACATACAAAATTAATTTGCCCAAATGTTTCATAGATAGTTGTTGACAGTTGAAAACCAATACAACTGGTATACCGTTTTACTTTGATGTACCGCTACATCCACTGGCTTCTGTTTGTTAGACAACTCGTCAAACCGGACCGCTTCACCAAAAACAGGGCCTTAATTTGTACTTTTACATACGAACGAGTAATTTTACCTGTCTATTCTTAGTGGACAATTTTTTACATGGGAAAAATTCTCATGCGGGAATCTTCTTGGTTCAGTTGATACATTATGGAATAAAAATGGTGAAGAAGGCGATAATTCTATCTAGATTTTTACCTTTTTTTTTTTTTTTTTGTCGAGGACCTTTTATTGATCCCCTGCCGCTTGCTAGGCGACAGGGGTATGTGGGGGTCGACAGTATACTCCGCGTTGCTCACGTAGCAGACGGAACTGCCCCTACCCACTAAAACTCCCCGGTGTCTCCTTGCCCGTGAGTGGGGAGTGGACGGGCTCTGGCGAACCAACTGCTCCGACCCACCCCCCTCGGGCAGCCTAGCCATTGCTGGCTAGGCGACCGCCAACAGGGGGGGATTGCCCGAAGACACCCGAGCAATCCCCAGACGTAGGGGACCCGTGCAGGCACACACAGCTAGCAACTGTGTGCGCAGGTCCCCTAGGACATTTGAAGACGGGCTGGTGCCCGCCCTCTCCTGCCCGGCCGTCTACGAGATGTTAATGGGGGACTCAATGGACACCGCAATGTCCATTGGCTCCCCCACCGTCAAAGTGGGCGGGACAAGTCCCGCCCGACCGCCAAATAGAGCAGGGGACCAGGGGCCACCCTCCATGGCCTCCCTGTTCCCCTGAACTCCAACTGAAAAAAAAAAAAAAAAAACAACAAAAAATAAAAAACAACAAAAACAACAAAAAACAACAAAAAAACCCCTGGCGACAGAGGCGAGAAGGCAGAGGGAGAGATACCAATCCCGCCCCTGACGCCAGGAGGACGCCGATGAGGGCGGAACAAGTTCCGCCCACCCTCAACAAGAGCAGGGGACCAGGGGCCACCCTAAGGGCCTCCCTGTTCCCCTGAACCCCGTAAAAAACCCTGGCAGCAAGCTGCCAGGGGAACCTCAGGTGTGCGCTCCGCAACGGGCTTGGTATCTCAAGCCCTGGAGCGCACGGTGTGGGCCTTCTTGGTCCCCTCGCCAAGAACTGGCGAGGGTAAGCCCCCCCACCACGACAAGGTCATGGCCCACCTAGGGGGGGCTAGATTTTTACCTAGGCTCTTCAAGCTACATTAGTTACATTAGAAATTTACATCAGTTTAGGTGTCCCTAGTGAGGAGGTACGTAGAACTAAGATTCAATACTTCCAAGACTTCTTTAAAACTGTACGTGTCATATATTAAGTTGGTTACAATACAAGTGTTTAAAGTACTCATATTTTTTAAATTATTCATTAGATTAGCCTCTCATGTCTTTAACTTTATCCTATTAAGATCAGCAATGCACACTTGCATACTTGGTGTTACTTGCGATTATAGTCGATAGTATATTATATGGCATACTAATATGAAGCAAACCGTCGTCGGCCTGTCTACCGTCCCTTATCGTAACAATGAACGGCTTAAGTATTCTGCCATTAGCAAGCTGAAACCGTTAACCCTGAGATACGGTTTTAGAAGACAGACCTTACGTCGTGGTTCCGTGATATAGGGAAGGTCATAAGCAGACTTTGAATGCAAATACTCGCTTAGAGTACGCATTAACATATAACGTATACCACTGAAATATGTTACCTATTTGTTGACCTATGTATATCACTTTTCTGTCAAAATTGTCATAGACAAGCAAAATCACTCGTTATTAAGTACTTTATAAATAAGGCTATATTTTTGGTATCACAAGATTTACAAGCAATGACAATCATCGCGGCTTGCTACGAGATGGTTGCATAATTTTTACATGACGTTTTTTATACGCGCGTGAAATATTAATCAATCAATACTAATAATAAATCTGTAAGGGTCGGTCATGGAGTAAGTTTCTTTGTTTTCAGAGCTATCGTGTTTATAGGCTCTATACATGATACTGAAACTAAATTGACGATTTTTAGAATTTTTTTCTGTATGTATGTATGTTCCTCCATAACTCTGAAACGAATTAACTGATTTTCATGAAACTTGGTAGATAAACATGTGGACGTACGGGACACAGGATAGGCTACTTAATATTTTTCAATGCGGACGAAGTCGTGGGCACCAGCCAGTTATTATATATTAATTAACATAGTGAATGCGTTGCACATAAAGACTCACAATCCGCACCTAAACTCGTGTAGGTACTTCTTATTAACGAATGCGGCCGAATCGTGACCAGATCACAAACGCAACAAGCATTGTACCTGCGACTGATAAAGATAAGAACTGATTGGTAGTCATACCCGTGAGTTAAATATAACGGTTCTTTGTTCTTAATTACAATTCTCGTTTGAGCACCTAACTTAATACCCCGTAAACGTTTGTACTTGCTAAGTTTAATGCGTTTTAATTTTATATTTAATTGAGATACATATTAAAGTTTATTCTCGGATTTTATTGCTTTTCATCCATTCAGTTGTAAAAGTTTATGGAGTATCAACTGCTTAACTTATGATATAATAAAACATTAGCCATGAAAGCGGTCAGTCAAGTCTACACAAAATAAAATAGCGACAATTTGTTCTCTACGCGTTTTTACTGATTAATAGTCTTGTGACAAATTGTTACAAAATTTGTATGACTTTTACTTACTTCCAAGTATTGTATTCGCTAATAGTTAGGTTTTGACATCGTTACTCTACTAGGGCAGGATAGGCATATTTTTTTGCGATGATTTTCTTCGGCGTTGAAGGAAATTATCATTATTTACTCATCAGTTTTCGTACCTCCTCAACATTGATGGCAGCCAAAAAGAAATCCAACTCACTTTTTCATCAAACAGAAATTCTTTTAATCTTTTATTTAAATATCATATAGATATATATTTAAATCGCGGGAAATTGCAATACGTACAGAAAAAGATCTGTGGAAGATGTTTTTTTTTCGGGACAAAGTAATATTGATAATGCAGTGCTCTTACTGCTCTTAATATATTTTTAAGTAACCACACCCTTTGATGTTGCTTGAGGAGCTAGAACGTCGCAGTGACGCTTTAAAAAAAAGTGTAGACAAATATGATAAGTAATTATTATTGTAAGGAACATCACGAGAATATGAGAATAGACTGATATAACTTGCTAGTGCATTAGAAATTAGCAGCAGACGGGCTGCCCAGTTTTGATATTAATAGAAGTGTTTTACTGGTACAAAAGTGTTCAAAAATATATAATAATGTTGGCGAGTCCATCACTATATATTGTCCCCATATATCGTCATCATATCTTTCCGAGCTCATATAACCCAAATCTTTTCAAAGTTCAAGTTAATAGGCATACTCTGGCTAGAAGCTGGCCAAGAGCAAACCCATTTCTAATAAAAAAATTTAAAAAAACATATAGTCAGTTGTCTTAGCTCTTCCTTTGACGTTTTCTCTGAAAATAATTGGCAAAGGAAGTCTGGTTTGTGCAGTTTCTAACATTTTGTTGTGTTTTAAGCGAATAATCACGTTTGTCATGTCTTTGTACTTTTAATGATAGATCCTTTTAAAATCTGTTTGTTTAGATATTGTAGGTAGAGGAATAAGAAACGCAATTATTACCTTTGTGAATAATAGTCACAATCACTACATTAGATACTCTAGCTAGACCAACGTATAATTCTTCAGTGATCTTGTGATAATTTTAAAAATTCTTTTTTTTTAATCTTAATGTTAATTCGAATGTATTCTACTGTAAACAATATAATATTTAAAAAAAACCAGTTGAAATTTCTAAATAAACATACCTAATCAGAATTATAATGTGGTACCATTACTCCACCATAACTTTAAGATGTTGGCATTTATCTTGATGAACTTGCAATCATTAAAACGTGCTGTAAATTCCAAGTGTGCGTTTAAAGTACAGGATCCCTATTTTTAGCCGGGTTTGCTCCGAGTTAAACCTTTTTTCTTCGCTCAACTGACGCCGCCGCGCCGGGACGGGTTGGGGTGATGCTCGTTAGACTCCTTTATAGAAACTTACGTTTCTTTTTTTGTTGATGTGTTTACCCTACCCTTTCCAGTCACATGGGAATATTTATTTCGTCCTAATATTGCAGAAAATTTGATTGATAAATGTTAATATTTTGAAAACAAATGTGTAAAATTTTAAGGGTGATATTGAAATTTTAATTTGACGTAAAGACAAGTATATCCAAATAAGCAAAATCAAGTTTTTGTTAAAGATTAAGAGTAGATTTTTGAAGAAGACCTATGTGTTATTACTGGAGACATATTAAATTTAGTTTTTATTTTACAATTTTGTTTGTTGTCCCTAAAAAATGTCTGTTTCTCCTCTAACTTTTTCTAAAACACCTGTTTGAATTTGATACGGTTTTCACTAATAAAAGGAGTGATAAACGAGCAAGGTTTGTATATATAATTTACAGAAAAAAAAACATCCGTACGAAGCCGAGACGGGTCGCTATTTAACAATAAAATAAATTCTTACTGGATAAACTTAACAGTCCAGTTTACAGTCTTTCTACCAATGCATGTTTTTAAAATATTACTAAATATATACTTAGTAATATATGAAAAAGATTTATTTTACTAAACAAAGAATAAGATTGAACAAGTTTTCATAGACACAAAAATTGTTATTTTATTATTATTGTTATTAAATAATTAGATAATTATTTCGTCATTTTCGTTGACTTTTGTTTGGATAATATTTAATTGCACACCAGAAGCACTTTTGCATATCTAACAAATTATTATATCAATGTCTATGATTAATAGTAATATAATTAATTATTATTAAATTATCTATAATCTAATATGGTTTTCTGCCAAAATTACTAATTAAAATTCTAAACATGTAAGCTATAATTAAAATAGATAAAGTAACCCTCGAATTTCTATTGAGCCCAAATCCAAGTTGGGTGTTCATTGAAATCGGTTGACCGGCCTCGGAGATTAGCTTGAACGAACATCATGACACGTGATTTTTATATATTAATTATACGGATATACGAAATTACCATTTAATGAGTTTAAATAAAATTTAAACCTTACTAACAAACGTGAAAAATGCTTTTGCATGGAGTTTTTCACATTATCTTTTTCTAAAGCGAATGTACAAGTACTTTACTAGTTGACTTTGCAAGTAATAAAAAAACCATAAAGGTATTACACAGATACTTCATGAAACTTTTATTGTACTAAGGTCGATTTGATCCTAATTTTATTGTTTTAATAAACTCACACTTCATACCATAGGTAGGTACCTAGACCTTCATACTTGTCGCATTAATACCGTCATAATCACAGAGAGAAACAGAAAATGAAACTTACTTGATGTAAAACAAAAAAAGCAAATGGAATATGTTTCATGTATTTTAAGGTGTGACAATTATTGAGTGCGAACTCTGAAAGCGAATCAGTTGATCGATTAAATTTGATAAGTAAGTTACGAGTATTTAATTAATTATAATTAGTACACAATCAGTTACACTAATGGGACATTAAATGACCTTCGTATCGAAAGGACATGTAAGTAAAACAACCTTTAAGGAAAAGCTAAAGTTAAGCTAAAGCTACATGTAAGTAAAAGCTAAACGGCCTATAAGCAGCTCGTTCTATTAGCAACATGACATAGTACTTACGTTTTTTTTATGCAATAAAATATACTCCCATTTATGTGTTTATTAAAAAAAATTGCAATTAGCAATTACTTACTTAGTAAAAATGAGCATTTAATAAATTTTTATCGTCGACAAAACAAAAGTTAAACTTCTTTTGTTTAAACTTTTTTTAAACAAAAGGAAAGCTTTAGAACATTTATTGATAGATTTAATAAGTAACTTATTAGAAAACCATCATGTAGACAAACATAGATATGTATTTTTAAATATCCTATAAAAGATAATTGTAAATTGTAATTAAGATATTAGTTGGTTTTTTACTCGGTTTCTCTATTACCTACTTAGTTTGTAGATAACAGTGTCGCAAAACTTTTTACCTACCTATGTATTATTTATGTGTTTTTAGTATAAATATTACTTAACGATTTTTTTATGACTGTTTGTTGCCCTGAATGAAATAAAATATAATTACCTATTTAGCTTCTCTTCATAAAAAGCGAAAAAAGTTATTAAGTAATTATTTCGATAGTATTTAATACTATCGAATTTATAATAGAATATACACCTAATACTCAATATCATAACTTATTCAATTTCAGTTTCCAACTCCTGCCGCCGGTTATAGAGCAACGGATCCCACACACGGAACTGTTGCATGTACCAATCAGAACAGGTACGTTTTCGCAAATTTCTATTTTACCTTTGCACTGCTATTTTTTTTTATAAATAGTTTAGAAATGAATTCCACCAGTGAAAAAAAAATCATTAAGTAGTAAAAAAAAGTCTTATTGTTAGTGGAAAAAAAAAACGTGTACGAAAGACTAGACACTTAAATATCTTCGAAGAAAGTTCAGCCAATCTCAGTAGACTGGTGTTGTGTGGTAGCTCATACCTTCGCACATAATCTCTATTTGCTTGTAAGCATTATATATTTATACCTTACAAATAAATAGATAAAAGCATAATTAATTTATTACAATTTAATAATAAATGAATATTTCTCAAAATAAATGTACGTAACCAAATGGTAGTAACGAAATAGTCCTTAGATATAACTAAATAGTAAACTAAGGAAGGACTATTTCTTAACAATATTTCGTTACTACCATATCGTTACGTACATTTATTTTGAGAAATATACTCAAAAACAAGATTTACAGACGACTTAATAATGGCTGCGGGTCGACGTTGGATTCAGGTTGCTTCTGACCGGCCCCACTGGAAAATTATAGGGAATGCCTATATCCAGCCAGCAGAGGGCGTTCTACGGCTGTTCTATAAAAATATAATATGTTTTATACACATAAGAACACAGATTTTCTCAGTTTTAAATATATTTTCAATTAATCTATACCAATATTTTAAAGAGAAGATTTGTATTTTGTTTGTAATGAATAAACTCAAAAACCACTGGGCCGATTTTAAAAATTCTTTCACCTATAGAAAGCTAGATTTATCAGCGAGTTACATAGGCTATATTTTACAAAGTTACGCGGACGAAGTCGCGTGCAACAGCTAGTACCATATATATAATTATTCTGTACGTGTGTAGGTCACTGAAATTCTAAACGACTGAACCGATTTTAATGTAATTTTTGTGTATGATTGATTTGGTCTTTAAATAGTTTAGATTTACAATTAAACTCGGTAGGCGGCCCTGTGAAACGTTTTAACCAATGAAACGCATCGAACGCGTAAACGTCAATTTGTATGGGAATGCAGCAGCGCCACCTAGTGGTTAACGTGTAGCGCTGCTTTATTCCCATACAAATTGACGTTTACGCGTTCGACGCGTTTGATCGAGTAAAAATCGCACCAGTCCCTCTGATTTACCACAGTACCCTATGTTTTAAATTGCAGTGGCTGGTACGAAAACGGTAAATCCCCAGGAACTCTCCCTGACTGCGCTGTAGAGATCTCGAAAGCTGCTAGAGGACTCTTAGTGCGTTTATTGGATCCTGAGCCACGAGTCCGCATGAGAAATATTCGGAAGCTTCAGCAATCTGCTTTTTATATGGGATATAATTTTGAACATGTAAAGACAAAACAGGTTTGTAATATCATTGGCTCAAATAACACTTGTTCCTGACATTATTAGGAAGGTAAATTTTTTGTCACAGTTTTTTTTAATATTATTTCATCTGTCATTATAACACTTTTCTACACCGAATTTCAATTGTTTTAATTTATGGGCTCTGGCAACCCCTAATCACTCTATTTTACTTTTATTTCACGGTGGTTTTCTATAAGAGGGTGGTTACTGCCGCCAGAGCTGCCCATATGACTGCAAAACGCAGTGTGCCATGCCACTACTTAGTTACTCGTTTTAGTTCATTTCGTTCTTGCGAATTTTTCATCCTCGTAGAAAAAAACCATAAAGAAATAATAACGCGCATGCCATTGTATTTCGGTGCCTAAATAAGAAATAAGAATAATAAGGTGCCCTGTCTTGTTTTACTTTGCTACAGTTTCAGTAATCAACAATCTCTTGCTAGTCGCAATTGCTGAGACGTCCCTGGTATTCTTTTGGTCCATACTGGTTTACTGGTTCCTATCTGAAGTCTGTCTGGCTAACCGACACATATTCTTAAAATATATCACAAAAAAAAATTCTTATTAACAAAAAAATTGTGTATTTAGTGTATAAAACAGATACATGGTGATTATAAATATTTTATATTATTACAGATCAATCCGAAATCAATTTTGAACCGACATTTCCATGAAGGCCTTTCATCGACGGCATCTCAGGTTCCTGGCAACAACTTTGAAACGTTCGACCAACCCCATTGTGACCAATCTCTCTAAAGTTTATTCTGGAAAATTCTTATATTTTTGTGCGATAACTTAATATAATGTATGCATAAATCAAAATTCATAATAATGCCAAGAATAGGCAGTTTGTAGAGTACAAGTTGTTCTTTCTACTTCAAATAAAAGACAAATTTCAAGTACCAAATAATAAATGTAATAAATACTTTAATGTAGTAATTAATTAATTAATTAATTACATTTGATGTTGTAATTAGTGAGTAGAAAATATATAATTTTATATAATAATAGGTCATATATTAAATCAACACGAAAGATTTGTGCCATAATAAATCTTCTATAGATATTAATGAAAAAGATCTGTTGTTTCATGTGAGGCTCGCAGAATGTAATTCACGAGTTATTTCAAATTTAAATGTTAAAATTTAAATTTAAGATCTGAATATGTTAAATCGATTTGTACCATGTCATCATCATCATCATCTATCATCTCAGCCGTAGGAAGTCCACTGCTAGATATAGCCTCACTCATAATTTTCCAAAAAGACCGGTCAGAAACAGCCTGGGTCCACCGTTGACCCGCGGCTTGCTATGCAGGTCGTCTGTCCACCTCGTGGGTGGACGAGAACCTTCCGGCCCCAGTGGCCCAAGGCTCTCCACACCATATGGCCGTTTTTTGATGTGAAAACTTCTTTAGGCGCGTTGGGAAACCATTGAACTCGCGACACTGTTACCGTAACAGACACCTCTGAATATCAGTATGTACATACATATATTGTAAAATATTTCCTGACGATTCAAAAAATACACACGTAATTGTTCAAGTTTTCACTTCTGTCGGCTCCCGGAGTGTCAGTTTTTTTTAATTTTTATATAACTGGGAAATTCTCTTGGATACCCGGCAGTGTAAGGGACACTGCGGGGTTATGCCGGATTCGTACCGGCTAAAAGCCAACGACTTTCTAGCGCGGCCGTTGATGGGCGGGGTCGCGGGGACGTTATGACATGACTTCGGTGCCCTCTGTACTATGTGGCTAGTCCACTGCCACTTCAACTTACTGATCCGCCGGCGTATGTCAGTGACTATCGTTCGTCTATGGATCTCCTCACTCCTGATTCTATCTCGCACCTACTATGTATATTTAGTTAATTAATTGTTAATCTAATACATTCCAAGTGCTCATAGTTATACTCTGATCCCACACAGTCATCAAAAATATGCGTTTGTCAAAATCATCAAAAATAAAGTTTTATCATCCAGAAAATATGCGTTTGAATTTTGAAATCAGTGAAAATGTTAAAATGAGGTAGGTACTAAATATTTATACTACACTTTATAGTGGCGAACATTTAAATTATAGATGGTTTAAACGTACAATTATTGTATTTATGTGAATCAGAAATCACTGAAAAAATAAAAAAAAAATAAAGGTATTTTGTATTTGCATTTTAATCAGCGTGTTTGTTTCCAATAATTCGCATCTGTGGTTTTTGGCATATCTTTTTTATTAAAAACTTAGCGATCTCCCTCGGCTTCGCACTGACAGTTTTCCCAATTTTCTCTTAATAAGAATCTTATAGGCATTATTTTATAAGAATTATTTAAACAAATATTTGAAAAGAACAGCCGAATTGGTCCAGCCGATATATTATTTCGATGGTCCATACGTTCTCGAGTTTTGCACTTAGCAACACATTTATTATTTTTATTTATACAGATTCAGTACAATGTATTGAATCCATATTTAGTTCAGTGGGCGATGCGTCATTGGCACTGATTTGCATTACTGATCAATGCCAGATCAGAGTCATCTATCCATTTAATGTTAAACTATTGATTAAACACAAAAATATTTTAATTCGTCTATTAAATAACCGATGTCGCCACTGTTAATAATTAACTCGCGCTATCAAAATCAACTCGACAGCCGTATATAAACTCGCGTGATAAAATTGCTCATTCGCACTAAGCCCTCGGACTTGAGCGGGGTTCACGGTTTATTATTTGGGTGCGCTTGGCCTACTTTGGGTTCACACGCATCTGGGTTTTCGCTGTGATTTCTTCAAGAGTCCGGGGACTACTTTTTGCCGGTGGGGCTTCTGTTCCACCTTATTAATTAATTAAAATTAAAACAAACAAGATAAGATATATAAAGAATATATATATTTAACCAAATGTGAAATTCCGTTCCGTTTTCGTCAGAAAAATAACTGCGTAATTTTTTCTGACGACAATGGATTACGGAATCCGATGACATGACAGATGAATGTGTACCTACCTCAGTACCTACTTAATCAAAACAAACGGTAGGGTGAACTGAAAACAGTCCTCAGAATCTTCAGATATATAGGTAGGTAGGATGCAGCGGGGTGTGATTAGAAAAAGAACCATGCAGTTATTATCAGCTGGTAAAGGTCGTGTCTTCTTCTTTGCTATCCATCACGTGTTGTCATCCTGTAAAAGGTAGGTGAAATGTGTGGTGAAATGCTAGGGCCGTATAGGAAATCGTTTGAAACATAACGTAAACCAATGTTAGTGACATTATGTTTATGTGTAGGTATGTATTTATGACGTAAACTAGGTTTTTGAGTGTATCTTTTGTGATGCTAAAGTCGACAGACAGGCTGGCTGACGGTCTAGTATCAGCCTGAACTGACATTAATCAATGTCAATATAAAGTAATTGGGAGATTATTGATTGGAGCGTAGAGGGAGAATAGACTTTCTCCCTCTACGGATTGGAGTATTGATGATAGAACAAAATAACGTACTACGACTTTGCAGAAAGCATTATTACCTCCAAAAGTTTCGTGACAGCACATGTCTTAACTATTATATTATGCCACAATAAGTGCTTTTATTTCAAAAACAAAATTGATATGCCGCCGCTAGAAAAGACTCTTAATTTGTATGTTTGTATTAATCCTTATCAAAATAAATTACTTCATATTCAAGACTGCTTATATAACTTTTTGAATTATTCAATTCAAACATACCATTTGAAAGATATCACGAGTTTTAAAATGTAAGTATTAGAAAAGTCTCCGTATTAGAAAAAAGCTTAAGTCATTACAAATCTTATTTTAGTACCTACTTACAATATTTTAAGTTCTTGATTCATATTGACAATCTCACTCTTGGCCCCTGTAAGTTATTGTTCTGTGGAATACACTGACAGCAATAAAGATTGACATTGATAGTAGCTGTTATCTTACATTATCTCCTGTGATTATCTCACTCACACTGTCAAATTCGTCAAATTTTATTTCGTGAAATTTATGCAATTGTTTTATTGATTGTGAGAATTTATTAGAGAAAAATATGGCTTCAGTTCTGCAGAGGGCTGCTATCTCTTACCTTAGAAACAACGCGCGTTCTTCCACGCACGCTGCCACTGCTGGCGGACATGGAGGTAAACAAACTTATTTGAATGATGCATTATGTAATCGAATCCTTTTAACCAATTATTTCAATTGCGTTGACGTCCAATAAAACTATTTATTTACAGGTGGATATAAATTGTGGAAGAAGCTATCATTCTTCGTTGCGTTCCCGGCGGTCGGCCTTGGTATGCTGAACTGTTACCTGGCACATCAAGAGCATCACGAACGCCCTCCTTTCGTTCCCTATGAATACTTGCGTATTCGCACAAAGGTATTTTATATTTCTTACTAGCTGATGCCCTCGACTTCATCCGCGTTGATACATAAAAAAAACATAACGCCAGACATCTTTATTGCTATTATAACTGCCAGGCGTTGGATATTAATTTTTGGATGATTCCTCGGGAACAGTACTATTTTCCTGGATAATAGGTACCCTATGTCCTGTACTGTATTCCTGACAATGTGTATTGTATGCAAAATTTCATGATGATCGGTTGAGTAGTTTAGACGTGAGAAGCTATTAGACAGACAGACAGTGTCTACTTGATGGTAGGTGGCTACTGTCACCTATAATACAAGTGACACCGCAGGTGCCAACCATAGTAGGATTGAGGATAGGGTATTAGGAAGCCTCAAGGGCTCTGGCATCCTTTACTCACACAACAGCACTCATGCTGTTATTTCATTGGTTTTGAGCAAGGGGCCACTGCCGCCAGATGGGCTCCCAAAATTAAGTTGGCTAATTTTGACTCTAAAATTAATACTGCAAAATTAAGTGTGCCCTGCCACTCCCAATACAAAGAATTCTTATTCAAGGAGCTTTAATTTGGTAACTAACAGTACTTTGCTTATTAACTTGCATAATGAATGCAGTAACTGTATTTGCTATATTATACTAGCTGTTTCCTACGACTGGAGTACTGAAGTACCCAGCTTGAAATCGACAGTGAAGAAATATTTTCTATCCAAAAACACTTAGATCTACCAAATGTTCACCTGAATATTCAGTACCTATATTAAGTTCATTTTTTTAATGTACATATTCGACTGAATATTCATTTAATTTTTATGATTTATATGTGTATAGGCTGAAACAAACACTGACAATGTAACTTAATTTAGAATTTTGATACACAAAATTAAAATTTATAATTTGATTATGGTAAATTGCAATCTAAAAGAACTAAACTCTGCCTGGTGGGGCAACAATCTATTTTCATTAAACTCATATTTGGTCCATCTCTATTTTGTATATATGTTACAGCTAAAGATAGGTGTGAACATAAACTTAAGATTAGCCGGCTAAACTTAGGTTTATCTTCTAGGAGATGTTAATGTTAGTTTCATCTATCATTAGCCGGCTAAACTTAAGTTTAACTGCAGGCCCTTGGCTAAAAATGTAGAAGAAGCAAATGAAAAAGGAAATGGTATAATAATGTTTACTATTTCGACACGAAAACTTTTATTAAAAAAATAATCACTCTTATTACAGATACTTATGTAGTTATACAAAATTACAAAATAAAACATCTGCAGTAATCTAATCTTAAAACAATATTCAATTAAAATAAAATATTAATCCCTCCCTTATCCTTTATCCTTAATCCTTCTATGGTCGGCAGCGCACTTGTAGCACTAATGGCGTTGCTTGTGTTATAGGCGACGGTAGCCACCTACCATCAAGTGGACCGTCAGCCTGTCTGTCGACCTTATCATAAAAAAGGAGCTATTTTTTGGAACATGATAAACTAGAATGGCATTTCGAATTACAAAGAACATTATTATTCGATCAAATCTATCGAAACATTTTTAGCCGTTTCGTTTCGGTTAATGTGCACATTAACCGGTTAAAAATGGAAATTCACAACGCAAACTAACATATTATCGAACTTTAGCCTCCTCTCGAAGATAAACTTAAGATTAGCCGGCTAAACTTAAGTTTATGTTCACACCTAACTTTAGCCGTAACATATATACAATCCTAAAATCACAGTTTAATATACACTTGTACAGATGTCTTTAAAACCACATTAACTAATCTTTTTACATGATACATATAGTATGTGCATATGTTTCTTATAAAGGCATGTAATTCTTTGAAGAACTAGAATACCATGCCTACAGAAGCAACTTATTGTATTACTGTTTATCCATTGGCTTTGCTAATGAAATGTTACCAACTGCACTTAAACCTCATATTTTATATGATTTAGGTCAGTATTTCTCTAGAAAGATTTCATGTCTGATGGAGGTTGAAGAGGCCGTCTATTCTACTTTATAATTCATAACTTTATAATTGCAGCGTTTCCCATGGGGTGATGGCCAGAAGTCCCTTTTCCACAACCCTCACGTGAATGCCCTGCCTACTGGTTATGAAGATGACCATTAGTCACTTAATCAATAATTATGTTATTTAAAAAGCTTACTAGAATGAGACTCTGTTATAATAAGAAATTAAAACAATAAAACATTAAATGCATTTTTTTTTAAAGAATTTGTAACAATTATTCATATGGATATAGAATTGTTTTTCTTTTTTGTTCAATAAAGTTTTTTTTTTAAGTGGCTTCAATTCAATCTCAGCTGTATGTAATCGCTTTTTTTATTTCTGTGGTTATTCCTATTTGATTTCAATTATTATAATGTTATCTTTACCTTTCAAGTGGAGGGAGGGGTTTGTTGCACAAGCAACAAGGACAGATCGGTGAATAGATCTAGTGTGAGAATAGATCTAGGGAACGAACTCTGATATATGGTGTCCCACAAGGCAGTGTTTTGGGGCCATTATTGTTTATAGCGTACATTAATGATCTACCAAGAGCAGTTGAGCATCCTGCATCCCATGTGTCTTTTTGCCGATGATAGCACTATGGTAATAAAATGTAAAGACAAAGATACTTATGCTAATAACATTAGTATTGCTTTGACAAGGATTATACATTGGTTAAATAATAATAATTTAAGAATTAATTTGCTGAAAACAAATATGCACTTCAGTCAAAGGGTACCTGCCATACCATACCAGGACATACATTATGATGACCAAATTATAAAAGAAATTTACGCAACGAAATTTCTAGGGTTAGAAATCGATAATAGTTTAAATTGGAAATGTCAAATAGAAAGTGTCAGAAAACGTTTAAGCAAACAAGCATATGCCCTGCATGAATTAAGTAACACACACACACTCTTATTAGCATATTAATGGCATATTACGAACTTGTTGAATCTGTGTTAAGGGCCGGTTTCGGAGACGCGCCGCGCGAAGTTTAGGTTTTTAGCGTTACTCTCACAACGATCGAGGCTCGCGCATCGCACGCACACACGTACGTATGCATAGAGCAAGAGCCCACGACGGCCAGATCTTCGTTATTTTATAAAAGCTAAAAGTTTCTAGGTGCATGCCCCCAACACAGGTATTAACGACCAGCGAGGACCAGCAGACTCAGCCGGGTAGTGCTTGGGCTCATCGGGGACGTCTCCCCGAGATAAAAAAATTGACGCCCCCCTCGGACCCCCTCAGCCGTAACTCGGAAACGACGCGACGCAGTGGGGTCGTGTTTGTGCTCATTGGAGACGTCTCTCCGAGATAAAAAATTTGACGCCCCCCTCGGACCACCCCGGTCGTAACTCGGAAACGACGCGACGCAATGGGGTCGTGTTTGTGCTCATCGGAGACGTCTCTCCGACATAAAAAATTTGACGCCCCCCTCGGACCCCCCCGGCCGTAACTCGGAAACGACGCGACGCAATGGGGTAGTGCTTGTGCTCATCGGAGACGTCTCTCGGAGATAAAAAATTTGACGCCCCCCTCGGACCCCCCCGGCCGTAACTCGGAAACGACGCGACGCAGTGGGGTCGTGTTTGGGCTCATCGGAGACGTCTCGACGAGATAAAAAATTTGACGCCCCCCTCGGACCCCCTCAGCCGTAACTCAGAAACGGCGCGACTCAGCCGGGTCGTGTTTGGGCTCATCGGGGACGTCTCCACGAGATAAAAAATTTGACACCCCCCTCGGACCCCCCCGGAAGTAACTCGGAAACGACGCGACGCAGTGGGGTCGTGTTTGTGCTCATTGGAGACGTCTCTCCGAGATAAAAAATTTGACGCCCCCCTCGGACCACCCCGGCCGTAACTCGGAAACGACGCGACGCAATGGGGTCGTGTTTGTGCTCATCGGAGACGTCTCTCCGACATAAAAAATTTGACGCCCCCCTCGGACCCCCCCGGCCGTAACTCGGAAACGACGCGACGCAATGGGGTAGTGCTTGTGCTCATCGGAGACGTCTCTCGGAGATAAAAAATTTGACGCCCCCCTCGGACCCCCCCGGCCGTAACTCGGAAACGACGCGACGCAGTGGGGTCGTGTTTGGGCTCATCGGAGACGTCTCGACGAGATAAAAAATTTGACGCCCCCCTCGGACCCCCTCAGCCGTAACTCGGAAACGACGCGACGCAGTGGGGTCGTGTTTGTGCTCATTGGAGACGTCTCTCCGAGATAAAAAATTTGACGCCCCCCTCGGACCACCCCGGCCGTAACTTGGAAACGACGCGACGCAATGGGGTCGTGATTGTGCTCATCGGAGACGTCTCTCGGAGATAAAAAATTTGACGCCCCCCTCGGACCCCCCCGGCCGTAACTTGGGAACGACGCGACGCAGTGGGGTCGTGTTTGTGCTCATCGGGGACGTCTCTGCGAGATAAAAAATTTGACACCCCCTCCAACCTCTCCGGCCGTAACTTGGAAATAGCGCGACGCACCCGGGTCGTGTTTGGAATCATCTAAGACGGCTCTCGGGAAGGCGAATTTTTTAGAGTAGACCAAATTTCAAATTTTGGCAGTTGCGGTCTACTCGTAGGACCATGGTCAACGGTTACAGGTAGACCCCCGTGTTGGGTATCATTTGAAAGGTCTCAACGAGGGTGAACAATTGAAACTAATCCCCTCTCCCTCCCCCTTTTAAGTAAAAGTCTCCTACTCCCAATTCTTTACGAATTACAAAACAAAGACCCTAAACCAAACCAAAACAATTAACTATAGCAAATGACAACACCCAACTCACAACCGCGCCCCCACGGACTACTTGCAGACCGCAGCAGCACGCACGATCTAGTATTTAAATAGCGTAGAACTAAACAACATGCTCTTATTTATGAGGAGACAAAGCACTAAATAGTATTTTGAACACTAAATAACAAAAATGATCAAATCCAAAATGATCTTGAAATTATGATGTAAACTGCGCAACTAAAAAATTACTCCTCGGAACTATTTATCTCCGCAGCTAGAAACTTTACAGAAAGATTTCTATCAGGCCAGAAACCCACAGCATTCTCGGTGCATGCAAATACGAGATCCGCCTTATATTATTAAATCAATGGAAGAGAGGAAAGCAAGGGTGCAAAGCGCGTCGAAAGATTTGGAACCGAATGCAACTGATGAATAGAAGGTTTGTAAGGAACAGTATGCCATAAGTTCTAATCTAAGGAGATCCTAAGTTTTCTAGGAGTCAGATTTTTTTACATAATCATCATGGTAAATTTACTACATATGGAACGTTCTCGAAAGCCCGAGCGTAGCTCTGGGCGCAAGGAAAGTTCCACACACGTCCGCACTTTGAAGACGCAAAGCGTATAATGATTTTACGGCAAATTATACAAGCGTCCAATTAGTGACGACTTTTGGAAAGTTTTACGGTTTTATTGGAAAGTAAATCGTGTTCTTATACCCCTAAACGACATTTTAACTTACCCTGTGCATAACCATATCTATTCTGATTTATACAAACTCATGCTCAGGATCATATAATTGACACCAGTTTGAAAATTAAAAATGCTTACAAACGTTTTCAGTACAATATATTATTTTTGTAATTGGGAATAACAACTTCATTTTGTATTGTGCAACTAAAATAATAATTATACACTAACTAGATCGTGCTTGCTACCGCGGTCTGCAAGCAGCCCGCGAGGGCGCGGTTGTGAGTTAGGTGTTGTCATTTGCCATAGTTAATTGTTTTGGTTTGGTTTTGGGTCTTTTTTTGTAATTCGTGAAGAATTAGGGGTAAGTAAAAAGGGGGAGTAAAATTGGTCACCCTCGTTGAGACCTTTCAAATGATACCCAACACGCAACCGTTTATCTAAAACCGTTGACCATGGTCTACTGAGTAGACCGCAACTGTCAAAATTTGAAATTTGGTCTACTCTAAAAAATTCGTCTCCGAGATGTCCCCGATGAGCCCAAACACGACTTGGCTGCGTTGCGCCGTTTCCGAATTACGGCCGGGGGGGTCCGAGGGGGTGTCAAATTTTTTATCTCGGAGAGACGTCTCCGATGAGCACAAACACGACCCCACTGCGTCGCGTCGTTTCCGAGTTACGGCCGGGGGGAGTCCGAGGGGGGCGTCAAATTTTTTATCTCCGAGAGACGTCTCCGATGAGCACAATCACGACCCCATTGCGTCGCGTCGTTTCCGAGTTACGGCCGGGGGGAGTCCGAGGGGGGCGTCAAATTTTTTATCTCGGAGAGACGTCTCCAATGAGCACAAGCACGACCCCACTGCGTCGCGTCGTTTCCAAGTTACGGCCGGGGGGGTCCGAGGGGGGCGTCAAATTTTTTATCTCGGAGAGACGTCTTCGATGAGCACAAACACGACCCCACTGCGTCGCGTCGTTTCCGAGTTACGGCTGAGGGGGTCCGAGGGGGGCGTCAAATTTTTTATCTCGGAGAGACGTCTCCAATGAGCACAAGCACGACCCCACTGCGTCGCGTCGTTTCCGAGTTACGGCCGGGGGGGTCCGAGGGGGGCGTCAAATTTTTTATCTCCGAGAGACGTCTCCGATGAGCACAATCACGACCCCATTGCGTCGCGTCGTTTCCGAGTTACGGCCGGGGGGAGTCCGAGGGGGGCGTCAAATTTTTTATCTCGGAGAGACGTCTCCAATGAGCACAAGCACGACCCCACTGCGTCGCGTCGTTTCCGAGTTACGGCCGGGGGGGTCCGAGGGGGGCGTCAAATTTTTTATCTCGGAGAGACGTCTCCAATGAGCACAAACACGACCCCACTGCGTCGCGTCGTTTCCGAGTTACGGCTGAGGGGGTCCGAGGGGGGCGTCAAATTTTTTATCTCGGAGAGACGTCTTCGATGAGCACAAACACGACCCCACTGCGTCGCGTCGTTTCCGAGTTACGGCTGAGGGGGTCCGAGGGGGGCGTCAAATTTTTTATCTCGGAGAGACGTCTCCAATGAGCACAAGCACGACCCCACTGCGTCGCGTCGTTTCCGAGTTACGGCCGGGGGGGTCCGAGGGGGGCGTCAAATTTTTTATCTCGGAGAGACGTCTCCAATGAGCACAAGCACGACCCCACTGCGTCGCGTCGTTTCCGAGTTACGGCCGGGGGGGGGTCCGAGGGGGGTGTCAAATTTTTTATCTCGGGGAGACGTCTCCAATGAGCACAAACACGACCCCACTGCGTCGCGTCGTTTCCGAGTTACGGCCGGGGGGGGGTCCGAGGGGGGCGTCAAATTTTTTATCTCGGGGAGACGTCTCCAATGAGCACAAACACGACCCCACTGCGTCGCGTCGTTTCCGAGTTACGGCTGAGGGGGTCCGAGGGGGGCGTCAATTTTTTTATCTCGTCGAGACGTCTCCGATGAGCCCAAACACGACCCGGCTGAGTCGCGCCGTTTCCGAGTTACGGCTGAGGGGGTTAGAGGGGGGCGTCAAATTTTTTTTCTCGTCGAGACGTCTCCGATGAGCCCAAACACGACTCGGCTGAGTCGCGCCGGACAGACAGGGCGGTTTAAGGGAGGGGGAAAGGGTTTTTCCAAAATTTTTGTTTTTTCGTTGCCCCGGTAGACCTTTACCGTCGTCTCTTATGTGGGTGGAAATCCTGCCATATATGGTCACACTGAACGAAGGTCTGGCCTTGGGCTCTTGGGCTATAATTTCAACATCAATTTGACATTTTTTGTGTAAGTACACGGTTTTATCACGAACTGTCAGTGCGGCGCAAAGCGACGTGCTCTCACTTCGGAGGCGCATGGCCGACTGAACCAGACTGAACCGTGGCCCGAGCGTGATTTCATAATAATAGCCTTCATAGTAATTTGTATGAAGATTTTGAGCGAAAAAATTGGGCAAGTTTGTGATTTTTTTACACAAAATAGGAATATGTTTATTAAGAAATGAAGATTGAATCTATTTTTTTATAGTTTTAACTTTATTATTTGATAAAATTCATTTAATAATTCTTGATACTTACCGACACAATTGTAACAAAACGGGAGTGCGATTTACACGTTTTTAGTGATTTTCTGGATTTTTTTTACACTTATCCATAAGCATTATCTTAAATTCGAATGTTTCAACAAAAAGTAACATTCATTGGCTAGCTGTGTTATTTTTTTCAAGGTTGTGGAGCATCGTTTACTATATAATTCTTTTACAATCCCGACCCTCGATTGCCGTAAGGGACCCTTAAGGTATGGGCTTCTATTCTGGGGCAACTCGACAGAAATTTTGTTTTTAAGGCACAAAAGAGGTGTATTAGAGCCATGTTTAAATTAAAAGTTATAGATAGTTGTATGCCCTTTTTCAAAAAGTATAAAATTCTGACACTTCCATCGCTCTTTATATATGAGGTCGTTGTTTATGTTAAAGCCAACCCTAACCTATTTAAATGAGTCTCTGATGGCACTGATGGAGTAAAAGAGCAAAGATTATGCATTCGAATTTTTGTCAAGCACCAGTTATAGGTATGTAATAAAATTCCAAACACCATTAAAGAACTTAATATTAATTTATTCAAGAAGAAAATAAAGAAATTACTCGTCGACAAATGTTATTATAGTATAAAAGATTATATGTCTGTAATTCATTGTAATAATTAGTAAGTAGTATTAATTAGTTTTATTCTTTATGTAGTGTACTCAAAATATTTGCACACCCTCGAAGGGTAGAATGTAGCGAGAAATATCTTGTATAAAACCATTGTAACCTATATTCAGCAAATAAATTATTATTATTATCATATACGTTTAAACAAAATGCCGCAATGTTAACAGATCGGCTTAAGAAAAGAGAATGAATAAGTACCTAAGTATTTTGAAATAAAAATATGAAACTTGCGAACATTATAGATAGACAAAGACATTTAATATATATGTTACGGCTAAAGATAGGTGTGAACATAAACTTAAGATTAGCCGGCTAAACTTAGGTTTATCTTCGAGAGGCGGCTAAAGTTCGATATCATGTTAGTTTGCGTCGTGAATTTCCATCTTTAGCCGGTTAATGTGCACATTAACCGAAACAAAACGGCTAAAAATGTTTCGATGGATGCGCCGGGGCGAACATGTCGCTTGAGGGGGCGGAGGGGAGACGATGCGCGAAGACAGACAGGCTGACGGTCCACTTGATGGTAGGTGGCTACCGTCGCAATGACGGTCCAATGGTGACAGACAGCCACCTACCATTGGACCGTCAGCCTGTCTGTCGACATTACCATAAAGACTACATACAGTTTTACATACTGAGAAAATGGCAACATTGATTTTTTTAAACGGGACTTCCCCATTTCAACGTACAATGAACCAATAAGGTATTACTACGATAACTCGTAAATAAAAAAAATTCGCACTTCTTTCTCTCATTATTAGGAAGAGGAGGTATGCATTATTTCAACATTCTATAATTACGTCATAAAGAACAAGAATAATAGGACGGTGAGCAGGACGAAAGAAAAACGGACAAGAGTAATAAAAATGAATAAGGTTTGACTCAAAACCTTAAAGTTTTGTTTGAATTCAAGTTTAATTTAGTTTATAAGGGCTGTTTTCCTAGATAACATAGAAAACAGAAATCCAAAATGTTAATTTCAAATTAAATAGGTATATATCGCTTACTTTATTATTCTTTCGAGTACCAAAAGTAGGACGGCAAAGCACACACACAGAGAGATAATGTCTGGCTTTTATACTGGCATAATGTTGGCATTTAAGCTTGCTATACACGGGTAAAGTAAACAGTAGTCATCTAATGTAGTTATACTAGGTACTCTACCAATTCCAAGTAAGTACTAAGTATATCTTTTTTAGTAGGTACCTATAGTAAAGAGAGATAAATTAGTAGTTCTATACTCAAGTTCAAATTCGACGTTTTTCCGAATACTGAATTTAATCGGTCGTGGTGGCAAATGTTTCGGTTCAGTTCCAGGTTTGATATGTATGTTAACTTGGTAGTTTTTAACTTTACCCAATTTATCATCGAAAAGTTCACTGTTTTGTTGCAGTGCTTGTTTTAGTGATGATGCTCGAGTCAACGCTTTAATTGTATAAACTGAGCTAGGAAAATTCATATTGAACATTTCACTCCATTGTAGTCCAAATAGCATGGGGTTCGCATTTTTAATTACGACGACTGGTAGAATTTTTTGTTCGCCTTGTATTTCTACTGTAACATCTGTAAGGCCTTTAGGCTTTAGTTTATGCTCGCCGTAGGCACGTAGTTTTGGACCCGCTTTTAAATGTGGTGATCCAATTTTCTTCCAGAATGCTGTACTTATGATCGAATAAATGGAACCTGAATCCCAGTCCATAGTACATTTAAGTCCATTAATGGAAACATCTATTTTCTTGCATCTCATATTGTTGGCCTTAATGTTGTATATGTATGATTCGTCGTTGCTATTGTCAGATGAACTACACGATGAACGTCTTGATAAAATATTGTTGACTTTCCTTTTGTTGTTTGATGTTTTATGTATGTATGCCCTTCCCGTTTTAATACAGCAGCTTTCGAAATGTCCTTTCATTTTGCATGCTTTGCACTCATAGTTTTTTGCTTTGCAGTTATCGACTTCATGTCTACTTGTTTTACCACATCTTTTGCATTGATCTTTTGTTAAACTTCGTTGTTTGTAGAAACTTGTAGAAGGTCTGTTCACATACCTTTGTTCGATGCGTTGCACCATATTGTTGCTATTGCTGTAATCGTTCTCTGCTCGTTCTCTTGATTGTGCAACTTCAAAAATTTGGTGAAACGTTACTTCTGTTATATTTCCTTGTGCGTCTCGATCTTGTAGCTCTGGCCACTTTTGTTTTAGGTCTATTTGTAGACTTTCATGATTAATGCCAGTTGCGAACCGGTCCCGTAGCTGGCGTTCCAGAAATTTGCCTTCATAACCACAGTCTTTGCTTAAATCTTTAATTTTGTTTGCGTAATTTTCCATTGACTCACCTTCTTCTCTTGAGCAGTTCCAAAAATCAGTGAGTGCCTTAAATCGGGTTGTTTTTGATGAGTAGAAACTTATTAGTTTCAATTTTATATCCTCATAAGAACATTTTTCAAATGTATCCATCATTGCCGTTTTAATTTTGTGAAAAATGTCGGGTGGTAGACAAGTTATGAGTAAATCTTTTTGTATCTCTTTGTACTCACTTCCGTATATATTGCATTTTGCTTCAAAGTATTCCAAAAAATTTTTCACAGACGTTGTGTCTGGATTAAATTTGTCGTTTGCGAAATTGGAAATTTTCTTACTGGATGTTTCAGTTGGTTGTACATTTGTTATGCTTCCGGAGGGTTTTTGTTGCGTTGTTAGCACGCACAAAATTTCCGTTAATTGTTGTTGTTGTTTCATAAATGCTTTAAACTGGTTCTCATCCATTTTAAAGTATTTTCGTCGCCAATATTATATAGTAAACACATTCAGTTTTTCATGTCTTTTATTTAATGAAGTCACATTGACAAACTCAAGCTTTATGTTTTTTTTTAAATATCATCCGTATAGGTTGTATAACATTATAACAAGCATCTCATCAAAGAGTTGTACAAATAGAAATCGGGCGTCATTGCTAATATGTAACAACCACCTGTTCTGTAACTATGTGTCGCTGTGTAATAGCTGTGTGATTTTTATTTACCTAATCTTGTAAATAATATGAATTGTGTTTTTATATGCAAAAGTAGATCTGAAAAACAAACCAATATTTCCCAAATTAGTGTACATCGGTACCTATATTAACATTTAAACTAAAATTATACAAAATTTATTTTACCAATATATAATTTTCCCTATATTTAATTGCGCCTTGCTCCCACTTAAAGGTAATTTACCCTTATTTTGTACTTTATTATTATTTATTATTCCCTTATTATAAAAATAGCAGTGGACGTCCTGTCCTGCGGCCGGATGATTCCCTTATTTTTCTACGCTCTATGTTGGCTACACATAAATTTATATTTTCTTAGTCTTTCAAACGATTCTGATAGCACGTTATAAACGTTACTCATCGAAAAATTGTAAGAGCCGCTTCAATAAATTCAATAAATACTTATTAAATATCGTTGCAGAAGATCTCGAAGTTGGCAAGTTAGCAAATCTATCAAAATCGTCCGCCGCGCCCCTGTGTAGGAGAAGACAAGTGGCAGAGTAACTTACTCTTACTCTTTTCTACTCTTCAAAATTTTAATACTTACTCTTCCCTAGCAAGTGCATTTAAAATAGTTATATCACTATAAACGTGTGTAGCAGTCTTATAGTTTGGAGCTGTCTGGAGGTGGAGTGGAGGGAGGGGAGTCAATTCAATGCAAAGATTCAATGAATCAATTCATTCCGGCCCGGGGCGCTGAGAAGTCGCGAGCTAGTAGCAACTCTGCAATTCTTGTATTTGATTTGACCACTTCAGTTCATAACTTTCAGGTATGTAACGTAAATCTCTTAAATACTTGTTTACTTAACTCTAGCGACCCGCTCCCGGCTTTGCCCTTGGTGCAATTTTTATATAGGTATAAAAATCTTCTCCCGTCTCCGTTTATCCCTCTTCCATATGTGAAATGAACCGCTAAGTGCAAAATTCGAGAACGTCTGGAATAATTAGGTGAATTCGGTCGGTGTTCTTTTTCTAAATATTTGTGGAAATCCGAGGAAGGTTCTTATGAATAGAAAAATTGGAAAAATTGTTTGGAAAAATTACATCCGCGTGAAGCCGGGTTTGGGTCACTAATTGTCCAATGTTATACCTATGTGTCGTTAAAATTTAATTTAGTTATAGCTGCGAACAATGTTGTTTTTTAATTAGAAGGTGAGGTCAAATTCCAGAAATTTAAAATATTAAGCTAAAATACTTCTTAGTTACCAATTAGGGCAGTCACTGAAGATATCTTAGGTCGCAATAAATTGCACTGTCTTGATTTTGGGGTTTTGGGGTGTCGTTAGGATAGATACCAGTAATGTAAAACCAAGTTTGCAGTTTGAAAAATCCGATTTCCTTACTATTACTTATTTACTTGATAACAAGAGAACTATTGGTCCTACAGAGTTTTGCTTACTTTCTTAGTAGAATGATTATTTTAGACAATAATTTGTTTCGAAAAACGGCTAACTACAAATTTCTAACATTTTGCGAAAAATGTCTTTCGACACTGCAAACTTGGTTTTATACTACTGGTAGGTATCTATCCTAACAACATCCCAAAAAATCAAAACAGTGCAATTTATTGCGAACTAACGCATTTTTTTGTCTTAGGTGACTGGCCTATATTAGCTTCATTATTTGCTTCCTAATCGTCCAAACGTCGAGATCGAAATCTTGTCAACTTCTTAATTTTGAAAAAATTGGGATTTTTATAGCGGAATGTTACAGTATTCTGAACCCTCATACATTTTGTGTAGAATATGTATGTTTAATGGAGCGGCATTTTTTACGGTGCCCAGGGCCAACAAAGAGAAAAATCTGGATTTGCTGACCCGGGATTTACACTAAGATAGTATGTAATGTTTTGTTAACACTAATAAAATGTTTTGTTTCAGTTAAGAAAATGGGGCTCTTGGCAGCTGCAGCAGTGACCGTAATAGGAGGAACCGCAATTTATGTGACTGGTGGTATCGGTGCTCCGTTGGTGGCATCGTTATGCGGAATCGGTAAAACTGGTATTGCGGCGGGCAGCGTAGCTGCCAGTGCGCATGCCTATGCAGGCAATCTAGCCGCAGGCAGTGTCCTTTCGACACTGCAATCTGTTGCTATGGCTGCACCTACACCATAGGGTCCGCCAATAGGTACTAAACAGATTTGATTTCTATTTCTATTGTGATAATTATTTATATATAAAAACATTGTTGTCCTCTATGGACTAAAACCTCTCAACCGATTTTAATTCTGTTTTCACTTATGGAAAGATCGATAAACAAGTAAAGTATTGTGTATATAAAAGTTGCATCCCGGGCGAAGCCGGGGGCGGGTCTCTAGTAATATTATAAATTTATATTTGTTAATGCGAATGTAATTCTGTATAACTACAACTGTAGGTAGGTATACTACAATACCTTGAACTCGAAAATATCCATTGGCTGTTTTTTAAGAACATTAATTTCAACCCTCTAAAGAGGTACTAATAGCGTTAAGAGGTACCACAGTATGAGCAGGTGCCATGGAGTTTTATGAATTTAGTTGGCGACAGTAACCACCTCCTTACAGAAGACCACCGTGAAATAACAGTAAGTACGTGTGCTGTTGTGGCTCGGTGAGTGAGTGAAGTAAGGGACGCTAGAGCCCATTTCCCTATACATTCATTATCCTTTATCCCACTGTGCTCGCCTTTATAACAAAAGCAGCTCCTTTGTATAAAGGCAAGCAGCTCCTTTTTAATACCCACTCATTTTAAAATTATTATTTCTTTTGTTTCAGATATAGTCGACGGTTCTCATGAAACGTGTACCTAATGATAATTTTTATTGAAAAATAAAATTACGAAAACAATTTTGTGTATTTATTTCTTATTCATTTAATATAACTACATAGAGCTACTTGATGTTACTTGATACTAGACGAGACGCCCAATAGACGCCTATGTTAAGGTAGGGTCGCACAAGTGTGTGCGGTCCCCAAGAGTGCTCAAAGCTAATATGTGCGACGATTGACTGCAATACGTGCTAACTTTAGTTCATAGAGTAACTTATTATACATATACTGAGAACTTTAGTTGTGCTCTGAGCATCTTTATACCAGGTTGTTGTTGCAGAAAACCCGCAGAAAAATAATTTATTTTGGAGGAATAAGGAAAGATTTTTGAAATTTCGTTATTTTATTAAAATAATATGATGTTTTTCAACTAGTATAGCATATATATGTAAACAATGACCGTGTTTTATGAAGACAAATTGTGTGAAACACGTGTTTACCTATAAATTGTCGAGTTTATGTCGTCATATTTCAACAGGTAGCACTAGTATACCCCTTTATTTTGGACTCGAGACATTCCACACGAGGGCGCATAGCAAGAGTGCGCATGCATACTATTGTGGATCCATTACATTTTCTTAACTGTTTGGATTTATTTACTTTTCTTGTTTTCTAGATGGTTTCTAAGCAAAGAAAAACCACCCGCAGCAATTGTTCGCAAGAGACATTGGATCTTGCACGGAAAATGGTATTTGAAGAGGGAATAAGCAGAAAAAGAAGACTGGTTACAGTGCAGCTTGTGCACTGAATGGTGCACAAGGTGCACTGAATCTACAAGTGCGATTTATGCTTGTGAATTAGCATATTTACTCTATAATTAGCATATTTTATTTATGGCATTTTATTCCTAAACCGCGCACACTTGGGGCACCTTACCCTACTTGATGAAGTTGATGATAATGTAGCTTTCTATAGGAGAAATAATTTGTAAAATCAGTATAGTACATAGTTTTTAAGTTTATTCATTATAAAAAAAAATACAAAATATAAATCTTTCTCCTCTAATATTAGTATTGATAATGTAGGTACCTACACATCGATGATCTATCTATACTTACTGATCATTGCAAATGTCCAAAATTCTAAAAAAAAAAGTTAAAAACATTCAATACTTTGATGTTATCTTAAAAAACCGTTTTAATTTTTTAAGTACCTACCTATGAAACGGTAATTTCATACACACTAATCCTTGGGTTCTGATGAAACCTTACAGTACCTAAGTACCGAATATTATATTTGCACTTACATCAGAACAAAGACTATATAAGTACCTATAACATCAGAATACAAAAATTTGAATACGCAAATACTTAATTCATGAAGAAAAGCGGGCGAACTACATAGGTAGTTTTAATCTTTACTTATTGTAGGATGATTGTAGGTATAGTATAATTATAATGTTTGCTGTAGATCAGCTGTATGATAAATTAGATAAGCTACAAGATCTTTACGGTCAAAGTGATTTGATTATAGATTTTGTAAGAATAAAAGTATTTTTTGTCAATAAATTTGAGCGAACCAACAACTACCTGTAATCATAGGTACGTCATGTTCATTTGACAGATAAAACCGCTTGTTACTTGTTATTGATAAATAAAGTAGTTAGATACCCATTCTTTGGGGTAAGATTATTTTTATCGCTATTATTGGAATATGTGGTACTTCCCTGTAATTTAGTTCAGTGTTTACATTCTTAGATTTTTTAAATATAAATAAATACCTATATTAAATAATGCAATAACGCACGCTACAGTCGCCAAACAAAAGAAAATACAAAAAGCTATGTAATTTATATGTGTTTTTTATTTAATAGTATGGTTCAATGACATACGTTTACATGGGTACAAATTGAAACGAATTAAACTAACGAAAGTAAACTATGTATTTAATTTGCAGTTTAAAAACATAAGTAGGTATCTATTCAAAATTCTTGCCAAAACAGAACTACTTATTACTAAATAGATATAACTAAGTACCTAGGTACCAATAGTCGAACAAAAATAAAACAATCAGCATCAAAAACTTAAATTAATAAAATATCTAATCACTAAATATATTAGTTACGGCCTACTGCCGCAAACTCAAAATAGCATGATTTTATCATTGTTATCTATTTATGCTTAAAAAACAGCTTAAAATTGATCAATAATTAAGTTTAATCTAAACACTTTTTTGAAAAATAGGCAAATACCCTATTCGTACAGAAATCTTATATAAAAGCACTTAGGCTCTTCTCATTTTACCTATTTTCTGGAAAAATTATCTAAAAAACATAACTCGGACTATCTGTGACTACACGACCGTTTAGGTATGTAGGTACTTAAATAAAATATCTAAATCGGATTGGCTGTTCTCAATTATTGTTCAACTCAACTCAACTCTTTAATTAATATTTATTGATTTCAATAAGTAAAATAAAGTCAAAATTTAACTTTACATATTTGCAAAATGACAACATTGATTTTAATGTTTTATAAACGGGACTTCCCCATATGAACTCGCGATGAACCCTCGAGACATTACTACGATAACTCGTAAATAAGGAATTTCTGCACCTCTTTCTCTCGTGACTAAGAATAGAGGTATGCATAGTTTAACATTGTATAATTACTTCACAAAGAACAAGAAAAATGGGACGGTGAACAGGATGACGGAAAAAAGGGTAGGAGAGTAAATATGTACATTAATTCATGTTTAAGGTTTTAAAATCAAGTTTAAATTAGTTTATGAGGCCCCATATAACATAGAAAACGCAAATCCAAAAAGGAATTTCGAAATTTAATAGGTACCAATAGCTTATTTTATTGTTCTTTCGAGTACCAATAGTAGGAAGATCGTTGATACTATTATCAAGTCGCACAGCTGGCATAACGAGGGCATTTAAGCTTGCTGTACACGAGTGAAGTTAACAGCTGTAGCGCCTAACGTATAGTAGTAGATCTCTACCAATTGCAAGTGAGTACCAGTTTTAGTAACTATAGATACCATACATTATTTTTTATGTTAAGGTCGACAGAGGCTGATAGTCCACTTCATGGTAGGTGGCTCTGGGTACCATTGCTATTACATAAGCAACGCCACAGGTGCTGCAAGTGCGACCATAGTTAGTAGTAGGATAAGAGATAAGAAAGGGGTAGAGTAATGGCCTCTAGCACCCCTTGCTCATTCACTGAAACACAACAGGGGCCTTAGTTAAAGTAAATTTATTTTACCAATATTGCAATAGTTACCATATATTTACTCGGTTAAATTCCTTCGCTCCTCTTGAGGTTAATTTACGCTTATTTTTCTATGCTCTATAGTCTATGCTATGCTGTATACACATTAATTTAGGTTTTGTTAGTCGTCGATAGAACGTCATGAACGTTACTCATCAAAAAATCATCGTAACAATCTCATCAATAAATTTAACAGTTATTGCTGGACGTGGCAGAAGTTCCCGATTAAAAAAGAAAAAGAAAAAGATTAGGGTAAAGAGATTGGATCTTGAGAAGAGAAACTAAGAAATTTTAAAACAAAGTTTTGGCTAAAGATGGAGTAAAATAATCAAAATTAGCTAACGGGGTGACTCCAGAAATATTTGAGAATTTGGTTAAAATTGTGGTAGTAGTAACTTAAGATGTTCAATCAAAAACTAAGAAACATTGCCGCCACGATTAAAGTTGGAAGTCACATTTAATTTTCTAACTACATGAGATACTTTGCTACTGCTACTTTTACTACTACTTGATATTCATTACTAAGTTTGTTTAAATTAGTATAATAAGTACTCACCGTGATATGATATCACTCTACCTGTGTACAGCAGGCTTATACACTGACCTATGTGTATATAGCATAGCTTATATATGAAGCTGATGGCTTGCTTGAATTCATATTTCATTCATTGTTATTCCGCCGAGCTGAGAAGACGCGAGCCGAGCCGCTGATATTCTAGTTCGTCGTAGACAACTCTGTTAACTTTACAATTTTCAGGTATGTAATGTAATTTATTAAAATGATCAATTTTAATCATTTATTTCTGCATAAAAAAAATAAACCTATTAAAAAAACCTCTGAAAATCCGCATCGGCGGATGTGGAAAATTATGCATTTGCAACAATAAACCCCTGTCTTTATTAAATAAATTAACCTTTATTTCATTTATTTTTTAAATGAATTTCTATTATAAACTGGTTATAATAAAAATCCATTTATTACGTTACAACAGAGGATCTTAATTAATTTACCTGCTGTATATGAATTAATAATTATGTACCTATATAAATTATAAATTATGTACTATTACATATCCCATTCTATTTAAAAAAATCTAGAAAACTATTAAAAACTAAAAAATAACACTCTAAACTTTAAATCTAATTATTATTGAATTCAGAATATCAGTTTGACCCTGCTATTTTAGTTTTGCATATACTAAGACAGTAGGTTAATAATAAAATGTTTGATTTCAGTTAAGATGGACTTTTTAGCAGCTTCCGCAGTAACCGTAGCAGGAGGCACCACGGTGCATTTGACTCGCGGTGTCGGTGCTCCCCAGGTGGCATCAATGTGCGGGATTAGCAGCAGCGGTATCAAGGCGGGCAGCGTAGCTGCCAGAGCCCAGTCCTATGCAGGCAACATACCTGCAGGCAGTGTCCTATCGAAGCTGCAATCCACTGCTATGTCTGGACATAGAAAATAAGAACCGTCAATAGGTACGTACTAAACAGTTTTAATTTACGAGTTTCTTCTGCATCCTACTATAGTAGGATTATAAATGCGAAAGTTTCTTGAGGATTTATGTTTGTTACTCTTTCACGCAAAAACGACTCAACAGATTTGGATGAAATTTGACACACAGATAGTTTATTAACTGTATTAACATATAGCATACTTTTTACACGACGATCTGTCTAAAAATATTTTTTTAAAAAATGGACGTCACTATCGACGTGGCGGGGCGTTACCGTCGTCACAGCCGATAAAGATGTTAGATATTTTTTAGGTGTTATATTTCTTAACACGACCAACACCAGCTAGTAATATTATAAATGTTAAAGTAATTACGTATATTATAAGTCTTGAACCTCGGGAATACGTTGGCTAAAGATTTTTAAAATATTTCAACCTCATGAGGTATTTACCTAACTACAGGTTAAGTACTATTTACTCTATGACCTAACTTACTAATGTCGAAAAAGAGTGATAGGTACCATCGAGTTTTATTAGTTTAAGAAGAACGAGAAACAAAATGAGACCCATAACAGGACTAAAGTAAGGTTTGAAAAAGGGTAAAATTAATTTAATAAATATATAGGTATCATTTGTATCTTCGAAATTTAGTATAATTTTAAAAAATCCTTTTAATACTTTTAATAAGTAATACTTAAATGTGCTATAAGTACCTACTTAAGTTTTTATGTAGGTAAATACCAAAGATTTGAATATTTGGTAAATACTATATTATAAATTCAAGATTAATAACACATAAAATAAAATGCTGAACGGAGTTCGATGAAACTTACGTAAATATGTATACATAATTATATCGTTTAAGTTCAGTTATGATTAAGTTCATCGGTTTAAGCATTGCATATACATGGTTTCCCAAAGGGAAAATATTTTCCAATTTATGGTATCTAACAGCATTGTGTGCTGTTTTGTTTTGTTTCACTATATAAGTAAGTGATGCCAAAGTAGAGCCCATTCTCTTATCTCCATCTCTGTAACCTATTTGCTCCACGCGACTTTATAATTTCTGCTGCGTGATCTCCTGGGGGCCTAGTGCAAGTTTTACTCGATCAAACGCGACGAACACGTAAATGTCAATTTGTATGGGAATGAAGCAGACCTACACGTGAGCCACCTGGTGGCGTTTGATCGAGTAAAACTCGCACTAGGCCCTCAGGTCTATATTTTTGAATAAAATAGCTGTTTTCAAACTTTCCCATTGCTTTAGTATGACGTCGTAAAAAATTAGTGCATTATATGCCTAAAGTAAAACTTCAACAAATTAAGGCTTAAACTTAAAGGCTTTTAAATTTTTTAAAAGCATTTTAACATCCATTTTTTTTGTTTCAGATTTTTGTTCGGACGCTTCTCATGAATGTCCTATGAAAAATAAAAATACGTTATACAGTATTTTTTGTGTATTTATTTCTTATTCCTTTAAAAAAGAATCGATCTGTGTACCTACATTATTATTTCATGGTAAATATAGTGGTAATTATTTATCAAATTCTATAGAACATACTTCAAACGGGGTTAATTTGACAGGTTTTTGAGGTTTTTATTTGTTCCCACGACGCGTTTCTGCGATATTTGATCTTTTTTTATATCTATAGTACAATTAGTCCTTTGGCTATAATAGTCCAATGCTCAATTGGGCACAAAAATGAATCTTCATTCATCTACTGATTCACATTCACACATTCATACATTCACAAAAATGATTCATCTACTATTGAATCTTCGTTTTTCTGTTTTAACCACAAATATTATCAATATAAAGCTTCATAGCTTGAACTATGTAAATATTTGAGTACCTACTTTTGTCGGTTTAAGTCACTCAATTTGGGAAAATATAAAAATTATGTATGTATGTACTTACTTAACCTGTTAACGCACAACCTCGTCCCCCGCCGGGCTGGTCGCGCCCCCCCGCACCTCGGCGCGAGCGCCGCGGCGCATCGCTTCGCATCCATCATTCACAATTTATAATTTCACCTTCTCACCCGCGGACCGACGATCTATTACGGTCATTGTACGCTATCTATTGTACATACGTTTGCTCAACACACATTAAAATCATTTCACAAGCGAGTACCGTGTCTCATTTCGAAGAAACCTCGATATTTACCATAACCACTTCACCTTTATGTACAGTTGATACCAAGTTCTTGCCATTCCAGGAGCTTAAATGAAAATTCTAAAGCAGCACTAGCGGCAGTGAACAATTCCGGATTTCTATTATATTGGATTAGGTATCTACTAAGGTATATATTGTAAATAATTGTGTTTTGCTAATGTAGGTAATAATTGCTGTTTTATCTAACAAACGTGTCGAACAAACTAAACAAGGTTTATTTATGGAGTGAAATCTAGACGCGGCTATGTTTTACAAACAAACGCCTTTGCGCGAAAAACATTTGTGCCTGACCTGGAACCGCTTGCAAGTAATACAACGTCTTGTTATTATAAAACACACGTAGGGCGAATGTTATTCATTCATACGAACAAAAATATATATATAGCCCAAGTAGAACAGATTAGCTTATTCTTAATTCGCTACAAATGTAAAGTCGCCACTAAAAACATTATGTAAACTTGCCACAATAGTTTTTTCGGGACGAACAAAATTAAGGGGAATAAAATCGTTATTATAGAGCAGTGACAATGGATAGATATTTTTTACTTTTATGATATACTAGCGGTCCGCTCCCGGCTTCGCGCGGGGTGCATTTTTTTTTACGTAAAAACCTTCCCTGATTATCCCTCTATCCATGAGTGAAGACAGAATTAAAATCGGCCCAGCCATTCTCGAGTTTTGCGCTTAGCAACACATTTAGGGATTCATTTTTATATTATAGATTACTTAGAGCAAATATATTAAGCCGAAAATTAAATTGGTACCTACAGTTATACCTTGCGGTATCAAGTTGAACATACTAAAAGTCTTCAAGGGTCTGGGGTGTGCTGAGCTTGGCTGAGCATAGATTTAATGCGGTTATTACACTTTTCAATTTGTAGAAAATCTAATTAGGAAGATGTAATCGCAGATAGATCATATGGGATCCGATTTAATGAAAGCGGAGGTCCCAATAGCTCTATTTCCTAAATTGTATACGATCTAGGATAATGTATTTGCGGCTACAATTTAGAACGACTATACTGTTTTTTTATTAATTTCATATAGAATATAAGAGCAAAATTTGTTTGAAATACCGTATTGGAGGCTACTTTAGGATTTAATTATACCGAGTGAAGTATGAAGTATTTATAAATTGTATATGGAAAGCGTCTTTTTACAGATGATATGATATCCTCAATATTCACACGAAATTACGATCGATATTTCTTCAACGGTGCGGTACTCGACTCGAACTCGGTATCGAGTTGTTTTATTTTAGGGAGTCATATGCAGCAGTGGCATGGCATCGTGCATCGTGCACATGACATCGCTCAAACAAAAGGACTGCGGTTTGCGATTGTCGTAAAAGTTTCATTAATTTATATGTGGGCCAATCCCGGCGGCACTGCAATGCCGGGCCGACCCGTGACGGGAGTGGAGCGAGCCCCGAACATCCCGTCTGGTTACAAAAATCAGTTTAATATACTGGTCCCTCGATGAGGGAACTTTCAGATATTAAGCTGAAAAGAACAGATACTACACTTTGATCTTAGCCAAAAGGCCGAGAAGCGATAACAGACATTTCAAAAGGTACGGTAGTCACCGAAACGCAAGAACGAAACGATACCGCGATATAACCTCCAGGTACAGCGACATCTATGATAGAGTTTTGTAAACTCTTTGTCATAAAATACAGCGCCATCTATTAATTAGCATTTAAACTACCTGGTCAGGTCATAAGTTCTGTCACAGTATTGCAATATAAGTTCTGTCATGAGTTTGTGGACATATCTAATCCAAGATTGACACCTGTGTTTCCACTTTTAGGGATTTCGCCCTTTTTTAGGGCGAAACCATTCATTTAAAGTATGGCTTAGGGCTGTTTTATATTTTTAGCGATTTAGGCTAATTCGGGGTAAAATCAAATATAAAGGTGGCACCACTATTTTAACATAGACTTCAACGTTTGTCTGCATATCTGCATGTCTGATAAATGCAGCTAAAAAATCCAGTGCTTCATCTTCAGCATCAGCGTTATATTTCTCACCCTCTACTTCTCGTGATTAATTGCTTATTACAAGTGGCAACACTGTAGTGGTGTCATATTGTAACTATTATGTTCATGAAAAGAAGGACACTACAGTATTGCCACTTTTCAATTTTTCAATTTTCTACGACCTTAAGTATCACTTTATTAAAATAAAGAACAAAAGATAAACTTTTTTTTTCATATCTAATTCCTTAAATTTTGCGCCTTTAATCAAGGATTTTTTGAGACTAATTTAAGGTATTTAGGGCAATTTTCGAAAAAATCTCGGGCAAAAGCAAAACCTGATAGTGGAAACACTGATTGACACTATATTTCAACGTCAGTTTTATTTGATTGATTTGATTAACACTAATAGACAGCTGTTTCATTATCGTTGATTATCGTATTGATTTGTTGATATACGATTTCGCCGTGTATTTAATTGTTAATTTGATGTATTTCATAAAAAAAAAAATTTAAATCATTCCTAAATAATTGAGTAACTTTTAATAAGAGGCGGGGTCGTTCATTTGTAGAGAAAATATATATATATGTTATGATTGTCCTTAGGGATAAATTTACTTTATTTTAATTGAATCACGATAAAATTTGACGTCGTAAAAATGTCAACGATTTCAGTGAAAGAGTTCAGCAAATCTTGGTGGATTGAAGTTTACAATCGTATCATTGGTGCTGTGGTTTTTATTGATGATGCCAACGCTGAGTGCTTGCATTGGGATGGCGGACTCTGCCAATTGCTATCTGGCGGTGCTGTTGGCGTTAAGAGTTTATCTCCATTTGAGGTAAGTTGTGATCCGTTTATTTTTATCACAAAAAACCAACTTGACAGCACTTGTTCTGATATAGTTTAGTAGTCGGAACACTTTTTCTCTTCATTATATTTTACTAGCTGTTTCTCTTGGATTTGCAAATCTGTCAGACCAATTTGAATGAAACCATTAGAAGTATGCAGTCAGGTCTGTTCTGTGTTAGAGTAGGTATTATAGAAGAGTTATAGGACAAGTTTCCAGTTTGCCTCAAATCCCTACCCGGAAATGTCTACCATCTCTCGGCCAATCTCTACATTTATTTATATTATTACATACAAACATAGTATATAATTGTATATTATTAAACATTTGCTTCTATCACTCCACAGCATGCAGATAAAGAGCATAGAAAAGCTGTTTTTATCACACAAACAAATTCAATGCAGTTACAAACAATTCGTGAGATTATAAAGAACAGTGAATTTACATACTGCACTTTGATTTCGTGTGTAAGTTTCGACACAATATATTTGGAACTTAATGAAGGGAAAGATGTAAGTGATATAGTAGCCGCCGGGAAGGCACCTATAGAGGCTACAAAACAATTGGAGGGTATGCTTATTGAGTGGATTGGAAAGAGGGTAGGTATTCTTTTCTTCACAATTCTCATATTATCTTGTCAGTAATATTAGGGGTTAAAGTATGAAATTGCCGATTTGTACTGAAAAATAAAAATTCGTTTTTTTTTTTAATTTAACATATTTATTTAATCAAAATAATTACCATTATTATCTATACATTGCTGCCATCTAATAGGAAGCTCATTTATGCCTTTGCGATAGAACTCTGGTGATCTAGATTCGACAAACTGTGTGAAAGCATTTTGCACTGCCTCCTGAGAAGAAAACTTTTTATCACGCAGAAAATTGTCCAAATCACGAAAAAAATGGTAGTCCGTTGGAGCAAGGTCTGGCGAATACGGAGGGTGACGAATGGTTTCTAATTGCAGTTCCTGTAGAGTTAAAACGGTTTCTCGTGCTGTATGAGGTCTCGCGTTATCATGGAGCAATAATGGTGAAGATCGATTCATAAGTCGGGGCGGTTTCACTGCTACTTTCGCTATCATTGTTCGGAGTTCGGCGCAGTAGACATCTGCCGTTATTGCTTGACCAGATCGGAGAAAGCTATAGTGAACACCACGCTGAGACCACCAAACAGTTACCATAACCTTTTTATTGGTAAGCTTTGCTTTAGGACACTGTTGCGGCGTTTGACCTGGGGTCAGCCATTGCATTTTCCGCTTACGATTATCGTAAAGAATCCATTTTTCATCACATGTCACAATTCGATCCAATATTCCTTCATTTCTGTATCGATTCAACAAGGCAACGCAAGTTTCAACACGCGTTTCTTTCTGCAGATCAGTCAAATCATGAGGCACCTATTTTTCATATTTTTTTATTTTATTGATTTGACGCAAATGAGTCAATATTGTTGGTAAGGTAACGTTAAACCATGCCGCTAATTCCTGGGTGGGTAGTTTGGCTCGGATCGGCTTCCACCATCTCTTTCAAATCATTGTTATTCACCTGTGTGGGCGGTGTTCCACGTGGTTCGTTCTTCAAATCGAAGTTTCCATCACGAAAGCGTTTAAACCAAAATCGCACAGTGCGTTCATTAGCAGTCCCCTCTCCAAACGCAACATTAATATTGCGAGCTGTTTCTGCCGCGTTAGTTCCGCGTCGGAACTCGTATTCAAAAATCACACGAATCCATCTTTATTGTCTAAGCTGAATAAAAAAAAAAACTGAAAGTTGATAATCGAATGTTGCACATTTTTTAAAAGAAGAACTACATAGGTACCGTATGAAAAAAGTTTCACTCAAAAATCTCGAACCATGAAGGTTCTATGTCAATTCGAAATACCTATTACAATAAAACGGCAATTTCATACTTTAACCCCTATTATATAGGCCATGTTATTACTTTTTTTGATTGCTTGTAGAAGAGAGACAAGTTAATAATTAAGTGACTCTAAACAAACATATTCTGTTGTTCTTGATAAATAGAAAATCTTTTACTAATTAAATTGCTATAAAATTTTCAGCAATGCGCAGTAGAAGCAGTGCATGTGCCAATCTTTGCGATATCACCGACAAATCATATATTCCTCACCCCGTCACACTGCAAAGTGTATCCGACTTATAATGAAGAGTTGATACCCGAAACGGCTTCCACAGACCTATACACTTTAAATACTGAAGAGAGATCACAGATTAGAAGATTGGCTAGCGGTTTGAATAGTATGATGGAGTCGTTGAAAATAAAAGAAGATATCTTTTATATGGGAAGCTATAGTTCCTTGATAGCTGGCATACTAGAAAATTCTCCTGTTTGCCTGGCTAGAAGAAAGGTAATTCAAGCCAAAATGGCTTGATTTAATATTGTAATGATTATATTGTTTAGTGAGTTATATGACTACTTGAGTATCTATAATAATTCTCACATAAAATATGGACTAGTGGTTTAGTTGCTTGCCTTAACGCTCTGTTCAGGGTTCGATTTCCAGCAGGGACAATTGGAAATGAACCTTTGAAAAGTGTGCTCAGGTCTGGATCTGGAAAGTAGTGGCAGAGCTCACTACACTTTGCAGTCATTTGTATAGTATTTTTTTACATTATAGATTTGTACCAATCCGACATCTCTGATAATAGTGGATCGTACATTAGACTTGTGTGGCGCAACCAGTCACGCCACGGAGTCAGTATTGGATACCATAATGTCAGTTTTGCCACGCTTCCCCGGACACTGCACTGACGTAGCCGTTGATATGTCATCGCTATGTGAAGCTAATGTGTAAGTAAGTAGTAATTATATCCTCCTGCACACATAAAGAATGGAACCTATCGCTATATATCTATCTGTCGCTTCTCGCTCGCACACTATCGCTTTCTATATTCATACTTCAAAATGACTGGATTTTGAAGTAATGAATGACTAGTAATGAATGAGTCAAAATGACTTAATTTTGGATGTAGATTTTATTTAATTAATAGATCTGTAGGCACGAAATATCAGATAAATAAATGTGTCCCCAGGTATAAATTACCAAATTAATGTCAGATTAATTAATATCAAATTAATTTACCAATTTAACAGTTGATAATAGAAATAATGTCATATTATTTATAGAACAAGTAGAGGATAATATTACAATGTTAAGGCGCGATTTCACCATACTCTGTTGGTATTTGACATCGCTGTTAAGTCATTTAACAGACGATTACAGTATGCAAGTGAAAGCGCTAAATACTAACAGAGTATGGTGAAATCGCGCCTAAGAATCACGGATAAGGATGAATTTTATATAACGAGGCTCTAAAGGACATCACCCATTCTGGGCTAATTTTTTTTTAGCGGTCAGCTATATTTTACACATTATTATTATTTAGTATAACGATCCAAACATTATTTACTATGGCGCAAAGGTTCTAAGCGTTTTCTCCGAGATGATATTCTGATATAAATAATGAAACAACACTTACTCATTCGACAAGTGGACGATTACAAGAAAGATTACTAACGGTCGTTATTGTTTTATTAATAATGTCCTTATGGCACATTAAAAGTAGCTTTGATCATTAACTGCTGATCATGATTTAAAAAGGAATATTAAAAGGCAAAAAGATATATTATGTATTATATTTCCTTATAATTCTCCCAACGTCACAAAAATGTCTTCTAAACCTTCTGCGGGAATGTTTATCACAGTCTCATGCCTTGCGTATGCCATGTACCACACAATACACATGACATGTGAGCAGCAACCAATGGTTCTTCGGCCAATATGGCAAGTGCAATAATAATGTGTAATAGCTTGTCGCCCACGGAGAGCTCTATCCAATGCAATATACACGTAATAGGTGCGTGACCGGACATGTCTGATTGGATGCGACCCGAAGCAAGTAGAGATCGTTACCTTCCAACTCCTGTACATGATCATCAGGTACGAGTATTAGACCTCCGAGTTCAATTACAAACATGCCACGAGGCAACAGGTGCTCTGCATAATAGCTCCGTGCCTGTTTCAATTGATACACCCCAAGAGCAAAAAGAACAAGCTCTTCCTCTGTCATATTAGGGAATGGAATGTCGTGCATATTCGCATTAACTGCTTGAAAATCTGCGCGTCTTCTATTATAATTATATCTCTGTACTAGGTCGCCCAATGTGTTTGGTATGTTCATTCTTTCTCGAATGATTGCTAAGAATGTTGGGGCCCGTACATTGTCTACAATGACTGGGCAATAAGCATTTAATAATGCTGCACCAATTCTAAAATATTCCATTATATGGGGCAAAGCGCGATTAGAATGGACAATCCTCAGTAATCGGAAATCTCTTTTAAATCGTCCGTTAACGGCTTCCACCACCCAACGACATATGGTTACAAGTCTCGATTTGTTTGCTTGTTCTGTAGTAAGTTGTGTTTCATTGGGATGTTTTATTTCAGGCATATGCACCGTATATCCATGAGATTGTAAATTAAGTGTTGCATCTCTGAAACCACGGTCAAGTATGAATACATCTCCCTGTCTATGTTTTCTTCGTAGTCAATAATTCCGTTGAATATTTCCGCGTCAGAAGTAGTTGCAGCATGTGGGCCGGAAACCTCAATAATATGCCCATCGCAGCATACAAACAAGAAAGGTTTTGTCAAATGTCTGTATTTGTGGTGGCTGTACGAAAGTCTGTGGAAAAAGTAATTAGAGCTTTTTTCTGATTATATACGTATGTCCCATCGCATATAATAATAGCGTTCGTTTCTTCTAAAGGGCTTCCTGGATTTCCGAACAATGTCTCTGGAAGCATCAAGTTTTTCTGTGCCACTTGTTCACGATTTAAATGATCAAATCCCACATGCAAGGGAACAAAATCATTTATCAGTGCATCACGTCCCAAAGTCAATAACCGTTGAAAACGGGACTCACTCGTTCGGAAAATCAAAGCTAGCCTCTTATTGGAGTCGCCTGATCTGAGTTTAACTAGAACTGCAGCCAGTATAGTTTTCTTATAGCGGTTATTGTCTAAACTTGGTGTGGATTCCAGTAAATCAGAAAACTGATTGTGCGTAAGTCCCGTCCAGTTGTGGAATTCCACGTATATCTCATGGCACACAACATGTGTGCCATGATAACAAGTAAAAAACAACAATAACAATAACAACATTAACAGAAACAACAAAATTAAACAGAAATGATAACAACCAGAAACTAAGAACACAGTAAAGTAGCCGTTGCACGGAGAACCGACTGAACGCCAATGACGCATTTATGGTGATCGGCACTCGTCCCCCGCATATTTATCTACAAACAATGGCATAAACCAACCGGCAAAATCGTTCTTTTACCTGCAGATCCTTTTGTGTTATTTCAAGTATAACTACGTAATTATGTTTTTTTAGTTAACTTTTTACATATAAATATAATAGTTAGAACTTTGTTGTCATATTGAAAAATGTTTAAAATATTGTATTCTATTATACGAGTAATAATAAGTTTAATTTTGTTGGCCGGCACTTTCAAAATTAGCCCAAAAATGTATGGAGGCTGGGTGATGTCCTTTGTATCATAAATAATTTTGTTTCTTTCCTCACTGCAAAGCCAGATTGTTTAAGATTATACTAATCTTTTACTACAATGTTCTGCTTTTTCCTTCTATTGACTGTTTTCGTTGGAAGCCTAGTCTTCTTTCTCGGTTCCTACTTAGTCTCAGCACCAATGCTGATAATATAATTGGATACTTTTTTGTTTTAGTATTTCACACCCCGACGACGTAGCCCTCAGCCCAGGGTGTCTTTTCCACGCTCACGACGACGCGTGCATACAAACGTATGACTATATGATTAATAAATCACAGAAGGAGGTGATGTTTGATTTGTACAATAAACTGTCGAAAATCGATGTACAGAAGTCGCCCGGGCCGAAAACTCTCTTGAAGGTTACGCCGCAGAGTGTCGAGAAAATAGTCACAGCCACCAAAGGTAATACACGCTACATTTTTTTTTAAAATTTTTAGATGGAAAAAACATTTTTTATTTGACCAATTTTAAAAATCCTTTCACATATACAAAGATAAATTATCAGCGAGTAACATAGGCTATATTTGATAAAGCTACGCGGACGAAGTCGCGTGCAACAGCTAGTCTTTCTATATAAAAATCAATCGCCATTCTTTAGTTTCGGTTTTAATTCATTTTTTGCTCATGGAAATTGAAATCGATTTCAGGTAATTATGATCTGATAGATCAGCACTGTGGTGTGCTGCAGCAGGCGTTGGGTGCAGTCCAGACCCTCAAGTCTCCAGTGAGGGCACAGCTGGAGCTTCTGAGTGGTCTCGAAGGTCAGGTCTTGCAGAACCTCGCCGCCAGTAGAGATTCCACCAGCGTATTACATCAGGTAATGCTGTTTTGTTGATTACAAGTAGAAAATTAATACCTAGTAGTGGGATAGCACACCGCATTTCGTTTGCAGTCGTTTGGGCAGCCCGTCTGGCCGACAGTAACCAACCCCTTACAGAAGACCACCGTGAAATAATAGCATGTGTGCTGTTGTGTTTCAGTGAGTGAGTAAGGGATGCCAGTTCATTTCCCTATTCCTTCCTAATCTCTATCCTTAATCCTAGTATGGTCGGCAGCGCATTTGCAGCTCCTATGGCGTTGCTTGTGTTAGGCAACGGTAGCCACCTACTATTAAGTGGACAGTCGGCCTGTCTGTCGAGTTCCTTTCTAATATACTAAAAATTAAGTGATAGGACAATGTGCTACTAAATGGTCGGCAGCGTGTCGGCAGCGCACTTGCTGCACTTAGGCGTTACTTGTGTTAGGCGACTGTAGCCACCTACCATCAAGTGGACAGTCGAAAATTTGGGTTATATGAGTTTGGTCCGAAAAAGAGGGATTTCGACAAGATGAGGATGGTAACCAGACGTACGTCTGAACGTCTGATGGAAGAAAGGGGAAAGCGGTATGACCTCATACAACTTCTGAGCACACTCTCCAAAGTATTTCATAAAAGACACATAGACAGGCGATTTTGCGTCTATGTGTCAGGCTCCGCATCTTAGTTTAATAAGTTTAGTATAATTTTAGTCTGTCGAATTTAATAAAAAATAAAACTACATACTTTCCAGTTTTCAAACCTAAGCCATGCCACTAATTATTACTATTTGCCACTACTTATTTACTGGGTATGCTATCGTCATAGACAGATAACGTACAGGCTCGCTAGATTGACGTATGAAATTTGTATCACGTTACAGATTAGCACTCTAATAAAGAGCCGAAAGATCCGTAACTTGCCGTTGGAGCGTCTGCTGGCGCTCACGGTTCACGTTTACTCCCTCATCGGCTCAGAGGTGTCGTTCCTCAAAGCTCACGAGGACAGCCTCGCCGAGTCGCTCAGCGTGGCGATATTCGAGGACCACAAGAGTCTGCTGGGCGCGGAGGCGGGTCACGTGTTAACGCCTGAACAGTGCGAGCACATATCGCAGAGAGTCATCGCCAGGTTGAAAGATGTCGCTCAGATGAGGAAAGGATTGAAGGAGTGAGTGTTTTTTTAAAAATATTTTGTAGGTATATCTTTTTTAAATATTTTGTATCTACATTTTTTTTCTATACTAATATTATAATGAGAGAAGATTTGTATCTTTGTAAATTCTATAGATTATAGATTTACAAATCTATAAATCTACAGAAAACTACGTTATCAGCGAGTAAAATAGGCTATATTATATAAAGTTACGCGCGCGAAGTCGTGTGCAACAGCTAGTGTATAATAAAGTCGTGCATAGACAAACATTTTAAAAACTTTTTTTTCATCTGTAACATAAGTTCGTGTACAAATTTCGATTTTATTATATATAGAGATATACGATACCATTTATTTTAATATCACAAGGGATGAAATATTACTATGTAGTATGTGTAATTCGTTTCATGATAGTGTGTTGATATCTTTTTGAGTACAATAAAAATGTATTTTCAGATTTAACTCCGTACTGAAACCCTGCGAGGTGGGTTCAGGGTATGAATACCGTGGAGTTCTACAACAACTGGTCGAGTCATTGGTGGATAGCTCTCGACCAGAACTAGTCGATTTGAAACATAGAAATGAGGGCATCAAGGAACTATTGCGTACTGGGCTCAAGTAAGACTGATTATTAATTGATTGCCAAATTTAATTAACCCTTTAACCGCTTGGTTTTGTAGGAGTTCTTATGGCCCTTTTTAAAATTGTTTTTAAGAGAAAGCAATTCACTGATTTAAAAATAAACATTATACAGGTAGAGAAATTTGTCGTAAATATATATCCGGCTCTGGCGAAATTGACACGAAAATAATTGTCGGATAAATCCGACTCTGGCGGCTAAAGGGTTAAATAGCAAATAGAATGAATTTTGACGAGCCCCTTGGATCAGTGGTTAGGGTGCCTGCCTCAACGCTCTGTCTCAAGGGTCCCGGGTTCGATACACGGCAGGGTCAACTGTGGAAATGAATTTTTCAATGTTGGCTCTGGTCTGGATTTGGAAAGTAGTAGCAGGGCATACTGCGTTTCGCAGTCATCTGGGCAGCCCGTCTGGCGGCAGTAACCACTCCCTTACCGAAGATCACCGTGAAATAACAGCACGTGTGCTGTTGTGTTTCAGTCATTTCCCTATCCCATACCAATTTATTATCCTTAATCCTACTATAGTCGGCAGCATATTTGCAGCACCCGTGGCGTTGCTTGTGTTATAGGCGATGGTTGCCACCCACCATCCTAAACGTAACATTTAGGGAGGGTACAGAAAAAAATTACGGGGGGATCAAAAATTGCTTACGTAATACTTGAACGCCCCCTAACCTGTCTTTTGACCTTAACATTTATTTTACACAAAAAAATAACTAATTCATTTAGTTTAGGTGTAACATAAACTTGACAAGTTTTTATCGTACACCAGTCGTCGAAATATGATAAAAATATTAGTACACTTGATTTTAAACACACAAAATAAAAAAAAAGAACATTCCTTGGTTTTTTTAAACAGATTTTTTTTTAAAAAGAGTACCGTAAGTGTCCCCCTACAATGTATTTTTTTTAATTACAGCATACTAACAAGCAAAAAATCGCGCAATCCAAAACACCCCCTAGACAACCCCACGGTAATACTATTCGTAGTGGGAGGTGTTACTGCGGAAGAATGCAAGAGGTTACAACGCACTGTGATCACTAGTGGTGTGGACACGGCTTTCCTCATTGGTTCAACCAAGTTCGTAACTCCAGTGGAAGCTATGAGAGATGTGCTGGCGTTATAAAATTTAAGGCAGTGAATAGTGAATAATAAGGAGAAATTAAAATTGTTGAAAATTTTTTTTTAAGATGTATTATTTATGTAGTTTAGTCAATTAAAAAGCACCTGTGATTAAACATGTGAGTTGTGTAATGAATGTATTTACTTGTATAGAGTAACTACAGGCCCCAAAACTCGCTTAGTTTGCGCACTCGAACATTGAGGGCAGACGCGAGCGTATTTTCTACGAGGGAATTTTAGTGACTATTATTTTCGTGTCCATTTCGCAAGAGCCGTATATATACAACAAATTCCTCTACTTGTATTTTTTGCGTGAGAACCAAACCAATGCACACGTTTCGTTGCGTTCTTACGAAACGAATGAAATAAAGCCCGGTGATTGGTCAAAATTTTATGTGGGCGTTACAACAACCAATCACCGGGCTTTATTTCTTTTGTTTTGTAAGAACGCATCGAAACGTTTGCATTGGTTTGGTTCTTGGCTAGGGCCCCTGCATATGCATCTCTTTCTAACACCTTTTCAATACCATAAGTGAATACAGTATGAGCTGATTTAACTTTGAACAGAATCTATGCTTTAGTTATTTATCTGTGAGTTACACTCAGTACTTGTAATTCAAATGAAAAACAATTCAATACTAACATGTAAAACTTTATTCTTGACAATTTCCTATCTAGATATTTAAGATTAAAACTTGTACGGTATCATATACCTTTGATAAAATTGGTAAAATACTCTATACTAATACAGAAAACATTGATAAATGCTGTAATCAATACTGAAATAAGTAATACAATTATATGTAAATAGGTAATAAATAATCTAAGCTTTTTAACAGAGTTTGTGAATTTCCATTCAAATATCTAGACGTTACACATCTCATAAATTATTACATCTTTTTTGTGTTTTTTACACAGATCAACCGATCTTTTTGTGACTTTTTATAAAGTTGTTTCTTCAATTAAACTTATGTAACTAAAAATATAGGTGGTATGGGCGTATTTATAAAATAGTTTTTTTTTTAATACTTTTAACTCCTGAATGGACACTATTTGGTTATGTAACGAACAAAGTTATATCCGTAGAATAATATCCAGTTTAACTAATATCCGTACTTATAGTTATACAAAAAAAAAAACCATTTGAGATTTCGTTTCACGATTACTGATTTATTTATAACAGTTCAAGTTTTTAATAAATTACATTTTACCACGAATTATTAATATAAACAATGAAAATAGAACTAATTTCTACATAAGCACCTATTGATTTATTTATTTCTATTAATTCGACGATTTTTCATTCGTTAAACTCGAAAGAAAATCGGCTTAATTCGTCAATTCTTAAATTTAAGGAAAAACCATTGAAAGCACACGTAAGCTTTTTATTAATGCTTTTTAAAAGTTTTTAAATTAAAACAGGAGAGATTTTATCTAGGAGAGCGATTTAAAATACAATCGCGCTTTTTTTTCTACAATAAAAAAAATATAATTATTAAAAACAATCAAATCATATTAATTTAGATGTAATGTTTTCTTGAAAATCGACAAAGAGATGGCACTGAACAATACATTCGGTTAACTAAAGAAAATTTAAGATATATCTTGAATATATTTTAATATTTTAAATATATTTTTGACAGTTAAATTTTAAGTAGCAACGCCAAACAAGCAGTATTTCTAATAATAAGACACGACTTCAGAAGATGCGTTTAAAACCTCGTTAAATACTGAAAGAAAATATTTAACGTCCATTTTAAGTCACATGTCATCTATCCTCTTTCAAATGTTTACTTATAATCTAAGATAGGTCTAATTTTATGGGTTAATATCAAATTCGAAGTTCCATTGACTTAGTCCATCCCAGCAACATCTCCACCTTTTCTGAAATCGGCATTAGCGTAAATCCCTGTTTTGTTTCGGTAGAGGGCGCAGACGATAGATCCTCGACCGTGGTAACGAACCATTCCGTGCCCTTTCTCTTTCAGCCCCTTCACTGTGTCCTGGAATAAGCAAATTAACTTTTGAACTTTTGACGACACACGTTTGGTCTAGTGGCTAGTAACCCTAGCTGGTAACCAAACGGTCGCGGGTTCTAATCCCGCTAGGGGCAAATGTTTATGTGTTAACATTTTACCTTTGTACCTGAGTCATGGATGTTTGTGTTTATAATTTATGTATGTATTTACAAAAATAAAATAAAATAATCTATGTAGTATATCGGCTGTCTGGTATCCATAATACAAGCATTAGTTGCTTACTGTGGAGTTGGATGGTGCTGTGTGGAATCTTTGTGGTGAAATTTTATTTAATACAATTATACCTAGTTTCTATGTTTCACATCTACCACTACCAGGCGTCTTAGATAATGTTCTTTTAAATTCTTATTGATTACCTAGTAGGATTATCTAATCGCTGGTTGTAACTAATTCAAATTAATGCTGTTACTAACCTCAGTTAAACCATATTCGTATTGGGAGTCAATTGGAAAGACTTGATGGTGGATGCGTGGCGCGTCGACGGCTTCCTTCACGTTTTGGCCGAACCACAGCTGACGCATGGTCACCTGAAATTCAAAATTTAGACTTTTCAATTAAACTTTTTATAACGACAAAAAAAGTATTTTTAAACTACTTTTATACTCGTACACTACGTAATGAATTTCTTTATATTTTGCTTCACAGAAGACTATTATACCCTCTCACAAAAGAATACCGCGAAATACATTTCGGTGAATGAGTAAGTAATGACGGAGCCTATTCGAGTACAATTTAATGAAAATTTCTTATCCATACTAATGTTAATTGACTAAGGATTTGTACACTTACCAGAGCTATAGCCGAAATAATCTTTGTGCCCCCGGAAGCCCCGATCACAATTTTGGCGTTTCTATTGGCGTCCAAGATTATACTGGGACTCATGGACGATAAGGGCCTTTTCCCGGGAACAATGAAATTAGCCTCTGACGGCTTTAGGCCGAAATAATTGGTGATCCCTGGCGAAGAGAAGTCGTCCATCACATTATTCATTACAATGCCCGTGTCGCGTGTTGTGAAACCGGCACCGAAGCTGAAAGGCAATAACCACTTAGTTACTTATTCATCCACTTCATTAAATATATCACTTTGTCGGAGTTTAATTTTATTTAATCCCGGGAATACATTTGGCTGCAAATATGCGTGAAGTCATACATAGCTTTTCCTTTTTTTAGTCTGGTACGAAACAAAGCTGGTCACACTGCTTTCCGCAGTTTATAATATAAACTGAGCAATCAGTTTTGCATATTTAACCAAACCCTTACACCGGGAAAGAATAGAATTTGTATAGAGGAGACGAAAACCAGAACTCTTCGCCATACCGCGCGCAACAACGGATTTGCTTGGCAAGGTTCCTCTCACGCGAGCCTTGCGCAACCTTAATAAAATGGCACAATTGATTGACCTTATCTACTGAACGAATTCAGTAGGGTGGGACTATTGACTATTATAAAGAGAGAAGATTTGTATGTTTGTAATGAATGAACTCAAAAACTAATGGACCGATTTTAAAAATTCTTTCACACATAGAAAGCTACGTAGGTAATCAGCGAGTAACATAGGCTATATTTGATTAAGATACGCGGATGAAGTCGCGTGCAACAGCTAGTATAATATAAAGTGTTACTTACTAATAGTTGATGGAGCTAGTAATGGAGACGGCGTCTCCATTAGAACCAATGATAGAGATGTGCGCTGTTCCGCCGTCATTGGTCGCGTACACTTCCGCGCCGTACAAGGAAGTGTCGTTGGACGTTGAGCTGTCGTTGATCCTCAATCGGATCTCTTTTCCGATCTCTAATGACGTCACGTTGCTTAGCAACTGGAATGTGGACATTTACATAACTTGAAAATTACAATTTTGGTTTCACATAATCATATCGACTTTCCTAAGAACTTCAAACGAGCAATTCTTGTATTTATTTATCTCCTTATGATTCCTACTTTATATAAATACCGATAAATACTTTAAGAATAGTTTGTCCTGACTAACTATAAAGGCACAGCAAAAACTTCCAAGTTTAGAAAGCAAAAATTTTGGAACATGGGTTTGTTTTATTATTCGTCATTGTCCATGTCTGAGCACAAAACAACTTTACTAGCTAAGTAACAAATTTACTAAACAAGTCTTGTTTTTGTAAAAAGTTTTTATATTTAGTGTAAAAGGAGATCTATTAGTTTTTCATTATTTTCGTTTGAACGGTTGAAACTTTGACCAATAGTTAAGTTTTAGATTTTACTGAGAAAATATCGTGTGATTTCTTAATTTTTCATAGATATTTAAGTTTCAATGCATTAAAAAAGTTTGAAAAGTTGAAAGTACCTATATAAAAGTATAGTCTTTTTAATTTTCGAATGTTATCCCGAATTTACAAAATCCGAAATATTAACAGGAAATTACTGAAATTAAGAAATACTTTTGTTAACTTCTCCAAATTTATAAAAAAAAAAAACAATGTGTGGTTTTATGAAACCACGATGCAAGTGAAACTTTTTTCTAGACGGTCAGCTGATGCGTCATGAGCGCCACCATATTGGCTTGGCTGTTCTGCCGAGCACCTTTTACTTAATGCGACATGCGATAGATGGACGAACAAATTCGAGGTGATGGAATAAGTTTCACTTTAAAAAAACCAATTTTTTTGATGGAATAAGTTTCACATAAAAAAAACCAATTTTTTTGAATTATGATCTTCATTACGTACAAAAATCTCACCTCTTTTAAATTCAAAAAGTCATCATCACCGAGTTTGGTCCGAGTAGAGTAACCGTATTTAAAAGCTTCCAGTATCCTATGATATGTTAGTATTTGATTGGAGGTGCCGTTGATATTAGTTGCGTTGAAATGGTACCCGCTGAGGATATTAAGTATTTGCGCTAGAACTGGACCACTGCTAGGAGGTGGTGGAGCGTAGAGGGTGTCTCCATCGAAAAGTGGGACTACGAGCGGCTTCATTATCTTTGGTCTGAAAATCAAAGGTAAAAACTTATGTATTGGTACATTTGTTGATTGACGAAGCTGTACTTTATGACAGACCTCAACAATCGCTCACTTGAAACTCGAAATTGGAAAAACTAACAGGTTCCAAATTTATTTATTCAATAGCTGTTGCACGCGACTTTGCCTGCGTAATTTTATAAAATATAGCCTATGTTACTCGCTGATAATGTAGCTTTCTATAGCTGAAAGAATTTTTCCAAATCGGTCCAGTAGTTTTTGAGTTTAAGTATTCATTATAAACATACAAAACTTCTCTCTTTATGATATCAGTAGGTATAAATAATTAAAAAAAGTAGATCGGTTCACAAACGAATTAAAAAAGTACTGGACTGTTGTATTTAATACCTATTTATATATAGATAATGTAGTATGTAGCTATATACATTATTTACACATAAATGTAAATATAGCACTGTTTGATATAGAAACTAAATGAGCGCTTGTAAGTTTCCGTTTCATATTAATGTGGAATTGTACAACAATCGTTATCGGTCAACAGCTTAGGACAAATTTATATTGAAATATCTTTTTCCATATTATCATATTTCGCAAAATTGCCAGTCTATGTATCTTTTATAAGATGTACTTCGGAGAGTGTGCTCAGGAGCTGCATGTGCTCATTACCGCCTACCCCTTTCTTCTATCGGACATACAGACGTACGGCTGGTTACCATCCTCATCTTGTCGAAATCCCTCTTTTTTGGACCAAGCGCTTTAAAATATTCTTTATAATGCGCACTTCCAAGGTTTGGAACTTGCCAAGGTTGGTCTGTATTTCCGAGCTCATATAACCCAAATCTTTTCAAAGTTCGAATGAATATGCATCTTCTGGGTGAGCTCGCTCCATCATAAGCCTCATCTTCGCTACACAGCTGGATGTTGGCCAAGAGCAAACCAATTTCTAATAAAAAAAAAGGCCAGCAATACGCTGTCAACCGCAGTAGGATTAAAGATAAGGGATTGGGAAGGGATAGGGGAAATGTACTCTGGCATCCCCTACTCACTCACCGAAACAACATGAAGCACACATGTTTGTAAGCGGCCTACCATCAAGTGTTATCAGCCTGACACTCCTGACATCTGAATTTTATTTAAAACCAATTATAATTAAAATTATAAACTAACTCCCGACTTTCTATTGAGCCTTAACAGGCTATATCTGCTGTTAAGTTGCTGAGGAGTTGGTTATTCCGCTGACTACTTGATGCTGCAACACCAGGTAACGGTTACCATGTCATGGTAATTAATGCCACCGAAGTAACAGTGAATGTCAAATTTAAACATCAATCGAAAATGTTGAAGTTAGTGAAATCCCTTCGTTAACTAGGAAATGGGCTGACGATCTTCATAAATATATCTTCAAACTTATAACATCCCGTTTTTACGTCGGGCGGTAAAAATGATAGTTGGAAAAACTTTGAAATAAATTACCTACTCATCTAAATATTTGTAATCTATCCTAGGTAATACTAGGATATAAAGAGAAAAGGTTCGTATGTACCTATGTAATGATTAAACTCAAAAACTACTGGACCGATTTTGAAAATTCATTCACCTATAGAAAACTACATCATCAGCGAATAAGCGGGCGAAGTCGCGTGCAACAACTAGTATGTAATACTTTTAAAAATGGTTAAAATTTAATTATTCCCTACAAACGCTCTAATGCATTTGCCGTGATTAAACAGACGAGGATGATTAAAATTCTTTTGTCATCATAAAATACAATCAATGAGTCATACCTTACAGTATATTTCTTATGTTTTCATGAATTTCACAACATTTCGTGTGTCATTTTTTTTGTTTCAGTACAAACATTCATACACCTGAGTAATCAATAACATTTGAGTCATGTTAAAACTTACTTACTTTAAAACGAGGCAAATAAATTAAAAACCTATTCATTGGTTAATGTTTTTCTTAATTACTCTCATGAACAGTAATTTTTATATTTTTCTTTAATTTTAATACCATTAAGTTACATTTGAGCTAATCTATCAGCGAACTTTTAAACCCGAAGACCGTAACGCAAAATAATGGCTACGTACGTACCAACAATAGTGTTAAAATTAATTACATTTTCAAAATTAATTATAAGTATATATTTGATGATTAGGAAAATATAATATATAGGAGTAATACCAATCTTTATACTATGAACTTAATGGTGAACTTTAATGGTGTTTAGAGTTTAGTGACTGTAAATAAATATAAATTTTTGTATATTTATTTAGATGTTATTTTTGTTAAATGTTTATTTTGAAATGTCTGGTTCTGACCGCACAAAATACTAAAATAAATGAAGCTGCCTGCCAGTTGTGACATTCGTCACTTTTCCTATTTATGTAATAAGACATTTCACGTATCTCACAAAAAACGTCTGTTATGAGTTTTCTTTACTTTTTTTCATATATCTTACTTATTATTAGAACACATGTGGAACACTATTATTATTTTTGACTATTTTTTATACAATGAAAATTCCATGAATACAATCGAATAGAACGAAAACAATCGAATAATTTAATTTATCCGATGTTCGAATTTTAAAACTGACATTTTAAAAATATAAAAATGTATGCTGACAGGGTTACGGAGTTATTCGGGATTCTATATAGATATGTACTTATATCTTTGTTAATGATTACCTATAATTTGGGCCTCATAACTATTGTTACTGGCATATGAATATTTATTTCTATCTCGTACGTAGGTACTTAATATAAATAATAAAAATTAACAGTAACGTTCTTACTTATCAATATATTTTGTTGATAAAATAAAATAAATTTCCAGTAAAGGTAGATATCGTATTATGGCAATTAAGATCAGTGGCTATCTTTATTAAATATGTACCTAATATTTTATAAATATGTAGGTTAATTCAAATAAGCTGATAAATGTAATCACAATAAACACCAATGTTTATTATGATAAAAATGTTTATTTAGGTTTAAATAAAATGTCGAACGTAGTGTTATTTAATTAAAATCGATGTCATAAACATATTATTTTACATATTTGCTTGTCATACGAATAATAATGCTTAATATTAAGTAATTGTACATTCTATATTATTATACTTTAAGAGAAAAAATAATACAATTTAATATAATACAAACTCAATCGACCTAGTCGCTAAGGGCAGGCTAATACCTAATCCTACTAATATTATAAATGCGAATATATATGAGAATTACGAGCATGGATGTATGGATGTTTGTTACTCTTTCACGCAAAAACTGTTTAACGGATTTGGTTTAAATTTGGTACAAAACAGGTAGTTAACAAATAGGATTCTTTTTATTTTGGAAAAATGTTAGGTTTCCCAGGGATCGTCTAAAAATATATAAAATTGGGCGTCACCGTCGTTACAGCGATATAGATGTCAGGCGTTAAGTATATCAGGTAATTATATTTTTCATTTATCAACGCGGACGTGTCGCCGGCTCCAGCTAGTATATCATAATTATGTAATGATATATAAGTACTGATAAAGATGTTCTTTTTATAGACATATTTCTTTGATAACTCACTGGTAATTGTTGAGGTCTTCCAAGGTGATGATACTGCCAGCTCTCTCCAGGTCTTTCGCAAAGTTTTGCGCCAGTGTTCCGTTGTAGAGTTCGTCGCCTCCTTTCTCCGCTATAATAGAGAGAGTGTTGCAAAGGGCTTCCGAAGGTTTCACGATAGTTCCCGGTTTGTGGAAATCTTTCTTCCAGTTATCGTAGTACATGTTCCTGTAATTATCAAAATTGTTAGAACAATATATAATCATTCGATATTTTAATATTTGTATGTGTTTTGAGTGAAAACATCTTGCACAATTTTATCTTGATAGGAATGAATCCGCAAAGTTAGCTTAATGTACCCTTTAATGTAACAAACAATATTTTACAGATGAAATACAAAATTTTATCTTCCGAATTTTCGATAGATCGATACGATTTACTTAGTTCATATATTTATATGTTTATTTTGTTTTGTTTTACTGTCATTAACAGAAAAAGTTAGCGGAGAAACAGACAGAGGCTTAGTTGAACGCGTTAGACTGGAACTACAAGTCAATTTTTAAAAAAAAGTTATATTTGATAGGCTGATTCTTGAAAGGTGGTCTAGAAGCGTAATGTCAGAGTGTCAATAAGTCCGTTGGTTTTCCTTTCATTTAATTAGAAATCCAAGAAATAAAGATGTACTAGAAAACGCGTTGAACGGTAGTATTTCAACTAGGAAGAGAAACTTCACCTTGAAGACCAGATAATGATGTCACATTATGCCATGCCACTAAATGTTTTTTTGTCGTTAAAAAACTGTATCAGGAAGAAACGTCAAGGTTTTTCGTGTGGTTTACTAAAGAAATAATTCTAATTGAAATTATTTGTGAGTAGTTCATCAAAATCGATAGACAAATTGTACAAGATTATACTCGTGATTTTGTATTTGCCACAATTTGCTTCTGTGTTTATACTCTTGTTATTTTTTAGTAGTGGCAGGGCACACTGCGTTTCGCATATGAACTGAACAGCCCATCTGACGGCAGCAAGCAACTCCTTACAGAATATACCAGCGTGAAATAACAGTATGTATGCTGTTACGTTTAGATAAGTTAGTAAGAGTTGTTAGATCCCATTTCCTTATGCTAATTCCTTACCCTCAATCCTTACTATAGTCAGCAGCGCGTTTGCAGAACCTGTGGCGTTGCTTGCGTTATAGGCGACGGTAGCCACCTACCATCAAGTGGACCGTCAGCCTGTTTGTCGATTAACATAAAAAAAAGATTAAAAAGTCCCATAAAATACCTCAAAATTGGGTCGTTTTGTATGAAGGGCGCGCTCAGTATTCCATCTGAAAGCGCTCGAGACATCGCGAAACCGCTTTTGCAAAAGGTTAACGTTGGTTCCACTAGATCTCGCCATGGCAGCTTGCCCCAGCGTTGATGAGCTGCCCACATACCCCGAACCTCCCCAGGAACACCAACGGCCAAAGGACCTGCATTACCAATTATAAAAAAATTATGAATTCAACATAGGTACTAAGTACAACAGTAATAATCATTGCACGCTTGAAACCTGTGTATTAAAAAAAAAAATTGATCCTGTTATCCTATCAAGTTAAGAAAAGCAAAATTTTGTGGCTTCTTGTTTTTTTTTAATTAAAATTTTCGGCTAAATAAACTCAGGACCTGTTATTGTAACGTAACCGTGTAACCGACACCTCTATATATTTTCAGATATTGATTTAAAAAAAAGAACAATTTTGAGATGGGAAAAAACTATTGATCTCGCGACCTGTTATTGTAACGTAATCGACATCTCTGTATATACTTTCCTGACGATTCAAAAAATACACACGTAATTGTTCAAGTTTTCACTTCTGTCGTCACTCCCGGAGTGCCACTGTTTTTTTATGTAGTCTTACTTACTATTTATCTAATTTATATAGCAAAAAAAACTTATGATTTATGTTATTTATCATATAAATTTTGGAACTTTTTTACCGCCTATGGATATTACCTATACTTAAAAAAGGCTACAATTCAATGTTTCTATTTTATGTCATTCAATATTTTCCATTTTTAGGTTTTTTAGGTTTTAGGTTTATATAATATTAATTATATTATGGAATTATTTGTTAAAAAATTAAGTGTCTAATAGCATGGGGTAAAATATTTTAATTATTTTGAGGTGTGAAATTCATTGGATCTGGTAGAGAGTTAAAACTCTTAGGTTTCTCGACTTGCTTAGACCAGATCCGAGAGAAAGTTTGGAGAAATCTTAAGTTGACGTTAGCTTTAAAATGTCAAGCTCGACACAATAGCTAGTAAAATCAGATAAGTACATTTGTTGCTTAAAACTCGGTTAGTGCCTACCTAATTAATTAATAACAAGTAAGTATATGGTTAAACAGTCATTTGTTTTAATGTGTAAAAGAAGAAAGTAAATTAAACCACTCACCGGTTTTGCATTATTCATTAATTTTTATTTCATTGTAGATAGTGCAAAGTACAAATCAATACTAATAATAAATCTGTAAGTGTAGGTATTGTATGTATGTATGTATGTATGTTCCTCCATAACTCTGAAACGAATTAACTGATTTTCATGAAACTTGGTAGATAAACATTTGGACGTACGGGACACAAGATAGGCTACTTAATATTTTTCAACGCGGACGAAGTCGTGGGCACCAGCTAGTAAATAATATATTTATTACTTAAACGCTACTATTAATATTATAAATACGAAAGTTTGTGAGTGTGTTATTACTCTGTGTGTTATTGTGTGTGTGCTATTGTGTTTATTACTCTTTCACGTAAAAACTACTGAACGGATTTGGATGAAATTTGGCACACAGATAGTTTATTACTTGGATTAACATATGGAATACTTTTTATCCTGAAAAAATTTTTAGGTATCCGAGGGATTGTCTAAAAGAATAAAAAATTGGGCGCCACTGTCGCCGTGGTGGTTGAATTCTTAAATCAGTAAGTTACTCACTTTACTTTAATTTCAGATTTTAATAAGAGACTGAAATTTAGTTATATGCAAAAAAATATCAATACAACGCTTGACCTCTTGTTGCTATAACACTTTGGCCAGTCGTTTGTTTTTTATTTTATTTTAGATGATCCCTCAGGAATAGTACCTTTTCTGGATGAAAGGTGGACCCTATGTCCTTTCCTGCATCCTGATAACGTGTATGCAAAAATTGGCAATTATTGCTGGAGTAGTTAAGGCGTGAAAAGGCAACAGACAGACACAGTTACTTTTACATTTATAATATTAGTATGGATTAAAAATTCATAAACTCGTCTGCTCAGCAGTAGGACATTCTGTACCTTAGAATAGATTATCTTAAAATAACACCCAGAAACGATGTCAGCGCATACATATACGACGCCCAAATGAAACTAATTGTTTAAAGGCCAAATAAATATTATAATAACTAATACTGTTATTTGCCAAATAAACTAATACTGCTTTCGGTTAGTTCAAATATATCAAATCATTTTTTTTCGTGATACAAGAAACCCTTATCCGTATATGCATAGTATAAAACATAGTCGCTTACCGAGTCTATATGTCTAACTACATCTCTAAATATTTGCTAACTCCTCCTAAACCACGAAACGGATTTTGTTGCAGTTTTCACCATCAGTTAGATAATTTTTTCACGGAAGGTTTATATACATAAGAAAACCCATTGAAGAATTTGTGTATGTAAAAAGGTAGAAAAATTAATATTTCCAACCAAGTCACCGGAAAATAAATTTACATGGCTTAGGTATACCTAGGCTAAATCTTAAGAGCTACATAAAAATGATGTAGCTCTTAAGATGTACTAGGGAATTGTAGTTCTTCTAAAATCCCAAAGAAAACTCCGCGATGTCCACGTCTGTCTGTTTCTCCGCTAACTTCTTTTGAACCACTCAACAGATTTTTATACGGCTTTCAATAATGGAATAAAAAGCGATCAATGAGGAAGGTATTGGTATATAATTTGCAAAAAAAAAATGCAGAAAAGCCGAAGGCTCTCCTCTAGTATACCTATACCTAAGTAATCAATACCTATACATTTACGGTAACTACGCAGGAGTTTTTAATAGAATAATCGCTAACACTTTTTCATTTGTGTAATCAACCGAACGCGAGTCTATTTCTTGCAATACCACCCGCATTTTCTTCAATACCTACCTTTGTCAATTCTACGCGGGGATTAGGTACGTAGGTTACTAAACATGTGTATCGAAATAGGTATGAAACAAAAAATATGTTTAATCCACTAATGTGTCATAAATAATTAAGTAACATCGAGAATAATTTCTTTATGAAAACAAGATTTAAATAAAGACTATGATGAATAATTATGATAAAGTTTATATAATTTATTATTTCTTTTTTGCATGATTCATGTCCAAAAAAAATTATATATACTACTAGCGATCCGTGCCGGGCTTCGTCCAGGAAAAAACTTAATTAAGTTTTATTAAATATATAAAAATTCTATGAAAATTTACCTAACTGATGGTGGAAACCGCATCAAAACCCGTTGCGTTAGCGGCCGTACAGGTAGACGCGGGAAACGACTTTAAATTATTATTTTGTTTTGGAAATATACAATGTATGTTATATTAACATGTATTAATCTATACTATGTAAATATTAGCTATCCTCCCGGCTTTGAATGAATGCAATTTTTTTCTGCAGATAAGTATATACAAAAACCTTCCTCGGTTATCGCTCTTTTCATTAGTAAAAACAGTATCAAATTCTGTTTTGAGTTTTAGAAGATGTTAGCTGAGGCACAGACACACAGACTATATGGATATTTCTGCTATTGAGAAATTACGAAATAATAATAATTAGCGAATCACAAATTGCAATCTACCCGGATATAGGGAAATCTGAAAAGGCAAGTGCGGCATCCGCTTTCGGTAAACATCGGCAGAGTTTCGACAAAGTTCGGAGAGGTCGGCGCTGCAGAATTGCTTTTTGCTACTAGCTGTGTTAGATAATTTTTCACGGAGTTTATATCTAATATATAAAATTCTCGTGTCGCGGTGTTTGTTGCCAAACTCCTCCGAAACGACTAGACCGATTTTGATGAAATTTTGCGTGCTTATCGGGTAGGTCTGAGAATCAGCCAACATCTATTTTCCATACCCCTAAATGTTAAGGGTGGTCCACCCCAAAAATTTTTTTGCAAAACCAAGTTTGCCGGGTCAGCTAGTATTATGTATAATAGTTATGAGTTTATGTATAAAATCTTATTCAGTTTTTTCATGAACGAAGCCGGGAGCGACTCGCTAGTTAGATAATAAATATACGATCTTATTCCGTAGGTTCGTTTTTCGTTTGTTTTAATTATATTTAAAATAAAATAAAGATATTATTTGAAATAAATAAAGATTTCAAAACAGTTTTTAAACTCGTTAAAAAAATAGGCGTGGCGTTCATTTTTTTTTCCTGATCTGTAGCAAATAGATAGGTATAAGTAAGATCTATGAGTTCAATAAACTTCGGAACACATGTACCTGCTGTATACCGAAGTCAAACCTCTTATATTGCTAGTTTAAAACGCTTATGATGCGTATTGATTTTTATTTTTATAAATTTATAAGGCAATATTGTATATTGTTGCGAAACTGGAACAGTCTACAATGTACAGACAATGATTGCAGTATTTGCATTCCATTCTATGTAGGTTTATCGCTTTATAAATACTATTTGAACAATTTGAACATTATTCGATTTACTTTGTCATATAAAAACAAAGTTAAATAAAATTATTCGATAACGAAGAATCTAGAACACAGAGAATATGCATTTATTCAAGGAAGTATCTAACTAGATATACTGTATATATAATTATGTATATAACTTTGTGTATATAACTTTGCCACTTACCTTTCGCATTTTTTGACGTGAATAAGTACGTCTTTAAATTTGCTTACAATTAAGAAAACAGTTGATAAAAAAATCGGAGGATTCAGTTTGGTGCTGCAGCTCTATATATCTAAGTGTCATCTACATCCAAAAATTACGCCACTCTATAATGATCAAAATTTTTTTTTTGTATAAATAATATATTCTTACGAAGATCTACAGATTTTTTTAGTGTCAAATCTTTTTTTTGTTTTTATTAACTGTTATTAGACGGTTGTTATTAGACGACGCCAGTTACCTCTGAGTAGACAAACAGATACATGATAATACCCATCTGAGGGGCTTCTTAAACTGTCTTAATAACACAGTCTTAAGTCTACGTACCTTTTGATGATTTATCAGAATTTCCATTAAACATGTCTCTAGTAGCCGCTGACGGCGCTTTCTCTCTAGCGTTCAACGTGAACACCTCCTCTTCCGCCTTGATGTAAACTGTCATGAAGAAACCACCTCCGATACCCATGCTCTGCTGGTTGAGTATACCATTGCAGAACATGGCAGCGATGGCGGCGTCCACAGCTGAGCCATTCTTGATGAGAATTTGTCTGTAATCCCAAAAAATCTGTGGTTAACCTCAATCTAAGACGAGGTAAGTTATTTTAAAAAATGAGGAATTTTTGAGTCTGGTCAGTAATCATGGAGCAATGGATCCTAGAACCTTTTAGTCAAGGCTGAAAATAAGAAAAAAAAAAAATTATTATTATTACATAAAATACCTTTGTGCGTTTCTTTATCGAGAAAGTTTATTTAATGTATAACTTAGTACACTTTTTAACAGTTGTGAGTGTCATTGCTCCCAGTTCAAAGATGGAAGTACAAAAAAACAATGTTTAAACCGTTACAAGTAATTTATCTGTTAATAAATTAGTAAGTATATTATAAAGATTAATCAAAAGACTATTTCATTTGATTAATTTTTTAACATCATTCTCGAATTGATTTTTTTTATTATTATAATATTAAAATTTCTTTCACTAAAAACTAAAAACTTACTAGAAATCTTTGGCTATCTGTATATAGTTGTAAATGGTTTTCTAAATTAATACTTTCATTACATAACTATATACTAGCTGTTATCTGCGACTTCGGCCGTGATGAAAAATGATAAATATAGATATAACACCTCAGAAAATTGAGATTCTTATCGCTGTGACGACGGTGGCGCCTTCACGGTTACAGTGGCGCCCAATTTTTTATACTTTTAGACTACCCCTCAGGCACCTTACATTTTTCCAAGATAAAAAAGAAAATGTCTTGTGTTCGTTTTTAATGCATGCTGAGTTAGCCTATAAGTGGAGTATACAATATTGTTCGGGACAGCCTATTGTACAAATTGTGAAATATAGTGAAATCATAGAACTAGTGTATAGTGAAAACAGTGTAAGTGAAAGAGACAGCAAATAGATAGAGACAGATAGTGTTCACTTTAGTTATTATTATTTCGGGCGGTCGTGTCACGCTTGCGCGCCATTGGCGCAAGCTAGTTCGGCACATGGCACGACCGCCACTAGTTCTATAAGGAAATATTGTTACTTAGATAGGCATTTTTTTAAAATAAATCAGTCTTCTCCTTGCTTCGGCATAGTAAAGACCTTTGTACCAGTACAACTTGTTTGGAAAATACAACCCTCTCCTCCTCGACTAACAATCGCAGGCTAACCAGTGAGCCCTCCTTAGCCGGAGGCCCTGCCCACTTAAAGCCATAACAGCCAGGCTATACAAATGCGCGGGTGCTACAGGCCCGTACAAATATTATAAAAGATTGTTTAAATGTGAATAAGTGTATGGATTTTTGTATATTGTGTTGGCTTCCTAATAAATAAAATAAAATAAAATAAAAATAAAAAGTATTCTGTATGTTAATTCAAGTAATTAACTATATGTGTGCCAAATTTTATCCAAATCCATGGAGTAACTTTTGCATGAAAGAGTAATAAACATCCATCCTTACGTCATAATAACAACATTATAATACATAATGCGATTTTTTTATCCCTTATGACCTGATTTATTTATTTTTTATCTTACATTTTGTTTGTATATTTATAATAATAATGAAACCATTTATAATAATAAGATATAATTATTACTACTTAAAAATTTTCTCCAATTGTATTAATATTACCTACCTGCTGAATTGGAATGACACATAGACTATTTCTGTTTGTTTAGTTTAAAATTAACTTGAATATTGTAGACTCGTGACGAATTCCAATTTAAACAGTTAACATAAACAGGTAGGTAGGTAGGTACTTATGTGTAATATTTTGTAAACACAAAACAATATTATTGGTTTTCTCAAAAGTAGGCATTACATCTGTAATCTCGGTTTAAAATACATTTTTCCACGTACTTATACGGATTCCTATTAGCATTTTTACTGACATAGGTATTCGTACGTGCACTGGAAACGTGTTACCTATCACTCTAACGTAAACCATACAAGATTATTTAATTAAAATATTTTAAATAATATTCTGTTTAGTAAATGAAATTTATTATATTCTGATATAGGTAAATCAATTGAACCAAGTAAAAGCCCTAACCTTAATAAAATAAGTGCCATTTTAAAATTCTTGAAATGCTTGAAATTATTTCAAGAATTTCAGAAACGAAAAAATACATATTATACTTGTTATCCTACATGTAAGTTATACTTGAACTTGTTGAGGTAAAAAAAATAAAAGAAAATAAAAGATAAAAGAAACCTTGAATGTTTTCCAAAAATGTGCTGCTTTTGAGAAATATTTGAAATCTAAGATAAGATAAGATAAGTACTAAGATAAGATATGTTAGATAAGATAGTTAGTAATATTGTTAAGAGTTTTATGACTAAGAAATAAAATCTGTAATACACTTTCTAACGAGACAAGTAATTTCAATCCATATAATAGAAATAAATCACCTTCAACTTCAACCTATGTATTTAAATGTTTTAAATATGTAGGTATGTTTTATATAATTTCTTAAACAACATAATACCTACTTCTATATTTCTTAAAAATTCTTAAATAAAAAGCCTCGCAGCAACGAAGAGAGACCCTGAAGTAAGGCGAGTTTCAATGAATTATCCGTACAAGGAGTTGAGGAAAAATCCTAGAAATAATGTAAAACAAATATTTAAGTATGTAGATGCAAAAAAAAATAAGACAAAGAAAAAACGAAGTTAAAATTCGCCTCTTTATAGTCCTCTTAGTTGTTCTAATCTAACATGAAACATTTATAATAAATCCTGTTTTCACTGTCATTTAGAGAATTTAATTTCTTTCAAAAGGAAGACAATACAATTGAGAATAATATATACAATATAAAAATAATATTTAATTAAGTTAAACCTAAGTAGCTTTTTAATATTTTAAAAGTGGCAGAGTAGACAGGCTGATGGTAGGTGGTAACATCTGCTTACAGTTGAATATCGGGGTAAGAGATACAGGTGCGTTAGCAAAAATAAAGAAATTTGTTTACTCGAATACTCGAAGAAGTAGGTACCTACTTATATTGTATTGTATTTCAGGCGTTAAGTTAAATAATAGGTAAGTAAAACTGCTAATAGATTTTTCATTACTAGCTGGTGCCCACGACTTCGTCCGCGTTGAAAAGTATTAAGTAGCCTATCCTGTGTCCCGTACGTCCAAATGTTTATCTACCTACCAAGTTTCATGAAAATCAGTTAATTCGTTTCAGAGTTATGGAGGAACATACATACATACATACAAAAAAAATATCTAAAAATCGTCAATTTAGTTTCAGTATCATGTATAGAGCCTATAAGCACGATATCTCTGAAAACAAAGTAACTTACTCCATGACCGACCCTTACAGATTTATTATTAGTATTGATAGTGTGTACAAACGATTAATAAATTAATTATGAAAATATTCAAGGAATCCTCAATAATATTATTAATGTGTGTGTCCTAATCACCGATGGTCCTAATATAATATTTTTGTTTGTTTGTTACTCTTTTACGCCTTAACTACTAGAATGATCATCCATAATGAAATCATGTATGCATACATACACTTTGTAAGAAATACAGAAAAGGACAATATAGTATAATGGTTTGTTACTCTTTCACTCCTTAACTACTCGAATTATAATCAATCATGAAATAATGCATGCTACACTTTGCCAGAAATACTGAAAGGGACCTTACATCCAGAAAAAAGTATCGTTTAATTTACAAAAATCAACGCTTGACAAAAATAATATAATACAACCAATATTTAATGAATAACGTTTTAATACCTAAGAAAAAAAAGGGCGCGGCGCAAGAAGCCAGTAGATAATAAATATATAACTGGAAAAGTAACTACCAAAAATATTGATTGATGATTTATATAAATGTCAACTTATCTTGTCGACAAAATATTATAATAATATAACAAAACAAATAAACAGTAAAGTCCTACGCGAACTCGGTCTGGTGTTGATACAAAACGCAAAAAAAGAGTTGATAATAGCACACGACCGAGGCCAACCACCGACATCTGTCGGTCTCAAGGTTGCTTTTGTGTATAAACACCAGTCATCCGTAGGTATTATTTGCTTGGCATGTTTTACGTACGACGCCACCGTACGCCATATTATCGCTCGCTTGTGTACAAGAAATAGGTTGAGGTACAGAATTATAATTATTCTTATCGAGTACAACGCACGTACGAACTCGGACTTTGCGTGCACTGCATCACGTCAAGGTGCTAGTAAAGAAAAAAACAAACACTGTTTAGTTATTAATTTTATTAAACCTTAAATTAAATTACAGTCATTTGCTATACCTTTTCACCTTAAAACATATAACAGGCAGAAAAGATAGGAAACAAAACGTTTGTACATCTAACTAGGAATTAATAACACAGCTTTGCGGGCTTTACAACAAGCCCGGCAAAAGATTTGAGATCAGTTTTTTGGAACGGGTGTTAAGTCCGAAATAGAAATGCGGCCATTTTGAGCCGACGGATGACGAGACGGTCGCATCGAAACACACACACAGCTACCTTTTCTTCGAGAAATTTCGTAGCTGCGTCCTCGTGTTTTGGTTGGCGAGATAAAATCCCGCCATGTGCAGAAACCTCCTGGGATGTTCCACTGATCTCGGCGATGTCCAGTTGCCACTTTCTTCTGGTATTCGCCACAATTTCCTCCGTTCGTTTGGCATAAAATCAGCGGTCCTTTCACAAGCCATTGTCGTCGTTAAACTTTCATTTATTGTTTGTTCGAGGCCTTCTTATTGTTTTCAGTGTTGACAAGCTTGGTTAAGATCTTTCTCGAATGTCCGGACGGGTCGAAGTGGTTCGTGTGTTCGTGAACTTCCTTCTTCGTGCGCTGTTTGCCGCTGTGTCCGGAGAAGATGTGCTTGTCGTGATCGAAGTTGTAATAGTCGTACTCGTCAAAGAAGGCTTCGGACATATTTAGTTTGTGAAAAAATTGATTTTTAATAAAGTTAACGTATGATCGTCAAGACAACTTGCAGATGCGCGGTTCAGCTCAGTTGTAGATAGATTTGTTGGCTGGCAGCGCCGCGAGTCGCTTTTATACCCGTTGCGGGGACACGTCACTGACCGCATGCGCGTCGATAATATTCTCGCAACCGGATTGGTCGAGAAATATCAGCAGCGGCACGATTATGAAAGGATGTTTGTTTATTGAAACGGTGTTCGTGTGTGCGAAAGCCGGTTAGTGATACCAGAGTAAAATTAATAATTTCGCTTCACAAGTTCACACGAATATGAAAACAATTATTACTTTAGTGCTATTACACTTTTGCCAGGCGTTAGTTTTTTTAATTTTAGATGATACCTACCTCGAGAAAAGTATGTGTGTATGTCAAATTTCATTATGATCTGTTGAGTAGTTAGTTAAGGCGTGAAAAGGTAACAGACATATAGACATTTACTTTCACATTTATAATATTACTAGTATGGAAGTGTTGATTTTTTGCGTGCACGAAGTCGCGGGCACCAGCTAGTTAAGTATAAATCCAAACATAACCACTTTTTGTATAGTTAACAATTACAAGCTCTCCCACTTTAGTCGTAAGCATGTTTTGTGTACTTGCTGCTTTTTTTGGTACAGTTAAATAAATTCTTAATATTGTCATTACCTTTCAATTTGAGTCCTATAATTATGTCAAGTATGAAATCTAAAAATGTTATGTTGTCCACTAATTCTCTTAATTTATATTATAAAAGATAGCAGGAATGAATTCCTGCGTTAGCTGTTAAGCAGAACTGCATCTCCCTCTGGTGATGCCTTTTGTATGTTAAGGTCAACAGACAGGCTGACCGTCCACTTGATGGTAGGTGGCTACCATCGCCTATAGAACAAGCAACGCCATAGGTGCTGCAAGTGCGCTGTCGACCATAGAGGGATTAAGGATAAGGGATAATTCATCTATCCTTTTCTTGTTTTGTTTGTGTGCTTAGGCGACGGTACAGTCATATACCATCAAGGTGACCGTCAGTCTGTCTGATGACTAACATAAAAAAGATAGTTCATCATCACGTAGCCAACCCATAATAACAATTATAAACAAATAGTGAACTCTGTTATATGTACTCGTATTTGTTTAAAATTTTTTGAACATTTATCACGACCATGACTCTGTATTAACGAGCGTTTAAACAGAAAAATAAATGTTAATAAGACGTCTAAGATTCATAATGCCAAAAAACCAACGATGTTAGGGTAAATGAAATTATTATTTGCAGTATAATGTTATTATGAAGAAAATCTTAATTTTACAAAGAGAAAGCTACACATTTCAAATATTATTGTCACATAAATGAAGCAGTAAGTTATTCTAGTAGCAAGCACACCATGAATTATTATAACAATAAATTAGTTTTATTGCGTATAGACGCTATAAAGTGGCAAATTTACTTTTCATGGCAACCCAGACGACATAACAGCACACATGTATATTTGACACGTAAACTCGCTAGCGCGGTTCAGTCGGTCCGTTCTATTCAGATCCTTATCGCTAAACAATTAAAACCTAAATTACAATGTTCAGCTTATCATAACAGACAATATTCTATCGAAAACTGTACACCTATCTATGGGTGATGCAATTAATTTTATTTCTTTAGTATCTTTTCGATTTTAATATGATTATTTTTAATTTTTATTTACATATCTATTATCTTTATTATAAAATAGAGTCGCTGTCTCTCTCTTTCTATTTAATCTTCTAACTAGAATTATATTATTCTAGAAGAATCTAAACTAACCAATGGATTTTCACATGGCTTCATTAATGGAAAGTAAAAGAGAAATGTTTTTGTATATGATTTGTAGAAAAAGTTGCATCCGTGAGAAGCCGGGTTCGGATCGCTAGTTTTATTATTTATACCTATAAGTTCAAATGAACAATGGTTGAATATGTTGTTAAGCTCAAAACTCGATTGGTTCATTTTTTTTTTTTCAAATATTCGTCCACGTCTTATTTGACATCCGTGCGAAGCCGAGGGTGGTTCGCTAGTAATGAATAAACAACTAATCTAAATAAATAAAAATGAACATGGCTAAATGTGTTGCTAAGCTGAGAACTCGAGAAAGATGGAATTCGGTATTTATTTTTTCATCAAATGGTATGAGGTTCGATTTATTGTTCTTACGAAGACAAAACTTGACAAAAAAAAAACTAACAAGTTAAACTTGAGAATAGTTCTCTTCGGAAGGGGCTCCCAATTGCGGAAGTTGTTTTTTCACATAGGTTTCAAAGAATTTAGTATTGTAACAAGAAGCAATAATCATGAGTAAGTAATAGAAATTAATTAATATAAACATTCAATATACCTATAAAAGTCATAGGGTGTAGATTCTGCATTAAATTGTGCATTAATTGCACAATGTAATTTTAATTAATTAAATAATTAATTAAATTTATTTAATTAATTAAATTGATTTAATTATTAATTTAATTTATCGGTCGAAGCGTGACGTCGCGAGTGACACTCCGCTCCGGTAGAGAAGCAAACTATTTTTGTTATAATTAAACACAAGGAATACCGAAGAGAACTAAGTAATTAAATTTAAGGCCACTCACCTCCCGATCAGTGAACAGTGCGGCGCATCTGTACACACTGCTGCCTTCTGGAACACATGGAGCCATGACGCGGAAGGTAGGAGCTCGTGTACAGGGTCCGGAGGCTCCCCAAACTTCCATGCCACGTAATCAGCCCTGCCAATGTAGAATCCCGCCAAAGCAGACCCAATCACAAGAATGACTATGCCGACGATTGTGATTATGGTTTTGAAGTTTTTGGGTCTGAAAATAAAAAGGTATATTATATTAGTATAAGTATGTATTTATTGTATGTACTATAATTATAGTATTATGTTAAAAAAATTCACATTTTCATTACATAATATTATAGATAGCTATACCGATTCTAAACGGAAAAGAATATTTTACTGAATTACTGAAAATAGATCTAGTAAATAGAGTATTTTATCTATAAAATATAATTGAGTCATTGTACACGAAAATGAATTTGTGATGATTATTCAAACTTTTTAAATGTAATTTTAAATGTTATTAATTAAGAACTAATTAAATACTATTATATAGTAAACACATTCAGTTTTTCATGTCTTTTATTTAATGAAGTCACATTGACAAACTCAAGCTTTATGTTTTTTTTTAATATCATCCGTATAGGTTGTATAACATTATAACATTCGTCCCCATTTACATCTCTTCAATGAGCCGACGAGGAGGTCTAATAGTCCTCGTGCTTCTGCGGACTGTAGTAGGAACAGGTGTTGTTTGCTCGACCACTATTTTAGGGGCCGTATCTGGTGCATCTGGTTCTGGTGTTTGGAAAGGTGTGGACTGCTGTGTGACCTCGGTTACTATTGTATCTGGTATCTGGTGGATCTGTTCTGGTGTTTGGAAAGGTGTGGACTGCTGTGTGAGTTGTATGCTATTTGGTCTTATGTGATCAGCATGCCTTCGCCTTAATGTGCCTTCTGGTGTTTTTATCACATATGAGTACTTATGAGTTCTTTTCTCAACGATAGCTGGTCTCCACTTTGTCTCTTCCTTCGTTTTGACAAAAACGTTGCTGTTAGGTCGATAATTTGGAGCTTGTTCTGCCAAAATGTTTGCTTTTACTTGTCGATGGTATAACATCTTCCTTGTGTTTGGCCGTGCATTGTCTAGTATACAATTCAATTGTCTTCCAAACATCATTTGAGCTGGAGACTTAAGGGTGGTGTTGTGTGGTGTATTTCTATAAGTGAATAGAAAACTCCTTAGTCTCTCTGTTATGTCGTTATGCATGTTCAGTTCGCTTGACATTCTTGTTTTAAACGTACGCACTAAACGTTCCGCTAATCCATTCGTACGTGGGTGATATGGAGACGATCTAATGTGGGTAATGCCTCTCCTTTTACAGTAGGTTTTGAATATTTCAGATGTAAACTGTGGGCCATTGTCAGAAACTATTATCTGGGGCAGTCCGAAGGTCGTAAAAATGTCATCGAGTTCTCCACATAGTTTGACAGTTGTAGTTTTGTTCATGGGTTTTACTTCTATCCATTTAGATAAGGCATCGCAAAGAACTAACCAATATTTTCCAAGGAATGGTCCCGCAAAATCGATGTGGATTCTTTCCCAAACGTTGTCTGGAATTGACCACGAAAAAATTGGAAGTTCCGAATTATTTGGTCTGTTTTCTTGACACCCTTTACACATTTTAACATAATTGTCCATCTCTTCTTCGATTGATGGCCACCATATATAAAATCGTCCAAGAGCTCGCATGGCTGAAATTCCTGGATGGCCTCTATGAAGGTATTTCAATGTTAATTTCCTCATAGACGTCGGTATGATGATTCTACCTTGCCACATTATGATGTCATTCTCTACTGATAATTCATTACGTTTTTTGAAATATGCTTGTAAGACCTCTTCATCGTATTTGTAAGAGCTCCAATTTGTTTTAATATGTTGCATGACTTTTAGTAGTACCGAGTCCTTTTTAGTTTGCTCTTTGATAGTTTCTTCGTTTATAGCAATCTCGTTTATCATTGACTCACTAATTTTTTTAACAATTTTGTTAACTGAGCATTCTGCTTTGGAAGATCTTTCATTAGGGTTTGGTAGTCTTGATAGAAAATCAGCGAGTATATTGTTTTTTCCTTTTGTATATTTTATGTCGTAATCATAGCTGCCGATCAACAAAGCCCACCGGATAAGTCTGTTGTTGACTAATTTGGGTAAGTTGCGACTGGTTCCGAGTAAATGTATCAAGGGTTTGTGATCTGTTACCAGTATAAATTTTGATCCACGTAGAAAGTTGTCAAATTTCGTTATTCCAAAAAATATTGCAAGAGCTTCTCGATCGATAACAGAGTAATTGCTCTCTGCTTGTTTTAATTTCCGTGACGCGAATGCGATTGGTCTTTCAGTGCCGTCAATTTTATGATATAACACTGCTCCAATACCTTTTTCTGAAGCATCACAAGCTAGAAATAAGGGCAACTTTTCGTCAAAAGAAATAAGTGGTTTAGATTCGGTTATACATTCTTTGGTTTTCTTGAATATGGCGTTTTCGTTTTCCGTCCATCTCCATTTTTGTCTATGTCCTGTTAGTGTGTGTAACTCGGCACATATGCTGTGTAAATGCGGTATAAATCGTTCGTAAAAATTTACTAGTCCTAGGAAGGATCTCAATTCTTTTACGTTTTCAGGTGGTGATGCGTTAAGAATGGCTTCAATTTTCGATCTTGTTGGCTGTACTCCATGTTTACTGATCGTATGTCCAAGATATTCGATTTCATTTTGAAAAAACATGCATTTCTTACGGTTAACTTTCATTCCCGCTTCTTTCAGTCTGTTCATGACTTCTGTCAATGTTTTTAGGTGATCTGTGTTATTTTTTCCCGTGACAGCAATGTCATCAAAATAGATTGCTACGTTAGGTATACCTTCCAGCAGTTTCTCGAGGTAGTTTTGAAAAATTGCCGGTGCTGTAGTAATTCCGAAAGGCATTCTGTTATATTGATAATAACCTTTGTGTGTTGCAATTGTTAAGTATTTCTTTGATTCGGGCGCCAATTCAAAATGCAAATATGCGTCCTTTAAATCAATCTTTGAATACTTCTCTCCTCCGGCTAGATGCTGTCTTAGGTGATCAAACTGTGGCACTGGGTGTGTATGTGTTACTAGCACCGGATTGACAGTTGTGCGATAGTCACCACATATTCTAATTTTTCCATTTGCTTTTACAACATTTACTGTTGGTGTAGCCCATTCTATTGGTGTTTCGTTCGGGTCAATTTTTTCAATAATTCCTTCCCTTGTAAGTCGTTCAAGTTCAAATTCGACGTTTTTCCGAATACTGAATTTAATCGGTCGTGGTGGCAAATGTTTCGGTTCAGTTCCAGGTTTGATATGTATGTTAACTTGGTAGTTTTTAACTTTACCCAATTTATCATCGAAAAGTTCACTGTTTTGTTGCAGTGCTTGTTTTAGTGATGATGCTCGAGTCAACGCTTTAATTGTATAAACTGAGCTAGGAAAATTCATATTGAACATTTCACTCCATTGTAGTCCAAATAGCATGGGGTTCGCATTTTTAATTACGACGACTGGTAGAATTTTTTGTTCGCCTTGTATTTCTACTGTAACATCTGTAAGGCCTTTAGGCTTTAGTTTATGCTCGCCGTAGGCACGTAGTTTTGGACCCGCTTTTAAATGTGGTGATCCAATTTTCTTCCAGAATGCTGTACTTATGATCGAATAAATGGAACCTGAATCCCAGTCCATAGTACATTTAAGTCCATTAATGGAAACATCTATTTTCTTGCATCTCATATTGTTGGCCTTAATGTTGTATATGTTTGATTCGTCGTTGCTATTGTCAGATGAACTACACGATGAACGTCTTGATAAAATATTGTTGACTTTCCTTTTGTTGTTTGATGTTTTATGTATGTATGCCCTTCCCGTTTTAATACAGCAGCTTTCGAAATGTCCTTTCATTTTGCATGCTTTGCACTCATAGTTTTTTGCTTTGCAGTTATCGACTTCATGTCTACTTGTTTTACCACATCTTTTGCATTGATCTTTTGTTAAACTTCGTTGTTTGTAGAAACTTGTAGAAGGTCTGTTCACATACCTTTGTTCGATGCGTTGCACCATATTGTTGCTATTGCTGTAATCGTTCTCTGCTCGTTCTCTTGATTGTGCAACTTCAAAAATTTGGTGAAACGTTACTTCTGTTATATTTCCTTGTGCGTCTCGATCTTGTAGCTCTGGCCACTTTTGTTTTAGGTCTATTTGTAGACTTTCATGATTAATGCCAGTTGCGAACCGGTCCCGTAGCTGGCGTTCCAGAAATTTGCCTTCATAACCACAGTCTTTGCTTAAATCTTTAATTTTGTTTGCGTAATTTTCCATTGACTCACCTTCTTCTCTTGAGCAGTTCCAAAAATCAGTGAGTGCCTTAAATCGGGTTGTTTTTGATGAGTAGAAACTTATTAGTTTCAATTTTATATCCTCATAAGAACATTTTTCAAATGTATCCATCATTGCCGTTTTAATTTTGTGAAAAATGTCGGGTGGTAGACAAGTTATGAGTAAATCTTTTTGTATCTCTTTGTACTCACTTCCGTATATATTGCATTTTGCTTCAAAGTATTCCAAAAAATTTTTCACAGACGTTGTGTCTGGATTAAATTTGTCGTTTGCGAAATTGGAAATTTTCTTACTGGGTGTTTCAGTTGGTTGTACATTTGTTATGCTTCCGGAAGGTTTTTGTTGCGTTGTTAGCACGCACAAAATTTCCGTTAATTGTTGTTGTTGTTTCATAAATGCTTTAAACTGGTTCTCATCCATTTTAAAGTATTTTCGTCGCCAATATTATATAGTAAACACATTCAGTTTTTCATGTCTTTTATTTAATGAAGTCACATTGACAAACTCAAGCTTTATGTTTTTTTTTAATATCATCCGTATAGGTTGTATAACATTATAACAAATACTTAAGGCCCGGGTCTCCTAAAAATTTGTGTTCTTGCTTAATTTAGGTACAGAAAGTAAATATTTTTTTATACTTACTAAAAAAGGAATAAATGAAATATATTTTACATTTACTTAAAGTTTTGGATTTGAACTTTCCAAAACACTTTTTTAATTTTATTTTGATGCACATTTTAATAGCTCTATTAGGCGTTAAACATGCCTATATTTAGGCAAAACGTGTTGAAGGTCTCATTCAAGCACATGCTACGTAAAAATTATAACAAAAACACGAAATGTATCCAATTTACATTAGTAGTTAAGTTAAACGTGTTATACGCTGTTTAGGAGTGCAATTTAGATTATAATCAATACACTTGTAATTTACAGTTATCACTAGTGGTCCGCTCCCGGCTTCGCCCGGGGTGCTTTTTTGCAATCCAGCCGATGAATTACTTTAAACCGCCATTTGTGAGAACCTTATGGAACTCATATTGAATAAGTATCAACAGATGGCGCTATGTTAATAATATTATATAATTTAAAAAATAATAATAAACAAAATGGGACATAAACTATCCTATCTTTTAAGTTGGACCAAATAACAGATACTTATGAAGTTTGATCAAAGTCGGTTCAGTAGTTTCAGAGTTCATCGCGAACATACATCGTGACACGAGATTTTTTATATATATAGAAGATGTATATAATTGTATTCTGTTTGTGTACTACATCAAATAAATAAATAAATAAATAAATAAATAAATCTGTGGTGAATTAAAAAAAAAAAACAGTTTTTTTATTATTTAGTAACTCACTGTCGTGTCGCCCCAAAAATTTCTACTTTGATGTTTATCAATCCTCGCGAACCAATGCGAGCAATCCCCAAGGCCAAGGTATAAGACTAACAGTAGTAGTCGTAAAAACCCCTCACAGAGACGATTTCTTGTGGCATTGTGTTGAATCCGAGATGCCACAGCCCATTTCCCTATCGCCACCTTGTCACTTACTTCAAATAAGTAAGGTTGTCCGGGCCCATCTAGTACTTCTTTTTCCCATTTTGACAGAATAACGTCTTTCGGATCAACTAGTATATATTTATATTTACCTACTTTATTATCTACTAAAGAAATAGTGTAGGTAGAAAATAATAATACAGGAAGTTGTGATCACGCCAGACATTATTAAATTCTGGGAAATTATCCCAGAAATTAAAGGATTTACAAGAACTTCGGAATTTAGCTGATTATTGGCATTTAGCTGCTATTACTCTGTACCGTTTCGCGAGGAATTTAATCCGGTCAGCATTCCGTTAATGAAGCTTTAAGCCCAGCCGATATTCGATATTTCATCGACTGAGTTTTTGAGGTGTTGATCAAAGCTCTTTGTTAAGCGATTGCAAATGGCTATCGGGATCCCAAATATTGGTCACCATGTGAGCCAAGTCTAGCTAGATAGGTATTTCCTTACGACCTCTAGTCGACCTTGGATCCATTTTTACAAATGATTATACTAAATACATATATCTACTTTTAATTACATAACTATTTCAAGCATTATTCAAGGTATTATCAAGGTTTTAGGAAGTTTTATAACTTTCTTTCCAGGTGGCGTTAAAAATTTCCACGTGGTAATATATATTATATGTTCCCTAAATACTGAAGATAGGAAAAATTGTCCAAAGTAAATATTCCTTTATTTTTAAAAAGAAACAAAACTAAATTAAAAGATTTTTGAAAATACGCTTGCCAAACCCGGAAACCGAACCAGCTGAAATACAAAATTTATGGCTTTTATGGCATCAATCGATAGGGTCAATCATAAAGATCGAATATTCCTAACAAACATGGTTAATTAAACGAAAGATAATTTATTCATTAAAATAACGAAAAACTATTTAGACAAGAAAATTGCAGTTAAAATTCGTACTATGTACTTGGGTACTACTAACTAACTTCGATTTGGTTACTTACAAAGGCATACTTTGGTATTGCATTAAACTATTCACATTCCAGTGTCTTTCCATATATTTTTTTTATACCGAGGTAGGTAGAACAATAAGCCCGATGAAACACTTACGAGTATATCAGATCAGTGTATAATATTTATTATGTAATAAATAATATTTCAACATAAAATACTTGACTTAATGTAATCCTGCTCAGGTAAGTATTGTTTAATTTCGTTGGTCATGCCCATGTCATGCAGCTAAATGAATTGATGAGACATTCAAAATTCAAATTTAGAAAAGACATCATTCAAAACCAGGGGCCCTAGCCAAGATGTACATTAAAGAAAACGCTCCCTAGCGAACTTTACGAAGCGAACAAAATAAAGCCCGGTGATTGGTTGTTGTAACGCCCACATAAAATTTTGACCAATCACAAAGCTTTGTCCCAGCGTAGCGTAGCGTTTACGACTGTAGAAAGCACTGCGTTTGCATCTTGGCTAGGGCCCCAGGCCATTGTTATTTTAACTTACACTTTGGAGAACTTACTTGGCATTTGATAAGTCTTAATATATCAGTAATTTCCTGGAATATTTCAGATTTATAAAATAATTCTGATAATAAATTTTACAAATAGGATAAATAAATATAAAAATATTGACTTGCATTTGGGAAATGTCTTTGTTAATATAAGTTATTTCCTGTGAATATTACAGATTTTTAAAATTCAGATTATAAATTTTACAGATTTCACAAATGAATATAAAAAATTTTGACTTGTATTTGGGAAATGTCTTTCTTAATATCAGTAATTTCCTGTGAATATTTCAGATTTATAAAATTTAGATTATAATTTTTACAAATTTCACAAATAATTATAAAAATGATAAATTGATTTATAAATTGATTTATAATCATTTTATAAAATGATAATTATAAAATGATAATCCCAGTAAAATCTTCTTCTTACCTAACGGTAGGTATAAGTTTCATCCGTTAAAACGAAAATAAATTGATAGCCTGATCTCCATACACAAAATTGATTGATTTCTAGCCTTTCCAGATGGTATTGAAAATCGGAAATTTTTCGTTTACTTACGCTTTGGTGCGTTCTTCATAAATGTGTCCGTGTGCGATAATTGTAAACCTATTTATAGGAGATACCAAACGAAGTGTGTCCATTGGTATCTCGTCAATTTGGGCACTAATAAAGTTACGACGATGGAGGCCGGTACGAAAAGATGATTCCATCTTTCAAAACACTGAACGGACACCGGTAAACACTAATAGTACATTTTATGTTTACATTATATAAAATTCAGTGTTTTCAGTAACGAACTGAGCGATCAAACCAACTCGACCGAAGTAGTTCACGAGACGACATATTATTGACTTTATTACAATTATGGTAGGCGTTATTTGACAACACCATCAAAGGGCTCTTTTGATGTATCTACCTACGTCAAAACTGCAACCTGTATTGCGGTGAACTTGCTTGTTAGAAATCAATATCACAAGGAAACAGCTGTTTACGCCGCTCACTTCTGGCTCGTTCTAGATAGAGGTCAACGCAGTGATTCATTAACGGCCACACAGATGGCGTTATAATTGTAATGAATTATATGTTAAAATTAAAAAGAGCGAGTACAAATTGGGGTTAAAAATAGAAATTGTTAAATAAATTTTTGCGCCTGAAATATAAAAATATGAAGAAAATAATTCTGAAATCGCATTTTTGCTATGATAAAACATCAAGGCGTTATCACGTGAAATCAAAACTCAATATTTTGTAAATCAATTGGAGGTCGTTAGCTTCGCTTCTCTGTCTGCCTGTATACCCGCTATATCCTCTTAAACCACGCAAAGGATTTTGATGCGCTTTCCACCATTAGTTAGATCAATAAATAAGGTTTTCACCTTGCATGAGATTGATTTATTGATAAATTTTTCACTAATGTCTTTACATTAGAGAAAGGATAAACGAGTAAGGTTTGTGTATATATAAAAAATTATATCCCGTGCGAAACTGGGAGCGGCTTTGTAGTTGTATAATAGTGATACAACACAAGTCAACACCAGTCAGTTATGACTGGTGTTGACAGAGATAAGATAATTCTTAGACGTTTTTAATTATATACATTATATATATAATTGCATGTATACAAAGAAACAATGTATTAACTAAGTGATAATTAAAACAATGCATAATATTTTATCGTACTTTACATTTTACTTAGACAAAAAATGATTGTTATTACGGTAAACTAACTATAAAAAAACTAGATTTATGTTCTAAAGATTTTTATCACTTCACTGCTACTTGTTTACTTTAAATCTAGCCGTAATGTTCAAGTTGTAATATTTATCTAATATGACGTAAATTTAGCTATACCACCCTTAGTTCACTACCTTATCAATCGTATATATATAAAACAACTGCCAAGTGCTCATGAGCACTATTGTGCTTATCGGAATACATATCTGCTTATCAAAATATGCTGTGCTAGCTAGAAATAAATATACTATTAAATTTTCATATTTAAAAGACAAATATATATATTTCTTAAATAATAGATTTTCGTATAATATAAAAGAATATCTACTTTTTGCACTAGATTTTTCGTTTGACAAGGACGATGTAGCGTTTTTTTTGTTCAAAAATAAATTAAAATCAATAAATAAATAATCAATAAAAATAAAAATAAAACAAATGCAACTAACATATACACATACACACCTATCTTCGTCTTTATCTGGAGCGTTTATAAGCACATGTCGCTCCGTTCTTCTTTCATTGCCGATCCTATTAGGACTTTTTAGCGAACTCTTCCTTATAAGCTGTTTATCGCACATTATTGCATTTAACACTTCACACTTCAATATCCGCCACAATCACATGCCCGTCCTTTGTTCGTAGTTTAACATTGTGAAATACATATTTGTCCGTCTAATAAATCGTGTATGATATCGTAAAAGTTTTCTCTTTGAGTATTAAAACTTGACTAAAAAAAATTAAACTTAGTGTGTCTTGTATGTTTGTTTTGAACGAAAGTTACCGACATATATTGTAGGAAGTCCCACCCCATTTTAAAGGTGGATAGACAACCTGATAGGGGACTGTGGATCGACGGTAAATTTAGGCTGCTTCTGACCGGTGTATTTGGAAAATTATGGGGAAGCCTGTGTCTAGCAATGGACATCATACGGCTGAGATGATAACTATTTGTCCTACGGTCCTCGACAGTGGCGACGTCACCGTCGTCACAGCGGTAAAGATGCCAGGCATTATACTACTCATATATTTTCTTTTTCAACGCGGATGGAGTCGGGGGCACCAGTAAGTGAACAATAAATCGTCAGATTCCAGTCTAATTGCTTTGAATTCAAATCAAAAGTTTCAACTTTACGAATTCAAAATTAATTAGCGGTAAAACCTCAGCCAAATTGCCTCAAGGTAAAGACAAAGTTCCAAATCAAATTATAATATAAGACAAATTATTTATCGATAATTCGTTTAACGCATCAGCTAAAACTCAAACAACATTCTCTGTAGAATCGAAACTTGTTTTAAAATAGAAACTTTTAATCTTTTTTGAGATTCGAACTGGGTTTAAAAATGAAATCTGCAAGAAACGTTTTTAAAAACCTCCTTGCTTTATATTATATGTAAGTGTCTAATTGTCAAGTCAGTTAGTCCGTTTGTTAACGACAAATGGGCTGAGGGTTTGCAATAAAAGCCTTTTAATTGAATCTAGGTTTACTGCTGGCACTTATATTATAACTAACACAACCATCAATGTACTACAATTACTATAGATTTCGCACGCCATACGCAACACTACGAACTACGACATATCCGTAGAGCATGAACTCTGTCATCCTTCGATCAAATCGAAGCTGTCATCTGTCATTAAAAACCAACCAAACATCCGTCATTTAAAGAAAATGTGACTTTATGTTAACACATTGGAGTCAATAGTAGAACTTCGTCGCTACTATATATTTTACCATTCACGCGCGAAAGCAAGACTCCGAAGACCGCTATGATTCCGATTTAGCGTACTTTTTATGTGCCGCTTTGGCATTTGTGACGCAAATTCCACAGTTGTAGTACTTCGTTGAACGCAACTTATAATTAGTATGTCAATGAGTGTGTTACACGAAGTAGACCACCAGCGATTTGATAGATATGTTCCACTCGAATGTCAGGTTAAAACTAAAGCTAAATGCACACTAGAACACCAAACACTAGATAATCTTTACGTAGATTTCATTATAATATATAAATGTTCTTAATTTCTTTATCATGATGTGTATCGCATAACAACGTGAATTTTATTTAAACAATTTCCATATTATTCAGTGAATCGTCTATACGTGCTCATTTTACATTCATTATTTGGCTATTGTCTTAAATCTGCGTGATAAGCTAAATTTCTAAACATACTTTTTAACCCGATTTTTCTCTTATTAATATAATGTACGAACGTAGTGACACGTCGTCAGGTGGGCTAGGTGTACGTGACTAGGTGATAATGAAAGATGAATATAATTATCCTTGAATATTTTTTCAATTAAAATAAGAAATAGGACTAGTACCTATTAGTGTTTTAATTTAATATATGTCACATGCAGATCTAATTTCTTGTAAAAACATCTCGCATGGCCTATTTACGAAACTGTATAAATTTGTATAACTGGCTTTGCTGATGCTGATTGGGAATCTAGTGACGCAGATCGAAGATCCTATACAGGTTTTGTTTTTAAAATTGGGTCTTCTATAGTTTCGTGGGAAGCTAGGAAACAACGCCCTGTTGCTCTTAGTAGTACAGAAGCGGAGTGCGTGCAAGGAGGCCACATTTATTAAAACATTCTTAACTGAATCTTTAGGTAAAACAAAGGTTGATATAACGATATTTAATGACAATCAGTCAGCCCAAAAGTTATTTAAAATTTTTATGTTTCATGCTAGGTCTAAACATATTGACATTCGCCATCATTTTATTCGCGACATGTTCGAAAAAGAAATTGTTAATATAGCGTATTGTCCGACCGAAGATAATGTATGTGTTTTAAACTGTTTTATTTGCATAATTTTCCTTCTTTTTTGCTATTCACTGCGAACTACTGCAAAAGGACGAGGCCTATGGTGGAATGGTTAAGGTGCTTGCTTTAGCGCTCTGAGTCAGGGGTCCCGAATTCTTGGTTAGGCCAACTTTGGAAATGAACCTTGTCCATAATACAAGTCTATAAGTGCTTACTTTACGCTCAATGACTCAACTCAACAACAAATTAGCTTGTACGAAAGTTACAACCATAAGCCGGCGGATTAGTAAGTTTAAGCAGGACACATTGAGCCGACGGCCGCTGGGGCCGCAAGGTTATCGAGTGGAGGCCTCGGACCAGCAGGGGCAGCGTAGGACGTCCACCCACAAGGACAGGTGACCTGATAAGGGCCAGTTGCGGTGTTACTAGGCTGCTTCTGACCGATCTTACTGGAAAATTATGGGGGAGGCCTATGTCGGTACATCTGCCTGCAGTTATAAATTCAGCAGATCTTTTGCCTACAGAAGACCACATTCATTTCAGACGTCAGACGGGCTAATGGCCCTCTTGATGGTATCTGGTTATCATAGCCTATAAGGCAAGAACGCCACAGCTGCTGCAAGTGCGCTGCCAACCATAGTAGGATAAGGATAAAGAATTGGGAAGGATAGGATAATGGGCTCTGGTATCCCTTACCCACTCACCGAAACACAACAGCACTTGTGTTTCGGTTTTGCAATTGTTGTTATTTCATGGTGGACTTCTGTAAGGGGTGGCTACTACCTCAGTCAGGCTGCCCTAAATGACTGCGAAACACAGTGTTTTACAGATCCAGATTAGAGCCAACTATGAAAAGGTAAGTTGTTGGTTTTTTTTTTGGTTAGCTCTTGGCCAACAACCAGCTGTATAGCGAAGGTGAGGCCTATGATGGAACGAGCTCACCCAGAAGATGCCTATTCACTCAAACTTTGAAAAGATTTGGGTTATATGAGCTCGGAAAGTTAAGTTATTAGTTAAGTAAGTTAAAGTGCCGGGAATCTAATTCTCGTCTAATGAGATGGAAGTAAGACGCAAAAAAACCATTTAGTGAGTATCCACTAAGTATCATAATATGGTAGCAACAAAAATTACGCATGTATCTACCATGTATGTATATTGATAATTGTACCTTGTTGGCCTCGAACTCGTAAAGCCTTTATGAGGCCAACTGTCAGCATGATATTTTTTTGTTTTAAACAGGATGCTTATTAATCTGATGGAATTCATATTATTAATAATAATAGCAGCATTTAATTGTCGACGAATTATTCCAAGTATGATACAACATTCTATTATTTCCCGTTACGTAAATCACGTGAGTACAGAGTTAGAGTGAGAGAGAAAATAGTACGACAAAGAGAAAAAAGAGACAAAATGATCAGACAGACAATTATCTTGTTTGTTTTATAATGGTTTTATAACAGAAACAATTAAACAGAAACAGTTAAATTTTTTTTTCGTTAAATTTTAATCGTCTCTAAAATTATGGCGATTATATAATTGTGTACTTTAAGTAGGTAAATGCTAATACTAAGTAAGGAATGATTAAAAAAACCCTACAATTTGCAGTAAGTATATATAAATTTTCAAAACATTTGTAAGAATAGATGGATGTTACTCTTTCACTCAAAAACTACTGAATAGAGTTTGATAAAACTTTACAGTAATATAGTTATATATCAGAATAATTATATTATTTATATGATATAATTTCAAAAGCTAATACCTATAGGTAAAATTGAAGGGATTTCTAAATTACTTGCAAATCTTATAAACAGGGCTACGAAATAAAATTTAAAAAATAAAATCTCAGTTAATGTATTAAAGAAAAGATTTTCGTGTATGAATACGTTTCTGGAAAATTTCTTTTTATTTTGGACATTTACTTATTACATCATAATAAAAAAGTATCAAATCGGCTTACGAATCCGATTTCATTGGGAAATCCTAATACAAACTGTGAATGTTATTCCTGATTAAGATTCCTGGTTTTAAGAAATCTTAACTTCCATTTCATTCTAAAAAAAGATTTTTTTTTAATCTTTGTGTAAGTACTGTATATTGTAATTATATTATTTGTATAGTGAATACTAATTCAAAATATATTATATAAAAAAATCTTATAATCTCAGAATCTTACATATATAGGATAAATTTTAGCATCAAATCAGAACTATTTAGTTGATAAATAAGAAATAAATTTTCAAGTTCCTATCAAAATACTCTGCTATCGAGACCAATTATAACATAGCACAACCAAGTTGAATTAATAAAGAAATACAGCTAAAGAAAACTGTTACGAAATCGTAAGTTAAATCACTTGTAACTTGCGTTCACAATTCACCATAGAAACGAGCGTCACTGATCAACTTATCGTACGTCGTCACCGATAACTTAAATACTTATAACTGATCAAGCTCAGAGGCTGATCGCGAGTAAATTTCACTATAACCTACTCTGTGTGATTGAGCTAGTCATCACACGGTGATGACTCGGGCAGTAGTGGCGGAAAGTAATCGTTTAAGCCTCGGTTTTAAGTTAATGACCGTGAGTACGGTCGCATGACCGTCAGTTTTAAGTTATGCATAAAAAAGTCTTTTAGAAAATATTGGAATGTCACGTGAAAACAAGAATACAATTTGCGATAAGCTTTTTATCCCAAATTGTATTCTTGTTTTCACGTGATACACGGTGTGCAATTTTTTTGGCAAGACCGGTATATGACAATGCTACCAATGTACGCGGAAGTTTTGATTGTTTTTTTTTTTATATTTATGATAAAGTATGACTGAGAACCGTGTATATATAGGCGCCACTCCAGGGTAGCTAAGCTAGCGTTGTCGATCACGCGATGAAAACTAGTTAAGGTACAACATATGAACAAATCTCGCTAGTCAAAATAAATATTAGTAGTGGCTGGACAGAGGGCACACTGCGAATCCCCGTAAAGGCCGTGCCGTAAAGGCTGTAAGGCCGTACGGGCGTCGTAAAGGGCAATGGCGGCCGGAATAGTGAGGGGGGTACCGCAACATCTCATTTGAGGCGGCGTGTGTATTGGCTGGCACATCTCATTGGGAGCTGGATGCCGAAGTGCTGGCAGCGATGTACCGCGCACGTTGCTTATCCCGACCGGCCTGATAATTCAAGAGATCGCGCATTTTATAGTATATATTTTGCTAAGATTTAGTTGTGCAAATAAACGGACAAAGAGAATCTTGTGTTTGATTAAACACACCCACAATAAATCTTACAGTGGTGAACCCGACATGATCCCAAAGCTGAAAGTATCAAGAACAGTGAGTGACTCAAATCGAAGAAATGGCACATTCGGTACCACAGCAGACTCAGGCGGCGGCGGCTCCGCAGGCGCATCAGAGGACTCAATTAGGCAAGGTGTCATTGCAGAGGTGACAATACCTCAACCAGGGTTTGTTATAAATTAGATCAGAATAAAATCGAATGGGACAGTGACGCAATCGCCGCGTTTATGCGATGTAAGGAAAGCTTAAAAAGCACCGTAACATTGTCACATCCGCTGGCTGACATTCCGCTAGCGCTTATGACGGAAGCGTCAAGCTCCTCCGTCGGCAGAGTTTTACAATAAAAGGTTAACAAAGTGTGGAAATCGTTAGGATACTTCTCAAAAGCTTCTTCAGAAACTCACACAGTACAGTGTACGTATGAAGGGGAACTGCTTGCTATTTATATGTTCATAAGTTATTTTAGAAATATAATCGAAGGCAGGAGATTAATAGTGTACACTGACCATAAGCCACTTGAGCGTCAGAATTGAGCAAAAAGTAGATATACGGCTAGAGAGACGCCAAGAAAAGCGAGACAGTTAATGTTTATTAGCGAATTGACAAGAGAAATAGTGAGATTTTATAATCAGTTCGCAGAATCAGGTTGCTGATGCTTTGTCGCGTATCAAAACAATAGTTTGTCAAACAGTAATCAATTTCGAGGATTGTCGCAAGTGCAAGAAACCAATTCGCAACTAGCACACAACTAATAATTAATGAAGCACAAATAAAAACGTTGAGTATATCAGGCTCGAGTAGAATGTTGTGTTGCGAAATATCGACAAACAACGTTAGACCTTATTTGCCTAGTAAATATAGGGTAGCCGATTTTCAGTCAATTCATAATACTCAGGTATTAGAACTAATAATGGTAGCGCAAAGATTTTATTGCCCGGAATTTAAGCATTTGGGCTAAAACCTAATTACAGTGCCAAAAAGCAAAAGTCATTCGTCATATAGTATCGGTCTTAGGGCATTTTCAAGATACGGAGAGGTTCAGTCAGACATTTGCATGCTCAACCAAAAAGAAAGAACAAAAAGAAATAGCAAAGGTGAAAACGAGTAATATATTTAAGTACAAAAATTTAAATTTATATCAATTCTAAAAAAATAAATTTTAAAATGGCACTGTATTTTAAATGAATATTTGCGAATACGAATGTGTTTTCGCGATTTTAATTGATTTACTAACCGAAATTACAGCAATAACTTAACTATACCTTTTTTATAAGTCTAGTACCTACATTAAACTTTCTTTTCAATTGTTATAAAAATATTATATTTGCCTCACAAAACATCAAATTTTAGGTAATAATCGGTAATCGGTCTTATTAATTTATATCGATAATATAATCGGTTTAAAACAATTAGGTATTATTGAATTTGTTTTGAAGATTCAGTAAATTCAAAACGTACCTCATCGAAATAATATAAATAATAATCTTTCAAGTTCGCTGACGTACCTTACCTATACAACGAATGATTGGTTGCAAGTTGTGTTAAGTTTTTTACTCACAATCAGTAATTCCGCCATATCTTACTAGAGGGCGCAATATTTAGTTTATTTCAGTTGCATTATGAAATATTTATAAAAATTTTGAAACTATTTCAACTAGTATTGTTAGAATCACATAGTTAATTATATGATATTATGATATCTATCTACATGTTTTCTTTAAAAATCGCTAAGCGACATTTATGAAATATTATAAGATTGAAATTAAAAATTTTGTAGGTACAATGGTAATACCTACAGTGTCGTAGTACACTCCCAAGAAAATGCAGCAAACGTATTGACGGAAAAATATCGAACACCGATGGGCAATGGGCAGGCAATGGGTATATATTTCACTACACATACATCAACGAGATAATGTTGATATTATCATACAGGTGTAAATTGGATTATAAGTTAATATTAGCTTTCTCAAGAATCGATTGGACCTGGACAAAATCGAGGCGTAAAGAAGAAATGGGATATAGTGTGAAGGCGAGGTAAGGATAAATACTGTATCAACTGGCATTGTTCTAACCTTAAAATACTAACCATAAACAAACCCGTCTGTCTGCAGTTACCTACTGCAGACAGACGGGTTGCCCAATATAACCTGAGAAAGTAATGACTGACTGGCATATTTCTCTTACCTGGACAAACATTTTTTTCTTGAGGAGTCACGTGCATCTGTTACATTGAGGCTTTGAATTGTCATGGTTGTAGCCTAAAAAAAAAGAGAAAAAAAAATCAGTTAAGGAATACCAACAAACAAACCATGGTGAGATGGGTATCCCGCAGACAATTTAATGTTGCAGAATCAGATCAAGGTTATTATGTCATGGAAAAACCACTAAAGTAACAGTAAGAAGAGATTACAATGCCACAAGTTATTTTTGGACATTATGAATTATAAGCGAACCGCCCCAGGCTTGGTACGGATTTTTCTTTTAATTATATTAACATATATAAAAACCTTCCTACTTTAACGCTCTTTCAATTAGTGAAAAGTGCATTAAAATCCGTTGTGTCCTTTAAAAGATCTTAGCATACATACAGAGGGACAGACGGCGGGAAGCGACTATGTTTTATACTATTTATACTATGTGAAGATTAGCTTGAATTCTAACCCCGTTGCTTCTGTATTCGACAGATTCGTTTTTGGACAGATAGACAAAATAAACTTTAAAAATATCACTAAAATCACATTTCATTTAATTGTTTGTTTAATTAATGTTTGTTGGTTTACAGTTTTACACTCGTAAACTCCTAATTTTACACAATAGCAAATCATATTTCCACGCCCATTTTATATTTTTATATCAGGCTATATTATTATACATATTACGTTATATTGAATTTTGAATTTAGCTGTAGAAGATTGATGATTATAACATAATTTTTGTTCAGTTTATCTGTAGAAAATAAATAGCATAGGGATTCTTTCCAAAGATTTCCAAAAAGTTCCAAAATTATTCTTATACGTAATTTATTTTCATTTACCATTTGGTGCAGGAGGTACCCATTAACACTACTTATTATTTTAAATATTTCTTTATTTATTTCTTTTTAATTAAGCAACTTGCTTATGTGAAAAAAATTACAATCTTCTCAATACGTTCTCGTTCAAACAATTCGTTTACGATTTTATTACATGTATCAATATATCAAAAACATTGGATAGACGCAAGTTGAAACAAGCGAAGCTAATAAATAAAATGTTCCTATCACAATTTTCTTGTTCCTGTAACTTGTTACATAAAGTTTACTATTCTCATTATGAACGCCCCACTCCCTTTCGTGCCATAATTACTTACTTAAAAATAGTAATAAAACTCAATGCTTAAAAAGGCGTTTCTCGCACTTGCGCCATGTTAATTTTGGTAATAGGTGAAATATCCACTCATATTTACGCTAAACTAGAGAATATTTACAATAATTTATGTAATTTTTGTATAATATTACATATATTAAAATTATATATTAAAATATATAGTTTCAGTGTACGAGCGCCGCAAAATCTACCCCAATACGAGTTTTGACTGCTGTTATTTCAGCAGCGCGCAAAAAATTATATCTGAATGAGAGAATGTTGGGTACATGGATCGCAGTTGTGGTTGAGAAGTAGTGACATCCCTTTTTCTATGCAAAGATTTCTACTGAGGTCGGTGCTGGGCCGGTGTCGAGCGGTATTAACTCTGTCAAATACGAGTATGTCTCCCAAACTTAAGACTATCAATTGGCAAAGATGAAATTTGAATAGTAGCCATAAGCCCATTTAACCCTTTAACCGCTTGGTTTTGTAGGAGTTGTCATGTCATAACCGCTTGACTCGTAAACCGATTTTTTTAAGAGAAAGCAACGCAAGGTCTCTAACTATGGGCCTCGTAAGGAATCTCAATATCGCTCAACGAGCTATGGAAAGGGCTATGCTTGGGGTCACACTGCGAGATCGAATCAGAAATTAGGAGATCCGTAGACGTACGAAAGTTACCGACATAAGCCGGCAGATCAGTAAGTTGAAGTGGCAATGGGCAGGGCATATAGTACGGAGAGCCGACGGCCGCTGGGGCCGGAAGGTTCTCGAGTGGAGGCCACGTACCAGCAAGCGCAGCGTAGGACGTCCACCCACAAGGTGGACAGACGACCTAATAAAGGCCGCGGGGCGACGGTGGATCCAGGCTGCTTCTAACCGGTCCTATTGGAGAGTTATGGAGGAGGCCTATGTCCAGCAGTGGACGTTCTGCGGCTGAGATAATGATGATGATGAACGCAATGATTAAAAAAAAATGTACAAGTAGAGGAATTTGTCGTATATATACGGCTCTGGCGGTTAAAAGATTAAAACAGGGAGGAAATACACAAGTGTCATTAGCATTAGGTACGTGTGCGCTGTACAACTAACTAACGAAACTCACCAAGTCACAGGAAATATCCAATTCGTGTCTTTTGATGCGAGATGAAGAGAGACTCAGATGGATGTGCCTTAATAATCTGCATGTTGGCGTTGACTTGCGCAATGTCGATGCGCGTGTCAATATACTCGTATTTAAGTTTCGTTTTAAACTTTATTTGCACGACATTTTTCTAGTACGTTTTATCACTAAGTAAATAATTATATTGGCGTCTGTATCACATTATTATTGGTTTATTTACATGTCTGTACTGTCAGAAGAGTTTATATTTCACAGAGGTTTTCAATGATTCAGTTTTAAATTGAATAGAAATTCTAATTGAATTTGAAATTAGAAGGTAGGTTAAAATTTTATTTATTGTCGACGAAGCAAGTAATTTTTAGAAAATCTTTGAATGCAGTATTACTAACTTTTAAAAATAACATAAAGTCTTCTTTCAGCAAAATCCTATCTACGATATTTAAGGTACTTTCCCTTCATGTCGCATAGTCTTGGAACCTCCTGTATAAGAAAGGAGTTGAATTTTAAAAAATAAAGAAAACTGTAACTTATTTATCTATTTAGCATTCTAGAAAAACATAAAATATTTCTCCGTAGTTCTTATCCTGTATGTTCTCGAAACAACAAAAAACACGTCTCGAAAGATGTTTAAATATTCGTTATTAGTGGGCGAGCACGTGTTTCGCTATAGATACGTGTTTAATTTGTGTGAGTTTGAGTCATCGTTTCTTAATAAAATTAGCGAATAAAAAATAGCATTGGTTTTTTATAACATAGGTTTTTTACCTTACTAGCTAATGCATTGTGGGAAGACTAAAACGATAGTCAATTGTTCATTTATGACAAACTAAAAAAAATTAAATAAAAACAGTTTTGAATACCATCCTTGAGTGTTTCCAGTAATAATATTGAATTAGAAAAAACATGAAAAAGTATAATTACTGAAATGGTATAGAAAAAATCTACGTTTTCTAAAAAACTAGTAATCATCAAAAATATATGAATGTGAATCTGCAGTGGCTTTTGGGTTTTTTTAGGTGAAAATTTCTTTGGGCGCGATCGGCGCGATGGTCGCATGAGCTCAGGCATGGGTATGGGGAAAAACAGGACCTCGCGCCGTCACGCTCTGTGACTGACACCCTCAGTGACGTGTAATTGTATGAAATAAGCGCCATCTACCCAGATTAGTACGTACTTCTTGGTTTATAACTATGGATGAAGTTAAGACAACTTGGTCTTAACTTCATACATAGTTTGTTATTATAAGATGTTAACAGATAGCGTTGTTTTACCACTTTTTTTTTTTCATTTTTCTGTGCTGGCTAAATTTATTATAAAACTAGCGGTTCGCTCCCGGCTTCGCCCGGGTTGCATTTTTTTACGTAAAAACCTTCCCTGATTATCCCTCTATCCATGAGTGAAGACAGAATTAAAATCGGCCCACCCGTTCTCGAGTTTTGCGCTTAGCAACACATTTAGGGATTCATTTTTATATTATGGATTTATAAATTTGCTAATAATTATAGTTAATAATACATAGGCCATTGTTAATTATTAATACATAATAAATTTTATAATTTGTGGTAATCTCACTTGATGGTAATTGAAATAAGGTCGAAGATGGTTCGCTTACCCGTTAATAGCCTATTCACTCAGTCCAAAGTTGTATATTACAGGGAACACTGAAGAAGAGAATTCTACTCCCTCGCATGATAAAAGAAGATGCAAACCACTTCGTGCGAATTGGTTGTATGTCAACAATGAACAAAAGTTTAATTTTAATTTGTTTCTTTTTTTTTATTTTAATAATGCTTTGCAACTAAAAATTCATTAAGTTAATTTTGCGAGCCTATTTCCTCGAACAGATAATTTTCTATTATTACTATTTAGTTGTATAATAATAATAGTTTTTAAAAGCACTCTACACTTATCATAAACAAATTGTTGTCTGATTTCTAATAAGTATGTATTTTTTTATATATTTTGCATTTATAAATTTTTTTGGAAATTTTTTTAGGCATAAAAAAAACTGTTCACATAATGAAACAAATAAGTACCTACCTTTTCTTATCAAACAGAAGTGTACTATGCGCTTGTTTTGTTTATAAACCAGTCACCAATTTACTTTCTTTTTTGCAACAATACCGCACTATACTGCTTGGAAAAGACTTAACGAATGCGAATTAATTTAACAAAAACTTTAACGAATCCTGTAACTAAAACCTTCGTTAACAAATTTTAAAATTGGAATTGAAATATGTATATTTAATTTTTAAATTTTATAATCCGACAACGCGAGCGTCGCGCGTCCTACGCGGCGATCACACGCAACCGCAGCCTTGCTAGCATGCTACTAACTGGCTTGCTATGATACAATGACTTGTATTACGTACTGTGTGTATAGTTAAAGGTTTTTTATATACTCATCCTTTAGGGTTCAGTAATCAGTACATCCGAACCGGCGAACCAGTTTGAAACAAGTTTCGCTTGACCTACGCCTTTGTAGTTATGCAATCGATTAACGATTTGTCAATCGTATGATCGTAAACGACATTTTGACAACGTCATTCTCACGAACAGCCTGTTGACGACTGTATTGGTTGGAGTTGACTTGACTGACTAGTTTTTGGATAAAATATTTCGGGTTCTGCTACTTTTGCATTTTTGCATATTTTTTTATTGCTATAGCTGGGTGCCCGCGACATCGTCCGCGTTGAACAATTAAAAATATTGTAACGAGAAAATATTTGATATCTTTATATCTGTGACGACGGTGGCGCCGCTACGGCGACAAGGTTTTATACTTTTAGACGATCCTTCGAGAAACTAACATTTTTTCAGGATAAAAGTATCCAATATGTTAATTTAGGTAATAAGTTATCTGTGTGACAAATTTTTGTTTTTGTGTAAAAGATTAACAAAATCCATACATCCACCCAAATTCACAAACTGTCGCATTTATAATAGTAGATTTTTTACAACTGACACTGTCATCGGAGAAAATGTAATAGAGCCAAATTATTTGTAAAAAAAAGTAAGAAGAAGAACAGCCTGTCATTGAACATTAATAATGGCTAATTGCAGCAAAATAAATTCAAGCAAATGATTTCGCAACAGCGCAATTTACGAGTAAATTAATATTAGCACGAGTTACAAAATGCCTGGAATAGCAAATGAATTCTCGTAATTCTAATTTAAACATTTGGTGTTATAATAACACAAGTAATGTATTGAAAAACAATAATACACGCTTTTGCCCGCAATTCCGTCCGCTTATCTTTATTATTTACGACCTATATTTTATTTTAATATACCAATTGGCAATTATATTATTGCCAAATTTTTATGAAAATTTTCATAATATCATAACAATCATATCAGAAGATTTTTTTTTACTGTTTGGTAACATTATATTAAAGGGAATATTTGTTCTTTTAATGATAAGTGTAATTAGAGGAAGGTTATTAAGATGATTAATATTTAAATTAGTTTTAAATTAATGCGAGAATGTGAGAGAGAAATTATTATTACACTTTTGTAGATCAAATTATTTCCATTTTTGTAACCCGAGACATTAGTTGGTCTGTAACTGGTCAGGTACGTTTAGTTACTAATGTGGACGAAGGGGGTTTTGAGGATCTATTCCTACTGCTTTACTGAACCCAAATTTTATTACAACATTTATTTGACATTAATACTGCATTATTTATCAAACATCTGAAAGTAACATAAACAAATGAAACAAACAAATTATAATAATTAAACGGATATTAATTCAAATCATGAATGTAGCAATAACTTCTTAACAATGTCCGACTGTAATTTCTTTATATTTTAATTGCTCTATAGTTGCATTTATGGGGTTGGCTCTTACAGAATACCACCGTGGAATAACAGCATTAAGTGAGTAAGGTATGCCAGAACCCATTACCCCATCCCTTCCTTATCCTTAGTCCTTCTATGGTCGGCAGCGCACTTGCAGCACGCATAAGCGACGGTAGCCACCTACCATCGAGTGAACTGTCAGCCTGTCTGTCGACCTTAACATAAAGAAACGTACGAAAGCCGATATAAGCCGGCGGATCAGTAAGTTGAAGTGGCAAGAAACATATAGAATGGAGAGCCGACTGCCGCTGGGGCTCGAAAATTCTCGAGTGGAGGCCACGGACGCAGCGCAGGATCAGGTCGTCTGTCCACTTTGTCCACCCACAAGGTGGACGACGACCTGATACAGGCCGTGGGTCGACGGTGGATCCAGGCTGCTTCTGACCGGTCTTATTGGATAATTATGGAGAAGGCCATTGTCCAGCAGTGGACGTTCTGCAGCTGAAATGATGAGTAGTATTTTTTCATCCCAATAGTTATATTGGATATCATCGAGCGTCGTCGCAAAGCGGGTCTCTAGTTGTAAATATATGTAACTTGTAAATAACTTACACGTGTGTTAATTGGCGACGGTAGCCACTTATTTAACATCGAGTGAACCATCAACCTGTCTGACGAACTTTACATAAAAATATTTTTCATTTGTTTTTGCCATAAAGTTACGAACTGTACTGTTACCTACGTTTTTGCGATTATATATAAAAAAAATATATTTTTCATTAATTCTTGCAATAATAGGTATTATTTTTGCAAGTTACCTGAACGGTATAAAAATTTCATATTTTTTTGTTACGGTCCAAACAATGGCATACATCACATACAATGGCTTATAAAAAAATATTGCTTATTGTAAAAAATATATTGATTTTAATATTACACATTTACTAGTAAACGGTCCAACCGTTTCGGAGATTAGCCGGCACAAACAGACAAACATATACAACATTTTTTATTTTTAATAAGTGCCGTATAATACTTTGATGTACATTTAGTAAAAATAAATTATTTTGACGTTACAAACGGACACATCAATTGTATTTATTAGTATAGATATGTACTAAAATCTAAAAGGAAAATGACACGAATTTATTAACTGACTCATCAATCGGGACTTTTTCGTTACGTTTCGTCGTCACGTACCTAATAGCCTAAGATCCCACTGCTTGATCCTGCAGGTATCTGTTTTTTTGATGAAATTAATTTTAAATAAATCTTGAGAATGTATGCAATGGATTAAGGATTGGTTGCCTTGTAAAAATTAGCCGCAATTACCTGTAATTAATTTTAATGTCATTAATTCACAAGTGTAATTTGCAGCTATATGTTTTTTTAGTCAATTTCATGTCATTTGAAAGAAAATGATGCCTTACCTTACCTTACTTACCTTACTTACCTGGAGCGAGAGTCGTTCACAAAAATCATGGTAACCTCTGTTTGCGGCTATTGCCCAACTGGCAACCATTTTTATTTCAATTCGTTACATCATTTTCTTTCAAATGACATGAAATTGACTAAAAAACATATAGCTGCAAATTACACTTGTGAATTAATGACATTAAAATTAATTACAGGTAATTGCGGCTAATTTTTACAAGGCAACCAATCCTTAATCCATTGCATACATTCTCAAGATTTATTTAAAATTAATTTCATCAAAAAAACAGATACCTGCAGGATCAAGCAGTGGGATCTTAGGCTATAATGTTCAATTGATTTGACTCAAGCACAAACTAATTCAGAGTCAATTAATAATACACATATAAACTATGATGATGCAATGACAAGATGTCTTAAAAGAATATAAATGTTCTGTCTGAAAAAGTAGCAAACTAAAATGTACACTTACATTATTTTACTATTATACTTATACTAAAATTTGTAATCTATGCAAATTATAAATTAAAATCGTTGCTCGCATCTATTTCTCCACTAACGGATTTAATGCGGTTTTCACTAATGATACGGATGTATATAATTTGATGAAAAAAAAAACAAATGCATTCGTGCAAAGCCGGTAGCGGGTCGCTAGTTACAAAATAAAATTGTTGCCTGGCTCTGTCTTTTACTCCGCTAAATTCTTCTAAAGCACTCAACGGATTTTGATACGATTTTCATTATTGAAAAAAGCGATAACGAGAAGGTCTATAGCTACAAAAGAGCTTCAGCGTCTTTAAATTTTTTTAAAATTTCTTAACTAAAGACAGTGCATTCAATACGTCTTCAAGGTTAATTAGTTTAAGAACAAAGGCTGTGTTGAGTACGAATAGCTACTCACTGGAGCAAGACCATTTCGCAGATTGTCGATAACAAACAATCCCACACAGTTTTCTAAACAACCTGGAACAATACTTGCTTTGATTCTCCAATGATTTATTCCGAACGACGAGAAATCGTATTAAATCGAAAAGCGTGGGGACGTTTTCATCAAAATATGATTCAATGTCATTTCGTTGTGCATAGTTAATAATTGTCAATTTGTTTTTTCAACTATAGATTTTTTTATGTGAAGATCAGATCATCATATTTAGGTTTGGTCAATAGCATTAGGTGATGGTCTAATTGTTGGTACGTGGCTATCGTCACCTATAAAACAAATAACGCCATAGGTGTCGCAAGGCGACATGACAGCCTAGTGCATATTATGTACGCTTAGTAAGCAGACCCCTGTCATTTCTATTTCTTTTTAAATTTTTTTGACTGTGTAGGTCATAGACTTAATGGTAGGTGGCTATCGTCGCCTATAAAATAAGCAACGTCAAAATTGCTGTAAGTGTGTTGCCGATCATAGTAGAATTAAGGATAGAATATATAACAGCATAGAAACACATTCATAGAAACACAACAGCACACATGCTATTTCACATTCACGGTATTAACTATCTCAAGATGGGCTGCCCAATAAGTGACTGCGAAACGCATCGTGCCCTGCAACTAATCTAACAACAATAATTCACTATCTAATTCCCTTAGTTATAATCCTTTATAACTAACAAATCGCTCCGCATTTTTAGTGCAAGTTATATACACAAACCTTCCTCTTTTATCGCTCTTTCCATTAGTGAAAACCGTATCAAAAACCCTTGGGTGGTTTAGAAGAAGTTCGCGGAGACAGTCAGAGCCACTCCATTTTATAATAATGTATAGATAACTCAAACAACATATGTATACCCAATATATCTCACACTTGCACATTTTAAATTGCATAGACGACGTTACAATAAAGTCGGGTCAAAGGATAAAAGGAGTCAAGTCAAAGGACTGCGAGATTCTCAATATGTGTCTACATATTTTATCAAGTTACTTACTGCATTATTTAAAGTTAAATCTTTTATAGTACCTATTCACATACGAGTATTCAATTATTCAATTATCCGCCTAAATTCTGGTTATCCAATGTCTGTTATATACGAGGCCTGTTCGAAATTATCTTTTTTGTCATTGGTTCTCTGTTTGTAAATAAAAATCCATATATTTTTGTTTTAAGTTTCTGTAATTTTTCCGTAGTTACTCACTCGTAAACATCAATCATGTCTTTTTATTTAATTTTATCACATATTTTTTTAAGTTAAGGTTAACAGACAAGCTGACAGTCCACTTGTTAGTCGGTGCCGGCCGTCGCCATATGTTTCCTACACGCGTCTCAGGCTTCTCTTTAGGTCGCAACGAACTACAAATCGATATCGGCTTGACTATTGATGCAGAAAAGTTAAAATATGACATACAGAATGAAAAATATACGATTCAACTACCAATACTTTTTTCTATTTAAAATCCATTAAGTGTTCGATAAATCTGCAAACAGGTTTTTCATTTAGGTAAAAAATATAAGCAGTATAAATGACTACATCGTTGATAGGTGGCTATTGACTTCTACTACTTAAGCAAGGCAATGGGGTTGCAAATGTGCTAATTACATTGATAGGATAAAGAATTGGGAATAGGAGAATTGTATCCGGTATCTCTTACACACTTACTGAAACATGATATCTTTTTTCATGGTGCCTGTCAGACTTGCTTACCAGTTTATGATGCAGTACGCCTTGGCTTTACTTCACACCATATTATGACCGTAGTTTTTAGTATCTAAAAATGTTAAATACTATACATTTTTAATACTAGTTCCGTATACAAAAAATATACATTAACATAGGTATAACTCTCATAAACGTAGAAGCCGAATAAGCTAAATCCGTCTGAGTACTTTGCTTGATTGCCTGACACCGCTTTCCAGTACGAATAAAATAATATCGGTATCTATTTTAAAGTCTAGTATAAAGAACACAGATATTAAAATATCTAGGGCACGTTTTCTATTCATTTTTCTGTCTGTAATTTCCGTTCTCGACTTGGCAAGTGTTTTTTGCTAAAGCTCAGTTATTAAGAATATGGGTCTTCGATTGGCATTATATTAATTAGTGTTGCCCAAATGCAAGACCAAGACGAGACTTAGCCAGTCTTGGTCTTGTTCTTGCGTCAATATACCTGGTCTTGGTCTTGGTCTTGGTATTGCGCTCACAGTCTTGGTCTTGGTCTTGGTCTTGCAGCAAGAGTCTCGCAAGTCTTGCAATCACCTATTATAGTCCAATCAAATAAGGCTTTAAATCGAAATTTGTGGTAAGTATAGGAATTTTTTCACCCCTTCTCGAGGGTTGTTTACAAAAAAACTCTTACTAGTCGTTTTTAGATCTTTCAAAGAAATACATACATAAAAAATTCCGGTATTTATCTCAAAATTCGGTTTTAGAGGGCCATTTTCTTGGACTAAAATTAAAATTGTTGTTATTTTTTAACATTTAATCATTTAACAATTGAAAAAAAAAAACAAATTTATATTTTTCTAAGTAAAAGAAAAAATATATATTAAAAATTAATTAATATTTCAGCTCGCTATGATTTTTAGTTTCATATTTCAACCCTTAATTTCAAACCGCCCTAACTCTGTTATTTTTAAAAATAGAAAAAGTCTATAAAATTTTTTTATATAAAATTTCCTGCTTTACAATTTTTCTTAATAACTTTTTGTTCTAGCACTTACCATTTTTGAGTAATCTTGAAACCCTTGCTCGGGGGTTTAGAAATATATTTTTTGAAAAAAGTTTTTAAATACTGCAACTGATAGAACTGATGCAACTGTACCTACTATCCTACCTACAAGATTTAATAGATTTGTCCCTTAAATAATAGCTCCGTACTAAAAAAAAAAATTGGTAGCAAAAAAATCAATTATCGTATCGTCGCCAGATTATGATTTCCTTTTATTTATTTTGTCTCCAGTACACAGTAGTTATATTTTATCTTTTCAGTTATCAAATAATACAATTCGTTACCAATAACAGTTCAGTTTATAAATTCATTGAAAAAATGTTTAATTAAAGGGGTGGAGCAAAATTCTATTAGAAATTTACGTAAATTATACTATTATAATTTACGTAGTAATTTACATAATAAAAAATAAACCAATACAACACCCCAAATAAATAAATACATCCTATCAATTTACAGGATGTAAATATAGTAAAACAATACCTATGATGTATAATGAACTAGCTGAGTCCGCGGTTCCGCTCTCGTGGACTCAGTGGTTTGATTTAAATTGCAAGACGCAAGAGTCTTGCAGGCTTAGTCTTGTTCTTGCTTAAGTCTTGCAGGGTCAGTCTTGGTCTTGGTCTTGCTACAATTAGGCAGTCTTGGTCTTGGTCTTGGTCTTGCAAAAATGCAAGAACAAGACCAAGACTGCAAGACTTGCAAGACTTTTGGGCAACACTAATATTAATCGAGACGAAATAGAGATGCTGTATGTGATTTTAATTCGCTGTATGTGACTTGCTATAATAATAACTGTAATAATAAATGTTTTACCACGCTAGCTCATGGCAGATTATTACTTTGACAGAAATTCATATTATTATATTTCCGAAGAAGAATCTTCCCAGACCAAACGTGTGACATGTTTGATCATGTGTATCAAACAAATGAACAAACTCACTTTCACATTGCATAATATTAATTATATTCTCAGCAATTGATTCTCATCTTTCGTTTATATAAAGTACAATACAAGTAAGTGTCAAATGTACAACATGTTTATATAGTTTCGATAAATTTATTAACAGCTAAGTATCCGTATAAATTTAGGAAGACTATTAAAAAACTTTAAATTAAAATGAAAACGTTTTTTTATAATAATCAAATAAATATTTTAGTATTGTTTGATCAACCCTCGCAAAGGGTGACCATGATGAATTATTACCCGCATTGCATAGCTAGTGTGTGTGTACATATTATTAAATTACAATGTTCGTACGGAGTTTGTAAAGAGTAAACAAACTAGAAGTTTGAAGCGAAACCTCGAGTGGCCGCTGCGGGAAATCAAAAGGAAACTAAGGCAAGGAATAAGTTTAGAAGAGTAGAATGCCTTTTGAAATGTTTATATGAGTAGTTATTAAAGGAGAGAAGTTTGTGATATTTTTGGTATGCTCCGAAACCACAGAAGCATTCATATACTTACTCATTATTATTATTATTATTTTTAAAATTGTTAATTAAGTTGACAGACAGGCTGACGGTCCACTTGATGGTAGTGGCTACCGTCGCCTATAACACAAGCCACGCCATAGGTGCTGCAAGTCCGCTGCCGACCGTAGAAGGATTAAGGAAAGGATAGGGTAATTGGCTCTGGAATATTCACTCACCGAACACAACAGCACATTTATGCTGTTGTTTCACGATGGTCTTTTGTAAGGCGGTGGTTACTGCCACCAGGCGGGCAGCCCAAATGACTGCGAACGCATTGTGCCCTGCCACTATTTTCTAAATCCAGACCAGAGCCAATTTTAGAAATGATCTTTTCAAAGTTGGCTCTGAACCTGCCGAGAATCGAACTTGGGGCCCCTGAGACGTTAGGCAAGCACCCTTACCTTTGTTTTACTTGTCATTGTTTACTTAATGAAATATACTTAATGTCATTGTTTACCTTAATGAAATATACTTAATGTCATTGTTTTACTTAATGAAATATAGCTTAAAAAGACCTACGAGACATTCGAAATTTTAAAAATTCTTAAAATTAGAATCATATAATTTCAACATATAATTTAGGCAAATGATAATTAATGTATTTTAGGATCGATTTATAATTTTATATGAAATTTTTGCCAAATTTTATAAAAAAAATAAATTAAATGTATCCACATTTTCCTTCAAAATCTCAATAACAACAACCTATTCATTTACTATGTTACGACGCCACAATTTCATCTGAACGAAATGTCCCGTAAAAATGACATGCCATAAAAGGTTACGGCCCGTGTGTTATGTAATAAAATTTCAACGTATAAGTATTTGATAACGATAATAATATTAGGTATCCAAAAATCAATATCTGCACTGTCCTAGTTTCAGAGTTGAAGACGACCTCTTATTAAAGAAATGTAGAATTAGTACTCTCAACGATCCCCCAGGCAGTGGTAGAATGAAGATTACAGAACATAATTTATACTCTAGAGAGATTACCTACCTATGTATATATATATATATATATATATATATATATATATATATATATATATATATATGGACATAAGCAGTACTTATAATGTCTTTGAATAAACATAACTTAAAAAAATATCATATCCGTACTAATCCGTACTTATAAAAAAACTAGCTGGTGCCCACGACTTCGTCCGCGTTGAAAAATATTAAGTAGCCTATCCTGTGTCCCGTACGTCCAAATGTTTATCTACCAAGTTTCATGAAAATCAGTTAATTCGTTTCAGAGTTATGGAGGAACATACATACATACAGAAAAAAATTCTAAAAATCATCAATTTAGTTTCAGTATCATGTATAGAGCCTATAAACACGATATCTCTGAAAACAAAGTAACTTACTCGATGACCGACCCTTACAGATTTATTATTAGTATTGATTATAAATGCGAAAGATTGTTTGGATGTATGGATGTTTGTTACTCTTTCACGCAAAATACACGTCTGGGACACCAGAAAGGACATAGGGTACTTTTCATCCAGAAAAAGGGACTATTCGCGAGGGATCAACTAAAATTAAGGAAACTAACTCCTGGCTAAGTGTAATAGCAATAACGATGTCAGGCGATATATTGTTTTTTCAACGCGGATGAAATCGCGGGCACCACCTAGTACTTTATAATATGTAAATGTTATATAACCTAGTTTTAGATAATGTACAAAATTAATTATTTTAATATTTAATATTCTATATTATTATTTCATTATTATTATAATATTATCAACGTGAAAGTATACACTCTGTCTGTCTTATACATCCATACATCCAAACAAACTTTCACATTTATAATATTAGTACGTATGTTGCTAACTGATAATATAGTTTGCTATAGGTGAAAGAATTTAAAAAATCGGTTCAGTAGTTTAGTTCATCGCGGAAAAACAACGTGACACGAAATTTTATATGTATAGAGAAAGATGTAGTATGGATTAGTATAGACTAATATGGATTGTCATGAAACATATCAAAAATATCTCTGGGCTCAAATTTTGATTTATTACTTACAATTAGTAAATTTTTCTCTACTAATAGTATCTAATACTAAATTAATTTAGAAAAAGAAATACATAATTGTGTACAATATAAAAAATTATTAATATTTATCACAATATGCGCAATAAAAGCTAAAATTCGAAAATTTTGTGTAGCCATAGTACCTTGCATTGCTTTAATGCATAATCCTGTGGTAAAAGCATAGACCGGTGAAGCGAGTGAAATTAGATTTTACTAAGCGGATGAGATTTACCTGGAAATATTAGAGAAAAAAATAACGCCCTCAAAGCTAACAGAAACTAGGGCAGTTATATTCAGTTAGTAATACGAATTTATGTAGCAATTTCTAAAGGAATTTCTGTAATAGAATTATGGCAATCTTGAATTGATTCAAGGAACGCGTCGGCACAGTAAAACCTAAGTAGAAAAGAATAACTTTTTTTTTACTTCAGTAAATTTATAATGTCTTAAGTTCAATAAATGTCTTTTTCCGTTCATATTGCTCCTTTATGCGAAGATATAAGGTTTACATTATGAAACGAACTATGAAATTATTACCTACTTTCAATTATCTGTTATATTTTTGCATGAATTCTTGTCGAGATATCTCTTTTTTGGACCAAACGCTTTAAAACATCCTTTATAATCCTTTTTAGCACACTGCCATGGTTTGGTACTTCGCCTGCGTCTGTGTCTCCGAGCTCATATAACCCAAATCTTTTCAAAGTTATAGTGAATAACTTGAATGCTGGACAAGAGCAAACCCATCTCTAATAAAAAAAAATGTGATTCCTGATAGAATCAAACAAAAAAAATTATTATTATACATGCAGGTCGTCAAGCCAACGACGTCGTCAGGTATGCCAACGCCAGGAGGAATATTGTCGCTATTTAATAATAAAATTGTTTTGTTATTAAATCACAACAAGTATTTAATATTTTGTTCTGCAACTGTAAATATTAAATAATATATTATATGTAATATTAAATTCCAATATATTGTTGACATTTTGCGGTCGTATAGTTTAATAAATGAGTGTATAATATAATATTTGTGGCTAATTTCCCCTGGGAGAAAATCCAATACGCTCAGAAACGTAACGCAGACTTCGTCATTCATTAGATTTCTAGTATTTACTTTGTAAATAGAGCAATATGGTTTGTTTGTATAAAATGAAAGTAAATTATGTTCACATAGTTTTTATATATCGGGGAAAAATATGTAGCGGGTCGTAAGTCCCTTACATAAAAGTTTATATAATTATTTACTTTGAATTGTTAACTCGTTTCTAACGGCAAGTGCACTAGGGATGCAGCTCGAAGGACCGGAATAAAACATGAGTACTCGTACTATTAATTTAACTAAATTTAAATTATAAATTTAGTTACTTTGAATTTACTAATGACCTCCTATAGAGCTTGCCATTCTTTCCAATTATGGGTCATCCTTTTCCAAGTAACCCCTATTTTTCAAATATCTCCATCCCATCTAAGACACTGCCTTCCTTGCTTTCTTTTATTTTGTCTGGGAAACCATTCCATTATGTCTAGCCCATTTAGTCCGGCCAAGGAAAAAGTTTGTATGAAAAAGGAGATCAATCAGTTTTGTATGTAATTCAGGCCATGAGTGTTTTATTAATTTAGTTTGTACGGTTGAAACTTGTACTATTAGGTAAGAATATCGTTTACCAAATTTGGTAATGGGGTTTCATAGACATTTGAGTTTGAAATTATTAAAAAAGTTGAATAGTATAATCAGTTTGAAAGTATAACTAAAACTGAAATTATAATTTCATATCTAGTACAATTAATACCTAAAACGTGTAATATTTGTAACATTTTCGCAGGTTAAATTCTTGTTTACTGACTACAAGCCAATAAAGTTTTAGCATGAAAACATCCTAGCTCTAATGTCAACATAAAACTGGGTTGTAGATAAAAATATTTTCTAGAATATTAGAATTCTAGAATAATATTATAGTTATTTACGCGAGTTCAGTAAGTGCTGCGAATGTCTTGCTTCTCATTCTGTTTTGGTTATTGAAGACAAGTAAATTGAAACAATAAATTCTCGCAAATACCTATTACTCATCTATTACTGAATTCACTCGCTACTCAGCATCTGTGTTCACTTTAATATTTATTATTATTACCATAATTAAAAGCCAAACACACCTGGGCAGTAAATTAAATGGCAATTCAGCATAAAACTTTACTTAATATTTAAATTCTCTGTTAATTTTTAAATAGTAAATAATTTTTTTAAATAAGTATTAGGCATGTATATCAGCCTAAATACTGCACATGGTTTATAGGCATATTTATAATATACTAGCGACCCCACTCTCGCCTTCGCCCGGGGTACAATTTTTATATAAAAAACCTTCCCGTTTATCCCTCTTTCCATATTTGAAAACTGAATTAAAATCGGTCCACCCATTCTCGAGTGATTGAGCAATAAACATACAAGCTTTTGCATTTATAATATTACTAGGTGGTGCCCGCGACTTCGTCTGCATTGAAACAGAAATTATATGAGTAATACCTATAACGCCCGACATCCATATCACTGTGACGACGGTGGCGCCACCACGGAGGACTATAGCATCATTTTTTGATATTATACGTAACATTTTTCAGGATGAAAAGTATACTATATGATAATCCAGGTAATAAACTAATTTCAACCAAATTCCTTTACCCAGACGTTTTTGCGTTATTGAGAAACGAATATACAAACTAGCGACCCGCAGAAATCATCACGAACATGCATACAGACAGACAGACGCGACAGGGAACTTTGTTTTATAATATACTTGCTGGTACTCGCGACTTATCTATGTCGATAAGAGGAACCTAACCTATGTCCTTTCCTGAATCCCTGACAACGTAAATGCAAAATTTCATGATGAACTGTTGAGTAGCTAAGGCGTGAAAAGGTAACAGACATATAGACAGACAGACAGAGTTAATTTCAGATTTATAATATTAGTGTGGAGTATAAAATAGTATGGATTAGGATTTAGGATTTAGGATCTATTCAGACAACGGAGATCTATAGATTGTTATTCTTCAGTTTTAAAATAACAATCCTGACTTAAGACGAATTCAAACAATCTACCAATTATAAATGTTCGCTTACACTGTGCTTACTATTTTGAACATGAATATAATCTGTTACGAATAGTTTATTGTACAAACTAGATCAGAATTTACGATTAGTTAATCCGTAAACAGAATAATTAACTGTCTAAATTACTGACGTACTAAATTACACCAACATTTCACATTACGTTAGCGATTTGCTAAATCTAGGCTCAATAAATCCAATTACTTACCTATAATAATATGTTGTAGTTAGAGAGTTCATATGTTCAACTTGGAAACTTAACTAACAGCCTATAATATATTAGGGCGTATTTAACAAGTAAGTTATTACCCGTGACTTTTTCGGCGTATAATAATAATATTTATTTCGTATAATTTACAATCCATATGAAAAACCAAACTTAATTTAGAAATATCAATAATATTTACAAAATCAAATATTTACAATCTTAATTTTTTTTTCAAAAAAGAACAAATACAACACTAGAAATAGAAATAAAATTGAATTGCCTAAAATTCGAAAACAATATGGTAAAAAAAATATATTGTATGAGGTAGCATAGATATACAATGGATTACCTGAGAGTGTAAAAAATTGTAGCACCATGCTTAGCTTTAAACACAAATTGAAAGAATACATATAGACCAAAGTTGGAAATAACTAATTTATCTCCGATGGATTAAATATACCGATATTAATGTACTCATAGTTTAAGTGGAAAAATTGTTCTTTTCTTATGAGAATAAAATTCTTTAAACCGAAACCGAATTTGGTAAGATTTAGCAAAATTATCATCTATCCCAAATACGGAATATGATGCGGTAGTAGCCAAGTCTCCTGAAACGCTATGATATCTGCATTTCGACACAGTTTACGCACATTCATCAGATCTTGTGTTACAACTAAAATTTAAAATATGTAAATTATAAAGGTGTAGCCTTTTTAAGGTGAGCAGACAGGCTGACGGTCGTCTTGATGGTAGCTGGCTACCGTCGCCTATAACACAGGAACCTTTTGTAACTGATATTTTTATTACTGTTTTATTTTAAGGTAATATTTTTTGATCGAATCAAGTGAACTTTTTCTAATTCCATTTATCAAGAATAAATTAAATGCTAGATCGCTCGATAGAAATTCAGTTCTCGTCATCGTAGTCTGAACTATGAGCCCGTAGGTATTTGAATTACCGTCGGCATATCGGTTATTCCCACGTAGAAGAATTGAATAAAATAACTTGCTTGTTTATTTTATTTACTGTTTTTATTTATATAATATATATTTAATTTAATTTATATATATTAAAACAATTTTCGACTAGAATAGGATAACAATTCGTTTTCATTTATTTAATTTCATCTACCTAAAACATTTATCATTAGATAACGACATTTATATCTTATAATAAAGACATCTAATTACGGTCTATTACACAAATATACAAATAACTAGAAGTCATTGTTGAAATCATAATAGAGAAAAAGTCGTATCAAATATTTGTAGAAATGCAATGGCTCTCAAATAATAGTGAAAACTGTGAAAAACATTATACAGTATGTCCTGTCATGGATTGGCGATATTCTAGGTACATAATTACTGTTTTAATACTCAAATACAGCTCAAAAATCTGTCATCAATTTACTACAACTATGGATTTCGCATGCCATACAAAACACTACGAACTTTATGAAACATTTAAAAGTGACATTTGCGTAGAGCATGAACTGTCATTTGTCATTTGAAACTAACCAAACATCTGTCATTTAAAGAAAATGTGACTTTACGTCAACGCATTGGAGTTTAAAATCAATAGTAAAACTTGGTCGTTACTACCTTTTACCACGAAAGCAAGATTCCGCAATGATTCGTTTTAGGCGTATTTTTCATGTGCCGCTTTGGCATTTGTGACGCTAATTCCATAGTTAGCTAGCTGAAATAAAAACAAACTTATTTGGAAAATACCTCCATAATGTGAAAATACAAAATTAACGCCAATCTTAAATTTACGCTACCTTCTTACCTCAGTACTTACAAATAAACTCAGAAAAAACTATCATAAAATAATATTTGACATTTATTATTTTAATAAAATGCACGAAACATACTAACTTAAATAACAATCTATTTTTTTTAAGTAATTTTTTTTTACGAGAAAAAAACCAACATTTGACTTAGTTTGCATCATTACCACTACTGTCACACGAGCATTGGATCGAATCTCATACATTTTTTACGATTTTAGAGCAAAAGTGTAACAAAATACATGGAAATTAACTAATTTATGACAAGAAATATATATTTCAGCTATATTATTTATGCAATGGAGTAATTATAATAATTAAAAATACAATAAACATTTTTTTTACAATATTTCATTGATATTAAATGGCAAAGGCGTCTTTACAATCGTGTGAACGCAAACTTGATTCATAGCATTGTTTTTCATTATTAATTTGTGTACTGAATTCATTAATATTAACTTTCATATTTGTAAAACATTTTACGTTTGTTACTCCAGGTTAATATTAAAAACTAAAAAAAAAAAACTAGAATTTCATTATCTAGATTCAGATAAAATCCACTTCAACGAAACTTGACCATGTTCGAAAGGAAGCTAAATTTCTCAAAAAGTGTGGTCCTGAATTTTTTTGAGATCCCATTCATCAGTGAAAGCTGACGTTTGTAGATTATAAAAACCCATGTGATTCTACTATGATTTTTTTTTTGTGGTAAAATCGTATTTTATCAATGCGGGATTAATTACATTTGCAGCCCTAACTAGGAATGTAGGTAAGTAAATTTAAAAATCGAATTAATTCTTTAATCTCAGCACAGTCGTAGCTATAACAATGCATATTGAGACATATTTTCTCTATTACTTTTTCAGTGACGTGCAACTATCTATACATAAAATTGTGTAGACAAATATATAATTTGATATTTTTTGTCTAAGTAGATAAACTATGAAAAAATATCTTGAATTTGTATATAAAATACAAAAAGAAAATTCTCTTGAGTGTGTGGTATATTGCTATACGTGTTTATATTTTACCATATTCATATGTATATACTTATTATAGCTACATCTGTCCTGGGCTTTACATTCTTTTCATGATATCTTCGCAACATAATGTATAATTCACATATACCTATATACTCGTATTTTTGACCTTTTTCTGGAGCTTGTAATTTTAACTAACTGTGAATTGAAGCAGGTACATAGTGATTTTTTTAATTTAAAATTAACACCCTTAATAATTAGGTACACAAAAGCAATATAATCTAAGACCGAAGGAACATAGACCAGAATTCATTAAAGCTAATGGTCATAATTCACTTTAACCGCCTATTCTTAGCTATTAATTCTACAAAAAAATATAATCTATTTTTCTACTGTATATAGAATATAAATATGACTAGTACATTATTTGGCTGTTGATGACTTGTATTTGTCTTTGACATGACTATATTTTTGTCTTTTACACATAACACTTAAATCTATAATAAATTTTTGCTACTTAAAGTAAGTACAGAAAACAAGTGATCAAGCCACAAGTGTATTTTGCAATATAAAGTTTTAAATCGAATAGTTGGGCCGTTGTTGGACGGTGGTGTTAAAAGCGTTGCATTTTGCTATCGGTATGTACTTAACTTTAACGACAATTATTTCAGTGCAATTTGCATAAATACCACCACTGTGAACCTATTTGAATATCTCTCAATAACAACTGTTCATTTAAATTACTATTAGAGAAAATATAACAAAAATATATATTAATATTACCAACAATCTCATTAAATATTTCTAAATTTATGGAATATTTCTGAAATTATTCTTAAAAATATACTTTAAAGAAGTAATACTTCAGTAGGTAAAGCTAACGATATGGAGGAACCCTGTAGGAGAAGTCGTTACATCTACTATCAGTACCTAATACAATATAGCAAATAGTCGTAGGAAATTATTTTTGGTCACTGCTTGGTCTGAAGTCTAGTGACAAAGTAAAAAGCGACAAAATAATCGTATTATATCAAGCACACAGTCAAATTTTAATCGCACACTCAATTATTGTCCTTAAATGCACATGTAATAGAGTCTACAATATCGCTTTAAAAAGCATCCTGAGTATTAACATGAGGCTGATGTTGAGGCCACGAGAGCAAAAGTTGTTGGTCTGGGTGCTCCGAGTTTATATTGTCAGACACGGCTGGGGAACACGAAAGGTGACCTATTAGGGCACCACTGGAACGTGAATGCTGACGACAGAGCGGTCGACGAGTCGGAGATTCGCTTTCGTCTGACATCGCTCGAGTAACAGTGATGCGTGGCGACCTTCGCCGTCGACGATCCCTACCAAAATTCTCTTCCAAACCGAGCGCCCTACCTAATACAACGTGAGGCGGAGCTCGAATTATAGGAATAGCTGAAGTTCGTTGTCGAGGCATATCGTCTTCCTGTGAATCTTGCAACATGTTGCATGACGCGGCACGTTGTGCAGGCCTCTCTGAACCTCTTGACCCCATCGCTGCGGCATCAGACAACCGTCTTGTTGTCGGAGGTCTAATGCATCCCGAACCAGCCGACAAGGATGGTCGTCTCGATCCACAGGCGCTCGGAGTTCGCGCTTGAATCTCCTGGGTAACTTCACTTTTCGTCATTCGTTTTCGTCTGTAATTTCTTAGAGAGTCCCGAAGTGCATGGCTTCGGATACCATAAAGGATACCGTTTACTGGTGGCGCTGCTGCCAATAACGCAGCGGATAAGGCTGCCACTGATTGAGGCGGATTAGCAATCGCTGGCCATATTAAAACACAGTAATAAGGAAAATAAAGAATCGCTAAAGATCCCAGGGGTTGAAGCACGGCAGATAACGCACGGTGTCTCGGAGGAGGTGGCGCTGAAAACGGATTGCGCTGATGTGTAACAGTCACTTGTGCTGAGAGCGTTACTTCATATATAGCTGCGGCTATCCTGTGCCGATGATATCGAGCTATGCGAAGTATCTTGAGACTGCAGACTAGTACGAGAGCAGCTGGTATTAAGAGTGTCAGTACGGCATAGAGGAGGCAGAAGCAAAGTGCGGCTGTTCCGGCACCGCAGTCTGGTGCACAAACTCCGAGACCAATGCTGTACGCAAGTGGAGGTTGTGCAGCCGCAAGAGGTGAGAGGAGAGCTACTGTCGCGACCCAACCACTCGCTACACATATTATCACCTGAAAGTGGAAAAGAGTTAGTTGAGTACTGGAAGAATTTAATATGGAATAATTTTGTTAAAATATTTTTTTATTAAAATTTAATAAGAATATTTTGAGTTTGTGTGAATTTAGGATATTCATAATGTTTAACGTACAATAGAATGGATGCAAAAAGTACTAATTTTCGTCTGTGTACTTTTTAGAAAAAATTCTTTACAATTTTTTTTTCTTCTCATTTCGAAGATATTAAGTGACGTAGGCTTAGGTTATATTTTGTGTGTGAAATGCGAGCTGTGCAAGCGCACGCACAGATGTTGTTTGTATCTTAAATACGTTAGCAACAAAAATCAGAATTAGAAGCTCTGACATCCCTTGCTCATACATTTGTTTTACTATTTTGCGATTTCGTCCGCGTCCGGTCGCTACCAAACTTCACAGGATTACCCACTGGACTAATCTGAAGTTTGTCTGGTTCATCTAAATTTCATCAAAGTCGGTTTAGCGGTTTATGAGTCCATATTGAACATAGGACACATACACACATTGAGGGAACATACATACAAACATTGCCTTTTATATTTATTGTTTATTTTTGAAAGCAATTAATTTTTTTTTTTTAGTATGTACATGCTAAGTTAATACATGTAGTTTTATGTCGATTTAGTATTGTTTGTGAAATTAAAAACGTACTTTTTTAGCAGATACAATGGCAGCGTAGTGTAGTGGCGCAGCGATGGCAGCTGCACGATCAGCATGAAGACCACAGACAGTCCACAGCTGCAGGGGATGCAGTGCGTGGAGTAGAGCACCGCAAGCGCACGCACCTCCACCACCACAAAGCGCTGCACCGCTTGCTAAAGCGCCTACAGCGCCCAGGTGTACTAGTAGCACTGACGATGCTGATGCTGGCTGTAAAAAGATGAATAATTAACTATGTAATGTAACAATTACATTTATTTCTATTGCTACTGCAGTTGGATTCAGAACGCTTCAGAAACGCGTGTTGTTTCAACGATGTGTTAGGATTTAGGAAAGATTGATGGTATTATAATAGTTACTTTACTAGCCGAGCCCGCAACTTCGTACGTGCTGTAGTTAGTTTTTTGAAAATCACACATGAACCTAAGATTTTTTCAGAAGAAAAGGTATTCTATATATATATATATATATATATATATATATATATATATATATATATATATATATATATATATATATATATATATATATATATATATATATATATATATTAAAATTACGTGTCACATATTTCTCCGCGATGAACTACTAAACTAATGAATCGATTTTGATCAAACTTTGTAACTATATGTAATTTTGTCCAACTTAAAAGATAGGATAGTTGTTATTTTGAACCCGGGCGAAGCCGGGAGCGGGCCACTAGTATAATATATTATTAATCCAGGTAATAAACTATCTGTGTGCCAAATTTGGTCCAAATCCGTTAAGCCTATTTTGCATGATTGAGTAAAAAAGATCCAAACTTTCTCATCAATCAATACTAATAATAAATCTGTAAGTGTAGGTATTGTATGTATGTTTCTCCATAACTCTTAAACGAATTAACTGATTTTCATGAAACTTGGTAGATAAACATTTAGACGTACAGGACACAGGATAGGCTACTTTTTTCTTTTTCAACGCGGACGAAGTCGCAGGCGCCAGCTAGTTTATAATATTACTGACTAGCCTAGCGTAGCGACCCGCTGTAAAAAATTTAAAAGATAGAAAATAATCATTTTAATTATTTTTTATTAAGTAATCAAGCTTTTAGTAGATGGATGAAGGGGAAAATTGAAACAATTTATTATAAATTAAAACTGAAACAAATTCATAATTCGTCCTATCTATTAGATCTATCGATTAGATATTAGATACATCTGCAAAAGATTCGCATTGATTATTGTGAATGCGGATACGGTTGCGGATTTGCAGATGCGGATCCGCAACAAACCTGGATCTTCAAAGGTCTTCTTTACTGCCTTTCCCTTAGAATTATGTTAGAAAGAATATTTATTTGAATTTTATAACGACGACGAAATCTATAATTTAGCAAAGTCCTTGAAACGTCAAACATCGCGAACCTTATACGCGCCCCTGTCTTGTATTCTTGAATTATTTAAACCTACTTTGAGCAGCACTTAGATAGACAATAGCTACATTATTGTCAAGGAAAAAAAAGTTATTCTCCAGAAATTCGGCTAGATCTTCAATGAAAAGAACCAACCACCGATTATTATCACAGTAATTATCATGTTACCTACTTAGCTAATGAACTTTTCTTAATAAGCTTTTTTATTAGTTGTATTTCTGTTTGTAATGAATAAACTCAAAAGCTACTGGACTGATTTTAAAAAAACTTTCACCTGTAGAAAGCTACATTATTAGGGTGTAACATAGCATAGGCTATATTTTATAAAGATACGCGGACGAAGTCAAGAGCAAAAGCTAGTATCTTAGAAAAAACAATTATAAATATATATTGTCTCTTCACTATCAATAAAATTTGTCTCTTCACTATTTCATGTATCTTATATGTATTATATCGTTGCTCAAATTCAAAAGTATCACAAATCAAAAAATTCCAAAAATACAATCACAATCCATCATATTGTATGTTGTAAAAAGACTTATGGTTGTTTTATTCCATATTTAATATATTTTGATAAAAAAAAATCTATTGCACAAGTTAAATAGCAATACTTTGTAGTAAATATATATATTTATAAAGGCGTCAAAGAAACACTGCATGTTAATAGGGCACTCACAAAATTTGGATTTATTTATTGTAAATTCTAAATTGCTTGTAAAGTCCACAACGCAATATATGAATATGTATGTTAATAAAAATAAGTAAAATAACAACTAACATTGCTCACCAGATCCCTTACTCTTTATCCTATTTGGATAGGCTATTTTGTCTTTAATATTCTAGACTGAGATAATTCAAAGTGACAGTATCCGCAAACAATCACGTAGTCGTAAACTGTCTGTTGGCTGTTATGAATCAAGAAAGAATAACATTTAGGTAAACCTCTGACTTTTTACGTATATTGACCTTTTTCATTTCTATTTATCCGTTAAAATCATATGTTGGTTTTCATTAGTAAAAACATCGGCGAAGGTTAAACCAAACAGCGGTAAAAGGAAACAGTGGTATTAACACTGTAAGGACGATACAAAGGTGAGCACAGTACAAAGTAAGAGCAGTATGTATCTTACTTAAGTTTTACTTGCTCATTGCGGCTTCTGCTGGTATGGTTGAGTCCCCCTTTAATGCTGTGTGACATAACTGTGTATAATATTCTCGTAGCTTGTTTTCATAAACAACTACAATTTTTTAAAATTAATTTTCAATAATTTCTAATTTTTAATAATCTTTCGAAAGAAGAAAGAAAGATACTAGTCATTTAGCAAGAATATTGTGTGTATCAAAATATAATAATTGTATATATTTTATTGATATTATAACATTTGTATAAAAGAAGAAGATATACAACTATTTATCTCTCATACTGTGTTGGTTGGTATCTTAATGAAATATTCACTCGTGTCCTTCACAAAACGTTACAATGTCGTGCTACAGTACAACTAACCACCTGCACATTATGAAGACTAATAGAGTTTTAAGCTACCGTATTTTATTTCTACGGCCTTCACTATATAGCTGCCATTTAAAAATAGGTGCGAGCACCTTAATGGTTCATTATTTGATCCATTGTGTGAAAATTTATGGAAATAATATGGATCCATTCGGTCCATTGAGAAGAAAGGGACTAACACTGAGCCCTTCATTGTTTATTGAAAATGTGTTATGGCTAAAAATATTTTTAATACTTCCCAACACAAATAAAGGGACAATATGTAACTTCCAACGGTTCATGAATTGCTTAAAAATAAATCCACAAACAAAAGTTTTGTGCAAAGGAAGGGTTCTTTGGGATATCGTATTAAGCTTCAATAATAAGTATACATCACAACGGTCACAAATTATAAAAACTTTATAAAAACCATTTAGACAAAATTAGTACAAGAACAAGAATTTAATCTGGAAAGTAGTGGCAGGGCACAATTATTTTCGCAGTCATTTGGGCAGCCCGTTTGGCGGCAGTAACCACCCCCTTATAGAAGACCACCGTGAAATAACAGCACGTGTGCTTTTGTTTTTCGGCGAATGAGTATGGGATAAGTACCAGAGCCCATTTCCCTATACCTATCCAACCTTTATGCAGGATCTAAAGCCCCAGAGCTGACCTAACTCTGCTAAACAGGTCTCTCTGCTTGTACGTCACACTTTTGTGTTAAACTTGGCTATAAATTATTCTAGGGAAAATAACAGCAGTATATACGTAAATATTACCGCAAAGTTGCGCAGGTTTGTTTTTTCAGATAACATTAAACGGAGGCACTACCTCACGCGCTTGGTCACCGGATATTACATACCCAGGGTGTATGTAGTTTCCTCGCACGAGGGCTTCCGGTACGATGGTAGATCGTAGCAACAAGTGGGTGATGAGGGAGGGACCCAAATGCCGAATTAAATAGTGTAGACATACCTTGTTAAATATTAACAAAAAAAAAGGTTTTATTTATTTGTAAATGAATTTTACAATAATTAACACATTTTAGAAATATAAATACCTAGTTTGATTGTGTATTGTTATGATGTTACTTTGGACTTTAATTGGAACCTCCTTCCTATAATTGCGGCGGCATCTACCATAATATGCAACTTTTGTTTATTTGCAACTTTTGATTTTTTTTTAATGCCTACCTCACTAAAGACCATGTAATAATAATAATAAATAAATAAAATGCGATTTTTACTATTTTTTATTGTCTTTTTAATTTATTTTTTTAAAAACGCCAACTACTTTATTAGAACCATGTAGAAAATTGGTCTGGTTTTTTTATGCTTGTTACTTCGAAAGTCGTTATTTCATTTTGAAAATATTAGGAAATAATTAAAATGTGAAAAATTTATGATTTTTCAATAGTTCCGGTTTGGTAAACTACAACATACTAAGAATTTTCACATACATATAAGAATTTATAAAAGAGGTAAAGACATCAGCATCTCCACTTTCAGAAATAAATTATAGTGATTTTCCCTTTATTACCGGGAAAGCCTCATCCATTCATTTCCCTACGCTCAAAAACCGTCCTCCCACGTTGCAAGCACTTACGTGACCTCCTCGTCTTGTGTGTTCTGATTTGAGTGTATCAAATGGATATAGATTGTGGTCTCACTCAAACTTCGATTGTAACGCACCCAAAAGTAAGAGTACATTTATACTTTCTCGGACAAATGGGACCGAAATATATTCAGCTATTCTCTGTACCATCAAAAGAGGATATTTGACTTTGATGGATATAATTTTTATTCAAACTAAAATAAGTCTTAATAAACATGACATAAAACTTTATTCGTCTAAAACTTTACATACCACAGACTAATGTGAAAATATAGTTTGATTGACACCGACAATTTTATTAGCTTTCGTTTTAGGTTTTTGTATTTAAGAAATTATTTAAAATTTATCAACGAAATGTTTAATATGGAAGCTGTGAGAGTAAGCTGTATCATCTGATTATAATTGTACTTCCAAATGAGCTGGGGTGAGACATGTTTATCATTAAGGTCTATTCATAGTCGAGACATCACAATTTGTGTATACAGAATACGAAATTACAGAAAGTACGGAAAGTATATTAAATACTTGATGTAGTCTTGGGTAGCGTCTAGAAAATATTTACAAAGTCTTAATTAGCAGAAGTAATACCTCCAAGTAAAGACATCTGAGTGAACACTTTACGCTCTTTTAACTGAAGATTTAACTTGAAACTTTACACTTACAGGTTTCATTTGCAGAACTTAGGACATCTACTCGTATATCTGAGTACATTTGAGTTTATTAGAAGGTCAGATTGCAATAAGAAAAGTGTTAAATAGTACTAAACGATTTATATATCATTATTGACTATTTCAGTCAGCGTCAGACCAGTTGTCAGTTATTCTACTTATATACCTTGTACTATCTAGAAGATATAGAGAATATAGATATAATTAAATAAAGTCGCTGTCCGTCTCTATCTGTTTCTCTGCAAATTTCTTCTAAAGCACCAGATTTTGATCCGGTTTTCCCTAATGGAAAAAGCGATAAACGAGAAAAGTTTTGGAAAAGAACGGGTCCGCGCAAAGCTGGGGCTGTATGCTAGCTTCTTCTAAACTATGCTACTAGTATTTTTTTTTACTTTAATTTAACAAATTTGTTAGTTTAATATTAATATGTAATTTTCCATTTATACTTTCATGTCATCGAAATTATATATCTTTGCAAGTTTCATGTACACACAAATTACACTATCATACTTTTTACTTAAAATAATAAATTATTTGAATTTGAAATTTCAACATTCTTGATAAGTCAGTCGGGTCAAACTATTTTATACGTATGTATAATTAGTATTAAAAAATTATATTTTAACTAATTTGTCTTAATAGTGAATACACATAAATGTCTTATTGATTTTCAGACCTATAAATAATTAGTATATAATTAAGGAATGAATAAAACAGAAGAATGTGTTGCATTTTCACCTGTTGCGGGTGGATGATTGATTTTCTTCAAAGGTAATATTGATGCGAAAGTTTTATTGAGTCTTTCTAGTAATTATTGTATGTAACATATTACTGAATAATGTAGGGTTAGTCTTTATATTGAACTCGCTGTGCCCCGCGGTTTTATCCCCTTTTAGATTGAGAAGAAAACAGGTAAAAGGTAGGTACTTTTAAACACGATGTATACAATCTATACAATGTGATTTTTTTTTCTGATTATCCAAATATTATTCTAATTTTGCAATATATTTACAAAATAACATATTTTATTTTTACCTGTCTAAAACCAACTCAATTTACTTTCTCCAAAATTTATTAATTATTTTTACTTTACTTGAGGAAGATAAATAAGATTTTGCATAAGATTTTCAAGAAAATTAATTTACTTTTTTTATAAGAGGTCCTTATAAAAAAAGTAATTTTTTATATTGAGGGTCCTTTTATTGGTAGGCGAGTAATAAAATCGCCTTGTAAAGGCAATACCTACAAAAATACAAATATTTTGTTAACACTGCCTGTAATGTAAACAATGATGACAAAATAATGGGCTCAGCCGTACTCAATGTTTAGAGTGACAATTTCGTAAAATATCATAATTCCTATATCCATCAACTAGGTAAGATTTTGTACGACTTACTTTTGGTCAGTGGTAAATTTTTAAGTGTTTATTTTTACAGATTGTGGACGTTTGCGATGTCCTGCTTAATCAGTTCGGCAGTGTGCTGTTCTTTGATGTTTGCATCAATGGCAGGCATCGCTCTTGGCTACAACTATTCGCTCGCCGAGTACATCGACTTGAAAGGTGAGACTTTTTAAAAGTTTATTTTATATTTTATTTATCCATTTTCCTATTTTATTTTATATAAAAAACCTACAGCAATTCAGAAAATAATAACATAATAGTGTGTGTGCGTGTGTATGTTTGTATGTACCTAAGTAACTATTTGTCCTTCAGCGCACTCACGACATTGAGCTTGAAATATATTTTCGACACGTGGGAAATGTACAAGTGTAAAAACATCATTGTAAGTTTTGGGAAATTTATGATAACATACAATACATTTTGACGAGCCGATTGAATGAGTGGTTAGGGTGCTTGCGTTAACACTATGTTACAGGGTTTCCGAATTACTGGTTCGATTCCCGGCAGGGTCAACTTTGGAAATGAAGTTTTCAAAGGCAGCTGCGTTTCGCAGTCATCTGGGCAGCCCACACATCATCCATACATATTATTTATTTATTTCTTTATTTTATGTAGTACACAAACAGAATACAATTATATACGTGAAAAATATAAATTACAAGTGTATTGATTATAATCTAAATTGCACTCCTAAACAGTGTACTTAGCATGTTAAGTTTAACTTAACTACTAATTGTTATTAAAACATGTCTTACGTACTTAAATTAGTTCTTATTTTATAACATTTTTTTACTTTCTACTTGAATATCAGTTTTAATCTATTTTTGAAATGAGAGAAACGAGAAATTTAGAGAATTGAACATTTAAATTTTGTGTAGGTACTTGCTATAAAGAATTCTAAAATTCTTTATAGCAAGTAACATTGAACGATTGAAACGAGATAGAAATAAAACAAAACTACATAAGTTACGATGCCACCTTCCCTCAGAGCACTTGTGCCGATTGTGCTTCAAATTGTTCAACCTACAACAAATAGAACTATCAGCGTGTTTTTCTTGGATGCAGAGTGCATCCAAAAAGGATAGAGTAATAGTCTTAGTAAGTACTGAGATATGAAAGGAAGCTACTAATACTGTTTTTATATCAAACATTTAGCTTTACGTTTTCCACACTAACGGAGCCTTGTACGAGACGTTTTATAGTACCTATCCCATATAATGATCAATAAACTCGCACTCCTAATTAAACTTAGACAGGCTTTCAAAAAAGTCTCAGTGTAAGCACATTTACTTAGATGAACAAAAACACTACTGTATAAAGTTCTAAAACTTAGCTAAGTGTTTGCGGTACGAAAGTTTCACATTCAAAACCCAGTGAAATTAACTTTTAACTGATACACTCCATTTTTTTTATTCCGTATCTCAATATGTGGTAGGTATAGTTTGTAATATTTTAAAAGCAAAGAAAATACAACAATAAAATTCAAAATATAACAATGAAATTCAATGAAGATATAACCAAAATTATCTTGTTATGTGGGCACTACAAGTGATCTACAAGTGATAGGTACTTTTTAACATATATATTTTCCTAGTCAAAAAACATGTCATTTTTTTTATTTATACTTGAATGTTCATTTTTATCATTGGAATCAGTATAAATGAATGGAAGTGAAACGATGGTCTTCAAACGCCCGAAGATCTGCTTCATAAATTATAGCCAAGAACCAGCTTTCAATCAATACAGATCGAACAGAACAGATTGATCAACAAAGATATGCAGATATATACACAGACATATTGATACACACGTCAAACTTATAACCCTCCGTTTTCGCGTTGGGCTACGGGGGTTCAAAATGTTACAAGTGATACTGTATCCCTTGCGACTTATTACTTATACAGATGTTTTAAAGTTAATACCAAAACAATTAATATCGTGTTTTAAGTAGAAGCCCAATTAATTGAAAACTATACATCTATTTTGGTAGTTTTCGAACAGGAACGATCATTAGGTTTAAATTTGTATATGAATATGCATACACCACTACATTGGACCGAAGCACTACGTCAGTTACACACTTCTACAAGTAGATAATAATATGTAAATAGATGTTCTTATTTCCCAGAAAGCTACGTCTCCATGTACTTGAAACGTGATATTTTTGATGACGAGATCAATGACGATGTATCGTGGCGCGGAGCGGACAATATGCCTGTCGCTGGACATCCAGCTGATCGGAACTGTAAGGTTAAACCGTCGTATTATCGTATTAAGGTATTAATCATAATAATTTAAACATGTCTTTTGAATGAAGTCTTTTTACATTCATTATTTAATTTTTGTCACGTCTCTTTCCACTGAGTAATGGAATTTAAATTCATAAAACAATGGAATCTTAATTCGTGGAACAACAAAAGAGGGGGGGAGTGTTTTTTGGTAATTATCATTTTCAATTGTCACTATATAAGGTATTACTGAATTCCAGTGATTACCCCATCACCTGAGGAAGAGTCAACACCGCTTCAATCAGGACGGAGGTTCAATGACTCAATATTTGAGTCAAACGATGCTAACAAGTATGAAGGAGCTCTGTTAAAATTGACTACGAAGGCACCAGTTCCTAGCACTACTACGAAGGGCTATACAAGTGGTTTAGAAATGGCTGAGGTACATTTTGTCTATACTAATAAATAAACCTGATGGATTTGTTTGTTTGGTTGAACGCGTTAAACTCTGGAACTAGCAGTCACTTATATAATACATATGACGGTAAATACTTTCTAATTAAATACAATAATTAAAGTTACTTTGATTGAAGAGCTACAGTGTGTTGTTTTAATAAGTGTAATTATATGTACTTACCTCATAAATACGTAGTGATAATATCAACTCGTTAGAAAATTGCCTAGATATATTCGCTTAAGTCTGCAATTATTAATTATATTAAACAAAAAGGAATGAATCAAAAAGGAAATTTGGATCGATTTGAAAAATCAACAGAAAATTATTAATAAATCTTTTTTTTTTTTAGATAGTTCGTAAATATCCTTCCGCTTCACTCAACCAAATTAAAGAGATTCATAGCCTTCTCAAAAAAAGGAAGTCTAACGCACCCTCACAAGTCACTGACGGCAGGAGTAAGCCGAATGTAAGCGTACTTTAACATCACAATAATGAATCCAATCCCAATTCCTGGAGTGAGTCGGAGTTGCACTCAGACCTGTGTAAACCCTAAATCTCTATAGCAATTCAAAGGTAATTCAGTCCAGATCCGTCGAGTCCAGTCCGAGATCGTTAAGCCAGGTCAATGCACTGAGACAAATATTTAAAGGTCGACCAAGGTTAATTCCATTGTCTCGCCAAAAAAGGTTTTCAGTTTGGGTTTCCATATATTTGTGTTGCTATTAAAACAGTTCATATTTTAATAGCTTCATATTAAATGAATTAAATAAAGTTTTCATAAAGAAATTCTCTTTAAGAACAAGCTTACTTATGTCTAAATTGTTCTACTACACTACGTATTATATTCAATGCTTATAATATCAATGCTTTAAGACTATCAATATTCTAAGAAATTCATCCGTGTCGCAACTATCTAAAACTGTCAAGCTTCGTTCAGACGCGTTTGTAGTGACAGGGCCCATTGCCCAGTCATTAGGGCAGCCCGTCTGGCGGCAGTAACCATGCTCTTCAGAAGACCAACATGAAATAACAGTCGAATGTTCGTTCGACACGAAGTCGCTTACGATAATAACAATAATAAAAAAGTTAAATGCAAACGCTTTACTAACCGCTTGTTTCTAATTGACTTTTACAGTACCCTCAAGTTGATGAAAAACACCTTTCTAATCACGCGACATATCTTTCGCCCGATAGCAGGCGTTTAATGAACACCAGGGAACCAAATTTGCTTAGCAGCTCGTTAAGAAAAGCTGTTTCTCCCGAATTTATTAGAATGCAAAGCAATTTAATGCCAAAACATCCAGAAGCGCTCCCCTCTGATCCATTCAGAGTGGTAACTCCCAGATCTGGTATAGTCAAGATAACAAGACCCAAATCAGAAACAAAGCTTGTTCAACAAACGCCTGTGCGAACAAAACCAAGTACGCCTCTAAAGGAGGAAACGAGTCCACCTCTCTCGAAGTCAATTGACGAAGAAATGGATTCACTTAAAGAAAAACTTCTTTTGAACAAATTGCATAGCAATGAGTGAGTATATCTTCTATCTTTTTTATAAATGAAAATGAATATTTCCATGTTCGTTCTCTCCGGTTTTCTATATCATTCATTAGAATGTGATGTAAAAATGCAACTCATAGAATTACAGCGTTATCACTACATTTAATTCAGCCAACCCTTTAACCATAAATCATGAAGCAATCGAAGAAGAATTTAACTACTTCTACAGACTTTAACTCAGCAGTTTGTGTGATGTCGATAATTTAATCCTCACAGAAAAATAAAAACAGTGAAATAAAGAATCGTGTGTTATTGTGTTTCAGTAAGTAAATAAGGGATGCCATAATCCTCTTTCACCTCGCTATCCCTTTATCCTTTAGTATTTAATTATTGTAGTCAAGAGGCATTTCTGTAGATATTTCTTTAAGAATATTTACTATATGTATAATGGTATAAACGTCATATGAACTGTCAAATTTTAATTTTAATTGGCTGTTGCTCTCCTAAAATATATAAAAAACAACGTATATCTAGTGTAAGGTACGCGTGGATTTTTACACTCAGACGTAAGACAGAAAATGTGTAAGTATATCTACATTAGCTATTGATTAACATGAATATTAAAATTTAAGATTGAAAGAAGAACATTATCAGAAAAAGAACATAGGAAAAGAATATGATGCTGACGATTATGAAGTCGAGATAAGAGGTCTGCCAGTGCGTAGGAAAAGACAAGTTATTGAAAAAGCCAAAAAAATAAATTCGAATGAACTCAAGGAACCCTCAACTGATTTCAGCGATGTGTATACTGAAACAGACCTTGGACAAAAGTGTTTAAGGTTAATAATCCTGTACCAGCAACTAAATTAAATGAGACACGACTTGAAGACACAGTTTCTTCACAAAGATCGTTTAGAAGTTTGGACACAATAACAACAAGTGCGGGCGATATATCGAAAGACATTGAAACAACTTTTACGGATATGACCACAACTTCTAAGTTGCTTTATAAAATTATTTCTTCGTCTGTTTAGTTTGTGTTCTTTTAAATGTCTTATTTAATTTGTTTGGTGGTTTTAATGTTTAATCGCAAATTAGTATTGTGAATGTATTGTTATCTTGTTTTATTTATATAAATAATAATAATAAAACATATATATTTTTCAATTAAAGTTTGCCCTTACTGTTATAGAGAAAATCACAGAGAATTTCGAGGGAAAAATACTTTGCAGCGAATGCTGTTATACTTAGGTAATTTTAAAATTAGATACAGATAGTTATATAGATAACTGTTTGCACTATAGACAGCGCATCCATACTAAACAGTAATAAAGTACGCTTCATATGTTCGCTTCTACGTAAGTAATAAATTTAACTGTGGTTTCCAATGCATTAGGAAATCACGCATTTTATTAGCAACGTAAAGAGAAGCCGAGAATTAATTACATTCATTCAGTTTACGTAATTGTATAGATAGAAAATAAGTTCTTTACGGTAAATATTTTGTAGCAAAATTTTTAGAGAATAAATAAAAACCTAGAAAGAACAATAATAAATCACATCTAAAGCATATATTCAGATTAATGTAATTAAATTTAGCCATTCTTTTTTTATTCCAATTTTAAATCCATTAATGAATGTCACACGATATCTAGAAGTATGGCTATTAGAAGTTAATTATGGATTTTAAAATTTTTCAATGTTTTAAAGGTATCTATTATTTCAGCTGAACTGCTTGAATGAAAATAATGATTAAATCCTAATTAACCACAAGTATAATCTCCATTGATTTTATATCAACGTTCTCTGAAAGGAAACTCTGCAGTAAATACGAAGCATAACAATTTTGTTATTATATTTAAAACGGATGGATCTCTTTATTCGTTATTTTTCGTAGCCAGGTTCCGTAGCTCTGCTACGATGGGCTACGGGTAAGACGTACATAGCCTTTAGTAGTCCACCATATATGATTGAAATAAAAGTAACCGTAGTTAATCATGTTTAAATTATCACTTTAGTGAGATTTGATTTTTTTTTTAAAAATTTGTGTCTGTTTATGTTTTCGGTGAGTAAGAAGTTCGGTGAGCTATAGATGCCAAAGTTCATTCCCCTTTCAACTTCTATTCTATGGAGCCAATCAGGCAAACGGCAACTTAATGGTGTTAATAGGCGCTACCTTCACCTATTAAGGCGAGGACTTAGCAGAAAAGTGTTCCTTTCGTCGCCTAATTTGACTTCTTAGAATAAAATTTAAACTTGATAAAAATTAATAGACTATATTTAGAAAAGTTTGAATCGGGTAGATTTATAGAAAAAATTATATTTTCAAAAAAATATTTTTTTGTAAATTACTTCCCTTTCGTGTCACAGTAATAAAACATTTCAGAAAGAATGATACACATGAAAGGTTTGTGTATAGTGATTATTTAGGTAATCAAACTTATCGATAAAATAAATCCATCTTTTTAACATAATATTACAAAGCTCTTATTGAAATAATAATAAAAGTTATTACCTTTCCTTCAAATAAAACTGAGTAAAAAAATTTGTTCTTTGGAGTAATCATCGATAGATAGGCACGTTCATCTAAAATTCAAATACACTTCAGTTTTTCTTTACAAGCCACGCTCTAATTTCATAATCATGTTTTATCTCGTCAATCTTATATCAAAACACCATATCACGTACCTGTGATCCTAACGTCTCTCATCCGTGAAACTGACACCACCGGTTGAGGTTCGATAATTCCGTAGAGATTAAGAAGCAAGGGCCATTAACTTGGCGCCCTTCCACATGGGTCGATAACTTTCGAGAAAAATTGCGCTTAGAGTAAGTACATGCTGATTTTGAGTTTATAATTTGACTATGTTTAAAAGTTTCCTACTGTACCTATAGAATTCATAGAAAGTAGACTTAAAAGCTCTGTAGTAAGTACTGAATTTTAAAAAGTGGGCGTTAGTCTGAATTTTGAAAGTAGTCAATGCATTTCGCAGTCATTTTGGCAGCTTGTCTGGCGGCAGTAACCACCCTCCTGCAGGAGACCACCGTGAAATGACAGCGTGTGTGTTGTTGTGTTTCGGTAAGTGAGTAAGGGATAGAGTCAGTTTCCATTGCCTTATCCCTTCCCTTCCTTTTTCTAAAAATAACTTTCTAGCTTTTAACTTACATTAAAAAATATTTTATTCATACAAATCTTTATTGCGTTAGTTTCCCGTGAAAACCTCAACTTTTAAACTAAATTTATACCAAGTTTGTTTAGTGCGGTGTGGCTTGCACTTTAGATGCCTGTACTAACGCTCTTTACTCGGTTAAGTCAACTTTAGAAATTAACTTTGCTAGCTATCCTTGCTTAAGAGAGTATAATTTTCAGATTGGTGTTTGATTTCAGTAGTATTAACTCGCACTTACTAGGGTATTACGTGATTGAAAATAAACCAAAACCTTAACTGCTACCAAAACTTGATAACAATTTTATATAAATACGAGTTTTTGGCCGCGAATTCGTCCGCGCCCCTTTTTGAATGTTCTTAAGTATTAAAAATGTATTGAATGTTTATTGCTCATATATTTATGTCAAGTGTTGAATTTTTATTATTTTTATATATTTTAAGATTTTTTTAGATGATGAAAGGTACCCTATGTCTTTTTGCAAATCTCTGAAAAGGTCTGCAAAATTTTATGATGATCGGTTGAGTAGTTAAGGTGTGAATTATAACTTTAAATTAAAATTTAATATATAAAAATCAATCGCCGTATGTTAGTCTTGTAAAAATTCAAGAATGCCTAGACAGATTTTAATTCGGTTATCTCATATGGAAGCAGGGATGTATGTATAAAAATTGCACCCCTAGCGAAGCCGGGAGCGGGTCACTAGTTTATAATGTTATGTTATACTATGGATGTGACGAACAATCAAACAGCATATTTGATAAATTGCATGTAAAATACCCAGATAATCGCAATGTGGTGTCGATAAAAAGCGGCTTCCTAAGGCTTTCGTATCTCTTATACAGGAATTGAAACACAAAATTTGCTATGAGCTGTAATTTTACTGTGGTCTATTCAACCGCAAATAAGGCTACCCGGGTTATTATTAAGGCTGCCCTATACAATAAAATGTATTATAAATAAAATCCCTATACAGCAGGCCTAAATAAACAAGGCACAGAAATTTTTTTCGCAACTACACTGTGTTTTCTTGATTGGTTATGTTGTAAGGCATCGGAAAATATAAGCTGTAGTGAACGTAGATATGTACAATATTTTATTTTACCACGTACACACGTTTCTTTGGGAATGTAAATATTAGATGTTTTGTTAAAGCGAGTCACACGAAATTCGAAGTAAAAGCGGTTAGGGTAATTCAATGAAGCTACTCGTATCCTGCTTGCAAAGATAAGCCGCCTTTAAGTGTGCGATTAGCCTGAACACTCTCGCAATGGGGTGTAATGTTAACGAAATTGTATTATTTGCGGTTTAGTGATGCTGGCTGAAGGTAATTTTTGCCAGAAAAGTGCTTAGGTATATTAAATTATATTAATAAATTGGCATTTTTGCAAGGCATTTAGGTTTAATACTACTGTAACCTAAATCCGCCCCTGTCTATAACATTTTTTACGGACAACTAGCTGGTACTCGCGACTTCTTCCGCGTTGAAAAAAAAATGAAAAATATAACACCTGAGAAAATATCTGACATCTCTATCGCTGTGACAACAGTGGCGCACAATTTTATATTTTTGACAATCTCTCGATAACCTATGATTTATCCAGGCTAAAAAGTATCCTAAGTAATCCAAGTAATAAACTATCTGTGTGCCAAAATATATACGTAAAACAATAAATAACACAGTAAATGAAGAAACAATCTGATATTTTTATAAAAAAATTTACCTAATAAAACTTTTAATATATGTATATAAAAGTTTACGTAATTTAAGTGAAGAAATGAAATCAGCTTGTCGTCGTCTTTATTAGTCAACGCGATCACGCAGCACCGCAATGTTTTGCAGCATTTTGTCAAGTTAATTAAGTCAGAAAGACGTCACTTCGTTTAATTAAAGAAGCTGTTTATCTTTTGAATTTTTGTATGTATAAGTATACATACTTAGCAGAAAAATATAACAGAAAAATAATAAATACACGTTTAAAAGCCCACTTTCCAACTCTAGCAGCTTACCAATTTTATACAACGCAATTCCATGCTACGCAATATCCTAACAATACATAAAAAGCATGACATTTCTGAGATACAATATAAAGGTATGGATGGAAACAAAAAACTTAAATTAATTTCATATCTAGTATATTTTCAAAAATTTCTAAAATTCTAGCTTGAATAGGTAAGTAAAAGTTTTTCGTCTAAGTTGTCTAAAAGTTTTTTCTAAAATATTGGAATTGCTGGCGTATGTTTTATTATTTTCGCGAGTTCTATAAATGTCTTGCGTCACATTCTGTCTTCGGTTATTCGCATTACAGTATAACTCGATAAAACAAATTCTGCCAAATACCTATTACTGAGTTTCCACGCTCGTACTTACTGAATTTCTCATGAGCTCACCCTAATAAATGTCTCATCCATAAACTTGGAAACCCGTAATTAGATTCTTACTTAACTATTAGAAATATCAGAAAGCGTTTTGTTGAGTTTTGGTTAATAAGATTAAATGGGATACTGACAAAATGTTTCAAAACGATTGCTATTACTAAAAATTAAAAAAGAAAAACCTACCTGTTTAGTAACAATGATGACGAATAATATATATACGTTGAGCAGAAGACCAATAGCGGATATGACTGTGACGGCTACACTGAGTGCCAGAGCCACTGCGGCTTCTTCGTTGCGAGGCTCTGTCCCATTCACCTCCATACTAATTATCTCCTATTCTTGTCGCTGCTACTTCTTCCATAGTGTTTGATAGAGTGGCATATTTATAATCGTCATCTTACTGCAGCCGCTGCATTCCATCGCATCTTCACTTGGTATCTGCAATTAAACAGGAATCCACTTTAGACAAATTTTGCAATCACATTACTAGGCTATACCTTACAGCAGGTAGGCTATAATGGCCTACTTGTTGGTAGTCATCATTAGTATAACTTGAATCACACTAATTAAGATGCTACTACCCTGATTTGATTTAGTTAAGAGGTAAAGTGATAGAAATATTAAGTAACTCTTGCTTCACAAACTTAAAAAATGTATTATGTCTCTGTGGTCTTATCTAAAAGAGTACTTATTGCCACAACACGGCAGTTCAGATTTTAACTGCAGGTAAAATCTGAACTGTATTTTGTATGTTAAGGTCAGTTATAGAAGAATAAGGGACTAGGAAGGGATAGGGAAGTGGACTTTTCCATCCCTTACCCACTAACTGGAAACATTAGTCAAGGAGTTGTTAATGACTACGAAACTCAGTGTGCCCTGCCATTACTTGCCAGATTCAGATCAGAGCCAACCATGAAAAGTTCATTTTCAAAATTGGCCCTGCCGAGAATCGAAACTGAAACCCCTGAGACGGAGTGTTAAAGCAAGGACCTTAACGTCAATTCAATTGTCACTTGACCTTAAAGTCAAGTGTAATTGATCAATGTGTTATGTGAAAGTTCAATTCAATTTCCTTTATATTTTTAATAAGCACATTGCGTTTCGCAGTCATCTGGGCAGCCTGTCTGGCGGCAGAAACCGACTGCCTTACAGAAGACCACCGTGAAATAACAGCAGTCGTGCTGTTATACTTCGGTGGGTAAGGGCTTATTGCCCTATCTATCCCCTCCCTTCATATTACGGTCGGCAACGCACTTGAGTACATTTGGCATTGTTTGTGTTATTGGCGATGGTAGCCATCAAGTGGATCTTTAGCCTGTCTGCCGACCTTAACATAAATAAAATCTTCTTTCGTCTAAAGAACTGCATATTACTTTAAATGAATCCATTGATTTATAGCGAATTGCAAATATCTTTGTAAAGTGCAATCAATTTGTGATATATTGCGCCAATCGTAATTTATAATGAAAGTTTTCATTCCAATTTCATGATTTGGCATAAGCGATGTTATGGTAACACGCAACATCAGAGAAACTGTCAAATGCATTACGTTCGTTTAGCGTGTAGCGTGTTATTATGGTTTAACATATTATGTTCATACGGCTTTTGTGTGGTTATGTGAATGCTTGATTTTTTATTTATTTATTTAATACTAACTGGTGCCCGCGACTTCATTGCTATAACAATGGCCAGGTATTAGTTTTTTTTTTATTTTTACCCTATATGTCCTTTCCTATATCAATGACAACGTATATACAAAATACTCTCATATCTAATCGATATTTAGAAAATATCTAAGTATATTGGACAGTTTATAGTTCGAATTCGATAAACTTTATCAACTGTTTATTATTCAGTTTTCGTTTGGTTCAAAGTCGCTACATTTACAGGAATGAATCAGACATATTTTATTCATGGAAAACCTTTTGGTTGATATCGAAAAATAATACTTTCTTAAATTACATTCCCTTATGTGGGCTGGTTGCGATCAAGTCGATACGAGTCAAGGTCAAGGAGTAAGCACAGCTCGATTTGAATCAATTACCCTTAAAAATAGCCGATCGATGAAACAATAGCCCACCGAATAATACATTCAAGTACCTATGGCTACTTAACCCCAACAAAAATAGTTTCTTTTCGTATTGAATTTTTCTGTCAAGTGTTTTAAACATTTTATCAAACAAAAGTATTTGATGTTTTTTTTAATATAAAAAGAGATGTTGTGATGCTTATTAAAGTCAAAACTGTTTTAGAGCTTATTAAAATATATATAACAACTTTTATCTGCGACTTGCTTTTTTCTTAGGTGTTAAACAACACATAATAACCTAATTATTATATTTGCAAAACAATTAAATTTAAAAATAAAATGTAAAAAAATGATAATGTGCACATTGTCAAATACCAGTTTCTTTCAACTTAGGTGACTTCATTTTAAATATTAAGTTTAGAATTAGACGAATAATGAAAATTCATTTAATAATGAAACAAATAGTGAGCAACATCAATCAATACTAATAATAAATCTGTAAGGGTCGGTCATGGAGTAAGTTACTTTGTTTTCAGAGATATCGTGTTTATAGGCTCTAGGTATACATGATACTGAAACTAAATTGACGATTTTTAGAATTTTTTTCTGTATGTATGTATGTTCCTCCATAACTCTGAAACGAATTAACTGATTTTCATGAAACTTGGTAGATAAACATTTGGACGTACGGGACACAGGATAGGCTACTTAATATTTTTCAACGCGGACGAAGTCGTGGGCACCAGCTAGTATTTAATAAGCGAGTAATACTTTCAGAACGAAGATTTTATTATTTTCAAACTGTTTCTTTAAATATTATTATGTATTAATAATATTAGTAATTTATGTATTTAGTTATTTATGTACCTATTTATTTTAAAACCAACAGCTTGACTTCGCTCGAGAATAATATCTATAAACAAATTTTGTAATCTAAGCATAACGGGCAGATGCCCTTTCCCACAAAATTAACTTCGTCAGTCCCTAGTTACATTAAAGGCGAACCGGAAAAGGTAGGCTCTCCCACCGCCGCTTTCATTGCTCAAATTCATAAGTCAAGATGTTCATCGCCAATAAACGCCAACAAAGATATTAAATTGTACCGCGGCTCCATGCTGCTTTGTTTCATTACAATAAAACTGGTTTAAAATTAAGTTAAATCAATTCTCACGGTGTAATACTATAAAGTATTTTTTTTGTCCCTCTGCAGATTTGTTCAAAAAATGCTTTAAGTGAAAGGTAATTTTTTTGTTGTTTTATCTAAATTTTTATCTAATATAAAGTAGGTGTCCTCCTCTGACTGTTTCTTCGCAAACTTCTACTAAAATACATCATGCAAAGTATTTTGATACGGTTTTCACTAATGAAAAGAGAGATAAACGAGTAAGAGGTTTGTGTGTATGAAATGGTATCCTTGCGTCATTTATACATAAGATTCTTAGGAAATATGCAATAATAAATAGAATTTTTAATTTCGACTAATTTATTTTAAATTAAAATTTTACATATTTTTAACCCACAACGCCCGACGCATAAACAGGGTGTTATAAGTTTGACGTGTGTTTCTGTATATCTGTGTGTCTATCTGTGGAATCAAAGCTTTCAAACAGATGGACCGATTTTGATCCATTTTTTTTGTTTGAAAGCCGACATGAATCTTCTTAGCTAAGAACCACTAAGAAGAACCACTCAGAAGAAGATATATATAAATCAATTGCTGTTCGTTTGTCTCGCTTGAAGACCACCAGCTCATTTCCTCGTTGACGAAGGGATTTCACTAACTTCCATAGGTTCGATGTTACTTCGGCAGTATTTCCATGACACCGTGCCCTTGACCTGATGCTGCAACATTAAATAGTCCACGGGACACCCAACTCCTTGGCAACTTACAGCAGATATAGCGTGTTTGGGGCAATAGTCAATAGTAAAAATATAATTGTGATGTATAAAGATGCTTACTGTCTTTTTTGTGTATTTGGATATCTTTTATTCGGCTATCAAAGGCAAAAAAATAAATATTTGTTACAAGACTTGTAATTCTGGAAAAGGGACATACAGGGAACTGTGTTTTGAGGTGTTTGAGATTCATTTATTCAAATATTACATTTATTAAATTTTAAATAAGCTGTGACGTGCCACAAGAACACAAGAATTTAGTGGAGAAATGCCAATTTACACCTACCCTTATACGTGAATATAATTTAAATATGATTTTAAGAATGAAATTGTGAGTTACAACTGTAAACATCTTTCAGGGGCAGCGTACCTTTGTTCTATATATATATATATATATATATGAAAAAAAAAAAGGTCTTTTACCCCTCACAACAGGTATGCAAAATTTCATAATGACCGGGGCATGAAAGCGTAACTAACTTAATTTCGCATTTATAATAATTATTATAGAGTTAAAATTACATTTGGATAAAATCTCAGGTAATATTATATTTTAACAAATCAACAATTACGTTATTTTAATTTTATTGGTACATATTTTCTTTGGCAGAAGATTGGGCCAAAACAAAATACTGCATTAAGTTAACGGTGAACCTTAAAATAGGTAAGTAATTTAAAACTTGACAAGGAGTAGGCACTGTCACACTCAGCGGCGCCCGGGGTTCAATTTTTATATATACAAACCTTCCCCGTTTATCCCTCTTTCCATATGTGAAATACGAATTAAAATCGATTTACACATTCTCAAGTTTTTAAAGTGTACACAAAACATAGGTTTCATTTATTTTTTATGTTAAACTCGACAAGCAGTTTACGGTAGGCTACCGTCACCTATAATACATGCAACGTCACAGGAGCTGCAAGTTCTCTGCCGACCCTATGATCGGCATAGGATTAGGAAGACATAGGAAAATGAGATCTTGCATCCCTCACTCACTTACCGAAACATAACAGCACACATGCTATTACTTTACTTGCTGCCCATTTTGGCATTTCTTAGTCATTTGACTAAGACCGTCACTACTTTAAAAAAAAATATCTTAACTTTCTCTACTTACTTAATCTCTTATTTATTATGCTACATATTGATTGCATTATGAAATCATTCAAGCACTTCATAGAAATCATTCAAACGGTTCGTTTCATAGAATAAATAGTAGATACCTGTGAAATACTGAAGAGTTTTAAAAGCCCATAATTCGCATCCAATACATAGATATCTTGTTACATTTAATGGAATTTATCTTGTATCCGCCGTAAATTCAATATCCGTTGATACCGAGACGAAAGCTTTATTCGAACTCAGGTATTATAGGCGGCTATAGTTCATTTCGGTTTGAAATTCATTCAAGATAGAAATCGTTCACAACAATTTCTATCATACCTCAAAAAGAGATATGGAAATTGAAAAACTTTTACTTAAACAAACCTAAAACTAGGTTAACAAGACATGATAACAAATGTAAACAATAGAATAGAGGTCCATAATAAAATGGTTAATTTTCTAAGGGGAAGACAAAATCACTAATAATATAAGCGAAAGTTCGTGTGGATGTTTGTTACTCGTGTTATTGAGCAAAAGCTACTTTATGATTTTGTACTTGTAAGACTTGAATTAGAAATTTAATTTTATAAGTTTTTGAAGAAAGTTTCTTTCATATTGGACATATCATATCATATATTTTTACATTATATGTGATAACTATACAAATGTGTGCTATCTATATTGTGAGTTATTATCTACATAATAGTGTTATATACTGTATATAATAAAATAAAATATATTAATTGGTCGTTTGAAATATAATAAATTTCTATGTCAAACCGAAAGAGGTTTTGAAATATTCTAATATAAAAATATGCAGAAGACGGTTACAGATGCCGACATAAATATTGTAGTTTTGACGTGTCTGCTCATTTTTCATTCACAATAAATTCCCCTAGACACCTTTATAAGTTTATTTTTTTCATATACTTTTTTTGACGTCATAATCTGAATATTATATATCAAAAGTATATACAATATTCAAGGATATATCAATAGTATAATACTATTAGTATAGTATATAAGATGAAACTTCTCAGTGTGTTATTCAAAGTATGTTACTGAAATCAAATCAGCCACGATAAGCCATGATGAGCTTACAAGTGGCCAGTGGCACGCTGTCCTATTCAGCCGACATGGTCTTTCTAGTCTAGAAGATTATTGGGTTCTAAAATATAGCCTACTTTTCAGAGTGGAAAAGATGCGGACAAAAGAATGTAATAAATGTGTATGAAAAACACATCGTGAGATACTCTTAAGAGGCCACTTTCCAACTCGAGCATCTTAGCAATTCCATACTACGTAATTACATGATTACTCATTAATTATTGAACGTAGCAATACTCGTACATAAATAACACGACATTAATTTCTAAATTAATGTCATGTTATTATTAATTAATTTCTAAAATGTGCAGACATTGTGACATTTTCGCGGGTTGAATTCTTGTAATTACTGACTAAAAGTCAAAAATGTTCTTCCATGAAAACATCCTAGCTATAATGTACACATTTACGAGTAAAATTTGGTTGTCAATAACTACCATGTATAAAGGTTTTTCTAAAATATTGGAATATGTTTTATTATTTTCGCGAGTTGAATAAGTGCCGCGAATGTGTTGCGTCGCATTCGGTCTTCGGTTATTCGCATGACAGTAAGTTGAGACAACAAATTCACCCAAATACCTATTACTGAGTTCCCACGTTCGTGCAGCGTGTCCTTAAGTGGAAGATATTTCGACGAAGCGAGCAATTATTATGTTTGTTCACTGAAGTGTGAAGTCACTTTTGATGTAACCAATCGAAATCGTTTCTAATGGCGTGAGTAGAAGTAAGATTTTTTATGAGTTTCAACATTTTTCTAAATGTATGGCAGTTAACGCACTTGGCGACGGTTTGAAAACGTCGCCAATTTGGAAGCGCAGCCGCTCTCTGTGTGGAGTCTGGAGACTCTGGCGAGCAGACGACGTTAAAATGTACACGAGTAAACTCAATAATTCATCAAAAGACGATACTGACATCCTCACATAGTTAAAGAATTTTGGAGGATATTTTCTTAAATCTTCTTATATAGTTTGGAAGAAACAGCACTTTACCGTTTGACTAAACCCTCTAAAAAAATTAAAAAAATAAAAACACCGTGAGTAAACCTACGTGTTCGAAACTAGCATATTTAATAGCTTTTTACCCGCGACTGCGGGTAAAAAGCTATAAAATATGATATAGGAAAAACTTGTAACTGTTACTGTTACCTTTAATTAAATTAGTTCATTAAACTACTAGGAATGTTGTGTTTTTGTACGAACACAATATCAAACACAACAGCGTAGAAGATGAACAGTTGGGACGTACCTTAAAATATAAAGTGAACAATTCTTATTCATTTATTACTGTCAAAGCGCATCAATTCCATTGAGCTTCTAAATTCAATTGTGTTCGAATCTCAAATAAAAGATTGCAGGAATCGAAGAACAATGGACGCCATTCAATTACTGGCTACAGGTTGCTTTCGCTATAAACAAAATAAGATTGGATGCGAAATAAAAAACCTGATTCACTTTACTTTCTGTGTTCGATAGCGCTATATTTTTTACATAGGTTTACATAGGTATATATATATATATATATATGTAAGGGTAAAACCTCACCGTCATTTGGCATTCTCACAGTAAATAATAGAATTGTGTAAGTTTCAGTTAAGTTCAAACTGAAACTTCAGTTTCAGAATTCATTATGCAAATGTGTTATTTGGTTAAGGTGTTACTTGGGTTATATTTTTTAAATTTATGTTTTACATACACTACTATAATTATATGAAAAATATAACGCTTGACATCTCTATTGTTGTTATACTTTTACTTTATTTTTAGATGATCCTTCAGGAACAGTCCTTTTTTTCTCGATGAAAAGAGTACTCTGTGTCGTTTTCTGTGTCATGGACAATGTATATACAAAATTTCATGATGATCGGTTAAATTGTAAAGGCGCGAAAAGGTAACAAACAGAAAATAGTATAATTAAAATTATGAAAGAGAAAAAATCAATTAATAATTTCAAGACAATTACAACTCGAAAGGTTTCTTTCTAAAAATTAACCATTTATACCAATGTGATATAAGAATAATAATATATTAATTTCTGTTACAAATTTACAATTGTTTTCATTAATCAATGTTACATATACTTATATTATGAACACCTACGAATTGAAAGAAGGACCAAATTGTTTATGTTTGAAATTGAATTCAAACCTCGCTAGCAATTTCATTGAACTCCCTGCTAGGGCTGCCAGATACATTTTAGTATATTTTATGTACAGCACACGTATTAATTACATGTGAAGTAACTTCTCTAAGCTACTTTATCTTTTTATAGTATTAAAACAAAGTCTCCCGCCGCGTCTATTCTATACCTACCTAAGCATGTACGGTAAACGAGGAAGGTTCTAAATACTAGGTGTAAGGTTTCCATATACTTACTAATTACTACATAAAATAATAATCACGTCTATAAAGAAATTTTGTCTTGTTTTCAGTAGAAACAAACTGAACCAAAATTTTGCGAGAAGTCATCAATGACTTCTCGCAGTAATTAAATGGCAATGGAGCCTTTTTTTAATAGATAATTTTTGTTTCCAATTTAATTCGAATATTGTATAATGTAAACGCCATCAATAAGATATATTATTTCGATGATGCCAATGAAGTGTAAACCCTGGCAGATTTAGCTTTATCCAATAATATGTTACTGAGTAGTTGTTACCCCGGTTCTGCGATGGGTACACACGAGGAATGGCATGTTTACATATCCCATGAAAAGTAATGTTCATCTATTATTGACTAGCCCAGGATTTCTCAACCTCTTTCCTAAGGCGGACCCCTAATCGCAACATAAATTTGAACTTTTCAAAGTTAACGCTGGTCTGGATCTGGAAAGTAGTGGCAGGGAACACTGCGTTTCGTAGTCGTTTGTGCAGCCCGTCTGGCCGCAATAACCACGCCTTACAGAAGGCCATTGGGTAATAACAGCAGTGTGCTTTTGTGTTTGGATTAGTGAGTAAGGGATGCCAGAGGACATTTCCCTTTCTATCTCCCTATCCCTCCTTAATACTAGTGTTATCGACAGCAGACTTACAGCAACTGTGTCATTGCTTGTGTTATATTCGACGGTAGCCACCCACCATCAAGTTGACCGTCAGCCATGACAAAAAAAATACATTTCTGCACTTCTGATTTCTAAATTTTACTATTAATCAATACATCTTACCAATTTATACCTACTCTAGGAAGTTTGAAAATTTAGAAATTTACACTTTGAAAGTTTTTAAAGCAAGAAATTTTCCTAACTATATTTTTGGGCAAATAGTGCTAATAGCATTCGGATAAATCCCTTTACCATGGATAAGTAATTGTCAATAACCTAAGTTTTAATCTTGTTAAGACAAAACTGTGGAAAATTTATTAAATTTAGGAATATTCGTGCAATCAATTCAACCATTCAAGACAGAGGCGCTGACGAAGTCGTGTTAAAAAGTAGTTTTAAAATAAAATTCGAAAATTTGTGGTCATATATTTTTCCAGTGTTACTCGAATACCAAATGCTTCATTTCAAGCTTCGTGTGTATTGTTTCAACAGCTCCAAAGGTAATTATTGTTCGTAAAATGACAGTTGTCATTTACCATTGAAAAAGGAACAATTGTATTGTCTGATGCTTTTCCTTATAACAGGGGTTGTATTAGAAATTAATTCAGTGTGCAGTTCAATACACTTTTTATAAACAAAGTTTTTGTGGAACTACCAGAGTAAACTTAATTATAAACTGTTCAAATCCTAGTTATATTATAAATGCGAAAGTAAATGAGGATGGATGTTTATTACTCTATTACGCAAAAACGGCTCAATGGATTTAGATAAAATTTGGCACATAGATAGTTTATTACCTATATTAACGTATAGCATATTCATTTTCCTGCAAAAATGTTAGGTTCCTGAAGGATCATCTAAAAATATAAAAATGAGGGCGCATCACAACGATATAAATATCGGGCGCTATAATACTCGTATAATATTTTCTCAGGTATTATATTTTTGATTTCGCGGGCACCAGATAGTAAAAAAGTTCTTTAGTTCTTACGAGCCACTGCTGGATTCACATATTGTAATTTTTTTCTGCAAATTATAACGGAAACTTGTGAAAATTTTGCTACGGAGTGAAAACTTTCAACTAGTCAAAACCGTAACAAAATCCATTGGGTTAGAAGAAGTTAGAAGGTTTAGAAGAAGTTAGCGGAGAAACAGAATTTTCGAACAGTGGAGATATGTGGAAAAGAATCCATACGAAAAGGGATAGGGCGGATAATTAGTAGGGATAGGTCGAACGGGCGGACAAAACAGCCACTAAATTTTATAATATACTATATTATGTGTAGAATAGATATACATAGATAAATATATGAGGCCCGTTTCTGTGTCAAGTATCAGTTAGGCATAGTCAAAGGAAATTACTTTTGTAGAAGCTGAATTCTTGTATCCCTGACAACGTGTATACAAAATTTCATAATGATCGGTTAAGGCGTGAAAAGGTTAGCAGACAGACAGACAGAGTTACTTTCAAATTTATAATATTAGTATGGAAGTATGGATAAATATGTTGTATTCGTCTATGTATTTTCTAGTAAGTGTATAAAATAGTTCTCAGATATATTTTGAGATAACAACTGTTTTGTCGATAAATAAATCATTAAAAAAATATCGAAAAAAGAATTTTGCTAGTCGTGCAACAACGCCCTTAAATAGGGCGGGCGTACGTGATAACATCTCAGACAATAAAATATAAAATAATAGTAACGTCTCTGTTAACGAAGGGTGAAACGACAAAATAAACTCTTAACACCAATATTTGTGAAGACAAACAACAAATTAAATAAGTATGTAGACTGTTTTCTTCCTATTATAACATTTGTCACAAATGTGTAAAGTTAAGTTAAGCTTTACGGATTTCCGACATTTAATAATGAAGACCTATAGAAAATCAGTCATTTCGGGAAAAGTTCTTTTTGAAGTACGTACGTTATGTAGATCAGTACATTTTGACATTCAGACCTAACCACCCGGAAGGAACTTGAACGTGTAAGCGAATTAAACGTTCATCGTTAATTAATTTCCAACTTCTTCTTAAACTGCTTTTCCATTACTGGAGGTTGGCCTTCAGAACCTCCTTGTGTCCTGAGTCGAACTTGTGCCCGTCCTGAGTCAAACTTGTGCCCGTCCTGAGTCAAAACTGGTGCCCGTCCTGAGTCAAAACTGGTGCCCGTCCTGAGTCAAACGAAATAGATGTCTACACTGGACATCCCGGTTCATTCCCTGGTATTACGTAGCCAAGATCTCTTGCATCTTTCAATTATTGGTAATCTGCCGTCTCTCTGCAGAGCAAATTAAAATAGCAGTATTTTGCTCATTCATAGAACCAGTTCATATCTGTTGTTGCGTAACATATGCCCCAGATATTCAATTTTGCGCTTTCAGACGATCTGTAACAATTTCTGGGTCATACCGGGGAAAATGTTAGGTTAATGTGGGATTTTCAAAAAACGAACGCCCCTGCGAACGCAGTTACTAATATTATCTCCATTTCGTGTTGATGGAATAATTTATTTAGATCACATAATTCATATTTTATTGCTAATATCCTAAATATTGCTTTTCTGTTTTTCTTATTTTTTTTAAGACATTAATTTTAAGTACATTTTTTCACTTATTTTGTTGACCATTTCGGCAGTGCAAGGCGATAAAATTACTGACCAATTATTATGCCGGCTCCACATTAGTGCCGTGAAGCTCCGTGAACAGGCGTGAACGTGAATGTGGACGGTTTTCGCGGGGTTCGCGCGCGTTCATGCCTGTTCCCCGATTAGAGTCGGTATTTTGTCCCGCGACAAAGGGTTCGCGCCTCTTTCGCGCGGCGTTCACGCGTACACATCTACATTCACGGTATTTCTTGTTTTGGACGTATATGTTGCCACAGCAAACAAAGTTTTGCAGCAGCAGCTTCCACGTCCATTTCGCGGCGCGTTTCAAGAACGATTGTGTTAACCCGTGAATGTGGAGGGCACGACTTATGCCGTGAATTCACGGGGTGAATTCGCGCGTGAATTCACGGCATTAATGTGGAGCCGGCATTACACTTTTCTCTGACTTGATTTAAAAACATGCTAATGACATATTGAAAACTAAAATTTATTAAAAATATAACCTATAGCACTCGACGATAGAGTAGCTTTTAATCTTAGGTCCAGTGAAATTTGTCTAAGAATCAACATATTGTTTAATTACTGCAGCAAGGAGTAACACCCTACACACAAATTAAATTTTACTCTCAAAGTAATCTATTACAATTACTGCCATGGTCTAAGTAAAGTGAACTTAACAGAAACTTCATTAATTCTTAATTAGATAATGTAGAAACTCAACAGTGTCCGAGATAGAGGAATGGCGACAACTGTAGGTGGGTACATTTAAACATACACTTTATTTATAAGTAAGAAGTTTGTGATTTTATAATTTTCTTAATGTCTTTTGTCTTGAGAATATTATTGTTTAATCTACAGTTTTAATTTGAAAGGACAACTTCTAGTCTTAACAAAAGGTTCAACAATAGCACAAAGGAAATAGATGGTATACTTAGTTGGTATTTCGTATAAATAAAACAACTTCAAACTTACTGGCGCACAACGTGGGTGGGTATCGTTAATACATATGGGTATATATTATACTAGCTAGTGCCCACGACTTCGTCCGCGTTGAAAAATATTAAGTAGCCTATCCTGTGTCCCGTACGTCCAAATGTTTATCTACCAAGTTTCATGAAAATCAGTTAATTCGTTTCAGAGTTATGGAGGAACATACATACATACATAGGTACATACAATACCTACACTTACAGATTTATTATTAGTATTGATGATGATTGATAATGATTGATAGATGATATATTATATGAGTTTTACATGCCATTTTCAACGCGATTTTATGAGTTGTGGAATCGAATAGATTTTCCCAAGTCGCGGGACAAAGTGATATAAGTAACGATTTAGAGGGCGTAATTTTTTTATATATTATAAGTTTTTTATATTATAACGCCCAACATATTCACTGCTGTTATACTTTTGCAAGGCGTTGGATTTCTATTTTTAAATAGACCCACCCTTGCGAACATTACTTTTTTCTGGATCAAAGAATATGTTCTTTTCTGTATACCTGACGTGTACAGTAAGAAATTATACGAATAAATTAATTCAGAAACACAAAAACAAAACACTAAAAGCTAATATACTAGAAAACAAACAAAATCCAAAACAATTATGGAACATATTGAACGAATTAACAGGCCGAATAAAAGCATCTGTAGATAATGTCATCACAAACGCATTCGGTAATAAAGGATTAAATGACAGATATAGCTAATAATTTTGCTAAAACTTTTAAAAATAATGTGACAGCTATAATACCAAACTGCGCAACACCTTTATTAAACAAATCAATATATTCTAATCCTTCTAATGTCACAATGCGATTTAGACCAGCTACAGCAAAAAACATTGAACATATAATCAAAAGGATTAACACCAACAAATCACCTGGTATAGACGGTGTTAGAGCTGTTGACGTTAAAAGACTATGTACAAAAATTAGCAATATTGTAGCTAATACCCTACTTCTCTAAAAACAGGTATTGTTAGGCCCATATACAAAAAAGGTAAGCATTCAGATTACGACAATTACCGTCCAATTACAATACTGCCTGTGATTGATAAAATAGCCGAAAAATATATATGTAACGAAATACACAATTTTTACAAAACAAATAATATACTAACTAATAAACAGTATGGCTTCCAGTAACACAAAAATACAACACAATTACTAACTAAATTCACAGATAAAATATATGAACAATTAGATGCTAAAAAACATGTGACGGTTGTATTTGTGTACTATAGTAAGGCATTTGATACCTTAAAACATAATGTTCTACTAGACAGACTTAACGAAAGTGGAAGCAGGGGGAACATTCTCAACTGGTGTAACAACTACCTAAAAGACAGAAAATATATAGTAAAGATCAATAACACTAGTAGTGAGCCGGTAAAGGTCACAGAGGGTACGGCACAGGGATCCGTGTTAGGACCCTTACACTACCTTACTTATGTAAATAGCCTACCGAATTTAATTACTGAATGTGACATTTATCAGTTCGCCGATGATACATGCTTATTGGCCTACGGTGAGAATCCAAAAGAAGCCATTGACAGGCTCCAGATAGACTTTACTAAACTAATTGCATGGTCACATGATGCTGGTTTGGTCCTCAATGTAAACAAAACAAAACTAATGTACATCAGTACTAGCCAAAATAGAATTAAACATCAAGTACAATTAATAGCGCACAACCATGACTGTCTCCACAAAAATTTTATATGTGATAGTCCATTTGCGTGTGATTGTGAACCAATTGAGGAAGTAAGTAAACAGGTCTATCTGGGGCTTGTTATTGATAACCAGCTGAATTGGAAGGACCACATCAATGGTGTACTTGCTAAATTTGCTATTATTAAATGGAAAATTCCCTATCATACTTTATTGATGCTGTATAAATCACTGGCTGAGTCGGTGATTGGTTATGGACTCTCTAGTTATGGTAGAACATACAAAACACATCTAGACAAAATATATTCCCTACAACTAAGAATTTTAAAAACAATTATACCACACAACATTAAAAGACAACTTAATGACAACGATAAAACAATATTTGAACTTTGTAAAATTATTCCGGTCCATAGAAAGGTACAGCTAACACTATTATTAGAAGAATACTTCAACAACGAACTGAAAAACGCTAAAATAACTAATCCAAACAAAATAAATACACGCAGCAGCAAATATCAAAAACTAGAACTGCCAAAATATAATAACTTATATGGCAAACGCAGATTGGGTTTTTAGTACCTTACCTTATTAATAATCTGCCAACAGATTTAAAAAATAATTTAAACATAAAAAATATTAAATATAAATTAAAAGAATATTTTATCCGTAATATGTAATATAACGCAACTATATATTTTTATGTGTATGCATGTGTGTGTATATGTATGTATATGTATGTATATGTATGTATGTGTATGTATGTATGTATGTATGTATAATATATATATAATTAATAATAATAAATATAACTAATATAATATAATATATCTATAGCGTAAATAATTTCATACTAAGATATAAGATATATAAAGATAATATAACTAATACTAAGAAATTAAAAATATAATACCTAATTTATACATCATTTATTAAGATAAAGTTTAGTAAAATTAAAACATCCCGTAGATAGTGTGCATTCTTGTTGTCAACAAGGATGCGCTTATATGAGTCAGCTGCAGGTCAGCTGCATGTAAGAGTGGGACAAGCAGGTTCGTTGTATAAGTGTCGCAGTGGTTTATGAGCGCTGACCTTGAATGCGCAGTATTCATTTTTTGGATCTGTTATGGCGGGAGTAGAGTGTACACCTGCGCAGACATCCCCGCCAGTTTTGCCGAGCGCTCATAAACCGTTGCGACACTTATATCAAAGCGTATTAAAATTGTATCTACCTACAAATATCTATACTTTTTCAAATTCAAATTCAAAGCATTTTATTCGAAATAACATTTACAAAATCGCTTTTCGACTTCTTTTATTTGTTTGTAGTAATGTTTATGTTTTATATTTTTGTTATTGTGGACAACTCAGGTGTACGCTAAAAACCTAATTGAGTTTATAGTACACCTAAACTGTGTACCACCATTGTATTTTTGTTTTGTGTGTAAATAAAAAAATTAAAAAAATGTAAAATTTCATTATGAGTATGGATTAAAAATTATAAATATTCTCTTCCAGACACTTTTATCAGAATCCCACACAGAACATTTTCATAGGCTCACTTATAATATTTAATTACAATTAATTCTAAGAAACATTCAATGAAGAGTGTAATTTTCTGTTTTCCATGAGACCGTTAAATTCTAAGAATTACTCAAAATATAGCTGTAAACGTTGTTTATTAGAGAGAGTATTTATTTTTTCATTCCGGACCGTATCGAACTCTGATTAAAATGAAGTCTCCGGTATGTATATTGGTAAATACATGGAATTGATAATTACAAACAATGTATGTACAATTTTTTTTCCTTATTGGGCGAGTATTTTGTTCAGCTTCAATGTAAGAATTAAAAAGTTTGTTTTCAGGAAATTGAGACAGCAAGCTTGATATTTAATCCGTAGAGCTTCGCCACAGACTTCGTAAACTTCCTCGGGATCAGTACGTTATTTCTGTATGTAAATGAATATACAGTATGAATATACTAGTAGTAATAAATGAGAATTCAAATCCCTGTAACGTAACAATATCAATCCTTGTAACAGCGGTGTTCCAATGTATATTGGGAATTTTGTTTTTGAACTAATTTAACTGAAGAAAGTCTTCTGACTAACATGCATGTATAAGAAGGAATAGCTAATGCATGTTGGTAATAAGTTCGAGTCGTGCGGTAAAGGTACTGTGCACTTAACAACTGTTGTTATAAGAGCATCGAACTTAATATTATTATGTGACATTACTTTGAAAGCCAAACGATGTTATAATATTGCTGTTTCAAACTGAATAAAATCTAGAATTTTAAGGCTTTCAATCTTTATATAAAAATCAATCGCCATGCTTTAATCTCGCAAAAACTTAAGAAGGCTAGACCGATTTTAGTTCAGTTTTCCTTATGGAAAGAGGGATAAACGGGGAAGGTTTGCATATATAAGATATGGAACGGTAAGCTGCTCGAGTTGGAAAGTGTCCTCTTAACAAAAGAGTTTTATAACTATGTTTCCTAGCTCATATAACCCAAATTTTTTCAAAGTTCGAGTAAATAGGCATCTTCTAGATGAGCTCGCTCCGTCATAGACATATCTTCGTAACACAGCTGGATGCTGTCCAAGAGCAAACCCTTCTCTAATAAAAAAAAACCATTAAAAGTAATTCCAAAATATAAATGAAGATAAATTCTTTAAAAAGTTAAAATATTTCATTAAATGAATAAAAGTTAGATGAGATGACGGAGTTGAATGGCTTTGTCTAAAATGTAAACTTTAGACCTTCTGAATTAAAGTTATTGTGGTCATGACAGCGCTTTGTCACCACAAACTGAGAGTATAATTAATCAGTAAGACTTAGACTATAGTATATGTATATGTTACTGTAAAAGTCCGTATACCTGTAAAAGGACTCACTGGTAAATCTTAAGATTTGCCAGCATAGGTTTGTAAATGTAAGATTTTTATATAAACGAAACAATGTTTTGATCTCCTACGTTTTACTAATAACGGTTGGGAAATTTAGTTTCGGGAATAAATAAAAAAAATATATATAATTCCCTGGTACAAGAAAAAAATTGACATAGAGCTTCAAATATAAAAAAAATAATTAAAAAGCGGTTATAAATACAGTCATATTTTATTATACAGTAATAGGGATTATGGTATATGTATACTTCATGATAAAAGTTAACTTAGAGATGTATAACAATCGAAGAAAGTTGAATTGACTTCGATAAAAAATGTGATTTTGTTTTTTCAAGAACCGATACCATTTCTATTTCCTCATATCTTCATAAGAATAAAATACTCATGCATAGGAAATAAAATGTTCCTCCAATAGGTTCTCGCGTGTTTTTCCTACATAAATATAAAACGTTATTATACAGGTTCTTTTTTTAAAATTTATTTAAAACGCGAGTTCGATATAGATGTCACAAATTCTCGTAGTTGAATATGTAATAGTGATGTGCCGGATCATTAAGAATGCAGATCCGCGGATCCGGATATTTGGTGACAAGATCCGCGGATACGGATACGAATACGGATACGGATCTTAACTTTCTTATTCAATCGGTGTCGGTGAGCGTGACCTTGAAACGATAGTTGATGCTCGCGACTTGACGCTGGTTGCAGGTCTTTCTTTCTAATCATTTAATCAGAATTTAAAATATTACGAACATTTAAGTTTTGGTTTTCTCATTATAAAAGTGATCTTATAACTTTTTATAGTATTTAAATATTTCATTATTTTATTAAACTTACCATAAAGATTTAAATCAATTTAAATCTCATTATAAAGATATTTTAATTAATATTTTATAAAAACTTCCTGTAGTAAATATTTAAATTTATCATTATTTTAATAGGTTTATCACAAAAATTTGATTGATCTCATTATGAAGATAGTTAATTTAGTACCTTTGAGTTATTATGTACTATTGGTATGAACTCACTACGATAAATGTGCAATATAAATGTGCCAAATATTTGATTTTAAGAAATATGTAATAAATAACATGAATGGAATTTATTAGTTTTTCATTGCTACCCAATCACCTATATATAGAATTTCATCTATAATTTGAAAATTAATAAGGTAAAAGATCCGCCATAAAGTAACGGATATGTAACGGATCTTCTTCTCCCTCGGCTATCTGCGGATACGGATACGGATATCCGGCACATCACTAATCAATACTAATAATAAATCTGTAAGTGTAGGTATTGTATGTATGTATGTATGTATGTTCCTCCATAACTCTGAAACGAATTAACTAATTTTCATGAAACTTGGTAGATAAACATTTGGACGTACGGGACACAGGATAGGCTACTTAATATTTTTCAACGCGGACGAAGTCGTGGGCACCAGCTAGTTTGTAATAAAAGTGTTGAATACTTGTTGATGAGACCGCGATATTTTCTAAGATTTTTTTTATGTCAAAGATCGACAGACAAGCTGACTGTCCATTTGATGGTAGGTGACTACCGTTACGTATAACACAAACAGCGCCACATGCGCTGGCGATAAAAGTAGGATTAAGGATACGGGATAGGGTAAAGGAGTCCGGTATCCCTTACTCACACACTGAAACACAACAGTACACATGCTCTTATTTCACGGCGGTTACTGCCGCCAGACGGGCTGCCCAAATGACTGCGAAACGCAGTATGCCAGAACCAACTTTGAAAAGTTCATTTCCAAAGTTGACCCTGCCGGGAATCGAAACCAGGACCACTGATACGGAGCGTCAAGGCAAGCACCCTAACCACTCATCCAAGGGTCTCGTAATTGAAATTATAACACGAATACAAGAAAGAAGTAAAATTTGTGACAAATATTATAATCTTTTTGGAACATTTTTCGTTTTTGGCGAAAGCGAAGGCTCACATTATAGAATATTTACTTGAGTGGCACCAATCTCGTTCAATTTTATAGAAAAAAGCTTTTAGATTTTTGGAGGAGAACTGCCAAAGTATTAGCGTCAGACGTATATTTTTTTAAAATATATTCCTTTAGTTATTGTTCCGTACAGACGTACCATACTTTACACCCCGCACGTAACCTTACTTTATTTATTTGTATTTGTACAATTATGTGTTATTAGAATTAGAATAATGTTATTAACTTCTAGCAGTTGCACGCGACTTCGTTCGCGCAACTTTATAAAATATAGCCTATGTTACTCGCTGATAATATAGTTTCCTAACAGTGAAAGAATTTTTCAAATCGGTTCAGTAGTTTCGGAGCCTATTCAATGCAAACAAACAAACAAATTTTTCCTCTTTATAATATTAGTATAGATAATTACTGCTTTTTCTTTCAAATTGGTTACTTTCAAAATATAGATTACGTTGGTAATAAATCAACATTTTTACTGATTTTATTCAAAATTAAAAATGTTAAAATAAAATAGGGAAAATTCTTTGAATTTTTTTTTTCAATCACAGTAGGATATATATTACAGGCGAGTTCCTCCCCCTCGTACCATCACATCGCAGAAAGGTTTCCACCGATATTGAAATTCTTGAACAAGCAGATACGAGAGTTGGTTCCTTAATTAATCTCACTTCTGGATGAATACAGATATTAATATTGAATGACAGATATTTGTTTCAGTGGAAGTCTCGCGTTCTCAATGGATGAAATTAAATTCGATATGCCGATAATTGGTTTCAACTTAATTTCAATAATTCTTATCCTAATAAAAAAAAGTGTGTGTGTCAGCTCCGACGCACGACTGGAGATTACTCCTTACGAACGATTATAAAATACATAGTAAAAATTATAAAAAAATATTTATCACAACGAATTAATATCAGCGCCATCTCTGTTCGAATTGTTACCTGTGTCATCTAGTTTTCGCAAGGATTTATTATTACGTAACATGTTCTAGTTTCAGTGATATTGTGTAGATGGCGAAATATCTCTGAAACTTCAGAATATTCTGAAATTAAAACTAACGCGTAACGCATACCGTGTGATAATTTTGATTTTACTCCCATAAATTTTCATACCCCGGGCTTATATATGAAAGTCGATTCTTAAGGAGTAAACTCCAATAATCATAATTGTATCCTAAATAGAAGCAGTAATGACCAAAAGATCCTTCCCTTTTTCGTTACTTAGGGGTCCTATAAATATTAGATCTAATATTTCTCTGTTTTGACGTTATACATTAGGAAAAAATGAATACGTCTCGAAATTGAATTGAGTAAGTTAACCAAACGTTGCTTTATCATAACAGAAAAAGTTTGTAGATACTGTTTCTATTTGCAGTATTCTCATATATGTAAATATCAGTTAACTTAATTGAACGCAGACATAGAGAGCGATTCAAATAAACCTAGATGTGTTAGAATTAGATGTGCGTGATGCCAGTCTGGCAGCAGTAATAACGTTCTTACACAGATTGACGGTCCATTTGATGGTTAGTCAACTTAATAAAAAATGTGATGTACACAATATCAACACTAGGTTTAAAAATTATTTAGATTTACATAAAACGCGACTCCACAAGATAAGTAATTATTATATGGATCAATATATAGGGTTTTATAATAAACTACCTGATATAATCAGAGCCTTGTCTATAAATAAATTTAAAAGTGTCATTAAAATCAAACTCCTCTCGAAAGGCTTTTATAAAATCACTGATTACTTATTTAAGCGACAATGAAGCCTGGATTTAAGCGATTCGGAGCTCATACTATGTTTAGTATTGTATATATAGTTTGATTTTTTTTAGGTGTAATTGTTATAATTTTATATTTCTCGATAGTTTTCAGTAAGAGTAGTTCAGTAAGAGGATGATGACTGCTGCCTAACAGGCTCCATAGTTTATAAATACGGAACTCAATGCATTTATACAACTTAAAAACAAATGGAATTATATCAAAAATTTAAATAAGTAGCTAATAAAAGATATAACGCCTGACAAAATATGTAGGTCAATAAAACACCTGCCATACATTGACGCCTGGCATTATACTTTTGCCAAGCGTTGGATATTTATTTTTAGATAGCTGGTGCCCGCGGCTTCGCCTGAATAGAATATTTAGCTTATGTACATCCTGAAATTCTATTCTAACTATTGGTGAAATATTTTTTAAATCGGATGAGTAGCTTCAAAGATTACCTCCTAAATACAAACATACAAGCTTTACCTCCTAATAATTTTTTAGTACCCATAGAATATAATTGGTTTTAAGGTGAATGTGTCAATCTACATGTGAAAGTCTACAATTACTTTTCACTTTAAAAAGTTGTTGGGCGTCTTGAAAACGAAAACCAATAAAGAAATAAAGAATGACTATTTTGAAATAAACATTACTAAACGCAATCTTAAATAGTAACGTAAACGACTAAAATATTTTTTTAATAAAACATTTTAGTTTTGAAACATTTTAGAACTTGACGGGAAATTTCAGGTTATCGACAGGTGTTATGAAACAGCGAAACATTTCATAACACCTGTTATGACTTCAGGTATACCTATACATATAATTATAATGATGACATGGTTATTATAGGCTCAATATCTATACTTTAAACGAGCTATAGAGACGGCTATGGACGCTAAGCTTAATTTTTATATATTGTGTTACTATTAATAATACTCGTGTCGTACTCGTAGTGTAGACTATCTGAAGTTACAAGAAACCCTTTAACACAACGCCTATAACACAAGCAACGCCACAAATGCGGTAACTGCGCTACCGACCATATTGGGATTCGGATAGGAAAATGGACTCTTCACTGTGGTTACTGCCGCCAAACAGGCTGCCCAAAATGTTATAACTCTATATAGGTATATAGTTTTGAATTGAAAAAGCACCAATTTTGTATTCCAATTACAAATAGCGAAGCACATATGTGTTCTTTGGTGAAAGGTAAGAGCAATGTTCATTTAAATGCCCCAATCGCATTCACCTTCAGTAACTGTATTACTGTGTATTACTGCTCTCTTGTGTTTAGAGCATTTAGTTTCAAAGCCTTCGGTGGCGTAAGAGGACTTGTAAATACAGACTTTGTCTACGAGTATGTTTCGTTAGTGAACAGGTGGAACAATTATTGAATGGAAACAACAGTAGGTGCAAGCGTTTAGAGAATGCAGAATAATATTGAATACTAGCTGGTGCCCACGACTTCGTCCGCGTTGAATAATATTAAGTAGCCTGTCCTGTGTCCAAATGTTTATCTACCAAGATTCATGAAAATCAGTTAATTCGTTTCAGAGTTATGGAGGAACATACATCTTCTCAGTCGGACACTCTTGTCAGAGTGGTCGTGGTTGCGCTGACGAGGTACACGGTGGGGTGTTCGGTGGGTCGATTTCATTTTCGAGGGTAGCTCTCCCGACGATGTGCTTCCATTTTTTTCGGTTAGAGGCGTCGCGAGTACACTGGACCATGGTGGACTCAGTTGCCTTTGTGATGGCGTCTATCCAGCGAGTTGGCGATCGACCGCGTCCTCTCTTGCCTTCTACCTGGCCCTGAACTACCAGTCTCTCCATCGAGTTCTCATTTCTAGAGACGTGACCAAAGAACTTCAGTATTCGTAGTTGCACAGTTGACGATAGTCTCTCTTTAACACGAAGCTCTTTGAGGATGGATACATTGGTGCGAAATGCCGTCCACGGGATCTTTAAAAGGCGTCTCCAGCACCACATCTCTAATGCATCGATTTTACGGCGATCCTGCAGTCTCAGAGACCAAGTTTCGGCTCCATAGAGAAAGATTGGAAACACAAGGCATTTCATCAATCTGACCTTAGTCTTCTTGGTAATCCTCCCATCCCCCCAAATCTTTCCCAGTCGTTCCACTGCAGACCTGGTGATGGCGCACCGTCGTCTGATCTCGTCGCCACATCCTCCGGTATTTGATATAGTAGAACCGAGGTAAATATAATTCTGTACCACTTCACAGTTGGCTATATTGTGTACGTTGGTTCTAATTTGTTCGGCCCGGTCCACTAACATACATACATACATACAGAAAAAAATTCTAAAAATCGTCAATTTAGTTTCAGTATCATGTATAGAGCCTATAAACACGATATCTCTGAAAACAAAGTAACTTACTCCATGACCGACCCTTACAGATTTATTTATTAGTATTGATTCTTGAAATAGTAAGATACGAGAATAACTCGATTTATGTTTTTAATTTTACAACCTGGAAGAAGTCGCAGGCAGCAGATAGTAGAACATCCTACAAGTATGTAAAACATCCTTGAATGTATTTGAAACGATGTCAACATAATGTAATGATTTATATTGGTACCTGTGTCATGAATGTGTGTAACCGAGCGTGGCGGGTTCGCGTGTTAGTACCGCACCCTAGAGGACTGTACTAACAAGGGTGCAGTTTATATTAATGGCTCTATTAAAAAAATGTATGTAATTGTTCCTCTGACATTTAGGGAAATTCCTACTCGATTTTCATGTAGTTTAAACTAAACATCGGTGTGGGATTTTACCAGATATTAGCACATTTCTCGAGCAATTAGTCGCGCAATTAATCTGGAGACTTTTGTGTGGGTAATAATATATGATATTATAAATGCAAAAGTTTTTATCTTTTGGATGTTCATCACTCAATCACGCCATAACTGCTTAACGAAATTTGGTAAATAGGTAGTTTATTACCATACATAAAAATTTTGACATAAATTAATCATGCATTTTGACATAAATTAATCATGCATTTTGACATTACATAAATCTAAGTACCTACTTATACTTATAAATAAAAATAAATCGCTAAATGTGTTGCTAAGTGCAAAATTTGAGAGTTGCTGGATCATTTAGGCTATTTTATAAATATTTGTCAAAGTACGAGAAAGTTTCTTATGGAAAGAAAAATTGAAAAAAATCTGCGCAAAGCCGGAGGCGGTTTTCTAGTTAATAAATAAAAAACGAGCAGTCAGCGTGTCCGCCGCCCACAGCAAAACATAGAAAAACATACAGTTTTTATCGAGCTGAACGAACCTATTGAATAAGACCAAAACGTTGCAAATGTACTTCAAAATTGAATAAAATATAACAATTTAGTCAAAACGATAGCTTCAGGCTCGGGCTCAAATGAACGTTTGTCAACCGAGGTGGAAATGAAAACGTGATCGCGAATTCACCACTATTTTTGTAGTTCTTAACGATACCATTTTCGCTTAAAAATAACGTAGCCTTTTGAACTTTTCCCTGACGAAAATGGCTTCAAAATTTTCTTTAGTACTTACGAAGAAGGTTAAACTCTTAAACCGAACTCGAACTCGTAATTCTAAGAAGGTTTGAGAAGGCTATTGGATGAATGGTTAGGGTGCTTGCCTCAGGGAGACTTGGCGTTGAAATCCCAGAAATGTTCTTAAGAAAAGAAAAATTGAAAAAATTTGAGCACAAATTATATTGATTTGTCTCTTGCATATAAAATACGTACTATTTCATGCGTCCCTATACAGTTACCTGAAATGAATTCCATAAATAAGCAAAAATACAAAATCCAGTTCTCCTCTTATAGTTCCTCCTGTTTATAATAGATATCAGTTTAGATTTTATTATAAGAACATTATTCGTAAGAAATAGTACAAACAATTCTTACGAATAATTCGTGAGAAACATTACAAACATACAGAAATGGGAAATTTCAACATGAGCACATGAGAACATTAATATAATTTACTCGCAACAGTAATATTCTAAAGAAAACCCTCAAGTTATATAGTAATTTCATTTATAGAAGTGGGTAATAAAATTTTATTGTGTTATCAATGTAGGTAAGTAATTTTACTGGCCCACTCACCTCGTGAATTCCTTAGGAACAATTTCATAAATAAATATGAAAATGGTAACTTGTATTTGAGAAATGCACGGTATATTTTAATATATTTTTTCATGTTAATGTCGACAGACAGGCTGAGTCCACTTGATGGTAGGTGGCTACCGTCGCCTATAACACGAGCAATGTTAATAGGTGCTACAAGTGTGCTGCCGGTCATAGAAGAATTAAGGATAAGGGATAAGGAAGGGATGGGGTAAAGGGCTCTAATAATATTTTCGAACTTAAATATCTATGAAAACGCATAACCAAATTATACGATATTTTTCCAGTAAAATCTATAATTTTTATTACCTAATGTTACCTACAAGTTTCAACCGTTAAAACGAAAATAAACTGATGGCCTGATGTCTATGTATGTCTTAGATTTTCAAAGACCTAGATGAGCTAGATCAATATTTGAGGCCAGAGCCAAGTTCTAATTTCGATTGGCTTTAATCCATATCACAAAATTCCCCAGTTAACACATGTTTAATCAGAGTAAGCTAAGTAAGCGTCAGATTAATGTTCATTGTGACACCAATTTTTCGTCTTGCCTCACCAAGCCCCTAGAGCAAAAAGAATTCAGAACAGAACAGAAAGAGCAACTTAAAATATTCCTTTTAGTAATACTTTTCTTGTAGACACTTTGTAGACGAGGCAGGCGTTACATATGTCGCGCAAGGAAGCGGAGCAAAGGCAGCGGGAAGAGGATCCCCTCTCCCAGCCAATCCACCAGAGGAGGCTCGGGCGGTGGTCTTGGGGGAGACTGCCGCCCGTCGTAAGGTCCCCGTGAGATGGCCGGCGTACCTCCACTTTCGGGTACGCTGAGGTTCTGCCAGAGAGCGTAGCTCTCCCCTCGCTGGATAACCGAAGCGGGACTTTTAAAAAAAAGAAGGCGTTACATGAAACATATTTTTATTAAAATTTTAACGCCGTGTTTCGTGTCGGCGTGAAGAAATTTCGTGTAAAAGTAGTTCATTCGGAACTTATTTCTTTCATTCGCATTTTATTATTACAGTAGTATATTTTATCTTTATGGGCTTGGTGTCTTGGGCGGATATTCGTGAACTCATAATGAACTCCCCATAACAAAGGAAGATCGTGCTGAGTTAGGTGTCCATTTGAGGAGAGAATTGTACTTATTGGAAACTTGAATTGCGTGCGTATTGTTTTCGGTTTTAAATAAAGAAGAGAAAACATCTCTTTCTTTCATTATCCCCCTTTTTCTTTTATCCAAAATCGGTCAGCACAAAAATAATAAAACAATCGTATTGCTAATGTTTATAGGCGACAGTAACTTGACAGAACATCTAGTAGGCGAGAGAAGACAGACAGAACCTTTATATTAAAAAAAACGCTATTAAGTTGATCATCTTCACTTTTGAACTAAGCTGAATGCTTATTTAAAATATGAATAAAGGTTTGGTAAGGTTAATCATAAATGATCTTAGAACATTGGCAACCAGTCACTTTTCGAATGTACCGATGTTGCATATAGTAGGTACAACTGGTGCAAAACATTGTTGCGTTAGCAAACATGATTGCCTGTTTTTTTACACAAAATAAATATGTCGTACACCTTTTTATAAAAAATAAATATGTTTTATTTCTTTCTACACACTTTATCAATCAATGATTCTACATCAAATCATTCAAAAATATATGTGTTCTAAGTTACACTTTGTTAAATAAACATATTAGTGAAACATATATTGTGAAATCCTTTTAACAAACGAAATGGCCACAAAGGCTTAAGTTACGCAACACACAATTTTGGCAGAATAACTGCATGGTTTTGGCTGCGCGCCCCGTGGCAATGCATACTGCAATGGTTTTTGTCACATTCCTTTTGCAATGTACTTTGCTATTATTGACCACGTACGTACTGTTATATCCTAGCTTTATATGCAAATAAGCCCTTTTTTAGGAGGGGAGATGACATTACCCACACCCCCGGTGGGTATTTACACGAAATACCCACCGGGAATACCCACTAAAACCCCCCCGGATTCCACCATCAGCGGTGATGTGTGGGTCCGAGATCAAAGCGAGGATGCAAATAAGCCCTAAGAATATATTTTCTGAATTTCGTTAAAAAAACAAGTCCATTACTCGTTTAACATAAATACAATTTCTTTCCAAATTCAAGTCGGCTATTCTGTCGACTAATGGAAATATTTCCCAGCTACGGACCTGATTCTTACCTGCCAGCTGGCCTTTAGTGAGTTATTTTTGAAGACAGAAGCTCCGAGCTGTCCTAAGACCTTAAGGTGTATAACGCCGATTTGGCCTTGAATTATTAGGCTCATTTCCCCGCGCCACCCTCTACAAGAGATCGACCGCACAGAGTTGGCAAAGAGTAGTATGGAGACTAGACGACAAAGGCACGACATAGTCGACTGAGCCTACTTTACTGCAAATACATACTACAAATTTATAATTATTTACAATGTAGAGGAATAATTCAGTAACAATGAAGCGTGTTTTGTTATTTAGGTAGTAAATTATGTTACCTAGTAAAAATTTTTACCCGTCTGCGCCACAACGAGGGTTATGTTTTTAGAGTGTATAGCGGCGCGCTACCGGCTTGGCCCGGGGTGTATTTTTTCTAAAATAAACGTAGCCTAAGTTACTCCTTATTACATCAGCTACCTGCCATTAAAAGTCCCGTCAAAATCGGTTCAGCCATTTCAGAGATTAGCCTGAACAAACAGACACCCAGACAGACAAAAATTTGGTTTGGTTATGTGGTTGGTTTATTTTGGTGTATGTACTCATATATGGTGTATGTACGTATATATATTCATATGCATGTTGTAAAAAACGGTTATTTCAATATTACAAACAGACACTCCAATTTTATTTATATGTATAGATGTATGTATATTTCTTTATACGAATATAAAATATATGGTAAAAGAGCCAAACAAAAGTTTTTATTAAAACTAACAAATTTTTTAATTTTCAGTAAAAACAATTGAGTTTTTGCACCAACCGTGCAAACTTCGCGTGGTACGTTTTGTTTGGGTAACGCTAATGCCGGCGGTAATAATTTTTTTTTTAATTTTGATATTTTTTTTCAAATTCACCAAGTGAGTGAAGTGACAATAAATTGAGACAAAAAGTGTTTTTTTTTTTTTTTCATTTTGATAAAGATTACGAACTTTTTAGAGCGAGAATCTTGCTTCTTCAATTTTTTCAAAAAATCTATCGAGTGGGACAAAAAAGCGGCTGAGTGGATTAAATGGAAACTCTGTGGGGATTTTTAGGGTATATTGAACTGTAAAAGGCACACTTAACATTTATTATTTTCTCCATATTTTTGATTCAGCGCTTGATTTTTCTAAAAGCTATCAAAAGCCCTTTTTTATAATTTTTAAAATTCATGTCAATAGAATTAAAAAAAAAACAAATGCTTGTAGAAAATTTATTCACGTTTTCATTTTGTTTTCGTTTTGTCTTGTCTTTTGCCATGTTTAATTGTTTTGGTTTGGTTTTGGGTCTTATTATTATTAATTGTGTAATTTTAAAGGAGGGGGGGAGTAAGGGGGGAGCGGAGGGGGGCTGGGAGGATGGTGTTGATAGATTACCCTCATCCTTTCAAATGATACCTAACATGGGGGGTCTATTTGTAACCGTTGACCATGGTTAACGGTTACAAATAGCCGTTTCCGAGTTTCGGCCGGGGGGGTCCGAGGGGGGCGTCAAATTTTTTATCTCGTCGAGACGTCCCCGATGAACCCAAACGCGACCCGGCTGTGACGCGCCGTTTCCGAGTTACGGTCGGGGTGGTCCGAAGGGGGCGCCAAATTTTTTATCTCGTCCAGACGTCCCCGATGAGCCCAAACACGACCCGGCTGTGACGCGCCGTTTCCGAGTTACGGTCGGGGGGGTCCGAGGGGGGCGCCAAATTTTTTATCTCGTCCAGACGTCCCCGATAGCCCAAACACGACCCGGCTGTGACGCGCCGTTTCCAAGTTACGGTCGGGGGGGGGGGGGGGGTCCAAGGAGGGGCTGTCAAAAATCTCGCTTTTTTGCAAACGCCACCCTTCTATCCCTCATAGTTTCCGAGAATCACTCACCAACTTTTTACCAGAACGGTGTACCGAGGATATCGGATTTTTCTGGAGGTCACGGGGGCGTCCCCTACGCGACCACCTACAATAGGGAAACCCCCCACCGCTCCTTCTAGGAGAACAATTCGATGAGTCACTAGATACGTGAGTGGGAATCCGGCTTTATAGTGGCTTTATTATTTATTTATTAGGCTTATTAATTTATATGTATTAATTAATAATTAATTATTATTAATATTAATTAATTTAATTAATTAATTAAAATTCATGAAAACTTTCCTTCCTCGTTTGGTTTATTTTTGATATATTACGCTTTTGCCTCCTTTGCTTACTTCCTATCTTTATTAAATTTAGATAACAAGTATATATATACAGATGAATTATTAATTGAATATTCAAATTGAATATTTCAGATTATTAATAAATTGAATATTTTATTACAACATAATTTATATTTAGTTTTTTAAAGATTTAATTAAAAAGACAAAAAAGAAAACCTATTAAAGTATTATATACACTATCATGCACTGTCTGTTCTGCCACTAAAATGTTTATTCTTTGTTTATTACGTAAAAATTAATAATTTGATGAAGCGCAACGCGGCACAGGTCCGTCTAGCATCACGACTCGCCCCGCACTGATTTTATGGACGAGAACGGGCTAGCGCTGAGTAAGTGGGGAAATATTTTTGATAAAAACATTATATAAAATTCAATTTTACGAATTTTCAAAAAGCGCTTTCAACAAATCATGCTACATTGTTATCTTCACAAGTGTACAAAATTTCATAATCTTTTGATAAATATTGTAGAAGTGAGATTGTTATAACTGAAAATAAAAGGGGTAAGTTTAGAATTTTTTTCCTGAATCAATTTCAATAAAATCAAATTTTTAATCCCAACAAATCATTCCTCATATCTCGTAGATAAACATATATTTTTTTCGCTGAAGAAAAGGCGTATATATAATGAATAATACTGTTACAAAATGTTGCAAAAATTCAATTTTTTGGAAGGATAAGCCTTAATAACCACCCAATAAAATTCGTAATTTGTGTAACTAAATTTGTGTAAATTAGTGAATACTTTCTTAGTTATACATAAAAATAAACGGTCAATGTGAAAAAAATTCAGCGCCGCCCTAACAATACTGTACTAATCTCACTGCGTGAACCTATTTTATAAAGAAATAGACGATTGATTTGAAAATAATACAATTATGGAATTTGGTAGCGAACAGTAATGAAGAAATGTAAAATATATTTTATTTATAAGTTTATAAAAATTTAAAAAAATCTTAATATGATGAAAATAAAAAAAGCAAGAACTCTGGTGCCGTAAGGGCAGCGCAATACGTAGGTGAAAAAGTATAGTCAAGTGGTACGAACGATGTAAGTGCAGGTTAAATCCACACATAAAGACGTGTGGAATGGATTGCCTGTTTTAACTACAAAGGAAAACGTCTTAAGAAAATCTGCATGCAGAAGAAAACATTTTCTCAAGCAATTCATAGTGGGCAGGGATTGTGTACTACATCCAATACTTGTTTACATAAAGAGGCCTTTGCTTAAAAGTGGGATATATTATGTATACATACATTATATGTGATACAAATACATATAGAAAAACGCGAGTGCCTATCTTGGTTGGGCGACCTTTTGAAATTAAATGACTGAGTGGTTGAAATCTAAGACGAAACTCAGATCTGCCAACACAACGCCGTAAGCCACTCAGCTCTTATGAGAATTATTACAGGTTACACATTCTTGTGGGCGTTGATATATTTTCAGAAATATGACCTTCATTGTTTAAAGTATATTTTCCACGCGTCTCGTCTCTGAAGAAGATTCCCATGACTGATTTAATAAGCTAATAATGTTTTGTATATACAAGCCTTATCCTCTCGGTAATACTCGGTTTTTTCAAGCAGCCGTACCCATCGCAGCATTTGCCAGGCGAGAGAGTAATTTTATATCGAGATGTAATATAAGTTAAATTCATTCCATAGTGAAAAGTGTCCTTAAAAGTACATTGAGTGATATTAATATACTTATGCAGTGAGCGATATTATTCTCGAAATGTAAAGATCATAGTGAAAAGTGGCCTTAAAAGTATAGTCAGCGATATTAATTTATATCACGAAAAGTAATACAAGTTAAATTATAGCCCGTAGTGAAAAGTATCATTTAATACATTTTCACTTGGCGTTCTTCATGACTTTTTTTTAAATCGGCTCCTAAGAAACGTAACATTATTTTTAAAAAACATACCTTTGCAGCTTTTTATAAATAGTTATTATGTGAACTCGCTATTCAAGTATTTCTATCTCCGCCAAAATCTTATGAACTACACAATTGATTTTGTTGCGGTATTCACTTCCATATAGAGAGAGATATTCATTAGTAAGTACGTAATTCATATTTGTGAACTTTAGAAAGTCATATATTTGATGTAGATTGAAAATAGCTTTTAGTCAATAGAAACTGAGAGGCGAGAGTAGGTTATTCTAAACTAGCGGCCCGCTCCCGGCTTCGCCCGAGGTGTATTTTTTCTAATAAAAGAATTTTTCTAAAATAAACGTAGCCTAAGTTACTCCTTATTACATCAGCTACCTGCCAATAAAAGTCCAGTCAAAATCGGTCCAGCCATTTCAGAGATTAGCCGGAACAAACAGATAGACAGACAGACAAAAATTGTAAAAAATGTTATTTTGGTGTATGTACCGTATATATATTCATATATGCATGTAGTAAAAAACGGTTATTTCCGTTTTTTACTACATGCATATTATTACAAACAGACACTCCAATTTTATTTATATGTATAGATATAAACAAAGTTACTGCGACTCACTTGGGGTCTATCTATCTCATGAAACATTCTATCTAATGGAAATGTTTGCCTCTCCGTAGCACATTTCTTGCGCAAATAATGAAAAACATGTTTTAATAATTGCGCATCAACCTTTCAAGATTTTATGGACTAATCTCTGGATAACATATTATAAAGTAAAGTCGCTGTCCGTCTCCGCTTTGTCTTCACTCACTTCTCTTAAACCAACCAACGGATTTTGAAATATATATTATTTAGATGATTTTGATACGGTTTTAACTAGTGTAAAGAGCGATAAACAAGGAAGGTTTTTGTGTAGGTATATTATTTGCTAAAGAACGGAGAATTCATCCGTGCGTAGACGGGGGCGACTCACTATAGTCTCAATCCGTACTTAATATTAAATGCGAAAGTTTGTTTGGATGTATGGATGTTTGTTATTCTTTCACGCAAAAACTACTGAACCGATCACTATGTAATTTTGCATACACGTTGTCTGGGACACCAGAAAGGACATAGGGTACCTTTCATCCACAAAAAAAGGACTATTCCCGAGGGATCATCTAAAATTAAGGAAACTAACTCCTGGCTAAGTGTAACAGCAATAACGATGTCAGGCCATATATTGCTTTTTCAACGCGGACGAAGTCGCGGGCACCATCTAGTATAAAATATTTAACATTAGAGCAAATAATAAATGTCTGTAAAGTTTAGAAGACTTCGCACAGAGATTAAATTTTTAGTTGCGTTAGTTTAGTTAGTTTAAGGTTACGTTATAAAATAAACCTAAGTTCTAAATTTCCACTTTCTATACTTGTTGATAGTCAGTCAGGAAAAACGATTTTATATGTATAGATAAGAGTACATATGTATAGTAAAACAACATAAAATATAACTTCCTTAAAGGTACTCTGAAATCCCACCAACTTCGAAATTCTTCTAATTCGATTTCATTAGTTAATGACAATTATTAACTTCAAAATCCAATGAACTTAATTTGTAGTAAAAAGCACCAAGTTGGCTGAAGTAGAATACGTGTTTAATAAAATAGTCAATCCCAATATTTCTTATTGAATCTCGGTAACTGCCTAATAAATGCTCCTCAAGCCGCCATTTACGGCTAGCAGCGAGCTAATAAAATGCTCTGATGCCCTCCAATGTGAATTCCAACGTTTTATTTGAATATGCTCCGGGTTTATACGCATTTCTATGGTTGTTTGAAAACTGAAATGGAAGTAATGAACGAATTTAACATACATATTAATATTAATACGTATACTTAAAAAAATTACCACATTAAATTCATGAAATACTTTTTATTGCACAAGACCAAATTTCAATCACATTGGCCGATTGTATTTCCATTGTTACGGCATGCTGATTCTACAAGTAAGAATCCCGGAAGAATTATAAATAGTTCCTTCATTGAACTATCAATTTGTTGGGAAAGCATATAGTCATTTAGGTATATACTTTATTATATTCCCACCGTACTAAATTCGTTCAGTGTGCAATGGAAGAGGTCAATTAAATGTGTCATTTTATTAAGGTTGCGCAGGGCTCGCGTCAGAGGAGCCTTGCCAAGCAAATCCGTTCTCTCTCTCCCTCTCTCTCTCTTTTATAACTCTCTTATTACATAATATAAACGAGTGAAATCATTTTGATAGAATTTGGTACGGAGATAGATTAACTCTGGGGAGAAACTTTTTTTATTATTATTAGATAGTTTTCACGAGGCGTAAGCCGCGGTCTAAACAATGAACATACGGTCTAGCTGACTGTTTTGAGATTTGTATAAATTTTGCTTGAGTAACATAGAAGTGCGTAAAAAGGAAGGTGTTTATAATTTCAGCGCAGGCTTAAAGAGATTCCACGAGGCTTGTTTGAAGAATATCTCTTGAACAATAGGCGATATTTATTCCGCAGATTTCCGTGTATTTAATCGACTGAACGAAAAAATAAATACGTACTGTAAGTAATTTGTATTCTGCACATTTCTATTGATCCGACAAATTTCTTAGTGATTTTCTATGACAATTATGACCTATGATGTAAGTAAACACATCGATATATTGAAAACTGCTTGGATTACATAATGCCTGGATAGCTCCTGTGTCCAAATCTCTGATAAAATCGCGTATAACAGCTTCCATGTTTCGATCGACAAATTACATACATGTTTATGTCTCCAAAAATAAATCTAGTTTTTCCTTACAAGGACCCGGAACAGCTTAACATATAAATGTTTTATTTTTATTTTTTTTATTTCGTGTTTTATGGAAAGGCGTAGTTGCCAAAAGGTATTACAACTTGGAAGTGAAATCAAAAAGTAAGTAGAAACAAGTCTCTTAACAATGCCGACATCGAAAATCCTCATGAACAACTCAATAAAGTGAGACGTTTTTCATATTTCCCGACCTTCTTAATCCAATTAAACTTGCCTTAAACTTAAAGCCCGTCTATTGGGAATCTTCAATACTCTTCACTGATTTATGTACGCGAGTAATGAAGGCGAAAATGCTTCTTTAATTTGGGTAATTAAGTGTTGGTAGACCTCGAATTTTCGGTCTGATTTCTTCCAATCGGATGAGCAGATTTTTTTCTAATATAAACCTAATTGCCAATAAGTCGCTAGCACTTTTTTTTAATATAACGGTCGTCAGACAGGCCGACGGGTCACTTGATTGTAAATAGACACTTGCTGGCATAGATCAACGAACCATTATAAAACAAACCGAAACAAAATTGACTCAAAAAAAAAGTTTCACACAGATTGTGCCTTAAATGACGGTCGCTAGAGACTGATTAATAAAATTATACATTAAATATAAGTTATTAGCCTAGCCTACCTTACATAATCCTTACACAAGGGAAAATTGCAAAGAAGAGCAAATTGCAATTATTCAAATTGACTAGACTCCAGAAAAAAATCATAAAGTCTCGGATAAGTTCGTAATTATGAACTCGTAATAAACAAACTCTTTAGCCTTATTATATAAGTATACATTTCAATGTTTGATTGTATACGCCGGGTTAAGCATAACCGCCTAATCTGTGTACAGAACAGATTCGATCTGAATGCTTTGTATACATACAGAACAGATCTTATTCAACTCATGTCACCGGGTCACACACAAGACAAATACACACATCACTGTGGTTGTCGTTTCACTAATTGTAATGTAATTGTTTCAGAGCAATTGTTTATCTTTTAATTAAGTATTGCTTTGTTTATTAAATTACCTTTTCCATAGAATGACATGATGCTCGATGGCATCAGCTATGCTATGCTCGGGATTACTCTGAGCGATGGAATCAGGAATGAGATCATTAGACGAACGAAATTAAATAGTAATCAATATAACGTACGTATCTGTCATCTCTAGTACAGTCCCGTATCCTCACCTTCTTTGGCCACGTCTGCCGCCGGGGGGAGGTGGCTATTGAGCGACTTGTGGTTCAGGGAAAGGTTGAGGGTACCAGGCCACGAGGAAGATCGGCTAAGAGATGGACGGATCAAATAAAAGCTGCAGTGAATGGCTCATCATCACTACAAGAATGCACGAGGAAGGCGGCCATCAGAGAGGAATGGAGGCGTGTTGTGAAGCTTACCACCAACACCTGAAATGATGATCACGACCACTCTGTCAAGAGTGATACCGACGAAGAAGAAGAAGAAGATAACGTACAGGATGCAAGTTAAGGAAGTTAAGGAATAAAGGTTAAGGGATATGGATGGGATAGTGAAAAGGGCTTGGCTGCCCTTATCTACTTACTTTTCAGAACACAAACAAGGAATTTGTCCTCAGAGAGAGTATCCTCCTACTTCTATTAATAAAAAGAAACTACTAAATATCCTACTAATAACTGTGAAGATGGATTTATATATGTTTGATTGTCGTTACCTCTTTTACACTAAATTACTAATTGGATTTTAATAAATTTTTACAGTTATGCATCAAATGTATGCATCAGAATATACTCATAGTTATATTGTTAATATATAGCTTATTGCATCAGAATAACACATGATATATAATTCATAAAAATACGAAGTCGCGGAAAAAAGGTAATACTCTACATATATTATTCTAGGTCTTCCGGGAGAAGTTAATTCACGTTGCTTGCTTCACCTCAGATTTAATGAAATGAATTTTACATGCCCCTAGTTAATTTGTTTTGCCGCAATGATAAATTCTGTAAAATATTATCTTAACTTGTGACGTCATTGCACCTGTTTCAAGAACATACATAAATTTTATAAAGTAACTAGAACCACAGATTAATAAGTAGTTACTACCGTAACAGATAAATCACTCCCTAACAAAAAGACCATCACAACTTTTTTAAATGCCTACCGTTTTGCCTCGCCAACTGCTTAGCGGAAAAATATACCTTATAGTTCAAACGTTGAGTTGTTATTGCTCTGCAGCCGCACGCGCCCGCGTGACATTGAAGTAATAGTAATAAAGTCAGGGCTACTACTACTGAGTTTTTCTAGGCCGTCCCAAAATACAAAGCTAATTAAGCCGCTAGTAACTATTTATTAAGTAATTAACTAGTAACTATAAGCTTACAACTTCTCAGTTCAAGTTGATCAGAATAACATGATTTTTAAGATGTAAATAAGTACTAGTAGGTAACGAGCAATGATAAAAAACCTTGTAGGTACCTAAAGGTTTTCATATTATTTATTTATTTATTTATATACTCTTTATTAATAAACCACACATAAATTTAACATACAACAAAAAAAGAATACATGTATATATATAAATATATATGATACAATTAGCAGGTATATTAATAGGCGGTCTTATCGCTTAGAGCGATAAGACCATATTGGTAGGTACTTATTCCTATTTCCACTGACGAGACCAAAAAAAAGCTTAAATTGTGTATATCATCGACCAATCACCTTTCTAAATCCGCAGGTAATGAGAAAAAATTTAAATTCTCCGTATTATATTTTTTACTTTTCACGGATTTACATCCTTCCACTGCACACGTATTACGAGGCATAATACCTATTATTCTTTCCGAAATGTAAATCAAAGACACGGAACACAATTACTCCTGGCGGAGATCAAAGAAGAAAAAAATAAATGTGAATGCGCGCGCTCGCGTCGGTGGCAACCGCATGAATATGTACCTTGGAAAGTACAGCGGCGCGTAGGCACTTAGCGCGCGCAAGTACATGAAGTGAAAGAGGCCTGCTAGAACTAGCTGCTGTGCCCATGACTTTGTATACGCTGTAGTTGGTTTTTTAAAAGTCCCACAGGAACCTAATATTTTTCTAGGATAAAAAGTATCCTATTTGTTAATTTAGATAATAAACTCTCTGTGTGCTTCACGTGTAATTCACGTTGCTTGCTTCACCTCAGATTTGAAACCGTAAAGTTGTAAAAACTGCGACTCTTAGTGAATTATGTTTTATAGAGATAGATATAAGTAATGTTTATGTTTAAATAAATTTGCCTTAACAAAGTCACAGGCAAAAATAGTACTGAATATAAATACTAACTATAAACACAAAGATTTCATATAAACTTTAGCCTCAGCACATTTCGTAAGTCCTTATAATTTTACAAAATAACAATAAGAATTTTAAGTATAAAATTTACATAATTTTTGTTACAGCCAAGTATTCATTACGTTACATGACCCAGAGCGGAAAAACGACAGATTGTAAAAAAATGCTATTAAAATTCTAAATTTGTCCCACTTTGAACAGCTGCTCGTCGATTCGTCGCGACAGACTATTTTTATTTCATCGCCGTGCGAATCTAGACTGAAGTAGGTAATCACCAGAAAAATGAGTAAGAAAATAATGCAAATTCAAGCAAAGAATTCAGAGATATGGGTATTTAGTGAAGGTAAGTAAAAGTTTTTAAAATAGTAAAAACATAGTACAGTTGCAAGTGGAGATTTTGTTTCGCGAAAAACTTATTATTTATTGAAAATTATTTATTCATTTGTATTACGAGAGCACTTCAGACGCAAATAGGAGTTCTGAGCGCAGACGGGGTACCGACACAACTTTAAATAATTCCGTGGCTTGTGTAGCATTCTTTCGATTTGAACCCCTTCTTTGAATTCACTAATGCGTTTATTACCCCCTGAGTGTAAAGAAAACTTCTTTAAGACTTGGCAGTAATTAGTAATATATATCGGTCACTATGATGCTTGAACACTATCATTAAATGTTACAATGAGGTCTACAGCTACTTACTATATAATGCTTGGGAACGCATGCGGACCCCATACATGCCCACAATGTTTACATTGTGAGATATTGCTCATTAAAACCATTTAGCGAAAAACGCTACTTCACCTATTATTATCTTTAAAAAAAATTATTTCTCTAACTTTTTTAATCAATTGAAACAAAGAGAATTTTTAGTCAATAGTAAGAATATTTCTCATTAAATAAAATAAGCTATTTTAAGATTATTGTTTTGTTATCTTATAAGAACAACGCGACACCTTTATGTGATGATTGAGAGGTCAGACTAAAACTTTGTTAATTAACCACCGGTGGTAGCGATCTCTGCCATTTTCGCTTCACGTCAATCCGACTGCCAAATGACTTCAATTAAAATATGTTGATAATGAATATCAATTATCACAAAACATCAGAAATTTGTGCCTAGAAAGAAGAGTAGAGAATGTCATCGATGTGAATGGTTTAACGTTTAGACTAGATAATGTTGATGAACTCCTTTCATACTAGTATTATCGTATAAACAATATCTGTAGTCTTATAATAAGTATGTGGTTATGATCTATCTAGTCTTTGGCTTAATTCCAAGTAGTGCCAAATGTATAGATTAGTTTACATGTGATGGAGTATCATTCGCGATGTTAATCAAAGATAGTGGTTTACATAAATTGGATTAATTTTAACTATCTGTTCCTTTTACATTATTTTATTATTTTATTTTCTAAAAAAATCAATACTTTTGGTAGTTAATATAGTATAAATAAACATTTATATTAAGGAAACTATTATTGAATACTTTATAAAATCTATACTAATATTATAAAGAGGTAAATTTTGTTTGTTTGTATGGAGGAGGTAAACTAAGAAACTATTGATCCGGTTTAAAAAAAATCTTTCACTACATAATTAGAATAATAAGTTAGAATAGAATTTCAGTATGGAAATAGGCTAAATATTTCACGCGGGCTAATTCGCGGGCACCAGCTATCTAAAAGTAAAGATCTAACGATTGGCAATACATATTTTGTCAGGCGCTATATCTTTTATTTTTCAAAGCGTTTTTTTTTTCTTATTTTGACATTATTGAATTTTTTCTCTCTTTTGTTCATTGCTGTTTTTGTTTTATTGACTTTTTTTGAAAATCTTTATTTAAGGCTTTTCCCTTAGGGACATGTCGCCTCATTGGGCAAGGTTGTTTTATTGACTTGATTTCATTTTGTGTAATTGATTTATAATAATGTGTAAGTTGTTCTAGATATTTTTAGATATTTTTGATCTCATTAATATTTGTTGATTTATTTATAATATAATCGGTATAATTTAATTAATCTCTAATAATGTTGTGCTTTCCTATAATTTAAATTCATACTTGTAATGTTCTTTTCTGTAAGTTTGTATGTTGTGATTAAGTATGTCTTTAGTTGATAATCCTTTTGAAATAAATAAATAAATAAATAAAGGGGACGAAGTTTCGGACACCAGCTAGTATTTACTTAAACCGTGGTTCTAACACCTGACATTTTATTTGTTTGTTTATTGGACTTTGTAATGTGACAGGTTTACTTTGCGTGTGTGTGTTTTTAATTAATTTATTTTTATATTTTTTTTTCTTATAACTTAGGGGTAATACTTTAGATGTTACTTAGAACTTTCAGTGGTGCATGCTGTGCCTCTATCGTCCAAGTGTTGCCTAACTTGAACGATGACGTTTTTGTTTGATGCATGCCTCGTGGGAGGCCTTGTATAATAAATAAATAAATATTTCATTACAATATTGAAATATTTTTTTTTTACATAATTAACCACCGGACGGAATACTTTTTTGAAAGCAATTTAATCTTCTAGATCCCCATCACTCTAATCTATATTACACCTAAATCGAACACTCAGAAGTGTAGACCTAGATCTTAGTGTGCGTTTGCTATACCTAAATACTACTCTTTCTAGTCCAGAGAGTAGTTATCCATTGGATTATCTGCATAGTCGATAGTCGATTTCTTAAGACTAGAAGCACTAAATTCAAATTAACCTAATTTAATATACAACAAGTATGAATGCCTTTGTGCCATTAAACTTCCACTTGTTAATATTCCTCACTGCTAATTAGATTGCTTCTGGTTCTGTGCAATTTATGTGGTAATATCTTTAGTTCAAGGCAACGTTCTGGCCATAAATCATAATCTCTATTAACCATAATCTCTATTAACTTGATAATGTATAGTTATTTTCTACTAGCTAGTGCCCGCGACTTCGTATGCGATGTAGCTCGTTTTTTCAAAATCCCACAGGAACCGAACATTTTTTCGGAATATAAAGTATCTTATATATTAATGCAGATAATGAACTATCTGTGTGCTAAATTTCATCCAAATTAGTTAAGCTGTTGCTGAGATGAGCGTGCACAAACAGACGAAAATTCTAATAAACTATTTTTTTTTCATTAAGTAGTAGCATTTATTTATATATTTTATATTTTCACAGTGCTAACACATTCTATAGAATGAGAGAGAGTTCCCTCGTCCATTTCACCAGGTTGCTCACGTACTTAACATCATGGATTGTGGAACAAATTGCCTGAACCCGCCGCGACTACGTAACTAAACTCTGTCCGGAACAATTACTACGAGGAAACTTTGAGACCTATTCGCAACGTAAATGTTACTGCGGCCACGCCTTTAATATTTTAGTTTTTGCCTTGGATATGTATAATTTGTATGTATATATAATACAATTTATCTACATGCTAGATGTTAACACATATGTCTCTACTCTACTAGACTCCCGCTCTCGGCTTCGCCCAGGAGAAAACTTAATTAGGTTTTATAATATGTATGAAAATTCTGTGAAAAATTATCTAACTAATGATGGGTACCGGAACAAAATCCTTTGCGTGGTTTAAGAGGAGTTAGCGGCCATACAGATTACAGACAGACGCGGAAAGAGACATCAAATTATTACCTTATGGAGTTACAAATTTTTTCATACGACCAAAAATTCTGTTTTTAAATGTTTGGTCTATTTATTTGACGATATCTAAGTGATAACCGCCGCTCATGAAGCTTTTCTAGTATAACGCAAAAGGTCTGATGCCCCATTAAAATTTATATCGTTCGAAGAGACCTACTTTTATATAATAATTTTTTAAAATATTAAAATATTAAAACATTTTAAAATATTTAGTTCTAGTTACTTGTTACGTTCTGGAAGAGAAGAAACTCTCCATTAATGCCAAATTAACTGCAATTAGTACATATGAAATTTCTTGCCCCGGAAAGGTGACAATCAGGTCAAGTGAACGAAAATAACCTCTATTTATAGTTATAGTAGGTGCGGCCATTATAGACGGAGAGCTCACCTAAAGAAAAGGCACAGTAAACATTGAACTCATCGTCGTAACAATTACATTGTGTAAATCCGAGATACATAATAATTATCGTGCACGACATGAACTTGGTTATAAGAATGTGTCTGTCGGTTACATGTCAATACAAATTTTAAAGGAATTAATACAATAGAGAAAATATAGTAATATTAAATAAATATTCCTAATATGTAAATAGTTAATGTGTGTTAAAGAAAATTTTTAGTAAAAATATAATATTACAATTAGTACTATTTTTGGCTATTAGTTCTATTTTTTAGATGATGATATCATCTACCAATATTATTTTGTTATATTATTATAATTACATAATATTGTATTATTACGTTAAAGTGTGTTTTTAACTGGGATTGCAGGGAAACCCGAAATTATAGAAGATACAAATCTATATTTGTATCAAATTATGATAACGTCATGATTTAATAACATAATTATTTTAGTTATCTATAAAAATGAATTAAAGTCGACATATTTTTAAGGTTTAATCTACTTCATTTATGTAAGCTTCATTTCATTGTGTGGGAAGAAACAATTTCGACGTTTATACGAAAACAAATTTGGCTCTTTGGCTATAATGACTGTCTCAAAGCCAACCATAATAATCACATTTACCATGAAAAATATGACAGCCCGAATAGCCCACTTACTTGTTATTTATTGGGGATTCTTTGGGCGTATACGATAATTAACACATGGCGAAAATTAGTGTAGTGTGTCTTAGAATATTATCGATACGAATATTACAATGAAAAGCTTTTTTTAAATATAATATTAACATTCATAGTCTAAAATTTGTTCTTCTCGTGGACTACCAGTTGAACTACTATTCGTAAATTCAGTTTGTACTTCTTATCTCTATTTCTCGTAATCTTCTCATCTTACTAATACAAGATATAATTAAATTTATAAATTAACATCCGACTTTCTATTGAGGCCGAACATTTATATATACATCCATACAGGTGTCCCGTCGACTACAAGTAGTCTAGTATCAAGATGCTGCAGCATCAATGAAATTTTTCTCACACCTTGTTAGGGATACAGAAAAGGCTAAGCTTTTGTTTAAGGGTGCCCCCTTAAACAAAAAGTAAGTAGTAGTAAGTTAAAATTTGTTAGCGGTTTTATAAGTTATAATAAGTCAACTTAGATAAGCAAAGTTGGCCCTGCCGAGATTAGAACCCGGACACCTGAGATAGAACGCTAAGACAAAACACCTTAACCACTCGATCAATAGGCTCATCAATAATTGCCTGAAATTACCAAACAATAGCGAGAACCAAAAATACTTAATGAAAATGCCACACAATAGCGGATAAACTAGGCCAATATACCTACATTTGTAGACATTGTGAGGCGCTAAACAAGTCAATTAAGTTTATATGTGTAATTTTGTTAAACAACAACTGTCAATTAGACACTCCACTCACAGAAAACCCTGTCCAGTTTTGCAGTGGAGAATACAAACAGCGGAATGTTAGGCTTAAATTAGAAAAAAATGACCTAAAAAAACAGAAGCACTCCGAGACAGAGGTCGACAAAGTCCATTATGGCCGAACTTTATATACAGAATGCTTACAACATAGTTATTTCTCTTTTGCTTTGTTACCCCGACTCGTACCACATTGCTAATTCAAAGGGAACATACGCGCGCTTTGCATAAACGATACGGAAACCTTAACGCCACGCAAATTATGTTTAATATTGTTATTCATTTACGAGAAACACAGTGTGAAATGAATTTGAACGTTTTTGCATTTTACAAAGACATAGTAAATTGCGTAAATTTCATTCACCTTTCCACAATCGGTTTTAGAGTTCATATTTAAATGTAACTTGCATTAAACCTTAGGCGATTACCGTCTAAAATGATCAATATGAAACGTTGAAGCGAGAATTCAAATATTTTAAAGCTCTACATGAGTTAAAGCTCTATTTGAGTACTCAAACTTAAAAACTATAAGGTATATATAAAAAAAATTATATAGAAAAATCTTCCCAATTTATTCCTTTTTTCACATGTGAAAACCGAATTGAAATCGGTTCCGCCATTCTTGAGTTTTTGTAACATACACAAACCAACTTATTTTTTTTTATATATTTTTAGTTTCATTTAGCAATACAATATTGCCAGGTATTTCATCTATTATAGTTTGTAAAAAAAATGTGTACCTAATCCTTATTTTCGGTCCTTGATCCACAAAGGGCGCTGGCTGAACTAACATAAAATATGTAGAGTTGTTTAAAAATTAAACAGTACTATAAAAGAGAGTTCAACTGAAGTTATTCGTGTAAAATGTTACTGAACAGACAAAAGCATGACCGCTAAATATTTTTATAACGTTTCAATATAAAACTAATTTTGAAGAGTTTATTACACTTTTTTTTTAGAACTGCCAGCGTCTGTGTTTCCGAGCTCATATAACCAAAATCTTCTGGGTGAGCTCGCTCTATCGTAGGCCTTATCTTCGCTACACGGCTATATGCTGGTCAAAAGCAAACCCATCTCTAATATAAAAAAAAAATACTAAGTACTTGAACCCGGCCACGCTTCGCTGCGAGGCGTGCGCGTGGGTCGCGTACGGTACTTATAAGTAGCATAAGTTACTGCTTATAACATCAGCTAACTGTCAGTGAAAATCCAGCCGTGTAGGATATTAGCCTGAACTATGTCGTTGCTTGCGTTAATAGACCGTGGTCTATCAATCAAATGGACCATCAGCTTGTCTGCCATATATATTTAAAAAAATGAAGCAAACATATTAATAAACTAGGTGGTGCATACGACTTCGTCCGCGTTGAAAAATATTAAGTAGCCTATCCTGTGTCCCGTACGTCCAAATGTTTATCTACCAAGTTTCATGAAAATCAGTTAATTCGTTTAAGAGTTATGGAGGAACACACATACATACATACATACATACAATACCTACACTTACAGATTTATTATTAGTATTGATGATGATGATTGATGATAAATAAAATAAAATTGAAGTGACCGTTGGTAATATCAGAATAACTGATTTTTACTAAATTTATATCAACAAAAAACAAAAAAATACTTATAGATAATAGGTTCTGTGATCACTAAAAGTAAAATAATATCTATATTTGGATCTTTAACAAATGAAGTTGTGAAATTTGTCAAAGAAATTGCGTTTCAACTATTATCCTCAAGTGGCCTGTCACGAGCAGAGAGAACGATAACAAAATTAATTAGTCGTCTTTTTGGCCGTCGGTTATTAAAATACCCAACTGTGTTAATATCAGTCACAATTTAGTCAAACACAACTGCCTTATAAATGCGAAAGTTTGTGAGGATGGATTGATGTTTGTTAACTCTATCACGCAAAAATGGCTCTACGGATTTGGATGGAATTTGGTTTTAGATAGTTTATTACATGGATTAACATATAAGATACTTAAAACTTGAAATAAAATTTAGGTTCCTGAGGGATCGTCCAAAAAAATTTAAAAAAAAAATGCGCCACTGTCGCCGTCACATCGATAAAGATGTAAAAAAATCTCAGGTGATATATTTTTCATTTTTCAACGCGGACAAGTCGCAGGCACCAGCTAATAAAAAAAAATCCTGGACTATAATATCGATTCTCATATCCCATGACCCCATGAGTCTCTGGCTCTTGACAAACATAAGAATAGCATTTTCTATATCAAGGGATATCTCGGAAAATATGCAACTGTTACAATGTTATGTAATAAAGTCGATGTCCGCCTCTGTCAGTTTCCTTCCGCTAACTTGTCACCAACAGGTTGGAATAAGTTGGCATAAAATATAAATCATCTGCAGATTTCATATGCAGGAAGAGAACGAACTGACTAAGAAATATATATTTTACCTAATCAATAAATCGGAAACGAGCCGTGCCTTACACGTTGTACTTTGTAAGTATTGTAATATGTAGTCTTTTTAGTGATTTTTTTACTGTGATGAAGAATTTAGTACATTGAAAGTAGAAATAAATTTATGATTGATTGTAAATTCTAACAAGTATAAAAAAAGTGAGTTATTTTTTTTGTACTTTTTTTCATTATAGACACCTTTGTCTCTGTATGGCGAAGATATGTTATGTATGTATGCCATAGAGGAGGTATTCGTGTGATGAAAAAAGATTTTCCATTTTCCCTACAGTATACTTCTAACTAGTTTTGTAGTCCGCTTTGTAGTCGACAGTATAATATTAAATCGAATTCAGTGCCTACGTTATTATTTAAATTATTTTCTTTTAATCTGTACTATAATATTATAAATGTGACAATAACACTGTATGTTTGTTACTTTTTCACAACTTAACTACAAGGATACAGAAAAGGAGGGACCAGAACAAAGAATTAAAAAAAATCCGTACCACCTACTGCATCTGTCAATTTATCCAGCTATCTAGGGAAAGTTTATTTTTATTATTACTGTAGGTAATTACATTTTGGAATACATTTTTATTTATTTTTCATAAACAAAAACGTTGTATTTTATATATTTGTTTTTTTAAATGCGCTCTCTTCTGGGCGATTTATTTATAAACCCGTAACAAATTAAATTTACACTTTTTAAAATCAGGTTACAATAAGTGAAAAATGATTTTACTTTTTATATATTATTCCAAATTCAATGAAGAAACTTTTCTTCGGTACGACACCTAAATGAAGTCCAAAGTTGAATGCGCGACTTAGCGAGGAAGAAACAATCATGTAACTTAATTTCTCTATAAACTCGTAAAATTTCTGACTCCCTAACAAGATTTATAAGTCTTTGAAGTTGACATTAAACATTATAAGTCGAATAGCCCATTCCTCATTTTTCTTTATATTTGGGGATTCTGGCGCAGTAAGCCACCTCTTTACTACCATAGCAAGTAACATATTATTATAGGCAAAGTAAGCACAGCAGATAAATGTATATAAATGTATGTAAGCATAAAAAGCAAATAAATGACAGTAGTAATTGTTATTATATAATTATTTTTATATTTGACTTGATAATTACTGAGATTTATAAACATTTTGAGTATTAGGCATCAAACTTTCCATAATATTAAATACTAGCTGTTGCATGCGACTTCGCCCGCATCACTTTATAAAATATAGCCTGTTACTCGCTGATAATGTAGCTTTCTATAGGTGAAAGAATTTTCAAAATCGGTCCAATAGTTTTTGAGTTTATTCATTAATAGCAAGTGCCCACGACTTCGTCCGCGTTGAAAAATATTAAGTAGCCTATCCTGTGTCCCGTACGTCCAAATGTTTATCTACCAAGTTTTATGAAAATCAGTTAATTCGTTTCAGAGTTATGGAGAAACATACATACATACAGAAAAAAATTCTAAAAATCGTCAATTTAGTTTCAGTATCATGTATAGAGCCTATAAACACGATATATCTGAAAACAAAGTAACTTACTGCATGCCCGACCCTTACAGATTTATTATTAGTATTGATTGATAAACATACAAATCTCTCTTAATATTATCAAGTATTAAATAAAAAAAGTATCTAAGAAGGAGATAACGTGTGATATGATTCTAAATAATTTACCTCACAAAAAAATAACAATGTCTACAAGGAAGGCATGTGCATTCAATTCCAAGACTGCACATTTCTATTCATGCCTTTCCTAATATAATTTACAGTTTTCTACGCTTCTAAAGCAAACTGTGCACTTCTGGCGACACAAAGAAGTATCCCCTAAAGTTCAGTTTATTCAAAAGTACACGGACTGAATATAAATGTCGGGAACTGAATATTCCCTAATACATAGAAGGTCCGGGCGACATATCATTGTTGCCAACTTCTGGCGTCATATTTTACACAATTTTTACATAAAAGTATGTTTATGGTAGGATCACAGGAATATATATGGCTATTATATTTAAGTATATATTAGTATTATTATACGCATATAAGTATCAAACTTTTGCATAATTTTTTTCATTTCTCACATTGAATTTTCAATTTAGATGTTTGTTTGTTTGTGTGCTACACTTTCAAATTGCTTTGCTACTCAACCGATCATCATATAATTTTGTAGATACGTTTCCACGTGTACAGCAAAGGACATTGAATACTTTTCATCGCTACCTGTACGTGTATAATAACTGAACAGGCAAACGTGTTAAGTGAGCGTTCACAAAACATTTTATCTACCATAATTAAAAAATGTGTATTATACTTTTGACAACCCAATAATACTATAATAATTTACACATATATTTTCACGTATTTTATGTACCTTTTCCATATACCATGTACCTGCTTCCGGTAGGTAGATGGTATGCGATAAAACTCCAATGAGTTAAGTTCACATTTAAGTTAAGCCAACTGAAACATTGAAAGTTCACTTGAAAGTTCATTTCGCGCGGTGGAAGTCTGGCATCAACATTTTTTTGATCTATCTATGCGTTTGTCCGTGTCCGCGCGGATCAACTGAACCGCGCGCTGACGGGCGGTACTCGCCGCGCGGTACCGCGCGATTATGTAGACAAGAAACACTGTTTAAGGCTGGAGCAGACCAAATGCGTATGCGTAGACGTAAGCGTAGACGTGCGCGTACCACTGAGTTGTAATGTATGGAACTGTATAAGACAGGAAACACCGCTTGCGTAACGTAGACGTGCACGTCGACGTGATGCGTAGCCCTACGCAATGCAGCTCCCAAGACACAAACAGGCTACGTGACCTACGCCGTACCTTACGTAGAGCAGAACGGCAACGTCGCGTTGATGACGTTGTATTCAATGGCGCTCCCTATTGGACGTCACACCAAACAAGTTTGTACACGCACGTACCTTTGCTGTGCGTTGCCCTACGCGCGTAACTACGCAGTCAGTTGTATTTTTTTACAAACAATACCGGTTGGTACGTAGTGCTAATGGTGTTTTGTTTTGTTAAATGAATACGGAAATAAAAGAACAACTTATTGAAATTGTGCGTAAATATGACTGTATTTACAACCCAAAAAATAAAGACTATAAAAATATTTCATATAAAAGTTTATAAGCTTCTTCCTCATCAGATGAACTACTTGGTCCATATACCCAATCTTCATCAGACATTGTGCACAACACAACACAACACAACACAAGCATCGAAAACAGTAATAAAATGTGTCTGCCGCAACCGGGCACGCAATGGGATTCCGTTGCGTACTCAGCTCGATTGCGTAAGCGTAAGCGTAGACGTATGCGTAACCCGGTGTGCATCGGGTTACGCCGTAACTACGCGCATGACTACGACGTCGTTACGTCGTAGTCACGTATACGCATTTGGTCTGCTCCAGCCTTTAGTTTGAACTTGTATAGTTCCGCGCGGTACATTCCACAACTTAATTTCATATTATCTCTACCTTTACGTCTAAACGAAAACTGTTATTAGTTTTTTACTCTGTGCTATGAAAGAATAAAATGTGAGTAGTCTGTGTACCTAAATCACGGGTCCCTCGTAATTGACATCCCATGGCGGTCCTCTGCGGCACGTACTTATGTCCGAGTAATGTGTAACGATATTAATGCTATTATGTGATGAGGGGCGAGGTTTACTGCACTGTTGGCATACTCGTGCTGTCGCTCGGATAACTTTATCAAGTGATCTTATACAGTACAACATCATCTATTATATATGGTAAATATCATATATTTACCAGAAACTTGACATAGAAGCTTATCGTTTTGAGGCGTGAACTTGTTAGGTATTTATTTATATACTAACTGATGCACGCGACATCATCTGCTTTAAAATAAAAAAATAAAACACTTGACAAAATATATGAGCAATTTATTCAACATTTATTGTTTTGATAGTTTTGCCAGGCGTTGGGCCCACGGGAATACTTTTTCCCCGAATTAAAGGTACCCTATGTCCCTTTCTGTATCCATGACAATGTGTATGCAAAATTTCATTATGATCGCTTGAGTAGTAAAGGCGTGAAAAAATAACATACATAGTTATTTTCACATTTATAATAATAGTATAGATAGTATCGATGCCTGGTTAAATGTTGATTTGATGTAGGTGTCAATTGTAGGGAAAATAAACTTGTTAAATTCAATACCCCCAATGTTAAAGATTTTGGAACGAATGTGATTTTCTGTAATAAAAATTAGAGCCCGTGGAATAGACAGTGTTTTTTTTTGAGCCCCAAATAATAAACTATCTAAAAGGCTTAGCTGTACGGCTTATGCCGTTAAACAGATTAGGCGCCTAACAGTTAACAGTACAGCTAGAATTTCATAGATTAATGTCTAACGGAGTTCTTCCTTGTTAATTACCACCTTCATATGACCATTATATGAATTCATATAATTCATAACTTCATAAAGTATGTATTCATTGGAGTATGTTCATTTCATTGTTTACCAATTTTATATGCAGAAAAAAATAAAGAAATAAAGTTTTTGACTATTACGTTTCAGTAATTTACGAAACAGACATAATTCGTAGCAAGAAAATCCGTAGAACTCGAGAATACTCGTAGAACGTTAGTAAAATAATTTTGGTAGAAAGTTTTCGTAAATTATATGTATATTACTAAGAATTCTCAATTAGGTAACGCTTTTTACCCATTTATAAATTAATTCTCCATCATTGAACTAGTGTAACTACCTATTGCACATTTATGTGTTAGTTTGGGAAACCCTGTTAGAGGATGTTCAAGATCTTTCGAATAATTTACTCTAGCGAGACCTCCGGCGATAGCAAAAGCTGAAAATTATATTTTTGACATGACATGTATTGAACATAGGTAATTGTTTAGATTACAAAAAGATCTAGTTAAGTTTTTTATGGTTACGACATTTTTCTTTATAAAATACTGATTTTATTATTTTAAAAAATCAAGCCAATGATTAAAGCATTTGCACATATACATACTAAAGCCTTTGTATATAGAAGAGAGACACTCACTGCGCCTGGTATTACTAAAATATTACCAAACCATTAAAGAAAAGAAAACTCAATGGAATCAGGTCAACCTATTGCAATACCGAATCGATGTCAAACCAACAACCAAGGTTAGTGTGTCAGCGGGGTTTATTGCGACAATACATGGACAATAATGTATGGTATAATTTCGAATCGAAAGAATCAAGAATGAACAAAATAAACCCCTATAATTTATCAAACAATATACATAAGTCTGACAATTTTAAAATATATAAGTAAAAGTAGGGTAGCATGTCTTCAAACCAGTTTCAGACACGAAATTGTTTGCATAGTGCATGAATAATGGTGTACATGTAAGTGGAAATGATATATTCCCAAACATTTCATTTTATTTGATGAACCCGTTGGATGAGTGGTAAGATTGCTTGGCTTATGTCTTAGCGCTCTGTTCTAGGGTACCCGGTTACGATTCCCGGCAGGGTCAACATTAGAAATGAACTTTCAAATTTTATAAACAAATAATGATATTGCAATTTTATCTGATTTATTTTATAATGTAATTAAAAATTATAAAATTTTTACTAATTTATTACTTAAATTACTTAAATTTTCATACTCTATTTAAGTACTCTTGTACTTAAATAGAGTATGAAATAAAATTACATACCTTTTATCGGTGTCTGGCTTTTGGTCTCATCCGATTTAATCAACAAACCTCCAATGGTCTCTTGTGAAGGGTGACGCTTAAGTCAAAGGTCCCTTTAAATATTCTACATTACCTTCATTTTGTTTATAAAATGGCGTTGCTTGTGATTTAGATAACGGTGGTCATTTACCGTCGAGTGGACCGTATCATATAACGATCTATCAAAAAAAGGTTTTTTTTTAAAGTAGTAATATAAAGAGAAATACATAAAGATTGTTGCAATTTTTCTTATTGACAACAATTTGGATCAAAATATATATATATATATATTTTTATAATATAAAGGTGGCAGACAGGCAGGCGGCCCACTTGATGGTAGGTGGTTACCGTCGCCTAAGGACACAAGCAACACCAAGGGGAGTGCTAGTGCGCTGCCTACCCTGTAGATATTTGTTAACCCCTCGCTTGAAGAAGCCCATATTGTAGCTAGGTGGAAACACCTCAGAAGGGAGATTGTTCCAAAGTTTGCGCGTCCGCGGATTAAAGTTTCTACCCAACCGGACTGTGCGTAGTGGCACCTTATCCAAGTAATGCGGATGAACTCCACATCTATGACGCGCAGTACGGTGTTAAAAACTTGGGATAGGCATTAGTTGGAACAACTCATCAGAGCACTCACCATTGTACAGCCGGTAGAACACACAAAGAGAGGCTACATCCCTTCTTAAACTAAGGGGTTCTAACCGTTTTTGTGTGAGCGTTGGATCATTGACAATTCGAATAATTCGACGTTGCAAGGCGTCAAATGGATCTAGCTGGTATTTTGGCGCGCCAGCCCAGAGATGAGAGCAGTATTCCATATGGGGCCTAATCTGGGCCTTGTAGAGAACAAGGCGCTGCTCCGGTGTGAAATACCGCTTTGCTCTGTTTAACACGCCCATTTTTTTGGAAGCTAGAGTAGCCTTTTCTTTCAGGTGACACCTGAACTCGACTGTGTTCGAAATGTCCACACCAAGGATGCCAATGCTCTTGGATATTTCGAGCGGAGTGCCCTGAAATTTAGGTGTCGCTACAAATGGGGCCTTTTTTGCGGTGAATGCACAGACTTGCGTCTTACAGGGGTTGAATTGCACAAGGTTCGAGCAACCCCAATTTGAGACCTCAGATAATAATGTCTCAATCGAAGACACAAGTCTGTCGCGGCTTTCCTGCAAGTCTGAGAGAGGAATATTAGCGCGGCCTTTGTAATAAGCTTCCCCAGTGCTGTCATCTGCATAGCAATGAATACTGTTGACTTGTAACAGATCATTGATATGCAAAAGAAAGAGTGTTGGGGAAAGCACAGAGCCTTGCGGGACATCGGCGTTAACTGTCATGTTGTCGGAGCAACATCCGTCAACCACGACTCTGATACTCCGACCAGTCAAAAAGTCGGCGACCCAATCGCACAATCCCTCGGGCAACCCGTAAGATGGAAGCTTGGAGAGAAGAGCTCGATGCCAGACCCGGTCAGACGCTTTTGCTATGTCCAGACCCACCGCCAAAACCTCCCCCCTGTTTGCCACAATTTCGGCCCAGCGGTGTGTAAAGTAAATGAGAAGATCACCAGTCGAGCGGCCGTGCCGAAATCCATATTGGCGGTCGCTGATCAGCTGATGATCCTCCAGATACCTCAGGAGCTGCTTATTAATAATGCGCTCCATCACCTTGGAAAGGAGGGAAGTAATAGCGATCGGTCTATAATTGGCCGGATCCGTGTGGTCACCCTTTTTGGGCAAAGGGTGGACGTGATAGGAAAGTTCGAAGAGCCGCGAAAGCACGGGAGACAACTCAGGTGCGCAAATCTTTAGAACCACTGCTGGAATACCATCTGGCCCACTCGACTTGCGAACGTCAAGGGAAGCCAGTTCCCGCCGAACCTCACGTTGAGTGAAGCGTACTTCCGGCATGGAGCTGTCAAAACGCGGAATTGTCGGCGGAATGGCATTCTGGTCGTCCAAAGTCGAGTTGGAGTTATTTTTATATCCCCGCATAGATTATTACACTCAGTTGTAAATGATCAATTATACTTAACTTATTGTATAACGGGACGTACAAAAGACTTTTACGTAAGTAGGGTCAGAACTTGTGGGTCCAAAGGGTCCAAAATCCAACATTACATGCCTCGTATTTCATGTAGTTTTATGAAATCTTAACTATTATTATAAATATGAAAGTGAGTTTGTTTTTTGCCCTTTAACGTCTTAATTACTTAAGGCGCTTGGAGACGTCAATGGGTTTGGCCGTCTGGACGGGGTGTAACCCACTACTTACACCAGCATCGCATACCGGAAACAGTATAATATATTTTCGATATTTTGAATGAATATGTTGATTGATTTTCATAATGATGCTATGTTGTGTTTAAATCACAACATATCCTTAATTTTTTAGCATGTAAATATTTCCAATCGCCGTGACACGCTTATGAGCAGTTAGGCTGTCAGAGGGGCACAGAAACCTTTCATCCAAAAAAGGTACTGTTTCCTACTGACGCGGACGAAATCGCGAGCAAAATATAGTAGACTAGCTGTTGTACGCGGCTTCGCCCGCGTAACTTTATAAAACATAGCCTATGTTATTCGCTGATAATATAGCTTCCCAACAGTGAAAGAATTTTTCAAATCGGTCCAGTAGTTTCGAAGCCTATTCAATGCAAAAAAAAATATCAAATCTTTTTCCTTTATAATATTGGTATAGACTAATAAATTAAACAATGATATAATATACATTGTATAATTATTATTTATCCTCGCGAAAGAGTTAGAAAATTCATTTCTTTTCTAAATCTTTAGCGAGGAATTATACAAATTCTGCACCTGACCTGCTAATTGGCCTGTAGTCAAATTTTATATTCATGAAGCATAGACTAGATTATATACAAATTTAAATGGCAAAGGAGTAAATTTTAATATAGATTGAAATTTACCTGTAGTAGTTGCGTCAATATGAAAACGAGGCAGATCGCTAATTAGAAGTCTAGTGATTGACTACGGTGAGTTTGTTCAGTTAACATCGTTCGGATCAATAGTAACTTGGTTAGCAGCAATGAAAGATGGGAAGTAACACATTTTTATACAGAATATCTAAAGAGTAAATAACATTAATTAACGAATTAACTACTCTTTTGAACGTTCAGGGTTTTCACTCAACACAGCGGATTTTAATGTGTGTGCATAGAGAAGAGAAATTAGGTTTATACTGGCATGGGACTAAAAAACGATAATAAAGGAGTTATTATTTTGTATGAATTTTTTTACAAAATTCCTTCAAATAAGCAAATCATTTAAAACTCTTATTAAATACTAATATTATAAAGAGAGAAGATGTTTTGTATGTTTGTATTGAATAAAAACTACTAGGCCGATTTTAAAAATTGACCTACCTATAGAAAGCTATATTATCAGCGAGTAACATAAGCTATATTTTATAAAGTTACGCGGACAAAGTCGCGTGCAACAGCTAGTAGCAGATATAGCGTATTTGAGCTCAATAGAAAGTCGGGGTTTAGTTTATAATTTTTAATTATAACTTGTTATACTTCCATAATATTATCATAATTTTTTTTTCGTTCATGAGCACCTCGCAGTCATAACAATAGCCTTAAAGTATAAATTCAAAGCGCAGCTAACTTTCATATGAGCAGTGCATAATGGGATCACGAGCAAGTCGACACCTCCAACGCAAATGGTCGTAACGCTTTTTTAGGCAAAATTCGATTTTTTACTCATTTAACATAAGTTAATCCATACAATAACTTCCAAAAATAAAACTGCAAATATTTTTGTAAATTACAGAGTTTTATAATCGCTAACAGTCGTATCATTTGAACTCTCCCACGCAAAACGCGGCGCCACTACATTCGACGATTTGCGTTGCTCTATTGGACCGCGGTCCGGTCAATCATAGCAGAGTAGCGACGTCGTATTCTCTAAAACGGACTCACATTAGTACATCGTACTAAATTAAATAAAAACTAAGAGTTGTGTTTCTGGTTGTTGTATACCTGTTGCTAACTGTTATTGTAAATAAAATGAGGGGAAGACGGTCTACAAAATTACTGGAATTAGCCTTAAAAAAGTTACCCGCCGGAGAAAGACAAATAACTGGTGGTGAAAATTCTTTGACTGGTAAGTTTTATCATAATAATATTTACTGTTATAGATTTCTTAGTGCATCTTTGTCATATAATAAAAGTGCAAATAGACCAATACTTATTATTGCTTATATAATTTGTAATTATAAAAATTGATCATGCCCCTCGCAAATCGCCGTAACTTCTAAGTTACGACTTTGTACGTGGAGGTAAGAGTCATAGTTACGACTTTATGCTGTATTTTTTTTTTAAATTATGCGTCGTAACTTGTACTTACGACAGTATGCGTCACTTTAATAAAAAAATATATCCGTTCATATAGTCGTATTTACGACATACAACTTTATGCAATGTCCAAAATTTAAGATACGATTTTATGTATTTTTGTAACTGGCTTAATAATAATAATAATAAGCCCTAATAAGCCCAAGTTACCTGTGGTAGCTTGGGCCTTGCCCCGCTACTTGTGGCACATACAAAATCTAATGTAGTACAAATATACATACATAATAGAACCAATATTTTAATTTATGAGTATTTACATCAAAGGTATTATATTTTATCATCAAATACCTTTTTCTTTTCAGAATTAAGCGACGTAATGCCAAATATTATAAATACCAGCACGGATTCAAGTCTACTGTGTCTTTCATCTTCCATGCTGAACGAAATACTTCAAGAAGGTCCCGATCCTGAAGAAGCGAGAGCTCATGAAGTAACGCCAAATATTCACAGATACAGTTCAGATCTTATTTTACCATCTACTTCGACATCCACGCCTATCGAAAATCTTATTGAAGGTAGAGATCCCAGAGAATCAATTGACCAAGAGGTATCGCTGAGTGTTAATGATAGTAGTGCACTCTTAGATTTAGTAAAGTTAATCGACTTTAGTACTAAATGAAAACCTTGATAAATTCTGAACTACGTGCTAAACAAATCACAGATTATACAGATTATACAGTTGGTCTCCGATGGAACACCGATGCCATCCCCATGCAATGACTTGTTTGAAAATGAAATTTTCAACTCTGATGTTCACTCGCCCAGTACTAAAAGTAGAGTTAGTTCGCCACAGTTGAGTTCGAGTCAGGATTCATCTGACAACACGCCGGTTAGCAGAAAGAGCCGTTATCAACAGCGTCGACGTCAAAAGGACATCAAAAGGAAGTGTTTAAAAAACCTAGGTAAGGCCTATTTGAGCAGAAATGGACTCTGTAGAGACGGTAAACTTTTAAAACAATCTTGTCCAGTCACTTGTCGACTCAAATGCTTACAAAAGTATTCTGAACAGGAACGTGAACAAATTTTCTCATCTTTTTGGCAACTTGGAGATTACTCTACAGTGGGATTACATTGATAATCATGCTCAAGTGGTTGAGACTCGACATCTTTCTACTTCACGGGCAAGAAAACCATAAAATATTATTTGCCTCTTTCCAGCGACAGAGATGTACCCAATAAAATATGTAAAACTATGTTTTTAAACACTCTTTCGATGGGAGAGAAAACAGTTCATACAGCGTTATCAAAGTGCTGCTTAGGCGGTGGATCTATTTCTCCGGACCGTCGTGGAGGAGCTAAAGTTATTGTTATAGACGATGGAATAAAGCAAGGAGTAATAAGACATGTGAAAACATTTCAAACTGTTGAATATCACTACGTTCACAAAAAATCCTCAAACCTTTATCTAGACAATGATCTTACCTTTAGAAAGATGTTTTCTTTATACAATGAATGGTATACAGGCGAAAATATAATAAAAAAAGCAATGACGGCTAGACAGTATCGAGATATCATAAATCAATATTTAAATATATCATTTCATATACCTAAAAAGGACATTTGTATATTATAATACAAACAAGAGTACAAAATGAACGATGAAGAAAAGAAAAAGCAAGAATTATATTATTCCTTTATTCCTTTATATTATTTCGTTTATTTCTTAATTCGTTGGCCTCATTTATTTATAAAAGAAAATTATCAATCCATAATTTGACCGTGTTTCATTAAGCTAGTCGAGAAGGATTTTGTTACATGTGGCCTGAGACTAACGGTAGACATAGTGCATGTGAAGTAGCTAGTTGTTTGACCAAATTTATGTAAAGTAAAGGACGGTGCTAAAAATTTAGATTTTGGTCTGATAATTGTGCAGGACAAAATCGTAACCGCATCTTATTTTCATTTTATATTTATGCGGCTAAGAGGTATGGTATACTTAACAATAGTTCACAGATTTTTAGAGCGTGGTCACACACTTTAAAAATCTGGAAAATCAGTTTATTTTTGGAGGAATTCCAAAAATAAACTTAAAATTATTTAAAACAATTTAATTTTTCGTTTCAAGTTATTCCTTTCGCTAAGTTTGTGTTTCTTTTTTAATATGTCGTGATAAGTCATACCAATGGTAATTATATTAACAGAGACTGTTTAATGTAAATTTTAAGCTAAGTAATTACATATTTTGCATAATAAAGTTGATTTTATAAAATTATTATGTGTTAAAGATTCATTTACTATACCTAATTAATTGAATTGACTTAGTTACGACGTTTTATATAAACTTATATAAAAATACGTGCGTAGTATAAGGTCGTATATGAAACATACGGCCATATTCGCGCTGTCCACGTAGGCCTGATCAATCGCAAAAAGTTGTAACTTTCTTATACGACCTTTTGACGACGGACATAAAGTCGTAACTTTAGATTTTATGCTATAATTTCGAAATTATGGTATTTATTTTAATAAATATTTATTCATTTAATGTCATTTAACCCGCTACGGATAGTGGGTCCAAAATTTAAAGTAATAAATATATACAGATTGCAAAATACATCAAAGTTCCTTATAATCGCTCTAGTGAAAAATCATACTTTTGTCGATACGACCTAATGCGTGGGAGGTGTCGAAGTTTCCAAGAAACAAAATATTACAATTTCTATTATGAACTGCATATGTTGCCCAATTACATTACCTACTTTGGCGAAGTCCGTCTTTTTTTTTTTTCAAAATAAGACCTAATATTGTTCAGTAAAGGCTTGTACGGACCACTTTAGTAATTTAATATAGTGACCAAAAAAGCAGCTAAACTATATATACTCGCTACTGGCCAGAAATCGTTCGCATTGGGTCGAGTACAGTACACAAGTCAGAGATGTTTTGAGTGAATAAGCTAATAAAGCTGTTTGATTATTAAGACAATATTTTTTATTTTGTGGAGACTTAACATTCCACAAGCATTCATAAAGTTGTACATAAATTTAGAAACAATTATTTAAGTTACTTCTTCGCTCAAGCGAAACGAAATTTTTGCGACAGCTAATGAACTTGACTAAAAGCCTACTCGCCCGAAAAACAAAACAAAATGGATTGACTCGACTAAATTACTTACTAATCTACCCAGCTAATTTTTTGGTGTTCACTTAACTTAACGTTTCGTTACTAAATTACTTGCTACTCCCCTACATTACTAAGTCTAGTGCGAACTAGCTTAAGACGTATAGACGTTTAAATCGTAGACATTAAATTTTATCGAAGATAGTCCACTTGATGGTATTTGGCTACCGTCGCCTAAACGACTTAAAACAAATTTATTCGAAATTTGTCGCACTTAGATTATATACTAGTCGATGTGAACAGTCTTTATGATCCAATTTGAGATTGAATCCAAGATTTATATTCATTTTATTTGTTTTATATAAACTTATTAATGTAATGATAAAGTCTATAGATATTCACATATATTTTTATAAACGACCGATCGTTTCATGTCATGGTTACTATAAAACCACAGGAAATAATAAATCAATCAATACGTTCGCCTCATTAATAAAGTCTGAAGGTCGTAACATTACTGAAATACCATTATCAACGACACCACACCATTTGAAACTCTAAAAGCTGTGTGGCCTAAATACTTTTTTTTTATGGAACAATACGCCATCATAGCTTTTTTTCACATACATTTCTTGCAGCTAGAGTTTAATTGAAAATTTTACAAGCAACCCACCCATGGCTTTGAACGGATGCATGTTTTTTCTGCAAATCATATACGCAAACTTTCTTCGTTTATGGTTATTTCCATTTGTGACAACCGTATCAAAATCTGTTGTGTTAAATGGAGAGAAAATTGCTAGGTTTTTTTTATATAATATAAGGCAGGCTGGCGGCTCACTTGATGGTAGGTGGTTGCCGTCGCCTAAGGACACAAGCAACACCGAGGGGAGTGCTAGTGCACTGCCTACCCTGTAGGTATTTGTTTACCCCTCGCTTGAAGTAGCCCATATTGTAGCTAGGTGGAAACACCTCAGGAGGGAGATTGTTCCAAAGTTCGCGCGTGCGCGCAATAAAGTTTCTACTCAACCGGAATGTGCGTAGTGGCACCTTATCCAAGTAATGCGGATGAACTCCACATCTATGACGCGCAGTACGGTGGTAAAAACTTGGGGTAGGCATTAGTTGGAACAACTCATCAGAGTACTCTCCATTGTACAGCCGGTAGAACACACAAAGAGAGGCTACATCCCTTCTTAAACTAAGGGGTTCTAATTAGGTAGTATTTTAACAAGCTATAAATAAAATTATAATTATATGAAAAATATATTGTTGTTTTTTTTAATGAATGGATAAATTCATTAAAAATTCATATTTTCATATTTTTAGTTACCTACTATAAAACCAATTAATTATTTTACAATAAACAGGGTCAGGTCAGAGCTTATGATCCGACTAGGTACTCAGTGTAAGTGTTTTTTGTTTTTATTTTATTAGCCTTTATCTTTTTTTAATGAAATAAAAGGGAGAACACTGGAATCTATTTCGTGCTTACAATCTTGCGTCTTTATAAATAATGAAATAGACTCGCCTGGACCCACTGACTTGACATTTGCTTTCCGACAGGAGCGTGTTTACATTGTGAGCCTTTGATGAATAATGGAAGAAATCTCTTTGGACGATGTAATAATTAACTTATGTGAGCACCTGAATATTTCATTATATATACCGATATACACATGCGGCGAACTCACGCAACTGGTCCAAAAATAAAAGAACATTAATTATTTTCATAAGTCATTGTTATTTTGATGTGAATATATATGTCTTTAAATTTGTTTTCATAGTGGGAGACAATTCAGAATACTGATGATAACGAAATCGGGGGATAAATTTTAACGTTGTAGCTATATATCTATCATGTACATCCAAAATTTAATTAGACCACTCGATAGTTAAAGAATCAAGGATTTTTTGTGTATATGGTATATTCGGAAGAGTTGGATATATTATATTATATAATATAATACGTGCAAAGAAAATATTATTTTTAACGTAGGCACGTTTTTACATAAAACATAGGGCCGCATCCACTACACAGCCACAACCCACTTTTTTATGTTATTTTTGGTGGTTACCGTCGCCTAAAGACACAATCAACACCAACAAACATTTCTCTATATAGTTATTGTTATATTTCTGTTTCACTTAACTTGACTATACTGCTAGATTATAATATGATATCGACGGGTGCAATGACAAGAGCTAAAGTATTTGCAAAATAATAACTTTACAAGACAGCGCTTATAACGAAAAATAAAGTGTTATTTTTTAAAATATTTATCAAAATTTTCTGTAAATTTTATCATTAATTGTTTATACTCTTAGTAATTTATATGATCAGTGAAAATAGACTATTTTTAATTATTTTACAAGATTTTGTAGTTCTTCGTGCTACATTGTCATACCAATTAACTAGCGTTTAGTCATTTTTACCGTAGAACTTTAACTTTCATGTATATGTATAAATATTTTGCTTTAATTTAGCATATAATTCAATCATTTTAACTTAACTTAATATAAATTAATGAAACTTAGAATTAAAAATTAACGGAACAGACTTTACTAGTAAATGTAGATATTTCAAGATCTTGTATATACAACATTCATCTTACACAATTCTCATTGTGTTTTCCATAACACACAATATTTAGTAGTGTTTTGTTCTTATTTTATCATTCATCTGTGTAGGCTTTGTCTAAGAGTTAGATTGATAAATAAAATAAAGTAGAATATTATACTCGTATCAACTAATGAACCAACGAATTCTAAGAGGATATATGTCAGATATCGCATAGTCTCCCTTTTCGAAACAACAAAGGTTTATCATTAAATACATCATGAAATCATCCATTAATATCATTATACCTTACAATTCTTTTGTGAATAAAAGAGAACTAATCATCTCCAATTATAAATAATTATAAACTACTAAAAAGTTATAAATAATTATAGGCCAGAAAATTATAGACTACTATAGTACGATAATAATATCGCTAACTACAAAATTCTAGTAAAAAATAAATGATTTCAATTTAGTTAGTGACAGATATTGCGCCTTGTTAGCAATTTGTATACGTTGACCTTTACAAGAGTTACTTAGTTTATTTCACTGAGTCCCGAAAAAAGGAACGAGTTTAATTCTTAAATACTCGTAGATACTGTACTGTACATATTTATGACGTATACATAATAAATAATAGCACTGACGGCCTCTCTCTGTATCTCCGCTAAATTGTTCTAAACCAATCAACGAACTCTAATACGGTTTTCACAAATGTAAAAAGCGATAAACGAGGAAGGTTTGTGTGTACCATTTCCAGAAGAAAAAAAATTATCCGTGCGAAGCCGGTGACGCGTTGCTAGTTCAAAATAAAAGTAAAAGTAAAATCATTTTCTCAATCTAATTTTATAGGACAGTTTATATGACAAGTATATCTATATGGAATAAAAGCCTTAAGAAGTTTACTTTTAACTTTCCCTTTAGTGGAAAATAATATTATTTGGAAATTAGAAGTTTACGAGGTTTGCCCATATAGAACCGAAGGAATTTATGGCTTACAAAGATATTATGTAAGGGCCTGACGCGGTAAGCATGTTAGATATTTCGTGTCCTTAAGGTACCTTCAGGGTTGTCACTTTAAATTTGTTTTATAGATAGCTTTACTGTTAGCATATTTTTTCCAAACGCAACTGTATCTTTCGAATCTATAAATAAAATTATATATACAATTATAATAGCTCTGCCCGCGACTTCGTACGCGCTGCAGTTCATTTTATATAAAATCCAGATTATAAATTCTACAATTTTATAATTTCAAATACAAGTCATTATATTTATATATTTATATTTAAATATTTTTTAAGATATTTTATACTTACAAACCTAAATATCTATGAAATCACCCATTACCAAATTGCATTATGTTCAGAGGCGGTACGAAGTTTTCCGGGTCATCTAGTCTTCTTCTTCTATATATATAAAATTCTCGTGTCACAGTGTTTGTAACCAAACTCCTCCGAAAGGTCTTGACCGATTTTTTTGAAATTTTTGTGTATATTTGGTAGGTCTGAGAATAGGTCGTAAACTATTTTTCATACCCCTAAGTGATAAGGATGGCTGACCCCAAAAAAAAAATTATATGGCAAAACAACGTTTGCTGGGTCACCTAGTAAAAAATAAAAATAATGTTCTATAACTAGCTAGACATATTACGGTTGCATTGGAATTTAAATTTCCACCAGGAAAAAATTACACTGCAGGGTTCGTTTTAAATATCTTCTTAGACATAAATTACATAAAAAAATAATAAAAATAATTTATATACATTATTGTATTTTACCTTATATGAAAAATCCGAATTCTTCTCCCACAGTTTCTCAGATTGTAAAACGTCACGAGTCTAAATTGGTTCAGTTTTCACAATTATCATTAGAAAACTTTTATGTATGTACACGCGAACACTTACATTTTTCGCGTAGCGTTACCTTTTCGAGGGCGGGCGGCGTAGTAGTCCGCCCAGTAACGCAATCTACGCGCGACTGAACTACTAGTACGAGGAAAGTTGCATTGTATACGCTTAACTTTAAATAACTAATTTAAATATCGAACTGAATATGTATCTAAAATTAACTAAATATAAAATAAATATAATATAAATATAATATATATGTAATATAAAAATAATATAAACTAAATATAATATAAATATAAAGAGATAGGAAAACTTCTAATCGAGAAATCGGGCGATCGGCGCGCCAGCTCTTTCTTCACGCAACGTATAGCGTTAGAAATTCAAAGAGGTAACACTGCAAGCGTCCTGGGTACTACGCAAGACTCGGCGGAGCTAGACGAGTTATTCTTTTTGGCCAATTAGTTTCCTCTACGCCCCTGCCTTCCCAGCATGCACATGGTTTAATTATTTTTTTTTTAAGTGTTGTTATTATTTCTTATTTTTGTTTGAATGAATTAAGTAAAAAAGTAAACATTTCAATTCGTACCTACACAAGAATAAGATAATTCCACAATATAAAATGTTCTATTTAATGCTACACTTAATGTAATAAAAATTATTTTAACTTTAGAATTATTTACTTTACTTGCAAGGCACGAAATAGTGTAAATGTTTGAGAAAAATAATAAAGAATTGTGTAGGTATATTATTAAACGTCAAAAGACGTTACTATTATAGGTAACGTCACTACTACATCACTATTATTGTTTTTTTAGTCAGTGACAGGCAAAAAGCAACGTGGTCGTCATGTCGCGTGACGACGCGTTGTCACGTGACGACCGCGTAGCTTTTTGGTAATAGGTGTATTCTTCAACATTTCAATGCATGCAATGTTGATCTCTTTATAGGCATGTATATATTCATTTTCTGTATAGGTAGTACCTATGTTTTATTGTTTTGTTAGGTTATTAATTCAGGGAGCAAAATTTAAAGAAATATGTGATGTCCCTAGTTCCATGGAGCATTTTGTCAAAACGTTTGGTCGACATAACTAGAGATTCCAGAACTGGCTATTACCTCGGACAACAAATAAGCATTGCATACAACGAGGTCATTCTTGGGACCCTGCTTAGGGGACCGAAGCTTAATATTATAAACAATTTGTATAAAACTTAATTATAGTTAATATACATATATCATACACTATATTATTATAATAAAATGAAACGAAATATACTGTTAGTAATAAATAATCTTTTACAGTAAATTTACAATCTACATTAATTGTCAAAGAAATACTATTTCAGACTTCGGTATTTATTTATTTAATGGTTCCGGCCAGATTTTTTTTTTCATAGTACTACTAGCCTATGTTGTTTACTACTATGTTTTTACCTATATGCGTTTTTATATTCGTTAGCGCTCGACCGCCACCGCCACCGCCACCGCCGCCGAAGCCGCCACAATAGCCGCCACAACCTATTCCTGTGAATTAAAAAAAGGGTTTAAGTTAATCAGTAACGAAAAATTAATCTGAAATTGTTGAGAGGGCGCGGTCGAGGCAATGATTTCCATTTTTACTTATTAAATCCTTGATTGTATTAAACTCTTAAAACACCTTTTTATAATCTCTTCAATTCTACAATTCTATTAGGGATGGGCCGAAATTCGTTTCACATTCGGTTTAACCGAACTTCGGTTCAAATGCCTAACATTCGGTACTAGAAAATATTAAAATAATTCAACTGTTTTCTTATAAACTCAATTTTTTTATAAATTGAAATGACAAAATTAAACTAAACTAGCATTATCAGAATTTTAACTTGTAAACATTGAAATAATTATCCAAAAATCACTATTTAAATTGTTATGGAAGTATTAAATAAATAAAATCTTATTAGTACTCAAAATTTACCAAGAGATGGTTATGGTACAGAAACATCAAGGATTCTGCATTATCTGGCAGGATACGAAAAACACAAGACCGTGCGTGGTGACGAGCCTTGGGAGAAGGCTTCTACTGTCTTGATCTCGGAGAAGCCTAGATCCACTAAAGGAGAGACACAGGGTGATTATAATGATGTATTACTTTGTGTTTTTAAATATTCATTCCTTACAGTCGGAGTATTTAAAACTATACCTACTTTCTTGACCTTATGTATAACTTACCCCATCTTCACATGGATGCATTTTCAAAATCTAATTTAGATTACCACAAAAATTTGCTTTATAAGCTATATACATTTTTTAAGATACTTGGTTAAACTCGTGATATATTTACATTACTAGCTGGTGCCCACGACTTCGTCCGCGTTGTCGTAAGTAAGTAGCCTATCCTGTGTCCCGTACGTCCAAATGTTGATCTACCAAGTTTCATGAAAATCAGTTAATTCGTTTCAGTTATGAAGGAACATACACACACACGCACGCACGTACGCACGCACGCACGCACGCATAGTAGTTCGTTGGTTTTTCTCTATTACGCTATTTTTTAGATAAAGGTGGTCAGACAGGTTGACAGTCCGCTTGATTTAGCCGGATACTTACCGTTGTCTATTAACACAAGCAACGCCACATGTGTTTTAAGTGCTCTGCTGACGTAAGTAGAATTAGTGTAATAAAATTTACCTGTAATTGTATTTCATTTTAAGAAGCGTTATTGTTCAACACAAACCTAGCTGGTTGTTTACGGCGACATTTTCCAAGTAGTAACCCTGTATGTCTGTGAAAAACATTTTTACTTTGTTGTGTAATCCTTGCTTAGCCAAGAATGATACTAAATCGATATCTGAAAAGATTAATCATTATGTAGGTAATATATATCTAATTTTTATTACTACTGGTTTCATATGCTCTATTTATTTATTTTTTCTTGACCGTTTCAAATGACAGATTAAAAATATTTTTTGTATTCCGATACTTGTGACTGTCAAATGTTCCTTACACTTGGAAACTTACCCTTATCTTTCAAAGTTGCTGAAATAGCATCATTTAAAACTTCTTGTAATATGAATTTAACAGCTTCCGGTAACAGATTTGTTATGTATCCATTTATCAAACCATGAGACATCAAAAAGTTCTCCGCTCCAACGATTGAAAATTCTGTAATCCTGGAAAACAGCGAATATTAGCTTTGAACCCTCTTTGAACCCATACCGAAAATATATTTAGAATTAAGGATGAAAATAAATAAATGTGAATAATAATAATAATATCTATCGATCTCAGCGCCAGAAGATGCTTGTTGACATCACTGTCCCGCATGATGAAAACCTCGTGAAAGCCGAAAAAGATAAGCTGAGTAAATATTTAGACTTGGCTCACGAGGTGACCGCCATGTGGGATGTTGATTCGACTATCATCGTCCCGATAGTCATATCGGCGAATGGTCTTATAGCGAAGAGCCTCGAACAACATCTTAAGAGTCTCTCGCTAGATGGATGGATCAAGGGTCAGATACAGAAGGCGGTACTTCTGGACACGGCACGAATTGTCAGGAGGTTCCTCAATCTGCAGCCCTAACCACCGGTAGCTTGGGCCTTGCCCCGCCCGCTACCCTGCGGATTACTAATTTTAAGTTTTTTTTAATAATATTTATTGTTTTTATATAATTAAACTGTAAAAAAAAATTAAAACGATGGAGGTCCACCAAAAAGTGAAAAAAGAATACCTCGGAATTTCAGCTTCAAGTTTGGTGACAGTCATAGAAACATTTTCGGTTTTTCTAGTCGTTTTCGGCAAATTTAATTCAATTTTGACCGAAAAGTCTTTGGGTTCGAATGTGAAATGATTATGTTTAGTGACGCCTTTGAATTGATGACTAAGTGTTCCTCGTATCTGTAAAACACGGTATAACATACAACATACAGATTTTTGTATAAAATCTTGCAGTGTTAATTAATAATGTATAAAATGGTTTCAAATAGAAACAACGTTTTAGATAACAGATATGAAAAAACTGTTTAAGGTACTATTAAAATTATATATTATATTATTCATTTATTTATTATACAATGCCGCCAACGAAGCAGGTTTCAAACAAAATCGTCATCGATCAAGTTAGGCAACACTTGGCGGATGCCGCCGCAATTACTGGAGGCGCAGCCTGCACCAGTGAAAGTTCTAAGTAACATCTTCAGCTGTAGTATTAAAACTACAGCTAAATGAGAAAAAAAATTAAAGATAAATTGATCAAAAGCAAAGCAAAGAGATACTTTCCCATTACAATGTCCAATAAATAAACAAATATCCAACAAATAACAAAACGTCAGGTGTCAGAACCACGGACAAGGATGACTCTTTTAATTTTCGGCGGAGCATCACTACAAGGGTCGATTATTAAGACAAGTTAGGTACACAATAACTGCAATGCATACTGAAGATAGGCATAGGCTTCTCTTGAACATTTTCAGGTAAGTGTTCAAGAGAAGCCTATGTATAGTAGGTATGGATAACAACATGGACATTTACCTGCACCAAACTGAATTTAATTGTATCCCTTATTTTGAGTCCTTCGAGCTTGAACGGCCCACCCTTGTTGGCCGAATACACTGTATCCAATCCGTATATTGTTATATTTTTAAATGACAGTTTTATTCTTTCGTAATTTATCTTGTCAACCTAAAATATAAATTTTATTACCTTACTATAATGGTAATCTCCGAAAATATTGTGAAGTGTAAAACCTACGTTTCTTGCACGTAACACGTTTTATAGTTTTTATTTTAGAATTTGCATCCAATCAGTGAATTCCTTTTGGTATATCTACATAGCGGTACGTTAGTAAATAGTACGTTTCAAGTGGTGGCAGGGCACACTGCGTTTCTCACTCATTTGGGCAGCCTGTCTGGCGGCAGTAACCACCGTGAAATAACACGTGTGCTGTTGTTTTTCGGTGAGTGAGTAAGTGATGCCAGAGCCCATTTCCGTACCCCTTCACAATCGCTTATCCTTACTGTAGTCGTCAGTACACTTGCTGCACCTATGGCGTATCCGTATCAAGTAGACCGTCAGCCTGTTTTTTGACCTTTACATAAAATAAAAAAATGTTCACATGTCTATCTTAACGACGCTCTCCTTAACACATGACATTGGAAAAGTCCAAGAACTTCATCTGGCACGTATTGACAGAGCATCACTTCTATGGGTAGCAACTCAGTTTCTTATATCTCTTGTGATATAAGAGATATGTGCAACTTAAGTGTTATTCTTGATATTGAATAAAAACGAGTATTTTCTTACTATCTCGTTCCAAATAATTTCATAATCTGTTAACTTTAATTCACCACGGGTTTCTTTTATGATTAGCTTGTTAACGTTTTTAATAAAACGATTAAGCCAATCACGTGTATTTGTCACAATTTCTTTTTCTTGTTTGCTAAAAATATAAAAGAAATATGATTTGGTTTATTCATACTTATACATAAAAATGCAAACAAGTGAAGATTTTAATTTAAAAAAGCACTTCAAATACATAAAAACGTAAAATAAAATTTATGTGTGTGAACAATTATAAAAATTAAATTTTCACAATTCGAACACGCCCAAAGAACACAGTTGTTCTTTTTTAAATAATATTGTGTTGATGGCGCAATATCTGAAACTTCAGATATTCTAAATTATTCAAAGAAATAGAACGTAACTATAACGCAAACATAACACATTCGTGTAACAATTTTGATTTTACTCTCATAAATTTTTATACCACGGGCTTATGTATACATGGAGTAAACTCCAAAAAATTACACACCAGTACTGGATAGCTTTAGGGCCAAATATGTGTCTAGGACTTATATAATTAATCACAGCTCCCTCCATTTTAGGAATCATATCTTGACAGATACGAGAAGCCATAACACTTTGGATTTGGTATTCTGAAAAGACAAATACAGTTTCTTATGATACTCGTACTCATTAAATAGCGGTTTTTTTTATAAATGATCTAAAGAGTATGTAACTTACCTATAACAATATTAATAGGGGTTTAAATGTGAAATTGCCGTTTCCAGAGTTAAGAGTTAAAGAGTTCCAGAGTCCATTTGAATTTTTGCACGGTAAAATACTTTCTTCCAAGTTCAGGCAGTTTATGGGGTCCAGATCTCCAAAATTCTATTGCATACGTTTAAATGTTCTTCCGATTAGATGTAAGAAATATATAGACAACGAAGTGAAATAATTTGATTAGATAAATATATTATATCCTACCAAAATTGTGTTTTCATTTTTCAGTACGTAACGGCAATTTCATACTTTAACCCCTAAATTTATAACTATAAATTGACTTGAAATTTTTACACAACATGCAATCCGCTGCAAGGATTGATCTTATCTATATTCTGCGTAATAATATAATCTCGATCGCTTTTTTACGGCGCCATCTGCCGAAAGCGAGGAGAACTAACTGGCCAACGATAACCGCTGTCACATTTAAAGTGGAAGTTAGCCGTTGTTATGGCAGCCGCTGGCCGTTGTAAAGTATGTCAAAGAAAACCACAGCGAAGCGTGGTCGCGCTCGGCTAATTATTTAATATATTTATATGGGGTATATCTCATACGTAATAATACTTATGTTTCGAACATGAGTAATAAAAATATTTACACTCACTTTGGAAGTCTGTAAAATATGGTGCTATTATTGGCGGTGAACCTGAACCTGGACTATGAATCTGTAATGCCATGAAAACATTAGAAAAATAATACTTATATCTCCACGAAACCCCGCCCTCTTAAGTATATCAAATAACATTATCCTATTCTTTATTTATGTAATTGACGTGAATAGTCAAAACCCAAGTTTAGAATAAACAAACTAATATATAATTACACATTACCATCTTCCTTGTTTCACCATTTAGTCAAAATTATGACACATACAAAATCCTCTTTATAGGTAACGCTGGTAGAGCCACCGGTATTAACTGAACAAAACTTAATTTTTGGGCTTATTAAGACAGCGCAAAGGAAGCTGCGAGTTAGTATAATAATATACAAATATTAAAGAAATAAGGAAAAATATGTTATTGTTAATTAACTACAAAAAGTGTTTGACGTTAAAAAATAATTACCTCAACGTAAAATTTGCAGCCGTCTATTGTAACTGTGTAATCCCCAATAGACACAGAATTATCATTCATTATTGTTAGAAATGATCCATGTAAAGAGCAATCTTCGGCTACTATACTGTAAAATAACAAATTAAAGTTCGTTATTTGAAATTAGCCCAGTATAATTAAGAAAATTGGTACAGTTATACCTTGCGGTATCCAGATAAACATACTAAAAGTTCTCAAGGGTGGTGGTTGTGCTGAGGGTGTAGGGAGAGGAGGAGGAGGGGGGGGGGGGGGGGGGTTGATGGTACCTTTTTTCAGGTTTTTACTCATATTGCGAATATCTACAGATGATATTATGTAAAGGCATTGGCAAAATTTGAATATATTCATTTTTACACTACGATCAATACTTTCAGGAGCTACAGGCTGTGTAAGTTAACATAGAAATAAATTGTGTAAGATGGTGTTGTTGGGGCAAATATTCCTTGTCAAGCCAGGAAAAAAATGCAAACCAAGATTGTTTCGTTAGTTCTTGAATTGTTAATATGTTCACTTACCAGTAATGCTACTAACCTCAAGTTTCCATTACTTTCGACTTGTTGAAAGCTAAAAGGCGAATACTTGTAAGGATCTTGTTCAGTTCCAGGTTCCAGCATTACACTATCATTTCTAAATAATACATAAAATGAATCCATAATAATTTTTTCCAAATTTGTTTCAAGCAAAATAACTTTGGATGTTAAGTTATAGGTAACATTTGGCTTCTTGAAAAGAGGCAGTTCCCTTATATACATATCCAATATGAGCCTGAAAAGACAACAGAAGAATGTTATACTGTTTATTAGGCTTTAATGCTAATATTTAATCTATATATATAAAATTCTCGTGTCACAGTGTTTGTAACCAAACTCATCCGAAACGGCTTGACCGATTTTTATGAAATTTTTTGTGTATATTTGATAGGTCTGAGAATAGGTCGTAAAATATTTTTTATACTCCGAAGTGATAAAGGTGGAAATTTTTTTTTATTGGTAAAACAACGTTTGCCGGGTCAGCTAGTAATAATATAACTACCCGAAGCCCGAAGGTTCATTTTCCAGTAAATTTACCATAAAATAATGGTCAGTAAATGAACATAAACATACTGACAGTTAAACATTAAGCCAACCATTAGCTGCTCAGCAGCTCCCTAGAGGATGTTTTGTATAAATGACTACTTTTTTCTATGGATAAAATTCGCCTATAAAATATGTTTTTACATATTTTAAAACTATATGTTTAAAACTAAGTAATACTTACAATTCGACGACATTATCTTTTAATAGAAATCCTTTGGTGAGTATATTGAAATTCTTAGGATCTTTCGTGTACACATTGAGACCCTTAATTGCATTCATTTCTTCTAAAACCTGTATGGTTATAAAACAGAAGAAACATTTAATAAAAGTATATAAAAATAGGTTAACTACATTGTCAACTACACATTCTCAACTTCTTTTGTTTGGAAGAGCTCCTAAAAGTCCAGAGGTATCCATAGTCTTACAGTATTTTAAATTCTGGCTTACCTTTGCTCTTGAAGGCACTGGATATCTTGTCACACTGACAATTTTTTTTTTATCAATAAGGCTTCAGTGAGGTTGATAATATAATAGTACTATAACCACACATAGCCATGCATGCTTTGCCAGCCCTGTCATTGGAGAAGAGTCTAAGAGAAAAAGTAAGCAAATGTCTGTCTGTCATGTATCAATTCAAGACAAGGCTTTGAAGCTCTGAAGGAAGAGTGTGCATTATGTGATCTTTAGTATAATTTGGGAAGTTATCTGTGGAACCAACACTTATTTAATAAATTATTTTATTGTTTCTAAAGTAAGTTCTATTTGACGTAGGCATTATGTCCCAATCGCGTCCCAATCGCCCCCACAAGAAGCCAGACCTTAAAGTATAGGAATACAATATTTCTTATACAATACTAACTGAAGATAATGAAGATTCGATTGATGACTTGTGCTTTTGCCATATATTTTCGAAGTTTTTTTGTAAATCTGAAAGCAAAACAAATTGGATGTATTTTAAGTCAAAACCAATTATAAGATCTTGATTTTTCGTTTATGTTTATCACTATTGAATATTGTAAACGGCTGGATGCCGGCTCAAACCTATTGTTACGCGCAGGGTACGTTAAAATGCCGTTTAGGGGTATAGGAACACGATTTATTATTACAGACCAAGATGACTTCCAATATTACAGAGCTTCCCCAATCAAACCGTAAAACTTGCCAAAAGTCGTCGCTAATTCACTCTACGTCTCAACTATGCACTGTCGCAAATGTCTTCGTAAAAGCTCCCAAGTGTTGTTAATGTATCGCTAGTTATCGCACAACTGTTCTCTCGAGCGATCGCACCCGTATTTATACTCGCGCAGAAAGTTGTGGAAATTACTGGAAACTTTAAAAGTCGTAAACAAGTTTATCAAAGCTTCTCGAAGGCTATTGCTGTCAAAGGAATCTGAACCTTATGTCGCAACCATAAGGAACAGTTTGCTTTGAAACGAATCAAAGAGGGGGCGTGGTCACCTATTCATTGTGCCGCCCCGAGCGCGACTAAGTGTGTGGAATTTTCCGCCGTCCAGATCTTACGCTATCGAGAATGTTCCATACTCTGATCGTAACACTATTATATCTAGTAGTATCTAGAAAAACTAGTAATATCTAAATTTTACATATTTAAAATAGTAATTTATTTATATTTCGATTTACCTACTCTACCTATTTCATTGTCGTACACGACAGTACTTACATTTTTTTCTTCTATAAAAACCAAAGTGTGCGAGACAATATATTTAATTATTAAATATATTGCGAGATATATTTAATTTTAAAGTCAGTTCTTCGCACAATTCGTACGAAACAAAATTGTGCGAAACCACTACTAAAGTACATCAACAAATGCAACACCACATGAATGAATGTTCAATCACCCTAGAAGATCATCTAATGACCAGTCTACTTCTTCATGGCTAATGTCTCCAGGTTCCGTATAAAGATCTTGTAAAGAAAGGCCACCGAGACAACGCAAAGAATGTAATTGTCAAGATGTCTTCCTATACCATGAAACAGATAGCGCCGGCCGCTTCATGTGAGGGAAAAGGACAGAAGACCGGGTTTGTTTACATTTTTTGCGTTGTCTCTTTGGCATTACTTTATGTTTAACCAAGCCTATTGCGCCACTAAATTTATGTCATTATAAGTCGACAAAGATGTCCGGACCAAATTATGTAAATTTTTAGGTGCGCTTATACAACTGTGTGCCTTTTCTCCGTTAATTAGATAAATGACAATACATGATCTAATCTATCTATAGCAGCAGTAAAACTTACCACTAGAAAAGTGTCTCTTAATTTTGAGATCAATCCTTTCGGATTTAGTATATACCAAAAAATATACAAGACAAAATAGCAAACAATGCATTATACAAGCAAGTCACAACGTTACTATCTGCGTTGCAATTATTTTCTGTCATAAAATTTCAAAATCAAATTACTTTGTCACGGATTGTAAAAAAAAATGAATTTAATATGCCACTTTCAAATCTTCATTTTTATATACCTACTAGCTGTTGCCCATAACTTCATACGCACTGTAGCTCTTTTTTTTGAAAATCCCACATGAACCTAATACTTTTCTAGGTTTAAAGGTATCCTATTTATGTCAATTCAGATTATGAATCAGATTAGAAATAAATATGTTTTGCTCTACAAGAAAAACAAATTTCAATCCGCTAATTTAGTGTTTTGGATAATCTATTGCTTCTTATAAAATTATTTATATTCTTAGGTATGCTATATTTCTTAGGTATGCTTCGCACGGGTTCAAAATAAAAACTATCCTATCTTTTTAATTGGACCAAATTACACATAGTTAGGAAGTTTTATCAAAATCGGTTCAGTAGTTTAGGAGTTCATCGCGAACAAACGTGTGACACATAATTTTTATATATTGTTACATTAAAATTTTCGCACCCTATGGTTAGTTGTGCCGGTCGTACAGCTTTCGGTAGAATCGCTTCTGGGTGTCCTCGCCTGTTAACATAATATTTCTATTTCGCTCTTACCACTCGTTGCATAGTTCGTTTAATTAAAGTGTGATATATCGGAACGTTGTTTGTCGCCTTATACTGCAATTTGATTGGTGGTTTCCTCGTTTAGTTCTGGCCATACGCAACGACTTCAGAGTGCCGTTGCTAGTTCCATTGTGCACTTTAGTCGCTTGACTTAAGGTCGAAATGAATAGGATTCGCTTTAGATAGGACATGCTGCATTTCAAATGCAATTGAATGGCTTAGACCGGCGTAAGAGACAAATAATCATTCACTTGACATCGCGAGCCCACCAGGAAAGGTCGACATCAGGAAGCTGTAGAAACCACAAAGGGCCGCTGCCATATTGATTTTCATCTGTCCATATCGAAGGAATCGCTTCTCAGTTTTTTAATTTTATTTAGATATTGTGTTAATTGCCTCCATTGCAGAGCATCGGTAAGTTTTTTACATAATATTTCTCGATTTTAGGGTTTTTTCTATAGGAATTTTCCATGGGTATGTCCGCCGCATGCCATGTTGTTTTTTATATAAGCAATCAGTGTTCTTTTAATAGCCGATTTTAATGTTAATAAGTTGTTTTGAACGTAGGAAAGGTGAATTTTGCATATTTTGAATAAGCATATTTTTTTTAGCACACGTGCTGGTATATTTAATAGTTTACGATGGCGTCGGTCACCTATTTTCTTTTATATTAATTTTCTTTGGCGACGGCCATCGCTTTATTATTAGAACGGTTAATCCGTCTATTTGTTTTATCACGTGCAATCCAACGGACCCACGTGACTTTTTCTTTTTTTTTTTCATACCAGATACGTGTGTGACCTTAATTAAACCTTTCACTGCATTTCCTATTATTTGCTAAATAAATTGGACAGTTTATATAAATTTTCCCTGAAGGAATTATGTGTGATTTCCACACTTTTTATTAACGATCACGTGCGGACCGTGATTCAATTATACCTACATTCTTTTTCTTTGATAATTCTAATCATTTAAAGTTTAACCTGGAGAAGGCACGTGGACTCGCGTAGTAAATTTCACTGTACAACATACTAAGGCGTGACTGCGCGTGTGCTTTCCAGTGAGGCTGTCTGGGGCAGGCTGTTTTGGGCAGGCTGTCTGGGACAGGCTGTTTTGACAGGCTGTTTAGCAAGGCCGTTAGACGAGCCGTTTTTCACCGTTCGTCCGAGACAAGCCGAGCAGATTCGCCGAGCGACGCTAGTCTTCCGCGTCGCTTCGGGCTGGTCAACGACTGCGAGTAAACGCCCTTAACAAGTGACGGTTTTCTGTATCCTCATTACACCCGCGTAGCGTCGATTGCAGTTAATATACTAATTTAGGCATAATCCGGTAACATTAGGGTTAGGCACTTTAGGGTCTACGGCTCTCTTCCGGTGGTACAGTTTGGTTCTGGTTCACTTCTACAATCTTCACAAATTCCCTGGCCTAATTTAATGAATATTTCTTTATTTTTGTGTGTAGAATCTTTTTTTAATGGTACAAATTGTATCAAATTGTGTTAATCTTTTTAAAATCTGCTTTCTTTATTGTATAGAAGCCTTTTACGAAAATATACGATTTTATTGTACTCTAAAAGGTCTTTTATTGATTTTAGTTAATTGTCAACCTGTCCGCACTACACAGCGGGAAAAAAGGTAACAATATATAGAGATTTATAAAAACTAAATAACAGCCTGTTTGTGCTGTCAAATTAAACATCATACAGTTTGAAAAAGAAATTTATTAATTCATTATCTTCTGCTCGCGCCTTCGTACATGCCCCTTTTTCTTAGATATTGAAACATAGGGTTTTTGTGCATTATAAAAAAAAAATGTCTGTCTTATGAGAAATGTCTTATATAATTATGTTTTTCTTTTATAGGTTTTTTTTATTAAATAAAAGCTTTAAATGCACTTGGTTTTTAATTTCACTAATTTTTCTAACATTACTCAACCAGCGTTGGGTAGACCTAGGTGTAAATGTCTACCCAAAAAGCTTGGGTACTAGGTAAACCCGGGTAAACCTAAGTTTATTTATTCTTCTAGCATTATCAGTAACCTTAGTCAAATGACCACTGCGAAACTTTTTGCCTTTTTTATTATTTATTAGTTTTAGTTTTATTAATATTAAGGAAATTACTTTAGAGAAGTGAGACACCTATTAAGATAAGAAAGTTACTATTAAAATAAATAACATTTCAAACATAAGTAATTATTTATTAAATCGAGCGAGCGTATAATTTATTTATTTCATTTTTCTACTAAGAATTGTTTATTACAAGTTTGTTAATCGTATGCGCCTGTATATATGTTATCGTATTCTCCCCGCAATAGCCACCACAATAGCCACCGCAATAACCACGATTACGGCTCCGGCTACGACTGCGGCTACGACTGCGGCTACGACTGCGACTACGGCTACGGCTACGACTGCGGCCACGGCCACGGCTACGTCCACGGCCGCGGTTTTCTGTGGATGAAAAAGAATTTCAGTTGATCATTAATTAAAAACTTACGTACGTGAAATTAAATTAAAACTTTTAAAATTAGGTATTCATTGTAGGTAACACTTTTACCTTAAACTTTATACATTTGTGTGAATATTATTATAACATTATTAATTATAAGCTGTAATTATTGAATGATCTTAATATTAAAAGGTAATTCAAAGATTAAAAACAGTATAAAGAAGTATAAAAATTTATAAATCTGACATAGATAAGTAACCATGTGATCGATTTTAGAGATAATTTCTATGATAAAGAACGATATTTTGCTAAAAGAATCATTCAATCGAAACTGTCTTAACTTTTTAAAAACGTACATACTTGGAAATTTTGCTTCATTAGTTTTAAATACTGGTATTATAATCGAAACATAAGAATCTTATAAGAAATTTAAATAAATAAATAGACAAAAAAATGGGGTGTGGCTGTGTCGTGGACACGGTACAAGTGCCACTTGCTGCCGACCTTAGAATAAATGTAATGAAATTTATTCAAAACTAACCTATGTTGTTTACGTAGACATCTTCAAGGTAGTAACCATATATGTACGTCGAAAACAGTTTTACTTTTTTGTGTGATCCTTGTTTAGCCAATAATGATACTAAGTCGATATCTGAAAAGAGCAACCATCACGTAATACGGTAGGTATAACACTAATTACTGGAAATTGTATAAATGTATTATCTGCCTCAAAAGAAACTTCCTTTTAGTAGGGGAGTCCAAGAGGGGATTTTGGGATTTACTCGAGCGCATCAGATATTGCCAATGTATATGCCCCACGTGTCTCCGATAACGGATTTGGATACTTTGGATGGTGGAGATGGTGTGGGTTGGGGTAAAAATTTAAATACTATACTACTCGAGCGCGTCAGATTTTCAGAAGGGATGTTAAGTGAACCCAAACTAAGCTTCCATTTAAAATATTGACGATTGGGATGTAACCCAAGCTCGTGGCAGCTTTTTGAAAATGCCAAAAAGTATTTTGGCGATTGCCATTTTTAAATACTCTTTTAATTCGGAAAAGAACAGAGGGTCCGGTTTGTTTACATTGTTTGCCTTGTCTTCTTGCCTTTACTATAGGTATATAATGTTTACCAGATGCGTATTTTCAGCATTCAATACATAGAATAGTTTATAATGCATATAAACTATACCAAACATTTATTATATAACTAAACATTAAACATTTAGGGAATATGTTCCCAAAATCTCAATTCCAAAGGTAATAGTTTACTGAAAAAGCCTTATTCTTCATTGAAGCTCTATTTATTTTTTCTGAAAATTTTACTTGTAAATTGCCAAATGTTCCTCACTTTTGGAAACTTACCTTTGTCATTCAGAGTTGCTGAAATAGCTTCATTTAAAACTTCAAGAAATATGTATTGAACAGCTTCCGGTAACAGATTTGTTATGTATCCATTTACCAAGCCGTAAGATGTTACAAAGTTCTCAGCTTCAACGATTGAAAATTCCGTTATCCTGGAAAACAGTAAATATTAACTGAAGTCTCTTTGACGCTGCTTATTTGCGGTCTCCAAAATGGCTAGGGTTTGCGAAAGAGTACCCCCGAAAAATTCTAAGTTATTTTTTCTACTTAGATCAATTTTTTTTTGGATTCGCGTTACGTTCATACGTTTTACGTTTCATGATGAATGATCATGATCAGGCAGGCCTTAAATGATTTTAAGGCCCTTTATAAAACATTTACAAGGATTTAGCTTCCGGATATATTTGAATAATCAGTGCATTTCTTCAAATAAACTCTAAGAAAATTATATTTATACTTTTTTATCGGTAAAAATTCAAAACGACAAAAGAGAAATTCTAGACTGGAAATTGCCACACAATTTTTTTTAAAAAATACATTGGTTCCTAAATCAAAAAACTATATCAAGTCCACCGAAGAATTAAAAAAAGAATACCTTGGAACTGTAGCTTCAACCTTGCCGACACTCATAGAAAAGTTTTCTGTTTTTTTGGTCATCTTCTCTTTCGGTAAATCTAATTCCATTTGGACTGAAAAGTCTTTGGTTTCGATTGTAAAATGGTTTTGTTTTATCACGCCTCTAAATTCATGACTAAGTGTTCCTCGTATCTGTAAAACGCGATGTAATATATGACAATTCGTTATATGCATTTTATATTTCAGTGAGCATTAATTATATTCAAAAAGGTTTCAAATCAAAACAACTTCCTAGATATCAGATTTAAAACGAATGATTAAAGCGCTATCAAAATTATAGAATACTAAGACAATAAATTATTGTTACACAATAACTACATAATATTATTAATGGAGCGCACACCGTAGAACAGAAACCGCACTGTTCTCATCTCTTCTTTATAAAATTAATTTATAATATGTATTATAAATTAATGTCTTGTTTTTTGTGTGTGTATGTCTTTGTGTCTTTTTGCAAGACATTTGCATCAGAAACCACTAGAAACCAATCTGTGGAACCATTTAACTAAGAAAAATTACATTTAAGAAGAGAAAGAAAAAGAAAAATTAAAAAGAAGAAAAATTAAATTATGGATATTTTTAAACGATCACTCGGGAACAGTCCTTTTTTCTGGATGAAAATTACTTACCCTATGTCCTTTCTTGTATCCCTGACAACGTGTATGCAAAATTTCATGTAAATCGGTTCAGTAAGTAGTTAAGGCGTGAAAAAGAAGCAGGAAGTTACTTTCGCGTTTATAATATTATAGTAGGTATGTATAACAACATGGACGTCTATCGACATTTACCTGCACCAAACTGAATTTAATTGTATCCCTTATTTTTAGTCCATCGAGGCTGAACGGCCCGCCCTTATTGGCTGAATACGCTGTATCCAATCCATATATTGCCATATTGTTAAATGACAGTTTTAAGCTTTCATTATTTATGTTGTCTGTCTAAAACATAAATTTAATTGTATGTGAATTCATACAAAAACCTACTTAAGTATGTATTGTGTCATTGTTTATGTTTATTGCAAGTTACAATGGCCTGTAGTTTTCTTTTCTGAATTTGAATCTGATCAGCGACTTAGCTTGCCCAACAGGGCCAAGGATAGAAAAACATATTGACGGTCGAACTAAAGCTTGTAGTTTTTTTTTTCTTGATTGTGAAAACAAAATTACAAAAAAAAATCCTACCAAAAAATTTCAGCAATGTCATACGAGTAAAAGAAAAAGTTTTTTCTTACTGTCTCGTTCCACTTAATTTCATAATCTCTTAACTTTAATTCACCACTAGTTTCTTTTATGATTAGCTTATTAACGTTTTTAATAAAACGATTCATCCATTCACGTGTACTCGTCACAATTTCTTTTTCTTGTTTGCTAAAAATATAAAGGAAATATCGTCTGGTGGTTTATTCAAACTTATATTTTTCATGCATAAAAATTCAAACAAGTACAGGATATTTAAATCTTATAATTAAAAAAAAGCACTTGAAATACATAGCGTAAAAATAAAAATAATAAAGTACAAACCAGTACTGGATAGCTTTATTATGGCCAAATATGTGTATAGGATTTATATAGTTAATCACAGCTCCTTTAATTTTAGGAATAATATCTTGACAGATACGAGAAGCCACAATACTTTGGAGTTGGTGTTCTGAAAAGACAAATAGAGTTTATTGTGACACCCATATAATTATTATGTAATTTTAATTAAATGGGCGATTTTTTTTAATATGTTAAGGTCGGCAGAAGGGTGACAATCCCCTTGGTTGTAGATGGCTATAACACAAGCAATACAACACCACAGGTGCTGCAAATGTGCTGCTGACTAATTTAGGATTAAGGATAAGATATTGGAAAGGGATAGGGAAATGGGCTCTGGCATCCCTTACTCACTAACCGAAAGCTCTTCTCTAAGGGGGTGGTTACTACCGTCAGATTGGCTGCCCATATGACTGCGAAACACAGTGTGCCCTGCAACTACTTTAATTATATGGAGCGATGACAACTACGACTCATGTAGGTATATATTTTGCACATGAGTATTAAAATATTTACACTCACTTTGGAAGTCTGTGAAATAGGGTGCTATTATTGGCGGTGAACCTGAACCTGGACTAAAAATCTGCAATGCGATAAAAACATTAAACGAAGCTGAACAACACTTTAGCTTTGGACTTATTAAGATGGCGCAAGGGAAGTCGAGGAAAATTAATGAAAAATATGTCCAATTTCCGTCTTATTGTTAATTAAGAAAAAATGTTTGGCATCATACTTAATCTAAAAAATAATACCTCAACATAAAATTTGCAGCCGTCAATTGTAACTGTGTAATCCCCAATAGAAAAAGAATTATCACTCAATATTGTTAAAAACGTTCCTTTTAAAGTGCAATTTTCGGCTACTACACTGTAAAATAACAAGTTATTGTTCGTTATTTTAAATAGTCCTGTTATTTAAAATTATGGTGATCATAGAATAAAATTCACTAATAAAAGGCTAGCCGTGCAAATCTACAACTCAACTCTACAACTCAAGTTTTTGTACTCAAAATTCAGATGGTATGTTGCCATTAATATTAACTTTCTGAATCCTATTAATCAAATGAGAAGAAAAATATCCAGTTTCATAAATTGGGCAGCCACCTCTTACAGAAAACAATCGAGAAATAACATCACATGTGCTGTCCTCTCAAGTAGTCAAGGTTCAAGTAGCCTAATTTAAGTGCACATTCCAAAAAATTTAAAAATCGAACAAGACTCGTGCCAGCAGTCTCAGACTGCCAGATTAAAATAGTTTTTTTTATATATATATATTATATATCAGGAATCACAATATTGTCTTACCATTTACCATGAATATTGGATAGGTTTAAAAATTATTAATGTATTCACAAGTTCATTGATATTCGTACTAACCTCAAATTTCCATTACTTTCAACCTGTCGGAAGCTAAAAGGCGAATATTTGTAGGGATCTTGTTCAATTCCAGGTTCCAGCAACACACTATCATTTCTAAATAATACATAAGATGAATCCATAATAATTTTTTCCAAATTTGTTTCAAGCAAAATAACTTTAGATGTTAAAGTATAGGTAAAATTTGACTTCTTGAAAAAAGGCAGTTCCCTTAAATACAAATCCGTTATGAGCCTGAAAAGACGACGTAAGAATGTTTCTCTTTTTTTAAAAAATAAAAGTTTTTCTGATACGGCCAGGATCGTCCATCGGTTTCTGTCTTTGTCGCCCTGAACCCCGACTGATGCTTCTGTCGGGGTAACACCGTCTCCCCCTCATTCCGGCTTTTGGAGGAGGAGACAAAATAAAGAGAAAATTATTAAATAGGTAATAATTAATAATAACTATATTACAAGTACGTGCCTACGCCTGTTCTCGAAAATGGTCATGCTATGCTCTACTGGGACCGCTCCATAATCACGGCCGGACTTGTAGCCTATAAGCCTGACATCGTGATTATTGACTGATCCCAGCGCCGAACGATACTTGTTGACATTGTGAGCTAAAGCCTACAACTTGAACAAATAGAGCCTCTAAAATTGTATGTACCTTAACGATTATATTCAAAACTAATACTCACATTTCGACGATATTATCTTTTAATAATAATCCTTTGGTTAGTAAATTGAGATCCTCTGGACCCTTCGTATACACATTTAGAACCTTAATTGCATTCATTTCTTCTAAAACCTGTATGGTTACAAAAAAGGAAATTTAAGAAGTATATAATCATCAACCTTTTGTAACATAAATATATACTTGTGTACATATTGGTGTATCTATTTCTTTAATTACATATATATATGTATTTGTAATTTCTAAAAAGACTTCTTCTTACTGTATAAATTGGTTCAGTTTACTAATAAGGTCGGCTTTTATTTCTTTTGTACAGAAAAAACATGACAGATGTTCTATAGTTGACAAAATGTTAATAGAAAATAAAGTGAAAATTTTAAGATAAGTCTACACCATTGAAAAGGAGCCGAGCTCCGAATTTTAATTGAATTGGTCATAAGGCCCAAAATAATGCAGTAGTTATTTTGGACGAAGACAAGAAAAAAGTGAGCAACTTCGTGTCTACATTGTCGTGTCTGTGACGAAAAAAATAAAAAACAGTGGCACTCAGGGAGTGCCGACAGAAGTGAAAACTTAAACAAATTACGTGTTTATTTTTTGAATCGTCAGGGAATGTTTTATTGTGACATTTAACATGTGAAAATGTTGACCACCTTTTTGGAATATCACTGGCCGTTTTCTATTTTTATTTGATATCACTGTGTTCTTTTATAATTGTCAACAGTGTTGCGAGTTCGATGGTTTTTTTCCATTTTTTCCCATCTCAAAAATGCCCAACGCGCCTAAAAAAGTTTTCACTTTAAAAAATCACAGCATTATGTAGAACCGCAAAGAGCAAAAGTAACAAAACAGTGACATTAATGAAAAGCGTTATTTTTATTATGGTACACTCTTTTGTATGGAAGAGCTTCTGGGAGTCCAGCGTTACAGTGTTAATAGTCAATTTTTGTCATAGTCAATTTTTTTGTTTTTTTTTTTTTTTTCAAAAAAGATTTCAGGCAGTCTATAAATACTAATAATAAGGTACAATACTTTGGCAGCCCTGTCATTGGAGAAGGGTCCTTAGAGAAAACGTAAGCAATCTTCCCGTTGGTCTGTCTGTCATATATCAATTTCAAACCAAGGCTATAAGGCTCTAAAGGGAGAGTGTCAATTTGTGATCTTTTGTGTAATTTGGTGAGTTATCTGCGGAACTACTACGCTTGTGTTTAATCGTGTCTTTAATCTTTCTAAAGCAATCCCTAGTGTTCACAGGCAATGTGTAGATTCAATATTTAGATTCCCAATCGCACCCATTGTACGGGACACAATATAATATATCTTCTTATACAATACTAACTGAAGACAATGAGGATTCGATTGATGACTTGTGTTTTTCCCATATATTTTCGAAGATGTTTTGTAAATCTGAAAGTGAATACAAACTCGATGTATTTTAAGTCAAAAACACTTTCATCATATTTTGTCATTATCTTTTCTATGTCATAGAAGTAATAGAAGTCGTAGAATGTCATAGAAGTTTCAATAACTTTCAATATTTGATTGAACTTACTAGAGTAACCTTGCATATGAGACTTTCCGTTATTTATTTTAACAGTGCAAGGAGATACCAGAAATACATAACAGACTCAACTGGCTCTCAACTGAACCGTAGACTGTTTTGATAGAAAGGTCATATCAAAACCAAGCAAGACCATGGCAAAGCAAGAGCATGGCAAATTTTGAGCACGTTTTGGCTTATGGGTCGAAATACTCCACACTGTCGGTGGACAAGCTGTTGAAATTCAAGGCGGTGGACTCAAAGCGATGTAGTTCCTCTAGTACCATTGGTCTGTACCATTAATAGTACTAGTGATACTACTTGGCATCGCAACCTACTATCTACGACTGTAGGGTATAGCTAGAGTAGGGCAAATTTGATAGACACATAATAGGTTATAACGCGCACAGTGCTTATATAATTATGTGTCTTTCCTCCGTTAATTGATTAAATTAAAACAAACTAATCTAAACAGTTAAAATATAAAACATAAAAAACATGCTTATATAATTATGTGTCTTTCCACCGTTAATTGAATAAATTAAAACAAACTAATCCAAACAGTTAAAACATAAAAGACACATGCTCATACCATAAAATTATGTGTCTTTCCTCCGATAATTGAATAAATTAAAACAAACTAATCTAAACAGTTAAAACATAAAAGACACATGCTCATACAATAAAATTATGTGTCTTTCCTCCGTGAATTGAATAAATTAAAACAAACTAATCTAAACAGTTAAAACATAAAAGACATGCTCATACAATAAAATTATGTGTCTTTCCTCCGATAATTGAATAAATTAAAACAAAGACTATTGTTGTGTTAAGACTTACCACTAGAAAAGTATTTCTTAATTTCCTGATCAATCCTTTCGCATTTAGTATGTACAAAAAAATATACGAGACATAATAGTAAAAAATGCATTACACAAGAAAGTCTCTCAATGTAACTATATCTGCTTTGCAATTATTTTTCTGTCGTAATATTTTAAAATCAAATTGCTTTTTCATGGATTGTAAAAAAATGTAATTTTATACCACTTTCAAATCTTCATTGTTGTATACCTGCATGTACAAACATGTGCAAAAAGAATGTGTTTATTCTGTTTGGCGTTTTTATGCTAATTCATGTTGTGCAATGCGGGGCGGTCGCTATGGTGCGATTCCATCCGTCAATAGGTTGCAACTGCACAACCATCGCGCTTTTAGGGTCACAAAAATATTTTGTGACTGGATTGAGGACATATATACATAGGTGTGTAAGTATGAAACCGGAATTTTTGTACAGAAAAAACACGTTTATTGTAATGATATGATACAAAGTAACTTATTCAAAGTATTGTCCGTCGCTATCTATACATTTTTTCCATCTTTCTGGCAATTTGTGGATTCCGCGCCAAAAGAACTGTTGCTCTTTTGAGGCAAACCAGTCATCGAGCCATTTTCGTACATCTTCGTAAGAAGTAAAGCGCTGCTCAGCAAGTGCGTGTCCCATCGATGCAAACAAGTAGTAATCGGATGGGGCAAGGTCCGGTGAGTAAGGCGCGTGCTGAAGAATCTCCCAACGGAACGACTCTATCGTTTCCTGGACCTGTTTTGCTTTGTGTGCTGGTGCATTGTCATGCAGCAAAATCACCTTGTGTTGTCTGTTGGTATTCTGGTCGTTTTTCACGCAAAACTCGATCCAAATCGGTCATTTGTTGTCGGTAGCGTTGAGTATTGACAGTTTCCCCAGGTTTCAGCAGCTCGTAGTAGATTACGAAAAAACCGTTAAAACCGTTTAAACCACTCGAAACACTGTGTTTTACCGAGAGCATGCTCACCAAACGCCTCCAGAAGCATTCGATGCGATTCGGCTGCGGTTTTCTTCAGATGAAAACAGAAAAGTAGGGCTGTCCGCAAATCGTAATTTGTTGGCACAAAACTCGACATGTTTATCTCTAATAAACTAATGCTACTGAATGAAACTCGTGTTATTGTGAGTTGGAAATCTTTGTCGGATATCAATACAATAACAAGACACCGCTGACGTGATGTGTCGGGGCCACCTATGGGCAAATTCCGGTTTCATACTTACACACCATGTGTGTGTGTGTGTGTGTGTGTATATGTTACTAAAATCGGAAACATTAACGTTTTTTACCTGTTAACGCTTCACGTGGAATGCTCCATACCTAAATACGTACACTTTAACATCCTGGAAAAGTGTTAGATTCCTGTGGGTTTTTAAAAAAAACCAACTACAGCGCGTATGAAGTCGCGGTAACAACTAGTGTGGTTTATAAATAAAACTGTTATATATTAAGCAATATGTGTTGATTTATTGAGACAAACATAACAAGAAAAAATAATCAAGATCATATTAATGACTTTATGGCAATTACGATATATTTATTTATAGGTATTTTAGAAGATTTTTTTATATCTCAAATCTCGTCTTCGTAAGTGTGTTTTGAAAAAATCCTTTGGTGTTACGTTTTTAGAATACTTTTTTTCTGTAAAAATAATAATAAATTAGGCTTATATTTGAGAGAGATAAACTATATTGTGCTGGTCGCTCAACAATAACAATAGTAGATAAAAATATATTATACCTCGGCTTTTAGTTTTTATATCACTTTCTTAGACAATTTTTTGTTCTGTAAAAATATTATCATAAATTAGGCTTACATTTGAGAGAAATAAACTGATAATGTTGATCTCTCCATGATAATAATTTATAAAAAAAAATCTTTATACCTCGGTCATTGACGCAATTTGTAATATTTCCTTTGGTATTGCATACTTAAAAAACGTTTCATCTATAAAAAATACCAATAAATTAGGCTTATATTTGAGAGATAACAATGTACAGATCTCTCAACAATAATTATAGGTACCTCGGTTATTTTGTTTTGGTATTACATTGTTAGTAAACGTTTTTTCTGTATAATAATAATATTAAATTAGGCTTATATTTAAGATATAATAAACTGATACTGTTGGTCTCTCAATAATAATAATTTATTAAATAAACCATATCGTTCTACCTCGATCATTGTTGTTAAAAAATTGCAACATATCCTTTGGTAGTGCATACTTAAAAAACGTTTCGTCTGTAAAAAATAACATTAAATAAAACTTATATTTGAGAAATAATAATCTAAACTAAATTGTACCGATCTTTCAATAACAATATACAGATAACTATATTTTGTACCTCGATTGTAAAAAAATTCCAAAACTTCCTTCGGTAGTGCATGCACAAAAAACGTTTCGTCTGTAAAAATAATAATAATAAATTAGGCTTATATTCGAGAGGTAATAAACTAAACTATACCGATCTTTCAAAAATCCTTCAGTGCTTTAAAAACGTTGTCTATAAAAAATACATAAATAAAGTAAGGTGAGCGTTTCAGACATAAGAAAGCTACATTGTACCAATCTTTCGACAGTAATTTTGTCGCCTTAAAGGTAAAACTCATTGTGAAGTTTTGTTCAAAAATTATATTTTTCAATAAATGTACTTTTTTAGTTAAAACCAATGTCAGGAAATAGTCACTAAGTGCGCACTCTATTTGAATATTAAAATTCACAAAAACGAGATAACCTCTAAAATTATTGTTTAATGTTAAAATTTTGTGATTCCTTAATAAGAAAAGTATCATAACATTACTTAATGAATTTTCCACTCAGAGAGTTTTACCTTTAAGGAAAACATATTGTAACATCTATACCTAGACTATTGTGAAAATTTTCCAAAATTTTCTTCGATAGTGCATGCCTGTAAAAATAGGCTAAGAAACTACATTGTACCAATCTTTCGACAATAATATAATATATATACAAATAAAAATAAATTATAACTTCGTGGGCGTCGAAATAATTTTTTGTTTGTCTGTCTTTGGTGTAACATGCTTAAAAAAAATTTTGTCTGTAAAAATATATAAATAAGGCTTGTATTTGAGAAATGATAAACTACACTGTGCTGATCTTCTCATAATAATCTATTACATATTAATTCTAAATCGGCCATTATTGTAAAAATTATAACATTATCATCTGCTTTTTGTATGTGGTGTTATAATCTTATAAAAAAAATCTATAGAAACAGTAATAAAATATACGCTTACACTAGAGAGATAATAAGCTGTATTGTACTAATCTCTCGACAGTAAAATTGATAGATAACAATATCTTATACCTCGGCTTTTTGTCTTTGGTGTTACATTCTTAGGAATCTTTTTTTCTGTAAAAAATAGTAATAAATTAGGCTTACACTGGAGAGATAATATGCTGCATTGTACTAATCATTCGACAGTAAAATTGATATATAAAAATATATTATACCTTCGCTAACGTCAAAATAATTTACTTGTATGACTGTCTTTGGTGTTACACGCTTAAAATTTTTTTTGTCTGTAAAAAAATATAAATTAGGCTTGTATTTGAGAAATAATAAACTACATTTCGACGGTCCCTACGTACATAAAGACATGTCAAAAACCGGGGTTTACAGGAGAGCGTAATTTATGTTCAAACCGCTCTAGAAATAATTATATGTATAAGTAATTATATATATATTTCTAGAATATTTTATTAGCTTTAGGAAATTTATAATGGTAATCTAAAGACAATTATGCAATAAAAAAAACTTTTTTCTGTAAAAAATATTAATAAATTAGGCTTACACTGGAGAGTTAATAAACTGTATTGTATATTACTAATCTCTCGACTATAACATTGATAAATAACAATATCTTATACCTCGGCTTTTTGTCTTTGGTGTAACATTCTTAGGGAACTTTTTTTCTGTAAAAAATAATAAAAAATTGGGCTTACACTGGAGAGATAATAAACTGTTTTGTACTAATCTCTTGACAATGAAATTTATAGATAGCAATATTTTATACCTCGGCTTTTTGTCTTTGGTGTTACATTCTTAGGATTTTTTTTCTCTGTAAAAAATTATAATAAATTAGACTTACACTTGAGAAATAATAAGCTGTATCGTACTAATCTCTCGAAAATAAAATTGATAGATAACAATATTTATACCTTGGCGTTTTGTCTTGGGTGTTACATTCCTAGGAAACTTTTTTTCTGTAAAAAATAGTCATAAATTAGGCTTACACTGGAGAGATAATAAACTGTTTTGTACTAATCTCTCGACAATAATATTGATATATAAAAATATCTTATACCTCGGCTTTTTGTGTTTGGTGTTACATTCTTAGGGGATTTCTTTTCTGTAAAAAATAATAATAAATTGGGCTTACCTTTTTAAATGTAAGTTTGAAGTTGGAGAAGTGGGTAATTTCATTACAATTACAGTAAACAGTACTGTTTATTGTATTATCAATCGAATTGTCGTTATTGACATATTGATCATTTAAACGTCAAAACAGTGAAAGGGTTATTTATTCATTAAATAGTGTCCAAGATAAAAGTTTCAAATATCAAAATAGTAGCCAAAAACTAACACAGAGGAGTGCTCAGAAAATCAATGTCACTGGGACATTGATTTCACGCTAGAATTAGGTAAATACACACCTAGGAATTCACCTAGGAATGTACGCCGGTTAACAAAATAAGTAGACCAATGCAATATATGTAAATAGTTACACATTAGATATAAATTACTTACTTTTATTATTTCGACCTTTAGAATACTCATATTCCTTTACGAGTGTCCCATTATGTTCAATTATTTTGCATATTCTTTCAAACCGAGATTTACCAGGGCCTGATACTTTGCGTATTTGACACGTTTTAACTGTAACTAAAAATATTGAATATTACAATTAATTGTAAACACATAGCTCATTAAATAAGTACTGTAGATAAATAAGTATTGTACTACTTGTTATGCTTATTTGCCCTTAAATTGAAGGCTCTACAACAAAAAAATTGATTTATAAGGTTTTTAATCTACAGGGACAAAATTACATGGGTACGTCGATATCTTTTAATTAATCTTCCATAAAAAGAAACCAAATTAAAGAACATTAAATTAAAAAAAGAACTGGATATAACAGTCGGTAAATTAGCGCAGTGGTTATCATGATGATGATGATGATGATGATGATGAGGACTGAGGGACACCTAGGTGAACATAGGTGGACCACGGGCAATACCCGGTAGGTTAGTGCCATTTATAAAAAACACAATTGCAAAGTGATTTCCCCTTAATAGGGCCAATAAGGACTTTTAAATATACATTACATATAAACACATTACCTACTTATTTTATTTCTACCTTTAGAATTAGAGTACTTATATTCCTTTACGTGTGTCCCATTATGTACAGTTCTTGTGCATATTTTTCTAAACCGAGTTTTACCATTGCTTGGTACTTTCTGTATATAGCACGTGTTAAATTTCACTAAAAATAATAAACATTACAATTATTTGTAAACATATACCTTCTCTTCTCTCTGCTCATTTAGCTCAAAAACATGCCCGTTCCCCAAAAACATAACTGTAGGTAGTTTTTTAGTTAAAAAATGATTAAGAAATTTGATTTTTCTTAAGCTATATCGAAGCTATTCGGTGTAAAAAATGTGTCATGACTTAATTTATCGTTAATTAATTATTTAATTTAGAAAAAAAACTGTGACAAAAAAGGTAACACTATGCAATTCTACAAACTTTTTAATTCACTTTTTAATTTCTTAATTTCTTTTTATTTTTTTAAAATTTTTAACTTTAATTTCGTATAATTAGCGCATTATACTATAGCCTCATTTTCATGATTTAATAATAAAATAAGTACACTGTTTTGTCGTCGTTTTATGGGCTTAGTATTTTGAAATATTTATATATTTTGTACATAATAAGACTGTATATAATTATACTGCATAACATAATTACTAGGTGACCCGACAGATTTCATATAAAAATACCATTCCAATTTCCGACTTTTCCCTTGAATTTTCCAAAAGTTTTCTTTCACACGGACCTTGTCCTTGTGAATTACGAATACAACAAAAAAAATCAGCAAAATCGGCACTGCCGTTCTTAAGTGATGCTCCATCATACATGTGGCAATTGATTTTTATTTATATATTTTTTTTGTTTAATATTGTAAACCTGTAAACCAAAACCTTGTAGTTATGGAACAACCCTCTTAAAAAGAAACTGTTAAAAATATATAAATATACCATTGCCTTTGCCAGCGCTGTTTATGACATTTCCTTTGCCAACGCTGTTTATGACAACATTGCCTTTTTCAGCGCTGTTTATGACAACATTGCCTTTGTCAGCGCTGTTTATGGCAACATTTCCTTTGTCACCGCTGTTTATGACAACATTTCCTTTGTCACCGCTGTTTATGACAACATTTCCTTTGCCATCGCTGTTTATGACAACATTTTTTATTGATTTGCCTTTTATATTTATGCCATTTGCATTAATATGAGTATAAAAGTGTGACAGCTTGTGTGGCTTATCAGTTCCATTAGTTGGTTCGTCGTTAGACTTCAAAAAAATTGACTTTTCTATATGTGTACGAAGTTTCGGTTCTGAAAATATATTTACTGTAATTATGTTACTGTAATTGTAATTATTCAACTGTAAAATTTACCTATACTATATTACAATTAATAATTCTCGTTTTATTTTCATTGTATATAGGTAGGAACCTACTGTTACTAAGAAGGTGGATTGGCCAATTGAATGGAAACGTACTTTTAGTGACCGTAGGGATCGTCGTCTATAAACTTTTTGATACTACAAAAAGTTTATAGGCGGTATCAAAAAAAAACCAGCATAATTGAACTTTTCAAAGTTTGCTCTTGTCTGGAAATCTTAGTAGTGGCGTTTTACAGTAGCAAATTAGTTTGCCTGTCTATTGGCAATACACCAAGTAATTAAGAGTACAGGTATCGGTAAGTATACAGGTATCAAGTAAGAGTACAGTAACAAATTAGGCAGCCTGTCTGGTGGCAATACACCACCCATTGCAGAATAATATCGGGCTCAGAAATAGCCAGCAACACGAAATAAGTCTCGATGCTTGTAGCATACGATTCAATTTTACAATAATGATCAATGTTTTAACTTAAATGTGAAGGATTATACAGATACAAAGAGATTTCAATGGAAACGCGGTGAGCTCGTCGCGAAACTAGCTCGTCATGACTTCGCTTCGAATGCTCTCCGCAGAATGCCAAGTGGCCGCCAATCTTCAGACAGATGGCGCCAGTCCTTCCATCATTGTAATTACATATTGGTAACTTAATATGAACTTAATACGTCATGATTAAGTTCATTGTTATCTACAGACTAAATCAAATCACTCGAACAGACACGTCGAGAGAGTACGAGCCCTGTCAAGAATGCCCGGTCCATGGTTCCTTTTCCTATTATCCATGGACTAACTTTGCTTTGCGCCCACTTTTAACTTTGCTTCCTATTAACTTTGCGCCAACTTTTGTAGAATTATCACTATGCTTAAAATGTATTCATTTAAGTGTTAGTTACTTACCACAGTGAGTCAACCTGCTGAGCATTTTAATATTGTAAACAATTGCGTTACTCATGAGCGTTTTTACTTGTGTCTGTAATATATGTTGAAAATTTGTTGATACTCGGCCCACTGGACTTTTTATAATCAATGTCTCAGGTCTGAAAATTTAAAAATCATAAAAGGCGTATGAAAAACTTTATTTGCAAAATCTTAACATGAACATAATGGGGCTCATTTCTTTCTTTATTATGTCCTTGATTTCATCATCAATACTAATAATAAATTTGTAAGGGTCGGTCATGGAGTAAGTTACTTTGTTTTCAGAGATATCATGTTTATAGGCTCTCCAGGAAACCAAATTTTCGATTTTTAGAATTTTTTTCTGTATGTGTGTATGTATGTTCCTCCATAACTCTGAAACGAATTAACTGATTTTAATGAAACTTGGTAGATAAAAATTTGGACGTATGGGAGACAGGATAGGCTACTTAATATTTTTCAACGCGGACGAAGTCGTGGGCACCAGCTAGTTAGAATAATAATTGTAATATCAATTGTAATGATAAAATCTAATAATAATACATAATCTAGACTACCTTTCGGATTTATTACGAGGCCTTTCGGATTTTATTAATCTTTTTGTATAAAATGTATTTAGGTAATTAAAATAAGTTTGAAAAAAAAAACAATTAAAGTAGAAAAGTAGGTATGTATTTTACATTTTTATATGCGTTTGGTTACAAACCGTCTATGTAGCATAGATTCGTTTTTTTTATGTTCTTCATATCAATATTATATTTAATATGTATATACTTACATTTTTAAATATCAAGACACCGCAAACATTTTTAAGATACAAGGGACAAGCAGGCCGATAGCCTATTACTTCGTGGTAGGTAGATATTGTGTAAAAATACATGCAGCAAAAGGGCGCTTTTGCGAAATGCAGTAATACTCTGCCACTATCAGTGAAAGAAAGGTAAATTAAACTTTTTATTATGAATAAAAAATAAATATTAGACTAACTTCATATAATGAAATGAATCGAAACTGATATCAATTGCTTCCAGGTCGTTCTGTAAAGTCAAACCCATATGTACAGATAGATCAGCTGCTGAAAATACAAACATTCCAGATATAGGTTTCAGTTTTCTGTCAAGAATTGCGTCGAATTGATAAATGAGCTGAAAAAGAAAATTTCATATTATATCCTTTAATATATATTTTTTTGCTTTTTTATTTAAGTTCAATTATTCGTACTTAATCTACATAATTATGTTACAGGCTTGTGTTGTAGGCGACGGTAACCACCAACCATCTCCTACCTGCACTACGGGCATTTTTCTTGCCCGTAGTCCACCTATCAATAGCAGTTGCGTACTGCTTTTGCAAACGCGTCACAGAGAGATGCATATGAAATGTATGAAGTGCTTTCATTCAGAATATCGTCTTGCATTGTAAAGGCGACCTTAAAAACTATACTTTATAATTTATCAGAGTTCCTACCTTTAAATCGCTGAAACCAATAACCAGTGCCGTCTTAAGTCTATTCGGCGCCGGGGTGCGGGGCTCAGCCTGCGCCCTCGTTTTCTTTTACACTGCAGCGTGGCACGCGACCGACGACACACTGCAGTATGAAAGGGGTCCTAGTCAACCAAGAAAACACAATACACGTAATTTTGATAATTTGTTTATTTTTCTAAAATACAAAACTAAAATTAAACTTAAATTATACAAATTAAACCCAATTATACAAATAAAAAACAAAACTATTCTCCATTCGAGACATTATGTCCAGTTTCTGGAATTAACACTCTAGAAAAGGTACCTACTTTTTCAAAAAAGTGAAGAATTATACTTTTATTTTAACATGAAAAAGAACATGATGCAAAAACAAAGAAAAGAAGGAACCTGTTAGTTGAGAAATCAATAGAATTATGAGTTAATTACAATTAACAGTGATTGTAATGGCGAAAAACACCAGCAATCCAAGTTCCAACTCTCGTTTATATTATTATTTAATTGCTAAATATCTATTTATTGTATGTACATACATCAAACAAACTCAATTTTTCTTGCTTTTGAGTCGGCAAAGATTTTAATTAAATCATTTATTTTTATATTAATTTTGGATTCTATACTTATAATAGCTAAGTTTGTCAGTCTGTCTTGGGTCATGGTTGACCGAAGATAATTTTTTATTAATTTTAATTTTGAAAAGGATCGTTCACCTTCAGCTACTGTAACAGGCAGTGTTAAATATATACGTAGAGATGTTGAGATATTAGGAAATGAGGAGATTAAATTATAGCGCACAGGTGCCGCTCCGCCGCCGTGCGCCCATTTCAAATGAACTTACACTTTATTGACTTAGAGATCATTTTGCTTCAAGTGCGAGCGCCCGGGCGGCTATATCAAAGGGAGCAATTACTCGCCTATGACAGACGCATAGGTGCCGCTCCGCCGCCGTGCGCCCATTTCAAATGAACTCACACTTTATTGACTTAGAGATCATTTTGCTTCAAGTGCGGGCGACCGGGCGGCAATGTGCCAAGTTTTATACACTCTCTTTGGATTAGAGATTTTGCCGCGCGCGTGTTGTATTAAATAAAATTTTTATTTGTGTAGTAATAAGAGTCATTTTAGCTTGCACATCATGAGCGGTATGACAAGCGCCGAAAGCGTAATAAAAGTAAAACAATGATTATTTTTGATGACTATTTTTTTTATATTTACTTTTGGGCATACGTATTTGTCGTAACAAGTATATTAAACTGTGCAATGGCGTTAAATTCAATGAAATATCTAAATATTCAGGGTTCGGCAAGGCGCCCCCGGGCGCTCTGCGCCCGGGTGCACCGCACCCCTTGCACCCCCGGGTAAAGACGGCCCTGCCAATAACAGTATCAACATAGCGTACAATGCCGTCTCGCATTCCTGTCGCTACAGAGCGTCTGAACATAGTGTCTAGGCCAGAAATTACTCCGTTTCGTAAAAATATTGCCTAAAAATATAGTAGTTTTAATTAAATTATAACAAAAAAAAGGGATTTGGATATTGTAATCTATTTTATTATTAAATTAGCTGGTGCTCGCTTCGTACGCACTATAGTTCGTTTTTTGAAAATCCCACAGGGACCTGACATTTTTCTAGGATAAAAAGTAACTTATAGTTTAATCCAGTTAATCGTCAATATATCAGTGATAACCGCATTAAATCCGTTTAGCAGTTTCTAAGATTAGCGTGCACAAACGCACAGACTTAAGAAATTCTTAAGTATTTTTTGACCTCGATAACATAAGTACAAAGTGTACAAATTGTTTTTTGAAAAAAAAAATAATGTACATACACGGCTCGTTTACGATTTTATTATATGTATAGATAACTAACTGTGCCTCGTGGTTACACCCGTTGTTTTCATTGGATGGACTAAATAAGTCACCTTCATAATTTTATACTAATGCAGAACTTTAGAAATGAACTTTTGGCTCTGGTCTGAATCTTGAAAGTAGTGGTAGGGCAACTTCATTTCGCAGTCACTTGGGAGTTGGGCAGCCCGTCTGGCGGCAGTAACCACCCTCTTACAGAAGCCTACCGTGAAATACCAACATGTGTGCTGTTGTGTTTCAGTGAGTGAGTATAAGAAACCAGAGACCATTGCCACGTGCCTTCCCTTCCTACTGTGGTCGGCAGCACAATAGCCACCATGTGTGCATGTTATAGGCGACGGTAACCACCTTCCATCAAGTGGACCCCCAGGCTGTCTGTCAATCTTATCATTAAAAACATATATATCTTAATACAGAGGTTTTACAAATACAATCTTTTAATTTTTGGAGTTTACTCCTTAAGAATCGATTTCATATATAAGCCCGGGGGGGTATGAAAATTTATGGGAGTAAAATCAAAATTGTCACATGTCACACGTTACGTGTTAGTTTTAATGTTAGCGTCATCAATATAATATCTCTGAAACTAGAATATTATTAAATACATCCTTGCGAAAACTAGATGGCACCGGTTCATAATTCGAACAGAGATGGCGCTAATATTAATTCGTTATGATAAATGTTTTTATAATTTTTATTATGTATTTCATAATCGTTCGTAAGGAGTAAACTCCAGTCGTGCGTAGGAGCTGACACACACACTGTTTTTAACGTCTTCATCTCGTTGGGATACCTATTTTCTGTGTTGGTTTCAATTTTAAAAATATTGCTGTACCTATACATGTAAAAATATAAATGAATCGCTTAATTTTTCGCTAAGCGTAAAACCCGAGAACGGCTGGGCCAATTTGGCTTTTTTTTAAATATTCTAGATAGTTCAAGATCCTGAAGAGAAAAATTGGAAAAATTGTTCGGAAAATCGCAAAATTTGTAAAATGCTATCCGTTCAAACCCGGGGGAGAGTCTCTAGTGTAGAAAAAAAAAACAATTTTGATCTCACATCATATCCAATTTTGTATATAGTCCAATTTGTTGTGACAACATCTTCTATATGAAATTTCTTCATTCGAGATTTCATCGTCTCTATGACAGAATCCACATACTCATTCAGTTCTAGTGTTTTAGACTTTTCATAGTACCTGCAAACAATTTTAATTATTTTAACCTTTGTACCTAAATAACATACATTTACTGACTATTGCTAGTGGCTTGAGCGCTGGATAAGTTAAAAAGTAGGCAATGTCCTTCCCTAAGACTTAAGGTCTAGTAATAATAACTTGAAATTACATACAGACTTATAGACATGTCCAAATTATTTAATTTTATTCATAAGCATAAAAGGCTAAATTCTCTAACTTTTTCTATACGTTTTTAAAATACTTTTTTACTTAAATTAAATTGTTAAACTTTTATACAATAATGATATTTTCATTTATACAATAATACTATTCAGTACCTTTTTGTTATTTTGTACCTCAGACCAAATAAAAACTAGACTGATTTTTGATGACAATTTTATCTGAGTTTTATACAATATTTATAAAATAATAAATGCTATGAATAAATAAATAAAATTAAAACTATTATTAATATTGTAAAAAACTAATACTTACGTAAACTGAACATTCGTTTCATAATTTCCGATATTAAAATACAATAAATAATCATTGAAGAAATCCTTTAACCAATTATCAAGACTAACTTTTAATCTGTCTAAGAAATCGCCTGAAATATAAATTGTTATAACAAAATATATATTTTTAAATGTTTTAATAAATAAATTATCAATTTTTTAAATTATCAATTTTCTCTTTAAATAAATTATAAATTTTTTTGCCGGAATTAATTATTATTTTATGTATAAAATACACTAAATATTGGCCCTCACTATTTAATGAAATTCGCATATTTGCCAACAAGTAAACCATAAAGTTCAACCCATATGTGTCCCCAAATTAAAAAATAAAATAAAATATTATAGTTACCAATAGCTTCTGGTTGTAACCTCCTTGCATCTGCTGAATCATTGTTGTTCCTATACTATTTTAATAAAATAAAAATATTAGATATATATGTTTGCCATAAGTACATTACCATATTAGCATAACAAGCTTGGTTCGATCTAGGCATACAAATTATATGATGTTTTAGCTTAATCCCCTTGGTTTTTATAATAGTCTGATAAATTATCGTTAATGGTTTAATCATAAACATTTATCGGAAGCTATGATGAATTTTATTTTTTTGTGACTCATCGTACTAAGTTTTTGTCTAAACTACGTCTAGGTATTTTGTCTAATATAAGTGGAAACCTATATTTTTTTCGGTCATTTATTTTTGATTGCGATTGTATCTGCATTAATTTGTGTTTAAATAAATATAAATTATTTACAACAATGTAATACTTATTTCTTAATAATAATTAATACGACTAATATTTCTATAATAATAATTAATGAGATTAAGTCAAATTAAGTTTGTGTAAGAACATACAACCCTAATTCTCTCTTTTCACTTTTACTCAAAATGATCTAGGTACTTACTGTAAAAAGAATATCTTTGACTTTTATCTCAGAAACAACTAGCTCTATGTTAAGTTTTTCCGTCAGTAATCGATATCGTCCTTCCATTGCATATGTCACGTCTTTTAAAAGAATGCTGAAAATACTTAATACTTATAGTGTGTTACGAATTTGTAAAATTACTAAAACGATTACTGTTTAGTCTTTATCCGTCGTAGTTTGTGTTGAAAAATTCAAGACTATAAAAAAAATCTAATTGCTTTTACAAGATTTTCCCTGAAAATTATATAATACAAACAAACTTTATACGTTAATCGGTTTTTTCACTAGTGAAAACCGTATCAAAATCCGTTTGGGGTTTAAAAGAATTTAGCAGAGAAACAGACAGACGCGGAGTGTGTTTTTATTTTAATTATTGAATTTATTTTAATTATTGAATTTATTTTAATTAACAAATTATTGAATTTTACTATAAAAATAAATGGTCTGTTAAAAATGTATTTCGCGCACAACGTTACTGTCAATGGTCGCTACGGTAAAATGATTTTCAACTTTTTATTGCCCAAAATACGCGAGCTAAATCTAGTTTACATGTGGTTTCAACAAGACGGTGCCACCTGCTATACAGCACATGAAACGATGGACTTATTGCACAACGAATTTAATGAGCATTTCATCTCGCCTATTGGACCAGTTAGTTGTCCGCCTAGATCAGGGATTCCCAAAGTGGTCGATATCGACCCCTTGGGGTCGATATCGGTTTCCTAGGGGTCGACATAAACGAAAAGTGATTTTGGGGGTCGACGAGGTCTAAAAATCGACCCCTATTATATTAACACAAGTTCTTATTTAAAACTTTCAAGATAGGTAAGTAGGTAGTTACTGTATTGTTTATGTTGTGTTACGTGTACTAAGAATAATTAATATTTTTGTAGGAAATAATGTTCCAGGAATGTAAAGTTTCAAGTTCGTACAAGATGAAAAACTCGGCAAGTCTATGTGGACAAGTTTGTGCAAGATTGAGTTGGAGCGTACGTCTTTCAGCGGCGTTTTGACTTGCTCTCTATTTGACGATAAAGTGCTTATCACACTATTCAATTTGAACGATTCCTATTTAGGAATCTAAGTAGTGAGCTCGTGATCACACTACGCTAAATTGATTTCTAAATCGAAGATATAGAGTTGAAAATGGATAAACTCTTAATTGAATCCAATCTGTTCTAACTGCGATCACACCTTCCGATTTCCTAAATTGGAATCGTTCAAATTGAATAGTGTGATAGCGGCTTTACGCGAATTAAGACGAACGAATTCATGATCAAGTCCAAACATGTTCCTGATATTTTACTATTTAACGAGCTTGCATTTAGGTTGAAAGTTCATTTGCGTTTTGAAATTCGTTGGAGCTTGAACGATAAAAACTCATATAGCTAAGTACTCATTTATTTCAAGAGATTACAAACTTATTACAAAGCTAAATTAAGTGAAGTAAAGTGACTGAAAAAGTGTTAAACACAACATACAACATATTTTAAATAGGTATGTATAATTGTATTTGTAAAAATTACTAACACTTAAGTCTTTGGTTTTCGTTCTTATTCTACCTAATTACCTAATACGAAGTTTCTATACCTAATTACCTACTGTAGTTACTTCCCAATATAGGTATCAAAGTTTATCAAAGAGTAAGTCAGTAATACTTAACAAGAATCCATTAACTGAGTGTGATAAAAATAAGATAGTGTGCAAATTTAACAGTTTATTATTGTTTTTTATTTAGGTTCCTTATTTTTTTGTTTGCAGAATTACTGAAAGTTTTATGATGGCGGACACGAAAAAAAAATGCAGACAATACAGTTTGGACTACTTGAAGTTCGGATTTATTGCATCTCCATCAAATCAACACTTCCCGATGTGTCTCATATGTGAAAAAGTATTTAGTAACGATGCCATGAAGCCTTCAAAAATGGATGACCACTTATCAAGAGTACATGCTAACAAAAAAAGTAAGCCCTTGTCATATTTTCAAGCACTGAAAGAAAAACTAGACAAAAGGCCATCCATAGGATCGATGTTTGCGTCATCATCTATTCGAGACAATGATGGTTTACGAGCGTCCTATAATATATCTTTACTAATAGCGAAGTCGGGGAAACCCCATACAATTGGAGAGCAGCTTATCTTACCAGCCATTGCGGAGGTCCTTAACAATGTATTGCACAAACCCGCACATGATATTTTAAAGAGAATACCTTTGAGCAACAACACCGTTCAGAGACGCATAGATGAGATGGGACGCGATGTGGAAAACATTTTATGCAAGTTCTTACAGACCCGCAGATTCTCTCTCCAGTTGGACGAGTCTACATTACCCGGCAATGAAGCTCTATTGTTAGGATATGTTCGATTTATCAAAGATGAAAATATGTGCCAAGAACTGATTTTTGCTGCATATTTAGAGACTGATACTAGAGGAGAATCGATTTTTCAGGCCGTGGAACATTTTTTTACTGATAAAGCTATTCCATGGAAGAATATTGTTTCTGTTGCGACTGATGGTGCACCGTCTATGGTTGGTCGTCATCGTGGCTTTATAGCTCACTTAAAGCGACAACTGCCTGATGTACTGGTTATTCACTGTGTGATTCACAGGCAGCATTTAGCAGCAAAAAAGCTGAGTCCTAGATTGCATAAGTCTTTACAATATGTAATAAATGCTATCAACAAGATTCGAAGCAATTCTTTGAACTCTCGGTTATTTGCTCAACTATGTGACGAAAACGACGAAGTCTTTACTCGGTTACTTCTGCACACTGAAGTTCGCTGGCTATCAAGAGGCTCTTGCTTAGAAAGATTTTCAGCCCTTTTTGAATCTGTGTTGGAGTTTTTACAAGAAAAAGATCCGAATTTGAAAGAAAATCTGAACAATTGTAAAACAGATATTTATTACTTGACTGATATCTTTGGAATGTTCAACAAAGTTAATTTGCAACTACAGGGTGATGATCTTAACTTGATTAAAACAAAATCAATAATATCGGCCTTCGTGGGTAAACTAGTTCTTTATAAACAAAATTTAGGCAGAAAAGAATATTCGCAGTTTCCGCATTTGTCAAAATTACCAAAAATGCTTCAAGATGATGACATTTTATTATATGTTACTCACTTGGACGCATTACACAAGGATTTTACGGAGAGGTTTGATGATCTTTTAAATTTACAAATTCCTCAATGGATAATAAATCCGTATAACACCACAGCCATAGAAGAAGCCAATGTGATAATGCAAGAAGAGTTGATTACCATCAGCACAGACGAAGAGCTTAAGCAAAAGTTCAACCAAGGCTATCAGAAGTTCTGGTTGCAACGCAAAATTGAAACACAGTATCCTACATTGTGGAACATTGCTGAAAAATACCTTATCGCTTTTCCATCATCATATCTAGTTGAAAAAAGCTTCAGTGTGGTAACAAACATTTTGACAAAACAAAGAAACCGTTTGAAAATCAACGAACGTGGAGATTTAAGGCTGCAACTCACTAATATTGAACCGGATGTAGCTAGATTGGTAGATAGTCACCAGGTTCATCCATCGCACTGAATGTTTTATTTTCTCTTTGCGAATTAATAGTTTTTAAAATATAATTTCCTACCAACTTAAGATGCTTTATGTATTAATTTGTAATAATTATAAATTAAACTTGATATTTACTGAATTGGATTGTCTTTTTATTTTGTTAAATTTTGACGAGAAAATGAAATCAACTTCACTCACTTAACCAAGTGCAAAGTTTTCTAATTGGCACCTTAGTACCTAGGTATTTTGTACCAATAGGAAAAAACTAAAGATAGACTAAGATAGATAGCTGCTTTAAGTTAGCGGACCATTATGAATAAGGGGGTTGGTCTTAAAAGTAGGTAATTTGACCATGGGGGTCTGAGGTAACAGTTCATTGTTGAAAAGGGGTCACTTGTCCAAAATAGTTTGGGGAACCCTGGCCTAGATAGTACTTTGGACTATTTTTGGGGGGGTACGTAAAACTTCTTGTTTATGCAGATAAACCAGCATCGATTCAAGCACTTGAACATAACATCACACGTGTTATAAGTGATATACCAGCCGATATGCTTGAAAAAGTAAGATCACCTAAGACGTAGTCGAGGCAAACATTTTCATGAAATATTCTTTAAAAAATAAATGTCAAGTAATGATTTTTAACTTGCCAATGTAAATTATATTTTTTTTATAATTTTCTAGTGTTTATTTTTCAAATTAAAAACCAAACGCTTAAAAAATTACCCTTTATAATATGTATAGTATGTAGATAGATCTCCAGTAATGTTTCCATTTCTTATCCAAATTAGCTTTCTTTTAATTCTTTCTCAAACACGTTAATTCGTTTGTCTAATAATAATTTTACATACGTTGCACAAAGTATTTTGACAACATTTTTAGTCGAATTTTCTCTTCAAGACGTGAAATACTTTTTTTACATACGAACGTCTAATCACCTCAAAAAAATAATAAGAAAGACTACTGGCCAAATGTAAAAGGCGCGATCCAGTTCCAGTACCGTTCCAACACTGTAGGATTGCTGTTTTGGGCTTATGAATCAAAGTAAGGCAGCATACAACAAAAACAAAATTACTTACTCAATTTCACTGTGTATCGGTATATGAAGTAATTGCAAATTCTCCTCGTCAAACGTTGCTCGTTCATGTGTACCTTGTAAATGTAGATCGTTCAATGACAATTGAGCCTTAAGCAGCATATTGTCCAAATCATTGTGTAAAAAATTTATGCGGAAATGTGTATTGTTACGTAATTTCATGCGGTGAACAAATCTAAAAAAAAATGAAATTATAAGAATTATGACTTGCGGTCCTCTGGGAAGACGAAATTATGACTATATTTGAATAGTTTATGATAACTTGAATATAAAATCGACTGAAAATATTTCAGATATCCTAATTTCCAGTGTTTGTAAAACTGTAAAAAAACTAGTAATGTACCATTTAATAGAGAAATAAATAGAAAAAAAAATTGAAACTATAAAGAAATTGCTTGCGTTCCTCTCAGAAGATGAAACTAGGACTATATTGGAGTAATTTAACTTGAATATAAAAACGACTGAAAATATTTCAAAGCTATCCTAATTTCCAGTGTTTGTAAAACTTAAAAAAAACCTAGTAATTTTAATAGCTAATTAAATAAGTAACAATAAAATAGTTATAATGTATTCAAATTATATTACAAAATTAACTCTCAATTTCTATAAGAACTCCAGCTCTCTCATAGTAGCTTTTTACTTTTTCTAAAAGCCTTCTGCTTTGAATGTGTATTATAAAAGAAAATACATAAATAAATCCTTACAATAAATTGTCGTCAATTCTTATCATGCTGTTACCGCCGAGATTTAAGCCTGCTGGGATTCTCTCTGGTTTACCACCAACCGCATGTATTGTCCGCTTGGCAATTCCTCTTTTCTCGATTATCGCCTACGATTTATTTTTATTGTAAGTATAAAAAGTGTATATATACACCATGTTAAACCTTTTTGCAATAAAATAATTGAATACTTTACTTTGAACATTTCATTGTCAAAACGTTTATTCTCAACAGATCCTTTAAAAATGTTTCTTATTTCTTTGTATTTATCTAGAAATTAAATTAAAATTTAATACATTTATTTCTGTTATAAGCATCTTAGTGGTTTTTCAAGTGAATACTTCTTTAGGCGCGCTGTGCACTTTATTTTGTGGGTATTTAATGAGACTGAGGTGAAACCATTTTTCTATGGGTGAAATGGGTGACACATTATCTCGCCCCGACGGCCTCATCGATGCAATGATCGCGAAAAGAGAAAGGTGGGACAACGGAGCGTCCATGCTTCGTGAAATAAGGCCACAAGAATCAAGGATGGGATAGAACATCAAAGATCTCAGACATAGCGATTTTACTGAAATGACAGCTCCCTTTCGAAGTTATGCCTCAAAGCCTACCGAAAGGGTTGCCAGCGGAATAGGGGGAGGTTTTAGTCCGTAGGTCACTGGACAGACACATTCTCCAGTGGAGTCGGGCATGCTGATGCAACACTCGGGGCATCAGTATCTATGACGATTTCCTCCTACGAAAAACAAAAAAAAAATATGCTTCGGTGCCCTTTGCTCACTCCATCTCAAAAAACATAATAATATGAAAATCTTTAGCTGTTACTGAAAAAAATAAAGTATGACGAATATTATCGGCAATTATGTACACAATAAAACTATTTCGAAATGCATTTTTATATGTATATCATTGTTTTATCAAATGTTTCCTTAGTACTTCTATGAAAATTTACAAAATAACATTTACACACTTTTCTTGAAAACCTGACGTGCTAGGAAAAAACTAGGCACAGATTCGTGATCAGCATTCCCCAATTACTATAATACACCAATCAGACTTGAAACACTTTTTCATTAATAAATAAATGTAGGCCTGTGTGATATAATATTCTAAGGGCCTGTTTCACCATCTTTGAGTAAAGTGTCAAGTAGGCTAACCGCCATTTAAAGTCACCGGTAAGAAAGCGCACGAGTTTCACAATCTTCGAGTAGAATTACTTAAGGGTAATTTCAATGAAATTGAAACATTAGCGTTACTTGAAAAGTAACTAATCAACACTTTACTGGTAGTTGGTGAAAGAGGCCCCTAAATGTTATTACTTTATGTATGTAGAACAAAAAAAAAGTTGTATTTGGTATTATTAATCTCGCCTTGATGAAGTTTGTGTCATGTGGTCTTTTTTAACAAACAGTTTAAGTTTGGAGTGTTAACCTTACTGCGATAAATTTTTTTTGTTTTATAATGGCGAAGTAGCGCCCTCTAGGTTGAAGAAAAAAATTTAAATATTGTTAATATTATATCCAAAAAGTTAAGTAATGCAATATGCAGATTTTGTATTTAATGTATACTTTACCCTCTATTACAGCCATATTTTCAAAATGTTTCTTTGGCTTAAATGTGTCCCAACAATAGTTGCCATCATTCTTTAGGTCTTCTTCAGAGAAAAATTATATTAGGAAAAAATAAAGTTCAAATTAGCTATGTAATAAAATTATTATTTACAAGATTTTGCTCGCAACTTCGTCCGCGTTGAAAAATTCAGCCTCAAATTCGTCCGGTAATTCAGCCTCAAATAATTTTTCGCTTCAAATGGATAAGGAGTTTCAAGAAAATATTATCCTTTCTAATTATGAAGTTTATTGCCACATTTTAAAATTTGTTAAAATGGTTAATTAAACTTGTTATCATAAAATAAACTACAACAACTTACTCGTTTCTGATTTTTCACAATGTCTTACATGGAATAGCACAGAAAAACTAAACATAACATGAAATCTATTTTTAAAAAGCATGATTATACTAACAGAGAATTTAATATTGTGAACAAAAGAAATTAAATGTATAAAAATGCCATTAATCCTTCACGAATCAGTGAAAAGTTATTTCTTTTTTTACGACAAAATTAATTGAACTGGAGTATACACCAACGACGTCGTTTTGGGTAGAAATAATACTCGCCTTCACTCTAGAACACTCGCCCGAGTTACCTAACATTACCGCATTTGTGCTGTAAAGTGAAAATCCCGCTAGGAAAATTTTTCAATGTTATCTTCTAAACTCTAACCTCTAAATAGTAATTTTAGAAAAAAAAAGTTATAAACATTTTTATATAAAACTAAATTCTACAATATTTTTCTCAAACTTTATTTGTAACTTACCATTTTTGTATAATTTGACGTTTTTTTTTTTTATTTCTTTTTTCATCCCTTCTGCAGGTTGGAATCAAAAATTTCTTTCACCCATCGATATTATATCAAAATTCCCTAAGGCCTAAGGTACTCAGATTTTGATTTGTTAGTAAATTTACTTGGAATAATAAAGTAATTCAAGTGTTCTCAAATTTAAAATTTGAATTACAATAAAATTAAAAATAAATTGATGATTTATAGGGATGATGATTTATAAGACAATAGATCATAATTAGTCACAATGTTGCTCTATTTATTGGACTATTTTCTTAAACATTTTAATTGATAAATAAAAACAAACATATTTTGTAGTTGTAAATATTATTATTGTTTAACTATTAAGAAAATATTATGTACACGTATTGCTGAATTATCTTTTACCGCACGACATACTACATTGTGCATGTCCATAACATGACTGTGTACATGATTGAAGAGCAACTATCTCATCAGACCAGTCGTCAGCTGCCGTCCCTGAGTAGCCACGTAATTTAGGTGCTAAAAAAAATTAATATTTAATAAAAACAAAAAATATAAGTATAAGAATAATTATTAAATAATAAGTATTAAACATTTTTTTTTCACACATTCAACATGCATTCCAGACAGCACTTTCTAGTTCCACACTAAGCAACTAATGCTTGTATGGATACTAGACAGTTGATATCTATACTAATATTATAGTTGAAGAGTTTGTTTGTTTGGTTGAACAGGTTAATCTCAGTAACTAGTGGTTCGAATAGAAAAATTATTTTTGTGTTGGATAGTCCATTTATCGAGAAAGGCTAAAGGCTATATAACATTTTGAACGCGGGAGAAGTCGCGGTTACAGCTAGTATTATAATACATAGATTACTTTTTTTGTTGTAAATACATACATATTATAAATACAAACATCCATGACTCAGGTACAAAGGTAAATGTTAACACATAAACATTTTCCCCTAGCGGAATTCGAACCCGCAACCGTTGGGTTAACAGCTAGGGTTACTAGCCACTAGACTAAACGTGTCGTCAAATTAATCTCATAACATAGTTGAAACACATACGAAGAAAAGCTACACGAGAGAGGTTTTTCTCAATCCAATTTACAATAATTTTCAAATAAGTCTTTCAAGAATATTAAACTGTTTCGTGCATTTTACTTACTACAGTGAGTTATTGTATTGAGCATTCTAATGTTGTGCAGTATTGCGTTTCTCATAAGTGAGTACACGTGAATTTCTATTACATGTTGAAAACTTGCTAATACTTCACTCGGGCCTCTTACTGACAACAGTTCGGGTCTGAAAACGTAAAATATATAATATTTGAAGCTAAATGGATAGATCAATGGATAGATACGTAGGGCGAAATAAAAGTTTCCGAAATGAATAAGAAAAAGTTACTATAAATGATCAAAAATGAGTTTATTGATTCTCAAAATACTCTTCGTTAGCGTAACCAATAAACCAATTTTGAAAACTTTTGTACCACTCCTCCGAGGCGACCTCGGAAACATGTTTCTCATACTCTTCGACAGCCTCTTCTGGTGAGGGAAATCGTTAACCGCGTAGCCTAGGTAGGGTACGCCTAAGAAATGTCATAAAAAATCATGTTTTAACAAATACTTCATAATTACTCAAAACCTGCTCACAACGTATACGGTCAACACCCGTCACATTTGGATACTGGCAATTATTTTTGAAATGCTATTTATTTACTAGCACAAATATTCTTACAACACAAGGTGTCTTGTCAGTAATCTTGTCGTTATACCTAATATACGAGGTTAATTAATTTCAAAAATTAATATAACGACCCTAACTTTTTACTTGTAAACGAATCAAATGTTACATCAACGGCTTCCGGGTCATTGAATGTAATTAAACCCATACGAGCAGTAATGTCTGAGGCTGAAAGAATAAACTTCCCATGTACAGGTCCTCTTTTTAGAACAGCCTCGAAACCGTAAATAAGCTGAAACAAATTTTAAACAAACATTAGTACTAACTCATCCTGTTAATGAAGATTATATTACAATTTGTTTCTAATTATTATATAATATTTTCTTATTTTGAAATTGTTTGAGTGAAATAAATACATATTTGCAGCTACATCTCACCTTTAATTCGCTAAAACCAACAATAGCATCGATATAGCGTAAACCGTCCTCTAATTTACCAGTAGCTATAGAACGTCTGTACATCGAGTCGAAACCATGCATCACACCATGACTTAATGACAATGCCTAAAATGAAATTAAGTTAGGTACATTTAAAATAACAAGAACACAAACTGTAAAAACTTTAACTAAACTATTGTTAGCGTCTGCTATTTATGTCGACTGAAGTTGATTTAAAAATGCTTTGTGACGTTTCAAAAAGAGGTGTTCATTCATTCAGATTCATTCGGTGGTATGATATTGAAAGGGTATCAGTCAGTAGAACGAACGCGTTCGCGAAGAAAGGTTGTCGTCGTATGTCCGTCGTGGTTTAATTAATGTAATCGAAGTAGAGGGTGATAACACTATTTATAAAACCAGAAGACATATTACATAGTTCAAGTAACTAGACTTCATCTTTAATATAAAAAAAATCAGTCAGTATTTCCTACCCCATTGGTACTCAATCCATATACCATTGTATTTAGTATTATCTCTCTTTGTAAATTACTAGCTGTTGAACGCGACTTCGTCCGCGTAACTTTATAAAATATAGCCTTTGTTACTCGCTGATAATGATGCTTCCCAACAGTGAAAGAATTTTTCAAATCGGTCCAGTAGTTTCGGAGTAGTAAACAAACAATCAAATATTTCCTATTTATAATACATATTAGTATAGACATAGTAAAGAAATCTTACCCCGCCATCGACAGTGTATACAGTGAAGTTCGGTGACATCACATTCTCTATACGGAACTTCTGAAGCCTGATTTTCATCAAGTCTATCACATTATCCATATATTCGTTCAGTACAGATGTTTTGGCCTTGTCGTAATACCTGCAAACATTGATTGTTTTGCTCTTTCCTTTCTTGGTGGCTTCTATTTTTTTTTTATCAATAATTATTACTTTTTTAATAGTTATTTTATGTGATCCCAAAATGTTGTAAAAAAGCTTCTAACTTTTGTAGCTTCATAAATGCCTTCTCACAATAAAAACTATTTACATATACATAGTAAATACTTACGCAAACGGGACACTGACTTCATCATTAGCAAGTGGAAAGTACACTAAGTAATCGTTGAAGAAATCCTGCAGCCAACTGTCAAGTTTAGTTTTTAATGTGTCCAAAAAGTCAGCTGTAATATTAAATGTTAAGTATAAGAAAATGTTTCGAGCAAATATAAAATGCACAAGAAGAACTTTTTTTTGCATTTTCAAATTCAAAAATAACACTTGAAAACTTATTGTTAATATTAATTAATTAGTTATTTAAAAAATATTGCTAATACTATTGCAAAACTTTACTCCAATAGATACTTCTGTAATAAACATATTTTTTTAATTTGGATTTTTTTTGTCTGTTTAGTCAGTAGACTGACATGAAAAAAAAACGTGTGTCAGCTCCTAGGCACGACTGGAGTTTTAAAAATAATTTAATAAATACGAACGACCGAATAAATAAATAATTTAATAAATATTATTGAATTAATAAATGAATTAAAGCATATTGTAGCCTGTAATGCGTAACGTGTGACATGTGACATTAGATTTTACTCCCATAAATTTTCATACCCCGGGCATATATATTTAAAAAAATCCACTAAACCCTTCTTATGCATTGTTATGTTTCAATGCATAAGTTAAGACGCGAGAGCCAATTTCCCTTTCCCTACGTTAGCTATAGTTTTACCAAGTAAAAGTCGACTTTTACTTGGTAAAACTATACTTGGAAAAAAAGTAGAAACGAGTATAGAAAAGTCACAAAGCCATAGTTGAAAGCAAGAAGAAAAACTGGTAAAGTAGATAAGGTTCTACAGATGGATTTACCGATGCCTTCGGGCTGTAACTTCATCATCGATTCGGGGCCAGTACTGTTCGTGAACTGTATAAAAAATGTATCAACAAAAGTACAGTTTATCTAAGATAAATTAATTGTCTAACCTATACTCCGCGCGCAAGCTCCGAGGAACATTTAGCAATGTTGTAGTAAAGATTTTTTGCAGGTTTGTTATAGATGTTACCTAAGTAATTATGAAATTATTCCGGAAGGTAAAAAATGCTTTAAAACACAGAAATATCCTCGGAGTTTGCGTGCGATATTTTCTTACCGTCAGCATGATATCTTCAATTTTTATTTCTGAAACAATTAGCTCAATATTAAGCCTGTCTGTCAGCAATCGATACCGGCCTTCGATTGCGTAAGTGATATCTTTTAAGAGTATTCTGAAAAGATTTGTATCCATTCTTTATTTTCAACAAAGGTCTATAAAGATACGTACGTCAAAATCTATACCTACATATCTTTATAAATAAAAAAGTTTCATATGAAGGGAAAAATGGAAACATTTTAAAAACCCGGGTGCGGTTCGCTAGTTATAAATTTAAGTTATAATTAAGTCCCTGTTCCACCTCCGTCTATTTCTCTGCTAACTGATTTTGATCCGTTTTTTTTTTCTGTTTGAACCGTAATATGATCGATATGGTTTCTAGCTGTAGTTTATGAAGATCTGTTCAAGCGTTTGAAGATCATCGGCACATTTCCTAGTTGAGGAAGGGATTTCACTAACTTTTCCATTATCGATTGATGTGAAATTTGGTATACTGTTACTTTGGTGGCACTTCCATGACTTGTATTATACTTACTGTATTTCTCCGTATGTTGGCATGTAGAACAATTTGGAACTATCCGTGTCAGTCAAAGCTCTTTCATAATTACCTTGTAAATGCAAATCGTGTAACAACAGTCTACCTATAAGTACCATGTTGTCCAAATCGTTATGCAAAAAGTTTATGCGGAAGTGTGTATTGTTACGTAACTTCATACGATGAACAAATCTAGAAAATAAATTTGTATTAGGAATATTACGTAATCCGGTAATTATTTACATATGAAGTAATTAACACAAATCTATATAGAATTATGCATGAATTATACATGAATAGAAATTGTAGGAAATGATTTAAACAACACAAATTCAAAAGAAAATTCTATTAAATATCTATATAAGTTTATCTACTAAAAATTATATGCCACCATAGAGTATAAACCGTTACATGGTCCTTCGAGCCGGATTAAGATAAAAGTTTAGAATTGAGGTAAAAATTCCTTACAATAAAGATTCCTTCATTCTTATCATGCTGCTGCCTCCGAGATTTAAGCCTGCTGGGATTATCTCTGGTTTACCACCAACCGCATGCGCTGTCCGTTCGGCAATTCCTCTTTTCTCGATTATTGCCTATATGAAAAAAAAATGAACCAAATATCGTACACAAATAAACATTTAGAATTATTAACGTATAAATATTTACAAAATATTTACACATAATAACTCGTCTTAGATATTAAAATAACATTAATTCATTTTCTTTTAGATATTAATTATTCACCCATTAATGTATTTGGTTAACAATGTGTTACGTATTAAACTCAATAACGTAAAAAATATAATTTTATATATTTTTAATCATAAAACATCTCCATTAATAATTAATTAATATTTACCTTAAGCATTGCTTTATCGAAACGTTCATTTTCAAACGCCATTTGGAAATCAGTCCTTACTTGTTTGTACTTATCTATAAGTTTAATATTAAATTTCATGTAAAAATAATGTTTTGATTTCGTTGACTAGTGGTATAAAATAATTATTAATTGACAATACCCATCCAAATTAAAAAAATAATACAAGATCATTTTACTAAACTAGCCACACTGAAATTTAATATAATACAATAACGTTCCTCGTTTACCGCTTCTTCGGTTAGTATCGTAAAAATCATATTAAAATCTTGAATTATAGCGGACAGAAACTTTATTTTAAGGTTTGAATATAGTCTGATACAAAATAAACTGTACATAAATAGAAGAAATTGTATTTCGTGTATTTTTATTACCCTCCACTATAGCCATTTTCACAAAATGTTCTTTAACGTTGAATGTGACCCAACAGTTATCTCCTTTAGGATAAACTGAATCTAAAATTAAAAAGAAAATTCCTTTACATATACAGTCAATCGTTGTCTGCATTAAACGAGCTTAGTTTGTTATGCTGCCATTTTCAATAATATATTAAATCGATCTAATTTGCTGTTTGCCGTTGTTGACTTGTTTTCTGGCTCTATATTAAAAGGGCAGCTGGAGCCAACATCGACTAGACTAGTGCCCTGCTATCCTTGCTATTGTATGTACATTTCAGAATTATGAGCCTTGTTCTATAATCATTGAGACGTTATTAAAGAAAATAAAGTTAAAAGTTTCAATTGGTTCAAACGCAATCGAACGTAATTGTTCGAAATAGCAGCCCATTGGAAAGAAGGGTGTGATTTACCTGTATAAAAATAAAATACTGCAGTACTTACTACTTTTCATTTTCGATTTCTTACATTGTCCTTCATGAAATAATATACTAACAGTAATACTAAAAAGAATATAAATAATATTTTTTAAAAGCATTGCTTAATTTTTAATTTAGAGGGAACTCAAGGTTTTCCATGAGTTATTCAGATTTTTCACTGTCAATAAAAGTTAGGAAAGCATGTGACTAAAACATAAAAAAATAATTGAAATCGTTGTTGTTTTTGATTGGTCACTTAAATTAAATTTTAAATTAAAGTGTTTAAAGACCGAATCGAACGTTCATTTCGAAGTCTATAAGACTCATGTTAAAGCAGGTCATGCTTTAAAATTTCCCTTAAAAATTCACTATAAGTCCCCATTTTGAAATTATTTATTTATTATCTATGTATCGATTCTGAGGCCAGAATTAAAAATTAAAATTACAGACTTTTGGTAGTTTCCGATCACAATTAAAATAGACTGCTATAAAAAGATCTACTTCTTGAATAATACCCATTTCTTAAAATCACCATCTCTTGTAATGAAGAGTTGCAATGATGGAGAACACGACTTTTTCAAGTTTTTAATCGCTATATTTCTTATCTTATATCTTATTTATAGAATTGTTATTCTTCGGCAAAAAAAGGCTAAGAACAATTTTTAAATTTTTGTCTAGCCAATTTAATGATAAACTTACCATTTGGCTAAAAAATTGAAGAAAATTTTACGAAGTTTAGACCTTGAATATTATTACTATTTTTTGCACAAATGGGGCCTATGATGGGACTTTCTATATTACATCAAAATGGAGGTCTCAACCTTGGTACCAATTTTCAATTTCATGCAATTTATAGTAACTACTCAAATTGAAAATTTTATTATAAAAAAAAAAACTAAAAATAACACGTATTTAAAAACTAAAAATAACAATTGAGTCACAATGATGCTCTGTTTATTAGACTATTTTTTTAAACAATTTAATTGACAAATAAAAACAAATTTACTTTGTAGTTATATTTATTAGATATTAATTATTATAAAAAAAAATGTAGTAAGTATGTATTGCTGAATTATCTTTTACCGCACTGCATAGTACACTTTCCATGATCAGTACATGTCTGAACACACGCCTGAAGAGCAGTTATCTCATCAGACCGGCTATCAGCTGCGGTTCCTAAGTAGCCACGCAATTTTGGTGCTAAAAAGAATTTAATAAAACCAAAACAGTTAATATTTAAAAAATACAACTATAAATTAAGCGCTCAATTTATTTAATCATTACACACTTCGTCCAAACATTAGACGAAATTTTGGACGTCCATATTCACTTAGTGAGTAGTATTATAACGATCACACTCGGGCACAGCTTAACCTAGGATGGAAGCTTAATCATAAATTAACTAAAAATTTAATTTTATTATACAAAAAATTGAAATCGTTGTTGTTTTTGATTGGTTACTTAAATTCAATTTTAAATTAGTGTTTAAAGACTGAATCGTACACAACGACGCGTTTGCATCTTCGTTGCCCCCCCTAATTCAGCGTGAGTTTGTATTTGAAAAAGCAAGCTTCTCCCTTAGAAATTCACTAAAAGTTCCCATTTTGAAATTATTTATATCTGTGTATCGATTCCGGGACCAGAATTAAAAATTTAAATTACCTTTTGGCGGGCGGTATTGGTATAACAAATGAGTCACAATGTTGCTTTATTTATTGGACTATTTTTAAACGTCTTAATTGACAAATAAAAACAAATTTACTTTGTAGGTATATTTATTACATATTTATTATTATAAAAAAAAGTATGTAGTAAGTAGGTATTGCTGAATTATCTTTTGCCGCATTCCAAGCGCATATGAGTACACGTTCCAGAACATGTCTGAACACACGACTGAAGAGCAGTTATCTCATCAGACCGGCTATCATCTGCCGTCCCTGAGTAACCACGTAATTTTGGTGCTAAAATATATTTCATATCTTATATTTAATATTTTACAGAGGAGAAACGACAATAAAACGAAAATTATTTTTAATCAGATCGGCACTAAATCTATAATATAAAAATGAATCCCTAAATGTGTTGCTAAGCGCAAAACTCGAGAACGGCTGGACCGATTTTAATCCTGTCTTCACTCATAAACAGAGGGATAACCAGGGAAGGTTTTTACGTAAAAAAAATTCATCTCGGGCGAAGCCGGGAGCGGCCCGCTTGTAGATAATAAAATTTACCAATAAGTTTTATGAGAATAATAAAATGCGTGCATTTTACTTACTACAGTGAGTTATTGTATTGAGCATTCTAATGTTGTGCAGTATTGCGTTTCTCATAAGTGAGTACACGTGAATTTCTATTACATGTCCAAAACTTGCTACTACTTCGCTAGCGCCCCTTGTTGTCAATATTTCGGGCCTGAAAACGTAAAATATATGTTATTTGGAGCTAAATCAAATACTACACCTCGTAACTATTCAGTTGATCAAATTAACGTAGCGTTTATGACCGTTCCTACTTCAGTATGGAAAAAATCTTTGCTCTACCTAAAATCACAACACAAAATCGCTATGCCTTCTTCGGTAGACGTCCTCCTTCGCTAACCTCGCATCCCCTCTTAAAGAAAAGAATGTTAATAGTCATTTATTTCTGATAATGTAAATCAAAAATTATGGATTTGTTGAGCAAGGCATTACTCTAAATGTATCTGTAGCAGTCATAATATAAGACATAAATGTAATAACTGTCAGCATTTGTATTCTTCATTCATTCATTTGTGCCGTAGGATACTCATTGTTGTAGATAAGCCTCCCAGAAGAATATCCAATAGAAGCAGCCTAGATTAGGTCTTACAGACTGGGTAGTCTGAAAGCAACAATCCTCGCAGAGAAGAGCAGAAACCATGCAGAGAATCTGAGTAGATTATGACTGCAGCAAGCAGCGTGCCCACCAGTATAAAGCGTTTTAACATAGTTAATGTTACAAATATAATTTAGTTCATGGAACTTCTTGATCTGATGATAAAAGTTAGCAAAAGGTAAGAAGATTCAGTATTTAATCAGTAACAAAAATGTTCCGCACATCTTAATCGCCAGTAATCTTGTCGCTTCACCTAAGATAAGAGTATTATATCGACACTTACTTTTTACTTGTGAATGAATCAAATGTTACATCAACAGTTTCCGGGTCATTAAATGTATTCAACCCCATACGAGCACTAATGTCTGAGGCTAAAAGAATAAACTTTCCATGTAGGGGTGATCTCCCTCTTTTTAAAACAGCCTTGAATCCGTAAATAAGCTGAAACAAGATTTAAGCAAAAAATATTACTTACTTGACTTTCCCACCAAGTAGGTACTATTAATAATATGAGCATATAAATAATATGATCAATTACTTATATATTATTATTTATATATAATATAATTTATTAATGCCCTAAACAAAAAAATCTATTATAGTAAAAATTTGTGCTGCAGATAGATTGAAAGGCCATGTCTGTGTATGTTAGCTAAAGTATTCAAACGTGAGTTTGCTCAACATGGGACTAATAATACATCACTCGTCAATAATAATACATCTTCGACTTAAATTATTTTTCTTGAGATTTGAGATCGTTTGGTGAATTTAATTGATATTTGCAGCTACATCTCACCTTTAATTCGCTAAAACCAACAATAGCATCGACATAGCGAAAACCGTCCTCTAGTTTACTAGTAGCTACAGATCGTCTGTACATCGAGTCGAATCCATGCATCACACCATGACTTAATGACAATGCCTAAAATGAAATTAAGTTACATTTAAAATAATAAAAATACATCAGTTCAAGTACCTAATATTGAGATAGAGCTTAAAGCATCTTAACAACCACCAAGAGGTTCATCAGACGATAAATACCAATTACATTTTGCAAATTTCACAAGAATGAAAATTGCTTAACTTTATTTTTTCATATAATTCAATCACATATTTCAGCTTCTCTCTTTATAAATTACATATAGCAAAGAAATCTCACCCCGCCGTCGACAGTGTAAATAGTGAAGTTCGGTGACATCACATTCTCCATACGGAACTTCTGAAGTCTGATTTTCATCAAGTCTATCACATTATCCATGTATTCATTCAGTACAGACGTTTTAGCCTTATCGTAATACCTGCAAACATTGATTGTTTTTTTTTCTTTCCTTTTTTGGTGGCTTTTTTTTTATCAATAATTATTACTCTTTCAATACAATAGTTATGTATGTTTGTTATGTGATCCCAAAATGTTGTTATACATAAAAGCTTCTAGCTTTTGTAGCTTCATAAACAGCTCCTAGCTCCATAAATGCCTTCTTACAATAAAAAATTATTTACATTAGTAAATACTTACGCGAACGGGACACTGACTTCATCATTAGCGAGTGGAAAGTACACTAAGTAATCGTTGAAGAAATCCTTCAGCCAACTGTCAAGTTTAGTTTTCAATATGTCCAAAAAGTCAGCTGTAATATTTGTTGTATTGTAGTAGCTGTAAATTACTGTAACATTTAGTTACAGTAATAGAAAATGTTTCGAACAAAAATGCACAAGCAGACCATTTTTAATTGCATTTTCTAATTCAAGAAAAATCCAATATAATTGAAAACTTACTGCTAATATTAATTAATTGGTTATTTAAAAAAAAAACTTTTCTCTAAACCCACTTTATAGTAGACTCACATGTAAAAAAAAGTGTTTGTCAACTACGCACAACTGTAGTTTTAGAAATAATTTAAAAAATACGAACGAACGAATAAATAAATAATTAAATAAATATAATTAAATAAATAAATGTATTGAAGCATATTGTAGGCTGTAACGCGTAACGTGTGACAATAGATTTTACTCATAAATTTTCATACCCCGGGCTTATATATGAAAATCGATTCTTAAGGAGTAAACTCCAAAAGTCCACTAAACCCTTCTTATGCATTGTTGTGTTTCAATGCATAAGTTAGAAACGCGAGAGCCAACTTCCCTTTCCATACGTTGTCCCTTATCCGTTATCCTATCAAGGTCGGCATTACACTTGTAATCCCACTTGGAGTTACTAAAATTTATATTTAGATGGCTATAGTTTTAGCAAGTAAAACGTCGACTTTTGTTTATGATAAAAAAAATAGAAACGGGAATGGAAAAGTCACAAAGCCATAGTTAAAAGCTAAAAGTAAAACTGGAAAGTAGATAAGGTTCTACAGATGGATTTACCGATGCCTTCGGGCTGTAACTTCATCATCGATTCGGGACCAGTACTGTTCGTGAACTGTATAAAAAAAAAGTGTCAACAAAGGTACAGTTTATGTGAGATAAATTAATCGCGTGCAAGCTCTGAAGAACATTTAGGAATGTTGTATAAAATGTTACCTAAGTAATTATGAAATTATTCTGGAAGGTTTATTTTTTATATTTTAATGTCTTCTGCATTAAATCAAAATTAAAAAATGCTTTAAAATACAGAAATATCCTCGGAGCTCGCGAGCGATATTTTCTTACCGACAGCATGACATCTTCAACTTTTATTTCTGAAACAATTAGCTCAATATTAAGCCTGTCTGTCAGCAATCGATACCGCCCTTCGATTGCGAAAGTGACGTCTTTTAAAAGGATTCTGAAAAGATTTGTATCCATTTTTCCTTTTCAACAAAAGTATATAAATATACGTACATCTAAATCTATACATATCTTTATTAATAAAAATAATAAATAAAAAAGTTTCATATTAAGGGGAAAATGGAAAAATTTTAAATACCCGGGGGCGGTTCGCTAGTTATAAATTTAAGTTATAATTAAGTCCCTGTTACACCTCCGTCTGTTTCTCTGCTAACTGATTTTGATCAGTTTTTTTTCTGTTTGAACCCTCATATTATGATCGATACGGTTCCTAGCTGTAGTTTATGAAGATCTGTTCAGGCGTTTGAAGATCATCGGCACATTTCCTAGTTGAGGAAGGGATTTCACTAACTTTTCCATTATCGATTGATGTGAAATTTGGTATACTGTTACTTCGGTGGAATTTCCATGACTTGGTAACCTTGACCTGATGATGCAGCATCAAGTAGTATGCAAGACACCCAACTCCTTAGCAACATACAGCAGATATGGAGTCGGGGGTAAGTTTATAATTTTAAATACTATATCTTGTATTCCAAGGGTTTTGAAACTCTAACGGATTGCTGGGGCATCGTTACAATCTACGTTCGTTACCTTCTATGATAGCATAAAGGGTAATATTTTGTTTTGGGATTATTTTTTATTAGAAAAAAAAATGTATTATACTTACTGTATTTCTCCGTATGTTGGCATGTAGAACAATTTGGAACTATCCGTGTCAGTCAAAGCTCTTTCATAATTACCTTGTAAATGCAAATCGTGTAACAACAGTCTGCCTATAAGTATCATGTTGTCCAAATCGTTATGCAAATAGTTTATGCGGAAGTGTGTATTGTTACGTAACTTCATACGATGAACAAATCTAGAAAATAAATTTGTATTAGGAATATTGAGTAATTGGGTAATTATTTACATATTAAGTAATTAACACAAACCTATATATAATTACACATGAATTATATATGAATAGAAATAGTAGGAAATGATTTAAGCAACACAAATTCAAAAGAAAATTCTATTAAATATCTATATAAGTTTATCTACCAAAAATTATATGCCACCATAGAGTATAAACCGTTACATGGTCCTTCGAGCCGGATTAAGATAAAAGTTTAGAATTGAGGTAAAAATTCCTTACAATAAAGATTCCTTCATTCTTATCATGCTGCTGCCTCCGAGATTTAAGCCTGCTGGGATTATCTCTGGTTTACCACCAACCGCATGCACTGTCCGCTCGGCAATTCCTCTTTTCTCAATAATTGCCTATGTGGAAAAAAAATGAACCAAATATCGTACACAAATAAACATTTAGAATTATTAACCTATTTACACATAATAACTCGTCTTAGATATTAAAATAACAGTAAAAGACAATTCATTTTTTTTTTATATTAATTATTCACCCATTAATGTATTAGGGTATTCATGTGTTACGTATTAAACTCAATAACGTAAAAAATTATAAAAAAAATAATTTTATAAATTCATCTCCATTAATAATTAATTGATACTTACCTTAAGCATTGCTTTATCGAAACGTTCGTTTTCAAACGCCATTTGGAAATCACTCCTTACTTGTTTGTACTTGTCTATAAGTTTAATATTAAATTTCATGTAAAAATAACGTTTTCATTTCGTTAACTAGTGGTATAAAATAATTATTAATTGACGATACCCATCCAAATTAAAAAAAATACAATATCACTTAACCCTATTAAACTAGCCACCCTCCCCGCCTTCACACGGATGCACTTTTTTCTGAAAATTAATTCACTAACCTTCCTCGTTTACCGCTTCTTCGGTTAGTAAAAACCATATTAAAATTTATTGAATGATAGCGGACAGATACTTTATTTTAAGGTTTGAATATAGTCGGATACATATTAAATTGTACATAAATAGAAGAAATTGTATTTCGTGTATTTTTATTACCCTCCACTATAGCCATTTTCACAAAATGTTCTTTAGCGTTGAATGTGACCCAACAGTTATCTCCTTTAGGATAAACTGAAACTAAAATTAAAAAGAAAATTCCTTTACATATACAGTCAATCGTTGTCTACATTAAACGAGCTTAGTATGTTATGCTGCCATTTTCAATAATATATTAAATCCATCTAATTTGCTGTTTGCCGTTGTTGACTTGTTTTCTGGCTCTATATTAAAAGGGCAGCTGGAGCCAACATCGACTAGACTAGTGCCCTGCTATCCTTGCTATTCTATGTACATTTCAGAATTATGAGCCCTGTTCTATAATCATTGAGACGTTATTAAAGAAGATAAAGTTAAAAGTTTCAATTGGTTCAAACGCAATCGAACGTAATTGTTCGAAATAGCAGCCCATTGGAAAGAAGGGTGTGATTTACCTGTATGAAAATAAAATACTGCAGTACTTACTACTTTTCATTTTCGATTTCTTACATTGTCCTTCATGAAATAATATACTAACAGTAATACTAAAAAGAATATAAATAATATTTTTTAAAAGCATTGCTTAATTTTTAATTTAGAGGGAACTCAAGGTTTTCCATGAGTTATTGAGATTTTTCACTATCAATAAAAGTTAGGAAAGCAAGTGACTAAACATTTAATTTTATGATAAAAAAAAATAATTGAAATCGTTGTTGTTTTTGATTGGTTACTTAAATTAAATTTTAAATTAAAGTGTTTAAAGACCAAATCTAACGTTCATTTCAAAGTCTATAGACTTATCTTAAAGGAGGTCATGCTTTGGCATGAGTTTGTATTTGAAAAAACAAGCTTTTCCCTTAAAAGTTCCCATTTTGAATTTATTTATATCTATGTATCGATTCCGAGGCCAGAATTAAAAATTAACATTACAGCCTTTTGCTAGTATCCGATGACAATTAAAAATGACTGCTATAAAAATATCTATTTCGGTAAAAGTCCATTTAATAAAATTTCTTAAAATTCATGCCCATTTCTTAAAATCACCGCCTCTTGTAATAAAGAGTTGCAAAGATGGAGAACACGACTTTTTCAACTTTTTAATCGCTATATCTCAGAAATGGTTATTCTCAGAATTGGTTTTTCAATTTTTATCTAGCCAAAAACAACAAATGAGTCACAATGTTTCTCTATGTAATGGATTATTTTCTTAAACATTTTAATTGACAAATAAAAACAAATTTACGTTGTAGTTATATTTATTAGATATTTAATATTATAAAAAAATATGTAGTAAGTATGTATTTCTGAATTATCTTTTACCGCACTGCATAGTACACGTTGCATGTCCAGAACATATCTGAACACAACACTGAAGAGCAGTTATCTCATCAGATTCGCTATCAGCTGCCGTTCCTGAGTAGCCACGCAATTTTGGTGCTAAAAAGATTTTAATGAAATCAAAGCAGTTAATATTTAAAAAAATAAGTATAAAAAAATAAATAAAGTATAACTAATGTTAGGATGTTCGTCTAATGTTTGGACGAAGTGTATACTCGTCCAAACATTAGACGAAATATTGGACGGCCATATTCACTTCCTGAGTATGATAACGATTACACTCGGGCACAGCTTAACTAAATTATGATTATAAATTAAGTAAACATTTTATTTTATGATAAAAAATACTTGAAATCGTTGTTGTTTTTGATTGGTTATTTAAATTCAATTTTAAATTAAAGTGTTGAAAGACCGAATCTAACGTTCCGTTCGGAGTCTATAGATGACCTACTGTAGCATGAGTTTGTATTTGAAAGGGCAAGCTTCTCCCTTTGATATTCACTTAAAGTTCCCATTTTTAAATTATTTATATATATGTATCGATTCCGAAGCCATAATTAAAAATTAAAATTACAGTCTTTTGGCGGTATTGAATCACAATTAAAAATGACTGCTATAAAAATATCTACTTCGGTAAAGGACTATTTTATAGAATAATGCCCATTTCTTCAAATCACTACCTCTTGTAATGAAGAATTGCAAAGACGGAGAACATAACTTTTCAATTTTTCTACCTTCTACAATGTTTCAATGTTTTCCCAGGCAAATTAATTGTAAACTTACCATTTGGCTACAAAATTAAAGAAAACCATTTTTCCAAACTTTAGACTTTAAAGTCTAAATTTTTGTGCAGAGCTGATATGGGCTTTTCATTTTTCATAAAAATGGTGGTCTCAATGTTTGTACCAATTTTCAGTTTCATGCGATTTATAGTAACCTTGAATTTATTTTTAGTCCATTTTAACCGGACTATTACTCAAATTGAAAATTTTATCATAAAAAAAACTAAAAATAACACGTGTTTAAAAATTAAAAATAACAAATGAGTCACAATGTTGCTCTATTTATTGGACTACTTTCTTAAACATTATAATTGACAAATAAAAACTAATTTACATTGTAGTTATATTTATTAGATATATAATTAGATATTCATTTTTAAAAAAATATATGTTGTAAGTATCTGTTGCTGAATTATCTTTTACCGCACTGCATAGTACACGTTCCATGTCCAGAACATGTCTGTCGACACTCCTGAAGAGCAGTTATCTCATCAGACTCGCTATCAGCTGCCGTTCCCGAGCAGCCATGCAATTTTGGTGCTAGAAAGATTTTAATAAAATCAAAACAGTTAATATTCAAAAAATAAAATTATAAATTAAGCGCTTAATTTACCTAATCATTATACACTTCTTCCAAACATTTCACGTCCATATTCACTTCGTGAGAAGTATGAACGATTACACTCGGGCACAGCTTAACTGAATTATAATTATAAATTAATTAACATAAAAAAAAAATTGAAATCGTTGTTGCTTTTGATTGGTTACTTCAATTAAATTTTAAATTAAAGTGTTCAAAGACCGAATCGAAAGTTCCGTTCGGAGTATATAGATGAAGGCCCGTAGCCATGTGTGCTTTCTACAGTTGTTTACGCTGCGCTAAGAGAAAACTGTAATTGGTCAAAATTTTATTTTGACGTTACAACAACCAATCACCCAGCTTGCATCTTGTTTTGGCCCCCTACTTCAGCATGAGTTTGTATTTGAAAAAGCAAGCTTCTCCTTTAGAAATTCACTAAAAGTTCCCATTTTGAAATTATTTATATCTATGTATCGATTTCGAGACCAGAATTAAAAATTAAAATTACAACCTTTTGGCGGTATTGCTGAAACAAATTATTCACAATATTATTGGACTATTTATTGGACTAATTTCCTAAACATTTTAATTGACAAATAAAAACAAATTTACTTTGTAGTTACATTTATTAGTAATTTATTATTATAAAAAAAAGTTGTAAGTATGTATTGCTGAATTATCTTTTACCGCACTGCATAGTACACGTTCCATGTTTAGTACATGTCTGAACACACGCCTGAAGAGCAGTTATCTCATCAGACTCGCTATCAGCTTCCGTTCCTGAGTAGCCACGCAATTTTGGTGCTAGAAAGATTTTAATAAAATCAAAACCGTTAATAATTAAAAAATTAAAGTATAAATTAAGCGCTTAATTTACTTAAACATTACACTTTGTCTAACCATTTAATTTACTTTCACAACTGAAACCCGAATGTAATCATTTTCTTACTACTTACTAAGTTTATAGCTTAGTCCATGGAATCGTATCAAACAAGAGGTGTCTTATCATCAAATGAGGTAGTTCTGATTTTTTTATATGTTGGTAGTGATGTTTATATTTTGGTGTTAACGACAAATCCAAGTTTTCCACCTCGAAAGCCCTTCGAATCATTATTAAATCCATTAAATTTTAAGATTTTTTTCAGTTTTTGTCGAATTTTACTACCAACGACCTCTGTTATGGCAAAAGTCACTTTGCATACTTTTAATGAGATTAAATTTTCAATTGAATGAACACAACTTAGTCTTGGTAGGCCAAATAGTTTTTAAAATCCGTAAAACAAAAGTTTATGTTTTACGGAAAATTGCAAAAATTTATGTTTTACAGTTGTTTTCAGTTTTCAACAATTTTGACCGCTAAGAAATAGGTTTATGGCAAGTTACCTTATTAGTTATTAAATTGCACTAATTTTTCAATAAAATGAGATACATATATTTCTTCCACATACACATTTGGATATATTGGTCTACATATATTTTTGAAATATAGCGATTAAAAAGTTGAAAAAGTCGTGTTCTCCGGCTTTGCAACTCTTCATTACAAGAGGTGGTAATTTTAAGAAAAAAGCATTATTCAAGAAGTAGATCTTTTTATAGCAGTCATTTTTAATTTCGATCCAATACCGCCAAAAGACTTTAATTTTTAATTATGGCCTCTGAATCGATACATAGATATAAATAATTTCAAAATAGGAACTTTTAGTGAATTTCAAACGGAGAAGCTTGCCCTTTTAAATACAAACTCATGCTACAGCAGGTCTGAGAGTTCCTGAGATACAAATTGATTAATGAGATACATTCCTGACAGGTTTATAGATAACATGTAAACCATATAAATGTATAGTTTAATATTGGTTTGTGTTAATTTGTTCAAATAAGAGTATTAGTGTTAAAGATATCAGAAAGTATTAGTATGAGATATAACAAAACAATGTTTAGTGGAATTATTTATAGGTCTACAAAAAAGTCCGCGATGGTATATGTATATTATACGGATAGCTTTGTATAGCCATTATAATGTTTAAGAAAATTGACACAAATTAAGTGGAGCTTGAAAAGCTATTTATAAGATACGATATTAGTACTTATCATATCAAAAACTTTAGTTACCTTAAGCATTTCATGTACATAATAATTGCCGTTTACACTAAAACTAGTTTTTATCGTAAATTATTATCGTTCGTATAGTATGGAGTTATAAACGCGCAAGAAAATAAACCGCTGTCGTGCAAAATTGCACCTAGGGTCGCTAGTTTATAATATAACCAAAATAGAAATAATATATTTCTAATAGGCTACTTAAAAAAAAAACTTGAAAAAAAAAAACAAACATACTTTGTAGTTGTATTTATACGACTACAGGTGTTTATTGTTGTTAAAAAATTATAATGTAAGTATTTAATTATTATTTTTTAATCATCTTTTACCGCACTTCATATTACAGTGTGATTTATCATGACAAGTACAAAATTGAAGAGCAGTTATCTCATCAGACCCGCTAACATCTGCCGTCCCTGAGTAGCCACGTAATTTTGGTGCTAAAAATATATTTCATATCTTATATTTAATATATCACAGAGGAGAAACGACAATAAAACGAAAATTATTTTTAATCCGATCGGCACTAAATAGATAATAAAATTTACCAACAAGTTTTACGAGAATAATAAACTGTTACGTGCATTTTACTTACTACAGTGAGTTATTGTATTGAGCATTCTAATGTTGTGCAGTATTGCGTTTCTCATAAGTGAGTATACGTGAATTTCTATTACATGTCCAAAATTTGCTACAACTTCGCTCGCACCCCTTATTGTCAACATTTCGGGCCTGAAAACGTAAAATAAATGTTATTTGGAGCTAAATCAACAGATCAAATTAATACTACACCTCGTAACTATTCAGTTGATCACATTAACGTATGGAAAAAATCTTTGCTCTACCTAAAATCAAAACACAAAATTGTTATGCCTCCTTCGGTAGAGGTCCTCCTTCGCTGACCTCTTAAAGAAAGGAATGTTAATAGTCATTTATTTTTGAAATGTAAATCAAAAAACTATCATTTATGAAATTATCATTTTGTTGAGCAAGTGCATTCTAAATGTATCTGTAGCAGTCATAATATAAGACATAAATGTAATAACTGTCAGAATTTGTATTCTTCATTCATTCATTTGTGCCGTAGGATACCCATTGTTGTAGATAAGCCTCCCAGATGAATATCCAATAGAAGCAGCCTAGAATAGGTCTTACAGACTGGGTAGTCTGTAAGCAAAAATCCCCGCAGAGGAGAAGAGCAGAAACCACGCAGAGAATCTGAGTAGATTATGACTGCAGCACGCAGCGTGCCCTACCAGTATAAAGCGTTTTAACATAGTTAATGTTACAAATATAATTTAGTTCGTGGACCTTCTTGAACTGACGATAAAAGTTAGAAAAAGATAAGAAGATTCAGTAACAAAAATGTTCCCACACATCTTGCTCGCCAGTAATCTTATGTCGCTATACCTAAGATTCGATTATTATATCGACACTTACTTTTTACTTGTGAACGAATCAAATGTTACATCAACAGTTTCCGGGTCATGCAATGTAATCAACCCCATACGAGCACTAATGTCTGAGGCTGAAAGAATAAACTTTCCATGTAGGGGTAATCTTCCTCTTTTTAGAACAGCCTTGTATCCGTAAATAAGCTGAAACAAAATTTAAGCTAACATTATTAGGTACTTACTTAACTTGTACTCGTACTATTAATATTTTTATCATAATTACTTATATATTATTATTTATATATAATATAGATAATTAATAACTTAAACAAAAAAAAATCTAATGAAAATTAATGCTGTAGACAGATTGAAAAACCATTTCTGTGTAAAGTATCCAATGTGCTCAACTTGGGAATAATAATAATACATCACTCGTCAAAGAGTGTGACTTGAAAAAACAATATTCTCTTTTTTAAACAATTTATCTATATATTTATACAAGTCTAACAACTCTAAAATAACAGATAAAGATTTAAATTAAACAAGTGAATTTAATTGATATTTGCAGCTACATCTCACCTTTAATTCGCTAAAACCAACAATAGCATCAACATAGCGAAAACTGTCCTCTAGTTTACCAGTAGCTACAGAACTTCTGTACATCGAGTCGAAACCATGCATCACACCATGACTTAATGACAATGCCTATAATGAAATTAAGTTAAATTTAAAATCAGTTCAAGTAACCCTGAGACAGAGCGTTAAAGTAAGCAACTTCACAACTCGACTAAGAGGTTCGTCAGATTAAATATCGTACTAATTACATATTGCAAATTTCACAAGAATGATAATTGTTTATTTTTATTGTTTCATATAATTCAATCACATTTTCAGCTTCTCTCTGAACGTCAAAAAGGCTTACTGACACCTCTGGTGACCGACGAGCTGGCCAGCTTCCTCGCGCAACACGTTAACATTGCAATACAGCGAGGAAATGCTGTTTAGGCTTATTTATATTCTAAATTTATTGTGTCTTTTACTTTTATAGGTAACTACTTATTATTAATTTAATGTATATTTAGTCATTTATAATTTGTTTTTATTTGTATTTTTAATAATTATAATTAATATTTTTATTTTTTGATATTTATTTTAAATATCAAAAAATAAATTACAATTCATGGAGCACACGATACAGGCTTGCATGCCTAGTGTGTGTTTTCATAGCTAATAAACTGAATTATGTTCCTGTAAATAAATAAATAAATAAATAAATATATAAATAAATAAATGAATAAATAATAAATAAAATAAAAAAATAAAAATAAAAATAAAATAGATTTTAGTTTAATTCTATTTAGGATTTATTTTTAATTTTAGTTGTAATTTTATGTTTATACATAAAATAATAATTTTCATAATTTATAATTCATCGAGATGGCTTCTCTCTTAATAAATTACATATAGCAAAGAAATCTCACCCCGCCTTCGACAGTGTAAATAGTGAAGTTCGGTGACATCACATTCTCCATACGGAACTTCTGCAGTCTGATTTTCATCAAGTCTATCACATTATCCATATATTCGTTCAGTACAGATGTTTTAGCCTTATCGTAATACCTGCAAACATTGATTGTTTTTCTCTTTCCTTTCTTGATGGTTTCTAATTTTTTATCAATATATTACTTTTTTTATGTGATGTTATAATGTTAAGAAAATGTTGAACATAGAACCACGTATCAGTATCCCATCAGTTGATGAGCCCTTGTTATAATATATAATGCTCAAGTTAGAGCTATTTCAAAAATGTTGTTATACATAAAAGTTCCTAGCTTTTTTATATGTTTTAATTCTATGATATGCTAGCCGGTCCCCGCGACTTCTTTACATTTATATGTAAGTACTTACGCAAATGGAACACTGACTTCATTGTCAGCAAGTGGAAAGTAGACTAAGTAATCATTGAAGAAATCCTTCAGCCAACTGTCAAGTTTAGTTTTCAATGTGTCCAAAAAGTCAACTGAAATGTTAAGATATTTATTTTAAAACGTTACTTTAGAATAAATACAAAATGCAGGAGAAGAACAAGTTTTTTAACTGCATATTCAAATTTAATTATTCAAAATAATTTATTGTATCCTCCTATGTTACATATAGTATTTATACATAGATTTACCAATGCCTTCAGGCTGTAACTTCATCATCGATTCGGGACCACTACTGTTCGTGTACTGTATAAAAAAAATGTATCAACAGATAAAAAGTATTCAAAAAGTCAGATTATCTAAGATAAATTAAACGTCTATACCTACTCACCGTCAGCATAACATTATTAACTTTTATTTCTGAAACAATCAGTTCTATATTAAGCCTGTCTGTTAGCAATCGATACCGGCCTTCGATTGCGTAAGTAACTTCTTTTAAGAGTATTCTGAAAGAATTGTATCCATTTTATATTTTTATAACTTCACCTACTGTCTCTTGTTACTGTTCTGTCTAATTGATAATTTTATTTTAGTTTACACCTACCTGCCTTTTAACTTTTGCCAGTAAGCACAGTCAAGTAAGATGATATCTTATTTTATTCTCCATATATTTATATCCTCTCTCCATATATTTTATCCCATCAAAGTCGACAAGGCACTTAAACCCCACCGAGGCACCGTAGAACCACCTTCTATGATAGCATAAGGGGGCAATATTTGTTTTTGGATTTTTTTTTTATTTAGTAAAAATGTACTTACTGAATTTCTCCGTATGATGGCATGTAGAACAATTTGGAACTATCCGTGTCAGTCAAAGCTCTTTCATAATTACCTTGTAAATGCAAATCGTGTAACAACAGTCTACCTATAAGTACCATGTTGTCCAAATCGTTATGCAAAAAGTTTATGCGGAAATGTGTATCGTTACGTAACTTCATACGGTGAACAAATCTAGAAAAGAAATTGATATTAGGAGTATTAAGTAATTGGGTGATTAGGTTTTTATACAGACCCACATAGAAATACATTTAATACTATAGTCAGAGATGAATATAACAACACAAATTCAAAAGAAAATTCTTGTAAAAATATAAATCGATACAGAAGAACAGAGGTATGTCTCATCTAGTTGCCACATCAGTCTCATGATGCTGCAAGCGCCTTCGTATAGCACAAAATAAACAAATACAGAGATATCGGTATCGTTTACATTTTTCTTCGCTGATACAGAGAATCTAACCTCTCGGTGAGTGGGGTCCACCACGCTTAAATTTTACAATATTTTGTCAAATTTTACAATTTTTACAAATTGTAAAATTTGTAAATTGTAATTGTATAAATTATACAATTTTACAAATTGTAAAATTTGACGAGCTGTACAAGCTTGCACATAGGGTTGTATACGATGGAACATTTTAAAAGCTATCAGCTATACGTTTGTCGAATCCAAAGTATTCAAACAAATTTTATCTCCAAGATCGATTGATTTCTCAATGCAACTAAAGTAATTGAATAAAAAATTCCTTACAATAAAGATTCCTTCATTCTTATCATGCTGCTGCCTCCGAGATTTAAGCCTGCTGGGATTATCTCTGGTTTACCACCAACCGCATGCACTGTCCGTTCGGCAATTCCTCTTTTCTCAATAATTGCCTATGTGGAAAAAAATTTATTATGAATAAAAATTAAGTTTATATGATAAAATAATGTCGTTCAGAAATATAAGCATTTAAAATTATCATAATTGTAAAAAATATCATAACTGTTATGTTGAAATCCCTTCTTAATAACATTTTTACTAAAGGCTAGTATCGTAACTGATAATACGGAACCATCCAGAAGGCGGCCTCTGCGTTCCAAAGCAATATGAAAACCACATTTTTTTATGTAAAGGTAGCCAGACTGGCTGACGTTCTACTTAATAATATGATAGTAAGAGCTGCAATGCACTGCTGACCTAAGTAGGACTAGAGATAGGGAAAATGGGCTCTGGCGCCCCTTACTAACCGAAACACAACAGCACACGTGCTGTTATTTCACGTTGGTCTTCTGTAAATAAAGTGGTTACAATGAACCGCCAAATGGGCCAAAGTAACGACTGCAAAACACATTGTGCACAGCCACTACTTGCCAAACAGAGCAGAGCCATCTTTGTATTACCTACAGACGAACAGTATAAGGGGCTCTTCGTTTCATTTTCTTTTTGATATTATCTTTTATAATTCCCCCATTAATATACGAGTTGATTTGATTACTAATATTTTACGTATTAATGTGAATAACGTAGAAAGTTATAAAAAATATTGAAACATTTTTAATCACAAAACATTTCATTGTTAAATTGATACTTACTTTAAACATTGCATTATCGAAACGTTCATTTTCAAACGCCTCTTGGAAATCCATTCTTACTTGTTTGTACTTATCTATAAATTAAATTAAATTTTAAATTTCATGTAAAAAAATGTTTTTAACTTATAACAGGGGTGTTCAATAAAAAGTGAGAATGACAAAGACAAAGCAGTTATCTTTTGATGCAACTTATTTTATTTTTCAACAGTCACTTTTTAAGTTAATACACGTGATATATCCTTTTTCTAGAGAGGATTAATTACCGCGCGAATTTAAATTTTCTCCATTTTCGAGAACACGTTCCGAAACGTAGAAAACAAATGATTACAATTTTTAAAATACAAATGAAAATCAATAACTTTTTAAATCATTATTATTATAACAAATGTCTAGGCTTTGCCTGCCAGTATCAATTTTTTTTTCTTACCAAGGAGTATCTATTTCATTCCCACTTTTTATTGAACACCCCTCGTATTTTTAGAAAAAAAATTTGAACTAAGTCAATATTTTTAGAAAAAACTCGTATTTTAGAAAATATAAATTCTAAAGTCGGAGATTTAAAAAAACCTCTTGAACGTCATATAGATTTCTTGGAAGGGTATAAAATTATTTATGGTAAATAAAGCAATTTTATTTCAGCCATATGAGAGAAAAACACATTTTGTAATACACGATAGCTAAGTATATGAATTATACAAAACCGGTTAGTAAAAACCATATCAAAATCTGTTGGGTGGGCTTAGATAAGTTACACTTATACAGTTTTAAAACTTCTTAAGCGGTTATCGCACTTTACAATTTGAAGGATTCCAATTTAGGAAATTGGAAAGTGTAATCGCAATTAGAACAGATTGGATCCAATTTAGATTTTATCTATTTTCAATTCTATGTCTTCGGTTTAGAAATCAATTTAGTGTAGTGTGATCACTAGGTTCACTACTTAGGTGCCTAAATTGGATTCCTTCAAATTGTAAAGTGTGATAACCGCTTTAATTCACTCTCGTAGATTAAATCGATTGTATTTTGTGAAATCTTATTACCTACCCTCCATTGCAGCCATTTTTACAAAATGTTCTTTAGCCTTGAATGTGACCCAACAGCTATCTCCATTTGGATAAACTGATTCTAAAATTGAAAAGAAAATTTCTTTAATATGAAATAAAATATTGAATAAATTTGTCATATATTATTTGGTTCATATAAAAGATCGACATATTAATAGTTACGACATAGCTGAAGAGTTAGTAGGGGTTGACCACAAAACAGTTTTACCTACAAAATGGCAAAAAGTTATCGAACAAAATCACGCATATACAGTATGTCCCAGAAATCAACGCGAAGCGGGCACCGGGCGAAAGAGTAAATATCGTCCATGGTGCCAATTTTCCTCATATTCAAATATATCTCTATTATTTCTTAAACAAGTGACATGGATTTTTTTTTTTTTCCTAGAGCTGGTATAACCGTGGCCTATGGCCTGCACCCACTTGGCGTTGATTTCTGGGGATAATATTCAATATGAATAGTACAATATGAATTATACAATATATGCATTAGCGGCCCATTGAGAAGTAAAAGGGTGTGTGATTAATTATAGAGATTATACTTACTACTTTGCAATTTCGGTTTCTTACATTCTCCTTCATGGAATAATATAGTAACAATAATACAGAACAGAATATTATGATTAATATATTTTAAGAGCATTGATTTTTTTTTAATTTAGCTATATTTTGTAAATAATGAATGAAAAGAACTCAAGGTTTTCTTTTCGTAAGTTATTAGAATCTAGATTTGTCACGATCAATAAAAAGTCAGGAAAGTAAGTAACTAAACATTTGATTTTTACGATCAAACATAATTGAAATCGTTGTTGTTTTTGATTGGTTTAAATTTAATTTTAAATTAAAATCTTCAAAAACTGAATGGAGGTTTCGGCTTTTAGGCGACAGCGGTAACTTGCTTAGGCATTAGTTAGTATTTGAAAAAAGTTTCCTCTTATGAAATTACCTAAAAAGTTCCATTTTGAAATTAAATCTGTATGTTGATCCATAGAGCACAGAAAACTTAACATAACATTATAAATGCATGATTATACCTATATGTGACCAAAAAATTTAAATGGATCTGAAATGCCATTAATCTTTCACGAGTTCAGTTAAAAGTTATGTCCTTTTTTTTTCGACAAAATTAATTTAACTGGAGTATGCACTAAAGACTTCTTTTTGTATGAAAAATTACTATTTTGGATGAAAATGGTGTCCACTTTATATTACTTTCTGGCAAAGGGTCATCTCCTTACGTCCCGCTAAAATATTCTGGTGCCAGATTTCTGCCAGGGTTGATGCCAGGGTCAAAATCAGATCACAATAAATATAGAGAAAAATTAATCTTCTTTAGCTATTGATTCTAATGTTAAAAATTAATATATTTTTTTTATTTAGATTTATGAAATTTACTAAGATATTAAGGGCCAGTTTTATAACGATCCGTTAGTTAAATTTTATATCAAATAGACGAAAAAAAGATCTAATAGTATAATATAGTGTATTATAAACAACTGTTCGTTAGTCAACAGTATAATTTGACAGCTAGCGTTTACTGCCTCTTTACTGACTATGATAAGTTCGGTTTATCTTACGTATCGTTTATTTTGTTATTTATGTAAATAAATATGTGTGTGACGCGACACTTGACAGTTCTTGACAGACTACAACGAAACCATCGACAATATTCATAAACTTCGGCGTATTTTTACGGGCAGCTACCGAATGTTTAATTTCTTTAATAGAACCACTGTCAGTAAACGTTATTGACAGACCGTTAACCGTTCGGTTACTAGCACTGTAACGAACGGGAAAAAGGTATGTCGTTTATAAAACTGGCCCTAAAAGTATCAAGATTACTGGTAGTGCCGAACATAGATAAATTTTTATCTTTTTTCTTTATATATATTTGAAGTTTTCGTACTTTTAAAATGTTACACACAATGTTTGATAGGGACAAATTAAAAATAATATATTTCCAATGAGTTATATTGGACTTTTTTCTTAAACATTTTATTTGACAAATAAAAACACACATTTTGTTAGCTTATATTTATTTATTATTGTTAAAAAAATATAATATAAAGTAAGTATGTATTACTAAATTATCTTTTACCGCACTCCATATTACAGTGTGCCCCTCGATGACAAATACATGTCTGAAGAGCAGTTATCTCATCAGATCCGCTATCAGCTGCCGTCTCTAAGTAGCCACGTAATTTTGGTGCTAAAAAAATATTAACAGTCAAACGCTTAATTTACATTTAGACGACACGTTTGGTTTAGTAGCTAGTAACCATAGCTGTTAACCAAACGGTCGCGGGTTCGAATCCCGCTAGGGGCAAATGTTTATGTGTTAACATTTTACCTTTGCACCTGAGTCATGGATGTTTGTATTTACAAGATGTATGTATTTACAAAAAAAAAGTAATCTATGTAGTATATCAACTGTCTGGTATCTATAATACAAGCATTAGTTGCTTAGTGTGGAACTAGATGGTGCTGTGTGGAATGTGTGAAGATATTTATTTAATAAAATATTTTTTAATTATATTTACATGGATTGCTTCGAAATCTAGTCGAAGCTACAAAAGGGGTATTTTAGCAATGATACTACAGACCTGTGACTACTGATATTAAGCTATTTCAGGATGCATATGCAGATGCCTTGGTAAAGATGTAGATGATAGCGATAATGGGATAAGAGGACATATCCCACTTTGCAAGCTTGATTACTTCTGCTTGTTAGGGTTGCTACACATATAGTCGGGCCGGCACATTTCATTCGGCAATGTCTACCGCCCGGCTTTGCCGACACGGCTATAAGTATAGCAGTTTGTCGAACGTTCATCTACACATATTCGGTTCTACCGCCCGGCTATGCCGGCCCGACTATATGTATAGCGACCCTTAGATAAAGAGCTACTATTGGTAGAAACTTTATGCCGCGAACGCATGACAATTGAATTAAACTTCATTCTGGGCTATGCGCTATAGTAAAATAGTTGCATGAAAAGATCATTTTTGAGATAGGTACCTTGTAAAATAAATTTTTTTCTGATTTCAATCAAATAAATAATAAAATACCCACAAGTCATACGAGATTAATTAACTGTTTCGTGTATTTTTACTTACTACAGTGAGTTATTGAATTGAGCATTCTAATGTTGTGCAGTATTACGTTTCTCATAAGTGAGTATACGTGGATTTCTATTACATGTTCAAAATTTGCTAATACTTCGCTCGGGCCTCTTTCTATCAACATTTCGGGTCTGAAAACGTAAAATATATGTTATTTGGAGCTAAATGGATAGATCAATTTCAATACTACCTACTACAATTTTACATCCCGTAACTATTGATGAAAATTTTTTTAAATGGCATAAGTAGAGTCTAAAATTACCTCCTACATACAAACAAATAAACATACAAACTCTACCTATTTATAATATTAATATAGATACAAATGTTCCGCAACACATGGTGTATCTAGTGATATCGCCGTACCGAAGATAATCTTGTTGCTATACCTAAGATTGCAGTAATTTCAAAAATTAATATATCGATACTAACTTTTTACTTATAAACGAATCAAACGTTACATCAACGGCTTCCGGGTTATTAAATATGACCAACCCCATGTGAGCAGTAATGTCTGAAGCTGAAAGAATAAACTTTCCATGCACGGGTAAACTTCCTCTTTTTAGAACAGCCTCGAATCCATAAATAAGCTGAAACAAATTTTAAACTAACTTACTCGTCCTGTTAATGAGAATTACATTACAACTTTGGAATATCCACTTTACAAGGTCATTCTCGCGGTTAAGCACGATTTAATTTTACTGGGAGATAACTATTTCAAACTCGGTTGATTCGTGGCCAACGAATATGTAAATAAACATAAATTAATAACATTAACTTATGTTTATTACTAATTAATAATAAACATAAATTTAAGCGGGTCAGAAAACCCAAGAAATCGCAAATGATGGCTTAACCTAAGTCTACGATAGATGCTTGGTGGATGTCGAGGATATAATGAGATGAAGAACACATGAGGTCAGACAGCTAAGCTCGATGGGGACAAACTTTCAACACTTGCCTAACAGGTAAATATTTTATTGAAACATATCTTCGGCTTATTCCTTCTTATTAACTTATTTTTTTCTTTATTTCGGCATATCTTATGCTCTGCAGGGTGAGGGGCCAGCACCAATCGCGTCTTGGATATGATAGCGGGTAGGCTTGACTCTCTTTACATGAACCTTTGCTTGATGATGCATGTGTAGAGAGGCAAGTGTGTAAATGTTTGTGTCTGTAATATTTATGAGTACTAACTGTAGATTTTGTAAGATGTTTACTAACACTTTGGGACCAAGTAACCCGATGAAAGAACCTTTATTATTATTATTAAATATCTTTTCCTATTCTATACTATTTTAAGATTGTTGAAGTGAATTTAATTAATATTTGCAGCTACAGCTCACCTTTAATTCGCTAAAACCAACAATGGCATCGACATACCGAAAACCGTCCTCTAGTTTACCAGTAGCTACAGATCGTCTGTACATCGAATCGAATCCATGCATCACACCATGACTTAATGACAATGCCTAAAATGAAATTAATATTTTAAAATAATAAGAATACAAACTATAAAAACTGAATAAGAAAACAAAGAAGAATAATTATATCTTCTTATTATTATTATTATTTGTCTTCTAGATGTCGGCGGCCGATCGTATAATGCGGCAGATCATGATATGGCATGTTTCATGAAGTTGCAAAGTGATCAAAAATTACATTTAATCAAAAACTAATCACATCTCACAATAGTAATCTCGCAATAGATGAACCTAATAATAAACATAATAATGCCTACAATGGGCAGCCAAATCGTCGAACGATATACTACTTCGAACGATCTGACTGATAACACGAACTACCTAGGCACATCACGAATTACCGGATTATACGATCGACCGCCGACATAGACAAGGATTATTACCATATGACGATTAAGGATAAGGAAACAGATTAGGAAGGGATAGGGAATTGAGCTATGGCATTCGTTACTCACTCACCGAAACACAACAGGCTGTTATTTCACAGGGATCTTCTCTAAAGGCGAGTTTACACAAGAAGAGTTTCTCGAACGCAAGTGGAAAGAAATCGTATTGGCTTTTTTTTCGAAACCCTGGTAAATTTAAATTTATAATGACCATCATAAGAGTTTCTTGGAGAAACCTAATTGATAAATAAATATTTTGATTTTTGATTTTGTATGTGATTATCCTGTGCGAGAACTCTCCATGCGATTTTTGCCTGCAAATGTTTATTTACATTACGATAGAAACTCGCACCATTCAAGCAATACTCTAATACCAGCGTTCAAGACGACACTCTTATATCTTAAATTGTTTACACTATAGGCGAGAATTCGTAAGTCGACATACGCATACGTGTCTCGAAGTGTCAATACGAGACTCGCACAAATCACTCATTTCATATTTCAGCTTTTCACTTTACAAATGAAATATAGTGAAGAAATCTCACCCCGCCATCGACATTGTATATAGTGAAGTTCGGTGATATCACATTCTCCATACGGAACTTCTGCAGTCTGTTTTTCATCAAGTCTATCACATTATCCATGTATTCATTCAATACAGATGTTTTAGCCTTATCATAATACCTGCAAACATTGAATGTTTTGCTTTTTTTCTTTCTTGGCGGATTCAATTTTTTTTTTCTCATATTATATTGAGCAGTTCATATTATATTGAGCAAATGTCTAAGCAATGCACGTATGAGTATCCTATCATACTAGAGCGATACTAAAAATGTTGTTACTACACATAAAAGCTGCTAGCTTATGTACATATGTCTTAATTCTATGATATATGAATAAATTACTATAAATTTAATCATAATTCAGACATCAGACAGCCTGACAATCTATTTGATGGTAAGTGTCTGCCATCGCCTATAAGCAAGCCACATCACAGTTGCTGCAAGCTGCTGACCTTAGTAGGAGTAAGGATAAAGGATTATGAAGATATAGGAAAAGAGGCCCTGGCATCCCTTACTCACTCAATAAAACACAACAGCACACGTGCTGTTATTTTATGGCGGTCCCTCACAGAAGACCACCGTCAACTTTCGCCAGACGAGCTGCCCAAATAGCTTCGAAATGCAGTGTGCGCGCCCTGCCACTACTGCCAGACCCAGAACCAGAGTTATTGAAAAGTGTAAAAATTAAAAATTCGTACGTAAGTATATTTATGTACGAATATTGTAATAAAATACCTTATCACAATAAAAATTATATACATATAAATACTTACGCAAATGAGACACTGACTTCATCAGCAAGTGGAAAGTACACTAAGTAATCATTAAAGAAATCCTTCAGCCAATTGTCAAGTTTACTTTTCAATGTATCCAAGAAATCAGCTGAAATGTTAAGATATTTATTTGAAAACGTTATAGGGTAAGAAAATGTTTAAAATAAATACAGAAGAACAAGATTTTTGATTGCATATTCAAATTCAAAATTATGTATTTAGAGGTGGATTTGTTTATCAATGTATTTTATTTCATCAATATGAAATAAATAAATTATGGTGCATATAAAAGAAAGGTCGAGAAAATGATGACACCGAAATTTATTGCTGCTAAAGAAAAAAATGAAAATGTGATCAAGCAAAGAAAGAAGAATTTTTATTGCGACTTGTTAAATAAATGTAACAAAAACCCCAAGAAAATGTAAATACTTTTACTAAAAATAAGATTAAATGTAACTGTGCACAGTTATTTATTGTTAATAAATTATTAACAAATGAAACAGAACCCTCTTAATTAAGGATCATAATTTAAGGATGCCAGAGCCAAGTTCCCCTTCCCTACATTGTCCCTAATCCTTTATCCTATCAAGGTCGGCCCTACCCTTGTACCTTCTGGTATCACATATAGTATTTATTGGTGACGGTAGTCACCTATCACCTAGTGGAACGTCAGTTTTTCTGCCAACCTTTATCATTAAAAAAATAGAAACTAGTATAGGAATGTCTAGTAAAGTCATCAATGTACTACAACTATGAATTTCGCACGCCATACAAAACACTACGAACTTTATGGAACATTTGAAAGTGACGTATGCGTAGAGCATGAACTCTGTCATCTGTCATTTAAAAACCAACCAAACGTCTGTCATTTAAAAAAAATGTGACTGCGTCAACACATTGGAGTTTAAAACCAATAGTAGAACTAGGTCGTTACTACCTTTTACCATTAACGCGTGAAGGCAAGACTCCGCCATGATTCCGTTTTAGGCGTACTTTTTATGTGCCGCTTTAGCATTTGTGACGCAAATTCCACAGTTGTAGTACTTCGATGAGTAAAGTAGAAAAGATGATACGATTCTACAGATCTGATAGATTTACCGATGCCTTCAGGCTGTAACTTCATCATCGATTCAGGGCCACTACTGTTCGTGTACTGAATAAAAAAAATTGTATCAACAAATAAAAAGTTTACGAAAAGTACAGTTTATCTAAGATAAATTAGTCGTCTATACCTACTCACCGTCAGCATAACATCTTTAACATTTATTTCTGAAATAATTAGCTCAATATTAAGCCTGTCTGTTAGCAATCGATACCGGCCTTCGATAGAGTAGGTAACGTCTTTTAAGAGTAATCTGAAAAGAATTGTACCCATTTTTATTTATATTTTCACAACTTTATTTACTGCATTCGACATGCATTAAGGTTCAGGAAGTACGTCCAAATCTATACATATCTTTATAAAATAAAATGAATGTGTTGTTAAGGCTGGATTTTTTCCAAACAACAACAACAAGTGAGGTCAGTTCGGTGACAGCAGAGGATTAAAAAAAACCCGAATTTACTTATAATTAGTTTAATTAAAAGAAATACTTTTACATTGAATTTGCTTATAACTACGTTAACGTAACACCGGTCGATGTTAGATCCCGCCGATTTTTCTCTGACCGGAGTATTTAAGGCGGCCCTCGGGGCAGGTGTGCGGTGATTCAACTGATTCATTCATTCTTGTATGTTGTAATGTTTAATCCTAACATGAAATGTATTTCGTAGCGCGATCCTTTAGGGAATCGTATGTCGCAATACCACCCATGTAGGTGATGACCTTTCGGTGGCTTTTGCATGATGAAATCGTAACAAGTGTAATAACAACAAGTAAATAATAGCATAAGGGGGCAATATTAATTGTTTTTGGATTGTTTTTTTTTATTTAGTAAAAATGTACTTACTGAATTTCTCCGTATGATGGCATGTAGAACAATTTGGAACTATCCGTGTCAGTCAAAGCTCTTTCATAATTACCTTGTAAATGCAAATCGTGTAACAGCAGTCTACCTATAAGTACCATGTTGTCCAAATCGTTATGCAAAAAGTTTATGCGGAAATGTGTATCGTTACGTAACTTCATACGGTGAACAAATCTGGAAAATAAATTGATATTAGGAATATTGGTGATTTGGTTTTTATACAGACCTACATAGAAATAGATAGAATACTGTAGTCAGAAATGAATAAGACAACACAAATTCAAAAGAAAAGTCGTTGCGATCGGTACAGAAGTACAGAGTGTTCCATCAGAGTGAACAATTGCAACATCTCGTCAATCTCATCATGTTGCAAGCGCGGCAGAATAGCGCAAAATAAACAAATACAGAGAAATCATTGGTACCGGCTACATTTTTCTTCGCTTATTAGTATTAGTTACAATATTTTGCCAAAACCGCGAGTGATGTCGACCTAGCGACCCGAGAGCTTCGGTCAGCAGATTACAATGAGGTAATGTAGCCATCCTACCTAATTTAGAATATTAAGTAATAAACACTTAATAAAATATAAAATTATTGTATAAATATATAATTCTCTATCAAAATTTAATAGAAAGCCATCAAGATCAAGTTGTTAGGTTGTAACATTTTAAAAGATATAAGCTAAAGTAATCAGACCAATTTTATTAACAAGATCGATTGATTTCTCACTGCAATAAAAGAATTGAGTTAAAAATTACTTACAATAAAGAGTCCCTCATTCTGATCATACTGTTGCCGCCAAGGTTAAAGCCTGCTGGGATTATCTCTGGTTTACCACCAACCGCATGCACTGTCCGCTCGGCAATTCCTCTTTTCTCGATTATTGCCTATGTGAAAATAAATATGAATAAAAAAGAATTTATATGAAGTTAATGTAGTACACAAATAAACATTTATAATTATTAACGTATAATATGATAACAAGATAAATTTAAAATGTGTGGTTCCTGGTTGCCTCAAATCATAATGATATTTCATACTTGACTTCCAACTAGCCCCAAAAGATTATTCATGCAAAATATTAAATAACTTGACCACTTACGCGTCATGTAAACACTTACTAAAAGATAAATGATTTACTAAAATATTTTTACTAAGTAAAATATTTTTACTGAAATATTTTTACTAAAATATTTTTACTAAAGTATATCGTAAGTAGAATTACAAATAAGGAAAATGGGCTCCCTTATATTTCATGGTAGTCTTCTGTAAATAAAGTGGTTACAAGACGGACCGCCTAAATTATAACTGCAAAACACAGTGAGCTCTGCCTTTACTTGCCTCAAAGCAGACTCAAAGCAGAGTTAGCTTTGAAATGTTCATTTCCACAGTTGCTTGTATTACAGGCGACGGTAGCCATCTACCATCAAGTGCACCGACGCCTATCTGACGTAAGTCGACAATCATCCAACCAGTGTTATTTTTTGTTTAAAATGTTAATTCGAGTTGATTTGAGTACTAATATTATTATTTTTTAAATATAAAATATATTGAAACATTATTAATCACAAAAAAATTCAATTGTTAAATTGATAGATACTTACTTTAAACATTGCATTATCGAAACGTTCATTATCAAACGCCTCTTGGAAATCAGTTCTTACTTGTTTGTACTTATCTATAAATTAAATTAGTTTCATGTAAAAAAAAATGTTTTTAACTTTTACTTTTAGAACAAATCTTGAACTTAGTATGTACTTGTAAAGCTGATTTTTTTTAAATATCTGACGTCATAATGAAGAGAAATTAAAAAATTGACAAAAAAGGTTTTAATACATGATTAAGGCCAGGCCCTATGAAACTAAGGGAACTTTAAATAAATGTGCTGAGTCAACCACATATCTGATCAATGTGGAATTTACATATATATATTTTGAGACCTTTATCTGTAGATTATCAAGTCAGAAACATAATTAGGTGATTTTCATTCGATACATTTTTTTATCGAAATCGGCGCCTTTTCCGGAGAATATTACATTTTTCTACTAAACGGCTTGAGTTATATCGCCAAAAAACTGCTCGTAGCAAGGAAACATTGTTTACCAGTGATTGTCAAAATAAAATAAACTTAGGTTTATTTTTACTCCTATAATTAACGAAAACAATTTTGAGACTTACGTTGTTTAGTTCCGAGCTAGTGCATACCAAATCATGCTTCAAATAATGTACGCAATATTCAACTTTACGTAAGCTGTATCTTGCGATATATTAAAAAAAATCCTAGAGAGCCGCCGAGCAACTTGTAACTCTCGGGTGGCGGGACGTGGGCGGAGCGAGCGTAGGAATTGTTTTCGTGGGGCCTGCTCTTAATGCATTTCTAAAAACTTTTCATTCTCCCTCGTAGATTAAATCGATTTTATTTTGTGTAATCTTATTACCTACCCTCCATTGCAGCCATGTTTACAAAATGTTCTTTAGCCTTGAATGTGACCCAACAGCTATCTCCATCAGGATAAACTGCTACTACAAATGAAAAGAAAATTCCCTTACATATGAAATAAAATATAAAATAAAATAGCATAATACAATCCAAGGCTGAATGTACAATTCTGATTATACTTGATTGTTTTCTGCATTAAACTAGCTTAGTTTGTCATGGTGCCATTTTTAATAATCTTATCTATTGATCTAATTATTCTGTTAAATCTTATTGAAAACATATATAATTATATAAAATGTTATATCTATATCACATTTAGTATATCAGAAGAGCGAGCATACCTAGGTATATTGGATTAACTTAAAGTTCCCAATTATCTATATTCCTTTTTTGGAAAAAAATATAGCATATTAGTTTTGATGTCGAATACAAGTTATATATACTTGAACTTAGCGTTAGCGCAAAATACAACAGCGGGATATTTTTGGCCATTACTTGGGTCTTCGAAATTCAAAATTATTCCTAATTCCAAGAAAGTTTCGACCGAGTCGTAGTTTTAGCTTTATGTAAGACTTAAAAACTTGGATACATCTCATTAGTGCGAGCTTATTTGTTGTCTTATTGGCAAAACTTGTAATTTGATGTGACGCCAAATTATGCCAGCTGTTCAATAATCATGGCAGCTAATTAGTAGCAATTTTCAATCTATATTTTGATTTTTAGTAGTTAAATATCCTCAAAACCTTTCGTTATACCCAATGAGGTTCAACACTCGGCTAGCCGTGGTGAAAGAGCACAATATGGATAGTACCTACAGTATGAAATATTTAATACAATGTGAATACAATATGAATTAGCGGCCCATTGGCAACAAAAGGGTGTGTGACTAATCATAGAAATTTAATCGCATAAAAATAACATACGACAATACTTACTAGTTCGCATTTTCGTTTTCTTACATTGTCCTTCATGGAATAATATACCAACAGTAATACTTAAAAGAATATGATTAATATTTTTAAAAAGCATTGTTTAATTTTTAATTTAGCTATATTCTGTAAAAAAATGTATGCAGCGAATTCAAGGTTTTCCATAAGTTAATGTCGAGATTTTTAACGATAATTTTTAACGATAATTAAGAAGCATGGTACGTAAGCAAGTACCTAACTAAATATTTGATTTTTATGTTCAAAAATAATTGAAATCTTTGTTGGTTTTGATTGGTTGTTTAAATTAAATTTTAAATTAAAGTCTTCAAAGACCGAATCGAATATGCTGTCCGGCTTTCATAAGTGACCTGCTAGGTATGAGGTCGGAAGTGAAAATAAACTTCTCCTTTTGATACTCTCATAGATAAGGGAAACCAATATTGTGGATAGCCTGGTACACAAGTTTAAACTGGTGTTAATTCTTGATAAATGTTCTGATAATATGTGCGACAGCTCAATGTATTCGGAATGATGTCTAGAAAAATGTATTGCGCTGTACGAGCGAGTGAAGTCAGTACCTAATAAGTTAAGCAAATAGCAGATTTACCTAAGCAAAGTTTCAACCTGTTCAACCTAAACTGTAGAGCATAAAAAAATTAACAAACTAAACAAAATTAAAAAAGTGTATTGTCACAATTTTCATATCATGATGGAAAGAAGAGTTAAAGCAAAAAATAATTACCCCTTTTTCAACATGGAGGCGAAAGCACATAACAAATCTTGGTCGACAATAATTCGACGAAAGACATTCAAGGCACCTGTTGAACTCGCGAAAACAATAAAGCAGGTACTCCAGCAATTCCAATACTTTAGGATAACCTTTAGATAACCAGCCAATTTTAAATGTATGTTATAACTGAGATGCTTTCATGAAAAAACATTTTTGGCTCTAAGTCAAAAAAAATTCATTTTATTTGTTAATGTTAGAGCCCCTAGTGAAAAATTAGAGCCCGTGGAAGCGTCAGTATTTTTAGGTAGGTATTACTGTAGATTCTAAATTACAATGGGGTCCACATATTGAGAAACTAAGTAAAAGGCTTAGCTCTGCGACTTATGCAGTTAAGTAAATTAGACGCCTAACAGGTGTCGATACAGCTATGTCACAAATTCTGCACATTTTAGAAATTAATTCTATTAGGCAGGAAATTAATTTCAGTTTTTTGTTTCCATCCAAACCTTCATAGGTATGATATCTCGGAAATATCGTGTTTTTTACGTTCTTATTTCTACGACCAATAACTAAGTAGTAATCGTGGCATTACATTACGTAGGGTATTTAAATAAGTAATATAATATAAAATACAAAGTGGATTTTATATTATAAAATCAAATCATATCATCATAAAATAAGTTAATGCTGGTCGCTCAATATTTGTAATAATTTTAAAATAAACGCTCATGTCATATTTTACCAAAGAACGTGTATTTTATTTAAATTTTGTGAGGATGTATGTTTCTTACTCTTTTATGCAAAAACGGCTGAACGATTTGAATGAAATTTGGCACACAGATAACTTATTACCTGGATTAACATAGTATAAGTTCCCGAGTTATTATTAATAATAATAATTATTATTATTATTATATAATAAATGGTGCCACTGTCGCTAAAGTGGCGCCACCGTCGTCACAGCCAACATGTCAGGCGTTATTATGGTACCGATTTAATGTACGTAGGTACGGTATGTTAATACTTTTTGTAATTATGTTAGTTAATTTCCTATATAATTTAATTATGATTATTATAGTTAGTAAACACTTTTTTTAGTGAAACAAAGATATTCTTATAGACTAGACTTAATTGACGTTAATTGGATAATCATTGTGACAGTGACAATTTGCTTTCTCATATTTATTATATGCTCTGTGTAATGCCAAGTTGTTAACTTATTTCAAATTTCTCAACTTATCAATATGTTTCTATTTTTATGATGACTATGATATAAACTCAAAAATTTTTAATTTAATTCATTTGAAATTATCTTTGGTAATGTTTTTGAGAAAATGTCTGAAGATGAACCTGTGGACATCGAACAAGAGCTCGATATTCTTCTGACTAAAGTTCAGCCAAATTTACAAGATGTTATCAAACGTGTAAATATTTACCTACTTTATTTGAGACTTTATTACTTACACACTTTATTTGAGATATTTAATTATGATCGCGTTAATTCTCGTTATTTTTTTAGAGTTTTACAAATGTGGCTATCCGGCAGAATAAGAATGGGGAGCATAGCAAACCGGACACCCTGGAAGACACCTCATATTTCGCTAAAAATACACAAGTGTAAGTTTGGCTATAATTTGTTATGTTAAGGTCCACACAGTGGCAGTGCCCTTGCAGCACCTCTAGCGTTGTTTGTGTTATACATGACAGTAGCCACCTAAGGCCAAGTGAAATGTCAGCCTGTTGTTAAATAAAAATGATTTTTTTATGGAAATAATAATGAAAATAAACATCTCAAGTATATTTGTGTTTTCAGAAACCTAATGAAGCTGGAGCTGGTAAAATCACCGACTTTCCATGTCCAAAATTTGTCACTAGATCTCAAATCGATGGAACTCTCGTTGAGATGTTCACTTGGAGAAGTTAGTGTAAAAGGTATCTACAGTGCCTTCAATGAAAACCTATACAACCTCATTCCTGTCATGTCTGAAGGGCATGTTTTGTAAGTAATCAATTTCATCAATCGATTAGATAATTAAATAAATAATTTTTGTTCAATATTAACATTTTAACTAAGCAAATAAGTAATATAATAATTAAAACATAAATTTTATAGGTCTGTACACAATTTGCTTACAGTAAGTATGTATAGAGGTATAGATCTTTTTCAGACCAAGCGCTTTAAAACATCCTTTAAAATGCGCACTGCCAAGGTTTGGAACTCCCTGCCCACGCCTGTCTTTACCAGCTCATATAACCCAAATCTTATCAAAGTTAGTTATGAAGTTGCCTATTCAGGCATTTTCTAGCTCGCTCCATCATAGACCTCATCTTCGCTACACTACTGGATGCTGGCCAAGAGCAAACCCATTCTTAATAATAATAAAAAAAGATGTGTATTTCTTTACATAGCATAATTTGATGTCGCTTTCTGCATCTGTCTGTATCGGTTCGGCCATGTACGTAACCAGAGCCAGTTATGATCGACTACTTTGTATGACTGCTAACTCCTAAACCACACAACGGATTTTGATGCGGTTTTCACCCTCAGTTAGATATTTTTACAGATTAATTTTTCCCTGAACGAAGCCAGGAGCTCGTCGCTAGTATAGTAAATGTGTAGCTAAATGTGTTTATGTATAGGTAATATAATTTGAGATTTCTATTGGTTTTTTGCTACAGGATAAGTTTCTCTATAACTAATTTTGTATAAACTTTCCTAAAAATAATCGAAAAAATCGTATTAGTAAGTGCATGCCCACTCTCATAATAAATAGTTTTAAGCATTATAAAATAATTGTAATACCTGCATATAGTTTCTTTTATTGCATTGTTACTATTTCCTCTTTCTTTGTATGTTTTCAGTCACAAAACTTTTTGCTTTTTTGTATTCATTGTAACAGTAGTAGATACTAAAGACTGGTTTGTTCAATATTGATAATAAAATGATTTTTGTGGCTTAATATTCTAATTTTCCTCTATAGGATAACACTTTCAAATATGATTGCCGATGTGAAAGTAGGCCTAATACTACAAGACGACGCATACTCATTCATTAATCCTGGAATTGATTTTGTTCATGATGAAGTACTTGTAAAGGTAATTCTACGCCATATATTTGGTAGATATTTCTTTAATGCAATATTTTACTAGTGTTTCATTTTTCAACTATTTGAAATTAAGAAATGTTCATTTAATTCAATTTTTAAACTCTATGGGTTGTTAAAGGAGATATAAATTAGAAAAATCATGAAAACTCATGTTTTTTTACAGTTATCATGGCCATCTCCACAAAGGAATGGAGGGTATGAATTCGTAACTACTGAACAGCTCGCCAAACATATCGGTAATTATTAAAATTTATTGTAACTACCACATAAATAAACTCCTCTACCCGTGACTTTCTAACTAGACTTTTTCAAATATAATTATTAGCTATTTTTGTTAAACAATTTTAAAAAAAGTGTACAAAATCACATTATATCTCGATATTAGTTTCAAGCAAATTTGTATATTTTTCTTATAAATTATAACCATTCATGTAACATTTGACAATGTAATGCAGACTTTACAACAAAGATACAAGATTATTGCGACATTGATTTTGTAATTAAATACAAAAAAATAATTAATTACCCCCTAAAAACAAGACAAATACAAGAAGGACTGTCACCTTAAATGTAATTTAATTTAAATTAATTTAAATTTTAATGTCCTACTTCTAAGTTGTAGATCTATGAGGATTACGATCCATTTTATCCAAAATATTAAAGAAGCACTATGACTTTGAAGAAGCTTTAATGTATATAACAAAGATAGGCATCGATTTCATCACTTGGTAACTAAAGTTCAAAGAAACAACAGAAAAATAACTACAAACATTAACATAGTGGTTAATATTATCTTTATTGCCTTCGCCTGCGCAACACATTCTGATAACATTGTGTGTCACCTGTGAAATTGATAACTCTATTCCAATTTGCATTTATTTGCTCACTATTTACAGTATCAACGTTTCCTTAACGTTTTTTCCTTTAACGAAATCGGTTATTCGAGTTTATTATCATTCACTAAATTAATGTTGTAATTCGGGCTTTCCGTATTATAGAAAATGGGCATATTTAAATCTTCCGACGCCCGACGCAAAAGAGGCGTGTTATAAGTCCTAATAGGAGGATTATCTTTTAGCGTTTAGTATAAGAATTTTTTCATGACGAGCCCGGTGGATGAGTAGTTAGGATGCTTGCCTTAACACTCCATCTGTTCTAGGGCTCCCCTGGTTCGATTCCCGGCAGTGTCAACTTTAAAAATGAACTTTTCAAAGTTGGCTCTGGTAAAGTAGTGGCAGAGCACACAGTCATACGGGCAGCCCGTCTGGCGACAGTAACCAACCCCCTTACAGAAGACCACAGTGAAATAACAGCATACATTCCATCTAAGTAAATAAGCACCTGCGGCATTGCTTGTGTTATATGCGACGGTAGCCACCTACCATCAAGTGGACTGTCAGCCTGTCCGACCGAGCTTAGCATAAAAATAGGGTATATCGTATGACTTTTTGCAGACGACTTGCCGTTGACTGCGGCTGTTTCTCTCCCCTTGTACTCGTTACTGCGAGAAAAGCTTCAATTGCACTTAGCACTAGTGCTAAGGCAGGCCACTAGCGTCTCGGAAGTCGTGTGCTGTAATCCTTCCTTGCTAGAGGCGTATAGGTATGATGAAATTTTTATACTTCAACTACCCGCTAAATATTTTTTTTCTTTATTTTCATCTAACAAGCCTATAATTATATACTATACCTATAGTATGTATTACCTGGATTAACATATACGATACTTTTTATCCTGAGGTATCGTCTAAAAATATTTAAAAAAATGAATATTTTCTCAGGTGTTATGTTTTTCATTTTTCCAAGCCAGCGAAGTCGCGGGCACTAACTAGTATTAAACAAATGTTTAATTGTATGAGCCCGGTTACTGAAAATTCGATTGATTCTACGTTTATGGTGATTTATGCAAAAAAATTTTTTTGTTATTTTCAGCTCTATGGTCGACAATTTGTCCATGAACGGAAACAAAGTAGTAGATATGATCTTAATCAATATGAGACGAACCCTATTACAGAGTTGTCGAGAAGTGCTCGAGCTTCCACCGTTGCATGCAACTTTTATGCATAAGGTATTGTTTTTTTCTTTGCAGTTTTTACAGAGTCGAATATTATTGCATTTATAAAAGAATGTAAGTTGAGCTACAGTGTATAAATAATGTAAGAGAAACGAGGTCACACAAGAAACATTTAAAAAGAACGTTTATAATACTTATGATGCCTCTTCTATTTCGTGTGTTGAGAATCATTATTTTATTAAGATTTTATATTGTGAAAATTGATAAAAAGTTTTTTTTTTTAAGAAGAAAACTGCCTACTGATTTTGTTTCGTGCTATAGCTTAAGGCTAATAGCTGTCATATCGTACTAGCGCTTGTTATAATATACTAGTGGCCCGCTCCCGGCTTCGCACGGGTGCAATTTTTTATTCAATCCAGCCTATAAATTACCTTACACCGCCATCTGTTAGATTCTTATGGAACTCCGGATAAATAATTGCTGTATTGAATAAGTATCAACAGATGGCGCTATGTTAATAATATTATATTTTGCAAAAAAAAATAAACAAAATGAGATAAAAACTATCCTATCTTTTAAGTTGGACCAAATTACACATAGTTACGAAGTTTTATCAAAATCGGTTCAGTAGTTTAGGAGTTCATCGCGGACAAACATGTGACACGTAATTTTTATATACTATAGTGGCCCGCTCCCGGCTTCGCCCGGGGTGCTTTTTTGCAATCCAGCCGATAAATTACTTCAAACCGCCATCTGTGAGAACCTTATGGAACTCACAGATAAATAATTTCTGTATTGAATAAATATCAACAAATGGCGCTATGTTATAATATTATATAATTTGCCAAAAAATAATAAACAAAATGAGATATAAACTATCCTATCTTTTAAGTTGGACCAAATTACATATAGTTACGAAATTTTATCAAAGTCGGTTCAGTAGTTTCAGAGTTTATCGCGAACATACATCGTGACACGAGATTTTTAATATATATAGATATATAAGGATTTATGTATGTTTACGCTTGTTTCCAGATAGGATCAATATCATACTTGGGAAAGTTGGAAACGGAGATGGGGTGGATAAAAAATCTGGCCACGATAAATAGAATCAACGATGTCAGTGTGACGAAACCTGATCCAATGAAGACGAGCTTTCACGTTACTCTCAGCATTAAGGACTTGCAGGTGAACACAGACAAATCTTTTTTTATGAGAAGTACATATTATTGAAATATGTATATTTTTTTTTTCAAATTCAAAAGTAATTTATTTTCTGAATATAGTTATACATAATTAAGTTGTTGTAAATTTAAATAGATAATGTCCACATATTCAACCGACGAGCGGTGTGCAAATTTTAAAAAGCCTCTAAAAATTAATAATAATCCCTCCAAGATAATTCAATAATTATTGTATTTTTATTATATTTTACAAGTGTATAGGGAACTCTCAGTTCATTCTCTGTCTTATGATCGCGTGCCACAGGTGGGCTACGACGAGTACCGCATAAAGAGCTGCGGGGGAAGCGGGACGAGTGGGCGAGTGGCGGCCACGGTGGGACTGAACGCGTTACACTTGGCGCTCACCGTGGGACTCGCTCGCTGGGAGCCTTACGCTCAGCTAGACGATCTACGTCTTCACCGTATGGGGTAACTTTTCGTTATGCTTGAACACCGTACATTGGACTCTAAATTGAACAGGTCTTTTGAAAAAAATAGTTGAAATATGTGGAAATGATCTGTAAACCTTGCCACTACAAAAGCATAACTAAGGTATAATACTACATTCCAAACGGTCCTAAACTGGGCAGACCATCTGGCGACAATAATAAAACCTCTTACCGCAAAAAAACAGCATCTGTGCTGTCTATGAATTGTCTATAACACATACAACACTACATGTGCTCAAGTGCAATTGTGACCATAGAATTGAGGATAAGGGATTAAGAAGTGACAATGAAATGGACTTTGGCGTCCCTCACTCACTCAGCGAAACACAATAGCACACATGCTGTTATTTCACAGTGGTCTTTTTTAAGGGGGTGGTTACTGCCACCAGATGGGCTGCTCAAATGACTGCGTGCCGTACAATGCCATGACACTATAATATATTCATAAATGTTCTTTTAATGTAATTACATTCCAAATATGTACTTCAATAACAACATTATTTGGATTGATCTATTCCAATTTTATTGGGTGTATCTTGAAAGAAGGTCACAAGTGTAATGAGTGGTGTTGGGGCACAGGTCGATGGACGTGCACGTGACCGGCCTGGGAGGTCTGAGCGCGCTCACGTCACTGGTGGGCACGTGGGCACGCAGCGCGTTCGCATCGGCGGTGCCCTCTATCGGCGCTCAACTGCATCGCGAAGCCCACACGGCACTGGCCGACCTTCCCCTCTGGGACATGATGCACGCCAACCGGTGACTTTTGGTCTCGATTCGATTAAACCCCATGGAGGATAGAGGTGAGGAGGACCGACTTGTATGCGTGTAAGATAAAAGTCGGTCCTCCTCGCCTCTATAAAGTAAGATCCCAAGGCTCTCCCTAAAGGACAAAATATTATGCGGACATGTTACAAAAAGAACCGCACCGGTTCTTTTTGCATCTGGAAAATTAATAACATTGGTGTATTTTATTTTATGTAGAAGGCGGTTTTTCAGCAAGCATATACAATTTTTCCCTCAGTTTCAACATTTTCCCAAACATTTTCAACCATTTTCCAAAATAAATTCCTAAGAAAAATGTTGAAAATGTTTGGGAAATTGTTGTAATAGTCTATGAAAATGTTGAAAATGCTTGAGAAAATGTTGAAATTGATGGAAATATGGTATATATTATTATATTCAGCAATGACTTCAGTAATGCTGGTTATTTACTTAAGTAGGTACTCCGCTCCAATGTCACTTACGAGTTGAAGATTATAAATGTTTGCTATAGTTTTCCCATAAACAATGCATCAATTTATGCCAGCTAAATCTAGATTATTATAGAAGCTATTATTGCCCGAAAGTTTATTATCGAACAAAATCATTTAAACCGTCAAATTGACGTTTATCCCCTTTTCAGTAACGTCACTGTTCAAGAAACAAAAAAAAAATCTCAAACTCAGTACAGATTTAGTTGGTTTGTTAATGATAGATAGATCACCACATTTTTATGTAAAATTTTACTACTAATTTAATCTAATAATTATAACAAAGAAAAGTACATTTTAATTTATTTTTTTTATATTAACTTCTCGATATTGTTATTTTTAATCATACCATTAAAGTAATGTAGATAGAAAATTATTAATTCTAGATTGAAATAAATGTCATGTTTGCGGCAATTTTTAAGTACATACATTTTTTAGTCTTGTAACAAGATGTCTTGTACATGGTAAATAATTGTATTTTAATCTTTTGTACTCCCATTTTTATTGATTTTTTATTTTGTTTACGTTTACTCTCTTTTTTTCTGTTGGTTTTATATTGCAATTTTTTTTTCAGTAGAACTAGACATCGAAAAATTACTTTCAACATATCAATTAGACTTAAACATATCTCACATGTATTAAAATGGATTTTATTACAATAAATAATATCTCCATTTTAATGGCAATATAGTTTAATAATTAATGTATATATTAAAATTAAAATAAAAGTCCTTTTTGTACAATCATTAGCAAAGAAAACGGATTGTTAAATTTCTAGGATGTTCTGATTTTAATAATGTTTTTTTTTGTATGAACAATTTATTTGAGAAAGTTGATTGATTGAATTCTCGATTTTTTGCTATGATACATTGTACGTGAAATGTGGTTGTGAGACGAGTGCCTTAAATTCTAGACTTGTAAATGTTGTTAACTATATCGTGTCTACTTTTTGTTAATAAAATATTTATTGAGCTTTTTGTATTATTTTTTTATGTTCCTGCACAATAACATTAGTCCAAGGCAAACATGACTTTCAGTTTGAGTTTTTGAAAATGAATAAAGGAAAGAAAACTTTTTTGAAATAATAACTTCTTTTCTTTATGCTATGATATTAATGACAAGACAACTTTCAATAATGCTCAAAAATAATATAAACATGTCAAATGTTTCATACGCTTATTAATAAATTTTTAGATAAAGATATTATACCTCCATTCACGACAGACTTTAGATAGGCAAGTAAAATTTTGTTATATTTGTGTATTAGAAAAAAGATCTTAATAAATAGTAAGTATAGTTAATATAAAATATTTGTGGTTTACAGGTTAATCATATGTTATTTTCAAAATGGGTTTAATTCAATCGGTATGTTGCTCGATTATATTCTGTGTTGAAAGGTGAGATTTGTTGACTGTAATTCGTTCATTGTGGCCTGACTAATATCCTATACTAAATTGCATATACTAATATTCTACAAGTATATATTCAACTTGCTATTATCCTGTCCTTTGCAATCGTACTAGGATTATTGCGAAAATACGATTTCTTCGAATATCCTTCGACATTATATAAGCATAAGATGGCTCAGATCTATTGTTCAGTCTCTTATTTATTTAAGGGTAAAATTTATTGAAAACTGGTAATTTGACGTCCCTTCTGTTTTCATAATATAAACGTTATGAGAAACTGAAATATGCCTTGCTTCACACTGCATGCTACTTGAATACCTACATCAAGCCTAACCTACAACCCAGCCATCATCAATCCCTAATAACCATTCAGTTTTTCAGTTATTAACAACCTTTTACAAATTCAGTTAGTTTAACCTGCGTGTTGTAGGGTCTTGACATGGACTTGTTGCGCTTTCTTACTGATGTTGTTGATGTTCTCGATTGTATCTTTAATGGTTTATGGCATATCTGTGGGGTACCATTACGCCCAAAAAGAACTCGCATCATTTGCCAGTAAGTGTCTACTTTTATGTAGTGATCATTTTGTCTGTATGTTATAGAAGTGTAAGTGTACGTTTAGTAAAAGCCACACAAGCTTATAAATTCAATAGAAATAGATAACTGTTCGGCTCACTCATTATGAATTATACTTGCGCAGTGTCATCGAAAACAAGTCAAAGATCCGGACCAGACACTCGACCAGTTGTGCGACTTGTCTCCGTCAACAGATCCGAAGTCGAGAATGCACCGCATCCAATTCACGGTTATAATATTTCTTAAAATTAATTCTTCTAATAATAATTAAATTTCATACAATTGTAAAACGCATAAATCTTCATAATATATAAATAGTAACATACTTCATAGTACATAAATTAAAATGTCTTCACAATTACAGAAGTGTATGAAACTAAGAACCCCAGAACAAATTTTACAACGGAAACACATGCGGTCGTTTTGGAGACTGAAGGGTATTTTTTTTTTCAGACTATTTATTTTATCTAATCTATATACTAATATTATAAAGAGCTTTGTATTTTTGTTTGTAATGAATAAACTCAAAAACTACTGGACCAATTTTAAAAATCCTTTCACACATATAGCGAGTAATAGGCTATATTTTATAAAGTTACTCGCACGAAGTCGCGTGCAATAGCTAGTATTTGAAAAAAAAATCATCCAAGGACGTGTAAATAGACTGATTTCCTTAGTTTCTTTTGAGTAAACGATTGAATGGCTATGTCAATTATATAGGATATTTATTTACTTAAAGCCTTTAAATCCACGATTGTTTTCATGGTTATATATAATATGAAAAAATTTGAGAGCCACTCAACGATATTATATTATGGAATATCATTGATATCTTTGGGGCCAGTTGAATTATTTATGGTGTGAATGTGAGACTAGTGTGGCAAGTAGCTTAAGGTGCTATACTCACATTTTTTATTATATGCTTTTTTCTACTAATTCAACACAACAATACCTCAGAATTTGTAATGGTACTTTATGTACCCTATCCCTTTGTTTATTAATTTTACTGAAGATTTTAAAATCTTATCTTCCGTCTGTCAAACGTTTTATTACTAGTGCGCAATGCAGATGTGCTCAATTTAAAAAAAATGTGTGTGTGTGTCAGCTCCGACACACGACTAGAGTTTACTCCTTACGAACGATTATAAAATACATAATAAAAATTATAAAAACATTTATCATAACGAATTAATATCAGCGCCATCTCTGTTCGCAAGGATGTATTATTACGTAACATATTCTAGTTTCAGTGATATTGTGTAGATGGCGCAATAAGTCTGAAACTTCATATATTCTAAAATATTCGAAAATAGAACGTTACGCATACCATTGACAATTTTGATTTTATTCCCATAAATTTTCATACCCCGGGCTTATATATGAAAATCGATTCGTAAGCCTGGTATAGACGGGGTCAGTAACAAGGCAGTACAGTAACCCAGTCCAGCGCTGACTTGCTACTGGGCTTGTATAGACACTAGTTTCAAGTCAGTCCAGTGCTGACTTCGCGCCCTCAAGTCAGTACAGTTGATTAGCCTGCCTGTCTATTTTCTGGCCCAGTCAATGACTTACTGGCGATCCCGTTCACATTATAACAGTCACTGGGTCCAGTCACTGCCATCGTGTAAACTCCAAAAATGTAGGTATTATTTTTTGTTTTTGATATAATATTTTAAATGAAATTTTGTTTTTGTGCTCAGACCGCCACAAAATCTCGATATGCTGCCACGTGCGAGAGAATTGGCTCGTCGACTCATCGGGAGATTCAGACGCTCCAAAAACATCACCTCCACAGATAATCCATTCCTCAGACCCTTGAAGAATATGTCTGAATTTGCTCGCATTCTTACGGCCACGTGAACATCGGTTTCGGACAATTTGCCGCGTGTTATTTTCAACTTTTTAATGAACTTTTTAATAGAATGATCAATCCATAAATTGCTGCGGACCTCATAATTAATTAACTATCTTTAAATACAAGGAAAACATAAAATAAAATCTCACAAATAGTACAAAAAATCGTTGCTTCTATATTTATCAATACCTATAGTTTTAGTTTATTAAATCGATTTGAATAACTGACCTGTCTACGTAGGTATATTTTGTCATTATTTTACTTTGAAATTTAAAAAAAAGAAAACAAATTATAGATTTATTTATACTAGAACGTAACAAGAAAAATAACATTACCGCTGCGTCAATAACCTGATAAGTTGGATTTCATAATAAAATTTGTTATATTAAAAACTGTTGTGGTGTTTTCATTTAGTATGACAGTTTTGTTTTCGAATTGATTGTTGTAATCGGGTGGTAATAGGTCGGCCATGTCACGTCTTGACATCCGATGAATGAGACCTCGTTGGAAAGCTTCTCCAGCTGATCTCAGCACACTGCCTTCATCCGAACCAATATGCAATGATCCCGTTGCCCTCGCGGCCTCCGCTGCAATATAACCATTTTTAATACTTATGGCAATCTTAATATATATAACTCTCGTGTTGCGGTGTTTTTTGCCAAACTCCTCCGAAACGGCTGGACCAATTTTGATGAAATTTTGTGTGCTTATCGGGTAGGTCTGAGAATCGGCCAACATCTGTTTTCCATACCCCTAAATGTTAAGGGTGATCCACCCCAAATTATTTTTTTATTTTTTTTTGGCAAAACAACGTTTGCCGGGTAACTAGTATTAATATAGATACAAATGTTCCGCAACACATGGTTTCTCTAGTTATATTTAAAAAAAAAAAAGAAAAAATTTGGGGTGGTCACCCTTAACATAAGGGTGTTCCACCCCTTATTTTGGCAAAACTTTTTTTTTTTTTGGCAAAACGTTTGCCGGGTCAGCTAGTAATTTCATATAAATAACTGGCAACACGCTCTCGGCTTCTCCTCTTCCGTATGTAAAAACCAAAATAAATCGCTCTAACCATTCTCCAGTTGTTGAAGTGTAGGAACACAAACTAACGACATTTTTATATTATAACTAGCGACCCGCTCCCGGCTTCGCCCAGGGTGCCATTTTTATATATATAAATCTTCCCCGTTTATCCCTCTTTCTATATGTGAAAACCGAATTAAAATCGGTCTACCCATTCTCCAGTTTTTGAAGCTTAGGAACACAAACCAACATTTTTATATTTAAAAAAAGAAGATACAACTTGATTAATAAATATAATCATTAAATCATTTTAATTCTGAGAAGTAAGCAAGACAAAATCATGCAGTTTTATTTTGTATGGAAATAAAAAAAAAACATGAAGTGATTCTCATTTGTACTACTAATAGAATAAAATAGTAGTAGTACAAATGGGAATACTCCGCCACATACGAATTTCTGGTGTCCAAAACACTGCATCTTCAGTTTTTCCAGTTTTAGGTGCACCTTTGAGGAGTGAATATTTTCTACAGTAGTCCCTAGAGGGCGGTGGCAGCACTTGCATTTTTTGGTATAGGAAATAGGAAGTTTGGCGTTACCACTGACCCATAGCTCCTACTTCCTTTTGAACATAGCAGTAATGGTACCCAATGCCGACGCTCATCATGCTTACAGTTAAAATGGTGATCATTATGCAACAGGACAACATCGCACACACCGTACATAGTGATACTCTGTCAAATTAGTAAAAACTTATTAAAAACAGTCGCTAAATTATTAAATATTTGAAAGGTTGCTACAGTGCAAGATCAAGATTTTGGTGAGCCAGAGCCCAGAGCGCTTTTCCCCTAATTATTTCTTATCCTTATTTTTATGCATACCTTTTTGGTGTTGCTTGTGTTTATAGACGGCAGTAGCCACCTGCATTAAGTCGACCATTAGCTTTCCTGTCGACTTTTACACAAAAAAAAACAGATGGCGCCTTGTGTTTATTTAGAAATTAGTTATCCTTTATTGAACTAGATGGGGTAACGCACGGTTGGTTTAAGAATTCTATGAATTCTGTGACGGTTATGACATATTACTTTCCAATATGTGGTTCTATTACTTCCATGCTTTACAAATAAAGCCCGCCGACGAAGCTACAGGCTCAAAACACTTTTAAAAGCACTCCTAATCCTAGTGCCATGATCACAGCTCAAACAATTCTTCTGCACTACATATAATGCACTTAAGGTGTGTTCTTTTCGATAGTAGCATACGCTAGTAGCTAATACTTACCTAAATCAAAGTTTGTAAAAATTGAAAGTTTCAATAGTAAATCACAATTTTGAATAATAAAAAATATAGGTAGCTCATAGATGAATGATTGGTCTCGCTGCGCTCGAGTAGATACCGCCGGCGGCGTACTAGTCAAATGCGGCAACATATACTATGTACGCCGAATTCGGCTTACCCGAGCCGTGTACGTGCCGAATGTTTTATTAAAATTTGGACATAATAAAATGCCAGTTTGCGTAGTGAAACTGTGTAAAAATATAATGAAACTGTGTAAAAAGTGACGATGTCTTACATACACTACAATAATAAGTTGCTGCATTCACGGAGCTATTGTTTTTAGATAGCGCGGTATCTAGTCGAGCGCAGCGTGACCAATCACCAATCAATCATCTATGAGGTAGCTATTATGTTAGATGTAGTCTATGTCTCTGCATAACCGCCAATAATTATAGTACTTTGTGATAACCGCTTTTCTTATACCGCTACTGATATATAAAGTTTATACACTTTACCAAACCAACCTTTCAAGAGCATCAAGCACAATAGACACGAATGAACTTAACGAACAACATACACAACCCATTATTTGCCCACTCAACATTTAGTTTCACTAATTATATTAAAACAAAATTTTGATGTTTACTATCATTATTGCTTTATTTGTAAAAGCAAGTTTAATATTAATTCTAAACCTAGCAAAATAAATTCTAAAAAGCTAAAAATTCTAAAAAGCAGGACAACAAAATAAACTTTGAAGTTTCATTTGTGTCACTATAACCATACTATCAATCACCATTCCTCCTCACTAATGGGGATATCTATCTGCGCTAAATAAGGTAGTCATACAAACTAAATATTATTTGATTAATAACAGGTGGCATTTGGATAATCAAAATTCCTTATATGGTAAGCAAGAATTAGAAAATGGGTAAAAAGTCAATTAACTAATTTCTAATTTTATTTGTGAATGTTATAATGAGTTTTTGTTATTAAATAAAAAACATTTAATTAACCCTATAAATTATTATGGTTTATAGAACCAAATAAATACTTAGGTACTTAACACAAATTAATATATAAGTATGTATTTATTAATCAAAAGTAGAATCAACTCATTGACATATATTACTAGAATCAACTAGATCAAATCAAACTAGAATAATTGTACAAAAGTAGAAATATGTACTGGTAGGAACAGACGAAATATGTGTTGCTACAGTAATAGTAAATAATTATAATTAAATTCTGACGAAATATTAAATTCAGGTGAATTTTTTTTTGTTCGTAGTAACTTGGTTATTAGTTTGCTATTTTTATCAATTTAGTTATTGTCCTGTCCTAGAGTATACCAAAGAGTAATATAATCACTACGTTTTGAGTATACATAAACGAAGCAAATTGTGTTATAGCCACATGAGTTGTCGTAGTCTATGGTTGCTCCTATTTCCATAGATAAATAACTAAAGCATAGATAGATTCAGTTACTTCAGTTCATACTGTATTCACTTATGGCATTGAAAAGGTCCTGTGAAAAGGTCTTAGAAAGAGATGTGTATGCAGGAGTATATTTCTTACAATTATTTTTCTTACAATACAATACACGTTTGGCAACACTGGCCGCGGCACTCACAGCAGTCGGACGCGTCCCGTAGTTGTTTGTTTCCACCTATCCTTTTCTACCTCACCTCATATGCCTGTCTGACGGTGACAGATGACAGATAAACACTGAACACTGCACAGTGCACTGATTAACTAACAGTATAAGAAAAACAAAACATCGTAAAAATCAATTTTTGTAGTATAAATAAGTAAGTACAGCAAATTTTGCTAAGACGTAAATGTAAAACTATGGCAAATGATAACACTTCAAAAATAAATGAACCGTCGAGGAAACATAAACATACACCAAATAAGAACTACTCTATCAAAAAACGTTTGCCCACGAGGCCCATCGAAGGAGATAATGTAATATTTATAACAAAGAAGACGCATTTTAAGGTAATATACGTGTATTAAAATTCTTTCACTTGAATGAACGTTGTTCATTGAGCTATAAAACTAATAATTGAGAATTATGTAGATGTAGATAAAAAATCTTTACAAGTATAAAACAAATTCGGTTCCCGCCATCTGTTTCTCCGTGTACGCTAAGATAAACTAGCTGTTGCACGCGTCTGCACCCGCGTGACTTCATAAGGAATAGACTATATTACTCGCTGATAATTTAGCTTTCTATAGGTGAAAGAATTTTGAAAATCGGTCTAGTAGTTTTTGAGTTTAAAGTTGTCGTCACCCTGAGGGTTACAAACATACAAACCTTCTCTTTTTATAATATTAGTATAGATAAATACGAAAAAAAAATACAAATATTTTTTCAGGCTCAATTGGAGAAGTGCTGCGATCTTCTTAGCAAAGGTGAAAACGAAATAATACTTCACGGTCTCGGAGCAGCTATACAGAGATGTTGTAACTTAGCATTGCAGTTGGAAACATTATTTTTCGGAACCTGCCAAATAGAAGTAAACACTGGTACTGTAGACTTAATTGATGATCTGGAGCCCCTTACAGACGACGTAGACTTTGGCACGCAAGTCAGACGGTCTTCGTCAGTACACATTCGTGTATTCAGAACTGCTATGGTCGCCGCTAACCAATAGAACAAAAATGTTTTTCACGCTAAACGAAATTGTGCAATGGATCGGACTGACAGTGTTTGAAATATGGATAAATCTGATAACTATAACCATATTCACTGCCCTTTTGGCATTGAAGATAGACGGTTTAGTGAACTGCGCTTGGTGGACTATATTTGCACCGTTATTTGTAAGTGATGCGATGAACGCGTATTTTTGCTGTATCGTTTCTATCAGAATGAACTTGGAAAATTCATACAAAGCATCGCTGTATAGAGCTTCTTGGAGTGCCATATTCCTTGGCCTCACGTTTGTGTTTAAGTTTTTACTATGTAGAAAACTACAGGGAGACTCCACTATTGAATATAGTGAGGTGTTTGCGCCATTATTCATACTATTACAATTGATAGCTGTTAGAGCTTGTCAGTTGCATCAATGAACGTTTTTTGTGTAATAAAAGAAATAAACAAACAGTTACATAAATAAATGTTTTTCATGTAATAAAACAAATTTATATATTAATCAACTGGTTTAATTTGTATTTTAAAATGTATGGTTAACTTATTTTATTTATGAATTAATTTGGACAAAGTTGTACTTTTAAATGTAAATATTAACAGGAAAATGGATTTTGACAAAAATGCCCTTCTATTTCAATTTTAACAAGTTAGAGACAAGGAAATGAATGAATTAATTAATAAAATAATTTTGACACAAAAACAAACTTTACATCCATTAACATAAAATTTAACTTTAAAGAAAAGCAAAATTTGGACAGCAAAAGAAACCTTATATAATTATATTCTATTAACGTAAAAATTTTACTTTAAAAGGAAAATGGATTTAGGAACAAGTTAGGAACAATATTTTAACTATGCTTTTACTTATGAATGAGGTAATTAATCAAATCATTTTGACAGAAAAACAAATCTTATATTCGCTAACAAAAAAAAAAGTTAGAATTCAAAAGAAAAATTGATTTTATGTTTAAAATGTCCTTATTTTTAACAAAGTTTAAACAAGGAATTTTTAACTATGCTTTTACTTATGAATTAGGTAATTAATCAAATCATTTTGACAGAAAAACAAATCTTATATTCGCTAACAAAAAAAAAGTTAGAATTCAAAAGAAAAATTGATTTTTTGTTGAAAATGTCCTTATTTTTAACAAAGTTCAAACAAGAAATTTTTAACTATACTTTTACTTATGAATTAGGTAATTAATCAAATTATTTTGACAGAAAAACAAATCTTATATTCGCTAACAAAAAAAAAGTTAGAATTCGAAAGAAAAATTGATTTTATGTTGAAAATGTCCTTATTTTTGACAAAGTTCAGTCAAGGAATTTTTAAATATGTTTTTATTTATGAATTAATTAAACAAATAAGGTTGACCGAAACAAAAACCTTATATACTAACATAAAAATGTAACTAAACTAAAAGGAAAATGGATTTAATGACTAAAATGCCCTTATTTTTAACAAAGTTACAAACAAGGTATTATTAACAATGCTTTTATTTATTAATTAATTAATCAGATAATTTTGGCCGAAACACAAACCTTATATCTATCAATATAACAATTTAACCAAGGAAAATGGATTTTGTGACAAATATGCGCTTGCGCTTATTTTTAACAAAATTACATCCAAGGAATTTCTAACAATGCATTTATTAATTATCTAATCAATAATTTTTACAGAAAATCCTACGCTAGAGCTAAAAAAACTAAAATGAAATATTAAATCAATGTTATTTTAAAATCTTACTAGTTGTGGTACAAAAAAATTTAAAATGTTCTCTCTATTGGAACATACTAAAAAATCCACCCTTCGACTTTTTGCCTTCTCCACCAAAATTGAAATTGAAAGTTGCTTCTTCTTTTTGGTCATCAGAGCTAGATTTTTGTGTAGATGTAGTCCCAAAAAACGACATCGCATTTTTTTGCCTCACACCTATAAAGTTTGTTATAAAAATAATAATTTACATTGGCAGACAAAACAGACCCCCCTAATTTAAACTAAAAAAAGAAATTCAACTTGCTACCTACTAAAATTAGTTCAGAATCAATTCATGCAAATAGGTTGCAGGCTATTACTAAGGAGCTGCCTTTATTTGATAGTGAGTTTTAATCTTCAATACTGATTATTGTGATTTGTCTCAGTTGCCCTTTTCAATTTTTCTTTTTTAAACGGAACTATTAATTTGACTACATAATTATAATATGAAAAAAAAAAAACATCTAAAAATTATATTACTTAATTATGTATTTTCTTAAATAAGTATACAACTAAATACTTAGGTGCATTTTTATCAAAAGTTTTACTTAATGATTTTAAACATATTGACATTCAAAATTAAAAATATATATTATATACTTACTTAAATATATTATACTTACCTACTTACTTACCACTTACTTGTTAATGAAAAAAGAGATCTATCTTTTTTTAGACAATAAGACATAAGGGCGATTCTACCGTCACGGGTGGGACACTTGTACTTAATTTTCAGACTGTGTGATTAATTTATGTTGACTGTATCAATGATAACATATTGCTTTATATAGAAAGGAACAAATTAATTGATGCACTTTTATATTTATGATGAAGACAGGGTTAATACCATATAAAATTAAATAAAAAAGACACTAATTTTTTGCCACGGGTGGGACACAAAATTGACTGTCTTGGTACACATGAATCATATTCATTAAAACTCTGCTCTTTGATTAAACTTTTTAATGCAAATTACAATTATTGTTTGAGACAACAAACTAAACGTAACATTTGAAAAGAAAAAAATGACCTATGATGAGGACATTTTTTACAATAAATTTAATAAAGTGTGTCACGGGTGGGACTAGTATTGTCACGGGTGGGACACGTACGATTTACCAGTCAATATAAGCAGCGTTTAGGTTTTTTTTGTTGATATGGATGCTAAAGTTTCATAATCAGAGTCACTCCAGCTGCTTGAGTCTGTATCAGAGTATATATTTGAAACTTTGAGCTTGAAAGCCTTGCATCTTTTCAGATCAGAGTCAGCAGTAGTGGCTATAACAAGTCTTCTTGGTTATAGCCTTTGAAAAAGTGGAATGACTGTATTTTGTCAATACCAGTGGCCACTACCCATCTACTATCTAGGATTTTTCTGTTCGCCTCGATTTCTTCTTCTGACAGATGCAAGATGTTGATGTTTTTAACGGTCTTACCCGCTGCCACCACAAAATCTTCAGCATTGTTGATTTCAACTTTTCGCTGTTTAACTTGGCTCCACACAGCTCTTTTCACTATTGCACCTACCCCATCTACGGCTCCTTTTCCGTGAGATGTAGCAAAAAAGTACCAGGATCCTTTAATACCAAAATCGTGGGGCATCTAACACAGATTTGATAGAGTGAATCTATTTTTAAATTGTGATGCTGCACCATCCGAAAATATTTTTATAAGCTCCAAATCTTCAATCTGATTGTCTTTTAGGTAAGTCATTATTTTTTTCAAGCATGCGAAAACTGCATACTTGTCGTGACGTAACACATCACTTATGAGAGCAAAAGAGTATTTTCTATCATTTGGCAACCAAGCACATGCAGTGAAAACAGTTATTTGTTTGTGACTCCAGTGAGCAGACTGGATTTCGTCTTGAGTAACTGCTGCATAGTTTTCTGCAAAATCTATTTGTAAAACTGCTTCATTTGGTTGCATATTACATTTCGCTTCGTTAAAGGCATGTGATTGCACTCTCTTGATGTAAACGTGTTGCTTAAAACGATCAAGTTGATTATTTAATTCAAGGAAAGCCTCTTCAATGGATCCTCCCACAGTTACGACCTTAGGTCGTCCTTCAATTTCAATCCATTTTTTCCATTCAGTAGATTGAAACAAGTCCTCATTATTATCTAGAAGAGACCGTAAATCAAAGCCCTTACAATGAGTACAGCGACTAAGCATACATTCTTCTCTTTTTACGTCGCAGCAATTTTTTTCCAGCAGTTCACCACTTATAGAAGGAAAGCCTGTAATTTTTTTGGCTATAGATTCAACCAGAAAATTAAAATTCGCATGGTACTTACAAACACAAACATTGTGCGGCATCTCACTAGTTAGAAAGACATGGGCTGGGCGAAGTTGATAAAACTTGGCTATTTTTATTTTGATGTCAGGATACTCGACTACAAACAAAGAATAAGCCTCTCTCACTGTCATATTCATATGCCTCTTTTGGCACAAAACTCTGTCGCCAGATTTCGGGTTCTTTACAGATTTCACATCTTTGATTCCTGGAGCCTGTCGACTGATATCGTCACGTTGATAAAACTCTGTAACTAAACCTTTATGATCATCAGATAAGGCGTGTTTAACGTTACTTTTGCTGGAGGGCTTGTTTAAAAAAGAAACATCGCCTAAATCAAGGACAAGTTTGCGTATTACTGCCATTTTCTTGGTTGGGCTAGAATGCAGTGTTCTACTAACTCGGCTTACAGCCTTTCCCAATGTCTGCTTACAAGAGTATGATCCCAATGATGAGGACGATTGTTCGCCAGTATCTGCCCGTTTTAAAAGTTTTATCTTTTCCCTATACTTTCTCTTTCTTTCAGTTTCCTTAGCTCTTCTTTTATTTTTTAGTCGTGCTGAAGAATCCTCTTTTTTCTTGGTGTTCTCCCTTCTTTTCTTGTCTCTCTCCCTTTCTTTAAATAAATGATTTTGGTACTTTTCAGGACTGTTCTTAAGTCTCTCTCTATACTTCTTCATTCTTTGAGCAGATGTTGTTTTACCCATTGCCCTAAAATCAAAAATTAATAATAAATCATGAGGAAAATGCTAAAATGTTAGCTTTTTCTATATAAAAGACATTAATAACACGTGAAGTAGAGGCCAGAAAAGCATAAATACGTTTTTAAATCATTAGCAATGCATAAGTAACCCCAACATATACAACCGTCCCACCCGTGACGAAACAATTGTCACGGGTGGGACCAAATTCAACAGCTGATAGTTCTCAATTTATTTAACAGAAAAAAGATATCAGTATACCGAAAGTTTTATTTTATTACACTAGAAGTAAATAATAAATTTCAAACATAACCTCAAAGTCAGTTATTGAAAAACAAAACTTTCGTGTTATTTCGCAACGGGTGGGACAACGTAATCACTGATTACTTTATTTTTATTTTACAGCAGAATTACTTACGTTTATTAGAATCCGCTAGCACGTATTAATTACAAATCCAATCAAAGTAATTTTAAGCACAATGACAGTTGCAAGTTTAAACCAGAACTGACGCCACAGTGTTGCCAACTTGAAACAAATTTAGCTATATTTACGTAAGGTTCGTTAATCAATGTTTGCAACTTAATAAAAAAATAAAAAATAAAAATTAATAATTATTGTTCCGGAAGTGTGAAATTCGAAGTATTTTGTATGGATACATATAATAGTTGATAGCATATGAAAAACTTAAAAAAAAAACTTCAAGGTTTACTTTCCCATGGAATCCCCCATAAATATTTCTTACTTGTTAAGAAGCTGGTAACTCCTGATTCACTCTTGTCTTCATCCATGGCTGATTCTAGGTCAGCTTTTGGAGAGAGAAGTAAGCTAGCGTCTAAAATAGGACAAAGCAAAAAATATTATTATTTTTTATGTTAAGATAGACAGACAGGCTGACCTATAATGGGATAAGGGATAGCCTTACTCTCTCACTGAAACACAACAGCACACATGCTGTTATTTCACGGTGGTCTTCTGTTAAGGGGTGGTCGCTGCTGTCAGACGGGGTGCCCAAATAACTTTTAAATCTATTGAAAATATGTAATTAACTATTTTTTACATAGACTGAAGTCAAAGAATAGAAATTAGAATGATATTTAATGTTAACATTTACTGCTTTAACCCTTTAGCCGTCAGAGTCGCATTTATCCGATAAATTCCTCTACTTGTATGTTTATTTTTAAATCATTGATTGACTTTCTCTTATATAAAAATTTACGAGTCAGGCGCTAGGGGCACGACTACTACAAAACTAAGCGGTTAAAGGGTTAATTAATATCCATTTTCAATCTATTTCCTGTCCTGCCTAGGACAGGACTACTGAGATCCTATTTTAACATGACATGACAACAAATATAGGTAGCTTAATGGCTGCATAAAAACATATAATAAAGAAATAAAATGCGATTTAACTTTACCAATATTGGGAAGATCTAAGTCTTCGCCAGAAGCTGTATTGGAAGTAAGGTCCATCGAATTATTGGCAAGCTGGCCATCCTCTTGATTGTCCTGCTAAAGGAAATGAGATATAGTCCAGTGATATAAAAGTTCGGCTAGCGAATAGGCATATGGATGTTCGAATCCCATTTCACCCTGCAGCTGTTGAGTTTCTACTAATATTATAAAAGCAAAAGTGTGTGAGGAAGTTTGTTATATTTTCACACAAAAAATTCTTAATGCATTTTTATACTTCACGAATGTTATCTTGTTTTATAGGCGACGGTAGCCTGTATGTCGACTTTAAAAAAAACTATATTAGGTATATAGGCCTTCTAATTCTAAAATTTCTAAATGAATTCAAGGTTGTATAGGGCAATAAGTAACCAACATTATAATGATAATTACATGTACGTCCGGAATAACGACGGTTTCTTTATTCACTGCAGAATCTCCAGCATCCTGTTCATTAATGTTTGCGCCTTCTTTGGCAACATTTTCTTCGTCTTTCATTTCGTAATCTTCAAATTCATCGCAACTAAGTTTACTAGTCGCACTGCTCTTTTCCTGAAAATATCGCGGAATTCAAATGTTTTTCCTTTTTTGGTTGCCACCATAAAGATTAAAAATTAATACTAATAGGTAATATTATAAATGCGAACGTTACTCAACGTATTCGGATGATATTTGGAATTTATCCTGGAAAAATTTTATATTCCTGAGCGAGCGTCTAAAAATAAAGATATAAAAAAATGTAGGCCGCTGTCGCCGTGGCAGCGCCACCGTCGTCACGGCGATAAAGTATAAAGATGTCGGGCATTTATATTATAATACTCATATTTATTTCTCAGATGTTATATATTTTTCAACATTATTGAATTGAATTAAATAAATAATAAATATCTTCACACAATCCACACAGCACCATCTAGTTCCACAGTGAACAACTAATGCTTGTATTATGGATACCAGACAGTTGATATACGACATAGATTACTTTTTTTTAGATATACTAAATACATACATATTATAAATAAAAAACTTCCATGAGTCAGGTACAAAGGTAAAAATGTTAACACATAAACATTTGCCCCTAGTGGGATTCGAACCCGCGACCGTTTGGTTAACAGCTTGGGTTACTAGCAATTGGACCAAACGTGTCGTGTTCTTCACCTTGTTAATTCGTCATAAATGAGCATAGCGATTGAGATTGATACTTGTCGGTACAACAATACTTTTAGTGACACTCACCTTTGAGAAATAGATGCTTTTTGGACCATCCAATGCATAAAATTTACATATGTTGATCGTGCTGTCGATGCTTACGTCCATTTCACTTTGTGTGCTGACCTCTTCAATTTCTTCTTCGACTTCAGAAGGTTTGTCGGCGGCTATGTTGAACGACACTTTCTTTGGATTTTTGTCCTGCTATTAAAAAGTATTCATTTATTGATTAATTATGATAATTAAAAAAAAAAACTATCGGACGTAGGAAGTGAAAACTTTTAGCTTCACAAAATTTTCACTTTTTACTTTAAAAATTTGTAAAATCATTAGCATCTACCAAAATGTTACATTTTGAAATCTTGATAATATATTTATCTTGACAACTCTTTCCAGTGAAAACCGCATTAAATTCCGTTGCGTAGTCTATAGGTACTATAATATTATAAAGAGAGAAGATTTGGTATGAATAAACTCAAAAACTATTGGACCGATTTTGAAAATTCTTTCACCAACAGAAAGCAACATTATCAGCAAGTAACATTGGCTATATTTTATAGTTACGCGGGCGAAGTCGCCTACAACAACTAATTTAAAAATATCTTAGCGTACATAACAGAGGGAAAGACGGCGGGAAGAGATTATGTTTTATACTTGTAAAGATTTTTGCCTGGCGCGACTTTCTGTCTGTTCGTTCCAGCTAATCTCCGAAATGGCAGCACTGATTTTGACAGAACTTTCACTGGCAAATAGCTGATGTTATAAGGAGTAACTTAGACTACTTTAGTTTTAGAAAATATATACATATATATAAGCAGTGTCCTGTAGCGCGTTCAGATAGCACAGAATATATATTTTACAAATATGTATTTATTCCTATAGAGGCAAATTTAACTGCACAATCTAATGTTGAATTAATTTTAACTGAATAACATAACACATTATATAACCTCGCGCAAAATACCGTGACCTTTATCATGAGAAATTTACCAAAATTTTAGAAAAAAAAAGTTATTAAAACGTTACCGAATAACTACTTACTTGACTGCAGTCCTTATATTGAGTCGGAGGAAGCAAAACCATGTCCAGTTCTTCTATCTGTTCATCTCCTTCACCACTCTTATCCTAAACGAAATATGTTTAATTAAAAAAAAACTAATTCAGCATTTATTTCAATTTAACTAAAACTTAATTAATTACCAAAAGCATCATTTCCAAAATACTTAATGAATTAAAATTTAATAATGAATTGGTAAAAGCACATCACAATACCTGATGATACCCAATCCAATTAATAAGCTGCCTATAGAAATAAAAAAAATTATTCAATAATACACACTGTAAAGAAATCACTCAAAAAAATAACAATTTATTTTTTTGAGTGTCATAAATTAAATTGGTAAAAATTTAAAGGCTTTTAAGTCCTACACAATGAAACCCCTAATACTGTGTCTATTGTATGTTATTTTGTTTTGCTGTAGGGTTTATTTTCAAAATAAATAAATTAATTAATCAAATTTTTTTTAAAGTACATATATTATAATATGCATTTAGAAATTGGACGAAGCTGTATAATATGCAAACTTTTTAATATATAACTGACAATATAAGACAACTCTTTGTCTAGATAACCCTTTCAAAATGTTATCTACCATTTTATTGTAATGTAACCGTTTGTATATATCTGCCGTAATTTTATGTTAAAACACTAACCGCGTCTGCTGAAAAGGTGTTTGCTTGAACTTTTCCACTTATTTTATTAGTTTCTTTTAAGTCGTTTACATTAACTCCAGAGAGCAGAATTTCAGTACAATTTTTATCTACTTTGACATCCTCAATGATTTCAATAACTTGTATTTTAGAACATTCTTGCTTTTTAGGTAAACTTTCTTCATCTATTTCCTTGTCGTCGTCATAGCGGCCATTATTACTTTCTCTTTCTCCTCTCTTCTCTTCTCTTCTCTTTCTCTTTAAAGTGTTACCATAGCTAAAAGCGGTTTCGCTCTTTTTATTTTCTTCAAAGATTTCTAGTAGCCTTTTCTTTTTGGAATTAGTATCGGCTGTAATCTTATCAATTGTATCTTTTACGTCAATTTCGGTGCAGTCTTTTAGTAGCACTTTCTTTACATTTTCTTGAAAGTTATATGGTGTTGCCGGCATAACAAGTTTATTCTTATCACCTGCCTCGCTCTTATGCTGAAATAAGAATTAAACGATGAGATTGGGTGATTGTTTTCAATTATATATTTGTTTTTAATTTAATTAAAAATTTACCTGGGTGAATTTGGCTTCCCAAAAGTCGGTTGGCGTTTTGAAAATCTGAAACACTCATATATGCGTCAGATGTAGATACTGTTTTATGGCGTACTGCATGGATTATTAAATATTACTTTTTTATTTATGTAAATACTTTTTTTAAACGATAAATCGCAAAATGAAAGAAACCAACCTTTTATTATAGACTAATTAAAACATTCCCCTTACAAAAGACCGACTAGAAATAACAAATACTGCGTGCGCTGTTGTTTTGGTGATTTATTAACGAATGCCAAAGCCTATTCTAGTATGCCCTTTGATATTCATTCACCCAATCAAGGCGACAGTAGCCATCGTCAATATTACTAACAGCCGACAAATGCCTTCTAATGAACATAGGTATCCCCCAAAGCTCCAGTACTTAAGTTCATCTAGACTCTAGAGGAACGTAACCGCAAATCTAGAACCTGTCTTTCTGAACCGAGTAGAGTCTGTACGCCAATTTTAATCTTTAAAAATACTAACCAATGAATCGTTATAGGAAATCATTTTATTACGAGCAACTGTTTCCTCATATTTCTTTTTCCGAGCTACCATAAATTCAGCAAGTTTGATAATATAATCACAATCAGTTTTCCATATTTGTGCCTTGTTTTTCGAGTTCTCTTCACCAACGGTCGCAGCTTTCAATTCGAGGTGCTTAACACTGTCTTTCAATTGTTCAATTTCATTCTTTTTTTTTTCGAGTTCCCGATAGTGAGGCATAGACTGCAATTTCTTTTTGATTTCATTCCACTGATTGTCATACTTAATGGAGTCATTTGCAATACGTTTCTCCATATCTTCGTTCTCCTTCTTAAGCAAAAGTATATTGTTTTCTAATTCAACGTTTCCGGATCTAATCGTTTTACTGAGACTCAGTAGTCTGCAATAAATGTTTTACATAAAGTTTTAGTGACCAATTGAACTTGAGTTATCGCAAAATACCTACACATGTGTTAAATATACTGCAGTATGACTATTGAGTTTCTATGAAAATTGTGATAGTATTTTGTACACGAACTTAAAAGTACTTAAGCCAGGGCACAATTGGAACACACTCGTATACTTACTCGTTTGTATGGTAATAATAGGGGTTAAAGTATGAAATTGCCGTTTTATTGTAATAGGTACTTCGAATTGACATAGAACCTTCATGGTTTGAGATTTTTGAGTGAAACTTTTTTCATACGGTACCTATGTAGTTCTTCTTTTAAAAAATGTGCAACATTCGATTATCAACTTTCAGTTGTTTTTTTTATTCAGCTTAGACAATAAAGATGGATACTTCGAAAATTCGTGTGATTTTTGAATACGAGTTCCGACGCGGAACTAACGCGGCAGAAACAGCTCGCAATATTAATGTTGCGTTTGGAGAGGGGACTGCTAATGAACGCACTGTGCGATTTTGGTTTAAACGCTTTCGTGATGGAAACTTCGATTTGAAGAACGAACCACGTGGAAGACCGCCCACACAGGTGAATAACAATGATTTGAAAGAGATGGTGGAAGCCGATCCGAGCCAAACTACCCAGGAATTAGCGGCATGGTTTAACGTTACCTTACCAACAATATTGACTCATTTGCGTCAAATCAATAAAATAAAAAAATATGAAAAATGGGTGCCCCATGATTTGACTGATCTGCAGACTCTACAGGAACTGCAATTAGAAACCATTCGTCACCCTCCGTATTCGCCAGACCTTGCTCCAATGGACTACCATTTTTTTCGTGATTTGGACAATTTTCTGCGTGATAAAAAGTTTTCTTCTCAGGAGGCAGTGCAAAATGCTTTCACACAGTTTGTCGAATCTCGATCACCAGAGTTCTATCGCAAAGGCATAAATGAGCTTCCTATCAGATGGCAGCAATGTATAGATAATAATGGTAATTATTTTGATTAAATAAATATGTTAAATTAAAAAAAAAACGAATTTTTATTTTTCAGTACAAATCGGCAATTTCATACTTTAACCCCTAATATTACCTACCTATTTCTTGTAATATTACCTAATTTTTGTAATTGATACTTACTGCTAATGATTGTTAGGAAGATAAGTAGCTATAATATTTATTTTATTTATTATTTAATTTTGTTAAGACATGCCACACAACGTTACAAGTCAAACTAAGCAGAGCTTAGTACAATGGGTGCTAGACAACTGATAAATATCAAATAAATATATTCTTTTTATTCCTACAATTTATACTAGGACACTTTAGGCACTTGTGTATTATGTATGTGTGGCAAGCTCTCAAATTGATATAAAATTACACGAAAATTGAAACTAAAAAATATATGCTGTTAAAATTTACGTATAAGCATAGAGAAAATAGTACTTTAACCAGTATAAGTAATGTATATATAGACGCCTTTAATTAGTGTATGTCGGTATGTAGGCGTATATATGTTACGGCTAAAGATAGGTGTGAACATAAACTTAAGATTAGCCGGCTAATCTTAAGTTTATCTTCGAGAGGAGGCTAAAGTTCGATATCATGTTAGTTTGCGTCGTGAATTTCCATCTTTAGCCGGCTAATGTGCACATTAACCGAAACGAAACGGCTAAAAATGTTTCGATGGATTTCATCGAATAATAATGTTCTTTGTAATTCGAAATGCCATTCTAGTTTATCATGTTTCAACAAATAGCTCATTTTTTATGATAAGGTCCATTTGATGGTAGGTGGCTACTGTCGCCTATAACACAAGCAACGCCATTAGTGCTACAAGTGCGCTGCCGACCATAGAAGGATTAAGGATAACGGATAAGGGAGGGATGGGTGAAAGATTTATTTTAATGACTAGATATTGTTTTAAGTTATTAACACTGCAGAAGTTTTATTTCATAATTTTGTATACCTACATAAGTATGTGTAATGAGAGTGATTATTTTTTTAATAAAAGTTTTCGTGTCGAAATAGTAAACATTATTATACCGTTAAACTTAAGTTTAGCCGGCTAATGATAGATGAAACTAACATTAACATCTCCTCGAAGATAAACCTAAGTTTAGCCGGCTAATCTTAAGTTTATGTTCACACCTATCTTTAGCCGTAAGATATATACGCCTACATACCGACATACACTAATTAAAGGCGTCTATAGGTACAAAAAAGTTGGATTATTTAGTCGACAGACAAGCTGACGGTCCACTCGATGGTAGGTGGCTACCGTCGCCTATAACACAAGTATCGCCACATGTGATACAAGTATTCCCTTACAGCAGACCACCGTGGAAATTGCCGCCAGACGAGCTGCACAAATGTCTGCGAAATGCATATATAGTGTGCCTGCAACTACTTTCCAGAAACAGACCAGGGAAAGTTAAACCTTGAAATGTTCATTTCCAAAGTTTTTACAGGAAATAAATAAATATCTTTATACATTCCACACCACACAGCAACTAATGCTTGTATTATGGATACCAGACAGTTGTTATAATATATAGATACTACATATATTAAATACAAAACATCCATGACTCAGGTACAAAGGTAAAATTTTAACAAATAAACATTTGCCCCTAGCGGGCTTCGAACCCGCGACCGTTTGATTAACAGCTAGGATTACTAGCCACTAGGCCATTAAACATCGCCATACTGAACGTGGGTACCTTATTTTATTCAGTTCTGATTTGCTCGCGTTATCAGTACTAACAGATTTCGCCAAACGATGTTGACAACACTCTTGTTTTAATTTTTGTAGATCAGCGCGATATTTATCGCGTAATTTTTCAATAACTGAAAATAATAACAATCATTTATTTAAAATATTACATCCATTAGGTTCAAAAAATTACAATACATAGGCATACCAGCGAATGCTTGCAAAGATATTTAATTTATTGCGATGATATTTACAACTAAAAATCCTACTGTAGATTTAAGGAAAATGAATAACTATAAATTAATTATTAATAAATAAAGCATAAATGCTTTACCAATCTTTTACACGAAGCTACTATTTGTATTTTGTATTATAAGGGCCTCTTTCACCATCTGTCAAGTAGGCTAACCGTCATTTAAAGTCATCGGTCACCGGGGATGATGGAGCTGATATACCTTTGTTTGTGCGGTAAAAGTCCCAAACATTAAAAAGAAAATATTTAAAAAAAAAACGCCTAACGAATAATCTAAACTGAGAGCATAATTTAATAAAACATAAAATTATTTCTAAAAGTAACTAAAACACTTTACTTGCAGTTGGTGAAAGAGGCCCCAAGTACAAAATTACAGAAAGTCAGACTATAAACTGATTTAAATTTTAATTACCTACATCACATTACCTACATTAGCTATTATAAATACAGCTAGTGCCCGCGACTTCGCTTTAAAAATTTAAAAAAGTTAACACCTGAGATATGAGCACAGTAATAAATATTTATTTATTACTATGCTGTGACGATAGTGATGCCGCCACTTGGACATTTTTAAATAATCCCTCGGGAGCAATACCTTTTTTTGATGAAAGCTGTCCTTTCCTGTATTCCAGACAACGTGTATGAAATTTTTTATAATAATCGGTTGAGTAGGTAGTTAATGCGTGAAAAGGTAACATAAAGACAGACAAACAGAGTTTACTTTCACATTTATAATACACTAGCTGTTGCACGCTACTCCGTCCGCGTAACTATAAAATATAGCTTATGTTACTTGCTGGTAATATAGCTTTCTTTATGTGAAAGAATTTTTAAAATCGGCCCAGTAGTTTTTGAGTTTATCCATTACAAACATACAAATCTTTCTCTCTTATAATATTAATATAGAAGTATATATAAATATAGAAATAGTGGCCTGCTTCCGACTTCGCCTGGGATGCAATGTTTTATATATACAAACAAACCTTCCTCATTTAAGTTTCCCTCTTTTTAAGTGAAAACCAAATAAAAACCCGTTAGGTGAGCAGCCCAACGAGAAACAAGGACGCGGACAGTTTCCGCGACTTGGTTACAAAATATTGTTTTTATACATACTTATATAAACCACCCGTGAAAAATTATCTTACTGATAGTGAAAACCACATCAAAATCCGTTGGGTGGTTTAGGAGGAGTTAGCGGATATATAGACAGATATCTCCGCTAACTCAAATTATACTAAATAATTATATAACTCAAATATACCTATATAGTAGTATAATTTAAAGACACAGAAAGCGACTTCAAATTATATCTACTAACTATGTATGGATTAATAATATAGAATTTCATACATAAATGCGTAGTTAAAACTAAACTACAAAATCCGGTCAATTAAAGAAAGAGATTGAAAATGGCGGCGCTTAGCATTGTAATGTAATTACATTTTGTATATTATGCGCAATTTCAAACTAATATAGGTATTCAATATCCATGCATGTTGTCTTTTTTATTCAATACTATCTGGTGCCGGCGACTTCGTGCGCATTGAAAAATGATAAAATGAATAAAAAATAATAACGCCTGCCTGACATCTTTATCGCTGTGACGCCGCCGCCATTGTTGCCGATTTTTTTATATTTTAGACGATCGCTCGAGAACCTAACATTTTTTCTGGATAAAAAGTATCCTTTTTAGTGACATGTTGATGGATGGATTATGATCCACATCATCCATGCATACATCCATCCTCACAAACTCGCATTTATTGTATTAATTAGTAAGAAGATACAGAACAGATACAGTACAGATAGAACTCTTTAAAAATAAAATTTTCCCAACAAATTTAGAAAATTGTTTTTCTCTCACCGACTAATCTATAAACGCACGGCCGAAATTATTAAGTTTAAAAAGAGAATTAATAAATATTAGAGAAAAATGTATAAAATAAAGTACAGAAAAGTGTACCCTATGTTAGTACGTATACTTTTCTGTATCTCTGACGTGCACGCAAAATTTCAATTTCGTGATGATCGTTTGAATAGTTAATTAAGGCGTGAAAAAATATCAGATAAAGTTACTTTCACATTTATAATTTATTATTATAGATAAACATATAAACAGCAATATTTTGCCAGCGATAAAAAAAAACAGAAACGACGCTATATTCAACTCCTTTGTTTAATTGGGGTTCATTGAAACTTTTACGTACCTTTTAATTGGAGAAAATTATGGAAGTTCCTATTTGCTACATTTTCTAAAATATTTATCGTTATACCAAGATATTTCATTTGTTCGTGGTGATCAGACATTTTTAGTGTATTTTCTTGTTATAAAAATCGATTTTAATGCAAGTCTACCACAATAAAATGCAAAGTTAAAGAGAAGCACGTAAATGGCGGCAAATTCTATTTTTTTTTTTATAATGTCAATGATACATAACCACTTAACCAGCCAGTATTATCTATATCTACTTTTTTAATAAATTAAATTGCAGATAAAAAGTGTGTCTAAAATGTCAAAATAATTACTTCTTGCTAAATGTATATCAAAGAATTTAATTTATAACAATAAAAAACACTTAAAATATTTAAGTAAACAACTTGATTTGAAAATGGTCACACCAATGATTTTGAAGTAAGGAACACCCAACGGAACATTTTACACAAACTTACTTCTTATAGACAAAAAGTAGCGCCATCTGTTAGAAAACATTAGAACTCGTATGATCACCACATGGATTTTAATTATAGTTTACGTATAATTTTATTACAATAATTATTTATTCTTAAGTATGTATAATAAAAATGTAACAATTTATAATATTATCTTTGCTATATAAGTTAACATTAACTACAATTTGTATTAAATACGGAAACATCTTCGGCCAGTATTTTTTTTAAATACATTTTTTCCTACATAATGAAACCCTGTAATTGGCAATGTAAGTAGTAATACTGTGTCTATTGTATGTTATTTTGTTTTGCTGTGGGGTTTATATGTTCATAAATAAATAAATAAATATATTATGTTTTAAACAGCAGCTTTTTTTAAAATTACATTTATTTTTATTTTTAATCTATGGGAGTGCTTTATTTCTATGGTCCAAATGTAAATGTGTATAACAATATATTATATATATATATATATAATCTTTTTAATTTTTTTCTAAAATAAATTTAAGCCTAAGTACTCCTTATGACATAAGCTGTCAGTGAGTTACGTCAAAATCGGTACAGCCGTTTCAGAGATTAGCGGTAACAAACAAACAGACAGACAAATTTTATCTCAATTATTGACCTTAATGTTGAGATATATATATATTTTATTTTAACAGTAGCTGATGCCCGCGACTTCGTCCGCGTTTAAAAAAAATAAAAAATAAATATGTAAGCAATATAACGATTCATCTATCTCTTGTTGCTATAATACTTTGGCCAGGCGTTGGATTTTTTTTTATTTCATTTTAGATGAATGATCACTCGGGAACAGTATTCATTTTTTTTTCTGGATGAAAGGTACACTATGTCCTTTCCTGTTTCCCTGACAACGTGTATGCAAAATTTCATTATGATGCGGAAGTTTTGGCGTGAAAGCGTAACAAACAAACTCACATTCACATTTAAAAAAAGTAGCCTATGTTCATTCTCAGGCTCTAGACTACCTGTGTACCAAATTTCATTTAAATCGGTTCAGTAGTTTCTACGTGAAAGCGTAACAAACAAACAAACTCACATTCACATTTATAATATTAGTAAGGAAGGATAGTAAGGATAAGGATAAACATTGTTTCTTAATATATTCTTACTTTTTATGACTTCGTCAGTGTTGCATTAACTATAGAAAACATTTAATCCAAATTTAAAAAAATACACCTTTCTAAGACCAAAAAGAAAACACAAATAAAAAACTGACGTCAATACAAGGTTACGTTTATTTTATTTCTCGTGCGGCACAGGCCGCCATCATGGAATTGGCATTAAAATGAAATGTGTTAAAATTAATTATTTAACAAGTAACAAGATCCCTTGTTCCTTTTTAACTTTAGTGTCATAGTTTTTGCAGCCTTTTACAGCGCAACTAGGCATTTTTATAATAATTTAACAAAAAGTTCTCTCAATCGCAAATATCACAATCTTGCGCGGACGACGGACGACGACTGCCAAAGAACTGGTGCCATTTCGCCGCCCCGTTTACCCTGTCCTTAAGCCTGGGGCTCATAGACGGGGTCAGTGACTGGACCCAGTGACTCGAATTTTGGGACCCAGTTACTGTTATAATGTGGACGGGATCGCCAGTAAGTCATTTAATTTAAGTGACAGCTACTGGGCCCGAAAATAGACAGGCAGGCTAGTCACTCGACTGACTTGAGGGCGCGAAGTCAGCACTGGACTGACTTGAAACTAGTGTCTATACAAGCCCAGTAGCAAGTCAGCGCTGGACTGGGTTACTGTACTGCCTTGTTACTGACCCCGTCTATACCAGGCTTTACACTAGTAATATATAAGTCAATGCCTTGATATTGTTCTCTATTCCGTCTCGGTTGAGGGTACCTTTAAAGAATTAACTAATTGTTAGCACCCTCTACTTCGGCTTCGGGCGACATAAATAGCAGATGCTAACATAATAAAATTTGTTATTGTACCTATATTTATTTCAGACACCATCACCGGCAGTATCTCCTGGTACGCCGACACCACCCCTATCTATGGGGTCACCATCGACACCTACACCACCACGAAAGAGAAGTCGAAGTACTGACTTATACAAAGAGGCCTCTGGAGCGAAAGTCATTTTACTTACAATATAGACGATGAGGTTACAGCGTTTGGATATTATGTTGCAGCTCAAATGCAAAAATTACGGCCAATCCAACAAAGCAAGATGAAATGTGTAAAATATAAAAAATAAAAGAAATTACTTCCTGACTTTTCTCTTTGATCATTTACCCCACAGTTGCTATAACCACTTATTAACCATGTGACTAGATTTAGCCAGTTCTATATGACTTGAAAATAATGTATGAAGGGAGCCTCATTTAGGTGTATTGAAAATTTGCAAAGATTTAGTATGAAAAGGGAATTTCCCCAATATGCTTATCATTTTTGGTTCCCCATATTCTTTCTTCTTTATTCTTCTTTCTTTCTTTATTCTTTTATTTACACAATAAAAGCGCTCAGCAGAAATCTGTTGGTTTATAAAAAATTAGCGAATAAACAGATTGAAGCAGACAGACAGCTGTTATATAACTAGTGATCCGCTCCCGGCTTCTCCTGGGATGTATGTAATTTACAAAATTTATATCCTGCTAATTTTTTATAAACCATCCAACGGATCATTTTACGTTTTGTTCATTGTGATTTTTTGTCCATAATGCTACTGAGTGAAAAAAATCATACAGCAAATCAGTCACAAGGCTCGATTGTTTGAAATAAAACCACTTATTTATTATTTACCTAAAATTTATTTAACAAAATAGTCATACAGTTATTTAAAATAACAGATAAATGATAATTTGCAATACAACCTAGCATCCTAATTAAACCAGGTACTTTTCATAAATTTATTCCACTAACAGATTAAATCAAAGGGACAAACAAGGACGAATGCAGCACAAAGGAATGTTGGCTCACACATTCACCTTATAACTTTCATCAGCATTAAGGAATTTGGTACCTATTTACATTCACTATAAAGTTCACTTTTATAGTTCACTTTTGAACAACTATACATTTTGTTCCGTTGTTCAAAAATCTATCCCCCTACTATTATAACATAAATTTTGTTACCATGTATGGACCATTTCGACTAATTTAAGTAGATACATTACATCGAAATATTAAACCAACAGCTGCTTCCCTTTTACCATCAGATACATACACACCGATTTAATTTACATCCTTACAAATTGGAAATCGTTTTTATGAATCAATTTTATAATACTGCTTGTTGGCTTTTATACATTGTTAAAAACAATTTAATTGTATGGCAACTGGGCACGCGAGTCTAAAACGAAAATTGTGTATCACACAGTTTCCGTGTCTTACCGCCGCACTCAGAGTCGTTTTAATGATTACTTAGAGACTCCTTAGTAAAGATTTAAAAATATTTACTCTCAGAGACAGATAATGCTTCATTATTTGTCTTTAATGTCAATTAACTTTAATGACAGCTCAACCCTTACTTAAGCTTCTTACCGCCGCACTCAGAGTCGTTTTAATGATTACTTAGAGACTCCTTAGTAAAGATTTAAAAATATTTACTCTCAGAGACAGATAATGCTTCATTATTTGTCTTTAATGTCAATTAACTTTAATGACAGCTCAACCCTTACTTAAGCTTCTTAATGGAGCATTTGACAATTGACATTTCAAAAGTTAGGTTATATATTAATGCTATTCGAGTTCGTGAAGTTTTTATCATAGCTAAAATTATTTTACAAAAGAAGCAGTAAAATGTCGGACCTAGAAGACTTTGTGGAATTCGTGGAATATGTAAGAAGGTTCAGAGAAACAGGACCAAGACGGTATATACGTGACTATTCCGAAAAGTTGGGAACTCTTTTGCGTTGTGTTGTATTTGTCTCCTAAAATATTACATATAAAGACATGTTGAATAAAACAGTGATATATATTATGAGAAACTCTGCATTTCATTATTTAATAGACACCTTATACTTACCATTTTACTACGCCGAAAATCAAAAAACAATATTTACTTTTAAGAAAAATGTTACGAGGATATGGATATGATATGAGATAGAGTTTGGTTTGACAATCATGTGAAATGTTACCGTATTCAAAAAGTCTTGACAAATTTAATATATTTTATTATAATTACGTCTATCATTTTTACTTTTAAGTGAGAGTATTAAAAAAGATATGTTTAATTGATTTTTATGAAAAACTGTTTTTTTTTAATACATAAACTGCTAAAACTAATGATAATGTGTCATTGAGTTTTTTCATGTGACAACACTGCACGTTATCGATATATATTTCGACAGAATGCGCATTCCTATGCTTACCTAAAGTGTTACTTAACTAATGAAGCATGTATTTTCGTCTCTGGGAGCCGCGGCTAATTATTGTTTTTAATTGTAATTAGTTAAATGCCCATTACGGCTAATTTAATGAACGTCTCTGAGTGCGGCGGTTAAACTAACATTACAACTTTTAACTTTGTGGTTCTTGGCTATTGTGGTTCTCCTTTTACTAGTTATTAAATTATATCAGTATTGAAATCAATATCAATACCATTTGTTTATGCAACAGACAAATTTGTTTTAAACTTGTCCAAATTTTTCTATGAAATTACAGATCATGGCGACGAATAATTTCTACAGGAAAAAGAACAAACTCAAACTAACAAAAAAAAAATAGGAACATTATATTAACATTATAATAAAATAAAAAGCCACGATAAAAAAAAAACAACAAAAACAATTGCACTCATAAAACGACTAGAAAGTAATAAGCATGTGAAAAAAATGTCTCTGATATTGTACAAAAAAAAAATAACAGAAAAGAATCTACATACTCGCCTCGCAAAAGACATCAAAAAATTTCATTAAAAAACTTCACTTGATTTTTTATTTTTCCGTAGTGCTTTTTTACAATTGCACAATTTAATCTTCTACAAAATAATTTTCATTGTGATCGTTCATCATTGTTTCAGTTAGATTGTAACGCGGAACATTAAGACAACCGTTACAGGTTATGCAAATTGAATATACAGTCGACTCTCGTTAATTCCAACCTGCGATAATTCGAATCTCTCTATAATTCAAAGTTATCACGAATCCCTACAAAATCTCTTTATATTTCGAACTAAATCAATACATTTTTATGCACTTGGTAATTCGAACGAAAAAATCATTGCCACGTAACAAAACGACGCGTTAATTCGAACTCATCGGCGTCAAACACTCGACAATTCAAAGTTGCAGAGAAAGAGACAAAAAGATTGTAAGTACATTTTGAGGCAAGTTCAAACTTGTATCATCGTACGCGAGCCTTTGTTTTTTACATGTGTGTACATATTCACATTATTCGTAATATTTTAAGAGTCCCTCGAGTTTCGAATTAACGAGAGTCGACTGTACTTCATAATATGAAGTACAGTCGACTCTCGTTAATTCGAAACTCTCGAAGCTCATATACCTATAAATTAATTTAAAAAATAACATGTACGAGAATTTCTTGCTTATACAACCAATAATCGGAACCGGTAGTACATTTCATAGAAATTTGATCCTATGCAACAAAGAAATAAGATAAATTTCTATTTCATCCAGTTGAACCACAATATAGACTGCAATATGATTAAGGCTCCTTAGATAGTTCGAAATATAGGCGCACTCTATAATAATTAAATTAATGATCTTCGTACTGTATACTCCATGGTACACAGTAATCTATTAGCGATAAGAATGTTTAAATAATCACAAAAGGGTGTAACCATTCGGAGAACACACAATACCCTAAAAAAAATTGAACTTCAAGTCAATCTGGAATAACTTAATAGCAATACTAAAAAAATTACACGTTTTAAGTATAAACCTACTGGGTCCCACGTGGAAATTATAATTTTTTTAACATTATACATATTAACATAAACCAAATTCGTACCGCCAACATTCACTCGGTGCAATCGCCGTGCGTTCACACAAACAGTTCACATTGTACGAGTAGCGAAACGGTGAGAATCACAGGGTTGCCACTTCACTTTGTTTTGAGAAAGGCGGAACAATGAAAAACCATTGTTGGCACGGGTGACAACCCCATTTAGGTGGGCGCGACGGGTGCTCAATAATATATGTACCCTAAAATGGGTCGCCTACACTATTTGCGAAGTTAATCGAAGTTGGTGTAGAAAGACACTTCGAACAACTTCGTGCATCCTCGCCTTCCGATCGTTGTTGTTTTATAAGCCCGAGTCAATGGGACCAAGTGGGGCGAATACGTAGTGACTTACTACATTACTCTGTCAACTCCAGGTTAAAATATAACAGCGTTATAATAAAAATCGTGTTTTTTAGTATTATTATTGAGGTTTTGGCTATGAGGTGGTCACAGAAACAAATTGTAATGCAAAATGCAAACGCAACTGCCTCTTCACGTCATCCATGTTGCCTAACGTATGAGCGATTGAGTTCTTTCCGAAGTTGAGCGAGAAGTGTAGTGACGCACCTCGTACTCGTGTAACTTCGGCGAGGAACTTCGCGACTAGTGTAGCGACGCTTAACGTTTGCTCCCTGTGTGAATGCACGACGATCGGTCAATAATTTTTCTACTTTCATTAAAGTTACATCAGTCGAACGGTTTAAGTGCCACAGCAGATAAACACTTTTGCTTTTGCTGTATTGCGATTTGACAACTCGTTACGCGTCAAAGTCGCACGATAGCAATTTAACCGTATCACCGCTAATATTATGCAAAAGAAAGTGACGACCGATAGTCTGTATTTATGTGTACTATATCGTATCGATTTGTGAATAAACCGAGACACAATAAAGCTTCATCACTTATCAAACCAAGAAGCACATTATAAGTAACTTTCTTTTCATCGTAAAGGGAAGACGCTTCATAACTTTGTAATTAGGCGTCATTTTAGTAAAAAGTATAAATGTCCGTCTGATAAAAAATATAGATGGCACACAGCAAAAAAATATTCAACAGAATTGACGAGACAAAACTCTCATCAACTGTTGTAACCAATTTAAAAAAATCTCACAATGTGCATCCCGTTCATTCCCCATGTTTATGAGCGATTAAATACCGTGACCGTCTGCTCACTTACGCCAAAAGTGTCCGCTGTGGCGCTAAAATTTAAAAACAGTTTTTTTATTTGAAATGCCTCCGCGCAAACTTTTCGAGGACCGACCCGCACTCATTCGACGAACCGCCACAGCATAATTAGCGTCCGGATTCAGTGGCTACCGCGTCGTGCGACTCATTAACTGTACGGCTGCGTTAGAATCTCGGTTAGCAGTCGCTTGAGGCTATCGATGCCCGTGAGGAATCCGCAATCGGGGCCGTGGTGCGGGGTCGCCGTCGCGAGAGGCGATTCCGCCGACGCGTTCGCGTACGCCGTGTGCGCAAAGTCGATCATGCGAATATCGACGCGTTCTTCGGGCGACTGAGAGTGCGGCTGCGACTCGACTTGCGACCAGGCGTCGCGAGTGCACGCCCGCTTGCCGCTCGCTTCGGCGTCGCCCCGCCACGACTCGCTGCTGGTCGACGAATACGCCATCCAGCTGTCGGTGGAGTCGGGACTCGGTTGGCGTCGAGGCGAGTGCGAGAGTTCGCCCTCCTCGTACCCGCCCATGGTCTCCTCCGAGTGCGGTTGGAAGGGCTCGCGCGTGTCCGACGAGATCTCGTCGTTGAGCGTCGACATGTCGAAGTGAGACGGCGCTAGTTCGGTGGAGCTGCTTGACGCGTCGCCGTCGTACTCCGCAGACTCACTCGACGTGTCGCCCTCGTACACTATAAGCAGTGAACTGAAACAGAAAACATAGGTCTTGATATCGTCTTTCTCAAAGCAAAAATCTGCTATATACAAAACCGCTTAACCCATTTTAATTCCGTTTTCACTTATTGAAGATCGATAAACGAAATTTTTATATTTTTATATTTGCTGTGCATTGGATACTCCCGGCTGTGATTAGCAAGGAGAGGGTCGCTAGTATTACTACAATAAATAACACTCACCACGAGTAGAACCTGTAGCTGGTCTGCTTAGCGATGGCACGCCTGAGCGCGTCCAGGTCCCTTAGCACCTTGCGCAGGAGGCGAGCGCGTCGCGATGCGCCCGCCGCGAAGAAGTCTCTGAGCGCGTCGCGCAGCCCCGCCTCGCTGAGCGCGCGGCCCCAGTACTTGTCGCGGCGGATGCACGTGCCGTCGCTCGAGTGCACCTGCATGCCGCACAGGCGCACGCCCAGCGTGCCCGAAGTGCTGGCCGCGCACTTGGCGATCTGCTTCGACCGCTTCTCGGCCGACGCGTCGTCGCCGTGCTGCCGCGTGCCCATCTTAAGATCGAGCACGCACGGCCGCCGGTACGACGACGTGATGTTCTCCATCATTAGGAAGTCTGCAATACAACACACACACTGTGTCAACTGAGGGAGTAACTACGCTAATTCGCCTCCATTTATTCGCGTTTCGCTGGACGATTCTGGTTACACTTATATTTGGGACAATCAATACGTCCGCTCCGCTTGAAATATTTTGAATTCAGTCGTCCTAACGCCTGAATTCTCATCTTAATGCCGAAGTCATTAAATTGGTCAATATATGTAATTGGCAGTGCATGGTAATGTGAGGTCACGTAGGGTAGAAAATTTAAGAGCAAATTGTGCGTTTCGCATTCTTTAACTGAGTAGACCGTCTGCCAGTAGTAGCCACCCACTTACAGAAAACTACCAATACTACCCATGTGTTGTTGTTTTTCAGTAACAGCCCATTACCCCCCTATCCCCCTAATCATCTACCATTAAGTGGACCTTCACCCTGTCTGCCGATGGGAAGGAAGCGTGCATTCACCGTGAAGAATGACAACGACTAGCGAATGGATCACTCTTTGAGGTATTAATATTTAAGCCAAACACCCTGTCTGTCTTGACTGATGTGAATTTTCAGAATAACAGTGTCGCTAGAACCTAGAGAAAGATGTACTCACATTGCTTATTGGAGTTGTCCATGTGCGCTATGCTCTTGAGAACTTCGCCCGCGTTGCCGTTTCTGTGCACCTTGAATCTGCAATAGAAAATTACCCGATGAACAGAGAGGCACGCGAAGCCACAACGGACAGTATGCAGGAACCAATCGAAATAATCGAGTGTCGTTGTTACTCTGTTACATTGTTAGATTGCAATCAAATATTGTTATTACCACGCCTCGGCGACACATGGCACATTCGGTGGCTCGCTGAGCGTCGCTCGCGTTAGTGGGATAGTCATGTAAGTATCGTATGAATTAATGGCGACGTCGGGTGTCGGGTCCGGCGTACGTCAACGCAACGCGTCTGAAATATGATAAAGGACACATGACAAGTGCCGAGGAGTGTGGACGCGGATGGCGATATCGCGCCGATACGCACTTGAACACGTCGTCTCGCTTGCGCTTGCCGCCCAGCGACGCCTTGCGCCCGTTCTCCTCGCGGAAACATGGCGAATACCGCTTGTCCAGTTTCGTGCTTCCCGTGTTAGAGGCCTGCATCACGCCTGCAACAAACCGCCTCCTCATAAGTCTTGGTCGTCGATCGGGCAAACTCTAAACGCTAGTGCCACATGCCATTACAATTTTGTTTGGAACCAATCTCGCGAATCATGCACTCTTTCAAACCGTTCATTGGTTGAACACGTCAAAAATACGTTAATTCATTGTTCAAGCCATTGTTACTCGTTGTGGATATATCAATATATTTTCTTTGTAAACACAAAAGAAGGCGCCAACGATATACGAATATGGTAAAACGATTGGTGCGTCTAAGAGACATCTAGGTGGTGCATCAACGACGAGTCGTAATAGGCGATGACTGGTTTGTATGGTTGACGTGTTCAATTAACGAACGGTGGGAATTGAAGCATATTTCTCGAGAAAACTCCAACGAAACTTGTATGAGAACGGTGCTAGCGTATTTATTCAATCGAATCATAATTTTATTTTGATATGTCACTCAAATTAGTTAAGATTGAGGTAAATTGTGGTGGATACATCTTTATATTTTATGTTCGAGACCTAGATACATATTTTCTATCTAGGTATCTACAAAAAAGAACGTATATTTTCGAAATATACGTGGGTACCTGGTGGGTACACACTAAAAAGTGCGTACATTCGACGAGACAGGATCTAAATGCCTACATGATATTTTCATTTAGAGTTTAGAGGATAACAGTATCCACCAAATTTTACCTCTACAGAATTTCCTCACACTTTTGTGTGTAATTTAAATAAGCTAAAAGCATCACAGCTGCAACAATTTCAAACGGGAATCGAACCCGGACCTCTTTTGTGCGCTCAACGTGTACAACTTATTTACATATACGCATCTGATGTGTCCGCGTTGTGATCTAGATGCCTACTCGACGATGTGAAGTTTATAATGAACTTTCTAAGTGCGGATATTGGCAGCGTTCAAATTAATGGTAAGGTGGCTTGGTTACATAGATTGACAAAGGGTTTGTATCTTTGCGATCCTGAATGAGAGAATGTGTGACAGGGATGTTAATGTATGAGAGACAAACAGGTGTGACTTGTGGCATGTGGTATCTGTGTGTTGTGTGTGTGTGTGTGTTTGTTCGTCGGTGTAGTTTAAGTAAAAGTTACAAACCCAAAATGTAAAATTACCGCTAGGGCGCTATTAGGGGCGGTAGTGTCGGGTGCCGGCCGCGGTCGCTCCGCCCGCTGCAGCGCCGGGTCCCTTGCGACAACAAGGAAACTAATATTGTGTTCTTGAGCCCTAGCTTCCACTCCGCCGTACATACAGTCTCGCTCACAAATCCGCCAGCCACATCAATACTATAATAAAATCGTTATAGAACTTTTGTTTGTTTGTTTGTACGTTTATTCACGCTAATCTCAGAGACGGCTATCAGAAACGCTAATTTGAATGCTATTCTCATTGAAGTATTGTAACATTGATTGTTTATGGTACTTATCCAATCCAACAAAAGAGTTCGAATATCAAAATACCACGCGTACGAAGTTGTGCATGTTTGATCAATGTTTTCAATCAATCAACGCCGGCATAGTTTTTCAAGGATACAAACTTTCTTATGTATAAAATTGTACTTTGAAGCCACAAATTAAAAAGTTAAGTTTTAAATAAGCCCAAAGGCCTTTAAAACTTTGGGCCCTAAATAGCAAATATTCTAACTGAAAACTGACTTAAAATATGAATTAAAATATTAGAAAATTGTATGTAATGGCGACCTGCATTGGCTAGCGCAAGTTGCTATCTTCTTATTATTCAAGTTGTTATCTTGCTATCTTTTTAGCCTCACTTCATTTAACTGCTTGACTCTTAGTTTCATTTTTTTTATTTTTTGAGGCGAAAAAGAAAATTACCTATAGTTATTGGTATATTTGTGACCAATATACATTGATCAAAAATATACTGTAATTGTAACTTCCATCTATTTGATGTTTGAATATTGAAATTATTTGTAGATGCACTGTGTGAAAACAAGTCAAAAATAAGTTGGACCTTGATTCTCTTATTTTTAGCGCATGTCCAATACGTTCACAATTCTGTACTTACACAGATTTACCTTAAAATTGTAAACAATCTTAAAACTTTTCATTGACCAAAATTAGATGCAAAATTTTATTGCCGGTCAGTTTTAGGGCTGGCGGATTTGTACCACAATTGACGAATACGTCTGTCACTTTCACGCACACACACACTTCAAATAGGCATGATGAACAAGAACAATAGAGTATCAAGGAGACAATGCAATGTCGTAATAAATTTATCACAAATATTCCATTTCCTCACAGCTGTACGTTCCATATCGTATCATCGATAAATCGTTGCAAGGCACTTCGATCAAGTAGATTATGTCTGATCGCTGACATCGCGTACGCACTTCACTGACGCAAACGATAAAACGTAGATTGTTTTTCATTTCGATAAAAAAAATATTCCAACTAAATTGTATTTTAGTCAATTTTCACGACTAGGGAATGCAATGTTAAGATACCGGGAATATGTCTGAATCCCGCATGCAGAATACTTGATTAATCCAACTTGAATTTGATTTGAATTTGTTTGAATTGAAAAAGTGTTGAAATGAATTTGATTTTGAAAATTTTGGATAAGGTTTTAAAACATATTCGACGGGGCTACACAACGAGCAGGGACGCTGATAGTTGTAGAGAACTGATCTGTATAGTTCAGTAAAATACACCACAACTTCTCAAGACTATCCTGTGCCTTTACCGTCGTTTATGCATCGAATCCTTAATACGTATATATCTTTTTTTATTTAAGCTAATACTACAAATTAGATAGTTTGCGATCCCGCTGGATTGAGAATACCTATCGACCTAGTAAATATCGCGTTTGAAACTAATCGCATGGGATTGCATTCTCTAGTCACGACACATAGTTTTGTAACTGCGACATACAGCTGTGAAAAGCAATTAACAGTTAACTCCCCCGGTGCTTTAAAATGCAAATTACACATCAAACAACACTGTATGTAAGTATGAAGATAAAGAAAAAAATAAAATAAAAAACCAATACATTGAACGTACTCATTATTGAAATAATAAAATGTAAGATGCAAATGAATGAGATTATGATGCATTCAGCGATTCTCAAAAGCCGAGCATTACATATTCTATATTGGATATACTATTATAATCGACAACTCACCTTTGTATCTGGGTACGAAGTTGTGTATGTCTTCGGGAATGTTTTGATAGAAATGCAGCTCGCGTATGTTGAGTGGCTTAATGACAGTACTGTCATTTAGAACCAATAATCTAGTGTGGCCGCCCACCTGTGTAACCAAGAAATATTTAATTACAAGTGCCTCACAAGCTGATAGCGCGTCATAATTGAATTTACAGATGTTACACAAATCAGTAAATTAGCTTTTGGCGTCACGAAACATAATTGTGAGAATATTGGCTTTGATGCAGACAATTTAGTGAAATATTAGTAAAATAAATATTGGACGGATTTCGGTTAAAAAACAGATTGAAACTTAATGTATAACAGCCGAACTAATTCTAGTTATTTTTTAATGTAGAAGTCGTCAGATAGGGTCCATCAAGTGGACTGATCCTATAATCAGAAAGGATCAGTCCACTTGAGGATAGCTGCAGCAAGTGTGCTGCCGACCTTAGAATTAAGGATAAAAATTTTGAAGGGATAGGGAAATGGCCATTTCCCTATCCCTTCAAAATTTATTCCTATCCATCACTTTTTCACTCACCCACTGAAATACAACAGCACACATGCTGTTATTTTATACCGTTTTTATACCATTGTGTTATAGCAAGTGCCCCACTTGCTATAACACAATGGAAAAAAAAAACTGGCACTCCGGGTGTGCCGACAGGTGAAAACTTGAAAAAATTGTATGATATTTAAATTCCTGGGCATTTATCGATTTAGGTAAATACGATTATTATTGTTCGCAAGAAATACAAGAAAAAATATATGGCATGAGACACAATGACAATTAAATAGAACAATTATTTAACATGAACTTCATAATGATAGACCATTAAAAAGGTTTGATGTTGATATGAAACTAGATTATTGGTCAGAGGTGTATACCATATTGATCCCTGTTATCATATATAGTAAGTTTACTTTCATATGCAGTTGCCTGCTTTGTACTTATATACAGAGCTGTCAGTTACACGGTCAGTCGCGAGTTCAATGGTTTTTTCCCAGTTTTTTCCCCATCTCCAAAATTGTTCTTCTTTTATATTAATCGGTTACACGATTACGGTAACATGTCGCGAGTTCTTTAGTTTTTTTTTTTTCATCTCAAAAATGCCCAAAGCGCCTTTTAAGTTTTTACTTAAAAAAAAATTTTTTTAATGATAACAAAATTCGCTTTACAGTGAATCCTAGAATGAGGAAGAAATTGAGGAAAACAACCTCAAATTGTTATCATTAGTATTAATCTATTAGTACTAACTAGTATCATTAGTATTAACTTAAGTATTGAAAACAACATTACAGCAAACATTTAACTTATCCTGGAATAGGTATACTTAATTTCCAAAGAAACAAATTATATAAATAGACAAATAAAAATAACTGATTACGTATTGTATTGACAGTAAAAAAACTGGTATTAGCTGTACCTAAATGTCGTCTGACAAACTTGTTTTCAATTAGCCTGTTTTTAATTTAACATACTATGCGCGTTCACTACTAAGCAAACAACGAGAATAACTTCGTTTTGAGCCAAATTTATCATTAACAACATAACCGACGTATGCAAACATCTGGTTCAGTATCTGATCAAACAACAAATGGGAGATCGCGTATTTACACGTCAGAGCCACACGCGTATTCATTGGCTTGATATTGTTACGAGTTCAGAACAAAGACTCGCGAAATGTTGCCAAACAATGCCTTATCAGCGATAAGGGGACAATGTTCTGAAAATAACTTAAAGAAAGATTACATTTATGAATAACAAATCGTGTACGGGTCCCATTATGTACTGATTACACACCGCAACAGTTATAATTTTAGATCGTATCGCTACGATAACTAGGATGACATCATTGAAGAATAACATACTTAGCCAACGCAAGATTTCATTAGATTAAATTATCAATGTAATGATTATATTAAATACCTTTTCGTGAGTAATATACAAGTAAATTAATAGTGGATGACAAAATATATTATTTAAAATGATTCACTTTGGTTTAGAATCATGGTATATTGGTTGGAAAAAACCCCTTATATCACAAGCGATCCATGGCTACATTAATGTCTATACTCGCGATTAATTTACTCTGAATCGAACGATCTGGGCTTGATGACGATCTACAAGGGATGGGGTGTATGGTTGTCTAAAATATTGGGGGGCTCGTGAGTTTATAAATGAGATTTCGCGACAGTGGAATAATTTTGACTATAAATCATCCATATCCATATACACACTTATAATTATACTTCTTCTTGTAAACATATACACTTATACTTTCTTCTTGTAAACATGTACCTACTTAAATCTATAACTTATAAATCGACTTTAGTAAAAAAAATCATTTTAAATTACTAAGTACCTGCACTGCCTAATAAGTGTAATTGTTTTAAAGGTTCTGATTCCGTAAAAACTTCTGTATTAAATTGCAGCCTTTATGTTTGAGGATGTTTTGATTGTTATATGACCGGTGGTCAATAACGGTCAATTAAACCATATTATGGTGTTATTGAAGAAACGAATGTCACATTACAGGAGGAACAAGTAACTAACGGAGGAAATGACTTGAAATTTAGAACATCAGCAATTTTGTTTGCAAACTTATCACGAGAAAGTTTCTAATCTCTTTTCCAGTTTTTGTTTCGTAAGGAATTGCCAATCTTCTATCAAAACAAGAAATATATTGGACATCACTAACCGAGAAGCTTGTTGAGGTTTTGCTATAGTATGCTAAAATTAACAAATGGGTAAATTTACTATTATTATTATCCCAGCAAAATCCTTTTTAATTAACAAATTTAGCTCAATAAAATCTGAAGTTTTAATTTTTATTAAATTAATTTTAATTTATAAATGAGCGTTCAATATAAACTTAACGTGCGCATTTTTATTAGTTTTAAATAATATTAAGAATATTGTTAGAATTAATAATTCTTTAGATAAAGTTTCCTATAGTCATGTCAATTTCATTATTGGTAAATTTAGTAACTACAACAAAAGTCACTTCACGTATTCATCCAACTTCATCTGCGGGATTCTGTGTTCTGTTCTGTGGGATTATTCTGTGAAATAATCACAGGTGCACAGCAATATGCACTTATCCTTGGAGTCCGCCACGCATACATACACGTAAAAAAAAATCGAGTATTTATAGCACAATTTTATTAACACACTGTCGCCAGTTTGTTTTAATAAAATTGTGCCACACGTTCAAAAATAATATTTATTGGACATTATTTTGTTAAATTGCTTAAAAGTAAAATGGACTGTAAATATAAAATATTATAAAGGCATTAAAGATCAGCAACCCTTAGAAAATGTTATTTTGTTAATCTATCTATGAAGCGGACAAAGTCGCGAACAACAACTACATAGTTTACAAAAATTGCTTAAAACAAATTTATACACTTTGGTATTATTCCCAGTAACTGGCCTTTATGTGTTTATATTTTATTAGTTTGTCACAGATTCTAAATTATTTTTCGATTGAAATAATAATCCCCAGGAGTTAAAAGTTACTGTAATCTTATAACAGTATTTATCATTAAATATGTATATAAAAGGCTTCTGGCCAATTGACGTGATACCTGATCAATAGATTATCGTTAATATAATTAACCGCAACCACAACTCTGCATTACACGTGATCACAAAGTTGTTTTAGTATTAATAATTATTATTAGTACAGGAAAATTTACTAGAAAATCGAAATTTGAGTCCCTCGGGGGTTAGTCTTTAAGACTTGAAAGCGCAACTAACAAACAAACTCTCTCGCATTTATAAAATTAGAAATTGGTTAGGACGTGAAAGTTCTTCGGCAATAGTTATGCCATTAGCATTACTACATTAATGTCTACTAGAGGAATACCGTGACCGATTTTATTTTTACCCTGACGACTTAATACATGATTTAATATTATTATTCAAGTATTTATTTTCCTTATTAGATTTTTTTTTTACAATATAAATAAAAAATAATAATAACAGATATTATAAAAAAACTTAAACCTAGCGCAAGTAGCGGGGCAAGGCCCATAAGCTACCGATGATTAGGACTGCAGAGTGAGGAACCTCTTGACAATTCGTGCCGTGTCAAGGAGTACTGCCTTCTGTATGTGTCCCTTGACCCAGCCATCTAGTGAGAGCCTGTTGAGGTGTTGGTCGACGCTCTTCGCTATAAGACCGTAAGCCGACACGACTACTATTATTATTGTTTAAAACACGTACATGGCAGTGGTTATAACGCAAATAGCGGTCGTGTTTCACTATGTTGCGCTTAACATTGAAATGAAATACGTGCGTCTTTATTCGGAACCGGTTCGCGCTATCGAAACCGTGCAGTGCAATAAAAATGCTGCACTCACGCGATCGAATTAAAGTGCAGCCGTGGCAAAAGAAGGAAAAAAGGGACCGCAGTGAGCGAGTGTTGTGTCAAAGCACGGCGCGGCGGTGCGGTGGTGCGTTGACCTCATTCAACGGAGCAAACGCCACACCACAACCTGTCTGCCACATCGCCACACAAACATGTCTGTCTGTCTGGCGACTGGGGGGGCACGAGAAATTTAACATAATCATACAATATGCATGCTGATACGCTTGAACGTGTTTATTATTACTCGTTTTTGTTCCGCACTCAAACCCTCCTCGGTTTGCCTTTTGCTTTTGATACTTAGACCTTTAATTTTGACCTTAGACTTTTATTTTGGTCCTTAGACCTTTAACAAGAGCACGCGTGTTGTTGTGTTTCGGAGAATAAGAAGGAAATAAGAATAAATTTCCCTATCCCCTCCTAATCCCATACTATTAAAGTAAGCAGCGCATTTTATTTATACTAAAAAAAGGTTTTTATATTGACAATCGATTACTCTTAATCTCATAAAATTAGCTAAACTACACCATATGTTTTTAGAACTTGTCGACAATGTAAACAATCAGTTTAGTCTTTATTTCTCTTGCACTTTCACTTTAGACGACCAAGTTTGTTTTCCTTCATAAAGTATTAACTTTCTTTACATTCTAACTCAATCAAAAGAAAATATATTCATTAAAACTAAAAAATTTCACTAAAAACTGAAATTCTATTTGCGGTTGATGTTAGCACGTCAAATTTAATGACATCTTTCGTCTCTTCGAAATCTATCTTGTCTCTGAAAGTCAGGGATGTTACGAAATTAATTTAAACAATATTTTCCAAATCCAATATTTATATCAGATATTTTATTGAAAATTTTCGAAAAAAAAAAAGAAAAAAATATGTGTTCTTTAATTGGATTTAAAAAGAAAATTGTATTTCGTGTTTAATTTTTAAAAATTGTGGGTATAGTTTAATTTAAAATTTAAAAATTGTATAGTAGTTCTATAGTACAATTTACTTTAATCAAAAAATATCCTGAATATTATTATTTGAATCCAAACAATCGGCAATATTTTACATAACCTCAAAAACTTATAACTAAAGTCTATTTAATTCCAAACTTTGCTTGGTAATAAATTTAAAACCAGTGAGTTCAGTAATACAAAAAACTATATTTCTACATATTTTTCATTTGTAGTTTTCAATAGTTCGCATCACTAGTTTTTTAATCCTCCATTGACAAAACCAATATGGCGGATTGTTTACATTATCTACAAGTTCTTAAAAAAAGACTAAGTATACGCTTTCGAATACTATAAAATTTGTAAAATTGATTTATGTGCTTTTACATCTTTGTAGAGCTCTTTTTATGTGCTTTCATTTAGACAATTTTATTAAAAGTTATAAATATTAAAGTGGGATAGAAATCATAACAAGCTATTATGATTTATGGTGGATTTAACACAAGGATTTTGATTCAATCCAGAGGTCCTCTTCTGTGTATTTATTTGAAGACTTTTGTATAGTTCTATCGTAGAGCGAAGTATGTTTATATTTTATTTTTCATTACGACCACTGCCTCTGAGTCAATAAACCATAAACGCGATATTAATTAGACCACTCCTCTTTAGCGATCGTCAGACTTTAAAATAACTTCATTACAATTTGTTTTATCTGTACATAAATTAGCTCGGTATGTGTTACTGTTATGAAAAAATACATTACGATAATAATGTTTTAAAATAAAAAAACTAAACTTCCTGTAACTCACTGCAACGCAACTCACAATACTTAATATTTTATCAGCCGATTGGTTTTTAAACTGTGTTTTATCACAATGTTTTCGCAATCTGACACCTGTGGGTAACGTTCCTTATTACTTTGCATTGCATACTTAGAAAGACAAAACGTCGACTATGTGTAACAATATTTCATGTTGCTTTTATTAAGTATTTATCTTAATTTTATTAAGTATGAAAAAAAATGTGGCTTAAATAGCAGGGCATTGTGAGTTTAACACAAAAGTGAATCAATCAAACATCGATTTACTTTATTTATTATGTTGTCTATTACTTGTGAATATGTAGTTTTCTAACATATATTCTTCAAATGAAAAGATCGTTTACATGCCTTATTTATATAACACACTAGCGGCCTGTTCCCGGCTTCGCCCGGGTGCATTTTTTTTTTACGTAAAAACCTTCCCTGATTATCCCTCTATCCATGAGTGAAGACAGAATTAAAATCGGTCCACCCGTTCTCGAGTTTTGCGCTTAGCAACACATTTAGGGATTCATTTTATATTATAGATTACAACCTCCAGGTTGAGAAACGATGCTGACGAGTTGACATTTCTCTTAAGTTAAGACTGGTGTTAAACAAAATATATAGTAATATGACCTGATTGTGGAGTGGCAGTACATCAACTTCGTGTCCATCGTCCGGCGACAACGGCGAAAGAGGGGCGGAAGGCTGCGCACGCTTACGCTCTGCGCCGCGCCGCTCCGGCTCGCCCATGCCCCAGCCGAGAGAGTACACCATTACTTCGGCCGAGCCACACCCGCCACTGTCTACCTGGAACCAAAAACACGATAGTTCAAGTCACGAAACGAGGCAACAAAATCAGGACACCAGTAATATCCTATCCCTACCCAATTCCTTATCCTTAATCTTAGTGTAGTCAGCAGAACACTTGCAGCACCTGCACTTGCTTATGTTATAGGCGACGGTAGCCATCTACCATCGAGTGGACCGTCAGCCTGTCTGCCAACATTAACATAAAAATAAAAAAATCACTTATCACCTATTAGTGACCCGACGCCGTCATAAATCAAACAAAATACTACATTAAAGTAACAAAAAAAAAAAACAAGGAATTATGTATTGTAAAGTGGTATTGCACTGTTCGAAATCAGGAGGTCGCTTGGAACTAGTTTCTATCAAGCATTGATGTCAGCTTTGATGATAACAATATTACCAAAAAAGAAACTAGAATAAGTAAGTCTAGAATTTAGAACGATAAATTCACTTAAAGGGCTTGAAGGCTCATTGATTCGTTATTTGTATAGAAATTCAAAACAAAACCATAACAAGTTTAAGTAGGCCTAATATTTTGATTTGAATTGCAATGAAAAATTCATTTAAATTTATCTTTAATAATAACATATTAAGTTTTGAACTAAATACTTTTGAAAATTGAAGACAATAAAAAAAATATTGACCTTTATTTATTTCTGTTCATATCAATGCAGATGACGTGAATGTTTAGTTAAAACCTTATTATAGATGTACATATTACGTTTTTATTTCATTGAATTAATATAAAAAACCATTTGCAAGTTATTTTCCGTTTATTTAAATGCAAAATTAAAAAAATCGGTCAAATGCGTCTACTCGACGGTATCAAAAATCTCGACGATTTTTTTCAGTGTTTCTAAATGAAGAACAAAGTTTACTTTCGCTCATCCCATTCTTCATGCAACTTATGCCCGTTTGAGATCTTACTTATTTTCAAAATTCGTGGTTCTAGGTCAACCAAAAAATTATAAACACGTATTTTGATACACGTACATTTTGATAAGTGCGCTTGCGAGTATCAAAATACGTGACATAGAATGTATAATTTCTATAATTTCTCAACATAAGAAGCTTTATATCCGATAAATTTGAATAAAAAAAAACTTGAATTTAATACATATTTACGAAGCAAATTTAAAACCTCCTTGTTATCCCTTTCACGACCGTAACATTCCATTGACCCCGTCTGCATAATTATGTGTGAACATGATGCAAGATCACCCACTACTTACATTATACATATTATGGACAAGTTGATCTGTATAAGCGAACTTTACACCTTACAGTATAACTCTTATCGGTCATAAGCTTGTGATAAAACATAATTAAAGTTCAAGATCAATAATTCCAGAAACGATAAACTAAAATCGAATGTTATATATAAGTATAAACAAAAGAGCATTTAACTGGTTCGAAGTGGTATTGCACTGTTCGTAGAGGTTCACGAGGTCTCCTTCCAACTAGTTTCAATCAAGCGTTGAAGTCAGGTCAGGAACCTGTGTGCGCGCGAGTGGTTCCCCACAAGACGGTAACCGACCCGACGACTTATTTTTTGTTTTCGACTGGTTGCAAGGAAGCAATGACGTCTACACAAAGGTCGGACTGGGGATGAGAACGGGCGTTCACACAATTTGAACGCGGCGAACTCGCTTTAGGCATAAATAGTTTTTGATAGAGCAACAATAGAAACCGCCCACTTCTTCCGGCGTCTTAAGTGCGCCGAGGAAAACATGTTATGGTCGTGTTCAATGTCAATATCGCTCGTGATGAGTACCAACTCTGTTTTTCACCAGCGAGCCTAAATGTGACGCACGATCACAGGCGGCTGCAGGTGATGGCGTCGCGTAAACTTTCGCGTTGCGTAGTCGTAGCCGGCCGATAGTTTGCCAGGGAACGGCGTCACCAAATTAGAAGCGAAACATTGCCGGGGGGGTATTTAGGTGACGCGAAAGCCCCGCCCTCATTGGTCGATTCCAGCGGTGTGAGCAAGTTTTCCCATTCAAAGTTTTTAGCTGACAATTACACATTAGCTTCCACTGTCCAATATATGATTATATGTAAATTCTGAAAATACAAATGGTCTTGCATTTAAAAACATTACAATTAATTTATCAATTCCATTTATAAGTTTACTTTTTAACCCTGTAATGTGTGACAAAGTGTTTGCCTTAGCGACCTTCAAATTTACGATAAAAATAAACATCTAGACGATACGAGAAAACAACAATTTAAACCAGTTTCATCCGAAAGTTTCGGGAACAAAATGATATTTTCTGAAGACGATGGAGTGGATAAATTAAATAATGAGTGTACAAAGTTCACACACGTCATCTCAACAAAATAGATATTGCTTTAGTAGAAATTAAGCTGCAAATATTTGAAAATGACGAAATAACTCGAACAGAATAACATCGAAGAAAACGTGAAGCAGCCGTATTATTTCGACATACAAGTTTAAATTTATCATTCGCCTCTGACAACTGTGCGAGTCAAACAACAGAACTAGTTTAACTAATATAAACCATTATGTAAGATCCATATGAAATTAAGCATGTTACACACTATATACACAGAGTTGACTAAAGTGTAAATGAACATTTAGCTTCTTATCGTTACGTATGACTGACGAGTTCGCATTTTGTCTATTAGAATAGAAATAATTGAAAAGAACCACAAGGCTGACAGAAAATCTATTAGATTGCATCTGTTGTTAATTGAAAACTTTAATAAGGAAGAGGAAACACTTAAACACGGAAACAATAATGTCATTTGACTAATTTTCCTCATGAAGAACTTACAACGTTGACGGTCAAATTATTCTTCCATGATGTTCTACAGTTACAATGGAGAAATTTTAAATAGACTATAATAAAAAACGACTCAAATAAACAAAGAGCAGTTGTGTCATTTGGAGCTGTATGTTTAACATTATATGATATAACATTACTACGAGGGCGGGTCAATAAGTCCGTGACTTTTGGAATAAAACACAGATTTTTTGATAAATAAATCATTTTATTTTTCAACGTAGTCTCCCTTGAGCTCTATACACATTGTCCAACGCTTCTCCAATTTTTTTATCCCTTCCAAAAAATATGATTTGTCGAGGTCCTCAAAATAGGCCTTTGTTTGCGAGATGACTTCATCATTGGAGTCAAATCTTTTTCCACCAAGCCATTTCTTCAGGTTTGGGAACAAGAAGTAGTCACTCGGAGCCAAATCTGGAGAATAGGGCGGATGAGGGAGCAATTCATAGCCCAATTCATGGATTTTTGCCATGGCAACTGCACATGTGTGCACCCTTGCATTGTCTTGGTGGAAAAGAACTTTTTTCTTGGCCAAATGAGGTCGGTTTTTTTTCAAATCGTCATTGAATCGGTCCAATAAGTTGGCATAATATTCCCCATTGATTGTTCTTCCCTTTTGAAGGTAGTCAATGTGGATTATCCCGCGTGCATCCCAAAAAACAGTCGCCATAACTTTATTGGCTGACAAACCCACCTTGGCCTTCTTTGGCGCCGATTCACCCTTAGAAACCCACTGTTTTGACTGTTGTTTGGTCTCTGGTTTGTTGTGATGGATCCATGTTTCGTCCACGGTTACAAAACGGCGCAAAAACTCCTCCATATTGCGATTAAACAACGCCAAACCTTCCTGTGAAGTTGTTACACGATTGCGTTTGTGGTCGACTGTGAGCAAACGCGGCACCCATCTTGCGGAAAGCTTTCTCATGCCCAAGTGATCATTCAAAATTGAAACCACTGAGCCATGCGAGATCCCTACGGCTTCCACAATCTCTTGCACTTTCAATCTTCGGTCGGCCAACACCATATCGTGAATTTTTTCGATTGTTTCGGGTGAAGAGACCTCAACTGGGCGTCCAGGACGTTCGGCATCTTCAGTGCTTGTACGGCCACAACGAAATTCAGTAAACCACTTTTTTACCATTGAAATCGATGGTGCAGAGTCCCCATAGTATTTATCAAGCTTAGCCTTGGTCTCGGTAATGGTTTTTTTTCGCAAAAAATAATGCTTAATAAGGACACGAAATTCACTTTTTTCCATTTTTTCCTCAAATTACTGGGTAGTCTGATAAAGATAGCTGTCAAACACAAACTAACTGACGCAGCAAGTTCAAATTTTGACAGGAGTCAACTGACAGATGCCTGTTGACAGGAGTAGTGTTGCTTTTTCAGTAAAGAGGTCAGAAATTCAAAAAGTCACGGACTTATTGACCCGCCCTCGTATTATAGATAAAAAAGATAAATTCGTTGAAGTAAAAATATCTGCGAAACGCAGTGTGCTCTGCCACTTATTAAATGTATACCTATTCGAACCAAAAAGCCGGTGGAAGCCGGTGGCGGGTCGCTATAGTTATAACCCACAAAACGTATATACAAATAAGACTACACCAATCCACATTTAACCCTGAATCTTATGGTCAGTGAAGTTGTTTCGACATATCTATTTGCATTTCAATTTATCAATAGCTCTGAACTGTGTATCCAACTAGTTTGTTTATTAGAAGCGATAAACCAGTAAACAAGGTGTTGACGTCAGTTCGCGACAAAAGGAGCTGTGTACGCGTTTGATTGACACAAAAAATGTGATAGGCGGGCAAATTTCTAAAAGAAGCCAACGAAATACACTAATAATAAAGCAGATATAGATAATATATTGGCAAATTATATTGCTAATTGATTATGAGAAGTAAGACCAAAAAAGTAAACACAAATTTACTCACTATCAAAATAACTTGTGTCAATTTTTTTACACAGTTAAACTTGAATCATATCATATGATTCAGTTAAGCTGCATCAAGAATCAAGTTCACCTCGTGTTACAAATTCAAATTCAAATTCAAATTCAAATTCTTTAATGAGATAAAAACGGAGAGGTCCACTAACATCTATCTCAAATATAAAATATAAAAACACCAGTTATAAAAATAATATACGATACAAATAAAATATCAATCTGATTTTATGCCTCTGTCCCATTGGTCTATTAGATTTTCAGAATATGTCAGGAATGATTTCATTATAGTTGACCAATTGTCATAGAAGATATCTAAATCCTTGTTGGTGGTAAGGAGAGTGTTAAGATGATGACGGGCGCGGATGAGTGGAGACATGGAGCGCGCCACGGTGCAGCTATCACCTATATAGAATAATTTGGGTAACTGTCCACGCCTATTAGTCGATACACTGCATCCGTCTGGCACGAATAAAGTGCACAGTAAATCGTGCAAGTGCAAGGCATCGATTGATCCTCTAAGCACCTTGTAGCAAATAGTGAGCTGATTCATCAACCTTCTCACTTCCAGAGAGTTATAGCCAAGCTGTCCCAGTAAGAATTTAGTAGGGTACATATACGGGTAATAACCATAAAGTTTCTTGTATAGCGACCTAAGGAACACTTTTTGAACCTTTTCAAGTATTCGCATAACATAAATATAACAAAATCTAGGCCAGAAAAATATTGGTCCAATTACTTAGTGTTGAATTGAAATTGATTCATATTTATTTGCTGAATCATTGTACTCAAACGTCATATGATAATTGAATCTAAATCACCTAGTTAGATGTACAATCAAATGAATTAAAGTAGAATTGGAATCATTTGAAACACTCAAAAGAAAATAGTTGTTCGAGACAAGGGGGAAATGATCTTGCTAATATAGGTTAGCGCCAGGTCACTGGGGCAACGGAGGGCAGGTAGCCCGGGGACAGTGGTGCAATAGCTATTTAAACTATGTCCCCATTGTGTTAATGTGCAACTCGGTTGATCACGAGAGATGGCATGTGGGAAATCCGTTCACATCATTGCCAACAATCTCATTCTTGACTTCCTCCGACTGCTCTGTCAATATTGTTTAATTAATGTTATAAACTGAGATGCTGAAAATGAATTTCACAAACAACCAACTCTAATGCGCTAAATTAAGTACCTTCGCTTGATATTTGCCAGTGACGATGTAGGTAGAATATACATCCAGGCAATGCTGCCAGAAGCACTTCCTATTTATACCACCAATGCGATATATCTACTATATAAAAATAAGTCGGGTTTTCCTTCCTGACGCTATAACTCCAGAACGCACGAACCGATTTCCACGGTTTTGCATTCGTTGGAAAGGTCTCGGGCTCCGTGAGGTTTATAGCAAAGAAAATTCAGGAAAAATTTCCGAACGTACGAAGCCATCTGGTGGCGAAACGGAGTTCGCCGGGTCAGCTAGTTTATAATAATATTACTTTGATTAAAATATTCTGGATCCCCTTTTGCGTAAACACGTTCGGTTCCGTTTTGCAGCATGAAAAAGGCAAAATAAAGTAACAATATTTTTCGTGTATAATGTAATTTTTTTTTGTACAATTAAATCGTTGTGTCGATTTCTTGATTTATTTTTTAGTTTTCTGCAAGATAATCACAATAAGTGGTTATTCTTTGTTTAATGTGATCCCCTGTACCATTACCACACTGGTATTGTTGTAGTGGACTTTTCTCTCCAGTGGCCCAATTGATCATCAGATCATCGCCAGTAACAATAGGTATTCTTTGCTATGCTATTGAAATCAAGAGACTACGGGTGTTGAATGAAAAGGAACGCAAGCCAAACTCTGATTCACCCATTTCATTAATAAGCCCCGCTACCAATGTTTACTGAAAACTTACCAATGCAATCTGAAAATAGATAGATGCTTGAATTAAAATTATTTCCACGGGGTTTCCCCGAAATGTGTTCCGAAAACATATCTTTCCTTTTTTGAATCAAATACGAGCAATGCAAAAATTATAAACCAAGTAGGTAAGTAAAGACTGAATAAATTAATAGTCTTTTGCGATTATATTTCTCATTTGAATCCGTCAGTGTGGTCATTAAGTGATTTATTTTACTGTGAGCATAATATTACGATTATATAACGTCAAGCTGGTGGCTTATTGTTTACAAAATATTTCATGGTTCTTATTTGATTTTCTATATGTGCTTTATAAATTGTTATTTTTTTATGCACAAGTATTATTTATTTTCTTTAACATTGCGTATAAAAATATATGACTACAAAAAATATATCTGACGGCACTACAATAGCATCACGGAGATGGACAACAGATGTAGTGTCGATGCGTCTTTTTAATCTCCCTTGAGTTGACGTATTCGGTGTATTAGAATCATAAATTACATAAATAATGGTATACATTCTGTTCAGCAAATCTTTGGTGTGGGTAGTTTGACACTTTGGTAAGTTGGTAGAGTCGCATATATAAAGCAAAAATTGTTGTGTTGTTAAACACCACAATTTTTGCTTTAGTTATGAAAGTTATGAATATTTCCATTTTCTGTTGAGTTCTTGAAAATTAAGTTTCTCAATAAATCGATGCTTTGAAATTTTCTCACTGAAATGCTGTCATTGAAGAGCAATCCCTAAACTATTAAGACTCTCAACACAACGGTACTTTGGATTCGTCTCAAATCCATAAAATCTGCTAGAGAGTCACGAGTCACATCCCTGCTGCTTGGCAAACGCGAACTAAGATGTCTGGTTTGATTAACGCGTGATATAAAACTCGTGACAAATTTTAGTCATAATGTATATATGAAATGCAAATGGATATAATTATGGAATCAACGGGCATAGTAATAGTTGCGGTTGCGCTTATAGTGGAAAATTCCATGATGCTATTTAGAAACCACCACGAACAAACCGCTGACTTGAGACTTACGACACACGACAGAACGAACGCCACACCACCACGAGACGTTCGGTTGGTACGCTAGCGGTAATCACAACAAGCCGCATTGGCACTTTCACTGCGTTGTGCATACGCTGGTGCACAACTAACGGCAACGGGAACAACAACATGAACAACGTGACCTTACACGTTCAACGTGCTGAGCAACAATTCATTCGGAAAGTTATATCGTAGATGCCCTCGCGTGCGAAACCGGAGACGGAGCGGTGGGTTCAATGCAGCGAAACGACCTGACATTATGCACGACAGGAAGGGCTTATAGCATTTGACGAACGCATTGAATATTCATGAAAATCACCGACTCGTTATACAAGTTTGACGACTGTTACTCGGATCAAAATACACGAATGCTGTGTAGTAGGTCAACATTAATTAAACCTAGTTATTGACTCAAGCAAACTTCTCGTGGGAATAATTTTTATGAATAACTTTTTAAAATAATTAATTAGGTCAATGCTAGGGCATTTTGTACTGTTACAGAATATTTATTAAATGCTCTAGTAGTTATATCATTACACTTATAAATAAAAAAACTCACAGATGGGCCCGTTTACTATTTTATAAATAAGAAAATTTGATGTAATTAAAAATATAAAATAAGTGATATAGCTAAAGGAAAATCATTTGATGGATGGATTAAATTAAAACCGAAGAACAATTATTACGACTTGCTAATGTCAAGGAGATATTTAAGAAATTAACTCGACATTCAGTAATGAAGAGGCACTACAGAAGAAGATTGGATAGATTCGAGGAAAGCATCTACCTAAAAGGACGTTAAGCTAATGTGTCTAAGACAAAACTGATAATATTGATACTAGTGTTTTCAAATTGATTATGTAAGTAGAATCCGTTAAAGGTAATCACCAAAATCTATTGACATCACATAAATAAATTATTTCATATCACTCCAGGGTATGCATCTATAGAACAGATAACAATTCCAGAGAATTCTGATCGACATACCAGTATTATACTTGATCGAAGTCTATATGGCGTGATTTTTGATGACGACAACGAATCATTTCGTTGTAGTGTAGTAGGTACAAAAACTCATGTAGAAGAAAAACGTAACATAACCTACCATCTCTGCCGCTGCGTTTATTTATGGAACAGTTGCTATGAAATTAAAACTAATTAAACTAAGCAATACTAAATTTTGTACTTTAATGAGACACTTATTTTTGTATAGTTTATTGAAATATAAGTGTTTGATGAAGACGAATTAATAGGTAATTTCGGATGTGCAAATTTTTTTCTAACATAAATAAAATGTAACTACTCACTTGACAGTATAATTCCTTAAGCCCGCTCGTGGTGAAATCTCAAATTGTAACACGTTTACAACGAAATCTTTGGTGTCTATCACAGCACAACACTACACAACTGACACAGAATATTACTCAACATTCAGGAACCAAAGTAGGTAGAGTAGAGCGAACAATGCAATACACCAAAAGTTATAACAAATATACACTCTTTTAAAAAGTCCTCAGGCAAACAATAACATAGAGGTAATTTAAAACAGGTTTTCTTTGTTGAAACTCAGTTACACAAAAAAATTAACATAAAATAAAACCAGCGCAACGAAGCACGGAAAACGCTTGTTTCTCTCCGCGTTGCGCACTAGTGACTGAGACGACGATCGACGATCGTGCGAACCACGACCCACGAGTAAATCAATGTTGCGAGGCGCGGGCTTGTGTGCACAGCAATACTAAATGCGCACACATTCACACCTACTTGGGGGATACCTCACCATATCGGAAATATAACAATAGAGGTCTTGTTTTGACACCCTGCTCCTTGTACCTGTTGTCTTACATGTCGTGAACGAACCCTACACGAAATCTGCTGTTAGTACACATAGTGTTCCTTTTATATCATTTCACAGTTCATAGATAAGAAATTGAACAGAAAAATCAACAGCTTTTTAAAATAAACTTATAGTTTAACAATTTACATACAATACAATGAATAAATAATAATAAATAAATAATAATGCATATATCACGAAAAATAGTAATTTCTCAAACGATTACTCAGGCGATGGATAATGAATGCGGTCATCGGCATAGGAAAGTCCTAATTTGACGGTCCTGTTTCAAAAATGTATGTAAAATGTATGATGGCAAATTTTCATTGCGTTAATAAAACAAAAAAAAAAATCACGTGTGAATACAATGATAGACTGGCAGACAACTTATAAGATGGGACGTCACTAACAAAGCAGGGCTGGAGTCATTAACAAACAAACACCTGCTGGGGTCGTAGTCGTAGACATGTGCAGGTAGAAAAGTGATCAACGAGAATTGTACCCTGAGGAGTACCCATCAGTTCTGGAGATCTAGATTATGTTTTCCATTAACATCAAATCTCTAAATCCTTTTCTTAAATAAAAAGCAAGGTCAAGAGCTGTACGTCTGACAATAAGGTATTATATTTTTGAAAATAAATACGGTATTATTCCCATGACAAAAAGCAATCATAAGCCTAGACGACAAAAATTGTACATTTACCAGTCTGCTGCTTAATTTTTTTAAAAAGCTGTATAGGTTGATGCAGAAATTGCACATTATCCAACACTAGGTGAACACCATCTAAGATGTCTATTGTCATTTGGTTTGGAAAAGATTTTTCACTAAATACAACTTTAAACATATAATTAATTAAAATGAGTGGGTTAACTATTATATACCATATAACCAAATTACCTGGTCAAATTTTTTATTCGATGATGTGACGACTTCGTAGTTTTTTTCCGTATTGGCAACGGATGATAGGGACGTGTGGCTCTTACCTACGAACAACATGTTTTAAATTACATTTTGTACAAATGATTTACCACTGCACTATCCAACCTTACACAGCAAAAGATAAGATAACATTTGGTACTCGAGTCCTCATGCTATGTTGCAAGAATACTTTATGAATAATTTTAATTCCGAATAGGTGATCTATAGAAATTACTGATTTGATCAAATCATTTGTTCAATATAAAAATATTATTATCGTACCCTAAATCTGTTATAAGATTTATATAGTCAAAGTTTTATGAATTCGTTTAACAGAATTTTACAGAAAACAAGAAAAGTAGTACCCAGTGATCGGAAAAAACTTATCCCTTTATCTGACTTCCTACTAGTATAATAAATGCGAAAGTTTGCGAGGATGGATGTATGAATGGATGTTTATTACTCTTTCACGCTATACGGCTGAACGGATTTGGATGAAATTTGACTTAACTTACGTAAACTTAGTCTTTTAAACATGAAAGTTTAATAGCTTATTTATTATTTTAATAATTGATTCATAAAAAAATAAGCGCGACAGTCGCCGTGGTGGCGCCACCATCGTGACAGCGATAAAGACGTCAGATATTTTTTCAGATGTCACAGGCACCAGCTAGTCTTCAATAAATTAAAATTTTCTTAGTTTGCGAGTTAACATGTATCGTGATATCGTTTTTAGTTTTAGATAAGTGCATTTACAGTCAGTATATAGGTATTTTTATTATTTTAATCCTTTCACGGTAACCACTATCTAGATAGCGAAAAAAAAGTATCCATAAAAATAGCAGGTATATGATAAATTTTATTTTAATATATTACTCCAATTAAGTCAAGTTATATTAAACATGGTAGACAAACTGACCTCAAACAAAACAATATTTGTTACACACATTATACAGTAAACAAATATTAGCAAAATATTATATTCTTCACGATTAAAACTGAGCTAATATTTCCTATAAGATTATATTAACGTCAACACTTTACGTGGATTACAAGTGTTATCTAAACAATGGTGATAACGAAAGAGGATTAAGTAAATTTCCATTATAAATCAAAATTATATACAACAAAAAAAAATGTGACGTCAAATACTATTAAAAGACATGAAATCGCTGTTTGTCTTTGTTTGTGGAAACAGTAAAAACATAAATAGCCCAAGCAAATTAGAAAAATCAGAGGAAATAAATCGTGTAGTTTTGAAAATTTGTAGAATTATACTTTACGGTATCCAGATTAACATACTAAAAGTCCTCAAGGGTGGGGGGTTGTGCTGAGGGTGCTGGGCTGAAGGTACCTTTGTTCAGGTTTTTGCTCATATCGTGAATATCTGTAGGAATAGCACTATGATTACTGAAAATTTCTACATAAAATTATCTACAAATTTGGATATATTCATTTTTACTCTAAGATCTACAGAATCTGTAGGAACTACAGGCTGTGTACAGAGTACAGAGACAAAAATAGACGATTTCAGCAAACGGTGTCGTTTTTTTTTTCGGCGTTATTTATTGCAAATCTTAGTTTAGAATAAGCTAGCCTAGTTATCTGCCGACCCAACATAAAAAACCCCATGTCGATCCATTGAGAATTCTAAACAAAAAAGATGATAATGTAATCGAGCGTTCGAGATATCGTGTGCCCTTAAGCAACGACGGGCGTCAGATGGGCGTCAGTCAGCGCGGAACGGAGTGAGGTTGAGGTCCATGAATACCACTGAGGTTGAATCGTCGTCTTTTCTACCGCAATGAAAGTTGCCTTCAGATAAAGAAAAACAGCGACGGAAACTTTCATTGTGCAAGATCTCAGAAACTATTTATTTTACCAAAAAAAAGGTTTAACTATACAAAATCTTTAGAAAATTTTATGCTCTACAACTTTTTTCATATTTCTAAAAATTATGGAAATATTTTCCAAAAACAAAAATTGGTCTTTTAATGGCAAAAATCTGAACAAGGTACCTACACCCTCAGCACAACCCCCCACCCTTGAGGACTTTTAGTATGTTAATCTGGATACCGTAAAGTATAATTCTACCAATTTTCAAAACTACACGATTTATTTCCCCTGATTGCCGATATTCGGTTTAATTTGCCTGTACCAAAAGTCCAATTTCCAATTTGAATAATAAAAAAAGTGACGAATTACATACGTAGCCCCTGAACCTGACACAAATTCAGAATACGACCTTCACCTTATCGACATTAAACCAAAACTTAGCTGCGTAATAAATTAACCTTCTTATCAAATAAAAGTCTTGAACTGGGGCACAATAACCACGCTACAAAAACAAAGAACATTGAGATTAGAACTCACATTAAAATAGAAATGTAACAATTAGGTACTATACTTTGCGTGTTAATAAAATAAAACAGACAAAAGAAAAGTTAAGTGAAACAATAACAACATAAAAGTTATTGTTCTTCAAACAAAGAATATTCTCACCACAGAAAAACGAAAGGACATGAGGAAAATATGAAAGTCAGATTTAAACACTGCACATTAGGTGAAAAATCAATTAATTATGAATAATTTTCAAATGTATTAATTGAAGAATATTTAGAAAAAAATGAAAAATTATTTATACACGATATGATATGAAACATGCGAGGTGGGTGACAAAAGTTCAACCGCAGTAGATTTCTTGCCGACAACTTTGGCAAAAGGCCAGTGCTCCCCTTGCAGCGCTAATTAAAGTATGTACGTCCACTTGACGTCCACAAATCGGTCCATTCTTATCTCAAACGGAGGTTAACATCATGAAAATGCTTCGTTAAAGATCACAAATGTTTTGACATTCGCAAGCCGGATGACAAACATGTTTGGAATTCACATTACAACAACTGAACTGAAATGATTCTGGATGCGAGACTTTAAAAACAAGCGTGAATAAACATTTTGATTTAGAAAAGTAAGGTCCTTGAGCTTATTATTAGAGTTATAATTAAGACGAAATAAAGAAATTTAAAACATTTGCATGTTGGATGGCGTAGTTGACAAATTATTTAGGCCACAGGAAATAAAAAGAAATATACCATCAACACGCAGACAATACGGCAAAACCACACTTATGGCCCAGTTTAACAATACATACTTATAGTGTGTTTCAGTAACTCATTATCGTGGTGTTTGGAGCATGCTACGATCTCTAAAAGAGACCATAAATAATAAACGAGCTGATTAAGATTGAGACTTGAAGATTGGCAATCTTCAGCACCTTGGTAGTTTTGCCATCCTTTGCTATTCACTTGGTGGATCAGGTTTGATGACCCTTTTGACTATGGAACATGATATTGTTAGACTTTATCATTACCACCTTTTGAGGAATTTAAAATTAAAATAAAATTTAAAGAAATTAATTCTGAAGATTTTTTTATTACTTAAATATTGTATAGGAGTAAAAATAGCCGTACGTGCCTAATCCAACTTGTTCCGGTTATTTGTTAATCAGTTTCAATTATTTTCTATGCATTGTCCAATGGAAGGTCGGCTACTATAAGGTCAAGCTGCATGGTCGAGTAAAGCTCTTCGCTGAAAATAACTTCTTGTATATTTCACGGTCACTGTAACATTTATTATTTTATATTCGACACTTATAATAAATTACATGAACGAGCATAATTTTTGTTTTATTTTAAGACGACTCAGTATATTTTTATGGCTTATTTTAATGCCTCGCTTGTAAATACCAATTTAAAAATGGTAACAGATTATACATTTATTTATCTTTGGTTGCTAGTTACGTGGGCTATGGGCCTCGTAAGAAAGTTCAACATTGCTCAGCGAGCTATGGAAAGAACTATGCTCGGGGTTACTCTCGAAATTGAATCAGGGAAAATCCGTATACAAACGTAAATTACCGACATAACCCGACGAATCAGTTAAAGTGGTAAATGAAATGTCTAGTTTATAAAATTAGAAAAAATAGTTTTTAGCTTATAAAAGAAACTGCTTGCTAAAGCAACGCCTACAGATCTTACGCCCACATCTACTAAAACGCTTCTCGAATACCCCTAAGGGTAAGTCCTCCCCCGCAATAATGACTGAATCTCAACCACGTTCTAATAAAAGTCAGATTTTCCAGAAAGGCTTAAGCTCATTAGCGAAATATTGTAAAATGAGTTTGATCGAGTTTGATGATCTTTTCGAGTTTGATGGTTGGACCGCATGCAACCGCAGTTCCAGATAGCTCCTAAACACTATTTCTGATCACGCTGTAGGTAATGCAGAATCCAAATGTAAATACAAAAATTACTGGTCCCACGTTTGTGCAAAACGTTGTAATATATTTGTAATAATTATATATATTAGTAGTATTATTATAAAGAATTAAAGTTTGTAACTTTGGGTGTAGGAAGTTAACCTTCTCATACAATTTCAAAAATTTCTTTACCAACATTTATAATGCATCTCCAGAGTGGAAATGAGATACTTTTTTTTAAATTCTAGTACGGGCGGATCCGCGGGAAAACCTAGTACATTATAAATTAGATTCTCACCAAAAACATCATCACGGAATTTTTGCGGTACATTTAGAAAATGTAGTTAATGTAGTTTAATCGACAAATATTTAAATATATTCAATATAATTTTGTGTAATTATTTGTAGATATTTTGTACCTAACTTGTGAGGAAATACAGAACTGCGATAATCTGTTTCAAGGACGTGTTCTCCCCTTGTCGCATTGCGTTCTCTTTCATCCATAAATCAGGGTCCAAGGTCAGACTGTATATCCTTCGTATATGAGAAAATGTGATAAATTCGTATTATTTACTGGCTTCGGTTACGTGATATGTCGAAATGTTTTCGGTTCTTATTTCCCTCGTCACTCGTCGTGATAATTATGTTGCTATGTTTCACGTAATAATTTGTTTTTTTTTTATTCGAAGATTCAAGGTGCTCGTCCAAAACACTTTGAAATATGTCGCAGTTCTTGATACCTTGTACAATGTCAAGTACATTGAGGTTTGAAGTACTTAAGCCTTGGCCTCGGTGCGTAAGGGCTAGCGTCACGCAGCGGATGATGTCATAGCCACTGAATGGTGGCTGCCCAACCCCACACCCTCGGTCAGACTAGACGCCGCGCCGCCCGGTTCCGACCACTTTCATTTGATCTACCACGCCTCGTTAACCCTCTTATTGCCGAGTCAACTTTTAGTTACAAATCGCTGTTCGCATAGTTTTATTTAAGCTGGTTAGGCAAAGACCTTGACAACAAAAGTACATTCATGTAATATTTATCAATGCTAAACTTGTTAATTTATCAGGACCGATGAATTTTCGTTTGTCGTAAAGGTTAAACCAATGTCAAAGGTGAATTAAAATAAAGACGATATTACTATATAGAGAAGACTTAAAAACTCATTAAAGATACAGTCGCGTACTTTAATTTAGAACCAATCTACTTATTTTCTTATTACATTCCTACTTTCAAATTCAAATTGCTAAATAAATCGTAATCAAGTTGGAATAACCAGAATATCTAATAAAAATACATGTTTTATCAATTATCAAGTAATTACTTAATTAAAATGAGATATTAAAACACATTTGGTAAAGATATCAAAAAAATATCAACAAAATATTATTGCATGAAAAAATAATGTATCTAGCTAGGAATTTGCAGTACGTAATAGTTATCTAAAGTAGCTTATTAATGGGTGCAGAATCCGTTTTCCAAAATATTTTCCAATAAAAAAAAATTAAAAAAAATAGTTTAATTCTTACACGAAAATCCTAAATAATACAATTTGTCTATCACAATTTAAGTATATGTTTTTTTTTTCAAAGCAATTGATTCGTCTATTTCTTGTAAATTCTTCATTAAACAATGCATATTTTTAGTTCACCTAGTTAGCCTTTGTTTTCACCTTAACCGTGAACGAAATATATTTTCTTAATATTGGGCAACACCCGCTGTCTGTAATCTGAAAATATTTTGTCTTCAGACAAATTACGTTCGCAAGCCGTGCTCATATTTATCAACGCTTTCCACTTTTTGCATAAGTGACAACGCCTCGTTTCCGCATATTCACTAATTACAAATACCTACTTATTTATTACCAATGTATGCTAAGGACCTTCATCTTTGCTGTTGGATTTCCATTCAACCGTTGGCATGTGCGAGTAAGTACCTAATATATACACACAAAGCTATTTTTATTCCTACAACCGTCATGCAACAACAAAATGCGCCATTTTACTTTATTTTTGCGCAATCTATTTTAAACTACTACGCGCCGAAAACGTAAATATTTAATCGAGTACCCAAATACCAATACATATAATATGTTTTACGGTTACCGTAACACTATACCGCATAAAACGTTGTTAACATAACACAATTATTATTCATTGGTGAACGATATACATATATTTCAAAAGCAAACGTTTGTGGTGCACAAAGATTTGCTTTACCTAATTAAAAATTCATTTACATACAATTTGTTTGGTAACAAACAAAGTCTCGAGTTGATCCGTTCGTTAAACATTGAGACAAATTTATTAAGGGCAGTTAATGCTTTGATGTTACAACAATGAAGGAAGCTCAAAAGTTCCAGTAAAAATTCATTTACATACAATTTGTTTGGTAACAAACAAAGTCTCGAGTTGATCCGTTCGTTAAACATTGAGACAAATTTATTAAGGGCAGTTAATACTTTGATGTTACAACAATGAAATCAAGCTCTATCCAGCAATCAGGTTAAATTTATTTTTTTTGGATGAGTATCTACTGTTTTTGTTAGTGTCTACATTGCGTTTGTTGAAAGTTTATATGCAGCCTGGATTTTCATAAACGCACCTGGAGTGAAAGTACTCAATACTTGACTCAAGTATTTCTGATAATATGCTTACCACACCTAAGTATCGAACCGACTAAAATCCGGTAAAATCCTGTTAAAAGGTTATAGAGCCTGCCTAGACACGAGTTTGTGATAGTAACTTCACATAAAAAAAAAATTAAAAAGTAAAAAAAAAAATCACAATCGGTCAAACGCAGTTCGAGTTTAATCCGTTTTAATGTAAAGTCTGATAAGGGTGATCTGATACGTCCAAAAAAATCTATACACTAATACCACAGAAAAAATAAAGTAGGTATAAATACATTAAATTTGAAGTGATTGTTTGTTCGTTTGTTACCCTTTCAAGCCTTAACCACTCAACCGATCACCATGAAATTTTGCATATACGTTGTCAGGGGTACATAAAAGGACATAAGGTTATCTTTAATCCAGAAAAAATACTGTTTCTAAGAGATCATATAAAAATAAAAAATAAACTTGTCAGTGGTAGGACTGCACGTCAGAAGTGAAAACGTAGCTTCACACATAATTGTGTGATATTTAAATTCCCTGGCATTGTCGAATTAGGTAAATACGATTATTGATCGCAAGAAATACAAGAGAAAATATATGACACTGATACACAATGACAATTAAATAGAACATAATTATTTAACATGAACTTCATAATGACAAACCATTAAAAAGGTTTGATTTTGATATGAAAATAGATTAATCGTCAGAGGTGTAGTGTATACCATATTGATCCTTGTTATTATATCTAGTAAGTTTACTTTCATATGCAGTTGTCTGCTTATTGTTCTTTTTTAAATTATTTAAAATTAATATCAGCTACATCAATGCTTACATTACATTACATGACACTGTCGCGTGTTCAATGATTTTATCTCATCTCAAAAATTATTCTTTTTTTTTAAATATTTTAAATTAATATCAGCTACGTCAATGGTTACATTACATTACATTACATCGCTGCTTAAATTCAAAAGTACCACAAATCAAAATTCCACTTTTTTACAGGAGAGCTAATCGAAAAAAGTTTTGTCTATTTTTTTCTTATTAGATATATATCAAATATATGCATATTATACATCGTTAGAAGCGTATTTTTAAGTAGCATTAAATGTTTTAAGTACTTGTATAATAAACTGAATACTAGAGGAGACATAAGCATATGTTACTTTTGAATATAAAAAAAATTATCAAAATATACTAAATATGGAATAAATATTCATAAGTCTTTTTGCAACATACAATATGAAGGATTGTGATTGTATTTTTGCAAAAAAAACATTTTTGGATTTTTTTGATTGGTGGTACTTTTGAATTTAAGCAGCGACATGACAATGTCGCGAGTTGAATGATTTTATCCCATCTCAAAAATGCCCAACGCGCCTAAAGAAGTTTTCACTTCAAAAAAGCCATAGCAAAATAAATGAGCAAAATTTAATAAATGTTTCAACGCCTTGGAAAATGGGGGGTAGGAACTATTCGCGGGCGAAATCTAGTTAGCAATAATTTAGCAGCATCGAGCCATCGAACTCCGACTTTCTTTTCAATATACTTCGCTGCTGTCGAACGCTGTTGGCTCATTCCCAAATAAATGTAATAAATATGGTCCACGGGCGCCAGTGGGCTATTATAACACAAGCAATCATGACGGAAATAGTGCACTTCTACGATAACTCTACGCAGGCGACAGAATCTTCGCGAGCATATTTCATAGGTTCACATATCGCGCTGTGTTGATTGTCCAATTGCTTCCGTTTAAATTAAATCCATTTCACATGATTTGCGGAATGTTGAAACCAAACTTAACTCTTGGCTTGCATTGCACGTCGAGTTTATAATATAGGTAGCTGACTACGGAATTGAAGACATATAAACTATTATACCTACAATTATTATTACGATCACACTCTGTTTATGCCACGTTTTATTACTACCATACTCGACTAGAAGACCTACCGGTAAATTCCCATATAATCTATAATCTGCAAAGTCGAAATGTTTGAATAGCAAACAAAAAAAGATTTCATATTAACGTAAACGACTATAGAAAATTGTTGAAATGAAAGCTTGTAAAAAGTTCAAGCGGGAAAAAAATTATGATTAAATTACATTTATTTTTCTTCTGTATTATCAATTTGAAGATTATAGAAAACATGTTTTTTGTTTCACATAAAGCATTATTTAGGATATAATGAATAGACTTTACCTATATATATATAGTTCACTTTAAAGTTTAAATTAGGCAGAATTTTAAAGTCAACAAGCTTCCACTTGTCAAAAGGAACGGATGACCAAAGTTGGTAGAATTTGTAAGCTAAGTGGGTATATACACAATATATACATACGTATTTGGGGCATACGTGACATAACAATATTATAACAACAACAAAATAAATCAACATACACGTGAAATAGTGATACAAAACAAATTGTTTTGTTCACGATACGATATCGGTCATGTAATTTCGGCATAGAAACTGATAATAATGTTATCCTTTCCTTGACCAATGAAGTGGCAAATGGCATTGTTTTCAAAATAAATCGAATGATTTGACACTGACGGTCTCATGAATATAATATTCTTACCACATTCTTGCGTGTCATAACTGTAACAACAATAACTTTTACAGAAAAACAATAACACCTAGGGTCTATGGATGAGATGGCTACTTATCGCCTATTAGGGGAACCTTGTCGAGCGAGTGAAGTCGGTAACAGGTATTTGAATTAGCTGTCTCAACTTACTTGTCTTCAATAATCGAAGACAGAATGCGACGCAAGACATTCGCAGCACTTATTGATCTCATGAAAATAATAAAACATACGTAAGGAATTCTAATGTGTATTTTAGATAAATCTTGGTAGGTAACGGCAATTCAATTTTAATTTCCGGATTAAATTGACATTCTCACAAGCTCTCTCTAGTGCAAAATAAACCTTCGCCCACATTGTGAAGCTTAATTCGTCTGCATAAACGATACTGGAATTGCAACAAACTTCGCCAATTAAAATAGAAAGTACTGCATCTTATTAAATGGTGCAATAGTGCCAACTAGGTGCAATATATTTAACCATAATCTAGAAACAAACATATTTCAGTGTTACGAAATTGGAACTTTATTATTTTCACAATTTAAATACTTCTGATACACGAAGTAAGTATAGCTATTCATCACTCCTAAAGTCCTCATTAACAGATTTCCCAACGCAATACTTTGGATATTAAAAGAAATTTATAACAGAAATAAATTATATAAATTAAACAAAATCCTGAACAGGCCAAATAACAGATTTGAAATGACTACTTTAAAATTTAAGAGAAGTAGCGCACGACGATTGATATACTTGAAACACTAGATGATTCCTCCGTCTTCGTTTCTCTTGTAAAACTACATTAATAAAATCTGAACTCTGTATCTCTTTACTTGAATTTAAGAAATTATATCAGTTCTAAAACAATATTTCTTTACCTTATAATCTCAATACCTATCACAAGTACACAATAGGCTAGTTGACAAAATTTGGAAATTAGTTTAAAACTATAGCTTAGCATCTATTTCACCCCAAAAATATATTATTTTAAGAAAAATAGGTCTTTTACATTAGTATTTTGAATTTTTAGAAATGAACTTGAAATTGACCGCGAAAAAGGCCAAGACTGTCATGGCGTCTTGAATGACGTCACACCTCGATAAAAAGGCGTGTTTGTTTATGACAGTCAATTGTTTTTTTTAATAAATAATGAATTCCTCATATTATAAACACTGTATAGTGCCCCAATGTAAAAGTACAACAATAAAACACCAAAGAAATTATTTATATACGTTCCAAACAATAAACAAATACGAAGAAAGTGGTTAAAAATAGCAAGATGCTCTTACTTTATCAACTGATTCCACAATTTATTTCTGTGAAAATCATTTTGATGTAAGTATTAAACACAACTTGATGTATCTATTTATAAATGACCTGAAATTAAAAATTAGTTAAGTTAAAGTTATTAAAACTTTATATTCGCTAACCTCAAAATCGGTTAAGTATTTACATTCCACAGTAGGTAAATGCGACTCTGACTGGTAATTGCTAATTAAATAAGACTTTGGTTGTTCTTCACATAATACTTACATAGAAGTTTTAACATTGCGGAATCCCGATGAACAAAAGTCGGTGTTTATGTAGAAAAAATATAGGGGCACTCAGCGCTGTGCTAGCAGAGCCGTACAGTGATGCGGCAAATGACTTATGTAATATGTTAATGCATCAATGAAGCTTTTAATAGTTTGTTTGGTTAATTATGTTTAAGTTTATATTAATTAGTTTAGGGGATGATGGGGCTGACATGCCTTTTTAAGGTATAAGCTCCAAAATACCAAAAGTTAATAAAAAAAAAGTCGGTATTTATTGCAAAAAAATGCCAAGCATAACGGCGTCAATTTTGGGCAAATTACTGCTGTTTGCTTTGTTAAATCCTGATTCCATGGCAAATTATACCTGTCTTTCAAGATTAAACTAAAAACGAACTGTATTAATTTAACAATAATAGCTGAAAACTCGAAATAACCTGTTCACTTTATACGAAAATGACAGCTACAACATGGTGTTTTGAGAGGTGTGACGTCACGCTTCTCTGATTGGTGTTTAATGTCACGTGATTAAACGCCTCATTTTGTCGATTTTATTTTCCAAAAATATTATTAATCTTTTATTATTTTAATAGAAAAGTTGTTTTTTTGTTTACTAATTATCATGGTTAATCATTAGAAACTCTAAGTCATCCGATTTATTCGTGGTGGAAACAAGCCTATTATTGTATAGTCAAGGAAAATTTACTAACAATACAATATTTGAGTGACTTAAAGAGTTGATAGGTAATTTTTTTTGAAATCACACAGCCAACCCTAATCTTCTAACCTGCTTAACTCTACTAATTTTAATTTTTGCAAAAGTTATAAAATTAATTTTATATAAAATTAAATTCTCTACAATATTTGTCTGAATTATTTTTTGTAACTCTTTACCATTTTTGTACAATTTGCGATTTTGTTCCACCCCTTCTACAGGGATTCCCATCGATATTACAACATATAATATTCTAGAAAAATTCCTTTAAGGGAATGAAATTTTGATTTGTTATATTATTTTCTAGACTTTGTTATAGCATGATTGTTTTAGAAAAAGAATCAAAATTATTTAATAATTGTAAACAGTTGGCATATTATTTTCTGAAAATCTTTTCCGTCGTGTCGTGTCTCACATTAAATCAATCGTGTCTTACATTAAATATTAAAAAAAGAAACAAATTGTACCTACATGTTGTATGTACTTATATTGTTACCGAGATTAAAATAATATTTTTTAGAATTTTTGTCTGTTTGTGCACAATAACCTCAGAAACAGCTTACGATATGAATGAGGTTTCTACCGATGTTTTGAAATTTTAGGTTCCTGTGGAATATTCAAAAAACCAACCACAGCCTATGAAATATATTCCGCGGAAAACTAATTCCTAAGTTTTTATTCCGTACCGTACTCATTTTAGATCATCATTATTTCTTATCCCATTCGATTCACATGATTAAAAAAGGTCTAAGACATTACTATTTATGTGAATTTGTATAATCTTGACAGTTAAAATGAATGCATAGTGAAGTTAGAAAGGTAGATAGATGGTTACACCAAGCGAATGGCACAAAAATATTAAAATGCTCACTAAAACATTTTTTTTATAAATAAATTAAACACTGGCAGTGTTTCTTGCTTGATTTTCTAATAGATATGAAATATGCAATTGTAACGGAAAAATACCAAAGAGCGATAAGGATACACGTTTTATTACAAGTGCTAGTACCATAACAAAATGTTTGATTAGTTGTAGAGTTAAACAAACCTCTCTGATAGGTGAAACAGTTATTTATTTATTTATTTCACACCATTTTAAAAAATATATTAATGTATACTCCACAAATCGTAACTGTTCATTTAAAAGATTTGACTATAGGGATTTATTAGAATCGGTGGTTCGTGTGATCTCTAAATAAATATCAGTTTGGATACCACTTCTACCAGTGTATGATTGTAACCTAATTTTTAGACTTCACTACACTAGCGACCCGACCGTGCTTCGCACCAAATTATATATACAAACCTTCCTCGTTTATTGGTCTTTACATAAGCGAAAACCGTATAATTTACGTCAATAGTTTCGAAATTGGTTATCATTCTGGTTGATTTCAAATTGCGACATCCATAATGACGATAAGCAATCTACTTTTTACAATTAACAAAGGAGCGGGTAACTAGTTAACAATAAATTCTGATACAGAACGTTTTCTATGGTAGAAAATCAAATTGAAACAAATGTACCTATTTAAATGTTACAAAAAAAGAGTCTTCTAATGAAAGGAAGACGTCATTAAGTCATTTGTCAATATTAAACAACAGAGCAGACAGATCAAACAACACATAAAGCAAGACGCGGAGAGGTTGAAACGATTCGTAGAAAATTTTCCATGATGAATCCATTGGTGAAGGCTGCTGTGTGAATTGGCATTTTAAAAGGAGCTATAACGTCGCTTGCGCGCTCGTTAGATATTTCCCGCCGCATTCATTAAGTGTACACCACAGATTAATTCTAGAATAATTAGGAGCAATCAAACACAGTTGCGGCCGTGCCGTACAATTGTTATTAGTTGGTAGAGACTCGTTGCGTCACGGTACCTAACTACCCGGCGGACAAGCCGGACAATGTCTTTGAGTCTGTATGACGCCACGTTCACCGATTCAAATGTCGAGTCAAGGACTTCATTAGTATACGATACGATAAGAATTACATTAGTGGATTAATTCTATTTATAGAATAATGACAGTCAGACACTCAAGGTTAATTCTATGCGGTATCGTATCAATGGGTATTATTTCGATAGTCCTGAATTTATTCCAGATTTTAACTAGGGTTTGTTGCAACAATGGTTAGATGCTATATACATAACTACCTTTTTCTTAGGTGTTAAAACGATATTTAATCTTAGGTGTTAAAAAATTACGTGTCACGTTGTTTGTCGCCAATAAACTCCTAAACTATTGATAAAACTTTGTAACTATATGTAATTTGGTCCACCTTAAAAGATAGGATAGTTTTTATCTCAATTTATAATATTTTTTTATTGCAAATTATTTGTTTATTATATGAGAAGGAGTTATAAATTACCTTACGCCATCTGTGAGAATCTCATGGAACACAGTTGTTTTAAAACTTATTTTAAAAGTTATCTGTGAGTTCCATAAGATTCTCACAGATGGCGGTGTAAGGTAATTTATCGGCTGGATTAAGTAAATATGTAGTATAAAAAAAATTGCACCCCGGACGAAGCCGGGAGCGGCAGGCTTATTATCTAAATGTCTAAATGCCTCTGCTAGCGACAGGCGCAAAAATTGTGCATAATTTGTGCAGCACGTCAGAAGCAGCACCGTCGTTTACGCAAACCACACTACTGTTATGAGTTACGTGATACCAAAAACACGATTTAGTGTGATATTGCACAAATTATGCACAAATTTTGCGCCTGTCGCTAGCAGAGGCATTTAGATAATAAGCCTGCGGGTCAGTTAGTTGCTTATATATTTTAGCCAGGCGTCGATTTTTAATTTTAACTGAATGAAAGGTACCTAAGTTATGTCCTTTTCTGTATCGCTAACAACATGGAGGTGTGCAAAATTTCATGATGATCAAGGTTAAGTAGTTAAAGCGTGAAAGAGTAACAAACATACTCACTTTGTCTTTTATAACTTTTTTTTTTATATATAGCTAAGCTAAGTACTTATTAAGGTACCAAGTAGGCAGGTTGAATACCAGGGGAGTACGAGCACAGAAAACATAATAGTACAAGTAGTACCAGCGCTCTTTCGATCCCAAAAGATAACGAACAAGATGTGAACAGAAGAGCGAAAAATCCAATATTCAGACAAAAAAACACAACAGCACTCGTGCTATTATTTCAGTGACTTTCTTATGTAAATTACCTTACATCGACATTGTAATTACGAACATTATAAATCTGTTGTTGTAACCTTTCACTATATGTGGAAATATCGTAGAAAGTGCATATTACGCAGAGCTCATACTATTACAAGAAGTTGGTACTTGAAATAATGATTCACACAGCTATTGTTTATTTTATTTATATACTTACAGTGTTTAAAGTACACTGCATTTTAAATAAAGAATTATATAGAACTAGCGAGTATTATATATTAATTATATATTAACTAGGCTTCGCACGGAGTTGAAATTTTCAAAAATTCTTTCTTAGCGGGTTATATTACATTTACGTATAATACTCGGCAAGTAAAAAAACTTCGTCAGTCAGAGGAACAAAAAAAAATGTTTTAAACTTCGTTTAGCAACAGTTATCCTACATAGTGACAATTATATCTTCAGATTAACCCAGCGGATGATCCTGTGAAGATTATTAGTAGCGGCCGGATAACAAGATTTTTTTGGTTGTTCGGTAATTTTAGGTAATGTTTTATAAAAAATAGATTTTTTTATTTAAAAATAAAAATTAATATGCAATGCCCGACAAAAATATATGAGCAATAGAGACTGAATAATTGTTTTAAGGCTGGGTAAAAGCGGGTGGTGAAAACCGCATCAAAAATCCTGCGTGGTTTAAAAGGAGTTCATATTATACTTTGTAATGATATGCACTACCAAGTTGTTTTTTTTTTACTGTGAAAAAAATAAGAGTTGGCATATCAAATTGAGATTACACTTTCCTTAACTCGATCGAGAAGATTTTGTGCACCCTGTACACACAGTCCTCAGTACTTTTCATTTAAGTAACAATGTAGGTATGTATATTATTATTTGCTTGCATCTATTTAATGATTTTAAAGCATCGGGGTAAGCACGAAACTCTGCGAATTGTTTAGAAAAATATATTATAAATCCAACAAAATTTTTTGGACCAAAACATATTACATATATATCCGCATCGAATAAGTTTGCAAAATAAATTCACACAAGGGATGTAAATTCACGAATGGCCGTGTGCGCTTAACGGCACGACTTACATACAAACGTTATAGTTTTCACATTAAAAAGATAGATTTAAAGGCCTCCTACTATTAGTTTAAATTGCTCGTGAGTCCACTTTCGCATTTTTATTACAACTGATTGTTTTCTAATTTAACGAGTCGAAATCGCGGGCAAAGTGGGTACACTCAATCGTATTCAAGTACATATTATTTTAAATCGTAAATCCATGAAGGCGTGTAATCTTGTAGACAGTAAACTACTTCCCGCAAATACCTACTACGCGCGTTGCATTTTTATTGTATGCGTAAAGAAATGGCATTCGGTTATGCTGGGTATCCACTATGTTCGCGCTCCAATCGTGCTCCGCGCAGCTCCAATAGTGGATAAGTTCGCGCTCCAAACTTCGCGACAGGCACCACGCCGCGGTGGTTTTTGCGTGAAAACAAATAGTACGAGATACGGCATTGGAATAGAAATATATACTCTCATCTGTTATTTAATGATGGCAATGATTAATTTGTTTCTAGCAAACTAGTGATCCATTGGAGTGGGAACACAGTGGATACGCAGCATAAGACCGAAGAAAATATAATCATCGTTAAATTATAACAATTTTATTGCAAAGATGAATCACTAGTTTGCGAGAAACCAATTACTCAGGGCCATAAAGAGAAAAGCATTCCAGGTATGCATGAACTCTGGCGCCGAGCCACTAGAAGTTGCTGGATTCGTCACACATGCAAAAGTTTGTCAACAATTTCAATTAAATCTGGAACAACTCGAACGTATCCGGTTCATATTTTATCAATTTCACTGCATATTTTATCAATGCAATGCAATTTCACTGCATTGATAATATATGAACTATTATCGGGATGTGACGACGCAATAATAAGTAACAGTGCTCCAATTTGTTTACTTGCCGGGACAACGTCCACATTGACACCAACTCGATATACCCAATTTGAAAACCTTATTGTATGTTCTGAGTTGAAAACCGACGCGATGCGGATATTGAAGTTGTTGAATCGGGACGAGTGCTTTATTGGCCTCTAATTTTCCTGTCACATGCACGACATTACACAATCAAACAACACAGCATTACACAATCTTCCACGATGCACGAGGGAGAATCACTATCATGCGATAAACCGATGATAAATCACGTTTCGTTCAAATCAAACCAATTTACTCGTGTCAACTTAAGATTACTAATATTTTTATGCGTATTAAGTGAATAAAAAAATCCCATTTTACACTAAGGTAGAACCATCTATGTCATAGATTCTATGAGATTAACTAAGGTAGAACCCACGATCCAATTGTGATTATCGTCAGGAACGAAAGAATAAAAATAAAAATAAACGCGAATCGCCCCTAAAATGATTGCTTGGGTTAAGGCTAAATTAAACTTGTTGGCACTATTGAATTTGTATTGAACTTGTATGCCATTGTTGGCACAAATGGACAGTTATTATTATATTAGTACAAACTTGTATACTTGTATAGCATAATACTAGCGAAACGCACCCGGCATTAGTTCCAATTTATCCTTTCATAAAAACCTTCCTCGGACTTCGATGAATATAAATATATGTTATATATGACCCTCAACTCCAAGCGTGGAATCAGAGAGACAATAGCTACGTGCACATGTTCGAAATTGTTTTGAGTTTTGACTACGAACACGTAACATACACACACCGGCATATTTAGCGGAACGTAAAATAAAGGTTTGATATCAGTATCATATAAGGTTGCTGGCTGGTTTATACGTCATTTAATTTAAAAAGAAATATTTTCAAATTAAGAAAACAACTGAACATCACATTTTATGCAATTGTTTTAATTTTATTCAAATACACCTTATCTGGAGCGAACTTCGAGTATTTCTTCCTTCTGAGTTTGATTTAAAATTTCATTGAAATACTGTTTTTTGTTAGTTTTTTTTAATCGCGTATCTTTCTGGAGTTGAGGACTGAATTATGCCTGACTTAGCCCCAACGGAGATTGCCAGGGCACTCGAAATGCGAAGAAATGGTCAAACCTACAGAGTGATATCCAGAGATCTTCGTCGACCAGTTTCAACGATCCATCGCAGTATCCAACGGTTCAGGGAGACCGGTACTTACGTGAGAAGAGCAGGACAAGGCAGAAAAAGACGCACTTCGAGTAGGGATGATCGTTTCATTCGGCTTCGTGTACGTAGGAACCCCCGTTTGACGGCCGTCCAAGCCCGACATGAGTTAGAAGCAGTGCGGGTTCATTTGTGCCCGCCAAGGCTCCAAGGCTCGAGGTAAATCATCGTAGAAATAGGTTAACTTTTGCTCAGGAACATCGACTTTGGAACGCGGACCAATGGAGTAAGGTATTGTTTAGTGATGAGTGCAGAATTCTCTTAAATCAAATTGACGGCAGGCAAAGAATATACAGACGCAAAGGAGAACGATACATTCAGACAAATTTTGAAACTACAGTTGCATACGGTGGTGGATCAATAATGGTTTGGGCGGGCATTTGTTTGGGAGCTCGCACAGACTTGGTAGTGATTGACAGAGGGAGTCTGACTGCAGACCGCTATATCAGAGAAGTTTTAGAAGAAAATGTCGTACCGTTTGCCCCATATATCGGTGACGATTTTGATTTTTTGCAGGATAATGCTCGGCCGCATACCGCTCGGGTAACTCAAGCTTATCTTAATGATATGAATATCACTGTTATGGAGTGGCCGGCGAGATCACCGGATATGAACCCAATAGAGCACGTTTGGGACTTGCTGCAAAGAAAAGTTAAGTCCAGAATTCCAGCTCCTGCCAACGTGAGTGAACTGCGAATCGCCGTAGTTGAGGAATGGCGGAGACTATCCCAGGAGACCATCGATAACATCATTCTCAGTATGCCTAGACGGGTAGAAACTTTAATAAGAGCACGTGGAGGAAATACGCGATATTAATCACCATTTTTCTAATTTAATTAATTGTTATTTTAATATTAATTTTCACTTTTCCCGGTTACATGAAAAGTTCAAAAATGTACCATTTTTCACAAATAGCCTTTACTCGCAAAATCTGTTCTTAATGTGATCTCATTTTAAGTAAAACAAATGAAACTTTAAATAACAAAAGAAGTGTAGTAAGTAGATTTTAAAATAAAACCATATTTTTTTAATTATGGACCTTTTTTTTGTGTTCCGCTAAATATTCCGGTGTGTTTATAACATTTTAAAAGAATTGCCGAATTGGTCCGCACATTCTCGAGTTTTGCACTTAGTAACATATTAGCGATTCATTTTTATATTTATTTCTAAAAAAACTTACATTTTTTTTAATTTTTTTAAAGACAAGAAAATATTGATATAGAATAGATCGATATTGATATAGACATAAGCTAACAAAACTGTTTTAGTTTTAAAGTCAAAATAACTTGCCAAAAAACTTCTTTGAGTTATAAAATTCCATATCTTCAATAAACAAAAACAACTGTTCTTATTGAAATATTTTTGATTCAGTTGAACGAATTCAACCGCCTCTGCTAACTAATAGAATCGATTAAAGAAAAAACTAAGTACAGAAGGTTTCTATATAGGTAGATTAATTCATTTTTAAGGGCGTCATTACAAACTGCGGAAGTTCTGCATATAAATGTCAGCATCGCATTACCTAAAGAATACGCTAAAGTGCAAAAGACTTAAATGAGCTTCTGACGACGTCTGACATAAACAAAACAAATGAATGAAACAATCTAGGTTAAATTTAGTTAAATGAATTAAACTTGGAAAACAAAATAACCTACAGAAAAGACACAAGTAAAAAAGCAAAATCAAGCAAGAAAAACGGGCGCGGACGAAGTCGCGGGTAAAAGCTAGTAAAAAATATATCTGCGCAATGACGCAACGCCAATTATCAATTACATTGTCACATAAATGTTAAATTAGTTAATTTATTATGTCCATTTTATGAAACTTTGTCAAATTATGAAGTTATCTTACTGTTTCCAATAAAACTATAATTAATTAACTCAATTTATCATAAATACAGATTAACATTTTATTTTACAGATTGTTTTTGTAAAAGTCATAGATTACGATCATTGATAACCAAGTCAGAAGGAGTCATTTTCTTTGATGCTAACAAGAAACTCATTGCACTAGGTCCAGTGTTGTTGCAATAGAGAATGGTGCATTCAAGATACTTAAATACAATAACCTTGCAACTGAATGCCAGATCAAATCTACCTTTTTATTATCTTTTTCTAATTTATATTAAATGATTCCAGTTGTAACGTTCAATCTTATAAAATTTAAAAGAAAAACGAAAATTGATTTTCATCTAAATTTTTCAAATCTACAAGAGGATTTTCTTATAAACATTCTACAGAACCGTCTGGCTATCCAGATATAATTAAAAAGCAAATGTGCTTTCGGACTAGAGTTATTATTCTTAGCGGCAAGAAATGACATGTCACGGTGAGGCAAAAATATATTTATCATTAAAGTCACCAGTTGAAACAGAAACCAAAATAAATAAGTAAACGGCTATGTTCTTTTGGCCGGGGCACTCCCGTGCCCCACAGATGAAACATGTTTTTGTAAAAAAAGCTATAAAGACATCAAGTGAAATTAATATGATTCCTTAGAAGGTAATAATACTTAACTGTACCATGTACCCACTGATGCCAACTTAGCTATTTTATAGCTAGATCTAGCTATTTTTGCACCCCTGTCAGCTACAACCATCTACATCATCTTCCCTAGATTAAGATATATTAATAATATATTACTATAAGTATGTACCTGTAAATGTATCGAAATTAAAGTTATTCATTAGTTTTAATGTAGAAAAACGATTTTAACGATTAGTTTAGTTTTTTTTTAACTTTCGCTACTTCTAGCTACTTTTTGGGGCAAGATGTGGGAATCTGGCAACTTTTTGCAAAAGATCTAGCTACAGAGATGACAGTACAGTTGGCAACACTGCATGTACCATACAAAAATAGTTCTTTTAGCCATACACACACCAGTCATAAAGATCGATTACCTACACAAGTTTGGTAGAAACATAATTTTATTGAAGCTAGATTTGATATATTGAATCTAGATTTGATAGCTTACATTTGATTATATTATAATACAAAAATATTTATTGTTCTTTTCTTATTTATATAGGTCAGTAGGTATCATATCGGTTTTGTATTTCTTTTCAAAAACTTTTTAAAAAATTCTATAACCCTGTCTTTAATTTTTGTTGCGCGCTATAGTTTTTGTTTAAGATTATGTGCACACAGATGGTAAGAGGGACGCTGACTATGACCAACTCATCACATGGACAAAAAGTTAAAAATATAAATTATATCCAATCATTATGTATTTATAACAAAAATTATAATAATATTTTTATTTATTAAATAAATAATTTGTTGATGTATTTAAATAGTTTGATTAAAATTAAGAGACAGTTTATGTTTTGAGAAAATTATATTATCAAAACTACTTGTGGCAATTAACAAAATGTAATAAGAAAAATGGTGAAAAACTGAGCAATGATGTGAGGGAAAAATCACGTATACTTTATTCAGTGTATTATATGCCTAAACACTTTTAAATAACTGCCCCTTTTAGAGACAAGTATGTTGGAAATTAATATAAACCATTTTATTTATTAATATTTGTATCCATGTCTTACATATTAATATAAAAGTATACAATCACTTTGTTATACAATGTGTAATGACACTACAAGTGTACAAGTAAAATACCGAATTAGTAATAAATGACATCCATATAGATGTCATTTATTACTTATTTATTATTAGACAGCCTGTAGCAAGTAGATATTGGCTGACAGCCAAAATAAGCAGACAATAAACCAGGAAGAGTTCCCAAACTCATTATACAATGATGAATAACATCTCAGTATCAAGTGCACATACAGAAAATAAAGAATAGTACCTACGCTTAGATCCCTCCAAGATCCACACTGAGATCTAGCAAAGATATCTTTCAATAAGACCGTTGGGCTGCCTGTCACCCTCCCATAAGAAATATCCTCCAAATTGTAGTATGTTATTAGTGGCAAAAATGTTGAAAATGTTGAACTTGAAAATGTTAACCACAATCTGACTTAAATTTTGATGCTTTACACTAAACTCTTAGAATTGAGCGCCAAGGCCTATGAGTTTAGCATTTGATACTTTGAGGCTAAATGAATTTCATCAAAAAAAATGCAAATTTTAAAGTTTTTTTGGGTAAAAAAAATATTTACCCTCCATTTGGGCTTTGCCAGTCAGGTAGAAGGGCCCCTCCCCTCAACAAAATTTGACACACAGCCCATCTGGGGCAAACTACACCACTGGTCAGTATAAGGTAAAACTATACACATTTTGGCTCAAAATTGCCAAGTTGCTGTTTTAGAGATTTACAATATTTCTCAAGAAACAATAATTGCCAGTCAAGCAGTATTTGTCTTTTACATACTAACTGCTAACGACAGAGACAAAACAGCAATGTAAATTAAAATTTACAAGTTTTTTAGCAGTTTACACTCAAACAAGGCTCAACTTTTGAAACATCCTTTTCCATAATTCCATAATTAAGTTTTCCATAATTAAGTTTGACAAAAACTAAACAAATCACTCTTTGTTTTTTTATTATTATTTCTGACTAGACTAATGTATACTGGCTTTGCCAAAGACCAATTGAACAGCAACCCCTTTGAAACTACTTTTTCTATATCTATAAATTTTCTAATTTTCTATCCCTTTTTGGAGAAGAGCCTATTCAGTAACACTTTACGAATCATATAGGAACACTGTAAGAATACTTTTTGCAATCTAATTCCTACACTTCACTCGCATATTTTATACTCAAAAACATTATCAATACTAAATAAGTACACACAATAATATTAATACCTTGGAACAATAGTACAATATGGGAACAAGTAAAATTGTATATAAGAATATGAAGAGGTTGTCGAAATTATAGAATTTTAAATAATTATACATACTTTCACTAGGTTCACAGAAGTTAAACTGCAGGAAGATAGGTTGCTGAATATTTAAATACAAAACGCAGTAGGACAGCTCCAACAGTTCGTTTTAGTTTGGCCACCACTCAAAAACAGTCAGTGTGAAAGCTATACGAGTCAAAATAACAAAAGAATACCTTCTCTAAGAGTAAGTATATTGAAAAATAATATTAATTTTAAGTAAAATAAAAATTCACGGTCTATTAAATGCGGAAAAGGTAAAAATATGATAACATTCACAATTTTTTTAATACCTATTAATTATATATTAAATTAAGGTAATGATAAATGACATTGACAAATTGATTTGATACTGACTGAATGACTGATTTAAAATATTAGACCAGTATATAGTGTTCTGTTACGACTCACAGGAAAGACCGAATGAATGAAGACTGACAGTAAAAATCCACTGTCCTATGCACAGACTAACTAGTACCATAGAGAAAATAGTATACTGGTTAAAGTACTATTTTCTCTATGCTAGTACGCTAACGCTGTCCTATGTTAAATCCGGTTAAATCACGAGTCACTAGATATCTCTCTCTTATGAATGGCAAAGACATGGATTGAGATTATAAATTTGGTGTTAAAATAATATGAATTAACAAGAAAAATTGATGGCAAACACGTTTTATATTACAACTCGGTATAAATCGTTAAAATTTTCTAGTAGAGCGCACTGCCTTGACCTGTAACGTCTAAATTGAAAAGAGAATGTACCTACCTATTTTATACATTGACAATCAATGTCATTAATATAATCTTTATTACATTAAGAAAATTAGAAATTTGTAAAAATAAAATAATTTTATATTAAATATACCTAATATATACCTAGCTTAATGTCCAGAGAGATACCGTGTTCTGATTTTATGAATGAAAGTGAACAAGTAATTTCATTTTGAGCTTTTTGTAGACGAATAGTTCGTAGTTAAATAACGTATACCAAAAGTGATAGTATGCTCTCTATTAGTTCTAAATCAAAAAAGTGCGGACATAGATTTGCCGAGCAGTAATTACTGCAATTACAAACTCAATTAAATTAATAACAATCGGCTATACACGGTCGATAGACCTATTCTGGAATAGATCTTGTTTATGGACACTACGTCCGCCTTTTTATCGGTTAGTTTATTTAGTCGCTTACGCATATATTTTAAAACTAGTCGTAATTTGAAGGTATACGAACTTTAGATTAATACGAATATTAAAAAAAATCCAACAAGAAACGGCTGTAAATTATTTCAACATGGTTTTTCATATAACATTTTTTGGCGTGACATAGAGGTGGACTATGGGCAAGAAAAATTACCTGTGGTCAGTGATATGTTAACAAGACTTTAACATGACTTTAACATATCACTGCCTGTGGTCCACCCAGGTGGACAAAGTAGGTTGACCAGTATGTTATAGTTATGTTATGTTACGTTAGTATCTACTATTGTAACAAATAGCTCATGTGCTCTTTAGTATCTGGCAAAATAAATTAGTAACCAATAAAGTAATAAATTAGTAGGAGTGATATCTAATTCCGTGCCCGCTAATCTCTTTAGCTTTTTAGGTTTAGGTTGACGGTAAATAGATATTTTTATCCAATTGTTTATAAATATTTTTGTTGTTAAAATAAGTTATTATTCACAAGTTTAACAAGTACAAGTTTAATCTATGTTCCTCTTACTTTAATACTCTGTGTCTCAGACAGATAATTTCATTGGACTGATTTTCATTTTCATTTCATTTATCTTATCGAGATTTTGTAACGAGTGGTAACGAGGTTTGGTTGGTTTGGTCTTTGCTCATTTGGTTGGTTGGATTTGGAGGTTTGTTTGGTGCATGCATGTGTTTTTGATTCGCCATTCTGAAATTTGGCGCGAGGTATCATAAAGGCGAAAGCACGGTTTACTCGTTTAAAATTCCTGTCTCATCCATAATAATATGCTTATGGATTTAACTGATGATTTGGAGCAAAACGATAGCGGAATGGAATCTTTGGCGGCGAGCAAAGATGATACCCCCGAACGTAGGCCTGAAGATAGTTTTATAATGCCCGAGGTATTAAATAATTGGTAACTATACAATTGTGCAAAGTTTTTATTATCTTTCAATTAAATATTTTAAATTACTTTGCAGCTGGGCTCTTCCCCTGACTCTGGAAACCCTATTGTGGAAATACCCCAATCGGGACCTCTCAAAGAATACGACGATGTAAGCTGTCTTTAATTGTATCCATTTATTGCTGTAATTATTTGTAGGCAAAATGGATTTATAGTTTTTAGATTATCTCCTTATACCTATGTACTTATTTAAAATTTGCAGGAGCCCGATGAGACCCTTTCGGAAAGACTGTGGGGCTTAACAGAAATGTTCCCTGAATTCGTAAGGAATGGTACATACCATGTTACTACTAAAGCTTGGTAAGTTTTTCCATAGACATGTTTTTTCTCCCTTTTTTTTCATTACAGTAACATTGGGTATCCTTTGTTGAAAACTTACTAGGTACAGTTAATTTGACATGCTTTGAACCTTGACATGCTTAATATAACTTGAATTTTATTTTGCTGTTATAACAGGTCTAGTACCAAATACTTGTATGGACTGTCTCGCTCTGTTATGTGGGTGGTTGCTAGTTCTTCAGTCATTTTATTTGCACCGGTCATCTTTGAGGTGGAAAGGGCTCAAGTTGAAGAAATGCAAAAGTCTCAACAAAAACAGGTAAGGATATTTTCAGGATTTTTTTTTTTCAGTTTTTTATACATGACAAAAGCAGTAGTAACATTTTGTATTCATATTATGTTTTCGATTTCTAAATTTTTTTATACTTCTAAATGATAGTTGAAAATAATGAAAATATTTATTTATTTGAAAAGGCTTACCAACTAAAAACATAATTACTTAATCCCATTATAATGGTATACAACCCTCACAGAAAGAATTATTACACACTAGCTGGTGCCCACGACTTCGTCCGCATTGAAAAATATTAAGTATCCTATCCTGTGTCCCGTACGTCCAAATGTTTATCTACCAAGTTTCATGAAAATCAGTTAATTCGTTTCAGAGTTATGGAGGAACATACATACAGAAAAAAATTCTAAAAATCATCAATTTAGTTTCAGTATCATGTATAGAGCCTATAAATAGGATATCTCTGAAAATAAAGTAACTTACTCCATGATCGACCCTTGAAGATTTATTATTAGTGTGAATTTAACTTATAGGAAAGCACAGCATTATTAGAAATTAAGAAAAATATTGAAATGGTTTTTTTTTGTCGAAACACATCTGCTGCTTTTTCTTGATATCTATTTTATTGTCTTTCTGGTTTTTACTTTTCTCTTTCAGTGTGTAAAATAAATGAAAAGGGCGTTATTTGCTTTATAACATATTTTATTCTTAATCTATAATATAAAAGTTTTTAAATGAGACTTTATTAAAAATGATTTTCCTTTATGTGGGGTTTAATGAAGTGCACATTATTATGTAATAATGATAAGGAATAAATTAAATATCATGATTGTAGGGACTATAATAAGAGGGAAAAATGATAATACATTTTCATTATATTAAAAAATAATTAATTTGATTTACCTATTTATTTATCTAGAATTCATGTTTGTGTATACTTTTTTAATCTATTTGATATTTTTCTAGGTTTTGCTGGGAACAAACACAGCATTGTCCGGACCAATGCCCAGCTTGCCACCGATGCCTCGATAAATAACGAATTGGAACCATTACCCCATTTTGTTAAATGAAAAATTTAATCTTACTCCATAAAGATGCTTTAATATTGTCACTTTAGTTTTAAACATGTAGAATTATAATTAATAATAATATCACTTTATATTTGAATTTACTTAATTGACTTTTTTTCATGACTGCAAAATATTTAAATTCTAATTTTGTCATATGTAGTTTTCTTCAGTTATAAAATGCATTTAATTTCGAATCTATTAAAGCAAAATACTTTGAAGCACATATATACTTGTAATATCTGCATTTTACTTAAGTCCTTTAAAATATTACCCTGCATACCTATTATAATTATTTTAGTGATGTACAATGATTGGTGGTTTGTAAAAATAGTACTGTAGATATTATGTTAACAGCCAAATAGAACGAAAATAAAGGTAATGTTAAAAAATGTGTTAATTAATTGAATTAGTTAGACCCTATCCTTCACAGGCATTTCAAGTATTAAACTAGTCAACACAAAATAAATATTTAAAGCATTAGATTATGTATTGTACATCATGTTTTAATTGATTTGAATATAATATTAGTCTTATCAACTTAATTTCGAACATTTTATTGCCAAATGGTACAGTGAGTGGCAAGCCCTGAGAGGCCTATATCCTACAGTGGAGAGACAAAGGGTGATGATGAATTGGTTTAAAGAAATTAGTCGGTAGGCTAAAATAACCAATAGTCTACTGATACTGGGACTCATAGTCTTACTGATAGCAACAACTGTACCAAACTTTGGCATCTGAAAAATGAACGAAGTAGTCATTAATTATAATTTGAATAACTTTTCTCGAAAACAGATAATCAAATGATTTATCTAAAGAAGAACTGAAATCTATACTAATATTATAAAACTGAAGAGTTTGATTGAACGCGTTAATCTCGGGAATGTCTATTTATCGAGAAAGGCTTTAGTTAGGCTATATAACATTTTGAACGCGGACGAAGTCGTGGGCAACAGCTAGTTAGAAAATATAATAAAATATGAACGGACTGGTTGCTGTGGCTGGCATCGCCATATTTAATTACATATACCTACAGATATAAAGTAACAAGATGAAATGTAAAGATCAATTTTAGTATTAAATTAAAATATACTACATACTCCCTCCATAGTTTAAACTCTCCCTATATATTACTATACTCTTTGATCTAAACTCAACTCTTTATTCAATAACTTAAAATATTGGGAACCTAGTCCAGTTAAATATTAAATAAAATATTGGCCATTATAGTCGTTACGTCAAAGTCATAAAATACGTCAATCATCGATATGTCATTGTCAATTTAAGTCAAAATAGTTAAGAATGAGATATTTTTTGTGTTGGATTGGTAAAATTCAACAGTTTAAATGTGTTTTCATAATTAATTTAGTGTAAACATGGCAAACACGGGTTTATTGCCGTTTGTACGCGGTGTAGACTTTTCGTCTAACGATTTTAGTGTAAGTAGAGTTATTTACCTCCCAAAAGTACATTTTGTGAGTAAGGGATGATATCATTACCCTAACCTTTACTTTTCCTATTTATACAATTAGTGGCCTAATTGTTTCTTATATTTTAGGATGACAAATTTCCTGAAGCTATACGGTACATGACTGGACTTCAATGGTTGCGGCTCGATAAAACTAACTTAACAGAAATTCCTGAAGAGTTGGGAAAGCTGATGAAATTGGTATGCTGTTGTTATTGTATAAATTGTATTCATACGAATAATACAATAGTGACAATAAATTATTTCCTCCTTTGTTATGGGAGACTATTAAAGTTAAATCACCAAGAAATAAATCACCATGACTAAACTCACAGTTTTATGGCCCCTAAAGTAAGCACTGCACACCAGACCAGACAAGGTGCAAAACTGCACACCAGACCAGAGTCTGTGAAAAGTATATTTCCAAAGTTAGCCCTGCCAGGAATAGAATCTGTGACCTGTGAGTTATAACTCTTGGGCAAGCTCTTCAAGCCCTCAACCAATGGACTGTTTAATAATATTGTATATTGAAAGGTGGTTTTTAAATTTTTTATTCATTCATATTTGATTTTATAGGAAAATTTGTCAATAAAGAAAAATAGCCTGGAAAAATTGTTTGGAGAGCTAACAGAGTTGAAATGTTTAAGATCTCTGAATGTGAGACACAATAAAGTAAAGAGTTCAGGTATTCCTGCTGAACTGTTCAAGTTAGAAGAGCTCACAACATTAGATTTATCTCATAACAGACTTAAGGAAGTTCCCGAAGGGCTGGAGAAAGCAAAATCATTGCTTGTCTTAAATCTCAGTAATAACAAGTAAGTTCCTTATTTATTTATTTTGGAAACATTTATTTTAAATTTGATTAAGGAAAAATCATTTATTTAGAATTTAAGACTTTATTAGAGACCCTTCCTGGCTTTACATTTTTATCTTTTATTGCTTACTCTATTAGTTAATAACATATCAAAATCTGTTGTGTGGTTGAGAAGAAGTAAGTGGAATATATTTTCGTAAAGGAGTTAATATTTAAGGCATAATGTATAATATAAAAATGGGAATTTAATATTAAAGCTAGTGCAATATTTTCAAAGATATTGCAATTATGTGGTTTTTAAAAAACATAGTTTTTAATGTAATTTTCTTTATAATACATCACAATCAATTAAATTATATGCACCATTCAATAAATAAAAGTTAATAATGCACACAAAAATATTAGATAGTTTAAATATATATAGATTTTTTTTAAACTAGGCTGTTTTCTCAACATTTTTCATCAAAATGACATACTCTTTTCAGGATTGAATGTATTCCGCCGACATTGTTTGTTCAATTAACTGACTTATTGTTTCTGGACCTCTCCAACAATTCCCTGGAGACTCTACCCCCTCAAACCAGGAGACTGGCAAACCTTCAGACTCTAATACTGAACGACAATCCTTTAGGACTCTTCCAATTAAGGTGAGATAGACCAAATCACTCTCATTGGTTTTATTTTCATCCACAGGTTTGGTTTTTAATGCAAAAGTCAAGGAAAGACTAAATTTGCCCACTAAGAGTTTTCATATGTAATTTTTAAGTGATCGGTTAGTGGCCACAAATAATAAAAAAGTAGTTGTAAAACAATATATACTGATATGTCAGTTGGTGTAAAAAAAGAGTTGCGTGTCAGTTCGTTATACATTTTAATTTAAATATATTTTATCGAATACTCATTATAATATCATTTTCATACAGTCCATTCCTCAACACCAATTGTCTATTAATTCTGCAAAATATTTTTAAGATATTTAATTATTTTTTTTAAGTATTTTAGACTGTAGCACGATTCTTTTTTCAATCTACATGAATAATCAAAAGTAAAACGATTCCAACAGACAACTGCCGTCCTTGCAAAATTTGGAAACCCTGCACATGCGAAATACACAACGCACTCTTGCAAATCTGCCGACATCCCTCGAAACACTCTCCAATCTGTCAGATGTGGATCTGTCTAATAATGCACTGACGAAAGTTCCCGACGCCCTTTATTCACTGCAAAGTCTGAAAAGACTCAATCTTAGTAACACCGAAATTACTGAAATATCTACAGGTAAGAATTGGGTGCATTTATTACAATTAACGTTATCTAAAAAAAATATATATATATAATTTTTTTATATAATGTAGTAATCTAAATTAAACTTACGTTACTGATACAAATGTGAATTTATTTAATTAAAATTCAAAATTTCTCGCTCAATTCATATAGCAATGGACATTTGGCAAAAACTAGAGAGTCTTAATGTGTCCCGTAACAAACTGACTTCCCTACCGGCGTCACTTTGCAAACTACAACATTTGAGGAGATTACACGTAGATGACAATCAACTGGACTTTGAAGGGATTCCATCGGGAATCGGCAAACTTGGAAATTTAGAAGTTTTCTCTGCAGCAAACAATCTTTTGGAGACAATACCCGAAGGGCTTTGCAGGTAAAGTAATTTTATTGCTTCATAGTCACACATTATATTGTATATCCGTCATTTTGTTTACATTAAATTAATGACTAAGAACTAGTGAGTATGTTGTAGACATCAACATTAATTACACGCAATCTAGTTATCGCGTTTTTGTCTTGAAAGCGAATTAAGCATGAGAAATAATAATTATTTTCAAGACACGTTTGCCATGTAATAACTTTTTATTAAAAAAATAACTTTTTCTATGTTAAGATCGTCAGACAGGCTGTCGGTGCACTTGATAGTATGTGGCTACCGTCGCCTAGCCACATATAGGAAAATAATAATAATAATATATGAAATTACAATAATTATATCTATAAAACAAGAAAGTGTTTTAACTGTTTTTTAACCTGACACTGTATACGATCATTCGTTGTCATTTCATGTAATGTTAATATTAAATAAGTAATTAACAATAGAGAAATAAATAATTTTAAAGAAATAAAATGAAAAGAGGTAATATTTTAAGGTTTATTGTTTCTTAATTTTTAAAGGAAGTTTTTCATTTCAACGACTTGTAATTGTAAACTGTAATAAATTTGTCTTCCTCAAAAGCAATGTTAAACTTTCTCTAACGTTCACGTTATTAGTATCAATTTTTTTTCCACACCGAACATGAAAACTATAAATCATTAAATATTCACTTTCTATTGGGAATGCGATAAATGAATATTTCTTTTGCATGTCTCTATGGTTTGCAATACGTAATGTAATTGTTGATGCGTAGAAAGTTAACACGGACTTATTTAAATATCTAATGCGTTGACAGTATTGAAGAGATATTTTTATTTTACATAGGTACTAAATTGTTCTATTGAATATACCCATATTCGGCTCTTACTTAGCCTACTTCCAAAACTTTTTTATTATTATTATTAACTAGTGACCCGCTGCTAACATTAAAATTATTTGCGTAGTTTAAAAGATCCAAGCGTACATACAGAGGGAAAGATGGTGGGTAGCGACTTTATTTTATTCTATGTAAATATTCTAGTCAACAAAGAATTTTTTATTACGAAATATTTAACAATATTTAGCTGTTGTACACGACTTCGTCCGCGTAACTTTATGAATTATAGCCTATGTTACTCGCTCATAATATAGCTTTCAATAGGTGAAAGAATTTTTAAAATCTGCCTAGTAGTTTTTGAGTTTATTCATTACAAACATACAAAAATACAAATCATCTCTCTTTATAATATTACTACAGATATCTAGGATATTTAATTTTATATGGAATAAATTATATTTCGACACGTATGTATAAAATCTATATAATTATCATCGGGTGCAGTGGTAGAAAAGGTATGCGATAGGGACATGAAATATATGTATTCACTATCATCTTTGGCAGCATTGTAACGTTAACATTTTTTTTTCACATTTTTCATGCAAATGTGGTCATTGTCAACATGCAAATGTGGTAGAAACTTTAACCAACATACGCGCCAAACTGACTATCGAGTGGGCACAAACGGTTCAATAAATCGTAACTTATTTTCGTATTAATTTTCAGATGTGGTTCGTTAAAAAAATTAAATTTAAGCTGCAACAAACTAATTACACTGCCAGATGCAATACATTTACTGAGCGATTTGGAAAGTTTACAAGTGCACGGCAATCCAGATCTGGTGATGCCTCCGAAACCGGTGGAGAGGTCGCGAGGGGCTGGTCTTCAATATTATAATATTGATTTTTCATTGCAAACACAACTACAGTTGGCTGGAGCGGTGACTGCAGAACCAACTACGCCAAGCAGTGAGTTTTCTCTTTATTTTTATTTTTCAGGAAAAGAAAATTGAAAGAGTGTTGTTAAGTTAACTAAATTTATCGGATTGGCAGACTTGAAGTTTAATTTTCGTACTCTGATTCCGTTTCGCAGTCTGTCTGGCTGCAGTAAGCCTCATTACAGAAGACATCTGTGAAATAACACCGTGTGTGCTGTTGTGTTTCCCTTTCTATCTCATATCCTTAATCCTATTATGGTCGGTAACACACTTGCAGTATCTGTGGCGTTGCTTGTATTATAGACGATTATAGACACCTATTATCAAATGTATCGTCAGCCTGTCTGACGACCTTAACATAAAAAAGTCTCGTTATGCCATAGCTTAGCCATAGCCATAGCCGTTTTTAAGCTTATATTGATCAAATTTATAAGCCTACTGTAGCCTTTGTATTGACATACAGACTTGAAGTTTAATATTCACACTCCTTCCTTTATGATGGTTTCCATTCTTAATATAGTTTACTTATAATCAAATCAATCTAAGATTAATCTTCCAAATTGTTTTCTGATTTTTTTATTCGTTTATTTCATTTGAAATCAATTTTTATTTACTTTAATTATTAGTTTAATTTTCGTATTTCAGTCCGTACTTTCCTTTGCATAATTATGCGTTTCTCTTTACCACAAAACAAGTGACTAGATTGATCATTGATTTTTTTGGTTAATTACAGGTGCAAGGTCAGATCCGATAGCACGGAAGCTTCGTCTACGCCGCGGGCGACCGGAGCCCGAACAAAAGGACTCGGCGCTAATACTGCGCGGTATGCAGGAGCAAGCCAACACTCAGCACAATGACCAACAACTCGAACAGAAGAACAGCGAACTCAAGTATGTCTATTTGATCTTCAAATTGATCTGAAATATTAAATAAAGTTGTCACTGTATAATGTCAGAAATGGCTACCGCCTTTACTGTGTATAATGCATAGAACTGTATTGCGAAGAATTTTTTCCTTAAGATTGTTATTTTTAACTTTATTCCTAATGACTTTTAGTACTGACACTCCATTATTTCAATACCAAGAGGCCGTAACGTTCCGCGTCATGCCTAAGCATGCCGTGGTATCCCTTCAGAGAATCACTAAATCCCAATCACTAATTTTAACAATTACAATCGACTTGGGAGTAACGCAATGCTAACCTAAATAGTTTTGCATCAGATCTAGGATACCTAAATGTGACATCCAGCCTATTTATTCTCTAGGACACAGAGAACGTAGTCTTGTTTTATTATGTTAAGGTTGGCAGACAGGCTGACGGTCCACTTGGTAAGTGGCTACCGTCGCCTATAACACAAGAAACGCTACAGGTGCTGCAAGTGTGCCGCTGACTACAATTGGGTTAAGGATAAGGTATTGGGAAGGTATAGGAAAATTTTTCATCTGGAATACTACTTTCTAAAATATTTAGAATATAATAAATACCATTTTTTTTAATGTTACAAAATCCAGGCCGAAACGTTGGGAAGAAAGCTTGGAGAAGCCACCACTGGACTACTCAGAGTTCTTCGATGAAGACACCGGTCAGACGCCTGGACTCCAGGTCTGGGAGATAGAGAACTTCATACCAGCACCTGTTGATGAGGTGGGTACTTGGTGCACCACAATAAAACGGGTGACTTTTCTACGTACAGTTATTATGTGAAAATAAGTCCATTTGCGTCATTTTATTTTCTATATTTCGTTTTACAGGTTGCTCATGGCAAGTTCTTCGAAGGTGACTGTTATATAGTATTGAAGACATTTATCGAAGAGCAAGGACAACTCTCGTGGGACATACATTTTTGGATTGGATCAAAAGCAACTGTGAGTAAAAACTGAGCTTAAGGAAATGTGTTTTTTGTTATAATTTTACCAAATCCTTGTATTTCTTAAATCCTTTAAATCATGCATATTTTTCGTATGATAGGTGTATATTTTTATTATAAAAAGGAAAATAAAGGATCCGTATATTGAATTTCAAATAATTAATAAGTTATAAAACACCAAATTACAGATTTGTCTCCAAATCAGTTCTATTTTAAGACTTTTATATGTGCTTATTTACTTAAGACAAAAGGTCTTGTCCATGACGATGACTATGATGAGCTTACTTGTGAATTGTGCAGCTGGACAAGGGCGCATGCGCGGCGATGCACGCGGTGAACCTGCGCAACCTGTTGGGCGCGCGACGCACCCAACGCCACGAGCAGGCCGACGAGACGCCGGAGTTCCTCGCGCTCTTCCCCACGCCCCCGGTCTACATCCAGGGCAGCCACACGCCCTCGGGATTCTTCACTGTCGACGATCCGGTGACTATATATACCTATGCACTAAATAGCTATTTCACGATCGTCACGTTTGTATGAGAACACTGTCTACTTTAGGACTACGTTCAAATGTCGAAGTTATTATATTAGTAATAGCCGAAATAATCAACCAAGCTTCGCTACGGCGTGCGCGTACGATGCATGCCTTGTTTGACATAAACCGTGACAAATCGGCAAATATAAATAAGATATTCTCTAATTATATATGCATAAAACATATACACATATTTCTCTTTCCATCGATACAATCAGGAAAAAAATCTGTTCACAACTTTACGAGATTGAAGTAGTGGCAGGGCACACCGCATTACGCAGTCATCTGGTTGCAGTAACCACCCCCTTTACAGAAGACTCGGCTCACTTAAGAATTTAATATTAATTATAATTTAATTAGAAACATTATATTTTGCAGCACTATGTAACGAGACTGTACCGAGTGCACGGATCAGGCAACACCATCCACTTGGAGCCAGTGGCGGCGAAGGCCAGTTCCCTTGACCCACGCCACGTCTTCATCCTAGACGCTGGACTGACCATACATCTTTGGTAATCATAAACTTCCCCACTGTCGTTGATTAAAATATATTGTCAAATTTCTTTTTTACTCCACTACTAGCTCTGTTCCACGTCCCTCGGGAGCAGCACTTTTTTATAAATGAATGGTACCCCATGTCCTTTTCTGTACCATTCACAATCTTTTATCATTATATTATATATTACACAATTCTTTTATCATTACATTATATTACCTCACATATGAAGTTATTTTTTTATTTTGGTGAGATCTAATTTTAGCTAACCGCTTACTTACAGGAACGGTAAAAAAGCGAAAAACACACTAAAATCCAAGGCTAGATTATTTGCTGAAAAGATAAACAAAGAAGAGAGAAAAAACAAAGCCGATCTAATATCGGAGCTACCTGGGAAGGAGTCTGCAGCGTTCTGGAAGACCCTTGGCTTCGAAGAGGAACTCCCGTACGTTGCAGAGGTAAGTTCGAGTCAACAAATCTTTAGAAATTGGTTTTACGTTAAGCGATAAAATTATAGTATAGCCATTATAGTATGAGACTTGTCATTACATAAATAAATAAACATCTTCACACATTCCACACAGCACCATCTAGTTCCACAGTAAACAACTAATGCTTGTATTATGGATACCAGACAGTTGATATACTACATAGATTACTTTTTTTTGTAAATACATACGTATTATAAATGTAAAACATCCATGAAAGGTACAAAGGTAAAATGTTAACACATAAACATTTGCCCCTAGCGGGATTCGAACCAGCGACCGTTTGGTTACTAGCCACTAGGCCAAACGTGTGTCAACCTTGTCTTGCTTATGGAGGTATTTTGACAGGAGCACGTCCCTGACGACTTCAAATGGCTGCCTCCGCGACTGTATAGGGTGGAACTGGGCATGGGGTACTTGGAACTGCCGCAGCCCGAAGGAGCCCCACTCGTTCGCGACGTGTTGGCCACACGCAACGTGTACATACTCGATGCTCACCTGGATCTCTTCGTTTGGTGAGCATCGCCTGTACTAAGCCCACAAACATAGAGAATGGACTAAGCGTTCCCTATCCACATGTATAGAGTAAATCAAGACTTCGAGAAAAACAACTTTCTTTAGTTTAAAGTCTGTATTTATTTAATTTTATGCTATTTTTTAATATAAATATTGCAACATTTTGCTGCATGTTACAGCCGCAACAATGTGAAAAGAGGAGGAACATGTATATTTGTAAAGAGAAACTACACATATAAAAAACTTAAAAATATAGAAAATTTGTCAATTGCAGGTATATTTGAATGCTGTGCAATAGAGCTTATACATTATAAAATAATTGTTGTATGCATTTATAGAATCCCTAAATCAACAAATTTGGGCATTTTTTTTGAAAAATTTGAGCAATTATTGACCTGTTTACAAAAACTGAAAAAGAAAAATGTCATTATTGCTGGAGACTTTAATGTAGATATTCTGAAAAACAATAACACTACATCTGAATTTCAATGTCTATTGCTAAGTTTTGGCCTTAAACTTGAAATTAAAGAACCAACAAGAGTAGGAAGCAATACTTGTATAGATAATTTTATCCATGACTTCAAAAAATGCAAGTCTGAAGTAATAGAACTAGCTCTGTCTGACCACTCTGCTCAAATATTGGAAACGCCTGCTGTAGATATTCACACATGTAATTATTGGCGCTTTAGGAAAAGGGATTATTGCAATGAAAATTTGGAAAAATTCAATAGATATATTAGTGACTGGAATTTTTCAGAAATATATACAACTGATAATCCTAATATGGCCTATAATATATTTATTGATAATTTTAAAATGCTATATGAACTTTGTTTTCCTTATAAACTTATAACAATAAGAACAAATTATAAAATTAAATGGCTATCAAAAGGTTTGAAATTATGTAGTAAGAGGAAAAGGAATTTATTAAATATTTATCGAAGAAGCCCGAACGAGATTAATAAAAATAAATATAAAAAATATTCATCGTTATTTAAGAAGATAATTAAGTTAACTAAACAGTCTCAAAATAACTATGCTATTATAAATTCTCAAAATAAAAATAAAACAGCCTGGAATATTATTAATAAAGCAAAATTAGATCGACCGAAAGAAACTATTACGGAAATCAACCATGAAAACAAAATAGTATCTGACCCAGCGATGATGTGTAACATTTTTAATGATTACTTTGTGGATAAAATTAAGCCCTTGTTAAATACTAAACAAGCAAACTCCAACATAATTATAAGAAACAACTCAATGTTTTTAAGTCCTTGTACGCCAATGGACATAAATAATATAGTCAACACCTTAAAGAACACAAATAGTGTTGGTTGGGATGGAATTGTTACAAAGGTAGTAAAATACACGATAGAAAATATAGCTGGTCACCTCAGTCATATTATTAATCTTTGTATTTTTGAGGGACTATATCCAGAAAAATTGAAGAAAGCTATTATAACACCAATTTATAAAAATAAAGGGGACAAAATGCATTTGGTAAATTATAGACCTATAGCACGGATCTCTGTTTTCTCAAAGATATTTGAAAAGTACATTTACAAAGAAATAAGTAAATATATGGAAAAGTTTAATATATTAACAAATGAACAACATGGATACAGGAAAAATAAAACAATAAACGAGGCACTTTTTAAATTCCTAGATATAATTATGACAAATGTAGATACTAAATCTCAAATATGTGCTATATACATGGATATGACTCAAGCATTTGATCACGTAGACCATGTAATTCTTCTTGAAAAACTAGAAAGGTATGGAATAAGAGGGAATGTACTAAATCTAATAAAATCATACTTACACAATAGGAAACAAATTACTGAGATTAGTCGAATAAATAGAGATAATAATACACATGAAACATTTCTATCTAATGAACGTACTCTGAAATACGGTGTCCCACAGGGTAGTGTTTTGGGACCATTTTTATTTATAGCATACATTAATGATCTACCAAGAACTGTTGAACACCCTATGTGTCTTTTTGCCGATGATAGCACAATGATAATAAAATGCAGAGACAAAGATACCTATAATGATGAAATTAACGCTGCTTTAAGAAAGATTATATTTTGGTTAAATAACAATAATTTAAAAATTAATTTGCTTAAAACAAATATCATGCATTTTAGTCAAAGGGTAAGAGCTAAACCATATTTGAACATACATTATGAAGATCAAACTGTAAAAGAAATTAACACAACAAGATTTTTAGGCATAGAAATTGACAGCAAATTAAATTGGAAATCTCATATTGATGGTCTCAGAAAACGACTATGTAAACAAGCGTATGCCCTTCATGAATTATCTAGAACTGTAAAGATTGAAGCTATCTTATTGGCATATTATGGCCTTGTTGAATCTGTGCTCAGATATGGACTTCTGTTCTGGGGAAACTCGACTGATAAAAATCTTATTTTCAAAGCACAAAAAATTTGTATTAGAGCAATGTTTAAATTAAAAGTAACAGATAGTTGTATGCCTTATTTTAAAAAACATAAAATATTAACGCTGCCTTCACTTTTTATATATGAGGTTCTGGTTTATGTAAAAGCGAACCCTATCATATTTAGACGAGTTTCAGAGCATAGTAAAAGAGCTCAAAGGGATCCCAATAAGCTGTGTATTCGTAAAGCACACACAGCTCTTATGCACAAAAGTGTTTTTTGTCTGGCACCAGTCATTTATAATAAAATCCCGAACAATATTAAGCAGCTCAATATTAATATATTTAAGAAGAAAATTAAGGAATTATTAGTTAATAAATGTTATTATGATTTAAAAGATTTTATGTCTGACAACTTAGTGGATGGTGGTGATTGAAAAATTAGTTTGTTATGTAGTGTTTTCAAAATATTTGCACACCCCAAAGGGTAGAATGTAGCGAGCCTTATTTAGTGTAAAAACATTGTAATGTACCTATATTCTGCAAATAAATTATTATTATTATTATTATTAAAACAACTTATAACTATATAAACATATACTTTGACTGTAGTTTAAAAATATGCTTTAATTTTATATTTTAGTAAAATTATTACAAAAAATCAGAAAATTGTGGCTAAACTCCGAAGCATAAACGGTTTTTGACATTATTATTTCTCGAGATGAATGAACAAATATAAATAAAGTAAAACTGTTTGTTTGCAGGTTTGGTAAAAAGTCATCTAGATTAGTGAGAGCGGCGGCCGTTAAATTGGCCCAGGAACTCTTTAATATGGTCGAACGCCCTACGCACGCACTCGTCACGCGACTGCAGGAGGGTACCGAAACCCAGGTAATCAAACACTTCTCATTGGTTGACTTTTCTTGTTTTTTTATATCAAGGTGCCACTCGATAATAGGAGGCTGCCGTCGTTTAGAAACACAAGCTAAACCGGTGGGTTTGCAAAAACATTGCCGAGTCTGTGTGATAAAGAATACACTTGGCCCTAAACATAGCAGTCATTGGTAATAAAATTAATAAATTTTCTTGAAACTCATTCTTAACTCAGTTCTTAGTTCAAAGTTGATTTAAATCTAATTAATTGAAACGTCGTTCCTTAAAAGCGATATTATAAAAGCGTGAAGTGTCTATTGTTTTTCGAATAGTCTATTAAGGCCAGGCCCTATGAAACTAAGGGAACTTTAAATAAATGTGCTGAGTCAACCACATATCTGATCAATGTGGAATTTACATATATATATATTTTGAGACCTTTATCTGTAGATTATCAAGTCAGAAACATAATTAGGTGATTTTCATTCGATACATTTTTTGATCGAAATCGGCGCCTTTTCCGGAGAATATTACATTTTTCTATTAAACGGCTTGAGTTATATCGCCAAAAAACTGCTCGTAGCAAGGAAACATTGTTTACCAGTGATTGTCAAAATAAAATAAACTTAGGTTTATTTTTACTCCTATAATTAACGAAAACAATTTTGAGACTTACGTTGTTTAGTTCCGAGCTAGTGCATACCAAATCATGCTTCAAATAATGTACGCAATATTCAACCTTACGTAAGCTGTATCTTGCGATATATTAAAAAAAAATCCTAGAGAGCCGCCGAGCAACTTGTAACTCTCGGGTGGCGGGACGTGGGCGGAGCGAGCGTAGGAATTTTTTTCGTGGGGCCTGCTCTTAAGGAAAAAGTATTGAAAGCATAATTTCACACATGTAGGTGTTCAAGACTTACTTCAGTGGGTGGGAAGAGGTGATAGCCGTGGACTTCACTCGCACTGCGGAGTCTGTGGCGCGCACCGGTGCCGACCTCGCCTCTTGGGCCAAACACCAGGAAACCAAGTCAGTGTACTAGAAAATGTTTTCTATGCGTATATAGTCAAAAAAGAATGCTTTAATTTTATTCCCATCTGTTCTATCAATTCATATTGATAGAATGAAAAAAATCCAATCCAAGTGGAACAAATGAAAAAAAAATCTCATTTGTACTACTAACAGAACAAAATAATAGTACAAATGGGGATACTCCCAGCTTGATAGAGTTCATGGGAGAATAGAGGTAAGAATGACTAACTCTATAAATGAGAAAGTGTCCATCGGGCACCATAAAATGGGATAGATATTATACTTTGACTTTTCATTAAATCTTAAGTCATGCTTTGACTTCTCTTCTTTATCTGTATACATTGGGGTGTGGCGGTGTAGTAGCATTTAATTTAAGGTTTCATACTTTTATAACAAACCCTAATTCGTTCTATTTTGTGAACCATAATTTAATAGTTGTAGCTTGCCAGTTTTTCAGAGTTTAACACACATATAATGGTCTAAGATCCGGTACTAGAGATGTATATCACCTCATCTGTTATTTAATGATGACAAAGATTATCTGGTAGATGATGCTTACATTGATAAATCGCAAAAGGGTTGCCTGGATTATGCTGCCGTGCAAACGCCGAGAGTTCATTATAATTTTATTATATGATAGCATCCGTACGCGATTCATTTAGACAACCATTTACAATTTATCAGTGTGTCATCTACCAGATGATTTTTGCAATCATTAAATAACAGTCGTCTGTTAATCTCTAATATATAAGTATAAATCTCTAATGCCGGATCTCACACTATAAGTTTGTTAATTGAATAGAGCGGACCTGTCGGCGCTGTTCACGCTGCGGCAACCGGCCATGGGGCTGCACGAGGCGCTCGCGTTGGCCGACGAGTGGGACGAAGACTTGGACGCCATGGACGCCTTCGTCCTCGAGGGACGTCGCTTCGTGCGCTTGCCCGACCACGAGCGCGGCATCTTCTACACTCACGACTGCTACGTCTTCCTATGCCGATACCTCTTGCCTGCTGACGTGAGTGACAAATTTATCAATTTAGACGTTAAAAATCTAATACATAATAATACATATAACATTTCTTTTCAAATTTTATAAAGAAGCTTCCACTTTACAAATTTTAGTCATTGTTATGAATTAGTTTTGATTTCATTTTATGTAGATGTAAATCGCCTCATCGGTGTAGGTGTAATCAACATTGAGCATGATGAATAATAATTGTACGTAATAATTTCAAATATGGTATTCAGAGCTTAACCCATCCCTTTCTTATCCCTTGTCCTTCCATGGTCGGCAGCGCAATTGCAGCGCCTATGACGTTGCTTGTGTTATAGGCGACGTTAGCTAGACCGTCAGCCTGTCTGTCGACCTTAACATAAAAAAATGGTATTTGCAAACTTTTATAAACTAAAATGTTATTTTTCGCCATATTCTAAAAAAATGTTTAATTTCCCCAGGTGGAAGAGGAATGTGAAGGTTCAGCCGCGCCATCTGGCGGGCAAGACCCATGTGCGGTCGATGCGGACGAAGCGGACGCGGCCTCGTGGGTGGTGTACTTCTGGCAGGGACGCAACGCGCCCAACATGGGCTGGCTCACATTCACCTTCGGCCTCGAGCGCAAGTTCAAGCAGGTCCGAAACCCTTACTTATTACACTTGCGACCTTTGTGACTTTTACACATCTTTGAAAAACACGAGCTTAATTTTATTGCTATACACAACACACGTTTGGTCTAGTGGCTAATAACCCTAGCTGTTAACTAAACGGTCGCGGGTTCGAATCCCGGTAGGGGCAAATGTTTATGTGTTAACATTTTACCTTTGTACCTGTCTCATGGATGTTTTGTATTTATAATATGTATGTATTTACATAAAAAAAAGAAATCTATGTAGTATATCAGCTGTCTGGTATTCACAATACAAGCATTAGTTGCTTACTGAGGAACTAGATGGTGCAGTGTGGAATGTGTTAAGATATAAAAAAATTGCTATTATTTGTATCAGCTCTGCCGTCGGTTGGACGTGGTGCGCACTCACCAGCAACAGGAGAGTCCGAAGTTCATGGCGCACTTCCACCGTCAGTTCGTGGTGAAGGACGGCAAGCGGAACAGCAAGCCGGACTCGGGTCGACAACCGGTCGAACTGTACGAGCTGAGGAACAACGGCTCGGCCTTGTGCACGCGCCTCGTGCAAGTCAAGGCTGACGCTTCGCAACTCAACAGCGCTTTCTGGTGAGCACGTCGCCCCCAAGCAGCGCTAAAAGGTTGCATTTTGCAAAAAAAAGACCAAGCATAGAAATCACAAAATGGTTTCTAGTGCCATCGTAGCAACGTTTATCCTGTAGTAACTGGATGCCAGGACATTGATATATTATAATATGTCAGATAATGACGAAATAATGTCAAAAAATTGTGATGAGATTTGGAAATCTGATAATGGTTTAATTTGATTATAAATATTATGCTTATAAAATTGCTTGTCCTGACTGACTATCAACGCACAGCCAAAACTACTAAGTATATAATAAAATAAAATATTTATTTTATTTATTTTTATAGTAGTATTTCATTACATTTGTGACCTTTTTGACTCGGACGCCCGACGCGAAAACTGCTGGTTTGACGTGTGTGTCTGTCTGTGGAATCGTAATTCCATAAAGAATGGACCGACTTTGATCCGTTTTTATTTTATGGGAGCTGACCTGATCGGCGTGGTTCTTAGCTACAATTTATGAAGATCTGTTCAGGCGTTTGAAGACCATCAGCCCATTTCCTAGTTGACGAAGGGATTTCACTAACTTCTGTGGGTTCAATTGATCATGGCTAGTTATCCTTGTTTCTGCCGCGAAATATACTTTGATATGCGTCGCTTGTATAGTTACATCCTGAACGTGCCCCTGGAAGGCGCCGAGTCTTCGGAGTCGTCCGCGATAGTGTACGCGTGGATCGGAAGTCGAGCGGACGCGGACTCTGCGCGTCTCATAGAACAGATCGCCGAAGACAAGTTCAACTCGCCCTGGGTCAGCTTACAGGTGAAGTCCCTTATTGTTTTTAACCAGGTTTTTAACCTTATTGTAAGTATCATGAATCATCACCATGACGTGCACTCATATGACATATCCCTGATGATGAGTAATATTACAATCTAATCTATACTAATATTATAAAGAGAGATTTGTATTTTTGTATGTTTGTAATGAATAAACTCAAAAAGTACTAGGCCGTTTTAAAAAATTCTTTAATCTGTATAAAGCTACATTATCACCGAGTTAAACAAAAGCTATGTTTTATAAAGTTACGAGGACAAAGTCGCGTGCAATAGCTAGTAATGTATATTACGAATTTGGTTCAATCTATTGAGGCTGGCAATAGATCTTACATATTTCTATAGATTTCGCAAGATCCATAATTTTTTTAAAAAAGGACTGCGCCTACGAGGCCAGTCCCTTTTGTCTGTTTTAACGATTGTGAACTTTAAAGCGCTGTATTAAAGGTTAAATTGCGTTTATTGTTTAGGTGTTGACGGAGGGCAGTGAGCCCGACAACTTCTTCTGGGTGGCGCTCGGCGGCCGAAAGCCTTACGACACCGATGCGGACTTCCTCAATTACACCAGACTGTTCCGATGCTCCAACGAGAAGGGATACTTCACAGTATCGGAGAAATGCACCGATTTCTGTCAGGTTTGTGACGTTTTCCCACCCCTTAAGAAAGTCATAGACGACAATGATCATAACGACGTTGTTCCTTGTGGCTATAATATATTAGTGCCATATTAATCCATCGCTTATTGCCGTACCGTGTTAGAACTTCTGTTATTTGTATTTTCTTCTTATTTTTTAAACTGTTAGAGAAATATGGATATTTCTTTTATTATTTAAATCGGATTTCAACATTAATTAGTAGAAAAAAATCTTTAAATCCTAGTAAATTTAAATTTATAATAACGATCATAAGAGTTTCGTGAGAAACCTAATTGATAAATAAATATTTTGATTTTGATTTAAATAATATTTTCTCTATTTATTAATGCCTTGTCAATCAAAATTGACTAATTTTATTTACCAATATAACTATTACCAATACTAATATCATGTTATTGTGTGTTCAGGATGACTTGGCTGATGACGACATAATGATCCTAGACAACGGCGAACAGGTGTTCCTGTGGCTCGGGGCCAAGTGCTCCGAGGTCGAAATCAAGCTTGCTTACAAGTCAGCACAGGTAAATATCCCACTTATTGTGACATATTTATATTGTAATGATTGATGAACCTATCGGTCGACCCAACTCAAAAAGTCCTAGGCACATCTTAGACAAATCCTGGGCAAGTCGCCTTTAGAAATGAAAATTTTCAAAGGTTCACTATTCCCCTCGTATTATTTTTCAATCATAAAAACAATGTGATAACTCAAAAACATCTTTTAGATACATATAGAATAAAGGGCAGTGTGAAAGTAATGGCAGGGGGCACACTGCTCTGCGCAGTCACTCACTATTTGGATATCCTGTCTGGCTGCAGCAACCACACTATAATAACATGTGTGCTGTTGTGTTTCAATGTTTCTGCTTAAATCTACTAAGGTCGGCAGCTCTCTTGTCTGCTTGTTTTAATAGGCAATGGTAATCACCTACAAATCAAGTGGGCTGTCTGCCTGTCCGACAACCTTTACATAGAAAAGGATTAAGATAGAGGAATAATCATTTATAATTTCTCCGTTAGGTATATATTCAGCACATGAAGACAGTTCAGCCGGAGAGGCCTCGCAAATTGTTCCTAACGCTGAAGAATAAGGAGTCTAAAAGGTTCACCAAATGTTTCCACGGTTGGGGAGAACACAAGAGGCCACCCGAGTAAAATATTTTATTATTTATTAGCCCTTTTATGTAATAACTTTTTGGAATATGACTGGATATTTTAAAATTATTTTTGTCCTTTATGATCTAGCAACAATAGATGTCAGTAGAAAAAAAAGGATTTATTAGTTGCAAGCTAAGAGGCCTGATCATTGCCTTACAATTAATTACAATGTGATTTCCTTTAAAACAAGCCATTTTCATCCACTTGAGTATGTAAATAAAAAATATTGGGACGTTCTTACCAATGTGTTACCATTCAATTTAAAAACCTGTGTTCTTATTGTATACACTATAGATATCTTTATAAAGATTTATTAATATGTTGAAATAATTTAAAATGTCTTTTACTAGGCACTGGTATTAAAAACAAAACTCATTTAATAATAATATATAAGAATAAAATTGATAAATTTGACATTTGTAACTTTTATTCTATTCTGTTTGTAGTCAAGTTGCTTTTATGCTTTTTATAATGTCTAAAAAAAATTATTTGCGAGGAATATTGTGCCTTAGTCTTTTAATTCTCTAGTGTTGATGTAAAGACTGCAGACTCTTATGGAAATATAATTTGCAAACAGTACATTAATTCATTTTTGTAGCACTCTTCTTTGAGTTTTTAATATATTCATATTATAAGAAATATCACAACAATTATTAAAAATATTTTTAATGTTGATTGAATATATAAGTTTTTATTTTATCAAGGTTTTTATGAAGACCAAAGGCCACAGGCCACAGTTAGTACTCTTATATAAAATTTAATCCTATTTTAAACTCGAAACTAATTGTAACATAAAATTCCAAGAAGTGCTTTTATTTTCTCATAGCTTTTATAAGTTCCATAGAGGGCTTCCGCAAAAAAACATTTGTTCCCAATAAAAAGACTGAAAATCATTTAACTTCATCGTGTCATTTATTCATTCATTTTAACAACTAAATAAGCAGATCACAATGTTTAGTTTTATTCTAATGTGAAGAGTAACTTTTGACTAGTGTAGCAGATTCTGCATTTTACGTCACTCTGTGAAATTTTGGGCAAAAATGTATGTGAAATCACATTTGTCTTTTTCAAAAGAAGCAAATACTATTCAATGCCAAATAATAATGCATACTTTGAAGACACGTTTATAGTAAAACTATTTTAGTAATGCAATTTTGATATTTCTAAATGAAAAATATAATCCAGAAATAATTCATCCAAATTGATAGAATGTAAACCTAGACTAGAAGAATGATCAATACTAAAAAGTTGCCTATGAGCATTACAAAATTAGTTTCACTGTACATTATTTATTTGATATTTTAACCAGTTATGTATAAAATAAAACTATATAATTACAGAAATAACAGATCTATGAACATTGTATATAAAAGTGAAGATTCAATGTAAATATGTGCCTACCTACCTAAACAAGCTTTTAGATAAAAAAAATATATTACAACTAATGCATAACATAATAACATAACGTGCAGTTTTATTAAAATTTTGACAATTAGCACAAACAATTATAATAAATATGCCGTAGTTTTTGTAACATTCATAATATATTATGATAAATAAAACGTAACAATAAATAGATAAAAATATTCGAGTGTTTTTTTGTTCATACCCATGAGAAACTAAGCTCTAATTATTATATTTTACATGTAAGCTTACATTTGAAATAAGAATAGTAATAAATTATCCCGAAGTCCTAGTAAACATAGCGATTTAGTCGTCGTCATCATCATCGTCAGAGGGAACAAATAGTTCGTTTTCCTCTAAGAAGTTTGCAATATTTTTACTAATAGCAGCACCGATAAGTAGGCCCGGTATAACTGCAGCCACAATACCGAAAAGACCAAAAGGATTCTTCTCTGGTTCAGGGAGGATCGCTCCGCTCGGTGTCGTTGTAGCTGTCCTCCTTAAAACTATTTGTTTCTGCTCTGCTCTAGTCATATTCGTAGTTTGAACCACAAACCGTGATAAACGGGATATATACATTTTAAGTATTAAGGCTTAATTATTATTTATAGACTTGAGCTGACAACGAAAAGCGCAAGTACCAATAGATTTACCCTTTGGATTTACCCAAGATTTACCATTACCTATTTTTAAATAGTAGAATATCAAAGGCACCACAGACTATTAATTTATTGATTAAATACCTTTTAAATACCATGTCAAACTGTCAATAGTGTTCTGTGTGTGTATTTTACTAATTTAAAATAAAATTATTTCAATGTATGTTTTACAAATTGATTATTAAATTGAACAGAAAATAGGTAATTTCAAAATTATTTTATAATAATTTTAACATCACCATACCCTAAAAAGTAGTTTGTTGTGCATGCAGCTGTGTCTGGGTTGCAAGGCCTACAATTTTGCCTAAATGTGTGTAAAATGGATATCTGTGCACCACGCTAATAAAAGATTACTTTGTATCACAAACTAAATAGTAGATACTAACGTATCAGACGGACATCTGTAGTACAAATGCGCTGGACATAGATAACTTCACCTGATTGGTCATAGCAAGATAGAAAATGACATTTGACTTCCCCCGCCCCTCTCACCCCTTTGCTTTTTTACGGGCTTTAGGGATCCTTGAATTTATTTTTAACTAAGGTAAAGGATATCATATCACACAATTAAAACACAGTAAATAATGGGTACATATTTATTTTTTAGTATATAGACAAACAGAACATGGAGTTAATATACGACTTATACAAACTAGAAATAAATAGAAAAATAATTATAGTGATGTTATTGATTGGTTGAGTAATAAAAAATAAATTTAGACAAAACAAATACATAAAGTACAACATAGATGTAATATTAATTTTAGTACAAAATATGACAATTACCTAATTTAAAAAAACTAATAATTCAACCTTTTTGGGACTTGTTATAATCAATAACAAACTGTAAATGTAACTGGAGCGCCCATATTGACAAAGTGTGCGATAAACTCACCAGATTAACATACTACTACACTGCACATCCACAAGGCAAACTTATTGGCATATCATGGATATGTAGCTGCAGTCTTTAGGTATGGCTTGACTGTATGGGGCAACAGTCCTGACATAAATAGACCATTTTCGCCCAAAAAGTGTATACTTTATTTAAAAAACTGAATATAACACTAACATAAATGTATATTTATGAAATAGGAATATTTGTCAAAATTAATCATAGTATGTTTGTATACTTTGAATGTTTTAGTACTAGGTATGCAAACAGATTAATACATTCACCATGTAGATATAAAGTATTTACAAATAATTGTTTTATTATGTTTGTCTTTAATCATCTCCCAAATATAATTATTTTATACTCTCAGAAATGCATGTATCTCTCAGAAAGTAAACTAAAGTTTACTTATAATTTCTATGGATGAATTTTGGGCAGTGAAATGCAATTAACTGAATTTATCATTATTTAACTGGAAAGAAATATTATTCCTATATATAAGAATTCAGTTTTTTTTAATATTTCCTCACTAATGTTTTATACTATTATCATTATATGGTTCTAATGATTAATTATATTTGGAAGTGTACATATTTAGTGGAAGTGCGGGGCAAGGCACTAACTACCGGTGGTTAGGGCTGCAGTGGGGAACCTCTTGACGATTCGTGCTGTGTCAACAAGTACCGATGGGATTTGGAGATGGGCCAATTCACTTTTTCTATTCCGTAAGGAGTCACCAGGAATAGATTCGAGCCATTTTTGGTCTTTTTTTACATATAGGAAATTTGTGTAGAATAGCGTCCTGTCGCGAACTTGCACATCCTGGCACACAGCACTCATAATACATATTTAATATATATGTTACTTTAAAAAGGCGGAAATTAATTGACGCAACAATATAAACAACATTCAACAATAATTATCTTACAAAACAAAATGGCTTCTCTCTTATTTTATTATTACAGATCGCTAGAAGGGAATCAAGGGGATGAGAGGGGAGGTCAAATGTCATGTTCTATCTTGCTATTACCACAGGTCAAAAAATTCCTATGTCTAGTGATTTTTCCTTGAAGATTACCAGCCGTGCTTTGTATCTATGATGTAACTTTGTATCTACATGTAATAATGATATAAGAAAGTGGTTGTTACTTTCTGTTATCTCAGATTCATTTACAAATTTGTAATTTGTATTCCATCAGGGTAAAAAATAATTGTTTCTATAGTATACCTTTACTTTCACCCCACAACCTATTGTCACAGAACAAATTATTACACGTACATACTTAGACATAATCAAGGAACATATACACTCTCTAGCGAGACAACATAATATAAAGTTTTGATCTTTGATTTGTCAACTTCATTTGTCTACTGAAATTCCGAGCTAAAAAAACTAACTATTTTACCCACTTTTTTGTATCGCCTACCTTTATTGCGCTGGATACATTATTTTCCATATTTTTTTACTAATCACGTTAAAACGATAAAATAAGACTCAATTTTTCCGCTTTTTTTTTTAATTTGTTTTTTACAGATTTAAAGTATAATTTTAAGGACAAAATAAATTAAGTCTACTGGTAACATTGGATTTGGTGTCGAATTTACCGAAATTTTTATGTCAAATCGAATTCCTATTTAACATAATTTTAATTTAATGTTATAAAATTAAACTATATGAAAACATTCCCCGTGTTTATAAGATGAATGTGACTTTAACGAGCTTGGAAGCTTTAGTCTGTAAGTATATATATTAAATGTGTGAAGCGGTATAGTCTTATTTTCAATAAACCGCAAGTTGCGATGTGTTTTTTAATGTTTAGTGAAAGCAACTCATGAATCCTTACCATGTCCGGATGTCGCGGCTTTAGAAGCTTTCTGTGCGGTAATGCGAGACTCCGCAGACGGGCCGCAGCTCGCTGCTCAAGCATTAGCCGCCCGGATTCACACGCCGAATCCTCGAGAATCGCTTCTCGCTCTTAGCATGTTAGATCGCTGCATGCGACGTTGTGACACTCAATTTCATGCTGAAATCGGCAAATTTCGCTTCCTCAACGAAATGATAAAACTAGTGTCGCCAAAATATTTCGCAGACAGAACTGCACCAGAAGTGCAAACAAGGGTATGAAACTTACACATTATTTATATTTATTTTTCTTTGTTTCATTAATGCAATAAATAAATCTTTATTTGGACATACACTTGACTACAGGATTTTAATTCATATACAGCAATTACATTACAAATCTATCGATAAAAACATAAAGTATGTTTTAATAAATTAATTGGTGTTTTATTATAAAATTCTTTAAAGTCAATAGCAACACCCTAATAACCATTCTGTCAAAGTTTTTGTAAATTTAGGATCAGGAAATTCTTTTACATCATTAGGAGGCTTATTGTTCATTTTAATTGTTAACACAAAACTTTAAAAAAAAAACTATACAATATAGTTCTAATAGATTCCAATCTACATTTTGGTTTGCTATAAATTACTCTGCCAAGTTATTTTAGATTTTATTTTGCTATTTTTTGATAAAATAATTTGGATATTTTCTAACAATATCGAATTTTTAAAATTGCTTGTATTTATAATATTTATTGAATACCTTGGTACATAAAATACCTCTAATAGGAGAAATTAAAGTCTGATAAATTTTTAATTCCATAAAAAAAAGTTTGAAAAAGAGTAAAAAATTACAACAAGTTTTATTGTGTAGGTTTTACAATTGTTCCACGCCTGGTCAATTGAATATTCAAAGGAATCAAAATTTAAAGTAGCATTTGAAATGCTCAAAAACCAGGGTGTCATAAAGGAGACTCCACCGCCACTTCCACCTGACGATGCACCCCAACCATCGAGGACAAGATCAAAGAGTGCCATATTTGAGGACGAAGAGAAATCTAAATTATTACAAAAATTGTTGCAAAGTAAAAAACCTGAGGATCTTCAGCATGCTAATAGACTTATTAAAACTATGGTTAAAGAGGTTAGTACAAATACAATTTTTTTTACTGTAATCATTATAGAGTTGAATTATTATTTCTTTTATAACAAGTTTCAATTTTCATTTTAGATAAGTGTGTTTGAGGAAGGAGTTAGTCACTTTATAATTGCATGTTTAATAAACATTGATTCTTTAATGGTTATAATAAAGTTTAAGGAAATAATATTTTCCATTACATAATAATGTTTAGTAACTTTACAACATTAAGGTTGGCAGACAGGTGATTTTCTACTTGATGGTAGGTGGCTAATGGCTATCTTCGCCTATAACACAAGCAACCTCATAGGTGCTGCAACTGCGCTGTCAACTACACTAGGATTAAGGATATAAGAGATTGGAAATGCATAGGGAAATAGGCTCTGGCATTCATTAAGGTGCACTTTGGATCTTAGCGACCGTGACCCACTGCTTCGTATGACTCGATATGAAACACTGACAGATTCCCGTGGGCGTGGCTAGGAAATGACTGCAAAACGCAGTTTGCCCTGCCACTGCTTTCCAGATCTGGACCAGTACTAACTTTGAACAGATTTAAGCTTGAATAAAATGTTCGACAGGAAGAGCGTCGACACGAAGCGAGTAGCCGTCGCGCGCAGGAAGTAAGCGCTGCGTTGGACAGCGCCGGCTTGTTGCGAGACATGCTCGAGCACGCGGCGGACGCGTCCAGTGATGAGGAACAGCTCATACATGAACTGCACGCCACTTGCCTCCGCCTCAGACCTGTACTGCAGAGGATTGCTGCTTGCAACGCAAACACTGATCTTGGTAAGTAATTTTTTGCCTCACTGGATGCCTACTTGATGTTTGTTAATGGCAGGTGTCTACAGACCCTGGTAAACGAAATCCCACCTGGCAAGGTGTAATATGCTAGTGACCCTGATAGAATGTAATAAGCAGTGACTTTAGAATCCCCTTTTAGAAAAATATACATTATTACACATCCTGTATGCAAACAGTTATAATGTAATATGTATATCTTGCTACACACTATTACTTTTTCCTCCTTCCTGCTAGAAGTTTCTATTTCAGTAGTAATTTGAATGTGCTTCCAACATAATTTTCCAGTAGGACTGGTCAGAAGCAGACTGATTAGTGCATCCATCTTGCGGTTTGTTTGCTCCAATTTAGTCAAAACTGCCTCTTTATGTAGGATATTTAGAAATAAATTAAATCACAATGGTGCAATACTCTTGGTATTTAAAATTGATTATCTCTTTCAGAGGACATACTTCACGCGAGTGACTTTTTAGATGAAGTCTTTGAAAAATATAATACATTTGTAGCAGAAAGAAGGAATAAAGATAAAAAACTAAATGTTGATCCGAAAACAAGAAATAGCGACGCTCTACTTGATTTAGTTGAAGATGGAGCAGTCTCTATAAATGTAGAGCCAAATATAAATGCAGTTAACCATACAGTTGCTAAAAATAATGTTATAGACGACTTGGGAGACATTTTTTCAGCAGAAACTGCTTCGAGCAGTTTTGCTGAACCTTTAAAACCGGTAAACTTAAGGCCTAATGGTAAGTATAGTTTTATTCATTACACTTAGAATCATTACAAAAAAAGCCAGAAACATTCACATTCCCTGCTCCATAGTTAACCTCAATTTACTCTTAAAAAATCCTCGCATATTGTCAACTGATGGGATTATAATGTTTTTTGTCCCAGATGACGACGATATATTGAGTGACACATGTAAAGCGGAGGGTTGGAATGAATTGGACTCACTCGGTGAACAACTTATGAAACAATCGCTTCCTGAAAATTCTACAAGACTTGACAACTTTAAAAGGTAATTCTTTTTAATATATTTATAACTAGCGGTCCGCTCCCGGCTTCGCCCGAGGTGCATTTTTTTTAACGTAAAAACCTTCCCTGATTATCCCTCTGTCCATGAGTGAAGACAGAATTAAAATCGGTCCACCCGTTCTCGAGTTTTGTGCTTAGCAATACATTTAGCGGCCCGCTCCCGGCTTCGTCTGGGGTGTATTTTTTCTAAAATAAACGTAGCCTAAGTTACTCCTTATTACATCAGCTACTTGCTAATAAAAGTTCCGTCAAAATCGGTCTAGCTATTTCAGAGATTAGCCGGAACAAACAGACAGACAGACAAAAATTGTAAAAAATGTTATTTTGGTGTATGTACCGCAATTTACATAAACAAAAAGTAGCCTATGTTACTCCTGACGACCCCCTCTTCATGTCTGCAAAGTTTCATCGAAATCGCTTCAGCCGTTTCTGAGATTACCCCGGACAGACAGACAGACAGACAGACAGACAGACAGACAGACAGACAGACAGACAGACAGACAGACAGACAGACAGACAGACAGACAGACAGACAGACAGACAGACAGACAGACAGACAGACAGACAGACAGACAGACAGACAGACAGACAGACAGACAGACAGACAGACAGACAGACAGACAGACAGACAGACAGACAGACAGACAGACAGACAGACAGACAGACAGACAGACAGACAGACAGACAGACAGACAGACAGACAGACAGACAGACAGACAGACAGACAGACAGACAGACAGACAGACAGACAAAAATTCTAAAAAAAGTTATTTACGTTTTAATAGCATGCAAATGACTCTCTAAGCTTAGTTTGAGGCAGTTTTTCGCAAATCACAGACAGACACTCCGATTTTATTTATATAGATAATGTACAAGAGATAAATCGTCCTGTTTAATATAGCTTTTAATTTAACAAATAAAATAATGCAATTGATTGTAACGATGTGATGTGTAAACGATAATTCCTGTAGTGTTATCCACAAACTCACTTAAATTTTTAGGCTGTACGTTAAACTCTATAAAGTTTAAAGACTACGGCCTATGAGTTTAGTGTTTAATGAGTTTAGTCTAAATGCATTGCATCTAAAAACATGCAACCTTTGATGTTTCTTTTGTCAATAGTTTACTCTTCATTTGGGCTACAGTCACGTAGAAGGGCCTTCGACAAAATTCGATACAAGTTACGCCACTGCTAAAAACAACTTATGCAAAAATAATACAGAACATTATAATTTTTTCAGTAAACCTACAAAGAAAATTCCAATGAACGCCTTAGACAAAGTTTCGCCGAAACACGAAGTACAACAAAATAATGGAGTGCTCTTCGACTTGGATTTCTTTAGTAAAAAACCCGAAGAAACTAAGGTGACAAAAGAACAGCCTCCCAATCCTAAACCTGTGACACCGAACGATGATGTCATGGTGGATATCAGTATAGATGTTCCGAAAGCGTCCAATCGAGTGAACCACAAAAATTCAAGTCAAGAGAACACACTTGATACGATTTTGGATTTAGACATAGATAAACCCAATGAAAATGCCAAATGTGATAATAATGTAGTTAAGAAAAGTGATTCGAACAATGGAAGAAATGTTCAGAGTAGTGATGTAAAACCTCTGAACGATTTAAATGTGACTCTCGAGAGTGTGCATCCGAGTAAAGTACCTCCGATGACTGTGTTCGAGGAGGGAGGCGTCACAGTAGTTCTGCACTTTTGCAAGGACAAACCACGACCGGACGTGAATGTCGTTGTCATATCGACCACAAGTAAAAACAGTTCTCCAATTGAAGATTTTAAGTTCCAGTGTGTCGTGCCAAAGGTGAGAATTTCTTTTACTAATTCAATGTTGGGTAAAATTAAAATGTTTTTAATGACCTTGTGTTTACAATAACATTTTAAACTTTTATACATCATATGAGTGTATATAAAAATCTCTTGTCCCAATATACTTATGTTCGGGATAAACTCTGAAACTACTTAACCGATTTTGATCAAATTTCGTAACTATCTGTAATTTGGTTCAAATTTTGCGCATTGTGTGTGTAACTTAGTCCAAATTCTCACACGGTGTATGATTTGGTCCAAATTTTGCAAACTGTCTATAATTTAGTCCAAATTTTGCACATTATATGTAATTTGCTCCAAATTTTAACATTGTGTAATTTAGTCCAAATTTTACACATCGTGTAATTTAGTCCAAAGTTTACACATTGTGTAATTTGGTCCAAATTTTACACATTGTGTAATTTAGAGCAAATTTTTAGGCACTGTGTGTAACTTAGTCCAAATTTTGCACACTGTGTGTAATTTGGTCCAAATTTTACACATTGTGTAATTTAGTCTAAATTTTTAGGCACTGTGTGTAACTTAGTCCAAATTTTGCACACTGTGTGTAATTTGGTCTAAATTTTGCGCGTTGCGTGTATTTTGGTCCAAATTTTGCATATTGTGTGTAATTTGGTCCATATTTTGCGCGTCGCGTGTATTTTGGTCCAAATTTTGCACATTGTGTGTAATTTGGTCCAACTGGGGAGATGGAATAGTTTTAAATTGATTAAAGATCTTATTTCATTCTATTTCTAAAATAAATGTATTTATAGGACAAAGGATTATAAGTTTCTAATAGAAGTCTAGGTTTAGGTAAGCAAGTTGGACCTGATGGGTGTCGATGCAATCGGGTTACAGATTGTATAAGCATCCAATAGATGGCGCCGTTTTTCGATTTCAAACTTGATCGATTCAAACAAACTCACCAACAGGGAAAATATAATATGTACAATATATATAATTATCTCTGTTTGGTCACCAGAAGAAATTAACTTTCAGGGTTGCAAAGTGCGCCTGCTAGGATCGTCTGGTACGTCCCTCCCCCCTTACAACCCGTTCCTTCCGCCTCCAGCCCTCACGCAGGTGATGCTACTGGCTTGTCCTTCTAACTCTCGACCCCACCTCAAGTTCCTTCTCACCTACACCTGCAACGACGAGACCTGCTCCGAAATGGGTGAGATCGAGCGGTTACCACTCGAACACATATAAACAGTTGAATGCACTTTATGGAACATTATTTCTGTGGGATTTATTATATTATATATAGTGTGTCTAAACATACTTGTCTAAAGTAGTAAACAAACATGGCGAACAAACAAACATGACCATCAACAATTGATCACCAAAATGAACTAGTGAATTGGAACAAGGGCGTACCCAGGATTTCAGCTAGGGGGGGCAGCTCATACCTGTTTCGAGAAGATGGTCGGTCGGGTATATTGAAACAAAAAATCATGAAAATTGACTTTTATTAATTAGTTTGATTATGACACAAAACAAAATATTATATATATAATAATCAATATATTTATATTAATTTAACAGTAATCTTCTCGGATTTGCCGAAAATTTGTCTATGACAGTCTTTTCAATAAACTCACTGTTTTCTTTTAAATAATTGCGATGTACGCTCATCAGACATAAACCTGTAAGCCTTTCTTCACCCATGGTGCTTCTAAGCCACGTTTTAACTCTTCGCAGCGTACTGAAGGACCGTTCTACGGCCGCCGTGGTGCATGGGATAGTGCTTAAAATAATCAATGCCTTTCTGACAACAGGGTAAAAAATGTTGGCTTTGTTGAACAGATCAACTACTTCTATGTCCCTTAATTGATCATCTGATAAAGCCTTCTTCACCCATAAATTATGCCAAAGGTTCAGTTCTCCGGTGATATCCAGGTTTTAAAATTCTTGGAATGATTCTGCGTTCTTGTGTAAGTCTGTAATGCTGGTTTTGGTCATATACAAGGGATGTAGCTTACTTAAAGCAAACGCCGGAGTATTTTCTTGGGAGAATCGAATATTCAACGATGAAATGAGTGAATCAATGTATGGTATTATCAGGGAACGCCGCCAATATTCGTTATCATTGTCTGATGGCGGATTACTTCTATGTGTTTGCTTGTGAGCAAGACGTGGAACCGAAATTTCTATGTTCAAATCCATTACAACAGCTCGCGCTTTTTGAAGCATTTCATTACTTATTCTATCAGGAAACTCGCGGTCATTTCTGAGAATATCCTTCATATTTTTGATGTGTTCCCCCACCGAGATCATGTCGATCGATTTAGCTTGCAGTGCGTTAACTACTGGTTCTAAAACTGCTGAATATTTGGCTATAGTTTGTAGAGCAACAATAAACACTGGTTTTGTAACGGCTGAATGCAACTGATATGCAGATTTTCTTGTGGCATAATTTCCTTCTACGGATAACGTTTCTAGAGATTTCACAAGCTCTGGGAAATGTTGAGAAAACTTTCTGATTGATTTATATTTTTCGGACCATCTCGTCTCACACAATCGTGATAGGTTTGGAGCGTAGTTTCGACGTGTAGTCGATTCTCTGAAAAACGTTATAACATCCTTTACAGTGGCGACAGTATTTCTAATTTCTGGCACTGCGTTCGCATCATTCACAACAAGGTTGAGTTTGTGACTTGAGCAATGAAAATATAAAGCACGAGGATATTTTTTTCTCAAAATGGCTTGTACGCCACCCTCTTTCCCTGCCATTGTAGAACAGCCATCGAATCCAAACCCTACGCAATCTTCGGTTGGGAGGTTAGAACTAATCAAGAAATTGTCAATTGCTTCGGCAATTGCTGAAGTATTTTGTGCTTTTAGTTCAATGAACCCTACAAATTCTTCTCTGATTTTCCTTTTGCTTTCGTCGTAGAACCGCACGCCTATTGACAGCTGTTCTTTCCCAGCTACGTCTGCTGTTTCATCAGCTAAGACTGCGTAAGCCATGGTCTTCTGAACCTCACTTATTATATTCTCCTTAATAACTTCGCCACATAAATTTATCAATTCGTTTTGTATTTTTGTTGATGTGTAAACTGCATTGCGACGGCACTTTTCCAGGTGACTCTTTAATTTGTCGTCCCCTGTATTGATTCTCAACTTCAATAAATCTAATAAAACACCCTCATCTGCTTGTTTTCCCCTAAGAGGCATATCATGTGTACCGCAAAATACTATACAAGAAATAATTGATGACAATATTTGTCTGTTTTCATCGATTGCTTTTTGGTGTCCACTTTGCAGTTGGATGTCTACAGGAACATTTTCAAGAAATTTTTTTGCAGCATTTGTCGCTGTTAGGTGAAGGTTGGTCGTTGCATGCTTTCGGTAGTCTTCATGCATATTTTTGAACTTTATATATGGCCTGACCATAAATGATCCCAAAATTCCTCTCACAGTGCTGATGGGCGGAGGGAACAAAACACAATGCTTACAAAGAGTCGTTTGGAATATACTAGCCATGGTGCATATTGATCCAATCAAGCATGATTAAATTTTCTTTTCAAATGACTTGCATCACTTTCAAAATCGTAATTTCTGGGTGGGATCCAAGGATTTTGTAACAACTCCCTCTTCTTTTCCGTCGATAGCTGGGTAGCCAACCCAACATAACGACCCAGATCATTTTCATGATAGCCATCGTCCACTATAATTTCAGGATCGACGTTGACGTCGTAAGTTTGTTGGGATGTCGATGGAGAAGAATAGTCGGCAACAGATATATTTACAGGTTCTGCTGGAGAATGTGACGCTGGTCCAATGTTAGCATGCAATGATCGTGGCATTACATGAGTAGTTTTATCATGGTTGTCATTTTCATCGCTTCCACTGCTACTTTCCCGACCTTTTTTTCTTTTTTCGCGTGTTGTTCCTAAAAAATGGATACACAAAATTACTCTTACGGTGTTTAGGCATAGGACGAAAATAAAGATCAAGATACCTATAAAAACATCACATTCAAATATCATTTACTTCCTATCAGTAAAAGTAAAATTGCGATATTCAAAATTCGTTAACTTTGTGGTTTGAACGCCAAATAATCAAAATTAGGTAATTTGAAATAATACATTTGTTGTGACGTTACCAGAGAAAAGGGACTTTGTTGTTTAATAAATCCAAAATATACATAAAACACATATAGTACTAATATCATATCTGAGGGTGAAATAGATATTTTTTTTTTAATGTTGCACTTTCTTGGACAATAAAAGTTTTCTTTGGAATTTATTTAAAGAGGTGATTCAATTAAAAACACTTTTAGGTGTTTGCTGGTTACTACAAAGTAATAAACAAAAAATTGTACTTTTATTATTATTTCATAAAACTGTCTGTGCAATGCTCACACAACAGCGGTTAGAGCCACTTAGTAGAAGAAGAGATGTAGCCTCTCTGTGTGTGTTCTACCGACTGTATAATGGGGAGTGCTCTCAGGAGTTGTTCCAATTAATGCCTGTCTCAAGTTTTTACCACCGTACTGCGCGCCATAGATGCGGAGTTCATCCGCATTACTTGGATAAGGTGCCGCTGCGCACGGTGCGGATGGGAAGAAGCTTCATCCCGCGGACACGCGAACTTTGGAATAATCTCCCGTCTGAGGTGTTTCCACCTAGCTACAATATGGGCGTCTTCTATCATGCTGTAAACAAATTCTTGCAGGGTCGGCAGCGCACCTACAATTCCCCTGGTGTTGCTCGTGTCCTTAGGCAAAAAAGAACATCTCGGAAACTAAAACCTACCATAAGGTCCCTTTTCCCAAATAACGTCACATTTGTAGAATAACATGTAAGTTTCATTTCTACTAATACTCGTAGTATAAATTTGAAAGTTTTGTTTGTGTGTTTGGACGTTTATTTCGCTATCACGCTGTATCGGCTGGACGCGATTTGATTAAATTTGGAATCTGGATAAATAATACCCTAGAACGTAGGATAATTTTTATTCCTGTTGTATTATTATACAGGTGCCCCGAACATGACCACCCCCACCAAACAAAACTACTTTTAAATGTTTTCCTTCCAGCAAAAAATTTACGTACCTACAATAATTTAAATGATACATCTATTTTCTATGTTCTGCTCTTTCATGTTTGATAAATGAAAGAGCATAGAACATAGAAATTTATAACAAAACCACGTCTTGTAATCAATAAATTTAAATATTGTAAGTAATATGCTACAGATATACACTTACAAGAGAGCCCCCTTGTATGTACCTCATTAATATATGTACCTAATCATATTAGGTACATATGTGTTTTGTTTTGACTCACTTCTTTCAAAGAATTTCCTGATATCCATTTGACAGAGTAATATTTCCAGTTGTTGCGCATTAAACGTAAATCTCGTGTCGCCGCAACTATCAAATATTAGAAGAGCTCCCGAAATACGTAGAAAATACTCGACTCTATTTCCATCCTTGTCTCATACTTGCTATCACTGTCTTTCCTTTCCAGAATAATCCATGCTAGAACTTTCTTCGTGGTATTGCTATTCAATACAAGATGTCGCTATTGACCGTACTACGAGATGCGACGGTTTCGCGGGAGATTTAAATTATATTGCGTCGCTAACAGTATACTATATCGAATGTTGTAGAATATTTAATTATAGATAAAAAAATATTAAATCAAAATATCTGACTGAAAAGATATTTTGTTTCCAACACTTCATTTTGCGCAAAGTAGGTAACACGTTTTTAATTCCCACTTGCCAGGTAAATTGACGTTTATTTTATCTTCGGGGGGGGGGGGGGGGGCAGCTGCGCCCCCCACCTGGGTACACCCTTGAATTGGAATCAAATATAAAGTAAAAACGTGAAATTTATTGAAAATTAACGAAAAACGTATTTTTTTAAAGGAATAACGTAGTTAGGTACGAGATTGATTTTGATACGAGTGTCGTTTGTTTACTATTTAAGACAAGACGTGTGTAGACACACTATAGATGGGCTCACGTTTGTAGGGACTAGGAATTTTTAAATTTGTTTACAATTTAAGTATTTACAGAAACACCTACAATTTAGACAATTTTTTTGTTGTTGAAAAATAATGACGTCACAAATGGCTCCTATATCCTAATGCTGGATGCAAGAAGTGTCATGTGTACAGTAAAGGTACAAGATGGAAATGTCAAGTTTACATTTACTTCTCTTATTGTTTAGAGTACTTAAAATATCTCTAATTTTGGACAGTTTTGGATCTGATCTATGATACCTAGAGTACTTATATTTATTTATTCATTAAAGGTTACAGATAGAATTATTAGGTGACCTTTGCACTAAGCACAGCTTGAATCGCAGAAGCCAAAATATTAACTTTAAAAAACTGAATTTAAAATTATAAGAATGGAAAAGAGTGTGTGTGTTGGCGCTAACAAAATTCTGTGTAAGGTAGTAAGTCAGTCTTGTGACTTATTGTATACTAGCTTTTGCCCATGACTTCGTCTGCCCATAATGTAAGATACCCTATATCCTTTTCTAAAACTCTGACAATCAATACACATTGGTCGATTAAGTACACACATAGATTTTTATATGTAGGTATATAGAAGATGTATATACCGTATTTTATAGCTCAGATCCAAAAATATCACTGGTAAAAATCTAAATAAGTGATATAATGATTTTACTTAAACAGTGACGGCACGAACATGTTTTTTTTTTAAGAATAAATGCCAATGATTAGGTTAATACGTTAAAAATGGCCACTGTTTTGGTTAAGCGCGGCATTTTAAGAAAATGCATTCCTGTTCTATTTTTGAAAATAAAAGTGATAGATAATTAATACAGATCTGCAAATTAGTATTCCATTTATAGTATAAGAGCTAGCAACGTTTTTGAGAATGCATTTTAGGTCGATTAGTTTTTCTATATTTCTCATTCATACTGACGGTCGGTAAGAATGCAGTACGTCTGGCACCTGGAAGCGGTTGCGTTTACCAGTGCGCATCCCATCTGTACAGGGAAAATTGTGCATTTTGAAATTATTTTAAGACAAATTTTATTTTTTTTATAATTATATATGCCTCTTTAGCAATATAAATTTATAGTTGCCAGACATTTTTGTCGTTGCTAACATTGCCCCAGATACAATTTTAATCATTAAAAAATGATAATTTTCAAACATTTTTAGTATGTCTGTAATTTTAATATAATATAGTTCTATAATCAAAGAATATAATATTAATTTGCCAGATAGAAATTCCGTTGCTTAATTAGAATTCAGATCAATTTAAGTATCGGGGAGAATAGGTGAGTTAGAAGAGTGCGGCAACTGATTCGTAGGTTGTGTGACAGAGACAGTTGCGACAGAGATATATCAACATCAATGAACTGTATGCTATACTCATCATCATCATCATTTCAGCCGCAGGACGTCCACTGCTGGACATAGGCCTCCCCCATAACTCTCCAATAGGACCGGTCAGAAGCAGCCTGGATCCACCGTTGACCCGCGGCCTTAATTAGGTCGTCTGTCCACCTTGTGGGTGGACGTCCTACGCTGCGCTTGCTGGTACGTGGCCTCCACTCGAGAACCTTCCGGCCCAGTATGCTATACTGGGTAATAATATATGTGAAGCTTTACCGGGCTTCCACGCATTAACCGGATGTGATTATACGCCAGCTTTCTTCCGTAAAGGCAAACTGCGACCTTTCAAATTATTAACAGAATCGGAAGATTATCAATTAGTATTTCAAAATCTTGGTACTGATAACGATGACATACTAGAAAATGCATTTGCTACCTTAGAAAAATTCGTGTGTCATATTTATGGAATTCGTAATAATAACAACATTAATTATGTGAGATTTCATTTGTTTTGTAGTACTTATCAGACCAAAAATGCATACGACAACTTCGAAAATGTAACCATGTAAAGCTGAGCTACGTCAACATTTATCACGAGTCCGTTATATTGCAAAATTTTGGAGTAATGCTCATTTGAAATATCCATCGTCGTTATCTGCAGAAGCTTGTGGTTGGACCATGAAAAATAATAACTACGATTTTGTCTGGTTTGTCGGTGACCAATTACCATCACTGGTTGCTGATATTATACTTCAAGGTAAATATTAATAGATTAAAAAATTAAAAATTCTCAACAAATGCATAAAAACTTACTAATCTTTAATAAATTATATTTATTAAAGATTAGTCCTAGAAACCGACGATACATTTGATACAAACAATGATGATGATGATATAAATAATGATGACAACGATGACAGTGACGATGATTTTGATGCAGGATTTCATTGCGAAGCAATTGTTAATTAAAAATAACATTTTGTTTTTCATGTATTTTTAATGTTTAATATACGAATCAGTTGCCGCACTCTTCTAACTCACCTATTCTCCCCGATACTTAAATTGATCTGAATTCTAATTAAGCAACGGAATTTCTATCTGGCAAATTAATATTATATTCTTTGATTATAGAACTATATTATATTAAAATTACAGACATACTAAAAATGTTTGAAAATTATCATTTTTTAATGATTAAAATTGTATCTGGGGCAATGTTAGCAACGACAAAAATGTCTGGCAACTATAAATTTATATTGCTAAAGAGGCATATATAATTATAAAAAAAATAAAATTTGTCTTAAAATAATTTCAAAATGCACAATTTTCCCTGTACAGATGGGATGCGCACTGGTAAACGCAACCGCTTCCAGGTGCCAGACGTAGTGCATTCTTACCGACCGTCAGTACGAATGAGAAATATAGAAAAACTAATCGACCTAAAATGAACTTTTTCGTGACGTTGCGAGCTCTCGTACCATTAGAGAATATAAAATAAAAGTATTATTAAAGCTATTATAGCGAACAAAGTTTATGAAAATATTAAGCTTTATGCTTTTCAGATGTATTCCTCTATAAAAAAAAAAACAATACTCCAATTACGTGAAAGTTATTATAACCAATTCTTATTGATTTATTGTATTATAATAATTATAATTATTATATAGTTAGGTACTATATAGTCTGAAATATTCCGATGGAATATTACCAAGTTAAGTTTTTTTTATTGCACCCAAAAAACTGTACATAATATGCTTTTAAATAATAAAATGAAATTATTTAAAATATTAAAGCACTATTAGACATTTTTATTAAATTATATTGATAAATATCTTAATTTATGCGCCATATTCTAAAAAAAAATATTGTGGCTTCAAGTCAAGTTGCGCAAGTAGATATGACATGCTTTTAAATGTTGATTTTTGTTATTTTTAATTCTAGTCGAAAATTATTTACAATATTTACAATTTATATATGACATTCCAAATATTTAAAATGTACTTAGATTTTGAGTTAATTTTTAATTTCAATTAATATCTCATTTTTCGCTCTAAGTTTTAGCTAATTAGTTGTTAAAATGTTTTAACTGAACATTTAAAAAAAATACATTTATTTGCATTTATTCGTTAAATAATACTTATATTATTATTACTTACTTATTTTATTATTATTCGTGCAATATCATTTAAAATGATAATATTATAATAAATACGATAAGTTTGTAATTTGTATTTTTAAAGTTGCACATGAATTACAGTCAGTTTTGGATTGCAAAGGTTTCTTTGGTCACTTATAAAACTTTTTTTTTAAATATTATTAGTCCCATTTACTAATACTCTAGAAATTTTCTATTGCAAGATTTTATATTAATAACATCAATAGACATAGTGGAAAATAATATTCCGATATTGTAATTCCGAAACTGCCTGTAATTCATAGGTACAACATTAATAGTGAATAAAACTTTAATGTATATAATTCGTGTTTTATTTAATCAAATACCTGTTAAGGTATACACTATTTTTTTCTCCTTTGACAATATTTGTTATTTGTAACGTTGTTGGTCCCTGTTGGAAAATCGATAATAATCCAGGCTTCTAATTTTCCAAATTATGGTATAGTTCTATGGAAAATTATGGAAGAGTTCAAGCAAGTTGAAAAAAAAAATTATACCTAAACATGACTTGTTAGACTTTTCCGTATTACAATATGATTGTATTGTTATAAATACAATGTGAAATTTTGTCACTGAAACATGTTGATCGCCAGTGTCGGATAAATCCGACAAATTATTTTCGTGTCCATTTCGCCAGTATAATGTATCCCCTACTTTTATAATGTTTATTTTTAAATAATTGCGTTACTTTCATTTAAAAAAATGTTACGAGTCAAGCGCAAGGGGCACAACAGCTCCTATTATACCAAGTGGTTAAAGGGGGTTAACCTAATACACTTTGTACATTTTGAACCATTTGAACGTTCAGTTATGTGAACAGCCATGTCCCTGAAGGCACCCGGAAGAAAAATCACCACAATAGGAACTTAACATAAGAAGAAATAAACTTTGTGGACTTGAAGAGTCCGTACATAAAAAAGGTCACTAGCAAATTTCTCCTGTAGAAAGAATTGCCTCTAAATGAGTCCAAATTTTGAAGTTTAAAGGAAAAACATTCATTTTACTTAATTATTTTAATAATGTTATACAAAATATTAACACTTTACCTTAATCACATACTCATTTACATAGTAAATGCATTGAACACAACAAAAGAGGTATTTATCGTATTTACACAAAATATAATAAAAGGAATCCTGTTAAATTACATTCTTTATATAAGGCAAAACTTAATTTAAACATAATTCTAAATTAACATTAAATTGTTACTTATAAATGCCAAACTTTGCTCATAATTAAATCAGAATACATTCAAATAATAATTTTTCCTATTAAATTTATATTTCTGTATACCTATGTCACAATTATTTCAATGTCCATAGCAATAGTCAATAAAGCCTCATCTGCATTAGGATAGTCAGTATATTCATTATTATTAATTCATTGATGTTGAATTGTATTTTTTTCGATACAAACTCGTCCGTGGAAATGGAAATAAGCATTTTTATCACAAAAAAATAACAAAATTTACTTTCTAACTTGAATTTTCAGCTTTTTGACATAAAAATTCTTATTTGCATTTCGTTAAAATTTTCCATGCTGATTGAGTGAACTCATTTAAGCTCAATTCAGGTTTTGCCCATATAAAAACAGTTTTTATGTTAAGGTCGGCAGACAGACGGTCCACTTAATGGTAGGTGGCTACCGTCACCTAAAACACAAGCATCGCCATTGGAGCTGATGCCAGACCACTGCCGACTATACTAGAATAAGGAATGGGGAAATTTGTATTGATACATGGACAAAATTTGAATTGAGCTGAATTAATGTAGTCACTTCCTTATACGTATTATTGAGTCTTCTCTAATAGCAGATGAGGTTTGTGAATCAGTTGAATTATCGGCTTATTTAAGCCGCCTGGTCCCTGAAAGCCAGCGCGGTAATCGGCTTTTGGTGGCCGCAGTATTCTCTCTCGAGGGTACCGTTCTCGAGATTCCAGAGGCGAGCATAACTATCTGAAGAACCTGAAAAAAGCAGTTAGAAACTACATATAAAAAGCTCAATAAATTTTGAGCTGAATAAATCTGCATCTGAGAGGTAAAGAATCTTAAGTGAATGTTTATGTTTTTTAAAATAAATAAACATAGTATTTATTAACAAATGTTGATTTGTACCTGTGAAGAGATATCGGGAGTCGATGGTGAAGGCGGCGTCCCATACCCAGCGCTGCGTGTCGTGCCTCAGCTCGCGCATCATCGTCCAGTCGCTCGTGCGCCACACGGCCGCCGAGCAGTCGCCGGACGTCGTCACCAGCATGCTAATTATTATTATTAATAGATTAGATTGTGACGAGGGCAACACTGAGTAACGTCACCGAAGGGAATGTACTGACGTGGAGTCCGGGCTGAAGTGGCAGCGCAGCGCGTACTTCTGGTGGGCGCGCAGATGCCGGCGCGGGACGGGCCTCGGCGGTTGTCCGCCGAGCGCCCACACGTAGCAGTTGCCCTTGTTGTTCACCGCCGCCATCATCTTGCCCTCCGGGTCTATGGCTATGTCCTGGATGGACGCCTCCGCTTCCGGAATCTAACAATTTTACATTTCCAATATTTAAAGTGACCGTATCAATATTAGACATCTTTGTTTCTATAATAATTATTAATGACTTCACAAGTGCACGGCACCCTGAAGTAACATGTCTGTTGTTATAATCGAATTCTTTATATCCTACTGTAACAGCGAAGCCAGTGAGTTGAATGAAAGTTGCAAAAGTCTTACAAGTTGTTCGTTCTGATCGGTCCTGAGGTCCCACATGTGGATGATCCCACTCTGGTCGCCCACCATGATCTGCGTCTGGTCAGGGTGGAGCACCACGGCATTCACTGGTGCCGGGACTTGAAATATCCTCTGACATTGGAACTGTTTACCTGCTCTGAATTAAGATTCACGTAACAATAATACAAACGAAACAAAAATAGAACAAGATAGAACAATTTTATTTCTATACACAATTATAATTATATAAAAATAAGAAATAACAATGTATTTTACTCACCTTAAATCCCATATCCTCGCTGTGCAATCCTCACCACCTGTGTACATCCAATTTCCATCCTCCTAAGGGGATAAGCATTATCATTAACATTTAAATGAAGAAACAATAGAAATAAGCAGCATAAATAGTGTAAATAAATAATTAAAAAATCATGTATGAAACTATAAGAAACAATGCATGTAATACTTAAGTGATGGGAAACAATAAAGGCTTTATTATTATTATTATAAGGGGATAAGCATTATAATGTGTTATTTTATTATCAATGTTACCATAATGAAGGAATTTTTAAGATAAATGCAGATTTAGTAGGCAACAAAATTTATAAAAAAAAAATCTTACTTGAAATCCAACTCTGCTAACATTTTTTGTGACTCCTTCGTAATTCATTACTGGATCTGGATTGGCACTGGCCAAGTCATACATGCGAATGTGTTGGTACCCACATGCGGCAACCATCTGGCCATTTGGAGTGATTTCTAGCCCATTTACTTGCTGAAATTTGTTAAAACATTTTTATTATGATAACTACTATACTTTTTAGAGGAAATTCCTTAAGAAATTTATATTTAGAACTATGTAGCTTTTGCCTAAATATCAGATAAGTTAAAGTAGTTTATGAGTTTATAACAATCACATATGTATATCAAAAGCAAACTATTCTAAATCATGTTTAGCAAATTATTCAGTAAGCATGATAAACGTTTACCATGTAATGAGATGGACTTATAACATATAATCAAAAACGAAACTTTTTTGGTTTCTTTGATATGACTTGTAAGAGTATACAAGTAAATAAAATATCCATTTTCAATAATTGAAAGAGGAATTTACATAAAACAATCAACCTTGATAATCAAAGTATTTAGTTGAATAAGTTTTAATTAATATCATGATACAATCTTTTAATTCTACCTATTGTCTAATTTGAACAAAAAATGATTTATAACTATAATAGTGACACACGGATTTTTTTTTTGGGGGTAATGATGAGTAATATAAACATGTACTACGTTATTTTATATATAATCAATAGTTTTTGGAATGCACCCCAAATAATGACTTTTATTGGCAAAGCCTTTACCTTCATTTACATTATTGTCATTTGTGTAGATACCATTAATTTCTTTATATAGTATAAGGTATACATGTTACTCGCATCTAATGTAGGTTTCTATATATGAAGGAACTGTTAAAATCACTTAAGTAGTTTTTGAGTGAATCCATTACAAACATACAAACAAACTAATCTACCTCTTTATTTTTTTATTTAACTATATACAAATGGTTACATTACATTAATATAGTGGGTAATAAGACACCCTTGATAGAGTTGTCTAGACAACTAGTTATATATACATTATCAGTTATAAAAACATAAATAAATAACTAATAGGTTGCAATACAACTTGTTCCAATTTTTAAATGCATAATATAAGTGTAAATATAGGGTACAATAAAAAATAAATCAAAAAAATGCACAAATAAAAAAAAGGAAATTACTAACTGATTCAGGATGCTGCATAGTGCGCAAGCAAACACCGCTATGAGCCTGCCATAACTTGATGGTATGGTCGTATCCTCCAGTCACTAAGATCACTTGTGACCCAGGTCCTCCACTTGCACCAGCACCGTCACCAGCCATCGCTTCAATTAAATTGAATCACTTTAATTCAATTGAAAGGGGGTCCGGCGATTGATGAATTGGAAAATAATAAAAATTATGGGTATAACGAAAATTTAAATAAAAATTAAGAAAATAAATGAGTAAACGGTAAAAAGCGATGGTAACTAATCACCTGATGGTGGTTCAATTTGTAAATAAAATGTTAACTTGATAATTTTTCTTTGGCGCACAAATTTTATTTATTATTTTTGTAAGTTTTGTTTCCAACTTTGCTTGTATTATTCAGGCATGTTATCACAGGGTACTATATATTCAAATGTCACAACTCACGCACAAAACAACATGGTAGTAATCCGCCTGTACCACAGATATCATATTTAGAATTCAATTATACAAAATATGAATTTGACATCGCCGTATAAACTGATTATCCAGCTAAAAAAAAAGAAACCGTTAACAAAATTGTAATTTTTAATTAAATTCCAATTACAATTTTGGTGATGACCTCATCGGATTTTACTACTTACTTTTATTCAAAATAAACTTTATAAGGTGGAAACAAACTATCGGACACGTCCGACAGCCGCGGCTGGTATATGTGCACGGCATTGCACGGCCCTTCACATCCCAGTGCGCCAGATTTCTATCGGACGTCCGAACGCTCAAAAGTCACGTCCGCGACTTACGAGTTACGTCCGATAGTTTGCACAGCTCATGTATTTGTACTATACTATCCAGATACCTGTCAGCCGTGGCTGTCGGACCCGTCCGATAGTTTGTTTCCACCTATAATCTTGCCTATACTGGTCTTTATTTTTAGTATTAATACGTATTATATACATGTTTTCTTGAAATAGACACATTGTAATATACAAAATTACCAAATTGTATTCTTTTAAAAAAATCTTACAGGTGGTTCCTTGCTCTGTGGTACAGGTTAGGTATAGAGAAAAGAGAGAGATTATATCATAACCAAAGAGTATATAATCACTACGTTTTAAGAGACGGGACTCCCATACAATGAAAATGAAATCCACTGTTCTATGACAAAGATGGACTGCTCCAATACCAACCTAACCAAAATTAACAAGTACGATGCTGCCAACATAACGAACATAAAAATAAGGATGTGCTATTGTTACGATAAATAAGGTCGATAGTATAATTGACTCTATAGTCTATGGTTTTATGAAAATCCCAAAAAAAGGCATTACATAATTTTTAATATTATTTATTGACAAATAAAAAAACAAATAATTACAATCATCGCTTTATTACTATCATACAGTTTACGGTTATCGCCGACTGACGGAGTAGCAGAGAAGCAGTGAACGAAAAAAACAATGGTTAGCTGGGTGCCATTTTGGTATATGATTTGTTCCGCCTGGTATCAGTACACGGTTGTACACCTCACCCGGACTGTTGAGCCCCCTTTTGTATCAGTAGTTCGGTGCTGGTGAAAAACTTTTGTTTTCTAAAGTACTGATGTATGTACACACATGACGATTGTTTTACATTTCGAAGTAAGATAAGAGGAATAAATATGTATATTAATAATAACTTTAAAAATATAAAAAAGATATATCAAATTGTAAATCAAATGCTAGGAAGAGTTACACTGTCAATCGATATGGCCATACTTAGAGCATTTGATGCACAAGGAATCTCTACAAAATACATTGATAACAAGTGGCTAATTAAATAAAGAGGTTGAATAATGGACACTTATTGAAGTTCCTTGATATTATTATAAGAGCCTTATGTGTACATACAGTACCTTAGAAAACAAAGCACCAGCGCCGAACTACTGATACAAGAGGAGGCTCAACAGTTCGAGTGACGTGAACAACCGGATTACTGATACCAGGAGATTAGTTCGTCGTTCAATTGACAACGCAGGGCTGTCATGGTGGCAGACGCGGTCCTTAATGTTTTTTTATGGTACATCATCCTAACACGAACAAATCATATAGAAATTTTGGCACCCAGCTCCCTAGCCACAAGAGTAACTTCACATAAAATCTTTGAGGACTGCAGGATCTATTTATTTTTAATTTAATTACGGCAATATCCAAGGTCGACGTTGAAGGTTCTGTAACACACATAAAAATTGGATTATGTCATGTATAACGTAATAATAATTTCATAAAGTAATTCAATGGATTGGCCCTATACATGGAACAGCATTTCATTTGTTGTTTGTACAGGATTTTTAGCAATATGGAGCTTAAATTCATTGAAAACTTTATCGTTCAATGGATTAGCAGATATTCCGATACATGGAACAGCATTTCATTTATTGTTTGTACAGCTGTTTTTTTTCTTTTCAGTCTTGCCTGCACCTAGAAAGTAAATGAATAATAAATGTTATTTTTAGTTAAATATATAAATAAAAAAATAAAGGCAAAATAAAACTAAAACAAACCAAATGGTACATTGGGGTGTATGCATGTGTTCATCTCTTACACCATTTTTAGCAATATGGAGCGGGAATTCACTGAAAACTTCATCATTCAATGGATTGGCAGAGATTCCGATACATGGAGCAGCATTTCATTTGTTGTTTTTTTCTTTTCAAAGTCTTGCCTGCACCTAGAAAGTAAATGAATAATAAATGTTATTTTTCAGTTAAATATACATATAAATAAAAAAGAAAGGCAAAATAAAACTAAAACAAACCAATTGGTACATTGGGGTGTATGCATGTGTTCATTTCTTATCATTCAGTGCAATAAAATCAAAAAGAAATTTTTGCCGATTGTCGATAAAAAATGGCACTGCACTATTGTTTACATTTTACATGCAACACAATTTTATTCGAAAATTTGAACTAAACTCCCAATAAACTATATTATACATGGTTTTAGAACAGCAGCAAGATATAATATGTACTAACCTATCTTCATCCAGCGGGAATTGGGCCAAAAATATTCGTTTTTTATTATCAATGCGACTCGTTCTTAGGCCACATATTTCGCAGCTTACTTTCGGCATCTAGAACACTAAACACGATACACCAAATATAACACTACGAAGAAAGAGTATTTAAACACTAAAATTTTGGCAAGTTTTATAAAAATCAATACTCTGCTTGCCGAAAAATCCGAAAATAAACAACAAACAAACAAAGCAGTTGAAATGAAAGACGCCATATTGCAACACATCAATATGGCCGCCGATGGTTTATTGCATAGAGTAACATACATACAGGTTTATTGTGGTTTTGATGTATAATACGGCCAAATTAGAGAATCGGTGATGTCTAATAACTTAATGGGTTTCGCAATCGCCTTGACTTAGTCGGGTTATTCCGGCATTACCCAATCCACCTGTTTCATACATCATTTTCTTTCCTTTGAGTTGCGCCAGCCTGATCATAACCTAACCTTAAACAAACCTGTCATCTTGGTATGAATTATTTATTGAATGAAATGAGAGTAGGATATTGGAGTAGCGAGTAATTATAATGAGAAATAGATAGTCCACCTAATCATCTATCTGGATTTTAATACAGACTGGCTTTTACTTTTGCCCATCTAACCTTTCAAGCAATATTTGTCACACCACCTATCAGTCAATACCATAAAATAAGAATAATACCTAACGCAAAATTTGATTCCTACATAACAAACCACAATTTTTACTCCAGATTTTACTATATATTAATAGGATCTAGAAAAAAATAATTTCGTTAGGTACTCGTCGACAACCATATGTACTTATTTCAATAAATTTTCAGGACACTTGCGGTACTATTACATGGACTATTTATAACGGCAAACTATACTCTCTTGATTTTAGGTTTCTTCATCAGTAGCCTATAAAAATATACCGTTAGATAAAATTATTGAAATACGAGTTAGCTGATTTGCCAATTCAAGTGTAACACAATTTTCATTTAGACAAAAGAAGAAAAGGGATACGTGGCAATACAATGAATAGACAACGTTATAAGAAATTACTTTATTGAACATGTAAATTCCATTGACATGAGGAATGCTAATTCTCATTTACAAAGTAACACAAATGTAAAACTTGAGACATTACATCGAAAACCTACCTATTACGTTAAACTAACTAAAATACAACATACATGTCGGTCTAAATTAATATTTCAAATTGCCATGCGAGGGCCAACCGACCCTATTATAGTCTTAGCTAAAGTTTGGTACACACGTATTAGCATTGAAATTTACAATATGAAGAGGTAGGTTCATTTATTTAACAATATTTGTCACATACTTCTTCGCGAGTCTCTAAATTTTACAACTTTTGCATAGTTAAACCAAAACTCCCATGTCAAATGTATACACACGCATAAATCAAACTTATCCATTACACTGTAAAATATTATGGCATTACTAATAAAAGCGCAGCTATAACAAACACAAGTTCACTGTCAAGTACGGACGATGAAGACATACAAGTTTTGATAGAACCACTTTTCAAGACAAAGTGAGCATCCATTTAGTCACAGCGACATCAACAAGGGAGGGCTAACTGTACAATTCCCAAGTATATTGTATACCATACTGCTAACACTTAATATTATTTTTATTTTATTTTTTTGAGGCTCAGATACCCTGGCCGAGGAGGCTTTCCAAATGCTGCAACATGAGAAATCGTTACACCAAATTTTATCGGCATCATGAGAATCAATCCAGCGGTAAAATTGTGTTTAGTTTTAAAATAATAATTAATTATGATCTGTTTAAAAAAATATTAAAAAGAGTGCAGACTTTGGAAATACTCCTGTATTTATTAATTGTAATAAATTAAGTCAAAGTAAATTATTCAATATGAACAGATGTCTTAACGGCAGGGAGATCATTCGCTTTCCTCCTCCTCTTCATCATCATCGCCTTCGTCGTCCGACTCTTCCTTCTTCTTCTTGGATTTCTGGAGGTAAATTGGGTTACATGTAAAACTTGAAATTGCATAAGTTTAAAATTGCACGTAGAATTTGCTTCGTGGAAGAAGTCCCATTGCATATTGTGGAACTAAATAATAAATTAGTGACCTCAGGGAGCAAAATAATTAAATTACTTATAATTAGAACAATTTTCAAGTAGAATTTGGCAAAGTTCTGTAGGAATAACAAGACAGAACTGCATCTAGGGGACCTTTTTTTTAAGAAAAGCAGTCCGAAAATTCTAGGGAATGAAATAACGGAACCTTAAGTTAAATAATGATTTGGGTAATATCCCGCTAACAAATTTTGTTTCATTACTTACCCAACTGGTGTTGCTTGTCCTTTGGCAACAGATAGCCACCCACCATCAAACGGACAGTCAGCATGTCTGCCATCCTCAATTACATATAATATATAAAAAAAACTTACAGGAGGTGATTTCTTAGCCTTCTTTCCCCTCTTCTGTGCCTTCTTACCACCACCACCCTCGCCGCCGCCTCCGTTGGCGTTGTATGACTCTAGGTCCTTTGTGTATTGTTCTTTCGCTTTAGCGGCTTTCTCCTCCCACACCTGCATTAAAATGGAAATTAAACAATATGCAAAAATAAAGAAATACAAAGGAATTACATGAAAAGTTACTTACACTCTTATCCTTCATTGATCTCCAGATCTCGCCACCCTTTTTGGCAATTTCGGTCACCTTAAGGCCAGGGTTGTCCGCCTTGATTTGTTCTCTTGCATTATTGAGCCACAGCATATACGCTGACATAGGACGCTTAGGCTTGTCCGTCATCTTGACTTTTTTCCTGTAATAGAGTAACACGAGTCAAATATCGTATTAAACGAGCCAAAAATATGCCGTTTAGTACGGCAACAGGTTATGTGAGCCACGCTTTTCTGTATTTGGGAGCTAGCCTCGGCTTCGCTTCGACGAGACACATTGCAAGTAAATGTATGGGCGGCTTTTGGCGGGAAAGGCGTTCATACGGCATAATGACAAAAATAAACACAAAGGAACATTAAAAATCAATAATTTAGCATTAAATTAACAAGAAACACGATTTTATAACGTGTTTAATACTAGAAATCATCAAAAATAGATAACGCCCCATATAACGAGTTCAGTGGCCTAGGCTTGGGTAGAGCCATTTTGTTTTCACGTATTGTGTTGAAAATACGCAATAACTTTAATTGACATCATTACCAAATAATCCCTCAATTATCTAACTAAAAGTCGTGGAAGAACTGTTCCAGTACTTCAATGCAAAAGATACGAGAAATTAATTATTTAAAATAAGGCGTCCTTCCTTCAGACCCACGCTTACTAAGGAAAGTACGACGAAGCTATAGCCATATTTGAAACAGAATTCCAACGTGGAAATGAATCGAATTGTACAAATTGCCTACTAAAAAACACAACTAAACACTTTTAAACACTGTATTTTAAAATGATAATGCAAAGACTCACCTTATGGCAAAAATTTTGAAATTATTTTTGAACTGGTGCACAACCAAAGTGTAGACAGTACAGAGCCAGAAGAAAATGTATGAAGCTCGAAGCAATGTTCCCAGATCAAGGCTAGCTTGGGCGCCTCGCGTCGGTATGAAAGCGCCATCTATCTTCGCTGTGATTGGTCAGCGTTTCCAATGCTACCACCCTAACAAATATAGTGATGCTTTGTCGTACTACGTATATCCGTGAATTGTCAGTATCAGCATTTAGCAGACTTCAACTCTATTACTAGTGGTTAAAGCATATTTTCTATTATTCCCAAGACTTTCATACATTTTGTTCTGAAATGATTTTAATAATTATTTTGATGAAATAGGCCAAAAAAATGCGTTTTTTCAAAGATTTATACACTTCGGCATATGGAGATTTTTTTATAGATTTATTCAAAATATGTTCCATAAAGAAGTATGTCAAACAGAGGCCTATTCCACCGAAGTTCCTATTGTTTGCTTCCCATACCAAAATTGCTCGCGCCTTAGTTTAAATGGCGCCAACGTTTATTTTGAAAACCTAAAAGCGCGGTAAAGGCAAGCGAGAAAGGGATGCCAATAAAACATAGCATTTGATTGAATGGCGGATGCGTTTGTTTACGAGTTGGTTTGTAGTGAAAATTCACGAAATAGATTTTATTCCAAAGTAATAAGGCTCTTGTACTGATTGATTTCTATGTGTACAAACATAAAACACATTATTCAAAAAGTTAGATCATGTTTAGTTTACACCATGTTATTACCTATTACTTTTCCTTGATGCATAGTTTTTTGTACATTTTAATGATAATTGCGAATATTATTATCATGTTTCAATTCATTTTTATTGTATTTTTTAAAGGTAATTTATTTATTAAAAAATCTTGAATCTATTTTAAGGTGTAATATACTAGGGATCTGATAAGTGATATCTCACGTAGGGTTTCATTGGGAGGTATTTATAATAAGTCATTCTCAATTTTTAGGTAGGTTATTCCATAAAATATGTTAGGCCTTACAAACCGAGGTATTATACGTACCTAAATAAAACCTATTTAGTAAATTTTTAATTGGTAATGGTCATAGGTATACCTAAAATTAAAATATTTTCTTTATATACTTAAGAAAATATTATTATGGATCCTTTAAGAAGTAACTTCTAATCCTAACTAATATTATAAATGCAAGTGAGTTTGTACGTTTGTTACGCTTTAGTACCTACTCAACCAATCATCGTGAAATTTTGCAAACAAAAAAGGACATAGGGTAGGGTTCCTTGCATTCAAAAAAAAAAAAACTGTTCCCGAGGGATCACCTGAAAATATAAAATATAGAGCAATAAAATTTAATTAAATTTATTGCCTATTTTTGTCAGGCGATCTTTCTATTAGTGAAAACAGTAACAAAATCTGTTAGGTGATTTAGAATAGTATGTAACCTAGGTTAGGTGCTAGCGGCGCATCTTCTTAGTTACGAAGTTGAAGAAGTTATAGGAGAAACAAACAAAGTCATTTTATCCGTCTACGCACGGAATTGAAATTTTCAAAAATCCATTTCTTAATATCTATTACTACTTTATAAAATAAAACCTATGTTCCAAATATAAACTTTCTGGACTTGTAGTAGTTTCTACTGTGCGTTGATAGATACTAAGTCAGTCAGGCAGGACAACGTTTTTATGTTTAGGTTACCTATGTAAAATAATTTATGACCTAATATTTTATTCCTATACATTTTTAGTACCATAATAATACCATAAAACATAAGAAACGGATTTATAGAGTATCAATTGATTCAAAAAATAAAAAACTTAAAATAATTTAAAAATTTAAAATTTTTATAAAATTTAAAATTAGAAATAGTAAAATTAGAAAAGTAACTATTAAGATTCTATTGTATGCAGTGATATGTTAACAAGATTTGTATGTTTGTCTATCTTATCCAACAACGTAGGGGAACGTGATTTCGTTCAATAGTCTTATGGAATTAATCGATGTGACGAGAATGTGACTTTTGCTTATTTCCTTAGGGGCTATTCGTCGAAAGACTCCCTTCGTCAAAAGATTAGAATCGTTCTCACGGAAAAAAATTACACTTAATCTGTTGTTATATTTCATAATTATCTATATAAATAAAATCAGAGTGTCTGTCTGTGATTTGCGAAAAACTGCCTCAAACTAAGCTTAGAGAGTCATTCGCATGCTGTTAAAACGTAAATAACCTTTTTTAGAATTTTTGTCTGTCTGTCTGTCTGTCTGTCTGTCTGTCTGTCTGTCCGGGGTAATCTCAGAAACGGCTCAAGCGATTTCGATGAAACTTTGCAGACATGAAGAGGGGGTCGTCAGGAGTAACATAGGCTACTTTTTGTTTATGTAAATTGCGGTACATACACCAAAATAACATTTTTTACAATTTTTGTCTGTCTGTCTGTTTGTTCCGGCTAATCTCTGAAATAGCCAGACCGATTTTGACGGGACTTTTATTGGCAGGTAGCTGATGTAATAAGGAGTAACTTAGGCTACGTTTATTTTAGAAAAAATACACCCCAGACGAAGCCGGGAGCGGGCCGCTAAATGTATTGCTAAGCGCAAAACTCGAGAACGGGTGGACCGATTTTAATTCTGTCTTCACTCATGGACAGAGGGATAATCAGGGAAGGTTTTTACGTTAAAAAAAATGCACCTCGGGCGAAGCCGGGAGCGGACCGCTAGTTTATAAATAAATAAATAATTTATGTCATGAGAACTATATGTTAGAAGGTAACTAAGTGCGAACACTGGAGCGGGTCGCTAGTTAAATATAAAATTCTATTTAATTTTATTTCAGTTTATTAGCAAGTTCGTTTTACTTTCCAACACAGTTTATGGCTGCAAAATTATTATCATTACATTTGCAATTACCACCGGTTCGGAATGCTGATTATACATATAAACTTGCAAGAAACTTCATTAGATGCTTTTAAGTTTTATTGATGTGCGATAGGTACAATCGTGACAATATTGTAATTTAAGTTATCAAATTGTTATCGGCCAATAATCGTACTAACTAACATTAATGCTATTTTCTTGATCATTTTAAAAGATTTTTCCTAAATTCTTTCCAAATTCTTTCGGTACCTACCTATATAAAAGGTATACTTACTTTATATCGGTACTTACTTATTTACTGCATATATGTACATATAAGTACCTTACTGAGGATAGTAATTATCTCGTAAAGTTTTCATACATCTACTTACCCATATCTAATTAGTTGTAAGCGGTAGGTACCCACTTAATATATGTAGGTATATTACGTAGGTAATGCTGACACCCAATTTTCAACAAGGCTATTCAACAATAAAATTAAAAAAAAAATGAAACTCACACAAAGAAATTCCAAATGTACACATTTTTCTAATTATCTGTAAGTGGTCAGTTCCGAAAACTTTTAATAGTATTACCATTAGTCATGAACCTAGGAAAAAAAGCAACTTGTTTTTTTAGGTTCATGCCATTAGTACTATTTTATCTATGGTATTGGTATTCCATAGAAGAAACTGTGTCGTCTTTTGATGCAATGATGCTTATTAAAAAAAAAATGCTTTTAATATTTTACGTTTTTTTCATATTTGCGAAAATAATATGTAAGACGAGATTTAATTTTATCTCATTACTTATCTCAAATGATTTTTTGGAAGGAAAATGCACTATCGTTAGATTTCATTTTTGCAGGAAAAAATATGACTTATGTATGCTTCTATTAATATTCAGTTAGTTTAATAAGTACCTATATGGGCTACATTTTATTCATATATGCTATATTTTATAAAAATTTAATAGAAATGCATGTTTTAATAAGAGTAAGAACGAACGGGATAGTTTTTTTAGTTATATGGTTTATATGGAAATCTCAGATGCAAATACTCTGCAAGCTTGCAACTTGCAAGCATAAACTTTGTGGCAAATTGTTAAATGGTCTACGAGTGGTCAATATTTTGTTTGTCAGCGGCTAAGGATAAGATACCTACTTGTTTATGAGTGTCCCAGCCCAGTATTGTCAAGGCGCAGGTAAATTTTCGATTATTTCAATAATAAAGGAATCAATGCTGAGAGAAACAGATAAATTATAATATTAACGCGTTTAGGTACCTACTATCGTTTTAATTGTTTTAGATTTAGATATATATTCACATTGAATATTTATTTAATTGGGCAATCACAATCACTCGTCGATTTCAAATTACAATCGCAAATTTAGTGGCAGCACATATTGCGTTACGCAGTCATTCAGGGCAGCTTGTCTGGCGGTAGTAACAACACCTCAGCATAAAATCAAAGACTATAGATATAAGTATATGGGTAGCATGTCACCTGTTGTACCACCAGTTGCATTTACCTAGTAGGTATTTAAGGCGACTCCAGCCGCGAACAAAAATTCCGTAATTACCCCTGGCAACCCGCGGCGAGATTTCCCCCGCATACTATTATCGCATAACGCGTTTTTTGTCATAGAGTATACAACAACAGCAACAGACACGACAAACAAAAATTATTGTAGGTAATAGCAGGTACACCATAAAATCTTTAAGAATACAAAATAGTATTATTATATTTATTTATTTAGGCCTTCTAACAGGTATACTGCCGTGCTAACGATAATTGCAGTAAGTACACTAAACTCAATTTCGAGAAAATGACGCCTAAAGTTTTTTTAGTGTTTTAAGCGACTGTGTCTAAGTTACTAGCTTTAAAAAACATTGAATTATGGTACACGGTGGAGAAAGATGAGTTCTTTTTAATGGTGATTTTAGGTTTTTAATTACAGGGTTGCTTATATTATTGACATTATACGTAGATTTATACGTAGGGAATTATTTATACATATGTTCATATACAAACGCTAAGTAAAAATGCTGCAAGTATAGTGTTTAAATATTTATAGAAAATATAAATAAAAAGATTGCAGCTAAATTTGAAAACTTCTTAAGTAAAAAAATCCATATTTTATTTAAATAAACTCTAATTAATCTAGATTTTTAAAAATGTGAAATAGTAACAAAAAAAAAGCAAGGTCACATTGTGTACATGTAGAAATCAACCTAAAAGTATAAAATAATTATAAGATACAATATCTACAATAGACTTCTTTCTATCCTTCGCTACGCCCCTTCGATTTTGTTTTTGTTCGATGTCTGGAAAAAAAACGCTACTCTTTTGTTCACAATATGACTAACTGTAGATTTCGGGGGCTTACACTCGCACCTGCATCAAGTGATACGAAAATATGAAAATAAAAAAAAACAGTTGAATACCTTGCCTCGCACCCCGTCCTAATTGCCATTATTTAAAAACAGTACTTGGGGTACCTAGCATAATAATAATTGCAGTAACAGAGCCATTTACAACTTATTACTTTCCTTATTATATATAAAGTACTTATTATATATATATATAATACAAAAACGGAAGAAATATATATAAAATTCTGTATTTTTACAATACAAATAATTAAAACTCGTTAAAATCTAAAAATCGTTTTGTTATATTACGACATCCGCGATTATCTAACTGTTTATTATTTCGAGATTCCCTTAATGGACTCTGCATTACTACTATGTCTTCCTCTGTGGCTTTATTTATATCTACAGATGTCTCGTCCTTTGCAGTTTTTCTTTTTTTAACCAAATCATCGCTTTCTTTTGGGTGCCTTTTTTATATCCAATTTTCACACAAATAAAACCTTACCACTACTACACGTTACTTATATTAGTTTAAATTAAATGAGTTATACCCTCTGCGACGACTCAATTGATCTTTGTTAAACTGTAAGTACGTAGCGGAGAAAAGCGACACACGTCCACCTTGCACCACGACTCGTCCCGCACTGAATTGACGGGACTGCTCAGGGGGAGTCGCTACCCGCCGTACTTGCAAATCTCGAAAATATCTATTTAAAAATTAAATAAAGTATAATTCAAATTTTTCTTTTGATGAGCCGTTAGATAGAAGATCGTAGTATTTATTAAAAAAAATAGCTCTTTAAAATATTGATTATTAAGCAAATCGCACGGTTACAACATCGATATTAGACCCCAACTTTGTAATTTTTTTAATATATATAATTAAATATAATTTAAAAAATAATAAAGATGATCCGCTTTCACATATCCTGCAGATGGTTTGAGTATTTTTTAAATTGTAATTATTATGATAATTTAAAAGGATAACGGTTACAAATAAGTGGATTTTTTTATCATTAGGGGCTGGCGTCGCCTTCATGAAAAATTTCCAGTTTTCTGCAAATATTTTCCATTACCTCATCGATCTAAGTAACGTATAGTAGGTATATAGATATTATGTAATTATATCCTCGTTAATTTCGACGAAGCCTACGTGACTTGAAATGTAAGCACGAGAGTACCTAAGTCAGACCTAAGTCAGTAACATAATGAACATTTATACTTATGAGTTATTTATACATTATACGAAATTCTTGTAACTCCATTGTTTTGTTATCCTAAAATAGAAGTAAAGTAACGTAAGTAAGTAACAATTAAATAGGAATTTATTTTTCGGTGTCTAATCGAATGGTTAACAATCATATGGCCCAGTATGACCCAGTCACTGAAACTGAACATAATGTTAGCATTTTGCTTTATGTTGGTGTAAGCCAGGGGTGTTTCTCTAGTTGAGCATAATATTTACTTACGTATTACATTTAAATCAACGTAAATATTTAAGAAAGAACGTGCGTTTAAATTAAGAGGCATACCTATTTATGTAGGTACCTACTTAGTCGGCGGTTTTTAAAGAAATTACCAAACTTTTTAAAAATTTCCGAAATTAGACCACATAAAGAAAGCATTTGAAGATCTCTAATTTGAAGGTGCAAAAAAAATAACTGTCCCTTTCCTTTATTTTTTTTTATGACAAAAGCTCGAAACGTACCTAGTTATACATACGAATTTATTAATTATACCTTTATTTATTGTAATTCAATTTAGAAACTATAAAAATTTAATAAACAATACCTTTAGTTTATTATTAACTAAATACTAATACCAAGAAATGAAGAGACCGTTTACTGTAGGAATATAACAAAAAAAAGATGCGAAAGCGTCCTTCCTATTAATGTGCACCGCACTTTTTTTCCTACGAAGGGTTTGCTTTGTAATGGGGTAGGTATAAGCGAGGGTGACAACGCTCTTGATTGAATGCTGTTCGAGTTTTGAGTTGTGGTAGTTTACGGAACCGTAACACATTTTTAATCAACTAAAAATTATACAAAAATCTAATCAATAAGTGATTATACTCATTTTTGTATTAATGATTACACTCATTAATACAAAAAAAACTTGATTCAAATGGCGCTTAGCCGAAGATAACTAATGCTGAAATTTTGTAGCTGTAATTTAACAAGCTATAAACTCAGATTAGTAAGCTATAAATATAGCTATTAAAATCGGCTTTACAAACGTCTCGCAGAGTTAAAGACCCGACTAAATAATCTGGCTTATTTTTTTTCAATTCTTTGAATATTCAATTTTAAAGTAGGTATAAGAAATTCAGTTTGCCTCAAGGACATTTTATGTAAAAAAAATCGCAACTTAAAATAATAGGGGTTTATTTAGCCCCACTAGAAGGAAGAGGTATATGACAAGTTTTCAGCTTGCCTCAAATACCTACCCGGATATATCTCCTTTTCTCTCGGGCCAATAGGTTTAAGTACCTATCTTTAATAAAATCTGGAATTATATTCTAAGGTTGTGTAGTATTTCAAAATCATTTCCTATCGTCCGAAAATAACAATATAATCTTTAGTTATGGTTATTCTTAAAGTGAAAGTGATCTCAAAAGTAGAGCGTTTAAATTGGTTTAAATCACGTTTTTTTCTTAAATATTTCCTATCGCAATACCTACTTACCTTTAAAATGATAGCAACTAAGTTTATATTTATTATTAGTAAAAGGTAAACTAATCTAAGCTTAGATATTATATATGTTCTATCTAGATAAACCCAATAGTAGACAGACAGTTCGTATAGTTCTATTTTTCAGGGCTTAGCTAATTTTCGATCGCGACCCATACTTTGGGAAATGCTGCTCTAGACAGAAATTACAGAGGTAAGGAAAATAATTCTGTACATTTAATAATACTTTTATTATTAAACTAGCCGTTGCACGCGACTTCGCCGTAAAGTTATAAAATATAGATTATGTTACTCGCTGATAATGTAGCTTTCTATAGGTGAAAGAATTTTCAAAATAGGTCAAGTACTTTTTAAGTTTATTCATTACAAACATACAAATCTTCTCTCTATAGTATTAGTATAGATATAGTACACGAACCTGTCGTTTACCTGTCGTACTTTTCAAAAAGCAAGTTTTTTTTTTTTTTTTAGAAAAAATAACAATGAATAATAACAATTCAACTCGAAATTCTTTATTATATTCTATCAGGCAAAAAAAAAACAACAGCATAATATTAAAAAGTATATTTAAAACTAATAAGAGATTTCAGACACGGACATTGGAACAGATACATTTTGAATTATATTTACAATTATACATTGAGGTATCACTTTCAGTAGACGGTTTAAAGAGAAAATGAATAAGAGAACTTAGGAATTGATTATCACATGGGTTTCCTATACTAGTCACTGCCACTTTCTTCGCCGCTCCCCGAAGACGCTGCTTCTGATGATGAACTCTTCGCTTTTGACTTCTTCGTATCGCTCTTACTCTGACAACGAAACGAGACATATACATTTTCATCAATTTCTAAGTTTTTTTTTGTCTCGACTGAATATTCAAACTCATCTTAAAATATTTTTCATCTTAAAACACATGTCTACGGGATCTTAGTTCATATACAGCAAATATAGTTTAAAGTACTAGCTGTTGCACGCGGCTTCGTGCGCATAACTATATAGTATATTGCCCATGTTACTCGGTGATAATGTTGATTTCTATAGGGCATTTGGGCAGCCCGTCTGGCGGCAGTAACCATTCCCTTACAGAAGACCACCGTGAATTATCCTCAATCGTACTCGTTTCTAAGTGGTCAGCAGCGCACTTGCAACACCTGTGGCGTTGATTGTGTTATATGTGACGGTAGCCAACTACCATCAAGTGAAAAGTCAGCCTGTCTGCCACCCTTGAAATAAATAAAAAAACTATTGGGTGCATGATCGCTTTCTCTCATTCAATTTCTCATGAGTGGTCAATTTTATGTATTTTATTATTACTGTAATGTTGTCATGGCGTGAAATAAAATGTCTAGACAAATCTAATAAAGGTTTACAGACTGTTATCATCTTTTTTAGAAATACGTGATAGATAATAAATAAATAAATAAATAAATAAATAAATAAATAAATGCAAGTATAGTTCAGTTCAGATTGGACCAAGTACAGTCACAACCAAAAGATAAAGGGTACACTTACATCCTTCTTCTTCTTATCTTTATCCTTATCTTTGTCCGAGTCAGAGGAGCTGGAGTCGTCGTCGACGTACTCCTTGCTGGTGAACTTGCCGGGTGTGCTGGTCGCGCTAGAGTCCTTCTTCTTGGCGGGCGGCGCCTTGCTCTTCTTCTCTGACGTCTTCCGTTCCTTATCCGCTTGCTTCTTTTTCTGCTTGAACTCGTCGGCCGCTCCGCTGTCTTTGTACTTCTTCATGGCTGTGTTGTATTCCTCTTTCGCTTTGTTGGCTTTCTCTTCCCATTGCTACAAATTTTAACACAAATTAGCGACACAATCGCTCAACGAGTATCGAAGACGGCCTCATTTGCACGACAGTCAGAAAAGCTTCCTGTTAACAACACGACTTTGGCGTTTTTAAAGCGTTAATATTTTTTGTTTATTATGAACGTTTTAAAATATCATTTTGTTTCTTTATAAGATAACGTAATATGTATACGAATAAATTGCTATCTCTTGCAAGAAGGTGAAAAAAGAAAAAAATGCTTTTTGGGAAAATTCTCGTTATTATACATTTTTACATAATAAATGCAGCAGGAGTCAGGAGAATATTTATTATTAATTATTTGCTAGTATTTTCATGGGTTTTAATAATTTTATTGCAGGAAGTGAAATTTCGGCTGCGTTCGGTTGTACGTACGAGCAGTCCAACGCCCCGTTAACAATTAATATTTATATCTCGCGCTCGTTCGTGTAGATACTTTCTGTTGATGTGTGTAATATTATCAATGTGTAGTTTTCAGATTGCTTTTCAAATGTCATTATAATAGAATAGAATTGTTTGCGAGCGGGAACAGTAGTACACACTTGATAAGGCGCGTCGTGAATCTTCGTTCGCGCACAAAAGAAAGTAAGGCTCCGACGATTGACGACTTAAAACTTACAATTAACCTTCGATACAATGTATATAAGGTTGATAATACAATGCGCACTCGCGTAAGTAGGCAAGCGGCGCGCGCTAACATGGCGCCAGCTGGCGACCAATAGCGGTACTGGAATAAACCGCGAAGTGTGTGGATTGGTCGATAGCATTTCCCACGCTTTAAAATTTCCTGTTCTGCGCAGGTACATCTTTAAGCCATAATAGTTGGGTACTACTGTAAGTTCTTGTAATATATGACCATCAATCTACTACAACTATGGATTTAGCATGCCATACAAAACCAACTAAACATCTGTCATTAAAAGAAAATGTGACTACGTCAACACATTGGACTTTAAAATGAAAAGTAGAACTTGGTGGTTACTACCTTTTACCATTGACGCGCGAAACCAAGACTCCGCCACGATTCCGTTTTAGGCGTACTTTTTATGTGCCGCTTTGACATTTGTCACGTGCAACTACAACGCATAGTTGTAGTACTTCGATGTATTTGAGGATGATGCGTACCGATTTGTCAGCGAGATCACGCCAGAGCTCGCCGGCCTTCTTGGCGACCTCAGTGGGTTTGAGTGAGGGGTCGTTGTCGAGGATGCTCTTGCGGTTCTCGTTGAGCCACAGCATGAAGGCCGTCGACGGCCTCTTGGGCGCGTTCTGGTCCTTCTCCCGCTTGCCCTTGCCCTTCTCCTTGCGCTTGCGCGGCGCCTCCGACTGCGAATACACACCGACATAGACATATTGAGTTGCGACAATACTTAGATATGGCAGAAGATTATTCCAAAAATCACTTTTAGTGTCTATGAATTACTTAAAAACAAAAACAGAAAATCTTTTTTAAGGTTTTTTTTTAAAATAAAGACACATTTACACAAAGCCAAATTAGAAACTTAATTCATTTTAAGAAAATTTCTATGGCGTTACTTGTGGATCGCCAGCCAGTTAGCCTGTCTTTAACAAGGTTTTTTTAAATGTTAAGGTCAGGTTGTAAGCTGTCAAGTTGTGAAAATATTTTTGAAGATCAAGAATTTAATAATTTATTCCAAAAATAAATTGCGTGCAATTATTGAATGCAAGTATTGCCATGAAATAATTAAAGTCCCATTTTGTTTACACCAAGGCAATTAATAATATACAATAACTGCTTTAGAGTTTTGACTTGTCCAAACACGAACTCGTATGAACTAATACCATTTTTTGACGTGTTGCTTCAAGGCTTTTGCGTCTACAAATTTAAGAATTTAAGAAAGAAATGACTTACGATTGTTATGGTCTTCTTCGGTTTCTTCTCTTTCTTCTTCTCCTTCTTGCTGTCACCCGACGCAGCTGACGCATCCGAATCTTCTGACGATGAAGGATTCGTGTCGTACCTGAAACGAAGACATCAAAATTATCTGAATCACGACGTAGATAATTTAGGTGCGTATGGTTGTTAATTTTAAATGAATATTCCTTCAAAGAGAATATTCTTTTAAGTAATATATTTAGGTCATATACAATATTACCTTTATTAATAATTTTAATTTTAATAAAGCATGTATATATACGGATAATGAGAAAATTTCAGTTTCTCAAACATTCATAATAAATGGCCATTCGCATATAATTTATCTATATAAATAAAAATAAATCACTAGAGGTTCATGGCGGTGTTTGTCTCGAGTACTATGTTAAGCAAGTATAAGCACCCTGAGGAATACTCACTCTTCGGCGACGTCACTCTCGCGCGCCTTGTCCGGGTTGAAGTCTTCGTCGGTGCTGTCCGACTCCGAGTCGTCGGAGTCTCTCTCCTTGGCCTCGGCCTTCACCCTCGCCAAGTACGCGTCCGGCTCCTTCTCAGTATCCGAGTCTCCGAAGTCGTCGTCGTACAGCGCCTTGTCCTGCGTCAAAGGCAGACGTCAACAGGAGTTGTAGCCAGATCCTGACTAGTCAACATTGAAAAGTACGTCATTGCGTAAAAAATAAAATAATTATTGCCATTATACTAACATTTTTGCCGGTGTTCTTGACGTGGAGTTTCTTAGAGGAAATGTAATTGAACAATTTGTCGTACTCTCCTTTCTCTATGCTGCTGAATGTGTGAATGCTTCCAGATTTTAGTGCAATTTCAAAATCAAATGATCTGAAAACATTTCAAGTATTTTTTTATATGTACTCATTATTCCTAATTAGTTTCTATTAATATTGACAAATGTAACTAGCGATCCGCCCCGGCTTCGTACGGAGTTGAGATTTTTAAAAATCCTTTCTTAGCGAAAACGTTATAAAAAACCAATATTTCATAATTCAGCTTTCTAGACTCAGTAGTTGATAGTAAGTTAGCACAAACGATTTTATAAGTTTTATAAGATAAGAACTGGGTATATTAGCAATATTATAGTATTATAATAATATAATTCATTATTATTATTAAAAAAATGATCGTTTCAGTCGTTAATAACACTTGTCAATCTGAAAATTTGACTGGAAAATTGTCAATCTGATTGTCTATGATGGACAAGTACAATTTATTTGTATTTATACATATTGAGTGTATGTCACATTTTTTGTGGTTAATTTTAAATCTTAAACAGTGTAGAGTTGTTGATATATTTAATGTGATTTTATTTTATCTACTCATGAAGTACGTGTGAAAATAACATCTGTTTTCTCTTACAATAAAGTTCATAATAATAAAAAAACGGAAGCCACGAAAATACTGAAAATATAAATAATATTATATAAAAAAAATACTAGTGCATACAGTGAATTAAATCAAATTGTTTGAAAAAGTTGAGAGGAAACTTACTTAGTAGACGAGGCCCCGCCTCGAGCGAAGTTGACGGAGGCGATCTCCTCAAAGCGAATGTGCACAGGAGGCTTATGGACGTATATGAAGCCCTTCTCCAACGGGTACAGATACCCAGCGGCGGCTTTGTACGAACACGCGATTGCCGGCGTCTTGTGGTGACTGTAACCATAGAGTCTTGTTGAACAGTGAAAATTTGTGTTAAGCACATTGTAATTGTACAGGAACTTATTATTTCTTATATTTGACATTAAATTTTAGGGTGATTAAAATAAAATAAACTTACCCAAGAAAGTCTCCCGGTCCGGTCACTCTTCTATTGATAATAACTTTCATAATCTTAGCAAGAACTTCATATGTGGGCCCTGATAGCTCTTTTGATATTTTGCCATCATATTTTTCTTTCAGTTCTTCCCTGAAAATTGTAAATCACTTCTTACTATTTATATTTGAAAAAAAAGTATATAAAAATATAATCTTATTAGTTCGATATAAACTCAAACTGTTTCTAACTTGATAATCCTTTACCCTATTACAGTCGCTAGCGCATTTGCAGCACCTGTGACGTTGCTTGTGATATGGACTATGGTAGCTAAGCTACCTACCATCTAGTAGACCGGCAGCCTGTCTGCTGACCTTAACTTTTAAAAAAATGTTTTTTAATTTAATTTCATTTTTATTAGAGATGGGTTTGCTCTTGGCCAATAACAAACTATGTAGCAAGGAAGAGGCCTATGATGGAGCGAGCTCACCCAGAAGATGCCTATTCACTCGAACTTTGAAAACATTTGGGTTATATGAGCTCGGAAATACAGACGCCGGCAAGGAGTTCCAAACCTTGGCAGTGCGCATTATAAAGGAAGTTTTAAAGCGCTTAGTCCGAAAAAGAGGGATTTCGACAAGATGAGGATGGTAACCAGCCGTACGTCTGAATGTCTGATGGAAGAAAGGGAAAGACGGGACGGAGCTCATGCAGCTCCTGAGCACACTCTCCGAAGTACATCTTATAAAAGACACATAGACTATGAAAATAACTAAAAATCTGTCCGCCTGTTTCATTATTCAGTTAATAAAACATCAACTTGAACACTTACTCTGTAAACGGTAACTCCAAGGAGGTCTCCTCCTCGATGCCAAAGAGTAAAACCAAATAATGGTATCTGGTCTGACCCTGCTTGATAGGAGGGTCCAGGGACACCACGAAGAACATCTGGCGCGTGTCCTTGTGCGGCAGCAGGAACAGACGGAGCACGGTCGACATTGGAATCTTGTAATCGAATGTCTTGCCGTGGAGTTGGAAGAATGTTTGGAATACTTTTATGTCGTAACGGCCACTGTAACAAAGCAACGATCAAATTAATTTGAATTTTTGAATCGCATTTTCAAAGAAGTGTAGAAAAATTCATTAGTGACCACTAGTAAGAGAATGTTAAACTTTCAGGCCTTATTCAAATTCAAATTTTGAGTGACAATTGAAAAATATATATATCTGGTTTTTTATATAATATGATATCTGATTTTCAGCTATATACAAGCCTTAACAAACTGACTGCATGTAAAAAGGTTCATAGTTCAATTATTTTAAATACATTTTAAATTTTACTATGAAATTGTATTATTTTAAATACAAGGACCATAGTAAGAGACCATGATTCATGGGCATGTCATAACAGGCACACTGTCTGGCACATAATTCAGAACTATTAATCAAACTCCACTCGGTCTCTGTGTAAACACAATTCAAACAAGATAAATACTCGTACAATAAATGTGATATAAGAATGCATAAAAATAAATGAGAAATAATGTTACCGTGGTGTAAGACATTGAAGTTCTCTGAATATGGCAATGGCGTCACCAGAGACCGATATGACACTGGCCTTGTTCATCACCTGTTGATGGAAAGCCTCCACAGCGTCCACATCACCCGCCAACTCGTTACTTGGAATGTGAAACCTCATTTCCATTAGGGACACTGGCGTGTCATCATTCTGAAATTCATAAATTCAACCCCTTCAGATGGCAGACCCCTTAGCGCTGTTCCCTTGAACACTATGATAAGAATGTCGTTATCCTCATTTTTAACAGATCGAAGATGTAATCAATGAAATTTTAGCAAAAATTTTTAAATGTGTTTTGCTTAAAAAAAACAAAACATTCTTGTTTTAAGTAGTTTTTCATGACTGTTGATTTACACATTTTTCTTAAAAACAATTTCATTTCTTAAATATTTCCTGAATATTTGTTTTTAATGTTTTTAGCCTTATATTGTTTCAAAATTTAAATACCTAAAAGAAAATTATTTCAATTAACGGCGACTAGTTGGCGCTTCATTAGATATTTTATTTTGGAAAATCTAAATCACAGGTATCATCCTTATATATATAAAAATTACGTGTCACGTTGTTTGTCCGCGATGAACTCCCAAACTACTGAACCGATTTTGATAAAATTTCGTAACTATATGTAATTTGGTCCAACTTAAAAGACAGGATAGTTTATATCTCATTTTGTTTATTATTTTTTTGCAAATTATATAATATTATTAACATAGCGCCATCTGTTGATACCTATTCAATCCAGCAATTATTTATCTGTGAGTCTCAAAAGATTCTAACAGATGGCGATAAAAAATTGCACCCGTGCGAAGCCGGGAGCAGGCCACTAGTATCATTATAACAAACAACAAATTCTTACAAATATAATCAAGATGTATCCAAATTAGGTAAGTAGTAATTAGAAGCAACAACAAAATTAATAAAAATTAAACATGACATATAACTTCATTATCCATTATAAATGTAAGGAAAAGGTTTTACAGGAAAAGGCTGAATAATCCCTTATCCTTAACCCTGGGATGGTCGGCAGCTAACTTGCAGCACCTGTAGTGTTGCTTGTGTTATAGGCAATGGTAGCCACTTACCATCAAGTGGACTGTCAATTTGTATGAACTTTTTGAATATAAAAAAGTATTGTATATTGTCATCAATGATTACCATGATTGCATTACCTGATGAAACTCAAGTGTAACTTCATTTTTGCCTGTATTACATTGGGATACATAGTGCAATGGTATTTCAAAGGCTGTATTTGATCCAACATTGTAACTTAATACTGCTCCATTAAACTTCGCCGTCCCCCAGTTCCAACCCTTGAGTGATAACTCCTTTTCTAACATATCCTTTTTGTAATTGGTTTTGAAGAATTTTGACACTTTTTCTTGTTCCTATACATTAAAAAGAAAACAAAACAATAAGTTTACAAGGTCCTCTAACTAATAAGGAACCAACTCTACAGTTGAGTATATTGCAAGTTGTCCCCTTTTTTTATCTCAATAGATTATCCACAGAATAAAATAAATCAGCGTACTACTAGTAATCAGAGCAGGGTAGTTTCACATACTTAGGTTTCTCTCAGCATTTTTCAGATACTGTTATGAAACAATATCTATACAGTATATGATATTAATTGTAGATTTTACTGTGATAGATTATGAAAAAGTTTGTAATCATTTTAGGTGACAGTAGCCACCTAAGATCTATGAGAATCAATTTCTCTTATTACATGAATGTGTACATTTAAACAGTTACATTATAGTTACATTTAGACAGTTACATGCCTATCCTGATAAAATTAAGAATAACCTTTATTACCTTTTCAAATAATTAATTATAATAAACTGATATAAGGTCAGGTGGGGTAAGAGGAACATACTTTATTTACAGTAAAATATTTTGAGTGCTAGGAAGAAAAGATAAAGTCTTACAAGATCTTTAAAACCTGCAAAACTTGCCTATGTGTATTAGCTTCCCATGGACTGTCGCCTTACGCTAATAAAAGTTCTTACGATAATATTTGCGTAAACGTCCAGATTGTATGAACGTTTCAATTCCCCCATATACGGGGTAAGAGGGACAGTCATGTTTAAATTTAAATGTTCGTTTATAATGATGGTTAACGTTCTCGGTAGAAGAGCTTCTGTCAATTTTAGACCTTTGCTTTCCGTGTGTTTTTGCATTAAAATTATTCCCAGCTCTCTTTTTTTATGAAATTATTGCTTTGCAAAATAACGCGTCTACTTTGTACATGTCGAATTCACAACTGCCGAACGCTTCTTCATTTTTCTCTGGCTCAGTGTCTGTAGCGGCGCTGACGCAGCCCGCTAGCCAAACACACAGGTCAGGCTCTGCGCAGCCGCGAGTGTTCTGGCGGTCCCCGAACGCGCAACACGTACCGTAATAAACAGTGCACACAAAATAACGCCTATCATTCCACTATCACCTATAGGGACCATATAGCCAGTCACTCCCACATTGGTGACAAGCAACGTCAGAGAATTCGACTCACACGAATTCGTAAAAAATCTTAAGCAAACGATTTCAAATTTGAAACCGAGGTCGGTCAAACAACGTGACTCAAGGTCAATTTTCGTACATAAAGACCTACGTGATTGCGAGCACGTTTTCTTAAGAAAAGAAGTCCTAAAATCTTCCCTTCACCAACCGTACGAAGGTCCATATCAAGTTATCAAGAGAGGAGAAAAGTCATATACAATCGATATTTTTGGCAAACGAAGCTCAGTATCAATTGATAGACTTAAACCTGCTTATACTATAGGGTTCAGCAATCAAACAGAAAGTCAAGGATCGCTAGAGAGTAAATATGAGTCATTAGATCAGTATAAAAATGTAAATGTAAACGATCATCATGATAGATCAATCAACAGCGAAAAGTCCAAAACTTACACCACACGCAGTGGCCGCGTTTCGAAACCAACGGTGAGGTTTGCGCTTACGTAATCAAATTTTTAATAATAGAGTAGTTCAAAGTAAATTCATCATTTAAAATTCTTCATCGCAAGGGTATGATCATTACTGATCCACATCCATTCCGAAAATTAGATAGTACGCTTGAAGAAATGGGTAAAAGTTACAGCAAACCGGAAGAAATAATTATCGCGCAAAATGGTGCGAACGGCGCGAGCACAAACGAGATAGAAACACACTTGAAATTACATGGATCTATCATGATGGTAGTACTCATTATGCTAGCCATAGGATTTCTATATTTCCTGTATAACAAATGCAAAACAAGAAGTGCACGTTGGATGCAACAACAAATGCAGCCAAGAATCAGTGTCCAGCAACCACAACCTCAGCCTCAACCGCAAGTTGTGTTTGCACAGCGGACTTAATGCAGTACAAAAGAAACAGCCATAGTATTACAACAAATTGTTTTAATTGTAAGTACATACTAACATAACATTTTCTTTGTATAATAAAATTAACGTAGGAATAAACGTAACATAAATTGTAACTTACTTTTTCTTTGTATTTTTCGATCGTATATGTGTATAAACAAATGTAATATAAATTTTCAATAAGAGGGGGAATATTGTAGCGGCGCTGACGCAGCCCGCTAGCCAAACACACAGGTCAGGCTCTGCGCAGCCGCGAGTGTTCTGGCGGTCCCCGAACGCGCAACACGTACCGTAATAAACAGTGCACACAAAATAACGCCTATCATTCCACTATCACCTATAGGGACCATATAGCCAGTCACTCCCACAGTGTCGTAGCAACATCTATTGAAAACTGTTTAAACTAATTCGTCTTGCCTGTTTTACCGACGAAAAACTCGTAGTGATAAATACTTTAGTTTAGTAATTACGATCCCTAGACCCTCTTCCCCCGGTGACCCACTTACCCCACTTGACTATATAAATAAACATTTTGCCAGTTATTTAAATTGTAGACATTTCTGTTTATTATTTACACATGGAACCTTAATTAGTAAAATTTATTCCTTATGACACACACTATCCACTATGGTAATAAAAAATAATTGCATTTTTTTAAGAGATTTGACAGAGTACAAATTTTGTTTGTGTATGAGCATAATTTAAAGAAGTTTAAATGCCATTTTTCTTAACTAAAAATAAAATTAAAAATTAATTTCTAAGAACAAACTTCCTAAGAACTTAACCATAAGTGGTTTCAAATTTGTCCTTACTGAGGCATTTGGAATGATCACCCGGTTATACCTATAATATTGTAGAAGAGTAATTAATCTAAATCTATATTAACTATTTGATAAACTTGATTTTTAAGTAAAGTTAATTTTTAGAGATAATATAATTTATTTGACTAATATAATATAATTTATATATAAGAGATAATATATATATAAGAGATAATATAATATAATTTTAAACTAAATGATATTATTGATATTTTAGAAAAATTATGTACTTAATAGAAAATTAAGAAATCACTTATGTTATATTGACCATATGAATTGTAACTTTATCATTTGTGTTTCAACCAAGATTTGAATTCAATATATAATATTTAGAAAATGATAATAATAAAATGTAACATAAACCTACTTACACCATCTTTGAAACCTCCATATCTGTGTAGAGTACCATTCTTCATAAATATTCTGAGGCCCCAAGATCCTATGAACTTTTGAAAGTTTACCAATTCAATGTCGTTAGCTGAAATCTGTTCCACCTTCCCAGTCTTACTATTCTTAAATACTATGTTCTGATCAGTCATTTTAAGTCTCCCTGGTACCTGAAAAAAGCTTATGAATGAATACACAGTATTGAAGCATGGGAAAATTTTGTATAAAATATTGACATAAGATACTAACCATAGCCCCCTTGATTTCTGCTGAAACATCATTATATTCTAGAAACTCCATTATGTTTTAATATTGTACACAGCAATACTTTATTGTAGGATTTGTAATGAAACTTGAAAATTAACTACAAGAAACGCAACTTGTTTCTTGCTTGTTTCAGCGCCAATCAAAGACAATGACAAAGACAAAACTTGACAATGACAATTTAATTTTTATTGACATTGATAGATAAAATAGAATGAGAGTGACAGTTAACAGTTTATTGGTGTCATAAGAAATGTCAAATATCTCTTCTCTCCCTTGTCATTTGTGTTTGTGTCACTAAAATCGCAGATTCTATTCTAACTTCTTGTATTTTGTCGTACGGCGGTTGTGTGTTTATTGTGTCATGAATATTTACGATTAACTCTTAAAAATTAAACAAAAAATAAATTACAGACGTGATAATATATTTCCTGTTAAGCTTCAGTTGTATCTGAATTCCTAATGAAATGGTGAATTTGTGAAAAATACAGCTGAGTAAAAGTTATAACATTATCTACTATAATTGAGCGAATACGTTGCGATCTGCAATCCATATTCTCGTAGGTGTATTTCGTATGGTATAAAATCTATGGCGTCATTATCGTTACCTCGAGTCTTACAGCTCAAGAAGAATAGTTTAGACGCTGAGCGTGAACAGTTTGAAAAATTTCAGGTATGTGAATTTTAGATATTATATTCTCAAGGTTCCTTGCCACCACCTGTTTACTTTTTCAACTAACATTGCCACCCTGTTTTTTTTTTTGCTAAATTACAAAAAATAGAATGGCATGTACTCTTAATAAAAATTAAAGGTTTGGGACATTTACAAGTGTCATTTTGATTTTACACAAATTGATATTAACTACTGTCAATACCTTAAAAAGAGGTCGTCTGCCTATCATAAGGTTATTTGGTATCCTGTCTAATGAATGAAAAGTAAAATAAAAAATAAGTAGAAAAATGAAGACATTTTGCTACAAGATAGCTGAAACAACAGTTATATTAAATCAAATCAAAATATTTATTTATCAATTAGGTTTCTAAAAGAAACTTTTTAGTTCTAAAGAACTAAAAAGAACGACATTACTAAATGTATAAAAGTTCCCCATTTAAGTTAGGGGTTCTGGTCAGTCTCCCCGAACCTCTAATTCGTCATCATCATCATCTCAGCCGCAGGACATCCAATGCTGGACATAGGCCTCCCCCATAACTCTCCAATAGATTGGTGACCAATTAATTGAGATTAAAGGATTGGTTTAATAAATATGGTTACAACATAAGTGTAACAGAGTAAATGATAATATTAAAAGTACAACAATATTGTGAAATTAATAAACAACTCCTGAGGGTGGTATTGTTTTCACTTGAAAACTGTCCGAACCCAGCAGCCGTCACATTTTACAAGTAAGAGGTCCAAAAATATAATGTTAAAAATGAAAGCAATAAAAGGACCTTAACAGTGTAGGCATAATCTTTATCAATTAGGTTTCTCCAAGAAACTCTTATGATCGTCACTATAAATTTAAATTTAGATTTACCACGGTTTCGGAAAAAAGCAAAGATGATGTTGCTGAGGTGAAACCCTGAAAGAAACTCAGGATACTATTCTTTTTGTCATCTTTAAAATATAAAATTACAACAATTAGGTACACTTAATACAAACTAAATCAAAGTACATGTACAATACTAAACATAGTATGAGCTCCGAATCCAGGCTTTAAATCCAGGTTCATTGTCGCTTAAATAATCAGTGACCTTATGATAGCCTTTCGAGAGGAGTTTGGTTTTAATGACACCTTTAAATTTATTTATAGATAAGGCTCTGATCATCCCAGGCAGTTTATTATAAACCCTATACATTCATGGCATACATAATTTAGGGAGCAAGAAACACATTATAAATACATATACTTAGCAATTATTATATATGTACATAACTGACAGTGATAGGTAGATCACAGGTGTGACAGTGATAGGACTTAAACGATAATAGCGAATATTGTGAAAACCTGACGCATTTGATAACTTATCAATTTTCGATATTTCTGGCGTCATTGTTCGTTCTAGTGGAATTTAATATTTATAACTTGTATAAATACTACACTTGTTATTGAAATAATTGGGCTGGATTAATCTTAGGTAGGTAAATTTGATAATATATTTTATTAGCGGATTGACGATTTTATTGTATTATTATTATTGAATCGGCGGCATGTAAGAGGAGAAGAAATGTTTTGAGATAAGCTCTACTTGATATTGTTATCATAGGAAAAAAAACGCACCTATTTTTTTTTTATTCTGCGTGTATTATGGACTTCATTATGTACAAATAATTAATAAAAAAATCACTAAGTGTTATGTTAGCTTGTGTTAAATTTAACTTTTCTGGATTTTTTTATATCTAATATCTGTGCTCCCTTAGTTGGCCTTTTGTTTACCCGACGTAAACTAACTAATAATATAAACCATGACCATAGAGCGATAAGACATCCGTTTGTGTAATGTGGATGTTTTAGTAGTAAAGCTTGTAAACCCTATAATATAAGAAGGATGTGCTCTTGGTCAGTGCACTTGGTGGACGCACGAGTTTGTGGTCTACCTTTACCCGGTAGGGATAGATACTTTTTTTAGTTTTACACATAAAAGAAGACCGTAAAATTATTATTAATTCCTGAGTAAGTATGTCTTTTAGCGAAATACGTTTGAGCGTGCTTGCTTGCTTCACCGCCGTCACCCTGTTATAATGCCCAAGGTCCATGTCACCTGTTTTTGTTTTTATTCACAATTGTATGAAATCATCATATCGTACTAAATTGTTGTATTATTATAATTGTCATGGTAATTAGATTGATATTGTTTATCATTACTAGCGTTCGTCCACTGGTCTAAATTCGTCCATAATCATTTCGAAGGTGGGAGAAAAACTGTTGTTAAAATTTATTTTACTGAATCTTTTGAAAGAAAATTGGTTGATGAACAGTGGCGAAAATGATACTGAAATGTTTTCTCTTCACATATGTATAGATTTAGACATCGAGATTTAGATATCAGGGTAGTTATTATTTGGTGTTAAATCTGAATTTCCTTTGTTTCACATAACCAACGCTTTGAAATTCTGTTTTCAATTATATCTAATAGAAATAATGATTGCATGAAGCAGTAAAATTCTACACGTTTTTGATTAGTAAATTGATTTTGATTGCCAATTTCCGCTTGTTTTGTGTTACGGATTATCTCCTGTTTGTACGGGTTCAATGGCACATACGACAGGGGTTATACGTGTTGTTTTTAATTCAATTGATAAAGTACTTACACTATTGTTTTTTTAAATATATATCTCGGCAGGCAAACAGACTGTCCATCCATAGTTAACTACTGTTGCCTATTTATACAAGCATCGCTATGTAGGTGCTGCAAGTCTTGTATAGCGATGCTTGTATGCGTTGTCGACCTTAGTAGGATGAAGCTTAACCTAACCCCTTGGTTAGGGTTAGGAGGGGGATAGGGAAAATCTATTTAGAGCTTCGATGCTAAAGCGGTTATCACACTTTACAATTTGAAGAATTCCAATTTAGGAAATTGGAAAGTGTAATCGCAGTTAGAACAGATTGGATCCAATTTAGATTTTATCTATTTTCAATTCTTTGTCTTCGGTTTAGAAATCAATTTAGTGTAGTGTGATCACTAGGTTCACTACTTAGGTACCTAAATTGGATTCCTTCAAATTGTGAAGTGTGATAACCGCTTTAGGAGAATGTTGCGTTGTTCTGCGCCATATGTGCGCGAGCCCTAAGAATCCGTGGAAGTAGCTCTCTACGAGTATGTACAGAATTGCTCTGTGTGTATAGAGTTCGCATAGAGAAATTCCGTAGGTGAACTACAATCGCCTACATAGTTCTTAAGAATTACCAAAACTAAAGTAGCATTAGGCAAGTCAACAGCAACTGTAATGGATAAGAGGCTGTCAAGTCGTGGCTACGTACCAAAAGAATATCACGCCACACAGCCAAACCTTCGCTGGCTTGGTTTGACGACACAGTAATAATTACCGAAAAACTGTGGTTGCGGACTAGCCGCGTGTTTTGGTGATCTATAGGGGCTCCCTCTGTTAATCAGAAAGGGGATGAAGATAATGTTGACGTTATTTACAAGGGTATCTATAAACTACTTTCTAGTGTATTTTTTTTAAGAAGATTGATTCAGAAAGTATACAACAAAGTTGTATCTACTGGATATGAATTGAAAAGATGTGAAGATTGTTTTACACAACCTTGTGTATTGCATAACTCTTTAGGTATTCAGTTGAGTTAGCATTCCTTATTATGGAAATGTGTAATACAACACAACCACTATCCGGTGTTTTGCTTACAAGATATCGCAGAACAAGATGCATTATTTTATGTTCCAACGAAGATGTTGTGACTCACACATAAAACAGTCAACGCAAGCAATCTGGTTTACTTCTTGCGTAGCTGCATTCGCTGTTTATAAACATTTTCATTAAGATGGTTATAATTATTTTAGATAGAAAAGCATGTCGCAATTAAAGTGTTTATGTTACTAGCATTTAGGTTTTTTTTATTATTAACTAAGAAAAGTTTTCAATCCTGCCGAACCCAGTTTGCTGTGAACAAAATTTTTCACCACACGCCGTTTTTTTGTAAACTTAATCTTCATTCAGGTTCCGTAAATATTAAAGAGATGAGTTGAGACCAGGTAAAAAAAACTATATTTATTATTTAATCATAAGCAATGTCATTTAAACCATCATTATTGTAAAACTGTAACTTGTTTGCAATAAAATACTTTGTACATGACCTAACACAACCGGTTTTGTTTGTGAACGGAGTAGGGACGCATTATGGTAGGGGAGCCCACGAAGCTAAATGTGTAATTACTCGAGCGTCGTGGGGACCTATTGGATTTTGAAGATTAGATTGTAGGAAGACAAAGGTTATATGAAGTTTTTCATTTCAACGGTGGGTTGAGCGAATACAGGTTTTCAAAAATGTAAAAAAATCTGTCACATGGACATACTCGAACGCGTCAGATATTGATAATGTATATGCCCCACACCCCTGATGACGGATATATGTTAATCTGCCGATTTGGATGGTGGGATCTCCCGTACGGATGCGTTAAAAATGGAAGAAAAAAAATGTATTTACTCGAGCGCTTCAGATATTCAGATTTGAGATTCAGATGTTAAGTGAATCCAAAATAAGCTCCCATTCAAAAAAATTGCCGATTCGGATGTGAGGCAAGCTCGTGGCAGCTTTGTGAAAATGCGAAAAAAATTGTCATGTTGACATATGCTCGAGCGCGTCAGATTTTCACACAGACGGTTCATCTTAAATTCTTGAATGTGCTGATTCTTAATCTGACGGTTATATGTAGGATTTTTCTTAATGTGATGATTTAAAAAAAATATATTTTTCTTTTTCGTGTCTTTTTAATCACTAATTGTGATAAAAATAATGCTCGGAAAATAGAATACAAATAAACACAAATAATACAGAGGTTTTTCATTGTTTCTGACTTTAATTTTACAATTTTTTGAGGTTATTTTGTCAAAAAAAAACACACACACTTGAAAATACTGTAAGTCGTCGTTGTAGCAGTCATTAAATTTACACAATTTAATTCGTAGAACTTAAAATACAATAAACCTGCCAGAGCACTGAACACGAGTGCTGTTATCAGGTCTGTGTTATCTGTAATGGCAACGTGGCGTCATGGCTGGCGTGTAGGTATGACGCGAGAGTAAAAAATAGAGAAATAACGAAAGGGAGAGAGAGAACGCGGAGTAGGAAATACATGTTTCCGTGCTGCTGTATGATCTAAACTTTATTGACGATTTTTGTCACTTCGGCTTGCGCAAATCGTCAGATTAAGATTTCTTGTTTTCCTTGCATTATTTCCTTTAAAAAAAATGGACCGCGCTTGAGAATGTCCAGGTAACGTTTTTTTTTTGCGACATTGTGACCCTCTTACTTCCTTACGTCACGCTCAAATAGTCAGATTATTAAAATGCACACTTTTCAGCATGTAATTAACCCACCATATCTTAATCTGACGCGCTCGAGAATGTCAAGGTGAAGTTTTTTTTTGCAACTTTCTGACCTTCCCATTTCCTTTCGACAGGCTCAAATCGTCAGATTATTAAAATACACACTCTTCAGCATGTAATTAATCTACCATACCTTAATCTGATGCGCTCGAGTAAATCCCGAAATCCCCTTTTGGGCTCCCCTACTATTAGTGACCTACTAAAGTCACAACTCTTGAATGAAATACACACGGCACGTAAAGACATTAATTTTTTGCAAGCGACATTTATCATTATCATTAACTCATATAAACTGAAGTCTTTAATACAATTTACTTAATATAAATTAAATTTATTTATTTAATTCACTTTATTATTAAATAAATTCGTTAATTTATATTAAAATAATTTATAATTTGTTATGATTTATGAAATATAGACGCTATTCGCCACTGTCTATTTCTACGCCATCTTCTTCTAAACTTATTTGTGTTTGTGTTAAATTTGTGAACCGAAACTTGAAGTTGAAATAGTAAAAAAAATCAAGTATTACAGTGTTTTGATATATTGTGAAAACAGGGTTAAAGCTTATATGTATTACTAACTTTTTTATGGATTGTATTCTAATTCTATACTTTGCGCATTACTTCTGCCTTACATTACATGTTATATGTATCACATATTATTACATATTACATTACACATTATATTACTTCCACGTTAAAGTGAAAATATATAATATATATGCCATTTATAACTGTTAAACATTTTCACATGAGTATATAATGTAGTCCTCCATGGAGTCGTACACGAGTTGCTTTCTAATTAACGCTTTTTCCACACTCACTACGTAGGTACATACTTGTCCTACTGCTCACTGCACTGATGCGTTTCTTTTAGGGTTCAGTTTCATAAAACCTTTACCCAACCCAATCCAATTATTAGATAGAACCTTTTTTTAGATAAGCTTGGATATACTTTTAGTTTTTAAAGTTTATGAAAGAAAGTTAAAAAAAATATTGAGCCGTTGCGGGACGTCTGGCAGATGTGAAACATCGAAGCTATTTTGTATAGAAAATATAAACGAAAGGTTGGTTTATTAAAGGCAATTTAACTTAACAATCAAAATTTACATTGAAATATCAAGTTTAAATCAACGGCTAAGTATACACAGTAATAGTCTTCATATAACATACGATGTTATAGGTATTACAAGTTCAATGCGGTCGAGATGGGGATCACATATAACCATCGAAATAATATATCTTTGCAAGCATATAACCGAGTTAAAACGCGTTTCTTGGTCTCATCCGCTGCAAAAGATGTTTCACATTTTTTTAAAAATCTTCCAAAAAATTAATTACAGCGCGTACCAAGTCGCGGGCACAGCTAGTAGTGCTATAATAATTGTTTACGTTTGGTTTACGTTCGCAGATGTTCTCAAAGTTTTCCTCAGACGAAGCTGTTTCTAACTTGTTCACAGTTAAAGACTCATGAGGTACTTATCTACTGTCTCGATTAGCCGAAACCTGTAGCCTAAAGCTTGTAACCTTACCTATTCACATGAAACATGAGACGTATTATACAGTTGTTTACAAACGTCACTGTCACGGTAATATGAGATGAGGCCGGTCGTCACCGGGTTTCTGCTCGGGGGCAATCACCGGCACATCCACTTCCGTTCAGCATCCCGTAATGCGGGGCGTTGTTGATTTTATTATTACCGTGTATAAATATGCATAATAGGAGTGACGAATCGTTTATATGGAGATATAGAAATATGCACGTGTGACATTTGTGGGTGTTACAAAATGGTTTTGCACGTGATTCCTCTCATTGCAACTCTAATTAATAGTAATTGGAAAGCCTGTTAGTTTAATTTGCTTGTGCCACATAATATATCGGGTTGGCACAAAAGTAATGAGACACTTGGTTTACGTTTTATATTTTTTATTATTATTACAATACAAAAAGCTTAGTCAATGATGTAATCACCATTAGCATCTAAGACTTCTTGCCAACGATCCGGCAAAGTTTGGATGTCTTTCGCCCAGAACTCTAATGGCTGTGCCTCGAAAAAGTTGTTCAACTCAGCCTCTACATCAGAGAAATCATTAAATTGTTTACCCCGCAAATGTTGTTTCAGGGCTCTAAACAAATGATAGTCTGATGGGGCGAGGTCTGGGGAATAAGGTGGGTGAGGTATCGTCTCCCAGTTCAAGTTCTCCAGCTGTTGGCGAACGGCAGATGCGACGTGAGGTCGAGCGTTATCGTGTAGTAAAACTACATTGACTCGTCTTCGTCGTTTTTTCTTGATAGCAGCAGATAGTTTGGTGAGCTGGGTTGAATATTTGTCAGCGTTTATAGTTACATTGTGTAATAGTTCATAAAACAGCATGCCTTGCGCGTCCCAGAAACAGCAAAGCAGAACTTTTAAGCGGCTCTTTTGATTCAGCTTCGGTTGAGTTGGTGGTGTTTCTTCTCGAGGCAGCCAAAAAGCACGACGTGTGTCGTTCTTGTAATGAATCCATGATTCATCTCCAGTAACCAGATCAGACAAAAACTCTTTACGTCGGGGTCGTAGCAAAAGTGATTGACATATAGCGACACGGACTGCACGACTGGCGTCTGTAAGGATGTGCGGTACCCACCGAACCAAAACTTTTCGATACCCAAGATCATGCAGATGATATTCCACGGCGTGGTGACTGCAGTTAAGTGCTTCCGCTAATTCACGTGTGATAGCATCTGGATTCGACTGCAGTTCGCTTCGTAAATCGTCATCATTCGATGCGGGTGATCGTCCTGAGCGTGGCTGACTTTCAAGGCTCCTGTCTCCTGATTTAAAACAGTCAAACCATCGGGACACCATGGCATGGCTTGTACTTCCAGCGCCCAATGCAGTGTTGATATTGACAGCCGCAGCCCGCGCACTGTGGCCTAACAAGTACTCGTATAAATATAGTGTTCGAACTTGTCGCTCGTCCATTTTTCTTCAAACTGACTAAACCGATCGCGAGAGCGGCTTTATATACCCCCACATCAGAAGTACCTAGATTGTTCTACAACATACTAGAATATTTTCGAAAATAATTAACTTGAAAAAGGAAATGTATAGAGTTTTGTAGTGTGTCTCAATACTTTTGTGCCAACCATATAGTTCAGCTATACGTTTGGGTATTTGGATTGGAGACATAAACAAGTCACCGCTGTATGGTATAGGTGTAAGGATTGTAAGTAATGGACCAATAATCGATCCAGGCTTTTGCACGGTTTGCTGATACTATTGTCATGATGAAAGAACTGAGTGTCCATTCTTAAATTTTGGTCCTAGGTTCTTAACAAGAGATTCGATGACTTCGTGCAGGCACTGTTGAGTGTATTTTGTGGTAAAGTACCAAGAACTGGTGTTTACTAATTCGAAGTCTTTAAAGATAAGATATAAATTGATTCATAATGATTAAAGGTAACGTTCATGGCCTGGTTCATAGCAATGTAGGTGTGCATATTGCTTCACAAGTAAACTGCTGCCTTACGTAAGAATGCATGTAACGGTACGTCACGTACAGTGTCACGCACCAATAAGTAATCAAGTATTATCGAATAGTATACAAGCTGAGAAGGTGAAAATATTGTTTTACTGTAAACTTCGCAGATATAACGTTTTTTAATAAGCTCTTGATGTGGGGTAGAGCATAATTTCAATTATTTGGGTATGTGTAGGTTTATGTATTTATAATCCTCATTTTTAAATAGCATTTAAGTTCAATAATTGGTTAAGGTTACGTTTATTTTTTTACGTTACAAGTCGGCAGAGAGGCGGACTATTTAAATCTCATTAGTGGCTTAGACGTTCGTTAAGCACAGTGTGTTATAGGTGTTATATATGTTAGCAATGATTATAATTAGGAAATAAAAGCTGCACATATAATGATTGGATCATAGCAGACACAATATCGTGACAGTAAGCGTTTTGGAAAAAGTTGACCTTCGATCTTGCGGAATTACCTACTTGCATAGTTGCGGAATTATTTACCTCTAAAAAGCAAAATTACGTTATCTTCTAAAGTAAATAGCAAGATTACTTCGCTTAATTAGTAAAGCAAGAAACATTGCAATTTTATAAGAAACTACGTTGCTGTGCTACACTAACTATACTTCAAAATATCAGTGTAAATTACTGAAAACTGGATTTAAAGTATTCTCTATACGCTATTCGCGATAAGAAAATAGTGAGTCATCGGTTCTTTTCAAAATTCAAAAGAAGTTATATTGATAAAAAAATAAGAGCAATAATTACTAATATTGAAATAATTAATATTTTATCTTTGTGTATGTATTTGTATTATAAGTAGTATAAAACAAAGTCATCATCCTCTCGTACCTATGTATCGCGGCTTACTTCTTTTAATCCATGCAACGGATTTTTATACGGTTTTCGCTGATTGAAAAAGCGATAAACGAGGAAGTACAAAGTTATCTGCTATGGCCTTTGGGTTAAGCAGGAGATATGTTGAGAACACCATTGTTAGTAGATTGATGTCGTGGGTGTCTATCATAGTTGAATTGTTGCCTACAATATTATTTAAAGGATTGTAGTAATTGAATGTTACTAGTTTTAGGGAATTCTAATTCCTAAAATTACTGCAAATACAGACAATAATAATGCATGTCTAGATAATATTATGTGGAATTCGTTATGGCCTTGGGTGTTTGAAAAATAATTTTCTTCGTATAGCAATCTCAAGGTGACCAAAGAGAATGCCCATTGTTGATGTTTTAAATGAAATTTTCCAACACGGGAAACACACGTTCAGTACGTTTGCTATCTCACAATGTTCAATTGTGTTTGTTGTGAAATCGTCACCATTGTGCTGTATAGAATTTGCCAAAACGCGAATGTCTTATACCTTTAATAAACATTCTTACCTATCTATTATCATCTCTGACGGTTATGAAAGAATAGCTACCTTTCAGATTATGTTAAATTAATTTAAACTTAAAAAAACTGGTTATTTCATTTTGAAAACATACAAAATTCAATTCATCAATGTTTGTCAACTTACAACTACTGTACAACTTGTATTGTCAGTTGTAACCTACCATCAATTGGTCTGTCAGCCTGTCTGTCGACCTTAGCATAAAAACATACCACAAGACACTTACTAATAGAAACTATGAACATGCTACGTCTTCATGAGATACCCAATTAAAGAGTAAAGGAAATAATATGATAAAAGTTTAAATTCGAGTTATGCATCCTCCCGCGGTGTTGTATTTTGAGCGGAACTCGTTGGATGGAAGCGATTGGGTGCTCATAAGTTTCCTAATTTAGCCCGTGTCCGCCCAGCGTAGGAGACAGGCTAAAATATTATTATTATTAGTATTTGTTTGTTTATTTATATACATACTAGCGGACCGCCCCCGGTTTCGCACGGATTTTTAATGAAAATTAAACCTTCCCCCTTTAACGCTCTTTCCATTAGTGAAAACCGCATTAAAATTTGTTGCGTAGTTTAAATCACTGAAATCAATTTTGATAAAATATGAACTAAGATGACAATTCACCGCTCATAGCAAAGTGTAGGTGGCAGTGTCATTAGCGTAATAAAATACAGAATACGTCAGTATAATCCCGAGATTATGCTGACGATATGCACATACGTTTGTGCCGTCTGGAAATGTTTTGAGGTTGCGAATTTTGATTCAATACATATATTGAACGAGTCTTATACCTACATCGATGGTCTTATATATTTATGTTTCTCTGTCTTCGAGTCTAAGTACATAAAAAAATATGTTGGGCTCAGAAGATATAAAGGCAAATTTCACGTGAGAAAATTAGCAGATAATATCTTATTTATCACATTTCAAAAGTATGCATATCAAAAGTATGCGTTATAAGTACTTGTTTGTCACTATGTTAACCACAATAAATGTTTTGATTATCTCGTTCCATGAATTCCGTAGATTTATTTGTGTAAATAATAGTTAATCAAAACACGAATATTTAATGCGGCCCGCATTCATTAACATTTTATTTATGCCATTAACATATAGTGTCGATTTATGTGGAAATTATAATATACACAAGAGATACGCGTGTATGTTGTGTATGCAATCTACTTGCATGTAGGTATATTTGACGGCAATGCAGCCTACTTGCATGCGTTTCATCAGTTACATTAGGCAACTTATTAACTTACATTAGACTGATTAATAGGTAACACCGACCTAATATTATGGTAGACTTTTTTAAAACTCCCAATCCTCCACAATTAGGTTTATTGTTTATACGTACTACAAAGTTTTCTAGTAAAGATGAATAAGTAAAGAATTTCCCAGAAACATCTAGTAGGTACCATTGGTTAGTGTACTAACCGTGCATGGTACCATCTAGCTTGGAAAATAGACTGTCATAAATCTAGTGGCTTACGTTTAAATCTTATGAAGGTGAACTTTATCGACGTGAACTTATTGTGTACCTAGTTCAAAACAAAGTCTAAACAGTAAACATCTAATTTGTGATGGATATTAATTACTTGCGATGTTTCTCGTGTTTTTTTAAAATATTTAACTAAAGTGTGACCACTCGCTTTAAATTATAGATTAGATATCTGTAATAATACGTTTAACGTACGCACTACGCACTCTCATTACATAGATATAATACTCATACTACGCACTCTACGAATAAATATACTTTATTCGTAGTTAACTATACATATGAAGGACGACCATTGAAATACTATTATAGAATATTATAGAAACTCGAATAGTCCCTTTTTTGAACTAAAATTTTTGGTGCATTATTTTATTTTTCGGATTATTTATTAGATAAAAAAATTCCAAATAGACGCTGCTTAGAGAAATTGAAACCACTTTTAGGTACCTTTTTTTTTTCAATTTTTTTTACTCGCGGATCTCACCGATGTTATTATTATTGTAACTGGATGGCATCAGATGACAGCATCACATATCTTTTAAGATGAGAACTGGCGCTATAAAATGCTATGTTTGTACTTCCTGCAACACCTGAGTATACGAGTTCTTAATAAAATGAACTAGCGATTAGAAAATGAACATTTGCACGAATGCATTTTTTCCTGCAAATTATATATACATATATACACATACCTTCCCCGTTTATCTATCTTTCCATTTGTGAAAACCTGAAATTGTATTCTAAGTATTGGTGAAAGTTTTTTTAAAATGGGATTAGTAGTTTCGAAGATTATCTCATACATACAAACATATTCAAAAGTTTTCCTCTTTATTATATTAGTATAGGTACCTATATTATAAAATAAATACAATACATCTTAGAACTGTTAACACTTTTTATAATTATGTAGGCATGCGCAGTCAGTGGCGGGATTTCCCTTTTATTCACAGAAGAAAATACCGTAAATTAATGACACTTGGAATGTTTTGTGTAATGTTAGGTTCCGTGAATAATCCTGTTTGTAATTTAATTTACCCACTCATCTTGTTCTTACCCTTCTTCCTATCAGGTTAGTTAATGCCCTTGCACACATTTCTTCTAAGTAGTATCTCGTGCGCCTAAGCGAAGTCAACTTAACTTACATTAGGTCCTTAATATTTTAAAAAGGTTTCTTTAAACGTTTAACAATGTATTATGTCTTTGTTTCAGGTAAATGTTGCTGCTAAGTTAATTAATGGCAATCCTTGCATGTTTAATAATGATTTTATGCAACTTCTAATACTCTGCGCTTACTAGCGGTTCAGCACGACAATTTGTAGAAAAAAATTCATTATAGTTGAAATTTCAAACTACGATGGTACCATTAATAATTAAAGGTACGATGTGCTTGGGCACACTTTGTCAAAAGCCTCTGAAATACTGTAGAAGTGGATTATACGCGTATGCGAATCATATATCGATATATATATGTTTGTTTATGCCATAATACATGCCATTATACATGCCTAAATGCCGAAAGATCCCTTGACGTGCTAACCGCTAGTAGGCGCTGCATTTTACGGATACATCAAGCTGAAATTGAGATCTATATATGTCCTTTATTTGCTACTATTAGCTTGAATACGCGATTATTACAATAATCTTAGGCAGTTGTCCCACCTCCGACGATGAACGAGTGGCGATTAGAGTGAGAAACTAGAAACGAGTTGGCGAGCAGCGAGAAGCGAGTGTGTAGTTTCGATAGTTTTGCCGCTCGGCTATACCTAAGCGAGTGTTCTTGTGCGACGGGCAAATTACTCGCACTGCTCGCTCGGGGCGGCTAGCAGATTAGTCTTGCGCGAGCTACGTACGTGTTATCGACGAAATAAAGAGGGGTGTTTTGTTTCAGTGTTTTGACACAAAACTACCTTCCTATAAACAATTAGACGTGAAAGACGCTGCTTGAAGGATATAACCGCTGCGTTGGTTGGTATCTCGGCGAGTCCTGATTGCCAAGCGAGCATCGCTGAGTACCCTGACTTTGACAGGCGCTCAGCGACGATAGTGGAGCGAGTCCTCGCCAGCAGTGTAAACAGTCAGCGATCAACTATAATATGCATTTCTTGTACGTTTCTTGAGCGAGAAAATGGTTGATAGTTAGTCGCTTGCTCGCCGGCGGGCGCGGCGGTGGGACAACTGCCTTTGGAGATAACTGCCTTATAATACTACTGTATTATATTTCTAAAACAAGAAATTTGTTTTTTCTTCAATATTGGCATGTCAGATACGGATCTCATTACGTCTAGTTTTCATTTAATAATCATAAATAGGTATATAGGTCAAAAATTAAAACTTCTATTTTTGCATCGTAATTAAACTATTTTTTTTGAGATGATATTGTATTAACATTTGGTATGATATTTTTTTTCAATGCGCATAAACCAAGGTATAACTTCTAATGTTGCATGCATAAACCAAGGGCCTTCGATGTTATAATAACTAACCGACAATTTTGTTTTTGTATGTGTTTGCTACAAAGAATTTAAATTTTGTTACATTTGTTTTAATAATTCCAGTACCCATACTCTACTTTTTTCTGAAACTAATCTAAGTATTCCTAATTTCGTCTTGAGTAGATACAAAATAAGTTGGATGAGTCGGTTAGATTGAATGCATCGAGCTGTTCCTTTAACACAAACTGTTTGTCTCTGAGTATACATACATGTCCTATAGAGCGTGCAAGGAGAGAAAACCAACTTGATTATAATGTACTTAGTTGTCGAAATGATATTCTCATTTCAACAAATGATATTGAGATAAGTCGATGCCATCGGAATCGATTGATAGTCTGTAGAAATCGATATCACACCACTTCGTGAACTTTATCACATCAACATAATAAGTATCGGCCTTTTCGAGAAAATTGATTGCATATAGTTTTACTCGTTTCATCCAAAACATTTTGGACGAGCAGCGCCCTCTATAGCGTTACGTATACTCAATGAAAGTTTGACCTCACCTCATACTTCACTAACACCCACTACGTGCGTGTGGCGCTATCATTTAATTTCAGTGCTACACACGACACGAGCACTAAACTAATGCATGCCGCTGTCTCTGCATCCTGGCACTAACGGCACGTTACAATGGCGAGCGGCTACACTGATAAACGCTTTCATCAGCTGGTAAGATTTTTAATTATTTGCAATACTCACTATAGGTAATAGTTATTTAATGGTGTCTTAATTAAAAAACCGATAATGAACCTCTTGCAGATTAATCCAGGCGATTTATTATCGATTTTGAATTGATTCATAGTGAAAAGTCACATAATATAAGTAGTAATCAGTCTTTCTTAAATACATAATTATATCGTGATGATGTGTTGCAGCTGCAATTTAAAAGTAACAACAGTAAAGGCGCGTCTTCTGTGCATGTTTTTGATCTACACACTACACAAAAACCTTTACCCAAAAACAATGTTTCGATACAAATTTTTGTTAATGAAATGTTTATATAAACAATCGTTTTACATTCTACGGCGGATGGAAAACATCTAAACATTTTTTGCTGCGCAGGCGAAGAGAGGCAGAGTAGGTACTGTCATTTGTCAGCAACCCTCATTGTACGAAATTCAGGATTTATGCAAAGATCGTTCCGCATTCGTCTCTTTTTTGTTAAAAAAAACACTATTGAAATTTCGAAGCAGTAAATAGGGTCTCATTACAAATCTACGTTTTTTTTTCTTAATCCTAAAATAGGCAATATTCTTGCGAATATAAATTTGCATAAAAACAGGATTGCAGTGTTATATTTAGATGTTTATAATTTAGATTTCTAATGACAGGAGATATTGTGATTATATAAGTAAATTTTATTTATAATACTACAATTATTACTATTTTCAACATATTTTATACAACGTATATAACTGTCTGTTCCACGGTTCCACCGGACACAACATTCTTAAGTGATTCACCATCCGCGTAGTACGCACGGACACGTGATGGATGTATTTAGATGGTTTAAACCAGGGTTCCCCAAACTATTTTGGACAAGTGACCCCTTTTCAACAATGAACTGTTACCTCAGACCCCCATGGTCAAATTACCTACTTTTAAGACCAACCCCCTTATTCATAATGGTCCGCTAACTTAAAGCAGCTATCTATCTTAGTCTATCTTTAGTTTTTTCCTATTGGTACAAAATACCTAGGTACTAAGGTGCCAATTAGAAAACTTTGCACTTGGTTAAGTGAGTGAAGTTGATTTCATTTTCTCGTCAAAATTTAACAAAATAAAAAGACAATCCAATTCAGTAAATATCAAGTTTAATTTATAATTATTACAAATTAATACATAAAGCATCTTAAGTTGGTAGGAAATTATATTTTAAAAACTATTAATTCGCAAAGAGAAAATAAAACATTCAGTGCGATGGATGAACCTGGTGACTATCTACCAATCTAGCTACATCCGGTTCAATATTAGTGAGTTGCAGCCTTAAATCTCCACGTTCGTTGATTTTCAAACGGTTTCTTTGTTTTGTCAAAATGTTTGTTACCACACTGAAGCTTTTTTCAACTAGATATGATGATGGAAAAGCGATAAGGTATTTTTCAGCAATGTTCCACAATGTAGGATACTGTGTTTCAATTTTGCGTTGCAACCAGAACTTCTGATAGCCTTGGTTGAACTTTTGCTTAAGCTCTTCGTCTGTGCTGATGGTAATCAACTCTTCTTGCATTATCACATTGGCTTCTTCTATGGCTGTGGTGTTATACGGATTTATTATCCATTGAGGAATTTGTAAATTTAAAAGATCATCAAACCTCTCCGTAAAATCCTTGTGTAATGCGTCCAAGTGAGTAACATATAATAAAATGTCATCATCTTGAAGCATTTTTGGTAATTTTGACAAATGCGGAAACTGCGAATATTCTTTTCTGCCTAAATTTTGTTTATAAAGAACTAGTTTACCCACGAAGGCCGATATTATTGATTTTGTTTTAATCAAGTTAAGATCATCACCCTGTAGTTGCAAATTAACTTTGTTGAACATTCCAAAGATATCAGTCAAGTAATAAATATCTGTTTTACAATTGTTCAGATTTTCTTTCAAATTCGGATCTTTTTCTTGTAAAAACTCCAACACAGATTCAAAAAGGGCTGAAAATCTTTCTAAGCAAGAGCCTCTTGATAGCCAGCGAACTTCAGTGTGCAGAAGTAACCGAGTAAAGACTTCGTCGTTTTCGTCACATAGTTGAGCAAATAACCGAGAGTTCAAAGAATTGCTTCGAATCTTGTTGATAGCATTTATTACATATTGTAAAGACTTATGCAATCTAGGACTCAGCTTTTTTGCTGCTAAATGCTGCCTGTGAATCACACAGTGAATAACCAGTACATCAGGCAGTTGTCGCTTTAAGTGAGCTATAAAGCCACGATGACGACCAACCATAGACGGTGCACCATCAGTCGCAACAGAAACAATATTCTTCCATGGAATAGCTTTATCAGTAAAAAAATGTTCCACGGCCTGAAAAATCGATTCTCCTCTAGTATCAGTCTCTAAATATGCAGCAAAAATCAGTTCTTGGCACATATTTTCATCTTTGATAAATCGAACATATCCTAACAATAGAGCTTCATTGCCGGGTAATGTAGACTCGTCCAACTGGAGAGAGAATCTGCGGGTCTGTAAGAACTTGCATAAAATGTTTTCCACATCGCGTCCCATCTCATCTATGATCTATGCGTCTCTGAACGGTGTTGTTGCTCAAAGGTATTCTCTTTAAAATATCATGTGCGGGTTTGTGCAATACATTGTTAAGGACCTCCGCAATGGCTGGTAAGATAAGCTGCTCTCCAATTGTATGGGGTTTCCCCGACTTCGCTATTAGTAAAGATATATTATAGGACGCTCGTAAACCATCATTGTCTCGAATAGATGATGACGCAAACATCGATCCTATGGATGGCCTTTTGTCTAGTTTTTCTTTCAGTGCTTGAAAATATGACAAGGGCTTACTTTTTTTGTTAGCATGTACTCTTGATAAGTGGTCATCCATTTTTGAAGGCTTCATGGCATCGTTACTAAATACTTTTTCACATATGAGACACATCGGGAAGTGTTGATTTGATGGAGATGCAATAAATCCGAACTTCAAGTAGTCCAAACTGTATTGTCTGCATTTTTTTTTCGTGTCCGCCATCATAAAACTTTCAGTAATTCTGCAAACAAAAAAATAAGGAACCTAAATAAAAAACAATAATAAACTGTTAAATTTGCACACTATCTTATTTTTATCACACTCAGTTAATGGATTCTTGTTAAGTATTACTGACTTACTCTTTGATAAACTTTGATACCTATATTGGGAAGTAACTACAGTAGGTAATTAGGTATAGAAACTTCGTATTAGGTAATTAGGTAGAATAAGAACGAAAACCAAAGACTTAAGTGTTAGTAATTTTTACAAATACAATTATACATACCTATTTAAAATATGTTGTATGTTGTGTTTAACACTTTTTCAGTCACTTTACTTCACTTAATTTAGCTTTGTAATAAGTTTGTAATCTCTTGAAATAAATGAGTACTTAGCTATATGAGTTTTTATCGTTCAAGCTCCAACGAATTTCAAAACGCAAATGAACTTTCAACCTAAATGCAAGCTCGTTAAATAGTAAAATATCAGGAACATGTTTGGACTTGATCATGAATTCGTTCGTCTTAATTCGCGTAAAGCCGCTATCACACTATTCAATTTGAACGATTCCAATTTAGGAAATCGGAAGGTGTGATCGCAGTTAGAACAGATTGGATTCAATTAAGAGTTTATCCATTTTCAACTCTATATCTTCGATTTAGAAATCAATTTAGCGTAGTGTGATCACGAGCTCACTACTTAGATTCCTAAATAGGAATCGTTCAAATTGAATAGTGTGATAAGCACTTTATCGTCAAATAGAGAGCAAGTCAAAACGCCGCTGAAAGACGTACGCTCCAACTCAATCTTGCACAAACTTGTCCACATAGACTTGCCGAGTTTTTCATCTTGTACGAACTTGAAACTTTACATTCCTGGAACATTATTTCCTACAAAAATATTAATTATTCTTAGTACACGTAACACAACATAAACAATACAGTAACTACCTACTTACCTATCTTGAAAGTTTTAAATAAGAACTTGTGTTAATATAATAGGGGTCGATTTTTAGACCTCGTCGACCCCCAAAATCACTTTTCGTTTATGTCGACCCCTAGGAAACCGATATACCGATATCGACCCCAAGGGGTCGATATCGACCACTTTGGGAATCCCTGGTTTAAACGAAACAAACCAAGTGATGAGTTCATGAACGAAGTTGTAGATGATTATATTGATTTTTAAGCAATCATTAGTTACTTGTTTATGTTATCTAAGACTTTTGCAATTCACAAAATAAATTCAATAGTTCAGTAACAATGTTCACGTATGAAATATGGACATAAAGTAACGTTTAGCAATTTTATGAATAAAAATTGTATATGTGTAGTAGAAATTCCGCGTTTTGTAATAATCGTGCGAGCACTGCGACGCTATTCTATCGTTATTCTACAGATCGTCATGAAATTTTGCAATAAGTTGGTACTTTGGTAGGCGCAGAAAAGGCATTCAGAATATGGAATAATCCAGAAATATGTAGGGAACTGTTCACAAGAGATTATAAAATTTAAAAATAATACAAAAAAAATCAACGCCTTAGAGAAATAAATGAGCAATAAGCATTGAATAAGTGTTTCAAAACGGACACGGACAAAGTCGCGGGCAAGAGTTAGTAATATTGTATTGTTTCGTGATTTACTCCTTAGCTGGTATGTCATTTTTTATCATTTAGTTGAATGCCTATTTCTCTGACGCACAATTTGAATATTCCTTCTTTATTGTTGGGGACATCTTATTTACCTATCATTTTCCCCTGCAGTTACCCTGTTCCTGTTTCCTATTCTGTCCAAAAAAAATGCAGAGTTCATATGAAAACTATTTATTTCGGAAGAAAGAAAACTGAAGGAATGTTTATGACAAACGAAGTACAAAAGCGTAAGAAAGAACTTCCACTTAAATTTAACTGAGAACTAATTTGGTTGATTGCGTATTTTCCTCATATTACTAGAAAAGTGTCTTTAGAATCCTTTATTTTCTGTATTTTATGTTGTAGGTTGAAAAATGATATAGAATTTTCATAAATGCCTTATCATGTAAGACCCCAGCAGGATATATATTAATAGTCCTATAATAATAGCAGCTTTTTCTTCTTTTGGAGATTATAATTAACATCTAAATCTTTTTTAAGTGCTTGTAAAATTACACATACGACACGAGTATTCTTTAGTGATAGTGAGACTTTATTGTTTTTAATTAATTAATTGTTTTGTAAATCCACAGACACTGGCTATTCAAAAGGCGATCAATTCAATCGAGACACCGGTAAAGGAGAAACATGTTCGGAGTACGATTATTGGGACCTTCCAGGAGCAGAGCGCTATCACATATTGGGTAAAATGTGTTTATTTTTAGTACTATCGAATAATTTTCAATTGCCTGGGCAGTTCATGAGTTCATTTAACTGAGCTCATTCATGAGTTCATACATTCGATTTTGGATTATATCAAATTAAAAATGTCATTATTTTTAATTTTTATGTTTGTCGTGTTAGAGTGCGTTATAAAGCAACATCATAAACAATGCCCACTCAATAAAAAGACAGTGTTTAACAAAATAGTTACAGTATGAAGCATATTACAGTAATTTTATTTTTATTGCCTCCAAAGTAAGCACTCAAGACTTGCCGCTTAAACTAGGTCAACAGGGCTGAGTAAAAAAAAAATTAATAAATAATCTATATAAAACACCCATATGTCCCTTCTCTATTTTATCTACTTTTACAACTTTTAACATTTGAACATCTTGACTATTTTTAGTCATGTAGATTTTTTGTTTGATACATTTTTTTTCACAGTTCTCAGTAGGGACCTACTATGACTTGCACTATTAAATAAATGGTTTTTACATGAATCATCGAGATTAATCCATTTGTTAACAATTCAGTTGGTATTTTTCAACAAAAAAATAAATAAAATAAGGCTAGCCAAAATAAGGAATGAAAGACATAAATCACATTGTTTGTTGTTTCTAACATTGTAATACAAGAATTGGGTTACTTTTATAACTTTATTATGAATGTTACTATGAAATAACTTAACTATGAACTATGAATTTGGAAAGTGGGCTCTTTCGGGAATAGAACCCGGTATCCCTGTGCAAGCACCTAAACCACTTGATCAAGAAACTCGTCCAATTGTCCATAATGCTTCTATCTATATTATAAAAAATGAAGTCGCTTTCCGCGTCTGTCTGTTCACTTCTTCTAAACCACCTTACGGATTTTGATACGGAGCGATAAACGAGTAAGGTTTGTGTACATTATTTACAGAGAAAAATGCATCGGCGGATCGCTAGTTTATAATTTAAGGCATACTCAAGACACGGCTTTTGATTAGGTTCTGTTCGGCAGATGGTGGCAATTCGACTGCCGTTGCAGGACAACAGGATTGTCGCGTGGAAGTTTTGTCACGTGACGCACAAGCTTCTTCGCGAGGGTCATCCGGCATGTCTCGACGACTCTCAGCGTCACATCGGCATGATCGAGAATCTGGGCAAGTTGTGGGTGAGATAACCGATATTATTCTCTATTCTCGATAGCCCTCGTTTTTCGTTTTTCGGCTCCTAGGGTCGTAGAGGTAGCCTTCCTCAAGAATCTAGCAGTTCCAGAGATTAGCGTCTTTAACGAAAAAAACAAACTTATTTTTCTATATTAAGAGACATGGATTTGAAACTCTTTTTCGGATTAAACGCTTTAAAAGTTATTTTATAATAAGCATGCCAAGCATTGAAACCGTCTGTCTCTTGTCATTCCGAGCTCATATAACGCATAATTTTTTTTTTTTAATTTAAATAAAAAGGCATCTTTTATTGTATTTTTAATAAATAGGCAACTCGCTCCATCGTCGGCCTCGTCTTTGCTGCACAACTAGATGCTGAGCAAAAGAGCAAACCCTTCATCAATAGAAATAAAAGAAAATCTAATGTTTTGATCTGCCCTCGTATACGAAGTATTTCGAAGTAAATTTGAAGGCCCATATGATAATGTTTTTATTTATATTCGATAGGTACATCTACGCGAGGGCTACGGTAAGCTTGTCCACCTGTACTCCAACTTGCTGGTGTGCAAGCTGAAGTTCCACTCGCGCAACCCTCGCTTCCCGGGAAACATGCAGCTCACCGCTGATGAACTCGACGCCATAGCAGAAAACGACGTCAATAACTAGTTAGTTTTGCATTTTATACAACACTTCCAATAAAGATAATACTATCTCGCCTCGCGATATTTTTTCTTTATGTTAAGGTCGGCAGACTGGCTGACGGTCCACTTGATGGTAGGTGGCTACAGTCACCTATAAATAACACAAGCAACACCACAAGTTCACTGCCGACTATATTAGGATTGAGGATAAGGGATTTGAAAGGGATAGGGATAGAGGGCTCTGGCATCCCTTACTCTAAAAAGTCTCGAGTGCTTCTTTTATTTCTCTGGTAATTTGACGTTTAAAATATCGAGAAGCCTTGATTGTATCAGTTGGTTATATGAATCGAATTTGATTGCAACAAGTTGTTAACTCAAACAATTTCAGGCAAAGACTTTGCTTATTCACCATACTCATAAAAAAGTTTCAGAAATCTTAATAAATTTTTAAAAAATGAACATAAATAATAAAAGTGAACTTTGCTTTTCAGTTTCCAGTTGTGTGTAGAACTTTTCGACTACATGGATGACATCCTCAATTTACAAGCGGCAGGTTTGTGTCAATTTTCATCATGCCTGTTGAATGAATGTTGAATTGAATATGGCTTCTAAAACTTTTCTAAAAGCTTTCAAATAATTTTAAAACTTTGGCATCCCATACTCACTCACCGAAACACAACGCATGCTGTTGCAAAGCAGTGTGCCCTGCCACTGCAATTGATTACTCAAATTGTCAACTTCCAGTGTTCGACAGTCTGGGCAACGCGCGTGCCAACTCGATGACGGCGAGCGGGCAATGCCGCTTGGCAGCACTCATACCTTGTGCGCAGGATTCGTCGCACATCTACGACTGCAACGTGCGACTGCTCTTCCGTCTGCACGCCTCGCTGCCCCCCGACACGCTCTCCGGCCACAGAGAGAGGTGATCGCGTCCGAAAAGTCCTAAACGCCCTAGTTTTAAGCCGCGCTTACGCGTTCCTCTCTTAATCGCAAAAAGATGGAATAAAACTTATTGTTAGTGCAGTGCATAAAGAACTTTTTTTACAAACGAGATGGTATCGAATAAAAAAAAATGTCAGTTAGACTTTGTTGGGACATTATACGCTCTATATTATATTAAAAAAAAACATACAAACTGTAACTTAATATTATGTATCGTTTAGTAGAAATTAATATCTTAATAAATAGAATCTTAATATACTCGTATAAAAGACGATGTTTCTATGTATGTTCCCTATAGATTCTAAACTAGCTGAACTGATTTTGATGAAATTTTCAGACAATATTCAGATTAGTCCAGGGGGTAGTCCTGTGAAGTTTGGTAGCGATCGGAAGCGGGCGAAGCCGGGAGCGGGTCGCTAGTTTAATATATTATAGATATTAGATTTAGATAAACGTATGCGATCTCAGCGAGATACAAGCAGATGGCAGACTGTGTTATTACGAGTTCATTAATAGATGATGTTCTACTTCGTTACTTTTCAGATTTCGACAACAATTCAAAAAGTTGAGTTCATTTTACAAGCACGCGAGCAGTCTACAATACTACAGAAATCTTCTGACTTTGCCTCTCTTACCGGCCAACCCACCTAACTTCCTTCTGCAGGTAATCTATAAAATGCATGTATGAAAAAATCCATTTGTACTATATTTGCAATAGTTTTATTAAATAGCTTATTATTTATCCCCCTTCTTACTCTTTTTTAAGCTTTTAAAAATCACAAAATATTGAAACTAATTTTAATGGAAGTGTGGAAACATCTTTACCGATGAAGTAGTTATTTAATATTATAAGCCCCGAAAAATGCTAATGCTCCTGGCCGCCATTTTGATGACGTAATCTCGTACGGTTACGTCAGTACGGTTGCAATACTGCCCGACTATTTTGGAGTTTACTCCTTAAGAATCGATTTTTATATATAAGCCCGGGGTATGAAAATTTATGGGAGTAAAATTAAAATTGTCACATGTCACACGTTACGCGTTAATTTTAATTTTAGCGCCATCTACACAATGTCTCAGAAACTAGAATATGTTACGCAGTAATGCATCCTTGCGAAAACTAGATAGCACCGGTAATCATGTATCATAATTCGAACAGAGATGGCGCTGATATTAATTCGTTATGATAAATGTTTTTATAATTTTTATTGTGTATTTTATAATCGTTCGTAAAAGGAGTAAACTCCAGTCGTGCGTCGGAGCTGACACACTTTTTTTTAGTTGCGGATGACGTCACGTGGATGTGAAGGCTCCTGCGCATTGGCAATTTTCGGGGATTACACTTTAGGATTATCCTTACAGCTGTAACAGTGTACCTAATGTTAGCAACATATGTACCTAATGAGTATGTACGTCCGTTACAGAGTGATTTCGGCACATATGTAGCACCCGTAGTCTCAATACCAGAACCAGCTCCGGACGAAGTGGACGCCGTGGGATCTCTTATCGACACGTCCGATCTCCTTAGTCAGGTAAAGCGTGAGATTACTACTAGCATACGAAAGCAAAAATACCGTTGTTTTATTTTTTAGTTTAAACTTATTTTATAGATTTGAAATCGGTTTGGTATTTGGCTTCATATCTATCTTGCACGAAATATGTAACGAGATAATAGTGTCAAGTATTTTAACAAATTGATTTATTTTTAAATATATACATTTCTTTTGCATCAAACTAACCTAGCATTTATGAGATTTGCCACTTTGTTTCAATTGAAGTCACACTTTGTTTCAATCAATTTTAATAAAGATTCTTTTCCCATAAGTCTACAACTCCGGACCAAATGGAGACGTTCGACAATCGCTCGACGTCGTCTCCGCAACCCGATCCCTTATTAGAGAGAGACCGGCTCATTGATCACTTACAAAATGAAGTTAGGAGGTTAAGGTACGTACATATTTCTTTATTTTATTTTTTATTTGAACAAATATGCAAGCAAGAACAATAATAAATACAGACAACATAGATATTTTGTAATAAGAATATTCATATAGAAAATATTTGTATTTAATAAATCTTTCTACTTTGGCGAACTTATTACTTTTGTGTATTCGGATGGTAGTATTAGCACTAATTGGTACAGTATACGATACTTATATTGTATCGTTTCGTAAATGTAGGTCTGAAGTATCCCAACTAGAGCAAGAGCGCCATTCAATGGTGGATTCGATGAGGGAACATTGCGCTAGATTAGAAACGCAGTTGCACACCGCTAAGGTAATATTTTCATGTTACTATAGTTTTTTTTTTACTTTTTTTTTTATTCACTCCTTATAAATAAATAAATTAATAAAAATGATAACATAACTTTTTTATTAATTTAGGAAGAGACCGCACATTCGATAACAGTGGCTACTGTCGCCTATAATCATAAGCAAACAATGGTGCATCTGTGGTGCAAATTTGATATAAGATAAGGATAATAAATTGAGATAGGGAGAATGGTCTTCCTATTCCCACCCCTTAATAGAAATTTGTGTACAGTATACCCACGAAATTTTGCTCATTCTAATTAGACTAGATTTTAGACTGAATTGATTGGTCTAAAATAAACATTAAAATTAAGTGGATGTATCCTCTATATTAATCCTCTATGATAGTATAAATGACAAATAGTTTTTAACCACACCAAACCACTTATTTAATTGTTTCTTTGATGTTGTTTATTTTATTGTAGGTTGAATTGAACGAAGAGAAACAAAAAGCCGAAATTTTGTCAGCTCAAGCACCTGAAATTAAGAGTAAGTCTAAAGTGGAGTCATTTTAATAGGTAACATTTGACGTCTGTCAGTTTTATCTTCATAGTGAGGTGTTGCCAGCAACATTCCACCTAAATTGTACCTAACATCAATGATTTTTCTATTTAGTTATTTTTTGTATTTTTATAGTTAGTTAAAAGAATAATAAATATAATTATGTTTTATTATAATCACAACGTGGTTATTAATTTATGGTGATATTTCTTCACAAGTAATCATTGCATTCGATTCTACTTATCAGCTTTCGATTTTTAGAGTAACAACCCTAATTGTTTACTTTATTTGAGTTCATAAAAAATATTTTTGGATATATCTTCAAAATAGAGCAATAGTCTGAAAATAGAATATGTAATTATTGGCTACAATAAATTTTGTATGTATTTACCATGCAACTTCGTTTTTTCTAACCGATTCATGGATCACACTTTTCGGATTTACAGAGAAACTGACGGAAACTGAGGACAAGGCAAAAGTGACCGATGAGAAATTTCAAAAGTTAAAAGGCGCATACACCCAATTGAGAGAGGAGCACATTGCTTTAATTAGACAGGTAATTAAAAATATGTATCGTTATCACTTGAATTCTACTAAAAATTTGGCTTAACATCAACGCCCGTTAAATACATATACAATGTGTCAATATCGCCATTTTATTTTATTTAAAATTAAGATTTAAATTGAGACATTAGGTATATATAGGCTGTCAATCTATGCAAATGAAAAAAAATGTTTATAAATTAAATAAATAAATTATAAATTACTAGTGGCCCGCTCCCGCCTTCGCACGGGTGCAATTTTTTACTCAATCCAGCTGATAAAATTACCTTACATCGCCATCTGTTAGAATCTTTTGGAACTCACAGATAAATAATTGCTGGATTGAATAGGTATCAACAGAAGGCGCTATGTTAATAATATTATATAATTTGCAAAAAAAATAATAAACAAAATGAGATATAAACTGTCTTATAAGTTGGACCAAATTACACATAGTTACGAAATTTTATCATAATCGGTTTAGTAGTTTGGGAGTTCATCGCGGACAAACAACGTGACACGTAATTTTTATATATATAAGGATATCTACACACATTCCACACAGCACCATCTAGTTCCACACTAAGCAACTTAATGCTTGTATTATGGATACCAGACAGTTGATATAATACATAGATTACTTTTTTTTTGTTAATACAAACATCCATGACTCAGGTACAAAGGTAAATGTTCAAATAAACATTTGCCCCTAGCGGGATTCGAACCCGCGACCGTTTGGTTAACAGCTAAGGTTACTAGCTACTAGACCAAACGTGTCGTCAACGTTTTTGACACAATAATTCGTGTTCAAATTTGTTTTATATTAATTCCTTCGTAATTTTTACTGATGAGTTGACATTCTAATTCTATAGTTGTTCTGTGATACTTTTTTAAAACAAGAGTGATTGGATTTGTATTCTGAGAATTTCTGCGATACTTTTTTAAAACAAGAGTGATTGGATTTGTATTCTGAGAATTTCTGTGATACTTTTTAAAACAAGAGTGATTGGATTTGTATTCTGAGAATTCAAGTATGGCGGCGCCAGATGTACCTTAAAAGATTAAAAACATTTAAAACACACTTTGTACTTGAGTTGTTGCAAGCAAACTTTACCTGTCGCACATGTTTTGCACACAAATAATATACAACAAACGAATATTTTTGTATACACAATACGACATTAATATTTCATCTTAATATTTATGAGAAACAACATTTCCAAGCAACAAAACACTTTTTAATGTTTCATATTTCACTGGAAATGAAAGTCAAACCCTATTAATTCAAAGATTGACTGATTTTGCATCAGTCAATATTGCTAAGCTAAATTAAACTTCACGCTCAAAAATCAGAAACAATAGGTACGAGTATGTCAAAGCATGTGTGAAAATAAGTTTCCGCGTAAAAATTTGTAGATTGCAATACGAAATTTGGACTAAACTATCTTGATACTGTTTAATTTTTATTTGTCTTTAATAGAAGACGGTATTAAGTATTTATACGAGGTTTTGACATGAGTAATTATGATTTTAAACATTTTTTTTATGTCATCAGATTCTGATATACGCCTATAAGACCACTCTATAAAAACTTTTATGTTTTTGTTAAGAAAGCTGAGGTTGATAAAGCGACGGCGGCCTTGAGAGCGTCCGCGGCACAACACGAGAGCGCTAAAATGGCGCTGCAACAACAACTCAACGATAGAATAAAGTAAGTTACTAACGAAGACGTACTTTTAAATATTTAGATCCGAATGCGGCACATGAATACATTCTAATGATTAATTTAAAGTCTAAATTATAATAACAAACTGTTTCTTTTTGTCAGGGATGTGGAATTGCTTCAGCAAAGCGCGTCGTCAAGTGAAGAAATCGACGCTTACAAGAATGAAATTGCTAGCCTACGCAATGACCTAGAACTGTCACGACAGAAGGAACTCGAGTTGGAAACTTTGCGCGCCTCCATGGAGTCGATGGACATAGAACACAAAACAGCCATGACAGAACAACATGACAAAATAAATACAATAGTTAACGAATTAAAAGATACAATAGAAACTTTAGAAGCAACTAAGAAAGAAAAAGTGGAACTGGAGTCCGCGTTAAGTGGAGTCAAACAAGAATTGGAGGGGTTGAAAGAGAAAAACGGAGATGAGTATAAAAAAGTGTTAGAAGAAAAGCAAGCCGCCTTGTCACAAGTAGCGGAGTTAACTAAACAATTCCAACAGGAAAAACAGGTCAGTAGCGTAAACTTTTTAAAATATCAACTGTGTATCATCGAATAAATTCGCATGAGTATTAGGTATTAGAATTTAATAATTCAACTTTGCATGTGTACATAAGTAACTGTTGCATGAATATTATTCATATATTTAATGCTTTTTAACTCAATCGCATTTTATAAGGTTCAGTTTTATTTGTTAAGATTAATCGGCATTTCTTAATAAATTTATCTTAATTTGATTAGGAGCAGAATCTTATTATTAGTAACTTGAAAAGTGAGGTAGAAAAAATGCAACAACAAATAAATGAAGACGGAAATAACTTCAAAACAAAACTATTGGATTTAAATGAATCGTTAGTTTTAAGAAGCAAAGAATACAACGAATCACTTACTGCAAAAGATGAAAAACTAAGTGCAGCTCAAGAAAACATTGAGATGCTTCAAAAGCAATTAGAAGAAAGACAAAACCGTAACAATGAAGATATTGTCGAAAAACTATCGCAGATTGATTCTCTTAATGAAGAAATTAGAATTTTAACCAAACAAAAGGACGAAAACGTGAATAAGATAAAATGTTTGGAAACAGAAATGAGTTCGCTTGATCAAAATTTAAAAACAATTATCGAGCAAAAGGATAGTTATGCTGAAAATTTAACCCAAAAAGAAAATGAAGTCCAACAATTAGAAGAAAAAGTCAAAGAGCTAACTCATAAATTGAACGTATCTATAGAATCTGAAAACGATAAAATCGTTGAAATATCAGCATTAAAGGAAGTTTATGAAAAAAAAATCGCGGAAAGGAATGATGAAATAAAAAAAATTGCAGAAGAACGAGAACAAGAGATCGCGGCATTAAAAGATCATTTTAAAAGCATGGCCAATGATATGGATGAAATGATAGCTAATTTAAAAGACGTAATAAAGGAGAAGGATTCGCAAGTGATATCACTGGATGTGGAAGTCAATAAGTTGTCTGCGCAAGTTGCAATGTTGGAAGATGAATTGAAAGAAACAAATGCAGAATTAGAAATAGGAAAGAATGAGCTGCTATCTCTACGCGAAGAGCATGAAGCCATCATTGAAAGGAGGGATTTTAATTTAGCATTCAAGAACGATGAATTGAGGCTTTTAAATGATAAAGTGAACCAGTTGACTGACGAAAATAATAATATGAGATTGGAAAAGGATAATTTGATTGAAACATTGACTTCAGATAAACAGGTTAGTTTTGTGTGTATCCTGTGCTGTCGTTACATTATGCAAATAACAATTAATTATTACATACGTTTTACCAGGTTTTGCAAAACGATTTACAAAAATCGCAGGAAGATTATGATAATTTAAAAAAATCGAATGAAGGAATCTTAATGGAAAAAGAACAGATTATAAGCAAACTTAGTTTAGAAAAAGTAGAATTGGAAAAACAGAGTAAACAACTAGAAGAAAGTATGAGTGAAAATATACGATCATTGAATGATCAGATTGATTTAAAAAATAGTCTCCACGCTACATTAATTTCAGAAAAAGACAAAACGATTGCCGATGTAAAATCGAATTTGTTTGAGTTACATAATCAGTTAGAGGCAGTGAAAGAAAATAGTTTGAAAGAGAAAGAAGAACTAACCGATGTGGTGTGTAAGAAAGAGAAAGAGATACAGGTTAGGTTTTGCTACCAGTGTGTCGTTTTTGTGTGTCTAATTTCAAGTGGCCGTATAATATCACTTAGTTTTATGTGGTGGTGGATTGGATTGACTAATGGTTCCATTGAGCTCATATTGTGCCGTATACTTTGTTATTCATTCGATCCATAGCTTATCAGTATTAAAATGTGCTACTTAGGTCTATTTTAATGTAAGCGCTTAAATAAGTCCAACCTTGTTAATAAAAAATCGCTATATCCAAGTTGATGTAACATTGTACAGTATAAAATATTTTTTATAAATGAATTTTTTCAGTACATTAGAGACAATCTTATTTTATTCCTTTTTTTTCTTTATGCATGATGCAGCATTTTAATTGCACGTTTATTTTCTTTTTTCTCTGCTACTTCTACAACTTCTACTCTTCGCTGCATGTGGTCGGATTTCTTGGATACTTTGGACGCCTCTCGCCTACTCGCCTTTGAACTACGTTAAGTATATTTCTTTGGCTGCATGTAATGTAGATATTAGAAGTGAGACTGAGTCATATAGAGAAGGAGAGGCTGAACGCCGAGTGTGAATTGCAGGATTTATTGCAACACAACACAGTGTTGGAAGCGGATGTTATTACCCTCAGAAAACAATTGGAAGACGCGCAGAAAGAGATTGAGAAACGTAAGTTTAAAAAAAAACTTTCGTCTTATTTTTTTAACCAAATTCTTATAGTAACTGTCATAGTCATTACAATATTCACCGGTTCGGATTGATGATTCTATAAAGAAAAAAATCGGTGAGTGACCTCGGCGATATGCGATGCAATCTTAAACCATTTTATGAATGAATAGTTATTTAGTTATTTACTAAATAAATAGTTATCGATGAAATAGTTGTTTACTTGAATAATACGCTCGTTCCACCTATCACTACTGTGTCCACCCCTGGATTTTTTCCATTTATCCCTACCAGTAGGTAGACTTGAATAAAAGAGAGATACCTCCTACTTACATATATTTTTTATATGTTTTAAAAGTACTTAAATATTAAAATATTCTTTGTCTATACTAATATTATAAACAGAAAAGATTTGTATTTTTGTTCGTAATGAATAAACTCAAGAAACTGGACCGATTTTTAAAAATTTCGTACCTATAGAAAGCTACATTATCAGCGAGTAACATAGGCTATATATTTTTTCAAGTGCAACCGCTGGGTCTAAATAATTTTAACACGCGATTAAGATTTCATTTTGACCGCCCGGACGTCTCCATTCTTATTTTTCTGTTTATTCTTGCACTGTGTATTTATTACTATCGTAAAGAATATACCTAAAATAAAGTGGTATTGTGGTTAGAGAGATCAAAGGTGTTGGAATGTGCGGGCGAGGCCGCTCTGGAGGTGACCAAAGAGGCAATAGCTGCGCTGGAGCAAGCGTCCGAACGCGACACCAGCCGTGCCGCCGCACAACTGGCGGCAGCCGCCATCGCTGATATTGCAGCGCACACCCATGTAATTATTATTACATTATACTTTTAGATCTAGGTTCAAATGTCAAATGTACGAGGGATTTAATTTCCTATATAAGATATTTTCATAAATACTGAAGCATTGTGCAACCCTCACGTGTTGAAACCAATGAAATGCTTCAAATGACTCGATAGGAGATTATTATTATTTATTTATTGTCTCATAAAACTGGAAAGCAGTTTGTCTACGTAGTCAAATTACTTAAGTCTAAATGACTTAAGCTTAGTAAAGTTAAAGTAATTAAATTTTTAATAATTTGTATATTATGGACATAATGACATGGCCAGCAACAGTAGCAAGCAGTAGACTGCGTTTCGCAGTCGTTCGGGCAGTCCGTTTGGTGGCAGTAACCACGTCCTTGACTACTGTGAAAAACAGCATGTGTACAGTTGTGTTTTAGTTAGAAAGTGAGGGTTCCAGAGCCCGTTTACCTATGCCTACCTTAATTTTACTATGGTCGGACGAGTAGAAACTTTACCCCGCGTATGGGTTATCTCTTCTGCGGTGTTTCCTTCTAGCTAAAATATAGGAGTTCTGGAGGGTAGGCAGCGTCCCCTGGTGTAGCTTGTGTCATTAGGCGACGGTAGCCACCTACCATCAAGAGGACCGTCAACCCGCGTGCCATCCTTATTAATATTTAAAAAAAAATTAGGGGGCTTTAGATGAGTAATCGTAATGATTGTAATCAATTGACAGACGAAAGGCAATGAAGAGAAAGTGGGTCGTGCGGCGATATTCGTCGCTCACAACACCGCACAGCTCTCCGCCTACATCACGGAAATGTGCCATGGCTCCACCAATGCTGAGTTGACTGAAAGTAAGTAATTAAGCTTACAATTTAATCATTTGCAAAGATCTTTACTCCGAAAAAAACTCTGCCTCATAGGAATATGTATCGTTTAATGTATGCACGTAGAGATTAAAGCACAGTTTATCTGAATAATAAAAAAAATATGTCACGTGTCAGTGTTCATTACATTTTATTAGCTGAAATAGATTCATCATAAAAAAATACTTCAAAATGTAATCGTGATTCGATTTTGTATTCGTATATATTTGCCGAAATTTATATATGTACTCTCGAAATGCGTGATACGTATTTGGGTAAAATATATATTTAAATACATTTATGTAATTAGAAGTCTTCACTTTTATCGTGTGATCATATAAGCACAGACCCATTTTATTTTTTTAGAATTGAACAGCGAATGTCGCACTATGCTGTCCGAGACCGCCGGGTGCTTGGAGGCGCTACGCAGCGGCGGCATTCAGCAATCGGTTTGCGGCAGCGTGTTGGCCGGCGTGCAGAGAGCCGCGCGCGCCGCCGCCGACGCTGAACGAGTCGTAGCCGGCGGTAGGACAGTCGACGACGAGTTAGCCGATATGGACCACGCCGTTGCGTTGGCCGCCTCGCAGATAGAAGAAATGTTGGCGGCCAGTCGCGCGGGCGACACTGGCGTCAAGTTGGAAGTGAATGAGAAAATTTTGGATGCGTGCACGACATTAATGGCAGCGGTGAAACTGCTAGTCCAAGACGCCCGCCAACTGCAAACGGAGCTCGGAGATCCTACGACAAGACGCAACATGTACAGGAAAAACCCACAGTGGTCCGAAGGGCTGATATCGGCCGCAAAAGCGGTGGTTTTCGCAGCCAAGTTGCTGGTTTCGTCCGCGGACGAGGCCGTCGGAAGCGAGGGTAGAGTAGAGGGCGTGTCGGTCGGAGCCCACGAGGTGGCCGGTAGTACGGCGCAATTGGTCGCAGCGTCGCGAGCTCGCGCCCCTCACGGCTCGAGTGCTCTTGCGCGACTGACAGGTAATCATTGATCCAATACTTTATTAGCGCATTTAATTATATATGTTACCAGCAGTCTGCATAGCTTAGGTATTCTATACAATACCTAGGTTTTTTTTGTTTTATCGGCAAATAGGATGAAGGTTCACTCGATAATAGGTGGCTACCGTAGCCTATAACGCAAGCAACGCCACAGGTGCTGCAAGTGCGCTGCCGACTACAGTAATATTAAGGACAAGGGATTGAGAAGGGATAAGGAAATGGGATCTGGCATCCCTTGCTCACTTACCGGAACACAACAGCACACGTGCTGTTATTTCACGGTGGTCTTCTGTAAGGGCATCATCGCCGCCATACAGGCCCTCCAAATGACTGCGAAACGCAATGTGCTTTGCCACTACTAATGTTTGACAAAATATATGAGCAGTCTTATTTGCCGTTTTTGTCAGGCGTTGAATTTATATATTTAGATGATTAGAACTTTTCTTTACCTGTTCACGGTACAGGAAACCATCTTGACAACCCTTAAAAGTTTGCATACAGTCTTTGCGTTGTCTCGTTGGCCTTGTTTTAGTAGGATATCCCATTTGCTGGGGCGGACGCCAATCGGCGTTTTTTAATTTAATATTCGGGTGCGAAATACGCCCATCGGCGTTTTTTTTTAATTGCTTATATCTTGGCAAAAACAAGTCACAAAAAATTATACTTGCAATATATGCACATTTTTTTTAAAATACAGCAAGGTACTGCTCGCCGTTTCCGAAATTTTAACTTTTTGAAAAAATGCGAATTCCTTCCAAGGTGCGGAAGACGCCTAACGGCGTTTTCCAGGATTTAACAACCTTTGATTAGTCCATGTAGTCACAAGGAAACATTTGTTCCAGAACAAATTTTAACGTGTTTGGAAACAAATAAATAAATTGGTATGAATTATCTACTCATTTTTATATAAATGTAGACATATTTACAAAGTTGTAATTTTTACAAGTTAAAACTTGTCCGTTCTCTATAGTGTCCACTAATTGCATCAATTCTTTCAACAAAAGTTCATTTTCATACTAATTTTCAGGTTAACAAAGATGTCTATAAAAATAAAGTCTGTAAATAAATAGTTTATAAAATTATATTTATAGTAGGTATTATAAAATGGAAAAGGTTTGCTACCTCTGATATAAATTTATACTGATAATTTAGCCATCCTTATCATTTGAAACTAAAATATATGAGACTGTAGTTTAAAAGTAAAGAAATGTTATTTTATTAAAATAATTTACTTACCATTTTTCGCCATATTCTCCAAATTTTCACGTTCCAACTATTAAACAACAAAAAATACACAAAAAAGAGTTCTAAATGACGTTCTAAGGAACGTATCACACGTTTGGCGTACTGGTAGTTTTTCTCAGATTTTTACCGTAAGAATGATCAATTTCTCTAAACAGTGCTGAAAACGCCGATCGGCGTCTTATATTATCCTTATGAGGTGCGGAAGACGCCGATCGGCGTTCGAGATGAACGCCGTCCCGCACTTGGCTAATAAGCGTAATTTTTATCGCCGCAGCGAATGGGTTAAACTGATAATAAAGAGTGTAGTGAGGATCGTTACGATTGTTTTGTGAAACGTCGCCAGGCGCGTCACGGCAAGTGGCGACGGCGACGGGCGCCGTGGTGGCTGCGGTGCGGGCTGCGTCCGCGTTGCGCGCCGATCACGACGCGCTGGACACGGCCGCGCTGGCCACCACTCTGACTGCCGCGCGTCGCCTCGAGCACGAGAGCAAAGTGCGCTCGCTCGAACTCGAAGCCGCGCTCGACGCCGAACGCACCCGACTCGCCGCGCTTCGCAAACGACACTACCAACTCGCGCAGGAGCAAGAGGTAATTTCCCAATCCTTTATCCTACTCTAGTCGGCAGCGCACTTGCACCGCCTGTGGCGTTGCTTATGTTATAGGCAACGGTAGCCACCAACCATCAGGTGGACCGTCAGTCTGTCTGCCGATCTTAACAGACATAAAAATGAGTTTGTAACTTCACATAAAAATAAAGACAGTTTTGACGACTCTCTATTATTATTATCTACACGTGTAAGTATGGGATTGTAGTTGTGGGGATGACTATTTAGGCATTTCGTTTTATATAGCCCACCATTTATCGTTGATTACTTAATATAACCCACCGTATCTTTCTTTTTGTTTCCATCTATGGGTCGATTCACAATTTTTGTTCGATAAATACTTCACATTTATGTTGATTCGTCGAGAGAGCGTTAAGGCAAACATCCTAACCACTCGTTCAATATTAAATGAAACAATTACTCAAATTTTAAATTTTTGTTTCAGAACGGCAACGTGGCGAATGGTGGAGATTAGACATACATTTGAATACCAAACAAGAGCTATATTGATTTTTACTACCTTTCTTGTCTTTCAAGTAATATTCTCACTTTGCATTTAATATACACAACGAACTTGATTGTTTCCTTTCACATGTAGGATTTTTGATTTTTTTTTTGTAATCGATTGAAGTTTTCTTATAATTATTTTTTAAGAACCCAAGTCGTAATATAGTTTATAATAAATTGGTAGTTTCCCACTACTAATTTATTTTAACACACACATACTAAAGTAAATATGATTTCTAAATATATTTTAAAAAAACTCGTATTATTAATTATATTATATAAACTCTTAAATTATGGATACATAATATGAGTTTTGCTCTAACACATTAACACATCAAAGACAAAATAGAAGGAGAGAGAAAACTTACTAAACATAGTTGGTTCCAAATAGATTTGTTTAAGTTGAATTAATATTTTTGAAAAAAATACTTCGTTTCTTTGTTATTCTGAGTTTAAAATCAATAATCTTCCGCTCAATTCGGATTCGGTCAAGCAAACTGTTAAATAAGAAATCACAGTCTTCCCAAAGCGAAGTAGATTAGACCCACACCTTTATGTGGTTTAAGAATTTTTTTTTTTTTTTTTTTAAATTTTGTATGCAAACGAAATTGTGTACATCGACAATTTAAGATTTGACCTAAGTTTCGACCTATGGGCTTACCTAAGTCGTGAAGTATTTAGAATTTTATTTCCACAAAATGGAATATTAGACTAGCAAGCGTTTTACCACAGACAAAATTATCTCCTAAATTAGTGTTACCAACTTTTGTTGCCAAATATATATCACAAATGTTATTTTTTTAATACGAAAAGCAATTTATTAATGGTTAAGTCTTAATTATGAGATATCACTTAGCAAAGTTAGCAATTCAATTGAGTCTTACACGATTTTTATACTATTCAATGCTTTTTTTATTGCATTTGCTACATGTAATTTGGTTGGTTTTCAGGGAGTAATATTATTGATTTAATTTTTTTTTTAAATTAGAAACCTATCTACTCACTTTATTAATTTTCCAGCAATTCGATCCTTGGAAACATTTTTAAGAGGGTTAAAATTGAATTTAAAACAAAATTGTAATTCGTAACTTGTGTATTGAATCCATATTACTCTAAGTAATTAGGATTACTCTAAGGCCCTTCGTACATTAGGTACATTATACGACTGAAAATTAACCTAATTTTATCCTTTCTAATAAACACAACAAACATTTTGACGTCTCATCTTTCTAATTAAGTCGAGAGACTGTAGTGATGAAGTCTTTCTATTTCATAGAAACAGAAGACGAGTTTGAAAAAAAATAAAAGAAAATACTGGATATCTTTTCTCTTGTAGTAAGTTTGTGATTGTGATTGCTTTTAGACTTAGACATACTCAATAGCTTTTGAGTATCGTAATTATGCGAAAGGCCTAAGATAAAAATTAATTTGGCTAATCGTTCTGCGTATCGTGCTCTTGGAACTTGACCGAGTAGTAGATGCTTCTATATTTTATATATGTACGCCTAAATCTATTTTATATTTGTTGAAACTACTGCTCGACTAGTTAGTAACATACCATCCAGTTTCACAAAAAAAAATATCTTTTTTAAATGAGAATTATAGTCCATTAAATCACGGGAATTAAAAGCTTTAAGTAAAGAAGTTAGAGTAAATAAATTGTGTATGTACCTCCTATACATAGTTTACATATTTTGTAATTTGGTAAAGTTTGTATAATCATGACTTAATATTATAGCGTAAGTTGTAATACATGTTATATCAATTCTTGTATGTACAATTTAAATGTATGAGACACTATTATTGTTCATTAATTTTATGTACGATAAATGTGATTTTTTGTAGGTTTCAGTTGTTACGCCTAATATATCGACTTTAATCTATTAATGCGTGTTTTTATTTCATCCTTATAATGATATATCCTTCAATTAATAATATGTAGAAAAGAATATACCAATATAACGCCTTTAAGGTAAAAAAAGAGGTTTTTCGTCAGACGGCCGAACTTGGTCACCGACCCATCGCTACGCCCACCCGCGCCATTGTTTCGTTTTTTCTGATCATCTACCGAGCCAGAGGCCAATTAAAAAAAAAAAATTGTGTGCCAGCTTCAACACACGACTGGAGTTTACTCCTTACGAACGATTATAAAATTTAAATTTTCACAATTCAACAACAAGAACAACATTGTTCTTTTTTTAAATTAAATATATATATATAATCCATATTATCTATTTATGCCACATATCTTCTATTTATTTTCACTTTAAAAAGCCAATGGAAATAATGATAAGCCAACACATAAAATGATTTAATTTTAATGTTATTTTGATATAATTAGACGATTAACTCATTTTTTCTCATATTAGGCATTTTTTGTATGACTGATGTGTTTCCATTTGTCATAACTATCATTTGATGGTAAGTACCCATTTGAATGCAAAATCTGATTATTAAAAGGTTGATTGAATAAAACAACAATGATTCATTGCTTACACTTATATTCGCTGTTATTTAATACTGTCTAAATTAGAATATTCACAAATAAGCATGGCAACATTCCAATGGCAATTTATATCACCGTTTCTTTTTATAACTACAGGTATGACGAACAAACACTTTAAAAGTAAAGAAAATGCTCGTTGGAATGCTACATTCAATTTGGGATTCGTCCCTTCAAATTATACAATTGATTGTTAGAAATATCTATAATAGTAGGAGAGCCCAAGAGGTGATTTTGGGATTTACTCGAGCGCGTCAGATATTGCCAATGTATATTCCCTACGTCTCTCCGTTAACGGATATGTATTAAGCTGCCGGTTTGGTTGGTGGGGTTTGGGGTAAAAATTTAAATACAACTCGAGCGTGTCACATTTTCAGAGGGGATGTTAAGAGAACCCAAACTAAGCTCCCATTTAAAATACAGACGATTCGGATGTACCTATCGCAAGCTCGTGGCAGCTTTTTGAAAATGCAAAAAAGATTTTTAGTGTATGCCATTTTGTAATACTCGAGCGCGTCAGATTTTCGTACAGACGGTTCAGCCTGAATTTCTGACTGTGCTGATTCTTAATCTGACGATTATTTGGAGGTTCTTTTTTTTAATACAGCGTCTATAAACTTTTGAACGTCTGTAGACGCTCACCCCACCGTTGAAAAGAAAAACATCGTATAACCCTTTTTTTTCTTCCTATCATCTAATCTTTAAAATCCAATAGGTCCCCACGACGCTCGAATGACTTCCACATTTAGCATCGTGGGCTCCCCTACCATAAATAGCATATTTGTAATATGTAAGGATAAAAAAATAAGTAGCTAAAATGATTAAATCACTTTCACATCATTCACTTAAATGCTGAGAGGCAGTTAGGCTTACCATAGGCAGACAGAGAAAAAATAGGGGGATTTTTTTTTTATTGTTGATTCAATTAAGACGAAAAACGTCTACAAAGAAGTACTAACAAGCAGACATTAAGTCCGGCCTACTGTGTTATTTATTTCATACATTTAAAATTTCGTGCCAAAAATATACCATATTATGGTATATACCTATACCATGTATATGCCACTATAAATAACCACGCATAACGATAAAAAAACAGGATACCTATTATATTAGCCACTTTTGATCACCACCTATTAACAATTAAAAGATAGGTCTAGTTCAAAAACACTTCCATTTCTAGGGGATTATATTATAAAAACCAATTTATTCGACACATAGAAGTCTACTCAATATTATAACCCAACCGAACTTAATGTAACGAAAAATCCCAGTCATACCGGGATATATGGTAAGCCTAGTAATAATAATCTTAAATAGTTGTGCAAAACTTTGTCTTTTTATATTAAACAACACAACATAGATACAATACAGCCGGTTTTACAGACAAAACTAGGCCAAAACTCGATACTACATACAATTAAAAATAATCTACTAAATTATTCATTTACTTTGAGTGCAAGAAGCCTTCCATTCACTGTGTTTATAATAACTCCTATTATTCTAATATGATGGTAAAAAATCCTTCAAAAATTTAGCACCACATATTGGCTTCTCACTAATACTGCAACGAGGACTTAGCGCATTGTTTGTGCTTGTTATTTTGTAAGAAATGAGTTTTTTTTAATGTTAAGGTCGACAGCCAGGCTGACGGTTCAATTGATGTTCAAATATTAACAATTTATCATTATTATTTTGAGATTCCTTACTTATATAAAGCCTTCAAACGTAATGGAACCAGAATTTTAGAAATACCTGAAAAGCATGCCCCACTATGGTTCGACTATTTTATGCATGACCCAATAAACAATATAAACACTACATACATACAAGTTTGTTATGATTGTTGACAGAACATAATTTAACTACATAATATAAGCATAAAAATTATAGGTTTATTGAATAAATATTTTTAAACAATAAGTTAATTGTTAAATGACTTATTAAATAACTTTGATTAAAACTCGATTGTGCATATACCTCATTCCCAAGTTATCTTTTTATTATTATTTAATGTTTGTAACTTCAATAATTAAGATAATTGTAATTGTAAAAAGAACTTCATTTCTTAATGCCCCACTGACCAACTGTTAATAGGTCAGATAGGCATAAAATTTTTAATATTTTCCCCGCTGACCAATTAGTTGGTCAACAAGTTAGTCCATGGGTCAGAAATGACAATTTCATAGTTGTGTTTTAAAAACTTTATATTCTGTTAAATATTTATTTTCATCTTGCAGTGTTTTGTGCATTTGTATTATTATTTTTTACAATTTATTTATTAAGATATTACATAAATGTTAATACAACTTTTGTTAGTGAAACTTAGTGCCTCGAGATCTTCTGCATTATAACAATTGAATTTGCAATTATTTCAGTACAAAAACCCACTATTGATGTTGCCTACATAAATTATACTTTACAAATACATATCCTCTACAATGATTTTTTAATTTACCACTTTTTGAAAGGTGTGTAAATATTTATTGCACAACTTCTAAAACACAACAAAGTGATTGATTTAGTTGACATGTTTGAGGTGATCTGAAGAGCTTTCATAAAATCTAAAAAGAAACATACATTACAGACATACATATTATGACAAGGTAAGAAGTGGCGAATTGCAAAAAAGACTAAAGTAGATAAAGTAGCTGTCGTGTAAGTCGCGATGTTGTTACAGAGGTGGCTCGTCCCACTTGAGATGTTTCTCGTGAGTGAGATGTACTATACGGACGTGGACAGCTTGATTCTTCTCAAATTTGGGTGGGATAGGGCATAATCTGTACATTACCTCATCTCCTGGGAGGGGAACGTACTCCCCCTCAACACTGAAAAAGAAGTAATTGCAAATTGATATGAGAGGATGTTTAAAAAAATCAAAGATACCATTATTTTAAATATTATCATTGACATAGGTAATTGAAAAGTATATACATCTAATACTCCGTAATTACATGACTTATGTTGCACGCAACTTCGCCCGCGTAACTATAAAATATAGCCTATGTTACTCACTCATAGGTGAGCTACTCAAGCTACATTAGTTTTCTATAGGTGAAAGAATTTTCAAAATAAATCTAGTAGTAGTTTTATAAATAATGTTCTACTTCAAATATACATTATCAGATGTAATTTTTTATTTACAAAAGTATATTATAGAATGTATATTGCCGTGCAGTTATGCTTTTACATTAGTAATACTTTTTCAAGAAAATTGAAACTAAGGCATCAAAAATGTTTGAAAATAGATTTTTAAAAGTCAAATTTATAAATTTAACTACCTAAACAGTCTAAACAGGGTTATATCAACATTATAATATGAATGTTATATTGCTATATCAATTATATATAGTTAAATCAATTCCTTTTTTAAAATAACTACCTGAATTCTACTCAAATAGTAAATTATTTCATTGCTTTACAATATTTGTGTTGCCTTTATTAAAGTGATTCACACATCTATGTTAAGAGGTCATAGTTACAATGAAGGCCACTTATTGTGTATAGTAGCTGATAAGACAAAATATAGTAATAAAATGATATCACCCAAAATCAATATCTACCTTGGTTTACACACAATAAAACTATAATATCGTCATAGCCGTAAAACAACAACGGTTCTGCAATTTTGTAACTTTACGTATGGCACTGGCGAAATGATTGTTACGCCATTTTACTGTGTTTAGAAATCAAATCTGTCAGTATTCCAACTATGTATCTAAAAGGTTTTAAATAATATTTGTCAAAAAATATTTTTGGTCGATAAAACACGAAAGTCAGTTTACGCAAAAAAATAAAAATTGAAAATTATCAAAACCGTCGTTGTTCTACTACTATGACGATATGTTTGTCTAGCTTTTAATATATTTATGTTAAAATAACTAAATAGAAATGATTTAATTTTACAGTGCAAAATCCATTTTTCAGTAAGTGTGTAATGGAAACATTAATATAGTTAGTGATATATGATTTATGAATGACTAACTGGTGCCCGTGACTTTGTCTGCATTGAAAAATAAAAGATATAACACCTGAACATTATACTTTTGTACAGCGTAATTTTTAATCTTTATTTTTAGATATCTGGTCCTATGTCCATCCTGAAATCCTATTCTAACTAGTGGTGAGTTTTTTTTAAATCTTTTAAACTTTTAAAAGATTACCTCCTACATACATACATACAAACTTTACCTCTTATGTTAATAGGTATAGATGTAACAAATAAGTTAAAGCATTTATATATCAGCCTTCGGGACAAATACCATCATGAGTAATAACCAATTAAATTTGATTCCATAGGGTATTGTCATTATAATTAATTGAAGCATACACTGTCTACATAACCTCCAATCATGTGATCTTAAATGAGTGTTTGTACCTATTACGAAAAATAAAAACATCTTACTCAGAGATATGAACAAACAGATCTTCTCCGCCTCTATCAGGTATTATGAAACCATGACCTTTTGCTCTGCAGAACGACTTTATTTTACCACCTTCCAGAGGATTGACTAAAGCCCTTTCAGACCTACAAAACGAATACAATTTATATATTTATGGTAAAATAACGAGAATATAAATATATTTATTTAGTTTAAGTATTTATTTAAGAATAACAAAAACTTACGTTGAGGCAGTGCGATTTCGTCGAGTTATTATTGGACTTGGTAGTTGGAGATGGGAACCAGTCTTGTTAGGAGAATCGTCACTGTTAAATCCATAATCATTCGACATGATTAATTTACCAATAATAATCAAGCAAATGTACTTAATTAAATCTTATGCCAGCAAAAGGAAAAAAATTCGCACCGTACCGTAAGTAACAGTACACTTATTTGGCTCAAGTGCCACAGAGTAATTAATAGCAAATATATCACGGCCCATAAAAGATGAAAATAATCAATCACAGAATAAAAACAAATATAAAACTATAAGCAACTCCCTATATATTACTATACTCTTTGAGGCACAGGCAGTTAAAGAATCCAGATAAAAGCAATAAGAAAAAAATTTGGACATAATTAGATAACAGACAAATTAACACTATTCTTGTATTGTACCTACTTTATTTCAACAAATAGAGCTTGACAAAAAGTTATCAACTCAATGATTAAAATAGGACAACATTACAGTATTGCGACTTTTTATTTTCTTGACTATTTTGCCAAGCTGTATATATGTTACTTTATAAGCTATAGTTTCATATATATATAGCTATAGTTTCACATTTAACTAAATATTTCACTCATAATCTCGTAATTTTTAGAAAATATTAGGATTAGGTACCTAAGTACTATTTATTAAACTTTGAAACAGTCACCATACATACCCTTTTCCCTATCATGCGACCGTAGATGGCGCTAAATAAATAAGAACTATATTTTGAAACTAGAAAATCAGAGGAATTGAGTAAATTATGTTTATAGTGTGTGAAACAATAAACGGACCACGACAAGATATAAAATTTAATATTAGTTTCTATGACTATTTGCAACCAAAAGTAAATATTCGTTGCAATGATTAAATTTGTAACAAATATGGTATTAACGCTACATTTCATTCATTTATTGTTCTTCTAAAATAAAAGTAGCCTAAGTTAGTCCTTTATAACATTAGCTACAAATTCGGTCCTCAAAAATTTTAAAATTTGTTTTTTGTTATATGCAGGTAGTATATACCTACATTTAGTAAAAAGAAGTTATTTTGACATTACTAATAAACACAAAGTTTATTTATTAGTATAGAATACGAGCGATAAATGGCACTTTGAAGCACAGTACTTCTTGAAAAAGTTGTCTACTAGTTTGCACAACAATGGGAGTAGGTTGGTAAATGAAATATATATTTATTATAATAATTCCTTTAATAATCATATTCAACCTTTAAAACATATTTGCAACATTCAATCTATAACTACTTATTTATTTACATTTTTATTGTATTAGTCACTGCTAACAATTATCACAATACTCAACAATTAATCTAATTAAAACACATTTCGCAATGTGTTTATAAAATATTTTTATATATTTTCATCTAATATTATTATTTTTTAACATACCTACGTATTATACTGTTAAATGATGTCTTACTTATATAAAATTATTTATTTAAATCAATAAAAGCAATTAATATATTAAAATATTTTAAGATTTTTTTTAATAGAAGTTCCTATTTAATTTTGAAATCTGTTGTAAGAATGTGGGCACATCCTTCGCACAACTGGCAATTGTATATGAATTTTTGGAACAGAAATTCCTTCCCACTCACCCTGAAAATTAAAAAAAATAAATAGATTAATTGAACATCTAAATACGCGTGATATTAAAGAGAATGTAAAATGGTCGCCAAAATAATTCTATCTCACTTGCACTTTATACTCCACACAGTGTTACCACAAGAAGAAATTACATTTTTTAAAGTTATTTCTATTATATCTGATTTCTTTTGACTGTATCACAAATTTCAATAAATATGTAGGTACATAGTATCAGACATTAAAGTTTAACAAACCACATTGCCGATTAATGCTTTGTTTTTACAGTGAGAGTTTGAGTGGCAGGTGCTTTGATTGAAGCTTTTTTGCATGAATATTATTACTAAACCGATTTAAAATTGTTCATTAGTAAAAAATCATGTATATTTTTGGTATGTAAACAATCATTATTTAAGAGAAAAATGAGATTTAATTGATTTTGGAGTGTACCTGAAATCGTGTTCCATCAGACTTGTTGCACTGCATGGATATGGGCGAGTCAGTGTACAGTGCATCCAATGCGTGCGAGCGCAAGGCCGACCACGGCCGTATGGACAGGTAGTTGCTGCGAGGGGGAGCTTCGTACGATATAGACATGTTATCCCATCTACAAGCACGTAATATTTATACCAATATATATACGAGGGCAATTCATAAACTAACCTCCGATTGGTCACAGTGCGGGTAGTGGGGGGAGTAGCGCGCCATCTGTGCATTCACGCGCTCAGCAGGTCAGTCGGCATCAAGCCGTAGTCGAGTGAACATCGTACCTGCGCTAGTTTAGTTTTTGTGGCCGTTTGAAATGTGTGCTGCAATAGAAAATCCCGCCAAATGTGAAGTGCGTGCTGTTATACGGTTTTTTACAGCCAAAGGATACTCTGCAGCAGCTATTCATCGTGAGCTTTGTGCCGTGTACGGACCAAAAGTTATGAGTGAAGGAGTTGTCCGTGAATGGGTACGTTTATTTAAAAGTGGACGAGAAAACGTTCATGATGAAGAGAGGAGTGGTAGACCATCCTTGGTGACTGACGAACTCGTTCAGACAGTTGATGCAAAAGTTCGTGAAAATCGACGTTTCACAATGGCGGAGTTGTCTACTGATTTTCCACAGATTTCTAAGACTCTTTTGTACGAGATAGTGACAGCAAGATTGGGTTACCGTAAGTTCTGTGCACGATGGGTGCCCAAAATTCTTACCGACCACCACAAAACTCAAAGAATGGCCTCTGCATTAGACTTTCTGTCACGTTATGCGGACGAAGGAGAACCATTGTTAAACAGAATCGTGACCGGTGACGAAACCTGGATTAAGTACGTGAACCCTGAGACAAAAGAACAATCAAAGATGTGGGCACATTCAGATTCGCCTACCAAACCAAAAAAAGCCCGGCAAGATTTTTCTGCCAGAAAACTGATGGCAACGGTGTTTTGGGATGCCAAAGGGGTGTTGTTGGTTGAATTCATGGAACGTGGGACGACCATTAATCAAGACGTGTACTGTGAAACACTAAAAACATTACGACGGGCTATACAGAACAAACGCCGTGGTATGCTGACTTCCGGTATCGTTTTTTTGCACGATAACGCCCGTCCTCACTCTGCTCGCAGAACAACAGCCCTTCTTGAGTCCTTCAAGTGGGACGTTTTCAACCATCCACCTTACAGCCCAGATCTGGCGCCAAGCGATTATCACCTCTTCATGCATATGAAGAAATGGCTCGGGTCCCAGCGGTTTGATGACGACGAAGAGCTCAAAGATGCGGTCACAGGCTGGCTCAAGGCACAAGCGGGTGATTTTTATGCAGAAGGAATTTCAAAGCTTGTGAAGAGATACGATAAGTGCCTCAATCGTTATGGAGACTATGTCGAAAAATAGTGCAAAGATGTAGTTGTAAGATGTATATATTAAAATATTTTTACTTAACTTGGTGTATTTTTTTCAATCAACCGGAGGTTAGTTTCTGAATTGCCCTCGTATATATATATAAAAAAAACTCAATGCACTGTCGCCCTTAACAATAAAAAAAATAGTTATTTCTCTAACAGTGTGAAGGAAAACTTGCGTGTACAATTTTATTTTTAGTTTTAGTAGAAAAATTGATTTATTTCACGAAGTGAATATTTGAGTGTTACAAATATATAAAGTTGGACCAAATTACACATCATTACGAAGTTTTATCAAAATCGGTTCAGCAGTTTAGGAGTTCATCCCGGAGACACAGACACAACGTGACGTATCTATATATATATGTTACGGCTAAAGATAGGTGTGAACATAAACTTAAGTTTAGCCGGCTAATCATAAGTTTATCTTCGAGAGGCGGCTAAAGTTAGATATCAAGTTAGTTTGCGTCGTGAATTTCCATCTTTAGCCGGTTAATGTGCACATTAACCGAAACAAAGCGGCTAAAATGTTTCTATGGATGCGCCGGGGCGAACATGTCGCTTTAGGGGGCGGAGGGGAGACGATGCGCGAAGACAGACAGGCTGACGGTCCACTTGATGGTAGGTGGCTACCGTCGCCTATAACACAAGCAACGGCATAGGTGCTCTGCAAGTGCGCTGTCGACCATAGAAGGATTAAGGATAAGGGAGGGATGGGGGCTCCTTATTATTTTATTTTAATGACTAGATATTCTTTTAAGTTATTAACACTGCAGAAGTTTTTTTTTTTGTAATTTTAAATACAGAAGTATCTATAATGAACAAATGGTTTTTTTATTATTTTATTTTAATGAATAGATATTGTTTTAAGTTATTAACGCTGCAGAAGTTTTAATGTGTAATTTTGTATACCTACATAAGTATGTGTAATGAGAGTGATTATTTTTTAATAAAAGTTTTCGTGTCGAAATGGTAAACATTATTATACCGTTTCCTTTTTCATTTGCTTCTACATTTTTAGCCAAGGGCCTGCAGTTAAACTTGAGTTTAGCCGGCTAATGATAGATGAAACTAACATTAACATCTCCTCGGAGATAAACCTAAGTTTAGCCGGCTAATCTTAAGTTTATGTTCACACCTATCATTAGCCGTAACATATATATATAAAGATGTTGACTATAAATATTAAAATCTAATGAGGCCTTGCAATTTCATAGTGGATCAGGGAGATGAAGTATAATAAGGAAGCAGTTACACTTTTTCAAACTTGAAGTAGTTTTCCAGAGCTTGGTTGGAGACGGCACTCTTGCAGACCTCCAGCTCAGTGGCCGGGTAGTAGTGAATGTAATTGACGCACATTTCGTCAGTGATGGCGTGACCTCCGATCGTCGCGTTCAATCTATCCATTGTGTTATATGTACACGTTGTTTCCAAATAATCACCCTGTAACAAGAAATTACTCTTAATAAATCTATTTATTCTTATACTTAGACACTAGAATGTACGGACCACTACTTGAATACAAATGTATTGGTAATCTTATTACAATTCACTAGATGGCGCTAGTAGTTCGTTATTGTCGCTACTATTAAAAAGTCCGTACTTACAGTTTAAAATACTTAAAATAATAATAAAAATACTAACTGGCAATACTAGCACCGGCGTGTGCAGTATCCTAATCTCCTGGAAGTGAGTGGAGTAGTGCTTGTCCTGGTTAAGGAGGGGCAGCTCTCGTCCGTTGCGGGAGTGTCGTGTCTTAACTGCAATGCCCGTCAGGTGCGTATGCAGTTGACTGCCAAACACCCTGATGCCTGCTGCAGGTAGACCCTGAATAAATCATTTTTTTATTCCTCAGTCTTATTATTAGTTTATTCTTTTAGTAGGTCCGTTGATGTGCAGAACCGAGAGAAAAAGAAAAAAGTGCGTGTGTCAGCTCCGACGCACGGCTAGAGTTTACTCCTTACGAACGATTATAAAATACATAGATTAATATATGATGGTAAATGAATGCATTTTGTTAGCTTTATTAGTTGGTTAATTTTCTCAATTCACAAATAAATATCAATATATATATACCAACCAGCAATGTAGTCCTTTAAGAAACGCATTTATCACTAAAAAGTTATAATCAAGCGGTATTAGAGCATCCGTCCGCCCTGTCCATTCTGTCCGTATATTTATAATAGTATACTAGATATATGTATTTTATAGATAGTTCATAAAATACATATTATTTTTATATTTTACATTACGACACATAAAAAACTTATAGTGAACTCACGACTCCAGTGCACTGCGGTATGCAATAGCCAGTCAAAGGAAAGGCGGGTTGTTGCGCAGGGATTGCCATTTTATCCGTATACTCGAGTCCGAGCTCCATAATGGCTGCGTCGAAGCGCCGCCGATTCGGAGTTATATGCAATATCATACCGGAACTGTCCACCCAATCTTCATAAGCAAACACAAAATATTTAATACATTTTTGTAGATTACAATAGTTTAAACGTTATGACGTAAGCATTCCTTAACAAAATTATAAGCAATACAAATACATTAGTTTGTATTTTACTAGCTCATATAACCCAATTATTTTCAAAGTTGAAGTAAATAGGCATCTTCTAGGTGAGCTCGCTCCATCATAGGGCTCATCTTCGCTACACAGTTAAATGCTGGCCAAGAGGGCAAGAGCAAACCCATCTTAAATAAATTAAAAAAAAAATTGAAATATATTCTTTCTTGTGTATCACATAATAATTTTTACATCAGTTAAAGTGGTCACATAAGGCACAAGTTTGCTGGAATAATCCAAAATAATTATATAAAAAGTACAATAAAACGACCATCAATCAATTAAATTTGGCCAACTTTTAAGAAATCTAGATCATAATCTAAAAACATTATCTCTAAAAAAGTAATTTATACTTCACTAGAGATAGAATATTGATAAGTATAAATCTTTGCGAATCTATTTATAGTACCTTGAATAACACCAACAAATTGTAAGAACAAAATAAAAGAGTAAAAGGTCTGGTATCCTCTATTCAGGGCTCAAGTATGTCGTGTATTACCTTAAATAAGAATTTGATAAAATGAAATACCATTTTTGAGTTGGGGATTGTTGTAATGCACTTCCAACATGAGATATTTGTTGGAACGCACTCCGCCGAGTGGCAGTCCTGCTTCTGTTGGGTATGTGAAAGGGGGCGCTCCCATAGCCCACGCGGCTTTCACCTGCATAGTAATAAAAACACATGACAAAAATCTGAGACGACTGGTAATATTCGAAAGCAGTAAGTCCTCTCTCCGTAGAGTGGAATAACGGTGGTGGACCTTATCTTATACCGCTTCATGGAGGGGATAAATGTTTTAAATGTAAAAATTAAATATTGACTCCTACCACCATAGGGCCTAGTGCGCGTTTGATCGAGTAAAACTCGCACTAGGCCCTCGGGACTCGGTTAATTTATTTAATAAAAAACCCGAGCATATTCACCATTTATGGAGGTTGGGGGTCTATTCCATGGTCCTTCGAGTCGGACTCCTACCAGGGCTCGGTTATTTTATTTCAATAGTAAACCCGAGCATATTCACTAATTATTGAGGTGGGGTCTATTCTAATTAGTTTAGTATTAAAAATTAATACATTTATTTAGGCATAGAAAAGGCATAAAATGAGAATGACAAAGTATAATGTGACCACCTTAGAACACGTTTTAGTTATCTCCGGCCTTTCTGGAGCAAAACAGTTGCCATAATACAACGGAATATCTTTGTCCGGAGGTGAGTCGCAGTAGAATACTTCCATGTGATGCACCAAGCCTTCGTTGCCACGTGTTATTGTTGACTCGAACTGAAATAATTGTTATAAAAGATGTAGTTAGATTAGCAGGGACATAGCTAACGCCTTATTGTCATATGGGGCTCTTCAAGGACAATCTGCGACAGTGTTAAGATATTCAGTTTTTTAAAAAAGAAAACTACCACAGATCAAAACAACGCATTATTTATGAAGCTGTATTAAATAAAATTTGTCAATACAGTAGATGTTAAACCTTAATTTATGTTTTAATTAGTTCACTGCATTCTGCATTCTTAAACTGGGCAACCAGTTTAGCAACATTAACCAGTCAATTACAAAAATAACTGTGAAATATGTAGTAACAAGACTGCTCTTGTGTATGCGTGAGCGAATGAGGAATATCAGAACCATTCCCAGGCATTTGACGATTAATTTGTTTGATATTCAATATAATTGTCTTCTCTCATCACGTTGACGCCTCTTTGAAGTCTGCATAAAAATTGTTTCAGCTTCTAAACAGACAGGGCTAGTTCAAACACTTTGAATCAGTCGATTGAACGATTGAAATCAGTCTTTGGTTTGTAAGATGTCTACCTCATACAAATTAACGGCCAACCTTTAATAATAACGCGCCGGAAAGAAACAAATCGGTAATTCATAAAGTTATCTACCTCAAAGGGAAGGCTCTCCTGTTTAAAATACACATAATTATGAAAATATTATACTACAAAATTCTAACTTGAACAATGTGATGCGGTTTCTGTGCTACGTAATCGGGCAGCTTCACAACATTACACCAGTAGGTTGTGTCAGTGCTGGGAACCTTCAGATTCTTATTAGTTATACGCAGTTCCTGCGCGACCGGCTTCGGTAAAGGCGTTGGAGTCAGGAGTCGCACTCTTATGAAGCCGTGGTCTCGTGATGGTGTGCATGAGAGGCACAAACCCTTGGACGAATATAACTTATCTATACCTCGTGCCCAGATCACGTGGACTGTGCCATCCTGGAAATATACAACAGAAAATACATTCACTCTTCAAAGTTTCATGGAAAATCCAATGAATCGCATGTTTGATGAGTCGAGAACATTGCATTTTTGATGTTTTGTCAATAAATTTGTAGAAAATAAATAGAAAATAATAAAATGTAGCCTTAAAACTTACCTCTATGACGTAATCATTTTTGTCACAAGTGTCGAAGTAACGTTTGAACATAATACTTCGACTTTTATTGTCCACATAGAACGATCTGCAATCCTGTTTGGAATCTCTAGACACTTTACCGTCGTCATCAGTGTACGCGTCCTGAGAAATGATATAGCGAAAAATTCATGTATAAATGCCCTGGCATAAGTTTGCACTATAGAGCCATTTATGAAGAACCAACTTGTAACAAAAAAAAAGGTGTGTAGGTACACACCATAGGTACTTACCTCAAAATGTTCCCTGGCCTTGTAATCCGTCCAAATTAAACAAACATCAGAATTTTTTAATTCCCCTCGATCCGAGAATCCAAGCGCAAACCAATTGAATTCCGGAGCATTATCTGATATGATCAATTGGAACTGTATAACTCTGTTCGAATAATCCACTCTCCATTTAAGTAAAAGGTCTCCATTTGGGTCCAATACTGATTCACTTTCCGCGAATCGTCCGCCTACAAAGTAGAGAGCAAACAAAAATGTGGCCCTTACAACAATTATGATACCTACTTACTTTAACTGTTAAAATGTAAATGTTGTCTAGGGTCTTGGGCTGCAGTTTACAAAGCGGCCCTCCGGGATCAGCTGGCCCCTAATAGTTAAATAGGTTTAAGTTCCTTTTTTGCAAGGGACTAGAATAAATGCCATGTCGAAAGGTGGTTTTAGTGGGTACGAACAACAGAACGCCAACGATTTTATTTTCAGAAAATTTAAAATCATATCAAATATATAAAAAAATCCATTACAAACCAATAAAAATATACATTAAAAAACTAGACAAAAAAGAGTTACTTACCTGTTTCCCCATTAATGGTAAAAGTGTAGTACGAACACATAAAGGAAAACAAAATTGCTACTATACACTTTAAATTCATTTTACACAATCTATTAAAACAGATCGATCATGAATAAAACTACGAGAAACTCCAAGTTACTTCTTTGGCGTCTATATTCGCAATGGCTGGAGGAACCGCAATGAAGATCCTCCCTGCCTAAGAATGTAATAAAATGAAGATGCCATCCAACCCACAAGGCGATATTGGTATGTCGGCATAGCAGAATAATCGACGCGTACTGTCATGAAGAAAAGTGTTTCATGGAAAATCTGAATCAAACGTATTATTTAATTATGAGATAAATACTTAGTAGGTATATTGAATTTTAATTACTTATTTTATTATCGTTTTAGTTTTGAATTTTAATTATCGTTGCTTGCAAAATTTATCGGTGCTACTCGAGCGACTTTCTTCCCCTTCAATGTAGTCTAGAAATTTCATTACAGAAGACCACATAATCGCAGTTGTGCTCTTTTGTTTCTTCATTATAATTAATTCCACCTCATCCTATATTCTATTCAGATCGGCAGCGCAGTTATGGGATGCAAATGGTGGGGTTGCTTGTTTTTATAGGTGACGGTACCAACCTACCATCAAGTGAGGTGTCAGCATGCCTACCACCTTTTAACATAAAAAAGACGATCTTGTTATTGTCAAGATTCTTGTAATGACTCAGTTCATCGCGTGAGTTTGGGTTTATCCCTTTACTTTAAAACATCCTATCACGACAGGGAACATGCTACTCTCTGGTGTTATTTGTGTTTATAGACGACGTTTTAAACCTACTCAACCGTTGTTAATACGCTTTACCTAATCAGTCAAAAATCAGTCTGAAATAGAATTAAAAATATAACAAAAAATTCTACTACTAACGTATTACAAGTACCTACTTCCACTACTAAAGTACCTTATATATGGGTAATATATATTAACTATAAAAAAAACGAGTCTCACGACATTCGTTAGATCCGTTTTTCGTCAGAGCCTACATTCGAAAACTACCTATATCAAAATATTTCTTGCTAGGTCTTTTTAAAAATATAGCCTAAATTCTTACTCGCTGATAATGTAGCTTCATTCATTACAAACAAAAATACAAATCTTCTGTATTCATTATACTAGCTTGGATAATAAAATATATAGGTATTATATTTAAATGCATATCTAGGTGCGGGCGATGGAATGCGCCTAGCCAAGCCGCCCGCTTTATTAAATTCCAAGAGAATTAATACACCCTCTCCCTTTGCCTCTCTGGGCTGGTGCGGCGTAAATAAGGCATTTTATTAATGCGAGTATAAATATCTACTTCGAACTTCATAAAATCGAAAAATCTAATTTGAAATAAATTAAAAAGCCTAGTCAAGGTTAATGTTATTAATAAAAAATATATATGAAAATTTGCAAGCTGAAGCATATTTTCTAAAAAAGTCATACATAAAAGTTATTTATTTTAAACAAGTTAAAAAAACTTGTTTTGGTGAAATGAGTATTTCGACATTTAAATTTTGACCTTATTATATTAATATACGTGAAAAGAGAATGTATGTTATATTAATCTTTCACGCCAAAACTACTGAATTGATTTTGATGAAACTTTTGTACATCAAAATAACACGTAGAAATTTATTAAGATTTTTATATTTATTATATAATTTATACAAATTATATACCATGTACTCTTGTAAAAGCGAATTTCGTGTTGTTTTAGATGTAGCGGCACTCGTTTAAAAGCTTTCTTAATTACAGGCTTCGTGAAATAGTTGCCTAATAATGAACATGCTAGATTTTGAGGATCTATATTAAAGTTCTCATTTTTCTTATAATATATGTTAATGTTGTCAGACAGACTGACGGTTCACTTGATAGTGGGCGGCTACCGTCGCCTATAACACAAGGAATGCCACAGGTGTTGCAAGTGCGCTGCCGACCCTAGCAGGATAAGGATAAGGGATAAGAAAATGGGCTCTAGTATTCTTTAGTAGTAGTAATAGTATAGTAGCTCTGTTGTGTTTCGGTACTTACTTACCGAAGATGTGCCACTACTGCTACTACTTGTACTAAACTTAGAAAAGTTAATTTATACAGTTGGCCCTACCGGGAATAGAACCCGGTAGCCTTGACACAGAACGCTAAGGCAAATTCACCAGTGGGCTGTCAATTGGTGACTTATAGTATAGTGCTCAATACATTCGTAAAAAGGGCCTACGAGGCACTCGTCACATTCGCTTTTTACAACATTAGGCATTCGTCATATTCGTTATTGGTCACACGCATTTATGACATGCATTATCTCCCATATGAGAAATATATTATCTCCCATATCGGTAGGTACTTCTTTTCAAATACTACACATATTAAGCGTGAATTTAATTATGTAATGAAATAAATGGGTAAGGTAAAAGCCAGGGGAAACTGTTATAAGCTAGAAGTTATAATACTAATTTTTGGGTTACATACAAATGAAATAGTAGTATTTGTAGTCCAATGTATAATATTTATTGACTCGCTTTTTACACAAAGACTAGTCTCTTGCTTTTTTCCAAAACTGTTCTTTGAAATAGAGGAGGCACCCATTCACGCTTCTGCAAATAACTTCATAACGGTATTCATAATTGCAATTTCACAATCACATGTAATTTTTTTAATGTTTAGACCAAATTTTATTTTCAGGAACGAGAATATTTTATAATACGTAGATTGTTGTTTATCTGGCAAGAGACAAAAATATAATGGAACCGTATCATTCCTCTGAATATCCTAAATCTCCGTGGATATTAGAGTGGGTAAAATGGCAACGGAACGCTTTTAAAGGTTCCGTCAGCTAAAAATTAATCAATATGTTTAGTTTGGTCTATAGAGCTTTTGTGTGAAGAGGTTTCTAATTAAAATGGAAACTATTATTAATAGAACTTCAGTATAGTCATAGGGAATGGGCTTAGTGTACGGTCAATAACGAATATAACGAATGTCTAGTTAAATAAAGAACTAAAAATGTTAATGACTGTACATTACTATAAAATGGGTGTGACCAATAACGAATATGACGAATGTCTAATGTGGTAAAAAGCGAATGTGACGAATGTCTCGTAGTTCCTAATTACCTTTTGTGTTAGGAACAGCTCGCACGGTTGTTATGGCAATCAAAGTTAATGTTAAATAAACTACTATGAATATTGTAAAAATATATTTCTAATGATACAATATGTAACAGTTGTTGATAAGTGGGTTTATTTAATGGTGGTTGTTCGGTATATACATATATATATATTTTATGTCAAAGAATAATAACTTTTTTTAAATAATGAAAAAAAAAATGTTTAAAATTAATTTCTTAAATGCTTTTTATACACTTAACACTTAATGTGTAATTAACACTATAATTACATACATAATAATCAAACAATACAAACTTTTTCAAAGAAAATATTCGGTCAAACTGAAAGTTACATAAAGGATTTGAGTTTTTTTTTGCAAATTGATTGTAAACACTCCTTTCTGATTTTGAAAAGACATTGGAAAATGTCTATGTAATGCTTAATAGTCCGACGAATTCGATATTTTTAGATTAATTTTTAAAAAAAGTTGCACTTATTGATGCAAGTTAATTGTATAAAATTTTTACTCATGTACTTACGCGTTTGTAAGCCAAATCAACTTAAAACAAATATTAATGACAATGCTTTAGTCTAAAAAGCACTTCGGAATTTAAAAAAGTCAATATGGCCGACCACACGTTCACAATTGAAATTGAATAAGAAATAAAGAGCACTTTACGTTTGCGCGTCATTTTCCTCCGTTTTATTATTTGTATCCATTTCTTTATCTTCGATACTTTCAAGGGTCTGTTTGGTGTCTTTTAATGTTGTCTGTTTGTCTGTTTGGTCTGTTGTATCTCCTTCAACGTTCGTGTTTAATACATTTTCTTCCTTTACATCTGATGTCTCCTGAAGCAAAGAAAGTTTTTCAAATATTGGGCACTTAATTATTCTCATGTAAAAGTCGTCAGACAGGCTGCTGGGTCCTCTTGATGGTACTCTAACATGTAGACAGTCTTACAGTAGTACCCAACCGATATTGCTTACCGATGGATGTACCTGAGCAGGAGACGAATTTTTAAAGCGTGGGAAATGCTATCGAGCAATCCACACACTTCGCGGTTTATTCCAGTACCGCTATTGGTCGCCAGCTGCCGCCATTTTAGCGAGCGCCGCTTGGCATGTTACGCGAGTGAAAATGCGACGGAACTAACAGCTGCATTATGAACCTTATTGTATCCAACCTTATTGACGACACGTTTGGTCTAGTCTAGTGACTAGTAAACCTAGCTGTTAACCAAACGGTCGCGGGTTCGAATCCCTCTAGGGGCAAATGTTTATGTGTTAACATTTTACCTTTGTAACTAACTCATGGAGTTTTAATTTAATAATACTGTACTTTAACTGTTATAATTTAATAATACCTAATGACCACTTTCTACGCCACTGTTCTTTGAGAAGTACAAAAATTTGATCTTTTAAATTTTTTTATCCGAGTTAATGCGAGATTAATTTTATGACATTTGAGTTTCCGTTTAACTTGCGTTTAATTAAATTACTTCACTCAATTTCACACTTTTCAAAAATTTAGGTATTTAAATACGACGATATCACGGTTTTCTCTTTAACCGTGGAGCATTCGTCTAACACTTTTGTTCATAATTTTACCTGCGTGGACGACCGCCATTTTGGTTCCTTACGTGCCGCGATTTATAATACAATGCGCACTCGCGTAAGATGGCAGCCTATCCAGCGGTATATACTACAGGTCAGTGTCTTCTGCGCAGGCACATCGGTAAGACATAAATTGGTTGGGTACTACTGTACCCTTGCTAATTCATATTAATGTAAAAGTAATAACAAAGTAGTCACCTCAATTGCCCTCTCGAAGAGTAGGGCCAGTTCGACGTGCTTAGTGTTGGGGAACATGTCTACGGGCACCGCGCGCACAGGCACGAAGGGAGCCCCCCGAAGAGTCTTCGAACTCGGTCGAGCCAGATCCACCAAGTTCTTTATGACCGAGGCCGGACTGCACGATATGTATATGAGCCGTTTCACTTTCCTCGTGTTGCGCAGTTGCGTTATCGCACGCATGTCTAAGCAAAAATATTTGGGAAAACATACAATTACATCATGTATAGTAAATTAGAAAAAAAAAGAGAAACATAGATAAATGTTGATAATAGTGCATTCAACAAAATTTTCCATGATTAAACAAACTTTATACAGAGAGGATATACAAAAATAAAACATTAACTTGATAATATATTCATGAAATATTATATGATAATATGTTAACTCTATTTCATTCTAGGTAGCATGCAATATGTCACAGAATAACATAATACAATATGAGATACAACAGTACCATTGTGGCACTTGTAAGGGCAGCTAGCCTCATTACAAATTGCATTAGTTTTGAACAAAGAATATAATAGGGGTTAAAGTATGAAATTGCCGTTTTATTGTAATAGGTACTTCGAATTGACATAGAACCTTCATGGTTTGAGATTTTTGAGTGAAACTTTTTTCATACGGTACCTATGTAGTTCTTCTTTTAAAAAATGTGCAACATTCGATTATCAACTTTCAGTTGTTTTTTTTATTCAGCTTAGACAATAAAGATGGATACTTCGAAAATTCGTGTGATTTTTGAATACGAGTTCCGACGCGGAACTAACGCGGCAGAAACAGCTCGCAATATTAATGTTGCGTTTGGAGAGGGGACTGCTAATGAACGCACTGTGCGATTTTGGTTTAAACGCTTTCGTGATGGAAACTTCGATTTGAAGAACGAACCACGTGGAAGACCGCCCACACAGGTGAATAACAATGATTTGAAAGAGATGGTGGAAGCCGATCCGAGCCAAACTACCCAGGAATTAGCGGCATGGTTTAACGTTACCTTACCAACAATATTGACTCATTTGCGTCAAATCAATAAAATAAAAAAATATGAAAAATGGGTGCCTCATGATTTGACTGATCTGCAGACTCTATAGGAACTGCAATTAGAAACCATTCGTCACCCTCCGTATTCGCCAGACCTTGCTCCAACGGACTACCATTTTTTTCGTGATTTGGACAATTTTCTGCGTGATAAAAAGTTTTCTTCTCAGGAGGCAGTGCAAAATGCTTTCACACAGTTTGTCGAATCTAGATCACCAGAGTTCTATCGCAAAGGCATAAATGAGCTTCCTATTAGATGGCAGCAATGTATAGATAATAATGGTAATTATTTTGATTAAATAAATATGTTAAATTAAAAAAAAAACGAATTTTTATTTTTCAGTACAAATCGGCAATTTCATACTTTAACCCCTAATATAAATTCCAAATACAATTAATATTATTAGAGAGTAAAAATTATTGGGGCACATATAAAGAATCTATATTAATTAAGGACAAAACAGTTTTTATTTTATTTTAGTTATTTTAAGTACACTGCCTTTCTCATTCATTTGGGCAGCCGGTCTGACGGCAGTAACCACCCCCTTACAGAAGACCACAGCAAAAAGAAAGTGTGTTGTCTTGTTTCAGTAACGGTTGCCAAGACATTTTTATTAAATTTTGAGATTCAGGCTCATCACATACGTAGCTATAATTTATATATATAAATTATAGCAAGGCATATTACGATATATTTTCTATACAAATATTGGAGTGACCGAACCCGCAGCTATAATATATGTTTCTATGACGTCACCAACGTATACACTAATGTATACTATTGCATTATTAGGACAATCAAAGAAATGAAGGCAAAATATTTATTATAGCATCGTCTCCGTGTGTGATAGCTTGCTATAATATATATTATAGTACGGTATATTAATATATATTATAGCTACGTGTGTGATGGGCTTCAGGTGAAACTTTGTTAGCGATGTGTGATACGTTACAATCGAGTTTCTTACTCAACTCACTTCGTTATTAGTACCTAAAGTTGATTAAATTTGTCTCTTTCATATGGCTGGCTGCCTTGATAATGAAATAATGCTGGACTTACGTAATCCAGCCCTTGGTGGGTCTACAACGGCGACTATGTCTTCGCCGTCAGCTCGTGTCAACACCGAACTGAGTATATCCTCAGCTTTGCCGGTGAAGAATTCACAATTGTCGATTTCATTCAATTCGGCATTCGCTTTCGCGTCTTGCACCGCTTCAGGGACCAACTCTAGTCCCAGCACTTTATTGCAATGCTGATTAAAAATAATATATCTATTTACAAATTTAATGTACCTACTGTCAAGTTCATTACTATATAAAATTTTGTGGTAAAATTTACTTCGAAAATTTTAATTCAACAAAATATACACTATTCAAACTGATATTGAGTAAATTAAAGTAGGAGGAAACAAAAAAGATTTTCCTTATAAATACGGGTTTAGCATTAAATTATGATGTGACAGGCAGGCTAACGGTATATGCTTGATGGTAGGTGGCTACCATCGCTTAGGAGCACAAGCACAGATATTGTAAATAAAAGTAATATATAATAATAAAAACTATAGTACGAAGATACGAAGATAATGTTTTTCGGCTTTAAAGCCTCACAAATCCAATATATTTCTGACCTTAGCAAAGCACAATCCAATAGTTCCTGTGCCACAGCATATATCGACTAGTGTCGATTCAGAGTTCACCGCGCTCATCTCTATGGCGCTCTCGTATAGTACTTCGGCGCCGGCTGTATTTATCTAAGGAAATACATACTTAAATATATATATATTACTTTACTGCTTTCAACTTAAAGGACGTAACACTACCATTATTCTCAAGAAATATGCGTTGATAATTAATCAACGTATTGTGTCGCGTAACGGAAAGTCGGACAAATAAAATTTAAAGTGAAAATTAAAATTAACAACTACCCACTTTTTTAACTTTGCATTCTATACACGTAAACGCAATGTAACGAATTTAACGCATTGTTCGCGATTTTAAATAAACTATTTCTGAAGCCTGAAAACATAGTTTTTCTTTCAATTTAGTCATGAACAATCAAAACTAGCGATCAACAATAATAATCATTTGTGTCCACCACTGTGGACACAAATGGTCATTTTGTGTATGTTTCTATACATGTCACAACATGTATAGAAACATACACAAAATGACCATCTAGTGTCAATAGTTCCCATAACTCCATATCTTTTGAGTAATGATATAAGAGTCCTTTTGAAGACTCTATACGTAAAATCTCTAAATATTCAAAGTTAATGACTTTTTGTTGAAATAACTAGATAACAAAGTGACCATAATCATATAATGACCAGATTATAGATATAATCAGCTACAAAAATATTGACTTAATACCTGAAAGAATGCCTCCGGAGATATCCTAAACTGTCTTCCCAGAATTTTGTCAACTATATGTGTTGAACCCATTAAATGGACTGACTTGGTAGCCTCTTCGCCTACTCTCCTGAAATATCATATATTTTTTATATTTTAAGTTATTTTATAACAAAATATTATATTACCCATTTTTTGTATGCTTTGTTCATGTAGTGATTTTGTACCTAATAATGTAATGTCAAAAAAAGTGTGTGTCAATAAAGTGCTCTACGATATTTTTTACACGTTTTATGAGTACCTATATACAATATTTATTAAACGTGACTACCGAAAATTATTTCAAATAATTTACTACACTGCAACATATTGGAAGATATTTGTGAGCGCAAACACAGACGCCGGCGAGAGTTCCAACTTACTTTAAGACAGAGAAGTATATAATATAATAATTACTCACTTTTTGGTAATAGCTTTAAAATACAGGGACCTTATACCACACGCGACAGCTTCATCTGAACTGAAATGAGCGATTAAATCCTTCTTGACATGATCTAATTCTTCTTCAGTTAGATTCTGGAATAAAACGATATCCAAATTTTTATGAACCATGTAGCTCGAAAATATGGTAATAATATCTTCGACATAGCCCAAGTAAGGATAGCTCTTGTAATATACTTAGAAGACAAACAATATTCAAATGTTTTCTTGCATTAATTAAATAAGATATAATTTGTATGTATGTGATACTTAAATTATATTAAACTTCTTTTAACTAAAACAAATGATTAAAAGATGAAAATGCAGAAATTTTTTCAAGTTTTATTTATAAATTTTTACAAAATGTCTTAAAATATTTTATAAAATTAGAACAAAAATAGTATTTTACAAATTTTTAAAATATTTATCTAAATTGTAAAAAAAAACCTTGAGTGACTTCGTCCGTGTTCCTTTTTCTGAAATGTTTAACAATTTTTATTTGGCATTTTTATTATAGATGCTCTCTGGGGGACAGTACGTTTTTGTGGACGAAAGTTACCCTATGTTATTTTCTGTATCCCTGATCAGTTTCAATATATGTGATAGAGCCGTACCGCAACGAATTGCATTTTAATTAATATTATCTTCATTTCGAACCGATTTCTTCAAATTTTGATTTTATTTTTTTCCTTTTTTTTCATTCATTACAACTTTTCAAATCATCGGCAAATTAACAGTCCAGTATTGAATGGAATATTTAATACTAGCTGTTGCACGCGACTTCACTCGCCTAACTTTATAAAATATAGCCCATGTTACTCGCTGAGATAATGTAGCTTTTTAAAGGTGAAAGAATTTTTTAAATTGGCTCAGTAGTTTTTGAGTTTATTCATTTATACAAACATACAAATCTTCTCTCTTTATAATATTAGTATAGATTAATTAAATATAATGAAATTTAGTTAAAATACCTGAGGATGCATAGCGACGATAAGCATGATTTCGCCGGAAGAGTGTGAGTGCCTCACAGTGACGTATTTCCAGTGGCCTGAATAGTCTGCTGGGGAGAAAGCGCCCAGCGACGACTCTCGGACGAACTTTTCAAATATCTTTACAGAAATAAAAACACACATTTCAATATAAATTACCACCATAACTTCAAGGTGTATTTGTTCAAAAATATCTTGAGTTTCATTCACAGATTGCTTTGAAAACTTAACAAAACATGCTTCAATCGTGAATGTCTTCAATATAACACATGATCAAGATGGCAGGCAAAAGCTACTACAATTATTTAATAATGTACATTTAATAAATAAAATACATTAAAGAATTGTGAACAGACACAACTTTGATAATGAAGAGATTGTCAAACAATACTCAGAGCAGTACTTTATCAGACAGAAACTTTTTATAAATAAAGAATTCAAAATTTTTCCAATAGTTTGCCATTTATTTTTAAAATGCTTTCTACTTATAAAATAAAATAATAATTCAAAATAATTCTCACCAAAACAGCTTTTTTAGTTGGTTCTGAGATGTGGCTAAGCGAATGTATGGGGCCCACTCCGACTGTACCAGTTGCGTAAGTGCCAAGTCTGAAACCCACTGTCGTCAATTTAGTTTCCTCATCCACGCCCACTGTGAATTCACACTTATTCCTGTAACCTTCTATGATAGGTGATCTCTTTATCGGTTTAAGCTCGAAGGTCAATCCATTGTTCACCTTGCGTTTGGCTTCAATCTCATTTCGTCCTTGCTTGTTAATTTTCCACACCTCATTGTCAAAATTTAGTAATAACTTCTTTATTTCTTCCTCTTTTAGCTTTAACTGAAATTAAATTGAATACCCATAAAATTTAGGTTTTTTTTTAGTTCCTCTTAGATCTGCAATCGGTCTGTCAACTATAAGCAGATATGCATGAAGAATGTCGGAATCATTTAGAGATTGACCTTCCTGTGAGGGGTCACTCTATCGTAGATTAAACATTTTGTTTTTTAACTTTTAATATTTCTTTATTCTCTCTAATTAGGCAGGTCCATAAATTCCCGCCTCTTTAGTCTTCTAAAGACTCTTCTCTAAGTTCTCTTTAGTCTTTGGTCTGGTTTTATGACTTTGGCAGCCAAAGGGTCAGGGTGGTTTATTAGTAGCTGTTTGTAACTTGTTATTGTTTAACTTAATTTTTTGGGAAACTGTTGGACGTTGGTATAGCAAGGTTCTGAGGTCTTGATGAACCACGGGGCATTGAATATCCACACTTCAGGATTGAGTTCTGGAATCTCTATATGATTATCATAGTGGAGGAGCTAGTTATTCCCCACAGCTGGAGAATTTAGGGTCCTCACTGACTGTTTGGTTAGATTTAGATGCAGTAAAGACTGTAAACACTATGCTGTAAATATGTGGTAAATATTCCTTAAAAAAGGGGGGTGAGTATGATGTAAGGTACTGACAGGTTGTTATAAATATCACTAAAAGTGGAGTTCAATTGAATAGTTATTCTTAGAACAGCTGTCTCCAGCATTTTCCAGTATGCTTTGCCAAAAATTTTACAACTAGCAGCAATGATAATTGGGATAGTAAAACATTTCAATTCATCAACAAGCTGTATTACCTGTTCATCATATGGAATGTTCCAATATGGAGTAGTAGCATCTTTCAGCCTATCCTCTTGACTTTTGTCATTATTAATCTTTTTCTTTTTATCATCTAAAGTACCATCCTCTTCTTGCTTTCGCTTTCTAACTAGTGGATCTGGTGCCGGACGTGCCTCTTCAGCCAATAGTGTTTTACCTAAAATAATACACCTAATGTATATTTCTATTAAATTATTCAACAAATTAAATCAAATACCACATTGAGATAGTTTCTTCGCATAGAACGTCAATAAATTATAATGGACAGCTGTGTAAAAACAGTTTATTAGTTGCTAGGAGAACAAAGAACTTTTTTCATTTAAAGAAGACAACACTGATATGATACATTTGGTAACAATTTTTTTTAAAGTCTGCCTAAGTCTAGTGTTACCATTATATACTTTTTTTTCAAGTAGATGTAGATAAGTTATTAAATTTGTATGTTGGAAGCAAAGTATTCTAAGTCATATTATTATTCAGTATGCACGATAACCGTCTGAGTGTAACCATATAACTACTTGGATTTGTAACATATAATCAAAATAATAACTTTTTTGTTTTCTTTGATTGGACTGAAAAGAGTATATCAGTAAATAGAGTACCTATAAATACTTATACTAATGACATTATAAAGTGTTTTTTTTAAAATGAACAATATAGTATACCTCCCATATACAGAAATAATTGGCTTATAATTTAATAACATTATGCGTTTCCCATTATGTGTGTGATTATATAATTATAAGAAAAAATATAATACAATAAAGATTATTTACAGAATACCTCTGTGAAATAATAATATGTGTGCTTTTGTGTTTCAGGGAGTGAGTAAAAGATTCCAGAGACTATTTCCCTACCCTTAATCCTACTATGCTTGGCACTTGCACCTCCAGTGGCGTTGCTTGCGTTTAGGCAATGGTAGCCACCTACCATCAAGTGGACCATCAACCTCTCTGTTGAGTTTAACATTTAAAAAAAGTTTGATTCTAAATTTGACATAAGTCATGTACTTTATTCAGTCCTCAATACATATTATAAATCTTTACCTTTCCATTTGTAACCATCAAGTGCTGCTATCGCTTTAGCTCTTTCCTCGTCATTTTGAAAACAAGCATATAGCCACTGGCTATTATTTCTTGGCCTCTTTATTTTACTTGTGTTAAGGCCAAGCTTTTGATTCATAAGTTTCTTCAACTCCTGTAAAGATTGCAACATATCAGACTGTTTATACTTAATTATTCTTTGATATTTAAAATATTTGTTGCCAAAGTTATTTTGACGCAGGTATGTGGGGCCTTTATTGTAAGGATATTGGACTAGACTTATGTGATAAGATTTGATGGAAAAAGTTAAAAATTAACTGAAATCGTGTCGCAAATCTAATTCCAGACAAAATATCTGATACCTGCAAACTGGGTCCTTGAAACCGGGTATCTTCAACGTATGAAAGAAAAACCGGTACCGTATTAAGGATTTTCCCAGAACCATTATGTGAGCCTAAATATATATCATAATTCTAAATTAGGAGTCCCTAAATATGTCTAATATTTTAATCCATTATCCGTATGTTAATTTAAAAGCTTTTTTCTTACTGCAATTCCATAAAACTTTGGAAGTCCACGTAACTCAATTTTAAATTTTTCCGAAGAAAATCCACCACGATTTAAGTAGGCATATTCCTCATTGTTGGTATTATTATCCTCCATTGGTAAATAAATTTAAAACTGATTTTATTTAATACAAATTACAAAAAAAAATCACGAAATGCACAACGTTATAAAAACTTGAAAAGTAAAAACATAACCTTAAGTTAAATTACACATGTCACTTTTACACAGGAGAACAAATGCATGGACACAGAATAATTTTAGCAACTATTTACCATAGAAGAAAATAAGTATGCTAATAAACAACATAAGCAATATTTCTCCATGTTTTCAATTAACTTGAAGGGCAACGGATAATTTGAACTGCATGGTTTTATTTATTAGGGATTAATATTTTTTATTTATATTTTTATAATATTCATCAGTTGTTATATACCTCTCTAAAAAGTCGATAACGAAAAAAACATTGAGTTTTTATAAATGTATAATAAATAAATAAATTAAGCTAACGGTGAAATATTTTTTAAAAAGAATGAGTAGTTTCGAAGATTACCCCTACATAGCGACAAGCCACCTCTTTTTTGTAATCTACGTGTCCAATTAAGAACCCTTGGATAAATAAAAGAAAATAAAATGTTACGACGATCAAATATATTTACATAGGTACAAAACAACACAATATAAAGATTTATGAATAAAATTGTTCTCTGCAACAACCCTCTAGTCCAGATACGGATTGTACTTTAAAAAAAATATTGGACATGCCAACCCACCAATTGAAATATAATAATAATATAATATTGATATACAATTGATGTTGTTAAAATATACCTATTTGTTTTTTTTAGTCTCACGACATTCGTCAGATCCGTCATTTGACAGATACTACATTCTCCAGATACTACTTTCGTCATACCCACATAATATAAAATGTAAAAAAAATTACCCAAGCTAGTTGACTGATGCCCGATTTCTGATGTACTTTTGTTGGTAGTTTATCTATTCGCTAGCGCTATTGGTTCGATAACTTTTGAAAATGCGTTTCCGAGTACCCAAATGTAAGATAAACTCCGTTTATGTTAACTGGCCGATGTGTGCCGTTTATCGGTTCCATAACTTTAATTGACGCTTACAAGATGCTAGCGCATTGGACACTTCCTTGACAACGATGTCATTCATGATAAATAAAGAATTATCAGTAATTTATAATAAAAAATAGTTTTTGGTCACTTATTTATCTCGGAATATTATTTACTATTACTGTAATTACTACTAATGATGAATTGAAATGATAAAATCAATTTAAGACTTATTTTCTTGACGAGACCTATCTAGTGGCAAGTAGAGGAACTGGCTATCGGTTTCATAGTTATTGAACGGCACATTGTGTATTCAGAAACCCAGTGACAGTTATCCTACGTTTATCTTACGTTTAACTTTATCGAATCAATAGTAAGTGAGAGTTTAACTGGGAACTTCAGAAACCGAGCATGAGTCTAAGTCAAACGGGAAAACAAAAATCATTTGTTTTTATTTGTCCAAATATTGAAAAGTGAAGCAAAATTTTATGAGAAACAAATAAAACAAGCAGTTAGTTACGTCCAAAAAAAGGAAAACTAAAACGATAGTTAAATAATGAAAATTTAATAGACGATTTATTAAAAGAAAAAATTGAGAGTTGTCTTGAGAAACTATCTTGGGCTATTTTTTTTAATTTTGCGTATTTTGTGCACTGTCTTGGGTATAAATTTTTAAATTTTATATTATGTGGATATGACGAAAGTAGTATCTGGCGAATTTAGTATCTGTCAAATGTAGGCTCTGACGAAAAACGGACCTGACGAATGTCGCGAGACTCGCTTTTTTTACACTAATATTTTTTTGGTTTCATAAGCTTGAATGGATTTATGTTATCTTTCCCTTAAGTAGCTTCGCTGATGCCCGGTTTCTGAAGTTCCCAGTTAAACTCTCACTTACTATTGATTCGATAAAGTTAAACGTAAGATAAACGTAGGATAACTGTCACTGGGTTTCTGAATACAGAATGTGCCGTTCAATAACTATGAAACCGATAGCCAGTTCCTCTACTTGCCACTAGATGGGTCTCGTCAACAAAATAAGTCTTGTTGATTTTATCATTTCAATTCATCACTAGTAGTAGTTACAGTAATAGTAAATAATATTCCGAGATAAATAAGTGACCAAAAACTATTTTTTATTATAAATTACTATAATTGTGGGGTATAGATTCAAAAGCGCCTCTGTCCAGTTTTTTACCCAACACGTTTTTAGATTAATGGCAACACATTGCATGTTTGTCTGTGACCTCGCATAATTACATACGTGCGGTGAGGTGCAAAAACGCCTCTATTATTTAATGTAGTAACAAAAGCGCTTGTATCCCGCCGCGACCAATCACAGAGCCGGGCTGTGTTAGTAAGCGTAATGTCGTCCGCGTGTTGTTTCTTGAACATTTAATTTTCGTCCCGTTATTTTATTGATTTTTAATAGTAAAAGAACGCAAAATGGAAGTTAATATTGCCTCAGTGCAGCATAATAAAGGAAGAAAACGGATCCGCAATGAAAAACAATGGAAATGTAACGTCCAAAAGCGTGCAAGGTAAGTTTCCCTGACCATGTTTTGTATGAGAAGATGGTTAATGGACGGGTCAATACCGTGATGACCAAGCAACAATATCGCGGCGAACGCACCTCTTGCAATAAGATTTATTATGATGATTGTTTAACTTTGCGGAAAATTTTACTCTATTTAAATTATTTTATAGATTTAAAAAAAATTCACTGGCAAAAGAACTAAAAAATATTTTATTGTAATGAGTTACTTTTATTTAAAATATTAATATTAAATCAATGTAAAAACTGTAGATTTAACCTTAGTGTCGTGAGTTTGATTCGCACTTGACCGGTTTTTTTTTTATATTACAGGTATTCTGCTAAAAGACCACGGGATATAACTGATATAAAAAATTGTGTACATAAAAAATTGGGTAAACTTAAATGCAACGATTTAAATCCTCAAGACATAAGAAAATTTCACCAAGCATTTTTTGCTAAGGCGGATAAAGTGTATCAAGACAATTTCATATTAAAATTCATAAAAGTCAGTACACCACAGAGACGAAGACGTAAAGTAAAGAACCATGCTGAAGCTGAATTTTTTACGAAATATTATATTCGTACATATACAAAACCGTACAAATTAGTGAGTTTGTCAAAACGCTTTTAAAAAAATATTAGGCATTGGTACCCATAGACTCCGAAACATAGCTAAGAAATTTTTAGTATCAGGCCAAATTCCCCAAGAGCGTCGAGGTGGAGATAGAGTATCTAGGAAAACTTTAGCTAAAAAAGAAAATGTGATGAAATTCATCGAAACATTTCAATGTATTGAATCTCATTACTGCAGATCAGCCACGTCAACAAGAAAATATGTATCTTCAGACCTGAACATAAAAAAAATGTGGAGACTTTATCAACAAAATCAGACAGATGAAAATCTTAAAGTGCGACATTGCTTTTTTAGAAGAATTTTTGTGGTACACTATAATATTGGTTTTAAAACACCTAGAGTTGATATTTGTTCAAAATGTAGTGAGTTGTCGGAGAAAATTAAAAATGAGAAGGTGGAAACTGAAAAAGTGGCTCTCATGACGGCATTACGAATTCATAAATTGAAAGCCAAATGCTTTTATATGTTTTTGCGGGAGCTTGATGACGAAACGCTTACAATTTCGTTTGATTGCCAAAAAAATCAGGTTTTGCCTAAAGTTGCAGACCAGATTGCTTACTACTCTCGGCAATTGTACATTTATAACTTCACTATCGTGATAGGTACAAGTACAAATAAATTTCAAAAAGAAAACGTCCGCATATATACGTGGACAGAAAATGTCCACGCTAAATCTACTCTCAAAGGCAGACTTGACAGGGAAAAAAAAGATCCGAATGATGGCTGACGGATGTGGGTCACAAAATAAAAATAGCACGATGATAACAATGGTTGCTCATTGGTTATTAATGTATGCTCCAAGACATATTAAAACTATTGAACTCATTTTTCCTGTTCCCGGGCATTCGTTCATGCCGGCAGATCGAGTGTTCGGGTTCATTGAAAAGGAAGTAAAAAATAAGGAGGTCATACTCGATCCATCCGAATATCAAAATATTTATGAGAGATATGGGGTTGTTACAAAATTGGGTGAAGACTGTAAAGTGAAAGATTGGAAGACTTATGGTAGTGAAGTGATGAAGCCTCCAGCACAATATCATTTTAAATTTAACGAATGCAAGAGATATTATGTCACAAGAGTGAAAAATAAGCCGGGGCGGTTTTTATTAAGAGGCGAAGTAAATTATAAAAATGATATGGGTGTTTCCAAAAGTGTAATGAAACGAGGTGTAACCTCGATGTCTGAGTTTGAAGTTAGAGACGTACCACCGTTACAAGTGAATGTGTCTGCCTTAAAACTTATCGACGTGAATAAATTGTTATGCAAACACTTCGGTGATAATTGGAAAACAGAACTTGGTTCTAGCCAGCTAAAATTTTACAAAAATGTTTTGGACGAAACTACTCCTGGTGAAGGCGAAAATGAAGAACCCTGTGAATATATGGAAGAAATTGGAATTAGTGTTTAATTTTTAAGGAAGACAATGTTTTTATTTTAGAAGGATAATTGTAGAGCATTTGAATATTTTATATTACTTAAATATTACTTTTATTAAAATTTTAGACTAATAAAAACATTTATAAAATGTTTTCTGATTTCACACCCGTTTGATTACTTTAACCATACTAGTACTGCTTGACAGTCTCGCATAAAACCGTCCACAAGGCGAGGTTATGTAAGACCAAAACCGCCTCTATCCATAGTAATGCAATGCAAAACCGCCTCTATCCAACGTTTAGACGCAAAACCTACTCTATCCAAATTAAAAATAATAAAGAATAACGTTAACTATGCTTTCAGATAATGCAATTTTGTTAAAGCTTAGATTATTTAACATCAAATGAAATCTAATTATTAAATAAAGTCTTGCTGTAGTAGCCGCAACAGGTTTTTAGTATATTGTGAAAAAATTCAAAAACTGGACAGAGGCGCTTTTGAATCTTTACCCCTCAATTCTTTATTTATCATGAATGACATCGTTATCAAGGAAGTGTCAAATGCGCTAGCATCTTGTAAGCGTCAAATAAAATTATGGAACCGATAAACGGCACACATTGGCCAGATAAACGGAGTTTATCTTACATTGGGGTACTCGGAAACGCATTTTCAAAAGTTATCGAACCAATAGCGCTAGCGAATAGATAAACTACCAACAAAAGTACCTCAGAAACTGGGCATGAATCTTATTTTTGGTTCCACCATGTATAGTAGATCTTGTCAAAGACAAGATTCCTCAAAAATATGTAATTTCTATACAAATATAAATTTTATAAAATGGATATACAGAGAATGATCTAGATTTAAACATAAACAATAACTTTTCAAATATAACATAATATAATGTCAAACAAAGTATTAAATGTAGTTAACGACTCGAAAAATTAACTTTTAAAAAATATTATGAAAAACATACTAATATTAAAATACTGATTTCAAGTGGCTTATGCAAAACACTTGTACGAGGATATAATCGCGAATTGTCTTTTTAACATCTAAGTACATAAACCCAAAAGCTGCTATGTGCAAAAAGTATACTTTTGAGATATTGACGAAAAAAAATCCTGATAAATTTTACATGAAGGGTTGTTTTAAAAATATGTACGTATTTTATTTGAAACTTATTAGTCTTTTAAACATGACAATTTAATAGTTTATTTATTATTTTGATAATAGAGTATATTTTACACAACAGATTCAAGCTGCTGCACATAGTATATTTTATTAAGAGGTCGTAGTTCGCCGAATAGTGCTCATAAGCACTTAGCAGTTTTCTTTATACAATAGATAAGGCAGTGAACTAATCACTAAGGTCAAAATATTTGAATTTCAAAAAAGTGTTAATAGCAAATTTTTGGTTTGACAATGACGAAATAAAAATAAATTATTAAATTTTTGTTAAGCCCCATTCAAAAATAATTTCTTTAAAGCGTCCTTGTCTTGCTCTTCTTTTGCTTTTCGTAGTTTGTTAATGTTACTCAACTCCTTGTCTATGGTACTAGCCATTGAAGGGTTAAGAGCTTTTAGTCTATTAAAATCATCCTCCGCTTTGTCAGGGTTCCAAGCGCCTAGGTGTGCCTTGGCCCGTCTGTATAGAGCTTTTTCATTGTCTGTAAAGATCATTTAATCACTTGAGATTACTTATTAGTAATATTAGGTACCTTTTGGTACCTAATATTACTAACACCATGATATCAGGATACATGAACGCCTTAGTATTAAAGGACATTAAGTAAAAAAGTATAAGCAGAAAGCCATAAAATCAAAACCGCATATAAGAAGCTCATCCTATTAGCCATATAATTTACAAAATATATTTAGTGCTTTGATTCGACGACAGGTGGGGGCAGTTGGTTGTAATAATACTAGAATGTATTTTAATGCATCTTTCAGAACTCTTTTAAAGTGATGAAACTAGAGAAAAATAATTTTCAAATCAGAATTATATATTAGCTATAAATTAGAACAAAATATATTTTATACAATGCTTTGAGATAAGTTAAAGTTCCATCTAAATTAGTGAATCACAAAGGAGGTATACAAGATAAAGTATGTTACTCAAGCTAGGAACTCACTATTGACTTTTTTTTTAAGTCAAAGCATGTCAACATTATTGATGTTCTATTTGTCGAGTATAAATAAGTTTACCTTTGTCATATTCCAAAACTGTGTTACAGTGTTCTATGACCGCATAGTAATCACCTTTGACTAGCTTACACTGAGCGTAATTAAGCAGTATTGGTAACTTAGTTTTATTCAATTCAATCCATTCTTCATCCTCCTTTCTTTCTCTGAAAAAAGCAAAGTATGGATTTTTATCTATTCAATAATATATATATTGCGTGTCACGTTGTTTGACAACAATGAACTAAACTACTGAACCGATTTTGATAAAACTTCGTAAATATGTGTAATTTGGTCCAACTTTTTATTTTGAACCCGGGCGAAGCCAGGAGCGTGTAGCTAGTAATATAATAAAGAGAGAAGATTTGTATTTTCGTTTGTAATGAATAAATTCAAAAACGATTTTAAAAATTCTCTCAACATCACAGTTTAATGAATGTAGGTATTTAATCCAGAAAATAAAAATATGTATTGGTTATGAAAAATTACGAAAGTGGAAAAATAGTTCTTTTTTATTAAGTAATTGTTTGTTATTATAGATAATTTATTTAAGGAAATTTCCTTTATATGAAAAGTAACTGATTATGAATGTGGATGAAGGGAATGTTCCTGACTAAAATTATGGGAGGTCATTGTCCAGCATTGATCGTTTTATGGCTGAGATGATGTTCATATTATGTGAGCGATGAATAAATGAAATGAAATATTCCTTCCAAATATTCAGTGTGTTATAGAAACATATTATCCTATATTTTTTGTAATTTTTATATGTGTGATAGCAATCAAGTGTGAAACGGTTATTCCAAGTGCTCACCTTATCATAAGTTGTTCTAATATACCTAAAGCTTGATTGTACGAATCCTCCGCTTCGTCATACAACTTTTGAGCGTAGAACTGGTTTCCTTTTTGTTTAAGTTCAGGAATTAAATCCAAACGTTCCACTGCATTTAATTGCCACATTTCTTTCTCGTACTCTTCGGGTCTTTCAACTTGTAATAACTCTAAAAATTAATAATAAATTCTAATTAGAATAAACAAGTTGAGACAAATAGTAACAAGACGACACCATATATCAACAATAAATCAATAAAATATTTATTTCAAAAGTCCCTTTCAAATGATTCCTAACTGTGCACATATGCATTGTATGCGGCATATTATTCCATTTGTAAATAAGATATTTTTTCGAAAGATTCTCCTATTTACAAATACGGATGGGATTGAGTATACCTTATCACTACTTAAATACTAATACTAAAAAATTCCTAGTGAAATTGGCTCAAATCAAAAGGATATTTCATAGAAATCTTGAATTGGAATCCATGGAATCGAAGGATCTTGAACAGGATGAATACCAAAATCAAAATATCATCAAAATGAGGGATAAATTGTTATTACCTATAATAAATTCCAAATCACAAGGATTCCTTATGATTTCATCTAAATCAGGATATCCAATGCCTTCAGTATGGAGTGTCATAGTACAGGAATGTTTTATTGTATGTTTATCTTTACCCAATTCCCTCAGTGTTTTTGAGACAAATGGATAGGTGTATACCATCTAAAAAAAACACAGAGAATCACAACACTTGCAACATATTTTAACTGCCCAGTAAAAAGCTTCTAGTAGTTTAGCATAATTAATGCTTTAAATATGTTTTATAATTATTTATATTATTAAACATTATTATGTACCATAGACATAGAAGTCACAATGGTAATGGTAATGTAAGGACTAACTTTTAAAAAGAAAAGTATATTTTTGTATAAATTTATGAGTCTATAGTCCTTGCATTTCACGAATGTGTGAGCTTGGTTGTGTTGATGTCTTGTTTGTATATGTGTTGCATAAACATAAATTTCCAATGTTTGATTGATTTTTACTATGTCAACACAACCAAGCTTATGTGCACTAGTGAAATGCAAAGATTAACATGTTTAGCTTGTTCTCTTATAATATTAACTAAATTATTAGGTTGTTTTGCACAAAAGCTGTCATCAACTAATGTATATCAGAAACAAAATCTATGTTCTATTGAATAACAATGTCACCAAGTGTTGCAAAAACTTCATTTTATCCAAGTTTCCTTGAATAAATAGCATAATGTACTGTTGCGATTCTGTGAGTGAGTAAGGGGTAAGGGATGCCAATGCCCACTATCCCTATCCCTGCTATGGTCGACAACTCACACACAGCACCTGTGACATTGTGTTATAGTAACCACCTACCATCAAGCAGACCGTCAGCCAGTCTGTGGACCTTAACAAAACATAAGTAAAACCAATTTACAAAAATATATCACTAATATATTAAGTAATAATATATTGTAAGATCTACATATTTACATGTATAATCCAAATAAAGAAATACTGACCTCCTTTTTTACTTTAAAACTGGCCACTTCACCAACTGCCATTAACTTTATAATATTTTCCCATACTTCTAGTTTAAATTTATGTCCAATAACAAGTACCATGGGTTCCTTTTTACCAATTTTTTTGCTGTCGTCAATCAGTGTTCTGTCTTTTCCAATTTTCCATGTTTGGAAATGAAAATGTACCTAATAAATAAAATTATACATGTGAAAACTATAAAAAGAGATCAAAAATTTATGAAGTTCTTATCTTACAAATTACCTTGCAACCATTAATAATAGGTACATATTTTTGGCCTGTATAAATGATTTTTTTAGTTATAGAAGCCTTATCAATATTCATTTTTTGAAATGAAAGAAAATTAAGATTATATTATCTTTCCTAACTCAATTCTCAGATAATACACAGATTAAAAAAATATGAATACAAATGTCGACAAATGTCGACAAATGTAAATGAATGTAAATAAACAAAGAAGAAAGAATAACATAGCACAGATATCTCATACAAAAGTGTCTATGGCATAAATAACATAGACCATAAATATGTAGTAGTAACTGTAACCATAGACACTATTATACTTCGATATTAAGAAGTATAATCTTAGAGCATTAAACCAACCGGAGACGTCACGCGCAATAAATTCTATGCAAAGAAGTCTGTCACTTTCTGCGCGGGGGACGAGGCATCTCACACAAAAACTGTTAACACTAACGCATTTCTCGATCTCGTCGCTACGCTCGCACGCGACCATATTATTAAACACTAGCATAAACTTTACGCACACATATCCATTCTCACACAGTTGACTACCTGTCCGTATATGAGATGACGTCATTTTTAAGTAAACAATGGTAGTGCTTGACACTATCGATATTTCATTGTCGATGAAATCTTCCAATCATATGACAAAGTCAAAACATTTTTTTTTTAATTCAGCCTTTCCCTAATGGTTAAGGCAGAACTTTTGATTGATGTCATTATGATGTAAATACAGTATAGTTAATTCTTAAACTCAAGGGTATCCTAATAATATGAAGACAAATAAACTTGACTGACTGACATGTTTCTCCAACCAGCAGAAACTGAAAAACTTAACAGTTTCATGATACTTATTTAATACGGATAATCTAAATAATATCCAGAATAACACATCGATATTTGTTTTTGTTCTGACCCGTATGACCCGTATGACCTCCGGTCTCGTACCAAGGCAGAGGGGAACGCCTGGCAGTGGCGTCTCCGGTTGGTTTAATGCTCTAAGAGTATAATAGTGTCTATGAACTATAACATAGAATAAAGAAGTAATATTTTTTCTTTGTTTTTGTATATTGCCTATTTTTGTGTTAAGTTCGCATAATCATTATGTGCAGATATTATTGATTGGAAAACCATTGTCGGATTATGCAACTCCGTAACATGCTAACTACTGTTATGGGCCATAACTATACGTTAGCCACTAGGTGGCGCTGCTTCGTTCCAATACAAATTAACGTTTACGCGCCCGACGCGTTTGATCGAGGAATACTTTAATAGGCTCTCAGTTCATTTTCGTAAATGCAATTTTTTCTAGCAATCGGTCCTGCTTATATCTTACGTTATGCTAAAGGTGGAAACAAACTATCGGACCCGACTGCCGCGACTGACGGACGCTGACAGGAATCTGGATAGTATAAATACACTAAGCTGTGGGAACTATCGGACGTAAGTCGCGGACGTGATTTTTGATCATTCGGACGTCCGATAGAAATCTGGCGCACTGGTATGGTATGTGAACGACCGTGCACACCGTGCACATATGTCAGCCGCACGCAATAGTTTGTTTCCACTTTAACGCGTTCATGCGAGTATTGCCACAGATTAATAAGTAGTTACTACCGTAACAGATAAATCACTCCCTAACAAAAAGACCATCACAACTTTTTTAAATGCCTACCGTTTTGCCTCGCCAACTGCTTAGTGGAAAAATATACCTTATAGTTCAAACGTTGAGTTGTTATTGCTCTGCAGCCGCACGCGCCCGCGTGACATTGAAGTAATAGTAATAAAGTCAGGGCTACTACTACTGAGTTTTTCTAGGCCGTCCCAAAATACAAAGCTAATTAAGCTGCTAGTAACTATTTATTAAGTAATTAACTAGTAACTATAAGCTTACAACTTCTCAGTTCAAGTTGATCAGAATAACATGATTTTTAAGATGTAAATAAGTACTAGTAGGTAACGAGCAATGATAAAAAACCTTGTAGGTACCTAAAGGTTTTCATATTGGTAGGTACTTATTCCTATTTCCACTGAAGAGACCAAATAAAAAAAGCTTAAATGGTGTATATCATTAGTCCACAAATCCACACAACACAAAGTCGACCAAACATCCAGTTTTGATGAAATAGTCGGAGAGCTCGCTGCTAAATTGTTCTCGACATAAAATTATTTGGCGATACATTATTGTTCTATAGTGAAAAAAATTTTGAACAACGGCGGAGAGTATTTATGTAAAGTATGTAAGTATTGAGTAAAGTAAGTATTTGTTATGTTACTAAATAAAACTGTTTTTACAGATTTAAATTGTGTATTGCTTAATAACAAAACCCATCGTTTCGACACCTTTATAGCAGCCGTGGTAGTTGGGTTTATTAAAAATCAATACACAAATTAAATCCGTTAAAATAGTTTTATTTAGTTACAGGGAGTTGTGACAGATAAAGAAATGTTGTTAACTAAAATGTTGTTAAAGAAATGTTATTACGAGGCATAATACCTATTATTCTTTCCGAAATGTAAATCAAAGACACGGAACACAATTACTCCTGGCGGAGATCAAAGAAGAAAAAAATAAATGTGAATGCGCGCGCTCGCGTCGGTGGCAACCGCGTGAATGTGTACCTTGGAAAGTACAGCGGCGCGTAGGCACTTAGCGCGCGCAAGTACATGAAGTGAAAGAGGCCTGGTATTGCTCAGTCATTTTCTTTAGGTTTATGGTTACTGTCAGTTTTGTTTTGTAGTTGTTTAGTAGTATATATATAGTGTACTCTGAGAGAGCAGACATGTTTGTTTGTTCAAGAGTTAAGTCAGTCTTGCAACAAAGAGTATTATAATATATATGGTCTTACCCCGGTCACTGACATGCGTGCAAACATTCTTACATTGTACGAATCTTTGCACGCATGTGAAGGAACGTGACATTCATTCGCAAACTCAGCGAGTATGCGAATGGGTTCGCATACTCATTTGCGAATGCGTTGAAGGTGAAGATGATTTTAGTGCAGTTTAGTGTTTGTCCAATCCATGATCAAATTATATTTACGCCACTCAGTACACGATACGAACTCTGAAAATGGTAAACGAGATGTCCGTTACCTACGCAATCAATACGCAATCGTACGCGAAATTGGTCGCACGAATGCTTGCACGAATGTGTGGGAGACTACGCGAAGGTTTGAGGTTCGCGCACTTTGATGTGCGTTAAAAACCGACACTGCACGGAAAAGCGCGAATGTAGCAAAAACTTCGCATAGTCATTTGCAAATGTCGTCCTACACTTGCGGGTTCGCGTATTCGCGCGAATGTGAGTGACCGGCATTACACAAAGAGTATATAATCACTACGTTTTAGTCTTTACAATTAGTCTATTCATTCATTCATTTCTGTGAAGAATGAAAGTATACGATACGCATATGATGTGATTGTGATTTGTGTTTTTACAGAAAAGTAAACGTTTATTGAAAAAGTGATTAATGTATAAATATATTTAGATATCCGTTATTAAGATATAATCCTTAGTTTATATCATTTATATCTGTTTTATCTGAAATGGCTGACTTTTTGGAATCGGAGGCTGAGGAGAGTGAGGTGAGTATCATTGTGATAAATGTCGAAATTCTTGATTGATAGTTAATCAATGTAGTTTTTATCACCAAAATTCACTCTTTCTTTTCAATTCATAGTTGGATTCGGATGAGGATAATCAACCCACGGAGCGTAAAAAACCTAAACGTAAAGCAGCAGTTCAAAGCGATGACGAGGACGAAGAGGAGGAAGGTTCGTTACGTTATTAAAAAAAAAAAAAAACTAATTCGTTTCTGTATTAATCTTTTATACGAAAATCCAACATTGATCTCTCAATGTTATGTAGAAACCTCTTAAAATGAGGTACAATAAAAGTGAATATAACCTTATTTACACTCATTGACTTACTTTCCATTTTGTCTGTACTGTTAATAATAACATTAACAATTATGTAGGTTATGTACTGTTACAACGGTACATAACCTATGTATTATAATTATGTGTTCAATTGTGTCCAAATTGAGTAATTTTTTTTATTTTCTATTTAGCAATATTTGTCAGTTGACATTGGTCTGAAGTTAACGTTAATTTAAATTATATAATTGTTGATAGGTAAAAATGAAAACACTGTACCTGTTCATGCTCATGGACATTTATAATATTACTATATGTATAACCTAAAAGATTACTTTTTTAAATAGAAATTTATGTGTTAACTCCTATTTAGATGATGAGGAACGCTTGCGTGAAGAATTAAAGGATCTCATAGATGATGCACCTATTGAAGAGTCTGGGAGTGATGGTGAAGACTCAGATGCAAGTGCAGGGCCAAAGAAACGTAAAAAAAGCGATGATGAATTAGATGATAGATTGGAGGATGAGGATTATGACCTAATCGAGGAGAATCTTGGCGTTAAAGTTGCTAGAGTGAGTTGCATATTTTTATTTTAACATTATTAGAATGTGTACATTTATTCTTGATTATTTTTGTTCATTATTTACTCAAAATTTCTCTCAAAATGGAACTTTTTAAATTAATTTCAGTCATATCTAAATAATATTAAAGTTCTCCTAAATAATGTGTAGCACACCAGTTATAGCTAACATTTGTATGGCACTCATTAGTGCGAGAACAGTGCCGCACTCCTGCCTCCACCACTTGTATGTTTTTTACAAATGTGCCGCACAGTGCTGCACTGTTCGTGAACAAATATGCTAAATTATGCAATTAGTCACGATTCAGGTTTCAACATGGATATTATATTGTTGAAAGTGTTTATTTGTCTGTCTCTGCTTGCATTATTATATGCTCTTTACTTAAGAAGAAACGAAAAATATTTATTAACTTTGTTTTACTATGCAATACAAAACCTATGTTTTAATAACATATTTTACACAATAACAAAATGAAATAAATTATTGTATTGAGATAATAAAATAAACCCTGTTAAAATCAACAACCCATGTTAATCCTACTCTGATGATTAATATAAATACATAAGGCGGTACTTCTTAACACAGCACATATTGTAAGGAGGTTCCTCACTCTGGAGCCCTAACCACCGGTAGCTTGGGCCTTGCCCAGTTGCCTCCCAACACCCTATATTCCAAGTGATTCCATGCATTTCAAGTGTTTCTTAATAATTGAAAATGATGTGTAATTCAATATGTTTATAGTTTATTCTATCAAAATTGAAATTTGCAGAATAAATTTAAACGTTTACGTCGTTTAGAAGATGACGACAGCGATAATGAAGGTGCAGATGATCCAGATTTGGAGAGAGAGGTTATTGCCGAAAAACTGTTCGTTGCTGGCTCCGATGAGGTATATTCACATATAAAATTATATACATATTAACTTATACAGTGATTTGAATAGATTTAAATTGTGATTTTTCCTTGACAATATTTTAGATTCTCAAATTGTCAGTCAAAACGGTTTATTTCCAACATAAGCACTAACATACCGTGTATATCTAATTAAAAATACCATACAGCTAAATAAAACTAAACTTCTATATTTTTATAGTAATATTGGCACGGACATTAGAGAAAAATAATCCATTTAAAAAGTTATTACTTTCATAATTTTTGCAGTAAACCAAGTTTTTACAAAATCATAAATCGTAGCGGTTATAGCGACCCTCAAGGGACAACAAAAATTGTTCATAGTAAATGAATTGAATAGTGTATTAAAATAATATCTATTTGTTAAAAGGACTCGGCAGGGACCTTGCCATCTAGTTGTTTAAACAGATGTTATATCCGATTTCTACTCTATATGATATGATTCTGGATCTTAAGTGTGCTTTGCAACTACTAAACGTTACAGTAATGATTTCTATTTAACATGTTTACTGTTGACACAAAATGTAATAAGAATAATTTGTAGGAGGATGAAAATAGATCTGAGCAAGCAGCGCCCCGTGAAGTGGATTATGATGACGAAAATGAGGATATGGAGTCGGATGCAGACGATTTTATTGTTGATGATGATGGCAGACCGATTACCGAACGTAAAAAGAAGAGGAAACCTATATTTACTGATGCGTAAGTATATGTTATTTGCTTATATAACTTTTTCTTCTTTGATTCCAAGGACATTATCAGCACAAATGTCACAAATGTATAGCACAATCAACAAAAATGTAGTCTTGTGACCTTTGTCATGCACAAATGTCACCTAGTTCTTAATAGTTTATGAAGTCTGTTTGGACATGTTTTTATATAATAACCACCAAAAATATCACAATACAGTTGTTTTTTTTTTTTTTTTTGTTTTTTTTTTTAAATTTATTCAGGAAACAAACAGTCATTATACATATTATTTTACAATATACATAAATATCTATAGACTTAGAGTTCCATACACAAAAATAAATATTAAAAAAAATAGATACATAGGTACAGTACTGTGAAACAAAATCCTACACATAATACAAAATACAAATAGATAAACAAAATTTTAAAATTTAAATTTAGAAAACACAATAAATACATTCAAGGAGCCATCAAAAGCCTATTACGTATCTGAATCCTATAATTAGTCAAACGACTTGACCTGACTGCTTTGGACTTGACGGACCTGTTTTGGAAATCTCTAGAAAAATTAGACTTGACTTGACTTGACTGACTAGTCTCGGGATCTGCTATTTTTGATTTTAATTTCAATTTAGTCTTTTTTATTTAAAAAAGACTTACAAATTGCTATTTTTACTAATGACACTGGCAAAATCATCGGAGAAAATCTGATGGAGCCAAGACATTAAAAAAAGAAGAAGAAAGAAGAATTAGTCAAACTACCACAGAATACATCCACATCCACAAATTCGCTATTGTATGCGTCAATGCTACGTCTAAAAAAGTTATTTCCGGTGTAAACAGTTTTATATATGGGGACAGAGAAAAGTTTGTGTGAACGGGAGCCAGGTCTGGGTACTCTTAAAGCTATTTTTTCCAAAATTTGAGGGGAATCAATGTAATTATTTAAAATTTTGAACAAAAATATCTGGTCGAACATTATTCGTCGATTTGCAAGAGTAGTTAATGAGTGACGGGTCAGCGAGTTTTTATATGATATGTATTCACAATTTCCACGATAATCCAACGACTTGATAAATTTCTTTTGGATTCTCTCGATGCGAGCAATATGACAAGCATAAAATGGGCTCCAGATAATACAAGCGAAATCCAAAAGCGATCGAACAAAGGAGTAATATAATAATTTTAGAGTATGGGGATGCTTAAATGGTTTCGAAATCCTAAGAATGAATCCAAGTTAGCGAAAAGCTCTTTTAACTATGTTATCAATATGTAAGTTAAAGGATAAGTTACAATCCATTATGATACCTAAATCACGTACAGATGTAACTCTCCTCAGAGATATATCATTAATTTTATAATCAAAAATAAGAGGGTTATGTCTGCGGGTATAAGATATAACAGAGCATTTATCAAGGTTTAGGTATAGTTGATTTGATGAGCAATACTCAGATATTCGTTTTAGATCTGATTGAAGTTGCAAACAATCATCAATAGTCGTAACTGTTTTAAAAAACTTTGCATCATCAGCATACAATAAGAATTTCGAGTTACGTATAACTTTTCCAATATCATTAATATATAAAATAAAGAATAGTGGGCCCAAATGTGATCCCTGAGGAATTCCTGAGGGGATTTCCAGGAATCTTGAAACGTAACCCTTTATAGAAACTGCTTGGGATCGGTTTTTAACATATGATTTTATCTAGCGCAGTAGATCACCATGTATTCCGATAGCCCATAGCTTTTCTATGAGTAAATCATGATTGATTTTATCAAATGCCTTTGAAAAATCCGTATACACGACATCCACCTGCATTCTGCTATCCATGCTCTCCACCAAGAAATTAGTGAAAGTAAGCATATTAGTTTCTACAGAGCGCCCTTTACAAAAGCCATGTTGGTTAGCGGAAAGTTATGAGATTGAGGAGTAAAAATAATGTTAGTTCACTTAACTAACCACGACTAACCATTTAATGTTTCTTCCAAATATTGTTCAGGTTTTCTCATGATAATGGAAACCTCCTGTTTAAGGGTAAATTAAACTTATTTCTCATCCATACATGAAACATACTGAAAAAAATTTTTTTTAATGAATATTCTTTTTGTAAATATTTTTATTGAATATTTTAATTTACTGATATTAATGGTTTTGGTAAAGTTTATAAATGCTCTTTAAAAGTTCTTACAAACAGTATATACATTTTCAGCCAAAAAGCATAAGTGGTATAAACGATGAGAGAGCTCTGACTTTTGCTTTCATAGTGCTTGTTTTGTATGAAAACTGTAGAATGACTGGCAAGACTTATTGTATCTTACATAAAATTAATATGTGTCCTTATTTGAGGCTTCTAACCTAAACATTCTTAGGACTATTTCTTAAGCCTCATCAACCTTGCGGGTTCAACGTCAAAAGACACGAAAGTCAACAAAGTCTTAAGTTTTTTTGTTTATTAGTTCTCTGCAAGAAGGCCAAGACATATTCGGTGTGGACTTTGATTACGACGAATTCGAAAAGTATGGTGACGAGGATTACGACGATGAGGAAGATGAGGATCTCGATGAGTATATCGAGGATGAGGAGGAAGAGGGTGAGTGTTTTATTTTATTTTACTTAAAGTCAAGGAAGTCGTAGTGTTGGAAGAGTATCTGTTTTTAGAATCATAATAAAAATTATATTTTAACACTAGCGGTCCGCTCCCGGCTTCGCCCGGGGTGCATTTTTTTTTTACTTAAAAACCTTCCCTGATTATCCCTCTATCCATGAGTGAAGACTGAATTAAAATCGGTCCACCCGTTCTCGAGTTTTGCGCTTAGCAACACATTTAGGGATTCATTTTTATATTATAGATTAATTTCTGTACACCGTTTGGGAAGGTCAGAGACATCTTCTCATCCAAAATTCCTCAGTGTTTTAAAACTTCGTTGCTCAACGAGCCATGGAGGGGGCTATGCCCCGAGCATACCAAGAGATTAAATCAGAAATCAGGAGATCCGTAGACATACAAAAGTTATCGAGGGTCGCTGGGGGCGGAAGGTTCTCGAGTGGAGGCCCCGGACTGGCAAGTGGAGCGTAAGACGACCTCAAAGGGTCCCCCCAGGGTGCTTCTGACCGTATCCACAGGTTGAGGGATGAGGAAGGGATATGGTAATGGGCTCTGGCATCCCTTATATTATCATACCTTAATATTATTGTAATGACTATGTTTTTTGTTAAGGTGAAAGGAGACGAACAAAGAAAGGCAAATCCAAGCGCCCCAGTAAGAAATCTATATTTGAGATTTATGAACCGAGTGAATTGAAGAGGAGCCACTTCACCGACTTAGACAACGAGGTAAACATTTGATTTCACAATTTCTCATCAGTTATCTTATTGTTTACTTTCACTTTTTTAACCTGCGTTTTTAAGTTTTTATAATGAATTCATAATGATAAAAATATATATATTTAGATACGAAAAACGGATGTGCCTGAGCGAATGCAAATCCGTGAAGTACCAATCACTCCCGTTGAAGAGGGAAGCACTGAGTTGGACGATGAGGCCGAATGGATCTATAACCAGGCGTTCCTGAAGCCACCCGTCTCCAAAGCTGACTCTCAGGAGGCACGCGAGAGGACGCGCAGGTATTTTTAGGTCTTTTTATATTTTCTTAGGTCGTCGGACCGGTTGGCAGAATGGAGATGACACTAATTCCATTTTCTTTGTCGCAGGGGCCCTAGTACAGTTGTTAAGATCCGTCATGCTCTGGATTTCATGAGAAATCAAACACTAGAGGTACCTTTCATAGCGTTCTACCGGAAGGAATATGTTCAGCCCGAATTGAGCATAAATGACTTATGGAAAGTTTATAAATATGATGCTAAGGTTTGTGTAATTCTATTGTTGATATAAAATTTCCAATGATATTTTATTTACTGTATCACATGTTGATACAGTAAATGTTGATTTAGCATATGTAAATCATTCAACATTAGCTACACCCTGCCCAGATGCCTCAACTCAAACCATCCTGTCAGATCTATGAACCAAAGTGTCTTTAGTTTAATCTAATTTTTAAATGCAAATTCATCTAAGAAATTTCAAATTTTACTAATATGCATTTGCACCATATTTGCAAATTTGCACCAGAACAGTTTTTTAGCCATATGTGAACAGTCCCTTGAAGATCATTGCAGCTGTTGAGACTGATATAAATTTATATTTATATTGAAACTTCTGTCCTCAGTGGTGTCAATTGAAGCAACGGAAAGAAAATCTACTCAAGTTATTAGAAAATATGCGAGAGTTTCAATTGGACAAAGTCATGCAAAATCCCGACGCGCCCATACCCGATAACATGAGACTTATAAGAGACGAAGATATAGAAAGGTATTGTTTCCTTTTTTAAATGCCATTTATCTAAATTTTTGAAGGTATAAGCACCACATAAACTATTTTAAAAGGCGATCTATTGCTAAAGCCAGACTGAAAAGTGTAAAAGGAAGGTTCGCTTCAACCCCATAAAGCGAATCATTCCCTCGGCACATATTGATATATAGACATAAACAAATAACATTTCTTTTGTTCATCGTATAATTTCATCAAGAGAACAAATTGCTTAAGTTTTTTTATTATTTCTTGTAGATTAAAAAGTGTTCAAACGCCAGAGGAGCTTCGCGACGTTCATTCTCATTTCTTGTTGTACTACTCGACTGAATTACCGGAAATGCAAAAAGTGCAGAGGTCCAAAGAGAAGAAAAGAGAATTGGAAGAGAAAAAGTGAGTGTACTATTTTTTGGTAAAGAAATCTTAATTCTAATATAAATGCTTATAAGAATGTTTTTTGCTTTTTCTTCTTTCTATACATCACTTAATAACTCAACCAGGAGTAGGCGCAGAGTTTGACCTTCTCCCCTCCTGTCCGGTGTTATGTGGATGGGAACGACACTTGCTGTCCCCTGGCATTGCTTGTTTCTGTATTCTCTGATTGTTGCTTTCTTTGCGAAGACGTAAAGTATGTTGGTGCAATGTGTAGGCGATTGGCTCGCGAGGAGGCGGAGAGGAACGGCGAGGAGCCAGATGAGGCTGTGGCGGCTGTAGTGGCAGCCGAGCCCGACGAAGAGGAGCCCTCCGAGGTGAAGTATGCCGTGCGCTCTGGACCTTATGAGCTGTGTAGGAAGGCCGGAATCGGTATGTACCGCGTTTTTTTTTTATCGTGCCCAATTTCATATTTTATTGTAATAGCACGTTTTGTAACAGAGGTCGAAATTTCGCCCGGTGCTCGAAACTTGTATATAGTAGATTTTTAATTTATTTAATGTATGTGTGCATTTTATATAAAAAATATAAGCTTTCGCCATATAAACTTGAGTGTCAAATTCCAATATAGGTGTATCAAAATTCATATTAAAAGGGATCCAAAGATTCCGCTTCACGTATTAATATTATTTATAATATAAATAACCAAGCCTTCATAAAGTTTGATAAATGATAAACAGACATTTTAACATTAAACCTGTAATGACCAGACACATGTAATCATTGAAATGTAGGTTGGCGGTCCAAGTTGACAGTCAATAAGTGTTGAATCTAGTTTTGTTATTGCAGAGCCTCTCGTGAAAATGTTTGGACTGACTCCTGAACAATTCGGGGAGAACGTACGCGACAATTACCAGAGGCACGAAGTGGAGCAGCCCCCTGTGCCACCGCTTGAAGCCGCCGCGCCTTTCGTAAGTATTCTCATAGGTGTGAAAGTGGCTGGTTATAAAGGTGCATTTACATACCCCACGGTAGTTTTTTGTGTCGCTCCTTTTAATGCTAGGGATACACAACGACACTTGATACTAGACATTAGACACTCAGTGTATAAATCGACTGTCTATGTGTGTCCACTGCCGCGACACTTAGTTGCAGATGTAGTGTTGGTGTCGCTTAGTGTCCGTGTTGCAGCCGTGGAGACAGGACGTGCGCGTAGACAGCCAATATACTTGAACCGGGATACTAGATGTATACATCAATGTCGACACAAAAAATTGCTTACCGTGTCGACGCAATCGATACTAGTGTCGACATTTGTGTCGAGTGTCAGTGCCGTCGTGTATCTGTCCCATAAGCCATTAAAATCTTTGTTGGACATATTGGTGTAAGTTGTGTACTTATAGTCCAATTTTATTTGTTATTTATTTACAGTTTCAGTAACAAGCTCAGCAGATTAAACATAATATAAGAACATAATATAAATCAATTCTAAATAGTGTTGTAATTTTGGGTTGGGTGAATAAATAAATGTATTGGGTGATTGTGTGCATAAAATTCATGCATAATGCGTCAATTTCATGCGGGTATTGCTCAGTCCATTCTGTATGTCTATGGTGTGAACTGACGCTCAGTCACAATACAATTTGTACACAGGGCTCGGGCAGCGGCGGAGCGGCGGAGGCGGTGCGTCGCGCCGTGTACATGTGCGGCGTGCAGCTGGCCCGCGAGCCGTTGCTGCGCTCGGTGCTGCGCGACGCACTGCGCGACCGCGCCACCATCACCGTGCGCCCCACGCCGCGCGGCCTCAAGGAGATCGACGAGAACCACGCCTGCTACGGGTGAGTCATTATCATCATTATCGCAGCCGCAGGATATCCGCGGGTGTCACTCGTGTCTTATTTTCTTATAAAAGCTCAGTTGGGTTAGGGATTGATTGTGGACCGCGTCGTCTCTCTGATTGCACATTTTAAACAATGCCACAACACCAGCATGCTTGAAAAAGTACGCACTTTTTACGACTTGCATTACTGGCATAAATACATAGTAAACCGCTCCAATAAAAGCCCTTTTTTATATCAACGCTAAAAGAAATAAAATAAAACAAGTGTACAAAAAAAAAACTTAAAATATTTAAGGAGCTCCCTGGCGGGTCTATGACAGCCGATTGAATAAATAATCCTACTAATATTATAAATGCGAAAGTTAGTGAGGATGGATGTACGCAAAAACGGCTCAACTAATTTGGAGAAAATTTGACACACAGATAGTCCTATATCCTCTGCTGCCATGATGGCGCCACTGTCGTCACAGCGATAAAGATGTCAGATATTTTCGCAGGTATTTTTCAACGCGGATGAAGTCGCGGGCACCAGCTAGTTAGAAATAAATTTATTGTATAATTTTAAATAAATTATTCGTTCAATTAGCGTTTAATGTGTCACCTCTTTACGAAGTTGGCAGACTTTGTTGGTCACATGATATTTTCCTAACTAGTGAGGTAATAAAAATAATAATTTATTTTCAGATTAAAATACCTGAAGAAGAAGCCCGTGCGCGACTTGACCGGCGATCAATTTTTGAAGCTGTCCATTGCCGCCGAGGATAGACTTATTGAACTCAAAATTTGTGAACAAATTGAAGGAAACACCAGTTCCAGTTATTTAGAAGAACTCAAGCAATTATATCAGAAGGTATTCATTCACCTTTACAAACACTACAAATACGGACATTCTCTACCCTTCTTTGGACCCAATTTTTGTTAAGGCATTATTTGTCTCGTAGTATTTAAACATTTCAACAGACTATCACTGCAATTACTAGCGAATTTGAGTAAGAGATTTTGTGTAAATTGTAAATTTATAACATCAGAACGTGGTTTTTCAAACATTTATGATTACAACACAGTGTTAAAGTGCAAAACCTTATATATTTAAACTGTTTATTTGTTAGAACAATATACTTAAAGTGAGTTTAAAGTGCATTTTTATTGTTATTTTTTCACGTGTCTCTGTTTACATAAAATCTCTGGCTCAAATAAATAAGAGTATAGCTATGGAGATTAATTTTATTGCGTCTTGTGATAAGGACGAGTTTGCGGCGACGGTTCAAGCGTGGAACGAATTGCGCGCAGAAGCTGTGAACATTGCCCTAATGAAGATTGTGATGCCGGAACTGCGGCGGGAATTACACGCAGTACTTCTGAATGAAAGCAAGGACTATGTCCTCAGGTAAATCTTTGTTAACCTTATATATAGCCTACTAGCTGTTGCACGCAACTTCGCCCGCGTTCATAAAATATAGCCTATCTTACTCGTTGACAATGTAGCTTTTGAGTTTATTCATTTACAAAAATACAAATCTTATCTCTATATAACATTATTGTAGTATAGACATGTAGTCATTCAATATAAGATCTCGAAACTACATTTAACTTTGTTTCAATGTAAACTGATTTGTATTCCGACCTTAAGAATATCACATTGTTAATTTATTATTCAATATTTTGCTATAGATGTTGCCGCCGACGCCTGTACGATTGGCTAAAAGTGGCCCCCTACGAGTCACGTGTTTCCGACGAGGATGATGAAGAGTGGGACACTAATAATGGTGAGTTGTAATACGAAAATTGTTATTTAATAAAATTAATTGTATCTACAGTAAGTTAGTAACAGTTAAGTATTTTTATGAGTTTAACCATTACAAAAATAGGGAAAAAAATTCAAATTTTTGCTCTTTATAATATTAAAATTATGTAGTTTTGTACTTATTTAAAAAAACAGAACACCAATAAAACTTCAAAAGACGAGGAATTATCTGCGGCTAATTAGGGCTAATGATAAATAATTGTAAACAGGGTTGCGAGTGATGTCGATCGCGTTCGTGCCCGACCGGCAGCATTCGGCGTTCGCGTGTCTTGTGGCCGGAGGCGGAGAGGTGGCCGATCACTTGCGTCTGCCGCATCTTCTCTATCGCCGCAACGCGTGGGACGCCTCCGAGCGCAAGCACAAGGAGGCGGACCTCACAGCGCTCAGAAAGTAATCTTTTTTGGAGCTACCTATCCCAGCGCTCATTTCCCAATCACTTATCCTTAATCCCAATATAGTCGGCAGCGCACTTGCAGCACCTGTGGTGTTGCTTGTGTTATAGGCCACGGTAGTCATTTACCATCAAGTGGACCATGAGCCTGTCTGCTGACCTTAACATAATAAAAAATCAAATCAAATAGTTTATTTCTCAAAAATATCACCTTTTTTTAATGTCAAAGAAACTACTACAATTTCGGAAACAAAAAGGCATTCAGAATGACAAGAAACGGCGAATGAAACTCTCCAGCAATCGCTCTTTTTTAATACCATGCATAATTTTTATCTGCCATATCATTTTCAATACGCTTTTTTAACAAGTTTCCGTTTTACAGATGTTTTAAACTGTTTTAATTGTAATCAGTTCTTCAGATTTTATTTTGTAGTAAAAGTCAATATGATGCAATTGAAATAATCACAATTTATTTTAGTCTTGTTTTATGGATATATTAAAATCTTTTGACATTCCTCGTTTCAGATTTATACTTCACAAGAAGCCTCACGTAGTGGTAATAGGCGGCGAATCACGAGACGCCTTAAATATTAAGGCGGACGTGGCCGACGTCATCCAGCAGCTGATGGACGATGAACAGTTTCCAAGAATACCCGTAGAAATCGCTGACAATCACATCAGCAAGATCTACAGCAATAGTATCAGAGGAAGAGTAAGTATTCTTCACACATCTGTGGCATTGCTTGTGTTATAGGCGAAGGTTGCCATATACCATCAAGTGGACCGTCAGCCTGTCTGTCAATCTAAACATAAAAAGGCATCTTAAAATATATTTCAATCCATAAAAGTATACGTGAAAGTTGAAACCAGGAAATTTCAATAAGACACAGTAAATACTCGAACTGAATGTAGTTTTTTCTTTTCAGAATGATTTCAGAGAATATCCAGATATACTCCGTCAGGCTGTGTGTCAAGGTCGATTATTGCAAGATCCTTTGATGGAAATCTCGCAACTGTGCGGTCCGGACGAGGAGATCCTCTGTCTACGGTATCACACGTTGCAAGATCAAATAGCCAAGGAAGATTTGCTCGAAGGTATCGAACTGGAATTTGTGAATAGGGTCAACGAAGTCGGTGTCGACGTGAATGAAGCGATACTAACCGGCAGAGGCACGGAGCTTTTACAATTCGTCTGCGGTCTGGGTCCGAGGAAAGCTCAGGCTTTGATAAAGCTCTTCAAACAAACCAATCAAAAGCTGGAGAACAGAACGCAATTGGTGACTGTGTGTCACATGGGTCCGAAAGTTTTCATCAATTGCTCGGGTTTCATAAAGATAGACACGAGCAGTCTCGGAGATAGCACGGAGGCGTACATCGAAGTGCTGGATGGATCCCGAGTGCATCCGGAAACGTATGAATGGGCACGTAAGATGGCTGTCGACGCTTTGGAATACGAAGACGAGGACGCAAATCCCGCTGGCGCACTAGAAGAAATCCTCGAAGCGCCAGAAAGACTGAAAGATTTAGATTTGGACGCGTTCGCTGAGGAATTGGAACGTCAGGGTTTTGGCAATAAGAGCATAACTCTATACGATATTAGGGCCGAATTGAACTCTAGATACAAAGATCTCAGGGTGAGCTATCGCTCGCCGACAGCTCCCGAGTTGTTTGACATTTTAACTAAGGAGACACCGGAAACGTTTTACGTTGGCAAATTAGTGTTGGCGAATGTGGTCGGTATTTCGCACAGAAAACCACAGAAGGAGATGTTGAATGATGCCAATCCAGTGAGGAACGACGAAACTGGACTGTGGGAGTGTCCGTTTTGTCATAAGAACGATTTCCCCGAATTGTCCGAGGTAAGTTTGACTTGAGAAATGGTATATTTATATTTTTTTACATAGATATAAACTGTCTAATCACATCTATTTATAACCCCCTAACAACATTAAAATGTGTTACCTTTCGGTTTCTAAAAAATACATGTTACAAAAATAAAATATACAAAAAATACATACGTTAATTTACACGATAAAATCAGCTACATGTGTTCTGTCATATCTAAAGAATGGGACAATATATCAGCTAAAAAAGACTTGCGTTCACGATTACATGTAATGGACAGCATCTAAATGTCATGTCATCAAGTTCATAGTAATTTTGGGATTATGTTGTCAAATAATAATACTACTTAATTAATAAAATCTATTTTGAGATTGAGATATCTATCTAACGCATTTACACATCAAGGTCAAGTTGTCAAGTGTAAAATAAACTGTTGGACCAAGAGGTACAAACTGTTTAAGTTTTATTAACATACTGATACTGACACCGATAACAGAGATTTTTAACTTCTTGTATAGGTGTGGAATCACTTCGACGCGGGCGCTTGTCCCGGCCAGGCGACAGGAGTCCGCATACGCCTGGACAACGCCCTCAACGGGTACATACACATCAAGAACCTGTCGGATCGACACGTGGCCGATCCCACGGAGCGCGTGCGAATCGGACAGACTGTACACTGTCGAATACTTAAGATTGATGTGGAGAGATTTTCGGTCGACTGCTCGTCCAAGTCGTCCGATTTGTTGGACAAAAACAACGAGTGGAGGTGATTTATTACTTTTTAATCGCCGATGTGCATGACTCTTCTTACGCTTGACTATGAAATGTACTTTTCATAGTGGGCAGGGCACACTGCGTTTCCAGACATTTGGGCAGTAACCACTCTGTTTTAGAAGACCACCGTGAAATAAACAGCATGTGTGCTGTTGTGTTTCAGTGAGTAAAGGATGCCAGGGCCCATTTCCGGCAGTCGGCTCTTGGTCGGCAGCGCATATCAATTGTAAATAGATTAGTCAACGCATTTTGATTTATTTATAGGCCACAAAAAGATCCGTATTACGATCAAGAAGCAGAGGATAAGGATTTGCGGAAGGATAAGGAAGCGAAGGCTACAAAGGAGAGGTTGCAATACGTAAAGCGGGTCATAGTTCATCCCGCATTCCATAACATATCTTTTGCTGAGGCTGAAAAACTTATGGACAACATGGCCCAGGGCGAAGTCATCGTCAGACCTAGTAGCAAGGTACATGTTATAATTTTTTCATATCTTCGCATTTTATGTACATATGTACTTATATTTAAAGCTTAGCGCAAGTGAAGACCCTAGTTTGTCAATATGAAGATGCGATATCACTCTAGAATATAATTACAGTTTATGTTCGAGTAGAGCATCTATTATATTATGAATTTCAATGTGTAAGATAACATTTTTTGATATCAGACAAGAAATCTGTTCAACCTGAGAGTTTATATCTGAATTGTTAATAATTCATTATTTTTAAAATTTTGACAGGGCTCGGATCACTTGACCGTCACATGGAAAGTTGCAGAAGGCATATATCAACATATCGACGTCCGAGAGGAGGGCAAGGAGAATGCATTCTCATTAGGTTTGTATATAGTGAACTAGGTAGTTTCGATCATAGTCATCCTACTAATATTAGAAATGCGAAAGTTTCTGAGGATGGATGGATGTATAGATGTATGTGTGTTACTCTTTCACGTAAAAACTACTGAACGGATTAATATATAGGATACTGGATTTTTTTTTAGATTTCCCAGGAATCCTACATGATCCCAAATTAAAATTAAAGCGCCACCGTCGTCACAGTGATAAAAATGTCAGGAGTTATTTAGTTCTTATATTTTTCATTTTTAAACGCAGACCAGGTCGCGGGCACCTACTAGTGTAAAAAAAATAGATCAAAAAGTAATTCCTTTCCTCTCAGGCAAATTTTCTTTGGTTTATTACCTTGGCAGTAAAATAAGCATTCATTGGTTTCTATTCCAGGTCGTAATCTCTGGATCCAGGGCTCCGAGTTCGAAGATCTGGACGAAATAATTGCGCGTCACGTGACACCGATGGCGGGTCACGCTCGCGATCTAATCGCGTATAAATATTACAAGCCGCTGAACGGAATGCGCGACAAGGCTGAAGAGATATTGAAAGAGGAAAAGGCCAAGAACCCCAACAAGATCCACTACGTGATATCGGCGGCTAAGAATCACCCGGGTCGGTTTTTGCTTTCGTACTTGCCGAGGTCTAGGTGTACGCACGAGTACGTATCGGTGACGCCGGATGGTTACAAGTTTAGACAGAGAATGTTCGATTCACTCGGCGCTCTTTTGAAGTGGTTCAAGGAGCACTTCAGAGAACCGCCGCCCTCGGGTACGCCGGCCCAAAGGACGCCCGCTTTGCGGACACCGCACGGCGGCATGTCGTCTATGTATCACACGCCAGCAGCTCACACGCCCGCGTTCCACACGCCGGCTCACACGCCGGGCCCTGCGTACATTAATACGCCCTACACGCCGTCCGCTCAGACGCCTTACATGACGCCGTTCGCGACTACGCCGCGCCAGCCTGACTTTTTGACGCCGGCGGTGCCGCGTCACAAGCCTATGCAGATACCGGCGTATACTGAGCCGTCCGATTGGCAGAAGGCCGCCGAAGATTGGGTACGACACAGAAGCGTGCGCGATACACCGTCGACGCCGCGGAGTAGCGACGGCATGTCGACTCCGCGTCACGGGTCATCGCGGGGTACGCCGCGAGCCGACTCGTTACGTTCGACTCCACGTCACGACTCGCGAAGTACGCCCCGCTCGCACTCGCACCACTCCCATCATTCACATCACTCACACGGGCACGGTCACTCGGGGCGGACGTCGCGCGCGCACTCGTCTCACTCAGCCCGTTCGACGCCCCACACGAACACGTCGCCGCGCTCGATGTCGCTAGGCGACTCGACGCCGCTCTACGACGAGAACTAGTGTAACCGAAGACTGATGGATTTTAATAAAGAACGCGTTCAAAACATTGTTATTTAAGTGGTTGGTTGGTTACGTGCTTTAAGTGTAATTGATGACATTTCATATTGACTGAGCCTCGGAAAGAATAAATTTAAGAAATTAATTGATTACGTGTTTGAGGTTTGAAAAATATTAAAAAATATACATATTTATTTCCATAAACATGATATGACGAATACAAAGAAATGACAAAAATACATTAACAAAACGAAAACAAATTGAGAATAAAATGAAGACATATAATAGTTTTTTTTTTTCCTCTGTTAATAATTAACTAGAATTGTTTTTGAAAGCGGATTTAGACTTAGATCACAAAGGGGTGAGTAATATTATTCTAAAACTTAAAAAACGAAATACTGGAAAGTCTCATAAAATGCTGCTGTCGAGCAGTGAGGAATATACAATTAATTATACAGCGTATTTTTGAAACAAATACTTAGTTCTTTTAGTACAGTCGAAAACCCATTTCTGATATTCGTTAATTGTAAAAAACTTAAATTTTGATACTTATATATTATAATAATTTATAATTAGATAGATATCAAATGTTCTAAATAACAAAATCACTAAATCTCACGTAGAAATACAGTCAATTTTACTAAAAAAATAATTGAATTAATCAGGTTATTGTGACCATGGAAATGTTATAATGAACGCAAGTTTACTTTGTGAAAATTGTAAGTGTAGATAAAACTATTTTTTTCATCTAGTTTCACATGTTAATACAAATAATATGTAAAAATATGAAATGTCGTCAATTGTACATATTGCATATTGCACATTGTCAAATTCAAATTACAGTTTGTCGTGACGTATTAAAAGTTACGTATTTCGTTATGAGGACATGCATATTATTCCGTCGTGATTCATTTTTAACGACAAACGAATGTACACGGTTTCATACAAAATACGCGGCTTTGATAGCCTTCTGCCACCACAAGGCATCATATCGATATGATGAACCTGTAATGTGAATCCGGCTTTATAAATTTCGGTTAGGGGTCATAGTAAGCATAATACTATTGACATCGGAGGCTGCATCGCGTTTAAGACAAGATTAATAATATGTATAGTAGATAGGTCAACAAATACAATATTTATGTAAATTGGGGTAAAACTTGAACATAGCCTTCTAACAGCATGATAGCAGCACCTATAAGACTGGATACAATATTGATCAGAAATTGAGTATTGACCGACTGCAGTTGGTCAATACTCAATTTCTCTAAGTTGGTCTAGAATAGACATGAATCGGTACTATTAGGCATTCTATTTTTTTCAACTTACTTTCTTTCATCCATTCCAGATTTTTGGTTCCATCGATTTTTACTATTTTTTTTTCGATGGATCTTGGATTTTTTTTTTCATTTACTCTCATCCAATTCAGATTTTAAATTTCATCGAATTTTACGCATTTTCGATAGACCTTAGAATAATTTCGGCGATACGACTATGTTTTCTCTATGTATGTATTTAGAAGAAATTTCTTGACCAGTCAGATATAGAGGCCCCAGACATTTTCGTACCCCGACTGTACTTATACATGTACGAATCGGTGGCTGATGCTAAAAGTATCGTGTCACTATGGCCCCACAGGATCGCGGATGTTTTGAACGAGTTGTATTTTTATTTTTGTACTGAAGTCGAACTGAACCGTTCGATGGTAAAACACTTTTTACTATAAGTGTTGGGTGTAATAAGAAATTGAACAGAAAAATCAATTATATACATTAATTGTATCCCACGCGGTATGCATATTACACTATATGAAAGTGATTTAGAAATTTATTTATAATGTTAACGCTTCACGCATTACATTCATTTTGTGACTGCAGCTGCCTTGTTTGGTTTAGAAAATAAAATAGTAATTTCGATGATATATCTAAAATTAAAAATGTTGAAAGAAAATATTTATAGATATTAATATTAACCCCAGTAAGAGTCGTATGCATCAAAAGAAATATTAATACAAATATATTCATGTTACAGTTTCAAATCGCAATTTAATAGCACAATTCTATAGCATCCAACGCCAGCATTGTATATTTGTAGGTATTTTAATATCTAAGAATGTCAACCAGTCAGTTGATCGATATTTATTATTATTATACTATTATGTATTATGAAATATTTTGTTTGTAATTTAAAACTAGGATTTAATATACATAGTTAATAGTTCTCATGTCATTTTTTTGAGTTATATGCGACCCTAACGGAAATAGATAAATTAATTTCTAAAGTGACGCCAAGGAGACAATGTGATCAATGTAAACAAACCCGATCCTGACTAAGGTTTATTAAATCGAGTGATTATGTATCTCTGTCCTTTTCTCTCGTACGTAAAGATTTCAATCTGCCGGCGCTATATCTGTTTCATGGTACAGGAAGGCAATCTTGACACCTTTTTATGAATTTTTTATGACCATTCGTTAAAACGAATGGCTTCGATACTAGATAAAATACGTACTACTAGTGAAAATACGTGTTGTTTATTTGTTTCATTAAAAAAATGTTATAAACCCCTGAAAGTTTGATTACATTTTTTGCGATGTATTCATTGTCTCGCTTTACTAGGTCTTTGTCCTGAAACCTTTCTACAAGTAATATCGCTAAATTATTCTTTTTTTTATGTGTATATGTCGGCAAATTGTTGAAAAAAGTGAGGGTGATTATATGATATTATGTAGGATATAATTGTTTTTAATCGCTTGGGTTTCTGAAAGTGACATCGCAGTTTTATTACAAAGATTATAAGTTGTCTTTCGACATAAGGTTGATTATTTTGTTGTGGAATATCAGCATTTGTTTCAAATGTATTAAAATAATTGACCAAGCCTTTCAGATAATGAGGGAAATCAAATTACATTTGCTCACGTATTTTACCATCATGTGTACTGAATAAAATTATAATGATACTGATTTTTATTGTTTTATTGTGACCGCATCGCACCTACTCATAATTTTCAAAATTGTATTGAATTATCTAATAACTTTATACTAGCAAATCTTGTCTGTATAAAAAACATTCAGGTACTTTTAATGGCTACAGAGGACGATGGACAATGGCATTGACCTGCTGTTTTTATAATATCTTTACAGCAATAACAATGGACAGTTCATTATTAAAACAAAGGCAATATTTATAATTATCAGTTTGTTTCGTTGTCCATATCGGCACTTGTTGATTTCTTTTTCATTAAGTAATGGCAAGAATTTTGCGTTTCGCAATCAATGGACAATGGGAAACAAATGTATGGAGTCTGGGCCCACCCCTCAATAGTAACATGTGATATACCGTTAGATAGGGCTTTTTAAGCGGAACATGAGTTACTAATAAACTTAAGGTCAAATGTTAGTACTTTCGGAGATATGACGTCTTAAAGTCGTCTCAGTCTAATATATGGATATTTATAAGGTAGAATAGATGACTTAAGACACATTCGTCAGATTCCTTTTTCGTCAGGATAAATTATAGCCTGTTTTTTTTCGGACGAAAACGGAATTCCAACATGTATTTCACCTTAAAACAAGATTAATTATTCATCCTGTACATCTATAACAATAACATCATTTAAAAATCCCGCGGGGGCCACGAATGGTTGATATCTCCCAACGTCTAGGTACCAAATCAAAGATATGATGTGAGCGCAAGTTCCTACAGTTCGCCGTCCGGTCAAGCAAGTGCAATAATATTGTGTTATCGCGTTTCTCCCAACTTGGTTTCGATCAACTAATATATAGCAATAATATGTTTTTGCTCTTACTTGGCGTGACTGTATCCTTCCACGCAGCAACCACACATTTTGCACAATCGGTTGGTCCTGTGAGATCCTACGCGGAGGCCGTAGCACGTAGTCCGGTAGGAAAACCAACCCTGCACTCGGTGGTCGTGACGTCGGAGGACGTCACGGACACCGGGGAGCAGGTGTTGGAAAAGATCAGGGAGGCGGTCGACGCGAAGGCAGGGTGGGTTAAGGTTGAAAGAGTACGGAAGGCAAAAGACAGGAAAATTATTATGAGTTGTAGTACGGAGGAAGAGAGAAGGAAAATTAAAGATAGGATTGAGCAATCGGGGAAGCGACTTCTTTGCGGCGAGGTCGAAAACAGGGACCCTCTGCTGATCCTTTGGGACGTCCTTCTGGTGAACAACGATGAGGACGTCCTAAAGGCGATCAGGAATCAGAATAGGTCCCTGTTCGAGGGCCTCGACGAAAGGAAGTCGAGGATGAAAGTGAAGTACAGAAGGAAAGCGAGGAATCCGCTCACGGGGCACATCGTCCTGAGCACCTCCCCGGAGGTGTGGAGAAGGGCGACGGAACTCGGGGTCCTGCACATTGATCTTCAACGTGTCAGGGTCGCGGATCAGTCGCCCTTGGTGCAGTGCACGAGGTGTCTGGGCTATGGCCACAGCAAAAAGTTTTGCACCGAGGGGGAGGACCTATGCAGCCATTGCGGGGGGCATCATCTGAAGATGATGTGCCCCGTATGGAAGGCGGGAACTCCCCCAGCCTGCCATAACTGTGCTGTGGCCAAGCTCGGAAATCGCGGGCACAATGCACTCAGTCCGGCGTGCCCCGTGAGAGTGAAATGGGATGCCATCGCACGCTCCGCCACTCAGTATTGCTAAGGGCACCCCAGACGGCGGCCGCACCTATGGGCTCTTGCAAGTCAATTTGCAACGAAGCCGGCTAGCTACCTCCGAGCTCCTAGTGGAAGCAGGAAGGAGAGGAACGGCCGTAGCTCTCCTCCAGGAGCCCTATGTGGGGGCGGCGGGCACGGTTCGGGGTCGGAGGGGGATGCGAGTCTTCCAAAACCCTACTCCAGAAGAGGGTACTGTTAAGGCTGCTATAGTAGTTTTCGATAGCAGCCTTAAAATCATACAGTACCCAGAACTTACCACCAAGAACATCGTGGTGGTGGGGATACGGACGGGGTGCTGGACGACTACGCTTACCTCCTTCTATTTCGAGCCGGACCAGCCAATCGAACCCTACATCGGGCACCTAAGGAGAGTGGAGGCCAAGCTGGGGGCTGGGAGGTGGTTGGCGGGTGGAGATGCAAATGCAAAGAGTCCATGGTGGGGCAGCGATAGGATTGACCTGAGGGGAGAGGAACTTTCAGGTAGTCTGGAGGAGCTTGGCCTCGAAATTCTGAACGTCGGAGATGCTCCGACCTTCGACACCGTCCGAGGGGGGCGGCGTTTCTGTAGTCATGTGGACGTGACTGCATGCTCACATGACCTATTGGACCTGGTGGAAGACTGGAAGGTCCTCAATGATTTGACGGGCTCCGACCACAACGGCATTGCATTTAGGTTGAACCTCGGACCATCCCGAGGAATGGAAGTGGTCAGAACGACCAGAAGGTACAACACCAATAAAGCAGATTGGCAAAAGTTTAGATCCAAAATTTTAGAACTCATTGACAAATATAAAATTAAAGAGGGTGTTGTACCGGATAGGGAACAAACAATCTTGGCTGTACAAAATTATACAAAATTAATAATTGAGGCGTCTGACCACGCCATACCGAGGAAGGGGACGAGGGAAAAACTGGCGCTGCCGTGGTGGTCGCGGGACCTGGAAATCTTGAAGAAGGAGGTCGCTACCAGGAAAAATAGAATCAGGAACGCCGCATCCGTCCGACGGGCGTGGGTCGTAGAGCAATACGTTCAGAAGAAGGCGGAGTATGAGGAGGCCGTGAGGCAGGCTCAGACGGACTCCTGGAAGTCCTTCTGCGAGCGGCAGAGTGGCGAGAGCGTGTGGGATGGCATCTACAGAGTGATTGGAAGAACGGCAATCAGAGAGGAGGACTCGCCGCTGGTTCGAGACGGAAGGGTTCTCGATGCGAGGGAATCGGCGGAGTGGCTTGCGGAGGTGTTCTACCCGGAAGACCACGCAACTTCGGATGAGGGAATTCACCGCCAGATCAGAGCGGAGGCGGACAGGGTGAACGTAGGGGAGCAAGACTCGCCCTGCGACCCCCCGTTCACGCTCACCGAGCTGGAGATGGCGGTGAAGTCCTTCAATCCGAAGAAGGCCCCTGGCTCCGACGGGCTCACTGCTGACATCTGCTCCAGGGCCATCGGCTGTAACCCCAAAGTCTTTTTGGGGTTACTTAACAGCTGTATGGCCCACCATATTTTTCCAAAAATATGGAAAGAAGCAGCAGTGATCGTCCTTCGGAAGCCAGGGAGGGATAGTTACACCGTCCCCAAGTCGTTCCGACCAATTGGATTGCTGCCCGTGCTTGGAAAGGTATATGAGAAAATGCTTGTGGCTCGCCTCAAATACCATCTGTTGCCGGGGATAAGCGACCGCCAGTATGGCTTTGTGCCCCAGAAGAGCACCGAGGGCGCCCTCTATGACCTAATGTCGCGGATACGCAATAAATTTGATAACAAGAAGATTGTAGTATTAGTGTCATTGGACATAGAGGGGGCCTTCGACAGCGTCTGGTGGCCTATGGTCAGAGTCAGACTGGCGGAAGCGGGATGCCCGGTAAACTTGAGGCGAGTCTTTGACAGCTACCTCGCCGACAGGACGATTGGCGTCAGATACTGCGGCGAGGTTCATAATGCCGAGCCAAGCAGGGGCTGCATCCAGGGGTCAATAGCCGGACCCTTGCTCTGGAACCTGACGCTCGACCCGTTGCTGCGGAGCCTGGATGGTAGAGGCGTCTACTGCCAGGCCTTCGCGGACGACGTGGTCCTCGTCTTTGATGGAGACGGAGCGCTCCAGATAGAGCAGAATGCCAATGCCACTCTCGCGCATGTTCTGGAGTGGGGTGTCAAAAATAAGCTGAGGTTCGCACCAGGCAAAACAAATGCTATGGTGCTGACCAGAAAGCGTAAGTTTGACACGCCACGCCTTACCATGGGCGGGATTGACATTGCCATGAGGGACAGAATCAAATTGCTCGGACTAACCATAGACAGGGGTCTCACCTTCAAGGATCATGTCAAAAACGTGACCAAGAAGGCCCTCAGGGTTTATAAGCAGCTCGGGAGAGCAGCTAAAGTCAGTTGGGGTCTCCATCCTGAGGTCGTTCGCTCTATTTACATCGCCGCGGTGGAACCAATAATCACCTACTCTGCGAGTGCGTGGGCACCTGCGACCCGCAGAGTGGGGATTATGCGGATCTTGAACGCTGTGCAGCGGGGTTTCGCGCAGAAAATCTGCAGGGCCTACCGAACGGTGTCCCTGAACTCAGCCTTACTACTGGCTGGGATACTCCCCCTTGACTTGCGAGTTCGTGAGGCTGCCTCATTATATGAGGCCAAGAGGGGAGTACCACAGCCTGAACTCAAGGACAGGGATATCGAGCGGAGGGTTCTTGCGGCCGAGGCTCCCCACCCCGCCGAGCTGGTTAGCCTTGAGTTCGGCAGCCTGGTGGACGAGGAAGATCTAAACTCAAATAGCGATTACCACCTTCGCATCTTTACGGACGGCAGCAAGATTGACGATCGGGTTGGCGCCGCACTATCCATATGGAAGGGCGACGCCGAAACCAGGGCCGTCAAGCTTGGTCTGCCGTCGTATTGTACCGTCTACCAGGCAGAGCTCTTGGCGCTATGTGAGGCGTCGAGGGTAGCTCTCGGGCGCAGCGAAACATCCGTTGCAATCTACAGCGATTCGAGGTCCGCATTGCAGTCCGTCGTGGCGAGTAAATGCTCGCACCCTCTAGCAGCTGAGACGAGAAGCAACTTGAATAACATCCTCAAGCAAGAAAGAATAATAAAACTATTCTGGATTAAGGCACACGCTGGTCTAGAGGGGAACGAGAGGGCGGACTACCTCGCGAGGGAGGCCGCTCTGAAGGTCAAACGAAAGCCGTCGTACGACTTGTGTCCGGTCTCGTTCGTCAAGCGGTGCATACGAATGCGCTCGCTTGACGAATGGGACCAAAGATACAGGGACGGTGCGACGGCTGGAGTTACCAAGCTGTTCTTCCCTGGAGCCGTAGATGCTTATAAAACTCTGAGGAAGATGAGACTTGAAGGTGTAATGACCCAGGTCTTGACGGGGCACGGTGGGTTCTCCGAGTACTTGCATCGGTTCAAGCGCAAGGAGAGCCCATCGTGCATCTGTTCCGACGCAAATGAGGATGTCCCGCATGTTCTGCTGGAGTGCCCGGTCTTTGCCAAGGAAAGGTTGGATCTAGAATACGAAATGGATATGAAAGTGTGCCCAGCCAACCTTAATGCGATGATCGCTAGTAGCCAAAAAGATAAATTTGTTGAGTACTGTAAAAAAGTAGTTATTAGGGTGATAGAAAGGAATAAGACATAATACTGTATATAGCTATAAGAATTTTAATTGTACATATTTAATTGTGTAAATCGGATTTTAAATGTAAATATATTTTAAATTTATTGTAATTATTAATATAGCCCATTTACAGCTGCTTTAATGTAATGTTGCAAAATTGTTTTAACTTTAACGTATAACGTTTTTAAACTATATAATATTTGATATTCCGATTATTTAATTTAAGGCGTAATGTTTTTATAATAATAAGAATATTGTGTACAGTTTATTTACACCCTAATACTACAAAAGGACAGAAAGAATAAAGGAGTAAGGACAAAGGACTTGGAAAAGGAAATAATAAAATATAGAAAATAAGGATAGATAGATAGATTAGGGAATGAAGACGGGCATTCCACCCGTAATAGTATGAAAGGTGAAGAATATGAGAAAGAAAAAGTATGGAGAATGAATGTGCGAGAACTAGTATGGAAGATGTATAGCTAAAATAGGCTACGACCCTGTGTCGGAGGGATTCGCTATATAAAAAAAAAAAAAAAAAAACCACACATTTTCTGCGGGTATATCATATTCCATTAGGTCGTGCAAATTGTTTTCTCTGTAGGTTTCTATGACGTATAAACTGTCTCGAAGATGTTCACCACAATAAGACTTCGCTAACTTCATGTGGTTGCTGCGTGGAAGGATACAGTCACGCCACGTAAGAGCAAAAACATATTATTGCTATATATTAGTTGATCGAAACCAAGTAGGGAGAAACGCGATAACACAATATTATTGCACTTGCTTGACCGGACGGCGAACTGTAGGAACTTGCGCTCACATCATATCTTTGATTTGGTACCTAGACGTTGGGAGATATCAACCATTAGTGGCCCCCGCGGGATTTTTAAATGATGTTATTGTTATAGATGTACAAGATGAATAATTAATCTTGTTTTAAGGTGAAATACATGTATTATTACTATTCTACCTTATAAATATCCATATTGTACACTGAGACGACTTTAAGACGTCATATCTCCAAAAGTACTAACATTTGACCTTAAGTTTATTAGTAACTCATGTTCCGCTTAAAAAGCCCTATCTAACGGTATATCACATGTTACTATTGAGGGGTGGGCCCACCATTACCCATTGTCTTTAGGCAGCTCGTCTGTAGTAATCGCCTTCTTACCGAGAAATAACAGCTTCTCTGTGTGTGACAACAAATCACGCTTTGGGACAGACAAAAATTAAAATAGCAATATAGAAAAAAAAAAAACAATAATAAAATTAATACATTCCATAGGCATAGATGGATAACGTATAAGAATTCGAACAGAAACGAAACAGAAATGAACGAACAAATTATACAAAAAATATTTTTGCATTCTCTTCTATTTTCTTTTAACATATTCTTTGTAAAATATGTTTAAGGTTGTAAAAAAATAGTTACATTTGTAAATATTTGCTATATTTGTGAATATAATGATTTTTTAACAGTATAAACACATAATTATAAAATCGTTATATTTAATATTTACTTAATTATTAACTCATTAAGGTTTGTGAATCTCAAAGCAAATCCACGAAGGTGTAAGTAATCTTATCGACAGTGGTTGAATAGCTTTGAATGCAGTGAGCCGCGCGCGCCTTATTCATAGCGATTCGTATTTCGTATAATTCAAGTTTGAATTGAGTAGGATACACAAGTTTTTTTTTTTATATTATGGTTGCTATTAATATTTAAGTAATAAAATAGTGATATTTATTTTTATATATTAAACCATATTTACTTTTAATTCACACAAGTATTGTTCAGGTGAAGTTTGTGCTTGTTCCAATTATTACTTGAAAAATATTTATTTATCATACTTATTCTAAGTGCATGCATTTACAACGCAAGAGATTTAAAATTTTGCTTCATTTTCTCTATTTAAGAAGTAATTGTATTTCTAATCGCATTTTACCATACACTAATATTATTTATTTGTCTATTACTACATATTATAATTTATTTTTAATACGTAAGAAGGGAAGTGGCTAATAAAAAAAAGTGTGATTTTAGTTGTTTATCTATTTAATAATTTAAGATTTAAGAATCTAATCTAATATAAGAAATAGTAGGTACCTAGGTATTAGCAGACATTTTTTTGCTACACCTAAGTAAAGGGCAAAAATATATAAATTCTAGAAAATAATATTCAGGTCCGGAATTTCCTTTCTTGCTACATAAATGGACAAGGGCTGACAAATTTTTTTGTCTTTCCGCTATAAAAACCAATATTTTTCAGGCCGATTTTTGAAAATCAAAAATTCAGTAGATCTCGACGTTTGGATTCATAGGAAGGTAAAACTCAAACGTTAATATGTATGGCATATATCTATGATAATGAGGAATAGTGTAGGTACTTTTCAAATAGTACAAGATTTTTTTCAAATTCAAGTAAGTAAAGGATGATTTTTTTGCTGTTTGGTTTTTCATCGCACTTTTTTTGACAGATCACGCGTGATTTGTGCCATGTGTTAAAATTATGTAGTTATCTTTGCCATTTCATATGGAAAGACTTACAAACGAACAACGCTTACAAATTATTTAATTTTACTATAAAAATCAGTGCTCTGTTAAAAATGAATTTTCGCGCACAACGTTACTGTCAATGGTCATCGCTACCGTAAAATGATTTTCAACTTTTTATTGCCCAAAATACGCGAGCTAAAATCTGGTTGACATGTGATTTCAACAATATGGTGCTACCTGCCATACAGCACATGAAACGATGGACTTATTTATTGCATAACGAATTTAATGAGCAATTCATCTCTCGTTTTGGACCAGTTAGTTGGCTGCCTAGATCGTGCGATTTAACGCCTTTGGACTATTTTTTGTGGGTACATAAAATCTCTTGTTTATGCAGATAAACCAGCATCGATTCAAGAACTTGAAAACAATATCACACGTGTTATAGGTGATTACCAACCGATATGCTTGAAAAAGTAACTCAAAATTGGACTTTCAAGTATGGATCACCTACGACTAAGACATAGTCGTGGCAAACATTTATATGTAATAATCTTTAAAAAATAAATGGCATGTAATGATTTTTGACTTGTCAATGTAAATTGTATATTTTTCTAGTGTGTTTTTCAAATTAAAAACGAAACGCTTAAAAAATCAGCCTTTAGTACCAGAGTACCCTTTAAAATTTAAATTATATAAGCAAACTTACTAGTTCTCCCTATCTCTCTTTCTCTATTTATAAAATTAGTATCTATATTAATTATCTAAGCATGAAAATAGTGATATTTATTTTTTATACATTAAACGATAGTTAGATTTGGTTGCACTTGTTTTTTTTTTATTTTTCATATAAAAGTATTAGGCACCAGCCTTCGTCTTCGAATACATTGAAAAAAAAAAAAAGAAATATAATAATGCTTGACAAAATTGCCAAGCGTTGCATGTTTATTTTTAGATAGGTGATGACCGCGGCTTCGCCCGCGTGGAATATTTAGTTCATCTTGAAATTATATTCTAACTAAGTATTGGTGAAAGAAGTTAAATCGAAGTTTAAATCGAATGAATAGTTTCGAAGATTACCTCCTACATACAACATACATAAAAACAAACATTAAATAAACAAACAAACTTGACTTCTTTATAATATTAGTTGGTATTGGAAGTGTTTCTGTGTTTGCACGTTGCAATTGGATGACATGCTAAAGTGTCACTGCGCGATGCTAAGTGACATGATACTAAGTGACATGCTAAAGTGTCACGCTCAAGATATCGCGATATCTTGGGTTGATAAAATTATAGTTCCCACTTATGCATTTGTTGACTGTGACCGAAGCGTAGTAAGCCCACATTATTGTAAAATTGCTTAGTTCCTTCTACTGTACTTTGACCGTCATGCAATACGTCGATGAATCCGTGTAATGTCACTCGACAAGTCAAATGAATAATACCTTTTGTTAAATTTGACCATTTGTCTTAATTTTCGGCTTTTCTTGTTGTTTTAATTTTCTGTTTTACTTATAATGAATTCCCAAGGTTGGCCACCATGCATAGTTCCATTGCTATAGTTTCAGATATTGTCCAATTAAGAAAAATCCTCCAAAATCTGTAGTTCTGGGTCAGAATCGAGTGGTGCCTTTTTACTAATATTTTTAGAATTTAAATCCTTTATGAAGCGTCCAGATTATTTAAAATTAAGAATTCAAATTAAACATTCTAGGAAAAAAAGTCCGCGTCGTCCGATCAATCGGACGAAGCAGTCGGACCATGCGGTCTCAGGGGTTCTACAAAATAGAATTTACACAAAAGATGTTTACAACAGTCAACTCATTCTGCAGTCAACTCATGAAATATGTACATACATTAAGAATACTTACTTTTAAAATATATGAATACATTTCCGATTTCCTAAATAGTACTACAACGATAAAAGTGTCAAGCGGTGAAAACCGAAACTATAACCATCTTGTAAAATATTACCTAATAACATACAGACAATGTTGTGCTTTTAGTTGAGGAAATTTTGTTCCTTTATTTTAATAAAAATATTAGCTGTGCAAGCTCCTTCATACGCGTAAAGAAATGTTTTCCATATTTTTAATCGATCCCTCTGGAACCTTTCATTTTTACCAGGACAAAATGTATCCTATATTTTAATCCAAGTAATAAAATATTATGTGTCAAATTTTATACAAATCCGGTCAGTCGTTATTGCGTTATTTTTAAAAAAATAAGATCACCAAGTTTCGCATTCATAAAATTATTAGCGATCCGCTCCCGGCTTTGTCTGGGTTGCGATTCTTTATGAACACGAATCTTCCTCGTATATCCCTCTTTCCATTAGTGAAAACCTCATTGAAATCCGTTGCGTAATTTAAAAGATCTAAGCGTACATACATACAGAGGGACAGACGGTGATAAGCGACTTTATTTTATACTATGTAAAGATAACCCTTAACCAACTGAATAGTTTAACTGAATTATGAATACAGGTTGTTCATAACCATTCATAATTATTAGAATCGGACTTTTCGTCTAGAAGTTCAAAGTATATAAAAATACCGCGGCGAGAGAGCTTACTAACTTCATACACTTAACTATTAACTTAACTAACGTTCTATTAACTTTCATACACCTTTCACTTTTAGTTTATAATATTACTTTTTGTTTATAAAATTATATATTCATTATGTAATAATGGAAGTCCATCACGTGCAAAGTCGCGGGCATCGGCTGGTATCAAATATACTGATAATAGTGTAAACAAACGATGCATTATCTACATTTAATATACAAATATTAAGATTCCGAACTAATCTTAATTACGTTTTATCTAAATAAAAGTTGAGCAAAAAGCTTTAGAGATTAGATTGAGATTTACCTCGATGTCATGACGTTTAACCTTGTTGGCACAACTTAAGTTAATTACTTAAGTTTTTAAGGTGATTACATCTTAAAGTCAAGGCTTGTGGTAATCTTCCGTGTTCCGAGTTTTTATTTACTAATAGACACATAATTAGAATTATAATCTATGATTTATTTTTAAAACATAATGCATTTTTAAAACAGACCTTGGATTCTATTTTTATACTCATCTTTTCATTAAAACTCACACATCCTTTTAGTGATTTAAATTTAATTACATTTGATGATTAATATAATTTGGTTGTACATTTAATTATATTTTAATATTAGCTGTTGCACGCGACTTCGCCCTCGTATTTTTTTTTATAAAATATAGCCCATGTTACTCTCTGATAATGAAGCTTTCTATATGTGAAAGAATTTTTAAAATCGGTCCAGTAGTTTTTGAGTTTATTCATTACAAACATACAAATTTTTTCGATTATATTATGTATAAATACCTTCCTAGTTTAGGGCTCTTTCCACTAGGGAAAACTGTATCATAATCCGTCGTGTAGTTTAAAAAAATTAAGCATACATACAGAGGTACAGATGGCTTGAGATTACTTTCTTACAGACGTCATTACATTTGCGCAGACAGAGAAAATTTAAGTTAATTCTAAAGCAATTTAGATAAGACACAATAATGCTTGGTTTATTGAACATTTTGTTGATTTTTTCCTCTGTCTGTAATATTTAATCTGCAATATCTTAATTATACTTTGTAAAATTAAGGATGATGCATCAGAAAAATTTAAGAAGCAATAGTATGACTAGCTTTTAAATCACCAAATAGTTTGTCCAAATCTAGATCACTTTTTCATGTTAAAAGTTGATAGGCAGGCAGACGGCCTGCTCGATAGTAGGTTGTCAGCGTTATCCATATTCCCTTTACAAGATTAAGGCTTTCACATCCCTAACTCACTCACTGAAACACAAAAACACAAGTGCTTATAACGGTGGTCTTCTGTAAGGTGGTAGTGGTGGTTACTTCCGCCAGACAGGCTGCCCTTTTTTAACTGTAGTAGTTTACACGGACTATGGGTCGGTCCCCAGTCTGTGTATACTACTGCCCCGTTGAGAATCTGTTCAGTTGCTTTGGAGACCAAATCCGAAAACTCCTCCCTAAATTTGAGGAGGTTCGTTAGGAATCAAACTCGCGATAAAGGCATATTACAATAATCACTTTAACAATGGGCTTGTTAATATTTGCTTAGCTTTATTTACATTTAATCTTGCATTTAATCTCACTAATACGTATGTACTCCCATGCTACTAATATCTACTAATTCGTGACTTTGTAAGGATCTTTGTTAGTCTTACACGCAAAAAGTACTGGCCACATTTTGATGAACTTAGTCTTACACCCAAAAAGTACTGGCCACATTTTGATGAACTTAGTTTTACACCCAAAAAGTACTGGCCACATTTTGATGAACTTAGTCTTACACCCAAAAAGTACTGGCCACATTTTGATGAACTTAGAAGTACACATCTTGTCGAAATCCTTTAAAACATCCTTTATTTAGCGCATTGCCAAAGTTTGGAACTCCCTGCCGGCGGCGCCTATGTTTCCTAGCTCATATAAACAAAATCTTCTTGTTGAGCTCACTCCATCATAGCCCTCATCTTCGCTACGCGGCTGGATGCTGGTCAAGAGAAAACCCATATCTAATAAATATATAAAATAAAATAAAGGCTATCTTTTTCTTCGTGTGGTTCTTAATAATAAATTAAAGGCGGTAGTCAATTTTTAAATGTCAATTTGTCCTTTGCGAGACGAAACAATGGTTTCAGTTGTTTCTCGGTTATAATAATGATCTACTCTGATGTTATGTTTATGTTTCCTACTTTACGCTTTCCCTTTCCCTATAATACTCTACAATTTATATAGACACAATTTATAATTTATATAGACAAGTGGAAGAACTAACGCCAGAAACCTAGTAAGGAACATTTTCTTTAACGCTTTGTTTGTTTATGAAAATTATATGTGTCTACGAAAATTATCGCTCTTAAGTGGCACTTCCTTTAACGTGACGGACATATGTAATCTATCTTATATTATTTTATATATAAAAAAAACCAATTGCTGTTCGTTTGTCTCGCTAAAACTCGAGAACGGTTGGACCGATTTTAATTCTGTCTTCACTTATGGATAGAGAGATAATCTGGGAAGGTTCGTACGTAAAAAAATGGTCGCCGGGCTAAGCCGGGAGCAGTCACTAGTATATTAAAATAATTGTGAGCAAACACCTGTTTGACACTTGATTGCCAACAATATGTGATAGAAGGAAAAGTACCTAGTAACTGGCACGAGGTTGCATCAATGTGAACCGCATTAGCTAAGTATATTATGTATGTTGTACTTAAAAAATAACATTTCTTATCTGTTACGTCTTAGTGGCTGCTAATACTTACTTACAGATTTAAGTTTATGGTGCATATTAAGATTTGAATTAGTATAGTTGGTTTAATATTGGTACACATACCTACGTGTCGATTTGATTTTGGTAGTGTATTTGCTACGTGTTTATTAATTTATAAATTATTAATGTATATATTAGTTTCTATTAGTGTTATGTGGATAGGAGGATTTTTTTCAACTCTCCAAAGTATGTTTTTGTTAATTCAAAACGTTATCCACACATATTTACCACTGGCTGTAATATCTCAATAAAAATGTGTCCTTCAAATTAGACGCCAGAGATTCTGTTCTACGATTGAGATTTTATAAAGATAATAAGGACGTCCTTTGGAGGACGTCCTCTTTATTTTTCTTATTGAAATAAAAAAAAAAATGTTTGAATAACATTGATATGACTTTAATAAAGTGACCAAAGTTCAACGGAACGTTATAAAATATCAATAGTACAGTGTGTTTAGGAATTTTTAATAATTCTCGAGAGTTAATACGCTATGTCGAAAGAAATGAAATTAGCAGCGAACGAAGCGATGCCACAGCACGAGACATGGAGAATTATGAAAAATGTCGTTATCATCAGTTTAGCGTTTATGTTGCAATTTACTGCTTACAGTGTGAGTATATTTCTTAACTAATCTATTTTTTTAAAGTAAAGGTTGTCAGACAGGCTGACAGTCCACATGATCGTAGGTGCTACAAGTGCGATGTAAAGGGAATAAATGCTATTCGAGATAAAAATTATAAGCTTGACGTGAAGGGAATTAAAAGCGCGATAAGGATGACGACTCGGCGTAAAAGGACTGGACATAAAGGGAACAAATCGCCCCTTTAATAGGACTTTAATTGGATTAATGATAAGGGATTAGGAAAGTAAAGTGAAAAGAGCTCTAGCAACCCTTTATTAACTGATTAAAACACAACAGCAAAAAGGCTGTTATTTCACGGTAGTAAGGGGGTGGTTACTGCTGCGAGACGGAATGGCAGACGGAAGTGTGTCCTGTCACTTTTACAATAATGAGTGTACCTATGTCTGTATTAAGTGTAGGTACGGTCCGCTTTCACAGGACGACGGGGATATTTTTTAAATACTTTGGAACTTTGCTTTTTGTAAGACAACTCAAGTGGATCTAACTGTAGTAACTAAGAAAAACAATACTATGTTGAAAATTTCGTGTTTCACAATAGGTATTATGATGGGATATTAAATGGCCTATGTTTGAAAGCTAGGAAGACAAATTGGAAATAAGTTTCTTAGATTCTACTCACATCTTATCCTCAGGGAGCAGCAAATCTTCAAAGTTCTATCAACGCTGAGGCCGGCCTTGGAACTGCTTCTCTGGCAGCTGTGTACGCCGGCCTTATCTTCTCCAATATATTCTTGCCTGCAATTGTTATCAAGTAAGTCTAAAAATCAATGTTATAATTAAAAGGACTGGAGTTGTTTGCCAGTTAGATACTTGGCTTTGAACACGAAGATGTAGTTAAATGATGTCTCTTTGAGATACATTTTCTGTTAAATGTAACATGTAAATTTGAATTTCATAATAGAATAAGATAATAGAATCTATTATGAATGTGAATTTCATAATAGAATAAAGTTAAATACATACAAAAATGGTCTCACAGAAAGCTTGTTGGCTTGTTACGTTTTGTGAATACCTAAAATATTTGTAGGTATTCAAAGAATCCGGTAGGTATTTAAGCACTCAGTCCTTTTATAATTCGATACCCTTTATAATTTATATACCTTCGGATATTTCTTTTAATACTAAGGTTTCTTTTTTTTTTCCAGAACTTGCTAACCAAATTTCTGTTAAATATATTTTAAATGTAAATTTGTACGAATATAACCTAAATTATACATCTTCGTTTTTTACAGATGGCTGGGGACCAAGTGGACTATATCCTTGTCATTTATAACATACATGCCGTATATTGCTGCCCAGTTTTGGCCGAAGTTTTACACGATGATTCCAGCGGGTCTTTTTGTGGGTCTCGGCGGCGGACCGCTTTGGTGTGCCAAGTGCACTTATATCTCTGTGGTGAGTCCAGATTCTAACTAAGTAATATTAAAATTATACATAAACTAGCGGACCCTGCAGGCGTTGTCCTGCCCGAACTCGAACATCTATGTTGTCCAACCTGCTACCCAATATAAATAACAAAATATGTAAAATGTTGTGTCATTTAACTAATTTACACCGTCCTATGTTAGAAAGTTGTGGAACTTTACACCCTTTGTCCTATATAAAAAAAAATGTAATTTGCAATATAATCGAAATAAAAACTATCCTATCTTTTAAGTTGGACCAAATTACAGATAGTTAAGAAATTTGATCAAAATCTGTTCAGTAGTTTCGGAGTTTATCCCGAATATACATCTGACACGATATTTTTATATATAAGCTTATGACGATGCTTGTGTTAATAAAGTGAGGGAACCATTTAACATTCACCCTTCATCCTGACGGGATAGATGGGGTAAGGGTAATTGGCCGCCAGACAGCCTTTTCATAAAAAAGCACAATTAAACTTGCCAGCACCTAATTTGACTAATTACATTAACAAGACCTAATAATGTTACAGGTGTCAAAGGCACATAGCAAAATATCAAAAATCCCTGCAGATGCGCTACTTGTTCGTTTCCTGGGTCTGTTCTTCATGATCTTTCAGATGAACCAAGTTTGGGGCAATCTCATTTCTTCCTTGGGTGAGTGGCTTTTGCTGAAAGTCTAATATTTTAAATACATGACTTCATTAGGTGACGGAATCTAACCTATCAAAGACACTTAATTATTAATTTTCGACTTATTAACTTGATCAAAATATTTATTTTTGTAAAGGAATATTTTTAGAACGCTGACGCGTTTGTTTATTGCGACAATTAGCTAAATTACATTTTTTCATTTAACAGTCCTAACATCAGGCAACAACGAGGCTGCGGTGACAGCTGTAAACGCTTCCATGATTCCTGTGGTTTGCGGAGCAAATTTTCTGCCAAGTGCTGATGCTGGAGAGGCACTGCAAGAGCAACCGCCCGAGAAGATACAAACTATTGCTGGTAAGCTATACTTGCATGTAATTTGCAATTGAAGTTAAGCATGGGTTTGAAGTTATTGCAAAACGTATTCGTACCTTAAAATACATATAGTAAATACGTATTGTATTATAAAATATTTTTAGGGTATTGTTAGGTACTCGTGATTCCCATGTAACCAAAAGAAAAAAACCTACCATACGATACGATAGCAGTGAAAATCCTACGGATTTCACTGCTGGACATGTCGATGATGTTAATGATAGTGAGATAAGACTGCGAGCTGCGAGTCACAGAAATGACAATTTGATTTACAGAGTTAATTTACAGAGTGCCTATTACTTTTTAAACTTGAATGAAAACAGACAGAAGAACAGCAAAAAAAAAACAATCAGTCAAACGGAAATGTAGCCATATACCATTGAAAAAAAGCGGATTGTAAGTACGAGTAAAATTGTTCAATAGGTAATTTGTATTGCAGGAATTTATCTTGCATGTATGGCGGTTGCGGCGTTACTCGTGGCTTTTGGTGTCGACTCTATGAAAAGGTAGATATACTATTTTTTATTCACCATCGCCATCAATTCATCGTTATTTACCTAAGTAGCTGGTTTTCCTTCAAGTTATTATTCAAGTCGAAGTTTCCACTAAATGCATGGTGCGTTAGTTAGTCGTATACTTTACAAACACAACACTGATATTATGAGCAGTTTCGAAAATTAAACTGGTTTTTATTATAAAAAAAATATCAAGTGAATATTTATATATATCTTATTAGGTGAAAGAATTTTTAAAATCGGTCCAGTAGTTTTTGAGTTTCATTACAAGCATACAAATCTTCTCTCTTTATAATATTAATATAGATAAATCATTATCACTACGTATTGTTTCAGATATACATCAGGTATTAGTAGCACGAACACATTGTCAGGTTTTGCGTTATTGGCTGTCACCGTGAAGCTGATGGTGGAGCCAAATCAGATGATGCTGGTCATAATCAACATATTCATTGGCCTTCAACAGGCTTTCTTCGGTGCTGATTTTACTGCGGTAAACGTTGATTTCATAAAAACCTCTTTACGATCATAAAAACCAACTTTAAAGATTTCTTGCTTTGCTGAATTCGTCTCAGCTCAGCCTCGAATTGACATGATTGATTTAGATTAACTGATTGTTTATTTGAATTGATTGACAATTATTTACTGACAGCAAACAATAGCAGCAATATAATAGAAAATATAATTGTTGCTATAAAAAATATTTCAGGCGTTCGTGTCGTGCGCTATCGGCACTGGGTCAATCGGTTTTGTAATGCTGACATATGGCATTGCCGACGCTCTCGGGTGTGTTGTTACTGGATACATTGCTAAGGTAAGCACTAATGCGTTTCCCACACGAAGTCTACTATTGTGCTAGTTATTCTTATTACAAGAGTTCTTTATAGTCCTTTCTTAACCTATTGAGATTTAGATATTAGTGCAGAAAAAGACCGACTGACAGCGACTTTATTTTATAATATTATTTATATAGAATAACTAGATTAACTATCAATACTAAATTTATTTAACTAGAAGCCTGCATATTTCTGTAAAAATTCACAAACTTGTTTTATGCATTGTTTGCAGGTTACTGGTCGAATGCCGCTAATTTGTGCAGCGATTTTGGTGAACATTGGTTTATTCGTAACACTCCTGACATGGCGGCCTCAGGGAAACCTAGGCTATGTGATGTACATCATTGCAGTATTATGGGGAGTCACTGACTCAGTGTGGTTAGTGCAAATTAACGGTAAGTTTAACTGATGCCGTTATTTCATGCGTACGGACCACTTAATCTAGTCTCGTTGAACACGCATACACCTGTGGCATAACGATCCATTTCTCCGGCGACCGACGCGAAAATGGGGTGTAATAAGTTTGAAGTGTGTGTGTCTGTATGTGTCTATGGAATCGTAGCTCTCAAAAGGATGGAGCGAGTTTAATCCGTTTTTTGTTTTAAAGCTGATGTGATTCAGATGGTTCTTATAGCTGTAGTTTATGAAGATCTGTTAAAGGCGTTTGAAGATCATCAGTCAATTTCCTAGTTGATGATTTTATTAACTTCCACATGTTCGATTGATGTGAAATTTGCTATACTGTTACTTCTGTGATATTTGCATGACATGGTAACTTCTACCTGATGCTGCATCATCGGGCACCCAACTCCTCAGCAACATACAGCAGATATAGCGTGTTTGAGCTCAATAGAAAGTCGGGGCTAGTATATAATTTTAATTATTGCTTGTCCTTTCTATAAGTATACGCGCGGTTCTTTTTGCCATCTAAACAGAGCCTAAATCTAAATCGAAACCGAACCTAATCTAACACATCTAAATCGCCGCAATTTTTAGGACATTGTGATTTAAATTCATAACAATGTTTAATGACTACATTATTTATTATAAAAATAAGTAAATTATTTGATTCCTCTTTCTCCCACAGCTTACTACGGCATCTTATTCCCCGGAAGGCAAGAGGCTGCTTTCTCCAATTTCAGGCTGTGGGAATCTGTCGGCTATATCATAGCTTACGTCATATCACCATATATGAGGACCAGAGCGAAGACCTACTTGCTGTTTGTGTTAATGATAATAGGGTCTACATTTTACTTTATCGTCGAGTACAAAGAATACAAACGTAAAAGGAAATTGGAAATTAAAGAGAAAGAATGTTATGGCGCCGGCTGTGATAATGTGGCTTTTCAAAATGTTGAATAATTGTGTATATTAGAATATATATCATGTATGGCAATACTACAAATAAAAATATGAGAAATATCTATCTGTAGTGGCATGGCTGCATTATGTTATGTAGTCATAGAACCAATCAAGCTGAATTATGTTTTCATACGTAAAGTTAAGGTTAAGATTAAATAATGGTTGTTCAGTCTTAAATACGACTATGTTGAAAAACTATTTAAATCGATTTAAAAACGTAATATATATTTCGATATATGTAATTACTTATTTGTATTTTTAATTATTATACTTAATTAATATTTTTATTTTTTGATATTTATTTTAAATATCAAAAATTTTAATTTAATCTTCAAAATGTTGAATAATTGTGTATATTAGAATATATATCATGTATGGCAATACTACAAATAAAAATATGAGAAATATCTATCTGTAGTGGCATGGCTGCATTATGTTATGTAGTCATAGAACCAATCAAGCTGAATTATGTTTTCATACGTAAAGTTAAGGTTAAGATTAAATAATGGTTGTTCAGTCTTAAATACGACTATGTTGAAAAACTATTTAAATCGATTTAAAAACGTAATATATATTTCGATATATGTAATTACTTATTTGTATTTTTAATTATTATACTTAATTAATATTTTTATTTTTTGATATTTATTTTAAATATCAAAAAAATAATTACATTTCATGAAGTACACGATACAGACTTGCATGCCTAGTGTGTGTTTTCATAGCTAATTAACTGAATTATTTTCCTGTAAATAAATAAATAAAAAAAATAGTAGCCAATCTAGCGGCAGTAAGAAGGTACGTTCGTTTGACTTTTCCCTACTAAGGTATCCCAACTGGGGGGGGGGGGGGGGGGGGGGGGAAATATATAGGGGATCTTATACAATAGTGAAATTAATTCATATGTGATGTGTTTTGATGCATGAGTAGGGAATCACAGAGGCAAAAAACTATAGCTTAACATCTATTTCACCCCAAAAATATATTATTTTAAGAAAAATAGGTCTTTTACATTAGTATTTTGAGTTTTTAGAAATGAACTTGAAATTGACCGCGAAAAACGCCAAGACTGTCATGGCGTCTTGAATGACGTCACACCTCACGAAACAGTCGTGTTTGTTTATGACAGTCAATTGTGTCAATGACAGCCAATGACAGCTAAAACATGGCATTTCGCGAGGTGTGACGTCACGCTTCCATGCGCTTCTCTGATCGGTGTTTAATGTCACGTTATTAAACGCCTCATTTTGTCGATTTTATTTTCCAAAAATATTATTAATCTTTTATTATTTTAATAGAAAAGTAGTTTTTTTTGTTTACTAATTATCATGGTTAATCATTAGAAACTCTAAGCCATCCGATTTATTCTTAGTGGAAACAAGCCTATTTTAAACCCAACACCAGCCAGTCCGTTTTCGACGAAGAAACGTCTGACATTTACAAGAATGTTTGTAAAATTTGTATAAATCTACATTTCATTTCTCTGTCCGTTTTCAACGAAGAAACGTCTAGCATTTACAAGAATGTTTGTATTTATATGATCTACATCTGGATCAATTCTTCTTTTAATAAACTAACTGGTGGGATTCATAGTACACCTACAGGGTTTTCGAGTTGAAAGTAGAGTACATACCAAGAACATTAGCTACTGGAATTATATAAGATAGCAATAATTTTAAAATTCTTACCGTTACAATTAATCAAAATAGATACATACATGGAAATTGACTTATGTAATTAATTGTAATAGGGTAATTTTTTTTTCTAAATAACTTAAAAGACCTTTGCATGGGAATATGCATGCTTGAACATCACAGAATACCGTTAATAAATGTACCGTTAATAAATAATAAATAATAATATACATATAACAAATAAATTTCAATAAATTATTAGCCATAATATCATCAGTGTTTTATTTAACGGAATGGAGAGTTGAACCATAACTTCAGCATTGAGCTCGATACTGGAATCATTCGAATTGTGGATATACAGGCATGCTTGGTATATCAAGAAAGAAACGTTCTAGTTTTGCATTGAATTAGAAAGGGAATGGATAAAGGACTTCATAACGCATAAATTCTGTTTTTTTTTAAACCCCTTAAAGACCTCATAACTTAGGAAATATGCACAAAGTAATTACTGTTACAGATTGGAAGTAGAAGTGTAATAGTTAAGTCATTTCAGAGAAGGGCGTAATTAATTTGAATTTAGAAGGTTTCCCCCTTTTGGTAGTTATTTTAAGATTGTTAGATTGTTATTCCATCTATGGTATGATTGACCTGTTTATTTTTGCAACCATTCAACCGTGAAGGTGTTAACAAAAACCCACGGAAAAGCCTGACACATACTTACGCAATTCCGGGAAACGAATTCAAGGACACATTCATGTTTAATGTTCATCGAACTGATTCATACAAAAGAGAAAGAGATTTGTCCAGATATTTCGAGCACAATTGGGCTCAGTTGGTGGAACGCATGACTTCCAAGGAGATGTTTTGTCTTCGGATCGGCTGTTAAAACTTTATGAAATTAATAAAATCCGTTTAATAAATGTATGTGAGGGGTATTAAGCGGACCATCAGCCTGTCTGTCGACATTAACATAAAAATATTATATATAAAGTCATTAAAAACGCAAGATTGAATATCTTGGCCACGTGATTAGGCACGATAGATGTCTGCTACAATTAATTATGAAGGTGGAGAGACACGCTGGGCGAAGGAGAAAGTCGTGGCTCAGAAATATCCGAGAGTGGACTGGGATTGCCTTGGTTGAGCAGCTATTCCAGTTGGCTCTTGACAGGGACCGGTTCAGGAAGTTGACGGCTGACCTTCAGGACTGAAGAGGCACATGGAGAGAGAGAATTTCAAAATTTAAATATTAGTCTACTACACGAAAAGTTCCAAATTTGTTTAACAATGTTATGAATTTTTATGTGTGTGTTATGTAGACACTAGATATAAAATAAAAGAGATTTTAGTGATCTCCATTTATTCATTGCAAAAAGCCAAAAGTTTCTTGAAAAATCTGAAGTCTTGTATTTATTGGAAAAATTTCGATTTATATTGACTTTAAATAGTAGACACGTGTTATGCTTAAATGTATGCTTACTCAGTATAATTAGCTAAAGCAATCCTGTCCGTCATTTCATAACTAAACTATTTTAAGCAATTGTAATAGATGGTATAAAAAATGACAGCTAGATAACGATTTTCAATAGGAATTATCCAATGGGGTGTAAAGGGTAATAGGATAAAAAGTTGTTTATTAAGAGAGCTGTCAAAATTTATGTTTAGAATTTCCTGTATCAATAACGAATTAGAGCTAAATGGTCGGTGCAAAAAGCAAAGAAATAAATTTCCATAGAAATGTGTAACATTCATTTTTAAATAAGTCTAAAAGGAAAGGAGCGCGGACGAAGTCGCGGGCTAAAGTGAGTATTCTATTAAAATATAATATATAGATGAAATCCTCAAAGTTAATGGCATATGTAATCCCCTTAAATAATAGGAAATGACACAGATATAAGATATTAAAACTACTTCAAACTTTTTTGCGTTGCTTCACACACAAGTATCTTTGTATAGAGTAAATACAATTAAATAATCGTTTGTAAATAGCAACATTGTTTCCACAGTTTGTTATTATGTAAATTTTACAATTACTTATCACCTACATAACTTGTTGGTATGATATTATTTACCTATAGTTTACAATAAGATATTTTCAATTATTGGCTTTACTTATGTGCATGTCCATTGTAACACGAATAATATGAGAAAATATTATAAAAGAATTTTAAAGGTTACAAAAAAGGTTTTATTCTTAGTTTCTATGTTTTTTACTCAGGATAGTCATAATCTTCCACCACTAGACGAGCACAATTCATACTTTGAACATTTCGCTACATATTGACATTTTGATATTAGACATTCTGAGATACTGGACATTCTGAGACTAGACATTTTGATAGACTGGTCATTTTGGAACAATGGACATTCTGTATCTGAGCCATCTTGGCTATTTTTAATAAATGCTGATAAAAAAAAGACTCATTTAAAGGGTCCCTTTAAAAGCTGTTTAATGAATAAGTTATTGTTTTACTGTTTCATTTTATAAAGAAGTTATTATATAACATCTTACTTATACTTCATTTAATTTTTGTTTTTTTTTAATACGATGATTTTAATGTCCCATTTTTTTTGTTACAAAATTGACTTACTAGCATTCTTCCTGCCCATAAAACTTATTTTTAATTTATTTAACAAAATTATGTTGTAAGTAAGGGATATCAGAGCCCATTTCCCTATCCGTTCCCAATCCCTGTTCTTGCGCCTCCTGTGGCGTTGCTTGCGTTATAGGCGAGAAAAAAAGCACATTGTAAGTATCGGTATGCTCTACAAGTTTGATAATAAACATATTTTTGATATGTTTTACGAGAAAAGAGAGAAAGCAAAAAACAAGTTTCAACATATCAATTTTTAACTTTCTCGTCCGATATCTCAACAACGATCAACAATAAAGGAAAAATGCTAATGACCTAAATTGTAGAGCATAAAAAAGGCAACAAAAAATTGTATCATCAAAATTTTCGTATCATGCCGGAGAGCCGAGTTATCGCAAAAAAATAAAAATTTACCCCTTTTTCAAGATGGCGGCGAAAGCTCATAGGAAATCTTGGTCGACAATTTGAAGTTAAGCTTTTCTGAGCCCCCCCCCCCAACACAATATCCAAAAATCAGCTTTTTATGTTCATTTTTGTTTTCAAATGTATATAATGACTGGACTATATGCTGTGAAATAAAAAACGAGCACTTTTGTGTTATGGAAATGTGTTATATCCTACGCTCATAGGGTTATTTGAAGCCTGACTCACAGTGATTGTATACAATGTTCAGTCACAATACAATTATCTCGAGGTTCGGTGGTTCGGTCACAATCAGCATACATACAACGGACGCTCTAAATTGTTTTTATTTTAAAGTGTATCTATTTATTTATTTACTTTTTTTTCGTTTTTTCTTGAATTTTACAATTTTTTTTTGAATTTTAATAATTTGCCACCTTTTGGTGCATCGAAGTAAGTGGTTTAAAATAAATACTTGTGAAATAAAATACAATAATCAAAATGTAAGTAGAATTCTCGTATAATTAATAATGAATTAAACTTAATTAATTAATTAAACAGAAATAACAATTATATTTATGAATACAGTTGCTTTAACTCCCCTATACAAAAAAATATGATTTAGATATTTTTGTATCATCAAAAATGTATCATTTTTGGGTATTATTTATTACCTAATATAATAATTTATATAGTTAAATAGTTAGAAATGTCACGTATTTTTAATACAAATTTTTCAAATACTTTCTGGAGAAAACTAATGAAATAATAATAAGTTGTCGTTGATTAATTAAAAATGTTTTTCTGCGCACCGAAATACACACGCTGTATATATAATCAAATTAGCACAATATTCTAGCGTGTTCATGATGGTGGTATACTAACATTAAAACTCTATAGGTAAGGCTATTCAAAAGTCATCAACGCTGACATAAGCTTTTTCACGTTTCTTTTCTAGAGAATATTTTATAATATCCAATTGGTGCCCACAATTTTGTACACGCTGTAGTTCGTTACTTGAAAATCCCATAGGAACTTAATATTTGTCTAGGATAAAAAGTATCCCATAATATTAATCCAGATGAAAACCGCATTCAAATCGGTTAAGTCGTTTCTGAGATTAGCGTTTTGTGGGCAGACAACAGACAAAAATTTAAAAACTAGGAATTATATTTACAAAAAATTCTACGAGTACAATGTTAAAAAAAATGTACGATTTTATTATGTATAGATTTTATGAATATAATAAATGTCACATTATTTTCAGAAAAAACTTTTTAAGTTTTATTATATATATAACTAATGGTGAAAAATTATCTAACTAATGGTGAAAACCGCATCAAAATCAGTTGCGTAGTTTAGGAGGAGTTAGCGGCCAGATAGGCAGGCGCGGAAAGCGACCTCAAATTACCTTATTGTAGGTTAGTTTAAGCGTCAATAGCAACCACACTTCACCAGCTAGTATTATTTAAAAAACCATAGTCATATGTCAAACTGGAAGAAAATGTGATAAGCACTTTGCAGTAAAACAGTTTTTTTAGATTATTTCAGCACGCGTACACTTGCAAACAAATAATGGCCGGACTTAGGGCCGGACAACTGACAGGTGCCATGGCGGCGCATCGAAGGATGCATGAACGAGCGTGATTGTCAGTTTAAACTGTGAATTTCGCTGTGTACCCCTTCTTACCCGCTACCCCGTCTTACCTCCCTCTCCTTTATGTGAAGATTATCAACATTTTGTTTTGTATACTTAACTAGCGATCAGCCCCCTTAATTGAAAATTAACACTATTTAATAATTTTTATAATCACATTCTTAAGAGAACATAAATATCTTCAACCTCACGAAAATACTTCACGACGCTCAAACAAGTTTCTGTTTACGTTTACCTCATATAAGATACTTTGGTGCCAATAAACGGAGCTAGCCTTGAACTTTAATTTTTTTAAAATAATTTATAATGTTATATGAATCGAAAATTGTATGTGAATACCTTTATAACACATGTCTGCAATACTCAATTTATTGACAATGATATTTTTAATCAAAATTAAAATAAAATCAATAAACTGTTACAATTTCTTAGAACGACTTTTAATTCTTTTTTTTTTCCAATTTTTTTTAATAAATATTTTTGTTATTTTAGTAACTTAGTAGTCATAAAAATCCTAAAGGAAACTGAATATCTTTAATTCGTTGATATTATTCTTGTGTGACCGGTTTTTTCTGATAATAAATAGAAACGGAATTGTTTATTGTCGCTGCTTGATATCAGTATAAACCAACCTCATATATAGGAGCGGGAGATTTTTCCTTTTACTCTTCCCAGAATTTGTGTAAAGTTCCTTTACGACGTTTCCCTTCACTTTTAAAAAATAATTAATCTGTATATTTTTTAGTCCATAGAAGATTAGAATGATGAATAATTTGACACTAAGCAAAGCCAGGCATCTCTTAAGTATGAATTTAGTATACCGCAGTAGTTCACTCACTAAGGGTTAGCAGGTTTCACATGTCTTCGAAGATTGAAAACAGTTTCGTCAGGAGGTTTCCGTCAATCTTTATAAATAATAAATGACTACAATTTCACGAACGCTGCTTATATTATAGGTTTCCAATAGCTCGAAACTAAGTATCAGTATAATAATTGCAACATGAAGCCGGATTTGACGGAATTTTATAACATTTGTATTCTGCCAGTAAATATTCATTGAAAAATGTCTACAAAGATAATTCAAGTGGAACATTTTGAGAACAACATAAATGTTTACTTTTGAAATAGCCAAAATGTCCCAAATGTGACATATCTTGTAGGACATTTTAGGAATAGACCGCAAAATGCCTGGTACTTTTTGTCAATGGAAATTTTATAACTTTTGCGATTTCGAATTGGCTAATTTCCATAAATATTTTTGTTGAGAACTTCCTTGAGAGGTAACCCGTTCTTTACTTCTTACTAACTAATAATAATAATAATAATAATAATAATAATAAAATTCTCATATTGTAACTAACAACGTTTTGGCCCCAGCTCAGAATGGTTGTAGAGTTGGGTCCCGTGGTACTAAGGAGCCCCTCCTCATAGACATGACCATTTGTCAAAATGTCAGGCGGAACAGAGGGACTCTGTCGACAGCTTGGATTGATTATAAGAAGGCCTATGACTCGGTGCCCCATTCATGGTTGAGAAGGATTTTGGAGTTGTATAAAATTAATCCAACTCTGAGATCTTTCTTAAGTACCTGCATGGAGCAATGGACCACAGTTCTTCGTCAACCAGGCAGCCTACAGAGCGTCTCTGGTCCGCAAGATGAGATAAGTATCAAGCGAGGTATCTTCCAAGGCGACAGCCTGAGTCCACTGTGGTTTTGCCTAGCTTTGAATCCTCTCAGCACATTACTGAAGGATTCAAAACTAGGCTATCGGTTACGGAAAGAGGGAGAGGTCATTTCTCACCTACTGTACATGGATGATCTCAAACTATTTGCATCCAAACGCCAGGATCTGTTAGAGTTGTTAAAAATAACTGAAACTTTTAGCAACTCTATAAAGATGGAGTTTGGTGTAGATAAGTGTGCGGTTATGGATGTACAGCGGGGCAAGGTTGTAAATTCTTCTAATTTACAACTAACTGAAGTGACCTTTAAATCTCTATCTGAAACCGAAACCTACAAGTATCTTGGTATGTCACAGTCGTTGGGTATCGTTGATAAGGACATAAAACAGATGGTGAAGGAGCGCTTCTTTTCCCGCCTGACAAAAGTACTTAAGAGTCTTTTATCGGGTGGCAATAAAGTGCGCGCCTTCAACAGCTGGGTTATGCCTTTGTTAACCTACTCCTTTGGCATACTAAGATGGACACAGACTGAACTAGATGCCTTGGACAGAAGGGTTCGTCAACTGCTCACCATACACCGGATGTTACACCCGCGCTCGTCTGTTATGAGACTGTATATCCCTCGGAAACTGGGGGGCCGCGGCTTTCTGAATGCCAAGGACCTTCATAACCGAGAAATATGCAGTCTCAGGGAATATTTCCTTAACATCGATTGCGGGATACATCATGATGTCGTGACAGTTGACAAAAACCTCACTCCGCTTTGCTTATCTAAGGAGAACTGGCGCAAGCCAATAATTTTGACTAGCGAGGACCGTAAGGAGGTATGGAAGAGCAAGGAATTACACGGGCGGTTCTATCGAGCTCTTACAGGACCCGATGTAGACCCGCTCGCTTCGGTAAACTGGCTACGCTTCGGTGACCTCTTTGGGGAAACCGAAGGTTTTGTCTGTGCAATAGCTGACGAAGTTATCAAGACGAGAAACTACCGGAAATATATTCTCAAGGACGGGACGCTCGACATTTGTCGAGCATGCCACCGTCCCGGAGAATCACTAAGACATATTATTTCCGGTTGTTCTCATCTTGCTAACGGCGAGTATTTGCACAGACATAACCAAGTAGCCAGAATTATTCACCAACAACTTGCTCTTCAATATCACCTTGTTGAGTCTTCTGTACCATATTATAAATATGAACCTGCGCCGGTTCTCGAAAATGGTCATGCGACGCTCTACTGGGATCGCTCCATAATCACGGACAGGACTATTGTCGCCAATAAGCCTGACATCGTGGTTATTGACCGATCCAAGCGCCGGACGATACTTGTTGACATCGCTGTCCCGCATGACGAAAATCTCGTGAAAGCCGAAAAAGACAAGCTCACTAAATACATAGACTTGGCTCACGAGGTGACCGCCATGTGGGATGTCGATTCGACCATCATCGTCCCGATAATCGTATCAGCAAACGGTCTTATAGCGAAGAGCCTCGATCAACACCTCGAGAGGCTCTCACTAGATGGCTGGGTCAAGGGACAGATACAGAAGGCGGTACTTCTTGACACGGCACGAATTGTCAGGAGGTTCCTCACTCTGCAGCCCTAACCACCGGTAGCTTGGGCCTTGCCCCGCTACCTGCGGAATTCTAGTTTTAGGTTTTTTATGATATTTATTGTTTTTTTTAATATTTATTGTAAAAAATTTAGAATTAAGAAACAAAATAAATAAAGAGAATAATAATAATAATAAATATCTTCACACATTCCACACAGCACCATCTAGTTCCACACTAAGCAACTTAATGCTTGTATTATGGATACCAGACAGTTGATATAATACATAGATTACTTTTTTTTTTGTAAATACATACATATTATAAATACAAACATCCATGACTCAGGTACAAAGATAAATGTTAACACATAAACATTTGCCCCTAGCAGGATTCGAACCCGCGACCGTTTGGTTAACAGCTAGGGTTACTAGCCACTAGACCAAACGTGTCGTCAATACTGGCTGGTTAACTGGTTAACTGTCAAACTGGTTTAATATTATTTATTTATAATATACCCACACAAAGCGTAGTTCGCAAAATATTCTTTTTACACTTCCCGCTTTCAAAATCAATGACAAAATACCCAGCCAATTAAAAATGCTTAACCTCGCCTACGCAATGATCGGTAGGCGGGTTGATGGTTCATATATTGGCTACTGTTGCCTATTTACACAATCAAATTATGCTGCTAACATTGATGGGATAAAGGATAAGATATAAGCAGTAGATATCTCTTTAATGTTTGTTAACACTAGCAAGCAAATTGTCACCTTACTGTGCGTTAAGGCGAATTTCAGGACCTCTTAGAATATGATTCGTCTTCTTAAAGTGCCTCTCCTTTACTGAGGTTGGCCATCAGTTCTGAAAATTTGTGCTTTTATGCTGGGCCAGAAACCACACATGTTCTACACTGGAGATCTCAGTCCATTTCTTTATATTACGTAGCCAGGGTTTCTTACGTCTTCCAGGGCGCCCTCCCGTGTGCTAAGTATATGCTTAGTTTAGGCTAATCACTACCGGAATAATGTATCAAGAGTTCTTGCATGTGGTTACTGTCACTATAGTGACCGAATACTACATCCTGAAAACCTTCTTGTGCTTGATGGTAGGTGGCTAACGTAGTCTATGCTACAAGTGCGATACCAACCATAGTAGGATTAAGGATAAGGGATCGGAAAGGGATAGAGAAATGGGCGCTGATATCCCTTACTCCAACACATATGCTGTTAATTCACGACGGTAAGGGGGTGGTTACTGCCGCCAGACGAGCTGCCCAAATAACTGTGAAACGCAGTGTCTTGCCACTACTAATTCCTATTCTACAGTACGATGTATTCAGACAAAATTAATTAAATTTCATAACAATGTCAATATGAACAGTGCAAATATCATATTCCCTTCTCCTAAGTGCACGATACATTTCAAGGATATTGAAATATAATAAGATTGTGTCACGACCCAAACCGGTTCTTATCCAGTTCCTTTCGTTTAAAACAATATGACATTAGGAAGTCAATAAAGTATGAACTAAAACTCCTGATTAACTCCATATAAATTGTTTAAAAGTTATAGATGGTTGTAGTGGCTGAAAAAGTACAAAACTATAGCTAAAAGATCAGGTTCCTATTAGGGTGTTGCAAGAATGTTCACATTTGCTGTGCTTGATATAATAAAGAAGAGAGGACAATGTGCTTTTACGATGGTTGTCTGCATGGTAGTGGTGGATATTAATCAATTTTTTGACTGTGGCAAGCATTGTGTCCTGCCGATACAATTAAACTTTCATGTATCAAATTTCTCTCTCCTCCATCAGCAGTATCTTAAAAAGGGATCCCAAGTTTACGATTCTGGCATTAATATATAGATTATAGCCGCGTCTGTGTTGGGCTTAATGAGATTTTGCAATTCAACACCTTTTTGATGCTATTTCACTATGGTCTTTTGTAAGAGAGATTTTACTGTGCGAAATCTACATTTTAACTGTTTGTGTTAATAATATACTTTAATTTTACAACGCAACACAATTGTATCGATTTCAGATCAACATGCCGGAGGAGCCATCGGTAGTATTTGGAACAAACGAAAAATGGAGGATAAATAGGAATATATTTGTTCTTGGGTTCGCGTTCATGGTGCACTTTACTGCATTTCATGGCGCTGCGAACTTGCAAAGCTCAGTGAACAGCGATGCCGGAGCTGGTGCGTTTACTTTAGCGGCCATATACTTCTCCCTTATCATCTCTAACATACTGCTTCCAGCTATTGTGATCAAGTACGTATGTATTCTTATGTTACACTAGCTTTTGTCGGCGACTTCGTCCGCATTGTTTTTACTTAGGCGAGATTAGTTAACATAACTTTTACATGAGCAATAACGATTGATTTGTGCAAAAACATAATATTTTACTTTTAGTTTTGGATGATCCTACTTTTTATCTGGATGAAAGGGAACTTACATCATATTTTTATACCTCTGATAACGCTTATGCAAAATTTCACATTGATCGAAAATGACTATGATTTACTATGATTTGCATCGCATTATCTGTCTATAGCATTGAAATATAAATCTTTGCAGTCTATACATATAAAATGGACTATATATTATGACTAGGTCTTGTCAATTGTCAAAGTACTTTAATACTTGAATGTGTAATAAAAAAAAACGAATGCATACACATTTTTTGTAATCCTTCCTTGAAATACAGATCGAGACGATTGATAAAAGTTGCGTCTGGTCTAACAAAAAGCTGAATTGTAGGTTGCAAGGCTGCACTAATAATTTTAATATCTTCTTTGCTTTAAGACTCAAAATAAACTAAAAAATACAAATGACAAAAATACACGAACCTACTTGCATCTGTCACGGGCTTATTAAGTTAGTCATTGTAATAACGTAACAATACGTTGTCACACACCGATCAAAGCTGTCATGTCATGATTATTGTTCTTTTTGGAAATTGCAATTATTTCCTAATTTTCTTTGCGACCTAATTTGAATTAATTTACGCTTACCTAAGTGGGTCGTTTTGGATAAAAATAAATAAATTTTATGTTTTATTCTTTTAATGCTAGAATGACATTCCACTTGTTGGCAGGAGGTAATTCACCTATATACACACGACAAGATATAAAACTCTACATAAAACTCGTAAATCAAGATCAATGCAACACCTAAGAGAAAGTGGCAGCAAATTTATAAAATGTTTTGGTGTCTTTGTCATCAATAAATACAGCCATTATTATAATTGCTTTACAGGTGGCTCGGTTGCAAATGGGCTATGGCTGTTTCATTTATAGCATACATGCCGTTTATCGCATCACAATTTTATCCTCGACTGTACACGCTTGTGCCAGCCGGTATGATGGTCGGCTTCGGCGGAGGACCCCTCTGGTGTGCCAAATGCACTTACCTGTCCGTTGTGAGTATCTGTTATGTTACATACACGTTACTGTCTATCGGAGAGAACTACCTACTTGACTATCTGTGTAGTCAACGTATTGCGTTATGTTGGAAGAGTTTTTCATTCGTTTCATTATGGCATTGATTTTTTATTTATTTTTTTATATTGAGTTCGGCAGACATGCTGACGGTCCACTTGATGGTAGGTGGCTATCGTCGCCTCTAATACCTACAAGCAACGCCACAGGCAGTACAAGTGCGCTGTCGACTACGGAAGGGTTAAGGATTGGGAAGGGGTAGGCTCCGGCAAGTTTGGCATCCCTTACTCACTCACCCTGCTGTTATTTCACGGTTGTCTTCTGTAAGGGGGTGGTTACTGCCGCCAGTCGGGCTGCCCAAATGACTGCGAAACGCAGTGTGGCCTGCCACTACTTAATAAACAAATCACAAAACACTGGTCTAGTAAAATCATTTTTTTTTGTTTTGCTTCGGTCGCATGTACAGATACGATAAACTGCACGCACAGGTCTCTTAAAATCGTGATTTTGTCTACGCTCTGGGCGACCTGCACACGTAGACCTTTCCGGTAGACCATAGCTAGTGTGGTCTACATTAATAAACTAGGTATAAAATGTGAATTCCAAACAGGATTTTAAAACGGATTTAACAAAAACCATATCAAAATTCAGATAGTAACGGGTGATTCATTTGGAGGTACTTTTTCAAAACAAAAAAATATATTAATAAAAACAAATTTATCGGGTAATTTTTATTATTATACAAAAGAACTATTCTTTACATTTATTATTTAAAGATTATTTCTTTCAAATGTTGGCCGTTACTCCGGTTAACATAGTCCATTCTGCAGTTCCAATTTTCGATGACGCGTCTAAGCATTTCGATTGGTATTTGGCGAATAACGCGAGTAATGTTGGCTTCCAGTTGCTCAATCGTACCTGGCTTATCAATATAGACTTTGGACTTTACATAGCCCCAAAGGAAAAAGTCTAGGGGTGTGATATCACAGGATCTAGGCGGCCAACTCACCGGTCCGAAGCGCGAAATTAACTGTTCACCAAATTGTTCACGCAATAAAGCCATGGTTTCACGTGCTGTGTGGCAAGTGGCGCCGTCTTGTTGGTACCAAATGTCCTGAAGATCACGGGCTTCAATTTCAGGAAACAAATAGTCTGTTATCATGGCACGATAACGGTCACCATTGACAGTTACGTTCTGGCCGGCCTCGTTTTTGAAGAAATATGGACCGATGATTCCACCGGCCCATAAACCACACCAAACCGTTGTTTTGTCTGGATGTAATGGCAGCGCTTGAATCTCTTCAGGTTGCTCTTCGGACCAAATACGGCAATTTTGTTTGTTGACATATCCGTTAAGCCAGAAATGTGCCTCATCACTAAACAAAATTTTTGACGAAAACAGTGGATTTTCTTTAAGCTTTTCAAGAGCCCAAAGACTGAATTGGGGACGATTTGGTAGGTCAGTCGGCTTCAATTCTTGCACTAGTTGAATTTTGTAAGCTTTGAAACCAAGATCCTTACGTAAAATACGCCAAGTCGTTGCATATGACAAGCCAAGTTGTTGCGAACGGCGCCGGATCGATTCTTTGCGGTCATCGCGTACACTCTCAGCTACCGCCGCAATATTTTCTTCGCTACGTGCTGGATGTGGTCTTTTTGGTCGTGTATTATCTATTAAAGTAAATTGGCTCTCAAATTTTTGGATGGTATGGCGAATCGTGCGTTCGGTAGGCCGATTATGTGGACCATAAGTTTCTCTAAGTGCACGAAACACATTCCTCGCTGAACGCTGATTTTCGTAATACAGCTGTATTATTTGTAGACGCTGTGCGGGGCTAAGTCTTTCCATAATGAAATGTCAAACTATACAGAACAAAAATACCATAAAAGGTTATCACGACTCACGCTTCATCTGTCAAAAAATCCATAGACAAAAAAGTACCTCTAAATGAATCACCCGTTATAATACTTTTTTGTATATTAATGTGATCTTACACGTTTTGCTTTTTAATAAATTTAGCTTCTTTATAATATTAAATTAAATTGGCACTGTGAGCATTAGAGGAAAATTTTAGAATAATAGTGTCAGAAAAAATATATTATTTGCAATTTTATAAATGTTAAAAATTAAAAAATAATTATGAAACAATTGACATGCATAAGCGTCCAAAAAAAAAACAATTTTTTTAAAACTTATTACTGCCGCCAGAGCTGCCACTAATAATTTTTTTACAGGTAGCAGAGCCGTACGCTAAGTTGTCGGGTGTACCTGTTGATGTGCTCGTAGTAAGATTCTTCGGACTTTTCTTCATGTTTTATCAAATGGCGCAGATTTGGGGAAACCTCGTCTCTTCAGCCAGTAAATTTATTTTTTTTGTTTTATATGCTTCCCATCCATCCTCACAAACTTTCGCATGACGCATTTATAATATTATTAGGATATTTATATTATATAGTATCGCATGCTCTGTGACATTGTCTTTATAATACATTAATTACGCGTTCGTGACAGATTAATCTTATTCGGCCATTTATATGTGCATTGGTAATGTGGTTTTTATAACAGGTATTTTAATTTGACAGTGTATAGTTGTTGCGACCTTGACATTGACACTTTATTGAATGTATGTGTGCAAGGTTCCGGGTTCGATTTCCGTTACGCCAAATTATTTCTTTATAGTATTTTTTTAATTTATGCTTCTTTCGGTAGACGTTCTATTATAATATCTCACATATAATATTTACAACATGTGCATTTTAAACTTAAAAGATAATGGAAAATTGGCTTCTTGGACTTCAATATAACGATATTGAACTTATAATTAAGCCTCTAATAAGTCACAACACTAACTTACTAGATATTACTTGTCTTGTATCTTGCCCCGGTCACTGACATGCGTGCAAACATTCTTACATTGTACGAATCTTTGCACGCATGTGAAGGAACGTGACATTCATTCGCAAACTCAGCGAGTATGCGAATGGGTTCGCATACTCATTTGCGAATGCGTTGAAGGTGAAGATGATTTTAGTGCAGTTTAGTGTTTGTCCAATCCATGATCAAATTCAATTTACGCCACTCAGTACACGATACGAACTCTGAAAATGGTAAACGAGATGTCCGTTACCTACGCAATCAATACGCAATCGTACGCGAAATTGGTCGCACGAATGCTTGCACGAATGTGTGGGAGACTACGCGAAGGTTTGAGGTTCGCGCACTTTGATGTGCGTTAAAAACCGACACTGCACGGAAAAGCGCGAATGTAGCAAAAACTTCGCATAGTCATTTGCAAATGTCGTCCTACACTTGCGGGTTCGCGTATTCGCGCGAATGTGAGTGACCGGCATTACGTCTTGTATCTGGCGCGATCTCTCTCCTCTCTCTCACTCTCTCTCTCTCTCTCTCTCTCTATATATATATATCTCACACACACAAATCTCTTTTTCTCTATTATAAAATGTTTATTGCTTTGTTTACATTTTAGCTTTTGCGATTGTAAATGCCACCCAATAACTAAGTAAATTAATTTTTTTTTTTTAGTATTAACATCATCGTTGGGCGATGATACATACTCGTATGTGAATGATACTACTACTGTAATGCCTACTGCCAGCGTGTTGCTCTCCAATTCTACCGATTATATCGATTCTATCAAAATCTGTGGTGTTAATTTCTGTAGCGGGAGTGCTTCTCATGTAAGTGGCTACACTAGTTTTTTCAGGAGACTTCGTTCGTTTTTAATGAGAAACGTTCTTTCCGAGAGTTCAAGCTACATAGGTATATCTAGACTAAAATTTTATCAAAGTACTTTCGCTATTATACTATATTATAAAGAGAAAAGATTTGTATTTTTGTTTGTAATGAATAAATTCAAAAACTACAGGACCGATTTTAAAAATTCTTTCACCTATAGATAGCTACATTATCTGCGAGTAACATAGTATTTTTATTTTTATATTTTTATAAAGTTAAGCGAAAGGAGTCGCGTGCTACAGTTAGTTATTAAAAACAAATTTAAACTAGTTTTAATTAATTTAAAACTAATAAGTTATTAAACTAAAACTAAACTAATAAAATGATTTTCGGTGCTAGAAAGTGCAATTAATATTTTTGTCCAGGGAAACGCAAATTTGGTGCCCCCGTCACCTGTCAAGATTCAAGTTATAGCTGGCATATATTTGGCGTGCATGGCTTCTGCAGTACTACTGGTCGCTGTTGGTGTAGACTCTCTTAAAAGGTGAGTAGAGCGCTTTTAATTCTTCAACTGCCGTAGTCACATAAAAAGACGCCTTGAAAGATTATCAACAAATTAATTAAGTAATAACTATTGCTGAGACATTTTTTTAAAGGTAAGGTACGGCGCAGGGAGCATGGTTGTCCTCTTACGAATTCTCTAAGGTTAAGTTTTCACTTCTGACGTGCAGTACCTACTATGGTACTATGACTGATTTTTTATATATTATTATGCATCTTTAGCGACATAAGGTTATAAAACACCTTGTGTCGGTCTTGATTAATTTTTAGACCTTGATTAATGTAGGTGTGTCACTCGCAAAAACTATATAGAGTGGGATTGTTATACTTAGATAATAATTAACAAAAAACGTTTTTTTATGTTAGTTTTCATAGGTAATACAATCGCAAAGAGTTTGTTTAAAAAATAATTGTTCGTTTTTAAAAATTCCTGATTGGAAACGGACTTAAAATGGTTTGTTTTTTGTTTGTTTGCAGCACTTAGATCAAAGATATTGTCATATTGAATACATGCGAAATAAAAGGAAATAAAATAAGTATATTGACGTGCCAACGGCTAACTTTGTCAACTTGTTATGACTGGATTGTCTAACTAAACTATAAAGCCGGGTAGTTTCAATTTGGTCTATCGTGCCTCATAAGTACCTACCTCATGTCGCGTCCAAATGAGATGTGGTCCCTTCGAGGGACTACGATAGAGACCACGGGGAATAAGCCATGAAATCAATAATAATGTATAGTTAATAAAATTTAAAATATATAATTTTATTTCTGATTTCACGAAGTTTTTGTAGTTAAATCATGGATTCCTAATATTTTTTCGGCCTAGATACACTTCTGGTCGTAAAACGACTTGCACCAACAAATCTGGACTGAAATTGCTGGCCGTAACGCTGCGTCAGCTCAGACACAAATATCAGTTGCTCCTTCTGCCTGTTATTGGATATATTGGGGCTGAACAGGCATTTATGGCAGCTGATTTTACTCAGGTATTAAATTATTCTTCTACTTAATATACAGGACACTTGTGATTTTGTTATGTGATTTATTTGTTTGTGTTAAGGCGTTTGTGGGATGCGCATACGGCATCAGCAACATTGGCTTCGTGATGATTTGTTTTGGAGTGTTCAACGCACTCGCTGCGCCGGTAGCTGGGTCCGTTGTCAAGATCACCGGAAGGTATCCAGTCATGATTACTGCGTTGGTGAGCTCTATTACTTACGTTGCATTTATTATTAACTAGTGATCCCGCCATCATAATTTCTTTTTCATTTAAAATCGCCATTTTTATTTGTAAACATCATAATAATATTATAAATGCAAAAGTTCAGTCAGTTTTACTCAATCATGCAATAACGACTGAACAGATTTGAATTTAATTTGGCATACAGATACTTTATTATCTGGATAGCATATAGGATACTTTCTAACCTGGAAAAATGTTAAGTTCCTGTGTGATTATCAAAAAAAAAAATGAACTACAGCGCGTACGCAGTCTAGGCTTACCGATCTTTCCATTTGTGAAGTGAAAACTGTATAAAAATCCGTTGGGTTGTAATATGTTATTTTTTATTTTATTATATAATATGTATAGATAGATATAATTATTGTGAAGAAGAAGAAGGACACTTTTTTAAAATTTCTTATACATTTAAACGAAAAAACTACCTGTATTTAAATGACATTTTAATCTAAGTATGTAAGTTACTCGATTCTAACATCTATGTTCGTTCACTCTAATTTTGGAAATGCCTAACCGATTTCAATGAAGTTTTGTGAATGTGAATTGTTAGTTGCAGCTTATAAATATATGTGGACGAAGTCGCGAGCAAAAACTAGTATAATATATAAAAAAGAAAAATAATTAGTCATTACTTAAATATTATTTCAGATATTAAATCTAATATTGATTACATCGTTAATGCTCTGGAGGCCTAACCCTGATCAATGGCTAGTCTTTTACTTACTGGCAGCCATTTGGGGTACAGCTGATGCTGTCTGGCTAGTTCAGGTTAATGGTAAGTAAGAGGTAATCTTAATAAATATCTCTAAATGTATACTTTTCAGGTAAAATTAAAATTTTAACGAGCCTATTGGATGAGGTGTTATGGTGCCTGCTTTAAGGTTCTGTCTCAGGGCTCCCGGGTTCAAATCCCGGCACGGTCAACATTAGAAATGAACTTTTCAAAACTGGCGGCAGTAAGCCTTACTAAGGGATTATTTTGCAGAAGACCACTGTGAAATAACAGCATATGTGTTTCTGTGAGTAAGATAGGGATTCCAGAGCCCCACCCAATCCCTTATCCTTAATCCTACTTAGATCAGCAGCTTGCACCACCTGTGGCGTTGCTTGTGTTATAGGCGACGGTTGTTATCTACCATTAAGTAGACCGTCAGCCTTTCTGTCGACTTTAACATAAAAAAAAATCTCTGAAATGCGTTCGCAGCTTTATCGGGAATCCTGTTCCCTGGCGAGGAAGAAGCTGCTTACTCCAATTTTAGGCTTTGGGAAGCGACCGGCAGCGTGCTCTCATATGCAACAGCGCCATACCTGTGTGTGAAGGACCGGTTAGTATACAAAATATTAGGGGTAGGAAAATAAATAATATACACGATAGGTATACACAAATACACTTAAAATAAATTGTGTGCCTAAAATTTGTTTATAGGCTTATAAATTGTAAGTCGTTGTTATCGCATAGATAGATACCCACCTAACATATTAAATTACACTTAGTAAATTACTTATTCATTTTACAGATTGATCATCCTCTTATGTTTTCTGTTGCTTGGTTTCACCGGATACACAGCGATAGAAGTCATGGAGTACAAAGTCAAAAAGGCTCACAATTTAGAAAGAAATTTTGAACTCGTCAAAAAGTCTGAACAAGAATAACAATTCACGAAGTCAGCGTTCCAAGGATCGAACTTATATGAGCGATGTATATAGAAAAAACGAATATCTAGTTGCATTACTATTTTCTCTTGTATTTATTTATCGTTCGTAAGGTGTAAATTCCAGTCGAGCGTCGGAGCTGACACACATTTTTTTTACACATGTATTTGTTTACATTTTTGCTAACACATGTAGCCCGGGGTCCCCATATAATTGATACGTCGTCGGTAGCTATGGTAGCCCGAGACATCTAACTAGACTAGACTATCTAAGTACCTAAAACACCCACAAAATACTGTTTCGTATGCCTACCCGAGCGTCATAGCAACTGTTCCTGTGAAGCATTTGCTATGCTTATCAAGTAAGGCGTATTAAAAATAATTAACAGAATTAAAACCATCAGTTATGACGGTTTTGCTTTTTATAACGCTATATGATCATATCTATATTTTAGTAGTTAAACCATAGAAAGGAAAGGTAAGTTAAATATTGCACACATTTAAGTGTATCGTGTTATTATTTTTTAATTATTTTTTCTATGATCGACTAAACATATTTTTAGAATGTGTAACCAACATTAATTATTATTCGCTTCATGTGGCATTGTACAATATCAAAAATGACAGGATCAATAGCGCTATTAAAATTTGAACAAAAGCAAATGTCTTATTGCCATCGATGTATACTTATTGCAGGTATTATGAGCAATTAGATTGCATTTTTCTATTAGTTAACTACAGACTCCGTCATAAGAAGCTGATACAAATGGATTATTTTACTAATACAAATGGACCATAGGTGGCTATTGTAGTCTATAGCACAAGCAACGTCTCAGGTGTTGCAAGTGCGCTGACGACCTTAGTAGAATTGGTAAGAGCTTACAAAGTAATAGGGAAATGAGCTCTGGCATCCTTTACTCACCGAAACGCAACATCACACATGTTATTACTTTACGGTGATCTTCTGTAAGGGGGTGGTTCCTGCTGCCAGAGTAACTGTCCTCTGAGAACTCGACTTTTTCGTCAAAAATAGGTATTATAAACGATAATGTTCATCTTTTACGAGACGTTTTTAATATAATATTTTTGTCCTAAAACTCCTAAAAGTTATATATAGAACTAATAAATATTATGTAATACCAATATGACGCCCCAAAAGTTCAATAGAACTACAGATTGGAGAATCAATGATGGCTGCCGGTGTTAACGATTTTCTGTTTAGGAGTACCTCACCCAGCCAGTATTTCATTATTAAAATTATTGTATATAATTTGTAGATAAAAATATGTTAATGTACTTACAACTTGGCAAAATAGTTAATAAATTAAAAAGTTGTCCTGTTGTAACCATAAAGTTGTCCTGTTGATAAGAAAGGGACGACACTAAAGTATTGCCACTTTTAAATTTCTAACTATTTCGCCAAGCTGTAGTTAGTAATGTTCCATAATTTTGTAAAATAATAATTAATAGACTTTTTTAAATAAAACAATGTATGAATTATTAGTGTTGTTTATTTTCGACATAAATACTTACATAAAACTGGATTAAGTTATCCTTGTTTTACATCTAAATCTAGCTAAAATTAACTAAGTACTATTAACAATGATGACTAAAAGATTGCGAATTATACACAAAAAAAATTAATATTACACAAAATGGGTACCAAGACAAGAATCAAGTCTTAGAATTAAATAACTAACATATTTACAACATGTGATGCCACACATCCATCTGGGTACAAATAATATGATTTACGAAGTGTTTGCGATCTTTCTTTCTATTTCTATACTTTAACGTATGTAGTTTCAACTGGATTTTAATTAAAAGTTATAAAGTTCAGACTACAGTTAATAGCATTGAAGTCACAGTCTACATTTTTCTCGACGCAATGAAGATCAGAGTTGTTTTACAAAGTTTAAAACAATTTTATGCCTTTATTCCATCAGTGAATGTTCCTTTGTACATTATTGTGAAGTAAGTTTTGTTAATTTAATTTTAAGTATAGTTATAAGGTCAAATATTGTTAGGAATGACAATTATTATTATTATTAGATTTTATTGGTCAAAATACACCACTCAAAGGTCGTCAAATTCTTATAAAGTAAAAAGTAAACCTGAGGACAAATCTAAAGCGTCAATATTATAACTATATAAAATTATATATATGACCAAATAGATAAAATGTAGAGAATCACAGTAATTTTATTGGTAAACCAATCTAGAAACATTTAACCAAGAAAGCTGCAGTAATTGCATCTGAAAGGAAATCGACCTGGACTGTAACTTGAATTTATTGAGTAATGAAATTTGTAATTTGATTTTGATTTAATTTAATCTGAAATTAATTTAATGATTTTAATTAAAATGAACGTTATGCCTGCGACTTAGTTGGTAATATGTTCAGGCTAGACTGATTTATATTCATAATATATATATAGTACATAATAGTATCCAAATATCAATCTAGAAATATCATTTATTGACGAAAAAGAAACTGACGCAAATTATACAGCTGCAACACCGGTCGCAGTCAGCTGAATAAGTGAGTAGACACCTTCTCGTTCATACTAATAAATAATTATTGTTTCAGGCGAATCCGCTATGAAAGAATGAAATCCGCTAGGGTTTAGAACTGATAAAAAGTTGCGTCGAAGTTCAATGCGTGTAATATCATGTTGCAGGACCTGACTGCAGACCTGTGGGAAAGTTCGAGTATAGAGAATTTTTTTCCAGGCAAGTTCTTTTCAGAAATAAAAGGAATTTGAAAAATATCAATGCTTATTTTTTTCCTTTTATAATAAAATAAAATAAAAAAGACAATACCTACAGTAAACATTAATATTTTTTGAGACAACTGGCTGAAATGTAACGAGGTGGTATATTTTTGGAATCAGCTCATGGAGCCCTTTCAATTGATACTCCACTAGATAGGTTTCTGCAGAATTTTTTTTAATACTTTTTTGATACAAGTCTTAAATACTTAATGGACGTCGATTAATTACGTGAGGCGATTTTGGCGATATTTCGACCCCTCCGCTCCCCCTGGTGAGATGTCGTTAGTTTGGATAGACCCCCCCCCCCAAATCTCACGCGAGATTTTTCAAAATGCGTGTTTTTAGTGCAAATATGTTAACCTGTGCTTGATTGCGCTGGATTTATTAAAGAAAATAATAATTTAATTAATTTAACTCAGTTTTCTCGCAATTTTATACTGTTTGTTGCGGAAAAAAATTACGTGATATTTGCCGAGCCCCCCCCCAAACACCTCATGTAATTAATGGACGCCCCCTTAGGTACTGAGACTCCTACTAAACTTTCCTGAAAATAATATCTCCATTCCCGAACTTTCCCACAGGACTCTAATCAAGTCCAGGATAAATATGGGTTCAGTATGCACGAAATGTGTTTGGTAAATTCTTTTATGTTTGCTGACTATTGGTCCGGTGTACCTAGTAGTTGACCGTTGGGACACAATTTTTATTTTTAATACACCACTTCCACCAGATTACGATTGTAGTCATCCGATCATTGAAATAATTCTATTTGTAAAGTATTTGTAACGTAAAATGATAAAAATTACAACTCGTTGTATTGTAGATTGATACTTTGTTTAGATTTACATTTTTTTCTTTATTTTTTGTATTTTTTTTTGTATTTTTCTTTTTATTTCCTTTTTTTCTTTTTGTTTTTATTTTTTTCTTTTTTTATTAATTTATTTTTGTATTTTTTTATTCTCTTTTTACAATATTTTATGTATCTAAACAAAGTGTAAATCTCATGTCATACAATAATATTACTGTATAATATCACTGAAAATTGTTGAGACATTGGAAATTCGAAACATGTCCAAAATAAAATCTTTACCTACTTATCTTACTTACTTAATATTTTGTCAAAATAATTTATTGGCAAAATACACAAAGGAAATCTTGATAGGAAAAGACCGTGAATTTAATTTATTAATAGAACGACATTCAATCATTTATGAGAGCAGAATTAGTATATATTGGAAACTGATCGGTTCTTGATCGAAAAAAATCTAACATAAAAAATGTTGTCTATAAAACTATTACTCTATTTTGGCAATTAAGGAGACACAGGTAAAAATCATTTACAAAGACACCGGTAAAACAGTACATTAGAAAAGCAATATTTTCTCTCTACTCTTCAGCTTAGGTAGGTACACAATTATTTTTAATTGTTTGGATAAAAGGAACCCATCCAGAAGGATTTACAAGTATTTATATATTTTTTTCTAAGTATTTCGTTTTATATAATACAAAAAAAGACTGATGGAATATTTTCGGAGACTCGATTGGGTGCATTGATAATTGGGGGCAATATAATACAGAAGTAAGAGCAGAAATAATATACATAGAAGAGAAAAATTTTATGCGACATGTAGAATTTGTGTTTAATATTTTTTTAATAATTAATGAGCTTTAATTCAGGTGTGATTTAATGTTTATGTAAATATTGTTAAATATTAACTAGTTAACTATATAAATTATGTTGATTTATCGACGGTTTTCTTTGTGGGATCGTTGCGTTTAAAAAAAATCTAAAAAAAATATTCTAGTGGTTTCCATATAATAATTGGTTCATATAATCAAATTTTTATAAAAAAATATTTTTGAATATTTGTGTTACAAAATATTTAATGTTATTCTATTACAATATAATATAATAGTATTTTTTTAAAACATTATTTTTATTTTTTATGATTATATAAATACGTAACTTGACTTGTGTTATACAAATATAGAAATTTTATAACCTCGTGACCCTGTAGATAGCCTCAAAATATTAATGACTAATTTACATAAACATTTTATTCACAATATTATTTATTATAAAGATAAATACAGGGTTCACCGAAATTAAATAATACATAGCACCAGCATATTTTTAAATTAAAATAAAAGGGACACTTAATTACAATTCTGTGTCTTTTTTTGATTATGATGTGAAATTTAATGTGACGAATTATTAAAACAACAGGTAAATAATTTAAAAAAACAAAGCAAGAAGACAGCGATTAATTTTGGCACGTATGTGGAAGTATTGACACACTGTTAAGTTTATGTAATTATTGTTTTAAATATATATTTCTTTAAATAATTTTAAATAAATAATGAAAAAAAAAAACTAAGAATTGAAGAGCTTTAGAAAGCTGTTGAATTTTTCTCCTTCAAGAAACTATTACTTAAAAAATTAATATTTTCAATATATCTAAATAAATTTTAAAACTAAACGATGAATTTAAATCAAACGATTATGTATTTAAATATTTGTTAATTTTAGATTTAGACGTTTTAAACCTTTATAAATTATTGTTATTCTGGTTATATTTTTAATAAATTGCAATAATAACTAAACAAAATTAAGTAAGAAATTAGGTCATAGATATAAGAAATAGATATAAAACCAAAGGAGTAAAATCCAAAAATCTTTTGGAAGTTGTTGATCACTCTGTAAACATCAAAATATAGTCAAAATCTATGGTTTTCACGTTATTAATCAACGTTTTTTCAATAGGGTTATATTTCGATGTGTTTGGATTTACTTCATACGGAACACAATATACCATTATTATTTTCAAATCAGTAACGCCAATATCATGTGCCAATGCCATCTTGTCTTTATTTTCTCACTCATGTAATATTTCTATGTAATATTTTTATCAGTACAAAATTACGAATTCTTACAATAAAATTAGACTTGTAATTACCATGTTGCCTTTTTGACAATTAATGAAAACCACAAATAAATTTAGTATAACTATCGTTTGCACCATTAAAGGACGGCTGTGCATTCGTTACGTATTTACTTACAGTAAAATGTGTCTTAATTCTAAGCATCTTACCTTAACTAAATGCACACTAAAGTTTTACAGGAAGACTTCAATTGAACTACATAAAGTACACATAAGGTGAAGGCGTCATGTTTCAATCTAACGTATTTTTAATGCAACCAAGGAACTGAATTTGCACAGTACATTGTATATAGTTTGATCAGAACCGCTGTACCACGCCTTAGGTATGAGCGCAGCGAGGCGGGGGTGCAGAGCAGTCTGTTCCGCTACATCTGTCCGACGCACAAGAGATAAAATATCCAGAGATTGGTAGTGCTATCTCACGACCTATCTCTGAATATTTTAATTCAATTTACTTAATTCAGATCTCGTGACACTAAAACTGTCATTTTAAAGTGACCGAATATTTTAAGAAAAGAAAAGCAGACAAAGGAATCCTTTGATATTTTAATTATAACTGTAGTTTTTGAAAACACAAAAATGATTAAAAATTAATATAAGTGCTACGTTAAATTCACATAATATTTATATTTCATAATATAGTGTAGGGAAAACTCTATTTTCGATCGTTTTAAAATATTCTAAGTCGATATCGTAAGATCTGTCCAACAATATCGCTCCTATGTGAACTCATGCTTTTTCTTCCCTTCCTCCCGCCTAACCACGCGTATTCGAAAGGAGTGGTATAGCGGTTTCAGTCAAACTATAACTTAATGGTGACTCTAATAAGGATTCAAGAGTTTTAAGGTTTTAAGAGAAAAAAATATAAGCCTTGCACTTTATAACCTGTCTGGTATCCAAATGTGTACAACGAGCCCAAATTAATCAGCCCAACATTGGATGTTGGACCAATTCATAAAGCAAGTTTTTCCATTAATATTAATTTGGAAGACTTGTTTTAGCTTTAAGATTTAAATCATTTGTGTAATTTAAAGGAATTTTTATATTACAATTATTGCAATTGCATTATAGACACTTTGTGTAAGTAATTTATTTGATGTTGACTTTTTTATAGTTAATAGCTCGACGCTGCGTTGAACTTTTTTTTTTGATGTTTCTTGGGCCTTTCTTAATATACATTTATAGCCATAAATGGCAATTCGAAAATATCCAATATATTTTCGAAATATAAAAATTTATTTACAAAAATTGATATTTCTATTATAAAAAAGTCGAATTAGTCTAAATTTTAACTGGGACTCGTGTTGCGTTCGGTCTTCAGTGAGGTACCGTTTATCTTTGTGGGTACAGGCGACGTCGGTGAAGCCGCTGACGTAGACGGGACCGGGGGGGCTAAGGACTGGCAGTGCGCGCATGGCTCAAGCCGCGCCGCTACTACAGCTCGCAGTTTTAAGGCTGGACCCAGCTTCATTTGCAGCATCTTTGTCAGATGCTGCTCCGTCAGTAGAGGCAGACTGCCACCATCAATCCTTTGCTCACGGAAAGCCTGTAAAGGACAAAAAAAATTACAATTAATATTATTTTTGTCTACTTAGCTAGATTATATTTTTTTATGGGTTGCTTACAGCAGGCTTGCTACCTAGATCTTATCTCCTTACCGAAGTACACTGTGAAATACAGCTCGTTTTGGTTCACAATGAATTTCGGTTTGTAAGGTTATTTATTATTCCTTATCCCGGTGTTATTACGTTGCCTACGTTAGTTACTTTTCCCTAAATGTCAGTCTGTCCACCGCCCTTTGTTTCTCCTCCTAATCTGTCTCGCAAAGAAACCTACTACTAGCAATTTCGATAAAACAATTAATAGTAGATAATATTTTGTATATTCTGCGCCATACGAACCTATGGCAATTTAACACACGCTGATTAAAAACTTAAAATTTAGCACTGAGGTACCGCAGACGAGAAGTTATCAATAATGTAAGTATCTGCTTAAGGTATCTGTGTAAATAAAATCGACGATATAGGTACAGAGAATTTTACAGATGGTTGTGTTGTACCGCGGGAATGCACCTGTCGCGATGTCACGCAGTGTTTTCTACAACGCCCCTACAGTCTACATACTTTTTTTAAATGTCATGTATAATTTCTTTTTCTTTGGTTTGGTTTGGTTACTTTCGTAACTGTTAGCTTATATCGGCTAAGTAATTTTCATTGACGGTATTAAGCTTTAAATCTCAGATTTATTTAAATAATAAATACTACTTATAAACAATTCCAACTTTAACAGCTGCATTGATTTAACTGACCAACGCTATGATTCCAAATACATAATAAAAATTCAAGTTTTAATGCTTTCATCAAAATCAGCGTCATCTGTTAGAAATAGCTAACATTTATAAAATATATCGACATATTTCACGTCACTATCTGTAGTATATAGTTGGATAAAGTATGAAGATGATTTGCGCCGGCTGATTCGGGTCGCGGTCGCAGCGTCCAGCGACCTGTCATCTCCGCGGGAACGTTGACAAAAAGCGAGCCGCCTACGTGACGTCCTGCATCCCTCCCCCCCGCGCTTCTTCACGCTCGACCACTTTTTACCGCGCGACATTTGCCCAGAGTTCGATCCATGTCAACCGTCATATTCCTTTTTTGAACGCCAGCTCTCGATTATTTTTTTTAAATTCTTATAAGACTTCGAAGCGGGCAGCCGTCGAGCGGTAAAAAGCGACGGCGTACAAAAAAGTCTATGAATAATTAAAGTGAGATAGCTACTGGCTAGCTCATGGGAAAGGAATTATTTAGCGGCGACAGGTCGGCGGCGCCCGCGTTGCCCGCCGCACCGGCCAGGCCGTACGAAGGACAGGTCAATTTGCAATATTATTTTACTCATTTTATCTTTTCTAATAATAGAATTGACAATTGAGGTTTAGTGTCATGTTACCTTTTTACTAAGCGGGTAACAAATATTACTTTTTATTATATATTTTATTTAATTTCTCAAAGATTTACAGATTAAAAATATATATAGAGATTTGCCTCTATTTTTCATGATCCTGATAAACAAAACTGTCTGTTACTTGCCAAAGAAATTTTTTTTTTAAATTTTGAAAAATATTGGCAAAGATAATGCCGATTATAAATCCTATTAATAACACTAATTACTTAACTGTTATTAAATTATTATCATAATTACTGTCTTTGTTTTTGATTCATTTTATTTAAGACGCATCCCTATATCAAAATAAACTTTAAATAATCAAAATGGATTTTTGTGTTAAGAAGACCTAAAGGTCAACTTGACCCGAACAACCTTCTTTGTGGTTGCGGGGCATATTTAAACATAATGGGGGTTACGGAGCCATCAAGTCCTTTCGGGACCTTAATGTTTGTGCCTCGAGGTCGGGAATGACCCGCGTCTCGGCTCGGCCTAATGAAACGGAATGATATTGGAGAGAAAATTGTTTAATTGGGGGTCAAATTACGGGTTCCTGGAATGATTCGAGCTCTGCTCTTCATTTCGTTTTGCGCCGTCGGCCATTTCTTTATAGGGAACGCTGTGTTTTTTTTATGTCTAAGGTTACTTAAAATGTCTTTTGTTCATTGTAAAATTATTAAATGTTAATTTGAAGTTTGATTAATATTATTAATAAAGTTGCGGCTATTCATTGAAGCCCCCAAGTAATTCATGAAAGCTAATGAATGAATGATGAAGTAACATCAATGAAATACTGTATCTTTTTTTTTAATAAATAGTATCATAACCTGTCATCCATAAATTGTAATCCTAGTTTGGCTTAATCTATTTTTGTTTAGCTAAGTTAATTTTAGAAAATCGTCAACAGCAACAAAAATACAAAAAAGTGAATTTTTACTACTGACATTGTATAATTTTTATGTTAAAAGGTGACAAGCAGGTTAACGGTCAATCCAATGGTATCATGATCCACTGTTGATATTAATAGGATATAGGACAATATCGAGTTAGACGAATATGGTTTTTCCTCTTATACTTACACATACAGAACTCGTCCTATTGCTGCACGATTGTTTTCGTAATTAAAGGGTGTGGTTAAGGACTATCCACTTTATGAGTTCAGTTTACCAATGAAGGGTATGCAATTTGCAATAAAAACAAATAGATATTTATAAGATACGAAATTTTGTAACTTGTCTAGGATGCTGGGTCACAACGTTACTTGTGCGACAAAAACTAATGAAGTGCTGCAATACACACTATATCATTCTCTCGCTGTTTTCATTTTTCCACCTTCACTCATAGTAAGTTTAATAATTTTAGTAAGATGAGACGATGGCTCATTGTTGAGTCAATGAATTCTTATACAAGGCATCAATTCCTCAGCCCTGCGTTTACTGTCCGAGCGGACCTGGAGCGATAACTTTAAATGCAGCCCACATTATATTTACGTAGGTTGTATAGTTAACAGGTTACAGATACTGCGTATCGCCCGTGGCCATGAACCGATCTCAGCCACAGCAGCCGCGTCCCGCGAACAGGTTGGTCGGGAGCAAAAAAGGTTAAAGTATGTTCCCGCAGGGTGGCAGAGGGACGTGGGGTGAAGGGGGCTAATGACAGGGGCGGCGCGGCGCCCGCGGCGGCTACCGCGCGCAAATTGATGCCTGCGCCCTCTGTAGAACCTTTGCTCCCGGCTAGTGATGCGCCTAGTCGATAAATTGTGACAGGGAGCACGCTCTCTAACGAGAATTATAGCCATTTGTTTATCTACTCTCGTGCAATCGCCACTAAAAGTGGCGAAGGCTTGGTTAGCCTCTTATATACCTACAACTATATAGGAAACACACTAATTATATCTAATTATACGCATTATGTACATAATTTGGGTAAATATAGAGACAATGGCCAGATGAATCTGTATGTTTATTAATTTTGTTATTTAGTACGATATTACACTAACGGTGTTTGTGTGATCGTTCATGGAAACGCGTGGAAAGTGGGATAAAAATTTTTATTTTGAAAGTTCCCGTAAAACAACTCCATTTGCATCGATTCAGATTTCAATTTGTTTCTATTTTACACTAAAATAAATATATGGATAATATTCTCTCTTAAAAAAAAACTATTTTTTTTATTTAAAATTTCTATAGGATCTTTAGCGCGAATACAGACACTACTGTGTTAGGCTTGTAGATAATATTCTTTCAATAATCTTTCAATACAATCACGCTGTAAGTATGGTATATAACTTAGAACTTTAATATATTTACACGGGGAAAGGTTTAAAAAAATAAATGAAATAAATGTCGGCCCCTGATTGTATTGTGAAGCGATTATCGATGTCGATAACAACATATTGTATATCGATATCATCACCAGCAATAGTCCGCATTACACTATAAAGATTGCTATTAATTTTCAAGCATGGACGGAGTGGCTTATATTTAGCGTGTACCTACTTGAGACAGTGGCCGGCCGTATCTTTTTTCGTAATTATTATCTGAAGACGATCTATGTTTCTTTTTTCTTCTTTTTGCGTAATACAAGATAAGGTAAGGGGTCATAATACCGATCTATTTTAAAAGCATTTATTGAGTCATTCTCTATCCATCTAAGAAGGTCAGTATTTTTCGGCAGAATGTTTGAATAGAATCTTTATAGTGTGTACCTAAGTGTAGGTATTATTTGGTTTTTATGTATCTTGTTTTACGTATTTTAAAAATTCAATTTCATGTCTATTTTTATAAATCCTAAATCTCCATGGTTTTCAGTACTTAATTTTAATCTTTCAATTATTTAATTGTAGGTATTTAGTGAAAGTAGGTATAATATTATTTATGTTAAGTTTGACAGACAGACTGACGGTAGGTGGTCGTCACCTATAATACTTACAAACAACGTCACAGGTTCTGAAAATGCGCTGTCCTACTATGGTCGACATTTACTACTACTATGGTTCATAATGGAATTTAATATTTTTTACTATGGAAGGGATAGGAAAATGGGCTCTGGCATCCCTTATTTACTTACCGAAACACATCAGCAGACATGCTGTTATTTCACTGTGGTTTTCTGTAAGGGCCAACCTCTCCATGACTGCGGAAAGCAGTGCGTTTTGTAATACATATGACTTAATGCTAATTATTTATAAACTAATGATACGTACATCAAAAATCTTTAGCAACTGTAGATAAATCTACTTTACTAATTTTACAAAAATAAGAGATAAAATAAAAGAAAGAAATACTAGTACCTGTCTAGTTGAAGGTATAATAACAAACTTTAAAGTGCATTGAAATGAATAATATTTTCAATATTGGCACGTGTACTTACTTATGTATGATGAATAAGTATAATTACTTATGTATGATGAAGTCGATTAAAAACCTTGTCAATTTCTGTTAGTAATAATTGACTGAAGACTTTTCGACGGCATGAAGACAACACAGTCTTAGCCAACCTACTTAACGACATGGTATACACCATAGCATCTAGATACAAATCTAGTGTTTACTTCTTAGCACCAATGCATACGTGTACCCAACAGGAGGTTATACAATTTTAGTGGTTATCAGGCGAATGTATAAAAATCGCACTTTGAATTTGCTATAACATTTTTAAAATTCTATAGGTTTTTTATAAACGGCTCTTGATTTATGATCGTTCCGGTAATTCTGTAACAGAACTTACACTATCTTTGTTGCCATCAGCGCTTCGCAACACAAAAACCTTCTAAGAGTAATTGGAAAACCTAAAACTGATTTGTGGGTGTGGCTAAGCTACTACTTGGTAGAAAAGGACGAAATGCGTTAAGCGAATTGGAGAAAGAAGGACAGAGGTAGAGTTGCGCGATTGTGGGATGGACTGTCGACGCCGAGCTTAGACGAAAACTTCCGAATGTTGCCGAATAGAGAACGCCCAGTCGGTAATGTTTAACGCACTTATGTCTACTTAATTTAGATCTCTGGATTTTCATTGAGTAGTTTCTCTTTGTTATCTGCTGATAGTTCAAGTTAGATTGGTAATTTGGTGGACACTGCTATCACAACTATGTTCGAGCAATGCGGTTCCATTACTCTGTACATATTATAGGATAATAATCCTTGTTTATGGTTAATGGATGATGGTGGAATGTTGAATACGCGATACGTCTTATAAAACGTAATTAGTCAATTAAACATGAATGTTATAGAAATTTCTTTGTTATAGGAATTCTGAACGCAGTTTCAGCAGAATAGTTAGATGTAGGTAGCTAACTATTTAATTGGTTTGAAATATTTAAGAGCAATGAGAAAGTAAGTAGGTACAAACAAACCTATGGGGACTTTGACTGGATTCTAAGCAATAATTATACCGAAGGAAAATAGGCGAGAGTTATACCTACCCATAGTTACCTATGGAAAACAAGTTTTTTTTTAAATGATCGAAAGACAAGCTGAAGATTCACTTGATGGTGGGTAGGTACTTAATGGGTAATTAGGTAGGTATAGCTACTGTCGCCTATTCATCGCCATAGGTGGTGTGAAGCGCGCTACTGAACTTTTAATTTTAACCTTTTAAAAGGTTAACAGGGATTCCTTTATTCATGCTTTAAGTGTGTAAGAGAGTGGTTACTATTTCACTGGTTGTTGCACGCGACTTCGCACGCGTTACTTTATAAAATATGGCCTACGTTACTCGTACTTACTGTAAGTGAAATAATTTATTCATTACCTTCATACAATACAAATCTTCTCTCTCTCTCTCTCTCTCTCTCTATATATATATATATATATAATATTGGTATAGCGAATACCTCCTCCTAGCTGTATTGGCGTAGGTCAACGAAGGTTATTCAATAAGTAAAGTTAATTGCTACCCACATATTCAGGGCTGGTGTTAGCCGCTGGCCGGCGCAGGTTCCCGGACCGTTAAACAAACATTACTCGGTTACTGATAGTGTTAAGGAACACTTTTAAGATATTTAAGGAACTTGCAATAACTATAAGGAAAAACAACAAGGAATACTTAAATTGTTTGCAAATATTCTCCATTTGTTTAATGTTAATTTAAATACCAAATGGATAAGTTTAATACAGTTAAGGAAATTGTAATATAATGAAGAGACATTCCCAATTTGTTTAAATAATCAAAATGAAAATGAAAATGAAAATTATTTTAGTTCTTTCAAATAGATGCAATACCTATTTAAAATTAATTTAATAAATTATTTATTTTTAATAAATAAAAATAAATAATATCGGAAGTATCTACCATAGACAATTATTTATTGTTATAGTTTCCGTAGTCTAAATAACCTTATTGTCTTTTATACCTATTGCTAAATGTTTAAAATAAATATTTGTGCAATATGTAGGTACACATTGCATTGCATATAATGATTTGTATTGGGCAGATAGATTGGTATTTTCATTTGAATTTTGTTGTAAATAAAAAAAAAGACTTGATAAGTAATTATCTATACAGAAAAATCGGCATTTCCAAGAAGTATTGATACGAACTTTTGCCTTTCTTGAAGTTAATAATATGTTTGTAGAAGCTATTCAAGTGGTAAGTGGTTCCAAGAGGCTTAACAGGAATCGGTTATCATTAAAATGTTAACAGAGTGTTAAGTTCGTGTTTAATTTGCAGTTACTTTATGTTAGGTAGGTAAACATAGGTAGGTAGTGTATGGTCACAAATTAAGTGGTGTTCCTCGCCTGTCATTAAGCGACAATCGCTTACAAGAGAAAAAAGTTTAAAATCATGTAAGTAGGAAATTAAAAATATTAATATTATGTCTAGTTAATTAATGATATTAAAATTAGAAAGGAGTAAAACTTACAATATATTAATTAGTAATATATTGTAAGTTTTAGTATAGTATCGTAATAGTATAGGTAGTAGGTACCTAATCCTATAGTAGGTATAGCCAATATAGGTATTTATAGTATCTATAGGTAAAGTGTATCTTTAAATTACTAAAAACAAATTATTATACTTAAATAAAATTAAGATTATTATTAATTATTAAGATGTTACTAGCAACTATAATCACAATAAGTCAATGCCAAGACTTTATTCGTACAGTTTGGACGTTTGAATTGAACATTTAAGGCTTCCATAGAGTAAATAGAACGCAACGGAACAAATGATTAGTTGTAAAATAGTTAAAGGAAGGGGTTTGTTTAAAATCCCGATTAAAGATGTTATTAAAAAAGTGAAGTGTTACTTCTCAGTATCTGTATAGTGGCGGTTTCTGGTGAAACAATCTAGTTGTATCATCGACTGAATAGATAGTATCGCGGCTCGTGCCACTTGTAAACTCTGAGTGAAGTGACTGTCATGATGCAGAGAAACATCGATATCGAGTTAAAATATTTTAAGTAATTATGATTGAAAGAAATATACTATTATATGCATTGTTATATGGATAGTAAATAACATCACAATGGTTACAGTACAGGTTACCATGTACAGATATATAACTATTAGCATCCATATAAATCAAATAATCAAAGAAAACAAATAAATAACTATTAAAAAATGTACATTTTTTAAAAATAATACATTTTTTCTGGAAATGCTAAGATGGATTAAGATTATTTCTCAAATTTTTTTTACATAAAATAACTACATAATTGTAGGTAATGGAAATAAAATATTTTGAAACCATAAAAAGTTTTACATTTTATTAAAACAGAAAGAGACATTATAAAATAAAAACAGTGACTGAAAGATATTAAATTAACAGTTCTTTTAGGTATCAATTACTGTTCTGATATATTATGTGACATATGACATAAACTGTAAAATTCATTTACATCATAATAGTCATTTAATAAACCTATTTTTAATTCAACTTTATAAATTTATTGTTAAAAATGTTTTTATTTAAATCATTAAATTTATTGAAAAGTAAAATAAAATATAATCTGGATAAATTAGTGTTATCGATATTAGCCGGTTATAAATGCGCGTCCCATCCCTACGTTCGCACGAGTAGCGGTCGCGTGCCGCGGCGGCGCGCCCTCTCGGGCTCGTGGAAAGTGCCTGCACTGGACAGCTCGGATATTACGCCGGTTAGAACATTTGTTATTAATGCTTTCTAGTCTTTAAACGTTGTTGTGGTTTTGCATCCTGCGGATGCGAGCGAGATGCGATTATGCAACGGAAGCGTTTGTCTAATAAGTAGGTATTATACTTTATTTACGGATTTATTTAAGGATTTATTAAAAGATAAAGTGCGTATATTAAGTTAACAAAATTAACAACAAAATCTACTAACAAAATCAAATTAACAAAATCTACTAGATTAGTGATAGCCCTATACTTACAGGGCTCTCATCATCGAAATAATATATCTTTGCAGCTATCACTAATCTTAGTGTAGTGTGTAGTAATCTTAGATTAGTGAATGTAGTAAACTTTTTTACCTACTATTAATTTTATGCCATTTCGCAACAAATTATTCATTTATTTTGAAATATTCAGCATCTAAAAAGACATAAAGAATGAGATTTTTAGGTGATGTTAATTTTTTTTTATTACACTTGGTAAGTTATTGTAAATTAAAGTCAGCGTTTTACACACTATTAAAACAAAAATGGGTTTAACTTTTTTATATTATTATAAATTTAGTGCTTGATTATCATTTTAGTTGACACTATGGCACAGGCTTTTATTAAGTAATATTATTATTTTAATATAAGAACTTTGACACAATCATTAGGTTTTTTTTTAAATCTCAATAACGTTTGTCATTTTTTTCGATTACAAAAATAATAGCAATAAAATAGTACCATACTATTAGCATAAAGATTGTTGTATAAATGTTAGAAATATATTCAGATGTAGACAGCGACCCCATCTATACCTATACCTACAAATAAAAAGCGAAAAACTCGTGAACGGCTAGGCTAGCTATTTTTTTTTTCAAATATTCGCTAAAGTCCAAAGTTTAAAAAATTTAAAAAATATATTTACAACCGCAAAAAGTTGCAGTAACCAAAGTGCAAAGAAAATGTAACATTAAAAAGTGACTCTTGAATTTCAAAATCTTTTTGAAGTAGAATTTACTATCGATTGGTCGGAGCGAGCGAATGCAACTGATTCACCGTACGGCCTGAAAGATGACAAAGCGGACAGCGACGCGATACTATCGAGTCTTGTTGACTGCGGTGGGTGTACCAGATTTATAGACGGACCCGTAAATGGTGATTTGTAATGTTTCCACGCCATTTTATAGTGTGAAAATTTAAGGCTTTTCGTTGGCCAGTATTTTTTCTAAAAAAGTCTGCAATAACATTGTGAATGAAAAAGTAACACATATTTTGTGCGTCTTTTAACGCTTTTACTTAAACAATTTTGAATAAAGTAAAGAAAAGAATACATGGAAACTAAATGAAATCCTTGTTTTTCGCGATAATGTTATGATTAATCTGAGAACTGTTAAGACAAGTAAAAATCTTTATTATTGACGAGCGAAATATTGTTTTCTTTTTATTTCTTCTGTGAGTCTATTAGAAACAAAAAGTGTTTTCATATGATAATGTGTTGCATTGCATTATAAACTTGGATCGTTATTAGCTGAACAAGGCAGCTTTCATCTGACAACTAGTTCGGTGGCGGAATTCATAGGCCTTATACGGTACGCGGATGTACTGGGGCTAATGTGACCATTTCATGCCAGTATCTAGTGCAAATAAGGTGTTATTAGAAGGGTAGGTCAGAAAAATTAACATTTACACTAGGATGCCCATCCATTGTGTGATTGTGTGTGGTGTACATGACAGCATTCTTAAACAATAGCAAGTTGACATGTTGATTTTGTATTAAATTTAACATAAAAAAATTCCATATTATGTCTCTTTTTTGCTTTTTTGCCGCGTATCCAAACATACGATCTGTTTCTAACTCATGTAGAGAATTCTCAGTCGTACATACTTAGACGTATTTGACAAAAAAAAATAATCGGGACCATCCACACATGTTAATGCCGACTTAATTCCAATATAACTTACAAATTTATAATGCATTTTCTTATTTGGAACCTTAGCTTAATGCGAATATCGGATCAGAACGTTTGCATAACAAGCGTTTTCTCCACGCAAGCCTTCGTTAACAAATTTCACACTCCCGCAAACACCATTATAAGTAACCAGGGTACATGTAAATGTAATTAAGGATTTCAGTATAATAAATTAATTTCATTACAATCTGATTTGGTCGAGTTAAGTAATTTGTCACGGCTATTTACCAACGATCCTTTTCGTTTGATATGGTTTAGAGCAGGGATTCCCAAAGTGGTCGATATCGACCCCTTGGGGTCGATATCGGTTTCCTAGGGGTCGACATAAACGAAAAGTGATTTTGGGGGTCGACGAGGTCTAAAAATCGACCCCTATTATATTAACACAAGTTCTTATTTAAAACTTTCAAGATAGGTAAGTAGGTAGTTACTGTATTGTTTATGTTGTGTTACGTGTACTAAGAATAATTAATATTTTTGTAGGAAATAATGTTCCAGGAATGTAAAGTTTCAAGTTCGTACAAGATGAAAAACTCGGCAAGTCTATGTGGACAAGTTTGTGCAAGATTGAGTTGGAGCGTACGTCTTTCAGCGGCGTTTTGACTTGCTCTCTATTTGACGATAAAGTGCTTATCACACTATTCAATTTGAACGATTCCTATTTAGGAATCTAAGTAGTGAGCTCGTGATCACACTACGCTAAATTGATTTCTAAATCGAAGATATAGAGTTGAAAATGGATAAACTCTTAATTGAATCCAATCTGTTCTAACTGCGATCACACCTTCCGATTTCCTAAATTGGAATCGTTCAAATTGAATAGTGTGATAGCGGCTTTACGCGAATTAAGACGAACGAATTCATGATCAAGTCCAAACATGTTCCTGATATTTTACTATTTAACGAGCTTGCATTTAGGTTGAAAGTTCATTTGCGTTTTGAAATTCGTTGGAGCTTGAACGATAAAAACTCATATAGCTAAGTACTCATTTATTTCAAGAGATTACAAACTTATTACAAAGCTAAATTAAGTGAAGTAAAGTGACTGAAAAAGTGTTAAACACAACATACAACATATTTTAAATAGGTATGTATAATTGTATTTGTAAAAATTACTAACACTTAAGTCTTTGGTTTTCGTTCTTATTCTACCTAATTACCTAATACGAAGTTTCTATACCTAATTACCTACTGTAGTTACTTCCCAATATAGGTATCAAAGTTTATCAAAGAGTAAGTCAGTAATACTTAACAAGAATCCATTAACTGAGTGTGATAAAAATAAGATAGTGTGCAAATTTAACAGTTTATTATTGTTTTTTATTTAGGTTCCTTATTTTTTTGTTTGCAGAATTACTGAAAGTTTTATGATGGCGGACACGAAAAAAAAATGCAGACAATACAGTTTGGACTACTTGAAGTTCGGATTTATTGCATCTCCATCAAATCAACACTTCCCGATGTGTCTCATATGTGAAAAAGTATTTAGTAACGATGCCATGAAGCCTTCAAAAATGGATGACCACTTATCAAGAGTACATGCTAACAAAAAAAGTAAGCCCTTGTCATATTTTCAAGCACTGAAAGAAAAACTAGACAAAAGGCCATCCATAGGATCGATGTTTGCGTCATCATCTATTCGAGACAATGATGGTTTACGAGCGTCCTATAATATATCTTTACTAATAGCGAAGTCGGGGAAACCCCATACAATTGGAGAGCAGCTTATCTTACCAGCCATTGCGGAGGTCCTTAACAATGTATTGCACAAACCCGCACATGATATTTTAAAGAGAATACCTTTGAGCAACAACACCGTTCAGAGACGCATAGATGAGATGGGACGCGATGTGGAAAACATTTTATGCAAGTTCTTACAGACCCGCAGATTCTCTCTCCAGTTGGACGAGTCTACATTACCCGGCAATGAAGCTCTATTGTTAGGATATGTTCGATTTATCAAAGATGAAAATATGTGCCAAGAACTGATTTTTGCTGCATATTTAGAGACTGATACTAGAGGAGAATCGATTTTTCAGGCCGTGGAACATTTTTTTACTGATAAAGCTATTCCATGGAAGAATATTGTTTCTGCTGCGACTGATGGTGCACCGTCTATGGTTGGTCGTCATCGTGGCTTTATAGCTCACTTAAAGCGACAACTGCCTGATGTACTGGTTATTCACTGTGTGATTCACAGGCAGCATTTAGCAGCAAAAAAGCTGAGTCCTAGATTGCATAAGTCTTTACAATATGTAATAAATGCTATCAACAAGATTCGAAGCAATTCTTTGAACTCTCGGTTATTTGCTCAACTATGTGACGAAAACGACGAAGTCTTTACTCGGTTACTTCTGCACACTGAAGTTCGCTGGCTATCAAGAGGCTCTTGCTTAGAAAGATTTTCAGCCCTTTTTGAATCTGTGTTGGAGTTTTTACAAGAAAAAGATCCGAATTTGAAAGAAAATCTGAACAATTGTAAAACAGATATTTATTACTTGACTGATATCTTTGGAATGTTCAACAAAGTTAATTTGCAACTACAGGGTGATGATCTTAACTTGATTAAAACAAAATCAATAATATCGGCCTTCGTGGGTAAACTAGTTCTTTATAAACAAAATTTAGGCAGAAAAGAATATTCGCAGTTTCCGCATTTGTCAAAATTACCAAAAATGCTTCAAGATGATGACATTTTATTATATGTTACTCACTTGGACGCATTACACAAGGATTTTACGGAGAGGTTTGATGATCTTTTAAATTTACAAATTCCTCAATGGATAATAAATCCGTATAACACCACAGCCATAGAAGAAGCCAATGTGATAATGCAAGAAGAGTTGATTACCATCAGCACAGACGAAGAGCTTAAGCAAAAGTTCAACCAAGGCTATCAGAAGTTCTGGTTGCAACGCAAAATTGAAACACAGTATCCTACATTGTGGAACATTGCTGAAAAATACCTTATCGCTTTTCCATCATCATATCTAGTTGAAAAAAGCTTCAGTGTGGTAACAAACATTTTGACAAAACAAAGAAACCGTTTGAAAATCAACGAACGTGGAGATTTAAGGCTGCAACTCACTAATATTGAACCGGATGTAGCTAGATTGGTAGATAGTCACCAGGTTCATCCATCGCACTGAATGTTTTATTTTCTCTTTGCGAATTAATAGTTTTTAAAATATAATTTCCTACCAACTTAAGATGCTTTATGTATTAATTTGTAATAATTATAAATTAAACTTGATATTTACTGAATTGGATTGTCTTTTTATTTTGTTAAATTTTGACGAGAAAATGAAATCAACTTCACTCACTTAACCAAGTGCAAAGTTTTCTAATTGGCACCTTAGTACCTAGGTATTTTGTACCAATAGGAAAAAACTAAAGATAGACTAAGATAGATAGCTGCTTTAAGTTAGCGGACCATTATGAATAAGGGGGTTGGTCTTAAAAGTAGGTAATTTGACCATGGGGGTCTGAGGTAACAGTTCATTGTTGAAAAGGGGTCACTTGTCCAAAATAGTTTGGGGAACCCTGGTTTAGAGAAACAATAGGAAAGAAGAACGGTAGATTTAAAAATATTTATGCTTTTAAAATCTTTTTTTATTCTGATTAAAAATTAGTATATTAGTACTAATTACTTAAATGAATGAAATAGAATGCTATGCCACGGTTTTATCTATGTACAGCAAGTAGTTTTATAAATAACCAACAGCATTTTGGGTAAAGTTGTTAAAATTTTCTAAGTAGGTACATAGTCCGCTGTTCCGGTAGTTCATTGACATATAAATAAGTATCACAGTTAGGTAGATATATAATTTATTTATTTTTAAGTTAAAATAACGTATAAATATTGTATTTTAAGGATAGTTACTTAATTTACTATTATGAAACAGTATTAGATAATGACTTAACTATCATTTAAGGTCAAAATTGTCTTTCAACCTATTGACCTAACATCTTTCAGAAGTTACTAGTGCAGCGGTATCACTAGTGCGCAAGAAAATCTTATATTACCTATTCACTCTAAAAGACTACTTTAAAATCTCTAGAATAATATATTGAAATATATTGCAGCAATGGGCATTGCCTCAACGGACGATAATTCATCGAAACAAAGTTGCACTAATTGGTCGAGCTTCTACAGTTCGTATTGGAAAGAAAAAAATTCAATCACGCACAGAATACACACAAGTACCGCCCAAGCAAATAATGACATCGATTATCCGTTGGAGCGCAGCAATCAGTACATTAAACTTGTGGGTATGGTTGCAGTGAAAGCGATTTCTTTTAGGCGGAAGAATCGAAAACATTTTTTTATTATTAGTTACTTTGTATGTTTATCTGCATTTTTCTTCTAATATAGTTTGCTATATGTTATGTACAATTTAAGATTTATTTTTTGGTCATGTTTAGTCTTAATATGAGAGATCACTCATTTTATTTATTTATTTATTTATTTATTTATTTATTTATTTATTTATTTATTTATTTATTTATTTATTTATTTATTTATTTATTTATTTATTTATTTATTTATTTATTTATTTATTTATTTATTTATTTATTTATTTATTTATTTATTTATTTATTTATTTATTTATTTATTTATTTATTTATTTATTTATTTATTTATTTATTTATTTATTTATTTATTTATTTATTTATTTATTTATTTATTTATTTATTTATTTATTTATTTATTTATTTATTTATTTATTTATTTATTTATTTATTTATTTATTTTTAAAATGTGTTCTCTGCATCTTGTATTTTTTTATTATTGTATATTCATTTAATTGTATTATAACATCAAGAAAATTCAAAATACTAAGAGAGAGGTGAAGAGAGAGAGATATATATAAATAATTAAATTTATTTTTGATGATTGAGATTTCGTCAGAGAAAATGTACTGTAGTGTTATAAAAATGGTTTAATTATACAAACTAAATTACTAAACTATTAAACGGGTTTAGACGAAACTTTCGGTGTTATTACAAAAAAGATAAACATACATTGAACAGGTGTCTAAAAAAAAGTTTATTACAAAATCGTGTTTAAGCACGGTTTAGAGTTAGGCGCGGTTTAAATACTGTTCATATTTAAAAACGCGTCAAATCTTGTCGAAGCCTTGTCTAACCTCAAAGTAAATCTACTTTGACGTCTCTAATTTTCGCTAGTTTTATATTTAGGGTGTGCTGTGTATTTAAAATTGAATAATATCAGTGATGGAATTAAACTTTGCAGATTTTGTTGATGATATTGATTTAGAAGAATTAGATTATATAGAAAACTTTCGAGACAATCAACAAAATCGTACACGAATTAATCCTTATGAAGTTTTCGATGACCTTACTTTCAAAAGAAAGTACAGGTTTACCAAATGTTAATATATAAACAAAATATAAAAACAAATTATGAAATGTGCTATCGGGGGCGTAGCATAATTTACGATGAAATATCGGATAGTTTTAAATGTTTTACCTTTTCTTCTTGAACCCAATTTTCTCCACGTGTTTTTATTTTATTAATGCAATTTTCCATATTAGTTGAAAATTTTTTATAACTAGTCGTAGTAAACAAAAAAAATTGTAGAATTTGACAATGATGAGGATGAGTTATGACTTGACAGTTTGATAAACGTTACACATTCCATTCCTTCAACTGATCACTATTCTATGTGTACGTACATATTATATACATAATATTTGGTACCAAAACATACTTATGGTGGTGTATTTACAGCAATAATTAATTTATAATCACATACTGCACGGTTTTATTTATACATAGATAATTTTAACATATGTTTCTGCGTAGGATATTCTATTAACACATAACAAATTTACATAGAAAGGAACGTTTTAGAATGAACTAAATGAAGTTGAACGAAACTTTTGTAATGTTGCTATTTAAAAATTACACTTGGTTGCCTAGCGATGTTTTAGTTAGACAAAGGACAAACACTCTTTTGTAATAACGAAGGTAAAACATTTGTTCAGTCAGGTTTTAAATCATTAAACGCTGTTTGACAAAACACGTGTTTAGACATAGTTTAGTATCTTTTTTGTAATAACACCCTTTGTGTTTAAATTATGTTCTACTTTACAAGATAATTTTTATCTCGGATTTTGTTTCTGCTCAATAGTAGTTCTACATTTCATAAATGAATGGTGCAAGTGAGCGAACAGAGAGACTTGTGTAGCCTGAAGAGGCCCGCTTGTATTGGGACCACGCCCCGCACAGTCGCCCGAGTCCGGCCGACATCCGGCCAGTAAACGGATTTGTCCGAGTAGGGCAACCTATCCGGCGGACCATCGGATCGAAAAGATCTCTCTTTAATTATATTGTTATACCGACCGCCGGCCAGGAGGTCGTGAGGTTATACCAAATAGATTATCGCTAGATGAGGTCCGAGCTGCCGCTTTGTGAATAGCCTCTTTCATATCGGTTACTTTATCAAATTCTTTTTTTGTTACCGCCCGCGGGTCATTATCATTAGAACGGAGATCGCACAAGAGTCTTTGATTGCTTTTTGTAATTTAGAGCATTGAATGTCTGAATTATTTTGGGGAATTTGTATTGTTGTGTCTGCCGGTGCAAGTAAGAGGTCGGTGGTTATTTTTCAACCTCTACACATGTTAAGTGAATTGCCTCTTGATTGCATTACTATTACGCTAACGTTGACTATAATTGTAAATATGCAATCGTACTCTCTGCAAAACCAAATTACTTAAAATGATTTTTTTATACAGCGATATTTTAAGATTTAAGGATACATGTAATGTACATAATATTATGTATGCTATATAGAAGAAGCTCTAAATTTAAAATAGGATAGCCATATAATATAGCCACCTACAATCAAGTGACCGAACTTTAGAAAAAAAAAACAATTTGCAATTTCCAAAACTGTATTTTCCGCTTTTCTTCCCTTTATACACGAAAAATTCAATGAGAGTTAGTCTAATTTTTAAAACGTTCCATTGAAATTTGAAATTCTGCTGAAAGAATAAAGAAAATACATATTTGATATTATATTTATTTATATAGGCATATGATATTTATTTATTATATATTTCGACAGAACACTATGACACAATATCTTCACGACTAAAAATAATCTAGCTCAAAACATTTCAAAAGCAAACACTTTTTTAACACCGGATGTTGGCTCAAGCAATGATTTTATACTGACGATAAATATCAAAAATATTACATGTTTAATCTGTACGTGTCAACCGAACAAATAAAAGGAAATGGCCAATCAATTTGTGGCAACGGGTCTCACCTTGCATAATGCCTTTTGTATTGGTATCCATGTCGGATCAGACATCATTAATTCTAATATTGTGTAAAGGACTTTTAAAGTTCAAATAAAGTGTTGTGTGCTTGATATGTAACAGTAGCTATTGTGCGTTAATGCATAGACTACTTTTAACTATCTATTCCATTGACCGAAACATCTTTTATTAGAATGAAGTTCTTATTTAAGAAGAGATTGAACTTGGCAAAAGAAACTGCTGAAAAAGCCCGACTGTAGAGTGTGCACGAAATATAAGAGCGACATTCATTAAGCGCGTTTGAATTTGATTATTCTCTAAAAATTTTCCTCTCGTCAAAAAGCCAGTCACATTCTTGACTAAGGTATGTCAGAGCCTGTATCTCAATCCCCTCCTAAGCGTTTATACTTCATTCGCACACTTCAGCAGAGCATTTACATCAAAGATTGGTTTAAAAGTGACGGTAGCCACCTACCATCAAGTGGACAGACAGGATGCCTGTTCGGCATTCATTTCATAATAAGTAATAAAAAATGTTTTATACAATATCGTAAGTACATAAAGTACATATTTTCAAAAATTATCAAAAATGTTGCAAAAATTATCAAATTAATAGTATCAACAAAAATTTCGAGAGAACGTCAAGAGGTTTAATGATAAATAAACACAAAAATAATCTAGGTCTATAATCGCATCTGTTATGGTATCATTAGTAAGCACCTGTCGAATCATTAGTAACGCGAGCTCGGACTGTGAACCAAAGCACGCGAACCGGGGGGCTACCGTGAAAATTTCTTCAGAAATTACGTATAGACACTATTGTTGCAAATAAATTATAGCTTGTCGTGTAGTATCAGTTAAGTACGGCTTTAACTGTGACCATAAAGAATTCGGTTAAAACGATCATGAAGATAAACAAGAATTCCTTTCAAAGAGTTCTCAAGAATTAATAATTAACATACATTTTGGCTTGTCCGAAATTTTGTTTCATTTCTGTCAGTTGAATTTGAAATTTGTTTTAAAGTGGAATGTGAAACAAAAAAGTGATTGAATATAAACTTATAACGGAAATAATATACTTACTGCTTTTTTTCTATTACATATTATTAAGTCAGTATTAATTTTAAACATCGATTATCATCTATATTTGTAAACGTATTTGTGAAGTTTCATGTCTATGTAAAATGTCATAAGTTTCTGTGTTTATACTTTACGATTCATTTTAATTAAAAGTTTGTAAGTTGACGGAAACACTTCAGTTCAGATTTTAAAGTTTTAAAAATTCACAATTTAATAAATTTAACATTTTATCACTAAAATAAAGCTTAGATTGCAATGTACAAAATTGCTCTGTATACATTGCAATGGGAATATTGATATAAAAAGCACATTTTCTTATACGAATTTTCGATTCGTATTTTCGTAGGGCGTCTACAAAACTAACTCTCAGGTTCAAGAGAAATATTTTTGTATCAAGTGGTCAGAACCGCAGTTAATTTTCTTAATTTAAGAACGCACGCCAAACATTACATTTGTTTTGGTTTGTGTAGTAATGACTAATTTGCTGTAGTAATTGAGTACATTCTGTGAAGAACAGAATGTATTTTATTGCAATACAGTAGAGGTGGACATGCAGAAAGTTTGCCTTATTGAAAGAATTCGTGTCAGTGGCAATACTTAAGGTTATAAAAATATCAAAACAGACATTAGTAACTATACAATATTACACTTCAACTAGCGACATGGCAAGAATGCAATTATTTTCTGAAAACTATTAATATCTTTCTTGTTTATCCCTCTTATCTTTCGTGAAAACCGTATCAAAATCAATTGGGTGGTTTAGGAGATATTAACGGGAAACAGACAGAGTCGCAAAGCGACTTTGTTTTCTAATATGTGTAGATAGATATAGAGATATATAATAATGTAGCCTTTATTGTCACTAATGTGCTTTCCCTTAAGAGCTCAAAATTAACATTAAAAAAAAACAAAAAAACAAAAATATCCATTAAAATTAATAGCTTGCGAAATTAACATAAAAGCTCCATACAGTCATTTTAAAGTCATTGCATAGTTATTTGCATTAAACACTCCTCGGAGCTGTAATAATAAAAATTGTGTAATATGATATTTTGATGATATGATTTCGATAAGCGTTGAAATAAGGTGCGTTGACGAAACGAATGCCACGAGCTGCGATCTCGTGATAAAACAATAATGCTAACGCGTTACTGGTATGTCATTATTATTAATAATTGCCCAGAGGCAGTAACATAATGGAGACATAGTGTATATCATTATATTGCATACTAAAACAATTTTATTGGTCGATAAGAATACGTACCTATTACGCTAAATTAAATTAAGTGGTTCAAAATTTTAAATATTGTTTCGAAATAAAAATTTACTATGTTAATAAAAATCTTTTAGATGAAATATGAGGCTGGTGGGATCATGATTTATGTTTTACATAGAACACATTAGAAACTACAATATACGAGTACAATCTTAGCCAATCTTAGGCCCTTATATCTATATCTTTATTATGACCCCACCACACTATACCGCAGTGTTGCAAAAGTAAAATATTAAAAATCGGTAGTTGCCAGCAAAAATTTTTATTCGAAATGAAACAGGAATATTTACGATATAACAGAAATAATTTTTAAGGAATAGGAATTTTTTAATAGTCAAAATCATAGAAACCTTAGAACATTGTAAACCAAGCAACGAATTTTGTTTTAACCTTCAGTTAGATAATTTTTCACTGGTTTTTTATATTATGTAAAACCTAAAAGATTTTTCCTGGGCGAAGCCAGGAGCGGGCCCGCCAGTAGGTATAATTCTAAACGAAAAGAGATTTTCAGTCAGTAAGTTAGTCCTAGTCAAATAGCTATGTAAGTACTTAGTTGTTATGTTATACATTTACAGTAGACAAAGCGACCTCGCGCACGCGCATACCACGCCATTTGACATTTAGCCCGAGTGCGACCTTTCGGTTATTTTCGGGCGCGATCGGCTACTCCTACGGAGCTATCTCATTATTCAACATTTATCTAGAGTTGAAGCGGCCCACGGGCGCGCCCACACCGACCAGACAAACTAGATCCCCTCTTTATTTATTCACCGCTTTATTGTTGCGAGTTTTTTGTGTTGCCCCGAGTTGTGAGAGTAATCGTTATATTTATTACACTTGAAATATTAAAGGGATAATATGCGGGGGCAGCCACTTGCCCTTAAAAGGATGCACGGGTGCCACATAAATTTTTAGCAATCATAGGCTTTTCTATTAGTTATTATGCAGTAGCGGCTACAAATTATAGTTTACTGGACGGATGGTGAATTCCTAAGTGTTTTATGGTCCTCCTTTTAATTAAATTCTTGAATTTTACCAGAGGTTTTTTTTTGTTAATTTTCGTAAACGTCGTAACTTACCTGTAAAATTATGTAAAAGTTTAATTGGTACGATGAACATTACGGTGCACAATACTTAAATAAAAATGATTTTCGCTCTGGCTACTAAGTACTACTGCTAGTACTGTTGGAGAACTATGAACCATAATAGTATAAGCAATCAAAGTGAACCGTCAGCCTGTTTGTAGTTCACAGACAGTTTATACATACTTCTTTTGTAAATAATATAATTTTTCATAAGAAGTTTAGGCGTATTTTCTATAACTTGTGGCACAAAGATCTAGTTGTCGGGACCGGAGTGCGCGGCTGAGTTAGTGGCTCTACAGCATCGAGTGACGTCCTGTTTAATGCCAGTTAATGTATGTTCGATTAATAATGATCATTATTTACTTCATAGTTATACTTACACGGACAGAGCAACGTTCATATACTCGGATACTCTTTTACTCTTTAAACGATATTGGAACTTTTTTGATACACATAATTATTTGAAAAAGTGTTTACATAATGTAATTTTGTATAAAAGTTATACCCATTAAGATAAAATCGATTCTAAATTTTCTATTATATTATTATTCTTAATTATCTATACTTACATATAAAACAAACTCGTGTTAGTTTCATCATTTATTTGTTGAATTTGTCTCCTCCGCGAAAAGCATGTAAAAAATGAATGAAAAAAAAAAGTTATGAAGAAAATCATTTTCTCATACATTTTGCATGGAACGTATTTTCGAGGTCTGCTAGTTAGTATTATCATTATAAAAATATGGTTTTAATCTTCTGACCAAACTAAACAATGATTCGAAACAGTACATTTTTACTTCTAAATAGTCTTAATAAACTACGGGGATGTTAAAAAAAGTCAAATAAACAACACCTTTTTCAACTATTATTAAACCAGCAACTAATTTGATCTTGTTTTAGATATACTTGTATGGATATTATAAGCAGGAACATTACCGAATTATAATTGTTTTAAAAACCTATCCCGCTAGGGGCAAATGTTTATGTATTAATATTTTACCTTTGTACCTTTGTACAAACATCCATTTGTATTTATAATATGTATCTATTTACAAAAAAAAGTAATCTATGTAGTATATCAACTGTATGGTAACTAAATACAAACCTATTAGATGATGCTGTGTGAAATGTGTGAAGATAATTATTTATTTATTTATATAAATACGATATTTTGAAATAAACTTTTCAAGGAAAAACGATTTAAAGATTGTTACTCGGTCAAAATATAAATATTATTTTAGTTTTTGCCCTAAGTATTCACAGAAATTCGTGGTCACGACCACCATTTCCACCAATTTCATACAAATTGAGCTTGAATTTTATTCAATCCCATATATTATATTATATATGATCTGTAACATTTCCTCGATCGGTCGTAATCGCGGCCATGTCGGTACACACTTTATTAAAGCTAATTGTATAACCAACTGCCTTGTACGTGTTTTAATAAAACCGATGTTTTCAACTTTCGCCGCATCTAATCGATATAGGTAGGCAAATAGAAAACAGCCAATTTCTGTGAAAGTGATAAATTGTATCTGATTATTAATCATCTTCGGAAGTCACCGGTGACTTTGTCCTCCAGGAGGAATAATAACCTCAATTGACTATAATGTTACTCTCTAGTTATTACTAACAACTAGTCAACTAAATTTTAATATTTTAAGTTTTAACTCTTCTATACATTATAGATAAGTACGTCAGTAAACTTTTTAACTAGCTGGTGCCCGCGACTTCGTCTGCGTTGAAAAATTATAAATATAACACGTGAAAAAATATATGACATCTTTACAGAATATTTTAAATTTTTAGACGATCCCTATGGTCATTTTTTCAGGACATAAGATTTTTTTCTGGATAAAAGTGTCCTCTAAATGTTAATCGAAGTAATAAACTATCTGTGTGCCAAATTTCATCCGATTCCGTTAAGCCGTTTTTGCGTGAAACGTTTTCTCAATTAAAAAATAAAATTAAATGAAATTTTAGTTATTGAAATAATTTGTGCTGTGTCGTCATACAGGCTGATGGTACGTGGCTACTGGCTACCACAGACTACCTATGGTGGCTACCACAGACTACCTATGGTGGCTACCGACGTAATTGCAAAGTAGTAGCGGACGTACCACAGTAGGATTTAAATGCAAAGGAAACAAAAGTGCACCTTAATGAATGTTTATTCAAACAGTTCGTATTTATAAGATCAATCGCAACATTATTGTTGCAATGTTTATTGAGGGATCGCTTTTGCTTGTTGGAGTAGTAAGAAGAATGCGGCGCGTTCCGGCGTGTGCCGAGGCCCGCCGGCAATGATCTAGCACAGTTCACTGCTTTTAAATGTGTCCTAATTTGGTAGTAATATCTCTCTATTTATTTACCGATGTATACACCATTTACCTACCATTTTACAAGATAAAAACCTATTCACGAAAAGAAAAAGTGTTGGCACAAAGAAATAACTTATTGTTTCGTAAACACATAATATTAATTTAAAATTTTATTTATTATCTATAGATATTCAGGAATTCTACCAAGTCCTACCATTATAAAACAGAAAAAATATTTATAACTCGTATACTTAATGATTTTTTGACTGATAGCTACTTGGGATTATGACCGCATTAGTTAGATATTATTATTATTAGACACTTGTATGGCAAAAAGAGGTTGTTTTCAAAATGATGAGCAACTATGAGATTCTTGTCAGTTTTTCTCCATAGCAAATGCTTACGGAAATGGTGGCAAATGGAAAAGATTTGATTATTCTCATATATTTTGTATGCATGCATGCAATAAACATTATTTTTGATTATTTTTCAAGATACTGTATTTTTTTACCTAACTTACATTTCATTTCAATACATTCCATTACATTAGAAAACATAAATTTATTTTTAATTTCTAATTTTCAATACTCATTTTTTAAATTTTGTTTTTGTTATTGTTGGTGCATAACCAATCTATGACTATTATTTTAATTTACCAAAAATTATTAAATTATATTAATTATACTGTTATATTAAGCTGTTGGTGTGTAATAAATAAATAAATAAAACAAAAAACAAAAAGATTGATTAATTATGAATTGACTAATTGTAACCATATTTCTTACATATTATATTTTAATTATACAATCATTTTTTCAGTTCAACATTTTATAATCTATATGTTTTGAGGATTCATGAAAAAAAAAAATTTTTTTTCGGAACTGTCTTTGTTATATTCGACTCATTAGGTTCATACTAAATATAAATTTGAATTAAGTTTCCGGCTGGGTCGCATGACCCGTCAGTCAAGAGGGCCTGTCATACGTATTCATGCATAGATGCTTCGTGCATACAGAGACGGTTAAGCGGGTGACATCTGACATCTCCGTTAGTACACATAACATAACGGTGACACGCGTAAAACGCATTCGAATGAATTTTGATAAAGAAATCAATTGGGTATGATAGAAAAGTAATATTTTTTATATAATAAAGAACGATAGACACGCTACAATAACTATACTTAGAACTTACTTAAGGAAACACCATTAATGGTACCTATGGAGGCTGATGTTAATGACTTGAAAAACAACTGTATTGAAAATACTACTCGATATTTGATCCAATGAAAATTTTTGTTAAACTCTAAGGTGTCAATTAAATTGAATTTGTAACGTGTTAACATTAAAACTATTACTAAAAATATTCATTGTAGCTTAATATTGTTGCTAACAACAAAGACGTTGCAAACAATAAATAAATGAATCCAATAATATAAAAAAATAATGGTAGGTATATTATCAGTACAATTTTATCGATTCGTAATAAGAACACAAAATATTTTCGAATGTATACCCTTTAACTGCTTATTTTTGTAGTTGATGTACCCCTAGCGCTTGACTCGCAATTTTTTTTTATGAAAAAGCAACGCATTGATTTAAAAATAAACATTATACAAGTAGAGGAATTTGTCGTATGTCTGGTGAAATGGACACAAATATAATTATCAGATAAATCCGGCTCTCGCGGATAATAAAAATCTAACTAAAGTTTTAACTAAGGTACCTATTATAACATTATGAATTTGCGACTTCATAGAACTTCGATTCAAATTTCAAAACTGAATATGAATATCGTAAAAATGATATTGATTTTTCGATATATAAATCCGCACTTTCATGCCGCCCTTTCACTTAGTCACGACAATAGAGCGGCAGACTAACAGCACAGTGAGACATCACACAAGTCTATGAAACCGTGAAATGCTCCAACAAAAATTACTGTCATTTTACGAACGATTCCGTAATCTTGAGATCGCTCGAATTCTATACAAGTACCTCGGGCTTACTCAATTTGTATTGTCATTTCAACTTACGGGTGGTATCACTTACCTTACCTATACTAGGTAATTTGCAATAAAATAATTCAATAATATTAAATTTGAAAATTGTTTGACGCCACAAATATGTATACACTTAGTAAGTATAAGTATAGTTTTTTTGGTTACCTAATTTTTTAATAACAGGTGTCTTATGTATATGTATGTTGAATGAATGGACCAAGTCCTTTATTTTTAGTTAAAAATAAATATTAGTATCAATATCAAACTAAAGGTAACTTTTTTTAAAATTATTTTTGCTAACCTGATTAAGAATAATTTTAATTCTAAAAGTTAACAAACGTTCATAATAAATTTTTCTGAGATTAAATTGTCAAAAACTTCTATGAAAGAGTAGTATCTATTATCTACACATATTATTTAAAAAAGTCTGTCCGCCTCTATCTGTTTCTCTGCTAACTTCTAAAGAACTCAATGGTTTTGACTGATAGAAAGAACGACAAACGAGGAAGATGTTAACTTGCAGAAAAAAAATGCATTCGTGTGAAGCTAGTTTTATCAAAAAGAAGAACTCAGATAGATTTACACAAAATTTTGTAGTAGGTAAATGAAATTCGGGCACTGATGTATTGCTTTCGTGAAAACAGGTCTAGGTACTACATATAATGGAAATGTCTCAGAGCCTCGTGATTCACTTAATGTTTTCAAACGATTATGCCAAATCAATCTCACGTAATAACCGATGCAATAACGTCTACCTACCTACCTATCGTAACTTATGTATTTAAATCTATACAAGATTATTATATTAAATTGCTAGAGTAACGTAGGCCAGTGACAGGCTGCTATCTGAAATAATTAAGCTGCATAGACTACATGGATACCAGTTCAGTACACAGGCTGAATTTAAATGAGCCATCGAGCCATTTAATGCTACAAGCTCGTACCGACAGTCTTACCAAGGTGATTGATCGTCCGCTTAGATATCACTTTCGTATCGCTTATAAGTGTAAAACTCAATATGCTGTGTGTTGAAATCTAATACGATTACGATAAATAAATTGATAAGTAACAGGGAGACCGAACTGCTCTCGATGGACTTAGGATCGTCACAATAATTGCATTGCAACCGACGCCGATTAAAACAATAATTGCAATTGTTATTATAAGATGTAAGCCGAACATATTCGTATTCATATAGCGCCATTCTAACCTACTTACTATCAAAATTTATGAGATGGCGTTTTAATAAATAGCAATATAAAAAAAATATTTTATTAGTTGTTTAAAATTGCGCTAATACAAAATATACAATTATTACATATAGGTAGTCTTGATAGTAGGGGAGCCCAAGAGGGGATTTTGGGATTTACTCGAGCACGTCAGATATTGCCAATGTATATTCCCCACGTGTCTCCGATAACGGATATGTATTAATCTGCCGGTTTGAATGGTGGGGTTGGTGGGGGTTGGGGTAAAAATTAAAATATACAACTCGAGCGCGTCAGATTTTCAGAGGGGATGTTAAGTGAACCCAAACTAAGCTTCCATTTAAAATACAGACGATTTGGATGTAACGAAAACTCGTAGCAGCTTTTTGAAAATGCAAAAAAGATTTTTGGCAATTGCCATTTTGTAATACTCGAGCGCGTCAGATTTTCATACAGACGGTTCAGCCTGAATTTCTGATTGTGCTGATTCATAATCTGACGATTATTTGGAGGATTTTTTTTTAATACAGCATCTACAAACATTTGAACGCCTGTAGACGCTAACCCCACCGTTGAAAAGAAAAACATCATATAACCTTAGATTGTAGGAAGATTAGATCTTCCTACCATCTAATCTTCAAAATCCAATAGATCCCCACGACGCTCGAAGGACTCCACATATAGCATCGTGGGCTCCCCTACCATAACAAGAAAAACCTTATCTACATACAAAATTTCATCCAAATCGTTAAAGCCGTTTCCAAGATACGCAAAATATACAAGACAAACTGGCAAAATTGGACAACTTTATTTTATAATATGTATGTATAGATTTACAACTTCTTCGTTTAAGTTTAAGTTTATTACTTTGTATGGACTATGGAGGAATTACTCCATACAAAGTAATAAACAAAGCTCCAATGAAATCTTACAAACTTTCACTGAAATAATGAATAGTTGTTTCCGTTAATTACAGTAAAATGCCGACCGCGTATTATCTGGGCGCATAATCGTCTCAAGTTCCAGTAGCGGAGACACAGAGACACATACAGACCGTATAACGAGTGTGTTTCGACTAGATAAACTTGTTCTCCAGACGACAGACGTCATTGCGCGGACCAAGACAAATGATAGTGTGGCGACAAGCTTTTGTTTTGGATTTACATAAATTTATGTTAAGTAGATACATTGAAAGTATCTGAGACTCGTGTCCTAAAATGTACTTACAGATCAAGATCAGATTGTTCCCTCTAAGTATATACATTTTTATTCAAAAATTTTTTTAATTCACTTTTCCGTAGATTAAGAGCTCACTTGCAAACGAGACTTGCTTATCAATTCCACGATTACTCGTTACGTCAGTTATTGGTAGTAGTAATACATAAAGAAATTATATTTCTGTGATGTAATATCAAACTAAAACTTAAATTAATTTCTATAGTATGCAGAATTTGTGAAATTTCGCGAGTTGAATTCTTATAAATACTGACTAAAGGCTGAAATAATGATTTTCCATTAAAACATCCTAGCTATAATGTAAATTTAAAATTAGGTTATCAGTAGCTACCATCTATAATATAAATATATTTTCTAAAATATTGGATTTGCTGGCGTATCTTTTATTTTTTTTTACATTCAGTCCTCGGCTATTAGCATTGTAAAAGTAGTAAGTTGAGACATCAAATTTCCCAAATACATATTACTGACTTCACTCCCTCGTACACGGTGCCCTTAAGTTGCGTGTCGTTTACCGGTATTTAAAAATATTTCTGGAGACGCCACTTCTAAGGAAATTACAGATCATTTATCATATCACTTTGATCACGAGCAAATGAAAAGTGACAGGGTTTTGAGAAAGCTCGCTTAGTGAAGCATAATTTTATTATAAACAATTTTACTACATTGAAATATTTGTGAATATTTTTCTCATCACAGCCTGAACCGCCACAAATTTTATATATAAACTTTTTTGTATTCATTTATGACTAATAATTTGAAAGTGTGGCTTCAACTGTGCGTTACTTCATTTCTTTTATAGCACTTTTTTTTTTTATAAAATTTGTGGTTTTCTTAGCTTACACTACAAATTTAAGGTACAATATACTACAAATAGTTAATAAATTAGAAGAAGTCAACGGTAATATGGTTGCTCATTTAAAAATATCTTATTTATAAAATGATTTAGTTGTCTTGTTTGAATACAATATAAACGGAGACGATTATAGTACAATCAAGAACTATTATCACGTATCTAAGTATCCATTGATGAGCAGAAGCAGTATCCATTAATGGGAAAGAGGCTTAGACTTCCTAAGCAATAAGTAATCGACTTAAAACTGTACCGTAAAGAGACATCGGACTGATCGCGGCATCGGCATCATTACTGGATTATAGTTCAGGAACTATTACTGCTAAATCGGTACGGTTAGTGCTTTATCACGTCCGAGTAAGGGTCACTTCAATGGAATCAGAAAAGGTGTGGTCTAAGTGAGAGCGGGACGTACGCGATGTTTTGGTATAAGTAAATTTATGTCGCACAGAAGTAGGAAAATTTGCCATGCAGATATTAGTTTGCATATATTTTCACTTAAGTACTTAAAATCTCTCATGTCAAAAATGTACAACTGTGGAATGAAAAGATTAGTCGACTTTTGCTTGTTCCAAAGCAAGAAAGTCAACTATTAATTACGTGGTTATTTCAAGATCAAACCGATAAAAAGAAATATTTTTAAAACATTCAATATAATTTTGTATAAAACAAATAAGATACAAATTTCCAGGATAAATATAGTTTAGAAAAGAACATGTGTTTTCGTAGCGTTATATGAATCAATTTGAAAATTCATATTAATTTACTTTTATTATTACAACGTTTTTATTTTTTTGATTTTTCTTTCAATATATTAAGAAGACTAAATCTCCCTATGTTTGATATTGTTCAAAAGTATATCATTTATTATATATAAAAAGTGGATATTTATCCACTTTTTGACAACCCTTAATTTCATTAATAAGAGATTTTTCAAAAGAAACAGTGAATTTATAAAGAAGTTTTAATGATTTTTTAATAAATAATTAAAAAGCAGTAACCTCGCTAGCACTGACACCATACCTTTACAAAGGATAGCTGTACTTTAGCAGACCGCGGGCGACGCAACGTCAAGTTGACATTCTCGGCCGATTGAAAGGTCGCAAACTAGTTCAGAGATTACCGCAGCCATTACGTAGATGGCGTTCGGTCGCCGGCAGTGGTCGCCTAGATTGCCAGCAATACCGCGATCTCTTCAGTCGTCTGCTGGTAGATTGCGGGCCATTATACCAGCACGCGCCTCGGCAGTTTCCGTTTGAAGTTGCACAAGTAATTTCCAAGCGACTGATTGGAAGAACACCGTGAAATGGCATGTCAATGTTCCATCAATACTCTGGTACATTCGTGTTCTTGCAAGTATTTCGATTTCATTTCAATATCCATTTTATTTTGCTTCTTTTCAAAATAAACCATAATAGTCTTGGATTAAGGGACGTTAAGAAAATTCAATGGTTTTTTGCCTTTAATGAGCGCCATAAATTTTACTACTCTCAGTAACAAACCAAGAATTCTAATGTTAGTGTTTCATATAATTAATTTTAATCCTATTGATATGGTAGCTGCATAATTGAAAAGTATTCTAAGGCTGTCAAGGAGGAATGTTACAGTGCTGTGTGAAGATATAGAATTGCATATTGGACAGAATGACTTTGAAATGAAGCATAGATGGACGATACGTGATGAAAGTCAATCGATTGATTCAGAAAACGAGTTTTATACACCAATCACATTCGCACAAGAATTTTATTAACTTGAAAATTTGCTTTGAAGTCGTTCAGTTATTTTTTATTACATCAAAATTAGGCATTTTGGAGTAATAAAAATTATTAAGAAAGAAGAAAGACTTTAATTTCTAGATACACACTATTAAAAATAAATATATCACAATAATGTTAGAAAACAAGGTGCGTCTGAAATAGGCCCCTGTCATTATAATATTAAACAAATATTTTTATCTTACAAAGTAACTTTTTTAAACAGATATGTTAGGAAATATATACCTAGGCTATTTTTGAACTATTGAAATCTTATGCAAAAGCCTGCTTATTTATAAATACATATATTTATATGTCTGCAAATGTGCTCTCTATAAAGTGCGTCCACATTATAATATTAAAACGGCCCGAAGGCAAAATTGAAAGTCACTTTCTTATCTCCTATAGACCGATTTTCCGTGTTCAGATCGAGTATTGGCTGTACCTCGATACAAACGAGGGGTCCTATCTTAGATAACATCTTCGCCGCCCGCTCCCGGCCTCTATCTTTGCATCTGGACATCTCAATTTAAATAAACGGTTATACCGAACTAAATTAAATGCTTCCCGGCTAAATTAAAAGCTCCTCCTTTCAGATAATAAATTGTTTAGCCCATTAACAGGACATGGTGATGTTTGTATGGTAATGATTCATATGGTCAGATAGCTAGCAACAGTAATTGATTTTTTTATGTAAGGCGAATTCGCATGACTGTGTGGCGGACCATTGGTTAGTTGGGCACATCGTAAACACATACTAGCTTTTGCTCGTGACTTCGTTCGCGTATCTTTGTGGAGTTAAATTCTATCTTTCAATCTGGAACCTACCGTACACATTTACAAAATTAAATTGGCGGTTTCGCGAGCTCGTGACGTTTTCTACTACCGGGTTTCCCAACGAAGTATTATTTTTATCTGAAAATTAAAACCCACAGGAATGAAATTTCTCGTTTCATTAGTGAAAACCATATCAAAATCTATTAGGTAGTTTAGAAGTAATTAGCGAAAAGCGGAAGCGGACAGCATATTTATTTTATAATATGTATCCTATAGTTGTTGTATGATTGATCATTAAAATATTTTTAAATGTCATAAAATTAATATTAATATCGACGTTTGTAAATTAATATTTTTTATTAGCTTTATTTTGCATAAAGGTCGGCATCAAGCTGACGGTATACTTGAATTATTTAATTTTAGATGTTATTATCTTCTTTTCATTTGATTATTTGAAAAGATAGTCTTATTTTAAAGAATATTTTGTACCTAGTCCACAGAGTGCTTTGTTAGAAACTAGACAAAGTTTGGATTCTGGAGACATTAACATTGATCACCTATAGAATAGGTTGATCGTAACACGGGTACCTTATTTAATTGCATTGCACTGCGCTCCCTTCATCGCAGCTAGAAAGCTAAGTAATTTAATAAGGGATTTACGATCACGTTAGCTATATGCGGGCGCGAAAGTGGGCGGTCTATTGGGGTTCCGCTATAAATTCCCTCCAGGAAAACATATTGAAATGATTTGATATCTATTAACCTCGTATTCAATGAATAATGTTAAATTTGACGTTAAATTTATTTACTTTACTTTACCACTCAGCCACTCTCTTGTCAGAGACTTCAACGCGTGGACTTTATTTTTTAAGAACTGCTTATATAGGTAGGTGCTGTGAATTATTGTGACTGCGGTTAAATGCAATTATTTATATTCTTAGTGAAATATAATCAGGTTCTCACAATATGCAAATGTTAGGGAGTGTGTTAAAATCCTTAATTTTTATTTTTTCATTTGACTTATAGTATTCATATATTATAAATCAAATGAAAAAATAAATCATTTTACATGTAAATAAAATTAATAGTTATTATTATTTTTATGTTGTGTGCTTATAATTATTTTATAATAATAAAATAATGAAAGAAATTTTGAAAGAATAAAAGCTATTAATATAAGAAGGTGAAGAAAAAAAAACTTTATTTCGATCAGTCAGTATAAGGGATGCCAGAGCCCATTTCTCTATACCTTCTTAATCCCTTTCTTTTTATTTTATTTTATTTATATTAGAGAAACATACAATATCTCGCTACACATTATACATATACATACAAGAAAACAAAAATCAGCAAAGTTTCCACTAAATTACTTAAACATGTTATAAATTACAAGTTAGTACGGAAAATTAGAGCAGGGAGAAAACATACAAATAGATAAGATAGATAGTAAACAAAAAAAAGAAAGGGAAAAAACAAATTAACTAATTAACAAATAACATACAACTTACAAAATAAATAAATAAACTGTTGTACTAAAGTCGGCAGTTACACTTGCAGCATTTTGCCGTTGTTTACGTTAATATGTGACGGTAGCCATCTACCGTACTTGATGAAGTGGACCGTTAGACTGCCTGTTGACTTTTATATAATATAAAAATAATAATTATAAAACATTAACAATTTCTTATTAATTTACTTCTTTTATGTTAAGGTCGACTTGATCTACTTGATAGAGGGTGGCTACCGTCGCCTATAACACAACAACGCCACAAGTGTTGCAATGGCGCTGCCGACCTTAGTACGTTTATGTATAGGGGAACAGGAAGGTATAGGAAAATTTCAATTAATTAATTTAAAATTATAATTGACTAAGTGACTGGTTCTGCTACGAATCGCAAATATAGAAATAAGTTCACAGTGTAAGACATACATTTAGTGGTTTATAACGGATGGTTATGAAATTTCATAAGAGCAAACTCGGTTCAGAGAAACTTTAATCCTCTTAGTGGCGTCGAGCGCTGGGCGCCCATAAAATGCATCTAACATTTATAAATTACAAATCTAATACGTTCTGAAACGTGGCAATATAGCGTCGTATTGCGGGCGGTTGTCGTTACTGGTGGTCCGTCGCTTTCCTATTAGCCGTGGCCTGTGTGAGGCACTGCTTGCTATCCGTCCCGGATCTAAGGACACGCCGGATGGACGCACACATCACTAAAACGTTAAACTAAATCTATAGAGGAACCAAAACGAACTTAGAAGTGCTTTTATTTAAGGTGAAACTAAATATTATTGCATTTTTCAACAAAACGGTTTCTCGAAACAATTTTTCTAACTACATTAGTGTTTTAAGAAACTCATGGTCCACAATCACCTAAACAATAGGAAAAATGTTAAGGTTAATACTAAGAAAAATACAGATATCGTATAACTAAGAAAACATTGATTTTTAATACTTTTTTAGCACAAGGAAGTACTGTTCAAAGAAAGCAGCTAGTTTTTTTTTAACCTCCGACGACCGACGAAAAAACGGCGTGGTATAAGTTTTATGTGTGTGTGTCTGTGGAATCGTAACTCCCAAACTGATCTTGATTTGATCTGCTTTTTTTGTTTGAAAGTTGACATAAAAAAATTCATTTAGGAAAAATCTCTATGCAATAGTAACAAAACAGCATTAAAATTCGTTTTGCAGCTTATTCAAGAAAACTCAGGGATTGATTCAGTGAAGTTAGAATGCCTTAAATTAATAAATGCAATATAATTTTACTAATAATAACACAATTTTATAAAACTCCACGAGTGCATTAGTTTTTGACTGAAACAAGGGCTAACTAGTTAACAAAAAAGAGTGAAACCGGTCTACTCTGTAGATTTAATTAACTGTAGAGTCAATAGTCTTGTCTTTATGAAGACTTCACAGTTATACAAGTTTTTGAATGGATTCCTCGAACGACGTAAAGGCAATTGAAATTCAGATTGAGAAATGTAAGACAAATTAACTGGCTACAGAATTGACAGAATTGAGATAAACTAGTTCTAAGATAACCAATTACAGATTTTGCTTCGTACTTCGCTCGTCTAATATAAGTTAATATAATATTATACGAGTACATATATTATATTTATAAAATTATAAATTAGTATTGTAAAGGAGAAGAGAGGACAAAAGGCGAAGCTGGGGTGCGTTGCTTTAGTACCAAACTAAATTTCATGAAATAACAAGACAGTAAATTAGAAATTATATTTAAAAAAACTAATTGAATTATCATTATTCGGTAACAGACACACACAAAATAATTTTAACACAAAACAAAACGCAAATAGCCCTTTCTAATTTAAGCTATAGTAAAGACATGTGACTTTACAGTTGCAATAAAAGATATACACTATACTTCTTTATTATGCGTACCGGTGAATACTAATGAAAATACTCCAATAAAATTGTCAGTCATCAAATGGTTGAACAGATTGTGTTGTAAAGTTTGAGGTCCAAGGCATAATAGTTGTACCTTCTAATTGAGGTGAAGGGTTACACGATACGGAGTCGACGCAGACGTCTGGATCTCGTTTGAGAACTAGTCAACTTTAACGATCGAACTTTGTCAAACTGGTTACTGACGTTGTTCCTGGAAGTGACGTGTGGGTATATTCTGTACTTTAAGCAATGTTTAATTAGATTGTCTCGAGAATAACTCCTCAAATAATTTATCGAATCACAATACAACCGTGGTATATACATACTCGTAGTAAGTGTTATATAATTTTTGAAGTCTAATCCCCGTTTTCACCAACACTCACCTAGAGTTAGGGAACACATAAAGCCGGCTATTCACGGCAGTCACATTCACTATCCTGCATGAAGTGCCGAACTGCAAGGCGGACTGCCGTGAATGGTCGGCCTAAGTAGTAGTTAGGTGTTCCCTAACTCTAGGTGTCTGTTGGTGAAAACGGGCATAAGGGCCTCTTTCACTATTTTTAGGGCAGAATTTTTATGGCACCTAAAATGCTAGGCTTTTCTAACAAAAAGTTGTCAGTCATCATCTCTTTAATTTTTTTTGTGCTTTTAGGGTAATTTTTGCCTAAAAATGTCATAGAGGCAAAATACCTCACAAAATTTCTTGCGAGCTTAAATTTGCTAATTTAAATTCGAACTTAATATGATTTAGGGCCCATTGGCCCGGGTGATATTATTACTTTTAATAAAACCTACAAAAAATTCACCATTCATCCGACTCTTATTTCATATTCCCCACTGGCCCGAGGAACGAATAAGTAAAAAAATTTGCAAACGCGTAGTTTAAAGTTTGTCATAGAAAAAGTTATAAAGTAATATCATAAGTTATGATATACATATTGAACTTTAAGGAATCTTAAATTCAGAAGTGACGCATAGGATGTAATTATATCTACACAAACACATAACATTGCTCAATAAACAGGTGCATTAAAATTAATCAGCTCAACTGTGCTCTTGTTTCGCAACAGTGTATAACCTTAATGTCATCATCTTTTCATGTGTCAAATAGACCGGTTGAATAATAAAGAGAAAGCCGCACATATTTAATTTAAAGCCGCTAAGATGCCACTTTTAGGCGAAACGTGTAATACAACCCACATTAAACTTGTACATCTTTTTACGTCTAATGCCGTGGAATTTTAGACACCGACTACTTACAGTTAATTTAGTAGAATAAACGTAATAAATCTAAAGAATCATTAGAGTAAAAAAAAAGTGGCGAGCAGATGCGTCGAGGTGAAATTAGCCGTAACTAAACTTGAGAGAGTTACAATTTATTGATGTCTTTGTGATAATATTTCGCTATGTGTGTGAGCTCACGCGGTCACTAGACATAACTTGACACAGTTTTTCATGTCATTAATTAATTAAAATTATTTCTTATACCTTGTAAGGCCTTTAATCGAATAAATAGAAAAAAAGTGGTATAAAAAGTGGTAAAAATATTTGTGAACTCTAGAGGCGAAAGTTAGTTTCGCCTGTCACTTTGAACGCGTATGTTTAAGAATTATTGTAGCCTATATAGTTATTTTTATGTATGTAGATATATTAAAGACTTATCAAAATTAATCCTTTTAATAGTTTTTCCTTTTAGTAGTTTTAGTCCTTTTAGTGACAAATATCCATCCATCCTCACAAACATTCGCATTTATAAATTTGGGCGAGTAGTCCATTAACTCTTAGTAGAATATGTTGTTAAAAGTTAATTTAGAAATTAATATAATAAATATTTGCAGATGTATATTCGTGTGTGACAGTTTTATTAATGAAATTTTTATGGCAGAATTTAAATAAATCAATGTAATCTACAATCATAATAATATATACTTAGTTTAGAATTGTGAAAGATTTATCTTGATTTAATGACCATAAATTTTAAATTCAACCATTTATGGAATAAATGGTTGAATTTAATACATTTGATCTGGGCCATTTTTACATGCTTGAAATACATAATGTATTTTTTTGTCTATTTATTAAGTTTTAATAGTCTCAAAAGATGATCAGACCGTCGAGGAACCTGATCTTGGTTAGTAGAGTGGTTTAAGGTAATTCTCTTGTAACCCCTTTAAGTGCTTTTTACTAACCTTATTATTTTCCTTACAGCCACTTGTAAGTTGCTTGGTCCCTGGTGTAGCTAGTTAACCGTCAGTAAGCTTTGACAATAGAAATGTAGATATGTATGTAATATCTCTTTATGTTATTACGGTACTATAAAGAATCCAAATTATCCATGGCTTGTTCGTCGTATCATTTGTCGTTCACGACCTCAAAGAAGAAAGTCAACTAAAAGCATGATAAATAGATTTTTGTAAACCCAAATTGCTAATGATGTGATGTAACTTTCACTAGCTTTTTATAAACTGAACACGTGTTGTTGATAAAAATTAACATTAACATTGAATAATGATTATGATGGCGATAATTTCATTGCACGGTTTTAATTTATTATCTGATTTAGATCACTTTCATTTTTTATTTAATTTAATAGATTTTTTATACTTCATTTAACACATATATCTAATTTTTAACTAGTGTAAGTCATGTATACCCTTCAAAATTGCTATTTTGATGACTTGATTACAAAAAAGTTGTATACTATAAAAGTATCATTTATTTTTATTAATAGTAGCATCTATGTATTCACTGATAGACTTCTTGGATCAACGTCTGCTGTTTCGGTAAAATGGCGTTCTTCCTATACTATACTAAACTAGCGACCTGCCACCGGCTCCGCACGGATGCAAATTTTATACACAAATCTTTCTCGATTACCGATTTTGATACGGTTTCATTAGTGAAAACCGTATCAAAATCCATTAGGTGGTTTAAAAGAAACACTCGTAAGCGGGGAAATAGACAAAGGCGGACAGCGAAATTATTTTATATAATATGTACAAGATATATCTAGACAAAAATAATAAGTAAGTAAAATTCCGATAAAAATATATTTTTCTATATGGTAATGTACTTAGTATATCTGGCAGAGTAGTGAGAATCGCATTTATGAGATCTAATTCACAGAGTTCGAAGCTTTTACACACGGACGAGTATCATTATCAATAAAAAAACATAATGTATTTAAGTCCAAATGCATTTAATTTCGGCAAGTGAAATCAGACGGACAATCACTTTGCGCAACGAATGGGAGCGACCCGCTTCATATGACGATCCGCGACCATTTTCGATTTCATGACTTTAAATCATAACAATATGTCCGTTGAGTGGTCACGATAGAGCGGTCATTATAGTAATTACATCTCAACTGCAGCAAATATAAGTTTGCGGTTGGCCTACACAAAAATTTCACGCTTCGAAACGAGAGATTTGTTTGACGGACAGCATTAGTGGCTTGTTGCGAAGGTTCAACAATAGTTGAGCTTTTGCTATGAGAGTCGTGTATGGCTCGGGGTGATGACGTGGGTGAGCATTGTTTGTTTTTAAGGTGATATTTAAACTGGTTACGGATGTTTTGATACAAACGTGACTAAATTTTACGGACCTCTTTAGCGTGTGTGGCATTCTGATGGAGCATGCGACATGTTTAGGTTATATTTTCTTATGAAAAAGAGTCTGCAGTAAGCAAGCTGACATGACACGACAGTTACACTGGTATGGTCGTTTAATCCGAAAAGTTTGTACCACATTTGTATGGATTAAATATAAAGATCACTTGAATTAATGGTTAAAGAAAATTCGCGTGAAATGTTATAATCCAAATTATTTTAGCCAGGCCTCATGCACGTACGTTCATGAAATTAATAGGACAAATATCGAACTAGAGGCAACAACCAGTTATCACATTGAATTGTAATTACTCCTCTCTAAAGAAAAGTTTAGGGATTTTTGGGAAAAAATATTTTAAGAAAACACTACCACATTTTACTAAATATTCTCTATGTATAAATAAATGACAGGGCAAAAATAAAGCTATCAATATACACGCAATTTATTATTGCGCGCATTTTACGGCCATCGTTTACAGAGGCTTGCAACATGTTGCGATCACGAGCGCACGAGCATCCGCGACGGTTGCGCCTGCGCCGTCGGGTGACAATATACAATTAGGATTATTTGGGATAAGTGTACATTCATACTAGTGATGTGCCGGATCGTTAAACATGTAGATCCGCGGATACGGCTACGGATACAGATCTTTCTTCTCCCTCGGATATCCGCGGAAACGGATACGGATACAGATATCCGGCACATCACGAATCCATACTAATATTATAAATGTGAAAGTTACTCTGTCTGTCTGTTTTCTTTTTACGACTTAACTACACAGCTGAACATCGTGAAGTTTTGCATACACGTCCTGGATATACATAAAAGGATTAGGTCCTGGACATACAAAAGTATAAGAGCAATAAAGATAAAATATATGTTAGTAGCAGCAATAAAGCAGTGTAGAGACACGGGCTTGTGATGATGATGAACAAAGATGTTATATTTATTGTTCATATATTTTGTCATAAGTTATATTTTTTACTAGCTGTTGCACGCGACTTCGCCCGCGTAACTTTATAAAACATAGCCTATGGCACTCGCTGATAGCGTAGCTTTCTATAGGTGAAAGAATTTTTAAAATCGGTCCAGTAGTTTTTGAATTTATTCATTACAAACAAACTAAAATACAAATCTCCTCTCTTTATAATACTTATAAAGATGCGTTATTAAATGTAGTAAATGAAACTATGTAATTTTTATTTATAGGTACCTACATAAAGTGATGGAATGTAATGGAGCTAGAAACGCTGAATCCAGACTAATTCTAAACGAACCTTCTCTCATCCAGTGGAAGTGTATCGCCTGAGAAGATGATGATTACGAAGTTAGAGTAGTTATGCGTTGAAATGATTCGTTTCGATGCTTAGCAGGTAATTGTAACCAAAACCTAATGACAGCTTGCGTGTGATGTGTCCACGAATCCGTATTAGCACAACTGACATCAATTGAAATGGCTGCCAGATATAAAGTTGTCATTTTTAAGTTGCTGCTTGTATTAGGAATTTTGTTTGTGAATATAAATTTGATAGTAGCTTTAATTGCTATACATTGTAAGATTCATATCTAAAGAAAGTGAAATTGCTGTCATGTATTTTTAATTCCATGTTTTTTAGCAGCTATTATTGCTATTTACATTGTAAAATTCATGTCTATTAAAAATAAATTGCAATTCCTATACCGTATTTCGAATTTCATATTTGATAACAACTTTAATTGTTATAGTAATTAACTTTAAAACTTATAGTAATTTCAATTTATATTTTAATACAATGTAAAATTATTGTTTAAAGCAATTAAATGCTTCGATGTAGGTATTAACATTACCATGTTAAGGTGTATAATGCCGATTTGGCCTTGAATTATTAGGCTGATTTCCCCGCGCCACCCTCTACAAGAGATCGACCGCACAGAGATGGCAAAGAGTAGTATTGAGACTAGACGACAAAGGCACGACATAGTCGACTGAGCCTACTTTACTGCAAATACATACTACAAATTTATAGTTATTTACAATGTAGAGGGATAATTCAGTAACAATGAAGCGTGTTTTGTTATTTAGGTAGTAAATTATGTTACCTAGTAAAAATTTTTACCCGTCTGCGCCACAACGAGGGTTATGTTTTTAGAGTGTATAGCGGCGCGCTCCCGGCTTGGCCCGGGGTGTATTTTTTCTAAAATAAACGTAGCCTAAGTTACTCCTTATTACATCAGCTACCTGCCAATAAAAGTCCCGTTAAAATCGGTCCAGCCATTTCAGAGATTAGCCGGAACAAACAAACAGATAGACACACAAAAATTGTAAAAAATGTTATTTTGGATTTTTTCTAAAATAAACGTAGCCTAAGTTACTCCTTATTAAATCAGCTACCTGCCAATACAAGTCCCGTCAAAATCGGTTCAGCCATTTCAGAGATTAGCCGGAACAAACAGACACCCAGACAGACAAAAATTTGGTTTGGTTATGTGGTTGGTTTATTTTGGTGTATGTACTCATATATGGTGTATGTACGTATATATATTCATATGCATGTAGTAAAAAACGGTTATTTCAATATTACAAACAGACGCTCCAATTTTATTTATATGTATAGATGTATGTATATTTCTTTATACGAATATAAAATATATGGTAAAAGAGCCAAACAAAAGTTTTTATCAAAACTAACAAATTTTTTAATTTTCAGTAAAAACAATTGAGTTTTTGCACCAACCGTGCAAACTTCGCGTGGTACGTTTTGTTTGGGTAACGCTAATGCCGGCGGTAATAATTTTTTTTTAAATTTTGATATTTTTTTTCAAATTCACCAAGTGAGTGAAGTGACAATAAATTGAGACAAAAAGTGTTTTTTTTTTTTTCATTTTGATAAAGATTATGAACTTTTTAGAGCGAGAATCTTGCTTCTTCAATTTTTTCAAAAAATCTATCGAGTGGGACAAAAAAGCGGCTGAGTGGATTAAATGGAAACTCTGTGGGGCTTTTTAGGGTATATTGAACTGTAAAAGGCACACTTAACATTTATTATTTTCTCCATATTTTTGATTCAGCGCTTGATTTTTCTAAAAGCTATCAAAAGCCCTTTTTATAATTTTTAAAATTCATGTCAATAGAATTAAAAAAAAAAAAGTTGAAAATTTATTCACGTTTTCATTTTGTTTTCGTTTTGTCTTGTCTTTTGCCATGTCTAATTGTTTTGGTTTGGGTTTGGGTCTTATTATTATTAATTGTGTAATTTTAAAAGAGGGGGGGGAGTAAGGAAGGAGCGGAGGGGGGCTGGGAGGATGGTGTTGATAGATTACCCTCATCCTTTCAAATGATACCTAACATGGGGGGTCTATTTGTAACCGTTGACCATGGTTACGTCAAATTTTTTATCTCGTCGAGACGTCCCCGATGAGCCCAAATACGATCCGGCTGTGACGCGCCGTTTCCGAGTTTCGGCCGGGGGGGGTCCGAGGGGGGCGTCAAATTTTTTATCTCGTCGAGACGTCCCCGATGAACCCAAACACGACCCGGCTGTGACGCGCCGCTTCCGAGTTACGGTCGGGGAGGTCCGAGGGGGGCGCCAAATTTTTTATCTCGTCCAGACGTCCCCGATGAGCCCAAACACGACCCGGCTGTGACGCGCCGTTTCCGAGTTACGGTCGGGGGGGTCCGAGGGGGGCGTCAAATTTTTTATCTCGTCGAGACTTTCCCGATGAGCCCAAACACGGCCCGGCTGTGACGTGCCGTTTCCGAGTTATGGTCGGGGGGGGTCTAAGGAGGGGGCTTTTTTTTGGTGCCCCGGTAGACCGGATGACACTTTCCTTGGTGACTACCGATCACCCTCTATGACCTTCTGCAAACGCCACCCTTCTATCCCTCATAGTTTCCGAGAACCGCTCACCAACTTTTTACCAGAACGGTGTACCGAGGATATCGGATTTTTCTGGAGGTCACGGGGGCGTCCCCTACGCGACCACCTACAATAGGGAAACCCCCCACCGCTCCTTCTAGGAGAACAATTCGATGAGTCACTAGATACGTGAGTGGGAATCCGGCTTTATAGTTGCTTTACTAGTAGGTTGCTCGATGCCGCGGGCTTGCAGCCCGCGGGGGGGTTTTTGTGTTTTCGTTTTGTCTTGTCTTTTGCCATGTCTAATTCTTTTGGTTTGCTTTTGGGTCTTTGTTTTGTAATTCGTCCCATCCGTTTCGCCGAAAAATCCACTTGTGTTGAGGGGGGGGGGGGGGGGAGGAGGAGGAGGAGGGAAGGGGGAGTTGATGAGTTTAGTGTTTATTCGTGTTTATTCGGGGCGTCAAATTTTTTATCTCGGGGAGACATTTTCGATGACCCCAAACACGACCCGGCTGTGACGTGCCGTTTCCGAGTTACGGCCGGGGGGGTCCGAGGGGGGCGTCAAATTTTTTATCTCGTCTAGACGTTTCCGATGAGCCCAAACACGACCTGGCTGCGTCGGGCCGTTTCCGAGTTACGGCCGGTGGGGTCAGAGGGGGGCGTCAAATTTTGACCCCAAACACGACCTGGCTCCGCTCCGCTCCGCGACGGTAAAGGTCTACAGGTGTGAATTTGTATGGAGGGGGGGAGAGAGGGGAGGGCGAGTGCGCAATGCCAAAATTCGGTCGGACCCCTTGGACTACCCGCGACGAGCCCGATCGAATGAGCCCAAACATGGGGGCTATCGGTCGAACCGTTTCCGAGTTAGTACCGGGATGGACGGATGGGATGGGGAGGATCGGGGTCATTGGATCTCGGCTGTGTCTAAATGGCCGATGGGGGTGGACTTTCGCGGCCCTCCGGTCACCGTTGCCGCCGCTGCGGCCCTCGAGTCCGGGGTCGCGAATTCCTCGGAGGGGGGCCGGGGGGGGAGGGTCGCGCTTCGCGCTCCCCTAGCCCCCCCTATCCCCCCCTCTTCGTCATTCGCCCCCCCGGCCTCGAGACCCTTCGCGGCGGGTCGACCGCCCTCCTCTAAATGCGCAAAATCGCCATTCCGGTGTGATTTTGTATGAAAGGGGGGTAAAGGGGAGGAGGGGAGGGGAGGGCGACGGTCTCGTGGGGTGGTCCTCGCGGAGTGATGGTTATCCGCCAAAGTGACCACCCACCTATCCGCGATGGTTTTGGAGATATTAACATCCTTCCCAAAAGAAATGCCACTTTTGTATGGAGGGGGGGCGAAGGGGGGAAGGTAGGATGGAGATGACACTTTCCGTGGTGACTACCGATGACCCTCTATGACATTCAGCAAACGCCACCCTTCCATCCCTCATAGTTTCCGAGGACCACTAACCAACTTTTTACCAGAACGGTGTACCGAGGATATGGGATTTTTCTGGAGGTCACGGGGCCATCCCCTATCCGACCACCTATAGCGGGGAAACCTCCCACCGCTCCTTCTAGGAGAACAATTCGATGAGTCAGTCAGTCTGTGAGTGGTATTTCGGCTTTATAGTTTATTGCTTTATTATTTATTTATTTATTTATTGTTTATTTATTTATTTATTTATTTATTTATTTATTAGGCTTATTAATTTATATTGTATTAATTAATAATTAATTATTATTAATATTAATTAATAATTTTATTATTAATATTAATTAATAATTAAATATTATTAATATTAATTAATAATTTTATTATTAATATTAATTAATAATTAATTATTATTAATATTAATTAATTAAATTAATTAATTAAAATTCATGAAAACTTTCCTTCCTCGTTTGGTTTATTTTTGATATATTACGTTTTTGCCTCCTTTGCTTACTTCCTATCTTTATTAAATTTAGATAACAAGTATATATACAGATGAATTATTAATTAAATATTCAAATTGAATATTTCAGATTATTAATAAATTGAATATTATATTACAACATAATTTATATTTAGTTTTTTAAAGATTTAATTAAAAAGACAAAAAAGAAAACCTATTAAAGTATCATGCATATATATCATCATTATACACTATCATGCACTGTCTGTTCTGCCACTAAAATGTTTATTCTTTGTTTATTACGTAAAAATTAATAATTTGATGAAGCGCAACACGGCACAGGTCCGTCTAGCATCACGACTCGCCCCGCACTGATTTTATGGACGAGAACGGGCTAGCGCTGAGTAAGTGGGGAAATATTTTTGATAAAAACATTATATAAAATTCAATTTTACGAATTTTCAAAAAGCGCTTTCAACAAATCATGCTACATTGTTATCTTCATAAGTGTACAAAATTTCATAATCTTTTGATAAATATTGTAGAAGTGAGATTGTTATAACTGAAAATAAAAGGGGTGAGTTTAGAATTTTTTTCCTGAATCAATTTCAATAAAATCAAATTTTTAATCCCAACAAATCATTCCTCATATCTTGTAGATAAACATATATTTTTTTCGCTGAAGAAAAGGCGTATATATAATGAATAATACTGTTACAAAATGTTGCAAAAATTCAATTTTTTGGAAGGATAAGCCTTAAGTATAGCAAATCAAAAGTTTTCTATGAGCTGATATCTGTTAGATCAAAGTATAGTTTTCGTAGAACTCATAAATTACCAGGATTCATACGATTAGTGTTTAATTTAATTTGCCTTTATCAAAGAAAGCTGTGCTTTTAAGTTTACTTAAGTAAGTCTAGTATATTTTATGACCAAGTTGGACATGATTTGATATAATAAATTGCCAATTTTATTGGCTATTTGCTGCACGCCGTCCGTCATTAGAGTCATAATCATCAATCTCCATTTCGGAAAATTTAAACTGAATTTAGTTCACGTTTGTATATGTATGTCGGAGGTGATATATACCTATATATATATATACATACTAGTGGCCCGCTCCCATATATATATACTAGTGCTTTTTTTGCAATCCAGCCGATAAATTAGTTTAAACCGCCATCTGTGAGAACCTTGTGGAACTCACAGATAAATAATTGCTGTATTGAATAAGTATCAACAGATGGCGCTATGTTAATAATATTATATAATTTGCAAAAAATAATAAACAAAGTGAGATATAAACTATCCTATCTTTTAAGTTGGACCAAATTACATATAGTTACGAAATTTTATCAGAATCGGTTCAGTCGTTTCGGACTTTATCCCGAACATACATCGTGACACGAGATTTATATATATACTAGTGGCCCGCTCCCGGCTTCGCCCGGGGTGCTTTTTTGCAATCCAGCCGATAAATTACTTTAAACCGCCATCTGTGAGAACCTTATGGAACTCACAGATAAATAATTGCTGTATTGAATAAGTATCAACAGATGGCATATAATTATATAATTTGCAAAAAAATAATAAACAAAATGAGATATAAACTATCCTAACTTTTAAGTTGGACCAAATAACAGATACTTATGAAGTTTGATCAAAGTCGGTTCAGTAGTTTCAGAGTTTGTCGCGAACATACATCGTGACACGAGATTTATATATATAAGATAAGTTCGAAGTAGTTAAACCTGGCGGGAAATAGTTGTAAAAGCCTTGATTTTCCAAAAAGAGGAAACGTATGAACTTTAATATATGAAAATTAATATTTGTAGAAATGTATAAAATCATTACGTTCCAGAATCACGTGACCACCGCGAAGATATTTGCGTGCCAGTGACAATTATATTTTTGAAAATATATTTACACTTAAAAACCTTTTGAAAATTTATAATCTAATATATAAAATTCTCGTGTCGTGGTGTTTGTTGCGAAACTCCTCCGAAACGGCTGGACCGATTTTGATGAAATTTTGTGTGCTTATCGGGTAGGTCTGAGAATCGGCCAACATCTATTTTCCATACCCCTAAATGTTAAGGGTGGTCCACCCCATTTTTTTTTTGGCAAAACAACGTTTGCCGGGTCAGCTAGTAATAAATAAAGATTGCAAATATATACTTCCATATATATGATTTAACGTTACAAACAGATTGTTTTAATATTAGTAAAAAAAAACCATTTACGACAGGATAACTACCGTCTATATGCGCTTGCGTGAAATCTGATAAAATATGAGCTAAGTACGTGGTGCGAGGTGTGAGTTGATCGCTGGGGCTGCACGACCTCTTGCACAAGCGGATAGGGTTTAATTCGAAATTTATATTCGAATTTTTGAAGTAATGAAATTTGACTTAGGAAGTAGAATTCTATTCATTATTTATTTTTAACCTCGAACGCTAGACGCAATAGAAGTATATGTATGTGTGTGTCTGTCTGTGGCATCGTAGCTCACAAACAGATGGACCGATATTAATCCGTTTTTTTTGTTGTTTGAAAGCCAACGTGATCGAAATGGTTCTTAGTTATAATATAATTTATGAAGATCTTGACCTATTTATGTAACCTTGACCTGATGCTGCAGCATCTAGTAGTTCTGCGGGTTACCGACTTTCTCAGCAACTTACAGTAGGTATATAGCGCGTTTGGGCTCAATAGAAAGTCGGAGGTTAGTTTATAATTTTTAATTATAACTTGTCTACTAAACAATAATTGATAAATAAAGATGTTAGCATAAGTGTTTAGGTATCCCCCCCTACACCCTCACCCTTGAGGCCTTTTAGTATGTTAATCTGGATACCGTAAAGTATAATTCTACTATAATTTTCAAAACTACACGATTTCCCCTGATTGCCGATATTCTGTTTAATTTTCCTGTACTAAATACCCTTTAATATCATACCACCGAATGAATCTGAACGAATGAATACCTCTTTTTGAAACGTCACAGAGCACTTTTCAATCAACTTCAGTAGACATAAATAGCAGACGCTAACAAAAGATAAAAAACAGAAAATCTAATAAAATAAAATATGGAAGATGATATATAGGTTGTTACCGTAAACTATATGTCACACTGATTGGTTTAATGCTATTGCAAACTATAAAAGCGCCGTTTTAATCCACATTTAATATCTAAGTCAATAAAGTTTAGCTAGCGTAAGCTATATTAATGGTATCGATTTTTAACGAATCTACCATTTATTACCGAGTAGATACTTGTTATTATTTGAAAAATAATTAATGTAATACAAGTCGAATTCTAGAAGTAATTCTATAAATGATTTTACATAAAGTTTTTGTTTTAAAATATCCATAGAATTCATATTATTTTATATATATTTTATATATGTAATTTCGTGTTGTAACAATAGAGCCGCAAGATTTGATGTCTAATTAGAATAGTGTGGCGTAGACAGATATGGTCGCTTGTTTCTATTATAAAAAAAAATGTGTTGGTCAGCTCCGACACATGGATTGAGTTTACTCCTTAGCAACTTAAATAAAATTTAACTTAAAATAACTTTAAATAAAATTTAAATTTTCACAATTCGAACACGCTGAAAGAACATCATTGTTCTTTTTTTAAATAATATTGTGTAGATTTAAAAATATTCAAAAATAGAACGTAACGCATTTGTTACGTGGGACAATTTTGATTTTACTCCCATAAATTTTCATACAAGTCTTCTTAAGGAATAAGGAATCCATTCTTAAGGAGTAAACTCCAAAAAAACTTTAATTTGGATGTGTAAATCTATACACTTGGATATGTATACAAAACGCAATTGATGTAAAGGTATTGTTTCCATTTATTTTACTCAACATTATGATACTCTATGTATAACAATCACACATCACCAAATGATTCGTTTAAAATAACTTTCAATAAATTAACCTTAATTTCATTTCTCATTCAAAAGTGTGCCTAAACCACTAACTTAAATTATGTTTTAAAATGTCTTAAATGTATTTCACTGTAAAGAATCAAAGTAATTTTGTTAGTTAGTACCTAGCAATGGTAATAGCATGTAATTATCCCAAATAGTAGAAGATTTCATTGCTCATGAATTAGTAGGTATTTTCAAATGTTTTCATTGGTTTCTTTTCATCAAACAATTTATAACAAAACATTTCAAGTATTCATGTATTCAAGTTCAAGTTAGAAAACAAATTTAGAATTTTCATAATGAAAATGCTGGACATATTTTTATAATTTCATAACGTACGCATTACGTTTACTTCTAAAATTAAATAAGGTTCTAAATTTGAATCAAGTGAGATTTTCACAAGCCGGACTTAACCAGCGTCGTGAATTAAGTTCGTGTTCGGTTAAAAGTTTAAAGATGTTTATGGATCACGATTTTCGGTTATTAGCAGTGACGGATACAAATACTGTTAAGTATACACTTAACTTTGTATGCACGGTGGCAAAGTAGTCATCGTTCAGATTAAAATTTGAGAGGAATTTAATATTTTATTAGTTTGCGAGTTTCAATAGGTACATATTTTCAGGAGTATTCTTCAAAGAATGTTTTCTACTTCTTTAAAGTTCGTAACTATATCTATTTCTACTCGTACTTGACACTAAAAATAATTTAAAAAAAATCAGAAATGCAGATGCAATCGAGATTCGAATCTGAGTCTGCCGATTGCATGTAACCTGCCTCTTAGTTCTCTTTGACTGCGTATAGTTTCTCAAGTCAACAAAATTGTTGTCCATATATTTCTTATTAACGTGAAGTATTTAGTTTTTAGTAGAATTTTAACACTGATTAAATTTAGCTACAAATTCGTTAATTAAAGTAGATTTTTAATCATTGCGTCGGTAATAAAGCAGGGTATTTAATTTAGTTACCTCATTAAAACATCAGCCACAAGTTGGATGCTATAATTAGATTAAAATTATTAAGACATTTTATTAAATAACACAGAACTGACCACAGGCTGACGAAACATGTTTCGAAATGGATCTGATGATAGTAGGCAATATACTTAACCCATAACTTGAGCCTGTTATAATTAGGCAACTCTCTTCCGATGTTAAAACTTCACATTAATCTACTCTAGCACAATAAACAAGTCGATGCCAATTTGAATTCGAATTTAAGAGCGTCGGAGAAATACCCCATTCTTTCAAGTCAATTATTCGTTGACTCATTATTCCAACAGAACTGTGATCGTCAATCGTTGACCGAGTGTGCACATAACATCATTACAACAACATTGACACATGTAAAAGCTTCTACAAACATCATTATACTTATATACGTTACCCGGAAAAGTTAAAAGGTAATCCTATAAGGATAGAACATACTATAATACATAATCCATTTTTTTTTGTTTCCTATATACAGTGTTTAAAAATAAGTCGGCCCTGGAGGGAAACTACCTTAAATCCTTAAGTTAGCTCATTTTACATAAAGGAGACATTCCTAGAATTGTTTCTTTTTAAAAATTAAGGAATGTCTCCTTTGCCTGATAATAATATATCTTAGCCTGATTCTAACATTATAACTTGAGTGAATAATAAAAACCAGTATCATGAATCATTGTAAAAGCTTACGTAAAATAAACACTATAATAGTTAGAATATAGCTAAAGCATAGAAATTCTTATTTAACTTATATATTACTTGAAGCTTATTTCATGGAACACTTAAGAAAATTCATGCACAAAGGCGGTACATCGGTTTTAATTAATTTTATAATATTAATTTTCCCTTACATTTTACTGTGTTAGCGCCAACACATTAATCATTTAACGGCTTGTTAACTAAAATTATTATCTGGCAACAATTAATTACAACAGACCAATCCGCCAAGACACCTTCGGCTCAAATAAATCAACTTGTAATCCGATATCTTGGCTACTGTAACTTGACACATACTGCTACAACCTTCGTCGAGTAAAATGCTATTCGCGTAGAACGGGGATACTTGATATTCTCTTTCTTTCTGGTCTTGCCTTCTTATTTTTAGTGGAAGATGCCAAAAAGTAGGCAAAGACAGAATTAATAAATATGTATTTAAATTTACTTAATGAATTTTATTCTTTATTATTGTCACATGTATGATGGAGCATTAATTAAGAACGGCACTACTGTTTTTGATATTTTTTTTGTTGTGTTCGTAATTTTTAGAACAACGTTTGTTATGAAAGATTTTATAAAATCTATGAGTAAAGTCGAAAAATTTGATGGTATTTTTATATATAAAATTGACAGGGCAACGAATGTCGCTGCAACTATTATTTATTTATTTATTAGGCAAGAAATAATAAACTTAAATTTACATTGTATTTATAATATATTATTTAATACTATTTAATATAGTACCTATTTATATAGGTACGTGTTTTAGTGGAACGAGCTTAATTTAGACTTTAAAGACTTTATTCAAACAGGAGCGCAGTGTGTCCCTTTAGTATTCGGTTTTCGTGCAACCCGCTCACTCCTTAGCATTGCGCAAATTTCGCGATACAAATATTATGGAAATTTTAAATCATTGCCTCGTTTCCCACGTCTGTGGTGTTGCCTCACATTGACATAATGTATGCGATGCCATGCTCGTCGCTTTGTGCATTATAGTGTTTCGCAAGTGAGTGCATGGGCTACAATTATGGCTAGGTTCGCGTCACGCGGCTTGTTATTGTAACAGTTCCACCGGCGATGCTTTATATTTAGCAAACTGGTATGCATGACTGCCGCAATCACCGGCTCATCTTCAATTACAACTCTTTAGCACTCAATCTGCCTATTGCGAATTGTGTGCGGCGTCCAACTGTGCGCTCAATAGACGCATCCAGTTATTAAATCTGATTGTCAATGGAAATTCTTAAGAATAATAATTAGCTGTGATTGTTGTTTTCTAAACAATCAACATTACTAGAAAAGAAAAGAATAGAAAAATAGAGAAGTAGTCGCAGGGCAGGGCACTGCGTTTCGCATTTATTTGGGTAACCCGTCTGGCGGCAGTAACCACCCCTTTACAGAAGATCAACGTGAAATAACAGCATGGATACTGTTGTGTTTCGGTGAGTGATTAAGCAGTGTCATAGCCCCATTTTCCTTATCCCTTCCCTATGCCTTTTATCCTATTATGGCCTTGCAGCACGCTTACAGAACCTGTGGCTTTATTTGTGTTATTGGCGATGGTTGCCACCTATCATAAGACGACCTTAACTTAATCAGTCAATTAATTTAAATATACTCGTATTCATAGAGCTAAGTAACTTAAAAAATTTTAAACATTAAAATACTTAATGTTTGTCGGAAAATCTACGCTTAATATTTTTTTTTTATATATATATATACACTATAATATAGTTAATTGAATTAGAATTCATCATAATAAACTTTGGACTAGGTACATGTATAAATCAAACGTGTACATAATTATTTTTTATCTATTAAACTTTTGAATAGTACTATTATTATAATTAAGAAGGGAATACGAAGCAAATACATAGTACAATAAGGCAGTAAAACTAACAGTATATACTCAATAGAAATCCTTCTTTATTATCCGCGATCTGCGGCCCTAAATTATGCGCGCGACATTACTTGAATATTCTGTGCGGAACATTACCTATGTACATGAGATAAAATTGCATAAATTCAAATTCGTCGTGTATACCTACAACCGTGCCACATAATGGAACAATATTCTGATATGAATTCTGTCAAGTAATATACTAGTATATTTATTAGGAATTTTATATTCAACTAAACTAAACTAAAAAGTCCAAGACTTAACATTAGGTATGTTTTTGAATAAAAAGGATTATGGAAGAAAGAGAGAAATGAGTTTTGGCGGTTTAAAACAAGTAAGAAAACGGCGTAAAAGCAGACTGAAACGGACAGATTCCATTTTATAATTATGTACTCATATACAGATATACGTATATCTACTAATATGCCGATACTAAACAATGAATTTTTTTAGTTGTTTGTTTTACACCTGATTATACGTAGGTATAACAGCCACGTATAACCGACGATGGTTTAATTGTGTTATAGCTACTATTACACAAGCATTCGATCCGGCAGTTTGGCAATGAGTTACAAATAAGTACTTTCATACAAGAAAACACTTGTCAACATTTCTATGGTGTCTTTAACAATTTGTTACGAACCAATTTGCTATAATCGAATTAGTTATGTTTGATGATGTTGACGCTTAACTTTGTTTGAAAGCTCAACATGATTTCCTCTAATAAAGCGGTAACATTTTATGGTGAGTACTAGTTGCAAATAGATTAACGAGTCGATAAATATGTTTATGGGGTATAATTTTATCGGTATAAATTGATTTATCAATTAAATTGATTAAACTTCTATAGACCGTTACAGCAGTCTGCTTATTGTAGAAAAATGGAAACTAGTGATGTGCACTTACCGAACTGTATTCAGCACATATGTCGATAGAGTTGACAAAGTCGCATACTTCGTCTACAGACCACGCCTGTAACCGGGCGCGTGCTTCTGCGCAGAGGCATTCGTTGTGAGTCTCGCTACGATCTAACAACAAAAAGGGGGGAAATTAGAAATCTTTATTGTTGTTTTTTAATAGTGCCTGCCCCGGTTTATCTGCCCCGGAAATAACTGTACCAAGCCCTGCCACTATTTAAATAATTATCACAATTTATATTAAATTAACCTTACAGTTTATGATTTAAACTTTCGCAATAATAAGGAAGCAATAAATTAGAGTAACTTTACTAAAGGTAACATAGTAAAGTTATCGGCTTAGGGAACATAAAGTCTTGAATATACTTCTAAGGAATATCGTGGTCAATAAACAATTTCTCGCAAGTATGGGTGTTGAATAAGTGCTATCTGTTATATTGTAGGAAATTTGTGCTATCTGTAATGCAAGTGTAATACGAGACGATAAGGCATTTATGAAATGGAAAATCTACCGAAATTTAGTGAGACTATGAAGTTGGTGAGGACTTCAGATATGTACGTGTAATTTATATATAATTTATGTATAGTTTCTTAATTAAAGGGCATAATAATTTGCAAAATTATTTAATTATATAAAAGTCTTTTTAAAATAGTATCTTAACCAACCTCCATTGGAGCCCCTATCCCTTTCGTCATTGTCGCTTCTTGTGCTAGGGCTTTCCGACAGACGGGCACGTTTCGCAGCATTTTCGCACGACGCTGCTGAGAGATCAAGTGGTGAATACTCCCCTGCCGAAGCATGGCTGACTCGTTTGCGACGAGATCGTCCCAATCTTGATATCGCCAACATAGTCTGAAAAGAAACAACCCATTGAAACATAGGTCACCATTTGACGAAAATATTTAATTACTCAAATTTATTTACAATAATACATACATTTGATTTGTATTTAAAATTTAGATTTTGGTTCATGTCCTATGTGGGAGTCGTTAATTTTTTTAACAATAATTTTTCTGTCTCATCTATAAACTTGATTTTTAAACTGGGTATCAGTAAATATTAAGCAATAGTGCCTAACTATAGTGAACGCAAACGCTCCTGGCACACAGGGCCATAAAACGTTGGAGCAGCTTCGCCATCGGAATAGTGATGACAAGCGCATCACTATCAATTATGTAAATGAAAAACTTTTGTTTTATTACAAATATATGTTTTATTATATTTTGTTATATTTTTTAATCATATTTATTTATTTACTTAACAAAATCCACAGCCTAAAATTATACACAATTTAAAATATGAAACATATTTATACTAAAAACGAAGAAAAATCAACATGCTTACAATCAATTCCTGCTGCAACAAATTTCAATTGCAACATTTCCAATTAGTCTTACTGATTGTGGATTAAGTTAAAAAAATATCTCTCTTAGCAACACTCAAAGTATCGACAATGCGTGCGGAACATGCACAACCCTAGCTAGCTATTGTGCTGAACAACCCTAGCGCTTGAATGATTTATAGCCCAGTGTGCCAGAGCGTTTGCGTTCAGTATAGCAAAATTATGTAGGTACCTCTACTATATCAATGGAGTGACCAATAAAATATGAAATAACCTTTTATTTAAAAAAGGAGAATGAAAGAAATAAAATTATTTGTTTAACTAATTTAATTAACGTAGGTTAAGGTAAGTTTATTTCTAAAAACTAAACACTATGTATACCATTATCATTATGTAATGATACCGTAACATAGTATTCTCAATAGTGTTTATTGTTCGATTTAGGCATCGCATAATTTTACACGGCATTCTAAATAGTCACGTATTTGAATTAAGGTGGTTTCTCTCGCTCCGAACAAACTGCAGCGCGGATAGATGGCGCTAATTTCTTAAATTGATGTTTTTAATTTTTTTTTGAATGAAAATGAGCATATAATTTAATTGGAATAGGGTATGCGGTTAAAGTGTAATATTAGTAATGTATTTTAGTATATTTCAAGTATATATTAGTTTTAAATTACTTGTAATTCGTAAGGACAATATCGCCATCCCCGCAGTAGTCACTCACGCACACTTTCAAGAACTTATTACGTACTAAAGTGTTTGCCAATTTCGTCGGCTAGCTAAGACGCGTGTTAGAGCCAACGAGTTGACTATGCGCTCGCAATAAAGAAACACCGGTTCCAATCTGTAGGTCCTTTCTTATTTCTTTTTTATTATTTTTTTACTTTATAATTACAAAACATCCATACTCATATACGAACAACATAAAAGCGAGAAGCAACTGCGGAACGACACCAGTGCCTTCTGAATATATTTTTACTTCTTGTAGTAGATTATATTTTCTTTTTCTTTGTATAAATATAGGTGTTTTTGTTTGTACATAGGTTTTATTTTGGAAATTTTCTTTGTTTTTTGAGCTTTTATGTATTATTTAGAAAGTACGTAACCTCACCATCGGCTCTAACGGAAGACCTTGTGGCTTTCTATATGTTGGTGTTTGTCTTTCCATATGTTACTTATGTATGTTTTAAATGTCCTTTACTACCAATCAAATCTTATTCTATTCTATAAATGTGAAAGTAACTCTGTCTGTTTGTTACCTTTTTACGTCTACTCAACCGATCACCATGAATTTTTGCATACGTTGTCAGGGATACCGGAAAGGACATATAAGTACCTTTCGTCCAGAAAAAGGTACTGATGCCGAGGGATCATATGAAATTATAAAAATTAACACCTGGCAGAAGAGTTATAGCAATAGAGATGACATGCGTTATATCGCTTATTTATTTTTAATTTTGAACGCGGACGAAATCGCCGGCACCAGCTTGTTCTATACTAATATTATAAAGAGCAAGATTTGTATTTTTGTAATTAATAAACTCAAAAACTACTGGGCTGATTTTTTAAAATTCTTCTACCTATAGAAAGCTACATTATCAGTGAGTAACATAGGCTATATATTATTTATAAAGTTACATGATGAAGTCACATGCTATTATATTTATAAAAGACTAGTTGTTGTTGTAGTTTGAGTTTATTCATTATAAACATGCAAAAATACAAATCTTCTCTCTTTATTATAATAGTATTTTAGTAAAAAATGATAATAAAAAAGTCACAATTTTTAATAGGTACTTTTTATTTTAGGCCCTTAGAAACCCAACAAAAATAACATTCAAATCTATTCATTATGACAGGATAAACGTCTAATTGTGCTGAACTATTGGTGATGTGATGATGTCATCTCAGTCCATCGGGATTTGTCGAAGTCTTCTTCTGAAACAAGAGAGAATGTAACGGGTGTATATAATATGCGAGAGCTAACCACTAGCGGATTGAGAAGATTTACATGGGGTCATTGTATGCCTGCCTATGAGCCACGTCAGGTCTATGTGAGAACCGTCACCGGTTGTGGGGAGATATTAAAATAATAATTTCCACTCAAATTATTATTTCAATTGATTTATCTTACAGATTAAATTATCTAAACTTGAAAAACTGTTATTTGTATCTAAAATACTCTTATTTTGTGATTTTGAGAAACCGAGGACACAACCTTACTACTACCGAATAGTTTGTTTCTGTTTACAACATGTAAAATATTTTGATTTGTAAACAATACTTTTGCCTGACAATATTAATAAATAAGTAATAAAAACACTGATTTTGAAATAAGTAATTAATTAGTATGTTTTTATTATTACTTGATGTTGCATATTTTGACACTTTTCATCAATTCATGCAGCAAACTTGAAATAAAGTCAGTCTTTTAAATTTAATTTTACTATAAATAAGGTATACCAAGTGACCTTATAAGTCTTATTATTTAAAAGAAACTATTAAATGTGATTAGAAATTTTGTCCTTACATGTAAACTTAATTTACCTTACAAACTTTCTTTCCTACTTGTTTAAATAAATAAATAATAAATGTACTTATTCAATAATGGTATGTTACCAATATAAATAAAATTCTACTAGAGAGAGTCGCAACAATAGTTGTTCAACATAGAACTATGTTCAAATGCATTTTTCTCGTAGATTAATTAGCACTATAAAGTTCCATGTTTTTAAAGGATAGAAAGAAAAATACATAGAACTTTGTGACATTCATAACTCAGGAAGTGCAAAAATTGTAATATGGAACCTTGTAATAGTGAGCCAACGATATGCCATTATTATAGCCTCCTCCTGTTCCCGATTCTTGGTGGTATCATGGTATACCCATTGGTATTCCGCCGTAAGATGGCCCTTCGCCCTTCCAAACATTGCCTAATGATTTTTCAATACTTGATTGCAGAACAGTTCCATAGTTTAGATACATATAAACTAATAAATGCAACTAATAAAAACTCAGATTAATAAATTATCAAATAAATAACTTATTTAATAATAACTAAGATAATAATCGTGAGCAATATTATCAATTATAAATAAATAAAGTGACGTTGACAGTCACTGACAGACAAATGGGTTCAGTTCAGTGTTGCCGTATCTATAAAGACTTCTTCCCTAAACATATTTTGCTAAAATATTAATTTTAGGTATTTCTATTTGGAAAATAAAATTGTAATATTACGTCATATAACCCGGAGTCGTTACAACAATTATCGTTTAATAATTATATACCTAAATAAATTGATACAAATATTAAACCACAGACAAAACAATTTGAAAAGTCTAAATTTTGTGTCTGTGATATTTTAAAATGACTAATATGATTGGAAAGTCATAAAAAGATTATTTACAATATACGAAAGATAACGAGAAACGGATTTTTGTTGTGATGTATTTCCCCTTATTTCTTGCTAAAATGTTTGCAGTTAGCAACACAGGTGTCCAGTCGTCGAAAGAATAGTCGATGAATATTGTAATGAATGTAGACAGTGAAATAGTGCAATACCTGCTATCTCGCTCTGACTACAGCAATGAACAGTAGTAGGTGTTGAATATTGGCAACTATGCGCGGACGGCGAAGTGCGATCTGGCAACGTACTTGTTTGCTGTACACGTGATCGTAGCTAAAAGCGTACGACACTATCGGTGTTCACTCACACATTGACAAAAATGAACAAAAATTACGCTCTCATTTAAGCTATTTATCTATTGTTTTCTTTGAGGAAATATAATTTGGCGGAAATAGGGATTAAATTAAACGCCGTAGGAAGTAATTTCAGTGTAAAATTTTGCTCCGTTTGTTCATATTTGGTAAATTTTATTAGTATGAAAATCGTCCCCCCTTAACAGATGCTCGACTTTTAAACGCTCTTTTACACTTATACAGATAAGGAAAGAAGTAATGATGAATGATAAGAAACAAAGGTCAAAGAACATTTAACAATGTAGACAGATAGATCGGTGTATCGGTGGCATTTGAGAGCTCAATTACCTAGCCCAGTTACACAGTAGGTATGAACCGATGTTGAGCAAATATGAAAGGCGCTTTGTTATCAGATCTAGAGAGGTATCTTGTGTGTGCTGTGAACATTCATCATAAAACCGTCACGGCTTCCGCTCGCAGGTCAAAATGCAATCTATCTTTTTTAATTGCGACCAGTATTAAAGAAATGAGCGCGCACAGCAACTTTGTGTAAAAAGCAGAGGCGCGTGAAATGAACATGATATGAGCGCGCGTGCCTAGACCGCACGCTCGCCGATGTTACAGCGACGCTAAAACACTGGCCATCATAAATCTAATATCTCGCTTCTGTGTCTCGTAATGCGTAAACACATAAACCGATTGTCTGTCTATTGAATAAAAGATTAGTGAAACGCCATGAATCATATCGGGCTTTCAGTTCAAAATCATGTTCACGACGCGACGTCCGTATAGCAATATTGAGATGCTACCTTTTATAGTAAAATTTACTACGTGTTTGCAGGCTACTTCGTCCGCATGTCTTTATAAATTACGTGATAATGCTCATAATATATTTAAATCAATTTTGTAGTTTATTACTTTTCAGGTTTTGAACGAATAGTTGTAATAGGTGCATATTTGTATTGCACCTATTACAACTATTCGTTCAAAACCTGAAAAGTAATAAACTACAAAATTGATACATAATTGATGATACAAAATTGTTACAAACTAGTTTAGAAGAACACTTACAAACTAGTTTAGAAGAACCACTCTCTTCCTTTATAATATACTGTTGCACGCGACTTTGTCCGTTATTTTTATAAAATATAGTCTATGTTACTCTCTGATAATGTCCATAGCTTTTGAGTTTATTCATTACAAACAATATACATAATCTTCTCTTTATAATATTAGTATAGAAATATAGGTTATAAATGAAATTTAAATTAAATACTATACTTAATTAAGTAATTAATTAAATTAAAATTATACTTAATTAAATTAAATTAAAAAACCATTGAACTCGCGACACTGTCATGTAATGTAACGTAACCGAAATCTCTGTATATTTTCAGATATTAATTTAAAATAATTTGAAAAATGAATAATTTTTGAGATGGGAAAAACCATTGAACTCGCGACTTGTTATGTAATGTAACCGTGTAACTGACAGCTCTGTATATAAGTACTGTATATAAGCAGACAACTGCATATGAAAGTAAACTTACTAGATATGATAACAAATATCAATATGATATACACCTCTGACCAATTATCTAGTTTCATATCAACCTCAAACCTTTTTAATGGTTTGTCATTATGAAGTTCATGTTAAATAATTATGTTCTATTTAATTGTCATTGTGTGTCAGTGTCATATATTTTCTCTTGTATTTCTTGCGATAAATAATAGTCGTATTTACCTAATTCAAATCAAATCAAATCAAAATCAAATCAAAATATTTATTTATCAATTAGGTTTCTCACAAAACTCTTATGATCGTTATTATAAATTTAAATTTACTAGGGTTTCGGAAAAAAAGCCAAGATGACGATCCTGAGAAGAAACCCCGAAAGAAACTCAGGATACTATTCTTTTTGTCATCTTTAAAATATAAAAATTACAATTAAGTACACTTAATACAAACATAAAGTTCATATACAATACTAAGCAAAACATAGTATGAGCTCCGGATCCAAGCCCTAAATCCAGGCTTCATTGTCACTTAAATAATCAGTGACCTTATAGTAGCCTTTCGAGAGGAGTTTGGCTTTAATGACACTTTTAAATTTATTTATAGATAAGGCTCGATAATGCCAAGGAATTTAAATATGATACAGTTATTTTTGTGAAGCTACGTTTTCACTTCTGACGTGCAGTCCTACGACTGACATGTTTTTTTTTTACATAGCGAATCAACTCAAAAGAATTAGAAACTAAACGATTTAGGCGTGCAGCGTATCACTAAAGTGCAATTTCCGCGCGCCTCTCGTTGCGTCCGCGCTGAAAAACTCATCTAATTTAAAAGTGGAATGACGGTTCGATTTCACATCCCAACACTAGCGTGTCGCGGGGCGCGCACGCGCGGCGCGTGCCGTTGCCAATTAGTGAAGCTCCAGTTCCTCTTACACTGGAGAGTGGAGACGGTTCGCTGGCGAGCGGCGGGCGGCGTCGGCCGGTAGGCAGTGGGTGGGGCGGAGCTCTATAACCCTGCTGAGTTCGCGCGCGCTCATTACGCTTTAAAAACACTACTCACTAACAACCATTCAATCTTACCTATGCACACGTGTTGCAGACAAATTTATTTATCAGTCAAAGGTGATTTTAACTAGCAAAAGCGCCAATGGTCATTTGGACTAAAGTAGTTTATAGGTTATAGTTTTTGACCAGTCAAAAGTAGTAAAGTACGTTACAAGCATTTAAGCCTAAACAAATTAAAGGTAGTCTGAAGGTTCGAGCAAAAATGGGTTAATACTACGTTATGATGAAAATAAGTACGGATACTTACTCAATTACATTTAAAAAATAATTCTAAGAAAATAACTAGTCTCAATTAAAAAAGTCCCTTTGTCTAAAGTTGTAGGTCAAAATTTGAGTTATTTATCAATTAGAAGTACTTTAGTTACACTGGAAGAGCACACTGCCTCACTAGCACCCTTTTGAAAAGACCACTATGGTCATCATAGTATTTACTTTAAAAGTTCCCAAAAGTGTTTTGGGTCCTAAACAACAGCCAAACCATTCAATGGACCTAAAAATAAAAGGAACATTTTCAGTCAAAAGTATCTCTGACCGGTTAAAACTATTAAATACCTATTTCGAGTTTTGCCTGTAACATACATAAGAGCGAAGGAAGTGTAAAGGTCGTGAGACTTATCTGATTTAATTGCCTTCATTATAACGCAGGAAAGGAAGCGCTATGCTCACCGCGTTATGATTTTAAAGAGGCTCAAATTAACATAAACGAGCCAGGTTTTATGTAGATGTTCATGCAAGATAGCGGAGCTTATGAGTTTAACGATACATCGAGACAATTTAATCATAGCCGTGAACTATGAGACTGTAAAGATGTGTAATTAAAACTGGAAGGTCAGTGAGCAGGTACTAATTCATTTTAACTTGTGCTTTTGAAATTGGAACGCAACTGAGCGTAAATTATTTCATAGGGGCAGCGGCAATGTATTAAGTAACGTGCATTATGTTGTGAAGTAACAAGGAATTACAAGTAAACTTTTGAATTTTCGTCGTTGGAAATAATGAGAATGAATAAAATTGTTTGTTTTGATTGTGCACATCCTGTCTCCGTATGCGTGCACACTACGTTATTAGATAACGACAAACGAAAATAAATATAATTAAAGTTCGTTATTTTTCAGCTATATATTGTGAGATTTGTGAGTAACGGTGTAATCTTAGCAGTTAATAGTTAACCTAAAAGTATCGTAGTTTCAAGAAGACATAAGAAATCGATGGTCTTGTGTTTGTTTTGTCTTTTCTATAATATTGTTAGTCTTTGAAAAAATACAAGCGAATAAACAAAAGGACTAAACGTTAAAAAGGAAATGACAGTGAATATTTTATATTAATAGTAAGGTTAATAAAAGACCATGGGCCACAATTGCCACAAAATTATACTTTGAAGAGTTCATTAAAAATGTTGGACAATGCGGGCTAGATATGAATCTAACATGAGTATCCGACTTTTGATGAAAAGGCTTCAAAAATCAAAAAAACATTACAAAAAAAATTCTCCAAAGCCTTCGAAGCAAACCCATATGGTATTAGGTACGTTTCAATGTCACAGTAACCGAAGCTATTCGTATGAAAAAGTTGCAAAAAATACACTCCACATTTTTAATGTACTTATACCTTTGTATTTTGTATTTTTACCTTTGTTGAATTCATGTCAAGTACAGGCGGAAATGCCGGTAGTCGTGGCGGTCCGCCTTGCTGCTTAGCCAAAGTAGAAAATAGGCCACCCATCAAAGACTCACAGGGCTCCGTTTTAACACTTGTCGAAGGCCGTGTTTCAGTAGAAAATCCATTCACACGATGGAAATAGCTGCAAAGAAAAATGTAAATATAATACAATGCTTCAAACTTTGAGCTTGAGTAAGTTTGAGCTTGAGTGTGAACAGTCAAATATATTAAACATAGTTATTTTTATTTTTTTTGATTTTATTAATTTTTGGGACACAAACAGAAATAAAAACAAAAATATACAGTAAAAAAGACAAAAAAATTAACAAATTTTCCACAAGAGTGTCCACAGATGGATGTTACATATAAGAGAGAACAATAACTAAACATCAAGACAAAAAAGAACAAATATTACAAAAAAAAAAATTAAAAATTAAAAGAGATATTTAAGATGAAAAAAAAAAAACCAATCAAACAATATTATATATTAGAAAAACAACAATTAAATAAAACAACCAAGCAGGTGTGATCCCTCAAGCTCAGTTATAAGACCCCTTCAATTGCACTCTAAGCTTCGCAATTGTGCAGCTAAAAATATTCCAAACCCAAAAAGCGCCGATAGACATTGATAAAATGTATACCTTTAAATCATATTTTATCGATGGTACGATTAAGGAAAAGGAATTAAAGAAGGGGTAGGAAATTTTTGAATATGCTAGCTATACTGAGGCCGAGGTTCGCTGACATGAATGAGACATTTAACAAACGACTGATTATATAATTGAAATATTAAAAAATGTAATGAGACTAGCCGACACCAGCGACTTCGTCTGCGTTGAAAAATAAAAGATATAACTTACAAAATATGTAAAGCAGGACAAGACTGCGGGAAAAGACTTTGTTTTATACTATTTAAAGATTAGTATAGATTAGATTATCAATGAACCCAAATTCTTTATCGTAATGATGAGGTGCATATATTTCGATTGAGGTGTCATAATTGAAATGGACAGAGGTCGCCGACCTGACCGGCAGATGAGCAATTCATTAATATAACATAAGTTCACGCGTTATAGGTTCTCACGAATCATGTAAATTTGTCGACTAAACGTAACTTATCGAATCGATTAATATGCTAATAGTACTGGCCATCACTAGTCGGTCGGTGACCCTCTGGTCGCGTAGTGTTGTGACACGAGCGTGTGAAAAAATTTAAACTTTGTCAAAGTTATCGGAAATAGGATAAATTGTTAGTCGAAGGTGTTTCCTTTCGAAACGAGACTGTGATATGTAATTATTTCATTGCTCCTAATGGCCGTTTCCTTTCTTAAATCACGTCTAAATAAATTACTATGAAAATGTAATATAGGCTATGAATAATCCAGTACGCTAATAATAGTTTACATAAGAAGTTATAGATTTATTTTCGAAATTTTAGTTAGCATTTTCAAGTGTAGTTACAATTTCCCTGTAACCGTCACTTAATATGAGTAAATAAAATGTTTAATATTTTATAACCCGCGACTTCGTCCGCGTTGAAAAAAAAAAGAAATTAGCGCCTCATTTTTGTTGCGGTCACATTTTTGCTAGGCGTTAGATTTATATTTTTAGACTAGTGACCTGCTCTCGGTTTCGCCCGGGATGTAATTTTTCCATATACACAAACTTCTCTCGTTCATCCCTCTTTCCATTAATGAAAACCGTATCAAAATCCGTTGGGTGATTTAGGAGTAGTTAGCGAGAAAGCAGACATACGCGGAGAGTTTCGGCGTCTTGATTGCAATTTTTTTTCTACTTATTGTTAAATAAACACTAAATTAGGCGAAAACCGCATCATAATCTGTTGCGTGGTTTAGGAGGAGTTAGCGGATTACAGACAAACAAACGCGGAAAGCGACTTCAAATTATACTATTTAAGGATAGGCTGATCATGTTACAAAACTCGCTTAAAATCCTGTCACTGACTAGGATTGTGACTTGTTTGTATCGACTTTATTGAATATATTAATTAATTAATACATCTACTAATTATGCTTATAATCATATGTAAATCGACTATACTATAGGTATTACAAGACTCATTAAATGGTCTCAGAGTGCGTGAACGACTATATAATTGCGTTTTTTGTAATGTAAGTAATCATTATATTTAATAGTATATTTACACTTTAATATGCAAATATAATTTCAATTTTAAAATGCAATTATTTCATACTAGCTGGTGTCCGCGACAATGTCCGCTAGGAATTCGTTTTCTAGGAAAAACCTCGCAGGAGCAATCCTTTTTTTTTTCAAACAAATATTTAAACCAGAAAGCACATGAATATTAGATGCAATCTAGGTTAAAATTTATAAGGAATAAAGTTACCAATTTGTTTAATAAATGTTATGAACCAATAATTGGTTGTTAATAAGTAATTGTAAATTATTAATAAGTAAAGTAATTGTATAATTGTAATTAATTGTAAATATAAACAATGGTTGTTAATAAGTTACCGATTGTTAATAATAAATGAATGATTAAAAAAGTATGTGTTATGTGATGGAATTAATGAATATAGAAAAGAAAAGAAATTTATTTAGAATAGGAATCCAAAAAGGTTTGGTTACTTTGAAGTTAAAGGGGAAATCTAAGCTGACAGAAGTAATAGGCATGTGAATAGACAATAAACCACAGTGACTGTGACTAGTTGATGTTTCGCTTCATCTGAGTATTTTTATAGTACAGTCAGTGTGACCCTGGTTTTAACGGTGTGTTATTGCAATACATGTTAAAGAAAATATACATGAAATATTTAATTACTTATTCGTCGGTACGGGGTTATATCGTGCTGCCAAGGATCTCATTATGTCTGAGCAGTTGCGTGGCAGATGCGACGGCCCAGGCAGCCCAGGTGCGTGCGGACTCCCTCTTTCTGGCGGCGTTCCAGGATACGAAGGCGTCGAAGGAGTCACGCTGCGAGACCTTGGATTAACCACAACTCCAGTATAGCCGTAATATAGCTACGTGGCTACTGATACCAATGGATACTTGATGTCCAGAAGTAGTATTTTTTTTATCACATATCTACTTCATGCCTTAATGGTTTTTGTTTTGCTACTAATAGTGTTTGAGTCATTTGCTTGCGAATTACTTTTATGTTGTTGTTTATCTTCAGAATTAAACAATATTTAATAACTAATAGGAAATGTTATTATGTCCCTTAGCACATTTGATGCGACACATTAACCTTAATGGGTCATGTGTACATTAAATACAGTACAACTACTGCGTTTAGAAAATTGAAAGAAAATTGCAGTCACCTGTTGACCTTAACATGAGAAAAAGAAGTTTGTGGTAGGTACCTTGAGGCGTTCGACTCGTGGGGACTGAGGCGTTCATATTTGACATTGGGCGGAGGGATTGCAGGCGTCGCAGGCGCAGGCGCAGGCGTCGACGTGGCTGTGGGCGCGGGCGCCGCCGCAGATGCTGGCTCGCACGCGTACCGACGCCCCACATTCCCGCCCCCATTTTCACCTGTAACAACAAGAACATAATCATATATTTCGCAGTCTTCTCAGGTCAAAGCCGATCTCGAATCTCGGTGGGAGGCAATCCAGAAAACTGACGATAATAAAATCGGATATAGAGTTTGATCGTCTACATTCAAAATTTAATTACACCACTAGACAGCTAAGGCAGGCCCCCGTCACTCGCGCCAAGGACAGTTTTAAATACCTACCGCTAAGTAACTCGTAGCCGAGCATAACGACAGTAGGTTGCCGACCGCGAGACCAAAGAGTATATAATCACTACGTTACAAGAGACGGGACTCCCATACAATGAAAATGAAATTCACTGTTCTATGAAAACGAAGAAGTGCTCCAGTACCAACCTAACCAAAATTAAAAAGTACGATGCTGCCAACATAACGAACAAGAAAATAAGGATGTGCTATTGTTACGATAAATGAGGTCGATAGTATAATTGACTCTATAGTCTATGGTTTATGAAAATCCCAAAAAAAGCCCTTACATAATTTTAAATATTATTTATTGACAAATAAAAAATCAAATAATTACAATCATTGCTTTATTAGTACTATCATACAGTTTACGGTTATCACCGATTGGCACCCAGCTCCCTAGCCACAAGAGTAACTTCACATAAAATCTTTGAGGACTGCAGGATCTATTTATTTTTAAGTTAATTACGGCAGTATCCAAGGTCGACGTTGCAGGTTCTGTAACACACATAAAAATTGCATTATGTCATGTATACCTAACGTAATAAGAATTTCATAAAGTAATTCAATGGATTGGCCCGATACATGGAACAGCATTTCGTTTGTTGTTTGTACAGGATTTTTAGCAATATGGAGCGTAAATTCACTGAAAACTTCATCGTTCAATGGTTTGGCAGATATTCCGATATATGGAACAGCATTTCATTTGTTGTTTTTTTCTTTTCAAAGTCTCGCTTGCACCTAGAAAGTAAATGAATAATAAATGTTATTTTTTTAGTTAAATATACATATAAATAAAAAAGAAAGGCAAAATAAAACTAAAACAAACCAATTGGTACATTGGGGTGTATGCATGAGTTCATTTCTTATCATTCAGTGCAATAAAATCAAAAAGAAATTTTTGCCGATTGTCGATAAAAAATGGCACTGCACTATTGTTTACATTTTACATACAACACATATGCAACACAATTTTATTCGAAAATTTGAACTAAACTCCCAATAAACTATATTATACATGGTTTTAGAACAGCAGCAAGATATAATATGTACTAACCTATCTTCATCCAGCGGGAATTGGGCCAAAAATATTAGTTTTTTATTATCAATGCGACTCGTTCTTAGGCCACATATTTCGCAGGTTACTTTCGGCATTTAGAACACTAAACACTATACACCAAATATAACACTACGAAGAAAGAGTATTTAAACACTAAAATTTTGGCAAGTTTTATAAAAATCAATACTCTGCTTGCCGAAAAATCCGAAAATAAACAACAAACAAAAACAGTTGAAATGAAAGACGCCATATTGCAACACATCAATATGGCGCCGATGGTTGTTTGTGGTTTTGATGTATAATACGGCCAAACGAGAATCGGCGATGTCTTTAATAACTTAATGGTTTCGAAATCGCCTTGACTTAGTCGGGTTATTCCGCCATTAAAAATTTCCTCCGTTTCATACATCATTTTCTTTCCTTTGAGTTGCGCCTGCCTGCGCGAGACTGAGCATGCACATGTTTCCCGCTCAAAACGCAGCGATACTTACATATTTTATCATTAAATTCTTCACTAACGGTTCCATGGTTAACTATTGTGAAGTTGTTGGATGTCGTAGTCAAAAGATAAATAAAAATTTGTCTTTTTTTCATTGCTAACGTTACGTTATTTGAATTATAAGTACTTAATTTTAAGTATTTAGATCTTAAAACCTAGATCGTAGGAGGGTGGGTGTTTTAGATCGTGTGAATCGTTTTTTCTATTAGTGTGCTAGATATCTGTATCCGTATCCCCGGATATCCAAAGAAGTAAAAGGTCCGTACCCGAGTTACCTTTTGTCGGATCTTTTGCATTATTAAGTTTCATTACGTAAATAAATTATTTACCTATACGTAGAGGTAGTAATGAAATGCAATGAAATCCCGATAAAATAGTTTTTATATGTTTTTAACATTTGTATTGTAAAAGATATTTTTATTGTATGAGTTTTATGGTAGTGAGTTAAGTGGTAACAAGTATAAATAACTTGCCACCTTATAATAAGGTTCTAATTAAACTATCTAACTGTTGTTATACCTAATGAAAAAAAAAATTAAAAAATATGACACATTTAAATAATATAGAAAGTAATGAGATATTTTTTTTTTATAATAACTAGCTAATTATTTATATAATAGGCCATTTAATTTTTTTTTACGTTATTACCAAAAGTTGATTCTCACATAATCCAATCGAAAAATCATGTAGGAAGATTTTTTGCAGACCGAATATCTAAATATGTTGGACTATGTTTAATTTATGTTCTTTGTAGATTTTGTACAACCCTAACGTTTTCGCTCGATGACGTAATCTCGCTGTGTACGCGGGAATCTCGATTCTCGGCGCGCGTCCGTAGAGTACGTTTCTTCTTGCAGCGTCTTTTGTAGGCTAATATAGCGTAGGTATTTTAGCTTTTGTATGGGAGTGACGCATCTGTTACGATAGTAACTCTTATTTCATCTGTGGCTAAGGGATCAAAGATTTGTTTGGTATATTATATAGTATATTCATATTTGTTGGTGATAGATATACGATATAATACGCTCATAGTAAATATTACTCGTAACATACTACACGTTAAAACACAGCCGTGTCCACGACATAGCCACAGCCCATTTTTTTAAACATTTAGTCTGATCTTCTTAATATTAGATCTGATCATGTACGCTTTAAAAACTCGAGAAAGATAAACGGGGAAGATTTTCATATAAAGAAATTGCATCCCGAGCGAAGCCGGGAGCGACGCTAGTATAAAAAACAAGTCAAAATTCTTAGTTTAGTTGATCAATTTAATTTAATTTTCCTGGTGTGTTTCTTCCAATAATTGTTTATCAAACCGCCATTAACAATGTATTTGTTAAATTTGCGGTTAGGTCTATTAGTTTTCGTTTAGAAATAAATTTAGTATTGCACCTTTTTGTAGAGTGTAAACTGTTTTAATTGCAAAGATTAATCTTTTCACCGTCACTGTAAAATGTTTTATACCGTATCATAACAGTTACAATAATTTACTTAATAACAGCTAAATGCCAAGAAAGGCAAGTGCAAAGAGAGATCCTGTTGACATACCGAGACTAAGTTAAAAAAAAAATACTTATTTTTCTTTTTAACAGCCTGGAATAGTGTCGTTTAGATAGTACTTTTGAATATGTACCTACCGGGTTAACAAAATTTAAGCCTACATTAAATTGCTAATAATTATTAACAATTTGATGTAGATAAACTTTAATTATGTTATAATTATTTCAAATTCATATAGTTCGGTCAATTTAGTCCAAAAAATAGGGGTAAAGTTACAAGAATTCGCATAGAGCTAAAAATTGGTACCAATGTTCGGAACATCATTATAAATGAAATGTGAAAAGTCCCCATCGATCCCACATGTGCAAAAAAATTTATTCAAGGTCAAAGTTCGCAAAATTTTTTTTTGTGTTTTTCAGCCAAATGGCTGAAAATAGATCATAAAAATTATCATAAAAATATCATAAATTTTTTATCATAAAAATAGATCCGACAAAAATTGTAGATCATGCAATTGTCTATAAAAATTGTCGTTACACTTTTTTCCTAAGAGTCGCCGTTTATGAGATATAATGATTCAAAAAGTTGAAAAAGTTGAAAAGTATTGGTATTTGTAAAAGAAAAAGGATAACAGGATAAGGTTAAGGTTGATCATTTTATATAATGATAAAAAGCGACGGTAGGGCTGTCGCAGTTGAATTGGTGGTACGAGTAGATACACATAAGCAAGGAATAATTGGCACTGGCTCATTGTGGGCTATACCTTTCGTCATTAATACAGTGTCGCGAAAATGTCGCTATTGAAAATGTTTTAAAGAGTGGTCATGTTTTTTGATTTAAATTTTAAATAATATATAATCTAATCCTGTTAAATATATTTACACATTAAATAATATATATCATGTGTTTTGTTTTTATATAAAATGTGTTTTGTTCAATAAGATGTAAAAAGATGTCGCTTAATTGATATCAATTAATCTATAAATAGGTAATTAAGAGATGTTGTTGATAATTCTATCCGAGACGCTAATCCGCTGCGAATACAAATTTAAAAATTCCTTACTGCCAGTACAGACTACGTTGTCCGCAAAATTCTATCTATAGTTCTTATAGATAGGTCTGAGGTAAGGAGACAATATTCGGGCAGGATAATGTCTATAGCACCCATAACATGCTAAAGCGATTTGGCTATAGTAAATCACAGGTCTCTTAATGTGATATATTTTTGGTGTAAATAAATTCGAGTCACTTTAGTTGGATGTACCCAGTTGACCTGTGAGGCATCTCGACATTTATACAGATAGGTATCACCGGCTCGTGTTTGAAGTAGCAGGTCAGGCTTCGCGATACACTTTCCCCCAATCGCAAGACGCCATCTCTAGAATTAATGGCCGCGCTAAGTGCGATAATCTCGCTGTTTGGAGTCAGTGCAAAGAGGGCTTCATTTATCACGTTTCGGAAAAGAGTCCATGTTGTTAGTTAATATGGATACAGCAAACTTTTGAGTCTGATGATGAGATGAATCACAAAATGTATGGAAACCAACTTGTATAGCGACTGCTCAATATGAACAACTTTAAGATGATAAGTGACGGAATCAAATACTAAAATGAAACAAAGTGGGGTGAATATGATTGTTTTCGTATGCAGGAAAAATCCTATTAATATTATAAATGCGAAAGTTCATACATATGGATGGATGTTTGTTCGTTACTGTTTCACGTAAAAACAGCTGAACAGATTTAAATGAACTTTAGTTTATTACCTAGATTAACATTTGGGATACTTTTTATCCTGGAAAAATGCTAGGTCTTAAAATATAATAAAATTTTGGCGGCGCCACCGTCGTCACAGCACTAAAGTTGTGAGGCCTTATATTACTCATATTATATCGTATTTTCTCTTTCAACGAGGACGAAGTCGCGGTCACCAGCTAGTATACAGTTTGCAGAACCAGTTAATATACAGTTTCAATGACCGTTTAATCTAAATAGACACAGGCATGCATATTTCGGCAATACTAGGTTCATTGGCCACCGACTCACTGCATTGCTTAGCCCGCCTGCGCTATTACGAGTAGGTAATACATTATAGCTTAGCGTTCTTTCTTACTATATTTCTTTTTTTCGACTCTAAGGATCGTTGCGTGATGTTAAATAGTTTCCTATAATCTTTCTCAAGAATTTGGCTATGTGTTTTGGGTAGCAATTCCATTCAAGTTCTATAACCCCCATCCTACCCTATTAAAATATAAATGTTAATGTTAACTTTTTTTATGTATATAGAACTCTTTTTTTCTATAGAAGAATGTCAAAAAAGTAATTTTGACTGAATGTTGATCATATATCATTATGTTTAGAGGTCGTAGGTATACGTTAAGAGTTACCACTAAAGGAAATCGTAACAAAACGTGTCTCTTATCGTAACCTTGCCACCTCGGATATGAGGCATAGGTCCTACTGTCGGCAGCAGCTTAATGATATTCTTATTTTGTTTTAGGATTATTTTTATATAAAGATACACTTTATATAAGATAATAGGATTATTTTTAAACATTATGATTTTGTAAATGTTATTTTATTTAAAAGCGACAGTTTATAAGAGTAAAAATTGGAAGTCTACTATGAAGCCCGTCTAGAAAAATACACAAATACATAAATAGAAAAAATATTTTAAAATAAAATAATTTAAGTAAAGTTAAATTCAACAACTTAGTATAAAATCTAAGTTTAGTTTAGTTTATCAACTTAGTATAAAATCAACAACTTACTTAAAGGAAAAAAATGAAAATTTATATGAACAATACCTATTACATATACTTTACAAGCTTTCACACTAAATTTTTTTTTTTTCAAATAAAATTATTTCTGTGATTTTAAAACATAGCATATAGTTATATCTCAGACATTTAGACAAACGGTTAAAAGCTTAACCGGCCGTTATTTACGTAACTCTGTCGCTCTAATATTTGCGCTATTTGCGCTGTCGGACATTCATCAACAGTTGATATATTGTGTGAACAGTCGCGTTAGTTTGGGCTATAGGGTTGTCGCTTCAACATTTATGGGCAATTTACAGATAAAACAGATTAATTAACAGATAAATTTTAGTTTTAGGTAAATATAGAAATATATGTAAATATAGAATTTCCATAATTAACAGATAAAGGATCATGATGATAGTGATTTATGAATGAAATTAACTTTGTGATTTAAAATTAAATATTTTAAAATATTAATTTGAATTTGGTCTGTCGTCATCATACAGTGTCGAGTGTGTAATTAATTTCATAAAATAAATAATTATATAAATCATGTAATGTATTAATGTATTAATTATTACATATGTTATTCAGAAACTTAATTACGTACATATTTTTATTTTTTATAATGTTTATTTTAATGTAAAAGTTGGCAGGTAGGATGGATGACGGTTAACTTGATGACAGGTGGAGGTTGCTATGACGACTATAAACACAAGCAACGCCAGGGGGATGCAAGTGCTTAGGGGAGGACTACCGCCCGTCATGAGGTCCCCCGAGATGGCCGGCGTACCTCTACTTTCGGGTTCGCCGAGGTTCCGAAAGGGAGCGTATTGGAGCGAAAGGGACAGCCGTGGTGGGTAGCGGATGTCTTGTTATAAGCCCGCCCGCACATTGAGGGTATCCATGACAACGTTAAAAAAGGTTGATGCAAGTGCGCTGTGCAGATAAAATCAGCTATCAGCAACCTCTGCTTGAATGTGGGTCTAACTGAAGGACATTTAAAAAAAGTTGTGGGCAGTAAAACCTTGATGGGGCGTGGACATATTTTTATTCATATTCAATAAAAAGAGTAAATTTGAAGGTAAATCGCGATAAACTGTTAATACAATCTGTAGTAGGCTTAGTATATATTATTATTTTAGCTTTACAGTCATTATTTACTTCAAATGGTCAACCCTAACGGGAAAAGTTAGGTAATTAATTGCGCCTTTTACGACCTCTACGCGGACTCGCTTTGTACCGACATATTTTTTCACACTTAACAGGTGTCAGTGTTGACATGAAAGCTATAATGATAGTATTTATTTAATTATGATAAGACTATTAACCTACTTGTTGTGGGAAACACCGGACGGTACGTTTTGTAGACAGAACAATGGTGAAAATTTTGAAGTTACAAGACATATGTAACAAATTTGTACCATTTTTATTGTGGTACTTGATTTATTATAAAGTTTTCTTATAATTATGTCTTATGTGTATTTGTTATATTAAGGATATGTTCCTTTTTAACTTTCATATTATGTAGCTTCAAGACCTACGATACCTGAGAAAAACTTTCTTGAACTTTAAGTTAGCTATGATTTTTTTTAGTTTAACATTCATAATAAAATCACGTGAATCCTATTATAGCATTTTTACTCTTTCACGCATAACGGCTCAACGACACAAAGATAGTTTATTACCTGGATTAACAAATAGGATACTTTTTTAGGTTCCCCATGGATCGTCTAAAAATATAAAAAAATGGGTGCCACTGTCGCTGTGGCAGCGCCACTTATCACGGCGATTAAGATTTTAGTTATATTTTTGATATAACACCTGAGACGATGCGAACCTGTCTTTCAACGAGAACGAAGTCGCAGGCACGAGCTAGTTACTAATAATGTCTTCCCAAAGACATAAAATATAACTTTTAACACATTTAACGCCAATTATACTTAAACATAATGTTGGAGGAACACGACCTATATATTTATAATATTACTTTCAAGATCTTAAACTACTGATAAAAAAAACGTAAATGTTCAATTACCTAATATTTGTAGAAAATTCTAACCACAAAGTAGTAGAAAGCCCACATTTGTATTATGTTAATATAGAACTAAAATTATTACTAATCCGACAATGGACACTGTCAAATCGAGTCAAATAAAATATCAATTTTCCAACAAAGAATTCATGAAACCGGTCGTTTTGAGGCGTACGCAGGTATACGACAACAATGTATTAAGACGGCCCTACAAGGCGAAGTTTATGTCGTGTATTTTACAAGTGAATTATTTTTTAATGGCCACTATATGGTGGCGTTATTCTATTGTGTGCAACATGTAGGTGTTACTAATACGTTTGTTTGTGAGTTGTGAAAAAGATTTAGGATGTACCAATTGCTTTGTGCACTTCGTCTTCGTATATGTGTTTTGAATTCTTGCATAGTTGTCTCTAAGAATCGAAAGACATAATAAGAGTCTATAAGATTATAAATGTCGTGTCTTTAATTAGAAGTCTTATGTTTTTTTTTTTGTTAAGGTCGGCAGACCGACTGATGATCCACTTAATGGTAGGTGGCTACCGTCGCCTAACACATAACACAAGCAAAAGCAACGCTACAGGTGCTGCATGCTCGCTGCCGAATGCAGTATGATTTGGATCAAATGATTGGGAAGGGATAGGAAAATGGGGCTCTGGCAAACCTTAAGAACACGTGCTGTTATTTCACAGGGGTCTGTGTAAGGAGGCCCAGACTGCCGCCAGATGGGCTGTAAAATAGGGAAGCAGAGAGTCAACTTTGTAACTTAAAAACGGAGGTAAGCACGGTCTTCTGTCCTTCGCGTCTAGCCGCTTCCTGCGAAACCTTTCGGGTCGTCTGTCCACCTGGCCGCAGGGCGTCCCACGTTCTGTTTTCAACGACCTCCATTCGAGAGCGGATACCACATCGGTTATCCGCTCTGCGACAGATGTGACCGGCCTATTGCCACTTCAACTTTCTGATTCTCTTGGCTATGTTGACGTTGACGGCAATTTCAGAATTTCTAATCCTATCCACTAAAGAAACTCCGAGAATAACTCGCTGGGCGATTTAAACTTGTCGATCAGTCCTGTCGTGAGAAGCCACGTTTCGCCACCATACCTCATCACTGACATATCGCCCTGATTATATATTATATAACATAATATACAAAAATTATACAAACGTAAAATCCTTAATTCGCTATTAGTTATGTTTTTTTCGTATAAATTGAGTATGAAGAGTTGTGGATTTTGAGATAAATAAATAAATAAAATAACTTGGTCTACAGTCATTGCCGCAGTGGTGACGAGAACACATGACTGATAGTAAAACGTATAAATGTTTACACGAGGAAATATTGTGCGACTATCGATTTATGACAGAAATAATATTTAATATGTACCTTTATTCTTATATTACGGACGTAAAAAGATGTTTTAAACTGTCACATTTATGTAGCTAAAATACGTTTACGTAATTATTGAGTTAATGATATAATATTATTAACAAATATTTGATAGATTCAATAATATGTTAAGACTTAATTGCTATAAGTGAGCAATAAAACTACAAATTACTTCATATAAAATTATCTAATGGTACTACATGTTGCACAATAAATAGTCTTAACTTTGACAGGAAGTGATCGGCAAGCAAGATGGCGGTCGATGAGCGATGACTTCCGGTCCCGAATATGCCCAGGTCACCCATCAACTAGAGGAAACTGGTACCGTTAGATAATTATACATTGTAGAAGCGAGCCTGCTTGACCTGTCAACTGCATTTATAAGTATGAATTAATTTTTGTGTAAGTTCTTCTTTTAGGATTTTTGAAAATTTTAACCGCGCGAAGCCGGGTTCGCTATTTTTTTTTCTATATGAAATCCAGTCTTTTGATAAAATTAGACATTGCGAAACTCACTTTTCAGTGGCAAAGCAAGCTGTGTCCTACATGATTCCTACATTGAACAACATCTATCGTGATGTAAGTTTGAATGTACAGAGAATTTCATCTCTTATGAAAATATTAGGCTGTCGGTAGCCTTGCTAGTTTCTGACTTTGTGTGGCCATTACGTTCTAATTAGGCGAGCAGACTTACTTCATGTGCCACATTTATTGTCTTCACTAGTTAAATTACAAATAAAGTTTACACTGGGAATCATTTATTAATTGATCCAGCAATTAAAATTCTATGTTTTCAATTAATCCACAAATATATATAATTAAATATCCACAAATATATTGGTTTTATTAATTAAAGGTTATAATAAAATATAAGATTTTAATTAATATAAACAACAGGACAATTATCGTAGCCATTAAGAGTTATGGGTATTTAATGGACATAACCAGACAATGTTTAGTGAACATGTATTTAACTTGACACCTTTGTTTGTTTGGATGCGGCGCAAGTCACAGGTTACTATCGAGATTTAACCTGTTTTCGTGTGGAGTTTTTACGCCTTAACCGCTGAACCAATTTTAATGACAATTTAATATGTATATTAAGGGCCTTAAGTAAAAACATAGGCTACTTTTTGTCGCGAAAATTGAAGAGGTTGAAATTAGAGATGATAGTTAACCTAACAATTGTTAATTAGTTGTTTAATTAATACGAAGACTGTTGTAAGTTTATAGAGTTATAGCTTCATCGAAGTACTAACTTATGTAGTATCCAACTATCATTTAAAAAATTCATGAATATTTCTTCTTTTCACGTTTTCATGCATAACAAGTTTGACATTTGACATCAGACTTATTTTAGTATCTCGATAAGATTGAGAATTCCACAACTCTTTATCGCTAGAATTCTTCATTTTTTAAATGTTAAGGTCGACAAGCAGACTGACGGTCCACTTGATGGTAGGTGGCTACCGTCGCCTATAACACAAGCGACGCCCTAGGCTGCAAGTGCGTTGCCGACCATAAAAGGATTAAGGGATAAGGAAGGACTAAAGTAATGGCCTCTGTATACATCAAAAACTTTCCTAATAGAATTTTGTTTTTGGAATTTTTAACTTAACATATGGTCCAAAAAGGTGAAGATATCCTGGTTAAGAATATACATATAAGTACTTCCAGATATTTAATTATGTAGCATGTTTTTAATAATATTATTTTTTTTAAGGCGATTTTCCCCCTGTAAGTTGGCTGTTGGCGATTGAAGAAGATGGCCGTGTAATGTAACCAAAGTTTCTGGCCGCCTCTCTCTTTTTCTACACCTACCACGCAATAGATTTAAGTACAAAATGATGAATTATACAAAGATTGAAAAAAATTGGATCCATGCGAAACTTGGGCAGGCCGTTAGTCAAAAATGAATACCTCGCATAAGTCGTTGCCATGGGACCAAGTGAAACGTCTCGTAAAAATTCTGGCAAGCGGAGAGGTAGCGGGAGACATACTGTTCCCGAGTACCCGGTTGTAAATCCCCTTGGGTCCGACCTGAACTTGCTAAATTTATCTCTCCTCGTGCTTCTGTAAATCGTAGAGGACAAAAATAACGTAAAATAACTGAGGTTGCAACGAATATGAAATATAAATGTTTTTCTATAAGAACTATTCAGTGTGTCACGTCACTGTATAAAATATCTGAGTACTAAATACTTCACACGAAGTATATACTCGTATTTATTAAAAATGGGAATAATTTATCTAACACTGATATACGTTACAGATGTGATAATATACGATACCTAAACAATCTACACTAATATAATATAGTACATATATATATATATATATATATATATTTAAAAGCGCTACATATGTATATATATATATTTTAAAATATTCTTGCTTTATTTAAAAGGAATATTATTTCAGATGGATATAGGGCATTATATTATGTATACTAATCCCTCTTATTGCTCCTGGACTAAGCCGGGTCGCGTCAGTCTAGTGTTTAATAAAGAAAAAAAGGTTGTTTCTTAAAAATATGTCCGATTTTATCTGTTATGTATCTATTGCATATTTCATGCAAGCAAGATAAGATAAGGCTCAGTATTTAGGTCTACACTTAGAACAGTTTCGGTCTTTAACAATCAGTACATTTCTTATTGCTTGCGGCTGCCGTGGAGGGTCAGCAGCGTCGTCAAACAAGGTACCGTTGAGGCGGCACCTGACCCCGAATGGCGGCACGTCCGCCAAACAGACTGCCTAAGTGATTGGTACCGTTTACAAATACGTGTTTCGAACTGCACACATGATATTTGTCATACACCGACGAAATGTGGATATGGTAGTTCGTTCTTACATATTCTTACTCCTGTTTTTTTGAATAACGCGATCATTCCCGATTTTACACAGAGGTATAGTGATTCTCATTCTTTAAGACAGTTTTATAATACTACGTAAGTATGAATAAATATTTGAATTTTAAATTCAATTTAAATGTAATGTAGAATTTAATCTTATGTGTAGGTATATGAACTCTTTCATACAAAATAATTTATACGCTATATAAAATATAGATCTGAGTATAAAGATAATAAGCAAAACCGATGTCAGACAAGATAATAAGGTATATTTCTTCCTCAATCACGCCTAAAAACCATTGAAATTGGATGGAACTTGGAACAGACAGAAAGGTCATATACTGAATTAGGGAATTTCTCAATTTATTGTACAATTTTACCAACAGAATTTAACGAGATCGAAGCCGAATACATTTTAAGAAATCTACATTTAACCTACATTTTAACATTTTATTTGCAACCCCATGTGTTGTTATGAGGCTACTTCTTTTTACTCTAAATAAATTTCTTTTTATCCTCGGATGTTTTAGACTAATTTAACCTTTGTACTCATAGGTAAGCTTTTATAACGACCCTTTATAATTTCACACATTGTACCTACACAAACGCGTAAATCTAGTTCTAATAAAAGACAAAGTTTGTCTGTTTGTAGTGGTTAGTTGCCACGCGCTTGGCACATGTTATATGGCGTGGGTGGGACAAACATGACGTTCTGACCCCCCACGAGACAATGATTCAGGGTTGACAACATAGACATAGGTATATAAATTAATGGCCCGTACGATAAATCGTGTAGGTGAAGTTCCTTGTTGAAACTCAATATATAGGGCTCTGTTTACATTGCTTAGATTTTATTGTGAACTCAGAAATGTTGAGAGGAATAATTCGCTTTTACTTATAAATTTAAATGGCTATTCGCCCTGGGTTTGCATTGGTGCTATTTTAATCAGTAATAAATGCAAAACAGTGACTTTATTAAAAAAATTAACGATAGTAAAATTGCTTTCAGAAGAACTAGATATAAATTACCTACTTAAATTTTGACAGTAATATTTTTATTTAAATAAGAAAATACATAAAAAAAGAGCAAACACAGCTTTGCTGTAAGATGGCTAAGTTTTATTTCACGAAGGTGTTTTTTTTCAAATATTTAAAACTTTTGAACTAACTAAGTACATTTTTGGCGTATACTTCGTTGACACTGTTCTGATTTGAAACGCACACACCCAATCAACGAGGAAGTCATTGCTATAGTTACATATAAAAACCTTTTTAACAGTCTATTGATGTGTTGACATGAATCCTAACCCGCTCGGAGGTTGCCAACGAGCGTCTATTTCCTAATGAAATAAATAAATAAACACAAGTGAAGCCTTCAAGCAGCCAGTGCAGCAACAAACACATCGTTACGAAGCCAGATGGTGGCTGGACAAACATAAATAAGGTTCTATTTGAGTAGTGGACCGCCCGCTCGGCTGGACGATTGGATAAACAAGCACAGGTGGGGTTACCTTTACCGTTCGGAGAAGCGTATACTGATTGAATATATTTTAAAAAGAATTATTCAAGGAGTGAAGTAGAGTGATTTAAATTATTATGTAGGTACTAGCTGGTGCCCACGACTTCGTCCGCGTTGAAAAATATTACGTAGCCTATCCTGTGTCCCGTACGTCCAAATGTTTATCTACCAAGTTTCATGAAAATCAGTTAATTCGTTTCAGAGTTATGGAGGAACATACATACATACATACAGAAAAAAATTCTAAAAATCGTCAATTTAGTTTCAGTATCATGTATAGAGCCTATAAACACGATATCTCTGAAAACAAAGTAAATTACTCCATGACCGAGCCTTACATATTTATTATTAGTATATTGATCACTGCTAACTGTATATTGTAAATGCATGTGTAACTGTTATAAATGCGAAAGTTTATGTAGTACCATCTATTATGGATAATAATTGAATCTAAATTTTACATTTTTGTTAAGTGTAAACTATTGATAATCGAAAATAGGTAGCGCTAAACAAATTATCACGGTACTTTTGGATATAAAATTTTTTGTGACTCCGAGAAAATTAAATATATATGGATGAAATGAAAGTACTTACAAGTAATTAACGGTACGGAAACATTTAGTCTCAAGTGTCTGTTACCTACGACATAAAAATGTGAAATGAACTTTAATGTTTTCCAACTTAGATCTTGTTTGCTTAAGAGTTGTGTCTTGAAATTTGTTAAATAGTTAACACTTCGAAAAGGTTCCATTAGATTATGTTTCTCACTTGGAAGTGTACTTGTTGTGTGTCCAAACTTAGGAAAACATTTGTTCAAACTCGAAGAGGTGACCTCTTGACGACCTCTTAACGACCTCACGGGACGAGTACGATGACAATCAAGACAGGCCGGTTTAAAGAGCTAACACACCTATCATATTTACGTTTCATAACATTTAATATGTTAGATGAGGCATCTTGTAGATAGTATATTTTTACATTTAATAAGCGGAGGTAGCTCGATATGTTTTCTGAAATAAAATATATAAATTATTTTTACATAGTTATAAAAACCATTTTTTATTGAAATTTGTTTTGCTTTATACATATATTTAATATATATTTATATATTCTAATCCTAACTAATCTATACTAATATTATACAGAGAGAAGATTTGTATGTTTGTAATGAATAAATTCAAAAACTACTGGACCGATTTTGAAAATTATTTCACCTATTAGAAAGTTACATTATTATCTAGTTACCTAGGCTATATTTTATAAAGTTACACGGGCGAAGTCGCGTGCAACGGCTACTTTATTCTATACTAGATGGTGCCCGCGACTTCGTCCGCGTTGAAAAAGCAATATATCTCCTGACATCGTTGTTGCTGTAAATTGCTGTTACACTTAGCCAGGAGTTAGTTTCCTTAATTTTAGATAATTCCTTGGGAATAGTCCTTTTTTTCTGCATGAAAAGTACCCTATGTCCTTTCTGGTGTCCCAGACAACGTGTATGCAAAATTTCATGGTGATCGGTTCAGTAGTTTTTGCTGAAAGAGTAACAAACATCCATACATCCAAACAAACTTTCGCATTTATATTAGTACGGATGCGAAAGTGAGTTTGTTTGCTTGTTACGCTTTCACGCTTTAACTACTCAATCGATCATCATGAAATCTTGCATACACGTTATCAGGGATACAAAAAAGGACATAGAGTACATTTCATCCAGAAAAAAGTACTGTTTCCAAGAGATAATTTAAATATAGGATTTTAAACAAATCTACGTCTGACAAAAATAAAGGAGCAATAAAGATTTAAGAAATTTTTTGACACCTAAGAAAAAGGAGGAGAACACAAAAAGGCGGGAAAATCAAGTAATTATCTCACGAATGTATTACCTCACGTAAAAATCATTCCGTGGGCGCAATTAAATCCTCACTAAGACATGTTAGTGAACTAAAATGTCAACGTAGGTAATCTAAAAGTAAGACACAGTAAAGTAAGTAAACACGCGAACGGAATGTTATGTAAAAATGTAATGCTTTTAGCCAATAACCTCGCTGAAGTTGATTTATACCTCGTTCGTCCCGATATTTTGTCCCACATTCCAAAAATTTCCTTAAAAATTTATTAACAAAAAGTTAGCGTCCACTCTATCTAGGATATTTCTTTTCGTTGGTTAAAACTAAAGTTTTTTTTTTAATCTCCTCAATTCCCGCAAACTGTCCATGGGACATTTAGCTGGATGTTAAGTATTTCCAAAGGACGTGTTTGGAGAAAAATCCAATGATTTGCCCAAATATAATAATGTAATAATCTACGACTCCATAAGGTCCTGTGGAGTACTAAAGTTGTATGAGAAAAAGTGCGCTTATAAATTTCTCTTTCAGGCTTTAAACAACAGTATAGGTAGTTACTGACAGAGGAAACGTGGACATTTTAAAAGTTTACATATATATATACAAATAAAAAGAAGGTTACCGAGCCTCCTGCGAGTTAAAATTCCTCTCGGGTCGGTCGTTTTCTAAAGGCGGGGTCGAAGACTGAATCCGCAATTAACCTGCATTAGCATCCGAACCGGCGACCCGACGCACCACTGCCGCCATTCTGACCATGTGCCGCATGGTGCTTTTATAATAGCTTGTAGAGATAATTGGAATCTTATGTCTCACCACACCATTTAAACTTTAGATGTCGTTAGTTACTCTGTGTTTCTAATTTGAATTTCGAATTAGAATTCCTTGTCTTCCCGTGAGTCGAGTGGGGTGAAATTAAACCACTAGTTAAAAGAGTTAGTTTGAGAGTAATTTTGTATGTATAAAAACGCAATAATAGGAGCGAGTCTAGAAAATATGAGTAAACAAATCTTACAGAGAAGGGTTTGTCGCAAGTAGGTACAATCCTTGTACCATATATGAAGCTATATGCCCCTAAGGCCCTTGGTTCTAGCGCAGTTTATATTTTTAAATAATTAATGCCTGGAATTGAAATAAATTATTCGAGATTCATCCAATAAAACATTTTTATCTGCAATAAATATCTGAAACACCGCCGAATGGGCAGTTCATATTTGGAAAAAGGAAGTAAACTTGCATATTCCTTACATTTGCATGTTTAAATAAATAATAATATGTTTAAAACAATATAAACACGTGCATAAATCAGTTGGTAATCATCATTACTTTGAAGCGACTAATACAAAGTTGATACGCTCTGAAATGTCAGAGGTGGGCAACCTTCGGTCGGTCGATGAATCAACATTAGCATGAGCGACCCGTTCGTCTCACGACCTCTGTCACCCCGACCCTGACACTCACCTTGGCCTCAGACGGCGACGAAAAATTTTTAGCGTTCCACGTCATTAGATTACGCGTTACTGTTATTTTACATTAAAATAATTAACCAAACAGTTTTTAGTATTTTCAAGTTGACAATTTATACAGATTCTATCAATCTTGAATCGCAACTATATTTTAGTGTTTAGGAATTCCTTGGAGAAACTTTATTGACAAATAAATATTATTATTTATTTATTTTTATGTTATACCTACTATGTGTGACCTGCTCCCGGCTTCGCCCGGGGTGCAAATTTTATACAAACCTTCCCGGTTGAAAATAGTCCCTATATGTGAAAACCGAATCAAAATTGGTCTATCCATTCTCGAGTTTCTGAAGCGTATACAAATCAACTTAACATTTTTATAAAAATAAAAATCTAGTGACCCTCTCCTGGCTTTGTACGGGTGAAATTTTTTCTGCAAATTATGTACACAAACTTTCCTTGTTCGGAAGTAAGTACATCTAACGAAAGAGTGAAGGCTGAGAACAGGGTTGAATGGAAACAGCTGGTGGTCGATGCCACCAAGACATTTCAGAGCGGGCACGACCCCCAGCAATGAAGAAGACGACTATGGGCGAAATCCTGTCTTTTGTTCACGGTGGTCTTCTTAAGCTAGCCACTGTCACCAGACATGCTGACAGGTTTATGAGCTGTCATAAACTTGTCAGCATGTCTATCTATCTATCAACATCGAACGAAGAAGGAAGTATGCCAAGGAACTTATAGCTTTGTTATTGAGCTTTTGTTTGTAGCAGAAGTATTTGTGACAATGCTGGCCCTTTTAACGGTAGGGGTGCATTTAGGGTGTGGAAACTTTGTAATGTATGTAGTTTGCTATTGTCATGAATGTAGTTACACTTGGCTATTCAAATGATGACCCTTCCAGGTAAGGTTATAAAGGAAACAACGCGACCGACAAAATGTGTCAATATGTCAAAGAAAATAAATCGTTCGTTCGCAGCAATGTCTAAGTAATAATTCAATGAATTCACCGTAGTGAGCATGACCGTTTCAGCGTTGCTTCCTCGAAAAAAAAGTTTGGACAAAACAGGTCGTATACCTGATTTTTTTCTATCGGTCAGGTAAGTGCACTTTTCGAAGAAACAGAACGCCCTTGCAAAATAATTCAAAGGTGACTTGGGTCGAGTTTATTATTACATTTGAAGGGATCTGAGAGAGCCAAGGGCTTATGGATTTTTCAACAAAGAAATCACGTTTCACCGGTGACTTGTAAGAACACGACACTATTGAAGTAAACGTATTGTTCAGGTACATTGCCATTAAAGATTACACAGATACCTCTAGTTACGAATCGTTTTTAATGAACGATCGTTTTGAATATTTACAACTATAGCGATTGAATGGGGTAAAAAAGATCCTTCTACTAGTCATGGACCACCTAAAAGATTTAATACGTATTTTCCTAGATATAATGGCAGATAATGCTACATTTGACAATATTTTTGAAATGTGCATATCTTTGCACTCCGTATTTAAAATCAACATACTGATCTTCTGGAGTCAGATTCTTCGTTCACTGCCTGGACAGCGACAAAGACATTTACAGTTTCTCACAAAGAGCTGTACATCATAAACAGTAATTGTACAGCTAATTTATGAATTTACTAGCTGGTGCCCGCGACTAGGTCTGCGTTGAAAAATATACGAAGAATCTTCTATAGATCTGACATCTTTATCGGCGTGACGACGGTGGCACCCAATGTTGTATATTTTTAGACGATCCCTAGGGAACCTAACATTTTTTTCTAAAATATCTTATTTTTAAAACTATCTGTGTGACAAATTTCATTCAAATCTGTAGATGATTAAAAACATCCATAACATAGTTCCTCATAAACTTTCGCATTTATAATGTTAGTAATATTGCTGTAATATAACAAACAGGCTGCCCAATTTATGAAACTGCGGATAAATAACAAGGTTGGAAAACAATATAAAGCGTAAGGCTTTTATCCCTTTGATGTCGCTGTACTTACGTTGAAGTAATTTGGTAATTTGAACTTTTCTGTTTAACTATTTACCCCTAAATACAATTTCTGCAGAGGTAACGCTTAAATTGCTTTCGAGCGGCGTCCTTTGTAGCTTTCACCCAAATCAATAATAGTAAGATTATGTTGAAAAGGGATTTATTCGCATTTCTACCTGGTTTCAAAAATAATGCAGTGTCAGTGTTTAAATGAATGTTGTATGGTTATTATTATTACAGATAATTTCAAACTCTATGTCTTTCAGTAGCACCACTATTTTTGTTCATGTTTTGTTTCATCGTTTTTCAATGTGTCTCTAGTTTTGTAATGTAAAGGTATAAGGGGCTAATACAGAGCGATACGTTTGTTGGAATGTGGGTACACTCTCTTATATAACAAGCAAATCCAGTGGGTTACAAGTGCGCTGCTGATTTTGTGTAGGAAAAGGAATGAAGACAGTTTTTGCCTTTGACACTTTTTTGTATCTATTAAAGTTTTCGCAAAATACTTAAAAAACCGTTAACGGGGATAAATTTCACGATGTGAAGCGGCCAGTGGAAGGGGTATAAACCACACAAGTTTCAAAACTTTATTAATTTGTTTCCCTCGTCCATACATTGCTTACAGAGAATGACTGCATTAAGAGCGCGGATATAGAAAAGAGTCGATTGACGTACCTAATCTTTTTTTAAATAAAGAATAAATTTCCAAGCGACGCAAATTAGAGAAAAGTACTACACAAGTTTCGAACGAAATAGCAATTGACGGCCTCATTTCTTTTAAAAGGGCCTCGACTAACACTCAGTTTTAAATTTACTTGAACGAGCATGTTTAGCCTCGTACTTCTAATAATACTCCGCCAACAATTGCTATATTTCCGGCCTGGGCAGTAATGTATAGTATTGCCCTTTCTCTTACCCAAAGTATCTAAACAATACAGAGAATTCAACGACGTAGTGTGATCAGTAAAATGTGACACTGTCACATTTTACAGTCACTATGTCATTTGTGCACCTTGAAGTAACAGCATTTGCTGTTGTTTAAATGAATGAATAAGGGATGCCAGAGCCCATTTTCAAATATAATACTTTCCTAATTCATTATACTAAGGTCGGCATCGCACTTGGAGCACCTGTTGTGCTATATATAGGTTGTGTTATAGGCGACAGTAACCTCAACCTGTCAGACAAGATCATCAATCAGCCTCTTTTACATAAAAAAATATTTACAATTTTGAAAATAATCTGTTACATAATAGACAACTTACACACCCAATAAAATAGTTATTGAAGGTTGTTCGTTTTGCTTTTGTACGAAATTCGCTAGAGTAACAAAAAAATTATTTACAATTTGTAACTTGTTATATGTAAAGCGTGTGCGCCACAAGTTCAAGCTACCTGTGCTTTAAACTTGGCAGGTGGTTGTGGTAATTTTTTGGTACTCAAAGCCGAATAGTAATAGGGTTCAAAATCGCGATGTTTAAAAGCTGCCTTACGCCAGTTAAGACTACTTCTGTTTATCAATATAAAGATAAGAATGTTATCAATATAAAGATAAGAATACATGAAATCTTATTTTGTTCCTTTTAAGGAAGGTGAACTTTTTTACGTGTCTACGTGATGGGCAAACAGATATCCAGCGATTAGTCTAGTAACTGATCACATCAATCGGAAAGTCAAATGTATGGTATAACCCACTGTGACCGTAAGAGTGTCAAGTGGCGCCATCAATAAGAATATTTAGGTGTATACGCAAAATGTGTTTAGGTTAGGTATCAGCTTTGGAATTCTTTACTCATACTCTTAAATATAAAACATGTGCTTTTATAAAATTTGGATTTAGATACCCAATGAGAGCTACATCAAGAATTCCCCTTAAATGTTACCTTTTTTGCAATGACAAGGCACGCTTTGACAATGAACTGGGCAACCGGTATTCTCGCAGTAAGTAACCATTCCCCGAAGTAAGGAAGACAACGTGCTCCATTGTGTTCCGGTAAAGAGGTGCTAAAGGGGTGCTGGGGCTGACATACCTTTTTAAGGTGAAAGCCCCAAAATATAAGAAGATAATAAAAAGGAGTGCTCTTGCTAAGTACTATAAGGGTATTATTTTCCAATAATAATGTTAATTAGCTCTCACTAGATGGCTGGATAAAGGGACAGATACAGAAGGCGGTACTTCTAGATACGGCACGAATTGTCAGGAGGTTCCTCATCCTGCAGCTCTAACCATCGGTAGCTTGGGCCTTGCCCCGCTACTAGCAGATATCTAGTTTTAAGTTTTTATGATATTTATTGTTTTTAAAATTAAGAAAGTTAATGAATAAATGAATGTTAATGAATCAATATTAAAGCGTCAATAACCCAGTTCGAAAGTCGGGCAGAAGATGTAATAATGAAATTATTAACGGCTCAGTAAAATGGCCCTTTAATAAAACGACTACGTTGGGAAGACTGTTCTACAAAGATCCTATATTTATGGTTCTTCGTTAATTTTTACTTTTACAATACAAATAACAGTTACCTATATCACGTGAGCATTTTAATTTTGAATTTTATTTTGTATGTGATTTGATTCTAGGTTAATTTTTAGAAAATCGAAACCTTATATTATGCTAAAAACAAATGGAAATTAAAAAAAAAATAGTGGACAAAGAAGTGTCCCTCAATACAAAAATAACACTAAGTCTCAGTGAGATAAAATTGTAATTCGCTTAGCGACATTATATTGGCTTCTACTTTGTTCAAAGGGGTCAACTGTTGACACAACTGTTGGCGTACGATATTTCTATGGTCTCTTGAGATGCTCTTGAGAGTGTTTCTTGCACAGGATTTGAGACAAAGTTATTTACTTTATCGACTTCTTATTTAATTGAAAAATTCCACTGAAAGTTTTAAAGCATCGTTAGATATTAAACAAAATGAGTTTAATTGTAGTTGTGTTGTGTCCACTGCGATTGTATTTTGAATTTGGTACAACCGTTGAGACACCATTTTGTATTCGTTCGGACGCCATTTTAAAAATTTTGCGTGATTCAAAATCAACGCAAATGACAATTGGACCAAAATCTGTAACTGGACATATATTACCTGGACAATATAGCTAATAGACGTCCAGGTAATAGACTCCTTTTTGCCTTATTCAAACTCAGCGTAATCGAATTTTTTTTTTGCGAAATCTGTAACTACAATTCAAATTAAAAATTTATTTAGTTACTTTATAAATTATCAAAATATTTATACGCCACCTGTCAAAATATTATAAAAGGTACATATTACAGACACGTGTTTGAGCGTTCGCTAACCTGTTTTTATTAGTATGGTTGGGCATAAAATGCCTCGTGCTAACAAAAGACATCAACGCGCGTCGTTTCAAAACGCTTCCCTTTAATTTGCTATTGAATGAGCTTGGTGAATGAATCACTGGTTGTTGTGGGGCGATAAAGTGTTTATATTACAATCTATTGCCACTTGATATGTCAATTAATAGTGAACTGGCATTTTTGTAACAATTTTGTTATAAAAATATAATTATGTTAGAATTTTGTTTTTCAATTATAATTATGTAATATCTTCTTTACAATAGTATAAAATAAAGAAGAGGGTTAAACAAAGAAGGTTTCTGTATAATGCTTACTTTAATTCATATAGACTACCTTAAATTTAAACTCTTAATGTAAACTTTTAATTATATTAATCTTACATAAATAGTTAATGTTTAATAATAGATAATCCTCAAACAAATATCTTAATAACATAGTGTAAAATATAGTCGCTTCCCGTCGTTTGACGCTTAGATCTTCCAAACTACGCAACGGATTTAAATGCTGTTTTCACTAATGGGAAGAGCTTTAAACGAGGAAGGTTATTATGAATAATATCCAAAAAAGCCGGGAGCAGGTCGCTAGTATGCTTCTACATGGTATTAAAGTTAGATTCTTGGATATTGTTTAATGTCTAGTACTTGGGGTGAAACCCGAAACACCAAGGCCCATTTATTAAAAATTCAATCCGGAAGCTTTGAGTCAGTAGGCTAATATCTAAATCAAATTATAAAAAAATACTCACTTGACACTGTCAGGAGAGTTTCAAAAATGTCAGCAAATTCACTTCTCACATTCATTGAACGTCTCGTGGGAAGCGGATAAATCATAGTTTCATGCATTCCTTTCAATTAAACGATTGTCAATTTTAAAAAGAAACACAAACACACAAACACTTAAAATAAATCAATCAACACAGTCACTACTTGTGATTTTATAGAATAAATTACTGGTAAAAAACTTATGGCACTTAGTCAAATTAATCTAATTTTTTAGTATTGTATCAAAATATTTACTAAAACATTTTAAGTTTTTATTTTGTAAAACAGTTGTTTACAAAATAGTGAACACGAGGTTTATATCGGCGGCGGCGGCGGCGCAAAGCGAGGGCAAATAGGACGTGCTCTCTGCTCAAAGCGTAAACAAGAACTGCCCACCCACTGGCTGATCATTGGGCCGCGACCTGCACTTTGCCTTTGACTAAAAAGGCACAGGTAGAAAAAGTAGGTACATTTCGGACTCATTGATTTTCAAAACGGTCTTTTTTTTAAAAAAAAAAAATCAATTTTTAGAGAATCTCTCTTTGCGTTTCACCTTTCGCAGGTCATTTTAATATTAGCACGTCAAAAAGATATTTTAAATGTTATTCGTACTTTTTTATTTTATTGCAAACCGCTGGGTAAGTCTCCTCGCCAAATATAGTAACGTATTAAATAAATCAGGTGTTAAATCTAGAGCAGAGCAGTAAATATTTTTATACAATGTCATATATATTTTTTTTTTTTTTTTTTAATGTCATATTATATCTTTTTTTTATTTGGTTGGTTTGTGGAAGTCATATCATAGTTATTAAAACACTATAACTTTGTTTAAATTACTTATATCACTAATTTGATCATATTATCAAAATAATCATCAATTAATGAAAAAGGTAATGTCCAGTGGTTTTGAAAAATTACTAGGGGCGCCGGGCGTCCTGTTCCGCGCTGGGCAGCCGTGGTGGGTAGCCTTTGATGATGAATACACTTACTTTAAGTATAATTGTTCATCAAAGTCATCAGGGTAGCGGATGTCGTGTCATAACGTTGCCGCGACCCTATCAATCTATGGCAGCGCTAGAAAGTCGTTGGGTTTTAGGTGGTAGGAGTCCGGCATAACCCGCAGCGTCCTCTACGCTGCCGGGTATCAACGAGGATTTCCCAACGTTAAAAAAGGGCGACCTGTTTACCTGTTTGGCGATGCAACTACTTTATTGAAGAATCCATTTTGCAAACACTCAAATTTGACTACAACCCGCATAAAAAAGTGTTCGCTATCGACATCGGTGGTGTTCACATTATATTCAATGAGTCCCGCGCTGACGCATACGTGATTCATACATACTTTCATTGCAACCTGCGCTAACGACTATGTGATCATTTCACCTAAATGGTGTAAAGGTGTTGTGCAGTGCTGCAGTAACCGTAGGTACCGTAGCGGGTGCCCCTGCACTTATGATCCTACCAGCCATAACGCAAAAAATATATTTCGTTCCTTTTAAAACTGTAATTATTTGCCGTATTAAGAATTAGAGTAAACTAGCGAACCGCTCCTGGCTTTGCACAAATGCCTTTTTTTTAATTATATACACAAACCTTCCTCGTTTATCTCTCTTTCCATAAATGAAAACGTCCATAAATGAAAACGAAAACACAGAGGACAAACGTAGTATACTTACATTGGTCAAAATCAAATATACGTATCAAAATCCGTTGGTTGGTTTAGGAGAAATTAGCAGATATAGATTTTGTAATATGTATCTATAGATATATGATGTGTTCGTTTATATTGAAGACGAAAGTCAACAAATTTATTGATATTCTAAAAATACCGCAACACTGTTTTGAGCTGTAAATCAGAGAAAGACAAATAATGAATTTCAATAATGTTATTCAAATTTGAGTTTATAAATAATTTATACATTCCGAGGCTACTGTATTACTGATTTTATAACTTATTATTGTCGATAACGCTCAGCGAATTTGTGGCAGATTGGATGGGCATGTGGGTGGACTGCAAAATACAGGATGATGGAAAAGTGTGTAGGTATAATACAACCTTTTAATGTTTTCATGTGTCGCGCTTTTACTGATTAGGTAATTACCTGAAACGTTATACATATTTTAACTTGTTAAATAAAGAAATTCGTGAAAATTTCAGTTAACAGATAAAATGCTAGTCTGCTAGTATATTATAAAGAGCCAATAATTGCCCACCGAAATATTATTAAATAGTATTTTTTGTAAAGTATAACGTCCACTATTTTAACTTTATTATGTGACATTAGGTAAACAAAAAAATATCCTCCTGTACATAAAGGCTAATCATAAACCGGTAAATAAACTCACACGTGAAGAACCGTGCCTCAAAACGATTAAATAAATACCTACCTTTTTTACGCTAATAAAATTCCTACTCCAAATTGAACTTGATTATAGATTTTTCGAATTCTTACTATGGCGAATACAAAAGATGAAATCTACTTTAATATTTTTTTAAGTACATGTAACTGGGCTGGTCAGATATAAGCACTGGAAAGCAAATCTCTTATCAGTATCTATAAAAACAATAAGTGAGGTTCGGCTCTTCATGTCCAGATAAGATTTTTATATAAGGCTCTTATTTTAATATAACAAGACTCTTTCTGTCTTACTTATAAAAATCAACTAATCATCTTCTTAGCATCGTATTAACTAATCACTACTTATCTTCTTAAGTAGTGTTTGACAGTTCATTAAGACATTGCTAAGCAACAAATTAAAGTTAACGTTTATAAGTAAAAAAATTTCTTAAGTGGTTCCTAAGTATTACTTAAAATTTAAGTAACGTTTATAGGTAAGGCTGTTTATGTCTAGAAGATAAAGTTTATTGTAAAATTATCGATTATATTTATTGAATTTCAATTACACAATATAGACATGTGACGGCCACAGGCCAGTTTTAGCACTATATATGTACTTACCAAAAATCCTTAACAATCAAGGATATGAAACACTAGCTAGTCTATTAAAGGGGTCCAGGAGACGGAGAATTTTTGAAAGAGAGAAACACTAGCTATACTAAAATCTTTTCCTCGTGTTGGCAATTCTTTTGTAAATTTTTTTATTCATAGTATTCCGTATGTATATATACATACATTATAAATATTTAATTCACAATATAAAAAATTATTAATACTATTCAAAAGTCAAAATTTTTATATATGATATTTGATATGATAGTGTATTATTGTTTCATAAAATAAATATTGAATTACTTTTCATATATATATATACTAGTGGCCCACTCCCGGCTTCGCCCGGGGTGCTTTTTTGCAATCCAGCCGATAAATTACTTTAAACCGCCATCTGTGAGAACTTTATGGAACTCACTGATAAATAATTGCTGTATTAAATAAGTATCAACAGATGGCGCTATGTAAATAATATTATATAATTTAAAAAATAATAATAAACAAAATGAGATATAAACTATCCTATCTTTTAAGTTGGACCAAATAACAGATACTTATGAAGTTTGATCAAAATCGATTCTGTAGTTTCGGAGTTTATCCCGAACATACATCGTGACACGAGATTTTTATATATATAGATATAATTATACCTTTCATAGGTATAAACTTTTCGAACTTAATATTTTGATTTAAATATCAACATCGGAACTAAAAGGCGTGTCGGAATTTATGCCACTCAGTGTCAGAATCGAAAAGGTTTTTGAGCTTAGTAGTAGGGGAGGCCAAGAGCGGATTTTGGGATTTACTCGAGCGCGTCAGATATTGCAATGTATATGCTCCACATGTCTCCGATAAGACATATGTGTTAATCTGCTGGTTTGGATGGTGGGGTTGGTGGGGGTTGGGGTAAAAATTTAAATACTACTCGAGCGCGTCAGATTTTCAAAGGAAATGTTAAGTGAACCCAAACTAAGCTTTCATTTAAAATACAGACAATTTGAATGTAATCTATCTCGTGGCAGCTTTTTGAAAATGCAAAAAAGATTTTTGGCGATTGTTATTTTGAAATACTCGAGCGCGTCAGATTTTCATACAGGCGGCTCAGCTTGAATTCCTGATCGTGCTGATTCTTAATCTGACGATTATTTGGAGGTTTTTTCTTAATACAGTGTCTACAAACTTTTGAACGCCTCTAGACGCTCACCTCACCGTTAAAAAGGAAAACATCATATAACCTTTTTTTCTTCCTACCATCTAATCTTAAAAATCCAATAGGTCCCCACGACGCTCCCCATGACTCCACATTTAGCATCGTGGGCTCCTCTACCATTAGAGTTTAAGACGATTTAATTGATATTGTATGAAGTTATTTGAAAATAAATAATACAAAGTCAATCCTATGATCACTAAGTTACGTATTGTGTGAATTTAAATTATGTAGAATAGCTTTTTTATATATACTGAGATGTACATATTCTAAGCAAATACTACCTAATATCTTTTACAGTTTCAAATATATTGTAATATAATTGTAATATATATATATATTGGTCATTATTGGAGGTTGGCTGTTAGCTTTGGAAACTTTTACTAGTGAAAAAATCTGGTGAAAAAACTTCTTGACGCTACGAATACCATACTTACCCTTTTTTTTAATTATGATGATGTTGAAGCCACGAAATTTTTATTTTTTCTGTGCATCGTTTTTTCTCTATTATGCAAAAGCAATTGGTATATTTCATGGTTTAACGAGTCTTAAATATGCAATTTTTCGTTCTTTTTTTGGAGCTATTCTTATTTTTAACGATAATACGAGTCTTTAGTATGCAATTTCACGCTTCTTTTTGAAAGCAAATGCTACATTTCATGGTATTTATCCTAATCCCTTGTCTTTCTAAGTTTGACAATGCACTGCAGAACCTATGCAACCACCTAACAACGGTTAAAATGGATCTTAGGTCTCATTGACTACAGAATTGTAGTTTTTCACCTAATTGAAAGATACACGAGCGATTTCTTTCCGAATGCTTAATCGAGTATTACGGAAATTGAAATGCTTTATGAGTTACAAATCAGCATTCCTTGTGCGTGCCCACGCGGTTGCCTGCGCCTGCTTCGACCTTCTCAATGCTAACGCGTATACAATACCCTGCTCAATACGTACCTACTGTTATACTATAGACACGGTCCGCTATTGTCACATAGCAGAGCTTGCGCTTAATTTATACAAGTTTGGTAATAATATTCAACAGCTAAAGGCAGGCGTGAAAGGACAGAAGTATAATCAGGTACAGGCGTCTGCGACAATTAGTGAGCTAAAATGTATGACAGGATTTTGACCTTTAATTAAGATAACGAGAAAATGTCGCACATATCAAGAATTAAAATGAGGATTTCATAAAAAAATATATTAAAATACTTGCTTATAAAATGTTTGAAAATACGCTTTTTTCAATATTTATATTTTATAAAAAAATTATTTAATTACATGACTTTTTGAGTTACGTTTAGGTTAGTACAATGATTGTTTTGTTTTGTACTGTATTCCAAAGGCGCCATACGATTTCCAGTGTAACGTAACCTACTTGTACCTACTTGTAAGAACTTGTACTTGTAGCAATAACAATGCAAAGCGAAATAAGTGTTCTTACTGCATGAGCCACATTATCGCTTTTAGCGGAAGAATGCCTTTATGAACACGCCCACCGAGGCTAACGACTGTTCTATATTGACATTTTGACATCTAGAGTAGAACTATTTTAACAGGTATTAATTATATCTTTAATTAATACAATAAGACACTAATTAATAGAATCAACAAACTTACCAGTTACCATTATTAGTTGTTGCAAAAACTTGAAATTTTATTACCTGTGAAACAAAGAAATAACACTATTAGAAATTGGTTTAAAGAAAAAGTTATCCACCTATAACTTACACTCTTTCTTATGAGATAAGATTATTGATTAGCATAATCATAGCTAGTTAATGCTTTAAAAATGATCAAAATATGTTTCCTTTTATGTAGTCTCTTCTCTAAATAACCTGTTTAAAAATATTTTTTTACAATAGATTGTATGTAGTGTTAGGAAGAAATTTATGTGTATGATATTGATTAGATAGAATTTTGCAGCACCTACTGTGTTTTCTTATCTTAATAGGCGACAATATTCACCTACCACCAAGTGGACTGTCATCTTGATCCTTACATTTTAAAAAAATCTGTACTTTTTAGGAATGTAGGTATCTATATTTGTATTGCTTTGAATAGTATAAATTGCCTAAATAAAATAGGTTACACCCTCCTTGTTGTTCATTTCAGCATCATTCTGTACCTTTTTAACCCTGAGTCCCGACGCTAAAGAGGGTTGTTATAGTCTGGCCTGTGTGCCTGTCTGTGGCATCGTAGCTCCCAAACGGATGGACTGATTTTGATTCAATTTATTTGTTTGAAAGCTGACATGATTGAGATAGTTCCTAGCTATAATTTATAAGGATATGTTTAGGCGTTTGAAGATCATTAGCTTATTTCCAAGTCGACAAAGGGATCTCACTACTTTCCACATGTTAGATTGACGTGAAACTTTGATATAGGTACTGCTACTATAGTTGTATTTCCATGGCATTTTATTGGTAACCTTTACTTGATGCTGCATCATCAAGTATTCAAGTAATCTGCGGCATACCCAACTGCTCAGCAACTTACAGCAGATATAGCGTGTTTTGGGCCAATAGAAAGTAGGAGGTTAGTTTTAATTATTATAGCCTGTATTAGACATCTCGCTGCTTAAATTCAAAAGTACCACAAATCAAAAAATTTCAAAAATACAAACACAATCCTTCATATCGTATGTTGCAAAAAGACTTATGGTTGTTTTATTTCATATTTAGTATATTTTGATAAAAAAAAAATGCAAAAGTAACTTATATGCTTATATCTCCTCTATTATTCAGTTTATTATAAAAGTACTTAAAGCATTTAATGCTATTTAAAAATACGCTTCTAACGATGTATGATATGCATATATTTGATATATATATCTAATAATAAGAAAGAAATAGACAAAATATAATTTAATTTTTTTTCGATTAGCTCTCCTGTAAAAAAGCGTAATTTTGATTTGTGACACTTTTGAATTTAAGCTGCGATCTTATAGATAACTTATGATACTCATTCATAAGAAAGCTTTTCAATAACAATATTACATTTAAATATGACTCAGTAGCCAATCTATATAATTATTTACTTTTAACACGAGTTTAATCTGAATATCCATTATTAATGTTAATACAATTTGTGAATGGTACCGATTTGTCGACATCAGTCCATTAGGCTGTAGATAATATAAAGGTCACATTTGAGTTCGCCGGTCAATATAACGACCTTTACATACACGTTCTTTATCTGAAAGTGCTTCTGTTATTGCGTTAGACGCTTATGAAATGTATAGGGCAGATTTATTTACAATTATTTATATCTATTATAGCAATAATTAATTCTCTTATAATATTGGTTAACGAAACGAAACTTTTTACAAGTTAGTCTGTCAAGTATTAATTAAAAATATGTATATCTAATTATAAATGGCTAATTTCTATAACTGACTATACGAAGTATTACTGTTGTTATACTTTGTAACTAATTAAAACTAAAAACCGTATCAAAATCAATTGGTTGGTTTAGAATAAATTAGCGGAGAAACAGACTGAGGCGAACAACGACATTATTTTATAATAAATATGAAAGGATATTTTTGAAGTGCAAACTTCTTTTGGTGCGTTTATTCCCGAACAGTGAACGTAAGTGAACCGTCACGCTCGGGTCGGTGACGCTGAATCGGTTTTATTCGGCTCCACTCAACATGAAGCATCCTTGGATTGCTGACGCACTGAATTGTGTGTAAATTACAATGATAAATGATAAATTTGATTTTTTTATGTTAAGGTGAACAGACAGGCTGACGCTCCACTTGATAGTAGGTGGCTACCGTAGCCTATAATACAGGTTTATAGGCGCTGTTTAAGGATTTGTGATAAGGGATTGGGACGGGATAGGGAAAATTGACTCTAGCATCCCTTACTCACACAACCAAACACAACAGCACACATAGGTTCTGTTATTTCACGGTGGTCTTCTGTAAGGGGGTGGTTACTGCCGCCAGACGGGGTACCCAAAAGACTGCGAACACAGCGTGACCTGTCACTACTAAATTAGAAGTTTTCACTTCTATCGTTTGGTCATCATCACACGCCCAGTTTTTTTTTTACTAATTTTAAAACAAAAAGCACAAACAAGAATGCTTTCTAAACACTGTTCGAACAAATCTCCACTCTCGTACAGTGCAGCACATAAGTATAAATTACGATATTAATCGCTGTAAATATAAGAGCCATTATTACTGTAATAATTTCATGCGAATATCCACCGCTTCCGTACCCTTATCGACCATTAATACAACGCGAAATATTCAATTACTGGCACAAAGCGTGCTTTCCACAACTTATTAGATTTTCATTAACCGTAAAATTACAATCATGGAGTTAATAATTTTATTGTTACATCCCAAGTATACTCGTTACGAATCACTTGATACGAATTATTGGACGTTTGAATATCTGTTTATGGTTTTGTGAATACGAAACGCGAATTTAAATCATAATTTAGAATTGTTTAAATAATGATTACTGTGCATTTTATTAATTGTTATTGTATTTACTTTTGCATATTAATTAAATTTATTATAGTGTACTTACTACTGTAATGGCTCTTGTAACCGTTTGCCATTTAAATGCAGTACTTGTAAGTCGTTTTCTTTTTTAGAATTAGATTCATAATAGAATGTATTGCATAAGTGTACAGTGGAATTAGTAATTACCGTACACACTTAAGTTGTAAAAATCTTGATGAATATAAAAAATAATACTAATCTATTTATTCATTAAATTAACAATTAAAATAATTAAAAAATAAGACATTGAACGAGCATCATCTTAAAAATATAGATTTTCTCAAGTGTTAATGAATTCGAAGCGGTAATGATGACATTTTATATTGTATTAATAAATAAATAAACTTATAAACGATACGAAAAAATTAAGAATTGTCAAGTGTTACAGAAATTCTTTCATAAAAAAAAACTACTTTATATGACGTAATCGGACATAGTAACGGGTAAAAGCTATGACATATAAAGGCAAAGGCTTTTATGACTTATTCTGCACGTGAGAAGTATTGTAGCGAAATAAAAAAATATATTATATATTTATTGAAATATTTTCCAAAGCTGTTAATATTGTAATTAGTTTCTTGACATTTCGCTGCTTAAATCCAAAAGTACCACAAATAAAAAAAAAATCCAAAAAAAAATTTATTTGTATTTTTATTGTATGTTGCAAAAATACTTATGGTTGTTTTATTCCATATTTAGTATATTTTGAAATTTTTTTTAATATTCAAAAGTAACTTATATGCTTATATCTCCTGACTCTCCTGAGTATTCAGTTTATTATAAAGGTACTTAAAACATTTAATGCTACGTAAAAATAAGTTTCTAACGATGTATAATATGCATGTATTTGATATATATATCTAATAAGAAAAAAAAGACAAAATATAATTTAATTTTTTTTTTGATTAGCTCTCTGTAAAAAAGTGTAATTTTGATTTGTGGTACTTTTGAATTTAAGCAGAGATTTGTCTGTGTCATAAATATTGTATCTATGAGATGAAAGGTATTTACCCTATGTCCTTTATAATGATTACGTGTATGCAAAATTTCACGATCGATTGAGTAGTTAAGTTGTGAAAGTGTAACAAACAAATAGACATACAAATTTTTGCATTTAGTGTATAATATTAGTTAGAATCGATGAAATTTATTGTATAATGTAAACACTTGTTTATAGATCAAGTTCGTCTAAATCAGGGTTCCCCAAACTATTTTGGACAAGTGACCCCTTTTCAACAATGAACTGTTACCTCAGACCCCCATGGTCAAATTACCTACTTTTAAGACCAACCCCCTTATTCATAATGGTCCGCTAACTTAAAGCAGCTATCTATCTTAGTCTATCTTTAGTTTTTTCCTATTGGTACAAAATACCTAGGTACTAAGGTGCCAATTAGAAAACTTTGCACTTGGTTAAGTGAGTGAAGTTGATTTCATTTTCTCGTCAAAATTTAACAAAATAAAAAGACAATCCAATTCAGTAAATATCAAGTTTAATTTATAATTATTACAAATTAATACATAAAGCATCTTAAGTTGGTAGGAAATTATATTTTAAAAACTATTAATTCGCAAAGAGAAAATAAAACATTCAGTGCGATGGATGAACCTGGTGACTATCTACCAATCTAGCTACATCCGGTTCAATATTAGTGAGTTGCAGCCTTAAATCTCCACGTTCGTTGATTTTCAAACGGTTTCTTTGTTTTGTCAAAATGTTTGTTACCACACTGAAGCTTTTTTCAACTAGATATGATGATGGAAAAGCGATAAGGTATTTTTCAGCAATGTTCCACAATGTAGGATACTGTGTTTCAATTTTGCGTTGCAACCAGAACTTCTGATAGCCTTGGTTGAACTTTTGCTTAAGCTCTTCGTCTGTGCTGATGGTAATCAACTCTTCTTGCATTATCACATTGGCTTCTTCTATGGCTGTGGTGTTATACGGATTTATTATCCATTGAGGAATTTGTAAATTTAAAAGATCATCAAACCTCTCCGTAAAATCCTTGTGTAATGCGTCCAAGTGAGTAACATATAATAAAATGTCATCATCTTGAAGCATTTTTGGTAATTTTGACAAATGCGGAAACTGCGAATATTCTTTTCTGCCTAAATTTTGTTTATAAAGAACTAGTTTACCCACGAAGGCCGATATTATTGATTTTGTTTTAATCAAGTTAAGATCATCACCCTGTAGTTGCAAATTAACTTTGTTGAACATTCCAAAGATATCAGTCAAGTAATAAATATCTGTTTTACAATTGTTCAGATTTTCTTTCAAATTCGGATCTTTTTCTTGTAAAAACTCCAACACAGATTCAAAAAGGGCTGAAAATCTTTCTAAGCAAGAGCCTCTTGATAGCCAGCGAACTTCAGTGTGCAGAAGTAACCGAGTAAAGACTTCGTCGTTTTCGTCACATAGTTGAGCAAATAACCGAGAGTTCAAAGAATTGCTTCGAATCTTGTTGATAGCATTTATTACATATTGTAAAGACTTATGCAATCTAGGACTCAGCTTTTTTGCTGCTAAATGCTGCCTGTGAATCACACAGTGAATAACCAGTACATCAGGCAGTTGTCGCTTTAAGTGAGCTATAAAGCCACGATGACGACCAACCATAGACGGTGCACCATCAGTCGCAACAGAAACAATATTCTTCCATGGAATAGCTTTATCAGTAAAAAAATGTTCCACGGCCTGAAAAATCGATTCTCCTCTAGTATCAGTCTCTAAATATGCAGCAAAAATCAGTTCTTGGCACATATTTTCATCTTTGATAAATCGAACATATCCTAACAATAGAGCTTCATTGCCGGGTAATGTAGACTCGTCCAACTGGAGAGAGAATCTGCGGGTCTGTAAGAACTTGCATAAAATGTTTTCCACATCGCGTCCCATCTCATCTATGCGTCTCTGAACGGTGTTGTTGCTCAAAGGTATTCTCTTTAAAATATCATGTGCGGGTTTGTGCAATACATTGTTAAGGACCTCCGCAATGGCTGGTAAGATAAGCTGCTCTCCAATTGTATGGGGTTTCCCCGACTTCGCTATTAGTAAAGATATATTATAGGACGCTCGTAAACCATCATTGTCTCGAATAGATGATGACGCAAACATCGATCCTATGGATGGCCTTTTGTCTAGTTTTTCTTTCAGTGCTTGAAAATATGACAAGGGCTTACTTTTTTTGTTAGCATGTACTCTTGATAAGTGGTCATCCATTTTTGAAGGCTTCATGGCATCGTTACTAAATACTTTTTCACATATGAGACACATCGGGAAGTGTTGATTTGATGGAGATGCAATAAATCCGAACTTCAAGTAGTCCAAACTGTATTGTCTGCATTTTTTTTTCGTGTCCGCCATCATAAAACTTTCAGTAATTCTGCAAACAAAAAAATAAGGAACCTAAATAAAAAACAATAATAAACTGTTAAATTTGCACACTATCTTATTTTTATCACACTCAGTTAATGGATTCTTGTTAAGTATTACTGACTTACTCTTTGATAAACTTTGATACCTATATTGGGAAGTAACTACAGTAGGTAATTAGGTATAGAAACTTCGTATTAGGTAATTAGGTAGAATAAGAACGAAAACCAAAGACTTAAGTGTTAGTAATTTTTACAAATACAATTATACATACCTATTTAAAATATGTTGTATGTTGTGTTTAACACTTTTTCAGTCACTTTACTTCACTTAATTTAGCTTTGTAATAAGTTTGTAATCTCTTGAAATAAATGAGTACTTAGCTATATGAGTTTTTATCGTTCAAGCTCCAACGAATTTCAAAACGCAAATGAACTTTCAACCTAAATGCAAGCTCGTTAAATAGTAAAATATCAGGAACATGTTTGGACTTGATCATGAATTCGTTCGTCTTAATTCGCGTAAAGCCGCTATCACACTATTCAATTTGAACGATTCCAATTTAGGAAATCGGAAGGTGTGATCGCAGTTAGAACAGATTGGATTCAATTAAGAGTTTATCCATTTTCAACTCTATATCTTCGATTTAGAAATCAATTTAGCGTAGTGTGATCACGAGCTCACTACTTAGATTCCTAAATAGGAATCGTTCAAATTGAATAGTGTGATAAGCACTTTATCGTCAAATAGAGAGCAAGTCAAAACGCCGCTGAAAGACGTACGCTCCAACTCAATCTTGCACAAACTTGTCCACATAGACTTGCCGAGTTTTTCATCTTGTACGAACTTGAAACTTTACATTCCTGGAACATTATTTCCTACAAAAATATTAATTATTCTTAGTACACGTAACACAACATAAACAATACAGTAACTACCTACTTACCTATCTTGAAAGTTTTAAATAAGAACTTGTGTTAATATAATAGGGGTCGATTTTTAGACCTCGTCGACCCCCAAAATCACTTTTCGTTTATGTCGACCCCTAGGAAACCGATATCGACCCCAAGGGGTCGATATCGACCACTTTGGGAATCCCTGGTCTAAATAAACCAACACTTTAACAAGTTTCTTACAAATTTTTACATGCCTTTCACAAGTATGGAATTCTAATCATTCATGCCATCATTAACTTAACTCTCCGTTACCTTAATTACTATAACAATGTAAGTTACAAGTCTTTGTGTTTGTTAACTTGTGTTAAATATAATTTATCGACTTATGAACGACTTTGTGAAAGTAAATGAAAGTTGAGAAAATACACAGCAACTCCTTAACCGTTGTTACTGTTTCCTTGTTTTAACTGATTTAATTTATTTAACGTTTATGTCTGCTAATCAGCATTTTAATTAGCATGTTTGATTTGCGAGTTAAATCAAAATTAATAATTGAGTTTATTTAATCTAGTATTTACGACCACATGATAAATATATTTAGTAAAGTCAAATATAAGATTAAATGTATTTTATGTAAGAATTTAATTTGCTATAAAATATACATTTTATGAACAAATTTGTTGTAAGAATAGTAATATGATTTCCTCATAAAAAAGCGATTTTTATTAATATACATTTATAAAGTGTTTTCGTTCTAATATATCACTAGAGAAACGCTCCCGGCTTCGCACAGATGCAATTTTGTGACGCGAATTATATACATAAATTTCCTTCGATTGTTTTTCTTTTCTTTTCTGCGTTCACATTTGATTTGATTATAATAGGTATGAGGTCAGACGTAGAAGCGTCTGACCTGCGCCCACGCATCTTTTTAAACACACCTAGACACGTTTTCGCCTGGAACCCAGATATTGTTGTTAACATTATGTAGATACATATATTATTATAGATTTTTTTATATATAAAAATCCATAGAAAGTGTGTCTAATAGTAAGCTACCATATTGTTTTCACATCTGCACAACTTATTTGGTATTATAATATCTTTAAAGATTATACTTGCTTATTATAATTATGTATTATCTACGGAATTATCCAACTGCGTGTTGGCGGATATATCTTTTAAAAATTTGGACATGTACTTGCTCACTCTATTGTATTTAACTGTGTTTTTATTTCTATGTTTATATTATATAATCTATTCCAATCTATTCTAAACTAACGACCCGACCCCGGCTTCGCAGAGATTAAAAAAAAATCTTAACGGATTCTTACTTTATAAGTTCTAAATTTCAACTTTCTAGTCTTAATAGTTTTGTCTGTATGTTGATTGTCACTCAGGACAAACCATTTTATAAGTATAGATTATTATTTTAAATCTCTCATGATGCTTGTTAAACAATAAGTGTAGTATCAACCAACCAAATAAATGTATCAAACAATAATTGTATTCAACAATACGCTATTTAAAACTTGGGTCTTGGGTATTATTAAAACTTTTACTGCTTATATTTTCAGTTGAGAAATAAAATATATTTTGTTTAAACATATAAGCACTTAAAACAGAGATAAAAGCCAAAGGTCGGGTTTAGGTGACGGGAAATACGAATGATTCACTATATGACGTCACCTCTGCACTGCCGCTGTCACAGGTTAAATGTCACACGCCCACGTGCGCCCGCGCAGTCGCTCCTTTAAACTCGTCGCAACCGTAAACGAACAACCGTAGGACTCGAAAATGGAGACAGAAATGACTTTATTTTCAACGTCTTTTTTGTAAGAACGACTCGATGTTTTTGATTTAAAAATATTTCGTTCTCGAACGTTCATTTCTTATTTTCGGCTCAACATAACGAGTCTTGAGAGTAATCGTGCTGAGTGAAATATCTGTCATAACATTGAATTTGTATTTGTTTTACGCTGTATTTGAACAAACAAATATAACAAATAGTCACTAACTAAATTAAACAAAATAACTAATTCAAGAGTAGGTAATCTTAATGGTTAATAAACATGGCTTATGTACTTTGTGGTTGTTGACATACAATGTGAATTGAGTTGCTGTAAAAAGAGAAACATTTTTTATGCTTAATGCTTAATTAATTATTAACTATATAGGTACAAATCTTCAATTGGAATCTTAAAAATTTTCCTCACTGCTTGCGGGTATAATACTTGTGCGTATATACCTTGACATTCGTATGTCAAATGTCAACGGGTCATTCACCGAGCCCACTGCGTGATAGTTCACTTCAGATTACACTCAGGTTTATTTTTATCTTTGCTTTTAACTCTGAAACTACTTTCCGTGATACGCCGATGAGAATTCCGCGTAACTCGTCCGAGTGGCTTAACATTTTAAGTGGACAGTACTTGGACAATTGTTGGGAATACCTTCATTTTAAATTATTAAAACAATTATTGTGAATGCAAAGACATATAAGTAAGGTGGTCAGAAATTAGTTAAACTCTATACTTATCACTTATCTATTATGTGATTAGAAGAAATCATGGTTCTTTCTTAACTTACATCGTGAAGTTTTTGAACAATGACGGTGACATTCTAATATATAAATTTTTAAACACTTTTTAATTTTTTACTCGTTACATTTTCACAATGAAAGCTATGAAGTATGAACAGAGAACTCCACAGAGTATCTAAAAACTATAACATTTTCATAAACAATATTAATAGACATTTTGAACAGTAGTCAAAATGTAGGTACTAGATACTAGTACGATGTACTAGATATAAATTAAAATAAATCGCTAAATGTGTTGTTGAGTGCATAACTTAAGGGTAATATTTAAGTAGACTAGTGTTAATATTATTGTTAATTCAGATCATTAGTGGTTAAAGTTAAGTTAAACGTGCTATGTACTGTTTAGGACTGTAATTTAGCAGTTTATCTATATACAAGTACTTTATAGTTTTCATATACATAATTACAATCTGTTTATGTACTTTATTAAATAAATTAATAAATAACTCGAGAACGGCTATTTTTTTAATTCGTTTAAGCTCAGAGATGATTCTTATGAGGGAATAAACGCTCAAAGAAAATAGTACTTAAAATATATTTAAGTAAGTTTAAATTTAATACATTGAACGTTCTTTGTCACGAATTGTAACATTTTCCTTGACAGTTTAAATTATAGCAAAGGTTATAAATGCGTTTCCTTATGTTGCTGGTGCACTTTTTATATATTACTCACAGAATTTTTATAAATGATTTTTTTAATAATTTTTATAGAATAAAAATAAAAAATAAATTAAGTTAATTTAACTAGCTTTATGGACTGCTCCGTAAAGGAGCAAAGTTTGTGAACTTTGCTCCATTGCTCACCGTAGCATTAAAGGTAGATATTGTTGTATGTAAAGTGCATATACGCAAAACGGCTCATGTTGCTAATAATCATGAATATATTTAGGAAGCGTAGGTAAATGTAATGAACTTTGCTTTTAAAAGGTGAACCAGTTTTTACTTTATCATCGTTGGCCATTACAATTTGAATGTAAACTGCCCATTTGCGAAGGTATTTATGATAACGGGAAGCGGTCTGCCGGTTACATAACGCGCTTTGCTAACTCGTTTAGATTTAGGCCAAGGATCAAAGTAATTTGGACATAAAAATACTAACTACACTTCGGCTGATTGAAGTTATATTGCTGAACCGATTTCGTAACCTCGCTAAAGTATTAAAGGTAGTCCAAATTTGTAATGAACATAAATCACATATACTTTTTACTAGCGACCCTCAATTGCACGAATGTACTTTCTGCAAATTGTACTTATAGATAAACCGGTCTCTTTTGTTGCTCTTTACATTAGTCAAAACCGCATCAAAATTCGTGGGGTAGAAGAAGTTAGCGAAGAGTTAGCACAGGCTGACAGCGACTTTATTTTATAATTTGTCTCATCATCATCATCTCAGCCGCAGGACGTCCACTGCTGGACATAGGCCTCCCCCATAACTCTCCAATAAGACCGCTCAGAAGCAGCCTGGATCCACCGTTAACCCGCGGCCTTTATTAGGTCGTCTGTCCACCTTGTGGGTGGACGTCCTACGCTGCGCTTGCTGGTACGTGGCCTCCACTCGAGAACCTTCCGGCCCCAGCGGCAGTCGGCTCTCCGTACTATATGCCCTGCCCATTGCCACTTCAACTTACTGATCCCCCGGCTTATGTCGGTAACTTTTGTACGTCTACGGATCTCCTCATTTCTGATTCGATCTCGCAGTTTAACCCCGAGCATAGCCCTTTTCATAGCTCGTTGAGCGACATTGAGCTTCCTTACGAGGTCCATAGTTAGAGACCACGTTTCACCGCCATATGTCATCACCGGCAACACACATTGGTCGAAAACCTTTGTCTTGAGACACTGAGGAATTTTGGACGAGAAGATGTCTAGGAGCTTCCCGAACGCTGCCCATCCGAGCTGGATTCGACGATTGACCTCCCTCTCGAAGTTGGCTCTACCTAACTGGACCAACTATAATTTGTATATGTAAGATATGTAGATTATTGTAGATTTAAGCAGATGGCCCTATGCTACAATTTCCATAAATGATTTTTTTTTACATATAAGTTCAACAGGTTTTGACGTGGAACATATCATGTTTTACATCGTTGAATATACTCGTAATATGATAGTAATTGTACAGTTTGATTGTGGAAAACTCGAGTCGGTTAGCAAATAGGTAAGTTCATATTCATTAAATCTCATCCTCGCCAACGAACTCGGTGAAATACTATTATAATGGCAAGTATCAGTTAAATCACACATTGTGTGTAATGAAACAATTGAACAAATGTTCCCGACCACAATACTCAGTGAACGGGTGCTGGAGATCGTATAGGGTTGTCGCACTATAGTTTTTTTCTCTTGACACACATGACATATCTCAATAATATCATTTCACGTTCCGTACTTTCTATTAGGCGTATATCAGATAGGACTACAATCTCGTGAAAACCAAATAGAAAGTCTTAATAAAAAAAAAAAGTATTAGAACATCCAAACTTATTTTTTTTTGTTTAAAAATATGTAATGCGCGCGCGTATGCGCTATATATTGTATATAGAAAATGGTTTAGCTAAAACATGGAATATGTCATTAGTATCATAATGTAATTTTTCACATGCGTAGATAAATTCGTATTCTGCAATAAACTACAAAAAGTTACTTTTTTTATTGTATACTAATATAAAGCCAAAGAATTTGTTCGTTTTGTTGAACGCGTCAAAATCTAGAACTAGTCTAGTCAAATGCTTGAGGAAGGTATAATCTATAAAGATACGTGGATGAAGTCCTAGCTAAGCTAGTGTTGTTATTATATTATTTAATGGATAAATTATTAAATTATTATTTATTTAAGTTTTGTTAATAATTGTGTAGAATATTGTATAAGGTGGGCTTGTTCATTTTATTAATTTATTAAAAAACACTTCATATAAATCTTATAAAACTGAAATATTGAAAAGGAAAATTGTAGTGACATCCCTAGATGAGCCCTAAGCAAGTCAGTTCACTTCCTAAAGGCCTTCGACAGTAAGGGCGTAACCTTTACAGAAATACTAATTTACAATAACGTTATTGAATACAGACTGAGTTGAAATTTTATTGATAACTTGCTTTTGTACCATAAATGTTTTACGACGCATTCAAATAGTTCAGAGAAAGCTGGAAGCAGTTAATATTGTGAAATTTTTATTAATTACAATTTAGTTTAAAATCAAATCAAGAAACATGTCAACCAATTAATATGAAATATGCATTATTGACCATATGTTTTACTATATATAAAAATCAAATGGACATATGGACAATACATATGTATTGTCCATATGTAAAAATCATATATAAAATATATAAAAATCAAATGGACACAGGATTTTTTGTGATAAAACCTGATAAAACCAATGAAAACACTTTCAAAGTACATATAATACATATCTTTCATATCTATAATTATTAAAAAAGAATTGCTGTCTGTTTTTCTGTCTGTTTCTCCGCTAACTTTTTCTAAACCACTCAAAGGATTTTAATAAGGTTTTCACTAAAAGAAAGAGCGATAACGTAGGAAGATTTGTTTGCATCTGTGCGGATCTGTGCGTATCTGGTGGTTTGCTAGTTTCTCTTATATTTTAATGTAAATAGTATGTATCTAAATTGGATAGTTTTTTTATACGTTTAGTTATTTATAAAAATGGTTTAAAAGTTGTATTTCTGTCAAAATAATTAAAATTTTATAGAAACATTCTTATAATTCCTATTTAATAAATAAACATTAAAGAAAAAAAATTAAGAAAGAAAGAAAATAACTTTTATTGAGTTCGAAACACAAATGGCACATACAATACAACTAATGAGAACAATGAAATCTTAATATCTTATTGGAAATAATACCAATATTAAATCTTGGTTTTTGTTTAAAAATAAAACAAACAAATAAATAATTATTTATATTTATATATAAATCATTTAAGGCTATTTATATTTATTTATAACTTTAAATAATGTTCATAATATGAAACAGATTAGCCTCGTCATTGTCCGAAGCCAATCGAAGCCGGCATTTGTTAGTAAACAAATTTAAGTAAAGCTATTTGTTCGAGTCACAGTTAATATTGACATAACTCTCTTTGAGAGTTGCAACTGAAACATCAAAACATGTTACTAAAATATAACAATACAAACACATGGCTGAGTTAACAGTGATGGTGATGGCATAACAACGTAACAATGATTGGGTTTCAACAAACAATACCTAGTCGTGTAACCGATCATCTCGTTAGATAATCTTTATGCCTTATATGTCATGAAATCTTATATTTTGTTAATACATCCTCAAATTGTCCTCGAAGATATATGGTTGCGCCAGATAAAACGCAAATTATATCAATAATAGTAGACAACAAATAGAAACATTATTATTGGACAGGAAATAAAAATAATTAAACAGAATATGGTAGTATAGTATATAACAGTATAACAGAGTATGATCTAAACAATTACTATATAAATTAGTGTTAAAGATTACAAATTGACGTCGATATTTTTATCAAATCGCTGAAATAGATATCATAGATATCTTACGTTACATCTCACACTGATGGCGACATTAACCTCACTTACACAGGACCACCATAAAAATACAACATGCGCTCTGTTTTATTTGTTGTAATAATACACGACTTCTCTCCCTTATCTCCTGCCAATTCATTATTCTATTTTAAGTCAGCAGATTATTTTCAACTTCCAACCCTCCTGGTATATAGTCGACGGTAGCTAGCTCACATTGATCAGTCTGATTTGAGTGGATCGCCAGCTTCCATGTAGACCTTTATATCCTTACATACGAGGGTGGGTCAAAAAGTCGTGTAATACCATGGACTGCCAGCGCCATGAAACACAACAGCGCACATTATGTTATTTCTTCAAGGAAGTGGTTACTGCCACCAGACGGGCTGGCCAAATGACTGCGAAATACTTAAGCAATGCTATGCGAATTATTACGATTCGCTTTAATAAAAAATTAGATTCGTTTGAAAGTGAATAAAATAGATTTAATTTTGATTTATGCTTACTTATTGATTTTGTGGCGGTACGACGTTCGCGGGGTCAACTAGTTAAGTATAAAACAAAGTTCCCCGCCGCGTCTGTGTGTCTGTATGGTCGCGATAATCTCAGAAACTACTGAAAGAATTTTGATACAGTTTTTACTAATGGAAAGAGCGGTAAATGAGAAAAGTTTGCACCCGTGCGTGGCCGGGAGTGGGTCGCTAGTTATGTATAAAAATATGTAATAATCATTGCTGTTATTTCAATTCGGTATTTTGTGTAGGGCATTCGTAAGTCGCCGGTTTAAGCTGGAGATTGCAATATGCCATGAAAAACGTCAAAACAAAAACTTATACAAACAAGAGAAAGTTTCTTAGATAAAATGCTGTATATAATAATAAGATAAAATGAACAATAACAAAAACGTGTGTCTAAACACGAACACTGCATTATCCTTTAAACCAGGTAGAAATGCGCGTAAGTCTTTTCAATCTGAAATTTCGAACCTATTCATTTGGGTGAAAGGTTCAAAGGCGACCGCTTAAAAGTAATTTAAGCGGTACGTATTTCCGGGTAAATAGTCAAATGGAAAATAAGTTGAATTGACCATATTCCTTTATTAAAAGTGCAGTCAACGGAAAAAGAACATAACAGGAGTCCTTTCGTTCGATAGAAATATCGTATTTACAATAATCACTTTATATCTCTGCTCTCGGATTGTCAAAATTTACAAAATTTGTAATATTGAAAAAAAAAAAACGACTCAAATTAACATTTTGAGCCCAAATTTATATGAAATCCTATCAGTCTTCTTTTGTAACAAAATGAAGTCCAAAGAGAATCGCTCTTATTATGTAATTATAACAAAAAGAAAATCACTATTATAAATAACCATGAAAATAATTAACACTATGTAATTAATTAATCAATTTCATTCCTCTTAGTCACTATTTAATTTAGTAAACATTTCAAATGTCATTGCATTTCAGTAAACAAACACATTGTCAGTACCTATCGCAGTATCTAGAGTTTCGTGACTTCAGTTATGCTTACTTTAGTTTTTTCTTTATTGCTTATCGAAAAACAAGATGAAAGAGAAACAGTCATTTCTTGAACATTGACATTTGTTGGAAATATAGTAATTTATTTACAAAGAAAAAAAAAGCGAAGATAATATTAAATTATTAGCGACCCTCCCCAGTTTCGCACTGATACATTTTTTTTGCAATTTTTACATATGTATAATAAACCTTTCTCGTCTATCGCGCTTTCCAAATGTGTAAACCGTATCAATATTCGGACAGAGGCGGAGATCTACTGTATACGTGTTGATTAATTAAAGTTAGGAATTTTATAATATAAAAATATATATATATCCCTGACAAGTGATGTCAGGCATGTTTGCGATTGTATATACTTTATACATTCTACATATTTCGTCACCGTTCCTAGAATCCCATAAGGGAATCCCAAGATCTGATAATATAAGTGAAAAGTACTTGTAAGACACTTTCAAATAATTACAGAATGAGAGAGTGATTGTATTCATACAATTTGGTTTTGATACAAGAGGGATAACACATGTAGAGGCGCGCGCCGGAGACAAAATGTCTTCATTATGCTGCCCACGCATACCATATCCGCCGTCAAAGATTAATCATGAATCATAGAAAGGTCACTTGCTACTATTTACGAGTATTATTAAATTGGAATGTAATTTAACAGATGTATTTTTTGGGCGTGCCTTTGTTTATTTATGGACGATATTATTCAAATAACAGGTTTGTGAATGAATATATCAAAAGATAAATTAAATTTTTTAACACACAATTAATATTAATTCAAGAAAGAAGGAATAATAAAAGCTGGTGCTGACTTCATTCCATTCATGGAAAAATTGGGTCATATTTTCTTATTCTGAGAAGTCATAACCTACTAACTCAGAATTCTCTCCCAATACAAAGAATATACATATAAGTATATAAGACTATAAGTAGTTAGTTTAGATCAGTGTCCCAATACCTTTCTTTAGTTGTTTTTCGAGTTGTTCTCGATAGAAAAAAAAATCTAACTTCTTGAATTAATTCCTAGCAATTCCAAATGAACAGTTGTGTCAACTTAAACTTTTAATTCAAATAATAAGCTGATGATTTTATTTTTAATTTATTTAAAAGCATTATCTGTCTAGAATACTTAGAAGAGTATCATTATAATTTGAAATTTTCTTTTCGCAATTGATAAACCTATGCTTGATGGTTAAGGATCCTTAAGGATCTTTATCAAAAATTGGGATCAAGAATCAAGAATGTAAGAATATAAAGAATATCAAGAATCAAGAACATAAAGAATCAAACATCACACTACAAGCGGACGGGCGTCTTGACATGCCAATTCAAAATTAATCAGCCTGTAAAACTGGGCCTTTGTTTTTAAACTGACGTTTCGAACCTTGTGACCAGCTAGCTCCTTTTACGGTTTAAAATAATGGAATAAATCATAAGACCGGTTGATCTTTGTCCAGGTCACGCCCAGGGCGGAGTACACCCACGCACATTTAATACCTAAAGGTTACACCTTCCAAGTATTTGCTTATCCACAACAATAGGTACCACTGGAGCAATGATCGAGCGGTTGACGGCGACATTTGAGGTCGTTTGCCTTTGATTTATGAGCTATCAATATCCGATGTATCGATACATCTAATTTAATCATAAACCTTTCATGGGAATTTCAATTTTAATTGTCATTCCTTAAAGAGTAATTTGGCTTACAAGTTTAATTGTATAAGTCAGTGAATTAGATAATTCTGATCGTTAAGTGTACCGTTTTGTTACTTTATATCGTAACTTAATGTGGTTAGCAAGTTGATGAGACATGTGACAACTAAAATAGCGAATGAATATACATTTATTATTAACTTTTGTCTTTTATGAACTATGAATCATAAAAGAAAATTATTAGAAGGAGAATGTCTTTAGTGATTTCTTCATTTATAGAGATGGTCAATGTAAAAACAATTTAGTCAGTATATTTTTTATGTAAATGTCGTCAGACAGTTTGACGATCTATTTGATGGTATGTGGCTACCGTTGCCTATAACACAAGTAACGCCACAGGCGGTGCAAGTGCGCTGCCGACTTTAATAGGCATAGGGATAAGGGATGATAGGAAAATGTACTATGAGGGGTGCTTACTCATTCACCGAAAGAACAGCAAACATGTTAAATTGTTAATGCTTCTTAGAAATCATTAGCTATTAAATGGTGCAACTTTAATAGCTAATGATTTCTAAGAAGACTAAGATTTGGTGTAAGCGATACATACCTATTTTCTATTACTTGTACCATCTTTGTTGACCAACGGTTTAAATATTATGACTTAACAAAGTATTATGTTAAAGGTCTAAACATCAAATCCGATCACTTTCCCGTCTGTGTCACGGATTAAGATCCGAAATGTCAGTGGCTGTGACATTTTTATGTCGGTGCGACATTTTGATGGTGATTATGAAACTATGTAGATAAGATCGAGCCAATTAGAGATTATTTTTGAAGTATTTCGGTGTCGTGAGATAGTGGAGGAATTAAGAGATTGTTATTAGAAATTGTCTTAAAAGAAAGATTTTCGACCAATGTGTGTTGCCAGTGATGACTTAACGTGGCGCTGAAACTTGGTCTTTAACTATATGGGGCTCGTAAGAAAACTCAATGTCGCGAGCTATGGAGAGGGGTTTGAGTAAATATGCGGTATAGAATCAGAAATGAAGTGATCCGTGGACAAACGAAAGTTACCGTGGCAATGGGCAAGACACATAGTACAGAGAACACTTCAAATAATTTCTTAATATATTTTTTGCCTCTTTGAAGTATTTAAAAGTAAGGAACACAATTGTGAACTCGTTTATCCTCCTGGCGGCAGGAAACACCGCCTTACAAAGGACCATCCTAAAATGCCAGTATTTCTGTAGCGAGTAAGGGATACCAATTACCTCTATTCTTGCTTTTATCCTTTAACCTATGGCGTTGCTAGTGTTATAAGTTATAGGCAGCGATAACCACCTGCCTACAAGTGAACTGTTACCCTGTCTGCTTACTTCTACACAATAAAAGAATATTTAATGTGAGTTAGATAATTTTTTGTCTTACATGACTAATTATTTCCTTTCCTTTCGTATAGAAAGGAATAAAAAGAATTTATGTTGAATGTAGTAAGTTTAAGTTTGAAATAAGTAAATATTTCTGTATAACAAGTAAAGTGAATTTTATAGCTAAACCGACACTATTTTATCTGTGATAACTATACACGAGGAGTATGCTAGAAGGGCTGTAATCATCAATAGTCCTTAACAGCACCCAGTTCGCCTACAGTCCATTGTTTGGGCGCACATTAACTTCGCCCCTGCATTTCGCGCCATCTCCAAGAGAAACTTGTTATTTATCTGTATGATATAGTGTAATGGCATCGATGATCGCTACCTCCCTTTAAAGTGGTTGTTTAATTTATGAATAAAAACTCAAATAACGATTACACTTGCTAAACGTTGACATTTTGTTCTATTTATATCGATTTGTAAAGGAGGTCAATCAGTGTAAGATCAATTAGATAAGAAGAAATTATAGATTTATTTGGAAAAATATCGTGCCATTTGGCAATGAGGTTTCATTGATATTTAAATTGGAAAGAATTAACTTTCCAATTTAAATAAAGAATTTAAATTTGAAAGTATAAAAAAAATTGTTTAATTTTCTAATGTTATGTCAATGAACAAAATTTGAAATATTCACAGGAAATCACTGAAATTAAGAAAGACTTTTATCACCAAACTCTGGGTTAGAAATTTGGTTCTGTTTCAAACACGAGTAACCGCCAGCAAAAATTAAATAGTTAAACATATAAAAAAATAGTTTACTAATACGGTTTATAAACAAACAATCTACTAAAGTCTTGTATTTCCAATAAAATAGTATAATACTGGTTGAGACAGTCTGACGGAAGCAATAAGGTGATAGTATCTGGCCACCTTTCACCGTATCGCCGTTCGATTTTGCTCTAAATAAGTGAAACCTCACTTTTAATGCAGCTTATTTAAAATGGCGGGTTAATTGGTCACGAACTGGTGCAAAAAATTTAAACGTTTGTTGTTCACGTACACAATTTATTTCCGAATGTTTAAAAAACCTACATGTTTTAAAGAATTGTGATTTCAACAATCTATATCAAATCAAAACAGAGTAATGCTGCTGCTACAAATAATAAACAAATATGAGGCGATGGTGGCTACCTACCTGTCTGTCTGTAAATTTGAGATTAGACAAACTTTGATGAATTATTATCACGATTGGCGGTGTCATGAAACTTTGAAACTGGATTTCTAGCCCGAGAGCTGTTAAACTTTTTTAATTGTTAGTATTTTTTTAATTAATTTATTAATAAAGGTTTACTCTTGGCCAGCGTCTAGCCTTGCAGTCAAGACGAGGCCGACAATGGAGCGAGTTAACCTAAAAAATGCCTATTCACTATTTTTATTATGAGAACAATGTTGAGACAACATACAATTTTTTTTACCTATGCAGAGAGTAATCGACACGGATAAGATTCAGTGCAATTGCGGCCACAGTAAAGTATCACGCCCACATAGGTCACCAGGTGTAAGTACAGCCCCTGGTCAATACATTGCCAGCATTAAAATAAGTTTATGTTTCGACCTTACACCTTGCAATGTTGTAAAATTGCTTACTGTTATAGAGATTTAATTAAGATTGGCACACTCTATTTCAAATTGGCACTAAAGATTTCAAAAATTTAGATTAATTCTAGTTTATAAAGATTATTTATTCATTTCACCACAAATTAGCCAATTTCAATAATATTTTGTATGTTTTATAATTAAGGACGACAATGAGGCAAACGGTCCGGACGATGGTAAGCGGTTTACTTATTATATAAACACAAGCAAATATATAATAGTACAAATGTCTTTGCTAATTTGTAGTACAAAAGATGACATAAAATGTGGAAATACTTGGAATTGGCTTTCAAATTATTAACTAACGCAGCGAAACTTAACAGCACATGTGCTATTATTTCACGGTCGTATTCTGTCGCCAGACGACTAAATCGTTTATGACTACGTAAAGTAGCAAACTTTGCAACTAGTGATTACCAGAAAAAAAAAAATGTTAAAATATTAGTCTATGTTTGAAAACAGGTTTACTTTTGGTAGATAACTCCATCTAAAAACACTTGTATGTATCATCAGGAGTAATAGTAAAAGAGTAAGAACGAAACAGTAATTTATCCATTACTTAAATTAATTTCAAAGAAACACTTAATATTCAGTATAATATAAAGATTAAGGAATATTAAACTCAAATTAAGTACAAGGGATAATCTTAGGATAAGAAAATGAACTCTGACATCCCTTAAATGCAACGAAATACAATGATTCAGGTATATAAATATGTAGGTATACTCGTATCGTATATCGATTTAAATTAAATTCCATGTATATAAATTTTAAGTGTTACGTAAAAGGGTACATAAACTAGTTTTGTCCCCATTTGTATTTGGCGATAAGTAACAACATTAACGCATGTTTCACTCACAAAAGCGTAATATAATAAATCGGTCTGTCCACAGACGCCTACATTCCTCTCGATCTTGCTGCCTTACTCGTTTTCAACTCGATATATTGTTGCCTTGCATTTGTACATACAGTAGCCGAGAGATTTGTATCGCGACCAACAAGTGAACCAATTGAAACGTTCCGGGCGAAAGTCTCGAATGCTTACGCTTCACTTCGAACAAAACTAGCTAACATCCGCGGCCTTGCGTGTACTCAATATACTCGCTAAAGGGAAAACTTAGTCAAACTGTTGTATTATTATTTTATCAGCCTGACTAAGTTGACTAAGCTTGAACAAGTAAGCCGAAACCGGAGTTGTTATAAAAACGCTATCGAGTTTAGAAGTAACTTCTAATTTCTAGTACTTAAATCTAGTAAAGCCTGGGGAACCATGTGCTAAATAAACGCAATTTCTAAATCTGAAAAATTTTGTATTAAGCGTCAACATGATTTGTGATAGAATTTAATAATAACATTTCTTCAAGAACCCTTATTCAAGGAGTCTATTCAAGCTGACTTACTTTGGATGCGACCATTATTATTGGCAACAAAATTTCGCGCGTCGCTAATTCAAAGTGGGATTCGAAATTCAAATGAGTGTTTATATATCTTGTCGATTGCTATCGTCGCATCGCGCTAAGAGGGAAAGTTAGTGCACCAACAAATAATTTTCTCCCATGAAATCTAACGTGATTCGATCATAATTTAGCACTTGATTCTACAATAGCTAGTCCTGTCCATTAGATAAAGGTCTCCTTCGAGGAGTGAGTGGCACAGACTAATGTACAGGACAGAGGGTCCGGTTATGAATTATTTTATCAATTTCACGCATGTCGCGACCAGCTTTTTCGCTGCAATAATTTATGTGTGGATAGAATGGATTCACGCTACACGCTATTATAAGATTCACGGATTATCTATAATACTCAGAGTTATCACATTCATTAGATGTTGTACCTACCTAATTTGAATTATTGTTATAACTAATTAGTAAATATTATATCTAAATGAAATCTAAGATTAGGTGAGTAATCGCAGTAACGTGCTTACTTGACCGGAAAAAGAATGAAATATATATTTTTAATTATTATTTAGTTAATACATTTTGAATACAAAAGACTGAATTCTGAGGCAGAAAATAAATAATTAAGTTAATATAATAATAATTTTTATATTCATCTATATCTTCCAGAAATTATTAATTGAATAATTCCCAAATTAAATTTATTTCTCTGCAGAGATCAAATATTTATTATAAATCATTTTTTTTCTATAATTGACTGTCTAAAGCATCGTAATCTTAATCATCATAATTGCGTAAAACCAAAAAAATATCACATTTATCGTGTAAATTATTGTAGAGATTTCTCTTAGGTATTAATCGCCTTAATACGCATGTACGAGAACAATAAGTGGTTGATGCTTGAATTGAGGAAATTGCAATAGACAATGATAGGTTTTTCGTAACTATTTGGTCGATAAGTCTGCGAGCGTGTCGCAGGCCAGCCGCCGCCCACGCGGCTGTCGCGACCCTGCGCGGCGCGTAAATATAGCGCGCAGAATTGGAACTACCCGCGGTTATTTATCGCCGGCGCGCGCGCACTCAAGAGAAATCGACGCTCAACTCGTTCAGTGTCACTTCCTGCTCGGACGCCGCCATGAGCGCACGCTCTCCAACTAACACCCTTGTAATAGCCCTTTATTTGACGCCATTATGCTATTTCAGTCGGTTCCACACTGACCGTAACCGTTTATCTGATTATTGTCGTTTTGTCTCCAAAGTCTGTTATTCATTTAAGTTTACTACGCCTTTGTGCAACAGATCTATAATCTCAGATTACCAAACAGATATAATCGAAGAACAATGAAACCGTCCATAAATTGTCATAACAATTTGCGTTCACGGCTTTGGCATTAAAAGAAAAAGTGCGGAAGCACAAACTGGAGTACGACTCGAGTACGACCGATGACTTTTTATGAGTTGACATTTAGGCGACATTTGACATTATAGGCACCGTCATTTGTCTAATTATTATTTGTGGGTGTGGGTTGTCAATTGCATACCTAAACCGGGTTGCTCAGTGATTGATATCGCTGTCTCGCTCTACAACCAGTTCTTTGATTAATGCATTACTCTCTGAATGTCATGCGCATGTTTTGAACTAATTAAGGCTCTTCCTCGACGTTCGAGGTTGTTGCTTGTTTGTGTACAAACTGAATTAATTGGAATTTATTTGAACATTGCTCTTATAGCATAAGCAAGAAAGGTAAACTATATTCATTGTGATATAAATAGTCCCCTTTAAGGTAGGTAGCTGGGCCACACTAAGCCTTGGATTACATCTAACTCAAGAAGAGATGCTCTTTAACTATGTGTGTGATAATGATGAAATTAGCAAAATGACATATTTTTTAGATACACCAAATTAAAACAGCACGTGTAAATTAAACAGCAATTTCACTATGGTCTTCTGTAAAATGGTCTTCTGCAAGATGATCTACTGGGTTTATCATGTCTTCTGACAATACAGATAAGTACTTGCTATACGAAATTTCGCCAACAAAAACAACAAAATTTATTATTTTCATTACATGATTAAGAAATTCCTTGGCTCGATAAGTTGAATTGATAACATTAACTCGCAATGATGACATCTAAATTTTAATAGTTAATTTGTTATAAATTAGTGTTGCTCATTTATTGGCACTACAAATTTAAATATCAGGAGAAGATAACTCATTAATAGTCATAGTTAATGCAACAACTTGAACTTGAGCAACTTGAACAACTTGTACTACATAACTACATTTATTTTACATGTTTTCTTATCAGTAACTATAGTGCTCATAACATGACAATATTTTTAGTATATTTTCCTTTTGTAGTCACAGCAGCAGACTAGCAGTACGTCAGGCGATAGCGAAAAACCACAGCTCATAAAATAGCATATTATTCTAAATACCTTGGGAATGCGCAGGTCTGTAAACGACGACTGTGTTGAGATGTCTATCACGTTTTCACGTAAAAAAAATGTTTATTCCCACTGATGGATATTAGCATCCTCAATAAACAACCAGCAATTGCCGTTTCGTCTAACTTTACAAAGACTCCCCCGAGTGGGTGACGCAGCGGTAGGTATATAACTGTCATTCGAGAATCTATCTTTCCCAAAGGTTGTCAAGGCCTTTTAATCTATACTACTTATACTTAATTTTAAAGGAGAGAAGATTTGTATTTTTGTGTGTTTGTAATGAATAATTTCAAAAACTACTGGACCGATATTGAAATTTATTTCACCTATAGAAACTACATTATCATCAGCGAGTAACATGGCTATATTTTATAGTTACGCGAGGGAAGTCGCATGCAACAGCTAGTATAGTATAAATTGAAGTCGCTTTTCGCGTATGTCTGTGTTTAACCGCTAACTCTTCCTAAAAAAACTCAACACATTTTGAAGCGGTTTCCACCATAAGTTAGATATTTTTTCACGGAATGTTTGTATATAAGTATATAATAAATCTTAATGAAGTTTTTATGTACCTTAGTAAAAAAACAAAATTTGCAACCAGGTCGCCAAAACTGTTCGCGTCTGCTTCGGATTTTAATACGGTTTTCATTCGGTTATGAAAAATTGCATCCCGGGCTAACCTGGGAGCGGGTCGCTAGTATAGTATAATATATTAGAAATAAACACAAGTAACGCAGTAATCGTAACCAATCTATGACAAACGGGTTTCAAGACTCGCACAGTAACAGAAGCACGCGTTCTAAAAGGTTTTTTTTTATCACAGATCACATGCTATTGAGCTCTGCGACTTCGATATATTTTGTGTTGACCTCGCCCGAGTCGCTCAAAGGTGAATCGGGCCACCACAAAAAATATATATTATAGATTGGTTTTGGACCGTGTATTGTCACCATTATTTCGTTATTATCAAGCACTGTTTATTGACTGAAAAAATTATTTGTTGAAAAGTCTGAAAATCTGAAAGTCTGAGAATTAGAGTAAAATTTTGAAGAAAATAGTCACAAATTCCACTTTAGACTGCAATCGTATTTTACTACTTTACTTTCTTATTAGGAGTTTTAATATAATACTAGCGATCCGCCCCTGGCTTCACACGGAATTCTCCAGGATATTTTTTCCAGTTTTTCTCTTCATAAAAACCTCGGACTTCCACAAATATGAAAAAAATATATCTAAGGATCAAGACGATCTCGAGCTTTTCGCTTAGCAACACATTTTGCTTTATATTTATAGAGAAGATATACCTAACAGATAATAGTGTTCGAGCAATATACGATGTATATATTTAAAAAATATTTTGAGGATTCTTTTTGCCTGTTAAAAGGCAGCGGGCTTAACAGTGTTAAGCTTAATTTTAACAGCTTAAAGCTTAACACTTCCTCACACATAGATGAGACCTGTGCCAAACAATGGGACCTAATACATGTTATATATGGGAGGTTTCAGGGTACATGAATTTATTATAAGTTAAGTTAATAAGTTTAAAACTTTTATGGACATATAATAACAGAATTCACAGTCGCACTACTTGTATTAGTCATGTCTGTCACGAAGTCGACACATGCTCCACAATCGCGGTTTTTGTCAACTCATTTCTGTATTCGTACGCGCTATATGCGCGCTCATTGCTCACTTTGTGTTTTTGTCTCTCTCTATTTTTGTCTATTGCCAACTTAATGACGAATAATAGAATTTTAAAAAGTTTATTAGAAATAAATTACAAAAAGACATTTTTTTGTACGATTTTGGCAATTTTGTAGATGAGGAATTTCTCTTTTTTTTTTCTTTCTTTTGAGGGAACACGAACAGGGATATGTGTTGCCAGAGATGTCATATGGCGCTGAAACGTGGTCTCTATGTTGAAGCGCCGAAAGCTCAAGTCTCTCACCGAGCTATAAAGAGCAATAATGAGCTATAACGAGTTATAACGCTATGCTAGAAGTTACACTGCGAGATCGCATCAAGAATGAGGAGATCCGTAGACGTACGAAATTTACCGACCAACATAAGCCGGCGAATCAGTAAGTTGAAGTGGCAGTGGGCAGGACACATAATTCGACGAGCCGATCGACGGCCGCTGTGGACGGAAGGTTCTCGACTAGCAAGCTCAGCGTAGGTCGTCCGCCCACAAGGTGGACAGACGATCCAATAAGGGCCGCGGGTCGACGGTGGATCCAGTCTGTTTCTGACCATCCCATTGAAAAATTATAGAGGAGGACCTATGTCCATGCAGTGGACGTCCTGCAACTGCTAATGGACTACTGATAGCCCGCTATTAGTATGTCCTTTATTAACTTCTTCTAAGCCACCCAACGTATTTTGATACGGTTATCACTAAATATGGAAAGAGCCATAAACAAGGAAGTTTTGTGTAAGTACATAATTTTCGCAAAAAATTTGCATCCGTGCTAAACTGGATCTAGTATTATATGTACAACACAATTCCCTTCGACTCCGAGCGCATCATATACCGTGATGGGTAAAAAAAATATATAGTACACAATATCTACCACAAATGAATAGTGTAGCGAATAATTATAATATGAAATTTTCAAAATGCGGGTACTATATATAGATCGTAAATTATTTTAAGTAGCTTCCAAAATGTAAATTTCGTTAATTGTGTTTTAAAATTTGTAAATTATAATACTGTTACAAAATACGTTTTACAACTGCAACAAAATACCTCCATAATAACATAATACATGGAAGCATTAAACACAAAATTGCTAACAATCGACTCCAAAAACAGTTAGTTGAGTAGGGTTGCCACCACTAAAAGTGCTAAAAAAATATTAAATATTTAAAATTGGATAGGACTTTTTAAAATCCTAAAAATTAATGGCAAGTGATATTCTTTTCTTTTTAAGTAATTTTTTTTTTAATAATTTTGACTTAAACATCGCTACTGCGTCCGTATATCTTCATAAATTTTAGCTTTACTAGCTGTTGCATGTGACTTTGTCGGCGTAATAATGTAGCCTATGTTACTCGCTGATAATATAGTTTCTATAGGTGAAAGAATTTTTAAAATCGGTTCAGTAGTTTTTGAGCATTACAAATAATAATACGAAAGTAAAAATATTTTTTCTTTATAATATAGAGATATAATAGTATTATAGTGTAGTATAGACCATTTTATTGTAAAGTTTCATTAAAATCCAATTATTGCTTGAGAGAGAAACAAACTTTAAAACATCCATACATCCTCACAAACTTTTGCATTAACAATATAAAAAGTATGCTTAAGTAAGTCTTTGTCATGTTTTACAGAAAAACTGAAACTATTTTGATGATTTACGCCAAGGGTCATGGTAAAATTTGTTAGTAACAATAGTTAGAATTGATGTTCTCGTTTAAAGATTAATCTTGGCGAACTTTAATATAGATATTGATCCACACGGAATTTATCGACAAATGCGGACGTCGCATCCCTATTCAGTTGACGGAGTTTTTGGAAAATACTTAATAACATTATTTAGTTGATGAAACTGGTTATTTTAATTAAGTGAACACCGTTTGACATCGGTGCAAGTTTATCTTTCAGCGTGTTGTGAACCAATAATGTCTTACTCGATATGGAAACGCAATTATAATTGTATTACCGATATACAACAAAGTAGGTATCAGGTTATTTATAAAATAATTATGAAGTTTGCAGCGACTTAATTATTATCTTTCTTGGAACATTCTTAATTACTTCTTCTTAATCAAGTGTGACTACTTCTACACTATCAGGGTCTCTGCAAGGACTTGTATTCGAGAATTATTGTACTTTTTTTAATATTATAAGGGTGGCAGGCAAGGATAAAGTTTCTACTTATCCGAACTGTCCGAAATCTGAAAAATGCAGAATAAATCCGCTTCTATGGTTCGCAGTACGGTGGTAAAAGGTAGGTATTTAGTTAGACCTGATTAGAGAGAAATCTTATATCTCCGGAAAACAAGAGAACTATTAATTTCATCCAACCGTGATACTTAAAGAATGCATTCATATTTCGAAATATGTATTAGATGAAAATAAAATTTTAATTAATTAAGTTGCAAATTATCAACCAATTAATAAGATTGTTTGAAGTGGACAAACTACATAACTACTCTCGCGAGTTACTTGTCAAAAGTGTCTGGCCCAAAAACTACTACATAAAATTTATTTTTGTTTAAAATTCCACAAAGCCCTAAGCCACAGCTTTAAAATGAGTATACACACGTTGAACATTTTGTTTTATTAATTACAAAAAATACGTTAAAATTTTAGAGGGAATAAATGTCTGAATTCAGTGGGATAACTTTGTACAGAATAATCAAGTTTTAGTTTAAAAAAAATCTTATTTATCACAAAAACCTTATCAGTACTTAGTGTTATCCCCCCTGGCTCTAACCCGTTCTTCTATACTCGATCTTCATGGACTGGATAAGTTTTTTATAATGTCATGCTGTATGACGTCCCATTCTTCAGAAAGCTATCTTTCACTTATCTTGCCTGCTAGCAATTTAGCAGTAAATCGTATTTTAAAATAAAGTAAAACGTAATAAATGGATAATTTTTTGACTTAGAAAATTTGACAATTTAAAATAGATTTTTTTTTAGAAACACCTCATTAATTTTTCGTATCTTTGTCACATGATTATAACTTCTCATCGCATAAATTTCAATTAAAAATCTTTTTTTATTTAGATTCCTGTTTTCATTTATAAGATAAAAGAGATACAAACCAGTAGACCAGTTACTTTTGAAATCTTGATGTTAGAAGTATATTGCAAAAAAAAAACAGCCAAGATGCAATCGAAACAAGCTGCGAATAGACTTTGCCGAGCTAAAGTTGAATGTAATTATTTTCATTGATAAACACATTTTGATAACACGGAGACAAGTTTAGATAGTGTTTTGGATAAACTCAGCGTTCAGTTATATTAAAACTTGTCGCAAATAGGATCGTTATCACGATACGCTACTGTAGTTAGTACTGTTATGTGTTTAAGCGCTTTGAAGGCGAGGTTTTGTTTTGAATTCAAATACGGAATTAAGTCAAATTTTAAATGTCACAAAATATTCAAATGAAATGAATAATATTATTATAGTTATTATTAGTTTCGGTTCGGAATAAAAACATTTTTCTGTTAAAATGCAATGCTGGGTAAAAATTTCAAGTCAATTCATTGGTTACTTTTGTGGATACAAACACACGGAAGCTATATTTTTTTATAGAGAAGATGGCTGTGCCTAATAATTCTGTATATTGATTGGTTTTATATAGAAGCCACAGGTGTGGTTTTTATTGTAAAATGTTTTATTTTAAAATACCCATTCAAAATATGAACTGAAAATTTAAACAAAATATCATTAGGTATCTACGAAACATTTTTTGTTTTTGTTGCTCTAATGTATTGCCTGCATTGCTGGAGAACAATGCTGATTATTCGCCATTGCTAAAGATTCCCTAAGTTACCCCCAGACTGTTGATCTAGTGCCAATGTTGGCCTTTTTACAATAACGTATGGTTCCGTAGATGACTTCAGGCGGCAGCAGCAGGCGATACGTCGTCGCTGCGTCAAGTCGCGGCTTCATGTCACGGCTTCATGTCGCTGCATTTAAGATCTGCGGTCTTGTGTCGCCTGCCGCCGTGCCAAGCTACGGAAGATATTTTATAAAAAAATACATAGAAACCATTCTGCTTCTTGCTATCTGGGGTCGGCTCCAGAATCATACCATTAGACACTTCATTGTAAACTCTTGAGAGTTCTGTCTATAAAAGAACTTTTCGAAATTAATGCACGTTCTCAACCGATTGTCAACGGTATTGTATGGACGGCAACTTTTACGCTTTCATTAAAAGTTACACATCGCGGTGTCTGTCCGATTGTCATTTCTTAGCTCAATGAAGCGTAATTACAAACATTACAAAACACGCTCCAGTTTCCCGTGGCTGTCATACGAGCTGTACATGTTGGTGTGTTTATTTGTACGGGGAGTGTTAGTGTGTGCGCGGACACTGACCCGAGCTATCGCCGAGATCGCAGCCTCCGACCGGCCAGATGCCGAAAGATGTCAGCCAGGTATGAACTCTGTGCAAATACGGTAAAAAAATCATCGATGAAGAATTCTGATTTGTTAACCTATGTGTAATAAATAACTATTTAGATTTCACTTAAGTAGAGAACATGAATTCCAAATCGTTAGTTTGTAAATATATATTACAAAATGACGTTTATGATCAAACAGCTGACAAGCTAATGTTCATTTGATGGCAGGTTTCCTAGAGACTAAAGTAACGTCTTGGGGTAACTATAATAGAGTCCTAGAGTAATAGAGTCCTAATCACTAGAAGAATTTACTAGAAGAATTTGTAGGAATTTGTTTACAGCTACTTTGAGAGTTATATAGCGTAAAATATTCCGTATTCCTTCTTAACGTCTTATCCTTACCTAATCCTATTGTGATTAAAGGCGACGGTAGTCACCTATCATCAAATGGATCGTCAGCCTGTCTTAACCGACCTTAACATTATAAGAAATGATCGCAGCAGGAGGTTTTTCTTTCAGTTTCTGCACCCTGTGCGGCAACTGCTCATCATGGCAGCGAGAAGGATGATTTTTGCATCGATGGTGCAGGGTATGATATCGAAAATTCGGTATAGTTATTGTTAAACATATCAATCATCCTAGCCTTACCCTTTGTTTACACACAAGCACATACGCCGCGGCTAATTCTCTTCTAAGGGCGATATGAATAATAAAAAAAGTAGTATTTCCTTATTTGATTTAGACATAGATTTCATAGAAATATTTTAGTGTGAATAATACGCCTCTGGCTTAACCTTTAGCTCGCGGCTATCGGCGCATTTAAAAATAAAAGTAGAAGCGTTAATAACGTATTTTTACAGCGCGCCGCGTTTGGTAAGCCGCTACCGCAGGTGCGTTGGCCTGCCCTCACGCCGCCCCCTGAGACTGCCCGTGCTTCGCAAATCATTTGGACAACTTTTTGTTAATTTACCTTTTTGTAATCGTAAAAACAAAGATTTCAACAATGGCTAGTCGCATTAAAAAGGTTTATTAATTATGTAATATAAAGCAAATCACATTTCTGGGCGTAGGATTGTTTTCAAAGTGAGGTGGCATATTGTTACTCTACACTCAGTGTACTCCTTCGCTTGTTTTTTCATAAATTCTTTAGTTTGTCGTAATTTCTGTTTTAAAATTTAAGTTTTAATTTTGTATTCTCAATGACGAGAACTTAAAATGAACTTAAAACCTACTCAAGAATAAGTACGTACATAATTCCTAATCAGCCTAGAAAATTTGCATATAAAATTGAATACAGGCCCTCTCAGCAGTTAAAGGAAGTAAAAGGAAGTAAAGTAAAGTAATGTTAAAGGAAGTGGTTCAACAGGGGAGCCGATTGCAAATTGTCAAGGGTTTAGAAATTGTTAATGTTATAGGATAATTAGGGTTTTTTTTATCTATGTTTTCCTTCGTTGTAAGAGCAAGTGTTATTATTAATCGACGCATGAAATGAAAACCATTTAGTAAAATTTATGCTGTGTAAGCCGAGTAGCCGTAGTTGTTCTTCTATAGACCTTTAGAAGTACAAGTAACATTTTAAAGCCAATTTCCTCTGATTGTAAAGCCAATGTCATAAGGTATTTCAAAGAAGGGACGACCTTCAGCACAGAAGAAAACGACTATGGACGATGTAAAGGCAAATTCTTTTTTTTTTTATTTTACGTTTCGAACAAAAGCAAGTATCACAAAATGGAGGTTACATATTAATGTAACTAAATATTAAGAACTATAAATTTTCCTGATTAACAAGATAACACTTTAATTTTTACAACACATAACTCTGTTCAGATATTGTGTAATGAAACCATTTATTTTATTTGATTATGAGTATGTATGCAGTAATTATATTGCTTCAATATGAGTTGTGTGTGACAAGTGCTTTAGTAATGTGAAAATAGTGTTATGCACAGGACGGTAGATATCCATCAGCGGCTGACGGCGCTTTCCGCCTTAAACTTAAGACTTCTTGTTAGCGCTTAATTCACAATTCATTATTGCACTAGAACCGCAATGTACATCCGTATCGATTACCGATTTGTTTCTCCATTTACTAAGATCATTTACAGATACTAACAATAAGTGGTCTGAAAAACAGTAAGCAATATTCGAGGCACTATTATAAGAAGAATGAATGATACTAACGTAGCAGTACTGACATGGAAATTTATGGACACACTTAATAAGCAACAAGGTTATAGAGACTGAGAGAGAGGGTTGGTAGTGGCAAAGGGACACTGCGTTCTGCAGTCATAAGTTGACACTAACTGGTGGCCATATTATAATCATCAACATACAGTGATGAACTCTGCTAAAAACAGAACGTCCGCTATTGTTTTTCCGCAAGTGGTACCAGAGACCATTCTCTTAACCGTCCAAATCCCTTAAACTTTAACTTTCAATATTTTCAATACAAATATTATTTTTTCTTAAAACTTTTTATTATAAGGAGAAATACTGTTCCAAAATTTGTACTGTAAAATAAACAAAGTGAAAGTTATAATATATTACTTCTTAGCTCGCTTAATTTTTCTCTGGTCGTGTTATGAGAACTGTCGAATAAATAACTTAAAATATAGTAAAGCATAAAGCCATAGTACTAATAATCCGCACTGAGCCTCTTAGCGCTCACTGAGTAAACTAAAGGAAAACTATTCACGTCTGTATTACTCAAAACAGCTACCAAGTTATGACTGCATTAAACGAAGAAATCTCATTAGAGTGTTAATTATAATACCATGAACACAAAGCAATATTGTATCTAATAATAAAATAGTGATAATTATAAGAAGAAACTGCAAACTCTTTAACTATAGCACATTATTAGACATAGAGAACTTTATAATAACTAATCGGTATGTTCTAAATTAGTTTTAATTGCACAGTATTTTGGTTTACCGTAGGTGTGCAAATAAAGAAAATATTAAAAAGTACAAAAATAAAGGTTTATTGTGATTTTTGTCCGGGTTATTGTCAAGTTTATCAGAAGTAAAATAAATAAATGTATCTTTTATTAACAAGCAATAAAAATTTCGCTTATGTCAAGAAAAGTGACTACAATTTTGATAATAGCATTGATAAGGAGCACCCCTAGTAGCAAGTGAAACTCAACACTATTTCATACCTTGTAGGCTGTTAGCTACTGAGGTGGAAAATAAAGTTGTTTTAGAAATAAATAAAAAGTTTTTCCTCGAAACCTTTGAATCCAATTGTAGGTACAAACTGCACCTTACCTTAACATGAAAATATTATTATTATTTTTAATTGAAACTGTTAATATAATGCTATTTAAATAAAAAACATTAAGTTTCTATCCTTTTTCTTTAATATATTTCCTTACTGTAACCTGTGGTTGTAGTCAGTTTTGTTCAACAATTATTCGAATAATTTAGTTCAACGTGTCTCATAAAGTTGCGCGTTTAATTGTATATACTTGCAGCGTGTGAACTGTTATTAGTACTGTACTATTATCCTGTGTTTATAGATTGCTATTTTACGATCGCTACGGTTAATGAATGGGTGATCTGCTACCACGTTTCCAAAGCTACAGAACATATTCTAACATATAAAATTATTTAAGAACATTTTGCCATCCCTTGATATTAAAGTAAATTCTATAGATATATTTTAGTTTTTTTTTTTAAATATTTTAATTAAATGTTGGTGTAATTGTAATAATTTTCTTTATATTTACACTATAACCACATTAAATGCTTATTTTTGTTATTTTCTTAAAAGATAAATACTTAAGAATATCTCTAGATGGGCTATAGCCCATATTTGAGTACGTGTTCCATATTTAGCGTCCATTTTGCAATGTTGTTTAGTGCTCAATTTTGATAATGCAATTTATTAATAAAAATATAAAACTGTTACATTGTTCTCTAAAAATATATGTCTGATTAATATTACATTAAAAATAAGTACATTACAAAATATTTTATTATTTATCACCCAAAAACAAAATGGTAGCCTATATTCGGTTACTTTACTGTAAATGGTCCTAAATGGATAAAACCAAAAACCCGTGCTGTTGGCTTTGCCACCCCAAGAAGCATAAAAGTTTGTATTACATTGTTAAAGACTACTTTAATGGAGAAGACATTGAGAATGCTTAATGCGTGCATACAGCATAAATCTTAGGAGGAAATTGTTAAGGTAGAACTTGTGCAATTAATTGGAGCGCACAAGTAACAGAATATGCAAACTAGATGATATAAGCGGCGACTTTGTTTCACTATGGATACTTTTTATGCGTTTTCTGCTTAGGAGTATTCCGCTGCTAATAATTAACATATAAAAACACAATTTTTTTTCTAGTTTTTATACTTAATATCGACTATAAAAAAATTATTTGGTATTGATTTTAGTTAAATTTATATTAAAGGACCTAGTTAAGGTACATCCGCGATAATATGTCAATATTATACTTCCCAAACAGTTGCCATACTTCAGAGATAATGAAGAGGTGAGGTGATTAATCACGATAATCTTCCTAATCCCATGTTCGAATCCTATAGTCATTTTTTGTGACTTTCCAATACCTACTATTTGTACAAAAGGGGACCATAATGGGCGATTGTCTTAAGGGAGATTACTGCTCGTCGCCAAGATGGCTGGCGTACCCCTTTCGGGTACGCCGAGGTTGCGATAGTCCTCGTCGCGCTGGACAACCGTGGTGGGTTGCAATTGTCGTGTTACAAAATTGCCGCGACCCCGCCTATGTACAGCCGCGCTAGAAAGTCGTTGGGTCTTAGCCAGTATGGGTCCGGTATAACCCTTCGCTACCATGTATCCATGAGCAGTTCCTGATTAAGTTAATTAATTAATTAACCCTATTTAATAGGTTTCTATTCAAGTGCGGAACCAAAAATATAGAAGGAATTAAAAGTTACCTCGTTGATGCCTTATCAAACAATTACATAACAATTTATCTTAAACTTTATCACTTACTTTATAAACGTTATGCAATCAGTTATTAAGAGCCTTACCTGAAAAAAAAATATAACACAGATTAATTTAGATACGCAACAGTTCTTGTTTTAATTACTAAAGCTGATTTCGAAGTTGAGCATTTTTAATTCAACACCTTTAATATTACTTTCGTAACAAATATAAACTTTACTTTCTAATTGTTTTTTTTTTCATGTCTATAAATTAAAACGTTCGCCACAAAGAGATTTAATCAAACAAGACTTAATGTGAAAACTATTGTTATTATATGTTTTAGTTGTTTCCCCAAAAATTAGTCTAGCCTTTTTTAGGAGGAGTTCACATCGTCCTAGTATTTAAATGCGTTAATGATTTAAGTAGCGGCAAAAGGTCTGAAAGAGATTCTCAATAAATCAATCATATACGTGTTGTATATAAAAGAGGCGTTAAAATTACAATAAAAATATTTACGAGTATCAAGGTATGTTTAGACTAGATTGCGACAAAAACACGCAACATTAATGAGCGGCACACGAGCGCTAGACGCGCTACCAAATTGTCGTCTCTAATGATGGTTATTGTGGAGAGAGGTTATATTACGGTAAGAGGGTTAGTAAAAACAACAGCTGTTGTAAGTGGGACCAGTAATGTATGTCACAGTTTTTTTTTTCTTTGAGTACGAAACAATTTATCTGACAGTAATTTAGATGTGCTAATAAAGTTGGTTTGTTGTGATGAGATAACTACAAAATTATTAAAGAAATTTTGAACAATAAGAAACGAGTGAATGAGTAAATTATTGATAGCAATTTTATTGGAAAAGATTGAAAGAAACTTAGGAGATTGGTTATGTAAGATTGTCGGTGTGTTAACTGTAGCACCTTCTTTAGAATCGTCAGCTTATTTTATGGCTGTGTCTCTGAATTTCTTTAGTCTCAGATTCTCATAAAAACTAACGATGCATACTTCCAATCTATAAGTCCATCTGTGACATGTACAAGAATATACTATAATAAATTACCTTACATATTCGCAAATGGATTTTGAAAATAATTTCATGAAAGTTATGACATTTATTACATTATTACGTTCATGTAAGTAATAAAAGTATTGATTGATTAAAGACGAACATAAACTAGAACTTAAATAATTTAAATATTTATAAATAGATTTGTCCCTCGCTTAGATATTTTGAAGTTTAAAATAAATTATATTTAAAAAAACGTAGAAATTTGGACTAACAGACTCACACTCATTTGTTACTTAATAGTAATGACCAAATTATAATCTTTGACAATGTTTACATGTCGAAATATTGCCTCATATGTGTTATGTTAAAAATGCAATAAATTTTGTTGGAGCACGCGAATAAAATCGCGCGATGAGGCACATCTAATCGTAGGTAACGAGCCGCCCGCCAACGCGTCTGCGTCGCATCTGCCAACCGCATTAGTGTTGCCATGCCTTTATTGTGTTACACGCGCCTACATTACAATATGCATTGAATAATAATGTAATATTAATGCCCTTATGTAACAACATTGACGTGTGTTGCCATCATTCATAGAATAACTAGCAGATCTTTTCAAATCGGTTACATTAAATCAAATATACGAGTATATATAAATAATCAAATATATAATTATTTACCGTTTAGGACCAGTGATTTGATTGCATTTTGAAATATTGATTCAGCTGTGACAGAATTCCATATCATGTATAGAGATGATATTTTTTTACAATTCCTATAAAACTATATAAAATCAAAATATGATATGATATGACATATTTATAAGTGCTTGTAAAACTAAATTACAAGAGTGAAAATTGTTGTCAAGGCAATAGGTAGAGGAAAGGTTCGTGGGGATAGGCAATATCATCAATATATATATTATAATCATATAATATATATATATGATGAATATATAACAGGCCAGAAATTAATAATAATTAATCTAAGTGCTCTCTGGGAAGATCCAAAGATTTTTATTCAATTTTTCTTTTTTTTTCATTAAATATAGTTACTATGTTTTTACTTATTATGAGTTTTGAAATTTGACTACCAACGACCCGTATAAAAGTAAATAGTCGCTATAAAAGTTATTTAGACAATTCGCTTCACATAATATACACTTTATAAATGCTATGTCGTCAACTCTATGTGGACAATTGAGTTGCGATTGCGCGTGCCGTGCGTAATCACGCGTAGCCAAACGCGTAAAGCAAATTCCACCTTTATGATACCTTTGAATTTAGAACGTTCATTCATCATTTATAATTAGAATGCGTTTGTTCCCATTTTGTTTCATTGAAGAATCATGAAATCTTTTTCTCTATTTGTTGTCTGTTTATCTACCTACTAACCTTTTGTAAAAGTAGGTCTTTCCTTAATATGTTTCTAATCAGCCCTTAATAGCAGGCCCCACGAAAAAAATTCCTACGCTCGCTCCGCCCACGTCCCGCCACCCGAGAGTTACAAGTTGCTCGGCGGCTCTCTAGGATTTTTTTTAATATATCGCAAGATACAGCTTACGTAAGGTTGAATATTGCGTACATTATTTGAACCATGATTTGGTATGCACTAGCTCGGAACTAAACAACGTAAGTCTCAAAATTGTTTTCGTTAATTATAGGAGTAAAAATAAACCTAAGTTTATTTTATTTTGACAATCACAATGTTGTCTTGCTACGAGCAGTTTTTTGGCGATATAACTCAAGCCGTTTAGTAGAAAAATGTAATATTCTCCGGAAAAGGCGCCGATTTCGATTAAAAAATGTATCGAATGAAAATCACCTAATTATGTTTCTGACTTGATAATCTACAGATAAAGGTCTCAAAATATATATATGTAAATTCCACATTGATAAGATATGTGGTTGACTCAGCACATTTATTTAAAGTTCCCTTAGTTTCAGAGGGCCTGGCCTTAATACATAGATTTCTGAATGCCCCTCGAGGACCCGAAGGGAATTTTCGTACTGTCTTACGAAATTCTCTTATTAGGATAGTTCTGACTTTCTAATTTAATTACAGAAAACAGAAAAAACGGGTATCCTAGGTCATTAAAATAAAATCGGATGAAACTATCGTCAGATACAAAAATATGCAAAATTATTTCGAGAATATAACTTTTTGCAGATTTATTACTTGAAAGATGTCGCTGTTTACAGCGGTATAGACTTGAACATTTTATCTGGCAGACCCTTGAACTGCTGAAAACGTTTTTTATATATTATCTATAAAAATAAAAAATAATTACTAAATGTTTTACTAAGCGCAAAAGTCAATAACGGCTAAACCAATTCTCTTATTTAAAAAAAATCTTTGAAGTCCGACCGAAGTTCTTATGAAGGGAAAAATTGGTAAAATCGCCAAGAAAACTACCCGCCGCTCATTTTTCTTTTTTTCATTCAAAGTTCCTAACTGACAATTGCAAACATTTCAATCAAATATTAATAACATAGCAATCAAAAGCGTCAGAACGAAGTCTGCCGGGTCCATAGATATAATTGGAAATAAAAATGTCTACTTTGGAAAAAATATTTAATTTGGAACCTACGTACCCAACTAGTGCTGTATATAAATACGGTATTATTACAAAATGAAATATTAGCGTCGTTCGTCACAAGTAGAATGTAAACTATTAAGGTGAATAATTGCGTAGGTGATAGTGTGACGAACTTCAATCACGACAAAAGTACATTTTGCACCGAAATGTGGGACCCTCGTGTGAGTCTGGCTCGGGGCCGCGCGTGTCCCAACACTGATTGCACTAAATTACCCACAACTATGTGTTTTGCAAATCACCTACTTTATTAAGACCCTAATACAGCCTTATTAGCTACAACATACGGATTGTGTCATCTTGAATTTCGTCGTTACTTTATGTCGGGCAAGCTTTTGAGTATAATTTAGTTATAGCGTAAATTTTATTACAGTTAGCGATGAGCTAAACCGGCAAGATGATTTGAGTGATAGACAGTTAAAAATATCATCTAAGTCAAAATTATCGTTTGGAGTTATTATTTATAATAAATACACTTTTTTTAATGGGGTAAAACAGTGCTACAAAACAATAAAACAGTAGATTAATTAAAATACCAATTTGAAAAGATCCGAAGTTTTCGTTTCATATATCAATATTTATCTTCTATCTATACTTATACATATAAAATAAAGTCGCTCTCCACTTTTGTCTGCTTCTACGCTAACTTCGTCTAAATCACCCAACAAATTTTGATACTGTTTTCACTGATAGAAAGGACGATAAATATTGCTTACGTACGGAGTGAAAAACACATTGCAATCGGACTTGATTTCAAATCTCAGTAATAATATCGCACATAGTATTAAATATAAAACAAGATACACTATGTTCTACAGACATATACTGGACAACCAGTCTGGCGTCAGTATAAAGGCTATAACTATAATTGATTTGGCAGAACGCTTAATTATACATATACTCTCCTGTTGTGTTCCGCAGGTGAGAGTACACTCCATGGAGTTGATCGCTAGCCTGCCTGTGGACTGTTATTTAAAAATTTTTTTCTATAGTCACCAATAAAATATACTTTCTAATCCACTAATTAGAATAGAAATTCGAATAATCTGAAATATTGTTGAAATATAAATTGAAAATGATACGAAATTAAACAAAGAAAAATGTCTTTCTTCTATAAAGCTCCTATAAATTCTCCTTTAACATTTCGATGCAAACAAATCAATGATCACGAGTCGTGTAATAAAATAATTCGAGTGTAAGTAAGTCCGTGAAGGTTGTTCGGGCGTCGGTCAAGTCAATACTCCGTTATTTAGTACCCCATAAAAGTTCAAACCGGCATCCTTGTCGACCTCGCGGCTCCTAAAAGTATTATTTCATTAAAATATAAAAGTTTTAACAACGTTATAAGGTTCACGCAAAAAGAATATGTAGGTTCTTTGAGAGTCTAAATGGAGTAACTGTTGGGGATGTGCCACAATAAATATTCATCGACACCGATAAATAACAATTTTGAATTTAATATTTTTGAAGTAAGTAAGCTTTATCGTAAGTAGTTAAATTTTGTTGAAAATTCAAGTAAATTTAGACTACTTCGTGTAAATTCAATGAGAACTATGCACGTTTTGTGAGTATGTAATCACGCGTATTGTAAAGATTTTGCCAAAAAGTTTGGATATATGGATGTATGGATGTTTGTTATTCTTTCACGCATAAACTACTGAATCTATCACCATGAAATTTCGCATACACGTTGTCTGGGACACCAGAAAGGACATAGGGTAGGTACCTTTCATCCAGAAAAAAGGACTATTCCCGAAGGATCATCTAAAATTAAGGAACTAACCCCTGGCTAAGTGTAATAGCAATAACGATGTCAGGCGATATATTGCTTTTTCAAAGCGGACGAAGTCGCGGGCACCATTTAGTACTACATATAAACACAAAATATAGACAAGCAATATTTCGCTAAATATAATTATATAAAGGTGTTTTATAATTTGAGTTCAATTTTTTCGACTTTAACGTTCTATTTTAACTATATGCTTAATTTTTAGAAATGGTAATAAGAAAATTATAATGTATCATAACATAGTTTTGTATACTTACTTATTATGATATATTATAATTTACAAAGAAGTCCTTGTGTGACGTGTTCATGTCTAGTACAGTCAAAACAATATAAAGATAGTAAAAATAATAATCAATCGAATCGTTTAAAAAAAAAAAACATCGCTTCACTCTTCACATACTAATAAAGTCATAAGCCGATATCGTTCACCGTAACACGTCGAATTTACAACGACCATTCTCGCGAAGTATAAAAGTCGATATAAAGACATTTTTATCGATACAATCCTCGCGGCTCGTTACTCGACTGATTATTTCTTCATTCCCTACGTTATGAAGTGCAACGTGTCTCCGCAGTGAGTGAACCAGTTTTAAGCACTCTTGCGTAAAACTTGTATTAATGTGTTATTAACAAAAATCGATTTCCTTATTGTCGGTAATTAATCATATAATTTTGAATCGAGTTGTATCATCGGCCGGCACTAACAGCTACCGGGTTTAAACAGTCAGTCAATGGGTCGTAAGTAAAAAATAAAATATATATATACATCTAACGTAATTAAAATATCTCAATCGATGCAAGAGTAATCTTAGTAATTGCACGCTCTTGTTGGCCGCTGTGCGGAGCGGTCGCAGTGAAAGCAACATTTGTTAATTATAAGTCGCGGCTTTTATCGTTAATTGAAAACGTCCGACATATTTGGAGCACAAAATTTGTTGTTAGGCATTTGGCTAATTAACTCTTTGACTGTCCTGCATGATTTTTAATGGCTGAGGCAGTTTGTAATCAATAGTGATGGATAGAAATAAAGAAGCAATAATATCACATTCTTTTTTTTTTTAAATGTGAAGAAGATTCAATAGCTCGGAAAAAAATTGTGAACGAATTATATTATTGCATATTATGGTATAGCAAGACATATTACGACCATCAATGAAATGAAGGCAAAATATATATTACAGCATCGCCTCTGTGTGGCAGCTAGCTACCGTACTATAATAATATTATATATTATAGTACGGTATATTAATATTTATATTATAGCTACGTGTGTGACGGCCTTAAATTCTCTTAGCAAGCATGGATGGCTCTTAGGAAAAAAAGTGTTAGATAATTTTTGTCTAATACAATTTTATGATAATACAACTTACCTTTTGGCTGAAAACGCAAAAAAAACCATTTTTGCGAACTTTGATCTTAAATAAATTTTTTTGCACGTTGGGGACTTTGTATATTTCATTTATAATGGTGTTCCGAACATTACTAGCAATTTTCATCTGGATGCGAATTTGTGTACCTTTGCATGTCTAACTTGACCGGACTATTGAACCATTCTATCTAAAACCGCATTAAAATTTCTTGCGTAGTTTAAAAAATCTAAGCGTAACACGCGGAGGAAGGAACAAACAGACAGACGGCGGGGCGCGACTTTGTTTTATACTATGTAAAGATTTAAAGACAGATTCATTTAATACAGAATTTATAAAAATTTAATTTATAGTGAAAAGTTTTATGTTACAAATTCTCTTAAAAATCAATTGCCATTGAAATTTTAATATTTTATTGTTTATGGTAAAACCGTAAAGAATGCACTCCGCATTTAAATTATATGGAGATGTCTGTACTCTGAAAGTTCGCAACGTAAAGATAACGAAATTATATCAGAACATTAACGCTTAACGACCGAAAAAATTTCGGACTTAAAATATTTGATATGTCGAAGCGGATTATTTCATACGTTAATGCTGCGTATCATTTGTGCGTTAGCGATATTTTCGGAAGATGCATTTAAAATGCCATACGTTTAAAACCGCATACAAATTTATGTATTATGCTTGAAAAGACTAATATTGTAACACATAAAATTAATTTATCCTACTATCAGTGTGGCTTATGCACAGACAACTATCGTAGCGACATATAGCTGTCAACTTGAAATAACTGTCCTACACTCACCGTTAACATTTACGTCACTGTCTTGCGGCCTGGGAGACGCGACAGTGAAAATCACGGGTTGTTCCAAACAGTTCTACTATTAGTTCTACGATAGAACTGTTTGGACAAAAAATTCCAACTAGTTCTACTGCACAGTACGACACATAATTTTAATGGAACATGTCCAAACTGTTCTATTTTTATAATAGAAGAAAATAAAAAAAGGTCATGCAATGAGTTCTACTGGTGAGTATGCATAGCGCCGCTCCGTCGGCAAGGGTCTACCGGGGCACCGAAAAAGCAAAAATTTTGACACCCCCCTTCCCTATAACCCCCCGTTCGTAAATCGGAAACAGCGCGACGCAGCCGGGTCGTGTTTGGGCTCATCGGAGACGTCTCGGACGAATTTTTTAGAGTAGACCAAATTTCAAAATTTGACAATTCCGGTCTACTCAGTAGACCATGGTCAAAAGTTAAAGATAAACCCCCTGTGTTGGGTGAAAGGTCTCAACGAGGGTAATCTATTGACGCCACCGCCCCCCTGCCCCCTCCTCCCGTTACTTACCCCCCGGTAGACCCTTGCCGCCGCTCCGCTCCGCTACTCATACTCACCAGTAGAAATCATTGCATGTTTTTATTTTTATTTTGTTCTATTATAAAAATTGAACAGTTTTAACATGTTCCATTAAAATTATTCGAGTAAAATCTGTCATAGTTGGAATTTTTTTGTCCAAACATTTCTATCGTAGAACTAATAGTAGAACTGTTTGGAACAACCGAAAATCACGTAGGTAGGTAGAGCGAGATAATTAGTTTAAAAAAGGCGACTGTACAGAGCAAGCAGATATTTCTTTCCTCCGAATGGTAACGTGGATCACCTCAGAAGAATTTATTCTGAATCTCAACATCAGCGAGCAAGCAGAAGCCTTGTTAGTGATTGCACTTGGAGGGTCGAGCGAGACTCAACCTACCCACTAGTCTTCCCATATTATTTTTGTCCTTGCTACAGAGCTATGCTCTGGCACCGGGACTACTGCTGTCTGCGACGTCGTTGCGAGTCGCCGTGCAAATTTTATTGTTATAATAAGTCCTTTTAGTTTTTTGTAACCCATTGCGAGGAATGCCAATTTAATCAATCTCCCCAACTCTTTTGGTTCTTTACTTTGAGCCACTAAGAAGACAAGAAAAAATCTATTCAATTCAATAAGAAGTGTTTGCTTTTTTCGATGAAATGTCACTCGATAAATAAATAATGGAATGAAGAGGCGTGTAGCGCGTGCGACGCCCACTCGTGCATTAGAAATTCAAATATATACGGATTCACAAATAAGCGATAATATTATATTTTTAAGTGTGTTTCACATATTTATTATCCGGTTCCATGCATAAATTTTTGCTTAGATTTTTTTTCCGTTTCGAATAAGGCCATATAATATTTTTTTTTATATAAATACCCCCTCGTGTGTTCTGTAATTGAGTTAGTAATCCCTGACGTTAGTACTGTTGGAAGGTCGTGATGCTGTCCATGTTTGTCTATGTCAATTTCTTTTATATTGTTTTATAAATTTTAATAATATTCGAACTGATTGATGTACAGTGTCAAAAAAGATATATACAAATTTTCTCATGTAAAAATATAAAACTAATGATTACATTCTTACGTTTTAATTAATGTAAAATCGCCAATTCCACCCTATCAAGTACATTGGCGGACGTTTTATATATAGTAGTTACCGGATACGAAGAGAAGTCATTCTTCACCTATCTCTTTAATAGATGAAAAGTATATTTTTTTGTGATTGTGTTGCCTATTAAAATGTGCTCATTGATATTCTTAATTTAAAAAAAGAGCTGCTATTGTGTGTCCTTCTCTATTAGGTACACTGCACAGTACGCTTGATGCTTCCTTGTCTCACATCTTTGCTTTCTTCGATTTTCAAATTTCAAAGCCTTGCAATAATAATTCATGAAAGGATTTTCGCAGGCTACCATCGAACTATCGAAGCTATAATTTAATACTTAATTTGAAAATCGGAGAAAGCATCTATGCTTGCTATCTATCTATCTATCTATGTATGTTTTTTTAATGAAGGATATCCATGAGCATATTTTAATAATGACACAATCGCTATTTATTTTCTCATATATAACAATTAATAAAATATACTTTTAGTCAGGTAAATAGACGACCTGTCTTCGGATTTTAGATGGTTGCAAATGTTTACAATTTCTAACTAGCCTCAGTGAAAACTCATAACAAAACCATAAAATTAATTAAAGAATCACACATATGAATATATATGATATCTAACGATCTGCATTAAAACTGTTCGTACTAAATTATGTTACGCGTATTTTATGTTTTCAACAGCATTAAATTGAATTAATGTCATAGTATTAAAATTATATTTAAATAAGGTCTCGGCTCGGACCTACATTCGATTATTACAACAAATCTAATTACGAGGTGATTTATAATGCTTTTGTGACTTATGTTAATGTTTAACAGTAAATTGGAACGAGTGTAACAAGCTGTAATTTAGCCCTATAACAAAAATATACCAACTTTTGTAGCCATACTTTGCATACCACCAAAGATTTAATTTAAAGTATTGAAACTTTAAGCCAAAACTTAATAAAAATATTGTGATGTTAAAGGACGAATTTTTAACAAGACTCATGAGAACGTTCTGAAATAAGTGTAAGTCATAAATGGGTCTTATTTTTTCATACAATTTCAAGCAAATTTTTCTCTATGAAAATAATACTATTTCTATAGTATCAGTATGTAAGCGTGTGGCAAAAAAATTGAACTTAAACTTAAAAATAATAATAAAAAAGCAGAATAAAAACTGAATAATAAATGAAATAAAAATAATGAATATCATTCATTTCTAAAAAAAGTGGTACCGTGAACCTCTGTATAAGTACTTAGCTGTCGCTGAATTTAAAATATTTTTGTTACACTATATTCATAGATTTAGATATTTATTTAGTTATTTATTATCTAACACGCATTTCTACACAAGAACAATGTCTGTAACCTTTATTAGGTTTACAGATATTGTTATCTTGTTATCAAAATTGATTCTTAACAGAATTGTTCATTAGGACCATTTTTGTAGGTAGCTCTAGCTACTGACCACTGACCCACGTAGGTAGAAGCTATATCAATGCTATTCCAAATACTGCCCCGGCAAGAATCAATCCTTCGATAACCCGTTAAGAATCCCAAGCAACTACGTATGAAGTGAGTCAACAGGAACAGTGGCTATTGGCTTTTTATGGCATCATACTTAATTAGCACTATTATGTCGAACAAAGTACCGAACTTAATATACAGAATTTGAATTATATTTAATAGAACTTAAATATTTAAAATTCTTTAAATGTTTTAAAATTTTCAGTAATACATCAACGTTACTTGGTGTTCTTTTGATTCTTTGCATTGCAATCATACCAAGAAAGCTTACAAAAAATGGTGAAATAACCTTACCAATAATAACGATTACAATTTCTTTTTATTTAAACAAAAGAAAGTTTTTAAGAAGTAACGATAATGCGTTTACTCTAAGTGTGAACTATGACACCATTCTTAGCTTTTGGTAGGTAATTACCAAATTACTGACAGTTATACGGTCACCGTGAAAGCCACATATTATGTAGGGTCTGCATAAGAAGTATTTTTTTGAGATACAATTTTTATGCACACATTAATAGTACTGACAGGATACATTTTGTTCCGCAGTCATAAATAGGACAGCCCTTGTGGTGGCTACCCCTTAACTTACCTGCTAAGTTCAGCAGCCCACTTGCAACACCTATTAGAGTAAATAGTATTTATAAACGACATTAACCATTAAATGGTCTTAAAAAATGTAGCTATATTATAGGTACATGGAGTTATATTTTAATTATGGAAATTCATGAAACACTGAAGTAAAAACAGAATATATACTTAGAAGTTAGCCAATACCGGTTATTTAACAAATAAACCGCAGAAATATAGTTTCCCATAATATGATAACCGCCTCGAAAAAGAGGAATCAAACAATATTGGTAACTTTTATCGTACTGTTTCTTTGTAAAGTGTATATGTCATTCAATTGCCTTTTTTTGCTCACTTACAAGTGAAGTGCATAATGATGCCTGATGGCGTCGCTGCACCCACTAGGAGTCCAAGTAGATGTCTTCACTTAAGAAATGTAATGCTTTTTGCTCACTATCGCAATTTTATAAAACCACTAATTGTGCCTTCGAGATCTTGTTTTCTAAGTGTTTTTGTAGCTTATATTTCTATCGCTTTTTATATAACCGCTACATTTACTTTTTCTCTATTGTTCGGAATAGGGTTTTTCACTTAATCTATTACTTATTCATTGTGAGAATGGGGTAGACCGTTAAAGCTTCTTTTTAATTTAATACTTAAGTAATTTAAGTAGTGGCAGGGACCGTAAAATTGTTTGTGGTTATTTGGGCAGCCTGTCTGGCGGTAGTAACCACCCCGTTACACAAGACCACCGTAAATTAACAGCATGTGTGATTTTGTGTTTCGATGAGTGAGTAAGGGATGCCAGAAGATCCCACAGGAAAGTAACACTTTTTCAGAATAAAAAGTATCTTGTATGTTAATTCAGTTAATAAGCTATCTGTGTGCCAAATTTCATTCAAATCTGTTCAGCCGTTTTTGCGTGATTGAGTATCAAACGTCCAAGCATACATCCGCATTTATAATATTATTTGGATATAATATAAAAGAATAAAGAAATTTATTTCAGAATAACAACTAGTTTTAGCATATTTTCGTCCCCCACACTAGGCTCTGCCTGTGCTATGGGGGAAGATATGCAGTATACCACTACTGCACATCAGTGTACGAAGATAATCAGAATAATCGCATAGCGGAAAGCGACCGTATAATATTTACATTTGCCATAGTAATAGGTGTTCATGGGGCCGAAAAAACTCGACGACAAACTAAGTCGTGAGGCGCGCACGGAAGATGTATGGAAATGCGCGCACCTGCCACTCAAGCCACCCACTGCGCAAGATAAACGAGTGCTTAGTTAGAACTAACTACCGGTTGTACTTGATTACTCACTACTTTTTAACTATAGTTACTTTAACTAGTACACTGAGCAACAAAGTACACCACCAACCAGGGATGCATGAATACGCGAAAGCTATAGTGATGGGAGTTAAATGAAATGCACGACTCAGCAATACGAGTGCCGTCAGTAATTTTACTAGAGTAAAAGTAAAGCAGTACATTGTATGAAGATAATTAATTGAACCATGAACTAATATTTACTATAAATTATATCATAAGTCATCCTGGTGGAAGAATTTAAGTGAATTATTTAGTTAGAGCACTAGCTCGCTCGCTCTTTCGTGCAGCAGCTTCTAAGGTTGCAGGAAGAATATTAAAGTAGATGAATAAATATTAACATCAGCTTTAGGTCTCATTAAATGTTTAGTTTTAATAAAATGTCAACATATTCGATAACTTTTAATACAGTAATATTTTTTATAAAAACATGAAATTTCAAAATTTAATTAAAAAATTCCGACATATTAGGCTATATTCGATTACTTTTAGGTGCAAAAAAAGGGGGCAATTATAGAGTGATTATATGTAATTTTTCTTATATTATATATTTTTTTATATAAAAAGGGTTTAAAAATATAGGCGTAACACCCGTTGTGGATTTAGTATAACAACATTCTCGCGACACCGCCTACATACGGCCGCGTTAGAAAGTTGTTGGGTTTTACCTTTTTTTAAATCTTAGTTTTTTTCCAACTAAAGAAATACTGTTATATTGTCAAAAACAGTTTAAATTATGTTTTTCATTTAATGTTATGATAAATTTCTCAATTGGACTAAGAGGAATACCTGAGTAACACCATGCAGGCCAGACGACCGGTGTTTCTGCGTCCAGGTCGCGGCGCGCCGTCAGCGGGGCAAGCATCAGAGCGGCAACTCATTGGCTGACGAAATCCACCTCCGCATGGCACAACCCTATGAATTTAACACCCTTATAGTACGCCAACGTTAGCGTAGCAATTTAATATAAATTATTTTATGAGTGGCGCTTTCTACATCAAGGATAAATGTCCCTTTTTTATGGGTCACATACATATTATTATTTTTAATAAAACAGTTGCTATTAAATAAAAATTATTTATAAAATTTCACGTCGAAGCCAGATTTCCATTCAAGCTCTTCAAGCTATTCTCTTAAAAAGTCTTGATTTGGTTTGATTTATTATTTACAAACATAAATTACACACAATTTGTAAAAAGTCATACTAAAATATATAATTAATGATTATAATTAATGAACCCAATAATAACTTTATGATCTCAAAAGTAATTTTTCATGAACAAAAAATAGTGATTTGTTTGATTTTAGTGTGATATTCAAACTTTTGTAGCGACTAAATAGCAACAAAATATATTCAGCAAGTTATGATTAAGGATATACGTCCCTTAACAATTCTTTTGCGATTGGCAACCAAATCTGTAAAAAATCATATTTTATGAGATTTAGCTTTATAAATAAAAGACAACAGTGTTGATATTGCTCTTTAAATCATTTTAAAGATAGCCATTATACATACATTGAGCATAACAGTCTATTAGACAGACAATGTTTGAAGAAAATACTCAGTCATGCCATAAAAATTCTTATACATTATTAAAAAATATCTGTTAAGTAACCCAAAAGAATGTTACACAATTCAATAGTAATGATTATTGATACAAACGCGTACTTATCAACACACCAATAATTAGTTCAATTATTCATCGAGTGGTTTGCGTGTAATTTACGTTTATTATTCGACAAAAACAACTAAACACAGAAAGCGCCACCGCACGCCAGTTACGCATTAAAAACTACTTACATTGAATTCGGTCCAAGTTCAATCGAATAACATTCCGACATGCGCCCGCGTCACCAGTGAACCGAGCGAAAGAATTAAAAAAAAAAAACGAAAAACAAAAATAACGAATAAGAATAAGAGCATCTGAACTGTCGCACCTGTTCGAAATCGGACAAGGAAAAACTTGGCTTGCTTTTTTGTATCGGTAGATGTCTCGATTAGTTTTTCATCGACGCAACAGGTTGTGGGTGCGGGAAAACCTGAGCGTTTATTGACGCGTAAAAATCGATCTTTCGCGGTTCAAAGATAAAAGTCGATGGATGCTGACACTTTTTTTTTGAGGTTAACATTCCATTATTTGTAGAGAGTTTTTGAAGAGAGCGAGCGATCTCTTCTAGTTACAGGTGTCGTTTTGTATAAAATAAAGGGTCTAAATTGGATCTTGTCGTGACTCCGTTGATTTAGTTTCCAGGGAAACATTTCAATGTCTGTCGTGTTTACAAATTTGTATACAATCTATACTAATATTATATTGTATATTTGTAATGAATAAACTCAAAAGCTACTAGACCGATTTTCACCTTTCACCTATAGAAAGCTACATTATCATCGAGTAATATACACTATATTTTATAAAGCTACCTGGGTGAATTCGCGTGCAACAGCTATTTCACTATAAAAGCATAAACTATGTATCTTTTAAAGCTGTTATTCGTAATTCCATCGCTTCTATATCCTAAATCGTGTGTTATAGATGGTTATAGATACAGCCATAAGTCGTTCTATAAAAAAGTTTCACACAAACCTCACTTTTCCGCCTATAAGAAAGGAAATTTCCTTTTTTACACAAACTATAATCTGTCTGAGCAAAAGTTTTAGAGCTTTTTGAGATGTGATTAATCAATCAGTCAATCAATGTTCGTTCGCTGTAAACTTCTGCAAGATATATCTGTAACTTGCAGAACTAGTTCTTCAAATTATAAAATACTAGTATTTTACCGCGACTTCGTCTGCGTCCAATCGCTACCAAACTTCACAGGAACACCCGCTGGACTAATCAGAAGTTTGTCTGAATATTTCATTAAAATCGATTCAGCGGTTTTGGAGTCTATTGGAGACATACATACATCGCCTTTTATATATAAGATTTTCATAAACATGCTAAGCATTTTATCTAGAAGCTGTCTGGCTACATTTATTAAGGATTATGAGATCTTTTTTGTTATAATAATAATGCATTTATTAGCTCTAAACAAACTTATAAAAATCACACTTGTATAACAAGGGTTGTATAATTAATGTGCGAGAGTCCTTTGAAAAATACCTGTATTTAGTCACCGCGTCATAATATAACCATAAGATTTGTATGAAAACTGAATTTTAAAAGGACTTTTAAATAAGGAAATTAAATTTCGATTTTATTTGTATAATGAAAATAATGTTGCCATTAGTAAAATATTAAATCATTTTTCAATTAGAAATATTTTTCAATGAGGCAACGACCTTAAGATTACTTGAAGGTGGACAGTAAATTCAAAGCGACTATAATTAATTAGAATGCTTTAATAGCGGGTAATTAAGATAACCATATCGGGCTTAATTTCATTGTATTGTATACAATTTGTTAAAGGCGAAATCTAAGCGCCCGTAATAAAAATATTTATCTTTTGTCTTTGGGGGGGGGTCAAATTGAAAAGTATTACTAATATTTTTATGTATAATATTTATCTATTAATCTATGCATACTTTCTATTATTTTTTTTTTTATTTTATGTTAAGGTCGACAGACAGGCTGACGATTCATTTGATGGTAGGCTATACCGTCGCCTATAACACAAGCACCGCCACATGTGCTGCAAAGTGCGCTGCCGACCAATGTAGGTAAGAATAAGTTGTAAAGATATTGTCTTTGAAATTAATTTTTTGAATTAATACCGTGACAGCAGCGGAATCAAAAGCGTGTTCCGATTTGGAAGCGGTCGGTTCTAGGCTAGGCGTGTCATTAATGCACGCGCCTGCGACCGCTCCGTGTCTATGGCCGCGAGGCATGCTCTCGTTGCGCGCCAGGTGTTACGATCGTGCGCCACAGATCGTTCGTAAACTCGGTTGCACTCGTCAATTGTGCGCAATTGATGCTTTTTTCTAGACAACCATTAGTGAGAAGACACGCGAGCGGTCGAGGTGACAGTGGCTATACAGTATGATACAAAATTTTAGCAAAATGTCACGTCACCATTTCCTTAAATGTGTACTTGGTAAAGTATATATATCCTTTTAAGATTACAATCTAGCTATAAGACGAGTGAACAATTTTACATAAATTACTAAATTGATTATTTGCCAAGAATAATGTACACTAACACGATTCTTATTGTCTCTATTAAGGAGAAGACACTGACTATTGAACAAACAAAATAAATTAGCTGTTAAATTAAATGTAGTCTACAAATTCTGTTAGTTAATCATTTGGATTTATTTAAGTTACGTCTTACTAAGACGTGATGTTTGTTTGTTCCAAAGTTTGAAGTCAAAACGTATCACTTGGTAATCCAAAGGAAATCCATTAAATTCATCGGAAATAAAACTTAACGGAAAAATTAAGCTATTTTTAATAATTTATACCCACTAACAATATCAACACACAATGCCTTCGTATTTTTCTCAAAAAACTATAAAATAAAACTGGACTTTTAAAAAAATGACTTTTAACATAAATTTTACGGTAGAGTAAAATGTTCTCAATCAATACAACGTTACAGTATCAACCTGTATATATTCCGGCAATGTGTGTGTAGAAAGCGGTGCCAATTATCCGCGCGGCCACCGACCGTCCGCGACGTATTAGACCGCCACCCTGGGACATGACATCCTGCGTCTTCATCGAATAAGAACACAAGTAAACTTATATACATTGAATTTGCCGATAACTTCACTAGGATCCTACCTACATCCTACAGAAATCCAGAGGAATCCGATATTGATATTATACTTAAATTGATATTGAGTTGATTTGAGAAAAATAAATATAGTAGCTTCACTCGCATTTCCTTGTAATGCAGGTTATCTGCTGTTTTAATGGGTTGTATAAATTGGGCAGCGCGAGGGTTAAGGTGCTGATTACTCAAGTAAGCAGTTGCTAATTTGTTGCTTAGCAAGTAATAAGTTGCTTGCTTGCTTTAAATAAAGTAGGCTGACTATCCATTTAATGGACAGTAGGGATAAGAATAAGGGATAAGAATCCATCACCATGCTGGTCATCTTTAAGGAGTTCTGGTCCTCTAAGATTTGATTAACATAATTTGCTTTTAATTATTAATTAAACCAAAGCTTTTATTGTTCTTCTTTAGATTTTGCGCCTAAACAGAAAGAAAAGTACTGTCGGAGTAAAAAACGGTTCGTTACCTGAAACTCGACATTCAGTGCTTTAGTTTCAAAAGTCACTAAGAGTCTACGACCTGATACAGGAATGAATTTGAAAACTGGGCTGTACGTTTTCGTACCCCGACTGTACATTAAAAGAATTTAATAACGCTCTGTACTCTACCTTGCGAAATATATCTTTAGTAAATACGTATTAAGTAATCGTACACATTGTGTTATATAATTGTAAATGTCCTATTGCTATAATACGTCTTGTATACAATTCAAATAACAATAAAATTTAATGGCCATTTTAAATAACAATTATTAAATGAATTCAGTTGTTCGATATTCGATATCGACTAGGGATGTAACGGTCGTGTTCCGGAGCCGACATGAAATTATGAATGAGAAACTTGAGTGCGGTAGGTAAGGTGCCTAAGAACTGTAGTGATGTGCACAGTTCTATCTATTAATCAATTTCATTTGATTAGCATTCTTTTTGCTTAGTGCATTCTTGATGATAAAATTGATGATGATGATGATAATTTGATGTTGATTTATAAAATGGCAATAACACAATATGTTTATTTATTCTGTTTATTTTAGGCATTTCATTTAAATGGGCTGTTTTTAATAAAATTATCTGAGCAACAGCAAAAGATTGCAGAATCGTCGTCCTAATATTATAAATGCGAAAGTTTGTTAGTCTTTCGCGCTTTAACTACTCAACTAATAATCATGAAATTTTGCATACCTCATGTCATACTGAAAGGAAATATATAGTACCATTCATATAGAAAAAAAAAACTGTTCCCGAGGGATGATCTAAAAATTAAAATAAAATATTCAACTCTGATAAAAATATATGGGCAATAAAGATTTAATAAAACTACATTTTCTTAATTATTTTTTCATATAAGGTTATAACATTAATCATGAAATTGTAAAAATACTATGTGCCCACGACTTAAGTTTTTCTAGGATAAAACCTGACATTTTTCTAGGATAAAACGTCTATACGTTAAGGTCTATAGGTTTCTTCTTTGACGGATCGTTAATAATTTCAATATAAAAACATGTTGTATCATAAATGACTGCACAAATTAAAATTTATATGCTACATTATCACACTATCAAATCAATTTTCGATCTAATACTCTCTAAACATATCTCACATAGGTATATGAATAATTCATGTGGTACATTAGCATAAACTGGCTTGTTTCAGCACATCACTAATCTGGCCCCACAAGTGGATGCTACCTATGTAACTGGTTAGTATTAGACCCCTCACTGTGCACTTCATTGCCCCCCTGAAGTTAAAGAAAGTGAGGGGTTAGGGGGGCAGGGTAGTTCAGCATTAGCTGGTTCATATATCAAGTTTGCATTACATAAACTCTGTTAAGTCTTGTTTAGATTAATGTCTAGTGGCAATATTAAATTAAGCCAGCTTGGACCGCGCGAAGTGGTCAGATTGTAGACTTATTGCGAGTAAGCAAGCGATACAAAGCAAAATCCTTTATAACCCCAGAATACATTTTGTTCAGGTCTCTTATAAATTTCATTAATATATACACAGCCTTATAATAGCGTCACATCACAGCTTTTAAAATTTCTCACATTTATAAACTAAAGCGGTTATCACACTTTACAATTTGAAGGATTCCAATTTAGGAAATTGGAAAATGTAATCGCAGTTAGAACAGATTATATCCAATTTAGATTTTATCTATTTTCAATTCTATGTCTTCGATTTAGAAATCAATTTAGTGTAGTGTGATCACTACACACTTAGGTTCTTAAATTGGATTCCTTCAAATTGTCAAGTGTGATAACCGCTTAAGCGATATTGTCTATAATCTGTACTAGCCTTTAGAAGCAATTCATTATAGTACCATGAACATTGTACGTTTCAAATTAATGATCGGGTCGAAGGTAAGGAGCGGTTAGATCAAAGCGGTTCCGTCGGTTAATGATATGATTTATTTAGTTGTGACTTACGGGCCAACCTCACTTGGGGGGGACACAATTTATTGTTCATATTGTTTACTTAATACGATAGACCACACAGCCTTATAATGGCTAAATATAAATGTAAATGGTAAATGTCATTTCTGTCAATGGAGCAATGCTGTTTAATGTTTCAATTTATTTAGGCCGAGCCCGCGCTGGTAGCGCGATGACGGCTCAACAGAGAATTACGAAAATCGCCTACCTTCAATAATAACTTATTTTAATATTTCAATGGAAATCTTAGTAATTCATCAGTTAGTAGGACATAATTATTAATTGGAATAAATAAAATTTAATTCCAGCACTTAAGACAAATCTTCGCTCTGGTCTTGACCAAAAAAATCGTGCATAACAGAGCAGTATTTCTCTTTTCGTGAATTGTCACAAAAGCCTTTTAAACTATTTTTTTTAAATATAAAAATATAAGGGGGTGTACTATCGGTAACGAAAAATGCAACTCAACTGCAAAGAATAGTTTTAAAAACCCATTTTTTTACAGCTTCAGTAATACCATGAGGTAGTTAACCCTTATATAAAAGTGTTTCCCAACCACCCCTATGTTAACAATGTAAAAAGGACCCTAAGTTCATTCCCACTTTGTCTTTTACTCTTTATTTTAGTAGGAGAGGATAAGTTAGTAGTGTACTTCTTGCAATTCACCTTGTGTGGTTTATTTTTATACATTTCCAGTATACACATACCATCGAGACGACTAACAGCCTGACTACCGATCTTTTATAAAAAAGTCTTTTAGGTGTGTGTGTCTTTTAAGTGTGTAAGAGACCTTATACCAAAGTCTATAAATTATTACCTTATTGCATCAATCTACACCCATCAACTTGATTGATGTTTTAAACTAGGCGGAACAATGAACAACGATAGCCAAACTTTAATGATATTTTTAACCCAATTAATGATATTAAGCCATCATTAATTTATCATAAGTCTTCATCGCTCATGTACTACAATTACAACATATTCTCAATCAAAGGAAATCAGCTTTTGATGTAATGGCATAAGGTTTAAAAAACTATAAGTACAAATATATTCTCAAATTAAGATAGAAACGGGTACATGTAAGGACTTTCTTACGTTTCAAATGTAATTAATTAAGAGTTAGATGAACGGCTTAATCGGAAAGTACAGTCGAGGAAAAAAAGTTAATTTTTATAGGTTCTCATGTACTTTTTCTTATAATGTAATAATATAATAATAGTAGAGAATTGCTTTAACAAGGAAAAGAAAAAGGTTATGTTTTAACAAGGGCGTATCAAAAGAAGGACGACAATTTGGGTGAGTCCACTAGGATCCCCAAACTGGATCCCCCGGGGGAACCTGTTGAACTCTTTGGTGTATCTGAATCCTCCTACTAATAAGTAAAGCCATAAAATAGGACTTTCTGTCCCAATACATTATGAAGTCAAGTAAAATTCAAAAATTTTGTCAAGATTCCGGACAAATCTGTACGGCTGGTAACCTTACGCTTTAAAAAAACCCTGTATGTTACACTTAAGTAAAACTTTTCAGTGATTTTAACGCTTTTTTTGTTGACTAATTCAATATCGTTTGCATTGTACAAAGAAATGTCTCCCATGGGTTGTATAAAAATATAATATTATTCATAATTAAATATTCACATAGACAAAAATAAATATTTTTTTAGTACCTATTAAAACACAACTGTTAGGGTAGAATTAAATACTTTAAATTCTTATTGTGCTTTCGACTGTACTTACCTACATGTTAATTCGATAGAAATCGAGATGGGCAAAGTGTAATTGAGAACGCAGATCATGAACTGATAATTATCCGTGTACTTCCATTTAATGGTTGCATTTTATCGTATATACTTACTTCAAAGTCTGTCATGTACTAGTAAAATGTAGTATTAGGCACTTTACTAAACTTTAGTGTTCATTAACTTACAGTAACATTTGCGGTGTAATAAGAACTTGAGAATGTAATGGTAGATCAAATTGAGTTCTACACTCATAGGCGGACTGTTTCTGGATAACAGGACTCTATTTCCTTTTCTGTATCGTAAAATTTCATGTTGTATACATTCAAAGTGTATGTAAAATTTCATTATGATCGGTTGAGTAGTTAAGGCGTGAAAAGGTAACAGGCAGACAGAGTTACTTACACATATTTTATAATATTAGTAAGGAGTAATGATTGGTAAGGATAAGGATAAATAGTAGATAGGTTTCAAAGAAACACTAAACTTGATTATTCGTCTATTTTACCAGGGTTTCAGAAAAAAAAATGTCAAGATGATCCTAAAGAAGATAGCTCAAAATAAACTCAGGATACCTTTCTTTTCGTCACCTTTAAAATAAAATAAACATGAATTACCTTCATTACATATATTATACGCAAATCATGGTATAACTATATAACACTAAACATAGTATGAGCTCAGAATCGTTTAAATACAGACATCTTATCGTTTAAATTAACTAGCCATTCTATTATAATCTTTGGAGTAAATTTGATTTTAATTATACTTTTAATATTTTATTATACTTAGGTCTCTGATAATCGTGGGAAATTTATTATAAAATTGTGTACCGATAAAATGACAGAATATATATTATACCTATTCAAAAAAAAAAAAAATTACAAAATTAAAATTAAAATTGTATTCCTCCATTTTGTGGTCCATTATTGGTCGGATGGTTCTATCTGCTTGTCCGTAACCCATCGAAGTAGATCGTCGTATACTGTTCTGCACTCAATTTTGTAAGACTTGAAGCATCACAGAAAAGTCGTGCTTACACGCAAATTATGCGGCAATATGTAATGGTAACACACGTTCAACCGGAAAGAACAATAGTGCATGTGGAGCGAGGATGCGCTAAGGTCGGGCCAAGGTTCGTCTGCCGATAGATGCCTTTTGTTCTCCTCAACCTATGTAGGTTATGACACCGTGTCCTTCTCGTGTTGTAATTAAACTCAACAGTTATTAACCGACATTAGAGTCAGTTAATGACAATAATGCGATTGAACGGTTTTTCTTTAATTTGTCTTTCTTTGAAAATGAAACGTAGCAATTAAATGGTAGTTACAAAATTGATGGAAACTATTGTTTGTGTTTTTTTTTTGCTAAGGTAAATGTTTACTTCGAATGTGATTATACAGCGTGTCCCCCAATAATCGACGTTCAAACGAATTCTAAGACCTCATTAGGATTAATTTTAATAGCAAACTACATTTATAATATTATTAAAGCACATTAAAGCATATATTATGTCAGTAATTATTGGAAAAAATGATTTTTAAATGAGGGAAAATATACCTACTTGGCCCAGATTTTCTAATGGCTTTTCTGATTATGGAGGATACTTTTTCTTTTTCTTTTTTTTTCGGAATAATGATTCTAGTCCTTCAGTTAAGTGTATACACATGCATTACAATCCTCTTTCGTGTTTTTTTTACAAAAATCATATATTAATTACGTCAAAAATATAAATTTTAAAAATATAATTTTCTACTACCGAAGCCTGTAGCAGATCGTTATTAGTAGTCTATATAATGCTAACAATATGTGTGTAATGTCGAATGAAGTTATCTCCAATAAATAGTCAAATTAGGCCAAACAAAGCACTAGTTGTAAACTTAGTATTACTTTGTGTAATAATTTAATGAGTTTCTTTGATAAATGGAAGTATTATAAATCAGGCTCGGTGAAGTGTTATTGCCGGTGTCAGAACAGATGTACGTCCTACAGTCGACCTTAGTATCCGGCACGGAGGTCGCGCGGGTGACCGGCCAAACATTAGCATACACACAAAAGCCTTTACCAATGAATACAGACCACTTGACGTACAGAGCGTTGGCGAGGAGGTGACGTTAAAATGACGCTTTCTAATCATATTTGCGAAATAAGTTTTACTAAAGTATAAATAACATATAAAACTTCTTTTATAATGCGCAGTGCTAATGCCCTGGCGGCGTCTGTGTTTCCTAGCTCATATAACCCAAATCTTTTCAAAATCCCAGTGAATATGCATCTTATAGATGAGCTCGCTCCATCATTGGCCTCATCTTCGCTACACGGCTGTATGCTGGCCAAGAGCAAACCAATCTCTAATAAAAAAAAAATGTTCTTTTAATAGTACAATTTAAAACGAGTTAAGTGTAATCTTAATAACAAATAATTCTTCAATTGAACAATTCTAAAAATGGGTATTAATTGAAATCGGCGTTAGAGAAACACTGTAAATTTTATAAGTAACGAAATGTTTCGTAACACGATTCTTTTAACTATGACGAGGCAAAAAGCTAAATTGTTTTTGATAAAAAAGAGAATTGAAACCAAACTATTTGATATAAAACAACAAAGTCATTTTCTTCAGTTTCTGTTTTTATACGACAAGGCTGTCAAAATCTATATAAATAAAAATAAATCCCTAAATGTGTTACTAAGCGCTTACTAACATAAATACGGTTGGACCAATATGGCTAATTTTTTTTCTAATATTAGTTAATGTCCGAGGAAGGTTGTAATGAAAAGAAAAATTCTCTGCAAAACCGGGAAGGTTCGCTAGTACTTAATAAAATATAAGAATACATTTTTTATAATACAATTTTATTTAAATATTTCTTATAGGTACAGCAACTTTTATTGACTATGTAATCATGTTATCCTTAATTGAAGTAATCATTTTTGATTTTTCTTATAAAGCAGCCATTATAAGCATAATATTTAGATTTACAGTTAAGCTAAAAGTATGTGAGATTTTGTAACATTATTGATAGTGTAATTTTTCAAGTCAGATAATTAATGACCGATTTTTTTTTTAATAACGTCAAAAAATCACTATGTAAGGTACAGAAGTACACATTACAAAGAGTATTTACCCCTAAATGTGTATCTCATTTAAATAACAACAAGAACTTAAATAACAACTTAAATAACAACAACAAAAAATATATTATTGACCCTATACATAAATTCTTGGTCAACTGTAGATGTATATTCTTACATAAAAACTTTGTTAAAATATCTGTACGAGTAAAAAATTGAAATTTTCTTGTAGCACATAAAGCAGCATATTAGCGGCCCCATTGTAGATCGGCAGCCTTTATCATGCAAACTTGTGGCGACTTCTCGATTTCTTCAAAGACAAAAGGAGAATGTTATGGTTGCTTTGCTAAGCATTTCGCCATTTCGGCAACACGGTACCCTTAACAAATATGGAAACTTGTCAAAGAATAAATAATTTGTACCTTCATTACAATACGAAATTTTCCGCACACAATACGAAATTTTCCGCACACAATAAGTAATTAATCTTTGTTGTGTCTTGTCTTGTCTATGGAAGATGAAGATTATTGTTTGTTTCTTTATTATGAAGATGCGGAATGTTATTGTAACTATCAGCATCCAGTTTAAAAAAAAAAATGTATATAGTATTTTTCAGTAAATTTCTTGACCATATATGAAAAAATACCTTGAGTTATAAAATATAAGCAACTATAAAAAAAAAAAAATTGATTTTTTTTTTCAATTAGTTCTCCTGTAAAAAAAGTGTAATTTTGATTTATGGTACTTTTGAACAGCGATATAACAATCAGGTATCTGTCGGCTCTGTATAAAGTCTCGTATGCATGGATGCAAGGGTTCATGTTAGTATATAATATGATCCATTACGTTCATGCGATGACCTTCCTCGTATTTACCGCTGTTACCGGTAAATTGATGTCCACATTACACTTAATGTATAAATATAATATAACTATATTGTGTGCAACTATTGTACTTAGAAGATTTAAGACAAGCTAAAATGGATTACCTACATATACGAATGAATAATTAAAATGAAGTGTCCATATGTGTTTGTGCGATATGATGTCCAATGTCTTACAAAAAACAAATATGGTTTTTTTTGTATTTCTTTGTCCATGTTAATCTTTGAAATGGTAATCGGGTTGATCAGTATTTTAATAGTAATTCAGAGAAGAGTTTAAGTACCTTACACTTAATTGAGTAAATATTTGTGGTTTCTTCTTTAAACCGTAAAACTAAGTGCGCGAGTTACTAGTAAAAAAGTAGGGAAAACCTAAATTTTGTTCTTTAATTCCAGTGGGATTCCGGACAGTCTGTTTATAGAGAAAATATAACAACCTTTCTGTTTCTTTTACATTATTACTATTATAAAATTGTGAACATTACTTTATTAACAAGGTACGATTTCTTTGAAAAAAAATATTTTTTTTTTCAATGGAAATAAAAGTCGTAAGTACAGTTGGTAAATTATTGGCGATTTTAAAATGTATTACTTTGTAATAAGAGCTATCGAAACTTCAGTTGGTGTATACAAAAGTGACATTTGTCGAGTACATCCCAACCTTGTCAGGTCGCGACCGCGGTGTGACTCTAGCTCTCGTGTCACTAGCCTCAAATAGATGCTACCGTGTGCTAAATATATTACATGTATTGGTTATCAATTGAAGTAACACGTCTGTCCACTTTTAGAACTTGGGCTGACAATTTTTTTTTTATAGTGACATAGTTTTTTACCAATACGTGCCAAACTAAATGACTCAACAAGGGTCACTCACAGAAACAACAAGAATTAAGTTATAGTTCGTCTGACAAAAAGTGATGGAACAAAGTAAATTTACAGAAAAAAAAATGCACCGTGTGAGCACTCTAGTATAATGCATAATGACATTCACAATGTTCTTGTAGTGTGACAGTTTGATGTGAATAATTTCGATCCGATCAGAATATATATTCTGTTGTTGTTACAATTGAACCATTACATGTTTTACATTTAAAAAAAAACCATGTTAAACTCCGACTTATTTTATAAAGCGAATCGATAATATCGCTCGTATTTCGTTATTCCACAGTTTCTCGAAGCGTATTCCGTTCTTATGTCATCCAAGCGCCTAAGATATGCCTCAAATTAGCGCTGTTAACACTTGCCTTAGAGAACACGATGATGTACACGACCCCAACTTGTTAAGGTCAAATACGTACGAATGGTTAAAGGTAAACGCAAAACAATTTGAGGAAAACATCGCTTGTCATGATACGTGAGAATCGTGTGGGATGGACAATTCAGATTTTACATACACTTATTATGGTGATGCGTGAGAGTACTGACCATTTTGCCCTTTGCCACCTTTACCCAAAGGTGCTTTCCAAAGTTTCCAAAGCTTCATAAAAATTTAAAACATTATTCGTTGGCTATAACTGTGAGCTCCCGAAATTTTTGAGAACAATTAGATAATTCTCCAAATAACCGCACCTAAATTGGTGCCTCAGTTCAGGAAAAAAATGCGTACAAACTAACGTGGATGTTTTTTACTAATTTAGAAAGACCAAGACAAGAAATAGTTTTTTATATCAGCTTATTTTTCCCTCATCCCCTATCTTTCTCACTGATAGATGAAGTGTTCAAAGCAAGACACATTTCGCAGTCATGAATTGGAAAACCCATCTGGCGGCAATAACCATCTAATTATGAAAGAACACCTCGAACTATTGACAGTGTGTTTTTTGATGAGCGAGTAAGAGATAATAAGGCCGAATCTCCTATCTCTACATTGCTTTCAGTTTTTAGACTTGAGATCGGCAGCACAATTTGCATTCCTCCTGGAGCTAAAAAAAGCGCTCTTAAGGCTACCCATGTCATATTCACAATCAGACAAGACGACGACCCTAAAAATTCCGCAAACATCTGTAGTCTGCATACGTATTGTAAGAAATACAATAATATACATATACAACTGTACTAAAGATGTACGGTTGCAGATCATTGACAGGCAATCAGAACTCGGGTCACGCACGCTTCACTACTGCCTGCCATCTGTCGATGAGGCACCTGCATTCCTCAGCAACTTGTTTTTGTTCGCTTTCGTTGCTGGAAGCCATTTAAGATAGGCTTCCGTCATTCTATCCTATTCAGACATCTCTCTCATTAAGTTTTTAGTACTGATATGTATGTAGGTATCTCGAAGTGACTGGAGGAATTCTTCATTGGTCTCAATCGAAATGCTGAATATTGTTTGTAAGAATGAATTATCTTATAATTATATAAACGTCGACTCCAAAACCGCTCAACCTAACATACATGTTGTCAAGATTTCAGAAAAGGAAATAGAAAAGGACAAAGGACATAGGGGGTTAACAATAGGGGTAGACATACCTTACATTACGTGCTGATGAAAAAATTGTAGCTACACAATTTTTATTAATTTAAGAAGGGATAAATTGTAAACTTAATACAAACTGGTTTTACTGGTAAACAGAAGGAAAATTAGTTAGCGCGTGACCCAATGCGACCTGCGGGCGAAGGTTGTTCGCGTCATCACGACACCAATGTGATTAGGCCGCTGGCTCCATTCATAGACTGCGCGAGTGAAAACACAAGTTGCATTGATGACAACTTCTTGAACTATCTCTGGTACTCTAAATTACTTAATACATTAAATAAACATTCAAATAACATTTCAAGTTAGGGTTCATTCCTTTTTACAAGACGACAATGTTTGGTCGCTTGAAAAAAAAAAATTATCAAATTTCATATCAAAATTTTCTCAATTCGAACATTTTCAACTTTTTGGAAAGGATAGGAAGTTGTTTGATGTGATACTATTAAAATTTAGCACGTTCATTCTGAATTCAGATTTTATAAGTGATTTTAATTAAGTCTTACGTCTTGCTATTGAATTTAGTCTAGCTTAGTCTTAGTCTAGCTATTGTGATAAAAACTTGCTTAAATTTTTGAAATCAACAAAAAAAAGAGAGGTTTTGTTCTTCATCTCCTCAGCTCATATTTAATAGTACTCACAGTTGAATGCATTTATGAATTGGGTAGCCAATTTGGCGGCAGTAACCAGACGACAGTAAAATAATAGCCTTTGTTCTGCCTAGGTACAAAGGCTCTGTGGCATTAAACAGCGAATAAGTAACTCATTGGTTCCAAAGCATCAAATGGTCTGACTGCATGTCTAACGCAAAATAACTTAGTGTCCAAAAATAAAAGAACTAAATTCTTATAGGTATATGCTGATTTGAAACATCTTTGATAGGCTGTTGTTTTTAAGTCTAAACAAAAAAATATTCAAAGAAAAATTAAGAAAAAATATATTATGACAAATATAAAATAAATTTAGTTTACAAACAAACGCAATCGAGGAAGAGTGAAGCAAGTAGATAGTAGTAAGTTCATCAATCACAATAATGCCAGGTTGACTTTGTGACCCTTCACATAATTTGCTATGAAACAATAAATAATTGAACTACTTTGTAAATGTATCTTATGATGTTTCAAATACCTCCCTTGACGCTATTAAACGTTAAAAATCTTGAAAAAAAAAAATTAAAAGTTTTTTTCTAATAATCTGCAAATATCCGCAAAATGCTGTAGTTCGTTTTATTGAAAAGAACCTAACATTTTTCCAGGATATAAAATATCCTATATGTTAATTCAGGTAATAAACTGTGTACTAAAGTATTCTGTAGTTTTTGCGTGATTGAGCAACAAACGTCTAAACATAGAAATTTTCGTATTTATATTATTATGAAGATATTACATTTTATTAGCTACGTGCCTCCTGTTTTGGTAGGATACAAATTTCAGGGCAATATTTTTAGACTTTTCTCTTCATAAGACCCTTTCTTAAGAATTGGCGAAGCCGTTCTCAAGTTTTACGCTTAGTAATTATTACAATAACATACTTTGATATACATTTAGTAAAAAGCCGTTATTTTGACATTACAAACAGACACTTCAATTTTATTTATTAGTATAGATTTTAGTTATTATTTTCTAACTTCAAAATTGTTTCATAAAAATGTCGGAAAAACGTTTACTATGATAAACATGTAGATCGCGATTTACTTATTACTTAGCGTCTGAAGTGCTAAAATCTAGACGCGCCGAGGAGTTGTGTTACATAACTAAAGATGTCAATGGTGTTGGCTTGATTACTTCGCTGCGACCTTAACCTGTAGCCAACCGAGTTACATGTTTTGATTAGTAAGTATGTATATAACGAGTCTATAATGGAGTTATTGCATAACTATTCCATCTTTTACTTAAAATGTAATAAACTTACATACTCTTATGCGTTTCGCAGTCATTTGCGCAGCTCATCTGGCACCCCTTACAAAAGATCCCCGTGAATTAACAGCATATGTGCTGTTGTGTTTCGGTGAGTGAGTAAGAGATACCAGAGTTCATTCTCCTTCCACTTCCCAATCCTTGTTGGCATCGCACCTGCAGCACCTTTGGCGGTGCTTGTGTTATAAGCGACGGTAGCCACCTACCATCTAATAGCCGGTCTGCCGAATTTAACATAAAAAAAAACTGCTATTAACACACGTGATGACTGAACTGTGTAACACACTACATACGTGTACAAGTTCATTCATACATTATACACAGCGATTTCCAACTGAATTTTCAAAAGTAAAACAGTTTGTATAATTTAGAGGTTTTTTTCATTAAAAAAAAAAGGCTGATACAAAACTAGGATGTACTTAAAACAAGAGGGCTGCATAGGCGCCGCCGACTCCCTAAAATATAAGAAACAAAGTAAGAATAGAATCCCGGTGGTCTTGTGTGAGTTGGTGGTTGCTGCCGGTCCGACTGTTATATCCGTGCTGTCTATATAATTGGATTGGTACTAAAATTAGAGAATGACTTTTTAGACCTAAAAGTATAAGTTTTATATATATATATTTTTATGATAAAATTGTTTAAGTATAGTGCAATAAAATGATAAAAGTAGTAATATTGGCACTTTTAGCTTAAATATTTATTTAAAAATAATGACAGTTTTTCCACCCAACTAGATTTTTCTTGTAATATATTGATCGTCTAATGAAAAAGAGTCCACAGATAAAGACATTGACCCTTTGCCCACGTACCGGGACGATAGCTCACTGCACTTTACGAGCGACGCTTGTTACCCGGACATGTTTATTCGGACGCCCACACCGATGCCCCACGCGTGGCTCGTGCCACTTGCGTGTCACAACTTATAAGCGGAAGCGGGAATCTATAGAAAGCGGATTTCGCTAGTTTTCTTTTATACTCATGTGGAGGGTAATCTCCAAGACCACTGCGCGTATTTGTAAAATTCTTTTATTATTTGCAGGATATGATGATTTTTACAGTTATATCGATATTATAATAATGTGTACATTATTTCAAAGACAAGATTATTATGTATGGTCATAGGCATACTGATCCAAGTTGCCGACCCGAGTTTCCCTTACCCACAAAAGCGAGCTAAGCGAAGTTATAAATATATCTTTTGATAGATAAACAATGCATTAACTTTTGGTCAGTAAATTTTGTAAGTAAATTTACCTAATACAGTAAATTTTGTATGGCTGCTCATACTGTTTGTACCTATTACGTACATTATATCTGACATCAGCTTTATTGCTGTGACGATGGTAACGCCGCCACTGGTACAGTGGCGCCCATTTTTTTCATATTTTAGAGGATACTAAGCAACAGCATAAGTAAACTGACGCAAAACTGACGCAACAGTAAAAATATGACTCGTTCGGCTCTTAAACGTCTGTCGACTAATATAACCTAACCTGAACTCTAAATATTTAAAAAATAAATATAACATATAAAACATAAAAAGATTTTACTAATATAGGATAGGATAGAATAAGGTTGATATTACTTGAGGTTAGTGTTTTCATTATGTACATATTTATTTTATTGTTAATTTTAAATGTTGTTTATTTGTTGTTATTATTATTATTATTTATTTGTTATTATTATTACCCTCGATGGTTGATACAAATTAAATTGAATTAAAATTAAATTAAATTTAAAAAATAAAGAGTATTCTCTAAAAATAAAAATTTATTTTTCTACACCCAATGAGCTGTTTTCTTAGTCTACGATAATAGAAACATAAATGCTTAGCGACATGTTCCAACGGTCCATAAAAACGTGTAAATCCGATAGTGTTTATCTAAATTACAAATAACTTGTAGATTAGTTTGAATAGGATCGAATACATTGATTTGGACCACCATCGAATGCTTTACACCTCTCGAGACACTCGCAGAGACTCGTAAACAATGTTAATATTGTAATCTAAATTCATTCGAACGAAAACACCAACGTTTTCATTCCTTATTACTAGAAGAGACATGTAAATATTGACATACGTTGTAGGCAAATTAGGAACCAGGTTTTTTTCTTCTTTTTTATTAATAGTAATGTGAAGTTTATATTTCAAAAGCAAGTTTATAGTATAGTAGGAGTAAAAAAATGTGATCTTATAACTTGTAGATTACGTAGATTGTCTCCATTTTTTAAATGTAAAGTACCGTCAGGTAGGTAGGTGGCTACCACGGCATATTACCTATAACTTATGGTATGAAACAACCTATGGTAGGTGCAGCAGGTGTGCTGCCGAACTCAGTAGGATTAAGGCTATAAGATATTAGGAAAAGGGGTTTCGTATAAACACTACAGCATGACAGCATCATTTCACGGTGGTATTCGTAGTAAGGATGTGGTCACTGTCGCCAGACGGGCTGCCCAATCTATGAGTGCGAAACACTGTGTACTCTGCCCCTACTAAGCCATTCAAAATATCATTACAATTTGGTAACATAACATAACTGTAACATTTACGTTATTAGCAATAATTGTTATTACAAAAATAAATAATAATAAAATTTATTGCTTTATTGACTTCAAACTAAATAAAAAAATTAAGTTCAATTAATTCTTAATAAGAATGTTTATTCGGAAATGTTCATAATCACACGAACCGAAATGAAACAGGGCGATAACAACGGAAAACAATGTCAACTGCACTCAATCGACATTAGACCTTCGACCTTGCATGTAAAGTTTATAATTGTATAAACTACATGAGTACATACGACACTATACAGCAGTGGTATTCGGCTGGTAAAGAGGTCATGTGATAAGAATAATTGTTTCAACTGAAGGTGACATGGAAATCCGAAAACTACATTTGCTTTTGTTTTTGTTCTTATTTCTTTTTCTGTGAACTGAACACAACACTTACTTTTATGACTAAAGTAACAAAATAAACCTAACTCTTTTATGTTTTATCTTTAAACAAGTATATAAAAACACGTGTCATTATATTCGTTTACTTACTCTAATCTTCGAAACCGCCTAAATAATTTTAATGAAATTCTCATGTGTACAGTTAGTTTCAACTTTAAAGATAGCAAATCCTTACATATTATAAAAAAATCTTCCTCTGCGTCTGTCTGAATGTGCGTTTGCGATGATCTCAAAAACTACTTAACGGAAAGAGTTTTTATATACAGGGTGGAAAAATAAGTCGGGCCCTGGAGGGAAACTACCTTAAATCCTTAAGTTACCTCATTTTACATAAAGGAGACATTCCTTTATTTTTAAAAAGAAACAAAACTGCATTCAAAGATTTTCTAAAACTCGCTTGGCTCGCCCGGGACTCGAACCAACTAAAATTAAAAAAAACAAACACTCACTATTTTATTATACTAATCGATAAGATTATTATTCAGGATAAAATTTCTCTAACAAACATTTGGTCTTAAAAATAAAAATGATCGTAAAATCTAACATTAACTTTATTTTGTTAACAATTTGTTATACTTAAATTATTTAACTGATAAATTGTTCGAAATGAGCCCCCTCGTTCCGGATACACAAATTTAGTCTCCCTTGAAATTCATTTCTTGTAGCCTTCAGCAAAGTGTTGTGGTGTATGCCCCTAATAACATTTTCTACAACCCTCAGGCTCTTGCACGGTGTCATAACAGGTTTCATAAATAACATTTTTTACATTACGTTCATTAAAGAACTTGTGTACTAAATAGGTATTCTTTATGGATATCTTGTACGACAGACGAGAGTAAGACCAAATATTTGTTAGAGAAATTTTATCCTGAATAATAATCCTATCGATTAGTATAATAAAATAGCGAGTGTTTGTTTTTTTAATTTTAGTTGGTTCGAGTCCCGGGCGAGCCAAGCGAGTTTTAGAAAATCTTTGAATGCAGTTTTGTTTCTTTTTAAAAATGAAGGAATGTTTCCTTTATGTAAAATGAGCTAACTTAAGGATTTAAGGTAGTTTCCCTCCAGGGCCCGACTTATTTTTCCACCCTGTATAATGTTTATTAATAATTTAATATGCATGATGTAATTGTTTTTTTTACTTAATAAAATAAAATAAAATAATATTTTTTTATTTTTTATTTTTAAAAGATAGATTTTATTTAAACGAGGAATAATTTTATATATAATTTGCAGGAAAAATTGCGAATGAAGCCGCTAGCAAAAGCTAGTCTGTTATATGTTTTTTGAGTGATACTTGCCCAAGAAAGATGTGAATAAATTATGTGCTGTGCATTTGTATTGTCTAATATTATTGTGAATGTGTGATTCACAATATTATTACACAACAGTGAATAATAATATGGTAAGTGGCAGAGCACACTGTATTTCTTATTCTTCTTACAGAAGACCACCGTTAAATAACATCTTGCTTCGGTTAGTAAATAAAGGCGCACTTGCGGCACCTGTGGCGTTTTTTGGGTTAATTAATAGACAACGGAAGCCACCTACCATCAAGTGGACCGTCAGCCTGTCTGATAAAAAAATTAAAATATACATATTGCTTTAATAAACACATTATTCAAGTATAATTACATGTTACTTTATCAATCAAAATCGTATTAATACAGTTTTTAAATTAAAATTTTAGGAATCCTTAATTTAAAGGGTGGACTATTTTTAATATTTAACTCTACCTTTAAATTTATGTCAAAAAATATCCAACGGTTTCTCAAATTATCTGCATATAAAACATGCAAGAATTTGAAAGCATATTTTTAACCTTATTACCACATAACAGATTTATACATTTAAATTTAATTTATTTGTACAGTTTTCAATGGGAATACTCTTAAGTTGGTCTATTAATGTGTAGTCTCATATTAAAGTTAAAATTACATGTTATAGATTAGAGTCTGTATCTGACTCATAAAACAAATAGCGACTGATCGTCTCAACCTTCATAGTGGGAGCAAGGTCGGAATATATAGCTAAGAACGTGTCACAATAACCAACTATTGTGTCAGAAGTGCTATAACTTTAACCATTTATTATAAGGTTTGATTTAACATGTCATGAGCGAATAGAGATTTTATTATTATTAAATATTTATTATTTCCAAAAAAATATTTTTCAATAATAATATATTTTTATTTGTTACATTAATTGAGAGAAAAATGTCAAAAGCGTCCTTTGTATATTCATGGTTTGCCTTATAGTAATATGAAATAAATTCGCTAAAATCTTTTCACTTGAACCACACATATTTAAGTAGTAACCATAACTACGTAGGTCGGTTTCGTACGTGACTAAAAAACGTGATTGTTGTCTTGCTAAAATAATTAGCAGTAGGTACCTCTCAACCCTTTGAGTTGCTAACGTTCCTTTATATTTGACAATGCGGATACACTGTAAAATGGTCTCGTTAAATATAAAGCAAAACAAGTCTTAATATGAAATCATTTCAGATTATTTTCGTTTGAATATTTTCATATGACAATAAATTCGTTAGACGTTTTATAGTGTCAAATGATACGATTTATAATAATATTTAAATACTTTGACCACGGTGTACGATTTTGTAGGTTTTCGAAATACATTTCCACCTTATGACCAGCATATTTTTAATTATGTAAAGGACGGCAGAGAAGCTTACGGTCCACCTAATTAATAAACTCAAGTAATACCACAGAAGTTTCAAGTATGCTGCAGACCGTATTGTTTATCTTCATTTCACACTTTATTATTTGTCTCACAAAACAAATAATTCTCTTTTTATTAAATACCGAAAAATTTTCATGTTGTTTAGGTATATAAGTTTGACCTATTAGATCGCAGTTGATATGAGCAGAGTTAAATTGACAAGGTCTAAACACAAAGGTGCAACCGTCATTTGTCACGCGGTGCCGTGTAGAAACTGTACCGATAATTACCTGTCAGTATACACTTGATGGCAAATTAATGGTGCGCAATTAAATAAGCGATGCTCTATTGATATGTTTGAGGTTAATTGGTTTTACCATGATTGCCGCATCAGCCGTAAACGGCCGTTTAATATGCTATTTCATTTTCTTAACATTTGATTTTCTGGCATTTATGGTTCTTTTGGCTTTTCGTTGTAACAGAAAAATGTTTTTTTATAATGTGTGTTAAAATAAATTGTTGAAATGACTGTTTGAAAGAATAAGTTGGAAATTATATATTTTTATTTCTTTACATATTATGATGTAATATAGGCTATATTTTGCATACTAACTGATTCCCACAATTCACTCTCGTTAAGGACAATAAATACCTATTTACGTCCTCTCCCAGGGCTCGAGCTGTCTTCGTAGTTGTACCTAATCACATTTTACCCAAATATGTATTTCTTTCTTTGAGTGGTTTTTTGAATTTCTTTTCAAATAACAATAATACGTAACATAGTATGTTAGCTAACATACTAAGATAGTGTAACGGTGAGTTACCTCTGTTAAGACATTCTTTTGTGTTCTCTTGACACATGACTCTTTTCAAAGACGTACCTATTTGAACACTTTTGTTTGTCCGTATGTGTAAAGGGTAAAACAATTTCAACAGATATAGTTGTGTTGCGACGAGCTTAAATAAACATGTTTCTTTTAATAAAAAGAAATTTAATAATGAAATGCTATTCCAATACCATTTCCTTAATTTTTTAATAAATATTTATATGAATAGATTCCACTCCAATATCCTTTGTTTGTCTGACACTCCATTGTCTGTTTGTCTGTGTGTTTGTGCACGCTAATCACAGAAAAGATCTAACGGATTTGGATGAAATTTGGCACCTTCATTAACAAATAGGATCTTTTTACTTTTTATGCTGGAAAAAAGTTTGGTTCTTGTGGGATTTTAAAAAAAAGCGAACTACAGTAAAAAGTCGCGGTTAGTCTCTTATAAGACGCACATTTTCAGAGGTACTACATTTCTGATAACTAACAATGGTGAATACTATATAATGAGTAATATTTATAATAGTAATATTTTATATTACTTTGAGTAAATACTCATTATAGTAGCATGAACATATTAAATATTAATTATACAGCATATTAATGTTATGCTCGTTATTTATTTCGTATAAATTTCATTAGCAGTAATTCGTGGCTTTACCATCACATTGCCATCACTTACTATAATTAAATGAGCTAGAAAAGTTATTATGTCATTAATTACATACAATATTGCTAAATTATTTGTTTAAAAATTTACTTACGGAAGCTATTACATGCGGGAAACATAAAATATGATAATGGCTTTTTAGAGAGATACTTGGGTTTAAACTCATGCCAAACTGGTTTCGTTATTCACATATTATATAGTAAACTAAATTGCAGGCTATTTTTAAAAATAAACTAATGTTGCGTATGTAGAAACTAAAAACACATTTATTTCTAAAACTCTTATCGGTTGATTCTTATCTCATTGAATATAAAAAATAAGTGTACAATTGTTTTTTTTAGTAATATAAATTTTTGACTTAAATTAATTAATATTGAAAATGAAAATACTTATAATTCTGTCAGTCAATTCTGGTCCTTTTTTTTGTATGTAAAGGGCATAAGACAGGCTGACGGTTCGCTTCAGTGTAGATAACACAAGCAACGCGACAGGTGTTGCAATTGCACTGCCGACCTTAGTACTACTATTAATGATGATAGATTAGGAAAGGAAAGGGAAATTTAATTTAAAATTAAAATTCAAACAATTAAATAAAAATAAAATTAAGTATTTTAAAGTAAAATAAATTTTAAAATTTAAAACATAATTATATACACGACGGTAATAACCTACCATGAAGTGGACCGTCGGCCTGTCTGTCGGTCATAACTTTAAAAAAAATGAAGTAAAAATTAAATGAAATACTTTTAGAAAATATGTACATTTTTGTCAGCCGAATTAATGTCAATAAGTTAACACGACAATATAAATAGCGACAAAATGAAATTCAATAAAGCTCTGAACGACCTCGTTCCTCGAATCAGATGTTGAGTGGACATTCCTCGGAGTCGGTATCTCGCCGTGATCTGTTTACTAAACAACGTGCGAATACCCTTTGTGACCTTAACAGGAATACTCCACTTACATGTAAACGTTCGATAGATACTATGCACATGACAATGACCATAGTACCTACCTATCGACGTACTACTAGGCCAATTTACTTTGTAGTTGAAATTCTCTTAGGTGAATTTGAATTTTGTTGAAACTGTTAAGGCTGACTCTCATCTCGAGTTCAAATAGCATGTATTAATAATATTGATTATTTAAAAAGCTACAACGTCATTTAAATATTTAATATATTTATTTTATGAAGGCAATAAATGTAGAGGAAATTAACAAAAATTAAAAAGTAAATAATAGGGGTGGGGTTAAAGTATGAAATTGCCGTTTTATTGTAATAGGTACTTCGAATTGACATAGAACCTTCATGGTTTGAGATTTTTGAGTGAAACTTTTTTCATACGGTACCTATGTAGTTCTTCTTTTAAAAAATGTGCAACATTCGATTATCAACTTTCAGTTGTTTTTTTTATTTAGCTTAGACAATAAAGATCGATACTTCGAAAATTCGTGTGATTTTTGAATACGAGTTCCGACGCGGAACTAACGCGGCAGAAACAGCTCGCAATATTAATGTTGCGTTTGGAGAGGGGACTGCTAATGAACGCACTGTGCGATTTTGGTTTAAACGCTTTCGTGATGGAAACTTCGATTTGAAGAACGAACCACGTGGAAGACCGCCCACACAGGTGAATAACAATGATTTGAAAGAGATGGTGGAAGCCGATCCGAGCCAAACTACCCAGGAATTAGCGGCATGGTGACTGATCTGCAGAAAGAAACGCGTGTTGAAACTTGCGTTGCCTTGTTGAATCGATACAGAAATGAAGGAATATTGGATCGAATTGTGACATGTGATGAAAAATGGATTCTTTACGATAATCGTAAGCGGAAAATGCAATGGCTGACCCCAGGTCAAACGCCGCAACAGTGTCCTAAAGCAAAGCTTACCAATAAAAAGGTAATGGTAACTGTTTGGTGGTCTCAGCGTGGTGTTATTCACTATAGCTTTCTCCGATCTGGTCAAGCAATAACAGCAGATGTCTACTGCGCCGAACTCCGAACAATGATAGCGAAACTAGCAGTGAAACAGCCCCGACTTATGAATCGATCTTCACCATTATTGCTCCATGATAACGCGAGACCTCATACAGCACGAGAAACCGTTTTAACTCTACAGGAACTGCAATTAGAAACCATTCGTCACCCTCCGTATTCGCCAGACCTTGCTCCAACGGACTACCATTTTTTTCGTGATTTGGACAATTTTCTGCGTGATAAAAAGTTTTCTTCTTAGGAGGCAGTGCAAAATGCTTTCACACAGTTTGTCGAATCTAGATCACCAGAGTTCTATCGCAAAGGCATAAATGAGCTTCCTATTAGATGGCAGCAATGTATAGATAATAATGGTAATTATTTTGATTAAATAAATATGTTAAATTTAAAAAAAACGAATTTTTATTTTTCAGTACAAATCGGCAATTTCATACTTTAACCCCTAATATTAGCTATAATAAAAAATTCTGTAGCAATTGCAATTCCAAAAATGTAATTTTTGTTTTAATTTTTATGGCATTATTTCATATTTAAAGGGAGACCCCATCGACAAATAAAATAATTTTTTTTATAGTACATAGTCATTATGGTACTTACATAATTTTATTAGAATCGATACAAAAGTATCGATTCTAATAAAATTTCCTTAATACCATTGTTCTAAATAAAACACGAACGATCGTCGGCTTCATTAGGGCCGCAGACTCCAACAAAGCCTCCAGAAGTCTATCATCCCTTAATCGAGATTAAACGTCAATTAGAAGCACAGTGGCACTCAGCCGCCTCATAAATAACACAACAGTCAATCCGGTCCAACCCGGTTTCGATACTTGCATTCACTACCTCGAATTCGACATCGTTTTGACACTAAGTGTCGTTAAAATAAATTTATTTATGGCGGTGCTGTCGCATCCATTTATGCCTTTGAGAAATTTAGAACGCATCCTGCGCGAAGTGCTTTTATCTCCGAACGTCATTCCGGATTAAAATCAAATCGTAATACAGTATGAATCTTATGATAAGTTATACTGAAAGAATATATTTAATTGATTGATTTTAAATCATAAATTGGCCACTAGGAGAAATTTGGTAACATTTCCTAGTCTATAAGACCATAGTAATAATTACACTATAATATTTTCAAGTACTATTCCAAATTCCAAATTCCATTCGAGATATTTGGAATCATTTCTTGGTTTATAAATCTTGTGAGCATAGTAATAATTCGAATATATTTTCAGGCGCTAGTGGCAATGCTGCACTTAGTATAACATTTAATGAATTAGATTTTTTTTTAAATCACTTCGGTTTGAGAAAAAAACGAACGAAAATTCTGATATTTTTTAGTTTAATTTGAACAAACGAAAGAAACTCTTTTGTGGTAAGTATTCTGAATGCGATATGCTAATCTCTCTAGGAATATTAATCAAAAAAAAAATGAAAAATATTAATATTTGTAAGTAGCAATGGCAGGAAAATATCTGTCACTGAGTAGAGAATTAAAAAAAAATTGCGATACTAAAACTATTTTTAGATATGTGATAGAACGTGAATACACCTAACATCAGCTCAAACCAATATTGTTGTTTTTTTTTTTACCTTCCGCGAGGTAAGGTCGTGGCAATTATAATAATCGATCGATATAAAACATGGCTTAAAAAGGTGAATATCGGTTTGGCTAAAGGTTGCGTCAAAAGCGGTTCAGTGACCTGGAAACAAGCAGTTTTGTGTAATGCAAGCAAATGTGATTGCTTAGGCGTTCGAGTCAGTTTTGTTGGCTTGTCGCCGACACAGCTCGACCTCGGTATGACCTGCACTGCTATTAGTTATACGACCAATGCTAAGTATATAGAGCATTCATTATCAATTTATTCAGAGAGAAGTTTATTATACAATTTGAAAAAAATAAATAAAAAAACTGCAAAGCAGGTCGTCACAGATGTCATGTCATATTATTAATAAATTTAATTTAGTCAATTAATCATTTGATTCTTATAAGTTATTTCATTTCAGTTAAAAATATATTTAAAAAAATTGTCAACCTACATATTTAATTTAAAAAAAAAATTAAAAGTACACTGACAAATACTTTATTACTATCTAAATCAGATTTTAATCTAAATTTGAAATTCATTTAGATATTTTATCTAATTTATCTACGTATATGAGATATAGATAAATTATTAAGATATAAACACATATCAACATTTTTTGTATGTTACTTATTCATTATTTACTCATAAAAATGTTGGTTGGTTTGTGTATCTCTCAAAAACTCGAAAACTAGCCGACGGATTGACTTGAAATTTTTACACAATATGCAAACCGTAATAATATAATCTCTACCGAAAGCGAGGAGAACTAACTCGACAACGATAACCGCTCTCACATTTAAAATGGCAGTTATCCGTTGTCATGGCAGTCGCTGACCGTTGAACGTCAAAGAGAACCACAGCGAAGCGTGGTCGGGCTCAGCTAGTATTAAATATATTATGATAAACAACATTGCATTTGGAACATGTTATAGTATTTGAAAATGACTTCAGATTTTTCCTGAACTAACTAACCTATTAAAAGTAAAAGGCAATAAAATTGTGATTAGCGTGTCCCCCGTTTCAAGACGCCCGCTGAGTATATATATTAGCCGCGCATCTCTCGGAGGCAATGGAAAGTATTCAAAAAGCGCAATTTCACGGGGAGTTGCATGTCGCCCACAATACGACCGCCCAATTCTATTGTGAACCGGTAATCGCGTACAATTATCCACACATGCCATGTCATACGTCCGTCTTTATATTTCGACATTACCGACGACACTTATTTTCATATTCTTTTTTGTCATCAAACTCGTTTCAATCTTGTTATAGAGAGACTCTTATTTGACAATGCTCCGGACAAGTTTATATGTGGTTCGCTTTATCAAAATTCAAAACGGAATTTACGAGGGGCACACCGAAATTATAGATCCTCTTTTTATTTCAGGAAACTCACAATCCTGAAAAATATGTGCATTGTTTAAAGTGTATATGTGTATCAACTAAAAGTGATAACAATTCTTCTTAAAGCTGTATTTTATCTATACCAATATTATAAAAAGAGAAGATTTGATATTTTTGTATGTTTTTAATGAATAAACTCAAAAACCACTGGACCGATTTTAAAAATTCTTTCACCTATAGAAAGCTACATTATCAGCGAGTAACATTGGCTATATTTTATAAAGTTACGCGGCCGAAGTCGCGTGCAACAGCCAGTTAAATATATTTTAGGTGTTTACCTATGAGTAAACACAACACACATTTGGAACATCAATTTAACAAATACATAATTGATACTTATTTATTTTATGCGCTTACTGTTGTATGGGTAGACAGCGCAGTATTCTTTAAGGACGAAATACACTAATACACGTATCCATGAATGCTGCTTAGTTCAAAACAACGTAGACAAACAAAGAGACACGAATAGCGAATCTTTTTTTAGTTTAGTTTGAGATTTCGTATCAAAATTTAAGCACGACTATTTATCAACGCTATCAAATGCTCTATAAAGTACACCGATAATAACAACTACATTGTAAATTAATATTCGGATTTGCATTAATTGGATGTTGAATTTAAATTATGTACGAGACATAATTATTTTGTTATGAAGCCTTGGTACAGGTTGACGCAACATTATTCCACAAAGCGTAATGTCCATTGGTCGACACTCATCCATTTTTGGATTCATTTTAAAGACCTTCGATCAACTGGATCAAGTTTTGAGTTCCGCCAGTCGCCGACGTGTTAACTTTCGCCCAGATTTTTCACGACCTTTATAATAAAATATTAAGAGCGAAGTACATTGTGCAAATCTTGTACTACAGATTTATGAGTTTTGCGTTTAAGGAACTTGTATTCTTGGGTTTTCCACATATGTAACATAAGATAAAGTCTCTGTCCGCTTTTGTCTTTCTAAACCACTCTCTGCGAAACAGGGGCGGGGGTTGCTAATACTAATACAAGTATAATAATTAAGTAAAGTGGAAAATTTTCGGTTTCTTAAAACTCATAAAAAGACCATTTAAAATACTATTGTTTAGCAAAAGTAACATAGAGTATATCTTCATATTTAAATATGTTCCTGCCGAATGTATAATGTGGTGTAACAAGTAAAGAAATTCAAAATAATTAATTAATAAGTCTAATTATTGTACCACAGGCCGGCCAGTAAGGGACTGTTATTATTAATACTATACATTAAATAAATTACGTTACCGCATTTTAATGCGACCGTACAAAATTACAAAATTGTTGTTACATCCAATCCGCACTGAATTAGAGCGGTCATGCGAAGCGTTTTTAAAAGAATTTTTAAGTTAAAAATAAAAATAAAATACTTAGACGACCGATGATCCGTAGCGAGATTTAGAGCCGTGTGTCTCACTGATTTTTTACACTATATCGGATGAACCAGTTCAGAGTACACGTATTTTTTTAACGATCCAAAAGTAGTTATAGACACTGGTTTTACTAAGGTGTGTACACAAGGTTGTCTGTATATATTACAAACGAAAATTTAATAGGAAATTAACTTTTGCCCGCGACTGTATGTGTTAAAAAATTAAAAATAGTATAATTATAACTCTTAACATCTTTATTGTCATTACACTTTTGTCAGGCGTCATTATTTCATATGATTCCTCAGGAATTTGTATATTTATTATATTGTACAGAGGTAAAATTATAAATAAGTAAACCTTAAAAAATACCACACACTGTTTAACTAGCAAATTTTTCCTTGAGTGACATAGATTATATATCTACATAGAGTACCAATAATGAGAAACTTCTCTTCTGAAAAAACAATCAATATAATATAAATATTCGGATCTTCTTTATTTTCTATTGTGTCCTCGACTTCAATAAGAATGAGAAGTCACGTATCTCGTGACTTCCACTTGTTATGACCTCCACCTGTAGCGTAACCAATCAGTAGTAACGTTTCCACAGTCAACATTTTTAAGTAAAAGAAATAAAAGTGTAGTGCACTTGTTACCCGTGACGGAAATCTTTACGTGACCCGCACCTGTTGTGGAATTTGTTATAAAAACTAAAATCAATTTCAGATCTTTGGATTACTTTCTTTTGTTACGTACAGAACATAATATAATGATATATATAACAATATGAAATCTACAATTTTGTCTAAACATTCTATTATAACTTATTTATTTGTTATAATTTCTTTCTTATAAAAGACGATTCGGATATCCAACAACTTTCCAACTCGGATATCTTTAGGACGCTTTCAAGCATAATGTAGACAGAGCATCAGAAACATTTCAACTATTTTCAATCTGATTTTGTTTCAATAATTAAATGTTTTTAAATAGATAATTATGAAAAATCGTTGACTATGACAATATATTATATATTATTGGGAGCAAAGTATACTACTACACTAAAAATTTCAAAGCGATTTTTATGTATAGATGACGCGATTTTTACATATAATATCACGAATTGTTTTCAAGCCATTATCATAGATTACTGATACTATTAAAATAATTGGTTACACCAAAATAACAAAAAAAAATCTTTACCGTATATAAACAATAATCGACTACATTTTTGAAAATAAAAATTAATCAAATCTAAAAAACTTGACATGAAAGTAAACAAAAAGAATTCCTCAAGAATAATAAGTTTCATATAATATTTTGATTTTCATGATATTTGTAAATTTAGCAATAATGTTGGCACTAACCAAAAAAAAAAGAAGATATGAATGCACTTCAATAAGATAGTTTTTTACATGAATGAATTCAAGACTTATTGTAAAATAAAGTAGATTATATGTTTAAACAGAATCATGTTGGACTTGTGGTTTCTAAAATTTAGAATAATATAAGACGTTAAATTGGAGTAAATGTAATTTGGGTAAAACCAGGAAACAATAATAGGATGTTTCCTACGACTCGTTCCCAGTAGCGAGTCACGTAGCTCGCGGTCTCAATCGTGGTCAAGTCGCGACCTCTATCCAGAGTTCGGCAGCGCGGAACGCTCCGTAAAAAACACATAGCTCCGTTTTCGATCTAAACTTTTTTCGCTGGCTTGAGACATTTCTTTATTATATAAAATTACCAATGAAACGTACACAATTCTTGGACTGTCGAGGAAACTTCGTTTTATTTGGAGCAAATGTTAAGCTAAAGATAGGCCTTAAACAATGGCTTCGTCCGTGTAAATTGCTGTTGGTGACTTGATACGTAAAATATATTAAAAATGTGTCATTAAAAGCTTGAGACGAGGTTTAATACTTACCATTTATAAAAATATAAAACTTAGTTTTAGATATAAATAGATATTGAATTTTGAACTGATTTATAGTAGTAACACAATTAATACTATTACTAAGTATTATAATAATATTATTCAATAAACGTTTTTCAAAAGACTGGCGAGTTTCAGTCTAAAGACTACATGAAGAGAGTGAGACTCATTGAAAAATATTTTTTTAAATCGATACATTTTGTAGTATAATTCTTATACGTAGTATAGAACAAAGGCGCTGTTTGTGTATGTCTGTCTATATATCCGCTTTTGTCCTAAACCACGCTACGGATTTTGATGCAGTTTTCACCATTAGATAATTTCAACAAGGGAGTGTATTATGTAAGTGTAAAAAAAAACAATACTTGGCAACCAAGTCGCCAAAACAAATTTACATTACTTACGTAGGCTAATCCTTAAGAGATACATGACAATGATGTACAACAGAATTGTATTTTTTTTTTAAATCCTTAAAAAAAACTCCGCGATGGCATATTATATATATGTAAGGTTTGTATACATACTTAATTTGTAGAAAAAAAATTGCATCCGTGCGAAGCCTGAGGCGAGCCGCTAGTATATAATAAATGTGGTTAAAATGGACATGAACTCAAAGTATAGGCATCGTGTAAGGTTATGCGGATGCCCGAGCTGTGCGTGCGTTGACTACGGTATGACCGTACGAGGTCGCACAACCTTCCCGGCCGACCCGTGGAATGTATTACTTTACATATTATATTGAGCTGGCGACCCGTCCCAGCTTGACATGAGTTTTTTTTATGTTAAAAGGTGACAGGCAGGCTGACGGTCATTTTGACGGTAGGTTGCTACCATTGCCTACAACACAAGCAACAGGACAACCTACTGGTTTCAGTACCGATTCAACTTAAGGCATACTGCCATAGTGCTGATGTTAATATATTTTTTTTTTATTAGAGATGGGTTTGTTCTTGGCCAACAACCAGCTGTGTAGCAAGGATAAGGCCTATGATGGAGCGTTGTACTTATGATACCGAGGTCAAAAAATAGTGTTTAGAATTTTTGTTCCTTTGTCTGTGCGTTTGTGCACGCTAATCTCAGAAACTGCTTAACCTATTTGAATGTGGTTTTCACTGATTAATTGTAACAAGCTTCAAGTAATATTTAGTGTTTATTTCATTCAAATCGGTTTGCAAATAAAAAAGTTATGCCGAATACAAAAATACCAAGGGTACGAAGTTTGTTTTGTAATATGTACTTAGTGATTCAATTATTATTTATTTACAACAGTAGCACATTATATACAACTTGTCAAACAGTTCAACAGTTTTGTGGTTTTTAAGTTGTGTAATTGTACACCCGCGGTCGGTACTCGGTACTCGGTACTCGCGGCTACCGATCTGACAAACTTGCCAGACACGTTGCTTCCAACTTTTTTGTTTTGACATGTCAGAAGTGACGTGCGCTATCAATATTTTCACCGCTACTGCTACTGTGGTTTGTTAGCGACTCGGTTAAGAATATGCATTATAACTCATCATTACAGAGTATGTACTCGTCATTTCAAAGTGTTATTAATAATATGATTTTTTTTTATTAGAAATGGGCTTGCTCTTAAGGATGAGGCCTATGATGGAGCGAACTTACCCAGAAGATGCCTATTCACTCGAAACTTGAAAATATTTGGGATATAAATATGAGTTTTTTTTGTGTAAGTATAATTCATTTTAACTTAACAATACATAATGTGATCTACCGGTAATGGTCAATAATTGCTTGTATTTAAGACCGCTTTCAATACGGCCGATGACCATGCGTCAGCGTGTGAACCCGATCGTATATATAATTACTATGTAATATATGGTTTGATGATGTGAAGTATCTACACATTTTTTTTTCGTTTACAAGTACCAGAAAGCTACATTGTATCAACAGTACCTATTAAAAACGGGGTGTTATAAGTTTGACGTATGTATCTGTCTATCTGTCTGTTGTAGCTCCCAAACGGATAGACTCGCATAGAACGGATCCCAACGGGATGGTTCTTAGCTATAATTTATGAAGATCTGTTCAAGCATTTGAAGACCGTCAGTCCATTTTATAGTTGACGAAGGGAATTTCACTAACTTCCACAGGTTCGATTGATGTGAAATTTGGTATCTGTTCCTTCGGCGGCAATTCCATGACATGGGATGGGAGATAACCTTGATCTGATGCTGCGACATCTATTAGTCTGCGTTATAATCAACTCCTCAGAAACTTACAGAAGATATTATAGCGTGTTTGGGATCAATAAAAAGTCGGAAGTTAGTTTATAATTTTAATTATATATAGCTTGTAAAAGGAAAATTGAGCAAACTAAATAGAAAATGAAAAACAACGTTACAAACATCATTTTCTTATTTCATAATATGTATGGATTGTTGAATACTGTGATTGCTTCCTAATAAAATATTAGGGGTTAAAGTATGAAATTGCCGATTTGTACTGAAAAATAAAAATTCGTTTTTTTTTTTAATTTAACATATTTATTTAATCAAAATAATTACCATTATTATCTATACATTGCTGCCATCTAATAGGAAGCTCATTTATGCCTTTGCGATAGAACTCTGGTGATCTAGATTCGACAAACTGTGTGAAAGCATTTTGCACTGCCTCCTGAGAAGAAAACTTTTTATCACGCAGAAAATTGTCCAAATCACGAAAAAAATGGTAGTCCGTTGGAGCAAGGTCTGGCGAATACGGAGGGTGACGAATGGTTTCTAATTGCAGTTCCTGTAGAGTTAAAACGGTTTCTCGTGCTGTATGAGGTCTCGCGTTATCATGGAGCAATAATGGTGAAGATCGATTCATAAGTCGGGGCTGTTTCACTGCTAGTTTCGCTATCATTGTTCGGAGTTCGGCGCAGTAGACATCTGCCGTTATTGCTTGACCAGATCGGAGAAAGCTATAGTGAATAACACCACGCTGAGACCACCAAACAGTTACCATTACCTTTTTATTGGTAAGCTTTGCTTTAGGACACTGTTGCGGCGTTTGACCTGGGTTCAGCCATTGCATTTTCCGCTTACGATTATCGTAAAGAATCCATTTTTCATCACATGTCACAATTCGATCCAATATTCCTTCATTTCTGTATCGATTCAACAAGGCAACGCAAGTTTCAACACGCGTTTCTTTCTGCAGATCAGTCAAATCATGAGGCACCCATTTTTCATATTTTTTTATTTTATTGATTTGAGGCAAATGAGTCAATATTGTTGGTAAGGTAACGTTAAACCATGCCGCTAATTCCTGGGTAGTTTGGCTCGGATCGGCTTCCACCATCTCTTTCAAATCATTGTTATTCACCTGTGTGGGCGGTCTTCCACGTGGTTCGTTCTTCAAATCGAAGTTTCCATCACGAAAGCGTTTAAACCAAAATCGCACAGTGCGTTCATTAGCAGTCCCCTCTCCAAACGCAACATTAATATTGCGAGCTGTTTCTGCCGCGTTAGTTCCGCGTCGGAACTCGTATTCAAAAATCACACGAATTTTCGAAGTATCCATCTTTATTGTCTAAGCTGAATAAAAAAAACAACTGAAAGTTGATAATCGAATGTTGCACATTTTTTAAAAGAAGAACTACATAGGTACCGTATGAAAAAAGTTTCACTCAAAAATCTCAAACCATGAAGGTTCTATGTCAATTCGAAGTACCTATTACAATAAAACGGCAATTCAATAACCCCTATTAAAATAAAATAAAGATAAAAATCCCATTATTATAATTCGAAACTTCCACTTTCTCATACCATCCTCATTTTTTCCCAAGTGTTTTTTTGGCTAATCTAACCCCCTGTTGTTACCCAGTAACAGTAAAATATGTAATTTACTTACAAATCATTAAAGATTAAATGTATTATTATAGTTATATAAAATCTAATTAAGTGATCAACATATTGTAGTTAATACAATCAACACATTGTAAGTTTTACAATGACTTTAAAGACTCATGTATTTTTGATAAATTAATATTTTGATTGTGATTTGATTTTCAAATAATAAAAATAAGCACTTCAATATTTGCAAGTTAAATTTAAGCAGTAAAAGTTATTATTTAAAATATTTAAGCAAAATATATAAATATAAATCCAATTTTAATGAAACCCCGTTTTAGTGTAGTTTACTGTTGCTAAAAGTTTGTTTATTTCATCCTCGTTAAATTTTAATACTAACTCAAAATCCTTCTTAGACGATTATAAATCTTGACAAATGTTTTTAACACAGATTTTTGAAAACATAATTTTCAAATTCGGCATAGTTTAATGTAACTTGTTATCATACATTTCCATTTCTAAGAAAATTCCTGTTTAAATTTTGATCTACTAAGTTTTTTTAACACACCTACAAGTCATGTAAAATTCTCTACCATCTTTATTATATGCAAACAAGTCGCCCACATAAGAGCACGTGCGGATGACCCAACATAATATAAGTTTGAATATAATTAAACGGGTACATACACATAAACCACGAAGGTGACACGATCACTCCGCCGTGTCACTCCGCGTCACCTCCGTGTACGGTGTGACAATGAGGGACGCAATCACTTCCGGTACGGGGCGTGATGATGGATCCTTACTTTAAGATTCGTTAATAAATTGTATGTGTAAAATTATGTGTACTTAGGTATTACTTTACATTAAACTAGCTGAACCGGCGAACTTCGTACCGCCTCAGATTACAAACCCGTTCCATACAAAATGTATGAGAAAATGAATTTCATTCACATATTTTTCGTGTTTCATTCATTCTGCTATTCGGGGCCGAGACAAATTCAACAAAATTCATAAAAGATCATAAAATCATAAAGATCATAAAAATCGGTCCAGCCCAGTCCAGCCGTTCTCGAGTTACTTATAAATGGTGTGACTAGGTAATATATATATACTAGTAGCCTGTCCCCGGCTTCACACGAATTTTTTTCTGTAAATTATATATAATAACCTTCCTCCTTTAACGTTCTTTCCATTATTGAAAGCCGTATTAAAATCCGTTGCGTACTTAGTTTAAAAGATCTAACTTTCTAAGCGTGGAAAACGACGCGTGGAGCGTGTACGGTGGAAGACGACTTTGTTTATACTATGTAAAGATTTATTAATTATTATAGATTTAGATTAAGAAATATTTTTTACTTAAGATTCCTGTGTACTTACTTAAGGTTAATCTCTAATTAGATCAGGGCACAGAGTTAATGTCTTCATCACTCATTCTACTACAAGTAACATAACATCTTATTCTATACTATATTTGTCCAGCGGTTTTAACTGCACTTTAAATTAAATGGTTAAATAAAAGCATACACATGTCGCGGCTTCTTTCAGTAATTCTCCTACCGACCTAACCCTCCTAAAGAATTGGGATAATATGTATATATAACAATATAACAAATCCAAAAAGAGTTTTTAAAGTCATATTTGTCGTTCCAGTTAAAAGAGAGAAGATTTGTATGTTTGTAATGAATAAACTCAAAATATAGACCGATTTTGAAAATTCTTTTACATATAGAAAGCTATGTTATCAGCGAGTAATGAAGGCTATATTTTATGAAGTTACACCGGCGAAGTCGCGTGCAACAGCTAGTATAGTATAAAATCCAAACATATTACCTACAAATAAAGTAAATCACGTTGCAATAAATAATATGTAATAAAATTGAAAATTTTAATTGTGTAATACAAATTAGGCATTACAAATAAGTCATATTTAAAGTTTTTTTAGTGAGAGAAAACGAAAGTTACCAACTGGAACTATCACTGCTGTTAATTTTTTTTTTAAATAAAATTGCAGTAGGTAACAACCAACTCAGTAATAGGGTAAAAGTTAATTAAAAAATTTTTACTAAATAATATTTCCTTATTAGTTAGGTAGGTAATACTAATTGTATGATGACACTAAGAATATTATGTTTTCTGAGAGAGAATATTTTTGGACAATCAGATATAATTTTAAAGTTTCTTTTTGTGGCAAAAGGTTATGTATTATACTTATCTAATAATGGATATTATTGGTAAATTATTATTAAATCCAATTAAATACCGTTACGACCTTTATTTTTTATTTGGGCACAAAAAACGAAACATATTTTAAATAAATAGGTTAAAAAATGTACCCACTTATATTTTAAATGCGCATTAATTTTCTATATCATTATTTCACACAAAATGCTCGACTTGGACCGAATTCGCGTCAAAATCAACTTAAATTAAGTAATTAATCTAACTTTATTAAGTAAACTTAATTAGCCCACCTCGGAGATATGTCCAGATGTACTCTCCAGCAGTTAAATTCCTCAGTTTGAAAAATGAAATAAACCGTTCTGTAAAAATATAGTCACTAGTAGCACTTCACACTCATGAATCGGACGGCTTTCAATTTATTTTATTTTTTCAAAAAATATTTAAAATTGCAATGTTTTCTAGAATCTCATATATAATCCAATAGGTACAGTTTCACCAGGACGCTGTTACAATGTTATCGTGAAAATGTCAGCTCACTTATCACTGTTGGCAATTAGCATTCAACGCACGTGGGTCGAACTATGGTTACTCCGTGGCGAAACAAATACGACCTGAGCGCGCCAAACAGTCGACCAGACTGATTCACTAAGGCTCTCACACACAAGCACACAGATACACAGTGTTCAAACACAACAGGTGTAAAATGCAAAGAGTGAACTCATGTACGCGACCTGCCGTGTGAGGTTATACCCAGGTGAACGGTGTTGCTGTGTGCGTGAACTATTTTGCTCTTATTGGGCAGATTTATTACTGCGTACGCGCGTGTGTGTGTGGAACAGTCACATGTTCGCGAGTTTCCATGTGTGCTGCCTACCTGTTGTGCCCCCGCAACTTTTAAGTTTTTCTTCTTTTTAGGGTTGCAACTGAAAATGTTTAATCGTCTCTAAGTGTTTGTGTTTTGTGAGCTGAGAGGTTGAGAGTCACAATATGTTTAGTAAACACTAAAGTTGAGACATAAACGGCTAACTGTTTGTTGATGTTCATCAACGTCAACGCTGTTAATGCTATTTTTATTTTGTGAAAATTGACATTAACGCGCATTAGGCCCAATTTAATGAGTTGACGAACAAACATTCAATCTTTTGATTACCTATATAGGGCTGTATTGTTAAAACTATAGCCTTCAAAGCAAGTCAGCTCGTTACACAATAAATGTATAGTCTGTTTTTATACACTTGTCTTTATATTATGGCATATCGTTTTACTATATAAATTTATACGGACATTATATACTTAGTATGTTATCAATATTAAATTTCACATTTTGCTTAAATCTTACTATGTTTATATTTATAGACTATCTATAGATTACACGTATACTTATGCAGTTGTCAATACACCAATTTTTTTGTAAAGAAATGCGTGTGGTGATATTTTCCGCCTGGCCATATTCGACCCTGGCACTCTATATGTAAATTAACTTGGCACCACAAAAAACTGAATCACATAAAATATATTATTATTATAATATTATGGAAAAAATCATATTAAATGAATAATTGATTATTTTTTTTACAATTAGGATGAATCCAATTTGTTCTAATCATTCATACTTGAATATTCCTAATTATTTAACAATGTTTATTTTGTTGTTTACATACAACATTAACAACGTTGGGGGAATTAAGATTAAGACTTATTTTTTGGACATTTCGGGTTCCTTTTTGGAGAAAGTTTCAACTTTGTGCAATTTCCATATGGTTTGTATGTCGATTTCATGAAATTGCATAAAATCAACATACAAACCGAATAAACAAGGCTTTTTATATAGTTCGAGTAATATCAATATAACGATATAACCAGCCCAATCAATATTAATTCAAAAAAACAACTGCATGTAACACGACAAGCCTTACAGATGTGAGTACAATTGATGGCTTTTATATGTGTATATGTAATGAACTTTGTACAGCATAAGGTCACGGATGTTTAGCACTATGACAATAGGTATTAACTTCTCGCGTCACCTTGAGGTAAAACGCAGACAATGTCAACCATCAACATCAAAAACGTCATAAGTACAAATGTAAAGAAACGTGTAATTAACCCTTAAAACAACTGACTTAAAATATGTATTCTTTCTTCTTGTAACAGCTTCTCAGTCCTTTTAAGAAAAACACTTTGAAAAATTCCAATTTGACGTAAGTATACAATTATGTAAGCCATTTTATACTTTGACATGTAAAATATTAGGTTTCATTTTCTCTAATAAATTCAGTTGTTGTGTAACCTTTTGAGCGAAAACTCTTTCGATCGTGACTGGTCTATTTGTATTTGTAATTTGCACCTAATCAGATGTAAAACTAGATTGATTATCGGCTATAAGGAGCGCTTGAGAGTTGATTGGGGTTCTTTTGTTCTCTTTTGATGTTTTTGAGACAATTCTTCCTATTGTTAAACACTGAAAACTATTGTAGTTCTGTCGTTAGAGTACATTTCACGCCCACGTTTATTCAAGGTTTTTTTTTGAAGGAGATTTTAATGAAGATTTTTAGATAATATTAGTTTTTTTGTTATAATTTTATTTTATTATAAGTATCACTATTATAAGGCACGTATGTATGTAAAATTTCATTATGATCGATTGGGTTCAGTAGTTAAAAGGCGTGAAAAGGTAACAGACAGACAGACAGAGTTACTTTCACATTTATAATATTAAGTAGTATGGGTAGATTATTATGTTTATAAACTAATATACATATGTATAAGTTTACTAATAGGATATTGTCGAATGTCTTTGTGTTATTAGAGAGGAGAAAGACCGTTGCCATAAACAGCTTATTTCATAACCCCTCTAGACTAGAACGGTGCAAATATTTTACACGCGTTTCAATTAACAAACAACTTCTATAACGGGCTATAACTATTGCCTTTGCGCATACTTACACATTTAGCTAGGAATATTATTATGGAGTTGGACAAACAATCGTACAAAACGTTTGGTGACGACTTTAACACTGCTAAGGCATAAGTATTTTGGTTTAGAGTAGACCATAGTAAAAAAAAACAGCATTTGTGCTGGTGTGTTTCAGTGCGCAAGTAACTTTATTCAAATTGGTACAGTCGTTCAGCTTGCAAATGCAAAAGTCAAATAGAGTCAATTTTAAATCCTACTAATCATAATGGGAACATTTGCGAGGATGGATGGTACGAATGTATGAATTTTTGATACTCTTTCAGACAGAAATTTTAAACCGATTTTGATGAAACTTTACTGTAATATTGTTTATATATCAGTATAAAATGTAGGGAATATTTACGAATATTTAAGAAAATGTAACATTTAAGAAGATAGCAGATGAAGCCACGGACAAAACCGAGTTTATAATATTACCCAGTGTGGATTTCTTAGAGCACAGTTAATGTAGCATTACATAGATTTTAAAATGCCCTTAAAAATGTCTATTCATTTCAATAATAACCGAATTTCGTATCCATGTTTCTCTTCGTGGCTCTAGAACTTATATGCAGTGGACGATAGCTCTCCAGTTTAATTTATTCAGGCTCGCAATTAAGGCCGTGTTCCCAGTGGCACAATGGTGCGCGGGCGCAGATGCGACAATTGTGCACGCAAACTGGGCTATCTCCATCGAGTACAGGCCTTACAGCCAATGGAACAGGCCGCGACCTGTCGTCCAGCCCAGCTATCGATGTAACTTGAAAAAAAAAATAAAATTATTCATTGTCCTGTACTCCCTCACCTTTGTAATTCAAAAAAGTATATTTCTTCTTTAAAAATTATATAAATCTTATACTAACTTTTATCCCCTAGCCTAGTGGGTAGAATAGCTAGGGGAGATGTATAAAAATTAACGTGAGTCAATCAAAATGTTAGCTATTTATTAAAATCTATTTAGTAGTAAATACTAATTTAGTAGTAACTCTCTGCAGCTTCGGAGGGACAGCTTGCCGAGTTGTTCCGAAGAGTCTTGGACGATTCGATCTCTGGAGCGCAAAAAGATAGATGTCTTTGAAATGTGGTGCTGGAGACGGATGTTGCGCATTCCATAGACGGCCAAGAGGACAAAGCTCGATCCTCAAACTGCTTGCGATTCGGAGACTATCCGCCGCCTGCTATCAAAGAGTTCTCAATTACTTTGGGCACATAGCCCGCAGAGAACTAGAAAACTTGGAGAAGCTGGTGGTGGTTGAAAAAGTGAATGGCGAGAGGTCCCGTGGCCGGTCTCCTAGCCGATAGACAGACCAAGTTGTGCATCTTACTGGCCTTACAGTTGCGAAGGCTATGAGAAAAGCTGAGGACAGGGTGGAATGGAAGCAGCTGGTGGTCGATGCCATCAAGGCATTTCAGAGCGGGCACGACCTTCAGCAATGAAGAATCTATCTATCTATGTTAAAATATACGTTAAAAACCGACTACCAGTCTATCTACGTTAAAATTAGCTGACTTAGAAACGCACAGACTCATTTATTTTAAACTATCCAACTCAATTTGTCTTTCATTTTTATTTTGACTCAATTCACTTCAAAAGAGTAACGGAATTGTATGCACATATTGCCAAAATAGTGTCTTTCATTAGTATCATTCTTTCTAATTTATCTCCAAGCGCTTGATTGACAAAACTAAAGATGACAGGGCTGAGCATTACCTCTCTTTGCGATTAAGTATAGCAATTTAGAGAGAAAATGCAGCCTATGTGTTGGGTACCCTGTCATCTGGACACATAATTTTATTATAATTCACCTGGACATAAGTAATTATTTTCTTTTTATTTTATATACTAAAGGACCCGTCGAATTTCATGAAAAGCATGAAAAAATGAATTTTCTTCATATTATTTTTTGTCTTGAATATTTCAGTTGTTTTAATTATTATTATTCTGCTATTCGGGGCATGTCATTAACAAATCAAGTTTCATTAAAATCAGTCCAGCCGTTCTAGTTATAAATGGTATTTTTTATTAAAAAAAACGACATAGGTATAATAGATTTTTTAATTTTAGTTTTAAGTTTTTTGAATTGATAGTACAATTTAATTGTAGTAGTCATTGTTTCTTCGATAAAATATAAATGGACGAAAATGCAAAATCAAAATGGAGTAGGTATTCCGATATTACAGAACTCTGTATTCTCAAGCGTAGCTTGCAAGAACAATGTCATAAGATGAATTTAACAAATGTTCACATTATCTTTTGTTTAGCTGCCGTTCACCGACACAGATTGCCCTCTTATCTAACAGGTAGTAAATCTCGGCAAGCAGGAAGCGTGGACGATGAAAAATACACCGGCTGCCTCCCGGAGCCGCGTCGTGATGATACGTACAGTCAGCCGCAAGCGATTTATTAGCTACCTTGCAGATAGCCACCTGAAGTTTGTATAAATAGTTATGCGGTGGGTGTACTATCACCTAGTATTTGCTCTGTTATTTAGAATATTCAAATCGCTGCGAGATAGAGGGGTAATAGGGCAACGAAAGACCTATGATAAACTTTTTACTTCTCAGTAATCTTATGTAGTTTATTGGTTTTGAAAACTCACCATTTATTGTATTTTATTTTTATTTAACTGATTATGCTTGACAACAATAATTATAATGTTTCCAAAGATATGAGTTCAAGTAAAATATCTCTATTGACATTTTACATTAACCATTTCTATGAATTTGAAAATATAAATGCATTGGTTTCATAAGTATTTTTTTATCAAAATCTAACTATATTATTATTATTATTATTTTTTCTACGAGAATCAAACTGAACAGGTATATTATATTCAAGAATACTATTTAGTATGTTTAGTATTCTTGAATATAATATATAAGTAAGTAAGGTAAAAGCACCAGTCTTGGACACTTAGACAGTTATATGTATATAAGAATTTCATACAATACATATTTTAGAGTGCAACTTATTTCAATTTGTAAATAAATTCAAAGCCCACATGTAAGGGTATATATATAAAGCTCAAATTATTTATAATAAAATTATAAAAAATATATAAAAGTGAACCAAGCCAAGTGCACTAGTGATGAACAGGTTAAAAACCAGTAATGTGAAATCCAATAATGGACACGTCTCAAGTTATGAACACTAAAATCCAAGTCGAAGGTGGTAAATATATCAGAGAAATAAGAACGCCATCGTTTTGAAAATTTCTATTATGCAAGGTTCACTACTGGCACCATGTCCAACACTGATATTTTATATTTATATTGAATATATGTATATAAAAATACAGTACATATGCTGTATTTTTTATTAATTGACATCGAGAAAATACCTGTTACAAATTTCTAAAGAAATTGAGTCCAATTTGAATCATTTATCAATGTATTAAAATCGCTTTTACGACATTCGAAGTTCTTAGTTTTCTGGAAAGGAGTATAATTGTATCACCAATACCAGAAACCTTACCAACGTCTATAAGCGTTGACCCGAAGATCAGCAACAAAAAAAGTTAAAAAACATAACCTTTGAAAAATATCAGACAACTTGAAATGCGGAACTACTTCATAACAGAACTAAACGACAGTACTCATAAAACAAGTCATAATAATATCATTTTCAAATTTATAAATGTAGCACTATTGTTTAAAATAAATTGACACTGGCCAATCGATTTATAGGTCCAGTGTTTGAATGTAGAATAGTCTATGTACAACATAAATACTCGGGGCAGGTCTTGGTTGGAATGGAAACAAAAACGTGATAAGTGCAGAGTAACGGTGTAAAGGAAAAATGTTTAATTTATGCGGCGTAAGGTTTATTTTGACGTGCGTTGATTGTGCGTTGTTGCGTTGTGCGCTGGGTCGTTCGGTCGGAGAGCGAAGGTCGTTGAAGGTTGGCGCGCTTTTCCGCGATCAACGGCACTAGATTAAACAAGATGGCGGGAGCGGCGCGTGCGCAGCGGCCGCTTTTATTTTACTATGTGACTAAAATGTTGCTCACTTGTTTTATTTGATAATGAATTTTTCATGTGATATTGGATCTAGATTTTAACACATTCGCATGTTATGTCTTCTCTACGACATTGTAAAACGTAAATATGTTTGAAATTCGGCAATACTCGTAACACGTAAGTCGGCGAATGAATTTCGATAAAACAAATTAAACCACACACTTAGAATATGTTTTAAATTATCCCATAATATTACTTCTTATCCCAGTACATAATTGCTTCTTATCCCAGTTTTTCATTTCTGTATTGGAATTTTCAACACTTAACAATTATTGAAAATTTACACACAGATAAGTGATAAATGAAGTTAAAATACTTACCAATGTTATTATCACTATTTTTCACTATTTTCATGTGTAGGTACCATTTTTATGCGTAGAAACATTAGATTATTAAAGCATATTGTAAATTATCTTCAATATCATAAAATGTTGTGAAACTCCAGAATTTTTGTTTAATAACATTTTAGTTAGGTGGCTTAAAATTTTGTGAGTTACGAAGTGTATTTTTATATATAATGTAATCCCGTAAAACATGCTGCTTATTAGTCGCTCTGTAACGTAAAATCTGCAACGGCCTCTGATGGGGCTTGTGCATTAAAATTATGTTTTTGCATGTCATATACATTCTACATTGCCTATATAAAAATGATATTATTACGATATCGGTATGTAACTGTTTGGTACTTAAGACAAACCGTTTGTCGACATTAAAAGTATTAAGTAAATATTTCAACTCTGAATCATAATTAAGTGAGCGTCATTTTAGCGGCGCGGAATTAGCTCAAAGCTCCGGTAATAAATGTGCTTTTAATGCTATAATACTACGGCACGAGCGGTGTACAACGATACCATTATGAATTTTGTCGAGTTCACATTCAAAACTTGTAAGTACACTCGGCCAAATGTTTCCTTACAAAGCGGATGTGCCAATTATTTCGTCTCATCTGAGAAGAAGAACTTCATAGAGAAGACAACATTTTTGTGAAAAACAATTTGAGCCCTGAGGTTATTAGAATAATGTCGTAAATAGATAGAATGGTTTTATTTCATTATAATGAATAAGTTTTCATTTTTTATGGATAAATTATAAAAAAATAAGTAAAATGAAACAAAAATGTAAGAATTATTAAAACATCTCTAAAACCAAATCTCATACAAACCTGTAAGAATGGGTAAACCGCTTTTAATTCGGGTTTCACATATGGAAAGGGGGATAAACGGAGAAAATTTTCATATATAAAATTGCACTCCAACCAAGCTAGGAGCGGGTTGCTATAGTATTTTAAAATATACACAAACGAAGTCGCGTAAAAAAGCTAGTAAATAAATAAATGATTTAATCCGTTAGAGTGTACCATAGAAATGAATAGTTAACGGTACGTATCACGGTGATTGGAAAACGTGATATTTTTAACTGATCGCTAATTGTGTTAGGCTAAAGTTGAACCACGGCGCGTGATCAATTCTACCACCTGGGATCGTATTTACACAGTGAAGTAAACTTTCAAATGTCTTTATGATAGTAATAAATTATTAATGCTTTATTTAACATTCATTTACTGCTGTAAACACATTTTTATGGAGCGGTAATTTATGTTGATGGTGTTTTCCATCAGAGGTGGTTAGTATTGGTGTAGCCAACGGTATGGGGACAACTGTTCTTAATTAAACATAGTCCGATCGATCGAACTACGCGGTCGAACCACAGCGCCTCGGCCAATCTAACTACCTTTCGGCCATGCTCGTCAAAACCTGGACGCAGGCTTAATTCTCCTGATGACGCATAGTCCGACTGCTTCGTCCGACGACGCGGACTCCTTTTTCCTGACTTCTAATTAGTATATAATAGTAATTTTTCTCAACTGTCAATAAGGGTCTACTTGATCCACTCGATGGTAGCTTGTTACTAGTCATGGCAATGCATGATTTCATGTTTTGATGTGTTGTATATTCACATATTTTTATTAATGTTATTTACATGTCAATCTAATACTATAGAGAAAGAAATATAAATATTTTGATTAGCCAGTTATAACAACATGATGTAATAAAAATTATTTATTAAATTGTAAATTCTTTAAAATGTACTTCAAAATTGAACATGGTTCGTCCATTGTTATGGGATGCAATCCGCGTCGATACATTGACAACATCTCATCATCATGTATCAGTTGTCTAACTGGTGCTACTGCCTACGGTCGACTATATCTTTTCTGATGTCCTGAAAAACATATTCGTGTAGATACTATAAAATTAATTTTTCATTGTATTTTTTTTAAATCGCTTTTTAACTACTCGATGTCATTGTACTAAAGTCGCCAAAGTGAATGTAGCCCATAAATCTCATGACACAGTGCAATATGAGTGAGATTATGGCATTCGGCCGCGACGTTACGTGAACAATGAAAGTTATAAGGTTGTAAACTCAAACTGTACAAGCATTTCACTTTAATACAATATTTTGTTGAATAAAGCTCCATAAACCTTCACTCTCGTTCCTTATACTTTATAACATACAGACAGACAACGTAGCGCAGCACAATTTTTAATAACGAACGCGTATAGTCCCGAGAGAAATGAAATTGACAAACTAATTATTAGATTTCACGATTTTATATTTGATCCCTTTGTAAGTGAAAGGCGATTGCATTTCTATATATCTATATTTATTACTATTTATTAATATAGGCTAAGAATTCCTAAGCTCCTCAGACACCCAGGTATTCTTTTGATGTTTTAATACTGGATATCCTGCTATATACATTTTTGTAATTTGCACGATATATCTCTTCAGACGTCTAGGTTTTCTTTTGATATTGTAATGTTGTAGAGCTGGATGTTAATCTGCTTCATACATATTTGCAATATGCAGATATAATATTCTCCGACGCCGGGGTTTTATTTTTTAGGACCCGATGTTTATCCTGCTACATATTTTTTACAATATTGTAAAAAATATATAGCAGGATATGCATTTTACTTACTTAGAAGAAAAGGGATTAGAAAAAAAGGGTATAGAGGAATGGGCTTAATGTTTTCTTGCTATTTCAATGTGGTCTTCTGCACGATAATAGACTAAGTGCAACGACTGTGCAAAACAACAATATATTTTAAAATTGGAGAGTAAAATTTAAAATGGGATAGTGAAATGTGTGCTGTTGTTGGTGACGGTAACCACCTAGCAGCAAGAACTTCAACCTGTCTGTCTACCTTAACATAAATAAATTTTAAAAAATTGTATTCGGATTTTTAGGCCTTTTCCCAGGCCATTACGTGTTGGGGACTTGGGGATATGATTTTATGTAGATTCCACCTCCATCGCGTCGTATAGGGTTAGCAATGCTTTTGCGCAGGAATTTCCAAATAATGATAGGTAATTGCACCAACAATTAACACTCTTCGAAAGGAACGATTTTCATCTCGACTCGTAAACAACGATCGATCGACCGACCGGACCGATCCGCTACCGATCGTAATTATCGATAGCACAGCACTAATTGTGAACGTCGATATCGAACGACTATCGTAGACGTGTGATGACCATATTTTATGAATTTTTGGGGACAAGATGATTTTTGTTTTTTTCTATTTAAATAAAATATTACATATTTATAAATGTTTAAAACCTTTGGAATTAAAACCAAATTTAAATGAGCTAACTAATTACTTTTATTTCAGTGTCAGCAATTTCAGCAGCAACAATTTCAACAACATGCAGTCGTCAGAAACCGCGCCTACGATCTCGTAATATTTGCGTGAATATAGCCAGAATCCAATCAAAAATAGAAGCACCTAGCTTTTTACAAAAACATCATTTACTTACAAAACTAATTTACATACACCGTGTCTTAAAGTAAATAATTTAATACTGGCATGCTCGAAATTTCATTGTCTAATCTAATTAGTGTCATACTAATATTAGTGCCAACACTCACTCAATTACCAACAAATTATGTTTACTATGTGGACAAACGTCAAGTAATCTATACTAATATTTTATAGAGATGAAGCTTGTAATATTGGATATAGGAAGCCATAGACAAAATCCCAAGTACTTTTCTTTTAACACACTGTTTAGGAGGATAATATGCAGCTAAGTATTTCAAAACTACATGAACTCGTTAAATCTGGAAAGATTTTCCCAAAATCTACGCAACAGCAAAACACAATTTATGTAATTTATAAAATTGTCTACAAAATAACACAGTTGAATGGTCACTGTCATCTATCAGCAAGTATCGATATGTCTCGATGCTTTCATTACATGCGCAGTCCTATTCTGTATTGTCTTATTCTTGTTGCTCATACGCAGCTACTGCAGGAAATTGCGTGTTCTCTTTTTTTACGACATCGTTTACTATATAATCATAGTGTAGCATGAGAGTATACTTATACATATATAACTATAGGTTCAGAGCGAAAGACTTTTAGTAATGAAATGGCGTTTTAGACCTTTTTACGTCTAATAATTTATTATAATATAGACTCAATACAATATTTATGTAGAATAAAAATTTCACAGACATTTCCTAAGAACAACTAAATACAAAAAGCATTGCGATGGTCACGTGAATAACTAGATTTTAACTAAAAATGTCATCCACATGTTTAATGCCTATACTCGTCTAATGACTTGAAAAATACTTCTAAGTGCATTAGAAGTTTATATCCCTACTTATATCTAAGAATAGACTTTTCTTGGTGTCTATTTATGGGAAGCACTTTGTTCTTGTGTTTTAGCTGACAATTCACGGCACTTTTTATTTATTGCTAGTTACCCGCTAATAATAAATAAGAAGCGAAGCCGGGATCTTCGCCCGGGGTGCAATTTTTTACAAACCTTCCCTGTTTATCCCGCTTACCATAAGTCAAAACAGAATTAATATCGATTGAGCGGTTTAAGAGTCCATATAGAGGACAAACATAATTACATTGATTTTTTAAAATATTATTTATTATATAACACTAAATTAACTCAAAAGGTTTAGTCCTTTTTAGTCTTCCCACTAAATCTGTGATGTCGAGCAGCTCGATCACTTCTACATTCACAAGTTTTATAACGCGTTGAAATCTTTTTAACGAAAAAAACGTTCATCTTGATTTAGAGCTTTTACATGCTATAATAACACATTTATATTATATCGTACACCCGTCTTCTAGCTTCAATAAAAAGGTTACAATAATATTTTTATGTCAATAGAGACATGACAGCTGACCGCTATTTAGTGGTAAGTAAAACACCAGAAGGTGCAATTAGTGTGAACTTTATTTCTTAAATATTCAAGACACAGTTACCGCTTTAACTTAAGATTATAATTTATTAATATTTGTATGCCTATCTTTAAATTCATATAGCTATTTGACGACTGGTGATAGTGACTATGGTGACTACTGTCACCTTAAAACACAAGCAAACCCGATTCTGAAACGATTTAATTTAATTTTAATCACATTTAATTTAATTTCCACTTATATTTTAGTATATTAATTATTATCATTTGGGAATTTGTTTAGAGACGTAAATAGTTAAGCTCACTTTCTTAGATAGTACCAACAATAAGATTAAATCAAAGTCTGAGTTGTCCTGACAAAAACACAATCTCATTGATCACTTATGATTTCTGCAACCAGTTTCGAATTATATGCATAAGTTAAATAAAGCAAAACGAATGATTTTGTTTACAACGCAACAACAAGCAACTCCACACCTCACCGACTGTAAGCTGGAGAAACAAAACCAATAAGAAAGCGGTCCGTTTGTATAAATGGTCATCGCCCACCGGCCTGCATTACTCACGTTATAAGATAACCAGAAGGCTAATACGCAATTTAAATTCGATTTTTCGTATCGTATTTCCCCAATTATTACATATTATTCTTTATAATTATAATTATAAATTAATACTATAAACTACAAATATTATCTGCTATAATAACTGCATTGCTTTCGTGTGTTTAAACGATAGCGAAATCCCTTAAACCTAAAAAACACATATTAAATAAGCACCAATATCGGTTCGACATTTCGAATGTTAATTACTAAATTGATCCAACGTATTAACTCCGTAAATGGAGCACACGCTGCTAAATGAAATAGGATATATTCTTGCGTACGTTTTTGTAAATCTTCGTAGCTAACCTCATCTGACATGAAAGTGGAGTATATGCTACTGAGAAAAAACGACGGCCATATACTAATGACGTCGAGAAAAAAGAATGACTCTTTAATATGTCCGGTTAGCACTGACAATTTTCAAGTGGTGATAATCCGTGTAATTACAAGTGTAGCTAGGTGAAGTGGCGTTACTGGTGGGTTGGGGTGAACGCGAATTGTCCAGGTTTGCCGACCCGAGAGCGGCGAACTTAGTTGCCCATTAGAAAATCTAATCTGCCGCCGCTTCTGTGTAGGTCGCGTGGTACGGGTATACGTAAATGCGTGTCAAAATTAAATGAAGTGCGTTTAGCGTGAGCTATAGAACAAATGATAATGTGATAACTAATAATGTGTTTCCGTTCTGATACAAAATGGTGATTTTCTAGGGTAACTAAATGTTTGTAGGGTCGCATTAGTATTTTTGTAGGTACTGCTCGGATCTTTAAGTCACGATAGTCACCTACCTATAAGTGGTAGAGGGTACTATAAAAATGTTTACATTACATAATAATATGCACCATAAGAAAATTGGGCTCATTAATAGTTACATGCATAATTCCAAACACCTTTCATATTAGCCGTAGGAACGTCCACTGCTGGTCAGAAGCAGCCTGGATCCAACGTCGTGGGATTCAGGTTTTAACGTTGTGAAATCCACATGGATGCCCGTGACATAGGCCAGGGGAACACAGCGAGCCCTGCCACTACTAAAAGGGTCCCACCCTTTTAATGACAATTGTCCATAAATGATTAATAATATATTAAATATCATTGTTCAGAATTACAATTTCATTTAAAATTATTGTCTTTCCGAATGAACTTTCCTTCACCCGTACCGCGTCTCCCGCCGCAGCTGGCTTCCGCCCAATCGCTGCCGCGCCCCACATACCTACCTAATTGAACTAAAACCTATTACCACGTGTTAAATAAAATGCGAAAGTGTAAATAATTGTGAGTAAATATTTTAATGTCCTATAATGAGACCTATAGGCATCTGTGCAATGTCTTTGCCATCTTCCTCATTAACACTCAGATAAATGTCACTAAAGCTCTAAACTCTCATTCATTTGTCTATAATAACCTATTATACATATAATTTAAACATTAATAATCACATAGTGGGCATCAAAACAAAAAAGAAATTAATATGACTTTTATAACATCTATAATAACAATGTTAAAAAAATTAGTTAATTTAATTTGACATATTTTTGTTTACATAAAATCTCTTTGTCAAATGAATGAAGTATAAGTATTCGATAATAAGTAAAATTTTATGAATATTTAGGCTTTTTTTATAAATAATATGTTCTTAATTTGCCCTGTTTATGTGAAGGTGTTTTTCTAGTTGACGTTAACTGGATGTTGATTACTGTCTGCCGATATTGATAGGATAAGAGATAAGACGATGGAAAAAAGAAAGAGCTCTCTTATTTTTGTAATTGTTAAAGCTAAATTGAGTGCTACTTTGTATCAAAATTCAACATATTTTAACTATAGTAGAATGAGATATTACTAGTACAAAAAAAAAATAAAAAATGTTTTGTCTTTACTTGTTTGTATGATCTGAGGTCTTTACCTATTTATATATTAATCTTTTTATCATATATGTTTTTATATCTTAAAGGGTGGGAATAATGACTACAAACTAAAAAGAATATTATTGTTATACTATAAACATTTGACGCGTTAATCATGATACATTGAATAGGCAGCATTTAAATCCGTAATAATAACCTTTAATAAGTTTAAGTAGGTACTACTTAGCTATACCATCTATCGTTTCCTAGATTTCCTCAAACACAACAAAAGACCATAAACAATATTAAAGCACTCGAAATCCCAATTCTCATAGAAACAAGTCATAGCGAGTTTACTGTCCGGGGTCCTAGGACAGTCGTAATTTGGACAAACAAGTCGCTTTGTCGACAGCGCAATCGGCTCGCCCACTCGCCACCCCAACGCGATGTCGCATTTCTATCGCATCTTGATGTCACTAGCGGAACTGAATATACTGAATAAGTCGCGACAATTGATAACGTGCGATAATTCTATATCGTGACAGCGTTATTTGTGACTAAACGCTCTAATGTAATAGGAAGATGATGATAAATTATTGAATATTAAATCCTATTTATAGACCGCTTTCCTGGATTTAAACGATTGAGGTCTGGGCATTTTATTATAAACACAAATTTTGTGTTTAAAATGTTAAAAATTTAGTATGGGTTAGTGTATAAACAACAATATTTATTTGTATTTTCAATATTTATTTGTTTGTACTTAAGTTTAGATTATCTATATTAATAGTTTGCATTGAATATACTCCGAAACTACTGGACCGATTTGAAAAATACTTTCAATGTTGGGAAGCTTTATTATCAGCGAGTAACATAGGCTATATTTTATAAAGTTACGCGGACGAAGCCGCTTGCAACAGCTAGTCTTATATAACTTAGCCGTGCTTCTTAACTTCATCTACCTTAGAATCTAGGTACATTTGATACATAAATCCGATATTTGCCAATTTTAATGATGATCCTATCAACAAATTAGGACTTAAGCGATATTATTATATCAGATAAGAATCTAAAAATCCTTGTATTTAATATTGTATACCCCCATATCATGGTATTAAGATTTTATTTACGAAATTCAACAAAAAAATTCGATCTCGATACTTCTGTCACTCAATTATTGTAAATGAAAAGTCTCGTTGTCATATAGGACGTGCCCTTAATTAAGTGAATTGAACTTGAATGAATTAACAGGTAGTTCTTTTGCGCAATTAAGATACCTGAATTGCAATTTACTGCTTCAGAGATTGTTTAAATTTCCTTTGTGTTTTTTTTGCTTTTATTTAATTTAAACCTTTAAAAGAAAATTTTACTTGAATGTAGCAATTTCTAATAAATTCATTCAGTACTAGTAAACTAATTATTTAGTAATTCACTCATAAACAAGGCTTTATAATATCCAAATGTTATAAGTACAAATAACCATCATGTGTAGGTAGGTAGGTACCTATACTGTTTTGTTTCAGTAAATTTATGAGTCAGGGACACATTTTCCCAATCCCCTCCTAACTTATTATCCTTTATTTCACTAAGGTCGGCAGTGCACTTTCAGCACCTATGGCGTTGCTTGTTTTAATAGGCTACGGTAGCCACCTCTATCAAGTGAACCGTCAACATGACTGGCGATCTTTACAATTAAAAAAGCATTCCTCGTAAGTATTCTTGTTTTCGGCTTTTTGAACTTTTATTACAAATTGGATAATAGATTTACTTCTTAAAAGATTTTAAAAGTAATATACTTCTTTAATAATATAATATAAGTAATATAATTCTTTTGTAGGTATATTTTTATTAAACTTTATTTCATATGTATTGTTTTGGGAATTATCGTATCCTTAGATTCTTTTAGTCAGTTTATTTTGTCTGTTTTTTTACACTTACTGGTTTTGATATTTTGTATTATTTTTATTTACAAGTGATTGAAGTTATTAAAATCTAGTTAATAAAAATTAAGAAAAATATTTTTTGTCTATTAAAAAAGTTATTTATCAGGGATAAATATAAAAAGTTTGGACGAATGAATATACGATATACACAGCCATGTATTTAACGTAGAAACTGTGCAGGTTAATACTCAGTTCGTAACTCATGATCGGTTAAAAGTAATTTCCACTTGACTATACCATTATTTATTGACGACAAAAACACATATAAAGTATGACATACAAGCGGCTTGTATCGGTCGGAGCGGCGCAAGATAAAAGAGGAACTGCACTTACGCGGACCGGCCGTATTCATAGGAAGAACTTAATCTTTAAAAAACCAACTACCGTAGTACAGCTAACTAAATTGGAATCTGTTATAAAGACTCCGATTTAAAAAATACACATCAGGAAAGTGCCTACATTCCTAAAAGTGTCCAAAGTGCCTAAAGAAGTTTTCACTTAAACGTTAATCGTCACTGAGCGTGACCTTACGGTCACGCGAGTTCGATGCATTTTCGCCAAACCAAACTGGTTACAAATCAATGATAAAAAAATTACTGAACTATTTTAGATTTCCTTTAGGCGGAGTTGGTCAAATTCGTAAGAGGTTGGATTCCAAATATTTCGGATAAAGTCAGGTAAGTGTACAGTCAAAAAACAACAAATAAGAAATAATAGAGGTTTTTATTTCAATTAATGTTAACACAAAATAACTTAAAATAATAATTTTGTACCTACCTATGTATACGACATACATATATATAAGAAATTGTCATCATTATTTGCTTAAATTTCTTGTAGCAAACAACAAAGAATGATATTTTTTTAAGTACCTACTTATTTAAAAGTACAAGACTTTAAAAAAATTATATTTAAGTATAAATAGTATAATTATATTTTAATAAATAATATAAATAAATGTTTAAAGAGACCACTATAGATAGAGGTCGACCGATGGAATGTGCTACAGTTTAAATGAGGCTGCGCGGGAGTCGAACCGGTCGCGGGCGCTCGGCCGCCTCCGCGCAACTTCGGGGAAAGGCCGGCCATGATTTATACGTAAAATTAAAACTCGCTGCGCACAGGTCGCCCTGAGGACCCGAGGAAACCAGATCGCAAGTTTCCAAGATCGAATCGATAAAGTAATGATCTCAATTCCGTACATACACCAATTCTCGTTGGTGTTTATTAGGTAGATACATCGTATTACTAAGTTCCTACTTAATTTTGAAGAAGTAATTAGTTCATAGAACTCATTGTCCTAGAAACGCTCGGTTCCTAGGTATAGGTTGTGTCAATCCATATGATCTCACGACATCAATATATAATATAAAAATGTTAATTTGGTCTGTGTACTCTTCAAAATCTCGAGAATGGATAGACCGAATAGTTCGGTTTTCACATATGTAAAGACGGATAAACGATAAATGGGGAAGGTTATATACATATAAAAATTATATCCCGGGTGAAGCTGGGAGCGGGTCGTTAGTTGACTATATATAAAAAAAATCGCCTAGCCAACTGAACACGTCTCGTTAGACGATTAGAATCTCCATTCAAAGTTTAAAATTACGATATAGATAAGATATCTATATCAGTTTCGATTTCAAACGCAGAAGTCCAATGTATTCCTTAATCTTCCTCAATTTTGAAAAGTACTTTATTATGACAGACAGGCTGACAGTCCGCTTGATGGTAGGTGGATACATCTTCCTTTCAAAATTTAAGCAAATAGGTATACTATTACTATAAGGAAGGTATGCTGAATGCTGAAAAAGTCTTGAATTCATAACAATAATAAAGTCTTGAACTACCCTAAACGATCGCGTGGCGCGATAAAATTTGCACAGAGCTGTTCATTTGCAAAGTCAGACAAAAGCAGCGAACGTCATATAACTCCCTAATTCGCATTGTTCTTATTGGTCCATCAATCGACCGCGCATGCGCTCCAGAACGCAGCACAAGTATATATTGCGCGTGCAGATAAAATCGCTGCAGTCGCGCCGCGGCAACCGTGGCGTTATCTTGATCTAGAAGCTGGTAACTGCTGCCCGCCGGTCGTTCCATACAAATTGTATGGCGTATCTACTACTACTTTTGGGCATAGTTAACCTTATAGTTTTCTTGTACGATGTTCTCGTCCGCTAATGGGGGCGATTCATCGTGTCAATGGTGAGAGAATCGAGCAGATAGAACTGTAGATAGGATAAGAATTGTATTGGTGAATGTGGGAAATGGTCTACATTGCCGGTGTTAACTACTAAATTATTGGACTAACATTCGCCACATTTTAAGCCGACCACATTCAACTGATTTCCCATGTACTTAGGGTTTCGAGATTGAATTTCACTCAATTAGGTAACTGTTGCCAACATTTAGAAAATATCAATATTGTTATTGAAAATCGAAAGTTCCTTAATTGGCTTCATGAAACATGTTCATAAAAATTACGCTATAGTATACATTCACCATAATGCCATAGTACCAGTCAATGAAATTATGCAATCTTTTTTGAGCCTGTTTTATAAGTAACAGATACGTTTTTTGCTATTTTATCTGATATTAAATTAAATTAATTAACTAACAATTTTATTAATTAATAACATGCTGCTGTACTCGTATGCTGCTCCTGATCGTTCCTATTTGACAATTACGGCCCATGACATCCTACGGCTGAATTGAAGAAAATTATTGTATAAAGACAACCTTAGTAGCGGGATTGATCAACATATTTCCTCATCAATAGATATGTATTGCGAAAGTAGTGCCATAGATTTATTATTTTATTTTATTTTATTGAAACACAGTCACACGGCACTCAATACGACAATAATAT